>CAWUFW010001974.1:0-2484710 GCA_963921515.1 Calotriton arnoldi
TAAATCATCCATTCAGACACTTATACACCCACTCATTCTTCAATATGCCTTTCCCTATATATATTAAACATATTTAAACTTTACAGAAACACACAGTCACTGGATGATGTCATCAGTGATGTCATCAGTGATGTCATTTGAGATGTCATCAGTGATGTCACTGACCATGTCATGAGTGATGTAATATGTGACGTCATCAGCAGTGCATTGCGGGCGCGAGTTATAGTTAGCTGAACTAACTATAACGGGGGAATTTCTATGGTTTTGTACGAGTGAAATGTCCAACTAACTATAACTGTCCCTAAAACCTATGGTTTTTTCAGTGAATATATATATATATATATATATATATATATTTATATATATATATATATATAAATATATATATATATATATATATATATATATTATCTACTGGCGGTCGCCAGTAGATAGTTATAGTTACAACCTATTATCCATAGGAAATCCACGACATTCTATTTGAAATAACTCTCTTGCCGGTTGACGTATCTTCGCAAAATTTTCAAACTTTGTGGCCCGCTCCGGTCCGCTCCTACCCTGAAAGTCTCGGGGGATTCGTCAGCGGGGGCCGAGAAAAAGGGGGTCCCAAACGCGTTTTCCCCATGCAATTTTCCATAGGAAACTTTAGACACGGCTACAGCCCGAACTGCTGAACGGAATTACACCAAATTTGGCAAAGAGGTAGTTCTTGGTTCAGAAAGAACCCTTTTGTTAAATGGTGTAAATCCGTTCAGTAGTTGCTGAGAAAATGAAAAGTAAAAAGATAGATATATCTAGGCCGCGGATCCTCCCGAGCACGAGCTTTATGTTAATTGGCTGTCAACACTCCAAATCAGGAAGTGTTGGCAGCCATTTTGTCCTCGGTAGAACCGAGGGACAGAAACAAGTGCGCAAAGCGCACAAAGGGAGCAGGGTAGAAACACCCTGACCCCCTAGGTCTGCTCAGGGGGTCCCACAAGGACCACCACCTCCCCGGGGCTTCTTTTTTTAATTAAAAACCTGTGTGGGGGGGCTCCAGCCCCACACGCCCGGGACTACCACCTCCCGGGGCACTAAGAAAAATTACAATGGGGGTCCGTTTTGGACCTCAAGCCCCGGGGACCACCACCTCCCGGGGCTTTCAAAATGTAGGGAGGGGGCCGCACGGCCCCCTCCTGGAGCCCTTGATGGCCCTGGGGACCGCCACCCCCAGGGCCGGCTCCTGCAGTGTCCCGGGTGCCTACCCCGGGACACTGCTGTTTGCAATGACAGGACGGGAGCCTCGCGGCTCCCGTCCTGTCATTGCAAACTTGCTTTGGATATTGGAAGAGAGAGCAGGAAACCTGCTCTCTCTTCCAATATCCAAAGCAGATTGCTTTCCACATGGGGAGCAGCATGTTAGCTGCTCCCCATGTGTAAGCTAATGCCGGCTCCCGTAGGACACGGGGAGCCGGCGGGACTGTGGGGGTATTGGGGACCCCCCACAGTCCCCAACGAGAGGCCAGGCCCCGGGGATGGGGTCCCCGGGGCCATAAGTGGCCACGGAGGGGGGCCACGCAGCCCCCTCCCCAAAGTAAAAAAAGAAAATAATTTAAAAAAAAGTGCAAGGCCGGCCCGGGGATGGGGTCCCCGGGGCCTTAAATGGCCACGCAGCCCCCTCCAAATAAAAAAAAACAGGCCATGCCCCGGGGATGGGGTCCCCGGGGCCAATACAGGCCCAGGGAAGGGGGCCACGCGGCCCCCTTCCCGTTTTTTTTTAAATTTTAATTTAAAAAAAGGGGTAAGGCCCTGGGGGATGGGGTCCCCAGGGCCTAAAATAGGAAAAAGGAAGGGGGCCACACAGCCCCCTTCAGGAAAAAAAAAAAACGATCGGGCCTGCAGGCCCCGTCCCCTTCCTTCACCACTCTGCAAACGCGCCCCCTGGCGCGTTTGCAGAGGGGAACGAATTCCCCTTGAATACTGGGGTCTCTGGGAGCCAACTAGCCCACCAGGAACCTCCAGTATGCGCCAGGGCTGCCTTGCAGAGAGGTGTACAGAGGCCACGCCCCTTTTACACCTCTCTGCAACGCAGCTCTATGGCGCTTTTGGAGGTATATGGTGGGCTAGTTGCACCCCAGGGACCCTCAGGATTTAAGGGGAGTTAATCCCCCGACTTAAAACGCGCCACGGGCGCGTTTGCACAGTGGTGAAGGGGAGGGCGGGGCTTCAGGTGACATGTGTGCAAACAGGCCCCGTGGCGCGTTTTAAGATGGGGAATTAAATCCTCTTCAATCCTGAGGGTCCCTGGGGGCCAACTAGCCCAACAGGTACGTCCAGAAAGCGCCACAGAGCTGCGTTGCAGAGAGGTGTAAAAGGGTGTGGCCTCTGTACATGTCTCTGCAACGCAGCCCCTGGCGCATACTGGAGGTTCCTGGTGGGCTAGTTGGCCCGTAGGGACCCTCATGATTCAAGGGGACTTAATCCCCCAACTTAAAACGTACCACGGGGCGCGTTTGCACAGATGTCACCTCAGGCCCCGCCCCTCCCTTCACCATTGTGCAAATATTCCTCTAAAATCAGCCGAAATCCGAATTCCGATTTACTCACCTGTTATCAGGAGAGACCTCAGTGCTGCATCTTTCAGCCCAGTACTGATCCTCAAAAGTAATTTTAACCGTACTTACCGGTAACTTGAATTTCCTTCATAGGCTAACATTGACTGGTTTCACTTGGAAATTCTTCTAAGTGTGGAGTTTTGGAACTTTAAAATATTCCTCTAAAATCAGCCGAAATACGAATTCCGATTTACTCACCTGTTATCAGGAGAGACCTCAGTGCTGCATCTTTCAGCCCAGTACTGATCCTCAAAAGTAATTTTAACCGTACTTACCGGTAACTTGAATTTCCTTCATAGGCTAACATTGACTGGTTTCACTTGGAAATTCTTCTAAGTGTGGAGTTTTGGAACTTTAAAATATTCCTCTAAAATCAGCCGAAATACGAATTCCGATTTACTCACCTGTTATCAGGAGAGACCTCAGTGCTGCATCTTTCAGCCCAGTACTGATCCTCAAAAGTAATTTTAACCGTACTTACCAGTAACTTGAATTTCCTTCCATAGGATATCATTGCCTGCTTTTTGCTGAAAAAGTTTCTAAGTGTTGATTTTTGAAACATACAAATATTCCTCTAAAATCAGCCGAAATCCGAATTCTGATTTACTCACCTGTTATCAGGAGAGACCTCAGTGCTGCATCTTTCAGCCCAGTACTGGTCCTGAAAAGTAATTTTAACCGTACTTACCGGTAACTTGAATTTCCTTCATAGGCTAACATTGACTGGTTTCACTTGGAAATTCTTCTGTGTGTGGAGTTTTGGAACTTTAAAATATTCCTCTAAAATCAACCGAAATCCGAATTCTGATTTACTCACCTGTTATCAGGAGAGACCTCAGTGCTGCATCTTTCAGCCCAGTACTGATCCTGAAAAGTAATTTTAACCGTACTTACCAGTAACTTGAATTTCCTTCCATAGGCTAACATTGACTGGTTTCACTTGGAAATTCTTCTAAGTGTGGAGTTTTGGAACTTTAAAATATTCCTCTAAAATCAGCCGAAATACGAATTCCGATTTACTCACCTGTTATCAGGAGAGACCTCAGTGCTGCATCTTTCAGCCCAGTACTGGTCCTGAAAAGTAATTTTAACCGTACTTACCGGTAACTTGAATTTTCTTCATAGGCTAACATTGACTGGTTTCACTTGGAAATTCTTCTAAGTGTGGAGTTTTGGAACTTTAAAATATTCCTCTAAAATCAGCCGAAATACGAATTCCGATTTACTCACCTGTTATCAGGAGAGACCTCAGTGCTGCATCTTTCAGCCCAGTACTGATCCTCAAAAGTAATTTTAACCGTACTTACCGGTAACTTGAATTTCCTTCATAGGCTAACATTGACTGGTTTCACTTGGAAATTCTTCTAAGTGTGGAGTTTTGGAACTTTAAAATATTCCTCTAAAATCAGCCGAAATACGAATTCCGATTTACTCACCTGTTATCAGGAGAGACCTCAGTGCTGCATCTTTCAGCCCAGTACTGATCCTCAAAAGTAATTTTAACCGTACTTACCGGTAACTTGAATTTCCTTCATAGGCTAACATTGACTGGTTTCACTTGGAAATTCTTCTAAGTGTGGAGTTTTGGAACTTTATAATATTCCTCTAAAATCAACCAAAGTACGAATTCCAATTTACTCACCTGTTATCAGGAGAGAACCCAGTGCTGCATCTTTTAGCCCAGCACTGACCCTGAAAAGTAATTTTAACCGTACTTACCAGTAACTTATATTTTCTTCCATAGGAATCCATTGTCTGGTTTTCAGCAGAAAACTTTCAAAGTGTCGATTTTCACAAACTACAAATATTCCTTAAAAATCGCCTGTATGACTTAAACGCATTCTTTCAACTGTTTACAGGAGATGCACCAGTGCTGGATCCAGGATCCAACACTGAGTAAGAAAAAGTAACGATAACAGTTTTTACCTGCTAAGTGAATTTCCTTCCATAGGATAACATTGGTGATTCTATGAGAAAAAGTTTCTAAGTGTCAACTTTTAAAATACAATAATATTCCTTAAAAATCACTACTGTAACCAAAACGCTTTTACTCAACTGTTTACAGGAGATGTCCCAGGACTGAATCTAGGATCCAGTCCTGTGGTTAGAAAAGTAATCCATAAAGTAACTAATTGCATTTAACTAGAAATTCACATTGAGCTGAATGTTGCATTGTGTTTGAAAATGTGTTGCCCATTGCAACAACTGTAACTACTGTACTTAAAAGTCTATTGCCTATGTGCAAAGTATTTAAACTAAAGTAATTCATTCTGAGAAAGTATTTTTTGTAATGTAATGTATAATGTAATTACAATGTAATTTAAAAATAAAATATGTAAAAAAATTGTTTCTAAACAATTTGGAAATCAGTATGAAAAAAATTAATATAACAATTAATACATTTAAAAATTGTCATTTACAAAATCTTTGAAATTCACTGAAAAAACCATAGGTTTCAGGCACGTTATAGTTAGAAATTAACATTTAAAAAACCTTTGAAATTCACTGAAAAAACCATAGGTTTCAGACACGTTATAGTTACAAATTAGCATTTAAAAAACCTTTGAAATTCACTGAAAAAACCATAGGTTTTAGGGACAGTTATAGTTACTTGGACATTGCACTCGTACAAAACCCGTGAAATTCCCCCGTTATAGTTAGTTCAGCTAACTATAACTCGCGCCCCCGCAATGCACTGCTGATGACGTCACATATTACATCACTCATGACATGGTCAGTGACCTCACTGATGACATCACTGATGACATCTCAAATGACATCACTGATGACATCATCCACGTGATAATCTCATGCACCTCCTCACACCCTAATATAACCTTTGATACACCCACTCTAAATTACAGACTGCCATTCGCAAAACCATAGACACTCCAACACCAATAACTACATACCCACTCACTGATTCTTAGGTCTACACACACACATCCACTCACTCACCCGTACAGTCACTCATACTTATGGTCACTCAGTACAGGACTATCATATGCACTCTTACTCCTATATAGACACTCAAACACCGCCACTCATCCATAGAGGTACTCACACACCTAGTCAGTCATGCAAATAATTAAACACACTGCCATTTACTCACCTATACAGTTATACACACACCAGCTCACTTAATCATACAAATACTAGCACATTGTTACGCTCTTATACAATCACTGATACAAGCACACACTCATCCATACAGCCACTCTCACAATAACACACTCTCACTTATAGCCATTTAAATACTCTAACACACATATATACTGCCTTTCACATATGTAGTTACTCACACATGTACCACTGGGACATACATTCACTCACTAACACACTGTTACACACACTTACCCACCCATACAGTCTATCACAGATGCACTCTTGAAACCATCCACCCAGTGAATCACCCACTCACACATCTATGCACAGTCGCACACACCCCATCCACACAAACACTCAGGCACCCATACAGATACTCAGACAACAAATCAATAACTCTTATAGACACTCATGTAGCTGTTCACAAAACCCATGCAGCCACTTACACAGCAACAGACAGATACAGACATTCACCCAGTTTAGTCACTAACCCATGCATTCAGTAAGATACGTTTAATCACTCACTTATAGAATTAGTCACGCACCTACTAAATCATCCATACAGACACTTATACACCCACTCATTCTTCAAAACGCCTTTCCCTATATATATTAAAAATATTTAAACTTTACAGAAACACACAGTCACTGGATGATGTCAACAGTGATGTCATTTGAGATGTCATCAGTGATGTCATCAGTGATGTCACTGACCATGTCATGAGTGATGTAATATGTGACGTCATCAGCAGTGCATTGCAGGGCGCGAGTTATAGTTAGCTGAACTAACTATAACGGGGAATTTCACGGGTTTTGTACGAGTGCAATGTCCAAGTAACTATAACTGTCCCTAAAACCTATGGTTTTTTCAGTGAATTTCAAAGGTTTTTTAAATGCTAATTTGTAACTATAACGTGTCTGAAACCTATGGTTTTTTCAGTGAATTTATATATATATATATATATATATATATATATATATATATATATATATATATATATATACTGAAGAAATACCCCAGTGCCTGTGTTAGGGATTAGAGGGGTATATCGGTGTGTCTGCAACCACCTTTGATACTGCTACATACATAAGCAGTTTGTGAGTATATGAGTGAACGTGTAAGTCTCTCTGTTGCTCTGTGACTGGGTGAGAGAGAGGCTCTCTGCTTTGGCCAATAAGACTTGGTATGACTGGCTCAACAAAGTCGCAGGCCAACATCCACAGAAAACCAAACAAAGTAAACTGGAGGTTAGGATTAAAGCCCCATGGTTCAAGAAGCAATTCATTCTTACAAAAAAATCATGTAAAAGAATAGAAAGGTTGTGGAGAAAAAATTATGATCCCGCCATCAAAAGTCAATATAAGGCAGCTATTAGACAATATCATAGGGAGATGATCCAAGCGCAGACCAAATTCTATGAAGAAAAAATTAACTCGGCACACAATTTCTCAAAAGAACTATTCAAAGTAGTACGCTCCTTAACATCCAACCAAGAAGTAAACCACCAACCCTCTTCCATAGAAAGATGTAACTAGATGGCAAACTTTTTTAAAACAAGGTGGAACTACTATATGATAATCTACAACAAAATAGAAATATCATAACAGCTAACACCTCCCTCCCTACGTACGAAGACCCAAATATTAAATCAGGAAAGGGACTAGATCATTTTACAGAAATACAAGTAGAGGATCTGATCTCCACCCTGCAAAGGACTAAATCTGGCTCGCCCCAAGATCCAATTACACCAGATATCCTGCTACAACCGGGCACAAGAGCAAAATCAATCACTGCAGCCTTGGTATCACTCTCCCTATCCCAAGGTGTAGTCCCAAAAACATGGAAACATGCGATCATAAGGCCATTATTGAAGAAACCCCAGTTGGATCCAGCTGAACCTGGAAACTACCGACCCATTTCGCTCCTTCCACTATTAGGCAAAATTGCCGAAAAAACTGTAAACCACACCTTGTCCCAATATCTAGAAGAAAATCAAAGGTTACATGACTCACAAATGGGTTTCCGGCCCCAACATAGCACAGAGTCAGCTCTGCTGGTGGTAACGGAGGAACTAAAAAGAGTGTTAGACCAAGGATGTACAGCGGCCATTCTACTCCTGAAGCTGAGCGCCGCATTTGATATGGTGGACCATTGCACATTGATCAATAGGCTAAAGGAAGAAGGTATCACAGGCACAGCAATGAAGTGGCTGACTGCATTTCTGAACGACAGGTCATTTCAATTGCTGGAAGGGAACTATCTATCAGATACCTTACAACTACCGTGCGGAGTGCCACAGGGCTCGGCACTGAGCCCCACACTTTTTAATATTTACATGTAACCTCTAGCAAGGATAGTACACGAATTTGGTCTATCCATAGTGTCCTACGCAGATAATACACAACTTGTATTATCAGTGACGAACGACCCCCACTCCTTACACAACAACTTAGGGCCTTGCATGACTCAAATAGCTGAATGGATGTGTAAATGTTCCCTTAAACTGAACGGGGATAAAACGGAACTTATGTTCCTGGGAAACAAAACAGTCCCCAGGAATCTTATAAGCTGACCCACTCAGTTGGGAGAACCACCAACTTCCAAGACTGCCATCAAAAACCTGGGTATCTGGCTAGACGAAAATCTTAATATGGAGATCCAAGCAAAGAAACTTTCCGGCAAATGCTTCGGCCTACTCCATATGCTTCGAAAAATCCTCCCTATCTTACCTGAACAATCGCGTAGAATTGTGGTCCAAACATTAATCTTGTCACAGCTGGACTACGGGAACTCTCTGTATCTGGGTGCCCCAAAATACGTAATTAACCGGCTGCAGGTAGTGCAGAATGCCGCAGCAAGGACCCTGCTACAAATCCTGAAACAGCAGTCAGCCAGGACAGCCCTGAGTAAACTTCACTGGCTTCCAGTCCAGTCGAGGATTAAGTTCAAGGCCCTGTGTATTGCCCACAGAGCCATGAGTGACAGAGGCCCGGCACTAATCAAAATACTGGTTAAACACTACACACCGAGTAGGACCCTAAGGTCTTCACAGGACCTTCTTATGCAACAGGGCAGAATAAAAAGAGCAAGATGGGGAGGAAGGTCCTTTAAGCACTTGGTTCCCAAAATGTGGAACACACTACCCAGGGACATGCGCATGATAACCAACAAATTAGCATTCAGAAAAAAACTCAAAACACTGCTATTTCCTTAAAACCTCCCGATCTCAGACACTATGACTTAGACCATCGTTGTTATGTTTCTCCTAGCGCAGGGAAGCCTAAGGGCAGCTACGCGCTTTATAAATCCATAAACATAAACATAAACATATATGTCAGTTGCATTATGGGTGGTATACTCTATGAAGTGCTTTAACTATGCCTAGTACTCTGATACTGCACAAGTGACTCAGTATTAGTTTAAAGAGCCTGTCTTACCATCTAAGCACATACAAACCTTCCCTATAATAAACCAGCACCTACCCTAAAGGGTATCTAATACATAGCTGTCAAGTTTCACAGGTTCATATGTTATGTACACCTAGAGTGCATGTTTTTTCCTTTAAATTCTGAGTCATGTAGTCCTTTTTTAAAATGGAATAGATAGGATTACAAGTCTCAGAGTCAAAGAAAAACATTCTTTCTGAGCAGCACATCATGTATAAACATGTAAAACTTTGCACACCTTATAATACATTGTTAAGTATGAGTTTAACCCTTAGCAAGCAGTTTTCTTTCTAGCAATTACAGCATGCAGTAAAACAGCACATTTACAATATTCAGTTCCTGGGCAAAACATTGTGAACTAATTTCTCACTCAGCTACTCTGTACCTCACACAAACTGTTACATACTCACACACTCAGAAAGTATCTTACTCACCTATTGATAAATATATAAATGCACTCGCAGTCCTACTGATAGATCTTCTGATAAAGTTTAAAAACTTTTCCGTATATATTATTATTATTTTTTTTAATTTATTAAACAATATGCCAAGGTACATACAGTGCAGAAAAAAAGGAGTTACAGTGTGCATCATTGACAGAGATAGCAGTAAGAGGCATTCTTCTCAGCTATACAATCATTTCACAAATAATGCATTGCTTCTTTTGAGTTAACAATATTTTCTGTCTAGGGATGCGGGTTTATTATCCAATTTCCAACTGTACAAATCTTATCTAACATAACTACCCCATTTATGCGGGCAAGTTCAAGTCATTGGCTCCTTATCTTGAACCCTTGCTCCCTCCGCTTCCCCTGTTTCCTTTTCCACCAAGTATTGTTTAAACAGGCCCCAGAAGTTCTTAGGGCGATTCTGCGGTGGAAGCAGCTCGCTGTACTGTTCGGATTGGGTATTGCAGTATATCATGTCCCTGGACCAATCAGAAATTGTAGGGATCGGGCCACGTGCCCACCTGATAGCAATCCTACGTTTGGCAAGCAATAAACCCATGTTGATTAATCTACGAACATCCTTGGGCAACTTCCACGTGTACCCCAACAAAGCCATCAATGGATTTAGTGTGAGTTCCAGGCTACAAATTTCACTCAGTAATTTGAAGATTTGTTCCCAATACTTAGCTATACCGGGGAACGCCCAGGCAAAATGCATAAACCCAACCGGGTCCCCCCCACCTCTCGCAAGCAGCAGAGTCTTGTAGCCCATATCTAAGTAGCCGCTCAGGAGTATAGTAAACCCTTTGGAGGAATTTAAAATGAATTAGCCGATGTCTACCATTTAGTGACACTTGTTCAGTAACCTCAGTACAGTATCTCCACACCTTGTCGTCTAGTGCAACTCCTAGATCAGTTTGCCATTCTATTCTGGCTTTGGTGTAGTGGTGCCGTCTATTGTCTTGCGTTATAGAGTATAATATAGAGACCAATTTACTGGGAGTCTTACAACTTAAAAGGTGGGAAAGGGCTTTTAACTCCGGGGGCTCCAGCATCTCTGAGCCCAGCAGCTCACTTAATTGGTGCTTAACTCTATGAAATTGGAAGCGAACCAACTGCGAGGGGACAACGTCCCCTACATTCAGTTCGTCCCAGCAACGGGCCCTACCTTCAACAAACAGATCCTCCATCCTAGAGACCCCGATTTTATCAAGTGCCTGAATCACCCCTCTCTCCCGACTTATTGGCATCCAATCACACCACTTAATTGGGGCCGAAGGGGAATAAAGAATGGCCCCCGATTGACGCTTCAGCAAGTTATGCCAAGCATGCACTACAGAGTTTATAGAATCCAAGACCCCTGTTCTTATCGGTGCCCGGAACAGTCATATTGGCAACTGCTCCGGAGCTGCTGCAACCTTTTCTATGAATAGATGCAGAGGGCATGTGTCCTCATGCAGCCATTGGTAGGCGTGGGAGTTTTGGGCTGCCCTGTAATAGAGCTCAAGGTCCGGGGCCCCCAAACCCCCCAATGAATATGGAAGTGTTAGTATATTCCAACTGACTCTCGGTTGTTTTCCTGCCCAAGCAAGTCTAATGAGAAGTGAGCGGATGATATTAAAAATATGCAGGGGCAGAACAATGGGTATGTTTAATAAAAGAAACAGAAATCTGGGCAAAACTACCATCTTTATAAGGGATATACGTCCCAGGAGTGACAGAGGTAGACGGATCTATCTTTCAATATCCTCCTCTAGACTAGAGATCAGTCTACCATATTCTCCTTGATCACTAGAGCAGAGTCTGTGTGCACCCGGACGCCAAGTTATCTTATAGCTTCAGTTGACCATTGTAACGGATAACCCAACTCAGTCGGTATCATAGCAGGGGTTAAGGGAAAGATTGTCGACTTTGCCCAATTGATTTTCAAACCCGATCGGTCACCATATTTTACCACCTCATCAAGAATTGGGGTGATATTGACCTCAGGGTCTCTTACGTACAACAGCATATCATCTGCGTAAGATGACACAATGAGATTATACCCAGGGAATCTAATACCCCTATGGCTGTGGTATTCCCTGAGGGCACAAGTGAGCGGTTCCGCTACTAGGGCATATAGCAGCGGGGATAGGGGACACCCTTGTCGCATACCTCTGGATATTTTTTAAAGGGGACGTAACAATGTCGCCTACACGAATGTGAGCAGATGGAGAACTATATAAGACCTCCACCAAACGTAAGAAAATATTGCCCATTCCCATTCGGTTCAAGACTGCATACATGAATGGCCATTCTACTGAGTCAAAGGCCTTCTCAGCGTCCAGGAAGACCGCTGTCGCCTTAATCTCAGGTCTAATATGCTGCATTGCTCCGAATACCATTCTAAGGTTGAAAGAAAGGTCACGTTCTGGAACAAATCCCGCTTGCTCTGAACCTACCATCATGGGAACCAGCGGAGCCATGCGGTTAGCTAGGACTTTCGCAAATAATTTCGTGTCGACATTGAGAAGCGATAACGGATGAAATGACGAGCATTCATCCGCCGGTTTACCAGGCTTCAGGATAGTTACTATAAGCACCTCTCTCATAGAAACAGGCATCCTTCCCTCCTCTCCCATCTCTTCAAAAAGAATGCACAGGTGTGGGATAAGTAAGTCTTTAAATTCTTTGTAGAACGCCACGGTAAGACCATCCACCCCAGGTGGTCCCCCAGATCTCATCGAGCTCAGTGCCAGCGATATCTCATGGGCGTCCAAAGGCCTCATAAGGTACTCCCTGTGTACATCTGAGAGCCAGGGCATCTGAATCTGTTCAAGATAGTCAGTAATTGCCATATCGTCAGTGGAGACTTTCTTGCTATATAGATCAGTGTAATATTGATTGAACCTGTTAGCAACATCTGCGGTTTCAGTCAACAAACTCCCATCAACTGCTCGTATCTCAGTCACACTTGCCGCCTCCCTCCTGCCTCACAGCAGGGCAGCCAGCACCGCACCAGGACGGTCACGTTCACCATACATACGAGCCACAGCATACTTCCCATATGCTTCACTTCTTTATCTGCAGTCTCATGATATTCAATCAACATATCTTTCAATCTCTTCGTTGCCGCAGGGCAGTCATTCTCCGCTATTTCTTTTTCCAACTCAGCTAGCCTTTCCTCTAGATGTTTCAAGCGTTGGCGGATGGAGCGCAACACTCCAGAATGCTGAGCCATAGCTATCCCCCTGATATACACTTTAAATGTTTCCCAAACAGTTGCAAACTTGTGGACCAATCCTATGTTAGTATCAAAGAAGCATTCTATTGCCTCAGCAAGTTCAGCTCGGAAAACACTGTCCATTAACGAGAATGACGGGAAGCGCCATGTGAAGGGCGCCGGCCTCTTCCTTAAATTAACTATGTCTAGTAATATTGGGGAGTGATCTGAGAAAGAGTGGGGAAGCACCTTACAGTCCTGCACTCGCTGCATCAGGCTTCTCTATACAAACCAATGATCTATTCTAGTGTGTAGTTGATGTGGTGCAGAATAATGGGTGAATCCTCCCGCACCCGGGGATCTTTCCCTCCATATGTCTAGTCAAGCTGTAAGGCTATATCACAGACCACCTTTTCTGCTGCAGAGGGGTGTCTCGCTGGTCCACCCGATTGGTCCAGAGCGGGATCCATCACACAATTGAAGTCCCCACCCCAGAGAATGGGCAAAGTCCCCCCAGTTTTCATAGTTCCCAGAAAATTCTGATAGAACAACGGGCAGCCATAATTAGGCCCATAGACATTAACCATCAGCCAATCGATCCCCTTCCACGTACATCTGGAAATTGTGTATCTGCCAGCTACGTCAGTTTCAAGAGCTTGTATTTTGATACCTGACTTGGGGTTCACCCATGTGATTACACCCCTGGCGTGGGTAGTGAAAGCAGCTGAGTGAATGAGACCGTATAGAGCTCGGTTTCTCAGCGTGTTGCTGTCTGCGGGCAGATGAGACTCCTGCAGCAGCGCAATATCTATCTCATGCCTCATAAGGTATGCCATCACCTTTCGTAGCTTCCTATAGTCATTCAGACCTCTAATATTCCAAGTAAGTAGTCTAACTTTGTCACCTCTACCTTCCATCAGGGATTAGTGGAAAGATCCCATCAGGGACCATCTTATAACTAGAGTAACATAGACTACGTCCCAGGAACATCCTCAACAGTAGAACATAGCCTGCACATTACCTGCATCCTGCACTGTAGTACCGAACAAGAAAACTCCCCCCCCACCCACACCATGCCTTCCCCAACAGGGCATGATTGAGTCCGGCTCACCCTTCCCCTATTACATAGCAATTCCATATCAATTTGAGAAACATATGAGAGAAAGGTGTGCAAAGACAAAACAGGTAGTGGGTAAAACTCAGGGGCGGATGTTACCGGCATTACGCAAACGTACACTTATAACCTTGTGAAAGGAAAACTAGCCATCCACATCTATTAAGCAGTCCCCACCTGACTATGGGCGATAAGTCCCCTCAAGGCAGGCTGCACCACAGCATAAGAGATGGCATAATCATGACATAGCTCTAAATCCTTGCACAATAGTTCCAAACATATATTGAGTCACTTCAAATATTTCAGGGTGCTGGCACCAAAATAGTCCATGTTCATTGCCAGTATCGCAAAAAAAAAAAGAGGTAAACAAAAGCCAGGCCCAGAATGCCGGGTTACCCCTGGGTAACTCCTCGAGATCCATCCCTCAGAATAGCAATTACATACCTTGTACTATAGTTAACACACTGTACGTCTCATCAATGCGAGCCCTTTACTCTTCCAGATCACCTCTTGCTGTATCCAGTTGTTCCTGATTCAAGTTTTCTTGCCTTCCCGATTTTTTACAGTCCTTAAGGGCCTTTTGTCGTGACCTAGGGTCAACAAATATTTTTGAAGTGCCATTCATTATGACCCTAAGCCTGGCTGGGTAGAGCATAGCGTAGTCCAATCCCAGTTCTCTCAGTTTCCGCTTCATTGGGACAAACTGTCTCCTTGCCTCCTGGACTTTAATAGTAAAATCGGGAAATAGTGATAGGGAAGAGCCCTCATACTGCAGATATTTCAGCTCTCTAGTCTTCTTCAGGGCAACGTCTCTATCCCTATAATTAAATAATTTCGCAATCACTCGGCGGGGAGGGGCACCCGGCGGCGGCTTAGGCCCCAAGGAACGATAAGCGCGCTCCACAATAAACATGTCCGAGAACGTATCCCGGCCTAGCAGAGTGACAAGCAACCTTTCTATGAAGACCTCCATGTTTCCAATCGGCGTGGTCTCAGGCAGCCCAACGACTCGGATATTGCTGCGTCTAGACCTAGCTTCTAAATCTTCCGCTTTTTCCTGTAGGGTCGTTAGCATCTTCCCCATCTGTTTCTGCACTGTGTCAGCTTCCGTTTGCGCCTCTTCAACATCTGCAACTCTCCTCTCTATCATATCTATTCGTTCTGCTTGCTTGTCTATGCGCTCCGACATCCTGTCCATTCTGTAGGCGAGAGAGTCAATTTTAGCATCAATAGTGGACAGGCTCTTTTGCATAGCTGCTAGAAACTGTCTCAGCTCTCCCTCCGGTTCCTCTGAAGCTGTCTGCTGTTCTGCCCCGGCCGGGTCTGCCCCTCCTCTCTATGGCGCGATATGCACTGCTCAAACTGCAGCCTCTGTTGTGTTTTGTCCACCATGCCCATCTTTAAAGTGTAGGACAGAGGGAGTGCGCAGGCCACTTTTTATCTCTAGTGCAACCCCAGTAAAGTTCTCCAATATGATTGCCAGACGGTGCAGATAGAGGACAGTCTCCCACGGCACACAGTTCCCCCACTCGGCAGTCAGTCTTCTCAGTTTAGATCTCACGGCACCACACAAGCCCAGCCACACCCTGCTGATGCCTGCCGTATGTAGTCAAGGAGCCTCGTGCTACATAAGAGAAGGCCTCTGCTCTAGAACCCAGTGGCCAGTAAAGATCACCAAGAGGCTCGCTGTGTTAACTGCGCCTCGCGTCCAAATGTCCAACAGCCACTAATCGATTTTATTGGGGCACACTGCTCCCAACCCTCAGCACTTAAGGCGCAGTATCAGGCTTCGCATCGCAAAGCACATTTAAATGTGGGGTAGCAGCCTTCTCGCGTGTGCTAGGCTACACCGAGCCCTCACCCACCTCAGTCTTGGATGTCCAGCGAGAGTCGCAGTAGGGGGAAGGTGACGACAAAGATGTCAGAAGGCCCGGGCCTTCCTCCCCCGATGCCTGCATGTCTCTCTTCAGCTCTTCTGGCAAGCGTTAAGGTCACTAGTCGCTTAGCGGCAATATCAGGAAGGAACACTTCAGAGCGGCTGCAGCAGTCTATTTTCAGCTGCTGTTTATTGTATTATAATAGCTATCCATGCGACTAATCAAGTCTAGGGTGCTCCGTCCCCCCAGGCCGTCCCGCTCCTAGATCGCTCCCGTGCCGTAAACTCGCCTCACCTTGCAGGTGGAGGATCGTCTCGCCAGCAGGAACTTCTGTAGGGGGACCGCAACAGTACCCCTCGGTAGCTGCAGCCTCTTTCCGCTCAGGGCCCGCTCCGTCATTGGAAACAGGCATCCGCAGCCGCTCAGCGCCAGGCCCGGGCGCAGGCTCCACCGCGCGCACGTCGGAGGCCTCGTGTCGTCGCTCTTCGCCTCCGCGGACTGGGCGCGTCAATTTTCTTTATACTGGGCTCATTCGCTAGCCCGTACTCCCTAGACACGGCAGCGGCGATTTTCGTGAGCCGGGTGGACCGGGAATGCAAGGATAATTACCGGATTGTTTCGATGGCTAGCGGAGCGCTCTTAAGCCGTGGCCATCTTTAAGCCAGGCAAGCTCCTCCCCCAACTTTTCTGTATATTTATGCTCAATTTTATTAACCTCACACACAAATATACCTTTTCAATCAATTTTTTTTTCTCAATATACAACATAATTCACATACCTGAAAAATCAGTTTGTTGGTGAACTAGTTTTTGTTTGCTTTTATTAGGTAGATTCAATACTCTCAGGAAATGTGAAAACTAAGCATAAGAATGGCACACTACTCTCAAACAAAGCAACCATTATTGGCAACCTTTTCAACTTTGCATTCTCTGATAGTGTGGAAGGCAGAAAATAAAAACATATCTTTCATTTTTTAGTTTTGTAACTCCACTTTTGATTGGTTGGTATGCATTAACCCTTTCATGCACTTTTATTAGGAAGCCCAATATGGTAGGGTATTTCTGCATATTCATGATCGTCGTGACGAATTCACACAAAAACAGGAGTCCAAAAACATATTTAGTTTGGCAGTTTTATGACTTTAAGAGTACAGTACACTTTATCAGCAAGTTCTCACTAGGAAATGTAACCCTTGTTACAGAACAATGATTCTAAAGAGCTCTGATTTCTTAAAACAGACAACTCTCTCTTTAACACCCATCCCCCACCCAATACACTCTTAGTATATTCTCCATAGCAACCCACTAGAACAAGTAGGTCACAAGTTCGCAGCACATTCTAGAAGGTACATACTAGTTACAAAATGAGCTGTAGCAGGTGCGGTTTACTATACAAAATAAAAATCATATCCTAGTATGCATTACACTTTTTTATTTTTACCGCACCTAATCATAGATCTAGTTACTTAAGCTTTCAAGACACTACCTAATTTTATTCACAGCATCCAATCAGCTATGTTTTTTTAAACCAGGAGCACACCTCCATTTTAATTGCTTTTCATTATCCAAACTGTCTCATTCAGCTCCAGCTTTCTCCTGTCTACTACTGCTGCTTCACTTTAAAATGGTTAGAGTGTGGATTGTGGGCCACAGCTATGTCTTGTGGACTAGAGAGGCTGCTAGAAAAAGTGGTATTGACAGGGACTTGGGTTTGGCTTATGTGGATATCACTTGAATTGACCAGAGAGGCTTGAAGTGGCATCAATTGCTGCCTTTGGTTAAAACCATTATGGATTCCCAACCCACTGACCTCATGATTGTGCACAGTGGTGGCCATGACCTAGGCACACTGACTGGGGTTGGACTGGAAATACTAATGAAGGATACTTTTACATAATGAATTACACTTTTCCCTCACACTGCCTTGGTGTACTTCAATATATGCCAAATGCAGAAATGGAAGTGGTCTAATAAATTCTGTCCCCAGATTGACAAGCCAGGAAACATGTTAATAAAACTGTTTCTGCATTTCTCAGAAACCATCACATGGCCTCTATCTACAATAATAACCTGTGCTTTGGCATGCATGGAATCTATAGAAGTGATGGAGTTCACTTCACAGACGAAGGCAACAGGGTGTTTTTCAGAAACCTGAAACTTTGACTCCACTCTTATGTGTAGCTGTCATATACACACTTTGAACACACAGACTCTTCTCAGAGCCACTCTATTGCGCAAAAGATTGTTCATTTTCTTTACAAATATCTGTTTTTTATTTTCTTTGTAATATTCGTAACGATGTTGTGATATTTGCGAATACGTTGTGAATAGGCAAACCAAAAGTAGACATTGAAAAGCCACAGCACATTCAAAATTCATTTTGAGCATCACACTACATACATTACTATCTAAATACCTCTATAAAAACATGCATGAGTCTCTGAGTATGTGTGTGAGTGTGTGTGAGAGTACCAGAGTGGGTCTCTGAGTGGGTGTGGAGTACCTGAGTGGGTGTGTAAGAGGATGTGTGAGTGTCTCAGTAAGTCTGTCAGTGGGTGTGAGAGTATCTGAGAAAGTCTGTCAGTGGATGTGTGAGTGTAGGTCTGTGACTGTGTGCTTGAGTCTCTGAGCTGGTCTGTGAGTGGGTGCATGAGCAACTAAGTGGGTCTGTGAGTGGTAAACAGTGTAAATATCAGGTTTTTAATTTCGACCTACAATAATATCGAGTTTGAAATATCGTAGGGACACAATATCGAAGTCAAGAATATCGACGACCAGAATATCGACCTGAAGGTAAGAAATATCGTTTTTTAATATCGAAGTTAGTAATATCGTTAGCAAAAATATTGATGTTACTAATATCGATATTTATATTAGTGTTATGTATTTAATTATGTATTTTATATGCTTGTGTTTATATTTTTTGTTAATTATTGTACTAGTTTTAGAATAAATGTATAACATTTTTAGAAGTTAGTAATTTTTTTTAAAGTAAATTATGCGTTTTAGTACCGTAGCGGGTTGTGGGTTTATAGGGGAATAGGGTGGGAAGTAATTTAATTATATTAAATTAATTTAAAACTTTTAGGAATTAGTAATTATTTTTAAGTAAATTTTGCGTTTTAGTTCTGTAGCAGGTTGTGGGTTTATAGGGAAATAGGGTGGGAAGTAATTTAATTGTAATTAAGGGGCCCATTAGGATGTCGGGCGGAAGCACTACCGCCGTGCTGGCGGATGCAAAAACCACCAGTCACCGCCTGCACGTAGCAGTCCACACGCCCGCCCCATTACGATGCGAAAAGTCAGCCAAACACCGCCGGCAAGCCAGCGACACCGTCCGCCATCAAAGTGCGCCCGTACACGTAGCGGCGCAGCACAATTGACACACAACGTCCGACGAAACACGTACCGCCCGGGCGTACAAATTACGATGCCGCACACAAACTGAACCCACGGCTAAGAGACACCGTACGTCAAACCGAAGCGGTAACACGAACGCCGAGCACGGACACCGAAGAAGCGGCACCCCCGAGCATGAATCCAGCACTGCAGGCCCTCCCTATGCTCTATCTGATGCACCACCAAGGACGCAACGTACCGCGAAGATGCAGGTAGGCACACATACAACAAGTGCACGCAAACAGCGCACACAGTGCAAGGGCGGAAAAAGCGGACAACCCCCCACCCCCGCGTGTACACGACACATCTACCATAGCACCCACATATGACACACAGGCCAAATTGTAACATCTCGTAACACATGTGTACACACCACCTGGGACTAGGAACCAACCACCCCGTCACGGCCCCAAAGCGGCGATGACGCTGCCACACATGCGCACAACGCAGAGGCCAACCGCAGCGCCATGCATGCATCGCACACAGACACAGGGACACAACCAAGCAGCACACACACCAGCCCCACCCCGAACGCACATGACACGTGACAGGCCTGCCACAGACATGTCCCCAACGCCCAATTCACGGACAACACCCAACGTCACACAACCGATGCACACATGTCAGTGAAGTCACGCAACAGCAGGACACACCCCAGTGCAACAAACATGGCGAAGCACACAGCGGCGGCAACACCAACTAGGAGAAGCAGGGCCCCTTCGGGAAGAGGAACGCCAGTACCACACTGAAACACCCATACCACCCTGCACATATGAACAAGACATACAAAACGGAACACCAAAGAGCCCGGGGACTGACAACAGGTGGCCCAAGAATAACACTCACACACAAGGCCCAACGCAGAGCGGAAAGGCAGCCTGCCGCCCACACAAGGGAGAGCAGACAGCACTGAATGACCTTCCATTCCAACTCCGAAACCACAGCCCTACGAAAGAAGCCGGTGAATACAGCCATTGTCCAATAAAAGACCAACACAGGCATGCAGAGGAGACCGACCACAGGGCAGATAGCGCATATCACAGAAGAACACAACGGACGGGAAAGAATAAAGAAAACACTCCCCCATGTCGGCCCCATGCAAGTTAATTGGAAGGAGTCACACATCACTGACCTTGAACTGTCTGAGAAGCATGTGGGATGAGGGCCCGTGTCCTCCGCACAAGCCAACAGAACACAAGTCCTGTCTCCCTACGACTACACAGAGCTCACAGCAACCTCGGAGCGTGCACATTGCAGACTGCACACACAGCCGGAGCACGCCACCACAACGCACCGCTGCAAAATGGCAACCGCAACACACCTACCCAACTACGCCGGACAGGTCAAGCTGTACAAAACCAACCTGATACATATATTGGGATGCGAACTCCTGTCCCTGCTGAACGTCAGTTACCGACTGACTTACCGCATCACATTGTTCAGCTGCGTCATACCCGTCTTCTACTGTCGGAGGTGTCCCTACCAGCATCCCGTGGAGATGTGTCTCTCCAACCCGGCATGTCTAAAGGCGGACCTGCTAGCACTATTCCTCCCTCTGGACGCACACAACAGGGCCTGCTCTGCCTATGGGGGCATGGCGTATGTGGCCAACATCGCACCCGCACTGAAATGGGACCACTGTGCCTCCACACGACGGATCATCGAGCACAGCTACATTGAATGTCACCCAGCATGCCCCATCATGGTCCTCCAAGGGACAACTTACGAACAACACCTTGACAGCCACCATCCGCTACATTGGCTGGCAAACATAAACACAACCAATGACATGGAAGCCCTGCTGGACGGCATCGCATACCTGACAACCTGTAAATTCGTCGGACCCCAACGCAGGTTCCCCGATTGACCTATGATGTCCAACCCCGCACCCATGCTCAGCTTCCGCACGGACTGGCCAGTCACCACCACAACAGCCATACCAAACGACCGGCAACAATTACCACACCATCAACGACATCGCCATGACATCGGATATGACCGGGACATGCACACTGTTCCCCATCACATCCAGGAACACCGCATGCATCGTGGGAGGCAGTGGCATGGGGTCTGTGTATCGCACCCACATGGACGGAACTGCACGAACAACCAGGACACGACATGGATCCAGCGCCCATGGACACACACACCGCTCAGTGGACATGAATAGGTCGCCTGGAGTCTGTGGGTGCTGCACCCCTCCCACCCCCGCCCCGGAAATCCCATACCAGGACCTTTGCACGGACGACAAGTGCAAACAACAACAACACGACCCCAGTGACTGTGACATGTCCAGTAACCACCACATTGCAACAAGTGGCACGCCGCTGCATGCACGCAAGCACATGCCCTGATGTCATCTCACATGCACGCGTGCATGAGGAACAACCGCAGCAAACCTGTCACATGGAACTGAGATGGACTGTGCCCATGATGCCAAGCGGTCTGGTAGGCTACTTGTATACCGTCTGTGTCAAAGTCCGCAGCTCCGCAGCTATACGTAAATGTACATTAGCACAGCCTTGGCCAAGCAGACGTAACTCTGAAGCCCACATCCCACATGCAACAGCCAATCACATGTAACCCCACACCCTATCCCATTTGTAATCATGCTCAGTATATCCTCAACATGTATTCCGCTGCCAGTAGTGTCCACTATACTGCATCACAGAGGACAGAAGACTCAATATAATGTTTGAAACCAAAACTGTCTCCGCTGACTCATTTCACAAGTACGAATGAGAGAGGATGAGAGTATGTGAAGTACACGGCAGTCGTGACATGACCATGTAGTCCACTGGTATTGGATGTCAATGCAAATGAGTAGCACTACTGTGGAAGACACACATGTGTCGTGTGAAGTCGTATGGACGCAGTGCTCAGGTGGGTGGGTGCGACGGGTAGATGCGCACATGCCAAGTTGGAGCACGCCGTGTTGGGAGGGGTCATGAACAGTACACCACCGCTTCCCTGGGCATTGTGAGAGGAAACCTGTCGGGGGGGAAGTGAACACGTGTGTGCACAGCAGCCGGGCATACGAACAATGCGGAACCAGGCGCACACGTCAGCCCACCCTCCGTGGACTAGCTGGATCCTGTTGTGCGCCCGCCATGCCCCCTTGACAAGGCACACACAGCCCCAGTCGACCAGGTGTAACCCCAACATAGTCAATCCGCACAGGCGATACAGGGCACGGGATGGCAGTGGAGCATGGTGTGTGAGAGGTCTCCTCGCGCTCCTCCTGGTCATATCATGCAGGCAATAGAACCTCAACGTGTAGCATGGCACAAGTCAAATGGAAGTGTAGGGGGACGCACCTCAGCACGAGCAGCACTGACGTCACGGGAGGTGGCTCGCACCATCCCATCCATTGCCCATTATACCAACCACGCCACATGCCATTGCGACTAAGTGCAAGCGCGTGCGCCACCACCCCCGAGCCCTCCCCAGAGAGGCCAAAGAGTGAATGTGTGGGCCATCAGTCACAGACGGACGCGGCCTGGCCGCAAGGGCAGCCACTGCCACTGGGTGTCGCAGGTGGCGGATCCGGAAGGCGAAGACTGTGATGCATAGTCCATGCAGGCCGGGTCTCCATTTGGGGCACCACGCAGGTGGACGGCGTCCCGCCACACATCATACCCTGAGACAGCCCACTCGTGCAACTGGACCCACACATACACTCCTTGCCCTCTCTGGTGCGAGCTTGGGGCTGCCTGTGCAAGCGCTAGCCTCGCAGGTGCACATGCATATTGGGGGAGCGAGGGGAGGACATGAGGGCTGGGGCGAAGATGACTGTATCACTGTCAGTGAGTACAAGGGATGACCCAGATGTGGAAAGGAAGAGACGTGTCCCGTGTGTACTGCAACTAGTCGCCAATCCAACTACCCCCCATGTCCGGAATGTAAGCCCGCACCTAGGCCCGCCCATCCGCCACATCGAATATACCACCAGCACAACAACCTTCCCATTCGAAACACTGACTGGGGGTGGCGACCAGTGAACAAACATGTGTAGCCTACCCACGCGTACATGTGGGCCCTCCATGATCCATGTCACCTGCGGCAAAGTCATGACATGCGCAATGAGGGAAGTGAGGTGAGCTGTCCGCCCCACGCACAAAAGGTGCATCAGCTCCACAGACCCAGCAGCGAGTCCAGCAGGGGTCACATGTGCAGGGGCAGCTGTGCCCGGTGTGAAGGCACATGCACATGGACAGCACATCGACCAATGTGTAGTCTGCCCACATCTACAGTCCATCATCATGCGGACATAGGAATTGTACACAGGGCAACACATCTTAATGGGTGCACCCACTGTGACCAACAATGCGCAATCATCGACGTACCCACCCTGTGCATGGCCCCCCACCCAACGGAGGCACATCCAGTGCCACCATCCCACACACACAAGCCTTCCACGGAACATGCTGTGTCCAATGGTCAGTACAGAGTCAGCGCCCATCTGGTGGATCCTGAACAGGAGACACATGCACACACATGATAGCTCCCACTATGTACGTCTGCCACCTGGCACGTGCAATGTAACCTCTCACCTGTGACGTGTGACTGCAAGCACACAGCCGTCTTGGCATGGGGCTGTCAATGTGGACACCTGTCAATGTTTCGGGAGGTGTGATCCGTACAGTGCTGTACATAGGGTGCAGTGCTGACACCTACTACTGTCTCATATCCCCTCGTGCCACAGGTCCCACTTGTTTTGGCCGCTCAGCCTGTGCCCACATCGTCGTCGTCGTGTGCCATACTCATCCAGCCTCAGAAGCAGTGCCATGCTCAGCAGACATTCATGTTGCCGTGGCCTGCCCACTAGCCACATTGCTCACCACGGTCCTCACCCTGGCTCCCAGGGTGGATCCAGTCGTCCGGGCCACCACCTGCGCTGGGGCTGGGGCCAGCGAAGACGTGGTGGCGGTTGCGGCTGTGGTAGTGGCCGCAATGACCGTGGGTGTGGCCGCATTGACCGTGGGTGTGGCCGCAATGCCCGTGGGTGTGGCCGCAATGACCGTGGGTGTGGCCGCAACGACAGTGGCAGCAGGGGGCTGGGAATGTTCAGCAGCCCTGGATGATGGGTTGGTGGGTAGGAGGGGTCCTGGGGAGCGGCTGGGCCCTGCCACACTAGATGGGCCTGCTTGGTGGTCCGTGTCCGAAGAGGAGGACAGATCCTCCACATCCGTGTGTCCTCGTTGGGGGCTTGTAGGCTGGCTGTGCTGGCTGCTGTCTCCATCCCCAGCATCCAGCAGTTCGTCACCTGTGGAGAGAATGAGATTTGTTATTGTGTTGCACCTGGCGAAGTCTGTATTGGTTGTCTGACATTCTCCGTTCGTGCACTCGTGCACGTGTGTCCCGGAGGCGGGTGTGTGGCTGTACAATCTGTTGTTGTGTGTGCTTGGCAATGGGACTGTGTGCTGTGCACATGTGGCATGGGACGGATTGGCTATGCCGATGGGTGTGTTGCTGTGCTCCTACTTATTGTGACTCTGGTGTATGCGGGCTCCAGGCCCATCCTGGGTCTGGTTTGTACTTTGCTTTTGGGGTGCATATGGAACGCTTAGGAACGCATTTGGCAACATGGGGGTCATGCCCCAGGAACGCATTTGGGATGGAATATGCTTTTGGGCTACATGCTGTGAGCCATGGGTGCCGAACGTGACATGTGTTGTGGCAGCATGACAGTGCATGGTCTGAGGTGTGTGCATGCCTGACATACCCTGCATATTTGCTGTCTGTTGTGATTACTGGACATGGCATTGGACGCATCGTTATGAGTGTGTGATGGTTGTGTGCCACCCGACGTATTGCAGTTGTCCCATCTCCTTGGTGTGCGTGCTGCCCTGTGCCATGTGCATCACTGCAGTGCTCGGGGGGGTGTGGCCCATGTTGTGTGTTGTTGCTCACAGTGTGGCGTGCGCTTCATTGACTTCTGGCACATGGTTGGTCATGGGCATGTATCTTAGCGTGACTGCTGTATGTGTGGCAGCTGTGCGGATGACATGCCTTTCATGAGACTGGGGCTGACGGATGGGATGGATGGTATGTTGTATGTGCATGGTGTGTCTGTGTGTTTGATGGGTTCAGTGGTGTTCGTGTGCATTTATGTTGTTCCGCTCTGTTGCGTCTAGTGTTGTTTGTCTTACATAGGCGTAGTTGTGGGGTGTGTGGTTGACAGGCAGTAGGGGCTACATGGACAGGACTTCAATGGTGTTTCGGTTGTGTGTGATGGGTTGCACAGTGGCTGCCGTGTGGTACTATATTCAGTGTGGCTTGTGCATGCAGACGTGGCTCCTTGGGTGTTGCTGTGTCTGTGATGGGTCATGTGGGGTGTGAGTCTGTGGTTCATGTCCGTGTGCACATTGTTCACTTGTTCGTGACAGTGGGCGGTACTGCGTGTTCGTCTGCTACGTAACATGTCCCATGTGTTGGTCGTGTTACGGTCCTCATGCCTCCAGTAATCCAGCCCTGTCCAGTTTCCCACCTGCAGGTTGTTCGTGCGTGCACTGTACTGGATGCCACATGGTTCTAAGCGGGGGTGCTCCATGTTGCAGGTCTGTGGGGGTGGGGGCGGTGTTGTGGGTCGTGGTGATGGCTGGACACCCACTGACACCGATTGTTGTGGACCGTGATGTCTACCTTTCGGCTGTCGGTGTGCACTGCGGTGGCTGACACGTGGGTGTGGGGTGTGGGGGATGCTCCTCCTTGCTGTGCTGTGGGACTAGGGGCCTGGTGTGTGTTGTACTTGAGCTGTCCACCCTCCCACCCACTGCACTTTGTGTTCCTGCCACTTACCTGTTACTTGTCGGTTAGTGCAGCTATGGCGGACACATGGGTGTGGTGGGTGCTCGTTGTGGCGCTTCTGGCATACTTGGGGACCTGTTGGTGGTTACGTGGCTGGCTGAGTGTACACATGCCCCCACGTATCTTACAGTTGTTAGGTTTGGGCTGTGTGTGGTGGTGTCTGTTGCATGTGTGTGTGATGTGTTGTGTATTGTGTGCTGGACATGGGGGTGTTTGTCCCTGGGAGCTGTGGCATGGTGGTAGTGCATGTGAGTACATAGCGGTGTGCTGGTATACATTAGTTTGTACTTACCAGCCTCCACTCCCCCTGCTAATCCGGCGAGGATCTCAGGATGTATTATGACTCGCACCTTCTCCTCCCACGCTTTGAAGGTCTTGAAGAGCGCGGGATTCCCTCCGCCAGTGACGGCAGCCAGCTCTCTGTTCTTGCTCTCCTTCTTCTTGACCAGGCTCTTGACGTCATTCCACCGTTTGTTGATTTCAACTCTGTTCCTGGGCAGGGTCCCGACTGCATTGACCTGGTCTACGATCCGGTTCCACATTCTGTTTCTGGTGGCTAGTGGTGTGTGCTGGACCAGGTTCCCATAGATTTGTGGGTGCACCTTGATGATCTCGTCGACCATGACCGTCAGCTCAATGGGCGTGAACTTGGGCATTCTTTGTGGTGCCATGGTGTTTGTGGTGCTGGTGCGGTGTGTGTTGTGTAATGTGCAGGGGGTTTGTGGTGCCGGTGTTTGGTGGTGGTGGTGGTGGTGGTGGTGGTTGTGATGTGTGCGTTTCTGTGGTGTGCTGCTGTCCTTGCTGTGTCACTGTGTCCTCTCCTCTCCGCTCTAGTTTGCAATGTTGCAAGGGGTTGTGGTCTGTGGGAGTGCTGCTTTTGTACTTACCTATGTGGGTGTGTCCTCATGGTCTGTTGTTTTCAGGTGTGTTGTGTCTGGTGTTCTGGCCTTTGTATTTTTTGTTTGTCCAGGGGGGTGTTTTCGGGATGTGTACTGTGCTTGTGTATTTGTGCGTGCCTTGCTGTGTGGACTTGTTGGCCATGTTGTGTGCGATTGTTTTTGTCAGCGGATGGTTTCTGTGCAGGGACGTGGGCGCCATGGCTTCTGCCGTGTCAATTCTCATCGGCGTTGTTTGCGCTGGCGGGCGGTATATTTGTGGTTTACCCGCGCTCATGGCGGTGCGATCGTAATTTCACGTGCGGTGTGTCGGCCGTGAGGGCGGGCGGTTTTGTGTTGTCGTGCGTGTTTCCGTCCGTGGCGGGCGGTTTGACTCCGACTCGGACGAGGGCGGGCGGTATCTTGTGTGGTTTTTCGCCGATGGCGGTTTTCGGTTTGTGTATTCGTAATGGCGTGGTCGGTGTTCAGACGGTGTGTGCGGGCGGATTTTTGCCGCTTTCATGCCTGGCGGATTTTTCCACGCCCGGTATCGTAATGGGCCTTTAAGTAATTATTTATTTTTATTTATTGGTATTGATAAATAATGTTATGTTAATTGATTATTAATTGGTAATTAATTTGTATTAATTGGTAATTAATTTTTATTAATTGATTAATTGGTAATTATATTAAGTGTATTAATTTATTATTGAAGTGTGTTGTGAGTTTATATGGCAATAGGGTGGGAAGTCATTTAATTGTAATTATGTAATTATTTATTTTTATTTATTGGTATTGATAATTATGTTTTGGAAATTAATTTGGTCATTAATTAATAATTGGTAATTAATTGTCATTAACTATTATTTATTGGTATTTATCAATAATTTATTGTTAATTAATTATTAATTGCAATTTAAAAAAAAATTATTGTTTTTTGGTATTGAAAATTAATTATTTTTTATTTTATTAGTATTTGGTAATTAATTGTTAATAATGATTATTTAATTGTATTTATCATCTATTTAATTGTTAATTAATTATTAATTGGTAATTATTTTTAAGTACTTATTTATTGGTATTGTTAATTAATTGTTATTTAATAATTAAATTATTATTTATTTAAAAAAATTATTTTAATTATTAGTAAGTTATTTTTACTCCTACGCTATCCAACACTTTCCCTACTGTTGCACTCTCTGGAGTTGGAATAGTAATTTTAACCTCTACACTATCCAACACTTTCCCTAATGTTGCACTCTCTAGAGTTGGAATAGTAATTTTAAACTCTACGCTATCCAACACTTTCCCTACTGCTGCAATCTCTGGAGTTGGAATACTAATTTTAATCCCTACGCTATCCAACACTTTCCCTACTGTTGCACTCTCTGGAGTTGGAATAGTAATTTTAACCTCTACGCTATCCAACACTTTCCCTCCTGTTGCACTCTCTGGAGTTGGAATAGTAATTTTTACCCCTACGCTATCCAACACTTTCCCTACTGTTGCACTCTCTGGAGTTGGAATAGTAATTTTTACCCCTACGCTATCCAACACTTTCCCTACTGTTGCACTCTCTGGAGTTGGAATAGTAATTTTAACCCCTACGCTATCCAACACTTTCCCTACTGTTGCACTCTCTGGAGTTGGAATAGTAATTTTAACCTCTACGCTATCCAGCACTTTCCCTACTGTTGCACTCTCTGGAGTTGGAGTAGTAATTTTTGCCCCTACGCTATCCAACACTTTCCCTACTGTTGCACTCTCTGGAGTTGGAATAGTAATTTTAACCCCTACGCTATCCAACACTTTCCCTCCTGTTGCACTCTCTGGAGTTGGAATAGTAATTTTTACCCCTACGCTATCCAACACTTTCCCTATTTTTGCACTCTCTGGAGTGGGAATAGTAATTTTTAGCCCTACGCTATCCAATATTTACTGTTTTAGTTAATGTAGTGTATAATTTATTTAACAATTTTATTTTTAATTTGTTATATATATTTTTTATATTTTTATTTATATTATTGTTGTATGTGTATGTAGGTATTTATAATTTATAAAATGTTTTTAACAATTTATAAGTTATTACAATAATTAATTGTAAATATTATTAAGTAAGTATATATATTATATTTTATATGTATATGTTTAATTTCTTTTTCCATTATATGTATTACTTATAATTTTAAACATATTTTTAACTATGTTTATTTTAAATATATGTATCATTTACTTTATTTTACATTATTTTATAACATTAAAAATAAACAATATTTTTAACAACGATATTTTTGACAACAATATTTTTTTTCCGATATTTTTGTACTTACCATAATGTAGATAGGACTTCGATATTCTTGACATTGATATTTCGGCTCCGATATTTTTGACGTCGATATTTTTGACGTCGATATTCTATCAGTGATTCCTGTGAGTGTGTGTGTGAGTGTCTGACTGGGTCTATGAGTGAGTACATGAGTCTTTGGGTGGGTCTGTGAGTGAGTGTCTAAGTGGGTATGTGAGTGGGTGTGTGAGTGTCTGATTGGGTCTGTGAGTGGGTACACAGGTCTCTGAGAGGGCCTGTGAGTGGGTGCATGTGTCTCTGAGTAGGTCTGTGAGTGGGAGTGTGAGTCTCTCAGTCAGTATATGAGTAGGTGCATGAGTGTCTGAGTTAATCTGTAAGTACAGGAATGAGTTTCTCTCTGGGTCTGTGAGTGGGTGCATGAGTATCTGAGTGGGTCTCTGAGTTGGTGTGTGAGTGTCTCAGTAGGTGTGTGAGTCAGTGCATGAGTCTCTGAGTGGTTCTGTGAGAGGGTGTGTAAGTGTCTGATTAGATCTCTGACTGGCTGCATGAGTCTATGGATATGTGAGTGGATGTGTGAGTGTCTCAGTGGGTCTATGAGTGGGTGTATGGGTCTCTAAGTGGGCCTATGAATGGGTGCATGAGTCTCTGAGTAGGTCTGTATTTGGGAGCATTAGTATCTGAGTAGATCTGTGAGTAGGTGCGTGAGTGTCTGAGTGGGTAGAAAAGTCTCTGAGTGGGTCTGTGAATGGGTGTGTGAGTATCTGAGTGGGTCTGTGAGTGGGTGCATGAGTCTGTGAGTGAGTCTGTGAGTGGGACCATAAGTATCAGAATGGATCTATAAGTGGGTGCATGGGTCTCTGAGTAGGTTTTTGAGTCGGTGCATGAGTCTCTGATTATGTCTGTGAGTGAGTGCATAAGTATCTGAGTTGATCTCTAAAAGGGTTATGAGTCTCTCTCTGGGTCTCTGAGTATATGTATGAGTGTCTGAGTGGTTCTATAAGTAGATGCATGGATCTCTGATTGGGCATGTGAGTGAGGGCATGAGTGTCTGAGGAGGTCTGTGAGTTGGTACATTAGTTTGTGAGTGGGTCTGTGAATAGGTGTGAGCATCTGATTTGGTCTGTGAGTGGGTGGACAAGTCTGTGAGTGGGTGTGTGAGTCTCTGAGTCTGTGAGTGGGTACGTGGGTATCTGACTGATACTGTACGTGGGTGCATGGGTCTGTGAGTGGGTGTGTGACTGTATGAGAGGGTATGTGAATGGGTGTATGAGTCTCTGAGTGAGTTTGTGAGTAGGTGCATAAGTCTATGAGTGGGTCTGTGAGTGGGTACATAAGTATCTGAGAAGATCTCTGAGTGGGTGCATGAGTCTCTCTCAGGGTCTGTGCATGGATGTGTGAGTGTCTGAGTGGGTCTGTGAGTGGATGCATTGGTTTCTGAATGGGTCTGTGAGTGGGTGGATTAGTCTCTGAGTATGTCTGTGAGTGGGTGCATGAGTCTCTGAGTCGGTCTGTGAGTAGATGCATGAGTGTCTGAGTGGGTCTGTGAGTGGGTGCATGAGTCTCTGTGTGAGTCTGTGAACGGGTACGTGGGTCTCTGAGGTGGTCCGAGGCCATGTCCCTTTTTACACCTCTCTGCAACGCAGCTCTGTGGCACTTACTGGAGGTACCTGGTGGGCTAGTTGGACCTCAGCGACCCTCAGGATTCAAGGGGACTTAATCCTCCAACTTAAAACGCGCAACGGGGCGCGTTTGCACACTTGTCACATCAGGCCCCGCCCCCTGCCTTCACCACTGTGCAAATGTGCCCCGTGGCGTGTTTTAAGTTGGGGGATTAAGTCCCCTTGAATCCTGAGGGTCCCTGGGGGCCAACTAACCTACCAGGTACCTCCAGTAAGTGCCAGGGAGCTGCCTTGCAGAGAGGTGGTCCAAGGCCATGCCCCCTTTTTACACCACTCTGCAATGCAGCTCAGTGGCACTTACTGGAGGTAGCTGGTGGGCTAGTTGGCCCCCGGGACCCTCAGGATTCAAGGGGACTTAATAGGGACGTTATAGATAAAAATTAGCATTTAAAAAACCTTTGAAATTCACTGAAAAACCATAGGTTTCAGGCACATTATAGTTAGAAATTAGCATTTAAAAAACCTAAGAAATCCACTGAAAAAACCATAGGTTTCAGAGACGTTATAGTTAGTTGGAGATTTCACTCGTACATAACCAGAGAAATTCCACCGTTATAGTTAATTCAGCTAACTATAACTCGCGCCCCCGCAATGCACTGCTGATGACGTCACATATTACATCATTCATGACATGGTCAGTGACATCACTGATGACATCACTGATGACATCTCAAATGACATCACTGATGACATCATCCAGTGACTATGTGTTTTTGTAAAGTTTAAATATGTTTTATATATATATATGCCAAGGTGTATTGAAAAATGAGTGGGTGTATAAGTGTCTAGATGGATGATTTAGTAGGTACGTGACTGACTGTATAAGTGAGTGATTAAATGTGTCTTACTGAATGCATGGGTTAGTGACTGATACAGACATTCACACAGTTTAGTTTGTCAGTTGGTGTGTAAGCGGTTGCATGGGTTGGTGAGTAGCTAAATGAGGATCTATATGGGTTATTGATTGGTTGTCTGAGTATCTGTATGGGTGCCTGAGTGGCTGTGTGGGTGGGTGGGGGGTGTGACTCTGTGCATAGATGTGTGAGTGGATGATTCACTCGGTGTACGGGTTCAAGAGTGCATCTGTGAAGGGCTGTATGGGTGGGTGAGTGTGTGTATGAGTGTGTTGGTGAGTGAATGGATGCCTCAGTGGTACATGTGTGAGTAACTGCATATGTGAAAGGCAGTATATCTGAGTGTTGGAGTGTATAAATGACTATATGTGAGAGTGAGTGATTGTGAGAGTGGCTGTATGGATCAGTGTGTGCTTGTATTAGTTATCGTATAAGAGTGTAAGTATGTGTTAGTATATATTTGAATAAGTGAGGTGGTGTGTGTATAACTGTATAGGTGAGTAAATGGGAGTGTGATTGATTCTTTGCATGACTGACTAGGTGTATGAGTAACTCTATGGATGAGTGGCGGTGTATGAGTGTCTGTATAGATATGTGAGTGTATATGATAATGCCGTATTGATGGTTGACTGCATGTATCAGTGACTGTATGGGTGAATGAGTGGATGTGTGTGTAGACCTAGGAATTAGTGAGTGGGTATGTACTAACTGGTATTGGTGTGTCTATGGTTTCGAAAATGGTAGTCTGTATTTCAGAGTGGGTGTATCAAAGGTTATATTAGGGTACGAGGAGGTGCATCAGATTATCACGTGGATGATGTCATCAGTGATGTCATCAGTGATGTCATGTGAGATGTCATCAGTGATGTCACTGACCATGTCATGAATGATGTAATATGTGACGTCATCAGCAGTGCATTACGGGGGTGTGAGTTATAGTTAGCTGAACTAACTATAACGGTGGAATTTCTCTGGTTTTGTACAAGTGAAATCTCCAACTAACTATAACGTCCCTGAAACCTATGTTTTTTTCAGTGAATTTCTAAGGTTTTTTAAATGCTAATTTCTAACTATAACGTGCCTGAAACCTATGGTTTTTTCAGTAAATATATATATATATACACACACACACGCATATTACCTACTGGCGTTTGCCTGTAAGTATTTATAGCTAGGACCTAGTTTCCATAGGAGAAGTGCTTTTTGACTTGCTTATAACTTTGCCACTGTTTGACGAATCTTCACAGAATTTTCCAAAATAAAGTGGCACGGTATGTCTAGTTCTGCATAGAAAGTTACGGAGTGATCCTTCAAGTGGGGGCCGAGAAAAAGGGCGGGGTCAAAAAATGTGCATTTACCATGCAATTTCCCATAGGGATTTTGAACACGACTACAGCCGAAGTACTGGACAGAATTACACTAAATTTGGCATAGAGGTAGCTGGTGGTCCAGAAAGAGCCCTTTTCATGATATGGTGTAATTCTGTTCAGTAGTTGCAGAGTTAATAAAGAAAAAACACGAATTGTATATCTAGGGATGCGAACCATCTGCGGATCCCCTGTGGTGGATCCGTGAAGTCACGCACCACCAGCTACGCCATGATTGGCTGACCACAACATGATTGGGATGTTAGGGCTGCCATTTTAAGCATCAGGAAATGATCGCGGGGACTTAAAATGTTTCTGGAAAATTATTAAAAGGGTCAGGGTAGGGGAACCCTGAATCCATGGGTGTGTTAGAGGAGTGTAAGAGGGACCTATGTTGGGTACAAAATTGAGTTATATAATTGTTTTTCTACTTTGAGAATTCGCAAATCTCCCCGCAAGGCTCAGCATGGCCCCCATGTAAATCTGCAATGGATTTGTAAATCTTGATGCACTTTGGGAGGAAAAACACTTTCAGACCCACTCAGACACTCACACAGGTACTCTCAAACCCATTTACAGACCCACACAGACAGTAACACACCCACTCACAGACCTACGCAGGCATTGATACACTCACTCACAGACCCATGCAGGCACTCACATACCCATTCACACATCCAGTTGCAGACCCGCACAGACATCCACTCACAGACCCACACAGACACTCAGATACCCACTCACAGACCTATGCAGGCATTTACACACCTACCCCCAGAACCATGCAGGCACTCATACACCCATTCACATATCTATGTAGATACTCACATACCACTCACAGACCCACACAGACACTCACACACCCACTCACAGACCTGCACAGACACTCACACACCCATTCACAGACCTACTCATACACTGACAAACCCACTCACAGACCCACTCAGAAACCCACTCACACACCCTCACAGACACTCACACACCCATTCACAGACCTACTCGGGCATTCACACACCCAGTGACAGACCCACATAGGAACTCACAGACCCACTCAAACACCCACAGATCACTCACAGACCCACACAAACACTCACATACCCACTCACAGACCCACACATACACTCACAGACCCATACAGAGACTCACACACCCACTCAAGCATTCATACACCCAGAGACAGACCCACACAGGAACTCACACACCCGTTCACAGACCCACAAAGCCACTCATATACCTACTCACAGACCCACACAGGAAGTCTCATACCCACTCACAGACCCACACAGTCACTCACACACCCACTCACAGACCCATGCAGCCACTGACAGACACCTTCACAGACCAACACAGACACTCACAGATCCAGTCGCTGACCCATGCAGGTACTCACACACCCATTAACAGACCCATGCAGGTACTCAGAAAGCCACTCTCACATCTATATAGGCACTCACACAGCCATTTATAGACCCACACAACCACTCACACACTCACTCACAATTCCGCACATGCACTCTGATACTCACTTACAGAACCACACAGACACTCACAGACCCACAGACAGAGCTGCGCAGGTACTCACACACCCACTCAGAAATCTATGTAGGCACTGACAGACCAACTCACACACCTACACAGGTACTCACAGACACACTCACAAACCTATGCAGGTACTCACACACCCAGTCACAGACCTATGCATCCACTTACACATACAGTTACTTTCATGATTCACTCCCTGTGCTCTCGTGCCCACCACCAGGGGGCCGAATTATGGGGCTTTCCAGTGTTCTAATATGCTTCCAGACACTCCCCTGCATGCATATCCTGACTTCCAGATATTTGGACACCATTTAGGAATTGACATCCATTCCCAATCCATGCCTGGTTTTGTGGAAGCCAGTCTGCTCATGCTGGAAATTCCATTACCTAGAATTCCCTGCTCACTGCTTTGTCTCCACCCCTGCAGGCCAAGGATGGGTGGAGGAATTCAGCTCACCTGTGGCTGGCTGCTACTAGCCTGCTCACACATGATGCATGTGATTACTGTGAGCTCTTTTAAGCCCCAGCTCCCTTCAGGCCAAGGTTGGTCATTGTAGCTATGTACCGGTGAGACCGATCCTTGTTTCCAGTGCTCCCTGAGCTTTTGCTATCTTTGTTTCCAGTGTTTCCTGAGCTTTAGTTATCCCTTGTTCCTGAGCTGCTGCTGTTTTCCTTGTTCCTGAATTAGCACTGCCTGCAGTGTTACCTTGACTCCTGAGCCTTAGCATTCCTTGATCCTGAACTGCAGCAGTTTCCCTTGTTCCTGAACTGCAGCAGTTTCCCTTCTTCCTGAACTAGCACTGCCTGCAGTGCTACCATGACTTCTGAGCCTTATCATTCCTTGTTCCTGACCTGCTGCTGTTTTCCTTGTATCTGAATTAGCACTGCCTGCACTGTTACCTTGACTCCTGAGCCTTAGCATTCCTTGTTCCTGAACTGCAGCAGTTTCCCTTGTTCCTGAACTGCAGCAGTTTCCCTTCTTCCTGAACTAGCACTGCCTGCAGTGCTACCATGAATTCTGAGCCTTAGCATTCCTTGTTCCTGACCTGCTGCTGTTTTCCTTGTTCCTGAATTAGCACTGCCTGCAGTGCTACCTTGACTCCTGAGCCTTAGTATTCCTTGTTCCTGAGCTGCAGCAGTTTCCCTTGTTCCCGAACTAGCACTGCCTGCAGTGCTACCATGACTTCTGAGCCTTAGCATTCCTTGTGCCTGACCTGCTGCAGTTTCCCTTGTTCCTGAATTACCTTGACTCCTGAGCTTTAGTAATTCCCTGTTCCTGAACTAGCACTGCCTGCAGTGCTACTTTGACTCCTGAGCCTTAGTATTCCTTGTTCCTGAGCTGCAGCAGTTTCCCTTGTTCCCGAACTAGCACTGCCTGCAGTGCTACCATGACTTTTGAGCCTTAGCATTCCTTGTTCGAGACCTGCTGCAGTTTTCCTTGTTCCTGATTTACCTTGACTCCTGAGCTTTAGTAATTCCCTGTTCCTGAACTAGCACTGCCTGCAGTGCTACCTTGACTTCTGAGCCTCAGTTTTCTTGATTCCTGAACCTGCACTATTCTAGTATACCTTTGTAGCCTCCCCTTCTGTATATCCTTTTCCAGTCCCTGCCTTTCTTCCCATTTCCTTGGTTCCAGTTCCTAGTTTGCTGTCTTCCTATTCTGCTGTTTTGCTTCTATTACCTTGTATGTTTGTTACTTGCTTTCTGCCAAGTGTGCCCTGTGAATTCTTTCCTTTCCTTTCCTGTTAAGCACTCCTTCTTGCTAGCTCCTTGTCTATTGTGCTTGTGTTTAGTTCTACCCCCTTGCTGTTACTGCCTTGCGTGTTCCTGTTTGATCGCCAGAATCCGTGGGCACAGCTCACTACCTAGGTGGTGTTTCTTGTTCACTGTGAGTATTGTCTTTGAGTTGCATTTATAACATCACCATTGGTATCAGCTCCACAGACCCTGCCTTTGCATGCATATCCTATATGTGGATATTTGCAGTCAGCATCTGTAACAGCAATTGTGGGTGAGGAACTTACTGAGCTTCAGTTTTACCGTGTGGAGCTCCCGAGTGCTTTACCCCACTTTCCCTTTATTGTTAATGTTGTTTTATATATAAGTGTATTGCACATCCGTCCTGGGTGTAGTGATTCTGAATGCTGAGCCGCCTCATGAGTGACTGTCCTTTCTGAGTCTCACCCATCTTGTTCACTTGTACAGGCTTCCCCTTTGGATCCCCTTTTCTCCTATGACTTCCTGTGTGATCCTGGGCAGCTCTGTACTACTCTTTCTGTGTATGTTTTCTACCCAGTTCCCAGTCCTTGCCCAAGTCCCTGGCTGTGCTTCCAACATAGTCCCGGACAGTCCCTGGCAGGACAGACCCATAGAGGCACACTCATACCCATTCACAGACCCACACAGGCACTCACACACCCACTCACAGTTCTATGCTGGCATTTTCACACCCGCTCAGAGTCCTGCACAGGCATTCACACACCCACTCACAGACCTACACAGCCACTCAGATACCCACTCACAGACCCACACAGGCACTCTCAGACCCACTCATAGACTCACTCATCCACTCACACACCCATTCCCAGACCTATGCAGGCACTCATAGAGACGCTCATATAACCATGCAGATATTCACATATGTACTCACACAACCATGCATCCACTTACACACCCACTTGCAGGACCATGCAGGCACTAACAGACCCACTCACAGAGCCACACAGAAACTCACACACTGACTCACAGGCCAACAAAACCACTCATACACCCATTTACAAACCCAGGCAGACACTTAAACACCCACTCACAGACCCACTCAAACACTCACACACCCACTCAAAGACTCATTCACACACTCATTTACCCACTCACAGACCTACCGAGACACTCACACACCAACTCACAGACCCACTGAGACACTCACACACCCACTCAGAGATTCACACAGGTACTCTCACACCTACTCACAGAATAATACAGGCAGTCACAGACCCATTGATAGAGCAAAGCAGGCACTTATACATCCACTCATAAATCCAAGCAGGCACTTACAATTTCACTCAAAGACCCAGACTGGCACTCAGAGACCCACTCATAGATCCATTAAGGTAAATAGTCACAAACCTATGCAGGCACTCATATACCCACTTAGAGACCCATGCTTACACTTGCACACCCACTTATAGATTTTTACAGGCACCAGCAAACCCACTCACACACCTATGCACTTCGATGCAGGCAGTCACAGACCCACTCACATGCCTATATAGGCAGTCACACATCCACTTACAAACCCACACAGGCACTCACAGACCCACACACCAACTCATAGATCCACAGAGATACCCACACACACACACACACACACTTCAAAAAGAAGGATTGAAAAAGAAACTGAACCAGTGTTTTGAAAAAAGGATGGCTCTAAAAGAAACCTTTGTGTTTATGGTGTGTAGATGATAACTACACATAAAACAGGATGCAGTTCTTCAAGTTGCTGAGGAATACCCTGCTACTTTTCTCTGTGAAATGAACTCCATCATATCTATATATGTACCGTCCATATCAAAGCATACATTGTTGTGGTCTTTAAGGAATGTAGAAACAATTTAAGTGACATGTTTCCTAGATTTGTCACTCTGTGGACAGAATTAATTTGACCACTTCCACTTCTGCCTTTGGCAGGTGTTGGAGAACACCAAGGCAATGTGAGAGGCAGGTGCCATTAATTTACCAAAGGTATCCTTCATTAGGATTACTAGTCCAACCCCAGTAAGTGTGCCTAGGTTATTGCCACTACAGTACACAATCATGAGGTTGGATGTTGCCAATGTACAATGCTTTCAACCAAAGGCAGCAATTGATGCAAATTTAATCCTCTCTGGCCAAACCAATCAATTTCTACAATAGGTAACCCCATGTCCCTGTCAATGCCACTCCTTCTAGCACTCTCTCTGGCCCCAAAAAAAACTATGGTACACAATCCACACTCTAACCATTTTGGAGGCAAACTTGAGTCACACAAAGGAACGGCTGTAGCTAAATGAGACAGTTTTCAAGATGAAAGGCAGTTAAAATAGAGGACAGCACCTAAATTAAAACAGAACAAATTTGATTGGATGCTGTTCATATGCAGGTAGCTAAAAGTAGGCAGTGATTTTGAGAAAAACGTAATTACTTCTGTGATTGGCTCTGGAATTTTTTTTTTTTTTAAAGTTATGCTGTTTGGGATCCGTTTATAATTCTGAACACTCAACCACACCTGCTACAGTTGAATTTGAAGGTAGTATGGTGCTCACAGAAAGGGTTGTGAACTTTTGACCTAGCACTAGGAGTCAGCCTTCTTAAAATGTTAACCATGGAAACTGAGCCAAAAGAGCAGGGGGAAATGGAACAAAAAAGAGTATATTGAAAATCTAAGAAACAGAGTGGTATGGAAATATTGTTCATTAGGGAGTGTCTTAGTTGTAATTTAGTACTTTTTAGAAAGTAAAGTATAAATGCCATACTTTAACAGCAGATTGTTAAGTGGTATTACGGGCTACCGAGTCAATTTGCGGATCTGCTGCAATGTTACAAGGGGGGGTCACGCTGAGTGCCGTGGCGGATTTGCGAATCCGCTCAAAGCCACTACCTAATTGGCCTAACAGAAGTCTTACAAAGGGTTAACAATAGTGCCCATTTAGAAGTGGTGTAACTAAAGTAAAATATGAAAGGAAGCTTGTGATTTGATTACAACATCAGTATCACTGAAAGCAGAGTGGGAAGATTTGCCATTAATGGTTCCTTTTTTACTGAGAGTGGTATACCATTCCTTTACTTATGACTTTACATTTTCACTGACAAAAGATTCTCACTGATAGTAAGATAAAAATTGGAGAACAGCAAAGACATTTCAGAGGTATGTAAAATGGGGTGTACTTTTAAAAAGTATATGTATATAAAAAGTTATGAGTGTATATAAGGTGCAATAAAGTATGTAGGTTATACACAGCAGTGAAAGGAAATATAAAAGGGAGGGTAGATGATGATATTAAGGAAAATCATAGTGAGCAGCAAAGGAGGAAACAAAATGCCTGAAGAGAAAATATAGTTATTTTATTAATCTGCAATGAAGGAATGTGTTTCAAAGTAGATGTGGATGATTGATTTCACTATATAATTTGATAGTATATAATTTGCACCAACAAACACAGGGAGGTAGGCACTCATACAGTTAGTTACAGTGCCAAGAAGTTAGTTATGTACACATCACCAATATAGCTAGATAGACACTGACCCACTGAGAAGGACATCAATAAAATCATTGACATGGCCATTTATTCATCTACAGATCTACTTACATACTCTTTTTTTACAGATAAACAGCCACTGTTATATCCTCTCAGATACATATAAAGCTTTTCATGTACCCAGTGCTTACTCAGTTAGAGATGTACAGAGCCATACACTCAGTTATATGTGCAGTTATCTCCCACACACCCACTCATATACCTATTTATAATAACAAAGTCACTCACACACAGTCAGCGACAGATGCACTTACGCATTCACTCAAAGAGTTACATACTCCAACACTCACTAACTCAGCCAGTAAGCAATCCATACAGCCACTTACATACACATTTACAGACCCACAGAGTTACTAAGAGAGCTTGTCATATGATGACATAGTTTCTTACATATCCAGTGACACACCCACAGAGGGACTAATACTCTCTTTTAGATATTTGCTGAAGAATTGAGATTACCGAATCTCCCATGCAGACAAGTAGCCCTTTAAACATGTCTTGGAACTGCTACTGGAAAGCCTGTGTGTGCAATTTTACTGCGAGGCTGACCCATGCTGCAACTCACATACATATAAGTCACCCCTAAGATAGGCCATAGGTAGGCTATAGGGCAGGGTGATATGTGCTTAAAAGGTAAGGTATGTATTTTGAAGTTTCAGTGAGTTACATACGTACTTAGAGACCCATACGCCCAGTTATACATTTAGTTTCCCACCTATACTGTGACTCACATACCTATGTACAATGCACTGAGGCACTAACACACCCAGTCAGACAATGACATAGGCACTTACACATTCACTCTCACACACACACACACAGCACTTATGTATCCAGCAGCAACTGAGGCAGTTACACACACAGTTACATACTGCAATGCTCACTAACACAGCCAGTACGCAATCCATACAGCCACTCACATACACATTTACAGACCCATAGAGTTAATAAGAGAGCCAGTCATATGCTAACATAGTTACTTACATATCCAATCACATACTTACAGAGGGACTGATACACTCATTCAGATATGTACCGAAGAACTCACACTACCAAGTCACCCATCCAGACAAGTACCCTTTAAACATGTCTCAGTCTGCTACTGCAGAGTTGTGTGTGCAGTTTTGCTGCCAGGCTGACTTGGCATTTAAAACGTATTCCAATCCGTAAACTTCCTTCTACTACATATAAGTCACCCCTAAGGTAGGCCATAGGTGGGCTATAGAGCAGTGTGCAAAGCGCTTAAAAGATAAGACATGTACTTTGAAGTTTCAGTGAGTTACATGTGCACTTACAGACCCATACGCCCCGTTATACATCCAGTCTCCCACCAATGCTGCAACTCACGTACCTATGTACATAAGCATAGAGCCACTAAAACACCCAGTCAGACAATGACAAAGGCAGTTACACATTCACTCACACACCCACAGAGCACTTATGTATCCAGCACTTTTGTATGGTACAGTATCAGAGGTTGAAAATGTTTGTGACAATATACAATTCCGTTTCTTTGGTCCTGAAGTAGAGTTTGAGGAAAATGAGGAGTTGGTATGTCCAGGTGTAGAGGAAGACAACTCAGATGTTAGTACTGATAATATTGCACGAGAAATAGTAAAGTTTAATGCAGTTTCTACAGAGAAAACCAACCTATGTTTTTTATATGTTGTCGGCGCACTCACTACAAAAGCCAAACACAAAATGTTAAGTGGCTAAAATTTGCTGTGTATTTATTTGTGGTGGAATGGTTCAATTTGTCAACATGGCAGATCATCTGTAAGTATTGCTATGGCAAATTTGAGGACCACCAAATGCCTGGAAGAGCAATAAATATTAAGTTGGAGTTGGTTGAAATTCCAGAGGAACTTGGACATCTAATGTTATGTAATGTTATGTTTTTTGCAACTTGATATAGTGCACGGCTCATCTACGTAGGGATATCTCGGAGTGCAAGCAGCAGGTAGATGAAGTAGCAGCAGTATTAGAGCAACCAGGTTTTAAGGTATTTTTTTAAAGTCAAACAGACTGGTGCATGCACGGGTGAACAGGGGAAGTTTGTTCCAGTGGTACAGACCAAGGTAAGAAAAAGCTCAGCCACCATGTTTCGTTACGTGGATATGCCAGGGACATAAAATACATTGATTGCTAGATCGTAAATTCCTGTTCAGAAGATACATCGTAAGTCTGTCCTGAAGGAGCCTCACTAGGATTTATAAGTCAGGCAGAGAAGTTTAAACAGTGGTCTCTTATGAAAGGGGAGCCAATGTAGGGCTCTAAGCATGGGGGCTGACGGGGTCCTTGGCGGCAGGTTGTTTACTATATGAGCAGTGTATTTTGGACAACCTGCAATTTCATTAGAAGAGATTCGTTAGAATCAAGGATTAGGGCATTGCCATAATCCAGTCGGCTATTGATTAAAGCCTGGGTGAGTGTCTTCTGTGAGCTCAATGGAACCCACAAAAGATTTTCTTGTGGCAGCGCATTGTACCAAAACAGGTACCACAGATGGAGGTAATCTGGTCTCTCATAGATAGTTGATCGTCTAAAATTATGTCCAGATTCCTGGCAGTTCTACTGGGCAGTGTGGCGGGACCAAGTGCTACAGGTCACCAATCCTCCACCCAATAGAGCTAAGCTTTGCCAAACAGAAGGCTATCTGTCTTGCCCCCATTTAGTTGAAGACAGTTGAGGGACATCCAGATGTAAATCTCTCTGATGCAGGTGACAAATCAGTGTTTGACATTCTCAGTGTCTTTCCCAAACGAGATGACCAATTTAGTGTCGTCTGCATAAGAAAAAGTCTCAAACCTGAAGGACTTAACTAATTGGGCTAAGGGGGCTACGTAGACGTTGAAAAGCATAGGGTTCAAGTAGGAGCCCTGAGGAACCCCCTTGTCCAACGAGGTAGTGTTGGAATGGAATGTGCCCATATAAACTGTTTGGACCCTATCCTTAAGGAAATCCATCAACCAGTCGAGGGCAGATCCCTGGATACCTATCTGATAGAGACGCTGCACCAAGATGGAATGCGAGATGGTATAAAACACTGCCGATAGATGAAGCAGGACCAACATGGCAGGGTTTCCAACGTTCAGGGATAGCCTAATAGTGTCTACAACTGCAAATAGAGCAGTCTCTGTGCTGTGGGAGGATCAGAAGCCAGATTGAGAGATGTCCAACAACTATTGCTCTCAGGTAGGCGGAGATCTGTTCGTTGACATAGGCCTCCAAAACCTTACCCAACAGAGGGCGGAGACATATGGGACGGTAATTAGTAGGGTCCTTGGGGTCTGCATTTGGTTAATTCAGGATAGGTGTAACATGAGCTGCTTTCCAAAGCAGCGGAATGGTGGCTTGGGTCAGGGATTGGTTACACAGTGCTGTTATAGCAGGAGCAAGAAGAGGGGAAAGAGTTGCAATGACCATGGAGGACAAAGATCAGAAGGGGAGCCAGATTTTGCTTTTGCTAGCAAGTCAAGCATCTGAGTTTTAGAAATATAAGGGCGATAGCATAGAGCACCATTCCAAGAATCGCCATTGAGGGGTTGTATTTTAAATATCATTTTAACCCAATCGGTGAGAAGGGAGTCAAGGATTGCCACTCTGAGGGAGTCCCGGGAGGCTACAGCTATTGCACCTCCTGGTTTAGTTTCCCTGTCTTGCCCTATCAATTTATAATTTTCTGGACATGTAATAGGAATACAAGTATGGGTGGGCAGTAAACTCCGCTGCACCGGCGGAGTTCACTGAGTTTTTATCACTCCGCACTCCTCTTGGAGGGCAGAGTTTGGCAAAAACTCCGCCTACGCAGCGGAGCGGAGTTTACCAGCACTCATCACTATGGCAATGACTTGATTCTACTTGGCATGCACGTTCCCCGCCTCCCTTTTTCCCATTAACATGACCACTTGTCTGCTACTTACACGGACAGTCAGTGAGCTTAGCCCGTTGCCTGGCTTTTAAGGATATTAGTAATTTTAGCATGTCAGGCTCACAAAACAACCAATCCGAGTGAACGTTCTTCTAGGAGACGCTTTTGATTTGAGCAGGAGTTGCTGCTAAAAGTGAATGAAAATCTAGCAACGGAGCATGTGATCTACTAGACCCAATCCTAGGGCACCACAAAGTATCCCTAGGTGAGCTGATTGGCTGTCTGAGCCGTCCTTCGACAGTCAGAGGGTGCCGCCCAACCTGGAGCGGGCTGAACGTTGGCTGGCTGCAAGGCAAGTACACAATGTAGGCAATGAGTACTGGTCTCGTTCTTGCCTGGGTAGATGAGGTTAGGCTGCCGCACCTCTGTTCTAGATGTCCGAGAGCAGCTGCGTGGAAGATGCTAACCCCGGTGAGCGATGGTTGAACCCATTCATGGCCCTTCCCATCTGTAGCCTATCTGTTGACGAGTAATATCGGATGCCCTGGTACTCTGCTGCTGACGTTCTTTCAGCTCCGGATGAGCTGGTGCCACACAGGGGGCAGTTGATGAAATGGCAGTTCTTTAACCCCATAGGTGAAAAATCTCCCCTCCCGGTAAGTGCTGTGGTCTTATTTTGAGTGCCGTGTTCTTGATATAAAGAAGATCTTTTTCAGACTGAAGTCTGATTGAAATGCTACTTTCATCCAGATGATTTGGTCGTATGTGGGTTGTAGCAGTTAGAGGCACTTGCTGCATGTAGTCTGTGGTCTTTACCAATTTGGGCATGTGCGATTTGGAGACATTGGTATGTGCATTCCTGGATGGCTATATATATTCCTGAGGTATTTGAGGGTGTGGCATCTTGTTCAGTGGTGGGCGTCGGCGAGTGGAGCAACTCTGCCTGCTTGCGAAACTCTGCGGAATCACACAGAGTTTTTATACAACTCCATAGAATTCTGTGTAGTGCAGCTCATCGAGCTCCGCCCACCCTTAAATACAAGGCAACACTAACAAGTGTCTTTATTGGCATAAAACCATGTTTGCTCAGTAGAACTTCCACAACCGCAAATGTCGAGTTCCTGCAAACACATGCAGGACTCTCATTTATACTAAAGTTATCCTTTTGTTAATCTATATTTTCGCCATCTACATAAGAAAGATGATCCTCTATTCACTATCCATTCCCCTGTAAAGTCAGTCGTGATGGCTACTTGGAATAGTACTCCATGCTCAAGTCTAAGATGCCTTTCACCACTGATAATAGTTATTATTTTCAATTTTTCTGCCTTTAGATCATAAAGAGTTTCAGTCCTTTACCGATAATTATGAATATTTCATTTGGGACATCCAATACAGTACCGCAGTAATGAGGAAAAGGAATACATTCAGTCGTCTATATCAGAATTGATATATCTTAAGGTACATATACAGAGAATTTTCATCCCTTAACAGTAATTTCTCTTTATACATTCTTTCTCTTCTCTCTTTTCTAATCCCCTTCTTTACCTTTTCTAGACGCTACCAGCTCTTCTGGCTATATTCATTCAGTGTGACAATGACTCCCTTTCAGTATGTATCCTTTTTAACCCTACGGGTTCTAGCTTTCCAACCTCAATTTACATTTTTCATTTACATTTTTAGTGACCGCGTTTTTTCCTTTGCCCACAGAACCATCCATTCTATGTGGAATAATTACAAATCCACCACAAAGGTTTTTTCTACCCTTTGGATCAACATTCTTTGCTCCAGTAAGTAGCGGGGTTACCTTATACACCACTCATAGTTGCAAACTACACACTAACAATCTCGGTAATTTGGGACTGCCCTTCATTCTCCATTCTTTTGACCTAATTATAAATAAAGTTGTATTTTTTGGTTGTGAGAGACACATCTCGGTGTTTTTCCTTCATTTTTTTTTCCCCTCATTCCCAAGGTTCTTTGTTTTCATTTCCAGCATCATTGTTATTGCTTGCACTTTACACTATGTATATAGGCACTATCTTTGACAAAGTACAGGTTTATTACATAGATCTTTCTCTTTTTTCCCAGGGTGGGGGGGTATGAGAAGAAAATGAAAAAAAGAAAAATATCCATATGAGTATTGGTCTAGCCAAGCATATTTTTTGTCATTTCTTTTCATATCACAGGTATATCTTGATTATATCTTTGGCGTTCCTGACGAAGATGGCTTTGTCGCCGAAACGCGCGTTGATACTGGTCTACCATGAATTAGCCATGTTTTAAGCCGTTATATTGTTTTGTACTTTATTGCTTGTGATTGTATAAAAATACTGTTTTTAATATATTGACAAGATGAAGGTGTATGATGACTCAGTTTACACATAGAAAGGATTCCATCTCCATGAGTCATCTATGATTTGTTGTTTTGATCTGTGATTTTCAAACTAAATATATATGTTTTTTTATAATAAAAAATTTAAAAATAAAGATTTAATATTTTGCTTGGCTCTATGTATACTATGATAGGCTGCCTAAGTTCTTTTTATACAATATAACACTAACAAGTGTAGCCATGTTTCTGTAATGAAACATAGATCTGGTTGTGCTAAAGTAAGTAAGTCCCAACTTTCTACTGCATGCTTGGGAAGAGATCTAGCATTGAGATATAGGCATTTGAGAGCGAAGGGGAGAAATTGTGATTTGATGGGAGGGACTAGTGCATTAGGGGTAAAATGCATAGAGGCTTAGGGCAGCTGTTTATCTGGAGGAAAACCTTCCCCAATGCCAATCAGTGTGGTAAATTTAGCAATGGAGCATGAAAACCCACATCTGACAGGAGAAAGGTTCTTCAAGAGAAACAGGTAAGTGGGGAGTGCATTGTTGTCAGATAGCTCTACGTTTTATAAAATCATTACTGTTGTAGCATTTTATGAGTTGGCAAGTAGCTGCTGGGAGTGGAAATTCAAAGTTCCTGGTGACGTCAGGTGCAGACAGGCGTGGTTGGGCGCAGACGGGCTTGCAGTTGGAGCGCCTTCGGTGCACTGGCGGCGCATCCGTTGGGCATCTGCTGCGCGATGGTGCCCGGCTTGCAATTTATGCTGAGAGACAGTGACAGCTAGACCACTGTTGTGCAATGATTAGCAGACGTCGCAGAGTAGCTGCATCACCACAATCAGCCCAATCTGCCCTGAGCTTCCTCCACTCAATCAGCAAAGCCATGTTGGACCGAGAAGCTCAGGTGGGAGCATAAATGCGGGAGGTAAGTGTGCAAAGAGCAACCCAATACAAGCTTTCAGGCAACAATTTCCAGTTCGCTGTTGTGTGGCATATGATTTAAAAGGCATCTAATGGACAGATGGCGAATGTCATATAATACAAGATTTATTTCAGGGTGTCAAATTTCTCACGTTTGACCAGTGCAAAAAATCATTTCACCTTACCGAAGGGGCACGGATGCAATATTATCAAATCCGTCATTGGTTACTCTCTCCTGCCTACACACAAGGAGCAACTAGACAGCTCACTTCCTTTGAGACCTTAGTTCGCAACTTTGAGGGCTTGAGGGGTCTAATCTCCCATACTTACAATGTCTTGCAGCATTCGCAACAGTTTCAGCCCCACACATATCAAACACAATGGAACTTGGACCTTGGCGAAGAGGTCCCCTCGGAGTGCTGGGATCGACTGTGGCGGGACATCCCGAAAACTTACCAAAGCGTCCCTCAGCGCGAATCGGCATATAAGCTAATGACGCAATGGTACTTTACCCCGGCCCGCATACAGCAGATGGTTCCAAACTTTCCCCCAACCTGCTGGAGGTGTCGGGGTGACAGAGGTGACTTTATCCACATATGGTGGTCTTGCCCCAGCTTAACGATATTCTGGAAAGAAATCCTTAGTCATATCAAGGACACAGTGTGATTCCCTATTCCTTCCTCTCCGAGGGTAACTCTGCTAGGCATTAGACCCTCGACATTGACTGCCATGACCCATTCGGACTGGCGCTTAATATTACAGATGTTAGGAGCCGCACGACAGTCCATAGCCTTATTCTGGAAAAAACCTGATCCCCCTCCACTGACCGTGTGGTTTCTCCGCCTATGGCATGTTCTAGCTCTTGAGCTACTCTCCGCCCGCATTAACCACACGGACGCCAAATTCACCCGCATCTGGCAGCCAATAATTCAACATTTCTCCCAGTTGGAGCACTCCCGATTGGTTACCCCTCGCCTACGAGCTTTACAGCTTTTTGACGACCCTCTTGAGCCCTTCTCTAGGGGTCGGCAACCGGCGTCTCCATCTACATCGGAGCTGTAGGGGGCTGTCTCACCTTCTCCCCCTAAGAGGCCTCAACCCCCCCCTCCTCAAGATATTCTGATCGCATCCTCCCTCCTCCGACCCCTCTATTTGGGGTCCCGTTTCTCCTTTTATTGTTCGAAGTTTGAGATATATGCTTAGTTCTCCCTAAGTTCACTAGCAATAATATTTGGTGATGAATACATGTATAACGTACTACATAGACATACTTGAGCGTTAATCATTTAGCTTCTTCACTAGTGGTGGGCCCACATGACTCTTTTGTATTAATCCGTTATGGCACTGAGGCTTTCTTAGCAAATGCAATGTACAGCTGCAACCCCTGTTAGGGACGCAGTGCACGATCCTCCTCTTCCCTCTTTTTCTTTTTCACTTCTTTTTTTTATTATCTTGCCCCCACTTTTTGCTTTGGTTTAAAGTGTATTGTCTATTTTGTAAAGGATTCTATTGCTGTATTTTGATATTTGTATTGGGCTTTGTTTCTCTCTGCTCTATGTTTCTTAATTGTTTGCTTTTCCCTGTTTCCAATATATTCAATAAACAGATTTGAAATAAAAGGCATCTAAATGTTTATGAAACAATATTGATACAATCTTTACAACCATTTCAAGCAATAGTTCATATGGAACCAAAGACAGGGAAACTACCACCGACCGAGCTCTAAAAAAGGCCTTAAAGGTAGAGTTGTGCACTTACCTTTAGAATTTAAACATAATGTTGTAACTGTGGGTGTAGAGAGACATATAGATGAACCGCTTATTTTTCTAGTGAATGGTGTGCCCACAAAAAATAAAAAAATCTAGCAAGAACTAGTGGATATGAATAACATGAAGAATGCTACATTCTATCTGAAGCAGAATAATGTGTATTACAAAGATGAAGCTGTTCTCATAGAGGAAACATGCATGGAGGAAGAAATGTTACCTTCAAGTGCATATAACTAAATCTGAAGAAATCTATGAGTACTACAGTGTCTATCCACTGCATTCAAAAGAAGTTATGGGGGATGTCATTAAACCATACCAGATGGAACGAGCTCAAGGAGCTCCAATGAGTGTCTGGGAGAAAAGTTTAGAAGCTTGCTGTTTTCCACAACTATTTCCAACTGGAGTAGGTGGACGGCATGATGACCGCCCAGTGCAAATACCAGCAGCTGAGTATATATCAACCAGATTATATTCAGAGGAACCTAGTTTTCGTCAAAGTATTGCATATATATCCCATCTGTCATTTGAAAGTGATTTGTCTAGACTATCATACTCTGCTAACCATATACTTAAGACAGGGGTTATTCTTCAAAATATGTCTGCAAGAGACTTTTTCAGCAAAAGTCATGGAAAAGAGCTAGAAGTTGGAATTCAATTAGATGTCAGGCCAACGTGACACAAATGAATATTGGTATCGTCGTAATGGTGAACTAAAATGTATGTTATGAAAATTAGGTGCACTAACTTGGTTTGTGACCCTCAGTTGTGAAGAGTGCGCATAGAATGATGTATATAACTTTTTGAGAGAAGCACACTGTAATATTCAGTACATCAATCTGAAGCCACCAGAGAACTTTGCTCTATGAATCTAGCAAATGTTTGTAGGTATTTTAACCACAGATTTCAAGCCATGCTAGTCTTCATCTGCAACAAAAAAAATCCACCATTGATTTTTTTTGGAGTAAAGAGTATCAAGCAAGATGTGCGCCTCATAGTCATATGTTGTTGTGGATTAAAGATGCACTAAAATTTGGAAAAGACACAGATGAGTCTGTACTTTCTTTCATAGAGTAGTACATGTACCATCCCAAAAGACAGTGACGGAAAAGGTCTAAAACAGCAAGTTCTGCATTTTCATTCACATAGATGTGGGAAGTACTGTCAGCGGAAGTACAGATTGAAAGGAAACGTTTACACTAAATGTCATTATGGATTACCAAGACCTGTTATTTTAAGAGGAAGAGACACCAGCTTTTGTTTCTGCAGTCAGACATACACTTACTCGCAAATCACCCTAAACATCTTCAACCTGAGGAGAACCGGAGCTTCAAAATATATCAACAACTACAATCCTTTCATTCTCAAAATGTGGAAGGCCAATATGGATATTCAGCTTGTGGCAGACAACTCCATAACTGTTGCTCGTTATGTTACCTCATACATAATGAAATCTGAAAAGACTGAGATGAAGGATTTGTGGGAAGAGATTTCTGCTGAAAAGTTTTTAACAAAGAAACTGTACAGCTTGAGATTGAAGATGCATTTTTGCAAGGGAAATGGATCTTACCAATGCTGTGATGTGAGTTTAGCTAGTTTATACTCTAAGGGGGATATTCTCAAGAACGTGCGATAATCATCGCCAAAATAGGTTAACGCAATTTGTCATATCGCCGTCTATTACGGGAAAATAACTCCGTGTGAACGTCTTATTCTCAACACGGTGGTAACGCGTCAAATGTCCGTGATAAAATTACCGGGACGGCGATAAAAATCAAAAGCCCAACGTGAAAAAAGTTGCGATGGGCCCAACCGCGATAAAAAAATCAGCGATAAGCTGCGCCAGGCCTGCAATTCACACACGTCAGGCAGGAAAAATCACTATAAAAGCAGAAAAAAAACCCACAAACAAAACCAAAACAACTGCGAAGCACAATGGAGGCAGCTGGAGCAAGTACAGAGGACAACCAGAACCCCACAACTCCCACTGAGGACCAGCCTGGTACCTCGGGGTCAGGGAAGGGCAAGGAGAAGAAGAAGAGGAAAACGCGGTTCAGTCCGCAGGAAAACAGGATCCTGATAACGGAGGTGGTAGAACACCATCAACAACTGTTCGTCACCTCCATTGTGTCATTGGCAACTAAAAATACAATATGGCAGTCCATCCTGGACAAGGTGAATGCAGTCGGAGTGCTGAGGAGGACAATGGAAGAGCTCAAGAGGCGCTGGAATGATGTGAAGCGCAAAACCAAGCAGAAACTCGGCAACAACCAGAAGGCAGCAATGCAGACTGGAGGTGGGAGTCCAGCGCCACAGGAGGAGCTGGATGAGATGGAGGAAATGGTGTCCACAGTCATCAGTGGGGAGACGGTGGCAGTAGTTGGGGGACCGGACACTGCTCAACATGACCTGACTCAACAGCAACAGGGTGAGTAACGACCAGGGACTGGGGGGACGGGGGGAGATGGGCACAATGGCACACATGCACAATTAAGTACAGCACAGTGCACACTCACAATGACTCTGGATCATGTCCCTGATCCCCTTGGCACACTGCAGCACACCTAGAAACAGTAAGTAGGCCCCCGTCGACTATGTGCCCTGAGGGGGCCCTTCCCACACATCACCAATCTCACAACCAACCCATACACATGTGCCAAACCCAGCAAAGCGGCGTGTCTGTGAGCCACACTGACAATACAAGTGACACTGCATGACGAATAGCATGGCTGCAGTCAATATACCATGACATGTTGCACGCCACGACACTGAGGTGGCAGAGTGTGGACCACATCCGTAAAGGAGCAGGTCACACTCTGACACATCCACGTGCACAAACAACCCCTGACGTCAACAACACATCTGCGGACAAACCATGCCCCAGAGTCCCAACTCCCACCAAGAGCCCAATTCACCCAAGTAGGCAACATCTCAGCACTGTATAAGCACAGAAGTCAAAGGCACACCACCTGAAAGGGACAAGGGGCAGCAAAATCAGAGCTGCAGGGGCGACTCTCCCAAAATGCAGCACACACACATAACATTCAGAGCACATCAACATTGACAACAATGTGGTACAAACTGCCACACGTTCACAACAGAACAGAGGACAAAACTGGTGCCGCTTGTGTGTAGAAACTGGCCAATCACATTTGGCATAGCAGGGAAATGTGAGATGATAATGTACAAGTACAAACACACATCCGTGATGTTGTCGAAATGTCCACTGTCCCGCATCAAATAGGCAGCTCCACCCAAACAGTCACCATCTACATTGTCATGCAGTCTGTATGTAAACTTGTGCAAAGCGTCAACATACATGTGAACACAATGTTAAACTGCATCCCCCTTCACATTGCAGAGGGAGAATCAACACCTCCTGCAGAGCAGACCCAACAGCTCTTCACTGATGACGAAGAGGACCTCCACACCTTCGACTCCGACGCCCTCCAAGAGCTCATGGACAGCTTCGGCACCTCACCTCCAGGAGCAGGGCAGCCCAGCTGCATCGAGGAGACCTCACCCCCTGCACAGACCACACAGCAGGAAGCACCCACCACCACGGCTGACTCCCAGGACCCCCACGAACAACACATGGCCTTCCAACGCCGTGTGTAAGGGTGCCAGGAGAAGATGGCTGATCAGGTGCGGGTGGGGTTCGACCTCATGGCAGCCAAACTAGATGCCATACGTGGGTGTCTAAGTCCCATCAGGGACCACTTACAGTCCCTAATGGACACCCACAGTCCGCTCCATGCTCTCCAACGGTCCTTGGCTGACATCGCTGGAGTCCTGACTCTGAGACAAGAACAACTGTCTAGTCACAGTGGCTCCAGCGATGTCAGCCAGGAGTTGGAACACATGCGGAGGATCATGGAGAACAGGGAGCGGATGCAGGCGGAAAGAATGGCTGCCACGGCTGCACACAAGCGAGATGTAGCTGGGATCTTCCATGCCCTGCAGACCCTCATCATGGCATTGCTGCCACAAGGCCTGTCGCCGATGAATGCTGCTGCTGCTTCTACATCCACATCTCCACCCCCTGATGTGTCAGTGACTCACAGTGCGGCAGACAATCCACCTCCGGCCCCTGATGTGTCACTGCCACACAGTGCGGCAGACATTCCACCTCCGGCCCCTGATGTGTCAGTGCCACACATTGCTGCTGACAAAACACCACCACCCACATGTGAGGCACATGAAACATCAGAGGACGGAGATGCGGATGATTCTGCCTTAGTGGTAAGAAGGAAGCGGTAGCATTCATCTCCGCCATATGGCCTGTTTCTGCTTGGTTCTGCCCTCTGCATCATCACCTTCCACTGTCCCCCGATACACTCTGCGACACTCACCTTGGACCTCGACATGGACTGCCATATTCTGTTTGGTTACCAATGACACAGCAATCAGACTGCGTACTGAACTCCTCCTCTTCCGATGAACTTGAATTCCCAAAGGACTCTGGCTGGCCCTCCACGGGGCAACAATGTAAAGTGGGGTTTGCATGGCCCTGTAATGCTCCAGCTTCAACACTCCACTGAATGTGAATAAAACATTCAGATTCACACAGATGTGTCATGTCTATGATCATTCAAGTATGAAAGTATGGATGAATGTAGGGTCCGTGATCCCCCCTTACGTCCATGTTGCCCCTGTTGTGGAACATGAGTCACAGGGTGCAACATTGCTGATTGCGGTCCGGGTGGCGCCAACACTACAACAGAGACACACGCATCAGTTACTTCCTTGTACAGCCCAGAACTGAACCACGCCCAGAGCCCCCGGCTCATTGTTCACACCCCTACGCTGGACTGGCATACGCCAGCCCCGCCCACTCCGCTTATGCTTACAGGGGGGGAACGTCAAAGCTACATGTCCCAGGTCTTCCCTGTAGTGATCTGCTGATCACTGGTCTAGTCGTCAGCATGCCACAGCCACTCCCTGAGGGCTGGTGTACACCCACACCACTCCCATCCAGCACAGGCGTCACAGGACATGTGACCCTGCCAATAAAAGGGGCCTACCACATCACATCACCCACTGCCGGAGATGACATGATGGCATCCGCACCACAAGACCCAATCATAAAGGGGCCATGCCCTGTGGCGCACTGGGTTAGTGGCACCCGATGCACTGCGGCCGGCACGGGCCTACCGCCACGGGACGATGACTTGCGGTGCACTGAGTTGGTGGCACCCGATGCACTGCGGCCGGCACGGGCCTACCGCCACGGGACGATGACTTGCGGTGCACTGAGTTGGTGGCACCTGATGCACTGTGGCTGGCACGGGCCTACCGCCACGGGACGATGACTTGCGGTGCACTGAGTTGGTGGCACCTGAAGAGCTGAGCGGGTGTGCAGCCTGCGATGATGCGTAGACCTCGATACGCCGTCCTGCAAATCAATATTCTATTTGAATTGTGGGCTCTGCTGGAGCACAGTGTACGCCGAAGGCAGCAGTCAGCACACACATGACTCCGCGGTGCGGTGCCGCAGGGTGTGCTGGGGGCCTGTGGTGCAGAATCCAGCGATCGGCTGAGGAGGTTGCACCGGCACGTGGTGGGCCCTCTTGGAGACACGCCGGTGGTGGCAGGTGAGCATTGAGGCCTGGGTGCGCAGGGGCGGCCAGTCATCGCTGGGTGGCGGACCGGGCTGGGGACCAGGGCTGGGGTGCAGCAGGCGCACAGCATCGCACAGGCACCACCGGTCATGGCAGCGGCCCCGTGGCTGGGTGGGGGGCACCGCACTGGCAGAGACGACCCTGCATGCGATGACGAGATGTGCGCCGGTTAGCTTGGGACGTAGCCACCTCGTCTCCAGTGTAATTCTGGCCATTGAAGGTGGTCGGCCACTTGAGTGTAGGCCTATGGACAGGATGTGGCGGACACAGAGACACATGCAGTGGTTACTTTGGTGGCCATCCCGGAACTGAACGATGCCCAGAGCCCCAGGCTATTTACTCACGACATACGCCGGCCAAGGCCACTCCGCTCACGCTTACAGGGGGGGGGACAAAGCTACATGTCCACGGTCTTCCACACTGCTTGAGGTAACCTGTTTGCGTCCACTGTCCACAACACTACAAACACCAGCAGTATATGTCCACATGGACATGTCTGTGCTCTGCATACTGAAGTCTGTCCAGCACATCACCCCCACACTTGGCATTGTGTACATTCTTATTGATGGGTCACTTGCCTCCTTCGCACATACTTGGTTCCCACCTCTCCCCACATCCTGCAATTGTGTGGCAGAGGTGCCATGCCGTGGATGGTTTGTCTACATGGCTGGCCACGGTTTCCACAGTTACTTGTGTTGTTGTGTCTGGTAGTTGGGCATGTTGATTGGCATGTTGTATGTGATTTTGTAATGTGTGCGTTCCCACAGTTGTGAGTTGTATGATTGTGGAGTTGAGGTGTGTGGTGCGTTCAGTTGGTACTTACCGACGAGTAGTGCATTTCCATAGGTGCAATCCTCAAAGCGCTGGTTGGTGATGGACTTGCGGAAAATGTAGGAATCATGCACACTGCCTGGGAAGTTTGCGACGACATTCATGAACAGGCGCCGGTGGTCCACTTTTGCCTGCACATTGATGGAATGCGTGTGGTTTCTGTTGCGGTTATTGTGTGCAGTGTCGGCAGGGGGCACAAGTAATACATGTGTGCAGTCAATTGCCCCCAACACGTGCGGGAAGCCAGCTCTGGTGTAGTTCCCTTGCTTGTTCTCCAGCCGTTTCTGCGCAGTGTGGGGGAAGTGAAGGTGTAGGGGTATCAAGCTGATACAAACCGTGATGCTTACAGGTATGATAACTCCTGCATGATAAGACCATAACAGAAGTTCATGTGGTCGTAACCTTCCTTTTCTTTCCTACGAAGGTTACGCCCACACGAACTTCTGTTACGGTCTTGTTATGCAGGATTTATCATATCTGTTAGCATTCCGGTTTGTCCAAGTGCAATACACTGTACCAGATTATGTTTGTGACTATACGGACGCTTGACCATTGTCACCATTTATCCAACAGGTTTCTGAATACTGACTTTCGGAATGTGGAATTGTATTGGGGAGTTCCTGCAGCATATGCAGTTAATTGAATCCACACATTGCCCTGATGAAGTTCCCCGTTGGGAATGGAACGCGTTGGCTGAGCTTTTTGTATTGTTGATTTTTGTATTTGTAATAAAGAACTGTTTTTACACTACTGTTGCCTACTGGACTTCATGACCTGGCGCACCCCCATTTCAGTAACTACAATCTTGGATCTGGAGCACAGAGGCATCAAGTGACGGCTGGCGTTGGGGTTGGTTGCGCAGGAACACTACGAATTGGGACTAGCGTGTGGTGCGGATACAGGGACCCGCCGTTGCTTTTGTGGACATGCATCCAAGACATGTGTGAGGAAGTTTGATAGGGCTGGCTGTGAGACTCCTCTGACTCTGGCAGTTGTTGGTTGGTAGGTACCAGATGCCAAAAGGTGCAGCACAGCCAGCAGCTTTGTCAGCGGAGGGATGTTGGTTGTCCGCTGTGTTGGTACCGTCAGCCTGTGGGCAATGTGGGTCAGGATGCAGAGGATGGTTGTCCTTTTGAGCCTGTAGTGGGCAATGGCATCCTCTGCCGTTGAGTGTCTGAGGCTGGTGCATTTTAGGAATGTCCACTGTCTTGTTCTGCGCTGCCTAGGTGGTAGTCCAGGGGGGGTGGTCCGGGGGGGACCTGGGGGTGGTGGCGGTGGGTGTTGTGGCCTTCTTGGGTCTCCGAGCTGCATGATCATTGGCTCCATGGCATCTGTTGGTCTTCAGATGTGGCTCTGGGCTGGGCTCCCTTTCTACTGCAGGTTGTTGTCCTGCTTAACACCAGTACTAGGCAGGTGTTAAATCCCTGCTGCTAACGCGCCTTACCGCCTGTTTTTGGATCGCTTCGCCAATCTGGCTGGCCGTTGAGAATATCGCGAAGTGGTGTTTTTGTGTGTTTTTGCACGGGAACACCTACTCTGCATATCATTAGCGTTAGTTGTCGTTTTCATCCGTGGCCATGTTTTTTGCGGCAGCTATCGCTGGAAAACTGGCGATATCGGCAGTTTGCACCAGCTTGAGAATAGGGCGATAGATCTATCGCCACTTTTGTTGCGCTAAAGTGCCGATAAATCGGCGATAAGTCCTTGAGAATATGCCCCTAAGTCATGAGGAATTGTTTGGGTGAGTCTAGGTCTAGAATGCACACAAAATAGAGTGTTGAAGTCTTTCCCTGAAATTCAGTACCTTGTAGAACTTGACCCAGAAAGTACAGATATTTTCAGAACAAACATGCTGGACACCTACTATCCAAAAGGGAATCCACATCTTGAAAATGTATTTTTTTATGAAATACTTCAAAACTACAGATATAGAAACAATGTGACAGAAAATGTAGATGTAAGTAAATTTGCAGTAGTTGGTTGTGATGGTTATTTGGTACGACATAGCAAAGGTAGTCTAATTAATCATAGAAAACTGAGTTGCCAGACTGCTGGAAAAAGAGAGATTTTCTATCTGGCACTTCAACTCCTCTTTAAGCCTTGGTGTTCTGAATCAGAATTACTAGGAGAGTTTGACTGCAATGAAGAATCTTTCAATGCTGCAAAGGACAGCATTGAGTGTTCATTATTTCCTAACTATTTGAAAATGTTACATGATGAAATTGAACAGGAAGAAACAATTGCTGCTGAGATAGCTAAGGAGAATTCTCAAAGCAGCCAAAGTTTAGGTCCTTGAAGTCAAGATCCTCTTGGACAGCCAGTAATTGAAAATGAAGCTGCCATTGCAATGAATGAGGTGGAGACTGCAATGCAATGCAAAGCAACTAGCAAGACAGGAAACTATTGATTTGGAAGAGTTAGTTGCACAACTAAATGACGAGCAAAAATATATATGGAGGTGAAAGACAAATTGAGCATGGATTCCTCCATGACAAGAAACAGTGTGTATACACAACATTTAAGACTATACTGTTGTATGTCAGCAGTCAAGCTGGGACCAGTAAAAGCGTAATACAAGTTTTCACTGCTTTCCTACAGAAGACTACAGAGTGTAATTTGTCATGTGTAGTAACAGCACCCACTGGATTAGCTGCACATAATATAAAAGGAATTACTTTACATTGACTTTGATTAGGCCTAGGCATAGTTCGCGGAGTTTTACTCTACAAAACTCTGCGAATGCCGCAAAAACTTTCCCGCATTCCGTGGAGTTCCGCCAGTGGCAGAGTCTGTTGAGTCGGGCTCCTCGCACTGATTTTTAGCGCCAAGAGTTTGTCCCTCTTGGTAAAATCAGCGCGAGTGGCACAAGGTGTCACACCAGAGGGTGCTGCTGCCTTCTGCCACTCAAGTAGACATTCGACCTCAACGTGAATGGCAGATTTCACAACCCGAGCGGTCGCGACCTGCCACGACCGCCCACGATGTGAAATCTCGCTGGGAGGAGGTCTAGCACGTGATTTTTTCGCACAGGCTGCTTGAGAAAACCAACTCCGCTCATCGTCACTTCGCTGCATTTTTCAGAACTCCACATGGAGCGTGGAGCAGACAAAACTCCGCAGGCAGAGCAGAATTCTTTGCCCACCGCTACTTTTGATGCTGCCTGTGGAGCATGAAAACAAAGTAGAATATCGAAATCTGGTGAAGCTTGCCATGTAGTGTCAAGAGTGCTAAAAAAGTTAAAACATTTAATCATCGATGAGATGAGCATGGTCTCATACGTAATGCTTGCCAATGTACATTTTAGAATGCAACAGTTCTAAAAATAGACTTTAATGTCCTTTTTGGAGGAAAACACTTGATTGTTTTTGGGGATCTACAGCAATTTACATCTGTAAGAGGTCAGCCTGTGTTCAAATATTGCTCCACGATGAAACTCAGAATTCTATAGGAAGCATTGGAAAATTCAACATATGGTTAAACTTCCAAAACAAACTCCCATTACAAAGAATTACTTAGGAATATGCAGCAAGCATCTGAAGTTGAATAAGGGAATAATTTGAAGGTTATTAGAGTAGGTGTTTTTTCTAAAGAGGGAAAGCGTCTGCTAGAAAGTACTCTTCTTAAAAAAGTCTTTCCAACGAACAAGATAGCGACAGAGATAAAGTTCACTTTCATTCAAGAAGGAAAACCAACTGTGTGCCTAATGCATACACTAGTGGAGTGTGCCTCTTTCAACAGAAAATTGCTGCAATTGGAGAAAGAGGAAATTTTGGAACTGCCAGCGAGAGACAAAATGGAACACCAGGGCATCACAGTATTCCTAAATGAAAGATTGCCAACAAAATTTGATTCATTGGAATAATCTGTTTAAAATACTGCAGTATTGGCGAAATGTTTGTGTTTGCAAGACATGTAGAGTCATTTTGAGCTGAAATTTAAACGTTGTGGAAGGATTAGTTAATGCTATGGGTAAAATTATTGATTTCATTAGCTTTCCTACGAGGAGTGAGATAGAGTACCTAGCAATTAAATTTTATCACATTGATAGCGTAAAGCAGATTGGAAAGACCATTGTGCATTTATTGCTTGTGAAAGACGTATATGTGCTACAGAAACAGTTTCCAGCTTCTCTAACATATGCTGTAAGTATTCATACATCTCAGGTTTAAGTGTAGATTCAGTATTGGTTACTGTTGGGAGTATAATGTTTAAGTAAGGAATGTCATATCTAACCTTATCTCGAGTTAGAACATTATCCGGTTTGTATTTGATTGCATCTGATGACAGCAAGGTAAGTGCTGATCCAAGTTGGGTTAAAGAGTACTATCTATTAAGAAGTGTCTGTGCTTCTCATTTAGGGCAGGATTCTATTCATAAAAAATGCATCATCTGTCCAAAGGAGTGTAGTGATGTTGTTGGAAAGACAGCAATGCTAGAGAAGAAAGAAGTTGTTAAGAAAAAAAAATGTCAAAGGTAAATATTCTTGGTTACCAGTTGTCAAACCCCTCTAGTGTCAACTGCTATGCAAATGTTGTTTCAAACCTACTCTTTCAATTAACTCATCTTGCATATGCAATTAAACAGAAACCACAGAAGATATTGTGTTCTGCACTATGGACTTTGTTGCAACGTTTACGTACTTATAGGACTACAACGCATTGTGCTTCACACATTCAAGACCTTGTAGATATATGTAGTGGATCTGTACAGTTTACTCTAAACACTCAACAGGATGCACAGGAATTTATAATGGTGATTTTTTGAGTTTTAGAAGAAGAAGAAATATGTATTGAGGAGTTATTTGGACTTACTTACTCATGGAACCATGAGTATGACGATTGCTCATTCACATCAAGCAGAGAAATAGATTCGGATTTCTTTATTTAACACTGCCAGATTGCAAAACTGTGTCTTGTGACAGATTGTTCAAACAAGGTACACAAAACAATATCTGCCAAATTGTTGATCAGATCTCATGTCAACATTATGTCTACAATGATGCAGAGCAGATGAAAGTAAAATCGAAACAGGGAATATAGATTTCAAAGCAGAACAAATATTTATTTCTGGAATAACATACACTACTATGGCTATCATTTTTCATGAAGGAGTTACCGTTACATCTGGTCTCTACACTGTCTATTATCAGTATTTATGACATCATTTGGCCTACCAGGCGTGATGTCTTTATAAGGCTTACCTTATGCTGGTGTGCCTTATAGATCTATTAGTAGTTTTGATAATGAGGGTCTCATTTTCAGCATAATATTTCTGAAATTAGTAGTGCAAGTATAGGTAAAACAAATGGTTAAAAATATTGTAGTGAGTGCAATGCACACTGTTCCTTAATTGCAGTAAAATAGTGTGAAGTTTTGATTTTTTTTCTTCAATCTTTATGATTGTTTTTTCCCCATTGCTAAATAATGATTCTTTCAATGGTACATCATTTATGGTGTATGGGTACAGAACCTGAGAACAGTAAGAAAGAGAAAATGAAATGCTTAATTTCAATGTAACATAGCACTACAGCATAAGAAATATGTAGTAATTTGTTTGTTATTATGAGGTTATGCATAATCAAAATTATAACTATGGTGTGTAATTTTATAAATTGGAATACTATCTCATATTTGTGTTTTTTCCTTTTCACACAGATGTATGGCATCATCTATTGGAGTAATGCATTTTACTAATTACTTGTTTCAGCACTGTTTCATACGTTTACATTCTCAGGTTGCATACCCAGGTAGACATCAATACAGCCCCTCACACAACCAGGTACACACAGATGAAGGCACTGACACAAACAGCAATACATCAATAAAGCTACTTATACACCCAGCCAAACACTGATACAGCCTCTCAAATAGCTACTCACAATCAAAATACAGCCACTGACACACCCAGACACATCCAGGTGCACATTGTTAGACACTGCCACACCCATACACACACTGATTTAGCTACAAACACATAATTTACACTCAAGTACGCCTGGTCTTATGATACAAAAAGGGCTAAAGGCTAGTGCACTGCCCGAAACTATAACCTGTGAAAATACGTATGTGTGTGATGCAATGAAATTGTTTACATGAAAAAAATCCTTTTTTAGGACGAGAAAGCTCACTCACACGAAGGTGACATGCTTCATCATTGGGTCCCCTCCTCACACCCGGACTGTGAGGTCCATGGTGTGGGCTTCAACTCCCAAAGTGGGAAGAGCAGAGGTGTTTTGATGAGCGATGGAAATGGGGTCAGTGAGGGACAGAGTGCTAGTGAAAATACAGTGTGTAGCGTTAGTTAAAACTACCTCCAGAGGGCCAAAATCACTTTATTCTGTAGGTCCAATGGGGTAGAGTTAAAAAGAGGACAGGGGTTGTAAACCAAATATACCCCTCTCAATGGTCAACATGTTTTTGCCCACTAGTGGGCCCCAAAGGGGGTTCCAGGGCATTCATCAGGACCTTAGTTGTTAGTCACTCTGTTCACAGTGCTTCTATAATGCAAAAAGTTGTTTATACTGGCCAGTCAAGGATCAAGACGACAGGACTCCGGAAAGGACTCAAGCACCACATTATGGTGGGGCGCTCCTGGATGTACCCAGTGGTTTGAGGGTGGATATCACTTACTCTTTGAGGAGAACGACGGTGGACCCGCCACCCATACGGGCCACCATTGTGGCCGTCTTGTTCCTTGACTGGCCAGTATAAACAACTTTTTGCATTATATAGGGTGCTGTAGAGGTGGACTGTCCTGCAGCACCTGCTTTCTCCTGGGTTGTAGACACTTTCATGAATTGTTTTTAAATGTTTCCCAATGGAACATGTCCCATATTAAAACTTGACCCAGGGTACCTGCTTGCCACAAATACTGCACTGCACATATTTAGCAGTATCTTTCTGTCCCATAACAGTATTGAAAAATGCTTCCAAACATCACTTTGCTTTCTTGCAGGTGGTGTATCTTGCTCCTCATCCTCAACAGGTTCTGGATGTTCATCCTGGATGGAAGATGAAGCTTTAGCCATTCTATCAAATTATTCACAACAGTGAACAAAAAACAGTGCACCACTGCTTCTGAATCCTCTTTCTACAGAGTTCACTGGAGAAATAACTGTTTTTGAGTATGGTTTTACATGCACATGGGTGGGGTCCTAATGTGCCCAATCAAAAGGCAAGGATCTGGGTGTGTCATCATGCGTATTTGTGAGTCCAGTCTGTAGTGTATATATATATATATATATATAGGCCTGGGCGGAATTTGCGTAGTCGCGTTACGCAAAGTTCCGCGAAGGTGTAAAAAATCTCTGCGAGCTACGCAGAATTCCGTGAGCACGGGGAATTGCTTGTTCCGCCCGTTCGCGATGCGTTTTTCCTGTTCGGGGACGCTGTTTGCGGGCTCGCAGGGAAATATCTCGCGAACTTGCCCATGCGGTCGCCAATTGGCGCGGCCATCTTGTTTCACTTGTCCCGCCCGTTCGTGATGCGCGTTTCCTGTTCGCGAACGCGGATGTCCGATGGCACGTCCGAATGAGGTTTTCGCGATCGCACACTCTCGCGGGAACGCGCGGCCGGCTACCTAAATCTCGTGGCGCACGCGAACGGATAGGAAAACTCTTCGGCGAACGCAGGGATCCCGGTAAGTCACTACCGTGTGCGCGAACATGCATTTTGAAAGTGCAAACAAGGAAAGAATTCCGCTACGCCGCGCATCGCGGAATTTTCAGCAATTCCGCATTCTCCGCGGAGCGCGGAATTGCCAAAATTCCGCAAATTCCGTGAGCGGAGCGGGTTTTACCGCCCAGGCCTAATATATATATATATATATATATATATATATATATATAGAGTGACCGAAGACATCAAAAAACTTTATCATCAAGTGAAACATAAGAAAAAGAGCAAACAGTACAAAAAACTAGAATATGCCAAACTAATGAAAAAATTGGGAGAAAATCAGGAAATTATAATAAAAAATCGGACAAAGGTGGCAACATCGTGTTATGGCCAAAAAAGATTATATCCAGGAAGCAAAAAGACAACTTGAAAATGAAGAGTGCTATGAAAAAACTACGATAAGAGACTATAACAAGGCGAGGGAAACATTAAAGAAAGACCTATTACAATGGAAACGGGAGGGATTAATTTCAACAGATGAATATAAATTCATGCACAAGGAATTTCCGGTCCTCCCTGTATTATACCTAATCCCAAAAGTCCACAAAAACATAGTACCCATACCTGGAAGGCCAATTATTTCGGCAATTAACAGCGTGGGAGAACAAGTTGGACAATACGTCGACTACTTCCTACAAGACATGGTGAAAGAACTACCAAGTTATGTAAAGGACAGAGGTGACTTTTTGACAAAAACTGAGGACATTGTATGACATACGATCTATTATTGATTACATTAGATATAGAGTCTCTCTATACAAGTATTGACCACCAAATGGGCTTACGAGCAGTAAAACACTTTTTAGACGGAAGACCCTGTGACTATTATGAACATAACAAAATTATATTGGATCTTATTTCTTGGTGTCTTAACAACAATTATTTTATGTTCGGTAAAGAAATGTTTAAACAACTAAGAGGAGTAGCGATGGGAGCCTGTTTCTCCGCCAGATATGCGTGTTTACACGTTGGCTGGTGGGAGGAACAGGTTCTGAGAACAACACACCGTGAAACATTTGATCAGCATGTATTGTATTGGCTCAGATACATAGATGTTGTTTTTATATTGTGGAAGGGAGATGAAACAAAAGCCAGACAATTCATCGAGGCTATTAACATCAATTCTATGAATCTTAACTTTACATCCCACTTAAGCAAAACCGATATTGAGTTTTTAGATGTGAAAGTGTATATCAAAAATGGCAATTTTGAGACTACCTTATTTAGAAAACCAACGGCTGGCAATGCTACGCTACACACTAGCAGTGCCCATCCGAAGTACCTGATAAAGAGCATACCCTACGGGGAAATTTTAAGGCTAAAGCGCATCTGTAGTCTAGAGTCAGATTTCAACAAATGCGTGGAGGATACTATGGCTAGACTCAGTAAACGAGGATACAATGATAACATCCTAAAAGAGGCAATTAACAAAGCAGAAGCAAGACCCAGAGTAAGTCTCCTTTCAAGAACAGAAAGTAAAAGAACAAAAGAAAAAACAAACTCAGATTCATCTCGAGAGACGGAGGGTCCTCGGCTAATAACCACTTACAGTAATGAAGAAAGAAAGATAAGATCAATAATAAAAAAGAACTGGCCAATAGTGCTCACTGATAGTGTTTTAGGAAATAGACTGCCTGAAACTCCGACAATTACCTTTAGGAAATCGAAAACCATGGGATCAAGATTGGTAAAAAATCTAGCCCAGAATTAAGTCAGACAGGGACTTGGCTAAAAACCAGACAAGGCTTCACTAAGTGTTCATTGTGCAGAGCTTGTAAATTTGGAATTAACAAAACTCATTTTGTAACTCCATTCAGTGAAAAAGAGGTTGAAATTAAAGGCAGCTTCAACTGCAGAACCGAGTATGCGGTTTATGTCCTGACATGCACCTGCAGCCTAAATTACATTGGAAGTACAAAGCTGCAGGTGCATGTCAGAATTCTGCAACATCTTGGAGCTATCATTAATAATGATCCCGCATACCCAGTTGCCAGACATTTTAAGATGACACACAACAATGAGGTTAACTGTCTCACATACTATGTAATTGACGCTATTCCCAAACCCCGCAGAGGCGGGAATAGAGAACGACAATTAAGACAGTTGGAGACACGTATGATTCTGGAGTTTGATAGCAAAATACCAAACGGTCTCAACAACACAGAAGATATGCATAACTTTCTTTAATAATATAGACAAGTAGAGACAATATGAAGGCTCATCAAATGAATTATTAAAAGAGGAATTTTTAAAAGAAATACATATGTGGATGCGAGGGCAGGGACCTTTTAATCATGAAGCAATGATTTTAAGTGTTTTAATTGCTGCCTTAATTTTGTAATGTGACAAATTTTAGTGTATATTTAAAAAAAAATCTTTTAGATTTTGTAAATAGTATTAACTGAAACCAAGTTTTTACTGTTTGCAATATGCTAAGAAAATTTTGCACAAGCACTATCAGGCACTTTAAGAACAAGCACTTTTTTGCACTTTTTTTGCACATCTAGTTTTGCTGCTAAGCACCAATGCACTTTAATAAAATAAATAGGGAATAAACATGAATAATAAAACACGATGTATTCATATAAATACATTTACAAATAGAAAAGAAGTGAGAAAGTCGATCTTAAAAGGTTGATGTATTGAGATGACGTCATTGAAATCCAATATTGCAATAAAAAGCATTTGAGCTAAAGATTATTGCCACCATACTATTGATTAGGCGAGGTGGGCAAGTTACAGCATTTGTGCAGTAAAATGAATAAATTAATAAATAATTTATATCCAAAAGTTACGGAATTGGCAAGACCTAATAGATCAAGTTTGGAGGGGCAAATTAGATATTGGTGGATTTCGCAAACAGAAGACATCAAATGGAATGTATAATATGTGTTTTTTATGTATGCATACACCTCATATATTTACAATGCAATCTTTATATATTTATATATTTATATATATGTGTGAATAGCCTGTCTATTTATTAGCATTCGTAATTAATTAATATGGCTCCGTCCATTGGATATTTGAATGATGAAAAAATAACATCAACCGGGTGAAATAGATGATGTTACTAGACATAGTAAATGTTGAAAGTATTTTTTCCCTGTTCATTAGCACGTGACACGGAAGGAGGGGGTGTGCACTAAGCAATTATAATAAGTAATGGTCTGTTACTCTCTCTTCGCCAGGAGGAGGTTGTGAGAGTGTGAAAGACTACGATATATATATATATATATATATATATATATATATATATATATATATATATATATATATATATATATATATATATATATATATATATATTAAAGATGCGAAGCACTCACGGGACATGTTCAAATGATTTAATTCAGCAAATGCATTTCAGCATCAAGCCTTCCTCAGTGCCTATCGACTTGGCATTTGGCAATTCACAGATTTAAATGTACATCACCAGCACAGAGTCATGGGCAGCAACAAAGGACTGACTTCAATGAGGTCATAATACCCCTCTCCTTGGCGGCCATGACAGCATGTCCTTGATGGCTTGCAACCCGATGGTACACATATCATTGCTTGTCTTTATGAAAGTTCTCCATGTCACATACAGAATTTCAAATGAAATGTTATTGTCGCTCACATGCCGCCTGTCCTTCCGGTCCCCTGAAGCTGAATTCCACGCTTGTGCTTTCAGTTGCCAGTGCCATGGTCGTTTATTTCAGTCCCTCGCCTGCCCAGATTTCAAATTGCACCATCCAACAGGCTCCAGTATAAATTACTTAGACCCCCAATTCATAATTGGCAGCAGCGGCTGATAGGATAGCTACCTTTGATCCTCGGCGGTTCAAGCCGCATTAGTCAATGTTTGCTCCAAGTTTCACCCAAAAGCTGCCGAACTCGCAGCGGGTGCTATAAACCGCTAACGTTTGGGCAAAGTCACGTTTAAAATATTAAAGCTCCCAAAGATGCGAAGCACTCACGGGACATGTTCAAATGATTTAATTCAGCAAATGCATTTCGGCATCAAACCTTCCTCAGTGCCTATCGACTTGGCATTTGGCAATTCACAGATTTAAATGTACATCACCACGATCCCATTGGAGGAGCACAGAGTCATGGGCAGCAACAAAGGACTAACTTCAATGAGGTCATAATACCCCTCTCGTTGGCGGCCATGACAGCATGTCCTTGATGGCTTGCAACCCGATGGTACACATATCATTGCTTGTCTTTATGAAAGTTCTCCATGTCACATACACAATTTCAAATGAAATGTTATTGTCAATCACATGCCGCCTGTCCTTCCAGTCCACCGAAGCTGAATTCCACGCTTGTGCCTTCAGTTGCCAGTACCATGGTCGTTTATTTCAGTACCTCGCCTGCCCAGATTTCAAATTGCACCATCCCACAGGCTTCAGTATGAATTACTTAGACCCCCAATTCATAATTGGCAGCGGCGGCTGATAGGATAGCTACCTTTGATCCTCAGCGGTTCAAGCATCATTAGTCAATGTTCGCTCCAAGCTTCACCCAAAAGCTGCTGAACTCGCGGCAGGTGCTATAAACCGCTAACGTGTGGGCAAAGTCACGTTTAAAATATTGAAGCTCCCAAAGATGCGAAGCACTCACGGGACATGTTCAAATGATTTAATTCAGCAAATGCATTTCGGCATCCTGGTATTCGTGGTACAATACTTCATTTTAATCGTGGTGGGCTTGTTACTCGCTCTCAACATGAATAAAAGTTCACATCCCCAGTGGGTAGATTAAAATGTCACCAGGATGCATTGGAACTTACAGCAAGGCCCAGTGTGAGCGGAAACATTATTTGAGTGTATCATGTGGTTGCAATCAGTTTGTTACCTGCTCTTTCATGACCTGTGAACAAGGGGCAGGCAGCCCGAAATTGCGTTAGGCCTTCTTTTAAAGAGATGGGATGTCAGTTGCTTGCCTGTTTTAGTCTGCATTAAAAGTGGAAAAACCTACCTGTGTGTGCAGGACTTGCGTGTTCCACTATCAGGGTATTTTCAATATTTAATATCACAATATATAGCAGACTCGTTTTGGCATTGAGCCTTCTTCCGTGCTTTCAATTGCCTTTAAAAATGGGGCACAGTCTCTGATTAGTTTAAAACCTATCACCTTCCTTCTGATTGGTGAATCTGCGGCCAATGGAGGAGCTGCAATCTCGATGATTCATTTTGTAGTTTTTCGGCTGCCATGGATACCACGCAGAGATACGTTGCCATAATGATGTTGTAAATATAATTTATTTCCACCATTGATTTTTGCTCTTGCATCCATTTAGAGCTTGATACTCGACATCAGCCTCCTTCCACTGTACTGTCCCAAATGGTCTGCCACATTCCCGATTCTATGTACCAAATGCCCCTCGTTAAGCCGCTTGTTGTTGTAATGATATTCCCGCAGGTGTCATTTGAATAAATGGACAACCACAAATTTGAACAACTTGCGACCTCATTGGTCGACGAGATGATCTGACGGCTGCGGCACAGGCAGTATAGCAATTAGATTCCCTTGCAAAGTTCCCACCAGGACACTGCCGAACTCCAAAACAGGTAGCTCCTTAAATCGCGAGGGCAGGACTCGTGTGTTTCACAACAAATTGCTTCAAAATAGCGGAGCACTCTCGGGGTATTTTCAATATTTAATATCACAATATACAGCAAACGCATTTCGGCATTGAGCCTTCTTCTGTGCTTTCAATTGCATTAAAAAATGGGACACAGTCTCTGATTAGTTTAAAACCTATCACCTTCCTTCAGATTGGTGAATCTGCAACCAATGGAGGAGCTGCAATCTCGATGATTCATTTTGTAGTTTTTCGGCCGCCACGGATACCATGCGGAGATACGTCGCAATAATGATGTTGTAAATACAATTTATTTCCACCATTGATTTTTGCTCTTCCATCCATTTAGAGCTTGCTACTCGACATCAGCCTCCTTCCACTGTACTGTCCCAAATGGGCTGCCACACTTCCTGATTCTGTGTACCAAATGCCCCTAGTTACAGCCGCTTGTTGTTGTAATGATATTCCCGCAGGTGTCATTTGAATAAATGGACAACCACAAATTTGAATAACTTGCAACCTCATTGGTCGACGGGATGATCTGATGGCTGCGGTTCAGGCAGTATAGCAATTAGATGCCCTGGCAAAGTTCCCACCTGGCCACTGCCGAACTCCAAAACGGGTGCCCCCTTAAATCACGAGGGCAGGACTCGCATGTTTCACAACAACTTGCTTCAAAATAAAAGAGCACTCTCGGGGTATTTTCAATATTTAATATCAATACATAGAGCAGATGTGTTTCGGCATTGAGCCTTCTTCCGTGCTTTCAATTGCATTTAAAAATGGGACACAGTTTCAGATTAGTTTAAAACCTATCATCTTCCTTCTGATTGGTGAATCTGCGGCCAATGGAGGAGCTGCAATCTCGATGATTCATTTTGTAGTTTTTCTGCCGCCATGGCTACAATGCGGATATACGCCACCATAATGATGTTGCAATTGCAATTTATTTCCACCATTGATTATTGCTCTTGCATCTATTTAGAGCCCACTGCTCGACATCAGCCTCCTTCCACTGTACTGTCCCAAATAGCCTGCCACACTTCCCGATTCTGTGTACCAAATGCCCATCGTTAATGCCACTTGTTGTTGTAATGATATTACTGCAGGGAATGGACAACCACAAATTTGAATAACTTGCAAACTCATTGGTCGACGGGATGATCTGACAACTGAGGTTCAGGCAGTATAGCAATGAGATTCCCTTGCAAAGTTCCCACCAGGCCACTGCCAAACTCCAAAACAGGTGCCTCCTTAAATCGTGAGGGCAGGACTCGCGTGTTCCACAACAACTTGCTTCAAAATAAAGGAGTACTTTCGAGGTATTTTCAATATTTAATATCACAATATACAGCAGACGTGTTTCGGCATTGAGCCTTCTTCCATGCTTTCAATTGCATTCAAAAATGGGACACAGTCTCTGAATACTTTAAAACCTATCACCTTCCTTCTGATTGGTGAATCTGTGGCCAATGGAGGAGCTGCAATCTCGATGATTAATTTTGTAGCTTTTTGGGCGCCATGGATACCATGCGGAGATACGTCGCAATAATGATGTTGTAAATACAATCTATTTCCACCATTGATTTTTGCTCTTGCATCCATTTAGAGCCTTCTACTCGACATCAGCCTCCTTCCACTGTACTGTCCCAAATGGGCTGCCCCACTTCCCGATTCTGTGTACCAAATGCCCCTCGTTACAGCCGCTTGTTGTTGTAACGATATTCCAGCAGGTGTCATTTGAATAAATGGACAACCACAAATTTGAATAACTTGCGACCTCATTGGTCGACGGGATGATCTGACGGCTGCGGCACAGGCAGTATAGCAATTAGATTCCCTTGCAAATTTCCCACCAGGCCACTGCCGAACTCCAAAACAGGTGGCTCCTTAAATCACGAGGGCAGGACTCGTGTGTTTCACAACAACTTGCTTCAAAATAGCGGAGCACTCTCGGGGTATTTTCAATATTTAATATCACAATATACAGCAAACGCATTTCGGCATTGAGCCTTCTTCTGTGCTTTCAATTGCATTAAAAAATGGGACACAGTCTCTCATTAGTTTAAAATCTATCACCTTCCTTCTGATTGGTGAATCTGCGGCCAATGGAGGAACTGCAATCTCGATGATTCATTTTGTAGTTTTTCGGCCGCCATGGATACCATGCGGAGATACGTCGCAATAATGATGTTGTAAATACAATTTATTTCCACCATTGATTTTTGCTCTTGCATCCATTTAGAGCTTGCTACTCGACATCAGCCTCCTTCCACTGTACTGTCCCAAATGGGCTGCCACACTTCCCGATTCTGTGTACCAAATTCTCCTCATTACAACTGCTTGTTGTTGTAATGATATTCCCGCATTTGTCATTTGAATAAATGGACAACCACAAATTTGAATAACTTGTGGCCTCATTGGTCGACGGGATGATCTGACGGCTGCAGCACTGGCAGTCTAGCAATTAGATTCCCTTGCAAAGTTCCCACCAGGCCATTGCCGAACTCCAAAACAGGTGGCTCCTTAAATCGCAAGGGCAGGACTCGTGTGTTTCACAACAACTTGCTTCAAAATAGCGGAGCACACTCAGGGTATTTTCAATATTTAATATCACAATATACAGCAAACACATTTCGGCATTGAGTCTTCTTCTGTGCTTTTAATTGCATTCAAAAATGGGACACAGTCTCTGATTAGTTTAAAACCTATCACCTTCCTTCTGATCTGATGAATCTGCGGCCAATGGAGGAGCTGCAATCTCGATGATTCATTTTGTAGTTTTTCGGCCGCCATGGATACCATGCGGAGATATGTCGCCATAATGATGTTGTAAATACAATTTATTTCCACCATTGAATTTTGCTCTTGCATCCATTTAGAGCTTGCTACTCGACATCAGCCTCCTTCCACTGTACTGTCCCAAATGGGCTGCCACACTTCCCGATTCTGTGTACCAAATGCCCCTCGTTACAGCCACTTGTTGTTGTAATGATATTCCAGCAGGTGTCATTTGAACAAATGGACAACCACAAATTTGAATTGGTCAACGGGATGATCTGACAGCTGCGGCACAGGCAGTATAGCAATTAGATTCCCTTGCAAAGTTCCCACCAGGCCACTGCCGAACTCCAAAACAGGTAGCTCCTTAAATCGTGAGGGCAGGACTCGTGTGTTTCACAACAACTTGCTTCAAAATAGCGGAGCACTCTCGGGGTATTTTCAATATTTAATATCACAATATACAGCAAACACATTTCGGCATTGAGCCTTCTTCCGTACTTTCAATTGCATTCAAAAATGGGACACAGTCTCTGATTAGTTTAAAACCTATCACCTTCCTTCAGATTGGTGAATCTGCGGCCAATGGAGGAGCTGCAATCTCGATGATTCATTTTGTAGTTTTTCGGCCGCCATGGATACCATGCGGAGATACGTCGCAATAATGATGTTGTAAATACAATTTATTTCCACCATTGATTTTTGCTCTTGCATCCATTTAGAGCTTGCTACTTGACATCAGCCTCTTTCCACTGTACTGTCCCAAATGGGCTGCCACACTTCCTGATTCTGTGTACCAAATGCCCCTCGTTACAGCCGCTTGTTGTTGTAATGATATTCCCGCTGGTGTCATTTGAATAAATTGACAACCACAAATTTGAATAACTTGCAACCTCATTGGTCGACGGGATGATCTGACGGCTGCAGTTCAGGCAGTATAGCATTTAGATGCCCTTGCAAAGTTCCCACCTGGCCACTGCCGAACTCCAAAACGGGTGCCCCCTTAAATCACGAGGGCAGGACTCGCATGTTTCACAACAACTTGCTTCAAAATAAAGGAGCACTCTCGGGGTATTTTCAATATTTAATATCACAACATAGAGCAGATGTGTTTCGGCATTGAGCCTTCTTCTGTGCTTTCAATTGCCTTCAAAAATGGGACACAGTCTCTGATTAGTTTAAAACCTATCACCTTCCTTCTGATCTGATGAATCTGCGGCCAATGGAGGAGCTGCAATCTCGATGATTCATTTTGTAGTTTTTCGGCCGCCATGGATACCATGCGGAGATATGTCGCCATAATGATGTTGTAAATACAATTTATTTCCACCATTGAATTTTGCTCTTGCATCCATTTAGAGCTTGCTACTCGACATCAGCCTCCTTCCACTGTACTGTCCCAAATGGGCTGCCACACTTCCCGATTCTGTGTACCAAATGCCCCTCCTTACAGCCGCTTGTTGTTGTAATGATATTCCCGCAGGTGTCATTTGAACAAATGGACAACCACAAATTTGAATAACTTGCAACCTCATTGGTCGACGGGATGATCTGACGGCTGCGGTTCAGGCAGTATAGCAATTAGATTCCCTTGCAAAGTTCCCACCAGGCCACTGCCGAACTCCAAAACAGGTAGCTCCTTAAATCGCTAGGGCAGGACCCGTGTGTTTGACAACAACTTGCTTCAAAATAAAGGAGCACTCTCGGGGTATTATCAATATTTAATATCACAACATAGAGCAGATGTGTTTCGACATTGAGCCTTCTTCGGTGCTTTCAATTGCATTTAGAAATGAGACACAGTTTCTCATTAGTTTAAATCCTATCACCTTTCTTCTGATTGGTGAATATGCGGCCAATGGAGGAGCTGCAATCTCGATGATTCCTTTTGTAGTTTTTCGGCCGCCATGGATACCATGCGGAGATACGTCGCCATCATGATGTTGTAAATACAATTTATTTCCACCATTGATTATTGCTCTTGCATCCATTTAGAGCCCGCTGCTCGACATCAGCCTCCTTCCACTGTACTTTCCCAAATAGGATACCCTGGTTCCTGATTCTGTGTACCAAATGCCCCTCGTTACAGCCGCTTGTTGTTGTAATGATATTCCCACAGGTGTCATTTGAATAAATGGACAACCACAAATTTGAATAACTTGCGACCTCATTGGTCGACGGGATGATCTGACAGCTGCGGCACAGGCAGTATAGCAATTAGATTCCCTTGCAAAGTTCCCACCAGGCCACTGCCGAACTCCAAAACAGGTGGCTCCTTAAATCGCGAGGGCAGGACTTGTGTGTTTCACAACAACTTGCTTCAAAATAGCGGAGCACTTCGTGGTATTTTCAATATTTAATATCACAATATACAGCAAACGCATTTCGGCATTGAACCTTCTTCCGTGCTTTCAATTGCATTAATAAATGGGACACAGTCTCTGATTAGTTTAAAACCTATCACCTTCCTTCTGATTGGTGAATCTGCGGCCAATGGAGGAGCTGCAATCTCGATGATTCATTTTGTAGTTTTTCGGCCGCCATGGATACCATGCGGAGATATGTCGCCATAATGATGTTGTAAATACAATTTATTTCCACCATTGAATTTTGCTCTTGCATCCATTTAGAGCTTGCTACTCGACATCAGCCTCCTTCCACTGTACTGTCCCAAATGGGCTGCCACACTTCCCGATTCTGTGTACCAAATGCCCCTCCTTACAGCCGCTTGTTGTTGTAATGATATTCCCGCAGGTGTCATTTGAACAAATGGACAACCACAAATTTGAATAACTTGCAACCTCATTGGTCGACGGGATGATCTGACGGCTGCGGTTCAGGCAGTATAGCAATTAGATTCCCTTGCAAAGTTCCCACCAGGCCACTGCCGAACTCCAAAACAGGTAGCTCCTTAAATCGCTAGGGCAGGACCCGTGTGTTTGACAACAACTTGCTTCAAAATAAAGGAGCACTCTCGGGGTATTATCAATATTTAATATCACAACATAGAGCAGATGTGTTTCGACATTGAGCCTTCTTCGGTGCTTTCAATTGCATTTAGAAATGAGACACAGTTTCTCATTAGTTTAAATCCTATCACCTTTCTTCTGATTGGTGAATATGCGGCCAATGGAGGAGCTGCAATCTCGATGATTCCTTTTGTAGTTTTTCGGCCGCCATGGATACCATGCGGAGATACGTCGCCATCATGATGTTGTAAATACAATTTATTTCCACCATTGATTATTGCTCTTGCATCCATTTAGAGCCCGCTGCTCGACATCAGCCTCCTTCCACTGTACTTTCCCAAATAGGATACCCTGGTTCCTGATTCTGTGTACCAAATGCCCCTCGTTACAGCCGCTTGTTGTTGTAATGATATTCCCACAGGTGTCATTTGAATAAATGGACAACCACAAATTTGAATAACTTGCGACCTCATTGGTCGACGGGATGATCTGACAGCTGCGGCACAGGCAGTATAGCAATTAGATTCCCTTGCAAAGTTCCCACCAGGCCACTGCCGAACTCCAAAACAGGTGGCTCCTTAAATCGCGAGGGCAGGACTTGTGTGTTTCACAACAACTTGCTTCAAAATAGCGGAGCACTTCGTGGTATTTTCAATATTTAATATCACAATATACAGCAAACGCATTTCGGCATTGAACCTTCTTCCGTGCTTTCAATTGCATTAATAAATGGGACACAGTCTCTGATTAGTTTAAAACCTATCACCTTCCTTCTGATTGGTGAATCTGCGGCCAATGGAGGAGCTGCAATCTCGATGATTCATTTTGTAGTTTTTCGGCCGCCATGGATACCATGCGGAGATACGTCGCCATCATGATGTTGTAAATACAAGTTATTTCCACCATTGATTTTTGCTCTTGCATCCATTTAGAGCTTGCTACTTGACATCAGCCTCCTTCCACTGTACTGTCCCAAATGGGCTGCCACACTTCCGGATTTTGTGTACCAAATTCTCCTCATTACAACCGCTTGTTGTTGTAATGATATTCCCGCAGGTTTCATTTGAATAAATGGACAACCACAAATTTGAATAACTTGCACCCTCATTGGTCATCGGGATGATCTGATGGCTGCGGCACTGGCAGTATAGCAATTAGATTCCCTTGCAAATTTCCCACCAGGCCACTGCCAAACTCCAAAACAGGTGGCTCCTTAAATCGCAAGGGCAGGACTCGTGTGTTTCACAACAACTTGCTTCAAAATAGCGGAGCACACTCGTGGTATTTTCAATATTTAATATCACAATATACAGCAAACACATTTTGGCATTGAGCCTTCTTCCGTGCTTTCAATTGCATTCAAAAATGGGACACAGTCTCTGATTAGTTTAAAACCTATCACCTTCCTTCTGATTGGTGAATCTGCGGCCAATGGAGGAGCTGTAATCTCGATGATTCATTTTGTAGTTTTTTGGCCGTCATGGATACCATGCGGAGATATGTCGCCATAATGATGTTGTAAATACAATTTATTTCCACCATTGAATTTTGCTCTTGCATCCATTTAGAGCTTGCTACTCGACATCAGCCTCCTTCCACTGTACTGTCCCAAATGGGCTGCCACACTTCCTGATTCTGTGTACCAAATGCCCCTCGTTATAGCCTCTTGTTGTTGTAATGATATTCCCGCAGGTGTCATTTGAATAAATGGACAACCACAAATTTGAATAACTTGCAACCTCATTGGTCGACGGGATGGTCTGACGGCTGCGGTTCAGGCAGTATAGCAATTAGATTCCCTTGCAAAGTTCCCACCTGGCCACTGCGAAACTCCAAAACGGGTGCCCCTTTAAATCACGAGGGCAGGACTCGCATGTTTCACAACAACTTGCTTCAAAATAAAGGAGCACTCTTGGGGTATTTTCAATATTTAATATCACAATATACAGCAAACGCATTTCGGCATTGAGCCTTCTTCCGTGCTTTCAATTGCATTCAAAAATGGGACACAGTCTCTGATTAGTTTAAAACCTATCACCTTCCTTCAGATTGGTGAATCTGCGGCCAATGGAGGAGCTGCAATCTCGATGATTCATTTTGTAGTTTTTCGGCCGCCATGGATACCATGTGGAGATACGTCACAATAATGATGTTGTAAATACAATTTATTTCCACCATTGATTTTTGCTCTTGCATCCATTTAGAGCTTGCTACTCGACATCAGCCTCCTTTCACTGTACTGTCCCGAATGGGCTGCCACGCTTCCTGATTCTGTGTACCAAATGCCCCTCGTTACAGCCGCTTGTTGTTGTAATGATATTCCCGCAGGTGTCATTTGAATAAATGGACAACCACAAATTTGAATAACTTGCAACCTCATTGGTCGACGGGATGATCTGACGACTGCGGTTCAGGCAGTATAGCAATTAGATGCCCTTGCAAAGTTCCCACCTGGCCACTGCCGAACTCCAAAACGGGTGCCCCTTTAAATCACGAGGGCAGGACTCGCATGTTTCACAACAACTTTCTTCAAAATAAAGGAGCACTCTTGGGGTATTTTCAATATTTAATATCACAATATACAGCAAACGCATTTCGGCATTGAGCCTTCTTCCGTGCTTTCAATTGCATTCAAAAATGGGACACAGTCTCTGATTAGTTTAAAACCTATCACCTTCCTTCAGATTGGTGAATCTGCAGCCAATGGAGGAGCTGCAATCTCGATGATTCATTTTGTAGTTTTTCGGCCGCCATGGATACCATGTGGAGATACGTCACAATAATGATGTTGTAAATACAATTTATTTCCACCATTGATTTTTCCTCTTGCATCCATTTAGAGCTTGCTACTCGACATCAGCCTCCTTTCACTGTACTGTCCCGAATGGGCTGCCACACTTCCTGATTCTGTGTACCAAATGCCCCTCGTTACAGCCGCTCGTTGTTGTAATGATATTCCCGCAGGTGTCATTTGAATAAATGGACAACCACAAATTTGAATAACTTGCAACCTCATTGGTCGACGGGATGATCTGACGACTGCGGTTCAGGCAGTATAGCAATTAGATGCCCTTGCAAAGTTCCCATCTGGCCACTGCCGAACTCCAAAACGGGTGCCCCTTTAAATTACGAGGGCAGGACTCGCATGTTTCACACAACAACTTGCTTCAAAATAAAGGAGCACTCTCGCGGTATTTTCAATATTTAATATCACAACATAGAGCAGATGTGTTTCGACATTGAGCCTTCTTCGGTGCTTTCAATTGCATTTAGAAATGAGACACAGTTTCTCATTAGTTTAAAACCTATCACCTTTCTTCTGATTGGTGAATATGCGGCCAATGGAGGAGCTGCAATCTCGATGATTCATTTTGTAGTTTTTCGTCCGCCATGGCTACAATGCGGAGATACGTCGCCATAATGATGTTGGAATTGCAATTTTTTTCCACCATTGATTATTGCTCTTGCATCCATTTAGAGCCCGCTACTCGACATCAGCCTCCTTCCACTGTACTGTCCCAAATAGGATACCACGGTTCCTGATTCTGTGTACCAAATGCCCCTCGTTACAGCCGCTTGTTGTTGTAATGATATTCCCGCAGGTGTCATTTGAATAAATGGACAACCACAAATTTGAATAACTTGCAACCTCATTGGTCGACGGGATGATCTGACAGCTGCGGCACAGGCAGTATAGCAATTAGATTCCCTTGCAAAGTTCCCACCAGGCCACTGCCGAACTCCAAAACAGGTGGCTCCTTAAATCGCGAGGGCAGGACGTGTGTTTCACAACAACTTGCTTCAAAATAGTGGAGCACTCTCGGGGTATTTTCAATATTTAATATCACAATATACAGCAAACGCATTTCGGCATTGAACCTTCTTCCGTGCTTTCAATTGCATTTAAAAATGGGACACAGTTTCTCATTGGTTTAAAACCTATCACCTTTCTTCTGATTGGTGAATCTGCGGCCAATGGAGGAGCTGCAATCTTGATGATTCATTTTGTATTTTTTGCATAACCGGTGCCTCCTTAAATCGCGAGGGCAGGACTCGCGTATTCCACAACAACTTACAAATCGCGAATTCATTGCAATCACATGACAGGAATCAATGACCATAGAGTACTTGTAGTCCCGTCTATGTTTTCGGACCCCCAGAGGTACCACTGTACAAAAACATTATATATTTCATTTTAAGTTCATATCTCATTTTTACCTTTTAAAATGTATACAAAGTATATTTATTAAAAAAATTGCTAAACTAAAAAGCAAAATAAATTATAGTATACTTAGTGCTAAATATAAACCATAGAAATTAACTCAAAAACTAAACATTACAGGAACATAATACTTTGAAATAAGAAATTGAAATACCTTTGAAATTCACTAAAAAACAAAGATTACAGAGAAGTTATAGTTAGCAAATAGAATTAAAAAACATTAGAAATTCACTGGAAAAAACAATGGTTACAGGGATGTTATAGTTAGACTTAGATTATACATGCACAAAATCATATACATTCAGCAGTTACAGTTACCTGAGCTAACTATAATTATGCCCTGCAAAGCACTTTTTATGACCTCATGTATTACATCACTCATGACATGGTCAGTGACATCACTGATGACATCACTGTTGACATCTCAAATGACCACTGATGACATGAGCCACAGAACTACTCACACACCCACATACCCACTCATACACCCACTCACATACCCATAGAACCACTCACATACAACCACTCACTCATCCATATACCCCCTCACACACCCAGTCACTCACCCATACAGCCTCTCAACAGAGCCCCTCACTCACCCATGCCACCACTCACACACCCACTGTAGAAATTCAGCAGTTATACTTACCTGAGCTAACTATAACTTACACGCCGCAATCCACTGCTTATGACCCCACATATTAAATCACTCATGACATGGCCAGTGACATCACTGGTGACATCACTGGTGACATCACTGATGACATCTCAAATGACATCATCCAGTGATTGTGAGTGTTTTCTAAATGTTTAGAGTGTTAAACATATATACTAAGGTACTACAAAAATTAAATTAGAATACTTTGCGTAATACTACTGAGTGATACTAGTTCTATCATATATTATGTGAGTGGCTGTGTATCTGTGTGTGAGTGGGTGTGTGAGTGACTGTTTGGGTATGTGAGTGGGTGTGTGAGGGGTTGTATAGGTGAATAAGTGGGTGTCTGGGTAAATAAGTGGGTATGTGAGTAGCTGTATGGGCGAGGCGAGTGAGTGGCTGTATGCATATCTGAGTGGCTTTGTGAGTGGCTGTATAGGCTGAGTGACTGGGTGTGTGAGTAGCTATATTGGTGAGTGAGTCTGTAAGTGGCTGTTTGAGTGAGGGAGTGGCTATGTGAGTAGATGTATGGGTACATGAGTGGCAGTGTGTGAGTGACTGGGTGTGTGAGTGAGTGGTTCTGTGGATGAGTAAGTGGGTGTGTCAGTGGTTATATGGGTGTGTCAGTGGGTATATTAGAGGTTGTGTGGATGTATGAGTGGGAGTGCTTCTGTGGATGATATTTTCAGTGATGTCATTTGAGATGTCATAGTAGTGGTAGTGGAAGTAAAACGTTATTTGATTTTTCTTGAAAATCACAAAAGTATGCATATAAAATACATTAAAATGCATAACATAGAAATCCTAAACACTGGTCAAAGTCCATTGTAAATGAAAGAAACCGGATAAAAACAGAAGTCATCAAAGTGTCGATAATCAGTCTAAAAAGTTCACATCATTATAAAAACAAGTAAAGGAGAAAAAAACGCTTGTTTAAAAAGGGGAACTGATACAGGTAATCACCTCCCATTGAGAACCCCAGAATAAAAGTGAGTCAGATAAAAACAGATGGTAGGTGAATTTAACATCTGCAAAAAAAGATAAGCCGGTCTAATTTGAATAAAATTCAAAGGCAAAAGGAGTGGACAAATTAATTTAAAATGCAGATGGCTAAATCCAGGACATAGCATCACAATATGGAGAGAATCAGGGCGAGGAACACCATCACAAAGGCAAGGCGGAAGATCTGAGACTTTACACCAGGATCCCTTGGGTAATAAAAGCTGATAAAATATGTCAACAGCCTTCGATGATGATTAGACATCTCCAGTAACAAATAATGCTCCATTCCAGGCATAGTTTTTACCATAATAAAATGCAACATAGAAGGTTTAATAAGTGTTGTAGCCTGCCGCTCCACAGCCGCTCTTTCATACCATGCCTGCTTATGCCATGGGAAGTCCCTTCTCGCTATACCTTCTGGGCTGATGAACAACTCCTTCAGTCAAACTGACAACCAAAATAGGAGAGGGTGCAGGGCAATCAGATCAACAATGTACCCAGATCCCACATCCTTATGAAGCATCTCAAAAGGGATGCCCACCAGTACTTTTAAAAGGCATCCCAAAAAGGTATTTTCTCCAACCTGAAGCTGGGAGCACGAAACATAGCCCCAGATTTCACAGCCATAACTCGCCAGCAAAACACACCTGGCCTTAAAAACTTTGAGCATCGCCTCTACGTTAGTCTGACCCATACGCCTTGCCAAGAGGCCAAACCAATTATTTGCCACCTTAAACCTCATATTGTTCTTCTTTAACAAGCATTTCCAAGGAAATCTAGAGTCCAAGAGGATCCCTAAGTACGGACAATGCTCCACCCAGAAATGGGGTTGCCCTTGACCACATAACTTTTGGATCTGGTGTTCCTTGGTCCCACCACCATAACATGAGATTTAAGGTAGTTGGTAGTAAGATCAAGCTCGTCCATAATGGTGACAAAAAGATCTAACAACTATCAACAACTGCTGCAGGCCCAAAGCCGCACGAGACATGAGGACAGCATCGTCTGCATATAAAAGAACAGGCATACGGCGACTGCCTACCATCAGGACATCCACTCCTGGATCCTGCAAAGCCGCGTCTAGCCCATTGATGTAAAGAGTGAATAGAAAGGGGGCCAGGATGCATCACTGGTGCACTCCTCTCTTCAACTCCATGGGTGATGTACATTCCCCCTCCGACCTGTATCTGACCGAAGTTGAGAGACCCTCGTAAAGAGCATGTAGGAGAAAGAGCAGCACCTGCTCAACCCCCATGGACCCAAGTGCAGCCCAGAGCTTTGCTCTGTCAACTCGATCAAAGGCTCAGCTTAAGTCCATGAAAGTTAAATGGACCACCCTGTCTCTCACCCGGGTATATTTAGCGGTCAACATATAGAGGTTCAAAGTCTGAGCCACTGTGTCCCGGCCGTCCCTAAACCCATACTGGGCTTCAGAAACGATGTTATTATCAGACATTTACGTAGACAAGTGGTCCAACAGGACCCTGCCCAACACCTTGACCTCACTGTCCACCACCGAGATGGGACAGTAACAAGAGGGCTAGGCCCTTCTCCCTTTCTTGACAATCAGGGCAATAACTGAGCATTTCCAGCTAGGAGGAAGCCACCCTTTGGCGGCTGCTTAAAAATGCTGGGTGAGCAGAGGGACCCACAATCCACCTCACATTTAAATAAATCACCCGGGATGTCATCAGGACCCGGAGCCTTGCCCTCTGGGAAGGACAGGATATCTTTCTTCACCTGCTCTCCTTGCAGGCAAAGACCCTGTCATTTGAGGTGTCATCAGTGATGTCACTGACCAAGTCATGAATGATGTAATATGTGAGGTCATAAGCAGTGCATTGTGGGAGCGTAAGTTATAGTTAGCTCAGGTAACTATGAGTGCTGAATTTCTATGGTCTTGTATGAGTGAAATCTGAGCCGAACTATAACGTCCCTGTAACCTGTATTTATTTCAGTGAATTTCTAAGGATTTGCTCATTCTATTTCCTAACTATAGAATCACTGTAACCTTTGTTTTATTGCAGACAATATCTATCTATCTATCTATCTATCTCTCTCTCTCTCTCTCTCTCTATATATACTCTATCTATCTATCTATCTATCTATCTATCTATCTATCTATCTCTCTCTCTCTCTCTCTCTCTATATATTGTGCAATATCTGGCCTTTCTTTCTAGCATTTAGAAAAGCTCTGACCCCTCCCCTGCTGCACCGGAGGACTGTCTGCCTCGCCAGACCCCCTTTGAAAGAGACGCCGGAAACGGGCACGTACCTCCGATAGCCAAGCTCCTCCTGGAGCGCGGTGGGTCACTTTGTGGTGTTGGGTGGGGTCCGGCTCCCTCTCTGCTTCGGTTCTCGGGGAATTCGCCTCTGCTGTTCGGAACGCAACCAAAGTCCTCCATCCTTCGTCTGCTTCGGCGTTGTTCTCCACTTTGGACGCAAAGTCCTTCCTCGCTCTCCAGGAACATCCGATCTCGTCATCGGGAACACTGCCTATCAAGGCCGTCTCGGTGGCTTCCTCGCCGACCATTGGTTCATGTGACGACATCACGTGAGGGGTACGGTAGCCTAGGAAAACGCTGTAACGATAGGCGCCATCCTGATCGCTCCCATCTGGATCCTGTGAAGGGGAAAGATAGAGGAGAGGAGAGACGTAAGGGGGGATATGTCCTCACTGTCTCCCTCTCTCTTAGTGTCCTCAGGTACTTCGTGACAATATGTTTTCATATTAACAAATGTTAAAAAAATTAATAGAATGTAAACAAATATTTGTATTAATTATGTCACACTACATGTATATATATCTATCTCTCTCTCTCTCTCTCTCTATATATATATATATATATATATATATATATATATATATATATATATATATATATATATATATATATATATATATATATATATGAAAAGAAAAGGTTGCCCCAAGTTGAGCAGCACTCCCACAAGGTAAGTAAAGATTAGGGGAAGTCAAGCTGTGCCCAGGTGAGCATATCGCTAAGCATTGTGGGACTGGAAGTTCATTCAAGTATTTACCCGAGTGGGCTGCTGGCAGGTTGCAGTTGTGGCGAAAACAATCCGGTGCACATACAAGCACTGCCCCCAGTACTAACAATCACCTTCTGCTCTGTTTAGCACTGTACAGATTCACAGCACAGATCCGCCCTCTCAGCGGCGGTGTCGGATCGCGACCAGGCGGGCCGCAAATATGAAAAGAAAAGGTTGCCCCAAGTTGAGCCGCACTCCCACAAGGTAAGTAAAGATTAGGGGAAGTCAAGTTGTGCCCATTGCGTCCAACAGTCCTGACGCATTTCGAGCATGCGCTCTTCATCAAAGGACACCTGCAAAGAACCACCAGCATACATTATTCCAGTATCTTCCCTTTATTTTATTTCAAATTACAAGCACGCTCAGGTGAGCATATCGCTAAGCATTTTGGGACTGGAAGTTCATTCAAGTATTTACCCAAGTGGGCTGCTGGTAGGTTGCAGTTGTGGCGAAAACAATCCGGTGCACACACAAGCACTGCCCCAGTACTAACAATCACCTTCTGCTCCGTTTAGCACTGTACAGATTCACAGCACGGATCCGCCCTCTCAGCGGCGGTGTCGGCTCGCGACCAGGCGGGCCGCAAATATGAAAAGAAAAGGTTGCCCCAAGTTGAGCTGCACTCCCACAAGGTAAGTAAAGATTAGGGGAAGTCAAGTTGTGCCCATTGCGTCCAACAGTCCTGACGCGTTTCGAGCATGCGCTCTTCATCAAAGGACACCTGCAAAGAACCACCAGCATACGTTATTCCAGTATCTTCCCTTTATTTTATTTCAGATTACAAGCAAGCCCAGGTGAGCATATCGCTAAGCATTTTGGGACTGGAAGTTCATTCAAGTATTTACCCGAGTGGGCTGCTGGCAGGTTGCAGTTGTGGCGAAAACAATCCGGTGCACACACAAGCACTGCCCCAGTACTAACAATCACCTTCTGCTCCGTTTAGCACTGTACAGATTCACAGCACGGATCCGCCCTCTCAGCGGCGGTGTCGGCTCGCGACCAGGCGGGCTGCAAATATGAAAAGAAAAGGTTGCCCCAAGTTGAGCTGCACTCCGACAAGGTAAGTAAACATTAGGGGAAGTCAAGTTGTGCCCATTGCGTCCAACAGTCCTGACGCGTTTCGAGCATGCGCTCTTCATCACAGGACACCTGCAAAGAACCACCAGCATACGTTATTCCAGTATCTTCCCTTTATTTTATTTCAGATTACAAGCACACCCAGGTGAGCATATCGCTAAGCATTTTGGGACTGGAAGTTCATTCAAGTATTTATCCGAGTGGGCTGCTGGCAGGTTGCAGTTGTGGCGAAAACAATCCGGTGCACACACAAGCACTGCCCCCAGTACTAACAATCACCTTCTGCTCCGTTTAGCACTGTACAGATTCACAGCACGGATCTGCCCTCTCAGCGGCGGTGTCGGCTCGCGACCAGGCGGGCCGCAAATATGAAAAGAAAAGGTTGCCCCAAGTTGAGCTGCACTCCCACAAGGTAAGTAAACATTAGGGGAAGTCAAGTTGTGCCCATTGCGTCCAACAGTCCTGACGCGTTTCGAGCATGCGCTCTTCATCAAAGGACACCTGCAAAGAACCACCAGCATACGTTATTCCAGTATCTTCCCTTTATTTTATTTCAAATTACAAGCACGCTCAGGTGAGCATATCGCTAAGCATTTTGGGACTGGAAGTTCATTCAAGTATTTACCCGAGTGGGCTGCTGGCAGGTTGCAATTGTGGCGAAAACAATCCGGTGCACACACAAGCACTGCCCCCAGTACTAACAATCACCTTCTGCTCCGTTTAGCACTCTACAGATTCACAGCACGGATCCGCCCTCTCAGCGGCGGTGTCGGATCGCGACCAGGCGGGCCGCAAATATGAAAAGAAAAGGTTGCCCCAAGTTGAGCCGCACTCCCACAAGGTAAGTAAAGATTAGGGGAAGTCAAGTTGTGCCCATTGCGTCCAACAGTCCTGACGCGTTTCGAGCATGCGCTCTTCATCAAAGGACACCTGCAAAGAACCACCAGCATACGTTATTCCAGTATCTTCCCTTTATTTTATTTCAAATTACAAGAACGCTCAGGTGAGCATATCGCTAAGCATTTTGGGACTGGAAGTTCATTCAAGTATTTACCCGAGTGGGCTGCTGGCAGGTTGCAGTTGTGGCGAAAACAATCTGGTGCACACACAAGCACTGCTCCCAGTACTAACCATCACCTTCTGCTACATTTAGCACTGTACAGATTCCCAGCACGGATCCGCCCTCTCAGCGGCGGTGTCGGATCGCGACCAGGTGGGCCGCAAATATGAAAAGAAAAGGTTGCCCCAAGTTGAGCCGCACTCCCACAAGGTAAGTAAAGATTAGGGGAAGTCAAGTTGTGCCCATTGCGTCCAACAGTCCTGACGCGTTTCGAGCATGCGCTCTTCATCAAAGGACACCTGCAAAGAACCACCAGCATACGTTATTCCAGTATCTTCCCTTTATTTTATTTCAAATTACAAGCACGCTCAGGTGAGCATATCGCTAAGCATTTTGGGACTGGAAGTTCATTCAAGTATTTACCCGAGTGGGCTGCTGGCAGGTTGCAGTTGTGGCGAAAACAATCCGGTGCACACACAAGCACTGCCCCCAGTACTAACAATCACCTTCTGCTCCGTTTAGCACTGTACAGATTTACAGCACGGATCCGCCCTCTCAGCGGCGGTGTCGGCTCGCGACCAGGCGGGCCGCAAATATGAAAAGAAAAGGTTGCCCCAAGTTGAGCCGCACTCCCACAAGGTAAGTAAAGATTAGGGGAAGTCAAGTTGTGCCCATTGCGTCCTGCAGTCCTGTCGCGTTTCGAGCATGCGCTCTTCATCAAAGGACACTTGCAAAGAACCCCCAGCATACGTTATTCCAGTATCTTCCCTTTATTTTATTTCAAATTACAAGCACGCTCAGGTGAGCATATCGCTAAGCATTTTGGGACTGGAAGTTCATTCAAGTATTTACCCGAGTGGGCTGCTGGCAGGTTGCAGTTGTGGCGAAAACAATCCGGTGCACACACAAGCACTCCCCCCAGTACTAACAATCACCTTCTGCTCCGTTTAGCACTGTACAGATTCACAGCACGGATCCGCCCTCTCAGCGGCGGTGTCGGCTCGTGACCAGGCGGGCCACAAATATGAAAAGAAAAGGTTGCCCCAAGTTGAGCCGCACTCCCACAAGGTAAGTAAAGATTAGGGGAAGTCAAGTTGTGCCCATTGCGTCCAACAGTCCTGACGCGTTTCGAGCATGCACTCTTCATCAAAGGACACCTGCAAAGAGCCACCAGCATACGTTATTCCAGTATCTTCCCTTTATTTTATTTCAAATTACAAGCACGCTCAGCTGAGCATATCCCTAAGCATTTTGGGACTGGAAGTTCATTCAAGTATTTACCTGAGTCGGCTGCTGGCAGGTTGCAGTTGTGGCGAAAACAATCCGGTGCACACACAAGCACTGCCCCCAGTGCTAACAATCACCTTCTGCTCCGTTTAGCACTGTACAGATTCACAGCACGGATCCGCCCTCTCAGCGGCGGTGCCGGCTTGCGACCAGGCAGGCCGCAAATATGAAAAGAAAATGTTGCCCCAAGTTGAGCCGCACTCCCACAAGGTAAGTAAAGATATGGGGAAGTCAAGTTGTGCCCATTGCGTCCAACAGTCCTGACGCGTTTCGAGCATGCGCTCTTCATCAAAGGACACCTGCAAAGAACCACCAGCATACGTTATTCCAGTATCTTCCCTTTATTTTATTTCAAATTACAAGCACGCTCAGGTGAGCATATCGCTAAGCATTTTGGGACTGGAAGTTCATTCAAGTATTTACCCGAGTGGGCTGCTGGCAGGTTGCAGTTGTGGCGAAAACAATCCGGTGCACACACAAGCACTGCCCCCAGTACTAACAATCACCTTCTGCTCCGTTTAGCACTGTACAGATTCACAGCACGGATCCGCCTCTCTCAGCGGTGGTGTCGGCTCGCGACCAGGCGGGCCGCAAATATGAAAAGAAAAGGTTGCCCCAAGTTGAGCCGCACTCCCACAAGGTAAGTAAAGATTAGGGAAGTCAAGTTGTGCCCATTGCGTCCAACAGTCCTGACGCGTTTCGAGCATGCGCTCTTCATCAAAGGACACCTGCAAAGAACCACCAGCATACGTTATTCCAGTATCTTCCCTTTATTTTATTTCAAATTACAAGCACGCTCAGGTGAGCATATTGCTAAGCATTTTGGGACTGGAAGTTCATTCAAGTATTTACCCGATTGGGCTGCTGGCAGGTTGCAGTTGTGGCGAAAACAATCCGGTGCACACACAAGCACTGCCCCCAGTACTAACAATCACCTTCTGCTCCGTTTAGCATTGTACAGATTCACAGCACGGATCCGCCCTCTCAGCAGCGGTGTCGGCTCGCGACCAGGCGGGCCGCAAATATGAAAAGAAAAGGTAGCCCCAAGTTGAGCCGCACTCCCACAAGGTAAATAAAGATTAGGGGAGGTCAAGTTGTGCCCATTGCGTCCAACAGTCCTGACGCGTTTCGAGCATGCACTCTTCATCAAAAGACACCTGCAAAGAACCACCAGCATACGTTATTCCAGTATCTTCCCTTTATTTTATTTCAAATGACAAGCACGCTCAGGTGAGCATATCGCTAAGTATTTTGGGACTGGAAGTTCATTCAAGTATTTACCCGAGTGGGCTGCTGGCAGGTTGCAGTTGTGGCGAAAACAATCTGGTGCACACACAAGCACTGCCCCCAGTACTAACAATCACCTTCTGCTCCGTTTAGCACTGTACAGATTCACAGCACGGATCCGCCCTCTCAGCGGCGGTGTCGGCTCGCGACCAGGCGGGCCGCAAATATGAAAAGAAAAGGTTGCCCCAAGTTGAGCCGCACTCCCACAAGGTAAATAAAGATTAGGGGAGGTCAAGTTGTGCCCATTGCGTCCAACAGTCCTGACGCGTTTCGAGCATGCACTCTTCATCAAAAGACACCTGCAAAGAACCACCAGCATACGTTATTCCAGTATCTTCCCTTTATTTTATTTCAAATTACAAGCACGCTCAGGTGAGCATATCGCTAAGCATTTTGGGACTGGAAGTTCATTCAAGTATTTACCCGAGTGGGCTGCTGGCAGGTTGCAGTTGTGGCGAAAACAATCCGGTGCACACACAAGCACTGCCCCCAGTACTAACAATCACCTTCTGCTCCGTTTAGCACTGTACAGATTCACAGCACGGATCCGCCCTCTCAGCGGTGGTGTCGGCTCGCGACCAGGCAGGCTGCAAATATGAAAAGAAAAGGTTGCCCAAGTTGAGCCGCACTCCCACAAGGTAAGTAAAGATTAGGGGAAGTCAAGTTGTGCCCATTGCGTCCAACAGTCCTGACTCGCGTTTCGAGCATGCGCTCTTCATCAAAGGACACCTGCAAAGAACCACCAGCATACGTTATTCCAGTATCTTCCCTTTATTTTATTTCAAATTACAAGCACGCTCAGGTGACCACTGATGACATGAGCCACAGAAGTACTCGCACACCCACATACCCACTCATGCACCCACTCACATACCCATAGAACCACTCACATACAACCACTCACTGATCCATACACCCCCTCACGCACCCAATCACTCACCCATACAGCCTCTCAATAGAGCCCCTCACTGACCCATGCCACCACTCACACACCCACTGTAGAAATTCAGCAGTTATACTTACCTGAGCTAACTATAACTTACACGCCGCAATCCACTGCTTATGACCCCACATATTAAATCACTCATGACATGGCCAGTGACATCACTGGTGACATCACTGATGACATCTCAAATGACATCATCCAGTGATTGTGAGTGTTTTCTAAATGTTTAGAGTGTTAAACATATATACTAAGGTACTACAAAAATTAAATTAGAATACTTTGCGTAATACTAATGAGTGATACTATTTCTATCATATATTATGTGAGTGGCTGTGTATCTGTGTGTGAGTGGGTGTGTGAGTGACTGTTTGGGTATGTGAGTGGGTGTGTGAGTGGTTGTATAGGTGAATAAGTGGGTGTCTGGGTAAATAAGTGAGTATGTGAGTAGCTGTATGGGTGAGGCGAGTGAGTGGCTGTATGCATATCTGAGTGGCTGTGTGAGTGGCTGTATAGGCTGAGTGACTGGGTGTGGGAGTAGCTATATTGGTGAGTGAGTCTGTAAGTGGCTGTTTGAGTGAGTGAGTGGCTATGTGAGTAGATGTATGGGTACATGAGTGGCAGTGTGTGAGTGACTGGGTGTGTGAGTGAGTGGTTCTGTGGATGAGTAAGTGGGTGTGTCAGTGGTTGTATGGGTGTGTCCGTTGTATATTAGAGGTTGTGTGGATGTATGAGTGGGAGTGGTTCTGTGGATGATATCTTCAGTGATGTCATTTGAGATGTCATAGTAGTGGTAGTGGAAGTAAAACGTTATTTGATTTTTCTTGAAAATCACAAAAGTATGCATATAAAATACATTAAAATGCATAACATAGAAATCCTAAACACTGGTCAAAGTCCATTGTAAATGAAAGAAACCGGATAAAAACAGAAGTCATCAAAGTGTCGATAATCAGTCTAAAAAGTTCACTTCATAATAAAAACAAGTAAAAGAGAAAAAAACGCTTGTTTAAAAAGGGGAACTGATACAGGCAATCACCTCCCATTGAGAACCCCAGAATAAAAGTGAGTCAGATAAAAACAGATGGTAGGTGAATTTAACATCTGCAAAAAAAGATAAGCCGGTCTAATTTGAATAAAATTCAAAGGCAAAAGGAGTGGACAAATTAATTTAAAATGCAGATGGCTAAATCCAGGACATAGCATCACAATATGGAGAGAATCAGGGCGAGGAACACCATCACAAAGGCAAGGCGGAAGATCTGAGACTTTACACCAGGATCCCTTGGGTAATAAAAGCTGATAAAATATGTCAAGAGCCTTCGATGATGATTAGACATCTCCAGTAACAAATAATGCTCCATTCCAGGCATAGTTTTTACTATAATAAAATGCAACATAGAAGGTTTAATAAGTGTTGTAGCCTGCCGCTCCACAGCCGCTCTTTCATACCATGCCTGCTTATGCCATGGGATATCCCTTCTGGCTATACCTTCTGGGCTGATGAACAACTCCTTCAGTCAAACTGACAACCAAAATAGGAGAGGGTGCAGGGCAATCAGATCAACAATGTACCCAGATCCCACATCCTTATGAAGCATCTCAGAAGGGATGCCCACCAGTACTTTTAAAAGGCATCCCAAAAAGGTATTTTCTCCAACCTGAAGCTGAGAGCAAGACACATAGCCCCAGATTTCACAGCCATAACTCGCCAGCAAAACACACCTGGCCTTAAAAACTTTGAGCATTGCCTCTACGTTAGTCTGACCCATACGCCTTGCCAAGAGGCCAAACCCATTATTTGCCACCTTAAACCTCATATTGTTCTTCTTTAACAAGCATTTCCAAGGAAATCTAGAGTCCAAGAGGATCCCTAAGTACGGACAATGCTCCACCCAGAAATGGTGTTGCCCTTGACCACATAACTTTTGGATCTGGTGTTCCTTGGTCCCACCACCATAACATGAGACTTAAGGTAGTTGGTAGTAAGATCAAGCTCGTCCATAAAGGTGACAAAAAGATCTAACAACTATCAACAACTGCTGCAGGCCCAAAGCCGCACGAGACATGAGGACAGCATCGTCTGCATATAAAAGAACAGGCAGACGGCGACTGCCTACCATCAGGACATCCACTCCTGGATCCTGCAAAGCCGCGTCTAGCCCATTGATGTAAAGAGTGAATAGAAAGGGGGCCAGGATACGTCACTGGTGCATTCCTCTGTTCAACTCCATGGGTGATGTACATTCCCCCTCCGACCTGTATCTGACCGAAGTCGAGAGACCCTCGTAAAGAGCATGTAGGAGAAAGAGCAAAACCTGCTCAACCCCCATGGACCCAAGTGCAGCCCAGAGCTTTGCTCTGTCAACTCGATCAAAGGCTCAGCTTAAGTCCATGAAAGTTAAATGGACCACCCTGTCTCTCACCCGGGTATATTTAGCGGTCAACATATAGAGGTTCAAAGTCTGAGCCACTGTGTCCCGGCCGTCCCTAAACCCATACTGGGCTTCAGAAACGATGTTATTATCAGACATTTACGTAGACAAGTGGTCCAACAGGACCCTGCCCAACACCTTGACCTCACTGTCCACCACCGAGATGGGACAGTAACAAGAGGGGTAGGCCCTTCTCCCTTTCTTGACAATCAGGGCAATAACTGAGCATTTCCAGCTAGGAGGAAGCCACCCTTTGGCGGCTGCTTAAAAATGCTGGGTGAGCAGAGGGACCCACAATCCACCTCACATTTAAATAAATCACCCGGGATGTCATCAGGACCCGGAGCCTTGCCCTCTGGGAAGGACAGGATATCTTTCTTCACCTGCTCTCCTTGCAGGCAAAGACCCTGTCATTTGAGGTGTCATCAGTGATGTCACTGACCAAGTCATGAATGATGTAATATGTGAGGTCATAAGCAGTGCATTGTGGGAGCGTAAGTTATAGTTAGCTCAGGTAACTATGAGTGCTGAATTTCTATGGTCTTGTATGAGTGAAATCTGAGCTGAACTATAACGTCCCTGTAACGTGTATTTATTTCAGTGAATTTCTAAGGATTTGCTAATTCTATTTCCTAACTATAGCATCACTGTAACCTTTCTTTTATTTCAGACAATATCTATCTATCTATCTCTCTCTATATATATATACATATATATACCTATATATATATATATATATATATATATATATATATATATATATATATATATATATATATATATATATATATATATATATATATATATATATATATATAATCTAATGGCGGTCGCCAGTAGATAGTTATAGTTAGGACCTATTATCCATAGGAAATCCGTAACATTCTATTCCCAATAACTTTGGCGCCGTTTGACGAATCATCGCGAAATTTTCAAAACTAGTGGGGCACTCCGGTCTGCTCCTGTCTTGAAAGTTTCAGGGTGATTCATCAAGCGGGGGCCGAGAAAAAAGGGGGGTGCCAAAACATGTTTTCTCCATGTTAATTCCCATTGGAAATTTTAGCCACGGCTACAGCCCGAACTGCTGAACGGAATTACACCAAATTTGGCAAAAAGGTAGCGCTTGGTTCAGAAAGCGACCTTTTTTTAAAATGGTGTAAATCCGTTCAGTAGTTGTGGAGAAATTCAAAAAATAAGAGTGAAAAATCAATTTTCCATAGGAAACTTAATGCAAGGCTACAGCAAAAACTGCTGAACGGAATTACACCAAATTTGGCAAAAAGGTAGTGCTTGGTTCAGAAAGCACCCTTTTCAAACATGGTGTAAATCCGTTCAGTAGTTGCTGAGAAAATCCAAAATAAAAGTTTCGATATCTATGGCCGCGGTGGATCCGCGCACCCTCCCGACCACGAGCTGCATGCTAATTGGCTGTCAACACTCCAAACCAGGAAGTGTTGGCAGCCATCTTGTTCCTCGGTAGAACCGAGGAACAAGAAAGCAGTAAAACAAGTGCGCAAAACGCAAAAAGGGGGCAGGGTAGAAACACCCTGACCCCCTAGGTCTGCTCAGGGGGTCCCACAAGGACCACCTGGGCAGAAAAAAGCATTTAAAAAAAAAAAAAATCAGCGGGGTGTGCTTAGGGTGCGCGGATCCCGCCGATTTAAAAAAAAAACACAAGAAACAAGTGCGCAAAACACACAAAGGGGGCAGGGTAGAAACACCCTGACCCCCTAGGTCTGCTCAGGGGGTCCCAGAAGGACCCCCTGGGCAGAAAAAAGCAAAAAAAAAAAAAAAAGACCGGCATCGTGCCGGAGGCCCCGCCCCCTCCCTGCAGCAGTCTACAAACGCGCCCCCTGGTGCTTTTTAAGAAGGGGAAGTAATTCCCCTTGAATACTGGGGGTCCCTGGGGGCCAACTAGCCCACCAGGAACCTCCGGTATGCGCCAGGGGGCTGCTTTGCAGAGAGGTGTACAGAGGCCATGCCCCTTTTTACACCTCTCTGCAACGCAGCTCTGTGGCGCTATTTGGAGGTACATGGTGGGCTAGTTGGACTCCAGGGACCCTCAGTATTCAAGGGGACTTAATCCCCCAACTTAAAACGCGCCACGGGCCGCGTTTGCACAGTGGTGAAGGGAGGGGGCGTGGCTTTAGGTGGCATGTGTGCAAACAGGCCCCGTGGCGCGTTTTAAGATGGGGAATTAAATCCTCTTCAATCCTGAGGGTCCCTGGGGCCAACTAGCCCACCAGGTACCTCCAGTAAGCGCCACGGAGCTGCGTTGCAGAGTGTTGTAAAAGGGGCGTGGCCTCTGAACACCTCTCTGCAACGCAGCTCTCTGGCGCATACTGGAGGTATCTGATGGGCCAGTTGGCCCCTAGGGACCCTCGGGATTGAGGAGGAATTAATTCTCCAACTTAAAACGCGCCACAGGGCGTGTTTGCAGACATGTCACTTCAGGCCCCACACCCTTCCTTCACCATTGTGCAAATATTCCTCTAAAATCAGCCGAACTACGAATTCCGATTTACTCACCTGTTATCAGGAGAGACCTCAGTGCTGCATCTTTGAGCCGAGTACTGATCCTGAAAAGTAATTTAGACGTACTTACCAGTAACTTGAATTTCCTTCCATAGGATATCATTGCCTGCTTTTTGCTGAAAAGGTTTCTAAGTGTCGATTTTTGAAACATACAAATATTCCTCTAAAATCAGCCGAACTACGAATTCCGATTTACTCACCGGTTATCAGGAGAGACCTCAGTGCTGCATCTTTGAGCCCAGTACTGATCCTGAAAAGTAATTTTAACCGTACTTACCAGTAACTTGAATTTCCTTCCATAGGCTAACATTGACTGGTTTCACTTGGAAATTCTTCTGTGTGCGGAGTTTTGGAACTTTATAATATTCCTCTAAAATCAGCCGAACTACGAATTCCGATTTACTCACCTGTTATCAGGAGAGAACCCAGTGCTGCATCTTTTAGCCCAGCACTGACCCTGAAAAGTAATTCTAACCGTACTTACCAGTAACTTGAATTTCTTTCCATAGGCTAACATAGACTGGTTTCACTTGGAAATTCTTCTAAGTGTGGAGTTTTGGAACTTTATAATATTCCTCTAAAATCAGCCGAACTACGAATTCCAATTTACTCACCTGGTATCAGGAGAGACCTCAGTGCTGCATCTTTGAGCCCAGTACTGATCCTGAAAAGTAATTTTAACTGTACTTACCAGTAACTTGAATTTCCTTCCATAGGATATCATTGCCTGCTTTTTGCTGAAAAAGTTTCTAAGTGTCGATTTTTGAAACATACAAATATTCCTCTAAAATCAGCCGAACTACGAATTCCGATTTACTCACCGGTTATCAGGAGAGACCTCAGTGCTGCATCTTTGAGCCCAGTACTGATCCTGAAAAGTAATTTTAACCGTACTTACCAGTAACTTGAATTTCCTTCCATAGGCTAACCTTGACTGGTTTCACTTGGAAATTCTTCTGTGTGTGGAGTTTTGGAACTTTATAATATTCCTCTAAAATCAGCCGAACTACGAATTCTGATTTACTCACCTGTTATCAGGAGAGAACCCAGTGCTGCATCTTTTAGCCCAGCACTGACCCTGAAAAGTAATTCTAACCGTACTTACCAGTAACTTGTATTTCCTTCCATTGGAATCCATTGTCTGGTTTTCAGCAGAAAAGTTTCAGTGTCGATTTTCACAAACTACAAATATTCCTTACAAATCGCCTGTATGACTTAAACGCATTCTTTCAACTGTTTACAGGAGATGCACCAGTGATGGATCCAGGATCCACCACTGAGTAAGAAAAAGTAACGATAACACTACTTACCTGCTAAGTGAATTTCCTCCCATAGGATAACATTGGTGATTCTATGTGAAAAAGTTTCTAAGTGTCAACTTTTAAAATACAATAATATTCCTTAAAAATCACTACTGTAACCAAAACGCTTTTACTCAACTGTTTACAGGAGATGTCCCAGGACTGAATCTAGGATCCAGTCCTGTGGTTAGAAAAGTAATCCATAAAGTAACTAATTGCATTTAACTAGAAATTCACATTGAGCTCAATGTTGCATTGTGTTTGAAATTGTGTTGCCCATTGCAACAACTGTAACTACTGTACTTAAAAGTCTATTGCCTATTTGCAAAGTATTTAAACTAAAGTAATTCATTCTGAGAAAGTATATTTTGTAATGTAATGTATAATGTAATTACAATGTAATTTAAAAAATAAAATATGTAAAAATAAATAGTTTAAAAAAATGTAGTAAATCAGTATCAAAAAATAAATATAACAATTAATACATTTAAAAATTGTCATTTACAAAACCTTTGAAATTCACTGAAAAAAACCATAGGTTTCAGACATGTTATAGTTAGGAATTAGCATTTAAAAAACCTTTGAAATTCACTGAAAAAACCATTGGTTTCAGGCACGTTATAGTTAGAAATTAGCATTTAAAAAACCTTACAAATTCACTGAAAAAACCATAGGTTTTAGGGACAGTTATAGTTAGTTGGACATTGCATTCATACAAAACCCGTGAAATTCCCCCGTTATAGTTAGTTCAGCTAACTATAACTCGCGCCCCCGCAATGCACTGCTGATGACATCACATATTACATCACTCATGACATGGTCAGTGACATCACTGATGAGCCGCACTCCCACAAGGTAAGTAAAGATTAGGGGAAGTCAAGTTGTGCCCATTGCGTCCAACAGTCCTGACGCGTTTCGAGCATGCGCTCTTCATCAAAGGACACCTGCAAAGAACCACCAGCATACGTTATTCCAGTATCTTCCCTTTATTTTATTTCAAATTACAAGCACTCTCAGGTGAGCATATCGCTAAGCATTTTGGGACTGGAAGTTCATTCAAGTATTTACCCGAGTGGGCTGCTGGCAGGTTGCAGTTGTGGCGAAAGCAATCCGGTGCACACACAAGCACTGCCCCCAGTACTAACAATCACCTTCTGCTCCGTTTAGCACTGTACAGATTCACAGCACGGATCCGCCCTCTCAGCGGCGGTTTCGGCTCGCGACCAGGCGGGCCGCAAATATGAAAAGAAAAGGTTGCCCCAAGTTGAGCCGTACTCCCACAAGGTAAGTAAAGATTAGGGGAAGTCAAGTTGTGCCCATTGCGTCCAACAATCCTGACGCGTTTCGAGCATGCGCTCTTCATCAAAAGACACCTGCAAAGAACCACCAGCATACGTTATTCCAGTATCTTCCCTTTATTTTATTTCAAATTACAAGCACGCTCAGGTGAGCATATCACTAAGCATTTTGGGACTGGAAGTTCATTCAAGTATTTACCCGAGTGGGCTGCTGGCAGGTTGCAGTTGTGGCGAAAACAATCCGGTGCACACACAAGCACTGCCCCCAGTACTAACAATCACCTTCTGCTCCGTTTAGCACTGTACAGATTCACAGCACGGATCCGCCCTCTCAGCGGTTGTGTCAGCTCGCGACCAGGCAGGCCGCAAATATGAAATGAAAAGGTTGCCCCAAGTTGAGCCGCACTCCCACAAAGTAAGTAAAGATTAGGGGAAGTCAAGTTGTGCCCATTGCGTCCAACAGTCCTGACGCGTTTCGAGCATGCGCTCTTCATCAAAGGACACCTGCAAAGAACCACCAGCATACGTTATTCCAGTATCTTCCCTTTATTTTATTTCAAATTACAAGCACGCTCAGGTGAGCATATCGCTAAGCATTTTGGGACTGGAAGTTCATTCAAGTATTTACCCGAGTGGGCTGCTGGCAGGTTGCAGTTGTGACGAAAACAATCCGGTGCACACACAAGCACTGCCCCCAGTACTAACAATCATCTTCTGCTCCGTTTAGCACTGTACAGATTCACAGCACGGATCCGCCCTCTCAGCGGCGGTGTCGGCTTGCGACCAGGTGGGCCGCAAATATGAAAAGAAAAAGTTGTCCCAAGTTGAGCCACACTCCCACAAGGTAAGTAAAGATTAGGGGAAGTCAAGTTGTGCCCATTGCGTCCAACAGTCCTGAAGCGTTTCGAGCATGCGCTCTTCATCAAAGGACACCTGCAAAGAACCACCAGCATACGTTATTCCAGTATCTTCCCTTTATTTTATTTCAAATTACAAGCACGCTCAGGTGAGCATATTGCTAAGCATTTTGGGACTGGAAGTTCATTCAAGTATTTACCCGAGTGGGCTGCTGGCAGGTTGCAGTTGTGGCAAAAACAATCCGGTGCACACACAAGCACTGCCCCCTGTACAGTGCTAAACGGAGCAGAAGGTGATTGTTAGCACTGGGGGCAATGAGGTAGGCTATCACATGCACACTGCCTTTCTCCATTCTGCAACTAGATGATACAACTGTCTATTTTTGAACGGTTTGAAAACTGATAACCTACACAGTCCAGAGCATTTGCTTTTCTCCTCTACTGAGTCCCTGAACTCTCCCCAGAATGAGTTGCTAAAGTCTGCAAACTAGTTGGTAATAGTGAACTTTCCTTTGCATGCCAAAAGTGTTCACTTTCCAACTGCTAAGAAGTGTTATTCCACTCCTTCACCTCTGTCAGAAAATGAAAATTGCCATAAGCCTTGCAGTGGAGATTATCTGCCTTGACTACTGTGATAGAATATGCAATGACTATCCAAACAAATCAATTTCTGAACCCCAAAGATTCCAGAATCATGCTGCTCATCTTATATCTCGCATGAATGGCTTCACACAAAATTCATCCACTCTGAAGTCCCTCCACTGGCTCCCAGTAATAGAAAGAGCATACTTCAAAGCCCTCCTGTTATGGTTGTATGCGCAAGAGCCAGCAATCCCCCTATTTCTCCCCCTCTTTTCTATAATGGTGTGACTGGAGGAAGAATGTGGATGCAGGCAAGGAACTACAACTCCCAGAAACCCTGGGAACACATGTCTTGAGTAATATTCTGCACCTGTGGACCGGCTATATAACCCCTGCCAAAGCAGAGGAAGGGACTTGACAATTTTCCTACTTGGATTTATCATTGGAATTTGCCTTCGCGAGCAATCGGCTCGCATTTTCTTCGCGTTATTCTTTCCTTCGAGATTCGGCGTGTGAGCAGAGACTGCAACGCTTCATCCCTTGTGAGTACTTTTCCGTTCGTAAACGGCAACGATTGAGGTTGGAAGCCGCCCCACGGCTTTACTTTGAACTCACCAGCGGGAGGCGGTGCTCCCTGCAGAGATTCCTGTTGGTGGCTGTCAGCGGGTCTCTGAGGAGCCGCTACCCCCTCCCCAACGCGGTAAGAATACTTGCTGCAAGCAGCTGGGGCCATTGTTTAACGAGGCATCATAAAGAAAATACAAGGATTACCTCTTCAGTGATAATCGGTGAAGGGAGTACGCCGTCTTCATTGTTACACTCTGGATTATTTTCGCGGCTGTTCTACAAGGACTGCAGGGCGTTGCTTGGACGTGTTTTCACCACTTCCCGAGTGTGAGGTTTTGGAGAGTGTGGCGCCAAGTACAGCAGTCAAGTAGCATTTGTTTATTTATTTTTGATGGTGCTTAAACGAGCGTGCTGATTCTAAGCCTTTTGTTTTGCTTGTTAGATGCAGCTTTATCATTGATATTTCAAAGGGCATTTGCAACAATGTTTTCCTCAGGATAACTACTATTGAAAGACGCTATTTATTTTATGTTTTGAACTCAATCAGGATTTGCATATTAGACTCCTTGTATTTGAGAGACTGAATTGCTTCTTGAATGTCTCCTGCTTATGTGTGGAATATAACACATAAACGGGGACACTTTCCTGAGTGCTTGCCACGCTGTGAAGGACGCTGCAGAAGAAGCTTCTTGATTTGCTTCGGCAGCTTGCTTATTATTTTATCCCATTCCCTTTTTTCCCCTGAGTGGTATCTTTTCGAGATAGCTTGTACCAAATGCTCTTGAGAGGTATTGCAATGGGGAATTAGAGAGATAGCTTCACATCGCCCCTGCTGGGTAACGATACAGGTTTGTGGTATCTCATTGACAACTTGTCAGCCCTGACACCTCCATCTCATCCGTGAAGCTTTATATGATTGATCACTAGACTGATTGGTACAGTTTTTATCCCTTTCATTTCACCTAGAAGACAAATAAGCGTAACTTACTGTCCATTCCACCATTCTGCCACAAGAAATGTGGAGGTATCAGCTTTCATCTCCATGGAACTCCCTTCAAAAGCATCTAAGCCTTGAAAGTGGCTTCACCGCATTGAGGAGGTTGCTAAAAACCTACATATTGAGACAGATGTAGGGTTACTCACATCCTGAGCTAGCCATCATGCCTACTAGTAAGACCTGGGCTTGCTGGTAAGATGCCTAAAACCAGATTTCCAACCCAAGGTCAATTCTTAAGCGCTAGTTTCTATATGGTCTGGTACTGCCTAATACCCCCTCCCTTCCCTAGGACATATCCCCTTGGTGGAATGAGGGACCCTCCCCAACTCCCTTGCAAGCTCCCACCCCTCACTTTCCCCCAAGGCAAAACAATGCAAACACCACAACTGGTTGGATTAGGGGTCGTAGTAACCCCGGCCGTATTTTATTACATAAAAATCTTAAAACAATAATCATTTATTTACATTATGTACAATACACAGAAAGTCCAAGACATTGATAGGTACATGGTGTCAATTAGCTAACCTTAACAAGTTTCTAATACAGAGCCAATCCTATCATAATCTAAGTGATGAAGATATTAACTTTCTGCGTATCCCTGTTAGAGCCTACGGCAAGGTCAATGACTGGCGTTCCCAGATTCTGATCCAGCTAGGTCCACACCTCCTTACCGGCGTGACCTTGCGTAGGGGGCCCAGCTTACCGGATGGATACCTCCCCCGGGCCCCCCCTACGCCCTCAACGTTAAACTCCATAAAAGGGGGCGCTGCAATTATGCCTCCTTGTGCCCTTGAGCGCATGCGCGTGCGGGGATTGGCCAACCAGCCTACTGGAAGAGAGACTTCCCTTCCCCCGCACCCCTCCAACCTACCGGCTGTAACTGCCCCTGGAGTTCCATGAGAGACCCTCTTCGACGCATTTGATGTCAGCACACATGGCAAATGGCTCTTGTTTTCAGTTCATATTTCTTTAATCTTTCTTTTTTAATTTTCTGTCGATGTGTGCCCCTGTAAAGGTCGAACTTTCAACTGAGACATGTCATGCGTGACACTATCAGCCATTTCTGGCTTAATAACTCACATTCCCTCATATTCTGGGACTTCTTGTTTTGTTTTACCATCACAAGTTAGGGCTTATAAAAATAGCATGCAAAATGCTTCTGACTAGAAATCCGGGACTGGCTGAAGATGTTCACGCATTACCGGGTGAATTAGCAAATATGCGGGTGCGCATGTCTGCCGATGTGTACCTTTATGTGTATCCCTGTGTGTTGACTGAGTAAATGGACGCATATGTATGTGTCTGTATCCATACGTGCCTACATATGTATTGTCTGTGTGCATGGCTGCCTGTCTATTTGTACTGGTCTGTGTCCAGAGGTGCCTGTGTATGTGTTCATGGAAGCATGCACCTGTTTTGGTCAGACTGCATATTTGAATATACCCCAGTATGTTGAGTGCCCTTCTATGCATGCCTGCCACAAAAGCCAAGCCAATTAGTTTGCCAATGCTTGTTCAGTATTTGGTGCAATGCTAGCATTTAAGAAACAATTACATTTTTACAACTATTTTTTTATGAGAGAAGGAGCAAGTCCATCATGAGGTGCTATACAATGGAATGTCGAATCAACTGAGATCAGGCTACAGAAAGCATGTTATCGAATCATATAAATCATAAAGATGCAAATGGACTATAAGAATAACAGTTTAACTGGAACAGTCTAACACAGCACACTGTGCAGTTGTCACTTTTTATTTGTGTATTTGTGTCCTCGGAGACAGGAAAATAAAATGATTTGCCAAAAACCACATTAGGATGGAATTTCTGTCTCCTGGGGCTCCACGCCCCTCTCCCCCCTGCTGTTTTGTAAAACGGCGCACGTCTATCCTTTATATATTTACATTTTTTAATTGTACAAAATACGTTTTGAGGTATAGGGAACGGTAGTCAGGAAAACAACGAAATCTCCAGAGCAGATTGTTCCCAGTCTTCTCAATTAAAAGATCAGGCGCTTTGTAGCGAGTTTGAATGTGTACATAATCTCACACAGATGAAGCTCTCGGCGCTATGGGAATCCTTCATCACCCAGAAGACCAACCGAGTTACACCTGGCCCTGAACTAAACATCTGTCTCTCTCCACTCTGACTCATGTTCTGTAAATCTCAGCCAAATGCGGCTTGAAAGGCAGACTGACGTCAGGGAGCTATACGAGGAATGTTTGATGCTTCTTTTAGATTTACGGAAAGCAACATTTTGGAAGAAGCCCCGTTTTCGGTAAAATTTCACTGAACAGCACTTTGCCATGTATTAGACCGTTTTTGTAAGTCATTTTAGCAACAGTTATGTGTTATTTTAGTTTGCTGGATGATTACCAAAGTTTACCCTGCAACAAACGAGAAAATGTCACTAATCCCTATTTAAACATCTGCCATCAAAAATAATCCTAAAGTCACCCCATCATTTTAATTAATAATTTAGATGATTTTAGTGCTGCCATGTGGCCCCCTGTAATGCTTAGCACTTTTACACAGTCCTGTTTTGGTAGACAAGGACGCTGTTTATTGTGATAATAGGAAAAGTGAAAGTAGAGCTCCCATCCTGATAAGTGATGTCTGAAAAAATAAGAGTTGACTGAAGCTGCCTCCTATGACACCGGTAACTTAGCAGAGATGTAATTCTTCTTCTAAATTGAAATCCTGTTTCCCAAGACAATGTAAAATGGCATAATCCTGACATAAAAATTAGGGTAAAGAGTATGAGTGGTTAGAAAGGATCAAAAAGAAAAGAGTTGCCGTGTTTTGAAATGTGCCCTTTCTGCAGGGTCACCCCAAATTTTTTGCTGAACCCTATTTTTCCTGGCTATTGATCTCTGTCCACTTTACTTCTGCTAACCTGGGGTCGAAGTGATTGTACTCCTCCTTCCAACATGGTAAAATTGGTATAACCCTTATCAGCATATTTAATTTACATATAAGTCCTGGGTATATGATACCAAGGTGTACCCAGGGCCTGTAAGTTAATTGGCCCTAAGGAAGAATACCTACGGGTCACTTGCACAAAGGCCTACAGGTATTAAAGAGATATTTGATGGGTCGCCTCACCCACAACTTCTTGTGGTATGCTTCATCATTGGCACCCCACACTGCTGTAGGGCAGTACCAGTCAGATGGACTCAATTACAAACGGAATTCTTACATATTATATTTATTCAGGACTAATACAGGGGTCCAGATATAGTAATTAAAAATATTTAAGGGCGCACCTAAGAGACCTTCTTTTAAAATAAAAATATACGTGATTCAATGGTGAAATCAATGACTCACCTAACTACTTGTAAATGGCAACATTTTTCGACAGATTCTAATGCCTATACTGTTCCATGATTGTCTTCAAGGCTCAAGAACTCCCTTCTTACGATCTGCATTCCATCTGTGCAAAAGTATGAGTCACTGTGTGCAGGGTGCACTGAGCTAGTAGATACATTGCTAGGCCTTCACTCTTTCATCTGCCTCGATGCTTTATTCGTCTCACATTCACCACGCACCAATCTGATTCGCACATTCTCTTTAAACCATCTTTGAAACCAGCCACTCTGGCCCCTTGTTTTTGGGTAGCGAGTGATGTCTGAAACTCTACAGTGGAGTTCTACATTTTGAATCCTTCGATTTCCTAAGTTGTAAATATCTTTTTATTAGAAGCTTCTGTTCATAGGAACATGTGAATACAAATCTTAAACTTCATTGACAAAAGAAGAGAGATGTTTTCTAGTGAATTTCGGAAGAGCTACATACTAATCCTAATCACCACAGAAGTCACATTATTCTGGCCAGATTCCTTCACCTCCCTGCACCTCAAATCGGATTATATTTTACTAATATTCAAATACATGTATGCAACTAGTTCCATATCATCTTTGTTTCCGTAATATATTTTTAACCAGATTACATACAACCAAGCACTCCAGTACTAAGTGGTGGTAAACTGGTGCTTTATTAAAGACTTAGAAAAAAAGAAATATGTATATATTCACAATTTTACGAACAGGCTTCCTAGGTGGTAAATAGTTTTTTCAGTCAGTTTGAGTCAAAATAAATTGGACTAAATTCCTTACCAAAATGGAAGAGTAAGAAGTATAACTCTGTCTCCTAAAAATGACTTCCATAACATGATTAAAAACTTCATGGTGAGGGCAAATTTCATGATTGTTTCTAGTCGTGTAGGGCTTACAGAATGCTAAACACATATGTAAATAATCTCCACTGTCATTCATTTGATGCAGATCTCCCACAAACATCCTGTTTCTCTGGGAACCTCTTTCCAGAGATCTGCATTGGCCCTTAGAATAACCCTCAGACTTCTTGAGGACTTCTTGCATAAAGCACTTAACCCCAAGGACAGTTGTATAATCTTCATAACCTTGGAATGTATCGGCAAAACATTTTCCAATGATACATGTTCCCTACGTTCATAAAAGTTAAATACACTGAATTAAAATTCGCAGATTTTTTTACCCTGAATTACAAAAGACAATCCAGGAAAACCTGCCAGGTTCGCCTACTTTCCATTGGCTTATTTTTGAAAATAGGTGGGAAAACAAACGTTCTCATAAGCGATCAGGAGGATTTTCATTGAAAATATTGGGCACACATGCAAAGTCAGAAATTTATTGGTATCCACATTCCGAATAAATTTCCTCATCTTTTAAATGCAAATTGAAATTTATTTGTACAAATCAAGTGTATGTGTGCATGTAGGGTGGGAAACTGATAGCAACACTCTAATTTTTCATCAAATGTTAGGAAACGATTTCTTCAATGAAATCATGTTTTACATCTAAAGATAAAATATAGGAATACAATTAAACTGCAATTGCACCTTAGCCCTCTCCCTCCAGGGTCGTATAATGGTACCCTGGACAGTCTACAGAAGTACAACTAGGAACATGCCAGAATATTTATGACGTTTGTAGGTTTTCATATCTACTATAATCTACATGTGAACCTTAAATTTGAAGAACTTTATTTAAACCGTAAACATAGCTATATTATGCCTACAGTCTTTTTTGAGAATTGGGCTCAATGCCACCTACACATGGCCTCACAATATAGTTTTCCACTAGATTTAGACCCATGCACCAAAGATCAGCTTATAACTTCTGTTAGTTTTAGTTATCCCCATATGATGGACATTGTCATATCCATCAACTGAGCCCTCACTGGGAGAACTGATCTCTTCTTTCAAAAGAGATCCTCCACTTCGAACTGCTCCACATTTTTACTTCTTTTCCCATCTTGGACCATTCTTTTGTCATATTGTTATATATACCTTGCATAAATAACCTCCCTCTGACCCAATAATGCACCCCATTCATTTGTCTATATAATTTTGCCTAAGGTAAAACATAATCGTCAGGTTATTCACCGTTTCTTCCCACCACTCTTCTTTCACTGCTGTAAAACTCCATGCATCAGCAATGAAAGCCCACTCATATATATGTTTCTATTATGTCATCCACCTACAAATTCTAGATAAACTCTTATTTGTGAATACATCCTTCTGCACCTTTTGACCCATTCTCAACCTTTTATACACCCCCACCAACAAAATACTAAGAGTCGACATTGACTGTGATAACCTTTACATGATCACCACATCTCAGCTTGGTTTCCCTTAGCAAACTAGATGAACAATCAATTGTAGGCTGACCCATATCAGTACTGCATCCAAACTATACACAATGTTATTTGTAGCATTCATATTTTGCTGTCCATATCAAAACAACATAGCGGATGTGACTCACTCTTTAATCTAATTGAACTCGTTTCTCCAGTCAAGAACACCTCCTCAAACAATCTGATTTTACCATAACCCTTGATTGTTTTTTAAAACATTAGTTTTATTCAATAAGATAATGTACAAACAACATCACGTATGCATCAGTTTGAACAACGGCGGACCACAGGTACCGCACCTCGTGCCAGTTCCAAAAAATAAAGTTTTGAAGCGCAAATCTGCCCCTACGCCAACCGTTGCGTGGCGTCACTGTGCTCCAGATCAGAAAATTAATCACTTTCAAAGGGCGTGCGCGTCACACAAAGTCCAATAGTCAATTGTGTTTTCAAAATTTATGATTTCTTTATTTTCATCAATATAAAAAAGTGTTGAACATTAATACTCCAGCCAACGCGTGCCATCCGAATCGACACACGAAGCCAGCAACAAGTGGAAAGACCTTCCGTCCGTCGGACACGCCTCCTCTTGAATACGTGAAGAGTGTAACGGCAACCAACACGAAGCGTACAGCCCTGATGAAGTTCCCAGTGTGGGAATGAAACGCGTATGCAGTGAGATTAAACTTGGGTGCAGCAAAAAATTGTATAGGAGTGCCATTATAGATTGCCAGTCATTACAATTCACATCAGTCAAGGCACAGTACTTCACATAGGAGAAACATGTTCAATTAAAACACACACAATAGCATTGGAGTTCCAGGGAAGTGCACCCACAAGGCAAGCAATAAACTGCATTACATCGGGTGGGATCTACCACATCTCTATTCGTCAGAATCTATATCCTCTTCACTGAGGTCTCCCTCAGGAGCCATAAATTGGTCACACAGTGACACCCATACTTCCACATCATCCTGGAGCTTTTCGTCGGTTCTGCTACTCTTCATAAGTTTGCTTCTCTGCCAGTGACCAGTCCACCACATCCTTGTCCCAGTGATCCACCAATGGTGCCCCCTTCCCCATCCACACAATAGCAATGAACCTTCTGGCCAACATCAGCGCTAATTGCAGAAACTTATAAGCCATTTTTGTCCTCTTAAGACTCAATAAGCTCCCCAGAAGGCAAAACTGGGGCATAAGTGCACCCTGCAGTGCCATGGTGCGTACAAATCTATACACAACAAGTGTTCACTTAGTATACACCATCGAGCATCCCAAAGCCAAGTGCATTAAGTCAGCCCCTTACAAAACTACAGTGGGAGCAGGTAGACGCTTGATCTGGATATATATGGCTCAATGTCAAGGGTGTCATGTAAGTGAAGGAAGTTAAAATGGATTAATTTAAACCTCATATTACTAGACCCATTATAGTCAGAGTGCACACACGTGCCCAGGCCTCATCTGCCCTAGGTTCCCCCAAGTCCGACTCCCAGGCCTCTCGAGCCCTCAAGGGTCTGTGGGCTACATCCACCCCCATGGCCTTATAGAGCAGCGATACCAGGTGTCTCTCCATTCCAGAGGATAACATGACCCCTAGGGTGCCTGACACAGGAAAGGCTACCGGGAAGATCCCCCAGGTCTGTCAGGCAAACTCAGCCAGGCCTGCATAATGTAAAAAGTGCCCAGGTACCACTCCAAATGCCATCTGTGAATCCTCGAAGGAGATAGTGGGCTCCTCTGGGTATAAGTCACCCCAGCTATCACAACCCCCCTCCCACCACGCCTGATAGGTCATGTTGGATTCCATGCAATGAATCGGAGTAAGTGTCCATATCGGCAATTCTCAGTGAAAGGGGTTGCTCTGAAGAACCATGTGTACCACCCTCTGCCACACTCTGGCCATCTGCTGGATGACATATGGCCGGTCAGTTGACACTCCTGACCCCTCCAACAATAGCACCCGTAGGTCCTCCCCTCCAACATTCATTTTTCCCAGTTACTTCCTTCTGCCAGCCATCGTGCCGCATGCTGCATTACTGCTGCAAAATAATAGAACTCCATGCATGGTACCTCCAACCCTCCCTCCTCATATCTTCTCATCAATGTAGCCCTGGCCACCCTACTGCGCTTGCCCGCCCATAACAGTGAAGTAAGCAGGTAAACCAGCTGCCTAAAATCCCAAGAGGGCAGGGGGAAAATGGAGTTTTGTATCATATAAAGACAACACGGTAGGAGCACCATCTTGGAGAAAGCTTTCCTGCCCAAAAACAACAGCGGCAGGGTGTTCCAGAAGGTGACCGAGGACCTAGGGAATCCAAGACCCTGCACATATTATATTGCATCTGGGACTTCTTTGAGTGAGCATCCATAATTCCCAGATAGTGAAATGTATCCAGCTCCCACTGGAGACCCAAGACTGGAAGGTCCTCTTGTGGGGTTCCCACCAGCGATGCCATTGAAAACAACAGCAATTTCTTTCAGTTCAATCTCAGCCCAGAAACCACCCTAAATTCGTCCAAAATACGCAAGAGCTGTCCAAGCGACTCTTTAGGTGCCCTGAGATAAAACAATGTGCCATCCATGTACAGAGACACAAGGTGTCTCATTGTGCCCAACTCTATACTCGACCAAAACAGGTCCCATCAAACCCTGACCTTCAGGGGCTCTAACGCCAATGCAAATAACAAGGGTGCCAACGGGCAACCCTGCTGAGTGCCCCTTCCAAATATCCAGCACACTGAATGGTAGTTTCCCACCCTGAGCCTTGCACTAGGGTTAGTATAAAGCAAACAAATCCAGGCATGGAATTTCGGGCCAAAACCTATAAGCCGAAAGACTGCCAATAGGTACCCCAAGTCAACCGTATCAAACGCTTTTTCTATGTCCACCACGACCAGGGACATCTCCTCATCCACCCCCTTCACCTCATGTAGAATGTGCATGAGACTCCTCAGGTGCATGCAATTGTTACAGCCTGGGATAAATTTGCACTGATCCTCATGCAATAACTCGCACATAACAGGACTCATACAGCTTGCTAACTGTATACAAAGGATCTTCCCATTGATGTTTAACATAGTGAGAGGGTGATACGCTGTGGGGTCTGTCTTATTCCCTCCAGGCCTAAGCATCATGCATATTTCCCCTTCCCACATGGTTGGGGGCAACACACCCCTGTCTTGCGCTTCTTGATACATTTCCAGGAGACCCTGTGTAAGAGTAGCTGAGAAAGCCTGGTAGAACTCTGCCGGGAACCTGTCACCCCCGGGAGCTTTCTGCCTAGGGAGCAACTTTAGTGCTGCCCTCAACTCATCCAACGTGAGGTCAGATTCCAAATTGAGACTCATCTCCTCCCTCACCCTCAGAAGAGCGAGGTGCTCAAGAGAGGCCTGGGTAATCTATGGATCCCCCTGTTACCCCCCTCCATGTGCTGCCAAACCGTATCCACAACCGCCGCTTAAGAGGCCATCAGAACTCTGTCTGCCGCCCTCACATGTATAACCAGGACCACTGCCACTTCTCTATGCAATATCCAGGCCAAAAGCCTCCCTGAATTGTCGCCCTCTCTATGCAGGCACTGTACTTCTGATACTGCTTCAGAGTAAACCTGTCCAATCTGTTCCATATGTCCACTATGCGGCGGTGCATTGCCGCCTCCTCTCTCCATTTCCCCTTGTCTTCCAACCCCTCAGTCTGCAGGTTCGCAGGTTTTGCCTCTCTCTCCCTGAGCTCCCTCCCCAACAGCTGCTGCACCCTGCATGTTAAACCCATACTCTGGCCCTGCAGCATTGCCTTCAGAGCCTCCTATTCAGTGGCCCTTGAGGACATATTTTCCTGGATACCCTATCAGGTGATTAGCCGTGCTTTATAAATCCTGATTGATTGATTGTATTACCCCATTTATAATCCATATATTCTGTTAGTGACAGAGCCAGCATCTCCTTACCCTCCACATTGCAGAGTACATCCACTGTGAATCTCCAGTGCACTCTTTGCTCTGCAGTGGCACCTCACCTCATTTCACAGCAGACAGGCGCATGGTCAGATAAAAACCTAGATAGACAAAAATGGGGTACACACAGGAAACATCCTGTGGGACCCTGAGGGTTGAGAGGTCTCTTCAACAGTTGAAGAGGGGTGAGGGGAAAAGTACTTCCATTAAAGCTCAAAAACTACAAAAAAGTATCCCGCCTGTGGTTACAAGGAAGATAGTATATACTACAACCGTGCTTCATGTAGTATATACTATCTTCCTTGTAACCACAGGCGTGATAGTTTTTTGTAGTTTTTCAGATAAAACTCGAGCCAGGTAGGACACAGTCACTCTCTCGTCCACAGGGAGCCCAGCCTGCTGCACCTGATCCAATCTGCTATTTGTGTTGTTCGTGAGTTAATGACAAGTATAGACTTGACATTGCAGAAAATGCAACCTCCATACATCAGCAAACCCGATGTTATGCATCACCACCCTCAATGCCGCAGTCATGCGGGGCTTCACACCCGTCGGGGGGAGGGAAGCCTGTCCATCTCACTATACAACACACACTTGAAGTCACCCAATCAAAGCAGAGGCACATACACATCCTGACTAACCAACTCTTGAACACCATAAAAGAAATCAGGCTCATCCATGTTAGGTGCATAAGTATTCAAGAGGGAGATGTCCCACCTATCCAATGAGCTCTGCATTAACACATATCGACCCGCCATATCAGCCTCCGAGTATGTCAGGGAAAACAGAGTCCCAGGCGCCACCCAAATCAGCACTTCCCTGGCATACGTGGAGTAAGAGGCATGATAAATCTGACCCTTCCACCTCTTAGCTATTTTTTGGCTTCCATATCACTCAAGTGAGTCTCCTGCAGACAAGCCACATCACTTTTATGAAAAGATAACACCCTGTACCACTTGGTGTAAGAGCCCAATCCTCGATATTCCAGGTCAACAATCTGTATCTATCTCCCATGTAATTGTGTTAGTACTACAGGGAACTGTCCCATGACTAGCAATACACAACCACCCTGCGCACCTGCAACAACTAGGCCTGGGCGGAGTTTGTGGCATCGCGCTACTTGGAACTCTGTGGATTGGCTAAAAAAACTCTGCTGCGCTACGTGCAGTACCGCAGGTGGGCGGAGTTTGCCGGTGTACCCATTCACATTGGGAAAAGCAACACAGAGTATGTCCTCGCAATCCAAATCATGCACGAATGGCATCATGTGGTTCACATGGGTGCATCCATCTTGTTTTGTACTCTGTTTATTGTGCTGGCCCTAATTTTCAATCCCTTTAAAATCTTTGTAATCCTCTGCCCTCCTAATTAATCTACCCCTCATTTTTATTTATTGTATTAGTGTTTTTGTGTCTGTGTATTTTTATTTTTATTGTGTTTTTGGTGACTTTTTGTATTTTGTTTTTTTGCCCCTTACTTCCCTATTTCTTCTTTCCTTTCCTTTCCTTTCTTTTCCTGTTCCTTTCCTAATCTTTACCCCAGCCAGCGCCATGGCAGAGCAGGGTCGCCTACCTTGTAGGCAGCACAGCTGCCCAACTGTGTAGCCCTGGGTAATCTTCAGCGAGGAGCAGGTGGCGGCAATAGTTTTTTTGTGCAGCGCCACCTCCCCTTCATGCTGGCAGCAGGCCTGGCAGTGGATACCCCTTGCAGGAGCATAGGCTGCACTGGGGGACGATGCGCTGATGTGTGCAATGCACCAGCCAGGTTTGGTGCACTGTCCAGCCGCTGACGCACCACTGTGTGGATATTCTTAACCAGGAGCAGGACCTGCTTGACCTGCTCAGTGTCGAGATTCCGGGACTCATGAGTATTAATTATATGTTGTGTTTCTACAATGATAAAAAAAAATTCCGAATAGCAGCTCACACTCAGAGGTAAGTTGTGTTTAGTTCCCGTTAAGAATATTATTATGTGATCCAGTATCTGCTAGGCAGGTGCTCAGCGCTACCAAATCGTACTCATCATTGGCTCTCGCTGATTAATTAAAAAGCCATTGCAGACTCTTCTGTCCTCCTGTCACCATAGTGAATCAGTGATATCAGTGAGTTAGCATTCAATGTGACTGTTTATGTATCTCGTACAGTTCCAAGCTATTTCACAGCAATGTGTAGTATACATCCACGCATTGCAAAAAAGGGAGACTGAGTTGGTCCATCAAGGGGATTGAGAAATGAGAATAGAATCAAGCATCATTCACTGCAATGCATTAGTTCCAAAAGAAGTTTTTATTTAGATTAGTATGGACAACTCAATGATAGTCGATAGACTCAAAACTAGCACTATAGGAGATCTGTTTTAGAGAAGTACAATCTTACTGCGTTTGCCTGTCATAATAATTTTGTGGAGATTAACTGAATCACTAATCAATTTTTTTATCTTCTTCATTTCTTACATCAGCACCCAAGGGCAAGCAGAGAGACATTGTGGAGACCGGTCGAGGAGTAGCTGGTCAGCAGGAGGCGCCGACCACCAGCGCCACTGGCGAGGGCTCTGCTAACCCCAGTAAGTCCTATTATTTACGATAATCATTTCCCTAATGTTGGGTTTTATGATTGTTGTGGAAGTAGGGTAGAATCTTGGGGCAGTGGAAAGGTGGTGCTGGGTTCTAGGACGGGAGTTGCTGCCTGAAGGCTGGTGTTGCTGGCGAGAAATAAAGTTGCTCTGACAACCTTGCCTGCCCTCTTCCTTTCACGTGGCAATGAGGACGGGATACAAACCCACTGATGCAAAGCACAATGGATTAGCTCTTTTTCCTCTACCCACTATGCTACTTTGAAATGTTGCCTTCTTAATTTTTTTAAACTGTCTCCTTTTTTTCCAACTCCCTATTCAATTTTTGTTTCATTCCTGTTATCCCTGCATTATGTTTTTTTTCCTAATTACATGTTTTTTTGTCTTGGTAGCTGACTTTTTCCGGCCTGTACTAGTTTCTAGTTCACTTATCTTCTGCTTTCTTGGTAATAATTTTTCCCTCTCTCCTATATATCCTGTGGTTCTGTAAGACTAAGAACACATTTTTGGTACTCTACTGTCTACCATGAAGATTGCAGGCCCAAGTAAGCTAGTACTATAAATAATATTCACCATGAATGTTTTTTCAGAAGGCTTTCTTTTTCCTGCTCATTAACAGTTGAGTTAACAAGAGAGTGGCCATGGTCATGGACCACCCCCTTCCCATATGTTGTGTGCTATGTAATTCCTTTATACAGTATACCAGCAGTTTCCATGACAGTGCAGCATGGCTGGAAAACAGTATGAGGTCCCATTGCATTTGCCAATCAACAACATATGCTTTTCATTGACCATTATTCCACCCCTTCATTGTGCTTCAATGACTGAGTCATCATCATCATCATAGGTTATAGCTCTACCCCTCTATTACAAAATGTTTTTGGCTGGCTTCACTACCTGGCTTGCCTAACATTGTGAACCAACAAAATGCCCAGAGGGATATTTTTGTTAGAAGCTACTGCACTGCTAACCAAACTGTAGTGCTGTATTGCGGTTGTATTTGTTTTTATTGAGAGAATTATGGGGGCATATCTGGCATCTAAAACATGTATAATGTTTTGTTATAGCCACACAGACCACCAGTGACACCGGCTCAAGTGCCGCTGCAGGAGGAGAGTCAATGGGTGGGGGAGAAGTGGTGGCAGGGTCGGGCGCTGGTAAGTCACATAATTGCTTGCTTATTGACAACTACTATTATACTCATTAGCTAGTACCAGGATGTCGTCAACTCATGACTGTGAACCCCCCCAGCTTTACCAGCTGCAGTGGTGGTTGAGTTTTTATGGCTTCTTCTGTCTGCAACTCAGCAAAAGCTCACATAATAAGCTTTGATGGTTTGAGGTAAACATGAAAGAACAGAAGGTTAAAAGAAAGGAAAATGGTATATGAGTGAAAGGGTGGGTGGGTAAAAGGGTGCATGGGTGGGTAAAGGGATGGATGGGCAAAAGGATGGTTGGAAGAAAGGATGGATGTTGAATGGATGGATAATGGATTGGAAATTTTGGGGAAAGACTGGATGAGAGAAAGTAAAGCTTAATATTGGTGGCTATGGGTGAATTAGAGTGAAAGGATGAATGAATATTTGGATTGTTTGGATGAATAAGCAAGGCAGCTCTTCTCATGGAGAGGGGCATGCTGCTCACCTACTTCACTTACTTTGTTCATGTAGAGCTATCAAAGCTATGGTTCAACGTGGGGGGTATTTTTTATTTTTTGTTCTACTCCCTTGACTCACTGTATTTGTTAAGTAAGCCAGGTATATCCCACCCATCATTCATCACCCCCCGCCCATGGCCTTTTGCCACCTATGACAGAAGTGCAGTATGGTTTAATTTGTGACTGCAGTGTTGGCTGTGCAATGTGCGTCTGCTTCAGTTAATGCAGCATTTACAAAGTTTTCAATGCATTGAAAACTGAACACACAAGGTGTGTTTCCTTTTGCCCACTCAGTCACCCAGTTCTTCCATCCCAGTCTATCAAAAAATAGAAAAATCCATTCTTGGTATGTGCCACATTTGATTTTATAGGCATGTGAAGTGATTCCAAAATATATTTCATGGTTTCCCGTAACAGATTTATTTTACACACGTTCGGATTTTTCCCTTTCGACATCTGTTGAATAGTACAGTGACTGAATAAGCCAAATATGATGAATCATTGATCAGTGTAGTGACAGTGACCCCTCTATTCTATATAAAAAACCTCTACCCTACCCGCCTAATTCCTCTACCCTACCTTGCAGTAGAGTAAGTCAAGTTTTCTTTCCTTACTGCCCAGCAAATTAATTTGTTGGAAATAATATGTGATGGTGGGCGAGGCCAGTGAGTAAAGTGGGAGTAAGTGCATGATTTGATGTCAAGTTTTGCATATGGGATACGCTGTAACGAACGTGACAAATATTATCTATATAACTTGTTCATTTCCCTGTAGTTCAGTGCATCGTTTTTCCCAACGTCTACTTATGGCAGACAGGATAATATCCACATTTCATATGTGAGGTGTGTGACGTAGTATCTTATTTATATTCATCTGCTTCTTTGGTATCAGGATAGAAAGAGAAAGGCATTTGGAAAAGAGTAGGGCCAGTGGAAATAAAAATAGATCATTGTCAAATACAGCTGCCCCAGCTGCAGACAGTAGCAAAATGCCTGACGCGCTGGCTAGCAATGAGCATGGCTCCATTAATTTAGCACTAGGCATGGGCGGTGAACTGCGCTACGTTTGCGGAGTTTGCAGAGTTTTCTGCACTCCGCAGAGCTTGCGGAGTGCAGAAAACTCCACTTCACGTAGTGCAGGAGAGTTTTTTCCCAGCTTGCGCTCGCGAACTGTAAGTTTGCGAGCGCGAGCTGCTGCTCGGGTAGAATTTCTACCCAAGCGGCAGGAAGATCAGTGCGAACGGCAGTTCGCACTGCACTCCGCCACTTGCAGAAGTTCGCAGAGTTTTTTTGTCACTTTGCGGAGTTCCGCGTAGCAAAACTCTGCGAACTACGCCCAGGCCTGTTTAGCACAACACAGTGCATAATGTCTTACTCATTAATGAGAGTTAATTTATTTTGCACTCAAAGTGTCTGTTAAGTTACTTGAAATGCCTCACAGTCAGTGCTTTTTATGTGAGGCATGTGTGGGTAAAACGCAAAATTGCCTTGTGACTCTCCTAATCATAATCACATCAAAATCCAATGGCCCTGGGGGACCAGAAATGTACTGCTACTGTGCCACCCACTAATTTCAAACAATTGTTTGCACAGAGCATTATTGACAATGTGTCCTTTTTCTTTTTGTTTTTCTCAATGTTCTACTCCTGCTTGTCCAAACATAGCACCCAACAGGCAGGAGTTAGCGGCCCGTCTGTAGAGGCAGAGGCTGAACCATATCCAGCCAGAATACCGGTGGCTGGTGGTCCTGGAAGAAGAAGAGGGAGAAATAGCTGCCTCTCAGTCTCAGCTGGGCTCCAGTGTAGCCGGTCCCCCTCAGCCTCCAGCCTCCTGGCTATCCCATCGCCGGTGCTGCCGCCAGCTGACAAAAGCTGCTGCCACTCCCTCCCGCTCTGACAGGGCATTGCTGTGGCACATCCTTCATCAGCTGGAGGATATGGAGAGCTGGCTCATCAAGATGGAGCAAAGCCTGGACCAGCTCCGGACCCAAAAGTGAAAATGCCCTCTTTTAGTCCTTTTTAAAATGTTTTATTTTGGTTGGAGGGACTTGTGGGTGGAGAGGGTGGGAAGGGAGTTGGGACCAGGTTTTTTTATTCGTTGGACTTTTTTGGACATTGGTGGTTGAGTCAATTTGTTTGGAGAGAGGGGTGGACCGGTTGTGGTCAGAGAGAGTGGGTTTGTTTTTTTAAAAAAAAGGGGAAAAGTATTATATTTCATCAAAAACTATGACTGAAGTAGTTATTTTGTTTTTACTTTTAGTTTACACTGCTGCCTTTAGTTTTTATGCAGCCTGTTTATCTGCTTGTAAGTGTCTATTATACCGCTTAGTTATATAGTTATACCTCTCTAACTATCTTGACCATTAGGGGGGATGCTGACATGACCTATATTGTCTATAACAACCTAGATGAAACGATTACTTGCAGTAGCAGTTATTTACTTACTTGCTAACTGAACTATTTCACTTCACTCCACAGTTGTCTTACCTGAATATAGATGAAGCAATAACAGGTAAGGCATCACAACTTCACTAATGAGGTCCCACTCCCACCCAGGTGAGCTTCAACTGTATGATTAATCGGAATGATTATCCATCGCAGGTAACTAAATGGAAATAAAAACAGTGAGTTATTGGGTTATATCAAAGCTTCACAAAGAATTGAGACCAGACTACTACATGATGACACAACAAGGAATTCCTGATAGTGATAATATAACAAAATACAGCAATAGTTGTAGCTTGAGCAATGGGGAGCTACTATTTAATTAACACTAAATCTGGACTCAAAGTCTGGAGCGGACAAGCTTAGGTTAGGTGTTTATGGTTACACAACACAAGTCCTGAATGATGATGCTCACAACTGATGTTCTTCCTTCAATATCTATGATATGGATCACTTTTATGCATGGCTGGGTAAATGGGGCCAGTGTGGGCTATTCCTTAGAAGATCCTGCAGTGAGTTGGTGTTGCTTTTCACCACACCTGCCCCACCATGTGTGTGATCCATTGATGGTGTAATTTAAGCCACACCTCAATTAATCACACAGACAGGGGGAAGAGAGTTAGGGGTTTGATGAATGGATAGGAAAGGGGATTTAGGGAAAGGTTTGACAAAGACGGACAGTACAGAAGGACAGCATTCATCTGGAAAATGAGCAGCACATCATTATCATGAATCTGTTATGGAAGGAAATAAAGGAATGAGTATGACACAGTACAGTAAAATGCATTGTAAACAGTTCTTCTGCCCCTCAGACCCAAGTTATCAGATATCTAAATGTTTGGTTTTCTAGGTTGGAAAAAATAAAATTATGGAGGAGTGAACCCATCCACCCAGTTCTCCAAATATGATTGTAAAAAGAACAATGATAATGCTTTGCAAAATTAGGTGGTGCATCACTCTTGGGTGCCTGTCTGGACTGGTGCAGTGGGTAAGTAGGAGAGTTGAGCTCATCTTTCGCCTTTCATTCATGTAGGAGACTAGAAGGCCTGAAGATTGTAAAACAGAAACTGTATTTTAGAGTCAAGGAGAAGGACAGAAGGAATGTAAGCTTCATGAGGAGTGTACCAAGAACACTCAGAGGCAAAGCAAAAAAAACAAGAGGGGGACTCAGAGTTTCACTTTTGTCACCAGTGTAACACAAACACACACACACATACACACACAGCAGCATTTCAAAAATCAACGCACCTCTCTCAATTCCACATAGCCGGGTACTGGGCCTTAGAGTCATGGTTTCCCTGTGAGGTTAATAACTTCTTGCTTCTAGCAGTTGGTGAGGTAGTCCTGCTCTGAGTTCTTCCATCCTCCTCCAGACTCCGAGTAACTCCGTCGCATTCATGACCCGAGCAAGATAAATGTGTAATGCGCTGCTGTTGAAGAACACATAAAGAAACAGAATTGCAGTTTTTTTTATAGGTTTTTGTTTGTTAACTAAAGTGACTGTTCTGGTCGCTGAAGAACCAGAAGAAATGAGAGGACCCTGCAAGTAAATCTGGCTAAGTGTGAAAGGGCTAATCACCTACAGGAAAAAAGGATCACCCATAAATGAGGTCCCAATCACTGCAAATCATCACAAGCAAGTGCCCAAATTACAGTTCAACACCCTCCCTGACTATCTGCCACCACATGAATCACTGATCATCACTCACAATCACTCAATAACCACTCATTGGTGCAATGGTTACCTGTTTCAAATAAGCACATGGTAGGTACACTATCTCCCCTTTGATGAAAGTAACAGATTGGAATTTGACAGTGTTGTAAATTCAATGCTCATCTGGGACAGCCCTCCTAGGTAATGAAAAAACAGAAGGATCATAGGAGTGGACTGTACAGGTTAATTTTTGCCAAGTAAGTTTGTAAAGGCCAATCACCTCCAGGAAAAAAATGATCGCCCATCATGTAGGCCCTAAACATTGCAAATCATCTCAAGCAAGTTCCCAAATTACAGTTCAACACACTCTCTCACTGTCTGCCACCACATGAATTATTGATCATCACTCACAATCACTCACTCTCCATTGCATTAGTTGTCATTACCTCTTCCAATCCAAGCACAGGTAGGTTAGGTAGTAGGTAGACAATTCATCTTTGACACAGGCAACACATTGGAATTTGGTATTGGCACTCTTGTAAATAAACGATCTTCTGGGGCAGCCTTGCTAAGTGATGCAAAAAAGGATAGTCATGCGAGGGAGGCAGGCATTGTCTCCAATGCCATGAAGGAATTGTGGAGGCTTTTTCAATGCACACTGGTCCAACTGCAATCAGGCAATATATGTGACAAAAAAGTGGTGGGGCAGCATAAATCTGCAAGGATAGAAGTTCAACAAGAAATAATAAAAAAGTTCTATGGGGCACTGACATGCTCAGTCCGGGAAGTAGAATTTTGCAGGTGGTTCACCCAGAAGTTGGTCAGCTAACACACCTGAATCTGACCAATCCTCCTCCTCCTCTGCTGTTTCAGGAAAGGTATAATTGTGCGGTATGAAATCTTGGTTCATTTTGATCATAGCCAATCTCTCCATGTTTAGAGGCGAGAGACTGGTACTTCTCACTGTAACAACTGCATCATCTGCACTGAATACATGCTCAGCAGACACACTGGTCATAGGACAAGCCAGATACTTTATTGCCAGCCTGCTGAGCTCTGATCATTAGCACATCTTCCCATACCAATACATCAATGGGTTTTGATCCACATAGACCTCTTTTGGATCATCCAGATACTCCCGGAACATCCTGTGGATGGTCATTGGTGCTGCCACTTGCTCAACCTCTTTTCCAATTGCCTCTGCACTGGACTTAAACACTACTGATTGAAAACAATCCAATGTAGAGGGTTGGTCCAGTCCTTCTGTTTCTGTTGTTGCTGGTGTTCTGGTTGATGGTGTTGTTGGCTGCTGTGAGACAAGACTGCCATCTCTGGAAGTTGAAGGTGCCACGCCAGAACTGCGGGCTGGGACTCAAAGTTCCAGCCGTTCTTCTTCCAGGTCTTCGGCTTCCTCAACAAACCACCTCTTGTATTTTGAAACATCCCCTTCAGAAAAAGGAATGAAAGTGGGCAGAAGTTTTTTTTGTACTGTGGATCAAGTAATGTGGCACAGATATATTGTTTGAATGAGATGATCTCATGTTGCAGACTTGTATTGCAAGCCAAGTAAAGGATTAAGCTCTCAACCAAGGAATGCACTTCTGAGTTTTCATTCACACCTGTGGGGGTGAACCTTTCAGACACCTTCTTTACCTGGTACTGTGGCAGATGCAACAACGAGTTAGCTTGGCCCATCGTACTGTCCTCCTTGCTAACTTCCCCTGTGAAAAGCTGAAAAGGGAGTAGCATGTGTGTCAGGCATTTGACTAGGCCCCATTTGTCCGCATCCATGGTCATATCTTTCCCAACTGCCTCCTCCCCCATTTTTAAGTGACATAATCATTGATCTGTTTGTACTGCTCAAACAGACAATGCAACATGTAATAGGTTGAGTTCCAACCTGTTGGCACCATTTGTTGATTGTGCTTGTAGGGCACCTCCTGCCTAAACATGCCCATAATAGTAGCCTCAATTTTCTTCTTTTCTGGGGACACTGACACAGGCGATTTCTGAGAGGTATGTGGTGGTGGACTAAATGTGCATCATGGTGGTTTAATCACTGTATGCTCTGGTGTCTTCATCTCACTCTGAGCCTTCTTGTGTCATTGTGAAGTTGCTGAGGTGGATGATTCTGCTGGCGCACTGCTGGGGATAGGGCTGCTTTGCATGAGGATGTCACCCTCTTCTTCCTCATCATCACCTCCCACCGTGATTGGACTTGTAGCTGTTGTTCGCCTGCTCTCCTCACCACCACGACCATTTTCAACAATTTTTTAAGTTGCTCCTCCCATTGTGTGGTGGTTTTTCATATGGGTCGTTTGGCCTCCAGTACCATAATTTGTTCCAAGCTTACCTCGAGTATGCACCATTCGTGTGGCAAATGATGCATACTGCAAAGTGCTCCCCCTCTTTGCTAACTCTAAAAAGTTTCCAAACCGGGAAGAAGTACTGTTTTACTGTGCCACTGTCAATGCCTGAAGAAGAACTGGAGGTAGGTGGGTGTGTTGTCGATTGCCTCTCTGCAGTGAATACTTCTACTGAGGGAGTGGTTGGTACAGGTCTCAGCTGGAGCTTGGCAAATATGGGAGCTGGTGGTGCTACCTGTGCCACATCCCACGGAGCAGGTTAAATAACAATGTCGGACTCCTCTGTGTCACCTTCCACAATGACTGCCTCGTCATTTGTCATCCTCCTCATCATCCCCTTCCATAAGTCTAAGGCTTTCAGGAACTTTTCTTTTCCCTTGCCTCTCATTTTGTCTCCTGAACTCTGCCAGGGTCCACTCCATGTCCCACTTATCATCATCAGAAGTGGTGCTTGGAGAAGATGGTGGAGTAGTACCCTTCCTTTTCCTTGCTGGGGATCAGGGAGCCAATGATTCTAAAAGAGGAGGTTCTTGCTCGGAAGGAAGCTCAACCTCCTGTTCCGCTCCAGCATCAGGAAGATGTACTATTCTGCCTACTTTGCTCTGTTTCCTGAAACTATTGGTTACTACTTTGTGAAAGGGCCAAATCAAATTCAGTGTCACTGCTCGTCGGCGTTGCCAGGATTGCAGTGGCCACCTCACTGACAGACATGGTCTTGGGCTGAGGTTGAGGTGCTGCTGTTGATGCTGGAGTGCTGCTCTCAGCTTGCTCCTCTGAGGCCTGTGTGGAAGGCACATGACGTGATGGTCCAGAAAAGGTTTGCGGCAACATGCCACGGGTAGGAAGCTACTTCTTCTCACTGACCACTTGCTTGGAAGCATCTTTCTTTGGGGGCATCTTAAAGCTCTCAGTTGGCAGTTGCACTAAGCTGCACAAGCGGAAGAGATTGGAGGACTGACGTGTGACTGCACAGGCCTTCAGTTTGGCAGTACTGCAGGTGATGTCTCGTCTCTTGTGCGCCTAAGAGCAAACAAGCAAGAAAAACAGTTAGTGTGAAACGTGACATTGTTTGCAGTTTGAATTAGTACAGACAAAGGCAATATTAGTGTGGTTGTTTACTTAGGTAATAATAACCATTTTAAAGTCAAACCACACCACCATACCATAAAACTTAATTCCATAACAGAATAACACACAATATACAGAATCATATAGCTCTTTTCTTTATTTCCATATACTCTAAAGAAAACACCTGTGGCACTCAGGGAACTTCATGGGTAAATGGATTAGTATTCTTTTAAAAATGGAGGTCAGTGTGCACCTATGACAGGCAATGTGTTCCAGGGGGAAATGGAATAATCATCATTACACAAATAAATGATGCTGATGTGTCTTAAGTTCACCTCAGTCAGGGTGTCCAGGAGGAAATGGAATTATATACCTGCGTGGCTGTGCACCTATGGTGGATGGATGGATGGATTATAAATCAATCGGGGCAAAATGAAAAAAAAATTAAATTAAAAAAATTGGAAAAAAATGTAAATTAAATTAAAAAAAAAAAAATTGAAATGAAAAGGAAATTTTGATTTATTTTTAAATTAAATAAAATTAAAATGAAAAAAATTAAAATGTAAAACAAAATTTAAAAAACTCATAAAAAATAAAACAATTCAAATAAAAAAGTAAAAATAATTGAAATTAAAAAACAATTAAATAAGTTATTAAACTTTTAAATTTAAAAATTTAAAAAAATAAAAAGATAAAATGAAAATTATAATAAAAAAACAATAATTGGCAATGTTTATATGGAAGTAAGAGAAGAAAGCTATTGGAGATGAAAAATAAAAAATGCATGTAATATATATATAAGCACTGGTCATCAAAATCATATTCTTAATATACATACTACAATGATCCTCAAGCATATTATTAAACTGATATCTCATCCATCCATGCAAGCCTATGGCAAAGGCACACTAGCTGGATGTACAAAATGGCTGCCAGCCAGTGCCACATGCTCAAACAACAACATTGAGCAAGGAGGAATGGGGAACAAAGACGAAATGCAGGCCTATGGCAAAAGCACACTGGCTGGCTACACAAATGTCCTCCAGCCATATGGTCACAACAACCAGCAAGGAGGCATGGCCACCACAAAGAAGACATGCAGGACTATGGCTACACAGAATGGTCACCATGGTCACAACAACAACCAGCAAGGAGGCATGGCCACAGCAAAGAAGACATGCAGCCCTATGGCAAAAGTACACTGGCTGGCTACACAAAATGGCCGCCAGCCACATGGTCAGACAGCAAAAACAACCAGCAAGGAGGCATGGCCACAACAAAGAACACATGCAGGCCTACGGCAAAAGCACTCTGGCTGACTACTCAAAATAGCTGCCAGCCACATGGTCAAACAACAACCAGCAAGGAGCCATGGCATCAACAAGGAAGACATGCAGGCCTACGGCAAAAGCATACTTGCTGGCTCCAAAAAATGGCTGTTAGCCACATGGTAAAACAACAAGCAGGAGGCATGAAAAACAAAGATCACATATAGGCTTATGGACACTGACTATACAAAAGAATGGCCCCTAACCACATGGCATGGGGAACAAAGAGAAATGGCGGCCAATGGCAAACACACTCACACACTGGCTAAACAAAGAAAGAAGGCATGGTAACACAGGAGAAAACATCATTAATTCAGCAATGCCAAAAATGAAAATTAACTGGGCAAATTTTTTTTACAACAATGCACATTCTCCAAAGGCATCAAATATCTTACCCCACCTATACACCGTTTGCAGAAAAAAAGTGAAATACCCCCCAAAAAAACATTTTGTAATTTAATCCAATGTCATCCATGGCCTAAATGATGTTTAAAGTCAACAGACTCCACAGAAACAATTGAGTCATGCACCCAGGACTAGTACTGGGCCTACTGGCATAAGGTCCATTGGCAGACTAGGCCACATAGTGAATAAAATGAATATTGCAAATTTATTAACAAACATCGAGAAAATGTCCTAAACTGTACAACATTTTTCCTTACCAAAACAAGAAAAATTACATGCAAAAAAATAACTAGGCCTCTGCTGAAACTGCAGGCCACCCACCACAATAAATTTTAAAAATTGAATAAAAGTACAAATAAATCCTGGTGCATGCCCCAATTCAAACAAACAACACCCTTATACAACAGTTTTTGAACTTACTTGTGAAATCACAAATACAAAGTCCTTAAATCCAATGGTATATATGAAACAGATAAGGAGAGTGATCCTTCAAGCTCCAAATCCAAATGAAAAGTGACCAGGAGATGAAAAAAGTACTGGTAGGAGCCTGCTGGACAGGAACAGGAAGTTGGAGTCTCTGGGGCACTTCCTTCCAGTTAGAAAAAAAAGGCTTCTAGCACAAAAAAACCAACTCCTACGGCCCATTGGAGAAGAAAATACACTTGAAAAGCCTCTCAGCTGCTTCTCGATCACAAAAGCTGCTTGAGCGGTGAATTCGCGATCAGCACTACATTGGTGCCATTGCGGCCGGAAGCCGTGCAAACGAGGGCGAAATATCGTGCAAGCTCGCTAGCGGCCAGAGATTATCATGGCACTCGGAAGTGGCAAAACTCCGCTTTGCGCCCGGGAAGGTGGAATTCAGGAACTCTGTGCTCCTCCACGGAGCACGGAGTGCCCGAATCCCGCAAACTCCATGAGCGGAGCGGAGTTTACCACCCAGGCCTAGCAACAACACACACCAAAACAAAGGAACCCCAACCATAGACTCCCCACACCCATGGAATAGTACAGTAAAACATAATGCCTACAGGTGTCCTCACAATTGATGTGCCAGGACCAACACTAATACACACACTCTGTCCCACAAGGACAGGGCCCCAACTCTTAGCTTCAACCCGCCCAGTCAGTCTAAAAAGAAAGACGAAGAACAAAGGGCGGGAATGAAGAAAGAGAGGGGGAGAGGAAGGAAAAAAAGAGATGAAGCACCCAAACTCCCTCAAAGGAGGGGCAGAACCTCCCCCCAAACAAATAACAGAGGCTTTCGGCACAGCCCAGAGCAGACATTACCTCACGATGTATAAACCAGGTAAGGATGCCCTTTAGTAGGTGCTGATACACTCCTCTCAACACTTCCACCAGCAGCCACCAACAAGGAAAGCACTGTAAACATGCCCGTTATTGGCTCATCTAGCCCCCCTGCATAAGCCAGGTACCACAATTGGGCGAGCTTTACCACAAGGAGTCCACAGGGCCCAGCTGCAAAAGAAGATGGCACCCACCCCAGCAGGCCCCTACATGTCTCCCACTTCCATTATCTGCATGGTTCTATCCTCTTAAATCGTAACTTTATGAGTGTCCTGGCACCCAGCCGTTGCCCGGCCCGCACGGACGGGCCCACTCCAGAGCCCCGGGCAGACCCCGCAGTCAGCTCTTCACAGCCGCATTCTCTCTGGTGTCCCAAAGAGGCTCTGTCCCATAGTTCAAGCCAGTACCCTACCTCATCTGGGTGTTTAAAGAAATGTGCCTTTCCTCGCGATATGACTTTTAATTTGGAAGGGGACAAAAGCATGCATTTCGGTTGCATCAACCGCAGCTTTTGCTTTACAGCCAGGAAGGATTTGCGCTGTTCCTGTACCTTCCTGGTGTAGTCCAGATAAATCGCATTCTTATTGTTCTCAAACAATGGAACCTCTTGCTCCCTGGAAGCTTGCAATATACAACCTCTATCACAATAGTTCAGGATTTTGGCTATGATCGCTCTCCTGGGGGGAAGGGAGCACCAGGAGGGGGTGGCCGTGTCAGTGCCCTATGTGCCTGCTCACCCACAAAGAACTTAGAGAGCCCTAGTGGTCGCAGATGTCATCGCACCGCGCCCTCCAAGAACTCCTCCACAGATACCCCTTCAACTCTCTCCAGGAATCCCATCACCCCTATGTTAATGTGGCAAGCACAACCCTCCGCCTCTTCCACTCTTTGCTCCAACCCACGGGTATAGTAGTCATGTAAGTCATTTGCTGTTTAAGCTGTGAGACATCCCCCTGCAAACGTCCAATGTTACCCTCTGCCTCCGTCAGCTTGTCCCATTAATAATAATGGGGTAGCCCTATGTCCCTTAGAACCTGGTTATATAACGTTAAAGAACTACAGTGAGTTCTGTTGGGAAGACGCAACTGATTTGCATAAAAAATGTTTTTTAAATAACACACCTATGCATAAAGACCAATGAATGATCTGTGGAAGTTTGTGCTAAGTATGGGCTTGTGTCAAAAAATGTTGGGCTCGCCCAAAATCACTTAATGACTTAGACAACATACAGCAACACCTGTAATTACTTGGCATATTAAAATCATGCAACTAAGTTGTACAAATATTTTTCTGTTTCTTATATCGCTGTTACACACAATATATAACCTAAAAAGTGACTTAGGGCCTGATTACTACCTTGGTGGATAAGATACTCCGTTACAAACGTGACGGATATCCCCTCTGCCATATTACAAGGTCCATAGGATATAATGGAACTTGTAAATGGGTGGACGGGATATCCATCACATTTGTGACGGAGTATACCATCTGCCAAGATCGTAATCAGGCCCTTTACGATAAAGTGATACAAAGTGGACAAGTAAGTCAGACAATGCAAAATAATTGGCCTAAACATAAAACAGGGGAATAATTCAATAAAGGATTGTGCGTTCTCTCATGTGCAAACAGTTCAACATACAATCTATGTTATCACTGGCACTTTTTCTAGGCTAAAACAGAGGAATAATTCAATAAAGGATTGTGCGTTCTTTCATGTGCAAACAGTTCAACATACAATCTATGTTATCACTGGCACTTTTTCTAGGCTAGTTGACTAAAAACATGGATCAATAATGTTGTCGTCGACCCTGTGAGTATGTGCTATTGGCTGGACATCACAGTGGGTCTTCCTCAGGACCAATTACATGTAAGCAGCCTGTGTGGGGAGACTAATGCTCACATCAGAATTATGTGTGTTGTGTGTAAATTTAAAAAGGAAAATTCAAGGATGGCACCCTGAGCGACTCACCTAGAAGCAAGATGGCCTTAGAGTGCCTGTTGGGGAAAGAAAAGCTCCTTCAGCTCAGGATGGAGCCAGAACATGGATCAAAATGTATCCATAGACGTATGTCCAGTATCCTAAAAAATGGGGGGACACCCAAAGGGATTCACTGTGGAACAAAGATTGTTTCCATAATTAAAAACGGCACTCATTTGTACATGTGGGCTGTCTGCATACATATACATAGGACAGAAGCCAAATGGGGCATCAATAGCTCACCAGTTTTCAGATGCCAAAAAGTAGTCTGCGGTAAGTGCAGTGTTATGTATGTAGACTGCGACAAGTGCAGCGTATCTTCCCATTCCCCATAGGATTCTAGAAAGTACAAGAATGTGATGTATTTAGAGAAAGTTACTTCAAACCAGTTGGGCGAAAAATCATTTAAAAGGGGCGGCCCTAGACTCACATAGATCAGCTAATTTCAGACGCTGTCTTCTTGTGGCGTGTGGAGAGCAAATGTAGCCAGGGAAGCACGTCTAATATACTCAGGAAAAATTAGAGAGAGTGGCGGCCGCCACGTATGCGTGCATGCCTACTCAACGACTTATGTTGATAGTCAAGTGATGGTCAGAGGCCGTCAACCTCATCATGTGTAGGCAATCCGGAATGGGAGGATTGCCGTGATGTCCATGGTGCGGATGCCCATGATAGCCCAATGACGCTGTCATGGTGATGCTGAACATTAGCATACCATAATGCCAAATTGTGTCTAAATCAAAGCAATACTTAATCAAAGTGCTGCATACAGCTGCATTAGAAAGTACATGTAAAATCACAGATGTTCAAAGGTAAACATGCCTGCTCACGAGCATGTGGCATAAATATACCGTGGCATGTAAAAAAGTAGAAAAGTAACATAAGTTGCAAAATGTATTTTAAATTAAACCTGGTAACCTCTCTCCTGGGGTTGGATAATTACTACAAGTTAAACAAGTTATGTTCAGAGACTTTCGAATTGAGTGAGCCAAAAACAATGGTAATGATTAAGGATTAAGGTGAGGCCTGGGTAGAGACAAGGTTGTGGCAAAGCTAATAAGTGGGAAAAACCTCAGTGTAGGTAAATATCTCAAGGGAACATCAGTATGACATGCAGGTGCTGTGGAAATATCTTGTACAAGTGAAACCTGAAGTTTAACATATCTGGCAGAGGCCGCCCCAGACGGGGGCATCAGGAGCCAGTGCAATAACAGCCGCTGGGGATCCAGAAATGGCCAGTCTAAGCCACCTTAATGGCAAACAACAAGGAGCTTCCCGTCCCACCTTCTTCAGGGGAGAAAGTGCACCAAGGTTGGCGCGAAGACACTGGGCCAATGAGGGCCCAAGTAATCTTTTGAACCCCCCCTTGAGGGGACACCACTGCACCCTCAGCTGGGGCCAGGGGGGTTAAAAGGACTGCACTGTCCCTACAGAAGGCACATTCATAAGTCAGCGCACAGGACATTCAAGAACTTCAATGATTCACCGGATCCCGCTCGACATCTATCCCTCAGCCCGGGAACACCGCTGCAGCACCAGGAAGCAATAGAGGACTGCTGCAGTCAGCAGCAATGCTACTCTGCACATTTCTGAAGGAAATTGCTGAGTGACTTGACCTGGAGCAGCTGGCTCTCTCTAGAAAGCCTTCTTTGCAAGGTCTCGCACCGCATAGAGGGGTGGTGCAAGAGGAGGTGCCCTCCTCACCCCCCCCCCGAAACAGTGGGTGGCAGCAGGGAGCAGAGGCCTCAGGCAGTCATGATGGTTATATAAGGTGAGCACTGGGCTGAATCATGAAGGCTCAAGTTGTCAAAATGGATAGGGTGGTAGGAGGAGCATTATAGCCTCGGTTAGTCCCAGCTCGTACTGAGCCTAGTCTATTCCTGTGCTAGTATGATTGATAGATAATAAGACTTGTAATAGGATGCCCTGCGGTGCACATCCCCGTTCAGTTGAGATAACCATTTCAGTGCTGCGCGGAGTAGTTAAAAGCGGGGCTCTATGGTGCAAAAGATAGCATGTTGGACTGCTAGAGTGCCTGTGAAGGCATGCAAAGATTGAGGGTTTGGATCCCACCCCAGACGTGATAATATTAAGGGTGCCAGCTAATGACACCAAAGTAATTTAGTATTTTGAAGTCATGCACATAATTTGCCAGACAGTAAATTCATGCACCGTGCTTACTTCGGAAATGAATGGGTCAGGCTCTGTACCGACAGACTAACCCAAAATGCCTTTCTCGTGGCTGGCTTATAAATGCTCCTAGTTTACATTTCACCGCTAAGTGTGAATGCCCTGGTGAGACTGTGCTGGGCTGATGGATCATCTGAATGGGTGTCTGTCCTTTGTCTCCCCTTCCACACATGTCATGAGAACTCCCAGGCTCAGATGGATGGTTGCTGGTTTAGTTGTGTGAGTGGGGGAGAGCAACTTCCACATATGATTTTTTACCACTTGGCAGCATTTAGTTTATTGTATAAATTAACAATAAGTAAACCATTCTCCAGGCATTGTTGGTAATTATCTTCTCTGAGCCTCCGAGTTGTGTAAAAAAAAAAAAACACACGGGGAGAGCTGGCTTCTTACTTTAACAAGTAGAACAATCTATCATTAGCCAGAATGGAACAACAATTATTGCTGTGTAGCCAACAGAAGGGGATCTAACAGAGCCCATCCCATTATGGTGCCAGCTGAAAGGAATGTATCAAGGGGTAAATATAAAATGCATACAAATGTGACAATTGCATCAGGGTAGTTACACGCTGATCTCCCTGGCACGTAATATGAATATTTTGAGACACATTACAGTTAAACAATGTTCTTCTCAGTGAGTGCCATATATACCTGTGGCACATTCCAGTTACCCAAGGATCTTAAGATATATAAGATACAATTTTCACTGAAGATGACATAAAATGCAGATCATAAGTTACCTATTCAGGTCAACCATTGTTAAGTAGCCCTTCTTTCCTGTTGATTTCTTCAAAGTCGTTGAGACTATGGTTTACTGTGTCTAAAGTGTGAATCCATTTCCATTCCCTCAGAGTGAAAATGAAGATATCACCCCCTCTCGGCTTGTGGATTGCTTTCTCTAATATCCATCAACTCATATTTTCTGCACGATGCCCCATAGTCTAAAAGTGTTCAACTAAGGGGACTCCTTGAACTCCACATCTGATTCTGCATCAATGCTGGAGGATGCTAGCCCTCACCTTTTGGCGTGTCTGTCCCACATATAATCTGTCACAAAGGCATTTGATTGCATACACTACATCAGAACTATTGCAGTTTGTATAGTGTTTCAGTGCATATTTGTGGTTGGAATAAATAAAGTCTTTAGTCTCCACCGCTAAATCACAGGCCTTTCAATGAATGCACTTATATTGACCCAAAAGATGTGGTAGGCACAATTGTGCTTTTAAATCAGGGGTGCGAGGGGTTCTCAGGAGGGAACTGACCACATAGTCCCTAACATTCCTTCCTCCTTTGAAAGCAAAGAGTGATTCCTCATCCGAGTACACTTCATCTGCCACCAAACCCCAATATATGTTCACCACCTTCTTGATCTCAAGACTCCTTGTGCAGAATATGGTATCACAGACCAATCTCTTCTTAGCTGTGTCAGCCCTCTCCTGCACCTCCAAAGTGCGTCACGTGGACAGTACCATGCCTTCTTTCTCGCTCTGCGTAACAAGCCCTTAGGATAGCCTCTCTCTATTAGTCTGGATATCAGCAAGTCAGTTTCCTTAAAGAAATCAATCTTACGAGAGCAATTCCTGTGGAGCCTCAGGAATTGCTCATAAGGTAGGTTGTCCCGCAAGTTGCTAGGATGGTGGCTGCTATACCTGAGAAGTGTGTTGCGTTCACTGGGTTTTCTGAAAAGCGTGGTGTATAGTCTCATATCCTCTACTTTAAGTGTAAGGTCAAGGAAACTGATCTCCTCCTTCTTATGTGCCACTGTGAACTGCATGTCTGGTGATCTCCCATTAAGTCAAGTCAAAAAGTTGTGAGGCTCAATTCACTGCCAGTCCAAATCATAAGCATATCTTCAATGTACCTCTTCCACATTGTGATGTTATCCAGTCTAGATTATAAATGTGGGCATCCTCATACTTGTCCATGTAGAGATTTGCCAGATCTGGAGTGAACCCAGCCCCCATAGCTACCCCTTCGGTCTGGAGGAAGAACTCATTTTGGAATACAAAGTAGTTTTTGCTCATGGCAATCTTAAGCAGTTCCACTATACAGTTAGTAGGGACCCATATGGGGTTCACTCTTCTGTTAAGTACCTCCCGTACAACCTTTAGTTCCTGGTCTTGAGGTATGCTGGTGTACAGTGAAGCCACGTCCAGGGTAACCAGAAATTGAGCAGAGGGATTGAAAGGTTGATTTTCCACCATCTGAATTACATCCATCATGTCCCGAATGTATGTCCTAGTCTCCAATACCCAAGCTTTCAGAAAAATATCAATATATTTACAAAGGGATTCCAGAATTGAGCCACAGCCTGAGACTATAGGTCTCCCTGGTGGTTGCTAAATGTTTTTGTGTACTTTAGGGAGGGTATAGCTAGTTGGTGTTCTGGGACTTTTCTTATTAAAAGAATTGTATTCAAGCTCACTGAGGTACCCCTCATTGAGTACCTCTTGTGTCAACCTAGAGATGTCCTGGGTGGGGTCTTTCTGCACCTTGCAGTGCCTCTCTTATATATCCAACTGAGATAATATCTATGTGACGTAGTCTTGGGTGTTTTGTATAAATATGGCTCCTCCCTTGTCTGTTGCCTTTATTACAATTTTGGAATTTCTTTTTAGGGATTCCAAATTTTGTCCTTATTTTTGGTAATATTGTATTTGATGTTCTTCATTAGATCCATTACCTCCCTGAGCACGACCTGTTCAAATGCCAATACATTATGTGACATGAGGTGTGTCACCTTGTCAGCCACTTTTCTCCGGTCAGCTCTAAGCAGATTGACATCGATAGAAACAGTCTCACTCTTATGCTCTAATGCTGTGCAGGAACCCTGTATCACCACCAGCAGGTCTGCACGTAAGGGGTCCCCCATCCCCTCTGGGGAGGTACTCCTGGACTCTGCAGCCCCCTGCTGGGTGATCCCCTGGAAAAGCTGTTTTGGCATGGTATATTGAGTGATAGCGTTAGTGGTGTATAAGCAAGCTGCCTTGTCTTTCTCCATGGCGCTCAATACTCCACAGTTCTGAGTACATCCCTTCAAACCTGCGGCTCCTGTCCAAATTAATAGACCCCTGAGGATCTCCGGCCTCCGCCTGTACTGGCAATCTCAGTATGACCCTCAAGGCCATGCAAGGGCACACTCCCAACCCAGCAACACATCCAGGAGCCACAAATGGTTATTCCATCAATCAGCTCAGTTTACTTTAGGTCTCCGGAGACTCTCAGCCTGCATCTGCCACGTGGACCATCTCCAGACACCACACCACAAACTCTTAGTCCAGCACAGTGCCCTTCCACTCAGACTGGGCCGCCCCCTCAGGCCAAGATCCCCAGGCACCCCTGCTCCTGACACCAGAAGGCTTTACCTGTTAGGAGCTAGGATCGTGCCTGGCCCTGCTGCACTCCATCCACTCCTCGGGTAGGGCTCCTCCATGTTATGTTATGTTATGTTATATAAACTTCTAACGCGCACAGATACTCCAAGGAGTGTCCCGGCGCGAGCCTGAAAAGGGTCAGAGTCAAGATCAAAAGGCAAGGCTAGAAAAGAAAAGTTTTCAGCTTTTTCTTAAAGATCATAGGATCTTTAACGCCCCGTAAGGCCAGTGGCAGAGCATTCCATGCCAGCGCAGCTATCCGGGTAAAGGAGCTCCCGCCAAGCCTCTGGCGATTAAACCGCGGGGTCTGTACCAAAAGTTGGGAAGAGGAGCGCAACTGTCTTACCGGAGAATAGAAAGCAAACCTCTTTTGCAAATAGATCGGTCCCAGACCATGGAGGGCCTTATGGGCAATAGATAAAATTTTAAAATTTATTCGCACCTCTACCGGGAGCCAATGCAGGGAACGCAAATGCAAACGCACACTGCACCTGCTGGAGAGGCCCAGCAGAAGTCTAGCGGCCGAGTTTTGAATCACCTGTAACTTATTCAAAAGGTAACCAGGAATACCAGCATACAGTGCATTGCTGTAATCCAAGCGGGAAAGAATTAGAGCGCGGACAACAGTTTCCTTTGCAGAATTAGGCAAAAGAGGAAGAAACTTCCTCAAGATCTTCAAGATGCCAAAACAAGTGCCGGCCAACTTCTTAACCTGCGATGAGAAAAGCAAGTTCTCATTGAACCAGACCCCCAGATTCTTGACAGAGTCTCCCTTAAAGCTAGGAAGGGAGAAACCTGGGGGCCATAGCTTCTCTCTGAAGTCGACAGGAAATGTGCCGTACAAGAGGATCTCTGATTTCTCCTCGTTGCACTTAAGCTGTGCCTGAGCAAGCCAGTGAAAAACCGCAGATAAACAATGTTGAGCAGGGACAACTGCATCCTCATCCTGACCCCAAGAGAACAGCAGCTGGGTGTCGTCAGCATAGGCCATCACCTTAGCCCCTAAAGCCTCCGCGAGATAAACCAGCGGGGTAACATAGATGTTAAAAAGAAGAGGGCTAAGGGATGACCCCTGTGGAACACCCGTAGCCACTGGTTGAGGGACTGAGGCACACGGAGGGAGCCAGACCTGCTGCGTGCGACCATCCAAGAAAGACCTAATCCAGCCCCAGACGGACCCGGATACGCCGATCTCCAAGAGGCGATCAAGAAGCAAGGCATGAGGCACTGTATCGAATGCCGCCGAGAGGTCCAGCATAACCAAAGCTGCCCTCCCGCCGGCATCCAGGCACTCACGAATCGCCTCAGACACCTCCAATAATGCTGACTCTGTGCTATATGCAGCCCGGAAACCCGACTGGGCCGGATGGAGCAGGCCATAGGTTTCAACATACTCAGTGAGTTGGTTTGTGACCACCTTTTCACAAACCTTAGCCAGGCTAGGCAAAAGCGAGATGGGACGATAATTACCGGGGATTGAAGGATCAAGGGACGGCTTTTTAAGGAGGGGAAGGATTTTTGCCTGTTTCCAGGATGAAGGAACGAAAGCATCCCGCAATGACATATTATATATATATGATTTCCATGCTGCACTGCCACAGGTCGCACATATTCTTTCATGAACGGGGCTCCTAGTGGCAGGGGTATCCCTAGTGCCTGGCCTCATTCAGGGCCCCACTCACCCACTACGCTGTGCCGATGTAAATGCCCCCCTCGGCATCTGCTACAGTGTCTCTCTCCATGAATGGGAGGGCAGTGGGATCCACCTGTGTAGGCTCACCCTCAGGCCCACCTGGGCCAAAGCAACGACACCAAAAGTCCATTGACCTCATCAGGGTCTGCCCTGTCAACAAGAGGCAGGGTCCGGCCATTGCTTCGGGAACCACTCACGGCCGCACCAGGCCCCTTCCCGTCAGTTCTGCAGCCAGCCACCTACTTCACAGGCAAGTGCCCCCGGTGGCCGCGCCCAGGGAGAACAGGCAGCAGGCCCCTGACACCAGTCCACAGATGCAGCACCACCGTGGTGGCACTCCTTCTCCCCTCCGTGCCTGTCGGCGCTCACTACTATGCCCACAGACGCCACAGGTCCCTGCCCAACTAAGCTCTGCCTTGCCAGCCCAAGAATGGGTCACTTGGCAGCGGAACACTCTGGAACAGCCCGCTCCTGCCATCCTTAGCCCAATGAACCTTCACCGTCCATCAGTGTGGGCTGCTCACCCCAAACCTCCACCGCCGCTCACAGATCTGCCACACTGCATGCAACAGTACCAGGCCTTTCCACGCCTCAAATGGCACTCCTGGCACTGCCGGGCTGGTGATTACAGGTTTGCCATTGCCCCCAACTGGCTCTGACTCTCCCCCCCTCCGTTACTAGGAGGTTTATGAACAGGATGTCACTCTTTCCTGTCCAAAAGCAGCGACAGCAGAGCAGGATGCCGAAGGATTAGGCCGGGTGGGACGGGAGCCAAGCTTGGCTATGTCCTTTCGGCCATCTTGCCAGGTCACATCCCCTACCATAACCCTTGATAAACCTGGAGCGATCATGACCCTGCCAGACTAAAAAAAAGATAAAATGTGTCCCTTAAAAATTGTGGATGCTATATTTTCTTTGAGATAGTCCTCATCCTTACAGATAAGGTTGCTTACCTACTCAGTAGAATAATGCTCACATTTTTATTTATCTTACTTAGGAGCATGCCACATCTTTTCCAAAGCCCTCTTTTTCAGATTTTGTCACTTTCAAATCCCAAGATGTCATCCTCAAGAGGCTCTACACTGAAAATATTGCAGCAGTCAATATCAGACTGAACAGTAACCTTCGGAAATATAAAGCTCCTTCTGAGTAATCTAAGCCATATACAGGAATAGTTAGGTGGCAACCTTATTAGTTGGCATGCCAGCAAATTGAGAGTGGTGACCACACGTCTGTCCCATAAATGTTTGAACAGATTATTCATGACCAGAAAGAAATGTCTATAACCAATGACTCACTTCATCAACCGACCATTTCACTGCTATAAGAATCAAACATTCACTCCCTAGTCTCTGTGGGCTCTCTGATTCCATCCTCACCAATTCATGGAAAGTTCAACTTAGCAGCATCATTCAGCTCACTGTAAAGCTCCACACTGATACACGATTGAAAATCATCCATTATTTATCTTGGTGTCATGCTAAAAAACTTTAGAAAAACACAAATGTTCCTCAAATAACTCGAAATAAACCTCCTTCACCTCAACCACTATTGTTTCTCCAAAATACTATCTTAAAACTTCCCATGCTGAATAACTTGAGCATGACCACAAGAACTCAAGGTAGCTATCTTTTTGATGTGGCTACACAAATACCCATTCTTTTTATTCCATAAGCCCTGGTCTTTTATGACATTCTTCAGAATTGACCTCCTAAGCAGCAGTTTTGATCCTATATTCATTGTCATCCTTTTATTCAAATGAACCACGTAGACTCGGTCGAGAAGGCTACTCCTATTACCTCTATCAAGTCACAGTTCCCTCTATCAAATTCACATACTTATATTCCATCTTATAGCTAGCATGGGTTCCAAACTGCTGTATTTCCTGTAAAACTGAAGATTCTACCTCAGGTGGGCAGGACATCTCGGTCTCCCTGCAGTGCTCGTAGTGAGCAGGACACCTCAGTCTCACTGCAGTGTGTGTCCTGGGAGGCTCAAGGCTGCACTGGTGGGTCACTACATTTCTCCACCCCACTTATTGCGTGGTGGCCGACCTGCTGGTGCAATCCACCAGTAGGCAAATCTTGGCTGCAACGCAGGCAGCATCCCAGTCTCAGGTCAGCTTTTACTTCCCAGAATCCCTCAGCACTGACCTCTGGGAAGTGAAAAAATATCCCTATCGAAGATGGCCACCTCACTATTATGTTCTAGGCATCTCTTCCCAACCCAAGATTGAGGTACAAAGTTTCCACACTCTAATTCCTTTCTCTGGCCTATAAAAGGATCTTAACCACCTCCTTCCTCGGTCGCAGTCCCTCAAGTTGTAGTATTGTTGTGGTCCTCATTTCTGGCTCAGTCCTAGTGTTTAATCCTGCTCTCCTTCCAGTTTTCTTTTCCTTCCCATCTTTTCTTACTCCTTCCTTCCTCTGGTGTTTAAGTCCTTCATTCCTGCTCTGCTGCTGATTCCTCCTCACCATTCTGGGTGTTCAAGTTCAATGCTTGTCACTCAGCTTCGGGTTCCTGTTTGCTACCAAAAATCCTTCCAAGCATCAGGTACATCAGCAAATGAAGGACTTACAACAGTTGCAAGATGAAAACCTGGCTCTGGGTCAAGCTTTCGTTGCCAGAGGTTCTGACATTCCAATGAGCATATACATCTTGGCTCCCACTTTAATACCTTAACAAGAAATGGATACACAATAAAGCAGCAACATACTTACTTTTTGCACCCTAAGAGAGAGAAGCATTTTGCCTGGCTTGGTACTTACCGAGATGGTGCATTGTGGGATTTTGAGACATCTTACACGGCTGCCTTTGATTTTCTATGATTAAGGCTAATGAGCTGAAACGCGTCAGAATAACAATCAAGTGCTGCCGCCCAAAGGTATAATAAATGGCTCCTTTGCATTCTACCAGTGCCTCGGCTATTTCGTTATTTTGCTGGCTGCAACTCAGCGGGATGCTTCGTTCCCGTGGTTCACCGAGGCTGCCCTGCAGGGTCATGGGCTCCCGCTCACGAAGAGACTGTTGTTGGTATTAATGACGGGAGACTGACCCGCTCCTAATCCAGGACTTACCTAGAAATCACTCGATAATATGGAGAGGAGCAAGGGAGGCAAGAGGGATATTTCATCACTTCTTGCCATGATGAAAAGAGACATTTACGATGGTATGGCGGCGACACAATAAAGCGGCAACATACTTACTTTTTGCACCCTAAGAGAGAGAAGCATTTTGCCTGGATTGGTACTTACCGAGATGGTGCATTGTGGGATTTTGAGACATCTTACACGGCTGCCTTTGATTTTCTATGATTAAGGCTAATGAGCTGAAACGCGTCAGAATAACAATCAAGTGCTGCCGCCAAAAGGTATAATAAATGGCTCCTTTGCATTCTACCAGTGCCTCGGCTATTTCGTTATTTTGCTGGCTGCAACTCAGCGGGATGCTTCGTTCCCGTGGTTCACCGAGGCTGCCCTGCAGGGTCATGGGCTCCCGCTCACGAAGAGACTGTTGTTGGTATTAATGACGGGAGACTGACCCACTTCTAATCCAGGACTTACCTAGAAATCACTCGATAATATGGAGAGGAGCAAGGGAGGCAAGAGGGATATTTCATCACTTCTTGCCATGATGAAAAGAGACATTTACGATGGTATGGCGGCGACACAATAAAGCAGCAACATACTTACTTTTTGCACCCTAAGAGAGAGAAGCATTTTGCCTGGATTGGTACTTACCGAGATGGTGCATTGTGGGATTTTGAGACATCTTACACGGCTGCCTTTGATTATCTATGATTAAGGCTAATGAGCTGAAACGCGTCAGAATAACAATCAAGTGCTGCCGCCCAAAGGTATAATAAATGGCTCCTTTGCATTCTACCAGTGCCTCGGCTATTTCGTTATTTTGCTGGCTGCAACTCAGCGGGATGCTTCGTTCCCGTGGTTCACCGAGGCTGCCCTGCAGGGTCATGGGCTCCCGCTCACGAAGAGACTGTTGTTGATATATATATGTGTGTATATATATATATATGTGTGTATATATATATATATATGTATATATATATATATATATATATATATATATATTTTTTTTTATTTTAATTTTTTTTTCCCTGAAAGAAAAAAGGTTGAAGTGACTTTGCAGTTATTTGAAATATCAGTTAAAACATAACACTTAAACTAACAAAACCACATAAATTCTGCAGTTATAGTTATCTCAAATAATTATAACTTGTGTCCTAAGTAACTATAGTTTGTGTCCCCATGCACAGTGTTATCAATGATGTAATTTCAGATGTGATTAAGAATGTTATGAATGCAGTCATTAAACATGTCATGAGTGATGCAATATCTGATTCTTTTTTCATATTTTTCAGGATACAAAATACAGCAATAGAACCAACGACAAGGGAACCCTGCATTCCAAATGAAGAGCATACAGCTCCCGCTTGGAGTGCTTTAAAATTAATGGTAAGCTCAACTGGGGTCAGGGATTCAATGACCCAGGAGACTTACTGAGATTTTTTTATTTTAATGTCGCTGGGAGGCTGCTGCACTCTCTGCATCCTTCCACAACATTAACAAACTGCTTGGTGGCACCCCTGCCCCTTCTGGTGTGCCAGCAGGATCAAAAAATATAATTAGAAAGCCCTTGCAGGGCATTATCGAGCGCTTGTTTCCTGGTGCAATTAATAATAACTGAGTAGCTACTGCAGCTCATTTATTGTTGTTTCTTTTTGTTTAGGGTGCCCCGGTCCCTCCACACACACTCACACTTCATAATAACTTTGGGGTAGAGTGGAGAGCCCCAAGGCCCCTATAGCTCTTGCCTCCTCACCAGCCAGCACCCATACTGGGAGCCGGTGGGAGCCGCCCATTATTTTCTATACCATATGGGTCCCAGGTGGCTACGGAAGTTCTCCCTTTTTGTTTTTATTCTATGACACTACAGATCCGTCGATCCTCCATGGATCTGCTGTCCCATTAAAAATGTTTATTAAAATAATGTTTTTGGTCCTGACCCACCTACCAGGCATAGGGGGCATGGTTTCCCTACCCTACCATCCTTTATGTTTCTTTTAATGATTTTACATGCAAGGGGACTTGGTCCCCAAGCCCTCAAAATGGCTGCCAATACATCTTTGTTGATGTGGTGGCAGCCAATCAGATCTTATAATTTAATCTGTTGGATCCATGGATCCTCCGTGGTGTGATACATACATAAATTATGTACCTTTATTTCTCAAAAACTACTGAATGGATTTATATCATATTACAAAAAGGACACTTTCTGGGTAAAGATCTAACTTTCTACTAAAATTGGTGTAATTCCGTTCATCCATTTTAGTGGTAGCTGTGCCTAATTTTCCTATGTGAAATTGCATGGGGAAAATATGTTTTGGGACCCTTATCTACTTTTTCTAAGCCCTTGCTTGATGAATCACCACAAAACTTTTCAGGAAGAAGCTGGGGTGCAAAGTCTTGTGAAGATTCATCAAACGGCACCAAAGTTATGAGCAAAAACCAAAAAATCCATGCCCTATGGAATTTTGGTCCTAACTATAATGACCCAGTGGCGACTGCCACTGGGCAATATATAGATTTATATATTTCATACACACACAAACATATATATTTTTTGTTAAGGCATTAACACAATGGCTAAAACAAAGGTGGGAACCCAAAAGTGTACTTTCCCATTTTAATTAACATAGAATTCATTGCTTTTCAACTCAGAAAAGACAGCTGAACAGAATTTCACATAATATTTTGCATGAAGTTAAAACATTACTCAAGTAAATGCCTTTGATTTGTTTGATGTAAATCCATTCAGTAGTTTAACAAAAATTAGCATCTAGCAGTATGCTTGTGTTTGGCATGAAGAGGTTATATTTTACAGATATTTGGAACATTAATCTGCAGAACATTTGCCTAGTCTCAAATCCACAGAGGATTTGAGAATCCATTTAAAAACATAAATGAACTCCATTGGCTGAGGGAGCTTTTCCTCCCATAGTGCATTGCTTATTAGCAAATCCAGCAGCAGATCCTGGATCCACTGCTTTCTGATTGGTTGGCTGTCACAGAACAAATTCTGTTGCTGCGACTATTGGCCAACACAGTGCGCTGAGCACCATGTCGAGAAAAATGAAAAGGACATAAAGAGGCAGGGTGAGTACAGCCTAACCCTCTGGCATTTTTTTACTGTGCGATTCTTGGATTCAATGATGGATTTAACAGTCCTGGACAATGCCTGCATCCTCAGGGAACAGGAATTGTCCAGGGTTCACACATACATTATTAAATCTGTAAATCCAGTCAAAAATATGGAAATAAAGTGTTCAGTGCCGTAATGTTTGGCCAACAGCTGCTTATGGGTGCCACAACCATACCCTGCTGTGCAAAGGTGAAGGTAAAGTGCTGCAGGGGTTTTTCACCAGTGGCAGGTTAGAAAGCCATGCCCTGACACCAACCCCCATCGCATGGAATTTCATGTCCTTCTGCAATTTCCCACTATGCGCCGCTGAAGGCTCCTTCCAGTGGGGCTTGGATACCTGGGGAGTGTTGGATGCAGGCCTGGCCAGAGGCCAGACCCTGCAGCTAAACGCTGCTGCTGGAGACCAGGTCCTGCAGCTAACCACTGATGCAAGAGGCCAGGTACTTTGGAGTTTGGCCACCCATGGAGATTTTGGCACAGGACGGCTGTGTGCAGCGAGGGTAGGCTGCCCACAGCCCGATGGGTGAAGGACCTGGACGTAGGCCAGTCTCTAAGGGCAACTATAACTGACCATGACACTAGGTTTGTGCAGCGTATTATTTGTATGGATTCATGATTTTCACGATGCCCATGGTCATAACTGAAGAATAAACGAAAGGATTATTTTCATCGGGACTGCAGAGACAACCAAAAGACCGGTTTGCCTAATTATAAGAATAAACAAGATTTCCTGCCTTGAAAAAGCCCTCGGCCTGTGAGCCATCTGGCGAAACACGTGTCGGCTGTTGTTTTCTTTCATTTTTTAAAAATGTTTACGAAGTTTTATATAGCGCGAACTTGACCCGAAGGTATTGGGTATCAGAGCGCTTTACATAGCACCAGTTGTGTTACATGCGGACACATTCATTTTTTTTTTGTTAGGCACGGGGAGATTAAGTGATCGGCCCAGAATCACAGGATGTTCAGCGTCATTGCCGAGACTCGAACCTGGTTCCCCAGATTTGCGGTCGACCGCCCTAGCCGGTAGGCCAACTCCTCTCCCCTTCTGGATTAAGAATTAAAATGGCACAACATGCCCTGAAAAGAAGCCTGGATTTTGGGAATTATTTTCCGGAATACTATTGTCCATAAGGCACAACTCTCCTCCCTAGCCTATTTCCTTATCTCAAACTTAGTGGCTTGTGGGTGTAGCCACTTGGGAGGCATGTGCCAATCGCACAAATCGGGTCCTGACTCCTTGGTGTGAACCCTAGCACTGTTAAATCCACCCATTGTCGACATAGAAGAATAAACAATGTTGCTTTTGAAAAGATATTAATATATGATCTAGAAGTATTATTAATAATGTGTTTTAGATGTGCCACATTTACATATGAGACACCATTTCATTAAAATGGATGCAGTTTCTAGTGTTCTGTTAATTCTGCTTCTGCTTATTCCCCCCTCCCAATCAGTGACCCAGTGCAAGTCTCTCCTCACAGTTTCTGTGGAGCAACAAGTGCAATGATGTAAGAGATATTGGGGCATATGTACAAAGGAAACATTTTGCGATTTTCTAATTGTGACTTCTTGCAACACACAATTAGGAACTCACAAAATGCGATGTACAACAGTGTCTCAGGCAATGTTTGCAATTCCCAATGGGGTCGCAATTAACCTGTCTCATCAATATTTATGAAGCAGGTCGCAATTTTTGACCCATTGGAAATGGGCTGTAATCATAGGGATGGTGACTTGCTGGGGTCGGCAGACCACATGTCTGTGATTGCTTTATAAATAAATCAATTTCTTTTTAAATGCATTTCATTTTTCCTAAAGGAAAACGAGATGCATTTAAGAAAGAAAAATGAAAGGTTTCCTTTTAATTTTTCAAGAGTAGGCAGTGGTCCAACGGACCACTGCCTGCTCTTAAAAAAATGTTGGCACCCACATTCACAAATTGGAAGGGGTTCCTTGTGGACCCGTTCCTGTTTGCAAATGGGTTACCACCTCCTTCACTAAGTCAGTAAAATATGATAGTTTTGCAACCACATTCCGGTCACAAAATATTCATACATGCCCCATCGACTCACTATTGGAAAGGGACTCCCTTGAAACGCCCCTCCCTAATACCAACTCGCAAACCCTATTTTGCGAGTCAGTAATAGGTTACCGCCTAGCAAAATAGGGTTAGTACATTGCAAAAGGTCCAATTCTCTATTTGCGAATCCTAATACCTTTTGTACATGTGGCCCATTGTCCTTAGAAAGTTTGTATAGAAAGCATGTATTGTGTGAACGAAGCCCTCTACAGTGTCAAATTTTCTTGAGACTTTTTTCTCCTCATTAACGATGTTGTCAGTACTCTCCATGAGTTTGACACCTAGTACTGAGAGAGATTAATTTCTTAAATAGGGATTATTATTCTGTTTCCCTGATTTTGTACTGAGCCTTCATGTCCTTTATAGCATTTTTCTGTATTGCCTATATAAAGAATTCTGTAATTAATCTTTTAATATTTTCCCCGATCAAGAACTCAGTTATTGAATGGTCCCAGTTCTTATTTGATTTATACCTTGCTAATTTAATAATTGATGTTTGTGTAGGTTGGTGCTTCTTGGTGCTAGATCAATGGAAGAATCACAAAGCCGGACCACTTGATGTAAAATTTGGTGTGGCTTGATTATTGGGTTCAGTAAATTATTGGGGTTTAGCTCCCACAAGTTTTGACAGCTGAGGATGATTAGCATAAGAGCATCTCCTCTTTAAAGGGGTCCCCAAAGATTCTCGTAGTTTTTGAGTCCTTAATCTAATCTTAAATCTGAGGGAGAAGGGAGTTGTTGGAATTTTGTCAACTTTCCGATGTCAGATCTTCCTGAGAAGTGACTAGCTGTATTGACTGTGTGTTACTGAATGATACTGGAGTATACGTATGAATAGGGAGGAATTAAATTTGTGAATTTGTATGGAAGTATGAGATTGTGGCATTGATTTTCTGTTTCTGTGTTGAGTTGTTTGGTTATGCGATGATGATTGAGGGCTCAATTCGTGGGTTGATTCCTGTTGTGTTGATGTATTGTTCATATTTGTAATGATGTTTGAAGTGTATTTGTTTATCAAATTGAATTGAGTTAGTTATCGGATTCATCACAAATCCAAGATCTCAAGATATTGATTTGTCAGTCGTTAAACTGTCAGCTTACACATTGATAGGGAATTCTGTATTAGCAAATTTTCTTTTCTAGGTTCTGTGTTTAATTTTGCCTAGTGCTTCCTGCTCTTGGGTGCATGGGACTAGGCACAGTGATTGAGGTAATAACTGGTGGACTGGAGTCTACTTGGTGAATAGTTATAAAACTGTAGTTGTCTCATCTATTAGTTTTGGTATTCTTTGAAAATTAATTGACATATTTGACTTTTCTTTTCTTTCTAGCAGCACTGTGATAGGTTGGCCCTCTGACAGCTGCAATTGGTTGTTGTTCGCTAAATTGACTGCAGTGATTTAGAAGTGATTTGTTAGCATACAGAGTGTTTGCTTGGAAAATAAACAATGAGACGTTTTTCGACCAAGTCTAAAGTTACTGAATTGCATAGAGAGGATCGGAAAATACCAAACGAAGGAATGCCAGCATATGAAATGATGAAAGAAGTCTGATACTATATACGTGTACCTGGATTTCGGAATGGAATAAATATACTGCTGATAGTGTTGTTTTGCAGTTTCTGTTAGAGGGTACTTTCAATGTGAGGAAGTTAGATTTCTTGAGACAAACAATGTATGACATGAAATTGACACCCAGATCTACACAATTTGAAGCGCTTAATAAATGGGATCGCATATTGACTGAGAAAGAGGGAAAGAAAGCCTCCAAAAATTTGTAAAGAGTTCATTTAGACATTGGCTTGAGAGCAAATTAGATTGATAAGGTAAAAGGTGGAGAGAAGAGATGATTAAATGTGTAAAAACATTTCCAGCTATAGTTATTGAGAAGGAAGAGTGGGGTAAAGAGAAAACTAGGAAGAAAGTCAAGACAGCTGATGATGAGAAATTTATCAAGGGGTTTTTAAATTCTAGACCCCTTGATAAATAGACCACAGCCACAACCCAGGGGCTGATATAGGTGCAGGGGAGATAATAATGTAATGCAGACTCCTACAGGAGTAGTACAAAATGCGCAGATTGGCATTACAGAGACAGCAGCACTGTCTAGCAGAAGTGGAAATCTATTACCAGAGATTCAGATGCAAATTACACCTACTCTTGCAGTAGTAGTTGAATTGCCACCTAAAGAAGTTAGTATTGGTATTTTGAAAATAAATTGAATTTGGTGAAATGCTGCAAGAAAATGTAGATTTAAGTAGGCTCTTGACTTGTAATACTCAATAAATGAGATATCTAATAAAAGAAGCAGCCAGATGTAAAAATGAAGCACACAACAATCTGGAAGAATTAGCTGATGAATTAGAAGTTGACACTGGCAAAATGAAATATGTGAATTGAGATCATAAAATGGATTTAACACATGATGAAATTAAAGAAATGGTCTTGATTACTTTAATGTCTCCTACTAAAGGTTAAACACAGGATTGAAGTGATTTGAAGAAATATCGAGAAAGATGAAAGAAAGGGACAGTGAATAAAAAGACATTGAAAGGTGTTGAGGGAAAGGCAAGAAATGTTGTAAGTGATTCTGGATTAGGGGCAAGCTCAGTTCCAGAATTTCCTCTTAGAGAAGTTCATGAAGGTAATTATGTTCATGTTCCGAGGGCTGACTTGTATCCCAAAGTTATGAGAGGATCCTGCAAAGTCGTATGATGAAATGCATAAATTGACACACATTTTTCCTATGTTGTGGACAGATTTAAATTCACTTTTTGAAATTGTGGTCCCTGGAGATTTGTGGTTAGAATGTAAGGTGGTTGCTGGATGGCCTACACAAAAAACAGCTAGACTTGGTCCTAATAATGCACCAGCTGTAGAAGTGGCAGATAAATACAAGGTTATAATTGATTTTTTTTAAAAGTAAATTCCTGAGAGGGATATAAATTGGAATAACATTTTGAAAAGAGTCAGTGCATTCTTTTTTCAAAAGGTTGATGGAGCATAGTGGAGTAGAAAACCTCGAAAAAGATGGAATTAGTGATTTCATTTCAGTTTTTGTGAATGGATTAGGAGCTGAGATTAGTAATCACATCCAGCAGAGTGATTTATGTTGGCATACAAAGGGCATAGATGAGATCTTAATGCTGGCAAGTAATAGCAGTGATTACTTTGAAGCAAATCAGAAAAAGCTGATGATTACTCAAATGAGACAGTATGTGAAAGGATCGTGGAATCAAGTGGGTTCAAATATCAATTTTGCACAGATTGGAGTGAATGGGATGAATCAAACAATGCAAGGTAGTTAAACTAATAGAATGAACATGATTGTTGAGATGTTGAAAAAGAATACAAACTGCCACTTTTGTGGGAGCATTGGGCAATGGAAGAGGGAATGTCGACAGAATCTTAACAGAGGGGGTGATTATCCAATCCCTAACATTGCAGCGGGGATGCAGTCAGCAGCCCCCGCCGCAATGCCCAGAAAAAAGGCACTTGCATATCCCTACACTACGTGGCAGGCACCATGCCGTGCCTGCCACATGGTGCAGGGATATGTAGGGGGGCACCATAGGTGCCCCCTCAGTGCCCTTGCCCCAGGCACAGGGATTACGGGGGGCCCGCTTCGGGCCCCCAAATCCATTTCTGCCATTCGTTTTGCTGCGGATTGTCTGCCACAAAACGAACAGAGGAAAGGGATATCATAATCCCTACTGCAGTGCCTGCAAGGCACCGCCACAATGTTGGGCAATGTTTTGGTTCCGACAGGCACTCGGAAAAGGACTGCCTGTCGGAACCGTGGCGGTCTTTATGACCACCGCGATCAACCAACGATTCCCACCGCCTTCATAATTTGGCGGGGGAAAACAGCTGCACGATGGCGGAGGGCCCGCCACCGACAGGCTGTCGGGCCTTCCGCCATCGTAATGACCCCCAGAGTTCAGAGAAATTTAGAGCAATACCCACAGATGCAAAGAGGGAATATTGAATATGCAGAATTCAGAACAGAATGTGCATAATCAGAAATTCTTTTGTTTACCAATTTCATCAGCTCAGGTGATGCAGCAAAATATGAGAAAAAAATGCCAAATAATGCAGGGTATCAGCAAAATAGAATGATTCTGAATGACGAGATGGCAGGAAATAGTTCAAATTGACAGTGCCTAAGTAGGGAGGAGGATTGCTTACGTGGAGCAGTCTTGTAGGTAGATCAAAGTGGCCCATACATTGATGGAGAAGTCTATGGCCATCCTGTTTCATTTTTGATTGATACGGGGGCTACCCATCCTACAGTTAATTCTGTGTAATTTCCTAACCTACCCCTCTCGAGAAAAGAAGTCCAAGTTGTAAGGATTAATAATAAACAAATTGTTAATCAGGTTATAGCAGATGTTCCAGTTAAAATTGGTCAGATGGAGAATAAACACCAATTTAAATTATGTGATTTGAGTCCTGTAAATTTACTTGGAAGGGATTTCCCTTGTAAAATGAACTGTGTGATTTTTATTGTACACCAAATAGTTTCACAGATGAAACCCAAGATGAGGACTCAGTTTTTAAACTTAGTACTGAGGACTCAAGACCTGAATTGTTCCCAGTTTTGACAAAGGAGGCCCTACCTCTGGATTTAAGACATACTGTCAGATAAGGGGTGAGGGATTACTCTGGAAAAGATAATGGTTTGATTAAAGGAGCAAAACCAGTTAAAATAAAGATAAAGTTAGATGCAATATTTCCTAGAACAATCAAGTACAGACTTATAAAAGAGGCAGAAGAGGGAATGAAAACAGTGATTTAAAAAATGATTGAACAAGGGATTCTTTGAGAAGTGCTTTGTAGTCCTTGCAATCTTCAAGTGATGGGAATTAAAAAGCTGAATGGCAAATGGAGAATCATACAAAATCTCTGAAAGATAAACAAAATAGTTCTTCTGTGTTGTCCACTGGTACCAAATCCAGCAGTGATCCTATTCCAATTTCCTTCAGAAGCAGAATGGTACACAGCTATTGTACCAAGTGTTCTTTTCAATACCCCTCCATAAGGAGTTACAGCTTCTTTTTGTGTTTAAATTTTTTGAATAAAGTTCCCATGTGGTGTAGGATCCCACAAGGTATACTGAAAGCCCTATATTCTTACAAATATTAAAAAGAAATTTGGATACAATTGTCCTGTTGAATAATTTAGCTGAGAATGGGCATAAGGTTTCCCCGACTAAAATGCAGTATTGTAAAAGAGCAGTCATTTGTCTCAGACACCATATTAAGAAGGGAGTGAGGAAAGTATCTAAAGAATGTGTTTCGCAATTTTGAAGATTGATCAGCCGACCACAAGAGGGAGGTTTGTATATTTCTTGGAATTGTTAGGTAATGTCATCAGTGGATTCCGAAATTTCCTTAATTGCAAAACCTTTGGTGAAATTGGCATGTAATGATGTTGAAGATTAGGTACCATTTGATGAAGAATGCAGTGATGCATTAAAAAAATTGAAAGAGAGTTTGCGTCAGGTGCCGCACTCCGGATGCCTGATTACAATATGATGGGTTTTCTATTCTGCCATGAGAAAGATGGTTGTGCATTTTCAATACTCACAGAGAAACATGGAGGATTAATGTGATCGGTGGCATACCTTTCTGGTGAATTGGGTCATGTAGTTGTACGTCTTCCAGGTTGTTTGAAATCGGTTGCAGCTGTTTGTCTGGCAATTGAACAAAGTGAAGGAATTGTGTTGGGTCATACTTCAATATTTTATGTCCTCCACTTGGTTGAGATCCTTCTTACAAGGAGAAGGACTCAGCATGTAACAAACAACAGACTCGCCCATTATGTGCAAGTGATAATTGCAGCAGAGAATATTTCAATTTGGCGAGGAAATGTTTTAAATCCAGCAACACTCCTTCTAATTCAAGACAACAATGGTGAAGACAGTGAAGATGAAATGGATGATGAATTACACCTTGATTGTTTGGAAGTTACTGAATTATGCACAAAACCAACACCAGGCATTAAATTAGTCCCTTTAGAAATAGCTGATCGACATTGTTTGTTCATGGTTCTTGCTAAAGAGCCCAATGTGGACCACTGAAAGCTGCTTATGCAGTATTATCTATTTCAGAAACTCAAATTCATTCTCTTTACAAATGTGTCCTGAGCACAAGTGACAGAATGAATTGCCTTAACAAGAGCTTGCTGTTTAACTGAGAATTAGAATGTGACAATTTGCCCAACCAGTCAGTATGGTTTTGGTGTTGTTCATGACCATGCTCAGCTGTGGTCACAGACAGGGTTTATGACATCCTCAGGAACTCCTATTAAAAGCAGCATGTACATATTGAATTTGTTGGGAGCGATTCAGAAGCCAAAAGAGTTAACTGTTGTAAAGTACACAGCCCATAAATCTGACAAGGATATGGTTACTCCAGGAAATTGATATGCAGATCAAATGGCAAGGTATTGTGGAATGAAGGAGGAGTTAGTGGTACAAAAAGTATTGGGAAAACACAGGATTCCGATATGTTGCAGGAGATGTGTGTAGTCATTTTTTGATATGCCATTTAAATAACCAGGGTAAGAAAACTGTAACAATCATGAATCGCACTGGCAAATCGGAAGATCCATTTATGAGACTGCAGGCAGATTTTATCGAGATGCCACCTTGTATTGGCTTTAAGTATGTCTTGGTAATTATCTGCCTGTTCTCCTAATGGGTGGAAGCATTTCCCACAAGGAAGTTGACAAATTGCTGTTGAGGGAGTTGATTCCTCATTTTGGACTCCAAACCTCCATTGCAACTGATTGTGGTGCACACTTCAAGAATGAGGTGTTGCGAATAATTTGGGCAGCATATGATGATATCGGTCAACGATTTCTTTTTAGTTATCAATCACAATTCTCAGGCTTGGTGGAGCATACAAATAGCTGTCTCAAATAGAAACCGGTCAAAGTGTGTACTTTAAAGTGCATGCTTATACTGGTTTAAAGTGGCTGGAAGTTCTTCCTCTTGTTTTGATGAATATGAGAAGTACTCATGGAAAGGACCCTATCAAGTAATTCTAATGACCAACACTACTGTCAAATGTACAGGTGTACCTCAGTGGATCCACCCTGCTCGAAGAGAGAGAGAGTAGCTGAAGCAGTGGATGAACCACATGTTCAAAGCACACATATGCTCAAAATGATGCTTAAAGCCAAGTTTGCAGCATAATTACAGAAGGGGGGTGAACATTTTTTATCAAAAGCTGGTGAAGATAAAGCACAAAAAAAGACCAGAAAAACAAAGGTTCCAGGTGAGTGAAAGTTCTGATGAAGAACCTGAAACTGGTCAAAGTGCGTGCTTTAAAGTGCGTGCTTCAACTGGTTTAAAGTGGCTGGAAGTTCTTCCTCTTGTTGTGATGAATATGAGATGCACTTCTGACAGAAAGACTAGTTTACTGGTTTATCTCCTCACAAGATAATAATGAGCAGGGCAATGAAACTTGAATGTATGCCCTCAGCTTCACTAGTTTCAATAACTGATGACATTGTGCTGGATTACTGCAAGGGTCTGGCTGATATGGTGAAATATGTCTCTCATTAGTTGAATGTGGCAACTGAAGATTAAAAAAACATACGTGCCATGTATTGAATGAGGCAGACTGGATAGTAATTGTCAAGCATGTTCTAAAGAGCTGCCTTGATGAAAGGTGGCAAGGACCCTATCAAGTAATTCTAATGACCAACACTACTGTCAAATGTGCAGGTGTACCTCAGTGGATCCATGCTGCTCACTCGAAGAGAGAGAGAGTAGCTGAAGAAGTGGATGAACCACATGATCAAAGCACACATCTTCTCAAAGTGATGCTCAAAGTCAAGTTTGAGTTTGCAGCATGATTTCAGATGGGGTGAACATTTTTCATCAGAAGCTGGTGAAGATAAAGTACAAAAAACGAGCAGAAAAACAAAGGTTTAAGGTGAGTGAAAGTTCTGATGAAGAACCTGAAACTCCTGAAGTCCAATTTCAGAATAATCAGAGTAAAGAGCTGTTTTGATGCAAAAAGAGCAAAGCATGAGCAGCAGCAGAAAGTAGTCTCTGATCAAAATGACAAGCTGCAGTTGAAATTTAAGTGACAAAGACCCCTTATGGAAGGAAGAAGGTCACTGTGAACAAAGCAAAGATCAAAATGCAAGTTCAAGTCAGAGTTCATAATGGAGATCAAGTCAAAGTCTTCTAGAAGATAAAGAAACAAAGACTGTAGTTGAATAAGAAAAGACTGAAGATATTCCAAGAAAGAGAACTTGCAAATGAAAAAATTTTGAGCCAGAAATAAAACCTGAGAGACAGTTGGAGCCAGAAACTAGTGGAAATGAATCACCAGTTGCTAAAAGATCATCCAGAAGAAGAATTCCAAATCGAAAATATGCCTCACCTGAATGAGTGTATCTAGCCACAGTATCAGAAGGAGAAGCTGATTAAATTAATTAGAATTATCCTTTGCTGTACAAGTGCCAATATAAGTTTGGGAGTATCTGAGAGACTGAGATTGAAACTGAAGAAGAACCACCTTGAAAGTAAAAAAAGACATTGAATAAAAGTTATTCCAGAAATGAAGAAACAACATCAGCTAAAATCTAGAAAGAAATTCCTTTAGAAGCTGAAATACAAATAAACTAACTTAACCTATTTATGAAAAAATTGCTTTGAATTTAATACACAAACCTTGAAAAGAGAGCTAAGAAAATGAAATTTGATTTTTGCTTCAATTTTAGTTTTTGATTATTGTTTTAATAAAATAAGATGAAAAGAAGAAATATTATTGTTTTAGAGAAGTTTTTTGTTGATTTTATGAATTTCTGATTTTACCACAATAGGACATTTTGTTTCTATTGGGGATGGGATACAGCAGATGCTTACCAAATGTATGAATGACACTGTTGGTTACAACATTTTTAGTATTAGTTGGCCTGTTGGCGTGCTTACGGATATTTTTCAAATCATATTAATAAAAATGCTGATGTTTTGACTAATCATGATGAATTTAAATAAGTTATACCAGTACATGGAGAGCAATTATTTAGTGGTTTTAGGGATAGCGCATATATTTAAATGATTAGGGAGTACATTGACAAAATGAAAGTCAATGAGTGCTACGTGTGCACATATCTTCCCACATTAGCTGGTGGAGAGTGTGACATGTTCAGTTAGCAATTTCTTATGCTTTGCCATGTAATATTTTCATTGTAATTTTTAAACATGAAGAATTTCTTTCTCCTTACTTGACTGATTTTAATGTGTCTTTAGAGAAAATGTGTATTAATGAAAATAATAGAGAAATTAGCTATGATAAGTGTTTTGAGAGTGATTGCACAAAACAGATCTGATACTAACCTGATAATCTGATTAAAGAGTATTTGTGTCTTTAGAGTAGTGAGGAGCATGATTTTATTAGAGAATATAATGAAAGAAGAATAAGAGTGGTGAAACATTTGGGGGAGCAGAAAATTGCTTTAGAAGAGATGAAAGAAGAAGAATTCAGATTATCAGGTTTACATCCTAGATTGAAGATGGAACAAGAGAGAAAAGGAGAGATGTAAGGCGTAGTTCCATTAAGAAGAACAAAGAAGAGTTTGTAGTAGAAATAAGGTGTGACAAATCATATGAGGCTAGTGGAAATCTTTTATCCGGAGGAGAACATATTATGAGGGAAATCCATTATGTTTGTGGAAAAACTGCCTTTAATTTATAAAACATATGGTAGGTTCATGTTATTTAGCTTTAATTTTCCCTAGAGTTTATTATGTAAGTGAACTTGAGGATGAAGGTAGTTTGAAGAGAATGAAACAAAGTTTTGGGCAGGTAGTTCTAGATATATTGGGAGCCATTATTTTTTCAATGGGATAGCAATGAATGACATGAAAATGAGATGGCTGTCTACTATAGTGTATAGGCTTGGGATAGATACAGCAGTATCTTTTAAATTAGTAAATGTTTAAATGGTAGCTATCAGGCTTATGGCCATGCAGAATAGTCTTGCTTTACATATTCTTTTGGTGGAGGAAGGAGGAGTTTGTAAGGTAATTAAGGCTAAAAGGTGTTGCACTTACATTCCTGATAATAGTGGAGCTATTGATTCTTTTGTTAGTAACATAACTAATTACACTCATGAAATTAGATTTTTGGAGGAAGCTGTCCTATAGAAAGCTATAGGATCTTGGTATAATGAGTTAGGAAAGAATTTGGGTAAGGTTGTTGATTGGTTTGGTAGTACAGGTGGAGGTGCGCTACAATGAGTTCTAACTCCAATAATAATCATAATGATTTGTGCAATCGCTATATTTTGTTTATTGAAATTATCAGAGTGTATAATAAGTAGATATAACTATAGAACTAAATGTAACAATAAATCAAGAAAGAGAAAAAGATCAATAGATTTTGAATTAGAGGGGTACAAGAATCAGATGAACCCGCAATTAAAGAAGATGTAGGAACATGTTCAACTACCTAGGATGATGAAGACATCTACTAATTAATGGCTGATTGATAAATATTATTAATGGGATATTAGTCATTATTTGAAAATGATCAGGGGGGTTGTGTTAGCTTTTTCAAATGTGCTATTTTGGGTGACATATTATTTGTACAAATTTATGAAATCATTGAGGTCTGCGGAGGGTGATGTCACTTGTTGCTAGTTCGTTGGAAGAAACACGGAGCCTGACTGCCTGAGGTACAATTAGATTGTCATGTTTATTGGGGTTCAATAAAATATTGTAGTTCGGCTCCCACAGGTTCGCCTTATTTAGCAGTCCCAGCCTGCCTGCCAAACATCTCTCTGCTGTGAAGGGAGAGCCTGCCATGGCAGCTGTCATCGCAATATTGTATTTTCCCAAGTGGATGCCATTCTTAAAGTGTCTGCTCTGGAAACATGTTTCTGTTCAGAAAATACAAAACTCCCATAGTGGAGTTTCATTTCTCTGAGCAAAAATTAAATGGCCTAACATACATGAAGCTTTTCCTTTGCTTGTTCAGGTCATTTAACATTTTCCCTGTCCATTTCTGCCATACCTTGTATAGTGGATCAGAGCAGGAAAAATGAGTGACGGCTGTCCCACTCTCAGTAGGGCAGGATGACTCTCAGTGTGACCTCACAGCCCTGTTGTGGAAGGTTTCCTGGGTCAAGAATTACCACCAGCAAGCCAGTGGAGGCTTCACTGACAGTGATCCAGCGATTTTCCTGCCTCTAAATAGGGTGGGAAAATGTTGATTTGGCCAGGTGGGAGGTTCTCTGGTGTACAGTATTCCTCCCGCTCCGCCAAATAATGAATAAGGTTCATTGTCTTCTGTTTAGGAATAGCCGATCCTGCAATCGTTACTACTCTATAACAGGCAGAAATAGCACAACCCTTCATGCCAACCACGTGTGTCTTCTGACTGATTAAGGTGCTGCAGAAATAGTGGCAAGGAGTGTGCAATTATCCATCAGGACGAAAAATAGGAAAGGTGTAATTGACTACAGTAAAGATAAAAGATAAAAATATTAACCCCGGGCGGAGCTGGCGGAGTGCAACTATGCGGAGGTCCACGGAGTTGGGGGAAAACTCAGTGGAACTCCGCTCCGCCACCCGCCTCCACCCCCCCTAATAAAATAATACTTACAAAGTAATTTAAAAGAAATAAATTCACTTACCTATTTTGCGGCGTCCCCGGGCTGCCCTCCTCCTCCTCGCCGTACATCTTGCGAGAACTGCGCAGGGGGGTGGAGGCGGGGAGCCAATTTAGCGGCGGGGGCTGGCTAACTCCGCTCCGCTGCGTAGTTGGAGTTTTGCGTTCTCAGCGGAGCGTGGAGTAGGGAAATCTCCGCACACTCCGCTGGCGGAGGGGAGTTCTCCGCCCGCTCTTAAAAAATATATATTTTAGTCCACCTACATACACCCAAACTCCCTCCATTTCCAGAAGCAAATAGTTTTGCATTGCACCTCACATAGATACATAGATACCTTGGCGAGGAGAGGAGATCCAATATGACCCAACAAAATAGAACCAGAACCCAAAGCATGCTTGATTTCTTGTCAGTCATAAACGAAAATTGTCTCAAAGGGTGATTTGCTGTAGATTTTTTTAAATTGAGTTTGCCACTTAGGAATGTTGCTGGAATATTATTATTATTAGAGGACCAGAGACTCTGCGTTCTAAACATAAATGTAATTTACACCACATAGTGATGATAGTAGGAAAGAACATTGATAATGATATCAAATGTATTTCAGTGCTTGAGGATGTTGTCGCAGATTGTTTATGGAAAAACAATAAAACTGCATGGGATTGCCCATGAGTCATTCTTTTCCCACGAACAGAGAAGAATATTTTTTACTAAGAAACGTCACTGAAACATAAGCAAGAATATATACATTTACAAAAATGTTTTCCACTGAGTTTTAGTGTATTAAATGTGTAATATATACTAGGGAATTCAGTGTTCTGAGCTGGCGGTACATTGGATATTGTGTGGTTACTTCAGGGTCTCCAGTGGTGACACAGTAGCCCAGACATATGGTGTCATTATTCATCTGACACAAAATTGACACTGAGTGAATTTATTGTATTTTTCTTTGCTCCTGGTGCCTCAAAGGCTTTGCTACTGTCTCTTCATGGGGCATGTCACATGTGTTGATTTATTTTGCTCTTCTGCAGCTAGATCTTCAAGTGAAAGCTGATACAACTTCATCGGAGGGTTTCTAGATGAATTATTCACGCGTTACATGCTATCTGCTCACAGGAACTTGCAAGACGCCGTCCCCCGCCCAACCCCCCCTTCCGATAAATGGTCGCTCGAGTATACATTTACCTCCGGGCTTCCTTCATATTAGACTGCGCACATTGTCACCTTTTCGTTAATAAAGTGTATGGAAATTAAAAACCAGTCACTGGTTATTCTACAGTACATTTGCCAGTATTGTGCTATAAAGATGCCCAGAGGCAGCGTGAAACAGATACAGTTACCCATATGCCACTGCTTGCTTTTTTCCTATTATTTGAAAACTTGAAGGTCATCGAAGGTCCTGTGATTTATGAGCTAATTCCTGAAATATCTCAACATTGTTTTGATAGACAGAATGGGCCGACTAATGTCAATACCATCTGCGAGACGAAGATTTAATTGGAAAGAATGCTCAGACCTAATGGGTGAGAATCGAATGAACTCGCCACTGCTCCCTGGGTAATGAAATGAAAACATGGCATGTAGTTCTAATACCGGAGAAAGTGGCAAGCACGATTTAAGTGACAGTGCCACTTCAAAATAAAAGATGTAACCTATTTCACTTTCCAAATTCCAAGACTTTACCTTTATTTTAGCACATGATTACTTAGTATGTTATATTTTTGAGCTGTTTAAGTACTCTTAAGAATATAAAGAAATGTTAATATTGTGCTTTTTTTTCTTGTTAATAAGGTCTATAAAATACATTTTAACAATATCGGCACTGAGGTGCCTACTTGCCAGTTTTGTGTTTTTGAGCCTGCGCTGTATTGAGGCTTGTATAATATAATGTGTAATCCATAGTATCTGAAGGTGCTGCTGGAACACGACACATAACGGGATTTAAGCAATAGACATATTAAATGTGCCAGCCTGTTCGTTAGCTGGGTTTAGTATTTCAGTGCTGTGGGTATGACTTCTTTGTGTGATACAAGTTCAACAATATGTCCCTTCTCATCCTTGGGATCACAAGCGATGAATCAGAGTTAGAGTGCAGCTCTGACAAAGTGCTGATGGAAAGATGCAGTATAACTGTTGAGCCGGATATCCGACAGATAGCATTTTTTCAGCTCCTGTTGTGAATGATCTCGCCCAAGACTTCAGATTTATATTGCTAATATGGATCATTCCTCCTAACAACGGTAAGTGACAAATACTAAGTGAAAGTAACAGGGTGAAGTAATAAAGACGAAAAAGCAATAAAAAAATACAGTTTGGATCAAAATTCTAAAACGATCAAATAAACATACTCTGCCTTAACCCCTTCGCTGCTAGGCCTTGTCCCCTCCTGTGCTAAGCCTTTTTTTTGGCTATTTGGGGTAGTTCGCGCTTAGGGCCCTGTAACTTTTTGACCACATAAGGTATCCATGCCAAATTTGCGTCCTTTTTTTCCAACATCATGGGGATTCTAAAGGTACCCAGGGTTTGTGGATTCCCCTGGAGGGGACCCAGAAATTAGCCAAAATACAGCTAAATTTTTGTTTTTTGGGAAAAATGCGAAAAAGGGCTACAGATGAAAGCATCTGGTTTTTCCCTGCAAATGGCATCAAAAAGGGGTTGTGGTGCTGAAATCACCATCTTCCCAGCTTTCAGGGACAAGCAGACTTTTGTCAGAAAACCAACATTTTGTACACAGTTTTGGCATTTTTCTGGGACATAGCCTATTTTTGCTATTTTTTGTGCTTTCAACCTCCTTCCAGTTAATGGTAGAAATGGGTATGAAAGCAATAATGGATCCTGGAAAGCCATACATTTCTGAAAAGTAGACAACATTCTGAATTCAGCAAGGGGTCATTTGTGTAGATCCTTCAAGTTTTCTTTATAGAAACAAACAGTTAAATATAGGAAAAAATTGAAAATTAGTTGAAAAAAACAGCCATTTGTGTCAACGTTTTCACCTGTAACTTCTTCTAATTATGACAACTATTTGAAAGCAATATACCGTTACATCCGCTGGACCTTTCTGGTTGTGGTGATATATAGGACTTGTAGGTTCACCAAGAATCCAACGAACCCAGAGCCAATAACTGAGCAGCGTCTTGCAATGGTTTTTTATTATGTCCCGGGTATATAGCAATTATTCTGGGAAAATTTATACATGGAAAAATCGGTATGAAAGACACCTATGTATTTCTGAAATGGGAACAAAATATAGAGTTTAGAAACAGTAGATATTTGCACATTTCCGAAATTGGGAGTACCCATACTAGCATGAGAATTATAGGTCATTTTTCAAAATGACTTCTTTTTTACACATTGTCTTTCATTTGGAAGGCAGAAATGCATCAAAAGTCAATAGATAATAACAGTTGCTCTACAATTTTGTGTTACCCTAAGTCTCCCGATAAAAATGGTACCTCACTTGTGTGGGTAGGCCTAGTGCCCGTGACAGGAAACGGCCCAAAACGCAATGTGAACACACCACATTTTCACAGTGAAAAATTACCCTTTTTTTTTGCAAAGTGCCTAGCTGTAGTTTTTGAACCCTAGCTCTGCCGGCACCTAGGGAAACCTAGCAAAACTATACATTTATGAAAACTAGACACCCAGGGGAATCCAGTATGGGGTGACTTGACTGGCTCTCACCTGGTTCTGTTACCCAGAATCCCTTGCAAACCTAAAAAATTGTCCAAAAAAAACACATTTTCCTCACTTTTCTGTGGTGGAAAGTTCTGGAATCTGCGTGGATCCACAAAATTCCACCCACCCCGTGTTCCCCAAAGTCTTTCAAGAAAAACAGTACCCCACTTGTGTGGGTAGGCCTAGTGCCCGCGACAGGAAACGGCCCAAAACGCAACATGGACACACCACATTTTCACAGTGAAAAATGACCCTTTTTTTGCAAAGTGCCTAGCTATAGTTTTTGAACCGTAGCTCTGCCGGCACCTAGGGAAACCTAGTAAACCTACACATTTTTGAAAACTAGACACCCAGGGGAATCCAGGATGGGGTGACTTGACTGGCTCTCACAAGGTTCTGGTACACAGAATCCCTTGCAAACCTAAAAAATTGTCACAAAAAACACATTTTCCTCATTTTTCTGTGGTGGAAAGTTCTGGAATCTGCGTGGATCCACAAAATTCCACCCACTCCGCGTTCCCCAAAGTCTTCCCAAAAAAATGGTACCTCACTTGTGTGGGTAGGCCTAGTGCCCGCGACAGGAAACAGCGCAAAACGCAACGTGGACACACCACCTTTTCACAGTGAAAAATTACCCTTTTTTTGCAAAGTGCCCAGCTGTAGTTTTTGAACCCTAGCTCTGCCGGCACCTAAGGAAACCTAGAAAACCTATACATTTTTGAAAACTAGACACCCAGGGGAATCCAGTATGGGGTGACTTGACTGGCTCTCACCAGGTTCTGGTACCCAGAATCCCTTGCAAACCTAAAACATTGTCAAAAAAACCACATTTTCTTCACTTTTCTGTGGTGGAAAATTCTGGAATCTGCGTGGATCCACCAAATTCCACCCACCCCGCGTTCCCCAAAGTCTTCCGAGAAAAATGGTACCTCACTTGTGTGGGTAGGCTTAGTGCCCGCGACAGGAAACAGCGCAAAACGCTACGTGTCCACACCACATTTTCACAGTGAAAAATGACCCTTTTTTTGCAAAGTGCCCAGCTGTAGTTGTTGAACCCTAGCTCTGCCGGCACCTAGGGAAACCTCGCAAACCTATACCTTTTTGAAAACTAGACACCCAGGGGAATCCAGGATGCGGTGACTTGACTGGCTCTCACCAGGTTCTGGTACCCAGAATCCCTTGCAAACCTAAAAAATTGTCCAAAAAAAATACATTTTCCTCACTTTTCTGTGCTGGAAAGTTCTGGAATCTGTGTGGATCCACAAAATTCCACCCACCCCACGTTCCCCAAAGTCGTCTGAGAAAAATGGTACCTCACTTGTGTGGGTAGGCCTAGTGCCCGCGACAGGAAACAGCGCAAAACGCAACGTGGACACACCACATTTTCACAGTGAAAAATGACCCTTTTTTTGCAAAGTGCCTAGCTGTAGTTTTTTAACCCTAGCTCTGCCGACACCTAGGGAAACCTAGAAAACCTATACATTTTTGAAAACTAGACACCCAGGGGAATCCAGGATGGGGTGACTTGACTGGCTCTCACCAGGTTCTGTTACCCAGAATCCCTTGCAAACCTAAAAAATTGTCAAAAAAACCACATTTTCCTCACTTTTCTGTGGTGGAAAGTTCTGGAATCTGCGTGGATCCACACAATTCCACCCTCCCCGCGTTCCCCAAAGTCTTCTGAGAAAAATGGTACCTCACTTGTGTGGGTAGGCCTCGTGCCCGCGATAGGAAACAGCGCAAAACGCAACGTGGACACACCACATTTTCACAGTGAAAAATGACCTTTTTTTGCAAAGTGCCTAGCTGTAGTTTTTGAACCCTAGCTCTGCCGGCACCTAGGGAAACCTACCAAACCCACACATTTCTGAAAAGTAGACACCCGGGGGATTCCAGTGAGGTATGTCTTGCGTGGATCCCCCAACGTTTTCTTACCCAGAATCCCCTGCAAACCTGAAATTTTGCTGAAAAAATCACTTTTTTCACACATTTGTGTGTGGGAAAGTTGTGGCATCACCGGGCTGACACAAATTTCCTACCACCCAGCGTTCCCCCAGGTCTCCCGATAAAAATGGTGCCTCACTCTGATGGGAGGCCCAAGTACCCGCGACAGGCAAGGGCCCAAAACGTATTGAGGCGACATCAAAATTGCCTATCACAAAACGACCTGGTTTTGCAAGGGGGTCCCATGACTTTTTGGCCCGGGGCTCGGCGGCCACCTAGGGAAACCTACCAAACCCACACATTTCTGAAAAGTAGACACCCGGGGGATTCCAGGGAGGTATGGCTTGCATGGATCCCCCAACGGTTTCTTACCCAGAATCCCCTGCAAACCTGAAATTGTGCTGAAAAAATCACTTTTTTCACACATTTGTGTGTGGGAAAGTTGTGGCATCACCGGGCTGACACAAATTTCCTACCACCCAGCATTTGCCCATGTCTCCCGATAAAAATGGTGCCTCACTCGGGTGGGAGGCCCAAGTACCCGTGACAGGCAAGGGCCCAAAACGTATTGAGGCGACATCAAAATTGCCTATCACAAAACGACCTGGTTTTTGCAAGGGGGGTCCCATGACTTTTTGGCCCGGGGCTCGGCGGCCACCTAGGTAACCCTACCAAACCCACACATTTCTGAAAACTAGACACCCGGGGGATTCCAGGGAGGTATGGCTTGCATGGATCCCCCAAAGTTTCTTACCCAGAATCCCCTGCAAACCTGAACTTTTGCTGAAAAAAATCACTTTTTTCACACATTTGTGTGTGGGAAAGTTGTGGCATCACCGGGCTGACACAAATTTCCTACCACCCAGCGTTCCCCCAGGTCTCCCGATAAAAATGGTGCTTCACTCGGGTGGGAGGCCCAAGTACCCGCGGCAGGCAAGGGCCCAAAACGTATTGCCCCATCTGCCCCCCAGGGGGGGCAAAAAGACTAAATCACACCCCAAAAAAATTGGGGGGAGCAAAAGCCCTTGCCCAAGGGGCCGCTCCCCCCTCCCTGGTGTCTAGTGGGTGGATCCCTGCTTGGGGATCGCCCTCCTGGGGCAATCCCCAAGCAGGGATCCACTGGGGAGAGGTACCATTGGAAAGGGAGATTCTCCCCTTTCCAATGATACCTCTCCGTCTTTCTACGTGCCTGGGGGCTGAGATAGCCCCTGAGCACATAGAAGTGAAACTGAAATGAGCCTAAAGGCTCATTTCAGTTCTGATTTCTGTGCAATGAGGACAGCGCGACGTGCGCGCTGATCCTCATGGCACAGAAACCAGGGAGAGGGCCTCTAGAGCTGGGAAGCTCTTCCCCAGCTCCCAAGGTCACAGGGGTGAAATAGAAATCCCTCTGCTGTCTGCAGCAGAGGGATTTCGTGCCCCTGGCCTCATGACGGAATGGTTCCGCCATGAACACAGGGGCACCGATGCTCATGACGGAACCATTCCGTCATGAGCATCGAAGGGGTTAAAAGGCCCATGTTGGGCTATTGCAAGAAAAGACACGAAAACAGAGAAAAATACAAACTGTTGCTAAACAAAAACCTAAAGTGAACCAACAAAAATATAAAGAAGCAAAACAGAAAATGCGGGCAAACACATTTATAAAGTAATATATAAAATTCAGGAAACTAACATTTAGTACATGTTATTGAGCACATAAAGCACATAACATATGGTAAGTCCCAATTGCTGTATAATCAGAAAATAGTACATCATCAGCATCCTATAACAAGCTGTTCTTGAGGCAATTGATGGCAGGAGGGAAAATTCGAAGCATTGGGAACCTGATTCTCAAAGTTAGCCGAGTGGATGAGGAACAGCCGCCTGAAACTGAACTCAGATAAGACGGAAGTCCTCATCCTAGGATCATCACCCTCCGCCTGGGACGACTCCTGGTGGCCCCCTGCCCTGGGCAAAGCACCCAAACCAACGGACCACGCACGCAACCTGGGCTTCATCCTGGACTCCTCCCTCTCAATGACCAGACAAGTCAACGCCGTCTCCTCGTCTTGCTTCAACATCCTACGCATGCTGCGGAAGATCTTCCGGTGGATCCCCACCGAAACCAGGAAGACGGTCACCCAGGCCCTCGTCACCAGCCGACTGGACTACGGCAACTCCCTCTACGCCGGAACCACAGCCAAACTTCAGAAAAGACTCCAACGCATCCAGAACGCCTCAGCTCGACTCATCCTGGACATCCCCCGACACAGCCACATCGCCGGACACCTGAGAGACCTGCACTGGCTCCCCGTCAGCAAGAGAATCACGTTCCGACTCCTCACCCACGCACACAAAGCTCTCCACAACCAAGGCCCCAGATACCTCAACGACCGTCTGACCTTCTACACTCCCACCCGCCAGCTACGATCGACCAACCACGCCCTCGCCGCCGTCCCCCGCATCCGAAGAGCCACAACGGGAGGAAGATCCTTCTCCTACCTGGCTGCCAAGACGTGGAACTCCCTACCCATCCACCTCCGCCTGACCCAAGACCACCTCTCCTTCAGGAAGTAACTCAAGACCTGGCTGTTCGAACAGTAGCGGACCCCCCTCCCCCTAGCGCCTTGAGACCCTCCGGGTGAGTAGCGCGCTATACAAATGCTTGATTGATTGAATTTATAGTTGTGAGTAAGTTTACGCTTATGAGAAAGTTTAGTAATTTTTGATATTCACAAACTCCGAGTGTAAAAACACAGCAGTAAGTCCAGCACTACCCATGGATAACCACTGGTCCTGGAAAATCATCCCATGGTAGTGATATCTAATAAAATACCACAGAAAATAATTTTAAATTAAATTTACTTATTTAAAATAGTTCCAAAAAATAAATACATCTAAGTTAATTTTATAAGGTATATAAAATATAATACATATTTAGTTATTCATTATAAAACTTTTTAATCTATTTTGAATTTAAAAAATATTGTTACAATGCATTTTATTAAAAAATACTTACATTAATTGTAATTCATTCTACACATCACTTTTAATAATTATTGATGCACATAAATTTATTGTGGGAATTTATTGGGGAATAGTGGGAATATTTTTTTTTAATTCACACCTTAACATAAAAATATTTTAATATTTTGTTTTCAATTTAAATACATTTTTTTCAATTTTCTCTATACTTTAAAATGCAGAGATTCTGCATCTAGGCTGGAGATCTCCACATGGTAAAGTATAAAGTATAGGGAAAAATTACAAAGTTTGTATTAAGTTTGCAAATCAGGCCCCACAAATGCTACGTTAAGGCCAGAAAGATACATAATAAATAATGTTGGAGCTTAAGCCATAGTTTTAACGCTAACTGGACTGTAAATGCTTGGCTATTTACTGTCAGACACTAAGGGCCTTATTACAACTTGATACCAAAGGGGACGATGGACGGAGCGTTTGAGCTAATCAAACACTCACCCCCAGTCAACTGATCTGGGTTTAATCCATCATCATTCTTTAGCTCACTCCACCACCCCAGTTCAGACATGGCCATATGCAAATCAGTCTGACCCTGTGCCTCATGGGAACAGTCCAGCCCGAACTGCGTGTTTGATTGGCTCAAACGTTCCGTCCATCATCCCCTTTTGTATCGCTTTATTACAACTTGAGGCATGGCCATGGCAGTGACTAAAATGGCCGCTCACTCATGAAGCTCCGGGGATCGCAGTCTCCTGAACTGCACAGATCGCACTGAGAACCATTCTTAATACCAGCATTCCAGCTGGATGAGCTCCGAGACATGGGAGTGATGCCTGTGATTGTTGGCCTGAGCTAAAACTTCGCTGATATCCCCCAGTGCAGGCACTGGGCTCATGCATCCCAACACCACCCCAGCAGCCCCACGGCGACAGGGGCCACGGGAAAGCCTGAGCCCGAGACTGCTGGGTCTCGTCGATGTTGCGGGCTCGAATCTTCTCCCTTTCCTCCCTGCTGCGTGGACTCCAGTAAGAGCATGTGCCCACTCCGGTTCCTGGCCGTCCATGTTACCTGCTGCCTGCCACCTGGGTTCCTGTGGCCTACTTTGCTTCTGGTGCTGGGGGTCATGATGATGTTTGCTGCTCTCCCCGGTGAGTGCTGCTCCGGTGGGCGGCCCCATGCTGGTGCTTCTCTTGTCTGCCGGAACTGGGAGGGCGTGGCCGATCATACAACAGCTTTGGCAAAGAGGCCTCCTGGTGGCCTACCCGGTATGCCAGGCGGGGACCTGCTCCTCCTAGCTGCATCCCGTGCTGGGGGACCACAGTGTGCCCTGTGCTCCCTCACACTCCTCTTGATGCCCTGAAGAAGCTTTGCTGGCTGTGTGCCCCTTTCCCCCTGGTCTCAGCATCTTGGGGCTATCCACGCTAGTGCTCTGGCGAATGGGTGGACTGCGCACCCCTTCATGCTGGTGGAGCCCCTCGCAGAGCTACTGAAGCTATTTCAGAACTGCTGTGCCAGCCACCCATACGCATTGATCTCTGCAACAGATTCCTCTTCTAATCATTAATGATGGGCAAGGGCAATCCAAAACAACGCAAGCTTCTCTTTGAGCATACTAAAAAACTACGCATCAAGGTAGGTTGCATTCTGACATAAATTAACCCCTTTACGTGGCTGGGGGCTCTGGGGACACTGCTAGCATGACTGCTATTGTGAAAGAGATCAGGGCCGGCTTCCGCTCCCTCGATGCCCGACTTAATGCCCTCATCAGTCGCATCGATAGCATGGGTGAGATCCTGGAGCGGCAAAGCGCTAGGCTGGAGTGTGCTGAGGGACGGCTCTCGAGTCTGAAAGATGGCGCTGTCACTGCAACGAAGCGGCTAGACAAGATGAAATGCATCCTTAAAGCAGGGGCAATTAAAAATGAAGACCATTGTATTTTGTCCATGTTTCTTGTGATTTGACCGCCTCCAGTATTAATGCCCATGTTTTATAGTGGGCTGTTCATTTCAAATATTTAATACATATTTTATGAAAATCAAGGACAGCACTGTACAGTATGGCATTAGATGTTGCAATTTATTCAAAGGTGTATACGGCAGCAGAAGGTCTATTATTCTTGAGGTGACCATTTAAGTATCAAAAATGAAGGTCATTGGCAAAATTAATTAAAGATCTGCCACTAGTTTCACTGTTCCAAGAGCTAATGCTCGGTTATGCGCTAAGCCATTCTTCAACTAATAACTTTGTGGTCTTATGTGATTCATCAGGGGGACTAAAAATTGCATTATATTCACCCAATCACAGTAGCAAACAATTGAAATGGTGCAGAAGTATTTTAAAGTGGATTAAGGCAAAGTTATAATTTTAGCACTTTTTTCACCAAGAGAAAAATATTAATTCATTAAAATCAAATTACAAACAGGCCCACTAGATAAACATTACTACAGACATATTTAACACTCATTGCTAAAGTGGTGATAGAGCTAATAATCATGTAATGCTGGGCTGAAGTAAACCAGATACCCTGCAAACATGAAATTATGAACAGCCTAGGTTTGTTCTAAGAAGAAAATAACTGAATCTGTTGGCAAAACATAAGAACTCTGTGTATTCAAGGGGTTTCTTTTGAGTGCAGGAATATTTTTAGCCCTGCAACCAATTCCTGGATGTCGAGCGCCTACCTGGAGCTAAACCCAACCAAGACAGAATTCCTGTTATTTGCCAAAAACAAAAAACAAGATATAGAATAAATCTGACTCAATGACATGAACCATAATGACTTCAAACCTCAACTTGAACTGAATGCCACGTCAATTGGATTCACCCTGGACACCAACCTCACCCTCAAGGAACATTGCCAAAAAAGCAAGCTGTCTCTTCTAAAGAAAGTTAAACCATTTCCTCCAGAAAGTGACTTCAGAACAGCTGTTCAAGTCCTTGTATTCTCACATATGCATATCATACTCCTTGGCCTCCCAGACTCCACACTGGCACCCCTCAGGGGATCCTACACTCTGCAGCACGTCTCAGCAAGTTTCTGAAGAAATATGTTTATATCAGTCCCCTCCGAATGTAATGCCATTGGCTCCCCTTTCCAGCCCAAACCATCTTCAAAACCTGCTGCATCATTTACAAGACTATCACAACCAACACCACCATTTATCTTTCTGACAAGCTAACGATCTCTGGTAGATCTCTGCAGACTGACAGCCAGAAGACCGGGAGGGCCTGATTCATAGAGGTAAACTTACACGTTTGTGTAAGTTTAAGCTTTTTCAGTATTTACAAAACTGCTTTTTTATAGCAAGTTTAAAAGTGTGGAGACTCCTTAGTCGGGGTGAAGAACTCCACACATAAAAAGATAGGCCCGCTCTTTCTTTTTATGTTTGGAGTTCAATCCAGACAGTCTGATTCTTGTTACAACAGTGAGATTTTTGATTGTGTATAAAAACAGGATTATCATCACTCTTGGGTGCTCTGTTTTTTGATGCGGTGTTTCTAGATCAGGGCCATAGTGCTGGTGAATATAAATGTTGCCCAAACGATTAACAAAAATGTCATAACATAACATTAGTAGTCTTCTCTGTGGCTTACTCCATCCTTCAGAAATCTACGTCAATCGTCAATAAGATTTTTAAGGAATTGTAGAATCTATAACGCTTTTCAAAAATGATTGGTATAAAATGGATAGGGGTTCAATACTGAAGAGATCATAAGCCAACATTACCATCCTCTCTCTGTGAGACCAAATAAAATTGCACATGATTTTCATTCTTAAATTTATTTTAAGGATCACTGAGGCTCATTGTAAAATATTATCTAAAAGGGTACAAAATGGATGTTCGCAGAATTTATGCAGGTAGCTGCAGATACTAATGAAAGATTTCAAGTAGTTTAACATGATTAATGTAACCTAACTGTCTTTCCAAATTTAAATTGATTGTACAAATAAGGAACCTGATATGATGGAATCAAATTAAGTGGATACCTTTGTTGAAAACTTGATAATGGTAGTGATAAATGACGCAATAGGTCTTTCTCTGCTTTCACAAATGGTTCGACTGTTGCTGTGGTTGTTTGGTAGGAAACTATAGTTCAAAGAAGAGGCATGTGTTTGAGAATTAATTTATACTATAACTCCTTTGTCAGTTGCCTTTCCATGACTGATCTCTACATCAATTGAATTGGAAACCTAAATAATAATTCACATAATGGCACAGTGCTTCCATTTTGTAGCTTTGTTAGTTGCTGATTTCAAGTGTTACCCATATTAAATGTCACGGTTTAGATCTCATTTAGAACACCTACCCTTGTAGAGATTCTCTCAATTGAACCCTGCTTATGGTCATATCATTCTATCATTATAGCCTCAATATGATAACATCTTTAATTGAGCTACACTAAAAACGAATAAAGAACACCGTCAGACATGGTTGGAACTCAAAAGATTCTGAATAGTGTGTGATCACTTTTGCTGTATTTAAGTGATGATATAATAAAATCAGAATTTTTGTGGAATTATTTGAGGGCTACTCTTCCTGCTCCTTTAGCAACTAACAGGTAGCCCTCCATCTCAGAATCGTCCATATCTTCTACTCTTGTGGAAACAGTAGCCTTTACAGCTGGATGCTGTTTGGGGTAGCACTAATACAAACATTGAGGTATGGCTGTGGTTTGCAGTCGTCATTATCCATTGTTGAATTCAATCACAATTAAGAATTATCAAAGCTTTTTTTATAAAATATCTATCTCTGTAAATCCACAGAGGACTATTTATTAAATAATCAGTACACTAACTGATGCCCCTAGAACTACTGAGGAAATACCTCCCTCCCAGTCTCTCTGTGACAAATTAAATGATTATTTTGTAAACAAAATAGATGTATTAAGATCAGACACTGACCACAGCAGTGTTCCACATTCCACAAGTCACTTGGGAAGCTGGCTTTTTATGTAATGAATCTTTGTGAACAATCTTGTCTAAACTGAATTCTGGATGCCCCTCCCAACCTAGCCCAGTTCTCCTCCTTTCCCACTAACCATTCCCAGGAAGTCAAACTCTCCTACTTCACTGCTTCACCGGTGTCTCTAAAATGTGCAGTCCCTCAGAAATCGGCCTTATGACCCCATTTTCAAACTTTTACATTAGTCCTTTGACTAATTCACCCATAACCTGAAATACTAAGATATGCATTTATATTGACAACACACAAACAGCAGTGGCCTGAGGCATCTGGTTCTGTCACGCCGCGGAGGTGGTGGGCACTCTTTGAAGCATGCGCTGTGGTCTGTCAGCTGTGATGGCCCCTCCTCCTCAGGAGTTCATTGCAGGCTGGGACAGCAAGTCTCACAGCGGCCAGACTCCTTCGGTTCCTCTGGCTCTTTGCGCCATGGGTGGTGGTGAGCAATCTTTGAAGTGCACGGCATGGGCTATCAGCTGTGATGGCCCCTTCTCCTCAGGAGTACATGGCAAGATGGTACAGCGAGTCACGCAGCGGCCAGACTCCTCTGGTTCCTCTCCTTTTCCAAATTAAAAATCATTCAATATATAAAAAAATATAAAACAAATGTTATAATTCTATAATAAATATAAATTATATTGCATTTAAGTGAATAAATAGCGCTATATATATATATATATATACTCCAAATAATATAAATAATACATTGTCGTTATTATTTTTTTATTAAAACATCAATACATAAATCTATAACTTATATATATATACAAATCATTCTTAACTTATTCATCATAAATATTGCATATTTTTTCTATTTTCATAATTTAACTATACATAATTTTAAATATTTTTTATGTAAAATTTAAAATGTAAAAAAACATGTTAAACAATGTATTAAAAAAGAACAGTATTGTCATGCATTCATCTGGTCCCAACCGTGGAGACGGCACTGGAGCTGATCCTGGACCTTCTTTCCCTCTCAGAGCCGCACTAAATCAAAGGACCAAACTCCTTAGACCACGAGGGCTCCTTGAGGAAAGGGGAGCAGGTATAAAATAGGAAAAGAGAGACTTGCAGTACTGGATCTGATCAGAGGCTGTGCGACACTGCATAACAGGATTTGACACTCCTGAGATCCTCTGTGTTTGCGAGGTAGATGTGCATTGGACCAGAAGCTCTGGTTTAGGGGAGACGCAATACACTGGAAACAACAAGAGGAGGCAGTTACTATCAGTGTACTAACAGGCCTCAATGTACCATGTTTGTAAACAAAAAGGGGGATGAAGCTATATTTAATGAGGACCTACACCCGCGCTCCTCCTAGAATAATGTACTTAAACACTTCAACTGGAGTAGTTCCTCTCTAGGGAAAATTAAGCCCTAAGCTTAGTGGAATCATAGACCGGCCACTGGGATTCCAGAGAATCTGAATGGTCAGATCTTAGTGCCCTCACACACCCGATAGGGTGTCATGCTTAATCCTAGGGCGCTCTTCGTCAGGCCGGCGCTGCAATGTTTGACGGGTATCTTTTGATCCGTAGTGCTGTTAAGATGAGTGCATATGAGGGATTATCAAAAACTAGGGTGATTAAAAAAGTGAGTAAAAGAGTCTAAGGGAACCAAGGAAATATTTATGGGGTAGTGGTCCTTTGACCCAATAAAAACGGTGGGGCTATCCTGAGGTCACAATATACCCTGATAGTTGAAATGGGAGAAATAAGGTGGCGTCAACATGTTTCATGCCTATGCTACCTATGGGTCAATCAGCATTTCATCAGGACCTAAATCAAATTACTTCTACCCTGTATCAATCTGCGGGCCCAACTAAAGGTCATGGGAACCCACTAGAGCAGCGTATACTGCACCTGAATCGATGCAGTGGGGCTGATTCCAACAATAAGAGAAGACAAAATAAACAAGTTGAAACAAACACACCTGTAATAAAATATCCTTCAATAATGTGTCAACATCTGTTTGGTGGTGCAAGTGTCCACTACTATGTTGAATGGCTGCACCTACATTCAAATGACCATCACATACCATATGAACCAGTGTATGCACTTAGCATAGTAGACACCTAACATAGTATGTAGTAGTTCCCGCAATAATGCTAAAGAAAAATATGTACTACACATTTTACACTGAAACAAATAATTACACTGAAACTCACAATTGCAAAGGATAATTAATGTCAGGACAAACTTGGTGAAAAGGGACATTTTTGATTTATTCACAATGAGATAAGTCTGTCAACTTTTTTAAACAAGGCAAATCAATCATTCAATTAACCAATCAAAAAATCAATCAGTAATCTTATAAAGTGCGAACTACTCACCTATGAGTGTCTCAAGGCGCTGAGTGGGGGGGTGGGTCTGCGGTTCAGTTGAAGAGCCAGGTCTTGAGGTCCTTCCTGAATTGTTACAGCGATGATGATTGCTTGAGGTGCAGAGTTCCAGGTCTTCGCAGCGAGGTAGAAGGATCTTCAACCAGCTGTGATCTTGTGGATCAGTGGGATGGTGGCCAGGGCCAGTTGGGTGGAGCGGAGATGTCTGGTGGGAGTGTAGAAGGAGAGGTGGTGGTTGAGGTATTAAGGTCCGGTGTTGTGGAGGGCTTGGTAGGCGTGCATGAGCAGCTTGAAGGTGATTCCTTTGTTGACATGTAGCCAGTGAAGTCCCTCAGGTGTCTGTTGATGTGATTGTGGTGTGGGATGTTCAGAATGAGTCTGGGGGAGGTGTTCTGGACGGTCTGTAGCTTTTTTGGGAGTTTCTGGATGGTATCGGCATAGAGTGCGTTGCCGTAGTCGAGTCTGATCCTGACGAGCTTATGGGTGACCGTTTTCTTGGATTTGATGGGGATTTATTTGAAGATCTTACAAAGGAGGTGGAGCGTGTGGAAGCAGGAGGATGAAATGATGCTGACTTGGCGGTTCATTGAGAGCGAGGAGTCCAGGATGATGCTGAGGTTTCGTGTCTGGTCTGTGGGTGTGGGGAGATTCCGAGCACTGTGGGCCACCCAGGTGGAGGGGGGGGTCCCAGGATGAGGCCTTCAGTCTTGTCTGAGTTAAGCTTGAGGCAGTTGTCCTTCATTCAGATGGCTACTGCCTTCATCCTGTCATGGAAGTTGCTCTTGGTGGCTGTAGGTTGGTCCGTGAGGGAGAGAATCAGATGGGGGTCGTCGGCGTAGGGGATGATGTTGAGTCTGTGGCTCCTAGCAATGGCAGCAAGCGAGGCCATGTAGATGTTGAAGACGGTGGTGCTCAGGGAGGATACTTGAGGCACTCCGCAGCTGATTTTTGTGGGTTTTGAGAAGAACAGTGGAAGTCTGACTCTCTGCATTCGTCTGGTGAGGAAGGAGCGGATCGATTCAAGGGCTTTGTCGCGGATGCCGGAGTCGTGGAGTCGTGCATAGAGGGTGTGGTGGGAGACGTTGTTGAAGGCAGCTGAGAGGTCCAGGAGGATGAGGACTGCAGTCTCGTATCTGTCGAGGAGGATGCAGATGTCGTCAGTGGCAGCGAGGAGAGTGGTCTTAGTGCTGTGGTTGCTTCTGAATCCAGATTGGGAGTAGTCCAGGATGTTGTTCATTTTGATGAACCCAGAAAGTTGGGATTTGATGGCCTTCTCAATGACTTTGGTTGGGAAGGAGAACAGAGAGATGGGTCTGTAGTTCTTGAGGTCTGTCGGGTCGGCTGAAGGTTTCTTCAGCAGGGGGTTGATCTTTGCTGTGCTTACAGTCTCCTGGGAAGGTTGCGGACTCAGTGGAGAAGTTGATGGTGCAGAAGAGTTTGGGTGTGAGGGAGGTTGAAGATGTTGTGAGGGCAGGGATTTGAGGGGGCTCCGGAGTGGATGCTCTTCATGATCTTGAAGGTGTCATCAGAGGCAAGGGTAGTGTAGTTGGTCAAGGGCTGCTGGAGGCTGGAGCCATTGGGTGTGATGGTTGTGGGTGGGGTGGGTGAGTCTTGGTTTGCAAAGCTGTCATAGATCTCCTTGATCTTGTGGTGGAAGAAGGTGGCGATGTTGTCACAGAGGTTTTGAGATGGGGGATGTCTGCTGTCTCTGTGCTGGGTTTAGTGAATTCTTTGACCATGGCGAAAAGTTCTTTGCATGCTGTGTGCGTTGGTGTTGATGCATTCCTTGATGGCTGCTTTATTTGTTGTTCTGATGAGGTGGTGGTGTGTAGTGACATCAGACTTGAAATCTGCGTGGTCTGCAGTGATCTTGCTGCTCCTCCATCTTTTCTCGAGCCATCTGCAGGTGCGCCTAGACTCTTAGAGGGAGGGGGAGAACCAGCTGACTTTCTTGGAGCGCTGCTTGCCTGACAGTTTCCTGAGAGGGGCCAGTGTGTTGACGCAGTCGGAGATCCAGCGGTGGAGTTTGTGTACTGAGGTGTTGGCATCCATGTATATCTGAGTTGGGGTCTTGCTGAGGGACGAGGTGAGCTGGTCTTCGGTGACTTTGTTCCAGCTTCTGCGAGGATCGTGGTGGGAGTGGTGGCATACGGAGGGGTGGGTCTGGTGAAGGAGAAGTGGATGTCTTGGTGGTCGGTCCAGTGTGGCTTTGAAGTATGGTGACAAAGATGTTGTTGCTTGCGGAGAAGATGGGGTCAAGCGTGTGTCTTGCTGAGTGGGTTGGCATTGTGACCAGTTGTTTGAGTCCAATGGTGGCGAGGTTCTACAGTAGGGATGAGGTGTCTTCGAGGTTGTCCAGGTGGAAATTGAGGTCACCGAGGAGGATGTAGTCTGTTAGGGCGAGAGCATGGTGAGCGATGAAGTCGGTTATGACTTCGCTGAAGGGGGTCAGGGTCCGGGGGATCTGTAGATGAGGGTGTAGCAGAGAGTGGCGTTCTGATTGGTCTGGATCTTGAAGTGGCGGTGCTCCTTGTCTGGTGATTGGTCATCAGAGCTGATTGTGAGGCTGAGGGTGTCTTTGTCTACGATGGTGATGCCGCATCCCGGTCGGTTGACGCAGTTCTTGTGGATTCATCCTGGTCAGTTGACGCGGTTCTTGTGGATGATTTTGTAGCCGTCCGGGATGGCGATTGCGATGTCCGGGGCTGAACTGGAGTTCATCCAGGTTTCTGTGAAGAAGGCGACATCGGGGGAAATGGAGTCGAGCAGGTCTCAGATCTCCTTGGCATGTCTTTTGAGGGAGTGTATGTTGAGTAGGATTCATCTGAGGTGGTCCGGGCTGGTTCTTAAGGTTTGTGAGGTCGGTGGGTCTGGTGTGCGGAGGCCCGCGAAGGTGCAGGTGCAGGAGCAGCAGGTGAATGGGCCTTGGGTGTTCTTCGGCGACGCGAGGTGGCAGGCAGAGTGGTGTCTGGTGTTGAGGGCATGGAGGGTGCTGGCGGGTCCTCGTCCAAATGGTATCCAAAAAGTCTTGTGCACAGGTGTGCCGTGGCATGCAGCTTGCCTTCAATTTCACTGCCAGGGGAACCTCGCCAAAAGGAACAATTAGTGGGCAGAGCAGGCACTTCAAAGATGTTACTTGGGAGGGGGGTTGGGTTTGGGAGGGGTGGTTTTGGGAGTGGTGGTATTGGGTGTGGAGGGGGGTTGGCTTTGGGAGCGGTGGTTTGGGGTTTGGGAGGAGGGTGTGGGTTTGGGAAGGGCAGACTTGGTTTTGGGATGGGGGCCTTTGCATTTTACAGGGTAGCTTGAGTGGTAGTAGGGGTGGTTCCTGTCTTTTGAGGGGTGGGTTGGGTTGTGGAAGTAATGGGTTGGGGTGGAAGGGGTAGGTATGTGTTTGGGAGAGGTGGTTTGGGTGTGGCAGGGGTCAGTGCAAGGGCAAACAGAAGACTCCCACAGGTAAAATGGGTAGAATGTTCGGGAGGGAGTTAGGTTGAGAGGTAGAAGGAATGGAAATGTCTGTTGTGCATGTGTCTGTTGAGAGTGCAGGTGTCTATGGGTATTTCATGAACATTTGGGTGTGTGTTGCTCTGTTGCTGTGTGTTGTATTGGTGAGTGTGGGCTTTTCTGTTTTGTGGGCATGTGTGCTGTGGAGGTGCTAGGTGTGGTCATGGTGGATGTGGCTGTGGTGGTGGGTGAGGTGTCTGGGGGTGTGCTTGTGGTGGTGGATGTGTCTGTGGTGGGTGCGGCATCTGGGGCTCTGCTTGTGGTGGTGGATGCATCTATGGTGTTGAGTGCAATGTCTGGAAGTGTGCTTGGGGTGGTGAATGTGTCTGTGGTGGTGGGCGTACTATCTGGGGCTGTGCTTGTGGTGGTGGATGTGTTTGTGGTGGTGGGTGTGGTGTCTGGGGGTATATTTGTGGTAGTGGAGGTGTCTGTGGTGGTGGTTGTGGTGTCTAGGGGTATGCTGGTGGTGGCGGATGTGTCTGCGGTGGTGGATGCTGTGTCTAGGGTGTGCTGGTGGATGTGTCTGTGGTGATGGGTGCAGTGTCTGTGGATGTGCTGGTGTGGGGGTGGTGTCTATCTGTTTGGATGCGCACTTGTGTTTTTTGTGGTGCTTGGGTTTCTGTGTGGGTGTGCTGCTTGTGTCTGTGTAAGTGGATGCATGTAAAGGTATAAGTGTGCATGAGACAGGTCTGGGAATAGGTAATTTGGAATATGGACGGGCTGGAGGTGGGGCACAAGGTTGGTATGGTTGGGAGGCTGCAGTCAGTGAAGAGGCTCAACCTTGAAAATACCTCTGTAGGCCAGTCATAGAACTGTAAATGCCTTCCAGGTAGGCTACCATTTGTTGCAGTTGTCTGCCAAGCCCCTGGATGGCATTCAGTAGTGCGGTCTTGCCTTCAGAGATGTTTCTGAGGAGGTCAATAGCATCCTCACTCAGTGCAGCCGGGGGACAATAGGCAGGGGATGAAGTGCCTGGAGCGAAGGAGATGCTACCACTTTTAGAGGGGTATGACTGGCCAATTAGGGGGTAGGAAGAGGGAGGGTGGAGACGGAGACCTCAGAAGAAGATGTTGAGTCACTGGTGGCTGACGTTGCACTCCCCTTACCCTCAGTGCCACTGGGTCCCTCGGTCTCAGTGGTGTCTGCACCAGAAACACAGTGGCCAGCTGCTTCCCTGCCTTCGTTGGCAACCTATCCTTCACCTGCTGAAATGAAATATGCAATAGTGTTATCTGATCTGTGTAAACAGAACTTATCATGATCTTTGATCACAAAACAGTTCCCAAATTTTCAGATTCCACTTGCTTCAAGCCTCTCAAACTTTGGACCTACATTAACATAAGCTCATGCATGTAGGCAACATTTTCAGAAAACATTTGGTCACAGTTATGTCATTCCCCATGATAGCTACTATATCATATGTGATCTTGTCTCTTATCCATTATTATGTCTCTCCAGGAACTGTTTCACACCTCTGAATGGTTGGCCTTTGTTTTTTAGAATGTGAACTGATGTCACAAAAAAGGATATGCACCAAAAATACCTTTGTATAGTGTATTCAGTAGGCCCTAAAATCTCAATGAATAAAATATGACTCATTGTGAGTCAACAAATACTGAAAGCAGGCCACCTTTGTTTGGGCATTTCTGAATGGTAACACTCACTTCTAGTCACTAACGTATATGTCAATTGTCAAAAATTATACATGAATTCTGTACTGATGTAGCTTAGCAATGTATCACATACTATGTAGAAACATGTGCTGTTGAAGACAATCTGAAACAAATATTTCTGCGGATTGACAGATTACTTCTACAGCATAAGCAAATACATAGCCCTTGAAACATTTCAGTACACAGCAAAAATATCTTCATATTGGACTCATAAATATCCCTAGTCATTTGAACTTTGTTGTATCTTTGTGAAATTGTTTCACTAAATATGCTGTCTTTCACTGTAGTCAAAATGTTGAAGAACACCACAGTAATCATTACATACAATGATTCATATATGATATGTACTTCAAAGATTGAATTATAAATCAGAATATGCAACGCAATACACATTGATGCATTTCAACATGTGCCTAATGAGTCATGAGTTTGTCGTGATTCTTGGTTTTCCTGATGGGAAACTCATGCAAATATGTGATGAAACATTCCATCTTCCAAAATCCCTTCAAGTTTACCAGTTTTCTCCATCATTGATTTTTCATCTGGACATGACAAAGGACATTGAGAAACGGTTTTGGGTATGCTTTACTCTGTCACTAATGTGTACACATTTCTGTATGTGTTTCACCAAAAAGTGTATGCCAAGTGTATTTGGCCAAACACAGACTGCCTTACACACACATTTGTGACTGAGTAAGATATCATGCCAATATGTCACTTTTAACATGTATGGAACAATATTTCTGTTGCTGAACACAATTCGTATATGCTTTGATTCCAAAATGTAGCCATCAGTTTTGAGGTCACTAGTCATTTTGGATCACAGGCTCATTCTTTTTTTGTGTAGAATCCCAACTAACCAATGTGACATTTGGTACATCCACTGTATAATATGTGCCTTGTATGCTAGGTCACATGTAATTGGGCTTTCATTACATCATCCGCAACAGTGAAGGAGCATCACACCTGACACAATAAAGACTTTTGGCCTGTTTGGTACACCTGTCCCTCATGATATCAAAGAACCTGATGAAAGAAAAAACAATGATTTTGTGACTTTTTGTTTGTCTGTATTGATGTTACAAAATTTGTATACATCTATCACTAGCATAACTCATAAGTTAGCATACAAAATGTGTCTTGTCACATGATGGCCAAAACCAATATCTTAATACACACTTTTACAGTGACCTGTTGCCTATCCTCATCCCATGTCATGGTCAAAACTCACCAATCCACCACAACTCTCTCCATGGCATTCATTCCATAAAAAAGTTGTCAAGTTAAAGTTGTCTTTAAACCCACTTGAGTGTCTAAATATACATTCCATGTGAATCGATCCACACCTACTCCAAACTGGGCGACACATGATATTGATCTTGAAGCCCGTCACAGATTTACCCTAAGTGTGTCCGCTGATCGTCTCTATGAACCATTGGTTTTTTTCTTTTCTTTTTTTCCTTATACTTTACTTTTCTTTACAGTAGGTTTTTGTTGCTTAACCTATGTTTATGCCAGGAAAATACTGCACCATATAAGATCTATTGTTCTAAGACCACTGCTAATCTATGATCTTTGCTATTATGTCCATCATTTGATAATTCTAAGCACGCATTTAGTGTCATTTACGATTAATGCATTCAGTGTCATTGTCAGTCCTTATATGGCATGCTTTCTTTGACAATGTACCTGGTTACTGATAGATGTGACAAACTATGCCTACTCTTATTCTGTGCACATTTTCTTTTTTTTTTGTTATACCTTTTCTAAAACCCAATAAAACTATTTGAAATAAAAAGAAAATCTCACCGATCCAGGCCTGTGACATCATCTGGCCCAGGGGGCTCCTAGATATTATCTAATGCGACCTACCCCTTATCAGTGCAAAAGTTTGTGAACTACTGAAGGATAAACATGAATACTTATGGCACAGTGAATAGTGTCCACTGTGAGTAAGGGGCCTGCATTTTGGACATGACACACTTTGAAATGGGAGTCAAATGAAATGAAGTGTTAGGTCAAGAAGTTAGGAAACTCTTCCTTTTAGCTATTGTCCATATAAAAGCATTCAGGGGCATATTTTTAAACACACCTCATATTTTGACCTGGCAAGGATATATGTTTATGACAGACGTACCTCAGTGTTTCAATAGTTTGATCCTGTCACTCAGCCCCAGCCTGGCTCATTATTCTGACTGAGCACTGTTCATTGTCAGGCCTTGTTCTCTGCAGCTTTATGATCATGATGTCACATGACCACAGCCTTCCCTTAACTTTCACATGCAAAAATGACCATGTGCCCATCTAATAATTGACCTCAAGGATGCGTTCTACTCTGAAGGGGTCAGGGAGCTACTGGTAGTTACCATATAACTGTTTGGAGAGCCCTGATCTGGGGTGAATGATTTGTGGGGTAATACACACAGCTAACAGCATTTTCATTTTGTTTGTACAGAATACATATTTATGCACAGTTGTAAAGAGTATATAATGTGTTTCCTAATTTCCATGATGTGAGTGGTCAATGTATCACAAGTAAAGTAAACATATACTTACATATATCACTACATACACACCAAATAGAATCTAGGGCTTTAAACACACAACACATATTAATGGTGTTGTTTATTTGACAATGTAGAGTGCTTACACATCCCAAACATCATTGTCCTATATAAGCACCAAATTATGTGACACTTAACATTAATCAGTACACTTCATTCAGGAACTCAAAGGAACATTGTAGCTTGTGTTAATTGAAATAACCCAGTTTCACAGATTTGCATATGCATTTCAAACAAGTGCCTGTTGCCCTGGTGAGCCATAGAGCTAGCCATAAAAGGAAAGGACCTACTTTGCCAGCAACTCCAGCTCCTCTGTCAAGAAGGCTGGGGCCCTCTCACCTGCTCAATCTGACATGGTTGCTCCCAGAGGTCACAAACAGTTGAAAAAGTGGAGGAGGTCTTGATGGCAGCAGTGTTAGGAGGCAAGTCAGCTCTTTTCCAACCGCCGCGTACATGTACGCCACGTATGCGATCTTCAGCGGAGATGAACACAACCATTGGCCTTCTACTGTTATGTTCACCAACGTTATCCTATGGCTGTGTCCATTGTGGAGTTTACCATCCACTGTGCGCTTAACTTCCACCATGCCCATCTGTTTCCAAATGTCTTATCGGTGAGGTCAGGCACCTGCCGTTTTAAAAGTTCAAAATAGTCTGTTTGTGACTGTTAAGTGCATCACCACCACTCAAAATGGGGGCTACTTTATTTATATATTCAAACTTCGATGGACACTCATTTTTTTTAAAGTAAACATTAATATGTAGTGCTTTACTGTGCTGAAATGCGATATTTGCGCTGTGTTGTGTACACCTCAATTGATGGTATTTTTGGAGGCAAACAGTTACAAAATTAATGTGTACATATTACATTAGAAATGTTTTATTTACAATTTTTTTAAATTATGATTTAATTTAGGCTACAAATGTCATTTGTGGAGGATAAAGGACAAAAGACAAACGTTTAATAAAAGTATGTATTAAACATTGTATATTTTGTAAAAGTACAGGACTTTAGTGCTAATTATCAAATCTGTTGCTGTGGATAATGTGAAAAATTTTCAAATGTTTTTCCAATGCGGACATATGAGCCCTGGGAGAGTGATGAAAAGATAGCCTCAAATGTACCGCCCATTTCAAGACCGTGCCACCATGGAAGAAATGGATATAATCAAGAAGATCAGGTTGAATATGCAAACTATACAGGATTTATGTCATCAGCTGGAGCCAGATTTTCAGCCTTACAACAGAAATCCAACATCTATTACACCAATAGTCAAACTCATGGCAGTACTTCATTTTGTGGCCACAGGATCCTTCCAATACACTGTGGAAGTATCTGGTGGCATGCCACAACCAACTTTCAGTGGTGTGTTACAAGACGTTCTTTCTTCAATAATGAGACACATCTACAGCTTCATCCAGTTTCCACAGCAGTAGGATTTAGTCAACGTGAAGGGGGACTTTTATGGTTTGGGTCACCTACCACATGTGGTTGGAGCAATTGATGGCACACATATTGCCTTGGTGCCACCACACGCCAGAGAACAGATCTAGCATAATTGGAAACACCTCCATTCAAGTGCAAGTTGTCTTCTTACCAGATTTGTACATCGCAAGCGTCTGTGCGGTTTTCCACGGCTCTTCCCATGATTCCTTTGTACTATGGAACAGCTCCATCCCCCTGCAAATGTCACAACTTGGACCTGAAAGGGCCTGGCTTGTTGGTCAGTACAATCTTTCATAATATTGTCTGGGCAACTGCTAGTTTAATAGTATTAAATTGTGTTATATTTTTTGGGCACTTTTTTTGTCTTCCATCTAGGAGACTCAGCTTATCCCAACCGAGCACGGTTGTTGGCACTGCTGAGGAATCCAACAACGCCATGGGAAGTCTGCGTCAGTGAGGCCCATGGAAGTACGCGGCGGCTAGTGGAGCAGGCTTTTAGACTCCTAAAGGCAAGATTTTGTTGTCTAGACAAAACCTGTAGAGCCCTTCTCTACAGACCCGATAAAGTGTGCAAAATTTCTGTGGCCTGCTGTATGCGCCAAAACATCCTTCTGCAATGGAACAACCCTTCCATCACAGAGGATGGAAACCATGAAGAGCCACTGGGTGAGGATCTTGAAATGCCAAATGTAGTTGATAGTGGTGAAGAGGAAGGAGTTGACTTACATCAATATGTAATTGACAACTTCTCCTCATGAGTGTAAGTATATCTTTACATGTTACCACTTTCACCATTACACCAACTATTGATGGGATGAGAGAAGTATGTGGTGGTAATTTGTTAAGAAGGGCACGTTTAGGGAAAATCAAGCCAAAGGTGTTTGTTGATCAAAGTTTTCACACATTGACTACTGTGTTCAGTTAAATTGTTTATCTTTGATTGTTTTGTGAAACTGTCTCCTCCAAATGTTGGCTTTGCTATGTGTCTATTATGTTATGTTTTATTGGTAATCTTTATGTTTTGATCTGTTTTAGGTTCCTTCACATGTCATCTCCATTTGGAAATTTCACAGTTGTGTCATTTGCAGGCATATGGTGCTACTTTGAAGTACAAAGGGAACATGGGTTTATCCTGGGACACACAGACACAGACTTTGGGTGTGCAGATCTTGTAGCAAGTTGAATGGAAGATTAGAAGATTACATTGGAGTTGTTCTCTGTCATGTGTTGGGACTAAGGCAATATGTGTGCCATCATTAGCTCAAACCACATGTGGTAGTGGAGCCAAATCATGCTAATCTCTCTTCTCATTGGCAAAATCCTCATTGTGTATAAGGTGTATGTAGCTGTTGTTGTGTCTCATCATTGTAGGACATATTTCTTGTGGCACACTACTGACACTTGGTTGTGACATTCCACTAGATACTGGAACAGTGGATTGGAATGACCCTGTGCCTACAGAATGTAGTACAGCCATGTTTCTGTCTATTGGTGTTACTGATGTGGGATTCCTTATGTGAGCCAGAAGATCTTGCCCCAGCTGATGACATGAGTCAATGATAATTTGCCTATTCAGTGTGATTGTTTTGGATATATCCCCATCTTCCATGTTTCCAAGGTCTGGAACTGGAAATGTGAAAACTGGCACTGAGTATTAGTGACATGTATGGATTGTTGGATGATAGTGAAAATATTGACAGATAATTATTGCTCAAATGTTCTAAACATAGTAGTAGATGATTTACTGGTATAAAATGTTTGGGAACCATGGTTGGGAACTTGAGGAAAACATTACCTACTTGCAAATTAGCTATGTTTACACATTCATTTGATTTTTGTCATTGTAAAGTTATGATGCAAGAAAACAAATGCATTGACAGAGTTGAGATAAAGAACAACAGTCTTTGAGTTTTTGAGTTGAGAATTTATTGAACTAAACCTGAAGAAATTAAACAGGGTGCAAATGAAAAAACAAACCAAAAGGGGAAGAAGTCAGTCATGGTGAATGAAACCATGGTTGGAAAGCCAAACTTGTTTGAAGTCCAATGTCCAAAATATGACTAGCATTAGAAAGGCAAATGTGTTCAGAAATAGTCCACAGAGTGAATGGTATGCACAAACTGGAGGAAATTAGGGTTGGCGTTTCTTGCTGATTGTGGCAGAGGTCTTGCCATCCTCACATCCTGGCAATATGCGTCAATGTCACCTCCTGGGGGAGAGAGGAGGATCCACTGTTGCAGGGCCTGGGGTGGCAGCAGGTGGTTCTTTCTATGACAGGGCCTCCCTTCCTATAGCTGTGGCAGATGTAGATGGGCCAGATGTTGTAGGACTGCAGGAAGTGGTAGACAGTGCTCGGAAAGCCCTGCACATATCGGTGTAAATGTCCTGCAGCACCCCAGTCAGGGAGCCCATATTGGTGTTGTGAGCCTCCACCTGATAATTGAACTCCCTCTGCAACTGCTTCATCTCCCGGAGCTTGGTGAGTACCTGAACCATCATGTCTAGGGACTAATGATAGGCTCCCAAGACTTGGTCGATGGTGTCCTAGGTAAGAGTGACCCCAGTGGCCTCACTATGCTGGCCCACAAAAGCCTTCTCACTAACTCTACCCCCACTACCATGTGCCCTTGGTAAAGTGTGCCCCATCCAACTGGGTCCTAGGTGAGCTGGAGCTGGTGGTGCTGTGGTCTAAACATTATCCAGGACTGGGGGCTTATGATTAGTGTTACAGTAATAGGAACACAGGAAGTGGAGGCTTCGGTTGGCGGTGGTGTTACAGCTGGGGTGGGAGATGTCGATGTGAGCCCAGTGAGACTCACCGAAGCCGTCAACCCAGGCTGACTCATCCAGATTACTAGGAGTGTTGTCCTAACTGAAGGCTTTAACCTGGGCTGGAATGAAGGTACCTTCAGTGGCTGATTCCTGGCCACGTGGTCTAGCAGTTGGACCTATTGAGAATTTCAGAAAATTGTTATTAGTAAAAGTGTATATTTTGCATCCACATCTTTTGAGACAAACAATGTAGATAGCTAGAAGAAACAAAGGTAGAGATTGTTATGATTATAGGTTTTCAGTGGTATTGAACATATTATCCTACATTTGTGCTATTTCCAAACAGTACAACTTCAAATAAGCACGAAATAAGATGTCCTGAAATGTTTATGAAGTGATTAGGTAGTGTAGCTCACATCTCCCAACCATTCAACCCAACACAGTAAGCAGAAATGTGTAATTGACAAATCCAAGGCCTAGCTGACTTCAAAACAGACATTTACACTACTTGAATGGATGTTTGGCATTAGTCATCATGTGAACAGTGCAGAGTTAATTTTTGGAAGTACCACTTATATTCAGCATAGAAATGTTCATACCATACATTTTTTGTGTCAACACAGTTTGATTTGTGATAGTCACGACATCAATTCAATTGGTTGAAAAGAACAGGACAACATCCAGAAAACAACACATACCATTTTCAGAAGAGAGCATTGAATAGGGATTGATCAGTTCTAGACACTTTACCATATGTAGAAATCTGTTAGACAAGAGAGCATGAGCAATATGACATAGAAATATTCTTTTAACAAATCAGAAACAGGGCATTGTGGTAGTTGTAGTCATTTCAAAGACAACTTCCCACATCTTGCAAAATGGTTAGTGGAGCATACCTGTGGAAAATATGCAGTTGAAATGGGGCAGCCACTTACAATATGACACACATATTGCTAATGGTTTATTTGGTGTTCTAACACTTACAGGCACCACTCCACCAGGCATTCCTGTTAAGCCTTCAGGATGTAGGATCTGCAAGACATTCTCCTCCCAAGCCATGAGTTGTAAAGGGGGCCTGGGAGAACCACCACCAGTCCCCTGGGCCTCCATGTGATGCTTGGAGGCCATGGAATGCCCTCTCCCCCGCAGGTCATTCCATCTCTTCCTAATTTCCTCCTGTGCGTGCAGGTTGTTGGCTACAGCATTCACTCTGTCAACTATTCTGGCCCACATTTGCCTTTTCTGTGATAGGGGTGTATTTTGGACACTGGGATTCAAGCAATTGTAGCTCTACTCTTATGATTTCATCCACCACGACTGACAATTCTCCCTCAGTAAAATGGGGATTTTTGGGGCCTGGCATTGTGCAAAGAAATGTAGTGAAATCAAATGAATTAACCACAAGGAAATAAATGAAAGAAGATAAAGGGACAAAAAACAGCAAAAAGCCAAAAAAACCTCACTTGACTGCAAAACGTTCTGGTAGTAAATGTCGGGGTGGAGCTGGAATGGCAAAAGATCATGGTCTGAAATGAGGTATGTTTTATAATGTGGTATGCAGGTGTTTCCATTTGTCCAATGGACATCAGTTGTGTTATACTAGCATCCATCCAATGGCCACAGTGATGGTGGATTGTTGAGCGCGTACTGCAATGGACTCCCTCCGTCAGGGAGCTGCTGCTAGGAGACCACCAGCACAACTGTGAGACCTAAATCTGCTCGGCAGGAACCCGCCACCCTGGCGGCGGAGTTCTATTTGTCAGCATTGGAGTCCGCCGCATCAGCAGCATTGAGCCGCAACAGGAAACACTTTGTAGGTGCAGACGGTGAGTCAGCCTGCATGCATCTAAATATGGCGGGCGAAAGACCGTTGACTTGGCGTAGTACTTGGGACCGCCGCCGTGGCGGGACGGCGGTAAGACTGTGAAGATCTAAATCAGGACCTAAGTCTATTGGCTTTAACATGAACATAAACATGAGCATGTACTCTCCACCTAGGGAGGCCCATCAAACATTTAAGGCAGACCCAAAGCAAACCTTGACATGAACCTAAAGTTGCCCCCTGAAGACATCCAGAATTTACTGTGGCAGGATATAAAAGGGACCTATGTGCTAAACCCCTTCTTATTGCATTTGTCAAATAGTGTACAATATAAAACTTGTTCCTATTGTATTTTTCACATAATTCAAAATGTAAAGCCCCTGCCTATTGCATCTTTCATGGCATTCACAATGTAAAACTAATCTCTATTGTATTTGAAAGCTGGTTTACAATGTAAAAACAAATTTAGTTCTGTTTGCCGTTCACAGTTGTCACAGGGTTCACAATGTAAAACCCTTAATATGGGGATTGCCAAAAAGTTGTCAATGTAAAATTCCTTCCTATCCTGCCTATTTTGCAAATCTGGTCAAGGAGGTCCCAGGGCAGTCAGAAGTTACTGGTTCCAGTTGTGTCAATTGACGCCTTTCACTTCTGGAGTTCTTGGGACTCTGTGCCCAGAGCCTCAAACTGGAGACCAAGTACTCTTTTTAGCTCTTTGTTTCTGAAGGGGAACTATGCAGATCAGTCCAAGGCTGACGCAGGAAGCTGCTGTCAGGTAGAAACTCTGAGCACAGCAACGCACATCATTAAAACTCAGTAAATCAACGTTAACCAATGGTTTTGCTTTAAAACTGAAAAGTTGTTTGATGCACACACAACTAAAAACTACAAAATGTTTACAAAAACTGCAAGTTGCATTACAAATTTGAACTTCTTCTATAGGGACTTTGCAGATTAAGAAGGCAACTAACCTTGTAAATGGAGGCTGCTCCCATTACCTATGAGGCAATCTGCATACCAGCAGGCTCTAATAGTGAAAATCAGCACTGGTTTGTATGGGCGCGTATTAGAAAACATGAGGTGTTTCATGATCATTGACGTTAGGCCTACAAGCTTTGTTAAGTCGCTCACTATGTAAAATGGGAGGCCTAAAGGTTTTGTCACTACATATAATAATCAAGAATGCAAGCATGTTAGCTTTAACTGGAATATGAACATGTCAAAGTCATCTCTGCCAAGAGATATCCATCAAACGATTTAGGCACATCCAAGGTATACATTTACATGAACATGAACTCTCCTTCTAGAGACACCAAACATTTACAATGGCTGGTCCTACAAAGGGATACGTGTACTATACCCCTTACTATTTTATTAGTCAGAGAGTTTGGCTTTTGGCAAGCAGTTCAATGTAAAATGCCTTCTTATAATATTAGTCAGAGAGTTCATAATATGAAACCCCTTCCTACTGTATTGGCCATGGGGTTAGTTCATGAAAAACCCCTTCCTACTCTCTTTGACTTGAAGTCTGTGTTTGTAGAGAAAAAGATGGACATGAGGGAGCTTGGACCCTTCTTTTAGTACTACTTCTTACAGCTCTTATTCTATTGCTATGCTGTCATGCCAGGCCTAAAAAAACAATCCAATAGATTTCTTTAAAAATCAGGGTTTGTTGCGGGGGTTGTAATCAAATTCCCTTGCCTATCGCAGATATCTATAGGAATCTATAGTAGAAAATACTTGTCTTAAAGTACTTCTTAAATATCTTTTTCTGTTGATCAATATCTTTTTCTGTTGATCACATAAGGTAAATAGACAGTTACACTGTTAACCAAGACCTAAAAATCCCAATAAATCAAAACAGCTGAATAATCCACAGCTCCATGCTCTCTATCCATATATGTACAAATCTTATGAAACAAGAAACCGCTACATACAAACAGCCCCAAACACAGCCCGCAACACCAAAAGCTATTTCATACAATGATTCCTGTGGATATCCTTTGAGAGGAACAGCATGACACGGAAATGCATCTGCAGTTAGTACGTAAGCTTACTGCCAATATTAAGAGAAGAAAGAAAACATACAGGAGAAGGACATTCCAACACATTCTCAAAACATAGCTACAAAGACCTTAGATGTCTACGGAGAATCAGACTAACAAATTACATGTTCAAGAACCTACTGCACATGACGAAACAAACCATCAGATCGTTATCTATATTTTGTACTCTTCTAAGATTAAAACAGTACACCTCCTATATTGGTCAAGATACTTTACAACTAGCAGAGGTGTAGCCATGTGGTATACCTATCAGGTTTAGCAAGGACAACCCAGAACTCAGGGAATCCTAGTAACAATTTTTGATAATTAGTCATCATGGGAAATTTAGCAAAGAGAAGCTTACATTGATCTCAAAAAGGTGGACATGCCGATGATGTCTCATAAAACCTAAAAAAAAAAACATTTTCTAAATATTTTTGTCTAAAATCAACAGAAAATATCCGAAAATCGCAATGAGCCACAAATATAATATCAATCCAGCAGTACTTCTGTTTCAGACTGGTATCCTACATGCTGAGGTCCACAAAGGGCACAACGCAGGCACTTACCAGCTTTAGCTATGCTCAGTGCTAGTTGGGCAAAACAAATAACCACAATCAAGAAGGAATTTGTGCTGAATTGATTGCCTATGGAAAGATGCGCCCAGTAAAACCCGCAACACAATACATATTTGGGAATTTGCCATGTTTGGGAGAAGAATGATGTTGTTCTTTCAAGGTTTCCGACAAATAATTTTCTTGGAGAGGCAAATTTACTCAAAATAAAGTCATTTCAGAAATTCCCCAGCTTGACCTTATGAAAACTGCTCAAAATGTCTGACAACTAATAATGGCATGGTTAAAAAAACGAGAGCGGGTGTGAAAATAAGCACACACCATAAAGATGCAATGTGACACGTTTCAGAACAGCGGCCTGCTACTGTAAATTATGGGGCACTGAAGTAGTCAAGCATGCCATTTCTCTTTGAGAATTAGAAATTGTGGTAACTTCTAGGAATGGTCACTTGTTTTCCTCCCCAAATGATGTTCATCTGAGGTCCTGAACCTTATTGTAGCATGCCAGAAACCTAACTCAGTGTGGGATGTTTTTCTATGATTGCTGCCCAATTTTATGTTTCCCAAGCTCATATGAATAGTAGCGTTTTTGTTTTATTTGCAATCTATTCACTGACGTCCTAATTACTCCTAGAACACTGCAAAAATCCAGTTATACTCCAACTGTTTACTACAGGCAACATTTATACGTGCTAGTTTGTGACAGGAAAACCTAAATATCTGCCTGTGCCTATCTATGCCATAAACCATCTTATTGAATCTCAACCACGCTCTGATCAAATGCTCCTTAAACAAATGTATAACTATTAGCTCAACCGCAGACTTAAAAAGATCAGAAGTTCATATCTGTGTATCAACCTCTTTAGCAATAAATTCAGAAGTCTGAGACAAAGTTTTAGCTAGCTACCTCTGAAATCTCAAATGAGTGGTATAGTCTCAACAAATATTCACACTCTTCATTATAGAAAAACATTGTTGGCTTAATCAGTTAACTCACAGAGGAAGTGCTGGAATGGACTCTTACTACTGACAAATTGAAACACTGAGGACCCAAGCTATACTTAGGCCAAGACAGCAGTTTCCTTAAATATCACCACTACTCCCCGATTATGGGGGTGGCCAGGCTTTTATAAGTTGGCGCCATGCTGCTGTCCAGTTTCTTCAGCCATCCCAACAACGCCGCCTGGTATAGTGTGTGGTGCTACACATCAGTAAGATTCCCTATGCAACTGTGCATGTGTGGGGCTGAATCCCTGGGATTTTCTAGGCCTTTGAGACATTCGTAATCCCGAAAATTGCCCTATTCATGATGCGTGGCCCCGGGCTTGGGAGGATGCTTGGGATCCGCCATACCCAAAGGTGGACAAGCACCATAGGGAGGGTTTACAAAAATCTGATTTATTAAAGAAACAGAGCCAAAGTTCACAACGTCCAAATACTGCTTTATTATTGTTGTGTTTAGGCCCCCTTAACTTCGTGTTTGGATTTGTTTTATTTTTACCGTCTGCTACTACTTTTGACCTAAATATTCATAAGCTCTTGGGGTTGCAGTCATTTGCACTACATAAACAAACAAATAAAATATTACAGAGGCAATGATGTCATGTGAGTATTCCATGTCTGCCCCGACAGAGGCCCTGACCATACGCCCTGATTATGAGTTGCACCGTCCTAGGGTCCCGGTAAAATTGCTTGAGAGTTTAAAACTAATCCCCAGTTGAATGAAAAATTACTGTGTGAGGACTGATATTTCAGGTCAGAAAATCACCCACATTCACCTTTCCATTGGTTTTTGCTTCATACATTTACCACCTGCTTTGAGAAGGGGAGTGATGAAGAGGCTTTTTATTTGGAAAAACAATCAGAAAATGTAGCCTTATAGCTTGCTGCTGAGGGCTGTACTGGTTATTATAGGCCCAAGCCACAGGCGAGGGCCGATAATGAGGGAGAGGGCCTTTAACAATGGCGACAGCCTGAGGTACAAGCGCTCTAAGGCTATTAGAACAGTCCAACCACTGAGGATAGAATGTTCTAAATTACAAATGGAGAAACAGAAAGACAAACGGGATGCTATAACAGAAGACTTGTATCAGCCATTATTAGCTTTGAGCCACCTTAATGTCTTTAATGGAGCTCCCAACATTCTGATGTTCTAATGAGGATTGGCTGCTGCAGCCAAAAGCCTCATGTGACTTTTCCAGATGGAACTACTGACAGGAAAATTCAGGTCAGTTTCTTTCATGGTAAACGGGGTGTGGAAAAATCAGCCCACTTGGAATCAGGGGAGCACATTTCCAAGAGGTAACTCCACTCCACCGACTCATAACCAGCCCCCTAGTGGTGCTTAAGAACGCAATTTAAAACACTAACACAATTTGCCAGTCAGAGCGGTCATTTTAAGCTGCTTTTATTTACTTGTCTCTTGCCTCCATCACAGACACAGTGATAATTGAGGTGCTTAACTGCTGCTTCTGGGAATTCCGATAATGTGAGTATTGTGTTACTTAGATATGGCATCCATTACCTGGGAATTACAAGTAATCCCCTATAGATCTCTTATGGAATGTTGAATCCCATGCGGAAATCAGAGCTTCCGCACAGACGTCAGTAGGTTTTCCAATAATTCCTGCCCTTTTCCTTCTGACAAATAGCTTCAGGATTGATTATCAGATCCTTTGGACGGAAACAGGAGTTTCAGCCCAAATCGGTATGAGGAGCCCTTTAGAATTACTACATTCTCAACAGTATTCAAGCAATAAAGCAAACAAGTAACTGCTTGTAGCATTTCAGCGAGAGTACAGTGATGTGTTCTAACTGATACTTCATAAGGCATCATGTAAGGAAACATCACAGCAAACATGGCTGTCTCTTTCTAGCCAAAATGTCAGTTTTTTATGTCTATTTTTTCAATTTAGAGGATTTATGATTGTTGTATCTTAGGTGACCCTGGTTTTGAAGTTTTTGGACCAGATTAGACAAGACATTTCCCATGGAGAATGTTGGCAGGCGGCCTTATAAGAAAGTAAATAACGGAGCAAAGGGCTTTGCTTCGCTCCACATATCACAGCCCCACTGAACCCTGAGACCATCAGTCTTTGCTGTATCTCAAGACCGGCAAGCTTTGGGTCAATTGATTTGTCACACATCTTACCTCAGCATTACCAGAAGATTCTAAGACGTCTAGTGCAGCATAACTATTTATTGCATAACAGTGTCGCACTATGATTAGGAGTGTCGTGCACAGTAGTGAATTATGCAGCCAGGGGATTGCACTTGTAATATTTGAAGTTGGTACCTGAGAAGATTATCAAAACAGTGAGCTGACCCATGCCAGATGTATTCAGACTTCGTAAATATTTTTGTTATATTAAGTACAAATTAAGCATTGACCTTGGCAATCGTTTTAATTTTTATATACGAAACCTGTTTATCAACCGTTTCTCAAACACAAAATAGATACAGCTTGGCCTGCAGTGGTTCGAAGGAACATTTTCAAGAGAGGTGGGGGGAGCAGTGCAATCTTCAGGCAGTAATGGTGCACGCTTCCCTCACACAACGAACAAATAACATACACTCAACTTCTTTCAGAGAGACAATTAGTAGAGCATTCCCACACACAAAGAATGAGTACGACATTTAAACAATAGTGCACGTTCCCTTATGTTCAGCGACATGGAGGGGGAGTGGGGCTGAGGAGTTACCAGGAAATCCCTCCACGACACAAGGTAAAAAATAGATGGATGCACAAAGGGAGGGCTGTGGGAGGCATCGGGGTGCCTAAAATGGTAACTGTGTATTGTGTGGACTCAGTCACTGCTGAGATAGTAGATGTACCAGAGTTGTGACTCTAATTGAGTTTTTGTGATGTACCTCTAAACTGGTCTGCATAATGCACCAATGTCCCAGTGGAGTTTTCCAATGTACCTTTCTACTGACATGTACCATGCACTGATGACCCAGTGCTGGCCCATTTACAAGACTCTCGAGTTCAACCTTTTTTTGTAATATGTTTATTGTTTTTAGCTTACGAACACGCTCATCAGTGTGTGTATCAGAGCGCTCATACAAGTATTTACAAAGACAGTTGTCCTATTATTTCACGGCACCACCCTTACTACTGCCACCTTTGCAACAACTTTTTCATGGAGTTTAACTATCGACAACCCCTATTTTGTGCACGCAAAAACACTTAGAAACACTTCCTACGGCTAGGACAGCACTCTAATGTTTATCTTAACTATTTCGTATGAAGCAAAGAGTCCAATCCACAATTGTAATTCTTATAACTGTGATTCAAATTCAACAAATAAGAAAATCCGCCAAACCTATCATTTCAGATTTCAAGCCCTCTATTAATCCCTTGTTCACTTAAAAAATCAAACTTCAGCCAACACGTTTAGTTCCAAAGAACTTTTTCAAGGCTACACAGTCATATATACAAACAATTAAAATCAGTATTAGTTCATCATATGCAAAACAGTAATACCAATGCTATAAGGGATGGACAACCAACATAATGAGTATGACAATACTGCTTTCATAAATTATAAATCATAAAACCCCTCATTGTATTTTCTTTATATTAGTGGGCAGATGTGATTGTACTCCAAGACAGAAACTTATACACACATCCTACTCTCAACACCAGTATATCATATCAAGTTTTGTTTATTCCAACAATGGTAAAGCTCATGAGCATAAAATATTCCATTATCATAATTATACAGTTAGACATAGTCCATTAGTATTCCCAAATAACCATTACATTTCCATTTGTTACATACCACCATAATCAGTCCAATATATCTACCATTCCACAGCCCGTAAACTATATTTATATGTTATTAAAACGTCTGTAAAGGAATTGAAAACAATTGATTTATTGGCAGTATCCAGTCTAGACAAAATGCAGGCAAATGTGATTACGAAGGTAAGGTAGAGTCAATTTGACAAGATGGAAATCCTAGAAACTTGAGCTATAGATAGTGCATTAATTTACATGTTCATTTCACTATAATGCCCAGTTAATTAACCTCATGGAGAACCGCAGATGATGCACCCATACTGGGGGACCGGACGGAAGAATAGTTTAGCTTTTTATTTGTGGTGATGATCAATAATTTGGTTTTGTTTATATCTCATTTTAAGTAGTTTTGCCCCATGCAGTGCTGAACTGGCAAGACACATCAATGAGATTTGGTAGAGAGCCTGGACACTGGTTACCTAGCTGGATGATAAACTGGGCATCATCCACAAATGATAGTGTTTTGCATGCAAAGGAGCGAATGATCTCTGACAGTGAGCACACATGAACACTAAACTGCATGGGCAAGGGAGTAGAGAACTTTCAGCACCCAGAGGGGAATCAGTCGGTCTGTAGATCTATATTGCACCAGATTAACGTTTTTAGACCCAGCCTCAGAAAAAGAAAGAAAGAAACCACAGCATGAAACATTGTGCTGGGATTCAATGGTTCACCATATTGAATGTGCTGGAGAGATGCCACAGGATCACTGCTGCCAAATCGTCCTCAACCACAATAGTTCATAATTCTTCTGCGACCACGATCATAGGTGTTTCTGCCCCTCTGTTGTGCAAGAAGCCCAAGACCTCAGACTGCTCTAATAAACTGTGAGAAGGGTAATGAGCAACCAAAAAATTGGAGTATTAATTGAAGGGGGTGAGAACCCACTTCAAATAATAATCACAATCCTTGTTAGGGTGAACCACAAAAGTCACTAAATAAACTTGTGCAAATTAATGCATTTTCCTAAAATTTCTTAAAAGGCCTTTTTAAATTTTCTTCCCAGCATATTTGATAAATTAGTTTATATATTGAACATTTGCAGACCATTTTTTAAGACACAAAGAATGATGTATTGCTTGTTTTGATGTGCACATTGATTGAAAAAGAAATACTTAAACTAAAAACTTAACTGGATGTTTCGGAAAGACAAAAAGTTTTCTTTTTCTTCTATGCATCTACTTCCTTGCTCTCATTGAAACTTGAAATTATTTTAGTTTAAGATATGATTGGTGATTTCATTTATTTGTTTAGGAGTTTTTTAAAATACATACATGTTTCCATGAGGCCACTTAGGATAATTATAAAATGAACAGGGCAAAAATCATGGAAGCATAGGGAAATAAAAGGAATTAGCATGGAGTAAACACATGCATAAATGATAAAAGAAAACATGGAGACCTCTGAGTAACTTTTGTTTAGAATTTACATTGATAAGGAGGGAAGAGGAGAGATATTGAATGCATCTCTCAAAATTAAGGTTCAGCGTTGTTAGGTCGAGCCAGAGCTAGTGCGCAAGAGCTGCTATGGCAATGATCTGTTGTAGTACAGTACGGGAGAGAAGCATCGCCCACTCCCCCGCCCATATTTTTCATTGGCTTGTGTCTTTGTCCTTCGTAAATGCTGTCTTCTGATTCCTAAATAGGCTTGTTAGTCCCTCCTTAGTACCGCCATGTCTTTACTTGTAACCTCCCATGGCTACTGGCCCCTTTACTTGGTTGTTACACGGTACGTATACTATTTTCTTTATTGAGTTTCTCCTACATTAGGCACGACAACATGCTTTGCTTACGTTCAGCGGCCATGCCCGCTTTCACTTTCGAAGCAGCCGGGACAATGGCGGCCGTTTGTTTGCAATGCCATAAGTCTTGCATTTAAATGAGAGACCTATAGCATTGCAAATTTTTTTTTTTTATTGATGTGTTCGGGCACAGCGCTGCCTCGCACGGCACCCAGTTTCATGTTTTTTTTTATGGGTGTGTTCGGGCGCCACACTGCCTCCCAGGCTATGATTCCTGTTCGGAGTGAGTTCGCCAGTAAACAGGAACTCCAGTGTGCCAATGATTGTTGGAGCTGCTTGAAGGATTCTTCGATCTCCCCGGCGCTGTACTTTAGTCTGAATTAATACCATGCCTCCACGGACTCTACACAGTGCCGCCTAAAATGTATCTATTGCGGAAAAATTTTATAGTAGTGCGCGGGGAGCAGAGCACGCGCTCTAAATAGGCCACACACGGAGAGCGGTGCCCGGTTTCATGTTTTTTTTTAATGGGTATGTTCGGGCGCCACGCTGCCTCGCAAGCGCCCGGTTTCATGTTTTTTTTTAATGGGTATGTTTAGGCGCCGCGCTGCCTCGCACGGCTATGGCTTCATGGTTTTTTTTTCTTTATCTTTCCGCACCATTGCAAATGCTTGTGTTTTCCCATTTCCTAGTTCCAACGCCCAGGGAGCGACATCAGTAATGCGTAGGGATCCCAGCGCTATTATCCCGAAAAGAGACCCGAGTTTGACAAAGTTACTGGTCTCCGGACTTCACAGCACAAACCATGGAGATGAATGCAGGGGGTTTGCAGGTGCGGCGTCTGCCTCCCGCTGGTAACATGTGATCCTTCTGTAGAAAATCCAACCCACCCCTCTCGAATCATGACTTTAAAGGTCCAAGTTCAAATAGTCTAGTTAAAAAAAACGAACTCTTATTGATAGCTGTCTGTGCCTGAGGCGAAAACCATATAATTTGATTGGTTGGTCTGTTGATTTTTCTAGCATGTGATTGGTTATTGAACCTAGACAGGCTTTATAATTGGCTCTTTTGATTTTGTCGCTAGCCATATTAGAGGCAGTGACTGTCGCTAGGCTGCTTCTGAAACATGTGCATTGCTAGCGACAGCAGAGTGATTTGCGCAGATTCAATTTTAGAGCTAATAGAATCAGATACTACGTTTGTTTCCCTTAGCATCTGTTCGGTTCAACGGTCCTATTCTCAAGAGGCGCTATAAAAACCAATGCATTTCAACTGAGACCCCAAGAGACTGTTTTTACTTGTACTGCATGCCTTCCCTCTTTATCTTTTAAACTTTTAATTTGCACAAAAGCTTAAGCGAAGCCGTAACTTTGTTGTTTTATTAATATCAGCCACACAACCATGTGATGTCTATTAGCCATCCACAATAGACCACTTTGATACACCGTCTTCGCTCTCTGGACTTTTATCAAACTGCCTATGACCGTAATTGTATTTACTCCGATTTAGGGGTGCTTGGAGCCATGGATGGCAGAAATGTCACTTGAATAATGCAGAACAAAAGAGTAGCTCTAAGCCTGCAAATGTTTACTTGAGGGTTCCTTGGACTGGTTATCCAGTTTTAAAGATCAATTGAACTGACCTGGCATGAATATTTTAGAAGATCCTGGAGTAAATTGGTCTTCTCTCTTTTTTTAACACCTTATCTGCTTTCTAATCCCTCGCCTCCTGTTGTCGTGTTAAATTTCTTCCCGCCCCCCGTTGTCCATGCCGTCTTTACTTCTGCCCCCCTACCGTTGTCTCCCGCCCCACTCCCATTGTCCGTGCCGCCTTTACTCCCACCCCCTCCCATTTACTGCAGAAAGTACAAGAAAAGGGTCCAGGCACCTTGCGCTTACCTTATTTCCTTATAAGTTACACCTTTTACCTTTAGATCTGGTGCATTGGTAGACTCGATCACCACTAAGTTCAAGGGTAATTTTATTTTGCTTGGATTTTCATTTTAAGGCACAGGCTTACCATTGTGATTTGAGCAAATAACCATACTTTGGATCTCACTCACACACAGGGATGCTTATGAGTGCAGCACGCTCGGCTGTAAAGCAGCTGCTTCTAACACTTCTCACTCACCAAGCACTCTTGCTGCCTGTGCTAAAATTGTGTGTGACCGATTAAGCAGCAACAAAACACTTAAAAGGTCCCAAAGGCGAGACCTATTGGCTATGCCAATACTTGTTTTTAACTGAAAGCAGTTTGATTGGTTTCTTAAAATCAGGTTAAGACGGTTCCTTAACTGAAGGCCCAAGACCTCCAAAGATCTATCTTTGTGTTTCATTGTTTTTGGCCTGTAAAATGTGTTATGTTGCATAATCTCACATAATTTCAATATGTTCCCAGTACTCTTGTTACTCAAAATTCCAGAAATTACGAGATTATGCCACGTAATGTACTTATTTGCTGTAAAAATGTAGCATGAGTGCACAGCACAAATATGGTCAATAGAACTTGAGCCGTTGTTGTTTATGGTTCTTGTATTCTTTGCACTTTTTAAAATTAAGAATGTGTCATGTGGCCCATAATAGACGTGAGACACATTTCTCACTAAAATACAGTACCAAATGCTGGTTTTGCATTTTGTGTAAATATATGTAATTTTGCGTAATTGTCACAAAATTACACATAATTAGGCAAAAGCAAATTACGCAAATTGTGGGTAACACTTCTTGTAATGAATGAGCTGTGCTGCATTGGCTGAGTTTAAAGTTTTCAAGGGCCAGTAAGGTGAGGCCAAATTTTAAAAGTAGCTGATCTTGGTTTGTAAAATGCCGGTTTGTAAAATGCCGTGTAAATAATAGGTAGTCCTCAGAATATGATTCTATGTTGTAATGGGAGCCAGAAGAGGTGAGGCTGGTTCGAATTTCCTGAGGTTCAGAATTTCCTGAGACATACTCTTGCTGACTGATTTTGTATCCTCTGCATTGTTTTGGATTTGAGATTTTTCAGGTTTGAGTACACACTATTGCATTAGGCTAACCTTTGGAGGATTGGTGAACTTGCTAATTCTATAAAATATGAAAGGAGAAGGAAAGGTCAAATTTTTCTGAGCACGGAAAGATGAACTCTAGAATTTTTGGTCAGTGAATTTATCTATAGACTGAAGAACACTGTGTTGTCAAACATTATTCCTAGGTCTTTTGCTCTAGCCATCATAGATGGAGAGCATCCCAGCATCGCAGGCCATGTGAAGGGTAGAGTACGGTTTGGATTAGTCCAATAGTTGAAAATAGGTACCTCTGCATTGTCTGCACTAAGGCAAAGGAAACATCCCCTTATCCAGGAGCTCCTAAGCAGAGAGAGGTTTTGCTGTGTGACCTAAGTTCCAGAAATATTTGACAGCCATTGCCATTTAAAGTGGAACAGGAGATCATATGAGCTAATGATCTGAGCAAGTGTGACAAGAAATGCTTTTATCATGACTAAAATATTGCAAAGGAAAGTGAACACTGCTTTACATAATAGGCATTTAGAATATTTTAGAGCAACCACTATTTATTCAAGTAACCCATTATTTACGTAGAATCTGAAAGGGCTGTCATATTTATATGTAGGTTGTATGACTCCACAACGGATGCCATTACATCGCATGCCATTACAACGCGGTTGTAGCAACGCAAGTGTTGTTACAACGCGTTACCATTACAATGCAAACTTTAACCACGCATATTTTGTAAAAGCATGTTTTGTAAAAGCATATGCATGATTAAAATTATGAAAATATAAATATTTTACAGGTAAATATAAATACTATATATGTATTCAATATAGGTTTATATTTCCCTGTAAAATACTTATAATTTCATAGTACTTGCATGCATGGTAATGCATAAAAACATATGTAAAACTAAACTAATGTACTTATTTTTATAAATGTTTTTATATATTCCACACACAATGATGTTTGTTGAAATATATAAAACTATATATATAAATATATGTATATATTTTATATACATGTGTATACATATATATATACACACATATATTTAATCCATATATATAGTTTTTAAAAATATTTGTGTATATATATGTATTCACATTTATATAAAATATATTTTATAAACACATTTCCTAAAAATCCAACAACCCCTCATCCCCTACCCACACTAAAATTATCCTTCCACCCCAAAACCCCTACCCACCCTAAACCCTAAAATTACCCTTGCCACCCCAAAACCCCTACCCACCCTAAACCCTAAAAATACCCTTGCCACCCCAAAACTCCTACCCACCTTAAACCCTAAAATGACCCTTGCCACCCCAAACCCATACCCACCCTAAACCCTAAAATTACCCTTGCCACCCCAAACTCCATACCCAGCCTAAACCCTAAAATTACCCTTGCTACCCCAAAACCCCTACCCACCCTAGACCCTAAAATTACCCATGCCACCACAAAACCCATACCCACCCTAAACCCTAAAATTAACCTTGCCACCCCAAAACCCCTACCCACCCTAAGACCTAAAATTACCCTTGCCATCCAAAACCCCTACCCACCCTAAACCCTAAAATTATCCATGCCACCCCAAAACCCATACCCACCATAAAGCCTAAAATTACCCTTGCATACCCACCCTAAACCCTCAGATTTCCCTTACCACCCCAAACCCCTACCCACCCTAAACCCTAAAATAACCCTTGCCACCCCAAAACCCCTACCCACCCTATACCCTAAAATTACCCATGCCCCCTCAAAACCGATACCCATTCTAAACCCTAAAATTACCCATGCCACCCCATAACCTATACCCACCCTAAACCCTAAAATTATCCATGCCACCCCAAAACCCATACCCACCCTAAACCCTCAGATTTCCCTTACCACCCCAAACCCCTACCCACCCTAAACCCTAAAGTAACCCTTGCCACCCCAAAACCCCTACCTACCCTATACCCTAAAATTACCCATGCCACCTCAAAACCGATACCCATTCTAAACCCTAAAATTACCCATACCATCCCAAAACCCAAACCCACCCTAAACCCTAAAATTATCCATGCCACCCCAAAACCCATACCCACCCTAAACCCTAAAATTACCCATGCCACCCCAAAACCCATACACACCCTAAGCCCTAAAATTACCCACGCCACCCCAAAACCCATATCCACCCTAAACCTTAAAACTACCCTTGCCACCCCAAAACCCATACCCGCCCAAAACCCTAAAATTACCCATACCACCCGAAAACCCATACTTACCTAATACTTTTTTAATTTTACTATTGTCTATGTGAGCAGATCTACCTGGCTTTGATACATTTACAAATCATTTAATAGCAGATGGAGGTGCATTTGTAAATATTTGACTTCAGTTGAATATTGATTTATTCACATTTACGAAACTATGTAGAAGTTACCTCTCAGTACAGGCCATTCAGCCTTGATAACTCAAGAGAGTGAAGCGCCTTCTCCTGTAAAAACAGTGAATGTCCCCAGGAAGAGACTATGAAGGAGACATGATGAGTGGATGTTGCATATGTATACAGCTAGATAAAATGTGAAATATCTTTTTAGCCAACTATGAAATGTGGTGCATTAAAGACAGATGTGCATAGATTATGCTACATTTTCATGTTTAGAATGAAATCTTCACACCATCTCTTAAAGGTACATAGACACCTAAACAGAGCTGTGCCCAAGTACACTGGTCAGGACTCACGTATTTTACTGAAACTCTTTATTGAAAGTTATCAGTACTTTATGATACAGGTTCAACAAAAGCCTTTAAAAACAGACAGTTAATGTCATTCATAAAAGACAGTCTGCTGATACTTAGATCTACTTCCAAAACACGGAAAACTAGCTCCTGATGCCAGTGTATTTTCATATTTCATAACACATATTTTATGTCCTATCTTTTTATGTGCGGAGACTCTGTAGTCGAAAAGATACTACTCATAAAATACCTTTGGGAATAGCAAACAAACAATTGTGAACTTACACAAAAGTGTAAGTTTACCTGTGTGAATCAGGCCCATATGTCTTCCTTATGTTTACTTATTGGATAGTCAAGGCAACTCAGAGTTTGGGTCATATTTAAATTACTGGATAGATGGCCTACCTCGGGTACAAGTGTATATGAATGCATCTTTGAGAGAAGGAAATGCCTGCACAATATTAAAATAGGTAATGATCACACTTTCAGCACCCTTTCCATTTTAATAGTCAAGTAACTCAATTATCATTTGAACACAAAGAGAACTCTAAATGCATGTTATTATGTCTTTCTAGACCTGTGTAATACATGGGACATGGTCAACGACCCCAACCCTAATTAGTTGACTACAACCCTCAGTTAAATGAGATAGGAGTGTGTTAGCTTGGAGTGCTTTAGCATGTATAGCGGAACAGTATTAATACTGATTGTGAAGCCTTGGCTCAGGTTTCACTCATGGGAGGAATATACATTAATAATCTTTCACTGTGATGGATCCTTAGAATAATATAGCAACATGTGGGTGTAAATACTTGGCTCACATTGCAGCATGCAACAAATCAAAACAGTGCAGCCTTACTCACTCAACAGGATTTAAAACTTTCTCGCTGTAGGAAAGCATAAAAGTTGTGGCCAAATACTTAATTTCATAGTACAATTTTTAAACAAAATGTGCTAAAACTACAGATGCTTTACTTGCAGTTGTAAGGGGCTGATCTAAATAAAAATGTGTCTTGGCCAGCAGAAAAAGAAAGCCCGAGGCTCCTTTGGGATGGTTCTCTTCCCACAAAGAAACATTTTAAAATGTTCTCAACCAGTGCTTTTTGCAGCACACGATCACAGAGTAATTGGCTAAAAAAATCAAATGTTCTTTAGAAAATCTAATAATCTATACATTTAATTGACAGGCAGTAGACATCATCTTTCAGTTCTTATAAGGCATTTCCCTTCACTTCTACATCACACTTTCTTTCATTCCTATTCTGTCCTGTCCAAACAGATACTCAGGCTCTGATTACAAATACTGTACAAACCCCGATTTTGACAGAAATGGAAGTTTGCATCTGAATCAGGATTAAGAGGTGTGCACAATGCTTGCACTTATCCACTAGCTTCTCCCCTACAAATGTTGGCAAGTAAAATTTGGCAAATTTTGTACAATAACAAACCCCACAAGATTCTGAGTTTTGCATCTTTGAATGAGCAAAACTGATTAACTATAGTTATCTGATCATGCCGAACCGGGACAAATTCACAAGTTCAGACTGACCACGATGGAGCTTGGACCTGATACAGGGACCAGGTTAACCCTGCTTATATCCTTGCTGCAAGGCTTCGTGTCACTCAGTGTCAGTTCTGAACAGGGACCGCAAAGTGCTGTGATCAAGATCCTGTGCCAAGTTGCATTGCGTTGTGTCAGTTCCTATGAGGCTGCTGATCAGGAGCTGCGAGGGGCTGCGATACGAGGTCCTGCATCGAGTTGTGTCATGCTGTGTTGGTTCCAATGAGGCCGCCGATAAGGAGCAGTGAGGAGCTGTGTTCTGAAGTACTGTGTCGAACTGCATCAAAAAGCATTGGATTTGAGAAGACCCACAGTTAGTCAGGGAGGAGTACACTCTGATGCCAGTCAAGGGTCAAGGACCAAAGGAGCATGTCTTGGTGATCAGGACTCACTCCAGGCAGAGCACAGCAGCAGGGTTCAGGCAGGTCCAGTTGCAGATCCAAGCAGGTCCAGTGCAGCAGGTCAGCTGGACAGTTGCAGTAAGGCATCTGCAGCTTGTTGTGTCCCTGTAGCTCACACAGGAGGTCACCCAACTGACCCTTGGAGTCACTCTGCATAGCCTGTGATGAAGGCAAGCAGGTCTTCTCTTCCTTCTCAGACAGCAAGGCAGTCCTTCAAGCAACAGTGCAGTCTCTGGCAGCAGGACAGTCCTTCTTCTGTAACTTCCAGAGATCCAGAAGCGTTCTGAAGAGTGGCTCTGGCGGTCCAATATTTAAACCTGTGTCAGCCTTTGTGTGGGGGGATTCCCTGTCCTACCCCATATATGGTTCTGGAAAATTCTTCCCCTTCCCCTGTCAAGGCTCCAAACTCTCTGGAGTGACAAAAGACAGGATAGGTCTGGTGTCAGATTCCTTTGTATGGGTAGGAGGCAAAGCCCTTTGAAAGGTACAGCCTGTAAATCCTCCCACTCATCCTGCCAGGATGGCCCATCCTATACAACCTTAAGTCTCCCTTGTGTTACTGCCAAATACACACACAAAGAAATAGGAGGGAAGAAAAGTCACTAAAGATAAATGTGGCACAAACAAAATTTGTTAGAAGTGCCCTCATCCACTAATAGTGGCATGCTTCATCACTGGGCTTGCTAACACATCCCTGCACAGACCAACGCCTTAGATGGAGCATAAGGGTGGGGAAGACAATACAAACAAAAAGTCTCAGGGATCATTAATGTGCAAAAACAAAGTTTAAAACTGGCTCAGGAATATCCGCTACATCTTTTATTCATGGATTTCCTGATCAGAATTAAAAAATATACTATTTAGGACAGTGATGAAAGGGAACGTTATTACCCCTAAATTCCTCCCATCTGCAAATTTGTCAACATGTTTCAGCCATTATCTGTTGCACATAAGGGTCATTCGGCCTTCATCATGACTATAGATCCCATACAGCCCCTATTATTCTGTCTTTCTTAGTCGGTAGAATAAGGTCTGACCGATTCTGGTCTGATACCTTCTAATCACACTGCAGTTATTCCTGCAATGAAACATACCAAAAGTAAACACAAGACAACTTTCACAGAGGTAAGTGACACTTAACGACAACTTTAAGACAAACAGTACTCATTACAAAAATATATATAGTGCACCCAACACATCCACTCTCAACTTCTCGTGGAACACCTTACTCTGTTGGTGATTCATGCAATCGCCCCTTTCTAGAAAGTAAAGGAGGTGAGACACACCTTCAATTACAATCCTCTGGAGTGTACAAATGTATGCATGACTCCTTTCTGTGGAAACCTCACCCAAAGAACCCCCAGGAGTAGCTCTATTTCTTTAAAAATGCAATGGGACAAATAAAAAAAAAAAAAAAAAAAAGATTGTTACCGAGTTTCATCTACTAATTCTCCAGAATTAGTGTGTGAGTGGGATCGTCTCCCTACTGTCACACACTGAGGTACACAAAGATTAGAAATTTCTGTAATGTCCACCAATATAGAATATAAAGGTGAGTGGTTGGGGAATCTGTAACTAGTGAAACACAATGTTACCTAGGACTGCCCCATTGTCAATTACCAATTTATTTTCAATTACTTTATTGAATAATGCTCCATTGGTTTCTTAAGAAACAAAAAATAATTGTTAGACAGTTAACTTGCAGTGACTAGAACAATTATCTTCCACTAACACTGCTCTAAAAGTGCATACTGACAAAATCAAAACAAAAAAAGTGCGAAAGAATATAATAGTGTTTCTCAAAGTTATAAACTTGCGCATAGACCTACTACCGGTGTCTGTGTTCTAAAAAAGAGAACTCCAAAAATTAGGGGTTTTATAAAAACAGCCTAAAGAGGCTGGAAGACTTACAGTATAAGTATACAGCTTTGGTTTCTTCTAGATCTGAGGGAATACCATACAGTCGTCTCACTCTTATACACTTCCACTATGGTTCCAAGAGTTAAGAGGGACTTGCGCCTGCTCAGTCCACTCTATAGATCACAGAAAAAGCTATCAGAGAATGACATTCAATACTAGGCCATCTAGGCATTAGATTATAATTCTGATACCTTACACTTTACTTTTCCATGGATTCCAAACCAGGCAATTTATGATGCCATACTAAGACCGCATGGTAGTGGATCTTACGTAGTATATAATCAAAATATTCTTTCCATCTCATCAATCTTTGGGGGCAGAGAAAGAACTTTGAGCTGCATGTTGTTGTAATAATGACTTCTGTAAATTAATATTGGAAGTGAGTAGATACTCAGCTTTTATGATATTCAGATTAGCTGGTTAAAATTTAGTCTAGGCGATCAATTAGAAAATTTGACCTTAGACCGTGCTGTGGCGCGAATCCTGCCCAATACAAAAACTCTTCTAGTACGGAGACCATTATATTCATCCTTGTTGACCTTATTATATTGAAGAGTGTCCATTTATACTATGTTTACCTTGGTCGGGAAATATATGTGTTAGACAGACAATGTCTACTATTATAATGTAGAATCGACTGGTAAAAGATTGTTACAATGTCTTCATAGAACAGAATTTGAAAACCTCGGTCGAGAAAATTACGTATTAGGCAGACAATGCCTGCTATTTTAATGTAATATCGGCCGGTAAAAGATTGCTGCATTATATATTACATGAGAGGATTTAAAACCTCCGTAGGTGTATCATAGAGCAATATGTGGCCCGACTTATAGAGATAGTATGCTGGACGCAAGTATGAGTGTCTTAGCATTTTCATAATTGAATCAGCAAAAACAGCTCACATACCCCCCGCCGTCTCAAGGCACATGCAAGATGTAGCCCCTCAATTGAGATAACCCTAACTGCAAAGCTAGTGCTAATTTAATATTGCTGTATCTTTTGCATGCACGCTTACCTCGGTTTCAAAGTCCGATCTAAAAATGGATGCAGATTCTAAGCGCATAGGAAAAACGCGTCACTAGACACATCTAAATAGTGCCGCTGATTTCCGGGGAAGAGCAGTGTCACGAGAGCAGTCGATGGAGGTGATGCTCCTCCGGGAATTATAAAGAGTATTCGACGCCATCTTGGAGTGTGTTTCTACTAATTATGTCATTCCCATAAGCAACTAATTTCATAAACTATTATCATCCTTATTTATGCGTTCAAAAAAGAATTTCGCAATAAACAAGCAAGATTGAATTGGTAAATTCTACTTATTGCGGAAACATCATACCTTCTAGTTAGTTACAATGTGGTGGGAATGTCATGAACATTCGTCGCCATCTTGGAATAAATTTCTACTTGTCATCTCACCCTCATCAACAACTTATTTCAAAGGTAGTTATCAATCTCCTTTATACGTGCTACAAAAGATTGCATAATAAACAAACAAAATTGCATAAGGGGATGCTGCTTACTAGAAAGACATCATAAGTGCTAGTTAGTTACCTAGTGAATAAGTCACCTAATAGTTGTACTGTGAAATAAAGGAGGTTAATGATGATTAAATATCCTATGATGATTAAAGGGACTCGATGTTCTCACTATGGCTATCCATCAAAATGGATTAGATGGAAAAAGATACAAGACAAACCTCTCTACCCTAAAAAATATTTTTTTCCATCAGGCTACACCAACTTTATTATGGAGGCTTTATTTAGTGGCACAGATATGGACTAACCACATATACCAGTCCAATCTACGAAGTGCTGGATTGCATAACCTTGTGGGAATTCTACCTAACTAAATACAGCCAGGGGAGACATCTGATATCTGATGTATAGAGATGGCATATACTTAAATAACTTTCCATATGATCTCTTCATTGAGCCCTTCTTTCACTGTGTTTAGTGAAAAGATCTAATAGGTTTCTCTCTGTTTGAGAGTCTCTTCCACTGACTGACGCTTGAGGAAAACTGCGGGCAAATCCATTGTCCCTGGACCTCCCAGCCGAGGCTGTGTCATCTCGAGCCCTTTGTGCCTTCCTGAACCTGGCCAGTTACTTTCAAGGCCACCACGAGTGCACTGCTGCATTTTCCACACTCTGGTGGGACTTCAAGTCCCAGAGTGCAACGTGTGTTTTCCCGCCACAGACGTCCATCGGTCAGCTGAGAGGGAGGGGCCGGTGGTGTCCTTATCAGCGCGGCTTGCCTCCCGTGGCGTCGGGACGCTTGAGGAAAACTGCGGGCAAATCCATTGTCCCTGGACCTCCCAGCCGAGGCTGTGTCATCTCGAGCCCTTTGTGCCTTCCTGAACCTGGCCAGTTACTTTCAAGGCCACCGCGAGTGCACTGCTGCATTTTCCACACTCTGGTGGGACTTCAAGTCCCAGAGTGCAACGTGTGTTTTCCCACCACAGACGTCCATCGGTCAGCTGAGAGGGAGGGGCCGGTGGTGTCCTTATCAGCGCGGCTCGCTCCCGTGGCGCGGGACGCTTGAGGAAAACTGCGGGCAAATCCATTGTCCCTGGACCTCCCAGCCGAGGCTGTGTCATCTCGAGCCCTTTGTGCCTTCCTGAACCTGGCCAGTTACTTTCAAGGCCACCGCGAGTGCACTGCTGCATTTTCCACACTCTGGTGGGACTTCAAGTCCCAGAGTGCCATGTGTGTTTTCCCGCCACAGACGTCCATCGGTCAGCTGAGAGGGAGGGGCCGGTGGTGTCCTTATCAGCGCGGCTCGCCTCCCGTGGCGCGGGACGCGCGCGGGCCAAGGGCGGGCCCGTCCTGCGCCCGCCAGCGCCAGGAAGAGACAGGACAGGGCCACCCCTCTGACAACTGACTCTAGGGAGTAGAACTGACTTAAGGGGCGTCCTAAGGTACTGTACTCTTTTTTATTTTTTATTTTTTGCTCTGATGAACCCCAGGACCTACAAAAGCAAATAGTTTTGGTATTTTTCAATCTACACTGCCTAATATTGTTACGCTTTGGTTTCTATTTGTGGGATACAGTTACCAGGGTAGCTAAGGCAATCTGATGGGGAAAAGGAAACAGCTGGAAGAGTGCGGAGAGGGCGGGGAGGCAGGGGGAGCGAAACCTGGCCGGGGCAATAAGGGCAAAAGGGCGAAAAAGGCAATCAAATCATCGGGTAGTAACTGTGTGATGGATCGCATCGATAGTCTAATTAATGAATGCGAGGTCATTTTAGAACCTGCCTCGGAGAAACCAGTAGCTAGTAAGAAGAAAAACACATCTAAGCAATGCCCCCCTTCTAACTTGTCAATACCGGATATGTTTCTTAAACAAAACAGTACTAAGGCCCTAGTAAACTGTATTGATAAAGCAATAGAGGAGGAGAGGGTATTAGATTTTAGTGCCAGTCCAGTGATACTTCCGTCAGATACTTGTTACGAAGACCCCCAAGTCCTCTGTTCAAATAGATTTCAGCCATTACTAACGTTAGAAAACCCAGTTTGTGATGAGGGTGAAAGGCTAATGCCAGATTGGGTCTTTGTGGCCGAAACGAATCAAAGGCAGGATGTAGACACAGACTTAGACATTAGTCGACATAATTTAACGGAATTGGTAATGTCATTAAAAACGGAAGTGAGGTCTATGAGAGGTACGATAGAGGAATTAACTCTACTGGTTAAATCGCTGGTGCTAGACTTAACCCAAAGTAGGATAGGGAATGTAAACAATAACTTCCATACAGAGCGCCAGCAAGGAGTTACTCCAGCGAGGGAAATAGGCACTTGGCCATCATTGACACGTAGGCCTTCTCCCCAGCTAGATAATGCCAGTCGAAACTCACGACCTCAGCTGATGCCTAAAAATTTACCAAATACCGTCTCAAGTAACTGTATTGGTACTAGGAGGTTGGGCGACAGGAGGGTACTTGTATTACCTACTAGAAACCCTCCTGGATTAGTGGAACAGCAGCAGAAGGACAATCAGCCTAGTTCACTTCAGCATGGTGCTGTGGTAAAGAATATACCCAACACATATCCTACTTCCAACCCTAATAGAATCTTAATGACCAACGTACCAAAATATGACGCACGAAGAGGCATAGAGAACAGGGAGTCGGTAATCAATAAGGCTATTCACTGGATAAGGCATGTTAGGGGTTGCCGATCTGTAATTAGGGATGACATAGTTTCAGCACGTAGGCTATCCTCACCTACCCATCCCTTTGATTGTATTGAACTTTTAATGAAAAGTGTAGATCTAGTAGAAAATCTTTTTACACTTGAGTTTCGCACCACATCACCAGGCCACTCAGCTATCCAATTTAGTCGCTTCCTTCCGAATGATCACAGCAACTGTTTGGCAAAAGAAAGGCCTACCAGTTTGCAAGGGAGCTCTGCGTTGGATAGTAATGATTGACTCACTAAGGCTTCAGCATTAAGAAAACAAGACTGCATAATCCTGAATTCTACCATAAGGAAGAACCCTGTCCCGCAAGACCAGGTGACAGAATTGGCCCAATCTACTCCGCTTAATAAAGCTCGAAGATTGCTAGTAAACGAAGTGTATGAGAATGGTAGTTCTGTGCACCCTAAGGTCTCATCAGTGGAAATGACACAGACTTCCATCCTAAGCTTAGCCAGCCTAGCTCAGGCAGACAGTAGTTCGATGGAGGGTCATTTGTCCCATCCCTCTATAGGTGGGGCTTTGACTTGGAATACTTCACCATATAAGAATTCTATCCTGTCATGGAACATTGCAGGATTGAGTAAAAAGATGGTCTCTCCAGAATGGCATGCATTTATTAGAAAATATGATATCTGCCTTTTCCAAGAGACCTGGGCAGAGAATCCACTGTATTGTGAAGGGTATTTAAACTATCACATACCAGCCTGCAGGGGAGAAAAAGGGAGGCCATCTGGGGGTTTGACCATTTGGGTGCGACAAAATCTTCAGTTAACTATAAAGGAAATCCAAATCCAAAGTAAAGACATCCAGGTAGTTAGGCTGATTTTAAGCGCAGGTCAAATAATAGATATCTATAACATCTATGGGTGGGGCACAAGAGGCAAGAAATCGGGAGTCCTGGATGTTCTAGATGCTCACCTAGATTCTTACCAGGAAATTACTAAAACTATTATTGCTGGGGACTTTAATATGACATTCGAGCCTCTAGTCCAGGAGGGAGGTAACCACCTAGATGATGCAGATATTTTCTGGGGCATCCCGAAGCTGGAACTGGATCCTATAAGAAAGTGGACTGATGTGGTCATTCAAATCAATACTATCTGTATGGAAAGGGGTTTGAGGGCGGTCAATGGGTGTACGCACTCCGATAGGTTTGGGGCCAAGACTTTTAATAATGGATTTAGCTCCAGTAGAATTGACTATGTATTGTTGAGTTTGGATCTATGGCATCTTTTAAATGATATGGTAGTTATTGATAGGGAGGAAAGTGACCATAACCCGCTGTGCATAACTACTCACCCGTGGGGGCCTAAGACACAAATAGGATCTAGTGATAGTAGTGTGGCGAATGAAGTTAGTTGTTCAAACGATATGCGACGTCTCAAATTATCGAAACACCAGAATGACTAGATTGCATAAAGAAGGGAGTGGATAGTGCTACCACCGAACTTGAAAGAAAGGTGAAAAGTTCTAATGGACTAGACGAAATAAAAAGTACGCATAACCTTTTTTTTGCTGATTTGCGCACCTATTTCTTTAAGCAGGGGAGACAAAAAAAGGTCTTTAGACAGAAAGGTGAGCGCTGGTTCAACAAAGAGTGCAGAGAAGCTCGGCTTGCGTTAGGGGAAGCCATTAAGGTAGGAGACCCTATAGTAGTACGTAAGGCAAGAAGTGTTTATAAAGGAACTCAGGCTTCAGCGAAGAAAAGTTGGGATGACAAAAGATGGCTTGAGCTAAAGGTGGCCTGCGCCTCAAAAAATTCTAAGGTATTTTGGAATGTTTACAAATGGGGGAGGGGAGGCTCAGCAGCCCCTGAATCATGTTTCCCAAAAGGACTGGGTGTCCCACTTTAGACCCCAGTATGCCTCAGAAATAGTCTATGATGAAGGTGGCTTCACCATTACACCATATCAAGGCCCAGTCTTTTGTGAGGAAGAGGTCGATATTGCACTTAGGGCAATCTCAGTTGGAAAAGCACCAGGGCCAGATGGCATACCGGGGGACGTTTTCCTTTATGATAGAGACAAGTGGAATCATTTCATCCTCTTGTTGACAAATGCTATCGCTCAGGGGGCGCCAATACCAGAATCCTGGAGAGGAGCAATAATTATACCAGTCTATAAGAAAGGGGATAGGTCATGCCCCGGGAATTACAGGCCAATCAGTCTGATTGACTGTATGCAAAAGGTTACAGGGAGATTGGTATTGAATAAAGTACAGACCTGGATCGATGAGTTCAATGTTTTATCTCCCCTTCAAGCAGGGTTTAGGGCATTAACCAGCACCATTGATCAGGTGTTTAGGTTTGTTTTGCTTTACTGGAAAACTGTTACTTTGGGAAAGGGTAGATTATACGCCGCATTTGTTGATCTCAAGTCGGCATTCGATCCAGTTCCCCGAGCAAAACTCTGGAAGGTGCTACATGAGTTAGGGATGCCACATGAGCTTTTGTCACTTATTATTAGGCTGCATGATGAGAATAGTGCCAAGATAAGATGGGGGAATCAAGACGAAGTGACTGAGTCGTTCCCTGTGGAAAGAGGGGTGAGACAAGGATGTGTGATGGCCCCGACACTATTCTCATTATATATTAATGGAATAGTGAGTAGTATGAGCTCTACCCCTACGGATGCCCCAAGGTTAGCTGGAGTAAAAATCCCCATACTGTTGTTTGCGGACGACACTTCAATTATCTCCAAGACCCCGAGCGGACTGCGAAAGGCCCTCAAAATATTTGAGGAGTTCTGCTCATTGCATGGGTTAGAGGTTAATGTGTCGAAAACAAGATTGATGGCATTTAATACACAAAAGGTACTGAAGGGCGGAATTGCTATGAATAATAGACCGCTAGAATATGTAAAAGAGTTCACTTATTTGGGGGTCAACTTCCAAAATAATCTGAAATGGAATCATCAGATAGAATTGGCATCCCTTAAGCATAGACAACTTGCGGGGGCGGTTCAACTCGAATACAATACCTCATATACAAAACCCATAAGTCCTGCCCTGGAGATTTATAACACAAAAGTTATTAGCTCAGCCCTTTATGGTTCGGAGCTGTGGGGCTGTGAAAATCTGGTGGTGCTTACATCCTCTGAAAATAGATTCTTGAGGAATATTATTAGACTACCCCAAAGCACCCCAATGTGCCCATTATTGCTAGATTTGGGGAGAAAACCGATTGCAGCCCTAGCGAAATTGCGTCCTTTATTGTATTGGCGTAGAGTATGGAGTGTACCCGAACTTGCAGGTTATGCAGCAGGGTTTTTAGATATAATTAGAGCCGACACCTTTCACTCTATAAAGTGGCTACGGACAGTTAGAGATATTTTATTTAATATTGGCATGATCCAGTTGTAGAATAATCCGGAAAATTCTGCCTTCCCTTCGAAACAATGTATGAAGGAGTTGTATTGGGAATGGGTTTATCTCAATGTTTTTAGATCTAGTGATTCTTCCACTTTGTCTGGTTCTTTTTTGGAATTCAAAGCCACCCCGAGGATGGAGTCTTATTGGGACCTCATTACAAAGCCATTGGACCGGAAATTGTATTTCCAGTTTAGGGTAGGCTCCCTGCCTTTGAGAGCTTTTACTGCGGGATGGAAAGTATCTAGTGATAAAACTTGTCCTTTTTGCAAAGATAGTGTTGAGTCTTTGACACATTTACTTTTTGTTTGTGTTGGATACAAAATACCACGTTGTGTTTGGTTACGGCCAATTTGTAAGCTCATAGGCACAAGAAGGGCGCAGGAGGCTGAAGAATACTGCGCTCGGATACAACAGCACCTATTGTCATAGCAATGGCGAAATATCTAGGGTGGTCGTGGGCTTTAAGATCAAATTACCTACGACATGTATAAGAGAGCGATACCAAGAGCTGCCCCGCAAGTTTTGTAATCATAAATACTCTTGAAGGGAAGGTCCTTCTAATGTATTATAAAATGTACATGTTACATGTTTTAAAGTTGGTTTTAATATATTGTTTTTTATAAAATTGTATATATTTTAAAAATAATCTTTTTAGGTTATGCATTTTTAGGATGGATGGTTCCTATATGCTTTTATGACTTAATTTGTCGAATAAAGCTATTTGAAATGAAATGAAATGACTGACCTAGTATGGTCCTGGCCTTTTCTAAAATATGCCATCTGAGGTCATTTTCCATATGATTTTTCTCATGACAATGTTGCACTGTGGGGGCTGTTAATTTCCCAGTTCGCACTGCTGATTTGTTTTCGCTGAACCTGATTCTAAACTCTCTGCTTGTCTCACCAACATAGTCTAACTTGCATGGGCATACAATGAGGTATATTATGTTTTTACTTTTGCAGTTGGTTATGTCTTTCAACTGAACTTTTCTGCCTTTATATTCCCAGCATTCTGTGGTAATGGCTGAATCGCATGCGTGGCATGTGCCACATCTGTGATTGCCTTATTATAGGTGGGAGACCAGTAATGGTTCTTTGTGTTGTATCTGTTTTCAGCCTGCTTCTTGTGTGTACTAGCTTGTCTATTAGATTGTGATTTCTTCTATGTGCTAATCTAGGTTTCTGTAATCTGTCACCATCCTCGTTCACATTTAGTATCTTCCAATTTTTGTCAAGAATCTTTCTGATTTTGAAGTTCAGATTGGAATGATTAATGACACATATCAATTGGTCTTCATCTTTCCAAGTCGTCCCCTGTAGTAATGCATCGCGATTGTAATATTTCGCTTGCTTGAATGATGTTTTTACTAAGCGCTTTGGGTATCCACGCTCTAGGAGTAGTTTTTTTAGGCATTCCCCATGTGTCACGAAATCTTGTATATTGGAACAATTTCGCCGGATTCTCAAGAACTCCCCAAATGGTATTGAGTCCTTTTGGCTAGAAGGATGGAAACTATTATGCTCCAAGATGGTGTTTTTTGCTGTTGGTTTCCTATAGAAACTTACTTACAATGCAGTTGTATCTCCTGAAATGAGTATATCTAAGAACTCTAATTCTTTATTGCTGAACTTCGCTGTAAATTTCAGATTTGTATCACTGGCATTAAGCCACTCAATATACTCTTGGAGCGTAGTTATATCACCTACCCATATGAAGAAGATGTCATTTATAAATCTTCGCCATATTTTTACATTTTCAAAGAATGGTGCTGCCTCGTTGAAGATATGTTTCTGTTCATATTCGCCCATGTAAATATTTGCTATGCTGGGAGCACAAGATGCTCCCATGCTAGTCCCTTTAGTCTGTTGGTATGTTCTTTCATTAAATTCAAAGAAGTTGTTATAAAGTACAATTTCCAGGTATTCTAAGATAAAACCATGCGTCCTATCGCCTGGTGTTCTGCTAATCCGGCTTTACCATTAAAAAGGATTTAAAATAAGAATTCTTTTGATTGTAATCACTTATTAAATGTAAAAAAGGTAACTCAGTGTTAGTCAATGGGCAAGATAGGCCTTACAACAGTGAAAATCGACTGCAGGAGTTTTTCACTGCCAGGACATATAAAACTAGAGTCCATATGTCCTACTTTTTTAATACAATGCACCCTGCCCTTTGGGAGCTTGAGGGCATATATTGGGGGGATTTATATATATTAAAAGGAAGGTTTAGAGCAGGCAAAAAGTTTTATTTTGCCAGGTCTAAATGGCAGTTTTATACTGTACTGCAGGCTGCAGCAGCAGGCCTGAGGCATGTTTAAAAGAATATAGGTAGTACCATTTACTAGGTACTAGCAAGTAAAATGTATATGCCAATTAGTTGCAGTACAATTTTACCATATTTGAAGGAGAGAGCACAAGCACTTTAGCACTGGTTGGCACTGGTAAAGTGCAAAAAGTCCTATTACCAACAGAAAAAGAATTTAGAAAAACAGGAGGAGTGAAGGCAAATGGTTTGGAGGAATGCCATGCCAAGAATGTGAGGTCTAACAGTGACCCATTATACGATTATTGCCTCTTGAAACCTTCTTGTTTGCAGGTCTGATTGGCAACACATTTAAACACAGGTCTTATATAGGTTACAGTATGCTCTGCTTAAGCAGTTACTCTCTTTCTCCCATCACTTACTACTGCATAAGGAAAGGTATCATTTGGTGAGTCTGTACCATTTGTTTGGCTCTCTTGTTGATTTGCATGATCAAAGTGTCTTCCATCTTTCTTAAGACTAGAAATAATACTGGCTATTTCTGTCTATACAGGTGCAGATTTGTGTTTTCTACACTTCACAGCCACTGTCAACGTGATTTACACCGTTGCATAGCTCAGACGTGTAATGCCTGGTATGTATCATGTGATGATGTATATGTCTTCTGTAGAGCTGCTTAGTCACTAGTTCCACTTTGCAAGTCAGAGTCCAGCTCCAAGGATCAATGAATAATTTTGCTGAGCACCTCTCATTAGTCAAACATTTTCCCACAGCCCAAAATGCACATAATTTTGGCACAGGTGCATTGGTAAATTAGGGATTAGCTAGTATGATGCTAACTGTGAGACTAATGCAGCTCACGCTGGGCCTTTGCTCTTATGTATTTCTTTATCAGAACAGTTACAATGTGAGACATGTTGAGGTGGCCTCATGGTGCTGATGAAAATTAGAGAAAGAAAAACTGGTTAAAGTAGGCAGATGTCCATAGTAAAGAACCATCCAAATGCCTTAGTGAACAAGAAAGGTGGGCAGATGGCACATATTATCTAGGATTAAATAACCATCAGCTAGATAAAAAAAAACAGGGGGCATACAATTGTTTCATGAGTTAGATCATTTTATTCCATGTACACAGAGATGTACACAAGTTATTCCTGAATGGATATCCAGAGCCATTCCTAAATCCAACATTTGTTTCAACCTGTGTAGCATATTGATGCATGGGGTTTTCTCAAGGCTGATAGTTTGTTGTTGTTGTTAGTCAGTTGTGTGGTCTGAATAAAATGTGATCTTTGGGGACTATTAACAAAGGCATTTTGAAGTATATAAAGTAGCAATCTAGTAGTTCTCTTTTATGTACAGTATAAAGTAGTACTCTTGTAGCTCTCTTTTACGTATTGCATAACGTAGTACTCTTGTAGTTCTCTTTTACGTACTATATAAAGTAGCACTCTAGTAGTTCTCTTTTACGTACTATATAAAGTACTACTCTTGTAGCTCTCCTATGCATACAATGTAAAGTAGGACTCTTGTAGTTCTCTTTTACGTACTATATAAAGTAGCACTCTAGTAGTTCTCTTTTACGTACTATATAAAGTACTACTCTTGTAGCTCTCCTATGCATACAATGTAAAGTAGGACTCTTGTAGTTCTCTTTTACGTACTATATAAAGTAGCACTCTAGTAGTTCTCTTTTACGTACTATATAAAGTACTACTCTTGTAGCTCTCCTATGCATACAATGTAAAGTAGGACTCTTGTAGTTCTCTTTTACGTACTATATAAAGTAGCACTCTAGTAGTTCTCTTTTACGTACTATATAAAGTAGCACTCTAGTAGTTCTCTTTTACGTACTATATAAAGTACTACTCTTGTAGTTCAGTTTTATGTACTCTTAAATGCCTTTATGAATTGGTCCTACTTTATTCCCATTTTAAATGTTTTGAGGCCAATTCACAAAGGCATGCACGAGTATGTTAAAAGCATCACAGGAGTACTACGAATCACAGAATCTTAAGGGCTGGAATTAAAACATTGCATTGTCCTGTCCAGCGCTCCCTAATGTCGTCCAGAGTCCATCACTGTACTAACGTTCTACACTAGTGGATAAAAAATCACAAAAGCCTTAAACCATCTTTTCTCTTTTTCGGCGGATGATAGGATGTTGGCTATTGGTGTTGTCAGCAATGCTTCGTAGAAACAAATCCACAGGTGCTGGTTTGTTTAGGATCTCTGGTTCAGCTGAGCGGGTTATAATAGTGTGAAATTGCCGCAAGCCCTTGTTGTGCGGCTGTTTACAGTTCCTCATTACACCCTATTGCAAGCCTTTTTCTGTATTTCGAGAACACGTTGGAACGGCATTTGCTCATGCCCTCTGTGATCACAGTAAATGTAACATTTGTTTTCTCCATCAACAAATGGGCGATTCGCATCTTTGAACATGGAAATGTTTTTGCATGTGGAGCAAGCCATTGGTTTTGCACAGCTAAGGTTTTCGAGGGATATTTGACATGCAAAGAGCATTGCAGTGCCGTCAAATGCGTGTAGGTTTAGTGAATTAAAATGATCATATTTAAATCATAAAACCTTTTAGAACTTTTTGTTTTTGATCAATAGTGTTTGTGGTTTTTTTTTGTGGTATAAAAAATGCTTATTAATACTAAATATAAATGTGGGATGCTCACCGATCTTTCCCACACGCATATCTCTTGGAATGCAATAAAAATGAAAGGTGCAACGCGAATCCCAGGGTGCATACAGATTCCAAAGCTCAGTGTTTTAATTTGCACTTAGCACATTTCAGATTTTTATCGATGGAAAAGCGCTTCTTTGATAGAGCTAGGTGTCACTGTCACTTTGGCCTCAACATATTAGCACTGGTCTTGGTTAATTGACCAGTAGATGTTTACTTACCATTTGCTTAAAGGCAGCAGGACATTTTGGGGAATCCACAGATGCCATATTCTATTTTTTTAGTTCTCCACATTGTTGCAGACTTATTGTAATGTATTGCCATGTTAACAATAAGTCTGCAGCAAAGGTGAGAACTAAAAAAAAACTACTGCCTTTATGCAAATGATAACTAAACATCTACTGGCCAATTAACCAAGTCCATCGTTCGTATTTTGAGGCCAAAATGACACCTAACTCTGTCAAAGAAGCGTTTTTTCATGGATAAAAATCTGAAATGTGCTAAGTGCAAATTAAAACACTGAGCTTTGGAATCTGTATGCACCCTGGGATTCGCTTTGCACCTTTCATTTTTATGGCATTCCAGAAGATATGTGTGTGGGAAAAATGTGCTTTCAGAACGGTGAGTATCCCATATTTGTATTCATTAAAAAAAGCATTTATTCTCACACAAAAAAAAATCACAAGTACTATTGATCAAAAACAAAAAAGGACTAAAGGTTTTATGTCAGCCTCTTGCTCAGTTCTATGCTTGCACTGCTGACGTAAGAGGACTGTTTTTAGGTTTCACCTACAGCACACATAGGCTGTCAGTGAAAGCGGTTGTTAGGAAAAAAAGATTAAAAACGGGCTTATAGACCACTCATCACTTACCAATAATTTCCATTGATTGTCGTCTGCTTCAGTCTTGTCTCCTTGCTGCGCGGGATGCTGTGCAACAAAGCTTAAAGGGAAAAAAAGAGCTACGACGCCGCCAATGCTGGCCGTGTCTTGGAGCTTTTTTTCTACTTTAAACATGTCACAAAGCAGTTCCTGCTGCTGTGCAACATGTCTAAAAAACATTGACAAAACCAATAGATTTCTCATAAGTGAAATTGCTAATGGTTGTTTGTTTCTTTTAGCACTTCATGGAAGTGCATTTCTTCCCTCGCTCTCGCACCTGCCTTCACCTCCCCACCCTTGTTCTCTTTCTACCCACTTTCAGCTCCAATTCCCTGCTTACTGGATCATATTCTCTCTTGACCCCTTTCACCTTGACTTAAAAAAAATGTTTGCAAGGGACCCGCAGCTGTACACTGCTACTGGGTCGCCTGCATCCACCCATTTTTGTGGCTTACCATGCTCTCCTGACCCTGCTCAGCTCTTTATTTTTCGTTTGTGTTTAAACATTTTTATGAAGGTCCAGCAGTTCTACACTGTCACAGGAGCACTTGTGTAAATTAGCACGACGTCTTGTGAACACTTGATTTTCAAATTTTATTTTCATAACTGGCCACCAGCCATCGTGGAATGTCAAATTAAGAATAGAGTATGGACACAAGCCACCTAGCAAACTGCTTTGTATTTTTAAAAGTAAAGGTGTGTCCATTGCCAAATTTGGAAAGGGCTTACGGGAGTACATTAGTGGCAAATCTCTACAAATTGTGGAGAATACATTTATAATTAGACTCCTGGCAGTTCCACACTTTACCTGGACAGCATTCTGCCATGAAGAGGTTGGGCTTGACCATATAGAAGACCATATCAAGCTACAACCACTTTTTTTATGGCACAGAATCTGGAAAAATCCAGAAGCCAAACTTTGTAGAACAATCTTACAGGATTGTGTGAAGCTGGACAATTGTCTAGACATCCCATGGCTTAAATACCTTAAAACGAGTTTTGAAAGGCTTGGTGCCCTAACATTTTATTTTAATCCGGACAGCTTGTCAACTATTCCCTTAACCCAAACTAATGCACTTTTTAATCAAAAAGCACAAAGGTCATGAGCAGAGACTAGAGTGGGAGGGTTAGAAAACACCCCTAGGGTTATCTGCACACCCGGCACTGTATTTACAGGTTATTGTAAATGAGAGACACAACCTCCTTCTGACACAGTTTTGTCTCCAAGCCATACACTTTCTGCTAACTTTCCCAGTAAAAAGCACGTGGTTTTCATCTCTCCGTTGCTGTCATTGTGAAGTCCCAGCAGAAGAAAGCACTATGCACTTTTTGCTTTTTTGTGCATTTTACACTGCACAAAGAAAGCGTTTTTTGTGCCCTATACTACGAGCACTAGAAACTAGATTTTATGTCTCCGCCTTTGCTTATCTGCACTGTCTGGGAAATGAAACCATTATTTATGCTGTTTTGAATTACATATGAAGTGCTGTAAAGGTACGATCTTATCACTGAATGATTTTTTCATCATGCTGATGCCTTTTAATACCTGTGTTTAGTGTTTTTAATAAATGTTTCTCTCATTTTATGAAGTTTAATACTGTATTTGCTTTTTTTGTTCTGACTTTTATGGCTCAGTAGAGCAGAATAAAGTATTTGATGATGATGATGAATAAAGTATAACAGAGAATGCTTTCAAGATGGACACTGTGTGTGAGCACACATGCGCATACACGTGTGCCATGAGCAGCCATTTTGGAATGGGTTTTGTCAAGTTATAACCCAAATTATGTTAAGTTGGCCATTGTGCGTGCACTTGCTTGCTTACTCGTGATTGCCATCTTGCAAATACTTTTTGTTATACTTTTACAAAAAAAGTTCCAAGATATCTGTCCCTAATTCCATACGCATTTTCACAAATAGAGGACTGCTGCTTTTGGCCACAGCGTATGCCAAAGCAAGAAGCACATGTTAAGCCATAAGGTCATTGAAGGCATATTAAAAGCAAGATCTATTTACTTTGCTGGTGATTGTGGCAGGCAGTACCTCCTGATGGGCAACATTTTAATGACCTGTAATATTTCACAAGGACAACCCTGTATGCCCACAGAGACTAGGGTCAATATCTTCTATATGCACAGTGTCCCGTGGGACTCATTCAAAATATGGTACACCGCTCAACAAATTTTGGGGAATCCACCAATCAATGTCATATCATAATATCCCACTAATATCTTATTACTTGAAATTAAAGAAGAAAACAGGGAGTGATAGAAGTTACTGTGACTAGTATGTATTCACAGTTCATATGCAGTGGTCAGTAAGACAGTGAACAAAAGTGCAGACAATACAGTGCTCAAATGGGTGAACAATAAAATAAATAAGACATTATACAATGCCTACCATAACATAACATTACATGTATATTTGTAAAGATCATGTTTACTGCGAAGGGTATGCCCCTGATTCTGGACATCATTTTCAGATATACATATAAGGACGCTGTGGATCAAGCCGCAGTTCCTGTCAAGAAGTGAGATACGAAGGAGAGTGGAAGCTCTCATGGCACCTTCAGGGCCCAGAAACTGACAGGAGAATATACGTGGTGTACACAGTTGGGAGTATTAATGATTCCAATGTACACTGCGTGACAATATATGTTTGTTTATGTATTTTTTTCATTATAGCAAAGTGCTTTTAGGGAACTACGTGACCCATGATTCATAGCAGCAGTAATGACACTCAACTGGATTGGGTGGGGCTCGAATAATTGAAGGAGCCATGCATTACAAACCGACAAGTGTAACTAATGATTCCATTGGAAGTTGGAAGAGTTTCAGAGAAGACGCGCTTGGGTATCGTGGGCAGATGCTGATTTTTGCTATCTACTGCCTTTGAGTGGGTATGAAGGAGACAGAGGGCTTCTGACATCTGGAGTTCTGCAGCGATGGTCTCCCAGGTAGGGATCATTGTAAGGGCTTCCCCGATATGCTCTGTGAGTCTTTATTCAGAAGCGCAAGGCGCACTCTGGCATAACTGGGACCCCTGGAGCCTCGCATGGTGAGGAGCTCATGCAGGGTAATAGTTTATAGAAGCATAAGAATCGCTCTGTCTATGAGTTGGAAGAAAGCGCGAGTAGCGCTCACACCAGTTTTGTTACTTTGAAGTCTATATTTGTTGGGCGTGGGAACTTTTCGGAAGGATTAATGCTCAATCCACTAGACACCTCTGTGCGAGAAACTGATTTTTTGGGGATATCGGAGTGTGCCTAGAATATTATCCTTCTTTATTTATGGAGGCTTACTTAATGATAAAAGGAATGTCAGTTTCTTTTGTTCTCTTGTGTTGAGCATCTCTTTAACAGGTCATTTTCAGTCAAAGACATGATGGTGAAACTAAACCAAAAAATGGATTATAGACTGATAATTTACAGACCATATTAAGAGAGAGTTTTTTCATTTGGCAACATTAAAAAGCCCTGTTTGCGGCATGTATGATGTTTCATGTTTATAGGGAAGAAGTATATCTGTTTCTGGAGAGAATGCATTTGATGGTAAATGTATTTTTTGTTGTTGTTTCAGTTGATGCATTCCCATTTTAAGTATTCAAGTGAGAGATAAATAGCCTTCCCTATATCCTAGGAATTGAGTGCCGGGTGCTAGGTAAATATTAAGCACTCTTGCATACTAGCATTTGATTGGGGAGTTGGAAGCATTTTGAATAATATTATTTTGCTTTTCTTGCTGTTACTTTCCTATTTTCCTTTCCCTTGCTTGATCACTTTAAAATTCTGTGGCTTTGTGGTTAGCAGTATTTGGGATATTGAGAGGTGGACCCATTTTGCATGTCGCAATGATCCTGAATGAGCATTCGCACAACCACGAACACTGACAGTTCCAATTGATTACAATGAGTCTGTGAACAAAGGGTGGGGGGGGGAGGTTTGTCGATGCTTCAACCCCAAATAAATAAAGAATCTAGCTAAACAACCAATGTGTGGGTATTATTCTGCGCACTGTCTAATCCGTAGACACACCAAAATCCATCTTTAATTGGTTTGGCTTTGAGCGCTAGTTCCAAAACGGTAAAGCAACTCAGTCAATTTCATCAAATTATTCACTGCTCTGTGCGGTGAGCTTTCGCCCCCCCTCCCCCCCAGGTGCTGCCATCCAAATGCAGCATGCTGGAACCGCACAAGTAATAATATATTACTGGGATAGTATGATATGACATTGATTTGTGGATTTCCCAAAATTTGTTAAGGTGTTTCCCACATTTTGAATGAGTCCCACAGGACACTATGCATATAGACAACATTTTAATGGTAGAAGCACATGCATTCATCTTCTTCATGTGGTCACACATTTTTGTGCTCTATCTACATGTATCTTTTGGAGTCTGAGCTAAAGCTTCCATTGTCATGGTGCAACCATGTCCCTTTGGTGGTGCTGTTTCTTAAACTAGCCCTGAGCTCCCTCAAACTTGGGAACTTCATTATGCAAGTTAACCTCTTTCTGTTTTAGGATGCCCCTATACAGCCTATGACAAAAAGCTGACTTTTTTAGTGTGTAAAGGTTTGGCCTTCGGGAAGTGAAATAATTAAGAGCTAGATGTAAAAAGGGTTTTTGAGGTTGCAAACTGCCTGATTTGCTAAAATACAGGGCCAACACCATCAAAACCTTTTTGCCTATGTACTTACTCCATTTATAAATTCAAAACGTTTTTCTGAATTGCAAAATTGGTTTAGAAATCTTTACTGAATCGCAATTTTGAAGGGGCACGTGAGGGCGTTCCTTCTAAATTGTTAATCCGAAATCTATGTATCAATAGTTTGCAACCATAACCTCAGTCGCCAACTATTGAAACAGTTAACTACTCTCAAATTGGGGTGGTAACTGATTTGCAAAAGAGGAAAGGTTGCTTTTGGACCCCACCTCTTTGGGAATCAGGGTGGAAGATTCAAGGTTTGTAGGCAATGGTCAAGAGAACCACTGTCTGCTTTCTCTAAGGTTTTCCAAAGCAGAAAACCTTTAAAAAACGAAAAAACAAAAAGCAGCTCCAGTCCTTTAAGGAGCATGGATGGTTTTAAAAGGAAATGTTTACCATTTTGGAATCCAATCACAGGATGGTTGCTGGCTGTCTCTTGCAGACTACTGTCTCTGTTATTGTAGCCAATCACACGGCTCACAGTTTGTGACCTGATTTTTAACTGGACAGGTCTGTCTGTGATTCATTATTTTGTGAACTGACTCATTAGTACATAGGTCGGTTCACAAAATAAAATATTGATCGCTAAAAGTCAGTGCTCAATATGAGACCGCTTTTTTGACCAGTTTTTTAGGACATCAGAGCTCAATTTTGCCAAACCCCCTTTAATATTGAAAAGTTTCACAGGTAAATGGTTTGGCTTCCTACCTGGTGATTCCTGAGATTTGCAAAGCCCATGCGAGATTTTTTCTGGAAAAATAGAGTACATTGGCTAGATTATAAGTACCTTAGGGGGTCATTATGATGTCGGGCGGATCGCCGCCGCCCGTATGGCGGTGGCGATCCGCCCGGCATTTTTGACCGCCCGCCTAACATTTCCCCCCGCCATATTACAATGGCGGTGGGGACCCAGGCGGACGGAAAGACCGTCTGCCGGTTTCCGCTCGATTGCCTACCGGGCGGAAAAGGCCTGCAATATGGTGGCGGTGCCTTGCAGGCACCGCCATCCATATTAGGATGATGGCGGTCACATGCCTTTCCATGGCGGAGACTCCGCCATGGAAAGGCATGCGGAGAATGCCTTTGGGGACCCGTTGCGGGCCCCCTGGGGGGTGGGGGGCTGCACTTGGGGGGTACCCATGGTACCCCCCAACATTGGCATGCACAAGGTGGCAGGCACCGTGCGGTGCCTGCCACCTTGTGCCTGCCAATGCACACAGTGCATTCCCAGCATTGTGGCAGGCGGTGCTGTGCGCACCGCCCGCCACAATGCTCGGAATGAAGGATGCCACCGCCACGGTGGCGGTGGCATCCTAATCGCCTGTGCGAGACCGCCGCACCACTGGCGGCCGGTCCCAGCACCGCTAGGGTGGCGGCGCCCGTCATCCTAATAGGCTCCTTAGTTTTGTAATAGCGCACATGCCATTGCACCATTGATTTTTAGAATGGTATGCATGTATTGTCGGTGTCTTTGGAGAGTGAGTGTATAAACATGAGGTTAGAAGTTCAAGTCCTCAAATTACAGAAGCCTCGCCACTTTTTTAGGTTTCGCCTGCACAGCACTCTCTTGTATTTAATATATCTTAAAAGGGGGCTCTTATCAGTTCCCAATGACGAATTACTGTGTTCATTTGCTTCTGTGGAACATTTTCTTTTTATGTTAACTTCCCCTGACTGCACGCATTTATGATACTTCAACTAAAGCTGTTCACACTGTTTAAGCCCCATTCACTGTCAAGATAAGATCTCTTCTCATGGATAAGGCAGGCAGCTTCTAACAGTATGCTGGAATGCTTGCTTGTTATAACTTAGTTGTGTAAAGCAGATGCTTTAGCCTTAAAATGTTTGTGGCATTTCGTATTCATGCCTCAGTACCTTTCTTTGCACTTTGTAGGCATTATTGGATTGATTTTTTCAACTTAATCTATTTGGTCATCATGATCAAATTCTAAATGTTGTAATAAACATTGCATGCTAGAAAATAAAGTTAATATACAAGAGCTATGCTTTATATCACTACTAAACAGGCAGCCACAAGTGCAGTTACCTTGCAGACAACAGGGTCATGATTTGATGGTGCAGCAGGTGCAGTAGCACCGGGCCCAAAAGTTGTCAGAACTCCTCTACACACATAATATTGCTATATTTGACGACTAAACAGGCAGTCACAATTGCAGTTACCTTGCAGTTAAAAGGGACTTGATTTGAATGGTGCAGCAGGTGCAGGAGCACCGGGGCCAAAAGTTTTCATAACTCCACTAAACACCAAATAATTCTATATCTGACTATGAAACACACAGTCACAATTGCAGTTACCTTCCAGTTAAAAGGGACTTGATTTGAATAGGGCAGCAGGTGCAGTGGCCCTGGGGCCAAAAGCTCTAGGGACCCTACTAAACCCAGATTATTACTGAAATTTACTACTAAACATGACAGACACAAGTGCATTTATCTAGCAGGCAATAGGGTCATGATTTAAATGATGCAGCAGGTGCAGTAGCACCATGACCAAAAGCTTTAGGCACCCCACTAAACACCTAATATTGCTATGTTTTATTACTAAACAGGCAGTCACAAGTGCAGTTACCTTGCAGACAACAGGGTTATGATTTGAATGGTGCATCAGGTGCAGTGACACCTGGCCCAAAAGTTGTCATTACCTCCTCGAAACACCTAATATTGCGATATTTTACTACTATACAGGTAGACACAATGACACAGTTGCAGGTATCTTGCAGTTAAAAGGGGCTTGATCTGAATGGTGCAGCAGGTGCAGTGGCACTGGGGGCAAAAACTCTAGTGACCCCACTAAACATAGAATATGGCTAAACTTTACTACTGATCAGGCAGTCACAAGTGCAGTTATCTAACAGGCACCAGGGCCATGATTTCAATGGTGCTGCAGGTGCAGTGGCACAGGGGCCAAAAAGTTGTCAAAACTCCTTTAAACACCAAATATTCCTATATTTAACTACTAAATAAGCAGTCATAAGTGCAGTTACCTTCCAGGCATTAGGGTCATGATTTGAATGGTGCAGCAGTTGCAGCGGCATGGGCCAAAAAGTTGTCAGAACTCCTCTAAACACCTAATATTGCTATATTTTACTACTAAACAGGCAGTCACAATTGCAGTTGCCTTGTAGATGAAAGGGGCTTGATTTAAATGGTGCAGCAGGTGCAGTGGCACTGGGGCCAAAAGCTCTAGGGAGCCTACTAAACCCAGATTATTGTAAATTGTACTACTAAACAAGACATACACAAGTGCATTTATCTAGCAGGCAATAGGGTCATGATTTGAATGATGCAGAAGGTGCAGTAGCACCAGGAGCAAAAGCTCTAGGTACCCCACTAAACACCCAGTATTGCTATATTTTGCTACTAAACAGACAGTCACAAGTGCAGTTACCTTGCTGACAACAGGGTTATGATTTGAATGGTGCATCAGTGCAGTGACACCAGGCCCAAAATTTGTCGTGACCTCCTCGGAACACCTAATATTGCAATATTTTACTACTATGCAGGTAGACACAGTTGCAGGTATCTTGCAGTTAAAAGGGGCTTGATTTGAATGGTGCAGCAGGTGCAGTGGCACAGGGACAAACATTCTAGGGACCCCACTAAACAGAGAATATGGCTAAACTTTACTACTAAACAGACAGTCACAAGTGCAGTTATCCAGCAGGCACTAGATTTCAATGGTGCTGCAGGTGCAGTGGCACAGGTGCCAAAGGTTGTCAGAACTCCTATAAACACCAAATATTCCTATATTTAACTAATAAATAAGCAGTCACACTTGCAGTTACCTTGCAGGCACTAGGGTCATGATTTCAAGGGTACAGCAGGTGTAGTGGCACTGGGGCCAAAAGGTGTCATAACTCCTCTGAACACCAAATATTGTTATATTCTGCTACTAAACAGGCAGTCACAAATACAGTTATCTTGCAGGCACTCGGGCATGATTTGAATGGTGCAGTAGGTGCAGTGGCACTGGGCCCAAAAGTTGTTAGAGCTCCTCTAAACACGTAATATTGCTATCACATCAATTAATTCTATTATTACCCTCTTTCATTTCATTTTTCAAAATGTTGCTATTACTTATCCACAGTATACCATGAGTAACAGCACAATATATTGCCTTTTTGTACATAAACAGGTCATAACACTTTAACAGACTTTCTGTAACTTATATTGTACAAATATTCACCCAGCTACAACTTACAACAAAAAACAGCTTATGATTAATCACATAGGTGAAACCTAATGCATTTACCAATGCTTGTTCCTTATGTGCATGGTCATTGTTTCTACGCTTGCCTCATAAATGAATGCTATATCAGAGATGAATTAATCTCACCACACAGCCATGACTCAGATTGGCCACTGCGGCCGGGGTAGGTATTTTGGCTTTCTGGGATTTTCAGTAGATGCCAGATGATGAAAATCACACAAGCACAAGACCATTTCCAATTCTCAAGGTGATCTCTGACTTTTAAATATTTCTCATTACGATTAAAATTGTACAGTATAAACCATGCTACTTTTTCAAAAGTAGAATAGCAAGCTGCAGTGGCACAGCCCTTATGTAAACAAGCAAAATGGCCCCCCATTGTCTGGTTAGGTAGTAAAAATCAACTATAATTAGAGGGCAGTGGGCCGCAGTGCCATTGCACTGGCTACGCTCCTGGCAAGTTGTATACTTCGTTCACAACCTTTCTCTCCCATAGGTGTTTCTTGGCAAACTTTTGAAAAGTACTAATTATAAACTTTGCTGCTTTTTAATATCATCATATTATTTATGCAGTCAGTTCTCTATACCTTAAATATAGGGAAGGGGGAATACTCAATTACACATCGTAGGGGGACTCTTTATTCAACAGAGATATTACATTGAGATCTTGCTTTTTGATATTCTGCTAATGATAGTGCTGATGCCTGAGGACTGCCTATCTGATTAATAGTATACACGAGGCGTTGATGCAAGGATGCATGTTTTGTGCTACATGTTAGACCTGAAACAGGAAAAAATAGATGAATACTCCAAAACAACCCATGCTAGTACCAACAGAGATTTTAGTCAATAATTTCTAATTACTCAGAGCTCTATCTTCTCTTTAACATTGTAGACTAAGTTTACACAGATACTGATGAGGTTCTCATGCAAGTGACCATGGGTGAGAGTTGCATCTGTGATTTACATAAATGACAGGAAGCGACCTTTGAAGTAGGAGTCACCAGACTTTCCCTGGCAGTCCTGAACAGATTAAGTCCCTCAGAACATCCATACTAAAAGGGGTTACTGAGGTACTTACACCGATGGCCAAATGTCCTTCAAGTCGTTATCTAAGGTTTCCACTGGATGAGCCAGAAGGGATTCCTTTGGCTGTAACAAGAGAGTTCACCTGACTGTAAGTAGAGTGGGCGTACTACCAGTTTGGGGGACAAATCACTCTGTCACATTTGCCACATTGTGGTAACAATGTAAAAGTTATTGCAAAAGAGGGCACTTTACTGAAATGCATACAGTAGTGCATATGGGAGGTTAAAGTAGTGGAAGAAGTTGGAGGGATATCACTCTCATACTGTCAAATAATAATGGGAGGTTGTTTGATCAATATGTTAATGGCTTCTTGATCTCTGTGTATCTTTGTGTGCAAAGACATGTATAAAGAGAGTGTGAAATATAGATAGGTGCACAAATGATCTGATTACAGTGCAGCTATTTCCACTGTGATGGAACTAAACTCTGCAGGTGATAACAATTCTGTGCTTTGCAAGTGAAAAAATGGTAACTGGGATGCCCTTGTGGCACCCTGTGACTTCCTCTTTTTCCTTGCAATTTGCAAGGGTTTGTAATCAGTGCATTGTGAATCAGATGTCTTGCCAGGAGTGTGTGGCCCAGTAGTGCTGGGTTTCAATGATTGATCTGAGGTTAAGACGACGGGGTGAACTCAAGTATTAGTATGAATGGAGAATTGAGGAGCAGAATGCTGACATGTTGCAATATGTGTGAGGTAAAGTGGTGAATGGAGGATTAATTGGTGAAGAATCTGCTGTGGTTAGCGGCAAACTGATGTGAGGATGAAGTTGGTACCTACTCTATGACTATTGGAACTCACTGCGGATTCAGGGAATGAGACGTGACATGGAACATTACTATATATCTATCGCTGATTACCTGTTCCTGTACAATTTCAGGAACTATCTCATATGCACAATGCCACCAAAGCTGTACATTTATCACCTTAAATTAAATACATTGAAGAAAAACTACAGACTGCTTATCCAGCCTCTCATATTACCTTCAGAGGCAACATTGATTTTGTGCAGGAAAGCAAATGTGAAGTAAACTTTCACATTGATTACCGAAGAACCATGGGGTATAAGTATCAAGCCCATTTCCCGTTCGCAAACGGGCCGATTCTCAGAATCGGCCCGTTTGCGAATGGGAAAAAGCCTTTTGGGATGTATCATCCCAAAAGGCCCTCGCAAAATAGGGAATCGCAAAATTTGCGATTCCCTATTTTGCGAATGCATTTAAGGAATCGCAAATTGCGATTCCTTAAATGCAATGCAGGAAGCACCCAAGTTGTGCGATTTTGGCTTAAGAAATCGCAAATTACCACCAACTTCAAGTTGATGGTAATTTGCGATTTCTTTGAAAAATGCACTTCTTTGCATTATTCAAAGTGCCATGTGGCGCACATAGATGCCCTTCGGGCATGTATGTGCGCCACAAGAGCACACATACATATTTCAGGGGTGCAACAGGGTGTCCTTTTGACACCCTTGCACCCTTGAAATTGCATTCGCAATTTGCGAGTACCTAATGGGTACTCGCAAATTGCGAATGTCTTCCCATTCATTCCTAAGGGCCTCTAGGCCCATAGGAATGAACGGGAAGGTATTCCTTAATTGCGATTCGCAATTTGCGAGTCGCAATTAAGGAATATGTAGGAATCGCAATTATTATTGCGATTCCTACATACATTGCATTTTGCGAGTCCTTAATAGTGATTCGCTATTAAGGACTCGCAAAACCCTTTCTTCATACATATGCCCCCATATAACTTACAGTAAACACTTGCTATCCTTTACTGTCAATAGATGAATTATCATATCAATTGCAAAAAGCTAATATATAAAAGACTATAATATTTTCCCACTGCACCATGTTGCCTTGTTGTGATATGATCAGAGATGAGTTGAAGAAAGCTTCATGTATCTGTTTCGGCATGAATAAAGCCCTTTCCTCCATGGATCAATGGCCTTCGTCAGGGCCTCAGATACAAAATGAAACCTTGAGAAAATGAACATCCTCCTTGCTTGTCTTTGATTTAAACTCTTCACGGTCTTTAGGCACTTAACATTTTGTTATTCAGTATAAAGAAAGGACTGTGACCGATGTTTAAAGATCTTCATGGTGGCTATGCCGTTATCAAATATTGTATAATTACATTCTACACATACCAATATTTACAGTGGATTTGTTGTTTTGTCTGTTTGTACTTTTGACAAGTTAAGGCCTACAAGATATTGCAATCCATCTGTTTTCAAACAAGCCGCTCTACTACTTTTTAAAGAGTTTTTTGTTTAGTAAACAATATTGCATTTCAGGGTATTTAATGCTGTCATAGCATCTGTAGCACATAACAGTTCTGTGATACCATTAGTATTTGTGTTCTATCATAAATCCGGTCACATTTATGATGTTCCCGAAGATAATGGATAGTTCTTAGCAGCTTGCCAAAAGATGTACTGACACAGCTACATCATTAAATGTAACTTTTTATCAAGCTAGAGAAATGTCAATTTCATGTTCAAGTTGGAACACATGATTGCATCAGAATTATAGTGGTTACAGCGTGAACTTAGGCATCACTAGAGTTCTTTATGCCTTAGAACGGTAAAGACAAATAATACTTTTTAGAGGCGTGTAATGTTTATATGAGGAATGTTTTAGTGTGGAAAGGATTATGATTCCTAAGCATCATGTTTATTTTTAATCTTATCAGTGTCCCCAATAATAAAATAGACATAGTACACCATTAGATAATTTCACTTTTCCAATGCAATAGGGACATTGCTATTTGACATTCCTGCACTACTTGTGCTCCCAAAACAGGTTGAGCCACTCTGGGATGCCATTTGACCCACGGTCCAGGAGGGAATTCTATGATGAAGTATGCCACCAATGACGAATGAGGGCCCAATCTCAAGTTACCGCTATAGATAGTGAAGAGTGTACCATTATTTCTCTTCAGTTAGTTAACTATACTTTGCTGATACAATAGCATAACAATCTGAAAGATAAAATACTATAATCCCAATAAGTTTTTTTGATGGCCCTTAATGTATAAGGAAGTGTACAATTATTGTGGTGTTAACATATAAGTGAAAATATCTCTGGCTAAACCAAGTGGATTATTTCATTATTTAAATATCTCATAATACTGAAGAAAATGGTAAACAAGGAGATAATTTACAAATTATGTAATACAATTATTTACTTATATTGCTTAGATGACTTAACTAAATCAACATCTAGAGTAAATCAGTAGAATAATCAGGGAAGCAAGACGTAAACAGAGTAAAACAGAACAATAAAATAGAGAAACAAAAATAGGTGTACAACAAAAAGAACTTTAAATTAAAGAGTTTGATTTAAAAATCAAACTACGAGCAATTAACAAATTGTCATGGGGTACAAAACCAGCAAGGCTCATACATTCATTATGTATCAGTGCTATATGCCTGATTCTAGAATAAAATTAGACAATTATGATAATTTACTTTCATTAGGAACTGGTGTGACTGAAGTTTTTTTTTTGGTTTAAATATTTGGTCCCCAAATGATGAATCTTAAAACAGAAATGGAACCATCACGGACATTTCAGTCTCTGGTGTGTTAAATATGTGAGAACATCTTCAGGACTGCTTTGCATAGGGATAATATGAATGATGTCAGTCTAGAGAGTGAGCTGGATGCAACTGTACAAAATAGGGCTGAGGAAGAGCTCAATTGAATTGAAGTATTTTCTTCAGATAAGTCAAGAAACAAAACTGAGCGGCTGATCAGCTCACTCACGAAGCAACATCAGTGGCTGTATGATGGAACCCTGCATGCATTTACACCGCATGCCTTTACAACGCAGTCACTACCCCGACTATGACTTTACTACTTGTTACTTTACCACACAAGTCATTACAGTGACTTGCCTTGAGGGGTGCTGGAATTTGGAATAGTATTAATTCTAACTCCAGTTTACGCAACAGTAGGGAAGGTGTTGGACTTAAAATCCAACAGCAGTCCAACAACGCGCCCCTTAAAGCAAGTTGGTATAACGACTTGCGGGGTAAAGGAACGCATGGTAATGCCACAGTCGAGGTAGTGACTGTGTTGTAAAAGCAGGTCATTGTTCTGACTGCTGGGTAAAGGATGTTTCCCAACATCCGCTCCTTGAGCGAGCTGATCAGCCACTTCATTCCCAATCCACTCGATCTGATCTGTTAATCCACCATGTCTGATGAAAGTCTATTTTTGTCTTGTCTAACCCTAACAGAATGCTTTCTCGAATCAACAATTAAAAACCCATTTCCTATTTAAAAAAAGGATGGATTTAGAAATTAGAGTAATCCTGTAACCACACTCACTCCAGAGGTAAACAGGGTTTGAGAGAGAGGGAGGGAAAGAGCGAGAGAGATAAACACAGGATATGGCCCCACTGATTTAAAATTACACAATAATGACCAGACCGCCAAAAACTTCTCTCAAGGTCAGTATTGGGTACAGACTCCTCACAATATGTGAAATCTTAGAGAATAACATGTAACAGACATTAATGGTTAAGTTCACTTATCATGGCCATAACAACATTTCATCACAGAATCCCTACTATCAGCTTACCTGATGTGCAGATGAAAGGGCAATTGATGATCATGGGGCGTTCTAGGAACCCTTCCCATACTCTGGAGCACCAACAATCACGAAAAAACAGAATGCCAAAGAGGAGCAAAAAATAATAGCAGAAAGGAAACAAGTCATCAGAGCAAACAAAGTCCTTACCGGAAGGAAACTGGAAAACAGGAAAGGGAAAATACAACAAACATATCAGGGACCCACTAACAGTGAAATAACAAATGGCTACAGAGAGCCATATAGGTCTACCTTCTCAGTCTCCATAGGCCTGTTCAGCACATTCTCCATTCACCCAATACTATTTGCTGCCAATCATGCTGGATCTTTATCCTCCACTGACTAAAACAGTATTCACCAACTTCCTTAGCTCTCTGTCTTCTCTGACCCTTTGTATCTACCTTACAGATCGGGTCCTGACATGGGATTGAAAAGAAGATTGGAAAGTTAGCAGGAGTTAGCAGCCGATAACCAGAAGAGGAAGAGAGCAAAGCAGGAAAACTAATGCAGATCTACTCTGGTGCAAGTCAGGACTAAAGTCCTGAAAGCCAGAAGCCACTAAAGATAGAGAGTCCTAATCACAAAGGTATAGTTACACATGTAGATTTACTTATGTGTAAATCTACTTTTGCACCTATAAGTAACTTTACACATTTTTACTATTCACCATTTCCAAGTGTAAAGTTATTTCTAGGAGCAGACTTACATATCTTCACCTGGTGGTGGAGCCTCTATAACTGTATTTACAAGTGCAAAGTTACTACTGATAATTTTTACACAAAGGCAGAGGTCTCCGCCACTGTTGCGCAGATCTTCCTATTGTAAAGTATAGGAAAATATATTGAAGTTTCTTAAACTTAAAAACGTTATTGGACATATTTTATTATAAAATAATAATTTGAAATATGTATTTTAGATCTGCAAGTAATAAAACAAAAAGTTACAGCACATTAACTTCAATATTTATTAAATAACAAATTATTTAAAATACATTTATGTAATTTAAAAATAATATTCCTAAAGAATACATTAAATTAATATGTATTCATACCTGGCAGGTCCACCTCGCATAAACTGCAGACTTTCTTTGCAATATTCCACACCATTGATCTAGCCTTGCACATAGCAGCAATTTTCTTTAGACGCCAATAAGGCATTTGACTCCCTTGAAGGGCCATATCTATTTGCCTTGTTGACATCCCTTGGATTGAGTCCCACCTTCATCAGACTGATTGTTTTGCTCGACTCAGGACTGGCAGCCCCCCTGCGGGTTAATAGTAGGATTAGAGGCCACTTTGCAATGACAAGGGGCACCTGTCAGGGGTGCCCTCTGTCTCCCATACTTTTTGCAATTGCTATGGAGCCACTTGTGGCCCAGCTTCACCAACATCACGCTCACGGCAGGCTCACATTCACTCCCTACCGTGTCTTAGTATCGCTATATGCAGATGATGTTACTTTATATGTCTGAGACCCGCATGTAAATTTGAATCCTCTCATCAGAGAATTCATCATATTCGGAGGGCTGTCTGATATTGAGATAAACTGGACAAAATCGATTGTTTTCCCCCTGATGGATGAGATGTCTCCAGTTACTTCAGAATTCCAACTTACCTGGTCAAATAGCCCCATCATGTATCTCAGGGTGTGGCTCAGCAGAAATATTGATGAATTATGGAGGTACAACTATGGCCAGCCGGCTGCTTACATGGCTTGATGACAGGGTTGAGGGCTGGAAGTATCTTCCATTGTCCTTGACGAAAATGATAGTCCACCCTAAATTCCTTTACCTCTTTATTAATTTATCGCTCCACTTGCCCTTCCACTTTCGTCGACAGCTCAAAACGCATCTTGCTAAATCCTACTAAATCATCCAGACACTCATACACCCACTCATTCTTCAATACCCCTTGGCATATATATATATATAAAAAACATATTTAAACTTTACAGAAACACACAGTCACTGGATGATGTCATCAGTCATGTCATCAGTGATGCCATTTGAGATGTCATCAGTGATGTCACCAGTGATGTCACTGACCATGTCATGAGTGATGTAATATGTGACGTCATCAGCAGTGCATTGCGGGGGCGCGAGTTATAGTTAGCTCAACTAACTATAACGGCCGAATTTCTCTGGTTTTGTACGAGTGAAATGTCCAACTAACTATAACATCCCTGAAACCTGTGGTTTTTTCAGTGAATTTCTGAGGTTTTTTAAATGCTAATTTCTAACTATAACGTCCCTGAAACCTCTGTTTTTTTCAGTGAATTTCAAAGGTTTTTTAACTGCTAATTCCTAACTATTACATCCGTGAAACCTCTGGTTTTTTTCAGTGAATTTGTAAAGGTTTTTTAAATGCTAATTTCTAAATATGCCTACATAGGTAGGACATGTGAAGAAAGATGAAGAAAGGCGCAGAAAGAAGCAAGAGAAGTGCAGAAAGAGGCAACAGAAGTCCAGAAAGAGGAAGAAAGGTGCAGAAAGAACCAAGAGATGTGCAGAAAGAACCAACAGAGGTGCAGAAAGAGGCCTACTTTGACTGTACCTTACAACAGACTCATACAAAGTACCCTAATCACTAATCCTTCTCCGAAGATGTCTTAAACCTCACCTTTCTCTTGAAGGTTCACTACTAATCGACTGCTCAGAATGTTAGGCCTACCAAATATAAAACAGCAATCCTAAGCATATCAGTGTTGTAAGTCTGACCAAGTTTGTGAAGGTATGCATGCGTGTCTATGCTTTTACCTAGTGACATGTTAAATTAAAATAAACATGCAAACACTTAAATACCTGTGTTTCAAACAGCATACTCTGTAAATTTGTGTAAAAGAAGGTGTATGCATTTCTTTCTGCTCACAATACAGGGCACATGGGTATTCAATAGTATATTTGAGGGCTCTATAACACATGTATACATAAGTCATGTCTGCCTGTGCAACCGAATGACAGAGCAGAACTGAGAAGATTTGACCACCTATTGGAGAAGTTACCCGCTTTTTAAGCTACCATCTTCAGATGCATAACACATGTAAGAATACATATACAAGTAGACATATACCTCAGTCACGAGAGCATGCAGACCTTTAAACTTGACAGCTTGCACTTCCCATTTGAGTACAGAAGGAGGCAAGAGAAGTACAGAAACAGGCAAAAGAGGTGCAGAAAGAAGCAAGAGCAGGGCAGAAGAACCAACAGAGGTGCAGAAGGAGGCAAGAGGGGTGTAGAAAGAGGCAAGAGGGGTGCTGAAATTTGCAAGAGAGGTGCAGAAAGAAGCAACAGAGGTGCGGAAGGAGACAAGAGAACTGCAGAAAGAGGGAAGAGAGTTGCAGAAACATGCAAAAGGGGTACAGAAACAGGGAACAGGTGGGCAGACTGAGGCAAGAGAGGTGCAGAAAGAGGTAAGAGGGGTGCAGAAAGAGGGAAGACGGGTGCAGAAATTACCTTAGTTTTGTAATAGCGCACATGCCATTGCACCATTGATTTTTAGAATGGTATGCATGTATTGGCGGTGTCTTTGGAGAGTGTGTGTATAAACATGAGGTTAGAAGTTCAAGTCCTCAAATTACAGAAGCCTCGCCACTTTTTTAGGCTTCGCCTGCACAGCACTCTCCTGTATTTAATATATCTTAAAAGGGGCCTCTTCTCATTTCCCACTGACAAATTACTGTGTTTATTTGCTTTTCTGGGAACTTTTTTTTTATGTTAACTTCCCCTGACTGCACGCATTTATGGTACTTCTACTAAAGCTGTTCACACTGTTTAAGCCCCATTCACTGTCAAGATAAGATCTCTTCTCATGGAAAAGGCAGGCAGCTTCTAACAGTATGCTGGAATACTTGCTTGTTATTACTTAGTTGTGTAAAGCAGATGCTTTAGCCTTAAAACATTTGTGGCATTTCGTATTCATGCCTCAGTACCTTTCTTTGCACTTTGTAGGCATTATTGGATTGATTTTTTCAACTTAATCTATTTGGTCACCATGATCAAATTCTAAATGTTGTAATAAACATTGCATGCTAGAAACTAAAGTTAATATACAAGAGCTATGCTTTATATCACTACTAAACAGGCAGCCACAAGTGCAGTTACCTTGCAGACAACAGGGTCATGATTTGATGGTGCAGCAGGTGCAGTAGCACCGGCCCAAGAGTTGTCAGAACTCCTCTACACACATAATATTGCTATATTTGACTACTAAACAGGCAGTCACAATGGCAGTTACCTTGCAGTTAAAAGGGACTTGATTTGAATGGTGCAGCAGGTGCAGGAGCACCGGGGCCAAAAGTTTTCATAACTCCACTAAACACCAAATAATGATATATCTGACTATGAAACACGCATTCACAATTGCAGTTACCTTCCAGTTAAAAGGGACTTGATTTGAATAGTGCAGCAGGTGCAGTGGCACTGCGCCAAAAGCTCTAGGGACCCTACTAAACCCAGATTATTGCTGAATTTTACTACTAAACATGACAGAAGTGCATTTATCTAGCAGGCAATAGGGTCATGATTTAAATGATGCAGCAGGTGCAGTAGCACCAGGCCCAAAATTTGTCATTACCTCCTCGAAACACCTAATATTGCGATATTTTACTACTATACAGGTAGACCCAATAGACACAGTTGCAGGTATCTTGCAGTTAAAAGGGGCTTGATCTGAATGGTGCAGCAGGTGCACTGGGGGCAAAAACTCTAGTGACCCCACTAAACACAGAATATGGCTAAACTTTACTACTGATCAGGCAGTCACAAGTGCAGTTATCTAACAGGCACCAGGGCCATGATTTCAATGGTGCTGCAGGTGCAGTGGCACAGGGGCCAAAAAGTTGCCAGAACTCCTTTAAACACCAAATATTCCTATATTTAACTACTAAATAAGCAGCCATAAGTGCAGTTACCTTGCAGGCATTAGGGTCATGATTTGAATGGTGCAGCAGGTGCAATGGCATGGGCCAAAAAGTTGTCAGAACTCCTCTAAACACCTAATATTGCTAAATTTTACTACTAAACAGGCAGTCACAATTGCAGTTGCCTTGTAGATGAAAGGGGCTTGATTTAAATGGTGCAGCAGGTGCAGTGGCAGTAGGGCCAAAAGTTGTCATAACTCCACTAAACACCAAATAAAAGCTCCAGGCACCCCACTAAACACCGATGTATTGCTATATTTTACAACTAAACAGGCAGTTACGAGTGCAGTTATCTTTCAGGCACTAGGGTCATGATGTGAATGGTGCAGCAGGTGCAGTGGCACTGGGGCCAAAAGCTCTAGGGAGCCTACTAAACCCAGATTATTGTAAATTGTACTACTAAACAAGACATACACAAGTGCATTTATCTAGCAGGCAATAGGGTCATGATTTGAATGATGCAGAAGGTGCAGTAGCTCCAGGACCAAAAGCTCTAGGTACCCCACTAAACACCCAGTATTGCTATATTTTACTACTAAACAGACAGTCACAAGTGCAGTTACCTTGCTGACAACAGGGTTATGATTTGAATGGTGCATCAGTGCAGTGACACCAGGCCCAAAATTTGTCGTGACCTCCTCGGAACACCTAATATTGCAATATTTTACAACTATACATTTAGACACAGTTGCAGGTATCTTGCAGTTAAAAGGGGCTTGATTTGAATGGTGCAGCAGATGCAGTGGCACAGGGACAAAAATTCTAGGGACCCCACTAAACAGAGAATATGGCTAAACCTTACTACTAAACAGACAGTCACAAGTGCAGTTATCCAGCAGGCTCTAGATTTCAATGGTGCAGCAGGTGCAGTGGCACAGGGGCCAAAGGTTGTCAGAACTCCTATAAACACCAAATATTCCTATATTTAACTAAAAAATAAGGAGTCACACTTGCAGTTACCTTGCAGGCACTAGGGTCATGATTTCAAGGGTACAGCAGGTGTAGTGGCACCGGGGCCAAAAGGTGTCATAACTCCTCTGAACACCAAATATTGTTATATTCTACTACTAAACAGTCAGTCACAAATACCGTTATCTTGCAGGCACTCGGACATGATTTGAATGGTGCAGTAGGTACAGTGGCACTGGGCCCAAAAGTTGTTAGGACTCCTCTAAACACGTAATATTGCTATCACATCAATTAATTCTATTATTACCCTCTTTCATTTCATTTTTCAAAATGTTGCTAATATTTATCCGCACTATACCATGAGTAGCAGCACAATATATTGCCTTTTGTACATAAACAGGTCATAACACTTTAACAGACTTTCTGTAACTTATATTGTACACATATTCACCCAGCTACAACTTACAACAAAAAACAGCTTATGATTAATCACATAGGTGAAACCTAATGCATTTACCAATGCTTGTTCCTTATGTGCATGGTCATTGTTTCTACGCTTGCCTCATAAATGAATGCTATATCAGAGATGAATTAATCTCACCACACAGCCATGACTCAGATTGGCCACTGCGGCCGGGGTAGGTATTTTGGCTTTCTGGGATTTTCAGTAGATGCCAGATGATGAAAATCACACAAGCACAAGACCATTTCCAATTCTCAAAGTGATCTCTGACTTTTAAATATGTCTCATTACGATTAAAATTGTACAGTATAAACCATGCTACTTTTTCAAAAGTAGAATAGCAAGCTATTCAGAGGCAGTGTGTAAAGCATTTGCACATAACCAACAGTAATACAGTGTAAGCACTACAAACGGACACCACACCAGTTTAGAAAAATAACCAATATTTTATATACTCAAGACAAGACCAATTACGACAAAAATCCACAATACTATACTTTACGAATGAATACTTGATACGTTAACTTCTTCTTTGCAGGAATAGCACAAAAGCAAAGTTCGTACAAGTCGGTAGCTCCGTCCGAGCCTACCGTGATGCTGAAAACCACAGAGTCTAACAGTTCCAGCCGACCGCGTCGATACGGGCCAGCAGAGTCATGAACAGACTCGGTCACAGTACCTTTTCTCGTTGTGGCTGGTACGGAGTGTACGAGCCGGTCGGCGTTCGTCGCGGTTGCGGTGCAAGACGGAGCGATGCAAGGTGCGGTGTCCCTCGATGCAGTGCAGGCAGCGGCTCGATGAGCGTCGTGCAGACGGAGTCGGTGAGTCCAAGGCGTGCGATGCAGGGTGAGATGATGCTCGATGCGGTGCTGACAGGTTGCGATGCAGGCGACCTAGCCGGAGTGGGGGAGCTGGCGTCGGACAGCGGTGCGAGTCGGAGCGGTGCGTCGCAGACGTGCGAGCGGTGCCCCAAATGCGGTGCGGTCTCGACTCTTGAGCCAGTTGCAGCGACAGCGTCGGTCTGGTCCGGCTGGCACAGTGAAGCGATGCGATGCGAACTGCGGTGCCCACAGGTCACGGTGCAAGCAGCGGCTCGATGTTGGCGGCGTCGGACGTCGCCCACGGTGAGACCAGGGTTGCGATGCGAAGCGGGGCGATGCGGTCTGCGGTGCAAACAGGTCACCGGCCAGGGATGGATTCGGTTGACGGAGTCGGTTGCAGTTCCCTTCCTCTGTGGCAACTGAAACAGCGTTCCAGAAGCGGTACCCAGAGGCTTGTGAAGTCTTTGTAGTCCCTGAGACTTCTTAACAGGAGGCCAGCTCGGTTTCAGGCCCTTGGAGATACTCAGCACAAGTTTGTAGAAAGTTCAGTCCAGTCCTTTCACTGCCCAAGACAGAAGCAGCAACTGCAGGCCAACCCAACAAAGCAACAACACAGCAACGGGGCAGTACTCCTCCTGGCAGCTCTTCCAGCTCTTCGTCTTGGCAGGTTCCTTGATTCCAGCGAGATCTAAATTCATGGGGTCAGGGCCCCAATATTTATATCCCAAATTCCTTTGTTCTCTGAAGGCAGAGAGGCCTTCGCCTAGTCCAAACCAGTTCTGGAGCACTTTGTTGACAAGTCTCCGTCCCTTCTTTCAGTGAGTAGGCCAGGGACATCAGACGCACCACAGGAGGTGGAGCCAGCATTGTGGAGGGAAGGCACTGTCCTATTCAGGGCCCAGGTGCGACCCCTCCCACCCATCTACAGGTCGATCTGGCTATTCAGCCCTGCGTTGACTCACCCTGTCTCCTGGCATCCCCAGCCCTGTCACTCACATTCCAGACAAGGAATACACAACCTCGCAGAGGCAGGCTTGGATGGTTAGGCAAGAAAATACCCACTTTCTAAAAGTGGTATTTTCAAACGCAGAATGTTAAAACCAACTTCACTAAAAGATGCATTTTATCATTCTGAGTCCAGGCATACTAAACTCGAATTTCTACCATGTTCCCGGGGTCAGTTAGGATTATAAACTGTAATAATCAAAACTGCCCGTTCTGGCCTAGGGGAACAGGTAGCCTTGCAATAGTGAAAAACGTACTAGGCTGTAATTCACTATCAGGACATGCCGCACACACCCGGGCATGTCCTACCTTTCGCCTACACCGCACCCTGCCCACAGGGGTACCTTGGGCCTACCTTAGGGTGACTAACATGTAGCAAAGGGAAGGTTTAGGGACTTGCAAGTGTGTGCACTTGCCAAGTCGACATGGCAGCCCCAGGCTGCGCACAGGCTCTGCGATGGCAGGCCCGAGTTACATTTTACGGGCTGTTTGCGTGGGTGGCACAATCCAGTGCTGCAGCCCACCAACAGCATTTGGTCTATAGGCCCTGGCACTCGCAGTGCACTTTACAAGGGACTGACAGATAAACCAAATAGGCCAATCATGGAAACACCAATCCATAACACATTTTATACAGGAGCACTTGCACTTTCCCACTGGACCGCAGTGAGGAAAGTGCGCAGAATCATCACACCAGCAAAAACAGAGTCAAAACCGGGAGGTCAGAAAGCAAAAAGTCAGGGGAAACACGCCAAAAGATGCCAAGTCTAACAGCCCCCCATTGACTGGTTAGGTAGTAAAAATCAACTATAATTAGAGGGCAGTGGGCCGCGGTGCCATTGCCCTGGCTACGCTCCTGGCAAGTTGTATACCTCGTTCACAACCTTTCTCTCCCATAGGTGTTTCTTGGCAAACTTTTGAAAAGTACTAATTATAAACTTTGCTTCTTTTTAATATCATCATATTATTCATGCAGGCAGTTCTCTATACCTTAAATATAGGGAAGGGGGAATACTCAATTACACATCGTAGGGGGACTCTTTATTCAACAGAGATATTACATTGAGATCTTGCTTTTTGATATTCTGCTAATGATAGTGCTGATGCCTGAGGACTGCCTATCTGATTAATAGTGTACACGAGGTGTTGATGCAAGGATGCATGTTTTGTGCTACATGTTAGACCTGAAACAGGAAAAAATAGATGAATACTCCAAAACAACCCATGCTAGTGCCAACAGAGATTTTAGTCAATAATTTCTATTTACTCAGAGCTCTAGCTTCTCTTTAACATTGTAGACTATGTTTACACAGATACTGATGAGGTTCTCATGCAAGTGACCATGGGTGAGAGTTGCATCTGTGATTTACATAAATAACAGGAAGTGACCTTTGAAGTAGGAGTCACCAGGCTTTCCCTGGCAGTCCTGAACAGATTAAGTACCTCAGAACATCCATACTAAAAAAGGGGTTACTGAGGTACTTACACCGATGGCCAAATGTCCTTCAAGTCGTTATCTAAGGTTTCCACTGGATGAGCCAGAAGGGATTCCTTTGGCTGTAACAAGAGAGTTCACCTGACTGTAAGTAGAGTGGGCGTACTACCAGTTTGGGGGACAAAGCACTCTGTCACATTTGCCACATTGTGGTAACTATGTAAAAGTTATTGCAAAAGAGGGCAATTTACTGAAATGCATACAGTAGTGCATATGGGAGGTTAAAGTAGTGGAAGACGTTGGAGGGATATCACTCTCATACTGTCAAATAATAATGGGAGGTTGTTTGATCAATATGTTAATGGCTTCTTGATCTCTGTGTATCTTTGTGTGCAAAGACATGTATAAAGAGAGTGTGAAATATAGATAGGTGCACAAATGATCTGATTACAGTGCAGCTATTTCCACTGTGATGGAACTAAACTCTGCAGGTGATAACAATTCTGTGCTTTGCAAGTGAAAAAATGGTAACTGGGATGCCCTTGTGGCACCCTGTGACTTCCTCTTTTTCCTTGCAATTTGCAAGGGCTTGTAATCAGTGCATTGTGAATCAGATGTCTTGCCAGGAGTGTGTGGCCCAGTAGTGCTGGGTTTCAATGATTGATCTGAGGTTAAGACGACAGGGTGAACTCAAGTATTAGTATGAATGGAGAATTGAGAAGCAGAATGCTGACATGTTGCAATATGTGTGAGGTAAAGTGGTGAATGGAGGATTAATTAGTGAAGAATCTGCTGTGGTTAGTGGCAAACTGATGTGAGGATGAAGTTGGTACCTACTCTATGACTATTGGAACTCACTGCGGATTCAGGGAATGAGACGTGACATGGAACATTACTATATATCTATCGCTGAATACCTGTGCCTGTACAATTTCAGGAACTGTCTCATATGCACAATGCCACCAAAGCTGTACATTTATCACCTTAAATGAAATACTTTGAAGAAAAACTACAGACTGGTTTATCCAGCCTCTCATATTACCTTCAGAGGCAACATTGATTTTGTGCAGGAAAGCAAATGTGAAGTAAACTTTCACATTGATTACCGAAGAACCATGGGGCATAAGTATCAAGCCCATTTCCCATTCGCAAACTGGCCGATTCTCAGAATCGGCCCGTTTGCGAATGGGAAAAAGCCTTGCGATTCCTACATACATTGCATTTTGCGAGTCCTTAATAGTGATTCGCAAAAATCGCTATTAAGGACTCGCAAAACGCTTTCTTATACATATGCCCCCATATAACTTACAGTAAACACTTGCTATCCTTTACTGTCAATAGATGAATTATCATATCAATTGAAAAAGCTAATATATAAAAGACTATAATATTTTCCCACCGCACCATGTTGCCTTGTTGTGTCATGATCAGAGATGAGTTGAAGAAAGCTTCATGTATCTGTTTAGTAAACAATATTGCATTTCAGGGTATTTAATGCTGTCATAGCATCTGTAGCACATAACAGTTCTGTGATACCATTAGTATTTGTGTTCTATCATAAATACGGTCACATTTATGATGTTTCCGAAGATAATGGATAGTTCTTAGCAGCTTGCCAAAAGATGTACTGACACAGCTACATTAAATGTAACTTTTTATCAAGCTAGAGAAATGTCAATTTCATGTTCAAGTTGGAACACATGATTGCATCAGAATTATAGTGGTTACAGCGTGAACTTAGGCAACACTAGAGTTCTTTATGCCTTAGAACGGTAAAGACAAATAATACTTTTTAGAGGGGTGTAATGTTTATATGAGGAAAAAAACTCTTTAAAAAGTAGTAGAGCGGCTTGTTTGAAAACAGATGGATTGCAATATCTTGTAGGCCTTAACTTGTCAAAAGTACAAACAGACAAAACAACAAATCCCCTGTAAATATTGGGATGTGTAGAATGTAATTATACAATATTTGATAAAGACATAGCCACCATGAAGATCTTTAAACATTGGTCACAGTCCTTTCTTTATACTGAATAACAAAATGTTAAGTGCCTAAAGACTGTGAAGAGTTTAAATCAAAGACAAGCAAGGAGGATGTTCATTTTGTCAAGGTTTCATTTTGTATCTGAGGCCCTGACGAAGGCCATTGATCCATGGAAGAAAGGGCTTTATTCATGCCGAAACAAGTTGAAATGTTTTAGTGTGGAAAGGATTATGATTCCTAAGCATCATGTTTATTTTTAATCTTATCAGTGTCCCCTATAATAAAATAGACATAGTACATCATTAGATAATTTCGCTTTCCCTATGCAATAGGAATGAATGAATGAATGAAAGTTTATTGTTTGATTAATTAAAACCTTACAATATATATGCAATAATTCTTGATAATAAAAATCCAATTATAAAAATTGATTATAAAAACATTTGGGCATCAAATTCATTATACTATTTACATATTATGTACATCCTACATTACTTTCTTTTAGTTTTTGATGTTCTAACTTAATTCTCAGTTGCGTTAAGAATTTTACAAAAGCTGAAGTTAAAGTTATATCGTCAGTATGAAGGCATCTTATCAGAGCTTGCCTGCAGCTCCTTATTCCACAAACATTAAAATGTCTTTTAAGAATGGATACTCTCTCAACCTTCAGTTCAGGACAAATACAGAGGAGGTGCATGATGTTCTCTTCACCAAGTTTGCATAAGTTACAAGTCGTTGGTGCCTCTGTGCGCAACCATGGCATTAGATGACATACGCCGGGAACACTCCAAAACGAGCATTTATGAATATTTGCTTATACTTAACAGACCAAGGAATTTTGAGATACGATTGCACTTTTACCTTGGTATATCCATTCATTAGAGGCCACGCATGCTTTCTTTTTGAGAAGGTCTCTTTATCCAAGAGTAATGATAGATGCTTAGTTGTACTATTGATAACTTTTTTAAATGAGTTCGCAGTAATTGGCATTTCCCAGATATGCAATAGGGACATTGCTATTTGACATTCCTGCACTACTTGTGCTCCCAAAACAGGTTGAGCCACTCTGGGATGCCATTTGACCCACTGTCCAGGAGGGAATTCTATGATGAAGTATGCCACCAATGACGAATGAGGGCCCAATCTCAAGTTACCGCTATAGATAGTGAAGAGTGTACCATTATTTCTCTTCAGTTAGTTAACTATACTTTGCTGATACAATAGCATAACAATCTGAAAGATAAAATACTATAATCCCAATAAGTTTTTTTCATTGCCCTTAACGTATAAGGAGGTGTGTACAATTATTGTGGTGTTAACATATAAGTAAAAATATCTCTGGCTAAACCAAGTGGATTATTTCATTATAGAAATATCTCATAATACTGAAGAAGATGGTAAACAAGGAGATAATTTACAAATTATGTTATACAATTATTTACTTATATTGCTTAGATGACTTAACTAAATCAACATATAGAGTAAATCAGTAGAATAATCAGGGAAGCAAGAAGTAAACAGAGTGAAACAGAACAATAAAATAGAGAAACAAAAATAGGTGTACAACAAAAAGAACTTTAAATGCAAGAGTTTGATTTAAAAATCAAACTACTAGCAATTAAAAAATTGTCATGGGGTACAAAACCAGCAAGGCTCATACATTCATTATGTATCAGTGCTATATGCCTGATTCTAGAATAAAATTAGACAATTATGATAATTTACTTTCATTAGGAACTGGTGTGACTGAAGTTTTTTTTTTGGTTTAAATATTTGGTCCCCAAATGATGAATCTTAAAACAGAAATGGAACCATCACAGACATTTCAGTCTCTGGTGTGTTAAATATGTGAGAACATCTCAGGACTGCTTTGCATAGGGATAATATGAATGAAGTCAGTCTAGAGAGTGAGCTGGATGCAACTGTACAAAATAGGGCTGAGGAAGAGCTCAATTGAATTGAAGTATTTTGTTCAGATAAGTCAAGAAACAAAACTGAGCGGCTGATCAGCTCACTCACAAAGCAACATCAGTGGTTGTATGACGGAACCCTGCATGCATTTACACCGCATGCCTTTACAAAGCAGTCACTACCCCGACTATGACTTTACTACTTGTTACTTTACCACACAAGTCATTACAGTGACTTGCCTTGGGGGGTGCTGGAATTTGGAATAGTATTAATTCTAACTCCAGTTTATGCAACAGTAGGGAAGGTGTTGGACTTAAAATCCAACAGCAGTCCAACAACGTGCTCCTTAAAGCAAGTTGGTATAACGACTTGCAGGGTAAAGGAACGCGTGGTAATGCCACAGTCGAGGTAGTGACTGTGTTGTAAAAGCAGGTCATTGTTCTGACTGCTGGGTAAAGGATGTTTCCCAACATCTGCTCCTTGAGCGAGCTGATCAGCCACTTCGTTCCCAATCCACTCGATCTGATCTGCTAATCCACCATGTCTGATGAAAGTCTATTTTTGTCTTGACTAACCCTAACAGATTGCTTTCTCGAATCAAGAATTAATAACCCATTTCCTATTTAAAAAAAGGATGGATTTAGAAATTAGAGTAATTCTGTAACCACACTCACTGTGGAGGTAAACAGGGTTTCAGAGAGAGGGAGGGAAAGAGCGAGAGAGATAAACACAGGATATGGCCCCACTGATTTAAAATTACACAATAATGACCAGACCGCCAAAAACTTCTCTCAAGGTCAGTATTGGGTACAGACTCCTCACAATATGTGAAATCTTAGAGAATAACATGTAACAGACATTAATGGTTAAGTTCACTTATCATGGCCATAACAACATTTCAATCCCTACTATCAGCTTACCTGATGTGCAGATGAAAGGGCAATCAATGATCATGGGGCGTTCTAGGAACCCTTCCCATACTTTGGAGCACCAACAATCACGAACAAACAGAATGCCAAAGAGGAGCAAAAAATAATAGCAGAAAGGAAACAAGTCATCAGAGCAAACAAAGTCCTTACCGGAAGGAAACTGGAAAAGAGGAAAGGGAAAATACAACAAACATATCAGGGACCCACTAACAATGAAATAACAAATGGCTACAGAGAGCCATACAGGTCTACCTTCTCAGTCTCCACAGGCCTGTTCAGCACATTCTCCATTCACCCAATACTATTTGCTGCCAATCATGCTGGATCTTTATCCTCCACTGACTAAAACAGTATTCGCCAACTTCCTTAGCTCTCTGTCTACTCTGACCCTTTGTATCTACCTTACAGATCAGGTCCTGACATGGGATTGAAAAGAAGATTGGAAAGTTAGCAGGAGTTAGCAGCCGATAGCCAGACGACGAAGAGAGCAAAGCAGGAAAACTAAAGCAGATCTACTCTGGTGCAAGTCAGGATTAAAGTCCTGAAAGCCAGAAGCCACTAAAGATAGAGAGTCCTAATCACAAAGGTATAGTTACACATGTAGATTTACTTATGTATAAATCTACTTTTGCACCTACAAGTAACTTTAAACATTTTTACTATTCACCATTTCCAAGTGTAAAGTTATTTCTAGGAGGAGACTTACATATCTTCACCTGGTGGTGGAGCCTCTATAACTGTATTTACAAGTGCAAAGTTACTACTGATAATTTTTCACACAAAGGCAGAGGTCTCCGCCACTGTTGTGCAGATCTCCCTATTGTAAAGTATAGGAAACTATATTGAAGTTTCTTAAACGTAAAAACGTTATTGGACATACTTTATTATAAAATAATAATTTGAAATATGAATTTTAGATCTGCAACTAATAAAACAAAAAGTTACAGCACATTAACTTCAATATTTATTAAATAACAAATTATTTAAAATACATTTATGTAATTTAAAAATAATATTCCTAAAGAATACATTAAATTAATATGTATTCATACCTGGCAGGTCCACCTCGCATAAACTGCGGACTTTCTTTGCAATATTCCACACCATTGATCCAGCCTTGCACATAGCAGCAATTTTCTTTAGACGCCAATAAGGCATTTGACTCCCTTGAAGGGCCATATCTATTTGCCTTGTTGACATGCCTTGGACTGAGTCCCACCTTCATCAGACTGATTGTTTTGCTCGACTCAGGACCGGCAGCCCGCCTGCGGGTTAATGGTAGGATTAGAGGCCACTTTGCAATGACAAGGGGCACCTGTCAGGGGTGCCCTCTGTCTCCCATACTTTTTGCAATTGCTATGGAGCCACTTGTGGCCCAGCTTCACCAAGATAAAGCTCACGGCAGGCTCACATTCACTCCCTACCGTGTCTTAGTATCGCTATATGCGGATGATGTTACTTTATATGTCTGAGACCCGCATGTAAATTTGAATCCTCTCATCAGAGAATTCATCATATTCGGAGGGCTGTCTGATATTGAGATAAACTGGACGAAATCGATTGTTTTCCCCCTGATGGATGAGATGTCTCCAGTTACTTCAGAATTCCAACTTACCTGGTCAAATAGCCCCATCATGTATCTCAGAGTGTGGCTCAGCAGAAATATTGATGAATTATGGAGGTACAACTATGGCCAGCTGGCTGCTTACATGGCTTGACGACAGGGTTGAGGGCGGGAAATATCTTCCATTGTCCTTGACAAAAATGATAGTCCACCCTAAATTCCTTTACCTCTTTATTAATTTATCGCTCCACTTGCCCTTCCACTTTCGTCGACAGCTCAAAACGCATCTTGCTAAATCCTACTAAGTCATCCATTCAGACACTCATACACCCACTCATTCTTCAATACACCTTGGCATATATATATATATAAAAAACATATTTCAACTTTACAGAAACACACAGTCACTGGATGATGTCATCAGTGATGTCATCAGTGATGTCATTTGAGATGTCATCAGTGATGTCACCAGTGATGTCACTGACCATGTCATGAGTGATGTAATATGTGACGTCATCAGCAGTGCATTGCGGGGGCGCGAGTTATAGTTAGCTCAACTAACTATAACGGCCGAATTTCTCTGGTTTTGTACGAGTGAAATGTCCAACTAACTATAACGTCCCTGAAACCTGTGGTTTTTCAGTGAATTTCTGAGGTTTTTTAAATGCTAATTTCTACCTATAACGTCCCTGAAACCTCTGTTTTTTTCAGTGAATTTCAAAGGTTTTTTAACTGCTCATTCCTAACTATAACATCCATGAAACCTCTGGTTTTTTCAGTGAATTTGTAAAGGTTTTTTAAATGCTAATTTCTAAATATGCCTACATAGGTAGGACATGTGCAGAAAGATGAAGAAAGGCGCAGAAAGAAGCAAGAGAAGTGCAGAAAGAGGCAACAGAAGTCCAGAAAGAGGAAGAAAGGTGCAGAAAGAACCAAGAGATGTGCAGAAAGAACCAACAGAGGTGCAGAAAGAGGCCTACTTTGACTGTACCTTACAACAGACTCATACAAAGTACCCTAATCACTAATCCTTCTCCGAAGATGTCTTAAACCTCACTTTTCTCTTGAAGGTTCACTATTAATCGACTGCTCAGAATGTTAGGCCTACCAAATATAAAACAGCAATCCTAAGCATATCAGTGTTGTAAGTCTGACCAAGTTTGTGAAGGTATGCATGCGTGTCTATGCTTTTACCTAGTGACATGTTAAATTAAAATAAACATGCAAACACTTAAATACCTGTGTTTCAAACAGCATACTCTGTAAATTTGTGTAAAAGAAGGTGTATGCATTTCTTTCTGCTCACAATACAGGGCACATGGGTATTCAATAGTATATTTGAGGGGCTCTATAACACATGTATACATAAGACATGTCTGCCTGTGCAACCGAATGACAGAGCAGAACTGAGAAGATTTGACCACCTATTGGAGAAGTTACCCGCTTTTTAAGCTACCATCTTCAGATGCATAACACATGTAAGAATACATATACAAGTAGACATATACCTCAGTCACGAGAGCATGCAGACCTTTAAACTTGACAGCTTGCACTTCCCATTTGAGTACAGAAGGAGGCAAGAGAAGTACAGAAACAGGCAAAAGAGGTGCAGAAAGAAGCAAGAGCAGGGCAGAAGAACCGACTGAGGTGCAGAAGGAGGCAAGAGGGGTGTAGAAAGAGGCAAGAGGGGTGCTGAAATTTGCAAGAGAGGTGCAGAAAGAAGCAACAGAGGTGCGGAAGGAGACAAGAGAACTGCAGAAAGAGGGAAGAGAGTTGCAGAAACATGCAAAAGGGGTACAGAAAGAGGGAACAGGTGGGCAGACTGAGGCAAGAGAGGTACAGAAAGAGGGAAGAGGGGTGCAGAAAGCGACAAGAGGGATCCAGAAATTTGGAACAGAGGTGCAGAAAGAAGCAAGAGCAGTGCAGAAAGAGCCAACAGAGGTGCAAAAAGAGGCAAGAGGGGTGCAGAAAGGGGTAGGAGAGGTGCACAAAGAGTCAAGTGGGGTACAAAAAGAGGCAGGAGGGGTGCAGAATGAAGGAAGAGAAGTGCAGAAAGAAGCAACAGAGGTGCTGAAAAAGGCACGAAGGGTGCAGAAAGAGGCAAGAGAAGTGCAGAAAGAAGCAACTGAGGTACAGAAAGAGGAAAGAGTGGTGCAGAAAGAGGGAAGAGAGGTGTAGAAAGAGGCAAGAAAGTTGCACAAAGAGGGAAGAGGGGTGCAGAAAAAGGCTAGAGGGGTGCAGAAAGAAGCAAGTGAGGTGCAGAAAGAGGTAGGAGAGGTACAGAAAGAGGCAAGAGAGGTGCAAAAACAGGCAAGAGAAGTGCAGAAAGAGACACGAGAATTGTTGAAAGAAGCAACAGAGGTGTAGAAAGAAGCAAGTGAAGTGCAGAAAGAGGCAAGTGAGGTGCAGAAAGAGGCAAGATAGGTGCAGAAAGAGGGAAGACGAATGCAGAAAGAGACAACAGGGGTGCAGAAAGAAGCAAGAAAGTTGCTGAAAGAAGCATGAGAAGTGCAGAATGAAGCAATGGGGGTGCAGAAAGAGGCAAGAGAAGTGCAGAAAGAAGCAACAGAGGTGGAGAAGGAGGCAAGAGAACTGCAGAAAGAGGCAAGAGACTTGCAGAAACAGGCAAAAGAGGTACATAAAGAGGGAACAGTGGTGCAGATAGAGGCAAGAGAGGTGCCGAAAGAGGTAAGAGGGGTGCAGAAAGAGGCAAGACGGGTGCAGAAATTTGCAAGAGAGGTGCAGAAAGAAGCAAGAGCAGTGCAAAAGAACCAACAGAGGTGCAGAAAGAGGCAAGTGAGGTGCAGAATGGGGCAAGAGAACTGCAGGAAGAGACAAGAGAGTTGCATAAATAGGCAAAAGGGGTGCAGAAAGAGGGAACAGGTGGGCAGACTGAGGCAAGAGAGGTACAGAAAGAGGGAAGAGCAGTGCAGAAAGAACCAACAGAGGTGCAGAAAGAGGCAAGAGGGGGACAGAAAGAGGCAAGTGAAGTGCAGAACGAAGTAAAAGAGGTGCAGAAAGAGGCAAGAGAACTGCATGAAAAGGCAAGAGAGGTGCAGAATGAGGCAGAAGAGGTGCACAAAGAGGCAAGAGGGGTACAGAAAGAGGCAAGAGGGGTGCAGAAAGAAGCAACAAGACAAGCGCTACTGATGTGCGGCGGATGATAAAAGGGGGAAAGATAGGTCGGTTGAAAGATTTAAAAAGAAGAAGACAGGCTTCTAGATAGAGGGGATGGCAAATAGAAAAATACATAGATTGAAAAACGTTTGCAGCTAGTGGATGGAAGAAGGACAGATACTAGTATAAAAGGGAAATGGAGTGAAACCAGACTGAGATGATAACAGAAAGACCGGTGGGAAGCGAATAACAAAAAACACTCTTAGAAATAAAGAAAAAGACAGGCAGAAAGACAAACAACCGAAAGCTAGAAGAAACACAAATACATTTTGCAAAGAATGAACGAGTTGTATGTAAAACACCAAATGCACACCCTACTCCCAATTCACAATGGAGGCAGAAATTTAGAATACAAAACTTTATCGAAACTAATTAAAAGCCCCTGTTGAAAATAATGTTCTACGTCAAAAAGTGTTGGTGTTTTTTTCACCTTCTGCTTCTTTGATGCAGGCATGGTGTGCCTTCTGTTCCCCTACACATGCTGACCACGGGATATTTTTTTGCTTCAGCCACAAAAAGAATGCAGCAGTTCTTAATGTGCGTAATATCTATATAGTTACACATATATGTAGGCCATGGTTTCTTCGAAATGATTAACAATCTTAGCATACGAAGGGGTTCTATAGAACTGTATGGTATACTAGTAGATGTAATGTCCCTCCGAGCAGCTGCTAGTGTGCGGCGTGAGGCGATCTGCTGATAATGCAGGTGTATTGCCATGTGACACGTATCACACGGTGCGTGCCAACGAAGGGGGCAGCTCGCGGAAAATCAGTGAGTTTAGGTGCGGTCGAAACTACTGCGAGTTTGGGGGGAAAAAAAACCCCAACATCCACAGAATAGTGAAAGCAGTATCCACAGAGTAGTACAAGGGGACAGAAATACAGGGGGAAATAAAAATTGGATAGCTGCTCTGTAAGTTAAAGAGGGAGTATGTGCCTAACATGTCAATAAATTATTGCACAAAACATGGGGTAGAGTCGACTTCATCATCGCATATAACATTTAGCTAAACCATGGGCTGTCTTCATTTAATATTTAAATTTTTAATGTATTGAGCCATAAAAGGGGCATTCTATATATAATAAATGCCCTTTAAGGCTTAGTGTGTGACATAAATTATTTAAAAAAAAAAAAAAAGAAGAAAAGAGGAGGCAACCCGGGCTAGTTCCCAAGTTTCAGATGAAGAGCAGTATATATATATATAGGCTGGGCACTTGCTTGATTTATTCCTTGTACTTGTAACCGCAAATAAAGAAGAATTACAATTTCCACTTTGTGGTCCGTACCTGTTTGGTTGCTGGAGGATAGAACCTACCACAGGACTGTGGTCATCATATATATATATATATATATATATATATATATATATATATATATATATATATATATATATATATATATATATATATATATATATATATATATATATATATATATATATATATATATATATCCAAGAAAGAAGTGAATTTTATTTTATTTCTTTGTGACTCATTGTATCCTTTGGGATCCAGATTTTTGCCCTGGCTGGCTGTTGTTTTCTTGTGATCCTCCATCTTCAAGTATATATATATATATATATATATATTCACTGAAAAAACCATAGGTTTCAGATATGTTATAGTTAGAAATTAGCATTTAAAAAACCTTTGAAATTCACTGAAAAAACCATAGGTTTTAGGGACAGTTATAGTTAGTTGGACATTTTACTCGTACAAAACCCGTGAAATTCCCCGTTATAGTTAGTTCAGCTAACTATAACTCGCGCCCCGCAATGCACTGCTGATGACGTCACATATTACATCACTCATGACATGGTCAGTGACATCACTGATGACATCACTGATGACATCTCAAATGACATCACTGATGACATCATCCAGTGACTGTGTGTTTCTGTAAAGTTTAAATATTTTTAATATATATAGGAAAAGACGTATTGAAGAATGAGTGGGTGTGTAAGTGTCTGTATGGATGATTTAGTAGGTGCGTGACTGACTCTATAAGTGAGTGATTTAACGTATCTTACTGAATGCATGGGTTAGTGACTAAACTGGGTGAATGTCTGTATCCGTCTGTCTGTTGCTGTGTAAGTGGCTGCATGGGTTTGTGAATAGCTACATGAGTGTCTATAAGAGTTATTGATTTGTTGTCTGAGTATCTGTATGGGTGCCTGAGTGTTTGTGTGGATGGGGTGTGTGCGACTGTGCATAGATGTGTGAGTGGGTGATTCACTGGGTGGATGGTTTCAAGAGTGCATCTGTGATAGACTGTATGGGTGGGTAAGTGTGTGTAAGAGTGTGTTAGTGAGTGAATGTATGTCCCAGTGGTACATGTGTGAGTAACTACATATGTGAAAGGCAGTATATATGTGTGTTGGAGTATATAAATAGCTATAAGAGAGAGTGAGTGATTGTGATAGTGGCTGTATGGATGAGTGTGTGCTTGTATCAGTGATTATATAAGAGCGTAACAATGTGCTAGTATTTGTATGATTAAGTGAGCTGGTGTGTGTATAACTGTATAGGTGAGTAAATGGCAGTGTGTTTAATTATTTGCATGACTGACTAGGTGTGTGAGTACCTCTATGGATGAGTGGCGGTGTTTGAGTGTATATATAGGAGTAAGAGTGCATATGATAGTCCTGTACTGAGTGACCATAAGTATGAGTGAGTGTACGGGTGAGTGAGTGGATGTGTGTGTGTAGACCTAAGAATCAGTGAGTGGGTATGTAGTTATTGGTGTTGGAGTGTCTATGGTTTTGCGAATGGCAGTCTGTAATTTAGATTGGGTGTATCAAAGGTTATATTAGGGTGTGAAGAGCTGCATCAGATTATCACGTGGATGATGTCATCAGTGATGTCATTTGAGATGTCATCAGTGATGTCATCAGTGATGTCACTGACCATGTCATGAGTGATGTAATATGTGACGTCATCAGCAGTGCATTGCGGGGCGCGAGTTATAGTTAGCTGAACTAACTATAACGGGGGAATTTCACGGGTTTTGTACGAGTAAAATGTCCAACTAACTATAACTGTCCCTAAAACCTATGGTTTTTTCAGTGAATTTCAAAGGTTTTTTAAATGCTAATTTCTAACTATAACATATCTGAAACCTATGGTTTTTTCAGTGAATTTCAAAGGTTTTTAAATGCTAATTCCTAACTATAACATGTCTGAAACCTACGGTTTTTTCAGTGAATTTCAAAGGTTTTGTAAATGACAATTTTTAAATGTATTAATTGTTATATAAATTTTTTTCATACTGATTTACTACATTTTTAGAAACAATTTTTTTTTACATATTTTATTTTTTAAATTACATTGTAATTACATTATACATTACATTACAAAAAATACTTTCTCAGAATGAATTACTTTAGTTTAAATACTTTGCACATAGGCAATAGACTTTTAAGTACAGTAGTTACAGTTGTTGCAATGGGCAACACATTTTCAAACACAATGCAACATTCAGCTCAATGTGAATTTCTAGTTAAATGCAATTAGTTACTTTATGGATTACTTTTCTAACCACAGGACTGGATCCTAGATTCAGTCCTGGTACATCTCCTGTAAACAGTTGAGTAAAAGCGTTTTGGTTACAGTCGTGATTTTTAAGGAATATTATTGTATTTTAAAAGTTGACACTTAGAAACTTTTTCTCATAGAATCACCAATGTTATCCTATGGAAGGAAATTCACTTAGCAGGTAAAAACTGTTATCGTTACTTTTTCTTACTCAGTGTTGGATCCTGGATCCAGCACTGGTGCATCTCCTGTAAACAGTTGAAAGAATGCGTTTAAGTCATACAGGCGATTTTTAAGGAATATTTGTAGTTTGTGAAAATCGACACTTTGAAACTTTTCTGCTGAAAACCAGACAATGGAGTCCTATGGAAGAAAATATAAGTTACTGGTAAGTACGGTTAAAATTACTTTTCAGGGTCAGTGCTGGGCTAAAAGATGCAGCACTGGGTTCTCTCCTGATAACAGGTGAGTAAATTGGAATTCGTACTTTGGTTGATTTTAGAGGAATATTATAAAGTTCCAAAACTCCACACTTAGAAGAATTTCCAAGTGAAACCAGTCAATGTTAGCCTATGGAAGGAAATTCAAGTTACCGGTAAGTACGGTTAAAATTACTTTTCAGGACCAGTACTGGGCTGAAAGATGCAGCACTGAGGTCTCTCCTGATAACAGGTGAGTAAATCAGAATTCGGATTTCGGCTGATTTTAGAGGAATATTTGTATGTTTCAAAAATCAACACTTAGAAACTTTTTCAGCAAAAAGCAGGCAATGATATCCTATGGAAGGAAATTCAAGTTACTGGTAAGTATGGTTAAAATTACTTTTGAGGATCAGTACTGGGCTGAAAGATGCAGCACTGAGGTCTCTCCTGATAACAGGTGAGTAAATCAGAATTCGTATTTCGGCTGATTTTAGAGGAATATTTTAAAGTTCCAAAACTCCACACTTAGAAGAATTTCCAAGTGAAACCAGTCAATGTTAGCCTATGGAAGGAAATTCAAGTTACTGGTAAGTACGGTTAAAATTACTTTTCAGGACCAGTACTGGGCTGAAAGATGCAGCACTGAGGTCTCTCCTGATAACAGGTGAGTAAATCAGAATTCGGATTTCGGCTGATTTTAGAGGAATATTTGTATGTTTCAAAAATCGACACTTAGAAACTTTTTCAGCAAAAAGCAGGCAATGATATCCTATGGAAGAAAATTCAAGTTACTGGTAAGTACGGTTAAAATTACTTTTCAGGATTAGTACTGGGCTGAAAGATGCAGCACTGAGGTCTCTCCTGATAACAGGTGAGTAAATCGGAATTCGTATTTCTGCTGATTTTAGAGGAAAATTTTAAAGTTCCAAAACTCCACACTTAGAAGAATTTCCAAGTGAAACCAGTCAATGTTAGCCTATGGAAGGAAATTCAAGTTACTGGTAAGTACGGTTAAAATTACTTTTCAGGACCAGTACTGAGCTGAAAGATACAGCACTGAGGTCTCTCCTTATAACAGGTGAGTAAATCGGAATTCGTATTTCGGCTGATTTTAGAGGAATATTTGTAGGTTTCAAAAATCAACACTTAGAAACTTTTTCAGCAAAAAGCAGGCAATGATATCCTATGGAAGGAAATTCAAGTTACTGGTAAGTACGGTTAAAATTACTTTTCAGGACCAGTACTGGACTGAAAGATACAGCACTGAGGTCTCTCCTTATAACAGGTGAGTAAATCGGAATTCGTATTTAGGATGATTTTAGAAGAATATTTGCATAATGGTGAAGGAAGGGGCGGGGCCTGAGGTGACATCTGTGCAAACGCTGCCCCGTTGCGCGTTTTAAGTTGGGGATTAAGTCCCCTTGTATCCTGAGGGTCCCTAGGGGCCAACTAGCCCACCAGGAACCTCCAATATGCGCCAGGGGCTGCGTTGCAGAGACGTGTAGAGAGGCCACACCCCTTTTTACACCTCTCTGCAACGCAGCTCTGTGGCGCTTTCTGGATGTACCTGTTGGGCTAGTTGGCCCCCAGGGACCCTCAGGATTGAAGGGGATTTAATCCCCAACTTAAAACGCGCCACGGGGCGCGTTTGCACACATGTCACCTGAAGCCCCGCCCCTCCCTTCACCACTGTGCAAACGCGCCCCGTGGCGCGTTTTAAGTCGGGGGATTAACTCCCTTGAATCCTGAGGGTCCCTGGGGGCCAACTAGCCCAACAGGTATATCCAAAAAGCGCCACAGAGCTGCGTTGCATAGAGGTGTAAAAGGGGCGTGGCCTCTGTACACCTCTCTGCAACGCAGCCCCTGGCGCATACTGGAGGTTCCTGGTGGGCTAGTTGGCCCCCAGGGACCCCCAGTATTCAAGGGGAATTCGTTCTCCTCTGCAAACGCGCCAGGGGCGCGTTTGCAGAGTGGTGAAGGAAGGGGCGGGGCCTGCGGGCCCGATCGTTTTTTTTTGTTTTTTTGTTCCCTGAAGGGGGCTGTGTGGCCCCCTTCCTTTTTCCTGTTTTTGGGCCCTGGGGACCCCATCCCCAGGGCCTTACCCCTTTTTAAATTAAATTTAAAAAAAAACGGGAAGGGGGCCGCGTGGCCCCCTTCCCTGGGCCTGTATTGGCCCCGGGACCCCATCCCCGGGGCATGGCCTCGATTTTTTTTTCTTTGGAGGGGGCTGCGTGGCCCCCTCCTCAGGCCATTTAAGGCCCCGGGGACCCCATCCCCCGGGGCCGGCCTTTCCGTTTTTTTTTAAAATTTATTTTAAATTTTTGGGGGAGGGGGCCGCGTGGCCCCCTCCCGGGCCACTACTTGCCCCGGGGACCCCATCCCCCGGGGCTGGCCCTCTCCGTTGGGGACTGTGGGGGGTCCCCAATCCCCCACAGTCCCGCCGGCTCCCCGCGTCCCTTGGGAGCCGGCATTCTTTTCCACATGGGGAGCTGCTAAGATGCAGCTCCCCATGTGGAAAAGCAATGTGCTTTGGATATTGGAAGAGAGAGCAGGTTTCCCTGCTCTCTCTTCCAATATCCAAAGCAGTTTGTTATGGCAGGACGGGAGCCGCGAGGCTCCCGTCCTGCCATAGCAAACTACAGTGTCCCGGGGTAGGCACCCCGGGACACTGCAGGAGCCGGCCCTGGGGGTGGCGGTCCCCAGGGCCATCAAGGGCTCCAGGAGGGGGCCGCGCGGCCCCCTCCCTTAAATTGCACAGCCCCGGGGAGGTGGTGGTCCCCGGGCTCTGGGGGTCCGTAATGGACCCCCACATTTATTTTATAAGTGCCCCGGGAGGTGGTGGTCCCCGGGCGTGTGGGGGCTGGAGCCCCCCCACACCTTATTCAAATTTAAAAAGAAGCCCCGGAGGTGGCGGTCCCCGGGGCTGCGGGAGGGCAGAAGAGCCCTCCCGCACTATTTTTGCAATAAAGCCCCGGGGGTGGCGGTCCCCGGGCTTGGGGGCCCTTTGAGGCCCCCACACATAAAATTAACCCCCACCATGCCCCCGGGACTTGGGCCACCCGGGGCAAAATACAATCGAAGCGCGGGAGACCGCGCTTCGATTTTTATTTCGGCAGGATTCGCTCACCCTGAGCGCATCCTGCCGATTTTTTAACATTTTTTTTTTTGCCCAGGGGGTCCTTGTGGGACCCCCTGAGCAAACCTAGGGGTCAGGGTGTTTCTACCCTGCTCCCTTTGTGCGCTTTGCGCACTTGTTTCTGTCCCTCGGTTCTACCGAGGGACAAAATGGCTGCCAACATTTCCTGAATCGGAATGTTGACAGCCAGCTGACAGCCAATTAACATGCAGCTCGTGATCGGGAGGGTACGCGGACCCTACTCGGCCATAGATATCACTATCTTTTTACTTTTGATTTTCTCAGCAACTACTGAACGGATTTACACCATTTAACAAAAGGGTTCTTTCTGAACCAAGAACTACCTCTTTGCCAAATTTGGTGTAATTCCGTTCAGCAGTTCGGGCTGTAGCCGTGTCTAAAGTTTCCTATGGAAAATTGCATGGGGAAAACGTGTTTTGGGACCCCCTTTTTCTCGGTCCCCGCTTGACGAATCCCCCGAGACTTTCAGGGTAGGAGCGGACCGGAGCGGGCCATAAAGTTTGAAAATTTTGCGAAGATACGTCAACCGGCAAGAGAGTTATTTTAAATAGAATGTCGCGGATTTCCTATGGATAATAGGTTGTAACTATAACTATCTACTGGCGACCGCCAGTAGATAATATATATATATATATTCGTGGAATACTTATATGAGCACATGCCTTATGGAAACAGCAAAGAAAAGCACCGCCCAGTGGAGGGAATTAAAGTAACACTGCCGGTTGGACCACATGTCCCAGAATGCAAGCATAAAAGTTATCCATTGGAGGATCAAGATTTAAATTAGGACACTAGGCTGTGGACACCAGCGATGTGTATGGTGCAGGTTTACCTTTGATAAAGGTCTTTGGAGACCAAAACGCGTCAGGACTGCCATGCTGCTTCACCAATCAAGAAATAAAGATCTATAAACAGCAAGTTACGAGTGCGGCTCACCTTCTATATATATATTTAAATAAGGAAGCTACAATGACGTATATATATATATATATAACTCACGCCCCCGCAATGCACTGCTGATGACGTCACATTTTACATCACTCATGACATGATCAGTGACATCATTGATGACATCACTGATGACATCTCAAATGCGAAATGCGATCCACGCGTTTTAGCTCGTCCGAACCTTGATAACGATACAAGACGTCATTGTAGCTTCCTTATTTAAATGTACAAATGCCTCCAGTTGCCAACATTAACAAAGGACTACATATTACTTTAATCCAAAAAGCTGGCAGGCCATATTGGCCTGGTCACGATGTGAAAATTCAGGAATTGATACAATAAAGAAAAGAAAACAAGTGTTAATATGCACACAATGTCATTTCAGCATATCTTGCCCCGTGACCGCCGTACCTGTATGTTCGTCAACGTGACTTGTTCATAATAAACATACTTAGGATTGCAAACATCAACATAAACAATGGACTACACATTACTTTAAAGTGAAAGGCTATCAGCCATATTGATCTGGGCACGTTGCGTATTATAATGGTTCTTACACGAAAGAAAAGAAAAAAAAGGGGTGTTAATATACACCCAATATCCATAAATAAAGTTCTAGCGATTATAGTTCCATTCCATTCACAGCTCATTTGAGATGTCATGAGTAATGTCATGAGTGATGTCACTGACCATGTCATGAATGATGTAATGTCTGAGGTCATAAGCAGTGCATTGCGGGGGTGTAAGTTATAGTTAGCTCAGGCAACTATAACTGCTGAACTTTACTGGTTTTGTACGAGTGAAATCTGAGTCTAACTATAACGTCCCTGTAATCTTTGTTTTTTCAGCGAATTTCTAGTTTTTTTTTTAACGTTAAGTAAGATGCCTATCACAATGGATGGTGGGGGGTTGGAAGCAGGGACTGGCCTGGCATTCTGCTGCCCCTGCCCAAGCTTGCTGCTCCTGCCTCCCCATCTCCTTGCCATCCATTATCCAGTTCCATGCCCCTGCTCCCTCATTACAGCCCTGTGTGGCCGTTGTTCTGCCACTGGCCTTCCCGCCTTCTCTGAACAGTTAGCTTGCTGCCCCATCCACCTCCTCCCTATCCTCTGTTGTCTGAATCCATGTACTAGCCTTCTCCCTCCTGCCATGCATGGTCTGATGTACTGCCACTGCCCTTCATTTAGCATGATGTCCCAGTCCACTCCTCCTGCCCTCCATTGCCCAATTCTATGCCCCATCATTGACCTCCTGCTTAGCCTCTGTGCTTAGCTTGCTGCCCCTACTCTCCTTCCCCCGCCCTCCGATGTCTGTGTGCATGCCCCTGCTCCATCCTTTTTGCCCATCATGTTCCATGGACATGCCCCTTCTATCTACTCTGAGTATTCTGTTGAGCTGCCACTCCCCTCCCACCTGCCTAGCAGTGTCAGATGACTGCAACCTGTCCCTGCCACCTCCACCCTGCCTGTCCACGTTCCATGCCCCTATCCCCTTCCTCCTGTCCTCCATGGTCCATTTTACTGCCACACCCTTCTGCCCTCCCTGGTCTGTTGTGCTGCAATTGCTCCTCCTGCCTGCCCCACGTGGTCTGTTGTGAGGCCCCTTCCCCTGAACTCTCTTGTCTGTGCCCAGCTCCTACCCCTCCCTTCTATCCTCCATGGTCCTTTCTGCATGCACCTGCCCCCTCCTTCTCACCCATCTTGGCCATTGTGCTGCCACTAACCCTCCCGCTTGCCATGCATGGTCTTCGGTGCTGCCACGGCCCCTCCCACCTTCCCTGTGTGGTCAGCTAGCTGCCCCTGACCCCCTCCCACCTTCCCTCCATGGTCTGTGTGTATGCCATTATAGTCTCACTGTTGCGCTCCATGGTGTGTCTTGCTTCTAGTGCCCATCCTGCCTGACCTCCATTGTCAGCTTGCTGCTCCTGCCCTGCCCCCTTGCCCCCTGCCCTCAGTTTTCCATGTGCAGACCCCTATTCCCTCCCTCCTGGCTTGTCTGTTCCATTGTAATGCCCCTGATCCCTACCTCCTGCCCTTTATGGTCCGTTATGCTGCAGCTTTCTCACCTGTCTGTCCATTGTGGTCAGCTACCTGCCATTGCCTCTTTCCCCTCTGTTCTCTGTTGTCCATGTGCATGGTCCTGTCCCCTCCCTATTGCTTTCCATGAATTGTTGTGCTGCACTCCCGTCCCGCATGCCCTGTGTGGTGTATTGTGCTGCTGCAAACCCTGATGCCTGCCCTGTAAGGTCAGTTTGGTGCACCTGTCCATGTCCCTCCTGTCCTCTGTTATCCGAGTCCATGTCCCTACCCCAATTCCTCCTGCCTTCCATGATCCAATGTACCATACTTGCTAACATTTTGAACTTGGTAAGAGGGAGATTTTGAGAAAAAAACTGGGGTATTGATTTTCCCCATTGACTTACATTGAAAAAGAGGAGATTGTAGACAGGAAACAGATCAAATAAAGCCCATTTGGGCTTAAAAACATTGGGCGTTTCCTGGCTGAATCGGGTCTGTTGGCATGTATGGTTGTACTACCACTGCCTCTTCCTTCTGCCCACAATGGTCTATTATATTGCCACAGCCTCTCTTGCCTGTCCTGCATTGTTGGTTTGTTGCCCCTGCCCCCCTTTCCACTGCCCTCCATAGTCTGTTGTGCTGCCACTGCCCTTCCTGCCTGCCCAGTGTGGTCAAATTGTTGCCTCTGCACCCTCCTACCTGCCTTCAATTTTCTTTGTCCGTGTCCCTGGCCTTTGCCTCTCAACAGTATCCTAATGAACAACTTGATTGCTAACATTCTATATTTATTACAAAAGTGTGGCACGCCTGACGTCATCTTGATGTAATCAAAACTGTAATACCTAGAGCATTTCCTTTAGAAATTACAGAAATGAGATTGTCTTATTTGCATCGAAATTATGGTTAGTGCTCTAAAAAACTAAAATGAGGACATATTTTCTGAGTTTTCAAATAGCGACAAAGCACTTTTAAATTATTTGTTATCCTTATGTTTTTTTATCCAGTTGACCACTTGATTAAATGTTGCACTTAGGGGAGAGGATGTGGTATTACTTCCAGAGCTGCAGACTTTGCAACTGGGGAACCAGGTTGGAGTTTCTGCTTCAGCTCGACATTCTGTGATTCTGGTCAAATCACTTAATCTCCCCATGTCTACAACCAACATGAATTTGTCCTTGTGTGATGTAACCAATGCTCATGTAAAGCACTCCAATACCTGACCAGTCTGCACTATATAAAACTGCAAAAAAACAAAAAATAAAAAGTGTTTTGCACACTTCTGTCATTGGGTTATACGTGGGCTACATCTGGGTGATATTTGTGCTACATTTGGGCTCTTTTGTCTCTGGTGGCAATCTTGGGAGATTTATTTGTTATGAAGTTTCCTAATTTCCTCATTTACTGCAGTCTCCTCAGTAGGAAATGCTTTCAGTTTTTTACTTTGATTCCATCAAGAAGGCATTGAGATGTTTCACACATTCGCCATAAATTCATAATGTTAGCACTCTAGTTGCTCATTAGTTCACTGTAGTAAATCTACTGCTCACTAGGGAAGTCTGCTGCTGGTATTGAAAGTGCATGTTTCAGTCTGCATGTCAGAATTCTTTAATGAAATAGAAGAGGATTTGAGAAGACACTCAAAATGTGCCCTAATTTTTCTTTCTTCAGCACTAATCATAATTTCTATGGCAAAATGAACCCCCTCAGTTTGTTCCTTTTTAAATTAAATGTTTTAAGTGTTACCAGTTTATTCCAATCAAGATGGCTTCAGGTGTGCCATACTTTTGTCATAAGTAAGACTGTTAGTGCTCTAGTTGTTCTTTAGAACACTCTGGGACATTCTGTCATTGGGCTATACGTGGGCTACATCTGGGTGATATTTGTGCTACATTTGGGCTCTTTTGTCTCTTGTGGCCATCTTGGGAGACTTATTTGTTATGAAGTTTCCTAATTTCCTCATTTACTGCAGTCTCCTCAGTAGTAAATACTTTCAGTTTTTTACTTTGATTCCATCAAGAAGGCATTCAGATGTGTCACACATTTGCCATAAATTCAGAATGTTAGCACTCTAGTTGCTCATTAGATCACAGTAGTAAAGCTACTGCTCACCAGGGAAGTCTGCTGCTGGTATTGAAAGTGCATGTTTCGGTCTGCATGTCAGAATTTTTTAATGAAATAGAAGAGGATTTGAGAAGTCACGCAAAATGTGCCCTAATTTTTCTTTCTGCAGCACTAGTCATAATTTCTATGGCAAAATGAACCCCCTCATTTTGTTCCTTTTTAAATTAAATGTTTTAAGTGTTACCACTTTATTCCAATCAAGATGGCTTCAGGTGTGCCATACTTTTGTCATAAGTAAGAATGTTAGCGCTCTAGTTGTTCTTTAGAACACTCTGGGAAGCTGCAGTAGAACACAAAGGAATCAACTGACAGTCTCTGCCCTTGTTGGATGTACATGTTTTACTGAGAATGTCAGACTTCATTCTCAAATGACTGAGAAAGATAATGTGAATTTACAGAAAATATGCTCTCATTTTAGCTTCTAGATCACCTTCCAAACCTTTATGGGAAAAGTATGAGAAAATAATTTTCTCTCAAACATGATTCATGATATCCCAGCAGAAGGTTTTTTCACAGGGTAAAATCACCTTAGAACACACCACAATTCCTAAAATTAGTATGGTGCCATCAACAAATGATTTATAATGTAACTAAAATCTTATCACTCTTTATACGTTCTCCTTTTGGTGACCCTCAAAACCTTCCATTCACTACAATGCATTTTAATGGGGTGCTATCATGTATATTGGTCCCAAGATGGCTGCCAACACTTCTTGGATGAACTGCTGACAGCCAATCAGATCTCACGATGAGATGTGTGGTTAGGCTCCGCCCAGATATATACATTTCTTTTTCCTTTAATATTTAAAAAAACTACTGAACTGAATTATACCATTTTAAAAAAAGGGCGCTTTCTGAACCAAGAGCTACCTTTTTTGCCGAATTTGGTGTAATTACGTTCAGCAGTTCGGGCTGTAGCCTTGTCTAAAGTTTCCTATGGAAATTAACATGTGGAAAACACGTTTTGGGACCCCCCCTTTTTTCTTGGCCCCGCTTGACAAATCACCCCGACACGTTCAAGACAGGAGCTGACCGGAGCGCCCCATTAGTTTTGAAAATTTCACGAAGATTCGTGAAACGGCACCAAAGATATTGGCAAAAGAAAAAATGCTTTTTGAATAGAAACAAGGTCCTAACTATAACACCAGTAGGTAATATACACGCACTCTCAGGACAAATCCACACGACAAGGGAATTAATGCTCAGGAAAGTTTTACTGGCTTCCACGCAATGCGTTTCGGCTGACCTGCAGACTTGATCACACGTAAACAAGCCGTGTTCCGATAAGTTCTTAAGTACAAGCAACCAAAAATTAACATAAACATAAACAAGGGACTCAAAATTCGGTCATATACAGTGAGAATAAACAGAAAATAAATCGGCCATCTTGTAATGTATAGTTCATGATGTAATGGCATATGAATAAGGTCACAGTCTCGTATATATGTAATAAAACATCACAGTAAAATATATTAGCAGAGCTGCGATAAATTAAATTGCTGTGTACAGTATAAAAAACGTCAAAAAAATATATATTATGTATATTACAGTATTGACTCATATTAAATGTATAAATAAAGATAAACCTTCTAACAGTGAGAGGATGTGAGTCAAAAGGTATCTTGATCTGAATCTCACATCACATCTCAATCTCAATACCAACGGAGGTGGGTGGATGGTCTGCTTTTCCCTCATGTCAAGACAGAGTTAATCCTTGCTAGATGACATCGTATTGATTTTCCTACGGTGTATTTAAGAGGAGCGGCAGAAGGAACCCGAAATTATTTTGGGTGGACAACCACAATGACCTGGGTCAGAGTATAGTCTCTCAGGAACTTTTTAATTTGGTACCACAATGGAGGAGGACACTGAAAGATGGGCAGCAGCGCAATCGTTATTGGCCAGGGCACCAGGCGCATTTTCAAAACATATTGAGAAAACGAATACTAATAAGAGCACTGAAGAAAAACTCAAGAAACTGGAGAAACTATGGAAATCGAAAATAGCCAAGTGGTGGGAAGCCACGTCATTACAAGACTATGTGGACAAAGGCATGGTACCGAGAGGTCTAAGAATATACACCATACCCACCTATGAATCACCCAACCCAAATATGCTTGAGGAATGGGCGGAGAACTCAGCGATGAGTTCTAGACGAATGTTGGAAATCTTAGTGAAATACGCCTGGATTGACTGTGAAAAATTACTGCAGGATATAAAAGTCATCAAGGAAGAATTGGAAAAAACTATGGAGCAGGATGCCTACAAAAAAGAGATCGACATCATCAAAATTAGAGTCAACAACCACGAAGATGATATCAAAAAGAGAAAACAATGGAAACTTCACCGTGATTGTGAGGACTATGAAAATGGCAGAATTTTAACTTTCAGCAAGAGATATGATCATGTCTTCACATCACAATCAGGCAAGATAAGATCACAGGCCGAAACATCAGAAAGTTCCATGTCAGAGACCGTCGATGCTAGTGAAAGTGAACCGGAAACCTCTGACGCATCATCGAACAAATCGTCAGATATCGAAATCTCCAACAGACCGGGAACTTTTTTAGACGAATATCGGCTCATGCGGAAGGGCCGACAAGCATCCCGAGCAACACCGACAGCGAAACCCAGAGAACAACGGGGGCAATGCCGAGGACGCGGCCGAGGAAGAGGTCAAAGAGAAACTCGACAGAAGAAAAAGAGTCAGACAAAGGTGGAAGAAGAGGCAGAGGAAGGGGCTATGTGGGAAAATCGACAAGAAGCTCCAAAACACTGGCATAATGGATAAAGAAATGGTGAACAGAACTATTGTTAACTTATTCAAAAGAGAATTGACTGACATTGAGAAAACCACACTATGTCTTGGACTCTCATTCTGTCCCACTATGCGTTTTAACTATCCTGAAACACGTATAGACATGTTTAAATTTATTCGTAAATTAAAACTTAAAAAGTGGCACCTCCTTAAAAATCGAGATGATTCGAATAGGACAATTGGTACTGGTAGTGAATCCAACAGTGAACTCAACATAGGGGATATCGACACATTGGTAGCCTTGCACCAACTTCATAATGAAAGGGATGATAACAACAGTGACATGGAGGTAGAGCGAATACTGGATAACCTAGAAATGAGCCATGATAGGACTGCCAGAACCCCCTTTAAACCACGCTCCACTTTTTACCCTATGATGGCACACGACAGCATTGACACCTTTCATGAGATCGTTACTAACGATCTGGTTAAATTTGGAACCAAGAGATGGTTTAGGAATCAGGACACTCAAAACTTCACACCCTTACAGAGGCAAGCTATCAAAATATTGTCCGAGGACGAAGATATTGTGATACGTCCAGCGGACAAGGGTGGGAATATAGTGATGTTAGACAAGGAGATGTACATCAATGAGGCATACAACCAACTTAGGAACAAAAAGTTTTACATTGAGGTTACAAGACAAACTTACTCTGACAGTGTGGAAAGTATCTGGGAAAAACTTGGGAATTGGAGGGATAAGGGACTATTGGAGTGGGAGGAGTACTGCTTCTTGAAGAAAGATTATCCCATTCTACCGGCCCTGTACCTCCTCCCCAAGATACACAAAAATCCCTTAAACCCCCCGGGGAGACCCATTGTTTCTTCGAAAGGTAGTGCTATGGAGAATGTCTCCAAATACGTAGATTATTTCCTGAGAGACCCGGTTAAAAATCTCAAATCCCACGTTAGAGACACTAAAGATTTCCTAGGAAAGTTAGAACATGTTACCTGGGAGGACGATTTCTTGCTTATGACCCTAGACGTGAGCTCATTGTACACAATCATTGAACACGACCAGGGAATAGCAGCATGTAAATATTTCTTACGGACTAGGGATATAAGATATAAGGCCCACACAGAGATGATCCTTGAGATGATCAACTTTTGCTTAACAAATAACATATTTATCTTCAATGACACTCTCTACAAACAGGTCCTCGGTACTGCGATGGGGACCTGTTTTGCCCCAAGTTTTGCAAACTTGTTCTTGGGGCATTGGGAAGAAGACATATGGAAAGATAAAGTGAACTTTCCGGAGATGGAGCAGGTCGTCATGTGGCTGCGTTACATTGACGACCTGTTCATTGTCTTGAAAGGTTCACATGAGGCAGCGAATAATTTTGTTGAGAAACTCAATGTAAATACTAAAAACATCACACTTACATGGAACATCAGTGGAACAACAGCTGAGTTCCTTGATACCAAAATAGAGATTATGGATGGGCATATGCAAACCAAGCTATTCCGTAAAGAAACAGCAGGTAATAGCCTCCTGCATGCCCTCAGTAGTCACCCTGATACCCTTAAATGGAGCATACCTTATGGGGAACTACTGAGGGCAAAAAGGAACTGCAGCACTGAGTCAGGCTTCGAAACAGAAATGCAGATTATGCTATCCAGACTTCGAGAGAGAGGCTATCCTCAATGGGTATTGAACCAAGCAGTCATAAAGGTCAAGGAGAAAGAGAGAAGGGACCTTCTGTTTGCGCCTACTGAAGAAGCCAAAGGGGGAATGGAAAGTGGGAATCGTATTATTCTCACATATAATGAGAGATCACAAGATGTCAGACGTATCGGTAGTAAGAACTGGGATATATTGACTATTGACCCCATAATAGGCCATCTCATACAAGAAAGACCACTAATTACCTACCGTAAAGGTCGCAGTTTGAGGGACAACTTAGTCCATAGTGTGATTTCTAGTCAAAATAAAGACAAGGACCATGGGCTTAAAGGCTTTTTCCCCTGTGGCCATTGTAAAGCCTGCAAAAACAGCACCATGAAAAAACATCTTAAGTTGTTTAATGGTACAGAAAGACCCATAGCTCAATTTCTGACATGCAGTACGCCATTCATTGTTTATATGCTAGAATGTCCATGTAAACTCAAGTATGTGGGCAGTACGACCCAGATGGTGAAAAAAAGAGTTCTTGAGCACATGCGAGCTATAACTAACAAAGACCAGCAATATCCTGTAGCTCGCCATTTTGAGAAGTATCATTTCTCCAACAGTGCTCTCCTTACCTTTTCAGCTATTGAACAGGTTGCCCAGATGCAAAGGGGGGCAATAGAACACTCAAACTGAGACAAACCGAATCTAAACACATCATTGACCTCCAGACCAAACATCCAGGAGGCCTCAACATTGATGAGGAATTAGGAGTTCATTTACATGATGTGTGATCTGAGTTATGAGTCCCCACTTGCCTTCAGTTATGTCCCCTCCGTTAGGCTGCTTTTATGATGAATGTTTATATCATCTTTTATTGTATATACACTGTTATGTACTAGCTGCATATCTTGTTCACTCACTTATTATGTTTTCTTTCTTCCTTTTTACAGGAGGAAAAGGAAGGGGCCCACCCTGCACTTCTTATCACGTTCACGGGCCACCTAACCTTTTCTTCAGCAGCATCTTTGTGGGCACCTATCACAGATAAGACACTTTTCTAGTGTTGTGTACAAGCAGAATTATGATGTTTTGGTTTTTACATGTTACAGTATATCTTTACAGTTCTTTGCACCTGAGGGCACTTGCCCATTACTGCATCATGTATTATGCTCAGCCATGTACCACACAGGTTTGGCATGTGAATTGAAGGTGCATAGTGGTATTCGTTTCTCTGTACAGCCCACTTGGGCATTATATATCTGTGACTTGGAGCATTTACGTATTAGCAGCTGTATTGGTTATACTCCCTCGAACCGCAATTATGTGTCTCCACAGCATGCATCTGGGATTTCCCATGACTATTATTTATTCTGCTTATTTGAGGGAATTTGCATTCCATTTTGTAGCGGATAACTTTATTAGCTACAACACGCAGAACATAGGCATTGCCGATCATGTGACCCGCCATTGGACGGTACATGTTTCCAGGTTGATTTGCTAATCTGTGCTTTCCGGTCTGTCGCTTTTTGAGATTCAGATCAAGATACCTTTTGACTCACATCCTCTCATTGTTAGAAGGTTTATCTTTATTTATACATTTAATATGAGTCAATACTGTAATATACATAATATATATTTTTTGACGTTTTTTATACTGTACACAGCAATTTAACTTATCGCAGCTCTGCTAATATATTTTACTGTGATGTTTTATTACATATATACGAGACTGTGACCTTATTCATATGTCATTAGATCATGAACTATACATTACAAGATGGCCGATTTATTTTCTGTTTATTCTCACTGTATATGACCGAATTTTGAGTCCCTTGTTTATGTTTATGTTAATTTTGGGTTGCTTGTACTTAACAACTTATCGGAACTCGGCTTGTTTACGTGTGATCAAGGCTGCAGGTCACCCGAAACGCGTTGCGTGGAAGCCAGTAAAACTTTCCTGAGCATTAATTCCCTTGTCGTGTGGATTTGTCCTGAGAGTGCGTGTACACCCGTGGTGGGATTTACTTGGCTGGACATTATTGGCCGATGGGCTTCGTCGGCGTACGCACCACCTTTCATGGGTCCATGGTCTAGGAAGAAGCGTGTGAATTCATATATATATATATATATATATATATATATATATATATATATATATATTCACTGAAAAAACCATAGGTTTTAGGGACAGTTATAGTTAGTTGGACATTGCACTCGTACAAAACCCGTGAAATTCCCCCGTTATAGTTAGTTCAGGTAACTATAACTCGCGCCCCGCAATGCACTGCTGATGACGTCACATATTACATCACTCATAACATGGTCAGTGACATCACTGATGACATCACTGATGACATCTCAAATGACATCACTGATGACATCATCCAGTGACTGTGTGTTTCTGTAAAGTTTAAATATGTTTAATATATATAGGGAAAGGCGTATTGAAGAATGAGTGGGTGTATAAGTGTCTGAATGGATGATTTAGTAGGTGCGTGACTAACTCTATAAGTGAGTGATTAAACGTATCTTACTGAATGCATGGGTTAGTGACTAAACTGGGTGAATGTCTGTATCCGTCTGTCTGTTGCTGTGTAAGTGGCTGCATGGGTTTGTGAATAGCTACATGAGTGTCTATATGACTTATTGATTGGTTGTCTGAGTATCTGTATGGGTGCCTGAGTGTTTGTGTGGGTGGGGTGTGTGCGACTCTGTGCATAGATGTGTGAGTGGGTGATTCACTGGGTGGATGGTTTCAAGAGTGCATCTGTGATAGACTGTATGGGTGGGTAAGTGTGTGTAAGAGTGTGTTAGTGAGTGAATGTATATCCCAGTGGTACATGTGTGAGTAACTACATATGTGAAAGGCAGTATATATGTGTGTTGGAGTATATAAATAGCTATAAGCGAGAGTGTGTGATTGTGAGAGTGACTGTATGGATGAGTGTGTGCTTGTATCAGAGATTGTATAAGAGCGTAAGAATGTGCTAGTATTTGTATGAGTAAGTGAGCTGGTGTGTGTATAACTGTATAGGTGAGTAAATGGGTGTGTGCTTAATTTTTTGCATGACTGACTAGGTGTGTGAGTACCTCTATGGATGAGTGGCGGTGTGTGAGTGTTTATATAGGTGTATGAGTGCATATAATAGTCCTGTACTGAGTGACTATAAGTATGAGTGACTGTACGGGTGAGTGAGTAGATGTGTGTGTGTAGACCTAAGAATCAGTGAGTGTGTATATAGTAATTGGTGTTGGAGTGTCTATGGTTTTGACAATGGCAGTCTGTAATTTACAGTGGGTGTATCAAAAGTTATATTAGGGTGTGAGAAGATGCATCAAATTATCACATGGATGATGTCATCAGTGATGTCATTTGAGATGTCATCAGTGATGTCATCAGTGATGTCACTGACCATGTCATGAGTGATGCAATATGTGACGTCATCAGCAGTGCATTGCGGGGCGCGAGTTATAGTTACCTGAACTAACTATAACGGGGGAATTTCACGGGTTTTGTACGAGTGCAATGTCCAACTAACTATAACTGTCCCTAAAACCTATGGTTTTTTCAGTGAATTTGTAAGGTTTTTTAAATGCTAATTTCTAACTATAACGTGCCTGAAACCTATGGTTTTTTCAGTGAATTTCAAAGGTTTTTTAAATGCTAATTCCTAACTATAACATGTCTGAAACCTATGGTTTTTTTCAGTGAATTTCAAAGGTTTTGTAAATGACAATTTTTAAATGTATTAATTGTTATATTTATTTTTTTGATACTGATTTACTACATTTTTTTAAACTATTTATTTTTAGATATTTTATTTTTTAAATTACATTATAATTACATTATACATTACATTACAAAATATACTTTCTCAGAATGAATTACTTTAGTTTAAATACTTTGCAAATAGGCAATAGACTTTTAAGTACAGTAGTTACAGTTGTTGCAATGGGCAACACAATTTCAAACACAATGCAACATTGAGCTCAATGTGAATTTCTAGTTAAATGCAATTAGTTACTTTATGGATTACTTGTCTAACCACAGGACTGGATCCTAGATTCAGTCCTGGGACATCTCCTGTAAACAGTTGAGTAAAAGCGTTTTGGTTACAGTAGTGATTTTTAAGGAATATTATTGTATTTTAAAAGTTGACAGAAACTTTTTCACATAGAATCACCAATGTTATCCTATGGGAGGAAATTCACTTAGCAGGTAGGTAGTGTTATCTTTCTTACTCAGTGGTGGATCCTGGATCCAGCACTGGTGCATCTCCTGTAAACAGTTGAAATAATGCGTTTAAGTCATACAGGCGATTTTTAAGGAATATTTGTAGATTGTGAAAATCGACACTTTGAAACTTTTGTGCTGAAAACCAGACAATGGATTCCTATGGAAGGAAATACAAGTTACTGGTAAATACGGTTAGAATTACTTTTCAGGGTCAGTGCTGGGCTAAAAGATGCAGCACTGGGTTCTCTCCTGATAACAGGTGAGTAAATCGGAATTCGTAGTTCGGCTGATTTTAGACGAATATTATAAAGTTCCAAAACTCCACACTTAGAAGAATTTCCAAGTGAAACCAGTCAATGTTAGCCTATGGAAGGAAATTCAAGTTACTGGTAAGTACGGTTAAAATTACTTTTCACGATCAGTACTGGGCTCAAAGGTGCAGCACTGAGGTCTCTCCTGATAACAGGTGATTAAATCGGAATTCGTAGTTCGGCTGATTTTAGAGGAATATTATAAAGTTCCAAAACTCTACACTTAGAAGAATTTCCAAGTGAAACCAGTCAATGTTAGCCTATGGAAGGAAATTCAAGTTACTGGTAAGTACGGTTAGAATTACTTTTCAAGGTCAGTGCTGGGCTCAAAGATGCAGTACTGGGTTCTCTCCTGATAACAGGTGAGTAAATCGGAATTCGTAGTTCGGCTGATTTTAGAGGAATATTATAAAGTTCCAAAACTCCACACTTAGAAGAATTTCCAAGTGAAACCAGTCAATGTTAGCCTATGGAAGGAAATTCAAGTTACTGGTAAGTACGGTTAGAATTACTTTTCAGGATCAGTACTGGGCTCAAAGATGCAGCACTGAGGTCTCTCCTGATAACAGGTGAGTAAATCAGAATTCGTAGTTCTGCTGTTTTTAGAGGAATATTTGCACAGTGGTGAAGGGAGGGGCGGGGCTTCAGGTGACATGTCTGCAAACAGGCCCCGTGGCGCGTTTTAAGATGGGGAATTAAATCCTCATCAATCCCGAGGGTCCCTAAGGGCCAAGTAGCCCACCAGATACCTCCAGTATGCGCCAGAGAGCTGCGTTGCAGAGATGTTCAGAGGCCACGCCCCTTTTTGCACCTCTCTGTGGCGCTTTCTGGACGTACCTGGTGGGCTAGTTGGCCCCCAGGGACCCTCAGGATTGAAGGGGATTTAATTCCCCATCTTAAAACGCGCAACGGGGCCTGTTTGCACACATGTCACCTGAAGCCCCACCCCCTCCCTTCACCACTGTGCAAATGCGCGTTTTAAGTTGGGGAATTAAGTCCCCATGAATCCTGAGGGTCCCTGGAGTCCAACTAGCCCACCATGTACCTCCAAAATGCGCCACAGAGCTGCGTTGCAGAGAGGTGTAAAAAGGGGCGTGGCCTCTGTACACCTCTCTGCAACGCAGCCCCCTGGCGCATACTGGAGGTTCCTGGTGGGCTAGTTGGCCCCCAGGGACCCCCAGTATTCAAGGGGAATTCGTTCCCCCTCTGCAAACGCGCCAGGGGGTGCGTTTGCAGAGTGGTAAAGAAAGGGGGCGGGACCTGCGGCACGATCGTTTTTTTTTTTTTAAATGCTTTTTCTGCCCAGGGGTCCTTGTGGGACCCCCTGAGCAGACCTAGGGGTCAGGGTGTTTCTACCCTGCCCCCTTTGTGCGTTTGCACACTTGTTTCTTGTGTTTTTTTAATCGGCGGGATCCGCGCACCCTAAGTGCATCCCGCCGTTTAAAAAAAAATGCTTTTTCTGCCCAGGGGTCCTTGTGGGACCCCTGAGCAGACCTAGGGTCATGGTGTTTCTACCCTGACCCCTTTGTGCCTTTTGCGCACTTGTTTCTGTGCCACGGTTCTACCGAGGCATAAAATGGCTGCCAACACTTCCTGATTTGGAGTGTTGACAGCCAATTAGCATGCAGCTCGTGATAGGGACGGTGCGCGCAGGGTGCGCTCAGGGTGCGCGAATCCGACGCGGCCATAGATATATATGTGATTTTCCTTTTGATTTTCTCAGGAACTACTGAACGGATTTACACCATTTAACAAAAGGGTTCTTTCTGAACCAAGAACTACCTCTTTGCCAAATTTGGTGTAATTCCGTTCAGCAGTTCAGGCTGTAGCCGTGGCTAAAGTTTCCTATAGGAAAATGAATGGGGAAAACACATTTTGGGACCCCCCTTTTTTCTCGGCCCCCGCTTGACGAATCACCCCGAGACTTTCAGGATAGGAGCGGACTGGAGCGGGCCACAAAGTTTGAAAATTTCGCGAAGATTCGTCAACCGACACAAGAGTTATTTCAAATAGAATGTTGCGGATTTCCTATGGAAAATAGGTCCTAACTATAACTATCTACTGGCGACCGCCAGTAGAAAATATATGTATATATATATATTATCTACTGGCGGTCGCCAGTAGATAGTTATAGTTACAACCTATTATCCATAGGAAATCCGCGACATTCTATTTGAAATAACTCTCTTGCCGGTTGACGTATCTTCGCGAAATTTTCAAACTTCGTGGGGCGCTCCGGTCCGCTCCTACCCTGAAAGTCTCGGGGTGATACGTCAAGCGGGGGCCGAGAAAAAGGGGGGTCCCAAAACGCGTTTTCCCCATGCATTTTCCCATAGGAAACTTTAGACACGGCTACAGCTCGAACTGCTGAACGGAATTACACCAAATTTGGCAAAGAGGTAGTTCTTGGTTCAGAAAGAACCCTTTTGTTAAATGGTGTAAATCCGTTCAGTAGTTGCTGAGAAAATCAAAAAGTAAAAGTACATATATATCTATGGGCACGGAGGATTCGCGCACCCTGAGCGCACCCTGCGCGCACCGTCCCGATCACGAGCTGCATGTTAATTGGCTGTCAGCTGGCTGTCAACATTCCGATTCAGGAAATGTTGGCAGCCATTTTGTCCCTCGGTAGAACCGAGGGACAGAAACAAGTGCGCAAAGCGCACAAAGGGGGAGGGTAGAAACACCCTGACCCCTAGGTTTGCTCAGGGGGTCCCACAAGGACCCCCTGGGCAAAAAAAAATTTTTTTTTTTAAATCGGCAGGATGCCCTCAGGGTGCGCGAATCCTGCCGAAAAAATCGAAGCGCGGTCTCCCGCGCTTCGATGTTAATTGGCCCCCGGGTGGCCCAAGTCCCGGGGGCATGGTGGGGGATAATTTAATGTGTGGGGGCCTCAAGGGCCCCCAAGCCCCGGGGACCGCCACCCCCGGGGCTTTTTGAAAAATGGTGCGGGAGGGCTCTGAGCCCTCCCGCAGCCCCGGGGACCACCACCTCCCCGGGGCTTTTTTAAAAAAATTATTAAACCTGTGTGGGGGGCTCCAGCCCCCACACGCCCCGGGGACCACCACCTCCCGGGGCACTAAACATTTTAATATGGGGGTCCGTTACGGACCCCCAGAGCCCCGGGGACCACCACCTCCCCGGGGCTGTGTACTGAATGGGAGGGGGCCGCGCGGCCCCCCTCCTGGAGCCCTTGATGGCCCTGGGGACCACCACCCCCAGGGCCGGCTCCTGCAGTGTCCCGGGGTGCCTACCCCCGGGACACTGCTGTTTGCAATGACAGGACGGGAGCCTCGCGGCTCCCGTCCTGTCATTGCAAACTTGCTTTGGATATTGGAAGAGAGAGCAGGAAACCTGCTCTCTCTTCCAATATCCAAAGCCGATTGCTTTTACAAATGGGGAGCAGCATGTTAGCTGCTCCCCATGTGTAAAAGCAATGCCGGCACCCTAGGGACGCGGGGAGCCGGCTGGACTGTGGGGGGATTGGGGACCCCCCCACAGTCCCGAACGAGAGGCCAGGCCCCGGGGGATGGGGTCCCCGGGGCAAGTAGTGGCCCGGGAGGGGGCCACGCGGCCCCCTCCCCCAAAAAAAATTTTTAAATAAAAAAAAACGGAATGGCCGGCCCCGGGGATGGGGTCCCCGGGGCCTTAAATGGCCAGAGGAGGGGGCCACGCAGCCCCCCTCCAAAGAATATAAATAAAAACGAGGCCATGCCCCGGGGGATGGGGTCCCCGGGGCCAATACAGGCCCAGGGAAGGGGGCCACGCTGCCCCCTTCCCGTTTTTTTTTTAAATTACAAATTAAAAAAAGGGGTAAGGCCCTGGGGGATGGGGTCCCCAGGGCATAAAAACAGGAAAAAGGAAGGGGGGCCACACAGCGCCCCTTCAGGGGACAAAATTTTTATTTTTATTTTAAAACGATCGGCCCGCACGCCCCGCCCCCTTCCTTCACCACTCTGCAAACGCGCCCCTGGCGCGTTTGCAGAGGGGGAACGAATCCCCTTGAATACTGGGGGTCCCTGGGGCCAACTAGCCCACCAGGAACCTCCAGTATGCGCCAGGGGGCTGCATTGCAGAGAGGTGTAGAGAGGCCACACCCCTTTTACACCTCTCTGCAACGCAGCTCTGTGGCGCTTTTTGGAGGTATATGGTGGGCTAGTTGGACTCCGGGGACCCTCAGGATTCAAGGGGACTTAATCCCCCAACTTAAAACGCGCCACGGGGCGCGTTTGCACAGTGGTGAAGGGAGGGGCGGGGCTTCAGGTGACATGTGTGCAAACAGGCCCCGTGGCGCGTTTTAAGATGGGGAATTAAATCCCCTTCAATCCTGAGGGTCCCTGGGGCCAACTAGCCCAACAGGTACATCCAGAAAGCGCCACAGAGCTGCGTTGCAGAGAGGTGTAAAAAGGGGTGTGGCCTCTCTACACGTCTCTGCAACGCAGCCCCTGGCGCATATTGGAGGTTCCTGGTGGTCTAGTTGGCCCCTAGGGACCCTCAGGATTCAAGGGAACTTAATCCCCCAACTTAAAACGCGCCACGGGGCGCGTTTGCAAAGATGTCACCTCAGGCCCCGCCCCTCCCTTCACCATTGTGCAAATATTCCTCTAAAATCAGCCGAAATAGGAATTCCGATTTACTCACCTGTTATAAGGAGAGACCTCAGTGCTGTATCTTTCAGCCCAGTACTGGTCCTGAAAAGTAATTTTAACCGTACTTACCGGTAACTTGAATTTCCTTCATAGGCTAACATTGACTGGTTTCACTTGGAAATTCTTCTAAGTGTGGAGTTTTGGAACTTTAAAATATTCCTCTAAAATCAGCCGAAATACGAATTCCGATTTACTCACCTGTTATCAGGAGAGACCTCAGTGCTGCATCTTTCAGCCCAGTACTGATCCTCAAAAGTAATTTTAACCGTACTTACCGGTAATTTGAATTTCCTTCATAGGCTAACATTGACTGGTTTCACTTGGAAATTCTTCTAAGTGTGGAGTTTTGGAACTTTAAAATATTCCTCTAAAATCAGCCGAAATACGAATTCCGATTTACTCACCTGTTATCAGGAGAGACCTCAGTGCTGCATCTTTCAGCCCAGTACTGATCCTGAAAAGTAATTTTAACCGTACTTACCGGTAACTTGAATTTCCTTCATAGGCTAACATTGACTGGTTTCACTTGGAAATTCTTCTAAGTGTGGAGTTTTGGAACTTTAAAATATTCCTCTAAAATCAGCCGAAATACGAATTCCGATTTACTCACCTGTTATCAGGAGAGACCTCAGTGCTGCATCTTTCAGCCCAGTACTGATCCTGAAAAGTAATTTTAACCGTACTTACCGGTAAGTTGAATTTCCTTCATAGGCTAACATTGACTGGTTTCACTTGGAAATTCTTCTAAGTGTGGAGTTTTGGAACTTTAAAATATTCCTCTAAAATCAGCCGAAATACGAATTCCGATTTACTCACCTGTTATCAGGAGAGACCTCAGTGCTGCATCTTTCAGCCCAGTACTGATCCTGAAAAGTAATTTTAACCGTACTTACCGGTAACTTGAATTTCCTTCATAGGCTAACATTGACTGGTTTCACTTGGAAATTCTTCTGTTGATTTTTGAAACATACAAATATTCCTCTAAAATCAGCCGAAATCCGAATTCTGATTTACTCACCTGTTATCAGGAGAGACCTCAGTGCTGCATCTTTCAGCCCAGTACTGGTCCTGAAAAGTAATTTTAACCGTACTTACCAGTAACTTGAATTTCCTTCCATAGGCTAACATTGACTGGTTTCACTTGGAAATTCTTCTAAGTGTGGAGTTTTGGAACTTTAAAATATTCCTCTAAAATCAGCCGAAATACGAATTCCGATTTACTCACCTGTTATCAGGAGAGACCTCAGTGCTGCATGTTTCAGCCCAGTACTGATCCTCAAAAGTAATTTTAACCGTACTTACCGGTAACTTGAATTTCCTTCATAGGCTAACATTGACTGGTTTTCAGCAAAAAGTTTCAAAGTGTTGATTTTCACAAACTACAAATATTCCTTAAAGATCGCCTGTATGACTTAAACGCATTCTTTCAACTGTTTACAGGAGATGCACCAGTGCTGGATCCAGGATCCAACACTGAGTAAGAAAAAGTAACGATAACAGTTTTTACCTGCTAAGTGAATTTCCTTCCATAGGATAACATTGGTGATTCTATGAGAAAAAGTTTCAAAGTGTCAACTTTTAAAATACAATAATATTCCTTAAAAATCACGACTGTAACCAAAACGCTTTTACTCAACTGTTTACAGGAGATGTACCAGGACTGAATCTAGGATCCAGTCCTGTGGTTACAAAAGTAATCCATAAAGTAACTAATTGCATTTAACTAGAAATTCACATTGAGCTGAATGTTGCATTGTGTTTGAAAATGTGTTGCCCATTGCAACAACTGTAACTACTGTACTTAAAAGTCTATTGCCTATCTGCAAAGTATTTAAACTAAAGTAATTCATTCTGAGAAAGTATTTTTTGTAATGTAATGTATAATGTAATTACAATGTAATTTGACAAATAAAATATGTAAAAAAAATTGTTTCTAAAAATGTAGTAAATCAGTATGAAAAAAATTAATATAACAATTAATACATTTAAAAATTGTCATTTACAAAACCTTTGAAATTCACTGAAAAAACCGTAGGTTTCAGGCACGTTATAGTTAGAAATTAGCATTTAAAAAACCTTTGAAATTCACTGAAAAAACCATAGGTTTCAGACACGTTATAGTTACAAATTAGCATTTAAAAACCTTTGAAATTCACTGAAAAAACCATAGGTTTCAGACACGTTATAGTTACAAATTAGCATTTAAAAAACCTTTGAAATTCACTGAAAAAACCATAGGTTTTAGGGACAGTTATAGTTACTTGGACATTGCACTCGTACAAAACCCGTGAAATTCCCCGTTATAGTTAGTTCAGCTAACTATAACTCGCGCCCCGCAATGCACTGCTGATGACGTCACATATTACATCACTCATGACATGGTCAGTGACATCACTGATGACATCACTGATGACATCTCAAATGACATCACTGATGACATCATCCACGTGATAATCTGATGCACCTCCTCACACCCTAATATAACCTTTGATACACCCACTCTAAATTACAGACTGCCATTCGCAAAACCATAGACACTCCAACACCAATAACTACATACCCACTCACTGATTCTTAGGTCTACACACACACATCCACTCACTCACCCGTACAGTCACTCATACTTACGGTCACTCAGTACAGGACTATCATATGCACTCTTACTCCTATATAGACACTCAAACAACGCCACTCATCCATAGAGATACTCACACACCTAGTCAGTCATGCAAATAATTAAACACACTGCCATTTACTCACCTATACAGTTATACACACACACCAGCTCACTTACTCATACAAATAGTAGCACATTGTTACGCTCTTATACAATCACTGATACAAGCACACAATCATCCATACAGCCACTATCACAATCACTCACTCTTGCTTATAGCTATTTATATACTCCAACACACATATATACTGCCTTTCACATATGTAGTTACTCACACATGTACCACTGGGACATACATTCACTCACTAACACACTCTTACACACACTTACCCACCCATACAGTCTATCACAGATGCACTCTTGAAACCATCCACCCAGTGAATCACCCACTCACACATCTATGCACAGAGTTGCACACACCCCTCCCACACAAACACTCAGGCACCCATACAGATACTCAGACAAGCATTCAATAACTCATATAGAAAATCATTTATCTATTCACAAACACATGCAGCCACTTACACAGCAACAGACAGACGGATACAGACATACACCCAGTTTAGTCACTAACCCATGCATTCAGTAAGATACGTTAAATCACTCACTTATAGAGTCAGTCACGCACCTACTAAATCATCCATACAGACACTTACACACCCACTCATTCTTCAATACGTCTTTTCCTATATATTTTAAAAATATTTAAACTTTACAGAAACACACAGTCACTGGATGATGTCATCAGTGATGTCATTTGAGATGTCATCAGTGATGTCATCAGTGATGTCACTGACCATGTCATGAGTGATGTAATATGTGACGTCATCAGCAGTGCATTGCGGGGCGCGAGTTATAGTTAGCTGAACTAACTATAACGGGAGAATTTCACGGGTTTTGTACGAGTGCAATGTCCAAGTAACTATAACTGTCCCTAAAACCTATGGTTTTTTCAGTGAATATATATATATATATATATATATATGAGCATAGCACAGCCCGTAAAAAATATGTATGTATATATATATGTATATATGTATCAAAACAATACCCTTTCAGGCATAGAGTGACACATAATTTATGCAAAAAAGAAGCAGAGAACTCTTGGTAGTTCTCAAGTTTAGGTGGAAAGCAGCTCCTGTAAATGTCTGCTTTTCTATCAAAGTCTTTAAGCATAGGATTAGCACAGTGCCATCCACGCCGAGATAGAAAGGGACAAAGTCTTTTGCCATTTCTACAGCAAAGTCTTTAAGCATAGGACTAGCACTGTGCTGTCCATGCCGAGCTGTAAAATGACAAATTCCTTTTACCACTCCAGGCACAGTATTACAGCTTTGAATTGGTAAAATACCAACCAAGCCAACCTGAAATGAGTAAAAGCAACCCCTGACACAGTGTTTCGCTCTCATTAGAGCGCTTCACAGAGGTTTAGCTTTGTCCAGACACAAGGGTGCACCCAGTATATGTCAAAACAATACCTTTTCAGGCATAGAGTGATTCATAAATTATGCAAAAGAAGCAGAGAACTCTGGGTAGTTCTCTAGTTTAGGTGGAAAGCAGCTCCTGTATAGAGCACTCTCAACACCAGCGACCCTCTAGATCTGCTCACCTCAAATGACTGCTTTTCTATCAAAGTCTTTAAGCATAGGATTTGCACAGTGCCATCCACACCGAGATAGAAAGGGACAAAGTCTTTTGCCATTTCTACAGCAAAGTCTTTAAGCATAGGACTAACACAGTGCTGTCCATGCCGAGCTGTAAAATAATACATATATATACGGGCTGTGCTATGCTCAAGATAGATATTGGCTATAGCCACTCTATGATAATAATCTTATTATGATTGATTGTTGTTGATAGCAGGAAACAACTGAGATGTGCCGTTACAAACTTGATCATTGGAATGCAAGTAACTGGAGCTCTGTGATGGTATTTGCTGTTTCTAAGTGAGAACTACTACAAAAATCCGAGCAGGACAGTACGAGTGAGGTTAATGATGAGTCACTGACTTTTCCAGGAACTAATGAACATAAAGCCCGAAGAAGTGAGTGTATCGTGAAACACGTGTTGGCTTGAGTGTCGATCTTTTGTGTACGTTTTAAAAAATTTGAAAACAATTAGGTGAAGAATCTTTGAAAATAAAGAATTTACATGGATCTTTGAATGGATGTTCGTGTTTTTCTTAGAACATGAACTAAAGTTTACCATATGGACTCTTCTCTGTAAGGGAAACAGAGATCTGAGGAATAGCACCTAGTGAGCTTTCTATTTTCACGGTGTTATATATACATATTCACAGAAAAAAACAAAGATTACAGGGACGTTATAGTTAGTAAATAGAATAAATAAAACCTTAAAAATTCATAGAAAAAAACAACCGTTTCAGGGACATTATAGTTAGGTGCAAATTTCTCTCATACAAAACCAGTCAAATTCAGCAGTTATAGTTGATGTCACTGACCATGTCATGAGTGATGTAATGTGTGAGGTCATAAACAGTGCATTGCAGGGGTGTAAGTTAGAGTTAGCTCAGGTAACTATAACTGCTGAATTTCACTGGTTTTGTACAAGTGAAATCTGAGCCTGACTATAACATCCCTGTAACCTTTGTTTTTTCAGTGAATTTCTAAAGTTTTTTTATTCTATTTCCTAACTATAACGTCCCTGTAACCTTTGGTTTTTTCAGTTAATTTCTATGTTTTTTTAATTTCTGTTTCCTAACTATAATATTCCTGTAACCTTTAATTTTTTAAGTGATTTTCTAAGGTTTTTTAATTGTATTTCCTAACTGTAACTTATAACCTTTGAGAGTGAGTGGGTTAGTGACTGCATGAGTGTCTGAGTGAGTGTGTGTATGAGTGCATGAGTTTCTCATTGTGTGTGTGTGTGTGTATGGTTGTATAAGCATCTGTGTGGGATGGGAATAGCTGCATAAGTGTCTCACGGAGTATATGAGAAGGTGTATGAGTGTCTGAGTGGGCTGGGAGTGGCTGCATAAGTGTCTCACTGGGTGTGTGAGTGGGTGTGTGAGTGTCTGAGTGGGTTTGTTAGGGAGTGTATGATTGTCTGAGTGGGTGTGTGAGCAGTTGCATATTAGTGGGTGTCAGAATGTGTAAGTTGGTTTGCGAGTGCCTCCATGTTTGTGTGAGTTAGTCTGTGAGTGAGTGCATGAGTATGTGAGTGGGTCTGTGAGTGGGTGCATGAGTCTCTGAGTGGGTGTGTGAGACTCTGAGAGGATGTCTGAGCCGGAACGTGAATCTCTGAATACGTTTGTGGGTACCCCAAGTGAGTAACCCTTCTCTTTTACAGCACGTTGTTGGTGCCTGTGAATACTACAATACATGGGAGATGCAGTGGTGTGTTATATGATGTGCTGGATGTATGTTTCCTTGTGAATGGTATAATAAATGTATCCTTGCCACTTATCATAGGATTAAAGCCTGCACTGGCAAGTATAGATGCAGGTCAACATTGTCCCAGAAACCCTTCTGTGCCCCACACTCACCGTTTGCATATATGTAAAACGTATCTTCTCTCAGGTGCCATCATCGCTCTGCTACTCAGAAGATGCGTACCTTATGCTCTCCAGTTCATAACCAAGGGTGTCCCAAAGCTACTAGCGCACTGATCATGATCACCCGTATTAGTAGTCTGTTCCATCATGTGCACTAATGTACCGTATGTGACTCAAATCTTTTAAGTTCAACTTCAACAATAGTTCCAAATACGCGTCACTGCAAGTCAAAATTAAATTTAGCTATCAACATGAGAGTCTCAGCAAAGAACCATCATTATGCAAACTTATGTAGTACTGCGTGTATGAATGTACCATTTCGTATCAAATCTGATGGCTATCCATTCACTGCTAGTTCTACAGCCTACTCAGTGCATGACTGTATAAAAGAACAACCTCCACTGTGAGTTTTTCTATCACAAGGTCTGTGATTATCATACTGTTTCATAGATTCAATTTAGAACAGATCAGCTACAGCAACAAACTTTACTAGATAAGCACTAGGGGACGTTTTGGTATGCTGCCTATCATCTTTGCAAAACATAATTGATTATGAGCTTCATATAGTGATATGGTAGTTAAATGTATGTTTTTTTTTCCCAAAACACATAAGAGTAGGGCACCTGATGCGACCCATCACAGACGGTATGCGACTCTGGTGTAGTTTTGGTAGTATTGAAACACTATATAGACACTTCAAAGGTTTATTTTTTGGTAAGAGGTTTAGTAGTACGGTAAGGTAAGTAGTATAATAACAAATTAAAAATATTTTTAGGGTCATTTTAATAGGTTTTGGAGAGTTGCAACTCCGTCGCACACCATGGCGGCACTTATTTCTGGAATCGCACTGGGGACATGACTCCGGCATTTTTTTGACAATAGTAAAATACATATATAGACACTTGCAGGGTGTAAGAGATTCATAATAGTATAAGAAAAATATTATAATTAGAGAGAACAATTATTATAAATGTCTATTTAATACATTTTACAGAGTCGTGACTCAGGCGCGCCGGAGCTGCGCTGGAGTCGGTTATCCCATTTTTTGTGGATTCTTTGGGTTTCATGATGGCGTCTGTACCAGCGCATGTGGAGAAGGAGGAACAGAATGTTCTGGAGGAACAGCCCCCGAAGAAGAAAAAAGAGAGTATTGTGGGAGTTGTTTGCAATATCTGAAGGACAAAAAAAAGTTAATGCATGGAAGGTTATGTTCAGTTTATGTCAGAAAGTCATTTCGCATTGCAGTGAGGGGAGGTATTTGTGTGGTACATCTAGTATGTACAAACATCTTAGGACCATCCATGGCACACTTTTGGCATGAGCAAAAATGCAGGGATTTAAAATCCAGCAAGAAACTTCTCCTGCTAGAAATGATGGAGCTGGAACATCTTCTGCTTGTGCACGACTTTCTGATGTTCCAACCACTATTCTGGAGTTTGGAAGAGTTGGCATTTTTTGTCCCATTTGTAACACTATTCTCAGTGTAGGCGAGCAATCTGTCTCTACACTTCTGCAAATTATTAATGCATTTTTTTTAGTTGAAGCACAGTTTCTGGTTTTTTGGTGCTTGTTTTCTGAAAGGACGTTCCATTTTTTAGGGAGGAAAGAAAAAAACACCAAAAGAAATTCAAAATTGTGAGAAAAATAAAAAAATAAATAAAAATGCTTTAAAAAAACGAGTTTTGTTAGAACCACCTACTCCACTTTAAGAAAGACTTCTTATGTGTTAAATGCACGTTTGTAAGATTGTGAATCTATGTTTTTATGTCTATTAGTATGTTATTGAGTGTTTAGCTGAGTATATGGTTGTGTAACTGATTGAATATGTGAATGACTACAAATACGAAAGACTGCATGATTGAGTGAGTACTATTGTAATGATTATATGGGTGAATGACTGGATGTGTGAGTAACTATATGGGTGAGTGAATGTGTGTGAGTGGCTGTGTCGGTGAGCAAATGAGTGTGTGAATGAAAGGATGCATGTTTGCTTTTATGGGTGGCTGAGTGGGTTTGTAGGTACTTGTCTGGGTAGCTTAGTATGTGTATGAATGACTGTATGGGTGAGCGAGTGTATGTGTTAGTGTCTATATGAGTGGGTGAAAGTCTGTATAAATCATTATATGAATGGGTCAGATGGACGAGTGGCTGCAGGGTTAGTGAGTGGATGTGGAAATGACTGTGTGGGTGAGTGAGAGGTTGCATTAGTGGCTGTATGGGTGAATTAATGGGTGTGTGAGTAGCTCTATTGGTGAACAGGTGGCTGTATAAGTGGCTGTATGGGTCAGTTAGTAGATGTCTGAGTGCTTGCATGCTTGAGTGAGTGTGTGAGAGTGACTGTATGAATGTGTGAGTGAATGCCTCAGTGCTTGTATGAGTTAGTGAAAGGGTGTGTGAGTGACTGTATGGGTGAGTAAGTAGATGCGTGAGTGGTTGCATAGTGGAGTGAGTGGGTGTCTGCATGCCTGTATGTCTGAGTGAGTCGGTGTGTGAGTAGCTGTGTGAATGAGTGAGTGGGTATATGAATGACTGTGTGAGTGAGTGAGAGGTTGCTTTAGTGGCTGTATGGGTAAATGAGTGGGTATGTGTGTAGCTCTATGGGTAAATGAGTGGGTGTGTGAGTACCTGTATGTGTGAGTGAGTGTGTGTGATAGTGACTGTATGAGCGTGTGAGTGAGTGTGTTAGTTCTATATGAGTGAGTGAAAAGATGTGTGAGTGACTGTATGAGTGAGTGAGTGGATGCATGAGTGGTTGAATAGTTGAGTGAGTGGGTGTCTAGTGCCTGTATGTCTGAGTGAGTGGGTGTGTGAATGGCTATATGAGTAAGTTTGTGGGTGCATGAGTAACTGTGTGGGTGAGTGAGTGGATGCATGAGTGGTTGTATAGCTGAGTGAGTGGGTATCTGAGTACCTGTGTGTCTGAGTGAGTAGATGTGTGAGTGGCTGTATGAGTGAGTGAGTGAGTACATGAGTGACTGTGTGAGTGAATGTATTAGTGCCTGTATGTCTGAGTGAGTGGGTGTATGAGTGGCTATATCAGTGATTGAATTAGTGTGTGAGTTCTTGCATGAGTGAGTGAGAAGGTGTGTGTGTGGCTGTATGGGTGAGTGCATGAGTGGTTTAGGGATGATGTGGGTGAATGAATGGTTGTGTGTGTGAGTATATAGGTGAGTGAGTGTATATCTTAGTATTTATGTGAGTAAGTACGTTGGTGTTTACTATGTGCATGCATGAGTGACTAGGTGTGTTAGCAGTACATGAGTAAGTGAGATGGGGCATGACTGGATTTATGGGTGAGTGGCTTTATGGGTGAATACATGGATGTGTGAATGTGTGTTTTTGTGTGTGTGTGAAAGGTTGTATGAGTGGCTGTATGAGTGAGTGAATGAGTACATAATGGGCTATATGTGTGAGTGAGACTGTGCATGAGTGCCTATATGAGTGAGTGTATGGCTGTTGACTGTCTCTATAGGTGAGTGTGAGGGTACATGAGTGCCTGAATGGGTTAGTGAATGGGCTTTGAGTAGCTGTGAGGGTGAGTAAGTGGGTGTGTCAGTGAGTATACGGGTGAGAGATTGGGTGCATGAGTGGCTGTATAGGTATGTGATATGGTATGTGAGTGGCTGTATGAGTGAGTGAGTGGGTGTGTAAGCAGCCATACGGGAAAGTAAATGGTTGTGTGAGTAACTGTATGGGTGAGTGAATGGTTGTGTGAGTGGCTGTGTGGGTGAGGGAGTGGGTATGTTAGTGGCTGTATGGGTGACTGACAGCATGTGTTATTGGTTGTATGGGTATGCGACTACCTGTATGAGTGGCTGCATGAGTGAATGAGTGCTAATGTGAGTGGCTGTATGGGTGAGTTAGTGGCTGTGTAAGTGGGTGTATTGGTCTATAAGCGGATATGTTAGTGGCTGAATCAGTCAGTAAGTAACTGTGTGACTGGCTGCATTGGTGAGTGTGTGGGTGTATCAGTGTGTGTATGGGTGAGTGAGTAGATGTGAGACTGTATATGTGATTGAGTGGGCGTGTGAGGCACTGTATCAGTAAATCAGAGTGTGTGTGAGTAGACTGTGGGTGAGTAAATGGGTATGTCTGCAACTGAATGAATGAGAGGGGCTGTGATCAACTCTATGAATGAAATAGTGGATATAATAGTGGCTGTATGAACAAGTGTCTGAATTATTCAATGAGTTGTTGTGTGACTGACTATAAATCCGCTCACCATGGATATCTCTAACCAATATGTCTGGTAGAAAATGTGTTTTGAGACATCTAACGATGTTCAACTGCAGCTGCTATTGAAAAAGAAAAAGAATATAATGATATGTTAGTATTTAATCTTCAAAATTACAGAAACATAACAATACACATTAGTCATACTGTAACACTGTATTAGAATGTAGTGAAAATATAATTTTCCCTTTTTTACTGTTCTCAGCTTTCATACTTCTTCTCCATAAACGGTGGTCTTTATGAAGCAAAATCCTCGAACAGTGGGGAAAAACAATCAATGGATTGTAAAAAACAAAACAAAGGTGTACAGTAGATCACTACAATTTAGTGACGCTGTACATTGCACTCACAACAATTCATTAATCAGTTGCTTTTTCTAGAGTTACTACAGTAATCTAGGCAAACATATGTTAAAAATATTTCTTAAATTACCACTTCTGGTACAATATTAGATATAAATATAAAGTTCTCTTCAATTTTGGAGATCCTTTAGACAACATCACCCCTGGTAGGCCAAATGATATTTAGATTGCTGATGATCTATATAGACAACATCATATACTGTAGTTTTTTTCCACAAAAAGTACATAGAAGTTTGGTTGAGGAAACAAAAGGGGTCGTTCTTTCGTTACAAAGGCAGTTTTTGCTTTCAACTTAAGGCTGATGCAATTGGATTATGTCCATTGTGTTTCAGAGTTGAATTAAATAGTGTAGTATTTCGACGTGGTATTAACTCCTTTGTGAAAGGTAAAAGGACTGTTGAATTTGAAAGAATTTTTTTAAGTTATTACCACCAATAGGCTGAATAATGTCTAAAATAATGATGAACCACATAGAAGAAAAAACGTATACCACTTTTTTATATAGAATTCCTCCTTAGAAATTTGGTTGAAGAAATAAAAGATAGAGTTTGGTAGTTTGAAAGGAAGTTTTGGTATGAATTTTAGGTTGATGTCATTGCATTCTGTCCATCCAGTTTCACTCTTTATATAGACAGTGTAGTGGCCAGATGTTATATTGAGTCCTTCATGAAAGATAATAGCCAAATTAGGATAAGTTCTTCCAGACATTGATACTTGTCGAACTTTGAAATTTGTAATTTGAGTTTCCAATTTAGAATCATCTACTCTGCATCACTGTAGCATTGCTACAAGGTATTTTCCGGTTGTTTCTAGAATTAACATAGACATAACGTCTGATCTGCAGTTTGGGCAGGTCATATTATTGTTAGTCACCTTCAACAATTTGCCAAAAGGCACAGTTGTACAATCTGATAATGTTAAATAGGGAAAATGCACAGAATTTATTTAAGTGGTACATGATTAATCACAACAGCTATGGTTCAATGTTTGACTCAGTCCGAATAAATATTTACATCGTCCTCTTCTAAAACTCCAAACATAACCATAATAAATTCTTGTGCATCTTGCTGACTGTTGAGAGTAAACATTACTGATCATCTACATATATCTAAAAGATCTCGAATACCTGAAGCAGAATGTATCACAGTTCTGTCAGTCAGTAATCGCTGGAGAAAGTGATACACTGCTGAACAGAATCTCTTATTTGGTTTTTGTTGAATTTGGTTGACTAGGTGTGGTAAATGAAACAGTACATTGAGAACAACATTTGCATAGCAGTTGGCACCTGAACTGTTTTCCAACTGGTAACCTACAATGTCTCCGTCATTTTCTGATTTTCCATACTTAATAGGTTCTAGATTGTCCTTGTGTCCTTTCTTTTCTGCAGCATCTGCACAGTCTTTTGTAATCTTCTGCTTTGGACAGATTATCCGTTTCTTATAAACAGGTTATTGACCTAAATGAGGAGTGTATACACTTCTTAACCGACTGTACTCTCTTACACAACTTGCATCGGCACTAACTTTCTTTTCATCAAAATCAATCCAAAACAAACCAGACAATGTTCTAACTCACGACAATGCTACATATGATGTCCCTTCTTCAAATACAGTACTTTCAATATTAACAACAGCTGCATCTATGGTTAAACTTTGTTGTTTATGGACAGTTTGAGCATAGGCTAGCGAGAGTGGGAACTGTTGGCACTGCACACATATATTCTTTCACTAGCGAAAAATGTACAACACAACAGCCAATATGCTTTATGCCATCAGTCTGATCACATTTTATGGCCAAGTATTCAACCTCATCTTTATTTAGCAAATTAATAACATCAATTACTTTATCCATTGCACCATTTACTAACCCTTCCTCAACATTTAAATTATGGCTCAAAATTACTCTGCAGTTTTTGTTCATGGGTAAACGCCTTTCTAATCCTGCAGTTTTCGATACAGACTTCTCCAAAGCATCCAATTTTATTTGTAGTTTTTCTGTGTGTGACTCCCTGATGTTCCATTTTATCAATAGCAGTAATTTCCAATATGTTTTTTTCTCCAGTTGTAGTAATTGTTCATTATAGTTGAAGCACTCTTGAAATGTTGCCCCTAAACAAACTATAGACTTCCATTTGTCAATGAAATTGTACATTGATTCAGCTGCTCCAATATTAGATGGAAATAGCTTCTTGATAAGTCGAGTTTACAAAGTATGTTTCCCCTCTTTTGTCAGAACTGCTATTTTAATTCTTCAGTATATCAGCATAGTCTACATCAGATGCTTGATGCATATTTTTCACTAGTTCCTTGTATTCAAAGTGTAGCCAAATATGTACATTGCCAAACTCCCCAAAGAATTTCTTCTTTCATTTCTCAGCAGTGTTTTGAAAATAGGTTGCTCTTTTTAACTGGCTGAGTTGCAGTAGGTCACCAAATAGAATTATATGCTTTCCTTCAAAGAGCACATCGTAGTTTGTTGTTGAAATCTGCTGCATTCTCAAGTGTATGAAAGCAAGCATTAAGTTGGATACCATAATGACCTCGTCAATTATTAAAAGTTTCATTTTCTTCAATATTATTGATATCTCATGGCAAGCTTCACCAGATAAATTCTGGTATTCCAGTTTATTGTCATGTACCTTTAATGTTATGTGCAGCTAATCCTGTTAGTGCTGTTACTACACATGACAAATTTGATTCTGTAGTCTTCTGTGGATAACCAGTGAGAACTTTAATTAGGAAACTTTTTCTAGTGCCAGCTTGTCCACTGATGTATAGTAATATTGGTTTGTATGAAGAACAATCACATTGTTTCCTCTCGTAGATAAATCCATGCTCTATTTTATCTTTAACTTCATTGTACATTTATTTTTGTTCATTGTTCAGTTGTTCTACTAAGTGTTTGAAATCCAGAGTTTCCTCTCTTGTTTACTGCATTGCATTTTCCACCTATTCATAGCTATAGCTGCTTCATTTTGAAAAAGTGGTTCTCCAAGAGGATCTTGACTCGCTGGTGCAGAACTTTGGCTGCTTTGTGAACCCTCCTTGGCTATCTCAGCAGCAATGGTTTCTTCCTGTTCAATCTCATCTTTCAACATTTGTAAGTAGGTTGGAAAGATGAACACTCAATTCTGTCTTTCACAGTGTTGAAAAAGTCTTCGTACCAGTCATACTGTCCAAGTAAATGTGACTGAGCATGCCATGGCATGAACAACAGCAAAAGTGGCAAGTAAAAAAACTCTCTTCTCTCCGGAGTTTGGCAACTAAGCTTTCAGTGGTTAATTAGATTCCTTTTGTTGTGTTTCACCAAACAACCGTCACTTCCAAGGACTGCATATCTTTCTTCTTCGATGTTTTCAGTTAGATTACTTCTATATATATAGTGTGTTGAAGTACTTCATAGAGACATATGTTTTGGAGATGAGGACTTATTCTTAGGTAGTATGTATCCAGCATGTTAGTTTTCAGAATGGCTCTACTTTCGGGATCAAATTCTGTAAGGTATCGTATATCTGGGAAAGACTTTAATACTCTATTTCGACTGCTTGTAAGGCCTAGGCTTACCCACACAATTCCTCTTGACTTGGACAACAAAGTAGCCAAGCTTAACTTGTCCGAACATTCATAGGATCCTATTTCTCGGTGGGAAAGCATTTTCAAACTGAACGTGTACAATTTCTTGGTAAGACTCTTTTCTGCAGAAATCTCCTCCCACATCTCTTTTTCTTATCTGTCTTTTCTGATTTTGTTACATATGAAGCCACATAGCGAGCACCAGTGATGGAGTTGTCTGCAACACATTGTAGATCCATATTTGCATTCCACATCTTCAGAATCACAGGGTTGTAGTCATTAATATATTTTGAACCCTCTGTTCTTCTGAGGTTGTATGCATTTTTTTGTGATTTCTGTGTCAGTGTATGTCTGACTGCAGCCAAAAAGCTGTTGACTCCTCCTTCTCAGATGACAGGTCATGGGAAACCAAAACAATATCTTGTGTAAAATCTTCCTTTGTATCTGTGTTTTTGATGACAGTACTTCTATGATTTTGAAACCGTCAAACTTTTTGTCTGAAGGCCTTGTTAGAACCGTCTTTTGGGATAATGCATGTCACATACTGTTGTATGAAAGACAAGACAGACTCATCCGTGTCTGTTCCAAATTTTGGGGAATCTTTTACCTATAACATTATGTGGAGCACCTCTTGCCTGCACCCTTTGCGCCCAAAGAAATCAGTTACTTCACCAAGTGGGGGATTCGTTTTGTTACAGATGAAAGACATCATGGCTTGAAATCTGTGGTTGAAATATCTGCAAACATTTGCAGGGTCCAATGAGCCACGTTCTCTTGCTGTCTTCAGATTGGAATCTTTTATGTTTGAATTTGCTTCTTGCAGGAATTCAAGCAGGTCATCCCACGCAACCTAAGTACAACTTAGTGTTAGAAACCAAGTAGGTGCTCCTCGGTTTCTCAAAATGCATTCTAGCTCACCATGACAATGATACCAATACTCATTGGTACTAAGTTGACACGCTATTAGATTATTCAAGTTGTACTCCAGGCTTTCATCTTTTCCTTGAAATTTCTCAACAAATTCCCTTGCTGAGAGATTTAGCAAATTTACTCCTGTTTTGAGAATGTGATTTACTGCATAAGATAGCCCTGACAAGTCGCTTTCAAATAGTAGATGAAATATATAGGGAAAACACTGGTGAAATCTAGGATCTTCTGAATATAGTCTAGTTGATCTGTACTCAGCTGCTAGTATTTGCACAGGCTGGTCATCATATCTACCACTTACTCCAGTAGGAAACAGATGTGGAAAACAGCGAGCTCCTAAACGTTTGTCCCATATACTGAAGGGAGCTCCTTCTCCATTTTTCTTCTGAAAGAGATCAATAGCATCACCAATAATCTCTTTAGAATGCAGAGGATGAATACTTTAGTCTTCATAAATTTGTTCTGATTTGCATCGATCCACCTTTTCAATCTGACCGCTTGATGATGAGGTGTCATCCTCCATATGCATTATATCTTGAAGAAGATCTATATTTCTGTAATAAATATTGTTTTGTACCGGATACAATGTTGATTTTTTACTTTACTAACATCAACTAACTCTTGCCATGCTTTATTCTTCTTGGTAGGGACACCATTAACTAGAAAAATAAGTGCTTCTTCCAAATTGCTCTGCACCCCTAAGGTTTCAATATTCTGCTTGAAATCTAATGGCAAGTACAAAACTCTACCGTTAAGACCTTTCTGGAGCTTAGTTGGAGGTAACTTCCCTGTCTTGAGCTGCATACAAACTATAACTTGGAATGGATACACTGTATTAGAATTGATTCATAAACATTTAAATCTTGAACGTCTTGTGGGATTGGAACTTATTCTAACTTGTAGTGGAGTGCTCTAGCTGGCATTCTATTATCCTCCAACTTATCGTAACAGTACTTACATATAATGTGTCATGTGGAGCAATCAAAGCATTCCTCTACAAATAAGTAAACTGCAAATTCCTGCCACTTATCTCTGTTCTCTTCTTTCATTTTTATAGACACAGTAACATAATGAGTTTGACTTTTGTAGTGAGTGCACCAACAACATATTCAAACACAGTTCAGTTTCTCTGAACAGACTGCGTTAAACTTCCTAATCTATCCTTTAAAGTAATATCTGTCTCTTGTTCTGCTACACCTGCAGATACCAAGCCATCATTTTCTCTACACTCCTCTTCAGGACAAAAAAGAAATACAATTGGACATCAGCACAAATATTTTCTACCTCTGCTGCTGTACCTTGCAGAAGAACTGTATTAATTTCTCCTACACATAGGGTAGGAGTTTTTACATAGTAAAGCCTCCTAACAAACTTTCGTATTATAGAGTGGTGAACAATTAACATTCTGAAGTGATGGAAAGTGCTTTGGCACACTTGTTTTGATAGGCGTGCTAGTGACTGTCCCTGTAAATTTGTATTTTTCTTACTTTACATCAATCTAATCCTTGCAAATTCCTATCTTCTGTTCCACACTTTTGCATGGTAGAATTTGTAGGAAACTTCTTAATGTATCAATAGATTCCTGCCGAACACAGCAAATACTGCTACCATTCCATTTGAATACAGGGACCTGTCTACGCCTTCCCTGTACCTCATCAGCTATCACTTCTTCAACATTTCTAGGAACTATCTCCTTTTTTGCAAAGAGAGTACCATTCTTGTCAGGTCTAAAACCGCACAGGAGCAGAACAACGCTAATTTCCAATGCCCCAATTAAAACGTCCCTGCAAGGCTTGAGTGATCCTTCACAGGTAAGTTCCAAGGGGGGAAGGGGAATTGGTAGAGAGAAGAGACACTTCAAGCTCACTGTCTGTTCTGCTTCGTCTTCTTCTTCTTTTGAACTTCTGACAGTACTGTGAACATTAGTAATTATTTTAATAACTATACCAAGTTTCTTATAGACTTACTTTCTTATTTGAAACTAAATCTCTCGTCTTACCAGAGTATGTCTTGGAGCCTACTTCTCTTCTTACTTCTCAGGTTATGTCTTAATGTTGTTTGAGAAGATGCCACTTAGTTCACTCTTAATCTATTCTTTTAAAGGGTCGACCAGCGTTCAATCCTGCTTCTGCTAGTGTACAAGAAAATACATGGGTAAGTATAGGTTATTACCTTTCTAGTGTGTGCGCGTGAGAGTGATTTACCAACCCACCAATATCCCTTACTTCTACTCACTGTGAAAAGAACTATAGTGGATATTTGTTGGGATTCTGCTAGTCTGAATTTGCTGCTTCTTTCCTATTATTAGCATTATAACACACTAGGCTCAATTGGGAAAGAGTGTTTTTATCTTTTGTAAAGTATTTAATTAATTGGCTGAGGTAACGCTGTGCAAGGACTGTAGTGCCCGCGTTTATCTGAGCCTGACCCTACTGACAGGGGAAGTCGAGTGATAATCTTTAATATGGTAGGCGCTAAGTCTTTTATGCGCAAGAGAGTTTTTAATTTGCCGACTTCTTATGCAACTGGGAAATGCGTGTTTTATCTCCTCATCAGTTTTCTTTCTAAAAAGACTGATTGCGTTTAGTTTTTTAGGAGAGATTCATATTGGGCTTTTGAAGAATTTAACCTGTTAGTGCTTCCGAGGTTTCAGAACAGAGTCAGCACTGAGAGTAAACCAGGAAACAGTTATAACATGCATGCGAGGTGAAAACCAGGAATTTTCCGTGCTTGCGCAAGGTTTAACACTGACCTTAACTCAGGAACTTTGAATACCGACGGTAACTAACCGCAAATTTATTTATTATCGCAAACTACCCTAACTAAACTTCCACGACGCCAGAACTGCTCCTCCTCAGCTGATATCTTCAGTGAAGTGCGCCTTAGAATGTTGGAGCGCGCTTCACCAGGCAGAGATTAACAGGGAGAACTAGACCGCTGAACAGCGGTGTGCTGAAGCATGTTGGCGGTCATATTGGAATACTTGCAGGTAAGTTTGATGGGTTAGAAAGGGGGCAACACTAGCCACAGTCAGGTTGGAGGGAGGAAACCGCCCGTAAGCCCTGACAATCCTTTACCTTATAACATCACTCAGTAGTTTCAACTGCATGCACTAATGTGTTTCCTTGAAAGTAGCTTTCTTCATTAAAGAAAGGGCCAGTACTGGAAGTATGCTTCCAGTCGCCACTGAATATTTTACAAAAGTTTGTTCTATTGGCAAATCTTTTTTCTGTTTTCTTCTCCTCATAGACAACACTGTTTTATCGAGGGTTCACATTCTGTTCAGAATCAAAATGAATAGCTTTCTCTTTAGGGCAAATGCCTTTCAACTAAAACCTCAACACTCTTCTTTTGTTTTAGTGCCTCTCTTCTTCTTTTATACTGTTTAATAGATTGTAGAAGATTCAGAATTACACTACTGCAAAATATTCTCACTCGTGTTTCCTCACACTGCCTCTGTCTTTTGTTAAAGTATTTCCCTTCTCAGATGATTTTTTTCTGTTAATGTCAATTCTTTTTGTCCATTCTTAGCTAAATTGACACCTCATGTCTTATTTACTTGGTTTTGCTCAATTTGCAGCCTTCAATATAATGTTTCAAGAAACTTCTTAGTTTTCTTATCAGTAGCTCTCTTCTCTTTTACCCCATTCTCAATAATTTGCTCCTTTTCTTTGTGTGTTGTAATAGCATAGTATGATGTCTTCTGTATCTTTCTTCTCTCAGTTTTCTTTGGCATTGTAAGGGCTTTATTATGAGTCTGGTGGTCCACGGACTACTAGACTCACACGGGTACAGCGGTGGTGGTCTTCTGACTTCCCCATCACAACCAGGGTGGTCGGGCCGCCCTGGTACCACCCCAACCACCTGCTGGTGGCGCAGTGGTATTGAGGCCGCATTATGAATTGGCGGGCTGCTGTGGTCCGCAAAGCATAGTACGAGTTTCCTCACTGCCACACTTTTCATGGTGATGTGACTGCCCCACGGTGCGCCCTTGTGCCTCATGCCATGTGAATGCACACAGGGGAGCACAACATGTGCCCCCTGTGTGCATGCGCCCCAGTACCTGCACGGCATTGCCTGTAGCAGTCCATATGCAGGTACTGCCTTTGACGTTCCCATTGTGGTGCCTTTTTCATGGAACCTCCCTGGGTACGCCAAAGAACTGCCCGCCAGACAGAAGAATTCCTGATCTGGCGGGGGGTTTGTACATGGGTTTGGCAGTGCGGGAGCGGGTCGGTCCCACTCCAGCACCGCCAAACTCATAATAAGGACCTAAGTTTTTATTTGTAAGTAGAAGTAGATATCTGGAACTCAAAAGCAAATAAAGCCATTTAGGTTTCATACCATTCTAATAAAAAGCACAGTTTAAACATGTAACTGTGTGTGCAGAACCGCCCCTAGTAGGCCTAGACATATATGATGTATCTCTATATCTGAGTGAATGCTTAGGTGCTATTTTGAGCACCTGGGTGTATAAGTCGCTCTATGCTTTTGCAGATAGGTATGTGAGTTGCAATGTGACTGTCAGACTGTATGTATAACTGGGCATAAGGGTCTGTAAGTGCAGTTGTCAGTGACTCAAATTTGAAGGTATATGTGTTAGGTTTTGAGCACATAGCTCACTGTCTAAAACCTGACTACTGCCTACCTTAGGGGTAAGTAATATGTAATAGAAGAGGAGTTTAAGGTTTGGAAAGCACTCTTTAAAACCAATTCGCCCTACTATTAAACTGCACACACAGGTTCTGCAGAAGCAGGCCTGAGACATGTTTGAAGCAGCAGTTTTCTATATGATTGACATGTTAGTGTTAGTGACTCTGTAGTTATCTGAATGAGTGTCTCAGTCCCTATTTGGGTGTATGTTTGCATATTTATGGAAGTATGTTGCTATATGACTACCACTCAAGGGGCCAGATATACAACCATAGTATTTTGCGACTCGCAAATTGCGACAAATTGTGAGTCGCAATTTGCGACTCACAAAATGCTATGTACAACAGTGTCTGAGACATTGTTTGCGATTCCCAATGGGGTCGCAAATTGCACGCCTCATTAATATTAATGAGGCTGTTGCAATTTGCAACCCCATTGGGAATGGCTAGCACTCCCAGGGATGGTGGCCTGCTGGGGTCAGCAGACCACCGTGTCTGGGACTGCTTTGTCAATAAGGCAGTTTTTTTTTAAATGCAGCCCGTTTTCCTCAAAGGGAAACGGGATGCATTTAATAAATAAAAATGAAACTTTTCAGTTTCATTTTTTAAGGGCAGGCAGTGGTCCCTGGGACCACTGCCTGCTGTAAAAAAATATTTGCGCATGCATTCCCAAAGGGGAAGGGGTCCCCTGGGGACCCCTTCCTGTTTGCGAGTACCTTACCACCCTTCTGAGAAGGGTGGTAAACTGCGAGTGTTTTGCGACCACAATTGCGGTCACAAAACATTCATACATGGGTTCTGGACTCGCTATTAGGAAGGGACGCCCTTGGCACGCCCCTTCCTAATAGGGAGTTGCTAACCCTATTTTGCGAGTCGCTAATTGATTAGCGACTCGCAAAATAGGGTTGGTACATTGGCCAAACGTTTTTTGCGGTCGCAAACGGGCCTAAAACCCCTTTGCGACCGCAAAAAACGGTTGTACATCTGGCCCTTAGTGTCTATATTGCTCTCTAATGTCTATCTAAGGGGCAGCATGGAGTATTTGCTTACAGGCTGTGTTAGTGAGTATTGGAGTGTGCGACTGTGTTTGCAGAACTGACCTCAGTAGGCCTAGATATATATGATGTATCTCTATATCTGAGTGAATGCTTAGGTGCTATTGAGAGTGAGTGGCTCGGTGTATTAGTGGCTCTATCCTTTTGCACATAGGTATGTGAGTTGCAATGTGACTGTCAGACTGAATGTACAACTGGGCATAGGGGTCTGTAAGTACATTTGTCAGTGACTCTAATTTGAAAGTACATGTGATAGGTTTTGAGCATATATCTCACTGCCTATGGTCTACCTATTGCCTACCTTAGGTGTGAGTTATACATAATAGAAGAGGAGTTAACGCTTTTTAAAGTCAATTTATCCTAATGCTGAAGCTTCACACACAGGTTCTGCAGAAGCAGCCCTGAGACATGGTTGAAGTGGCAGTTGTCTATATGGTTGGCTTGGCAGTGTTAGTGACTCTGTAGATATCTGAATGGGTGTCTCAGTCCCTATTTGATGTGTCTTTGGATAGTTAAGGAAGTATATTGCTATATGACTACCACTCTTAGTTTCTCTATGGCTCTCCAAATGTGTAATGTGTATCCAAGGGGCAGCATGGACTGCTTACTGGCTGTGTTAGTGAGTATTGGGGTATGCAACTGTGTGTGCAGAACTGCCGCCACTGGGCATAGATACATATAATGTATCTGTATATCTGAATGAATGCTTAGGTACATTTGTAAATGTGTGGCTGGGTGTAGTAGTGGCTCTATCATTTTGCAGATAGGTATGTGAGTTGCAATATGACTGTGAGACTGAATGTGTAACTGGGCTTAGGAGTCTGTAGGTGCAGTTGTCAGTGACTCAAATTTCAAAGTATATGTGTTAGATTTTTAGCGTATACTTCACTGCCTACGGCCTCCCTACTGACTACCTTAGGAGTGAGTGATATGTAATAGAAGAGGAGTTTAGGGCTTGGCAAGCACTCTTTAAAGTCAATTTAGTCTACTGCTGAAACTGCACACACAGGTTTTGAAGAAGCAGAGTTGAGACATGTTTGAAGCAGCAGTTTTGTATATGGTTGACTTATTAGTGTTAGTGACTCAGTAGATATCTGAATAAGTGTCTCAGTCCCTATTTGGATGTGTCTTTGGATACTTAAGGAAGTATGTTGAAATATGACTACCTCTCTTTTCTCGTTTCTATGGGTCTCTAAATGTGTATCTAAGTGACTTCATGGATTGCCTACTGGCTGTGTTATCCTTTTGCAGCTAGGTATGTGAGTTGCAATGTAACTATCAGACTGGATGTATAACTGGGTCTAGGGGTCTGTGAGTCACTGAAACTTGAGTAACATGGTGTTACTCCAAAATTGGTAACGCCATGCTCCGACATTTTTTAAACAGGGATGCGCAATATTTAGAAAATGTGGTGCACCCTTGCATTTCCCCCAGTGCTGCCACTAAAAAAGCTGCCTAGTGCCAGTGCAGGCACCCTTGCGCCATGTTGCAAGGTTACGCGCTGCAGCGGCAATCGTTTATGTGCAGGAAGGGACACCTTCCTGCACATAAACAATCTTTAAAGGTGATTAGCTGTTTCTATGTGTGCTGCAGAATGCAACACACATAGAAAGAGCAAAATACAAGGAGAAATAAAAAATGTCTCCTTGTATCGCCAGTCTAAGACCAGGTATTCCCTGGTCTTAGTTTTTGGTGCTGACCCAGTCTTGTAAATCTGGGGCAGCATCAAAAAAGTAATGGGTGTTGCAACACCCATTGCATGCCCCTTTCACGCTAGGAGAATCGTGAAAAGGGCCCTTATTTACAAGGCGGCATGAAGTGGCTTAAAGCTGCTTTGCAAATAAGGAGAGGGGGATCTCGCCACCAGAACGTCACTAAAAGAAACGTTCTGGTGGTGATATCCCCTTGTAAATATGCCCCTATATGTCTTATGTTTTAACCACATACCTCACTGCTTGTGACCTATGTACAGCCCACCTGAGGGCTTACTTATATGTTGTAGAAAAGGATTTTAAGACTTTGGAACAAATTTCAAATGTGAACTAGGGCTAGTACTAAAACTGTTCACACAGGCTGTCCAATAGCAGGCCAAAGACATGTTTAAAGGACACACAGCGATTCTAGAGTAGCATGTCTTAGACATATTTGCATTCCTTCCTCTCTGTGTTACACAATACGACATATAATCTGTGTACTAGTGTATCATTTATAGATCCTTTCATATTCACAGTAAAGAACTACAGTCCTACAAATAAATTAAAATTGACAATTGTGGATATGGTAGCAACACTTAGGGGTCGATTCCGATGTCGGCCGGAAGCGCACCTAACAGTATTCACCCGGAAAAAATACGAGCCGAACGCGTGTTTTCCGACCGACTCGAACACTCTACCGAACGAACTATTACGATGCGTATAACAGCCCAGATTCCGAGCGAGCCGTACTTACCCATTCCAGCTCCTGTTCCCCGCCCGAGCCGGATCCGTAAACGCTGAATCGAGTCGCACGGAACCAAATACACAGCACCTTCCGGCCGGACTAGTACGATGCGTCTCCCGTACGCGCCGAACTCGTCGCTACGTACGGCACGTTTGAGCATCCGGGAGAGCTGCACATAAGCTCCGATTCGCGCCACAAGACGATCCACGGCGACGAGACGAACAAGCCAGTGACGAGTACGAGTCGAAGACACGAGAAACCCGAACGAGACGAATCAACCATGAATCCCATCGCGCAGGTCCTACCAATATTCTACATCTATTACCGGCACGTACGCGTACGGCGCAGACAGTAAGTCAAACACCCACAACACAAACAAACGACACGTACCCGAAATATGTCACACACACATAGGGATGCACAAATGACGTACACAAGCAACAGCAGAACCATAGGGGTGGGATGGCCAACACCAATGCCATACACACCCATAGGGGGATGGATGCCTACCACCAACACCACCCTACAACTACCCCTACTCAGGGGTGGCTAGATGCCTGCAACCCCCCCTCCCCCCACTCATGGGGGGCTGGATGCCTACCACTACTGCCATCCCCACCCATAGGGGGCTGGATGCCTCCCACTACTACCATCCCCACTCATGGGGGGCTGGATGCCTACCACTACTGCCATCCCCACCCATAGGGGGCTGGATGCCTACCACTACTACCATCCCTACTCATGGGTGGCTAGATGCCTGCCACCACCCCCCCACTCATGGGGGGCTGGATACCTACCACTACTACCACCCCCACTCATGGGGGGATGGATGCCTGTCACTACTGCCATCCCCACTCATGGGGGGATGGATGGCTGCCACTACTGCCATCCCCACCCATAGGGGGCTGGATGCCTACCACTACTACCATCCCCACTCATGGGTGGCTAGATGCCTCTAGATGCCTGCCACCACCCCCCCCACTCATGGGGGGCTGGATGCCTGTCACTACTGCCATCCCCACTCATGGGGGGATGGATGGCTGCCACTACTACCATCCCCACTCATGGGGGGCTGGATGCCTACCACTACTGCCATCCCCACCCATAGGGGGCTGGATGCCTACCACTACTACCATCCCCAATCATGGGTGGCTAGATGCCTGCCACCACCCCCCCCCCACTCATGGGGGGCTGGATGCCTGTCACTACTGCCATCCCCACTCATGGGGCGATGGATGGCTGCCACTACTACCATCCCCACTCATGGGGGGCTGGATGCCTACCACTACTGCCATCCCCACCCATAGCGGGATGGATGCCTACCACTAACACCACCCCCACTCATGGGGGGCTGGATGCCTGTCACTACTGCCATCCCCACTCATGGGGGGATGGATGCCTGCCACTACTGCCATCCCCACCCATGGGGGGCTGGATGCCTACCACTACTACCATCCCCACTCATGGGGGGCTGGATGCCTACCACTACTGCCATCCCCACTCATGGGGGATGGATGGATGCCACTACTACCATCCCCACTCATGGGGGGCTGGATGCCTACCACTACTGCCATCCCCACCCATAGGGGGCTGGATGCCTACCACTACTACCATCCCCACTCATGGGTGGCTAGATGCCTGCCACCACCCCCCACTCATGGGGGGCTGGATGCCTGTCACTACTGCCATCCCCACTCATGGGGGATGGATGGCTGCCACTACTACCATCCCCACTCATGGGGGGCTGGATGCCTACCACTACTGCCATCCCCACCCATAGGGGGATGGATGCCTACCACTAACACCACCCCCACTCATGGGGGGCTGGATGCCTGTCACTACTGCCATCCCCACTCATGGGGGGATGGATGCCTGCCACTACTGCCATCCCCACCCATAGGGGTTGGATGCCTACCACTACTACCATCCCACTCATGGGGGGCTGGATGCCTGCCACTACTGCCATCCCCACCCATAGGTGGCTGGATGCCTACCACTACTGCCATCCCCACTCATGGGGGGATGGATGCCTGCCACTACTGCCATCCCCACCCATAGGGGGCTGGATGCCTGCCACTACTACCATCCCCACTCATGGGGGGCTGGATGCCTGCCACTACTGCCATCCCCACCCATAGGGGGCTGGATGCCTACCACTACTGCCATCCCCACTCATGGGGGGATGGATGGCTGCCACTACTACCATCCCCACTCATGGGGGGCTGGATGCCTACCACTACTGCCATCCCCACCCATAGGGGGATGGATGCCTACCACTAACACCACCCCCACTCATGGGGGCTGGATGCCTGTCACTACTGCCATCCCCACTCATGGGGGGATGGATGCCTGCCACTACTGCCATCCCCACCCATAGGGGGCTGGATGCCTACCACTACTACCATCCCCACTCATGGGGGGCTGGATGCCTGCCACTACTACCATCCCCACCCATAGGGGGCTGGATGCCTACCACTACCACCATCCCCACTCATGGGGGGCTGGATGCCTACCACTACTACCATCCCCACTAATGGGGGGCTGGATGCCTACCACTACTACCATCCCCACTCATGGGGGGCAGGATGCCTGTCACTACAACCAGCCCTACTCATAGGACGGGTAATGCATGACACAACTAGCATACTCCCACATAAGGACTGTCTGTAAATTACATCCCACCCCCAACACCATGACAAGTGTGTGTGGTCTGTGTCAACTGCATACAACACTGAACATGACATTGAACATACAATGTGACCCCCTAACACATGTGTCACACAAAACTGTGTGTGTGCCCTACACAATGCAAGCAGACCATGACCACTGTGGCAATGTGGCCCAAAGCCCCATCACCACAGTGCCCAAAAGGTAAGTGTGTGCTCCATAGCTGAAGCACATTTTGAACAGTGTGGCAATGGGGCCCAAAGCCCCATCACCACAGTGCCCAAAAGGCAAGTGTGTGCTCCATAGCTGAAGCACATTTTGAACAGTGTGGCAATGGGGCCCTAAGCCCCATCACCACAGTGCCCAAAAGGTAAGTGTGTGCTCCATAGCTGAAGCACATTTTGAACAGTGTGACAATGGGGCCCTAAGCCCCATCACCACAGTGCCCAAAGGTAAGTGTGTGCTCCATAGCTGAAGCACATTTTGAACAGTGTGGCAATGGGGCCCTAAGCCCCATCACCACAGTGCCCAAAAGGTAAGTGTGTGCTCCATAGCTGAAGCACATTTTGAACAGTGTGGCAATGGGGCCCTAAGCCCCATCACCACAGTGCCCAAAAGGTAAGTGTAGTCCTGGTAAAAGCTGCTAAACCAAAAATGCAGGGATTATTCCTGGCCACACAACACCAAACACTACAGTGCCATTGTAGTGCTTGTGTCCCATAGCAACATAGATTGTGTGAGGCAAGCAGTGCAGTGCCAATGACACATCGTTCTAGCCATGTGCACACAAACATCAGCCATGGGGGCCCACATTGCCTACATTCAAAAATAACACAATGACAGAAGTGCGCATCATAATGCAGACCCACATATCTGCAGCAATGGACACACAAATGTAGATATCCTGTGGAGACTGTAGATGTCATGTGAACAAATACCATACCATGGCATGGGACATACTAACCATGATCAATGTGCTGACTGATGACCTAGCAGTCCCAGGGCCAGCAGGGGAAAGCCAACAAACAACATACAGCCAATGGCAAACTAAAGATATGCCAATGCAGTGGTGCAAATGCACAAACACAAACAGGCAGACTCACACTGCATATCATACACAACAGGTGAGGGGGTTGTGTGCCAGTGTCCCCAGGCAAACACACAACACATGAGGAGGCCAGATTCACTAATACACAGATGTCAACACAGTCACATACAAAACTAACTCAGGGATTGGATTCCCCTATGTGGGCAAACAGGCATTGTGAGATGAGAGGGAGCCCAAATTACACATGTCACACAAGCTTGTAGGAACAGCAACAAACACAGCAAGAGACAGAACCACCACAGCACTCCCCCAGGGACCCCACATTGTGGTGACACTAGCCTGCATGACAATCACACTGTGATGGCAAAGGTAGATGTCATCCACAGTGTGAACCACAGCCATGTGTCCTGAGCAACAAACTACCATCACACCTATACAAGCACACAGCACTCAGCATGGCCTGCCAGCCAAGGACAACATGGAGGTAGTGCCCCAGCCATGCAACAACTCACATTTGCACACACTCAACGCCACACACCTTGAACTCCACCAATGTGCAGCAGTGAAGCTCACATGGACTGCTGACATTGCACATGCACCCATGAAAATCCCTGGGGTGGTGGGGGAAATAAGGTGCAGAAACCCATCACACATGGCCAGTCAACAATACTTGTGAATGTCTGACACACTGCACAGTATGCCGTACATGGGCATGACGTGAAATCCACCCCAAACAATGGGATCCTGGCCATAGTCACACACCAATGAAGAAGCCAAGCTGACCCACAAAGGACACACATAGACAACTTCCAACATTGCAGCTCTGACCCTGAGGAGTGGCAGCAGTCACACACACAACGTGTCACAATCACTGAAAGCATACACAAACAGAAAATCACATTACTCGTGTAACCAACAAGTGCCAAGAGGAATCTTGACTGTGTCCCATCTGCGTTTGCCCACATCCCCAGACCTGACAACAAAGACAACTAGGGATGACAACCTCATTAACATTAGTTTGCCATGCACCCACATCCCGGAGAAACCAGGTCCAAGATGCTGGATGAACACAGAACAACTCAGCAAGCATCACAAACAGGAACATCCGTAGGGACACAGCCTGTGTAGGAAAAGGAGAAGGGTACACGCACAGACATGCCTACACAACACACAACATGGGCACAGCCTATATCACGGAATCACGCACTGCCATGAGGGCACTATACTCCTGTGGAAGGTCAGCTGTAACAAACCTTGTCTGTGCACGACTCAAACATGTCAGCAGAACACTCGGTCAGTGAGTCAACAACTACAACACACTGAAGGCTCTGCTCATATCAGCCTGGGCACGGGAGTGTCACGTCAGTCATCTGCATACACCCAAGACACGTGTCAAGCAACTTGCACTGTGAACACAGATGAGTCCTCCAAATTTGATGTGCTAAATTGCATGTCCATTGGAGACGGGCACACAGTCAGGGTACTAGGAACATTGGACAGTGGTAAGCCCACCAGATGTGCATCAGTGTAGGACAAAGATGGTAATCTACAAATGCTAAACGTACATCCCTGTGTCAAATGCTGAACATTACACCCTCAGACTTCAGCAAAGGATGCTATAGATCCAGACTAGATTAGGACACATATCCCATGGACCACATGGAGCCCATCACAGCAAAACTTCATTTACCTGATCTGAACACTATTACAACAGCAAATGCATGATTCCACACATCTACATCATGTACCTCCAAAGATTAACCACAAGTAAACAAAAAGAGGCTTTATTCAGCAAGTGTGCAACTCAAATCAAAAGTCCAAAATAAACTAAGGCCAATGGCCAGTCCAAATATACAGTCCCAACAGGGTGATGTGTGACAACTTGTCAACAATTGCTTGCCTGCACAGGTACGGACAGGGGACATCCCCCTTGGAGGGGCATACGAGGGGCAGGCCAGGCACCGCAGGGACAGGATCAGGGGATGCCAGAAGGAGGCAGTGAAGGGGAGGTGGGTGCAGGAGTGTCACCGGCAACTGCAGTGGAGGTGTCTGACTCAGGGGGGGCTGGCACCACCGCAGGGCTCAAGTCAGATGGTATTGGTGCTGCAACCACTGCAGTGGGCTGGTCAGATGGAGTGGGCTGGGTCCCCAATGCAGTGCCCGAGTCAGACGGGGTGGTTGTGGACTCCACCGCAGTGCATGACTCCAAGGTAGTGGAAGGGGGGCAGAAGAGCTGGGCAGGACAGAGGGGGGACACGGTCTCCACACCAGTGGCACAAACAGGCAGAGCGTCTGGTTTGGGGGTGGAAGAGCAAGTGGCAGGGGGAGGGCCTAAGCAGTTTGGGGATGCGGTATCGGTGTGTGGGGGAACCTGGGGCAGGGTGTGGCGGTGGAACCTGTGGAGTGGTGGCCTGGGGGATGGAGGCGAGAGACTGGGTGGTTCACTTGCAGGGCGGTGGCGGGGTCTTGCTCTTCCGGGACCGGGGGGACTTGCGGGTGGGGGCTCACTCTGCCTGCGCCTGGGGGAGGGTGTCTGGGGGCGAGGGGCACTCCCTCTGTGTGGGTGGACTTCCTCTTCCCCCGGTATGCTGGATCAGCGGGATTGGAGGGGAAGAGGCCGAGGTCACTGAGGAAGAGCTGCTGATCAGGTGGGGTTGCAGGTGAGGCAAGGGAAGGGGTCTTGGAGGGAGAGGATCTTGAGGATTGCGAAGTGACTGTGGTTGCCTGTGTGTGTGTGTGTTCCCCATCCCCTGTGTCTGTGGTATCAGTCCCCTGAGGATGCTTGTGTGCACGTCTTGCCTTTCTCTTGGGTGTGTCTGTGCTGCTCGTGTCTGTGTGTTTGGGTGACTGTGCAGGTGTGCATGTGCTTTGGACAGGTAGGGGGCAGGAAGTGTGGATGGGGCAGAGGGGGAGGGGTGAGGGACTGTTGGAGGAGGGACACTGCTGCCGTCAGGGAGGAGTCCATGGACTTATTGCTCCTCTGTAGGGCAGACATACCCATCGAGATGCCCTCCATGAACGACACCAGCTGTGTCAACAGAGTGGTGTGTGCATGGAGGACACTCAGCATTGCTGTCTGCCCTACATGGAGCTGTCGGAGGAGGTACACAGACTCCTCACTCAGGGCAGCAGGGGACACAGGGGCAGGGGGTGCGGTGCCTGGCATGAAGGAGACATGCTCCCGAGTACGGGAGCCTCCACGGACCTCAGGAATGGGAGCCAATGGGAGGGCGGTGGTGGTGGTGGTGGTGGTGGTGGGGCCAGACAGACTAGCTGGCCTTTGGTGGCTGCTGAGACCCGCCTCCACAAGGGAGTCATCCTCCGAGCTGCTGTGGTCCTCAGCTGAGGTGGATGGTGCTGAGGACTCCTCGGTGTGGCTCCCCTCGCCCTCCGTGCCACTGGGTCCCTCTGACCACTCGTCCGATGCTGACCCAGTCTGGCTCCGCTGCTCCTCCTGGTCCGTGGAGCTGTCCCCTCCTGTGGCCGTGGATGTATCTGCAAACAATTAGGGAAACAGACAAACATCAGTCACCTGCACTGACCGCACACACCACAGTAAGTACAGCACATTACAGAGCAAGCCATGGCATCCTTAGTTGAACATTGCCTAAAGTCCCCACACAGATTCGGGGAAGCCAATTGTCAGTCTGATGGTCAACCATGGGACTCACACCCCTCCTGCCCTTGCACCCATCTGTCTGGTGCCTGTCTGATGGTAAGACCTCAGTGCGGACACATGCACCACCTACACAGTTGTTGGACATTGCAGGGAACACGGTGAAGTATGTGAACATGCACACATCACATCTCTTGCCACTGAGTCAGTGCAGGTGTCCGGATAAAGGGATGGCCAGAGTCTAAATAGAAATGCATGTGATGCATACCAGCACCAGACACCTTGATGCACCCATGTCCGGATAGTCAATGCCACAATGGGGTGCATGTTGCACATGTCACTCCCCTGCAGGATCAGTCTCAGGAAGTTTAATGCCATGACACAGGAATGCGTGCAAAGTCATACATTACTGTCTCAAGTCACATGGCCATGGCAGCCAGCCAACAACAGTCTGCACTGTGTCACAATCCGAGGGCATGGGAAATGCAAGTTATGTGACTGACAAGTGCACATGTCCATCCCCCAAATACCACATCATCTGTACTACTATTTGTCCACATCATACCAACTGGACATATGGGGGACATGAAACACAACTCTCTGAACATGAGCACCTCACAGTGTGCTGTGAATGACAACACAGCTGCCTGAAAGTCACAGTCGCAAATACCTGTGTGCACAGTCAAGTGATCAGACACCTTTAAGTCACAGAAGTATCGTCTATCATGGTGACATCTCAGATGGCATGCTGAGCCCTAACCCATAAACATACCAGTAGTCCTGACAACGAAGACACAGCACAATGAGACAGAGGCAGACACCTGAGGGTACATTTCACTGATCACAACATGCCAGATGATACACGGGAGTGGGAGTACAGAGTGTATTGCATGCCCTGGAGTAGGCATGACTGTCCAGCTCCACCTGTAAGAGGGATGAGTTCTGGACAGTAGGCAGGTGGCTAAGCATGTGTGACACACTGGATACACATACTCCTGAGGCCCAAACATTGTTCCCACCAGCAGCATGGGTGTGTGCCAAATTCCCCAGGGACATGTGGTGAGTCAGAGCAGCAAGCGGACCACATATCAAAGTTACACCCAGATCACATGTCAGAACTTAGGCATTGTGTAAGCAATTGAGCCACCCATTAATCGCACAACATAGTCACGGGAACAAATGCTGTCCCCCACCTTGAGCAAAGCAAAATGCAATGACACAGTCCCCAAATGACACAATTTCCCGACTATAAGGGCCACACATATGCGTATCAGAGGAGAAGTGGGCATGTCACAAATGAGGGACATGGGTCCTGGACCACATGACTGATGTACTGTGGAAGTTTAACCAGGCCAGAGGAGGGCACATAGCATGTCAGACAAAGTGCACAGTGCAGTCATGGACTCACCCCCTCCTTGCTGCTGTCTGTCCTTCAGCTGCCCATCCAGGTCAGGGAAGACCACCGCCAGGATCCGGAGCATGTGGGGGGTCAGGGTCCGGTGTCCGCCCCTCCTGCAAGGAGGCGACAGCTTCAGCTGGACCCTTGCGATCCTCCGGGTCCAGCCACAAAGGTCCTGCCACTTCTTCTGGCAGTTGCGGATCCTGCGCCTGTAGACCCCCACGGATCTTACTTTCCGGGCGATGGTCAGCCAAATTTCCTGCTTCTGATGGGCATCAACCTGTGAGGATGACAAAGTGAAAAGGCCATTACTACACATGCAACATATACGTGCATCACACAGTTGGATATACATGTCTCAATCACAGGGGCATATGATGTACACAGGCAGTGCAACAATGGCTATGAACAGTTTGCCAGCAGTCACTACATGGTATCATTGCATGGGAAGTAAACCTAGTTGGAATGCACTGTTACTGCACTGTACCAGTTCAGTGCATGTAACTACACACTTTGGGGTGTGACAACTACTCAGTGGGCATGCTAGCCAGTGGTGTGCACACTGAAAGCCCTGCTAGTCAGACAACATGCACAATTAGTGAGGCAGTGGACAGCACACTCACCTGCTCCCCTGGTTTCCCATACAGCTTGCTGTACTGTGGAAGGAGGCTGTCCAGCAGGGCCTGGTTCTCCTCAAGGCTGAAGGCTGGGGCTCTCTCCACAGTACGTGCCATTGCAGGAGCCAGAGGATGCATAAACAGCAGCAGTGTTGGTGGCAGATGTCGTCCTGGAGCATGTAGTGCAGGCAAGTGAGCTCTCAGGGGAACAGCCAGCATTATATGTGTGCTGCAGAGGCAGATACTGTCCCATGTGTCCAAAGTGATAGGTCCAAGTCGTTTGCATCTTCTGAATTTGACCAATCCATGGAATAGCAGCACTAATACACGCCCACAGCATCCTTCAAATCTTCAACTTCATGACACCCATGATTTTGCAACATTGTTGTGGCTGGCCAACTGAATTCACTGCATCAGACTCGTTGGAGCTTTGAAAACGCGTCCGTTGCCATGCCAGGCCCCAGCCAATGTGTGCGCACCGTTCTGTCCATTGCTGTACAACGCGTACCAGGCATACAACGCGTACCCGCTCACATACAATGCAATGGGCCGGCCGGGCACACCGATCGGTCTATTGCTCTACAACGCGTACCCGCTCACATACAATGCAATGGGCCGACCGGGTACACTGATCGGTCCATTGCTCTACAACGCGTACCAGGCATACAACGCGTACCCGCTCACATACAATGCAATGGGCCGAACGGGCACACCGATCGGTCCATTGCTCTACAACGCATACCAGGCATACAACGAGTACCCGCTCACATACAATGCAATGGGCCGGCCGGGCACACCGATCGGTCCATTGCTCTACAACGCGTCCCTGGACAGGTCACACGCATATGTCACCATGCTGGTCACTGGTGAACCTATGCCAGCCACATTTACTTTCCAGGGACTCAGGGGCACACCTACAACACCACACCCAGTCCACACTGTATATAAGGCATGTGTGGCAGCATAACCTTATCTGTGTATGGGGGTGAACATGTGGATTTTGGGGTGGCACTTGGGGGCAGACACACCCAGGCTGTGCACGTGTTCATGGGGACATGGTCCTTTGTGTGTTGTGCACCTGACCACTGTGGTGTGCAACTTTTCATTTCTGAGCATGTGTCATGGTCACATTTCCAGGTTGTGTATGTGTATGACATGTCACATACCCCCAGGCTCACATGTGGGAAGGCATGTACGTCACAGGGTGGCCCATTCCAACAATAGTGATGTCCCTCCACAGTCTGTGTGCATGTTGTGTATCACATGTCTCTGACTCCATGTGCACAATGGGAGACAGTCTCCACATCCACGTGGTTTGTGCATGAACTTTGATGGTGTGTGTGTGTGTGTCACAGACATCCATGTCTGTCCTGCAGAGGCTACAGGGGCCACTACCTGTGGGTGTCATGTTTGTTTTTCTGACGTGTACATGATACGCCATGTCATGCCAGTGTCCATGTGGCAAGACAGGGTCCCTGGGAATCTACCTGTCAATGAGCTGTGATGCCTGTGGAGCATCTGTCCAGACATGTCACTGTGGTATGTGTGTGGAACGTGAGAGCAGTTAATGGGTACTGTGACACAGCCTAATGGTGTCCCATAGCACACCCTGGAACCTGTTGTCAACACTTGTTGAACAGAGATGTTAGATGATGTCCATGTAGGTGCCATATATGTCCAAACGGAACGACACACACATCAAGTACTTGTGTTTGTTAATGATGTATCATGTGAAATTGTGTATGGTGAACGGCACATAGGTGGGGTGACTGACAATCTTGCTTTCTTTACCTATGCACTGCAGGGCTCCTGCTGTCCATCGACCATTCCCAGACCTGGCAACGATGGTGGAACGTGACAGCATCCGACGGTACCGCTTCACCAGGCAGCTGATTGAGGATTTGGCAGTGCGGTTGGACCCACATTTGCAGCCTGGCCGGCCGTATCCTACAGCGCTGACCCCCAAGGTGAAGGTGATGGCAGCCCTACACTTCTTTGCCACCTGTACCTTTCAACACACTGTGGCAACTACTGGTGGGATGTCACAGACTATGTTCAGCCGTGTGCTACGCGATGTTTTGGGGGCAATGTTGAGATACCTAAACCAGTACATCTATTTCCCAACACGTCAACGACTCACTGACGTCAAGAGTGACTTCTATGCCCTGGGGAGGATGCCACATGTAATTGGCTCCATTGATGGGACACATGTGGCTTTGATACCACCAAAGGCACATGAGCAGGCATACCGGAACCGTAAACATTACCATTCGATCAATGCTCTGGTGGTATGTCTTGCAGATATGACCATCTCACATGTGTGTGCCCGTTTCCCCGGTTCGGCACACGATGCCTACGTGATGAGGAGTAGTCGCATCCCGAGGATGATGTCACAGATGCCGAACCAGCGTGCCTGGCTTGTTGGTGTGTACTGACTTTGTACCATTGTGTGTGTTCTGCTATGTTGTTTTCCGCACACATTTTCAAATCGGCTAATGTGCAATTGTCTGTCTGTAGGTGACTCGGGATACCCCAACATGCCGTGGTTGCTGACACCCCTCAGGAACCCTGTGACACCAGCCCAGATACGCTACAATGAGGCACATGGTCGGACGAGGAGGGTGATTGAGCGGACCTTTGGTCTCCTGAAGAGCCTCTTCCGCTGCCTGGACAAGACAGGAGGGGCCCTCCCATATGCCCCAGCAAAGGTGTGCAAGATTGTCATCGTCTGCTGCATGCTACACAACCTGGCAGTGCGGAAGGAGTTGCCTCTCATCCTGGATGACGATGACCAACGTCCCCCACCTGTGGAAGATCCTGGCCTGGGTCACGATGCCAGTGAAGATGATGATGATGATGATGGTGATGTCCGCACACAGCTCATCACCAACTTCTTCAGCTGAATGTGAGTCTCCAGAGGGTTGTTATGTCAATGATTTGAGTTTGCATGATATGTGTGTGTGGTGCTCTGGTGCTGTTTGAGTGTGGCCATGTGCTACTTGACTGGATGCGTGCAGCGATGTGTCCTTGCAGGTGGTCTGTACTGCCCAACAGTGTTGACATGCTAACTTGGTTTTGTGTAGTTATCTCATGACATGTATTAGACATGAGTATTGCCATTCTGTGCTGTTCTTCAGTGGTTTTGACTGTGTGTCATGTCTGTCCTTCACAGGGTGCTGCCGGAGTTGTCTGATCAACTTGGATCCCCCGAATCCATGATTCAACTTCCAAGGTGGAAGCAGTCGTTTCCCTACAGGTGATGTGCCACACACCCCTGGACTTTCTATCTTCTGCACTTTTTGACTTTGTGGCCACAGCCAGGTAGGATTAGCTTGCATTTGTAGTGGAAACAACATGTTGCAAATGTGTAATAAACCTGTGCTTCACTTTGGGATGTGCGTTGTCTGTAGTCACACATCTGACTGACATTTGCTTACTGCACCTGTAGTCTAGTTGACAGTGACTGTGAATAGGTGGCATGTCTGTGCATTCCACTGTATTTCGTTGCAACATCAGTATAGGTGATGAGTCTGATGGCCCTGGTGTGTATGTTTTGTGTGGCCCTAGTGGTGTGTCTCCCTCATATGTGTCACGTCGACATGACGGTGTTGGACTTGCTGTAGCAGTTAGCATGCACAGTGTCATTTAGCAGATCACCATCTACATGACAAAAACCACGTTGGAATCACAACAGAGGCAGATATGGTGTATTGGTGAGTTTATTTACATACAGGTGTGAGGATGGTGCACAGGATGGTGGGTGCTGTACATAGAAATTGGAATCCAAAGTTCCCATGTGAATTGGAAGTCTTGGTAGCTGAAATGTCCAGAGTAAAGTCCACAGTCATCTGATAAATTTGGCCAACTAGAGCTCCCCATGTCATGTGGGAGAGTTGGGTTGGCTTCGACAGGGCGTGCAGTTTGCACACAGAGGAAAAGTTCCAGAACAGGTGTTGGCTTCCTGGGGGATGTAGATGGCCATCGGCCTCTCAGTTTGGCCTCCTCGGACGGCCCCTCTTCTTGGGGGGGGACCCTCAGGTGCAGGCTGCGGCGGTGCCGGGGACTCTCTGCCAGAGTCCCCCTCCCTCCCTGTGGCATTTGCAGTTGTTTCAGCAGCAGTTGTTGTGGGCACACAGGGAGGTGAGGCCATGTTGGTGCTGATCTGGCGGCGGCATGTCAGTATGTCCCTATGCACCGCTGTCAGTTGTTCCAATGTGTCCCACTTGGACTCCATGCCAGACATGTGTGTCTCGACACGTGACATGTGTGTCTCGACATGTGACATGTGTGTGTCGACACAGGACATGTGGGAGTCCAAGCGGGCATGATGGGCAGCCTGCTGCTGTTGTATGTCCTTGAGGATCCCCACTACCTGGCTGACCTCTCCGGTGCTAGTCTGGTACGCATCCGCGATGCGTGCCAGTTGTGGGTCATCATGCAGTCCAGACCCTCTGCAAAGAGCGACCTATGTCTACCACCCCTCCCACCACCCCTGGCGACACGTGCAGGACCTGCGGTGGCACGCACAGGTGACCGTGGGCCCACTTGGGTGTTGTTCCTGGGCTCGTTGTCACCAGCTCCAGTTTGGGCCTGGGTCCCTGTGCTGTTGTCATCTGTGGTACCTGGTCTGTCCGTGTTGGCAGGGGTGGCCTGTGTGTTGGCAGTTGTTGGAGGTGGGTGCAGGGTGCAGATGTTGGTCCTGCTGGTGCTGCATGATGACTCACACCGGAGGGTCCAGCTGGTTCTTCGCCATCCGAGGAGTGCAGAGGCTGATCCACACCAGTGAGCTCAGTGTTCCCCGGAGCCTGGGACAGGGACTCCTCCTCATCTGCTGTTGTGTCCCCATCATCACCTGTTTTGGGGAGAGACACAGATTGTATGTTATGTTTCTACTGGCATCAATTGTTCAAACACCTGACAGTTGTGACTGTACCTCTGGATGTGGGCCAGGACATTGCATTCTCCTAAATTGTGAAAGTCAGAGAGTGATATTGGTGTAGCACATTGTCCTGCCAACCTGTGGCATGTCAATGTGAATGTTGAGGTGTGTGCATGACCAGCATTGGTGGTATTTGGTTGCCATCCAGGCCTCCTTCTCCCCCAGCCCAGTTATCCCACCATGAAGCGTGCTTCCATTGCAGGGAGTGCAAGTTGTCTTTCAGGATGTCAGTCAGTGGTGTCCTGCTGTTGGTTGTTGCACAGTTCCCAGCAGGGCCTTGTGCTCCCCCAGCAGTACCCAGTGTCAGCCATCTTGTGAGTCCTTTTCCACTCCCTGTGATGTGAGCATGGTTGAGAGTGGTGTTGATGGGCCAATTGTGAGGGTGAGCAATATCTGTGCCTACAACTCCCATCATGCTATTGCCTCCACCCCCCTTCCCAGCATGCCCATCCTTCCTTCCTTTTGACTCTGCTTCCCTGTGGGGTGGGGTGCCTGTGCTGACAGGATGGCTGGGAGTGTTGTCCTGGCAGTTGTTTGGCTACAAGTCCCAAGAGTGTCCCTGTGCTTCACACAGCATAACCCAGGGTGGTGGTTATTTGTGGGATCTTCAGTTAGGATGTGAGGCATTGCATTCTCCCAGGTGGGTTATGTGGAGTTAGTGTTGAGGGGGTGTGTGAGGGGAGGTGCTTGTAACTATGGTCAGTGCTGTGAGTCCTCCTTCCCACCCAGCCAGATATCCCACCATGGAACCTGCTTCCATTGCAGGGAGTGCAAGTTGGCTTTCAGGATGTCAGTCAGTGGTGTCCTGCTGTTGGTTGGTGCACAGTTCCCAGCAGGGCCTTGTGCTCCCCACAGCAGTACCCAGTGTCAGCCATCTTGTCAGTTGTTTTCCACTCCCTGTGATGTGAGCATGGTTCAGAGTGTTGTTGATGGGCCAATTGTGGGTGTGACCAATATCTGTGCCTACAACTCCCATCCTGCTATTGCCTACACCCCCCTTCCCAGCATGCCCATACTTCCTTCCTTTTGAGTGGACTTCACTGTGTGTGAGTGTGACAGCAATGGCAAGATGGCTGACAGTGTGGTCCTGTTGTTTGTTGGTGCCCAGTTCCCAGCAGGGCCTTGTGCTCCCCACATCTGTGGCCAGTGTCAGACACCTTTGAAGTGGCTTTTGACTCCCTGTGAGGTGTGCATGCTTCAGTGCTAACTTGCTGGGCCATGTGGGTGTGAGATGTTGATCTGTGACTACCACTCCCATCATGCTATTGCCTACACCCCCCGTCCCAGCATGCCCATCCTTCCTTCCTTTTGAGTGGACTTCAGTGTGTGTGAGTGTGACAGCAATGGCAAGATGGCTGACAGTGTGGTCCTGTTGTTTGTTGGTGCCCAGTTCCCAGCAGGGCCTTGTGCTCCCCACAGCAGTAGCCAGTGTCAGCCATCTTGTCAGTTGTTTTCCACTCCCTGTGATGTGAGCATGTTTCAGAGTGGTGTTGATGGGCCAATTGTGGGTGTGACCAATATCTGTGACTACCACTCCCATCATGCTATTGGCTACACTGACTTGACCAGCATACACAGAATTCCTTCCTTTCAGTGAGCTTCCCTGTGAGGTGGTGTTCTAGTGGTGGGTAAATATCTCGGAGTGTTTGTTGGTTCTATTTGTGCCACTGCCTTGCTGTATTTTTTGTTAGGTTTGTAGATGTCATGACACAGTTACATATCACTATGAGATGGCAGGTATTGTGTTTGTCTGACTAGCATTCACATCTTGGGATGGATATCTTTTGGTTGCTGTGTATTTGCTAAGTGTGCATGGTTTGCCTATCCCCTTGACTGTGATGTGTGTGTGTTGTCACACCATATTGTGTATATTAGTTGTGTACTCACCAGGCTCTGGGATGTCTGTTAGTCCGTATACGCTCACTGGTGGTAGGATGGCCCGCACCTTCTCCTCCCAGGGCCTGAGGTATACTGGTTTTACAGGAGGGCCACTGCCGGTGTGCTGGCTGAGGAGGTAGTCCTTTTTGAGTAGGTCCCTGACCCTCCTGCGCACATCATACCACCTGTTCTGGATATCTTCCTTTGTGCGCAAACATGGTGATTGTGCGTTGACCCTGTCGACAATCCTCGCCCACATCTTGGTTTTCTGCGACATGGGGGTCTGTTGTACCAATGTACCAAACAACTGTGGCTCTACCCTGAGGATCTCGTCTACCAAGACTTCCAATTCACAATCTAGGAACTTATGGTTCTTCTTTGGGGGCATGGTGATGGGTGGTGGTGGTGATTGATGTGTGTGTGTGTGCAAGTGGGGGGTGTGAGTGTAGGTTTAGCTGGGTGTGTGTGAGGGTGCTATTTGTAGGTGTGGTAATGGTGTGTGGCTTGTGTGATGTATGAGCTGTGAGTGTGTCTGTGGTTGCTGTGTGATGGTGTTCTGTCTGGCAGGTCAGTGGAATTTGCAAGGGATCATGGTAGGGATTTGTGGCCTTTATGTAGGTGGAGTTGGAGGTGTGTCCTTGTTCCATTTTTTTTTCCTCCCTGTATTTATTGGCTTAGTGGTTGCTTGTTTGGCCCTTTTTTTCTAATTTTTCCTTGGTGTTTTTGGTGCATGATGGAGTCGTTCTTGTGTCCGAGTAGGACGCTGCAGTTGTCTGGTGCGATCTTGTCCGACTCGTTCCCGCTGTGTGTCAGCTAGGTTTCATATGCGGCGTACGAGTCGGTCGCGTAGTATTGGGTTGCTTCGGCTGGGTTTTGTATGCGTGTCGGTCGTACGGCTTGTGCTCCGTGCGAGTCGGTCGTGTTTTGCACGCATAGCATCGTACTACGCGGGTCGGAGTTTGCGGGTACGTTTCGTTCGGGTTCAATCCGAGTGCGTGTCGGTCGGTTCGTTTCGCGTGATTTCCCGGCCGGATGGCTTGTTTTTGTCCGGCTCGGTCAGTCGTTTTGTATTCCGTCCGAGTCTGTCGGATTTCACATGCATTTCATCGTACTACCCGGGTCGTACGGCGCCGGTCCGAGTCGGTCGGACTAAATTCCCGTACCGAGTCGGTCGGTATGTTTTCCGGCCCGAATCGGAATCGGCCCCTATATGTGGGACGCAAAAATATTCACTTAGCCACTAACAGAGTTTTCAGTCATCTAATTTGAACTACATGACTAACTACATAACTATATTTGTTACTGTCTGCTTCATAATCCAAACACCTATATGCCACACAGTTTATATGTATATATCATTTACTCTTCAAATGATTGATTAGTATCCTAAGCTTCACTTCACTTCATAGTTAATCAACACTTTCAGCCCCTTCTAAGATATGCTACAGGACATGTAACTAACTATGTTTATTTAAGTATACATTATCAATCTCCGTATTATTAACATACCTGCCAATTCACTTTCTAAATTTCAAATTTAAACACACTTGCACTTCAAATCTCCTCTCACAGAAAATGATAACAACCACTCCCTGTCAGAAAGAACAAGCAATGCCAATCTTATTTTGCCTCTCTTTTTCCAGTGAAACTTATGCAATCAAAACATTCCCTTCATTTTTTCCCGTTGTTACTCCAGTTTGTATAGGTCTTTTTTTTTTTAACCCTTTATTAAACTCTTGGTAGAAAGCCCAATCTAGTAGTGTCTGTGGGTGGATTCGGGCCCCGTCGCGACGCCCAGGGCAGCCCCCATGTAACTTTGCGATCCGTACGGGACTCCGTTAAAGTATTTACAATTGTAGTGCTATTATTTTTTTAATACATTTCAAATCCTATCACGCATCTGAATTAGAAAATGTGTATTTCTCAATACGTGTTATCCTTAAGTTAGTATACTTTGCAGATTCAAATTTGAGTGCATTTCATATCCTTCCCCCACACTGCTTTACCTCAGTTGTCATAGCAACCTGGTTTGAAACATTGTACTGTACCAGTAAGTCAAAAGCTCACAGTACTTTCTAACAGATGCATACCAGCTTAAAATTCAACTGTAGCAGATACGATTGCACATTAGAAAATGTAAGCATATCCACAATAGTGTAACATCTCTTAAATATAAGCAGAGACAATCACAGATCCACTTACTTTTCCTATTAAATCACTACTTATTTTTAGCTTTCAAACTATTTACACCATCCAATCAAAACCATACTTTTATTAAACCAGATCCACTCCTTCATTTTAACTGCCTTTCATTTTACTACTGTGGAGAAGTGTGGCTCAATGGTTAGAGCGGCAGACCCTGATGCAGAGATCTGGCCCGGGATCAGGGTTCAATTCCCGCCTCGGTGGGTCTTGGGCTCAATTTCCTCGGACCTGATAATTCTCGCCTCAGTGCCTATTCTAATCATGGGTCCCACTCTGCAACTCTGGGCAATAGCTTGCTTAATCTCCACAACGGCCCCAACAGCGCTGGGATGCCTGGCTTCACCCTGGGGGTGCCCAGGAGTGGACATTTCACAGGGAAAAGCCAGGAAGGGTTCCACAGTGGTATGCGTACAGCGCCTGGACACCCCTTTGGGGGTATGGGTGCGCTTTACAAGTACAAATTTCATTTCATTCAGCTGCAGCCTTCTCCTAGGCGCTATTGCTCCTTCCTACAATATGGTTACAGCTTGGATTGTGGGTCGTAGATAATTCTTTTGGGCGAGAGAGTTTGCTAGAAAGAGTGGCATTGACAGGGACTTGGGTTTGCACAATGTAGACATAGAGGGTTAAAGTGGCAGCCATTGATGCCTTTGGTTCAGAGCATTGCAGATTGCCAACATCCAGACCTCTTAATTGTGCACTGTGGTGGCAATGACCTAGGCACTGTTACTGGGGTAGGATTGGAAATCTCAATGAAAGAGACTATTGGCCAATTAATGGCACTTTTACCTTGCTCTGCCTTGGTGTACTCTAACATTTGTCAAAGGCAGAAATGGAAATGGTCAGACAAATTCTGACCACAAATAGACAAACCCAGGAAAAATGTTAATAAACCACAACATTGGCTCCATCTACAACAACAACCTGCACTTCAACATGGAGCATATATATAGAAGTTACAGAGTACATTTCTCTGACAGCGGCAACAGGATACTCCTTATCAACTTGAAAGTCTGCATCCTATTTTATGTGTAGTAATCATCTACACACAATAAACACATAAGCTCTTCTAAGAGCCACCCTATTATCCAGCAGTAAATACCATTCATATTACATCCTTTTAGATAAATATGTTTAAGAGTAGCGACTCTGTTGCGAATCCACAAAGCAAAAGCAAAAATTCAATGCACAAGAACACATTTACCTTTTATACATTTCATTTTCACTCTATATATGTGACAATGTCTCTGTAAGTAGTTTTTTGAGTGTCTAAATGCGTGAGTAAGTGGGAGCATAAGTCTCTCAGTGGGTTGGAGAGTATATATGTCACTTTCTGAGTGGGTGTGTGAGTGGATGCATGACTCTCTGAGTGTGTCTGAAGTGGGTGCATGAGTCTCTGAGTAGATCTGTCACTCAATGCATGAGTGTCTCACTGTGTCTGTGAATGGGTGTGTGAGTCTCCCAGAGGGACTGTGAGTGGATGCATTCGTGCCTGAGTGGGTCTGTGAGTGGGTGCATGAGTCACTGAGTGGGTGTGTGTGGGTGTGCAAGTCTCTGAGTGGGTCTCTCAGTGTCTCAGTGTGTCTGTGAGTGGGTGTATAACTGTATAAATGGGTCTATTACTGGGTGCATGAGTCTCTGACTGGGTCTCTGAGTGGGTGTTAGAGTGGGTCTGTGAGTGGGTGCATTAGTCTCCTAGTGGGTCTCTGAGTGGGTGTGCAAATTTCTATGTGGGTCTATGTAGGTCTGTGAGTGGGTACATGAGTCTCTGACTGGGTCTGTGAGTGGGTGTGTGAGTCTCTGGGTCTGTGAGTAGTTGTATGAGTATCTGACTGGGTCTGTCAGTGGGTACATGAGTGTCTGAATGGGGAGCGACCCTTGACCTTGCCAGGTAGGTCGCTCCCCCACCACACAGCTCCGCCTGTGCTGTCTGCCCGCTGCTCCTGTAGGTAAGATCGCCCTCCGCTTGTGGCCCCGGTGCCAGTTTTGTCTGCTTGTCTCCCCTTTTCCTTTCTGTGCCCCTCGCTGCCCCACTGTTGTTGTGCCCGTGATTTGCCTGCTCTCCCCCCGTTTTTCCTTCTGTGCCCCTCGCTGCCCCACTGTTGTTGTGCCCGTGATTTGCCTGCTCTCCCCCGTTTTTCCTTCTGTGCCCCTCGCTGCCCCACTGTTGTTGTGCCCGTGATTTGCCTGCTCTCCCCCGTTTTTCCTTCTGTGCCCCTCGCTGCCCCACTGTTGTTGTGCCCGTGATTTGCCTGCTCTCCCCCGTTTTTCCTTCTGTGCCCCTCGCTGCCCCACTGTTGTTTACCCGTGATTTGCCTGCTCTCCCCCCGTTTTTCCTTCTGTGCCCCTCGCTGCCCCACTGTTGTTGTGCCCGTGATTTGCCTGCTCTCCCCCCGTTTTTCCTTCTGTGCCCCTCGCTGCCCCACTGTTGTTGTGCCCGTGATTTGCCTGCTCTCCCCCCGTTTTTCCTTCTGTGCCCCTCGCTGCCCCACTGTTGTTTACCCGTGATTTGCCTGCTCTCCCCCGTTTTTCCTTCTGTGCCCCTCGCTGCCCCACTGTTGTTTACCCGTGATTTGCCTGCTCTCCCCCCGTTTTTTTCCTTTCTGTGCCCCTCGCTGCCCCACTGTTGTTTACCCGTGATTTGCCTGCTCTCCCCCGTTTTTTCCTTCTGTGCCCCTCGCTGCCCCACTGTTGTTGTGCCCGTGATTTGCCTGCTCTCCCCCCGTTTTTCCTTCTGTGCCCCTCGCTGCCCCACTGTTGTTTACCCGTGATTTGCCTGCTCTCCCCCCGTTTTTCCTTCTGTGCCCCTCGCTGCCCCACTGTTGTTTACCCGTGATTTGCCTGCTCTCCCCCGTTTTTCCTTCTGTGCCCCTCGCTGCCCCACTGTTGTTTACCCGTGATTTGCCTGCTCTCCCCCCGTTTTTCCTTCTGTGCCCCTCGCTGCCCCACTGTTGTTTACCCGTGATTTGCCTGCTCTCCCCCGTTTTTTTCCTTTCTGTGCCCCTCGCTGCCCCACTGTTGTTTACCCGTGATTTGCCTGCTCTCCCCCCGTTTTTTTCCTTCTGTGCCCCTCGCTGCCCCACTGTTGTTTACCCGTGATTTGCCTGCTCTCCCCCCGTTTTTCCTTCTGTGCCCCTCGCTGCCTATCGCCATTCCCGCCGCTGCGTCCCCTGCGGCCCCGCCCCCCTGACTGCCCATTCGCTGCCCCTGCCTCCCGCCTCCCAGCTGCTCCTCCCTCCCACCTCCCCATAAATGGCGGCCGCTGCACGGTGAGGAGAGCGACCCTTGACCTTGCCAGGTAGGTCGCTCCCCCACCACACAGCTCCGCCTGTGCTGTCTGCCCGCTGCTCCTGTAGGTAAGATCGCCCTCCGCTTGTGGCCCCGGTGCCAGTTTTGTCTGCTTGTCTCCCCTTTTCCTTTCTGTGCCCCTCGCTGCCCCACTGTTGTTGTGCCCGTGATTTGCCTGCTCTCCCCCGTTTTTCCTTCTGTGCCCCTCGCTGCCCCACTGTTGTTGTGCCCGTGATTTGCCTGCTCTCCCCCCATTTTTCCTTCTGTGCCCCTCGCTGCCCCACTGTTGTTGTGCCCGTGATTTGCCTGCTCTCCCCCCGTTTTTCCTTCTGTGCCCCTCGCTGCCCCACTGTTGTTGTGCCCGTGATTTGCCTGCTCTCCCCCCGTTTTTTCCTTCTGTGCCCCTCGCTGCCCCACTGTTGTTTACCCGTGATTTTCCGGCTCTCCCCCGTTTTTCCTTCTGTGCCCCTCGCTGCCCCACTGTTGTTGTGCCCGTGATTTGCCTGCTCTCCCCCCGTTTTTCCTTCTGTGCCCCTCGCTGCCCCACGGTTGTTTACCCGTGATTTGCCTGCTCTCCCCCCGTTTTTTCCTTCTGTGCCCCTCGCTGCCCCACTGTTGTTTACCCGTGATTTGCCTGCTCTCCCCCCGTTTTTCCTTCTGTGCCCCTCGCTGCCCCACTGTTGTTTACCCGTGATTTGCCTGCTCTCCCCCCGTTTTTTCCTTTCTGTGCCCCTCGCTGCCCCACTGTTGTTTACCCGTGATTTGCCTGCTCTCCCCCCGTTTTTTTCCTTCTGTGCCCCTCGCTGCCCCACTGTTGTTTACCCGTGATTTGCCTGCTCTCCCCCCGTTTTTCCTTCTGTGCCCCTCGCTGCCTATCGCCATTCCCGCCGCTGCGTCCCCTGCGGCCCCGCCCCCCTGACTGCCCATTCGCTGCCCCTGCCTCCCGCCTCCCAGCTGCTCCTCCCTCCCACCTCCCCATAAATGGCGGCCGCTGCACGGTGAGGAGAGCGACCCTTGACCTTGCCAGGTAGGTCGCTCCCCCACCACACAGCTCCGCCTGTGCTGTCTGCCCGCTGCTCCTGTAGGTAAGATCGCCCTCCGCTTGTGGCCCCGGTGCCAGTTTTGTCTGCTTGTCTCCCCTTTTCCTTTCTGTGCCCCTCGCTGCCCCACTGTTGTTGTGCCCGTGATTTGCCTGCTCTCCCCCCGTTTTTCCTTCTGTGCCCCTCGCTGCCCCACTGTTGTTTACCCGTGATTTGCCTGCTCTCCCCCCGTTTTTCCTTCTGTGCCCCTCGCTGCCCCACTGTTGTTTACCCGTGATTTGCCTGCTCTCCCCCGTTTTTCCTTCTGTGCCCCTCGCTGCCCCACTGTTGTTTACCCGTGATTTGCCTGCTCTCCCCCGTTTTTTTCCTTTCTGTGCCCCTCGCTGCCCCACTGTTGTTTACCCGTGATTTGCCTGCTCTCCCCCCGTTTTTTTCCTTCTGTGCCCCTCGCTGCCCCACTGTTGTTTACCCGTGATTTGCCTGCTCTCCCCCCGTTTTTCCTTCTGTGCCCCTCGCTGCCTATCGCCATTCCCCGCCGCTGCGTCCCCTGCGGCCCCGCCCCCTGACTGCCCATTCGCTGCCCCTGCCTCCCGCCTCCCAGCTGCTCCTCCCTCCCACCTCCCCATAAATGGCGGCCGCTGCACGGCCGCGCAGCGGACGTGCGCAGCGGGCGCGCCGCTGGCGCGCCGAAGGCGCGCCTAAGGCAAGCCCGTCTGCGCCCGTCCGCGACTGGACCGCGCCCAGCGCCAGAACCCCTGGATCCCACCGATGCAACACCACTCGACGGACCTACGACGCCGCCACACTCACCGCACTCAATGCCGGCCGGAACCCTGCCTGCTACCGAGCCTCACCGAGACGCACCCACGGACCCTTCACCTGCCAAACCTGCCGATTCACCTGCCCCCTGACGTGCACCACCTCCGCCAAGTCGAGCAACAGCAGCAACCACCTGAAATGCATCCTGCTGAACACCCGCTCCGTCCACAGGCACGCCGTGGAACTCTGGGACCTGCTCGACGCAACAGCACCGGACATCGCCTTCCTCACCGAAACCTGGATGAACGCCTCCTCAGCGCCTGACATCGCCATAGCCATCCCGGATGGATACAAGATCACCCGGAGGGACCGCGTCAACCAGACGGGAGGAGGCATCGCCATCGTACACAAGAACACCATCCGCATCTCGACTAACTCCGACGAGACCTTCACCGCCGCCGAACACCTACACTTCCAGATACACACGGACCCCAAGACCACCCTCCGAGGCACCCTCATCTACAGACCCCCGGGACCACGCACACTATTCAGCGAAGACATCGCAGACTTCATCAGCCCGCACGCCATGCCCTCCGCCGACTACATCCTCCTAGGGGACCTCAACTTCCACCTGGAGAACAACAACGACAGAAACACCACCGCCCTGCTGGACAACCTCGCCAACCTCGGACTCAAGCAACTGGTGAACACGCCCACCCACTACGCCGGCCACACGCTTGACCCCGTCTTCTCGTCCAGCAAGCACATCTCCTTCAGCCACGCCACCGGACTCCACTGGACCGACCACAGCTGCATCCACTTCAGCTTCAGAAAGACTGCGACCCACCACCACCCGCAACAGGCTCCCCGCCGGAGCTGGAGCAAGATCACCGCCGAGCAGCTCACCGCCTCCCTCAGCCAGAACACACCCACCGACACAACGGACCCAAACGAAGCAGCCAGCAACCTCGCCAAGTGGCTGACCGCCTGCGCCGACGACCTCGCACCACTAAAAACCCTCCCAGCAGACCCGGAAGCAAGAAAACCCCTTGGTTCACCAACGAACTCAAGGAATCCAAGAAGAACTGCCGCACTCTCGAGAAAACCTGGCGACTCGTCCAGACCACAGACAACAGGACCGCCCTCAAGCACGCCACCCGCAAACACCACCAGCTGATCCGTGCCACCAAGAAGTCGGCACTCAAAGAACGACTGGACAACAACGCCCATGACAGCAAGGAACTTTTCAGCATCGTCAAAGAGTTCTCCAACCCCAGCGCCGGAAACAACGACATCACCCCCTCGCAAGACCTCTGCAACTCACTCTCCGCGTTCTTCCACCGCAAGATCACCGACATACACAACAGCTTCGACGCACAAACAACGCACCCTACCGCCGAACCAATGCCCGCCACCACCACCCTCTGCAACTGGACCCCGATCAACACCGAAGACACCACCCGCACGATGAACTCCATCCACTCCGGATCACCAACCGACCCCTGCCCACACCACGTCTTCAACAAAGCCGACGCCACCATCGCACCCCATCTCCGGGACATCATCAACTCCTCCTTCCACACCGCCACCTTCCCGGAGAGCTGGAAGCACGCCGAGCTTACCGCCCTCCTGAAGAAACCAACGGCGGACCCCACCGACCTCAAGAACTACCGCCCCATCTCGCTCCTTCCGTTTCCGGCCAAAGTCATCGAGAAGACCGTCAACAGACAGCTTGCCGCCTTCCTCGAGACGAATGGATCCCTCGACCCCTCGCAGTCCGGGTTTCGGGCCAACCACAGCACCGAGACCGCCCTTATCGCAGCCACCGACGACATCAGAACCCTAACCGACAACGGGGAAACAGCTGCCCTCATCCTCCTGGACCTCTCCGCGGCGTTCGACACCGTCTGCCACCGCACCCTAGTGAAGCGCCTCAGCAACATCGGAATCCGAGAGAAAGCACTGGAATGGATCATCTCGTTCCTCGCCGGAAGAACCCAGAGAGTCCGCCTCTCCCCGTTCAGATCCGAAGCCACCGAAGTCATCTGCGGCGTTCCACAAGGATCCTCACTCAGCCCGACCCTCTTCAACGTCTACATGAGCCCCCTCGCAGCCATCGCACGCCGACACAACCTCAACATCATCTCCTACGCCGACGACACCCAGCTGATCCTCTCCCTCACCAACGACCCCACCACCGCCAGAGCCAACCTGCACGACGGGATGAGAGACGTCGCCGACTGGATGAGGAACAGCCGCCTTAAACTGAACTCAGACAAGACGGAAGTCCTCATCCTGGGCCCATCACCCTCCGCCTGGGACGACTCCTGGTGGCCCCCGGCCCTGGGCACCGCACCCAAGCCAACGGACCACGCACGCAACCTGGGCTTCATCCTGGACTCCTCCCTATCGATGACCAGACAAGTCAACGCCGTCTCATCTTCATGCTTCAACACCCTGCGCATGCTCCGCAAGATCTTCAGATGGATCCCCACTGAAACCAGGAAGACCGTCACCCAGGCACTCGTCACCAGCCGACTGGACTATGGGAACACCCTCTACGCCGGAACCACAGCCAAACTTCAAAAGAGACTCCAGCGCATCCAGAACGCCTCCGCACGACTCATCCTGGACATCCCCCGACACAGCCACATCACCGTACACCTGAAAGACCTGCACTGGCTCCCCGTCAGCAAGAGAATCACGTTCAGACTCCTCACCCACGCACACAAGGCCCTCCACGACCTGGGCCCAAAGTACCTCAACGACCGCATGTCCTTCTACACGCCCACACGCCAGCTACGATCAACCAGCCACGCCCTCGCCACCGTACCACGCATCCGCAGAACCACCGCCGGAGGAAGATCCTTCTCCTACCTGGCGGCCAAGACCTGGAACTCCCTCCCCACTCACCTTCGGCGAACCCAGGACCATCTCGCCTTCAGGAAGCAGCTCAAGACCTGGCTGTTCGAGCAGTAACTTACCCCCTCCCCCAGCGCCTTGAGACCCTCCCGGGTGAGTAGCGCGCTCTATAAATGCCGTGATTGATTGATTGATTGGTCTGTGAGTGGGTGCATGAGTCACTGAGTGGGTCTGTCTGTGGTTGCATGAGTCTCTGAGTGGACCTGTCACTCGGTGCATGAGTGTCTGAGTGTGTCTCTAAATAGATGCATGACTGTCCAAGTGGGTCTATTACTGGGTGCATGAGTCTCTGACTAGGTCTTTAAGTGGATCTGTGAGTGGGTGCATGAGTCTCTGAGTGGGTCTGTGAGTGGGTGTGTGAGTGTCTGAGTGGGTCTGTGAGTGGGTGTATGAGTATCTGAGTAGCTCTGTGAGTAGGTGCATGAGTGTGTGAATGGGCCTGTGTGTAGATGCATGAGTGTCTGAGTGTTTCTCTAAGTGGGTGCATGAGTCTCTGAGTAGATCAGTGAGTGGGTGTGTCAGTGTCTGAATGGGTCTATGAGTGAGTGCATGAGTGTCTGAGTAGGTCTACAAGTGGGTACAAGAGTCTCTGCCTGGATCTGTGAGTGAGTGAGTGAGTCTCTGAGTGGGTCTGTGAGTGGGTGCTTGAGTGTCTGAGTGGGTCTATGAGTGGATGCATAAATCTCTGAGTGGGTCTGTCAGTGAGTGCATGAGTATATGAGTAGGTCTGTGAGTGGGTACGTAAGTGTCTAAGTGGGTTTGTGTGTGGGTGCATGAGCCTCTGAGTGTGTCTGTCAGTAGCTGTGTGATTGTCTGAGTGGGTGTGTGAGTGGATGCATGACTTTGAGTGCATCTGTGCATGGATGCATAAGTCTCTGAGTGGGTTTGTGAGCGGGTGCATGAGTCACTGAGTTGAACTGCCAATACATAAGTGTCTGTGTGGGTCTGTGAGTGGTTGCATGAGTCTCTCAGTGGGTCTGTGGGTGAGTGTGTGAGTTTCTGAATAGGTCTATGAGTGGGTACATGAGTCTCTGACTTGATCTGTAAGTGGGTGTATGAGTCTGTGAATGGGTGCATGAGTGTCTGAGTAGGACTGTGAGTGGGTGTGTGAGTCTCTGAGAGGGTCTGTCAGTGAGTGTATGAGTGGGTCTGTGAGTGGGTACATAAGTGTCTAAGTAGGTCTGTGAGTGGGTGTATGAGTCTTTGATTATATCTGCCAGTAGCTGTGTGAGTGGCTGAGTGGGTCTGTGAGTGAATACATGACTCTCTGAGTGGGTCTATGAGTAGGTGAATGAGTCTCTGACTAGGTCTGTGAGTGGGTGTATGAGTCTCTGAGTGGGTCTGCGAGTGGCTGCATGAGTGTCTGAATGGGTCTATGAGTGGGTGCATGAGTCACTGAGTGGTTCTATCTGTAGATGCATGAGTGTCTGAGTAGGTCTGTGAGTGGGTACATAAGTGTCTAAGTAGGTTTGTGCGTGGGTACGTGAGTCTCTGTGTGCCTCTGTCAGTAGCTGTATGATTGTATGAGTGGGTCTATGAGTAGATGCATGACTCTGAGTGGGTCTGTGAGTGGATATATGAGTGTCTGAGTGGCTCTGTGAGTGGGTGCATGAGTCTCTGAGTGGGTCTGAGAGTGGTTGCATGAGTGTCTGAGTGGGTCTGTGAGTGGGTGTATGAGTGTCTGAGTGGGTCTATGAGTGGATCCATGAGTCTCTGAGTGGGTCTGCCAGTGAGTGCATGAGTGTCTGAATAGGTCTGTGAGTGGGTACATAAGTGTCTAAGTGGGTTTGTGTGTGGGTACGTGAGTCTCTGAGTGTGTCTGTCAGTAGCTGTGTTATTGTCTGAGTGGGTCTGTGAGTGGATGCATGACTCTGAGTGGGTCTGTGAGTGGATGCATACGTCTCTGAGTGGGTTTGTGAGCAGGTGCATGAGTCTCTGAGTGGATCTGCCAATACATAAGTGTCTGTGTGGGTCTGTGAGTGGTTGCATGAGTCTCTCAGTGGGTCTGTGGGTGAGTGTGTGAGTTTCTGAATAGGTCTATGAGTAGGTACATGAGTCTCTGACTGGATCTATAAGTGGGTGCATGAGTCTGTGAATGGGTGCATGAGTGTTTGAGTAGGACTGTGAGTGGGTGTGTGAGTCTCTGAGAGGGTCTGTCAGTGAGTGTGTGAGTGGGTCTGTGAGTGAGTACATAAGTGTCTAAGTGGGTCTGTGAGTGGGTGTATGAGTCTCTGGTTATGTCTGCCAGTAGCTGTGTGAGTGGCTGAGTAGGTCTGTGAGTGAATACATGACTCTCTGAGTGGGTCTATGAGTAGGTGAATGAGTCTCTGACTGGGCCTGTGAGTGGGTGTGTGAGTGTGTGAGTCGCTGAGTGGGTCTGTGAGTGGTTGCATGAGTGTGTGACTGGGTCTGTGAGTAGTTGCATGAGTGTCTGAATGGGTCTGTGAGTGGGTGCATGAGTCACTGAGTAGGTCTATCTGTGGGTGCAAGAGAATTTGAGTGTATCTGTCACTCAGTGCATGAGTTTGTGATTATATCTCCGAATTGGTGGATGACTCTCCAAGTGGGTCTGCTACTGTGTATATGAGTCTCTGACTAGGTCTCTAAGTGGATCTGTGAGTGGGTGTATGACTCTCAGAGTTGGTCTATGAGTTGGTGCGTGAGTATCTGAGTGGGTCTGTGATTGGGTGCATGAGTGTCTAAGTGGGTCTGTGAGTGGGTACTTGAGAGTGTGAGTGGGTCTTTGAGTTTCTGAGTGGGTCCGTGAGTAGGTGTGTGAGTCTCTGAGTGGGTCTTAGTAGGTGCGTGAGTCTCTGAGTGGGTTTGTGAGTAGGTGTGTGAGTGCCTGAGTGGGTCTATGAAAGTGTATATAATAGTATATAACTAAGTGTGTGCCACTTTTTTTTCATCAAGGTTCGCGATTCCACTGCGGCATTATACAGGGGGCAACTGAGTGCCACAATGGTGTCGCAACTCCCTGTATGTGGAAAGCAAATGGTTTACGATATTCTAATACTCATAAACAGTACCTTACACACACCTACAATGCATCCATGGGGTCAAGGCACCCCTACCATGACTGTGTCTATACTTTTTGACATCAAATATCATCCCCTGAGACAAGGTCGGGGTCTACAAAGTGGCAGGCGCAACTTTCTATTCAGGTTCTGAGAAGCCAATAACAGCATTGCCCCTGGCTCGTGGAACCTCGATGCTCCACATCTGGGTTGCCAAGGACCAGCATCCCTATATATACAAATTTGGATTTCCTTTAATATCTCCAAAACTACTGAATGGATTTACACCAAATAACAAAAAGGGTTTTTTCTGGAACAAGAGCTACCTTTCTGGCAAATTTTGTGAAATTCCATTCAGCGGTTCAGGCTGCAGTTGTGTTTAAAATCTCAAAGGAGGTTAATATGGGAAAAACACTTTTTTTGATCCCTCCCTGTTTCTCAGTTCCCACTTGATGGATCACCCCAAAACTTTCCATGTACAACAAGAATCACCAGCACATTTTTTGGGGGAAGTTTCAAAAAGATTCATCAAACGGCATCCAAGATATAGGCAAGTCAAAAAGCATTTTCCTATGGAAACATGGTCCTAACTATACCTACCCACTGGCAACCACCAGTAGGTTATATATATATATATAACGCGTCAGGCAAACCTACACGGAGGCTGCTGATGGCTGTAAGCGGTATCCGTCCATACCATGGAAAGAGAGTTCTCTTGCTGCTGGCCGAGTGCGACTCAACTGATGGACACATCTTGGAGCTGTATATACATATTTATATATATATTACCTACTGGCGGTCACCAGTAGGTAGTTATAGTTAGGACCTCGTTTCTATTCAAAAAGTGTTTTTTGTTTTCCCAATAACTTTGGCGTCGTTTGACAAATCTTCGCGAAATTTTCAAAACGAGTGGCCCGCTCTGGTCAGCTTCTGTCTTGAAAGTTTCGGGGTGATTTGTTAAGCGGGGGCTGAGAAAAAAGGGGGGTCCCAAAACGCGTTTTCCCCATGTTAATTTCCATAGGAAACTTTAGACAAAGCTACAGCCCGAACTGCTCAACGGAATTACACCAAATTTGGCAAAACGGTAGGTCTTGGTTCAGAAAGAGCCCTTTTTTTTAAATGGTGTAAATCCGTTCAGTAGTTCCTGAGAAATTAAGAAAAGAAAAAATATCGATATCTGAGCACCTAGGAGGAGTCGCAACTCCTCCCGGGCACGAGCTTCATTCTGATTGGCTGCCAACACTCCAAACCAGGAAGTGTTGGCAGCCATCTTGTGACTCGGTAGAACCGAGTCACAAGAAAACAGTGAAAAAGAGGTTGAAAAACAAGACAAGGGGGCAGGGTAGAAACACCCTGACCCCCTATGCCTGCTCAGGGGGCCCCACAAGGACCCCCAGGGCCCAAAAAAACATTTTATTTTTAAAAAATCGGCCGAATTTGCGCTGGGGTCGCGACTCCGGACGAGAACGTTTTAAAAAAACAAAGCGCAGGCTCCCGCGCTTCGTTTTTGAAAGCCCTCGGGTGGGCCAGGTCCCGGGGGCACTCACAAATTATGCTGCGGGGGCCCCCGCAGCCCCGAGCAACACCACCTCCCCGAGGCTTATGAAATTAAATGCGGGGGGCACGTGGCACCCCCGCAGCCCCGGGGACCGCCACCTCCCCAGGGCTTCCTTAATGAATGCATGGGGGTCCCAGCCCCCCCATGCTGCCCCGGGAACCGCCACCTCCCCGGGTCATTTATGTAAATGGGCGGGGGGCCTCGTGGGCCCCCAGAGCCCCGGGGACCGCCACGACCCTGGGGCTATAAATAATAATTAGTGTGGGGGGGCTCAAGCCCCCCCACACTGCCCCGGGGACCACCACCTCCCCGGGGCACTTAATATTCAAATGGGGGACCACCACCTCCCCGGGGCTTTGAAAATAGAGGGAGGGGGGTTGCGCGGCCCCCCTCTTGGAGCCCTTGATGGCCCTGGGGACCACCACCCCCAGGGCCGGCTCCTGCAATGTCCCGGGGTGCCCACCCCCGGGACATTGCTGTTTGCTATGGCAGGGTGGGACACAAGAGGACCTCATCGCCCCACCAGCAGTGCACCAAGAGGCGCGTTTGCAGAATGGTGTAAAAAGGGGCGTGGCCTCAGACGACCTCTCTGTAACGCAGCTCTGTGGCGCTTACTGGAGGTACCTGGTGGGCTAGTTGGCTCCCAGGGACCCTTAGTATTCAATGGGACTTAATCCCCCAACTTACAACGCGCCAGGGGGTGCGTTTGCACAGTGGTGCAGGGAGGGGGCGGGCCTGATATAAGAAGTGTGCAAACACGCCCCCTGGCGCGTTGTAAATTGGGGGATTAAGTCCCCTTCAATCCTGAGGGTCCCTGTGGGCCAACTAGCCCACCAAGTACCTCCAGTAAGCGCCAGAGAGCTGTGTTGCAGAGAGGTGGTCCGAGGCCAGGCCTCTTTTTACACCACTCTGCAAACGCGGCTTCGGGTGCACTGCTGGTGGGGCAATAAGGTCGTCTTGTGTCCTGGGGACCTCAGGACACAAGTGGACTTCATCCTCCGAGCAGCAGTGTGCCAGAAGCCGCGTTTGTAGTGTGGTGTAAAAAGGGCATGGCCTTGGGACACCTCTCTGCAACGCAGCTCTGTGGCGCTTACTGGAGGTACCTGGTGGGCTAGTTGGCCCCCAGGGACCCTCAGGATTCAAGTGGACTTAATAGGGACGTTATAATTAGAAATTAGCATTTGAAAAACCTTAGAAATTCACTGAAAAAACCATAGGTTTTAGGGATGTTATAGTTAAAAATTAGCATTTAAAAAACCTTAGAAATTCACTGAAAAAACCATAGGTTTCAAGGACGTTATAGTTAGAAATTAGCATTTAAAAAACCTTAAGAAATTCACTGAAAAAACCATAGGTTTCATGGACATTATAGTTAGAAATTAGCATTTAAAAAACCTTAGAAATTCACTGAAAAAACCACAGGTTTCAGGGACATTATAGTTAGTTGGACATTTCACTCGTACAAAAATAGAGAAATTCGGCCGTTATAGTTAGTAAAGCTAACTATAACTCGCGCCCCCGCAATGCACTGCTGATGACATCACATATTACATCACTCATGACATGGTCAGTGACATCACTGATTATATCACTGATGACATCTCAAATGACATCACTGATGACATCACTGTTGACAAGGGGACTGTGTTCCCCGAAACGCGTAACTAGTAATAAAAACTTTGCATTTAGACTGCCCTGAGAGAGCGTAATTACTTGGACCTTGGCAAAACCAAAAAATTTCCAGTGGGCTTCGCCGGAGTACGCTCCATTTATCACGGGCCGAGTGGGGCGAAAGAAGCAACATATAGCATAATATATATGTGTATATATTAGCTACAGGCAGTCGCCAGTAGGTAGTTAGAGTTAGGACCTATTATCCATAGGAAAAGCGTTTTTTGATTTGCCAATATCTCTGGCGCCGGTTCACGAATCTTCGTGAAATTTTCAAGACTAATGGGGCGCTTCGGTCAGCACCTGTCTTGAAAAGTTTCGGGGTGATTCATCAAGCGGGGGCTGAGAAAAAAGGGGGGTCCCAAAAAACATTTTCTCCATGTTAATTTACATAGGAAACTTTTGGCAAAAATGTAGGTCTTCGTCTAGAAAGCGTGCTTTTTTAAAAAGGTGTAAATCTGTTCAGTAGTTGCTGAGAAATTAAAAAAATAAAAATATCGATATCTGTGCACTGAGGAGGAGTCGCGACTCCTCCCGAGCACGAGTTGACTTCTGATTGGCTGCCAACACTCCAAACCAGGAAGTGTTGGCAGCCATCTTGTGACTCGGTAACCGACTCACAAGAAAACAGTAAAAAAAAGATGAAAACCAAGAAAATGGGGCAGGGTAGAAACACCCTTACCCCCCAGCCCTGCTCAAGGGGTCCCACAAGGACCAAAAAAAGCATTAAAAAAAAAGAAAAATCGGCCGAATTCACGCTGAATGCACAAATCCGGCCGAGAAAATAAAAAAAAAAAAGCGCGGGTTCCCGCACTTTGTTTGTTTTAAGCCCCTGGATGGGCCAGGTCCCGGGGGCAATGGCCAATTATGTAACGGGGGCCTACGGGGGCCCCCGCAGCCCTGGGGACCGCCACCTCCCCGGGGCTTCATTCATGATTTGCGGGGGGCTTGCAGCCCCCCACAGCCCTGGGGGCTGCCACCTCCCCGTGGCTTATTTACATAAATAAAATGTGTGGGGGGGCTTCTGCCCCCCCACGCTGCCCCAGGGACCGCCACCTCCCCGGGGCTCTGATTTAAAAAAAAAAAAATGTGTGGGGGGGCTTCTGCCCCCCCACACTCCCCAGGGACCACCACCTCCCCGGGGCACTAATTCTTTACATACTGCGGTCTGTTGCGGACCCCCGTGCCCCGGGGACCACCACCTCCCCAGGGCTCTGAAAATGTTGGGGGGGCGCGCGGCCCCCCTCCTGGAGCCCTTCACCCCCAGGGTCGGCTCCTGCAATGTCCCGGGTGCCCACCCCCGGGACATTGCCATTTGCTATGGCAGGGAAGGAGCCATGCGGCTCCCGCCCTGCCATAGCAAACTCAGCTTTGCTTCATTGAAGCGAGAGCAGGAAACCTGCTCTTGCTTCAACGAAGCAAAGCAGAATTGCTTTTGGGCAAGGGGAGCTGCATGTTAGCAGCTCCCCTTGCCCAAAAGCAATGCCGGCTCCTGCAGGAGGCGGGGAGCCGGCAGGGACCGTGGGGTCATTGGGGCTCCCCCCACGGTCCCCAACGCTAAGGGCCAGCCCAGGGGGATGGGGTCCCGGGGCCAGAAGAGGCCCGGGAGGAGGGCCACGTGGCCCCCCTCCCCTTTATTTTAAAAAAAAGAATGGCCGGGCCCTGTGGGATGGGGTCCCCGGGGCTGAAATTGGCCTGGGGAGGGGGGGCCGCGTGGCCCCCTTCCTCACTATAAAAATTATTTAAAAAATGGCCAAGCCCCGGGGATGGGGTACCCAGGGCCAGTAGTGGCCCAGGGAAGGAGGGCCACATGGCCCCCTCCCCTATAAATATTTTTTTTTAAAAGAGGCCATGCCCTGGGGAATGGGGTCCCCGGGGCCAAAACTGGCCCAGGGAAGGGGGGCTACGCGGCCCCCCTTCACTATAAATATATATACAAAAAAGGAGGCCAGGCCCCGGGGGATGGGGTCCCCAGGGCCGAAAACGGCCTTGGGAGGGGGGCTGCATGGCCCCCTTCCCGTTTTTCTTGTATTTTTTTTTTAAAAGGGTCAGGCCCAGGGGGATGGGGTCCGCAGAGCCCCAAAAATACTAAAAGAAGGGGGGCCACACAGCCCCCCTTCTAAAAATATATATTTTTAAAAAAGTCGGCATCTCGCCGGAGGCCCCGTCCCCTCCCTGCAGCACTCTGCAAACGCACCCCCTGGGGTGTTCTAAGTTGGGGAATTAAGTCCCCTTGAATACTCAGGGTCCCTGGGGGCCAACTATCCCACCAGGTACCTCCAGTAAGCTCACGCCATGAGGTGCAGAACCGAGTAGATCGCAGTGCGGGGTCGAATCTTTGACGACTTTTTGACTATAAGACCACCCCGTTTCTCTGCACTCGTGAGAAGTGTGCAGTCCACCTAAGTCTGGTTGGACAAACTTGAATGTGAACGCCTCCTCAAGGATAAGTATATCCATACGGCGTTGTCTTGCTTTGTTGATTAAATAATATTTAAATAATTTTTAAACTGATATACTGTTTTGCTAAGTCCAGGGAGGGACTTATCATTTGTGCCCTGAAGAAAGCAGTGGACCCATAGGGCCGTTCACTGGCTGAAACATGTTGGCATTTATAGGGTCATAGGACCATTGTATCCTGGAATCACCCTTGTTTCTATTTTAATATCCACCACCTCTCCATATTAAAGGGATACCTGGAGTGTGTGGTGGTTTTTAATCTTTAACCCCCCTGGCCATTTCTCATAAGAGCTCCCTGAAATACGGTTGAGCACACCCTGGCCTTTAGGAGCCAGGGTGAACCGGATGATGAAGCATGACACTATTAGAGTGTGTGAGGGTTACTATACAAAGAGGTGTTGCTCCCAATAGTGGTAGAAGCAACTGACTACCCCTCAGACTGAGAACTGTGCCTACACATTATACTTTAGTTCCATTGTTTGGGTTGGATACTTATTGATAGTGGACCTCCAGTAAGCGCCACACAGCTGGATTGCAGAGAGGTGGGCCGAGGCCACGCCCCTTTTTACACCACTCTGCAAACGCACCTCTTGGCGTACTGCTGGTGGGGCAATGAGGCCCTCTTGTGTCCTGAGGACCTCAGGACACAAGTGGACTTCATCCCCCGAGCAGCAGTGCGCCAGGAGCCGCGTTTGCAGAGTGGTGTAAAAAGGGGGCATGGCCTTTGAGCACTCTCAGCAATCCAGCTGTATGGAGCTTACTGGAGGTAACAGGAGGGCTAGTTGGCCCCCAGGGATCCTCAGGAGGCAAGGGGACTTCATCTCCCAACCAAGAGCACGCCAGGAGGCGCGTTTGCAGAGTGGTGGAGAAAGGGGTGTGGCCCCTGTCCACCTCTCAGCAATCCCACTGTGTGGGGCTTACTGGAGGTAAGAGGTAGGCTAGTTGGCCCCTAAAGCACCCCCAGCAGCGAAGGGGACTTCAATCCCCATCCAAGAGCGCACCAGGGAGCGCGTTTGCAGAGTGGTGGGCAAAGGGGGCGTGGCCTGATATGAGAATTTAGCAATCCTGCTGTGTGGGACTTACTGGAGGTAATAGGAGGGGTAGTTGGCCCCCAAGGATGTCCTAGGGGGCCAACTACCCCTCTTTTTACCTCCAGTAAGTCCCACACAGTGGGATTGCTAAAACATCTTCGGAGGCCATGCCCCTCTTTCTCCACCACTCTGCAAACATGCCTCCTGGCAGACTACGGGATGGGGGGTGAAGTCCAATTTACTCCTGAGGGACTTTGGGGGCCAAGAAGCCCTTCTGGTACCTCCTGTAAATCCTACACAGCAGAATTCCTGAGAGCTGGTCGGAGGCCCAGCACCCTTTCTCCCCCACTCTGCAAACGCGACTACTAGTTAAAGAAGTACAAACAAAGCCTATGCACACGCTACAGTGTTAAAGATCATTACAATAGAGTAAACTTGAGGAAGCACATGAGAATTCGTGTGATGATTCTTCTTGATTTTCTTCGAACAGATGGTCCAGCCAACATGTGTTTCGTCCGAAGGGAAATGTCCCTGGACTTCTTCAGGGCTGATATGATAGCAAAGTAACTGAGACCTGTAAGCCAGTGATAATTCCAACCCGGCCGGTCACGGGTAATACCACAAGATCCTTGTGAAGTGAAGGTGACTGAAACTAAAAAACCGGTATACTGTCCTAACCTGTATGTTGCTGAGAAATCTCAATTAGTGATAATGTCGAGGTATTCTGATTCTAATCTTGGGGTTCAAACTCTCTCTACAGAGTGCATCACGATTAGGTCAGCTAATCCTTAAGCAATTATTTAGAGAAGGCCAGATCATGCCTAGTCAATCCGTCATTCTTCCAGCGAGGACCGTGGCTGTATTCCTCCTGGGAGCGTGTAGAAACCGGATGTCGGAGGCCCAGCACCTTTTCTTCACCACTCTGCAAACGCGACTACTAGTTAAAGAAGTGTTTGCAATGTAATAGATTTCGCATTTGCGAGAGTTACAGCTATTGGCGTTGTAAATGTAAACGTTTTTTACTAATGTTTTTTAGAGTGGAGTGGATGTACGTTGTGTGTAGTGGAATTATGTGGTATGTTGTGCAGTGAAATTATGTGGATAGAAAGTATGTGGTATTTAGTGTATAGGAATTATATAGAGTGGGATTATGTGTTATGGAGAGTAATTATGTGGTATGGTAGTCTTAGTTGTGGAGTGGTAACCTCAGGTTTAGTATTCCTCGTTTCCATAGAAGCTCAACTATGAACTCAGTGAGACAAAAAAAAGAAGGAATCACTGAGGAGCACTTGTGGACCTAGTCAGAGGTGTGAGCAGGGCCACTGGAATTATGCGACTGTTTGGCTGCACCGACTTTCGCACAATTATACATTTTCTGCACTAGCCACATAATTCATCATCTGCTCCCTAATCTGCAGATTTGAACAAAAAAAGCCTTGTTTCTAGCTCAAACGGCTCAAACATTACCAAAAATGCAGCGACAAGTGTTACAGTGTGGTGGAAACCCTTTGCAAACCTAGAATGGTCACCTGTTACTTATTGCTAAATGTGGGTGTTAAATTGGTACTAATGGTGAGCAAGCCACTCTTGCTTCCTTCTGCGCCTCTCTTGCCTCTTTCTGCATTTCTGTTGCTTCTTTCTGCACATTTCTTTCTTTTTCTGCACTTCTCTTGCCTCTTTCTGCAAATCTCTTCTACTTTCTGCACCTCTCTTCCCTCTTTCTGCACGTCTGTTGCCTCTTTCTGCAACTCATTTGCTTCTTTCTGTATCCCTCTTGCCTCTTTCTGTACCCTTCTTCCCTCTTTCTGAACCTCTCTTGCCTTTTTCTGTACCCCTCTTATGTCTTTGCACAATTTTTGCCTCTTTCTGCACCTCCGTTACTTCTTTCTGCACTTCTCTTCCTTCTTTCTGCACCTCTCTTGCTTCTTTCAGCACCTCAATTGCTTTTTTCTGCAGATCTCTTGCCTCTTTCTGCACCTCACTTGCCTCTTTCTGCACCTCACTTGCCTCTTTCAGCACCTCTGTTGCTTTTTTCTGCAGATCTGTTGCCTCTTTCTGCACCCCTCTTTTCTCTTTCTGCACCTCTCTTGCCTCTTTCTGCACCCCTGTTCCCTGTTTTTGCACCTTTCCTGCCTGTTTCTGCACATCCCTTGCCTCTTTCTGTACCTCTGTTGCCTCTTTCTGCACTTCTCTTGCTCTTTCTGCACCCTTCGCACCTCTTTCAGCACCTCTGTTGGTTCTTTCTGCACTGCTATTCCTTCTTTCTGCACCTCACTTGCCTCTTTCTGCACTTCTCTTGCTTCTTTCTACACCTCTGTTGCTTCTTTCAGCAATTCTCTTGCCTCTTTCTGCACTTTTCTTCCTTCTTTCTGCACCCCTTCTGCTTCTTTCTGTACCTCTCTTGCCTCTTTGTGCACCCCTCCTACCTTTTTCTGTACCCCTCTTGCCTCTTTTTCAACTCTGTTGGTTCTTTCTGTACTGCTCTAGCTTCTTTCTGCACCTCACTTGCCTCTTTCTGCACTTCTCTTGCTTCTTTTTACACCTCTGTTGCTTCTTTCAGCAATTCTCTTGCCTCTTTCTGCACTTCTCTTCCTTCTTTCTGCACCCCTCTTGTCTCTTTCTGTACCTCTCTTGCCTCTTTGTGCACCTCTCCTACCTCTTCTCTTCCTTCTTTCTGCACCCCTCCTGCCTCTTTCTGTACCTCTCTTGCCTCTTTGTGCACCTCTCCTACCTCTTTCTGCAACCTCTGTTGCTTCTTTCAGCAATTCTCTTGCCTCTTTCTGCACTTCTCTATCTTGTTTCTGCACCTCTCTTGCGTCTTTCTACACCTCTGTTGCCTCTTTCTGCACTTCACTTGCTTCTTTCTGCACCTCTCTTGCCTCTTTCGGCACCTCTGTTGCTTCTTTCTGCACCCCTCCTTCCTCTTTCTGCACCCCTCTTCCCTATTTGTGCAACTCTCTTGCCTCTTTCTACACTTGTCTTCCCTCTTTCTCCACCACTCTTCCCTCTTTCTGTACCTCTGTTGCTTCTTTTTGCACGTCTGTTGGTTCTTTCTGCACTGCTCTAGCTTCTTTCTGCAACTCACTTGCCTCTTTCTGCACGTCTTTTGCTTCTTTCTGCACTTCTCTCTACTCTTTCTGCACCCCTCTTGCCTCTTTCTGCACCTCTGTTGGTTCTTTCTGCACTGCTCTTGCCTCTTTCTGCACTTCTCTTGCTTCTTTCTACACCTCTGTTGCTTCTTTCAGCAATTCTCTTGTCCCTTTCTGCACTTCTCTTCCTTCTTTCTGTACCCCTCCTGCCTCTTTCTGTACCTCTCTTGCCTCTTTGTGCACCTCTCCTACCTCTTTCTCCACCCCTCTTGCCTCATTTTGCACGTCTGTTGGTTCTTTCTGCACTGCTTTTGCCTCTTTCTGCACTTCTCTTGCTTCTTTCTACACCTCTGTTGCTTCTTTCAGCAATTCTCTTGTCCCTTTCTGCACTTCTCTTCCTTCTTTCTGTACCCCTCCTGCCTCTTTCTGTACCTCTCTTGCCTCTTTGTGCACCTCTCCTACCTCTTTCTCCACCCCTCTTGCCTCATTTTGCACGTCTGTTGGTTCTTTCTGCACTGCTTTTGCTTCTTTCTGCACCTCACTTGCCTCTTTCTGCACTTCTCTTCCTTCTTTCTGCACCCCTCCTGCCTCTTTCTGTACCTCTCTTGCCTCATTGTGCACTTCTCCTACCTCTTTCTCCACCCCTCTTGCCTCTTTTTGCACGTCTGTTGGTTCTTTCTGCACTGCTCTTGCTTCTTTCTGCACCTCACTTGCCTCTTTCTGCACTTCTCTTGCTTCTTTCTAAACTTCTGTTGCTTCTTTCAGCAATTCTCTTGCCTCTTTCTGCACTTCTCTTGCTTGTTTCTGTACCTCTCTTGCATCTTTCTGCACCTCTGTTGCCTCTTTCTGCACTTCACTTGCTTCTTTCTGCACTTCTCTTGCTTCTTTCTACACCTCTGTTGCTTCTTTCAGCAATTCTCTTGCCTCTTTCTGCACTTTTCTTCCTTCTTTCTGCACTCCTTCTGCTTCTTTCTGTACCTCTCTTGCCTCTTTGTGCACCCCTCCTACCTTTTTCTGTACCCCTCTTGCCTCTTTTTCAACTCTGTTGGTTCTTTCTGTACTGCTCTAGCTTCTTTCTGCACCTCACTTGCCTCTTTCTGCACTTCTCTTGCTTCTTTTTACACCTCTGTTGCTTCTTTCAGCAATTCTCTTGCCTCTTTCTGCACTTCTCTTCCTTCTTTCTGCACCCCTCTTGTCTCTTTCTGTACCTCTCTTGCCTCTTTGTGCACCTCTCCTACCTCTTCTCTTCCTTCTTTCTGCACCCCTCCTGCCTCTTTCTGTAGCTCTCTTGCCTCTTTGTGCACCTCTCCTACCTCTTTCTGCAACCTCTGTTGCTTCTTTCAGCAATTCTCTTGCCTCTTTCTGCACTTCTCTATCTTGTTTCTGCACCTCTCTTGCGTCTTTCTACACCTCTGTTGCCTCTTTCTGCACTTCACTTGCTTCTTTCTGCACCTCTCTTGCCTCTTTCGGCACCTCTGTTGCTTCTTTCTGCACCCCTCCTTCCTCTTTCTGCACCCCTCTTCCCTATTTGTGCAACTCTCTTGCCTCTTTCTACACTTGTCTTCCCTCTTTCTCCACCACTCTTCCCTCTTTCTGTACCTCTGTTGCTTCTTTTTGCACATCTGTTGGTTCTTTCTGCACTGCTCTAGCTTCTTTCTGCAACTCACTTGCCTCTTTCTGCACGTCTTTTGCTTCTTTCTGCACTTCTCTCTACACTTTCTGCACCCCTCTTGCCTCTTTCTGCACCTCTGTTGGTTCTTTCTGCACTGCTCTTGCCTCTTTCTGCACTTCTCTTGCTTCTTTCTACACCTCTGTTGCTTCTTTCAGCAATTCTCTTGCCTCTTTCTGCACTTCTCTTCCTTCTTTCTGTACCCCTCCTGCCTCTTTCTGTACCTCTCTTGCCTCTTTGTGCACCTCTCCTACCTCTTTCTCCACCCCTCTTGCCTCATTTTGCACGTCTGTTGGTTCTTTCTGCACTGCTCTTGCTTCTTTCTGCACCTCACTTGCCTCTTTCTGCACTTCTCTTCCTTCTTTCTGCACCCCTCCTGCCTCTTTCTGTACCTCTCTTGCCTCATTGTGCACCTCTCCTACCTCTTTCTCCACCCCTCTTGCCTCTTTTTGCACGTCTGTTGGTTCTTTCTGCACTGCTCTTGCTTCTTTCTGCACCTCACTTGCCTCTTTCTGCACTTCTCTTGCTTCTTTCTAAACTTCTGTTGCTTCTTTCAGCAATTCTCTTGCCTCTTTCTGCACTTCTCTTGCTTGTTTCTGTACCTCTCTTGCATCTTTCTGCACCTCTGTTGCCTCTTTCTGCACTTCACTTGCTTCTTTCTGCACCTCTCTTGCCTCTTTCGGCACCTCTGTTGCTTCTTTCTGCACCCCTCCTGCCTCTTTCCGCACCCCTCTTCCCTATTTGTGCAACTCTCGTGCCTCTTTCTACACCGGTATTCCCTCTTTCTGCACCACTCTTGCCTCTTTCTGTACCTCTGTTGCTTCTTTCTGCACTTCTCTTGGTTCTTTCTGCACTGCTCTTACCTCTTTCTACATCCCTTGTGTCTCTTTCAGCACCTCTTTTGCTTCTTTCTGTACTTCTATCTCCTCTTTCTGCACCCCTCTTGCCTCTTTCTGCACCTCTGTTGGTTCTTTCTGCACTGCTCTTGCCTCTTTCTGCACTTCTCTTGCTTCTTTCTATACCTCTGTTGCTTTTTTCAGCAATTCTCTTGCCTCTTTCTGCACTTTTCTTCCTTCTTTCTGCACCCCTCCTGCCTCTGTCTGTACCTCTCTTGCCTCTTTGTGCACCTCTCCTACCTCTTTCTGTACCCCTCTTGCCTCTTTTTGCACGTCTGTTGGTTCTTTCTACACTGCTCTTGCTTCTTTCTGCACCTCACTTGCCTCTTTCTGCACTTCTCTTGCTTCTTTCTAAACCTATGTTGCTTCTTTCAGCAATTCTCTTGCCTCTTTCTGCACTTCTCTTGCTTGTTTCTGCACCTCTCTTGCGTCTTTCTGCACCTCTCTTGCCTCTTTCTGCACTTCACTTGCTTCTTTCTGCACGTCTCTTGCCTCTTTTGGCACCTCTGTTGCTTCTTTCTGCACCCTTCGTGCCTCTTTCAGCACCTCTGTTGCTTCTTTATGCACTTCTCTTTGTTCTTTCTGCACTGCTCTTGCCTCTTTCTGCATCTCTTTTGCCTCTCTGAGCACCTCTTTTGCATCTTTCTGCACTTCTCTCTCCTCTTTCTGCACCCCTCTTGCCTCTTTCTGCACCTCTGTTGGTTCTTTCTGCACTGCTCTTGCCTCTTTCTGCACTTCTCTTGCTTCTTTCTACACCTCTGTTGCTTCTTTCAGCAATTCTCTTGCCTCTTTCTGCACTTCTCTTCCTTCTTTCTGCACCCCTCCTGCCTCTTTCTGTACCTCTTTTGCCTCTTTGTGCACCCCTCCTACCTTTTTCTGCACCCCTCTTGCCTCTTTTTGCACCTCTGTTGGTTCTTTCTCCATTGCTCTTCCTTCTTTCTGTACCCCTGTTCCCTGTTTCTGCACCTTTCCTGCCTGTTTATGCACCTCTCTTGCCTCTTTCTGCACCTCTGAGTTAGAGGTAGTTTTAATCCCCCTGCCCTATTATGTACTAGGGCCTTACAGGGGAGGTCATGCCAATCACAGGGGTACAACCCAGATCTGTGACTGGGGGTGAGTGTCTGAAACGTTTCAGTGCTCCGTACATCATCTCCTTGTGTTTGCTTTGTTCGCCTTAAGTTGGCAGGGTATGCCCAGACATGGGTCCCTTGCTCACTTTGCCACTGGATTCAAGCTAGCCTGGCTGATGAGGGCTGTTAGCCCGAAACCGGTCCCAGGATGCTTGTTTCCGGTCCAGGGAAGACATGGCTTGGCAGTTCAGGCTGGACTGTTCCCATGAGGCACAGGGTCAAGACTGATTTGCATATAGCTGTGTCTGAACTGGGGTGGCGAAGTGAGCTAAAGAACGATGATGGGACTCAACCCAGATCTGTGACTGGGGGTGAGTGTCTGAAAAGTTTCAGCGCTATGTCCATCATCTCCTTGTGTTTGCTTTACCCCAACCCATAGTGTACCCTAGTGTATGTAGGTGTTTTCACTGTATTCTAAGTATCTTTCAGCATAGCACTGGCTCCGGGCCTGGTTAGTCAGAGTCAGTTACCACCAGTACCAGTCAGCAAAAAGTTGGGGGCACAGGATGACTTTGCAACAAGTCCTCTTTCTGCACCTCTGTTGGTTCTTTCTGCATATCTCTTGCTTATTTCTGCACTTTCCTTCGTCTTTCTGGACTTCTGTTGCCTCTTTCTGCATTTCTCTTGCTTCTTTCTGCGCCTTTCTTCCTCTTTCTTCACATGTTCTACCTCTGTAGGCATAGTTAGAATTTAGCATTTAAAAAACCTTTGAAATTCACTGAAAAAAACATAGGTTTCAGGGATGTTATAGTTAGAAATTAGCATTTAAAAAACCTTTGAAATTCACTGAAAAAACCATAGGTTTCAGGGACGTTATAGTTAGTTGGACATTTCACTCGTACAAAACCAGAGAAATTCGGCTGTTATAGGTAGTTGAGCTAACTATAACTCACGCCCCTGCAATACACTGCTGATGAAGTCACATATTACATCATTCATGACATTGTCAGTGACATCACTGATTACATCACTGATGACATCTCAAATGACATCACTGATGACATCACTGAATCAGTGAATATATATATATATATATATATATATATACAAACGACACGCCTTTGATCAGGAGCCTCCGCTCTTACTTGGCTTTTTGTGGATATTAGTGCGGTGCACATTGTGGAGGCCCCCCCCTAAAGGACAAACCGGATGAAAGTAGCCGCGGAAACCGAAGCGGGAGTGCTGCCGCGACCAGGAGCGTCGGAGGACGCCGGGAAGCAGGTAAGCGCCCGCCGACGCAAGCGACTGCAGAAAGCTGGTATTTAAAGCGGAGAAAGGGTGAGGAGTGCTCACGGACTCGGAAGACATCCGTTGTAGCGGAATCGAAGGGGTCCATTAGAATTGCAAAGGAGTAGGCGAAAGGCTGGTGCCTGGCAACATAGTAGCTGTCAGGCACTTGGAGCATTGATTTAAAGAGACATACGCATCCGAAAGTCAGCTTTTCACAGCGCGATTGAAACGCAAATGGAGAACTGTATAAAGTTACGGGAGGAAGCTGCAGGCTCGGTCTTCGATGAGGAAAGACCTGAGATGAGTGGAACAGGAAATACACAGGCAGGAGAAAGAGGCACGCAGAAGAATGATGCGCAAATAATAATGCGAAAATTGGAGAAACTACGGCGCTTAGAAATCTCAAAATGGTGGGAGATTAAATCCTTAGACAAATATCTTGAAGTGGGCAGGGTGCCCAGAGGCCTGCGGATCCTGACTGCCCCAACTTTCGAGAACCCAGACTCAGAGATGCTCCAGGAATGGGCAAATAACAGTGCGGAATCTTCAAACAACATGATGAAGATATTAGTGAAATACGCCAAGAAAGATAGAGACAGAATACTAGAAGAAATCAAGCAGTTGGAAACAGAACTAACCAACTTAAAAACTCCTGAAGTAATAAACAAATTTGAAAAAGATCTGGAAATGAAATTGGGAAAATATGAGAAATCAATAAAGGAGAGGAAGGCGATAAAATTCACTAGAGACCGTTTGGACTATCAGAGGGGGCAAATCTACACCTTTGCCAAGCGATTTGACACCCTATGAAAACAAAAACTATCTAATACAGCTGAGATGTCAGATAAAAATAAAGAAAGAAGGAGAGCCAATGACACTAGTTCTGAATGGAGCTCGGAAGTCGATACAGATTTGGAGGACGGAGCCAGAGCTATGGCAAGTGTAGATAAACCCTCTACTGTAGTGGAAGAGTTCCGTTTTTTAGGTTTGGACAGAAACAACAGTGCCAGACAAGGTCCGCCAAAAGGAGGAAGAGGTCGGGGATACAGAAGAGCAGACAAAGACGAAGGAGAAGGCATGGAGTTGAGATCAGGGAGCAGAACAAGAAATTCGAAATGGAGAAACTAAGCTCAAAGGCAAATTCCATCACTGTCATTAACCTTATGGATTTAGCATTATCAGAAGCTAAAATGGATATTTTAAGCCTGGGATTATCATTCTGTCGCAGAACTAATTTTAATTATGCACAGACACGAATTGACTTTTTCCACTATATAAGAAAGCTAAAATTAAGAAAATATTTTAGTAATCAGTCAAGCAAAAGTAAGAAGGACTCAGAAAATCAAGGACAAGACACAGAAAAAAATCTAGTGATAGATGCCCTAAAATTGCTGAGTGATCTGGAAGTTCTAGGAAGAACACAAGCAAGTTTTACAACATACCCATCTATGAAGGAAACAGCAGATAGAATGGGTCTTAATATCTATGGAACACAAACAACGGGCTTTAGAAAAAAGTCCACCTTCATACCTTCATTACCCAAGGACTCGATAGATCTCTTCTCCGAAAGAGTTGTTCAAGACCTCAAAAAAATTGTGAAGGAATCAAGTAAAAACTTCAATAAAGAGACTAAAGAGAAAGAAAGAACATATAAACAAACTATGGCCAAAATCAAAGCAAGATCAGATATAGGGGGCAACGTTGTCCTCTGGCCTTTGAAACAATATAATACAGAGGCAAAAAAACAGCTAAACGACATGAAATGCTATCAGCGTGTTCCATTAAGCAATCTTTTGGAGATAAAAACAAGATTCTTCAAGGAACTGGCGAGGTGGAGAGGGATGGGGTTAATAACGGAAGCAGAATACCACTACCTGAAAGTAGAAAACCCCATTACCCCCATTCTATATCTAATCCCAAAGATCCACAAGAGCCAAACCGTGCGCCCAGGAAGGCCAATAATTTCAGCTATTGGGAGCTTGTTTGAGACCACATTGAGATACTTGGATTATTTTCTACAGGACATTGTGAAGTCCCTACCCTCCTACATCCAAGACACAGTGGACTTCTTGAGAAAATTATAAAATGTACAATGGGAAGGAGGAAACCTGTTGATTACTCTCGATGTGGTCTCATTGTATACTAGCATTGCCCACGAAGATGGCTTAAGAGCTCTCCGACATTTCCTGGGGAAAAAAACATTGATTTTATACCAGCATTCAGAAATGCTTATACAGATGGCAAAACTGTGTCTAGAAAATAATTTCTTTCTCTTTGGCACCGATACCTAAAGGCAACTGAGAGGAACGGCGATGGGCACCTGCTTCGCCCCCAGCTATGCGAACTTGCATATGGGCTGGTGGGAGGAGCAGGTGCTCAGAGTTGATTTCAAAACAGAATGGAGGGACAACATCAGAGCCTGGTATCGATTTATCGATGATCTTTTTATTGTTTGGAGGGGCTCTTTGGAAAGTGCCAATGCTTTTATAACTGCTATTAATGTTAATGTACTTAATTTGGCATTCACCAAAACCATCAGCAATAACAGCTTACATTACCTAGATCTAGAAGTTTTTATTCAAAATTTTACATTACATACACAAACTTTTAGAAAGGAAACAGCAGGGAATGCCATTTTACACTCTGAAAGCTTCCATCCAACAAATCTGAAGATGAGTATCCCATATGCGGAACAATTGCGCATGAAAAGAAATTGCAGTGAAGGGAACTCATTAGCGTCAGCTCAGGCAGAACTGACAGGAAGATTCAGGGAAAGAGGGTACAGTGAAGCAGTTTTAAATCAAGCATTGGCAAAAGTAGAGACTAAGGGGTTGATTCCGATCTGGGTTGGAAAGCCCTCCGACCGAGCCGGATCCGGAGTGTTTTCCGACCCCTTGGAGTCCGACCGAGCGAGTACGATGCTGCCGCATGCTGACGGACTCGTAACGGTCGAATTCCCATTGAAGTCAATGGGAGCCGGTCGTACAACGCGTGCATGGCCTCAAATCAGCTGAATAGGTACGTCTCGCAAAAGGGTGCCCCCTGCAGTGGGTACGCGTTGGTGCCATCCGTCCCCCCCTGTGTTCGACTCGTTAGGCTCCAGGTGAAGGGGGTCCAGCACGGACCCCCGAAGTCTGCTTCCCGGAGCTTTTTCGTCCCGGAGACTCCGACTCGATCCGGCTGTCCGAATCGTGCATTGTACTGGCTCGGTCGGAAATCGACTCAATTGCGCGGTACAGTTCGTCTGCGACCGAGTCATTCGGAGTGGTTCGGACCTGGAAACGAGTCGGTCGGCGATTTCGCGTACATTCGCATCGTACTTGTGCGTCCGGACATCTGTACGACTCGGTCGGAAACAAAGCCTCCGACTCGGATCCGGTAAAGCCAAATCCGATTCAGAGGCCTTCCGACCGAGATCGGAATCGACCCCAATGTCCCGCAATCAGATTCTAACAGCAAAACAAAAATCAAATGAAAGTGCCAAGGCCCCAGCCCAGGAGGTCCAAAATGATAACCAGGTACAGTGCCTATCATGCAAGGGTGAGAGACTGCATGAATAGGCACTGGTACCTGGTAAAGTCGGATCCTACTTTGGGTAGTAAAATCTCCCGTAAACCTATGGTTACATACAGAAGGGCCTGCTCCATGAGGCAAGAACTGGTAAATAGTAGCCCTGAAGTAGTGGAGAGTGGGAGTTGGCTTAAGGCCAATCCAGGCTTCACCAAATGCCTTAAATGTAAAGCTTGCAGGCATGGGAGAAACATGAAGGAAATAAAACTGCCCCTAATGGAGAAACCGTGGAAAATTCCACGATTCCTAAATTGTAAGAGTGACCATGTGGTTTATGTGCTGCAATGCACCTGCCCTTTAATATACGTGGGGAGCACAATCCACATGGCTCATATAAGAATTTTGCAACATCTAAGGGCAGTAAAAATAAAGACCAATCATACCCAGTTGCAAGGCATATAAATGAGGTTCATGGGGGCAGAGAGGAAGACCTGACATTTTATCTAGTAGATTCGGTCCCGAGACGAAGAAGAGGTGGGAACAGAGAAGCAAATTTGAGAAAATTGGAATCAAGGTATATTTTGATGTTTGACTGTAAAACTCCAAATGGGCTGAATAGTGACGAAGAAATGCATGTTCACTTGACTTAAATAATTGAAAAATGGAATGATGCCCAGTTATGTAAATCCTCCTCTTTTCTTTAAGATTTAAGATTTTAGACACTTCTCCAGGAATGTTCCTTAATGTAAGATAGATGAATAGAAGAAAGTATGAACTCTAGTTGGGCTAGTTGACATAATTTTTACATAACATAACTTTTTTAAGATATTTATTAGTGCCGGTATTAATATATTAGGATTATTTTAATGAGTGCTTGGACCTGAGGGATGTAACCTGTAGATACGATGGATAACTAGGCATTGACAGTACCTAAATGGAAAATGCTAAATGGGGAAGGAAGGAATCTGCTAATTTAATAGGCACTTGCACTTTAGTATATATTGGAGAAACAACTGCGCAATTTGCACAAATAGCATAGGAATACCTGTTTTAGAAATTTTATCCTGAGAGGGAACAATGGTGTACTTCAAAGCACAGGCACTTTAATTTAAAAAATTTGCACAATTTTGCACGACTTGCACATTATTGTGAAATTGGACTATGCTGCTATAATACTTAGGTGCACTGGCACTTTATTGTCTTTGTGTAGTTTTGCACAAATATACTTTTGAGCGAATGTTTATATTAGCAGAAGTAAAAATAGCATCTATGTTGGATCTATGCACCAAACGGTATATTAAGATTCTGTAGGAGTGAAGAAAATTACAACATGCTGCTATGCTGAGAAGTTGTGGTTCAGTGCACTTGCACTTTATTCTTAAATAGATTTGCACAAAGCACTTGCACTTTATATACCAACCAATAATGTAATCCTATCATTGTAGGTGGATGGAATTATCATAAAACGAAAAGAGTTGGGAATTGGTGTAATTTTACAAAGGCTGATATTTCCATACAGAACTACCAAATACAGCAATGAATGCACTATGAGAATCATCATCACACTAAGTGAGACCCTGGTGGCAGCAGGTGACCACATGGTCAACGTATAAGCCAAATGTCTTTGTGAAGTAGAAAGAGACCCATCCCCGACACATGACAAGTATAATATGGCACAATAAAGTTAGTTGAATTGTATGCAAAAAATAGTCAACAGCCATTCTGACGCTAGCAGATGAGAAAAAAAAAAAAGAAAAAAAAGTGAAAAAAGAAAATGTAAAAAATGTATGTGTGCATGAAATATAAAAGTATGCTGCTAAATAAGGATGTTAAGAATAAAACAGTGTGCAATAAATTGAGAGAGGAAAAAAGATAAAAAAAGACACACATATAGTCTATTGTTGGTTTCTATGAACATGTGATGTCAGAAAAAAAGAGTTTAAAATGTGGAAATGAAATGGTGCTCGATGTGTGAGCAAGGCAGGGAATCCTGCCGAAACGCGTAGCAGCCTTTCTAATGAAATAAAACGAATGGAACCTTACCTTCGATTTGCTGTGTCGTCTTTCTGGTGAAACAGTGGCAACCGGAAGTGGTGAAGGATATATATATATATATATATATTACCTACTGGCGGTCGCCAGTAGGTAGTTATAGTTAGGACCTATTTTCCATAGGAAATTCACAACATTCTATTCCCAATAACTTTGGCGCCGGTTGACGAATCTTCACGAAATTTTCAAAACTCGTGGGGCGCTCCAGTCCGCTCCTATCTTGAAAGTTTCGGGGTGATTCGGCAAGCGGGGGCCGAGAAAAAAGGGGGGTCCCAAAACGTGTTTTCTCCATGTTATTTTCCATAGGAAACTTTAGACAAAGCTACAGCCCGAACTGCTGAACGGAATTACACCAAATTTTGCAAAAAGGTAGCCCTTGGTTCAGAAAGAGCCCTTTTTGTTAAATGGTGTAAATCCGTTCAGTAGTTGCTGAGAAATTCAAAAAATAAGAGTCAAAAAATCAATTTCCCATAGGGAACTTTGTGCAAGGCTACAGCGGAAACTACTGAACGGATTTACCTCAAATTTGGCATAAAGGTACTGCTTGGCTCAGAAAGCGACCTTTTAAAAAATGGTGTAAATCCGTTTAGTAGTTTTTTAATATATTAAAGGAAAAAGAACTATATATATCTGGGCGGAGCCTAACCACACATGTCATCGTGAGATCTGATTGGCTGTCAGCACTTCATCCAAGAAGTGTTGGCAGCCATCTTGGGACCAATATACATGATAGCGCCCCAATGAAATGCATTGTAGTGAAAAGAAGATTTTGAGGGTCACCAAAAGGAGAACTATAAAGGGTGATAACAGACTTTAGTTACAATAGAATTCATTTGTTGATGGTACCATACTAATTTTAGGAATTGTGGTGTGTTCTAGGGTGATTTTACCCTGTGAAAAACCTTCTGCTGGGATTTCATGAATCATGTTTGAGAGAAAACTATTTTCTCATGCTTGTCCCACAGAGGTTTGGAAGGTGCTCCAGAAGCTAAAATGAGAGCATATTTTCTGTAAATTCACATTATCTTTCTCAGTCATGTGAGAATGAAGTCTGACATTCTCAGTAAAACATGTAAATCCAACAAGGGCAGAGACTGTCAGTTGATTTCTTTGTGTTCTACTGCAGCTTCCCAGAGTGTTCTTAAGAACAACTAGAGCGCTAACAACCTTACCTATGACAAAAGTATGGCACACCTGAAGCCATCTTGATTGGAATAAACTGGTAACACTTAAAACATTTAATTTAAAAAGGAACAAAATGATGGGGTTCATTTTGTCTTAGAAATTATGGTTAGTGCTGTAGAAAGAAAAATTAGGACATGTTTTAAGTGAGATCTCAAATATCTTCCTGTTATATTTCAACAGGAGCAGCCTGCCAGTTGATTCCTTTGTGTTCTACTGCAGCTTCCCAGAGTGTTCTAAAGAACAACTAGAGCGCTAACAGCCTTACCTATGACAAAAGTATGGCACACCTGAAGCCATCTTGATTGGAATAAACTGGTAACACTTAAAACATTTAATTTAAAAAGGAACAAAATGATGGGGTTCATTTTGTCATAGAAATTATGGTTAGTGCTGTAGAAAGAAAAATTAGGACATGTTTTAAGTGAGATCTCAAATATCTTCCTGTTATATTTCAACAGGAGCAGCCTGCCAGTTGATTCCTTTGTGTTCTACTGCAGCTTCCCAGAGTGTTCTAAAGAACAACTAGAGCGCTAACAGTCTTACTTATGAAATAATTATGGCACACCTGAAGCCACCTTGATTGGAATAAACCGGTAACACTTAAAACATTTAATTTAAAAAGGAACAAAATGAGGGGGTTCATTTTGTCATAGAAATTATGGTTAGTGCTGTCGAAAGAAAAATTAGGACATGTTTTAAGTGAGATTACAAATATCTTCCTGTTATATTTCAATAGGAGCAGCCTGCCAGTTGATTCCTTTGTGTTCTACTGCAGCTTCCCAGAGTGTTCTAAAGAACAACTAGAGCGCTAACAGTCTTACTTATGACAAAATTATGGCACACCTGAAGCCATCTTGATTGGAATGAAACCGGTAACACTTAAAACATTTCATTTAAAAAGGAAAAAAATGAGGGGGTTCATTTTGCCATAGAAATTATGGTTAGTTCTGCAGAAAGAAAAATTAGGGCATGTTTTAAGTGAGTTCTCAAATCCTCTTCTATTTCATTAGAAAATTCTGACATGCAGACTGAAACAATCACTTTCAATACCAGCAGTAGACTTCCAGTTAACTCCCTGGTGAGCAGTAGCTTTACTACAGTGATCTAATGAGCAACTAGAGTGCTAACATTCTGAATTTATGGCAAATGTGTGACACATCTGAATGCCTTCTTGATGGGATCAAAGTAAAAACTGAAAGCATTTCCTACTGAGGATACTGCAGTAAATGAGGAAATTAGGAAACTGCATAACAAATAAGTATCCCAAGATGGCCACCAGAGAAAAAAGAGCCCAAATGTAGCACAAATATCACCCACATGTAGCCCACATATAGCCCAATGACAGAAGTGTGGAAAACACTTTTTATTTTTAGTTTTTTTGCAGTTTTATATAGTGCAGACTGGTCAGGTATTGGAGCGTTGCATCTTACTTGGACCCCTTATTGCGTATTTTGCACGAAGTACATGAGATTGATCTTGCGAAACATTGAACTTTACTATTCTGTTAACCTGAAGTTGCTCTGAACCGGGCTTTGTAACACCCGTTTTTACCTACTGGTTTTAATTAATTCTCACTGTATTGTATTAAGAAAGAGGATTTACTGTTTTTATGTACACTTTTATGATCTATGTTTCTAAATCAGATCGAATAAAGTTTAATGAATGTAATTGAAGTCTCCCAACATGGACACCAGAGAAAAATGAGCCCAAATGTAGCACAAATATCACCCAGATGTAGCCCACGTATAGCCCAATGACAGAAGTGTGGAAAACACTTTTTATCCTTTGTTTTTTTGCAGTTTTATATAGTGCAGGCTGGTCAGATATTGGAGTGCTTTACATGAGCATTGGTTACATCATACAATGACAAACTCATTTTGGTTGTAGGCATGGGGAGATTAAGTGATTTGACCAGAATCACAGAATGACGAGCTGAAGCAGAAACTCCAACTTGGTAACACCACATTTTCTCCCCTAAGCGTAACATTTAATCAAGTGGTCAACTGGATAAAAAAACATAGAGATAACAAATAATTCAAAAGTGCTTTGTCGCTATTTGAGAACTGCTTGGCTCAGAAAGCGACCTTTTAAAATGGTGTAAATCCTTTTGGTAGTTGCTGAGAAATTGTAAAAAAACAAATATCGATATCTAGAGGCACGGTGGATCCGCGAACCCTCCCGACCACGAGCTTCATTTTAATTGGCTGCCAACACTCCAAACCAGGAAGGGTTGGCAGCCATCTTGTGACTCGGTAGAACCGAGACACAAGAAAACAGGGAAACAAAGGTGAAAAAGAAGAAAAGGGGGCAGGGTAGAAACACCCTGACCCCCTAGGCCTGCTCAGGGGGTCCCACAAGGACCTGCAGGGCCCAAAAAAGCATTTTTTTTTTAAAAATGGGCGAAATTCGCGCTGGGGTTGCGAATCCCGCGGAAATGTAAAAAAAAATGAAGCGCGGGATACCGCGCTTCATTTAATTGAGACCCCGGGTGGGCCAGGTCCCGGGGGCATTGCCAACAAATATATGCAGGGCCCGCGGGGGCCCCCGCAGCCCCGGGGACCGCCACCTCCCGGGGCTTGTTTTTTAATGTTTGGGGGCCTCCAAGGCCCCCCAAGCCCCGGGGACCGCCACCGCCAGGGCTTTTATCAAATAGGGACCCTCAGGATTCAAGGGGAATTAATCCTCCAACTTACCCTGAGCACTACTGATGCAGTCCAGCCATCGCCCTGTCACTACCCATGCACTCCTCCAATCAACCAGCGAGCACCATGTACTTATCCAATCACTCCGCCCAAAACACAAGCACTTATAAATTCACCATCCACTCTCCTTGCAGTACTCTAATCATCCAGTCAGTACCCATGTACTCATCCAATGACCCAGGCACTAACTCATGGCAAATACAGAGGAGGTCATGCTAATCACAGGGGTACCCCAATGCATAGTGTTCCCTAGTGTATGTAGGTGTTTTCACTGTATTCTAAGTGTCTTTTACCACCAGAGACAGAGTCAGTTACCACCAGTACCCATCAGCAAAAGTTGGGGGCACAGGAGTACTTTCTACTCCTCTGTTGGTTCTTTCTGCACATCTCTTCCTTCTTCTTGCACTTTTCTTCGTCTTTCTGGACTTCTGTTGCCTCTTTCTGCATTTGTCTTCCTTCTTTCTGCGCTTTTCTTCTTCTTTCTTCACATGTCCTACCTCTGTAGGCATAGTTAGAAATTCACTTAAAAAACCATAGGTTTCAGGCACGTTATAGTTAGAAATTAGCATTTAAAAAACCTTAGAAAGTCACTGAAAAAACTATAGGTTTTAGGGAAAGTTATAGTTAGTTGGACATTTCACTCGTACAAAACCAGAGAAATTCCCCGTTATAGTTAGTTCAGCTAACTATAACTCACGCCCCCGCAATGCACTGCTGATGATGTCACATATGACATCACTCATGACATGGTCAGTGACATCACTGATGACATCACTGATGACATCTCAAATGACTATGATTTCATTGTTTGTACCAATAGTCATAAAATATAAGAATAATGCATATATCTACACATGTCAGTGCCTTAAATCAATTGCACAATTGCTATTTCATACCGTACATATTCATCAATAAACAAACAGAATGTTTTCTTCTGCCGCGAGGCATCGGAGCACATAGGAGCCACTCGAAAACATAAACATAAACGAAAGACCTTGCTGTAAAGATCTTCCGCCAAAGTATGATTCAAGATTATGTGTGCATAATACCAACATAGTAAATCCGTTTATATTGGATTGCATCAATAAATTTTATCATTAAATTAATGCAACGCTTATGCTTGCCGCGAACCATCAGCGCAAGCAATGGCCGTACAAAAACATAGACAAAGGGCTTTTCTACCGGGCTGTCAGCCGAGGCTCGAATTGGAAAATGTGTATGACAGGATCTTGCATCAGATTGGAATTTCTATGCACACGTGTTCATGCAATGAGGACACAGTATCCTAAAGAACTGTACGGTCACAATAGCATTGAATATCTCATCATGCAAAATGCAAAATACATAATTGAAAATATGATACCATACAATAGAATAATCAAATATACATCATACGCTTCCAAAAGGCTTTTCATGTTCGTTATGACGACGTGTGTGTGAGACAAATAGTGTAGATGTGACCAATATAACACCGTGAAAAAATAAAAATAAGAGGTGTGAGATAAAAAGATGATACTATGTGTGTATTTATCTGCTCAACCTATTACTGTGCTCTAGATGGACATGTATAATATACTAGTCATGAGGTCCATAGGAATCTCTTAATCACATAATTATAGCATACGCCGATATATGGGTACATGCTATCAGCAGGAAAACAGGAGGGGCAAGTGCCCATAACCTGAGACGCAGTTTCAGGATCTGTAAAGACCATCTGCACAAGAGCAGAAAAAACATACATTACATAATAAACAGATTGTGGATTGAATGTGCACCCTTATACATGAAATGAAGAAATATGAGACAAATTCCAAGAAAATCTACATATACAAAAATTGCGTATCATTTTAAAAAGAAACCCGATTAGAAGCAAGGGAGAACAGGGGGATAAGCAATTATACCCCTATGTGTGTCGCTAGCTCCTCTTCGCCATTCAGAACAAAAGGCGTACGTGTATTGTGGTCAATGATATATTGTGTTTCAAGAATCCGCAATTGCGTCTCTCTGTCACCACCTCTGATATGCTTGTAAACTCTGTCAAGCCCTACATATTTCAGCAGTTTGTTATTGCTGTTGTGGACATTATAGAAATGTCTGGCAACTGGATAATTAAAATCCAGATTGGAAATGGCCCTTAGATGTTGGAGTATCCGTTTCTTCACAGGAAGTTTAGTACTTCCTATATAGCGAAGACTGCATGGACATTCTAACATGTAGACCACATGGTCGGTCGTGCATGTGATGAACTTAGTAATGGTCTTATCTTTACCACAAAAAGTCTTATAAGTTTTGCAGCTTGCGCTGTTTTTGCAAGCCTTACAGGCATGACATTTGTGAAACCCTTTACTGGACTGCAACCAAGTGGTAGTAGAATCAGATTGATAGTAGCTCCTTACTAGCTTGTCTCGCAGTGACCTGGGTCTCCTATATGTCACAGTGGGGCAATTGCCCACACTTCTACCAATGATAGAATCTGCCTGTATAAGACCCCAATGTTTTCTCAATATCGATCTCAATTCACCTGATCGATCGTTGTAGGTCATGATCATTCTGGGTGTGGTAGATGCACTTTTTGTGTTAGATGTTCTACTCTTTTGGAATAGCACTTCTTCATGTTTCACATCTTTCAGCTTAGCTGTGGCATGTGATAGGGTTTTGCTGGAATATCCCCTTTCTTTGAACCTTTTTAACATGACATCACTTTCCTCAATATATGCCTGATCGCTGCTACAATTTCTGCACGCCCGTATGGGATACTATTGAGGAGAGAGGTAGGGTGATGGCTGCGTGCATGTACTGTGGTATTGCCAGCCGTCTCTTTCCTGAATAGGCTGGTGGTAAGTTTATTTCCCTGTACCACGACACATACATCTAGAAATTCACAGGAAGTTTGTCTTATTTTGTGTGTGAAGCTGAGATTGAGATTGTTACAAGACAGGGACTCAATGAACCTCTGGGCGTGTTCTTTACTGCCATCCCAGATGATAAAAAGGTCGTCAATATACCTTAGCCATAATGGTATGTGATTGGTGAAATCAGCATTAGCATCAGTCCATACCACCTGCTTCTCCCACCAGCCTAGGAACAAGTTCGCCAGGCTGGGGGCGAAGCAGGTGCCCATGGCAGTACCAGATATTAGGCGATATAACGTCTTGTCAAACAAAAAAATATTTTCGTTCAGGCAATATTTCATCATCAGTTTCAACATCACAGTATGGTCATACAGGTCAATTGATCTTCACCCTAAATAATACATGCAGGCCTCTACACCTTGTTCCTGATTGATACACGTATATAGTGAACAAACGTCCACAGTGATCATGAGACAGCTGCTCTCCCATTCAATATCATGAATACTTTTGAGAAAATCAGTGCTATCTTGGCAGTACGATCTGAGATCCTTGACGTATGGTGCCAGGAAATAATCCAGGAAGGTGGAAGTATTTTCAAGGAGTCCCCCATTGGAGGAAACAATGGGTCTCCCCAGTGGTTTGGTAGCATGCTTGTGCATGCTGTAAAAGGTACAGGCAGGGAACGCGAGGATTATAATTTTTGAGAAATCTAAGTTCATCATCATCCAAAAGGTCTGCATTCCACCAATTGTTCAACATCTCATGATATCTGGTGATGGTATTCTCATATCTGTCCCAAGTGATGATTTCATAACATCTGGAATCGTTTAATTGTCTCATTGCCTCCGATTTATACTCCGTGGCATCCATTATGACAACGTTCCCCCCTTATCAGAGGGCTTTATAACTATAGAGGAATCCATGAGCAGTTCATTCAGAGCATTTCGTTGATTTTTAGTTAGATTATCTCTTATGTTATAATTCTGGGTGGCCCTGAGGCGTACCATTTCCTGAATCACGACTGAGTGGAGTGCCTCTATATTGTCATGTGGCATGTTCGGATTATATCGTGATTTTACTTTCATACCACTTCTACAAGTTGAATTTACAACAAATCCTGCGTTGGTTAGGATATTACCAGCATCTCCAGTTACATTCATATTGTTCTCTAATTCGTGGATACTCACAATGGAACTTGCATCTTCGACTGAGAACAACGTTACTGTATTTGTTGCAAGCTGTGGATTACTGATGTTATTGACATCTACTTGCTTATTTTTCATTAGATGTAATTTCATGAGCTTTAGTTTTCTTACATATAGAAAAAGATCAATCCTAGTGTCCACGTAGTTCCAATCGGTGGTAGGACAGAAAGATAGTTCCAGTTTCAATAAAGATTCTTCCTCTGAGTTCAGAGAGCGTAGAGAGAGGTTGATGATGGACTTGTCCATACTTGGACTGCTGGATACCTTGCTGTGCCAGAATTTCTTTCGGCCCCCTCTCCTATTCAGTCTTTGTTTTTATTTTTGTTTGCACCTCTTCCTCTTGGTCTTCCCCGTCCTCTCCCTATTGCATCTTCTTTTGATGGTACGTGTGCATTCTGTTCCTTCTGTTGTTTGAGCAGCTGAAACTCGTGCAAGAAGGTTAGGGGACGTGGACCTAAAGGGACAGCCGGTCCCGATCTATCTGGGTCAAAGCTCAAATCAGAACTTGAATCAGTTGAAATCTCGTCACGTGATCTTTGTTGGTTGAGAAATTGGCGATCTCGTTGTGCCCAATCGAAGCGTTTGGCATAGGTTAATATTCTCCCTTCTGCGTAGTCCCTTTTATCACGTAAAAACTTTGGTTGTTTTTTGATTTTGATGGCGTCTTCATTTATCTTGAGGCGCCCCTCTAGTGATCTTAGGAACTCAATAACCAGTTTGTCTTCTTTGTGGGCATCCAACTTTGAGCGAACCACCAATAGCTCTTCTCTCGTTTTATCCAAATCTATCTTGGCATATTTGACTAAGATTTCTATCATTCCTTCCTTGCTTCTAATCAGGTTTCTTTGTAAAATGATATGCAGTTTTTGTATATGTAGATGTTCTTGGAATTTGTCTCATATTTCTTCATTTCATGTATAAGGGTGCACATTCACTCCACAATCTGTTTATTATGTAATGTATGTTTTTTCTGCTCTTGTGCAGATGGTCTTTACAGATCCTGAAACTGCGTCTCAGGTTATGGGCACTTGCCCCTCCTGTTTTCCTGCTGATAGCATGTACCCATATATCGGCGTATGCTATAATTATGTGATTAAGAGATTCCTATGGACCTCATGACTAGTATATTATACATGTCCATCTAGAGCACAGTAATAGGTTGAGCAGATAAATACACACATAGTATCATCTTTTTATCTCACACCTCTTATTTTTATTTTTTCACGGTGTTATAATGGTCACATCTACACTATTTGTCTCACACACACGTCGTCATAACACACATGAAAAGCCTTTTGGAAGCGTATGATGTATATTTGATTATTCTATTGTATCGTATCATATTTTCAATTATGTATTTTGCATGATGAGATATTCAATGCTATTGTGACCGTACAGTTCTTTAGGATACTGTGTCCTCATTGCATGAACACATGTGCATAGAAATTCCATTCTGATGCAAGATCCTGTCATACACATTTTCCAATTCGAGCCTCGGCTGACAGCCCGGTAGGAAAGCCCTTTGTCTATGTTTTTGTACGGCCATTGCTTGCGCTGATGGTTCGCGGCAGGCATAAGCGTCGCATTAATTTAATGATAAAATTTATTGATGCAATCCAATATAAACGTATTTACTATGTTGGTATTATGCACACATAATCTTGAATCATACTTTGGCGGAAGATCTTTACAGCAAGGTCTTTCGTTTATGTTTATGTTTCCGAGTGGCTCCTACGTGCTCCGATGCCTCGTGGCAGAACAAAACATTCTGTTTGTTTATTGATGAATATGTACGGTATGAAATAGCAATTGTGCAATTGATTTAAGGCACTGACATGTGTAGATATATGCATTATTCTTATATTTTATGACTATTGGTGCAAACAATGAAATCATAGTAGTTTGTTTATTTCTATACATACGGAAGTTGCATTTAATGGCGGTTATGACGTGTGTTTGGTAACTCGAAAAAGGCCGTTCCGGCCGAAACACGTTTTTACTACTTCAATAAACCATCCTGTGGTTGAACTGGTGTGCCGCCTCCTTTCCGATTGTGGATTTGGACTTTTTTGCATGTATATATATATATATATATATATATATATATATATATATATATATATATATATATATATATATACATATATATATTCACTGAAAAAACCATAGGTTTTACAGACGTTATAGTTAGAAATTAGCATTTAAAAAACCTTTGAAATTCACTGAAAGAACCATAGGTTTCAGGGGCGTTATAGTTAGCTGGACATTTCACTCATACAAAACCATAGAAATTCCACTGTTATAGTTAGTTCAGCTAACTATAACTCGCACCCCGCAATGCACTGCTCATGACATCACATATTACATCATTCATGGCATGGTCAGTGACATCACTGATGACATCTGAAATGACATCACTGATGACATCATCCAGTGACTGTGTGTTTCTGTAATTTTTAAACATGTTTTACATATATTCTTAGGTGTATTGAAGAATGAGTGGGTGTATAAGTGTCTGGATGGGGGATTTTACAGGTTTGTGACTGATTGTATAAGTGAGTGATTAAACGTGTCTTACTGAATGCATGGGTTAGTGACTAAACTGTGTGAATGTGTGTATCAGTCTGTCTGTTGTTGTGTAAGATGCTACATGGGTTGGTCAGTAGCTACATGAGTGTTTATATGGGTTATTGATTGTTTGCCTAAGTATTTGTATGGGAGACTGAGTGTGTGTGTGGGTGGGTTGGAGGTGTGTGACTCTGTGCATTGATGTGTGAGTGGTTGATTCAGTGGGTGTATGGGTTCTAGAGTGCATGTGGAAACAGCTGTATGTGTGGGTGAGTGTGTGTATGGGTGTGTTGGTGAGTGAATGGATGTCTCAGTGGTACATGTGTGAGTAACTACATATGTAAAAGGCAGTATATGTGAGTGATGCTGTATATAAATGAGTATATGTGAGAGTGAGTGATTGTGAGAGTGGCTGTATGGATAAGTGTGTACTTGTATCAGTGATTATATAAGAGAGTAATTATGCGTTAGTATCTGTATGAATTAGGGAGGTGGTGTGTGTATAACTGTATAGGTGAGTAAATGGGAGTGTGATTGATTCTTTGCATTACTGACTAGGTATGTGAGTAACTCCATGGATGAGTGGCGGTGTGTGAGTGTCTGAATAGGTGTATGAGTGCATATCATAGTGTTGTATTGATGAGTAACTGCATGTATAAGTGAATGTATGGGTGAATGAGTGGATGTGTGTGTAGACCTAGGAATGAAAGAGTGCGTATGTAGTAACTGGTATTGGTGTCTCGATGGTTTCGAAAATGGTAGTCTGTATTTTACAGTGGGTGTATTAAAGGTTATATTAGACTGTGAGGAGGTGCATCAGATTTTCACGTGGATGATGTCATCAGTGATGTCATTTCAGATGTCATCAGTGATGTCATCAGTGATGTCACTGACCATGCCATGAATGATGTAATATGTGACGTCTTGAGCAGTGCATTGCGGGGGCGCGAGTTATAGTTAGCTGAACTAACTATAACAGTGGAATTTCTATGGTTTTGTATAAGTGAAATGTCCAGCTAACTATAACGCCCCTGAAACCTATGGTTTTTTCAGTGAATTTCAAAGGTTTTTTAAATGCTAATTTCTAACTATAACATCTGTAAAACCTACGGTTTTTTCAGTGAATTTCAATGGTTTTTTAAATGCTAATTTCTAACTATAACGTCCCTGAAACCTATGGCTTTTTCAGTGCATTTCAAAGGTTTTTTAAATGCTAATTTCTAACTACAATGTCCCTAAAACCTATATTGTTTTTAACTAAATTTAAAAAAGACGTGCATACTTTTTGTAGTGAAAAACTAACTGTAACAGTAGTCTGTTATAAGTTATAATTTAACAATGTTTAAAACTTAATTAGCACTAATTAACATATAAGTGTGGCAAAAGTGTGACGGAGCAGCTATGATACCTGCCTTCGAACAACAGCGTTCACAGTTCAATTCCCGGCTCCAGCGGCACGTTAGCCCACCACTATGTCACTGTGGGCAACACCTTGCTTAATCTTTCCGATGCCCCCGGGTGCCGGCACACCTTTCCAGGGTTAGCTGTACGCTTTACAAATGCTCGCATTTTTTTAATTTAAAACCCTAGTGATGAGAAATATTATCACGTTTTTTTTTTCTTCTATTCTGATAGATCTTTTTTTTTATGTCTGCTATTTAGAATTACGGCAATCAATAAATGTATTTACTCATGAGAATGGAAATGACACGGTTTTCCGGGTAACAGTTTTTAAGCTCTCCAACGTATGTACATATTAAGGACCTTATACGTGTTAGGTTCGAAATCGAAACTTTTTCCGCTTCACATTTTGTAACTTTTCCCAACACGTGCACAAGTGAAACAGTTAAAACGTGAGCATGTGTCAACAGTAAAACGTGACATCTAAATGGGCGGAGCCGCATCTTCCTTCCATAGACTACTGAATAACCAAAAAGTATATAAACCACACCCGTTGATAGATTAGTTTCATTTTTGTGAGTTATTTACGCGTCTCCATTCAGTGATGCAGGTGCTCTTTTCTACAGTCGGATTCTTCTTTTGCGGCCACAAAACATAATCCTGAGTTGTAAGTTGTTTGATTATGCAATACTAGATATTTATAATACGTAGCTATTTGTCAATCTTTAAACACTTGTATTTAGAAAAAAGTGTTATTGGTTGTTTTTGCCATTTATATGTAACGTCAGCAGCTTGTTTTCAGAAACAGACAGAATACAGCAAACATTGTTCCTGTTCTGGCTCCTTTGAGCTCATATAGTGTGACTTTGTATATTATAATATTGACACTGTACTTGACCTCAGAAGTGTTGGTGACCCGTCGGCGCGAAGACTAAAGATTTATATGTAACGTCAGCAGCTTCTAGTTTGTAGTCTATTTCCCCCTTGACATCATATAGTGTGAGTATGTATATTATAATAACCACACATTATGATCTCAGAGGAGTTTGTGACCCATTGGCGCGAAGACTAAAGATTTATATGTAACGTCAGCAGCTTCTGGTTTTTAGTCTATTTCTCCCTTGAGATCATATAGTGTGAGTATGTATATTGTAATATGAACATTTATACTGACCTCAGTGGAGTTTATGACCCGTCGACGCGAAGACTAAAGATTTATATTTAACGTCAGCACCTTCTCGTTCTTACTCTGTTTCTTTCTTGGGATCATATACTGTGAATATGTATATTATAATATTAACAGTCATTGTGATCTCAGAGCACTTTATGACCCGTTGGCGCGAAGATGAAAGATTTCGAAGTTCCGGAGAAAAGAAGCTCTCAACATACTCATCGCTGGAAAGTATTTCGTTATTGATCTTGTTTTGTATTGATTACTTCATTTTCATTTTCCTTTTTGTGTGCCATCAGTGACACTGTGTATATTGTAAGAGTGTGATATTTCCACACAACAGGAATTGGAGATTTCTCGCCGCCAGGAGTAAACAATCTGAAATACAGTTTACTGACCTTTATAACTTACTTGATCAGATATTTTACAGTGACAATATTTTTGGAAATTGCAGTTTAAAAAAAAATCGTTTCCATAGATACTTTCTTACTGAATACCTTTGATAAACCCTACATTTCTGAATGTTTTTTTACTATTTCTATTTTTGTCTGTTGCGGTTCCTATTCACCTTCTCCCTATAGAATATATACGACCAGTAGTGTATATTATTATACTACTATCCTATCTATTCTTAAAGGAGTACGTGATCTAAGCACTACGACCAAACTTTCCCGAATTCTACAATAATAGAAATTATAAAAAATGATAAAGCGTACATTTCTATGTAATATAAAGTGATTTGTGTTCAGCTGTTTTTTACTTGTTATTGTTCTTGTGACCTGAGATGATGTAGTGCGGGAGTGTTTCTTGTAGCACTTCTTTTCTACTTTATCTAAAAGTAACTCATGCCCTCTTATATTATCAAGAATATGGGGCAACACTTTCACAAACTATAGCAGAAAAAAAGGGAGGGTGTGCCCACGCTTAAGGGATATTTTATGAATTGCGTTTTTATTTGTCACCCCTTTGATATATACAGCTTCAGTTTCCGAACAAAGTATATTTGTAATTGCTTAATAAAAACTATTTCAAACCTAGACTGAAATTTTTGCTGCACAACCACAGCTCCCCGTTAGAAAAGTAAACACCACATTATAACTAAACAGTGCTCCTGGGAAGTATTCCACCCGCAAACTTAATAAAAAGAAGACCGCAACACACTTTGTTATTTTCCCGCCGTGATTTGTACACCCCACGCCAATTATATAAATGGCCCTTAAAATATATAAAAAACAATTTTTACCTTCACAATCCCTCTCCACCACCTTGTGACCACTGAACAGAGTTAATAGTGTTCCTACCCTCCCTGCTACTACTTTATTTTCCCGTATTCCATTGAAGTGCGTCACAAAATGGTTCACAACAGTGAACCGTTCCCAGCCAATAATGAGCAAACTTGTACTAGGAACAGTTTAGCCAATAAAATGTCCATGGTGTTCCGCAGAGGGGGAGGGAATAGCTGCCAACACTTCTACTTTCAATGGTTTACAGCCAATGAACATTAAGCTTGGGAAGGTCCTGCTTGGAACACATCAGCCAATCAGATGTCCCTGCTACTCCGCGGACGAGGAGGAAATGGCTGGCAACACTTCTACTTTCAATGGTTCGCAGCCAATGAACATTAAGCTTGGGAAGGTCCTGCTTGGAACACGTCAGCCAATCAGATGTCCCTGCTACTCCGCGGACGGGGAGGAAATGGCTGGCAACACTTATACTTTCAATGGTTCGCAGCCAATGAACATTAAGCTTGGGAAGGTCCTGCTTGGAACACGTCAGCCAATCAGATGTCCCTGCTACTCCGCAGACGGGGAGGAAATGGCTGGCATCACTTCTACTTTCAATGGTTCACAGCCAATGAACATTAAGCTTGGGAAGGTCCTGCTTGGAACACGTCAGCCAATCAGATGTCCCTGCTACTCCGCGAACGGGGAGGAAATATAGTGTGGCAACACCTCTACTTTCAATGGTTCGCAGCCAATGAACATTGAGCTTGTTGTTGGAACACCTCAGCCAATTAAACGTTAATTTTGTTCCAGACACACAAACAGAACACGCCCTCCCACATAATATTAATTTTCGTGTAAGAAAGTGACACTGTCCGTGATAAAAGTGAACACCGCATTATAAATAAACATTACTGTGCATTATATTAAAGGAAGGCTGCAATACGGCGCATTGTTATTTTCCCGATGGGATTTCCAGAGCCTACGCAACCTTGCCGCAATACCGCGCACTGTTGTTCTGCGGACGTGATTTCCACGTCTGCGGACGTGATTTCCACGGCCTACGCAACATTCAAACTTCCTGCCTCTGCACCGTACAGACTGCTTAAACTAAGACCACAGTGTTCCTACTATACCCTCTTATACAATTTTTCTCTTTTGTTTCACCCTATGCCTTTCAAGTCAGTCACAAAATGTCTACCAACACTTCCTAGTTTCAACAGTTCGCAACCAATGAGCCGCACGCTCGTGCTCGTAACGCCTCAGCCAATCAGATGTCAGAATTCTCAAATATCGATATCTGTAAATTTTTATATTTCTGTAAAACTACTGAACGGACTTACCCCATTTAAACGAAAGCGTGCTTTCTGGACCAAGACCTTTCTCCCTGCCAAATTTGGCATAATTCCGTTCAGCAGTTTGACCTGTAGCCTTATCTAAAGTTTCCTATGGAAATTGCATGGAGAAAACACGTTTTGGGACCCCCCTTTTTTCTCAGCCCCCCCTTCACGAATCACCCCCAAACTTTCAGGATAGGAGCTCACCTGAAAAGAGGAACTTTTTGGAAAGTTTTGCAAAGATTCGGCAAACGACGCCAAAGTTATAAGCACATCAAAAAATGCTTTTCCTATGGAAAATAGGTTCTAACTATAACTACCTACTGGCGACCGCCAGTAGGTAATATACATATATATATATATATATATATATATATATATATATATATATATATATATATATATATATATAAATATATATATATATATATATATATATATATATATATATATATATATATATATATATATATATATATATATATATATGAAGCGGGGGCCTCTGTAGCATGTCTCTGGCTGGCGCGCATAACCCCATGCACCACCTACCTGGGACAGAAATGTATCCTGGGAGTTGCAGTCCGCAACACACTCGTGAACTGTGAATGGTGAGCAAATATCTGAGGGGCGGAGCGGGCGTTCACCAATAGTGAACATGGCAGGAGAGATACATATGGTGCGGAGTTGGAAGCCTCCTGAACATTGAAGGTGCTGAAGAAGGGCGGATAGGCCGAAATGCATTCGCCATTTTTGAAATAAAGATGCTTCCATGGTTTCCCCTATGTGGCTTCTGCTCTTTCTATTGGGGGAGTTTTTGGTGATTTTATGTGCGCCAGCCAGAGACGTGCTACAGAGGACCCCGCTTCACAAGTTGGCCCGGACACTACTGCTACTGCTTCGGCAGTTCTTCGTTGCCAAGGGATTGGATTGGTCCTGGCCCACCTTCGAACTTGGGAGAAGATAGGGCGGTTGTACTGAAGTTACTAGCTTCACGCCGGGCGGGATGCATTGTCATTCCTGCCCCCGCCTAAAGATATCCTGATTTTGGGGGCTGAAGCGGTCCAGGGGACCCGAGGAGGCATCTTGTATTTTAATACAACAGGAAATTGGCTGCACAAAACACCGTGGAATATCCTACATCCCGCATAACCACACAGACATTATTATACAAACCCCATGCACCACCTACCTGGGAAAGAAATGTATCCTGGGAGTTGCAGTCCACAACACACTCGTGAACTGTGAATGGTGAGCAAATATCTGAGGGGCAGAGCGGGCGTTCACCAATAGTGAACGTGGCAGGAGAGATACATATGGTGCGGAGTTGGAAGCCTCCTGAACATTGAAGGCGCTGAAGAAGGCCGGATAGGCCGAAATGCATTCGCCATTTTTGAAATAAAGATGCTTCCATGGATTCCCCTATGTGGCTTCTGCTCTTTCTATTGGAGGAGTTTTTGGTGATATATATATATATATATATATATATATATATATATATTCACTGAAAAAACCATAGGTTTTAGGGACGTTATAGTTAGTTGGACATTTCACTCGTACAAAACCATAGAAATTCGACCGTTATAGTTAGTTCAGCTAACTATAACTCTCGCCCCCGCAATGCACTGCTGATGACGTCACATATTACATCATTCATGACATGGTCAGTGACATCACTGATGACATCACTGATGACATCTCAAATGACATCACTGATGACATCACTGATGACATCATCCAGTGACTGTGTTTCTGTAAAGTTTAAATATGTTTTATATATATGCCAAGGTGTATTGAAGAATGAGTGGGTGTATAAGTGTCTGAATGAAGGATTTAGTAGGTGCGTGACTGACTATATAAGTGAGTGATTAAATGTGTCTTACTGAATGCATGGGTTAGTGACTAAACTGTGAATGTGTGTATCAGTATGTCTGTTGTTGTGTAAGCTGCTGCATGTGTTGGTCAGTAGCTACATGAGTGTCTATATGGGTTATTGATTGGTTGCCTGAGTATTTGTATGGGAGACTGAGTGTGTGTGTGGGTGGGTGGGAGGTGTGTGACTCTATGCATAGATGTGTGAGTGGTTGATTCACTGGGTGTATGGGTTCAAGAGTGCATGTGGAAACAGCTTTATGGGCGGGTGAGTGTGTGTATGGGTGTGTTGGTGAGAGATTGGATGTCTCAGTGGTTCATGTCCAAGTAACTACATATGTAAAAGGCAGTGTATGTGAGAGTTGGAGTATATAAATGACTATACGTGAGAGTCAGTGATTGTGAGAGTGGCTGTATGGATAAGTGTGTACTTGTATCAGTGATTGTATAAGAGAGTAAGTATGTGTTAGTATATTTTTGAATAAGTGAGGTGGTGTGTGTATAACTGTATAGCTGAGGAAATGGGAGTGTGATTGATTCTTTGCATGACTGACTAGGTGTGTGAGTAACTCCATGGATGAGTGGCGGTGTGTGAGTGTCTGTATAGGTGTATGAGTGCATATGATAGTGTTGTATTGATGAGTGACTATATGTATGAGTGATTGTATGGGTGAATAAGTGGATGTGTGTGTAGACCTAGGAATCAGTGAGTGCGTATGTAGTAACTGGTATTGGTGTGTCGATGGTTTCGAAAATGGTAGTCTGTATTTTACAGTGGGTGTATCAAAGGTTATATTAGAGTGTGAGGAGGTGCATCAGATTTTCACGTGGATGATGTCATCAGTGATGTCATTTGAGATGTCATCAGTGATGTCACTGACCATTTCAAGAATGATGTAATATGTGACGTCATCAGCAGTGCATTGCGGGTGCGTGAGTTATAGTTAGCTGAACTAACTATAACGGTCGAATTTCTATGGTTTTGTATGAGTGAAATGTCCAACTCCCTACAACGTCCCTGAAACCTATGGTTTTTTCAGTGAATTTCAAAGGTTTTTTTAAATGCTAATTTCTAACTATAACGTGGCTGAAACCTATGTTTTTTTCAGTGAATTTCTAAGGTTTTTTCAATGCTAATTTCTAACTATAACGTCCCTGAAACCTATGTTTTTTTCAGTGAATATATATATATATATATATATTATTATGCACTTGCATGCATTCTGTAAGCACTGTGGTGCAAGGGTCTTAATTGCTCTGCCCCGTTACCTTGCTTCACCCTGTGCGATGTGCCCTCTACTTGTCCCTCCTCTGCCAGCTCTCTCAGTGCCATACCACTGTGGTGTTCTGCACCTTCTTTGTAAACCACAGGTTCCTGGTTCTAGAATGTGGTGAAGGTTGCCTAGCGCTACTTGAGCTCAGAAGGCAGTTGCTCTTGACCAGCTGCTGGATGGGGTCCTTGTATTACTACTTACCTAAATAAAGTCTCTTCCTTCAATCATCGAAGTCTGGACTGCATTTTATGAGAGACTCACTTCCACATTTTGGCGACGAGTTTGCTCTCTATCACCCACACTTATGCGTGGAAGCAAACTTATTCCACCTCATGTGCTAAGGGAAAAATTGGTTGTGAGTGCCCATGCCTCTCACATGGGTATAGCTAAGACGAAGGAAAGATTAAGGGGAGTGTACTGGTGGCCCGCCATGGATATCTTTGTAGAGAGACTTGTCCGGGAATGTGCTGACTGTGCCAATTGTGATAAGTCAATCAAGTGTAGGACGCAACCTATGGTGATTAGAGAGCAGGCTGCTTCTCCTTGGTCAGATATTTCTTTGGACATTTTGGGTCCGGTGAAGCTTAAGTCGCAAGATCGCTATGTCATCGTCTGCATAGATATGTTTTCACGGTGGCCGGAAATCAAGATTGTGAATTCTGTTGAGTCCTCTGTAGTGGTAGAGTTCTTGGATGAGCTTTTTGAGCGAGAGGGTTTCCCTCAAACAGTTTTGTCTGACAATGGTGTACAATTCACCTCCTCGCTTAGTTGAAAATTTTCTGTCTACAAGGAGTATTAAACACAAGACATCTGCTCTCTATCACCCACAAAGTAATGGTGTGGTTGAGAGGTTTATCAAAGTGCTTAAAGAAGCTATACAACAGGCGAGATCTTGTGGTGGTTGTTGGGAGTTTGCTGTAAAAAAAAAGGTGAGAGAGTATCGTTTCACTCCTCATTCTTCTACAGGGGTGGCTCCCTTTCGACTCTTCAAGGGAGAATGGCAAATGTAGAAGTAGCTCCGCATTGGGTTTCTGCGAAGAGAGTGTTGGTTGATGGAAAAGTGGGTTGCACGGATGGATGGAAAGAAAAAGAGAAAGACAAAATGGATAAAAGAAAGATTAGCTATGATATGAGGAAAGCTGTGAAGAATACGATAGTTGAAGTTGGTGACTGGGTCAAGATCAGGTTGCCTAAAAGAACCTCTGGTGTGTCAAAATACAGTTCACCCATACAGGTCATCAAGTTGTTTAAAAATGCCATTAAAACGAGTGATCACAGGATTTGGAACTTGGACAGGGTGGCTAAATGTCTTTCTTCTTCTGCAAATTCAGATGCGAGTTCCTCTTCACTGTCAGTTCAACGTGAATCTGTGATACCTAAGAACTGTTCAAGACCGCTTCGTGTAAAGCGGGTTCCTCTTCGTTTTCAAGATTATTCTACTTAATATGATTGATTGTTGGTGTGTTTTTTTTTTAAAGAAATTTCGTTATTTGGTTGTGTTGTTTTTACTTTGTTAGTTGTTTATAAAGAGGGAGGTGATGTGGTGTTCTGCACCTTCTTTGTAAACCACAGGTTCCTGGTTCTAGAATGTGGTGAAGGTTGCCTAGCGCTACTTGAGCTCAGAAGGCAGTTGCTCTTGACCAGCTGCTGGATGGGGTCCTTGTATTACTACTTACCTAAATAAAGTCTCTTCCTTCAATCATCGAAGTCTGGACTGCATTTTATGAGAGACTCACTTCCACATTCACCCTCTCTTCTTACCCTGTCTGTGCCTCCTTTGCTGGCTATGTCCCCTTTACCCTGCCATTCTCTGTGCCCCATATTCCTCTGCACACCCCCCCTCACTGTGGCCCCGTTGGACTGTATCTCCTGTCCGTCTCCATTTGGTCCTCTTTAATCTCTCTGTCCTGGGCTCCCTAACTCTCTTCCTGTGCCCCTTTTCCCTCTCTCCCCCTGCACTAGTACATTGTTCCCTGTGTCCCATTTGCCCTGTATCCTTAACTTTCCTCATCCTCTCCATGTGTCCCCTTCAATGCCTATGCCCACTTGTTGTATTCCGCTTTAGGTGTCCGTATATAGGTTTTCCTGAAACATGTCCTTATATAGGCATTTCGCATTGCCCTTATATAGGCATAGAATCCCAGTCCTCATTTAGGCATTAGCTGTGCACTCCAAATACAGGCATGGTCACCGACATCCGTCCACCCTAACATCACAACGAGTTCTTAGAAAACCATACCCTTGAGCTTCGGGAGTTCCCCTAGCACAGGACTATTGATTTCTCCAAGAACTCATCTATTATGTATGAACCGTTATACCTTCAGGGTTCATTCCTGACGTCTTCCTCTGTCCGACTTCACGTCAATGCTAACATTCCTAGACACCTACCAGGTATAAATATACCTTCCCTTGCCCAAGCAAGTTAGAGGAGACCTCGACTTTAGAGGAGCCCGTATCCCGGCCTGACGCACTGAGAAGACGCTGTCATTCCTGCACGCAGACGAATCCAGCTTCCAGTGTTCTGACTCCCTTCGCGGGGTGTTAGAGTTCCAGATCCGGCAAGAGATTCCCACCTCTCTCATTCTCAAGGTATGGAGCTGACTAGAACCTAGAGGGACTCTTGGCATACTAGACTTAACATACTCTTAGTCTACCATACTAGAGAATACTCCACCTACTTCTACCTTTCCCTACACCTAGACTAGGTTAGGTACATTGGGGTAGAGCTAGCTTAGAGACGCATCTTATGAGTACTCGCATTTTTAGCTCATGTTATTTATATATGTGAATCTATGCTAAAAGATAATGCTAGCGCAGTATTATTTATTTCTACTGCTTACGCTGTACATTATTTATCTTGCATACTGTCTTGTGATCATAACAGCACATATCTCTTACACGAGAAACAAGACTGTTCAATAAAACCCTTTTTATTGAAACGCCCGTCTTTCCTTTCTGTGTGACACTGTAGAAAATAAGCATGCACGATTGACTGAGTGAAACTGTTGTCTATTGTTTCCACGATTCTGAGACATGTTCTGCTTCTAAAGGGAAACAAAGTTGTCATGTTTTTCGGTTGCCTGAAACTACTCCCTTCTTGTTCTCAAGGAGTTTCTAGTGGCCTCTGAGCTAGCTGGCACAAGTAATTAAGTTTAATATACTCGATAGGGACATACCGACCTTAGTCCTATGTCAAGCCTATAGGTTATATTATTCCAATGCGCAGAGCCTATTAGGGAAATAGGAACTACACTACATGGCGCCCAAACGTTTGGTAAGGCAGTAATTTAATGCTAGATACTGAGTAACTCAGTCGTGCTTTTCTCAGAGACCCCTATTCACATACTCCATAAGACGTCTGGAGTGGGTAGGGTTAAAATATCCGCCAAAACTAAATAGGGAAGCACCCTATATATTAGTTGTTTGGTTTGCTCAACATTGAAGGATACAGTGTTCCAAAATATTGTGCATCTTATCTTTTTGTTTCCTTGAAACTTGTTCTACATTTTTCAGAAAACAAATGTCCTTAAACGGGACGATGCCACCAACACCGGTGGAGCTGCGGCTCAACCAGTCGTAACAGCTTTTAACTTTACAGGTTTAAATGAAACCGAGGAGGGTGTTATAGACATCCATCCAAACTTAAGAAGAGCCATCACTCTAAAACTTATAAAACATGGCCTACCACCAAGAGGCGGTAGAGCAGTTTTCGTGATAGAGGCACACGAATCTTTTCAGACAGAGGTATTCTATTCATGGATAGTATTCCCAGAATCAAATCCAGTCACAAGAGTGTTTCACTTCTACAAAGAAGATGAACCACCAGAGGAATATATTCCTTTCGAGGATATTGAAATTCCAGTAACATACCAGGAGCATCAGCTCTGGTTTAAAGGCGCCCTAAAACATCTCAAAAACATTACCAGGCTCGGTCCACTAGGTAGACCAGGAGCAACATGGCCGATTCTAGCCGGCTACACTCCTCATTCTGACCTCGAAATAATGTCAGACGAGGAACTATTTACTCAAATTACAGAGTTAATAAAAATTTACAGACAATTAGTCCAATATGTCATGCGGACTTTCACAGTCCAACCACCATTGACACTTCCAAATCAAACCCCTCAACGGGGGAATACACTAAAAATTACACCACAGACTTTATACGCAGTCATGGGTAAAATGCCCACAAAACGTGAGCAAATTCCATTCTGGATATCTCAAAAATTACTCAAATAGAAGCAGTATTTCCTAATACTAGCCCTTATGAGAAACACAGAATCCTAACAATCTGTTTACCAATGGGGATCACACCACAACTGGAAGACTGCACCACTTGGGGCTCAGTCTTTGCTGCCATCTATACTAAAACACATGGTGTTCCGTCAATCGCAGTAATACCAGATGTCCTGAAACAAATTCAAAACGAATACGGGGCAGAGCCTGCTCTGAATTTAGGTATGAAATTACTGAAAAATTTCGACCAGGTCTCAACAATAATATTATCTAATATTAAAGGGAGGCAGCAGCAGTGGCGATCCGCCAACGATTAAGGGAATTTGATGTTACAGAACATCAAACAGAACTACCCAGAATAATAGAACAATCTTATGCAGAATTAGGCAGAGATAGTTTGGGTGGAATACCATTGAAACCAAAACTATCTGAAAGTCCTGAGAAGGACTCTATTAAACAACTCCTACATCTTCTAAAAAGAAATGGGAAACTAATAAACATAATTCAAACGAGAAACGTTCTCAATCCCGTGGTAGGTCTCCTCAAAAGGAGCCCTCTGAAAGGAGGTATAACCTCAGGAATAGGGATAATTTAAAAAAGCCTGACAGGTATCAAGATACTGATACACATTCCTCTCGTACCTTTCAGATCTCGTCACAGACATCGGAAAGAAGAGGACGGTCAGAACATAGAGAAGAATGCGTGAAATCGAAAGACGACAAACACGTTCCGAAAAATAAATCAAAACCTCAATTCTCAAAAAAGAAGGTAGCAGGTCTGAAAGTCAGACATGCCGAGGATACTGAGAACACAACTCAAGAACGGAGAATGGGCTCAGACAATGCTGGACAGTGCAGCAGAAGTCACAATAGCTCGCCAGAACCTGAAGGAACTTCTGGAGATAGTGGACTTGAATGAGTACATTACAGTTGAGACTGTAGACACCAGGGTTAGTACTCCACAAAAGTTATATGAAATAACACTCCGGATGGAGGGAGACATACCTAGACAGGTGAAAGCACTCTTTTGGGAAAACTTTCAAGGGGCTATGACATACTTCTAGCAGAAAAAGACTGGCCACCACAATTTGTCAGGGAGTGCCCACATGGCGAGGACATTATTATGCCTGCCTTCTCCAACCCTATTCCAATTCACCTAAAATATACTTATGCCAGGAAATGGGCAGTTGCCCAGGCCCCAGCATTATACAAAAATCATGTAGGATGGGATGAGGACTCACCTCACCACAAAATACATCTAAAAAATGAACCTACTGCACAGAGGCAGTACCCAATAAAGCAAGAAGCTAAAAACTGGTCAGGGAGATCTTAGATCAACTTGAATACCAAGGGGTGATTGAAACATGCACCTCTTCAATGAACAATCCTTTGTTTCCTGTCTCCAAACCAGACAATACATATCGTCTAGTTTTGGATTACAGACACTTGAACACTTGTTCTAAAACATTTGCAGTGCAAAATGCACATAGTACAGCATTAATGAATAACATTGTGCGTAAAAAATATAAAACCACATTGGATATCTCAAATGGTTTCTTTGTCAAAACATAGCACCTGGAAGCAGGTACTTAACAGCTTTCTCAATAATGGGGACCCAGCGTCAATTTTGTCGACTCCCACAAGGGTTCAAGAACAGCCCGGGTTATTCTCAGCGAGGGTAACGGAGTTACTACAAATTTATGATAATGAGGCATTGTCATATGTCGATGACATCTATCTGACAGACGATGACCTGGACAAACACTTGAACAGGGTGAGCACCATTATATTGGGCTTCGCCTCTGAGGGCTATAAGTTCAACTTTAAAAATCCAGAATTTCCCATCTCAATGTCCTTTTCCTAGGATATGAGCTTTCAAGTGAAGGCAAGAGCTTGGCAGCTAACTTTTTAGAAAGGTGTGCGCTGCTCCAACCTCCAAAGACGCTGAAAAATTTACAATCCATCCTGGGTTTCTAAATTTTGGAAGAACTTACATTCTAAATTACGCAGAAAGGGTTAAACCTCTCTACGCACTAATCAAACCTGATTTTTCAATCAAAAATTGGACACAGGAACACACAGAGATCCTGCGTTCACTCCAAGCTAACATGTTAGCAACAAATCACTTACAAACACGCGTAAGTCAACGCAATTTAGTGATCCGAATAATTTCGGGTCAATGCGGATTCACCTACTTAACATTTAATGAGGGTGAAAAAGTACCAATTGCATACAAATCACATTTGTATACACCAGCAGAAATGCGCTTCACTTCAACTGAAAAAATACTGACAGCAGTTCAAACCGCTGTAGCAAAAGAAAGAGTTCTAGCCCAGGGAAAACGCATTATTGTCGTATCTCCCATACCGGCCTTAGAGGCGGTCACAAAAGTGAGCATTCCAAATGCAAAAGCTTTACATCCTAGATGGATACAATGGGTTAATTCTTTTGCTGCAACAGATGTTGAATATGTTTTTGATCCTAATTTAAAAACACAAGCGTTCCTGCAATATGAACATGAATGTTCTCTGCCCACTGAGATTCTGCCTCTCGATCAGTACGAATTCATAATTTACACTGACGGATCCGCACAACCCGCTACAGGGAGTAAGCAAGCTTACAGTGCAGCGTGTGCAATCGTTAAAGGTCGCATGCGCGATGGTATCTTCAGACCAATGGTCACTAATTCTCAATCTCTAGGAGATTGTACAGCTCAGCGAGCTGAACTACAAGCATTCAAACTGGCACTTGAAAGTACAGATCGCGAATTCCCCACACTAATAGTGTGCGATTCTTTCTACTGTGTGCAGTCGTATAATGAATATATACAAACTTGGCTTGAAAATGGGTTCAAAGATGCAAAAGGTGGCACAATAAAGCATAAAACGCTTTGGGAACAAGTAGTTCAGTTAAAAAGCGAACTACCAAAGGCTCACGTGATACACACACTGAGTCATCAGCGTGATGGCGTTCACGTTGCAGGGAATTCATTGGCTGATGAAGCCGCAAAGGGGGCTGTTCAGACGGCTTCCGTAGCTGCGATCACTCGTTCAAAAACGAGGATAGACAGTGAGATAATGTTGGCTATCAATGCTAAGAGCAAAGGCAGTGGTGCAGCGTTACCAAAAAAGTTTCCACTCAAGTACTCTTATGTATTTGATGCGAACAACGTTCCTTTTGCTCGAATCCCTATAGTGGGGGATAGGGTAATTCCAAACAAGGAACGCAGATTAGGACTAATCCTAGCAGCACATGAAGGGATAGCCTCTGCCCATGCAGGTATTTCTGCAACAGTATCTTTACTGAAACAAAGATATTGGTGGCCTGGCATTAGGAAACAGACCAAGAACTATGTTCTGGAATGTGAAATATGCCAACAAATGAAAGTCTCCACAGTGAAACGTCCTGCGCAGACACCCCTGTTAATTTCCGACAAACCATTAGCTTGTGTTTACCTGGACCACTGTGGTCCCTTGTAAAGGGACGGTAACTATAGATATATCATGGTCGCAGTGGATTCTTGCTCTAGGTTCCTATGGATATGGCCTCAGCGCTCGGCTGACGCTCGAACTGTTATAAAAGATTTGCGAGAGTCTTTATCGGCACATACGCAATAGGCACGCTACATTCTGACCAGGGCCCTGCGTTTAGCTCTCGGACTTACAAAGAAGCCATGGCCAGCTTGGGCTTTGCATTGCGGTACTCCTCTCCATTTCATCCTGAGGGAAATTCTGTTGTGGAAAGGAAAAACCGGGACATAAAGCAGTCTATAACAGCCAGGGTATTAGGTTCGGGTGATGGGTGGGTCAAACATCTTTATGGGGCTCAACGCTCATTAAATAATTTGCCAAGAAGTTCTCTAGGGGGGTCACTCCATATGAGGTCCTATTTGGGACAAGAATGTGGGTGCCAGATCTAGAATGTAGAGGCACAGTGGTGGAAAATAAACCCTTTGATATCAAAGATCGTTTGGCTGTTTTACAGGATCGAAATGAACTAAGATCGAAACAAAACAACGTATTACTGCAGCCAACCACCACTGGGGAAAAACCGGCAGTCCCAGCAAGGCCTGTCTGGATTCCAAAAGTTGGGGATCTAGTCAGAGAGAAAATTGCGGACAAGAAGGAATTTGGACCTTCTTACAGACAACCAGTACCTGTCCTAGCCATACACGGAACAAGAACAGTACTTCTGCCGCCCCTTGCTGGAAAAAAGGAGAAAAGATTTGTGTCCATCGACCTCATCAAACCACAGTATGTGGCCAATACTAAGTAGTAGGCCTCGTGGACTCTGACCTAGTAGCAGACGCACTCCTCTCGCTACTATCCAAGAGGTTCAGACTGAAAGACTCATAACTATCGAGAATTCAGCAGTAACAGATGAAGGACTGAGCAACAATGCTATGGAACTTATCCCTCTTGACACTCAAGTAACAGTTCGTCCAAATACACCTGTTTACAGCAATGTAACAAGTGATCAACTGGTTCCAGCGATTTCAACAAATCCTGATGCAATTCCAACAATTGACAGAACTGCTTCTGGCTATTTCATTAACTTTGATACGTTTTCTGAGGATCCGAGTGAGCCTGAGACGTCGCAAGCATCAGAAACTTTTAAACAAAAAGTACAAGACTTTTTTCATTTTCTGAAAAAGACTTATCTGGTTTCACCATGGATTGAATTGTGGATTATTTCTGGAATATTTTTCTTTCTCCTTTGGCTAGCTTTGATTATGACTATGAGCGTGCTTATAAATGGCAGATACATCCATTTGGACACTGAAAGTACAGAAGTGAACTTACTTTTGAAACCACACAAATCATCCCATCGTGAAGCAAGAGACTTGTCAGCAGTGAACATCACAGCCGTTCCTATACAGGATGGTATAGTGTGGGACAAAACTGATTTCAATATATTCGGCCCTACGGAACATTTGAACATTCCACATTTATTTAAGATTTCACTAAGTGATTTTGTTTCATCCAGTACCTATTCTGATGATTGGGACTTTGAAACTGTAAATTACATGATGTTTGACCTAGAAAAGACTGCTGCATTTTCTAATAATGAATATTTAGAGGGTTCATCAGACTATGAACAGCTGTATTGCTATAACCACTATGGTCATCATTTTTGCATAAATCTGCAGCACCTAGAAATGTGTTTATGTTTAACCAATGGGAGCATTGTCCTACACCACCAAAAGGTAGTTCAAAAACATTTGCTAAAAAGTTTCCATATTTTTCAGGATACAATACATCTGATCCAGAAACATTTTACTATAAAATTGTGAACAAAACAGGACTGAAAATTATGTTAACTAATACAAAACAGATTTACTCTGCAGCATTTATTGCCCAACTGTCTAGACATGGTTTCGACTTATGGAAAGAGACAATAGACACAAAATCTGTCTGGGGTACTAAAGATTGGCAAGTGCAGGGGATAGAAGCTTTGTTTAGAGCCTGTATCGTCCCTCAACAAATAATGTTTTGAATGACACTGTGCAACAAACGTCTTGCCTTGGTTTAGCCAAGATCAAAGACATGAAAAATCCTTCTGTACCAACACCTGCCAGTAATAACAATCCACAGGCAGCGGTTACAGTTGACACAATACTACAACTCAACAGAACAAATCCTGATTTGAAAAAATGGTTGATCTGGCCCACAGACACAAACAACTGTCAAGAGAAATTCCTGAATAAAACACAGGGGTTTACTATTCATAGGCCAGACCCACGATACGTCCAAAGACAGCATCCGGGGGTAGTAACAACATACAGTGTAGGAAAATTATGCCTCGATTGGCTGCAGAAAGCTACACTTAAGGATGTGAAACAACACTTATCTTTACTTAAAGAAGACGCAGACCTTAGGGAATTCTTGCTTGGACCAAGAAAACCGCGTCAAAAACGTTTCATATATGCCGGCATTTATGCTGCTTATAATGAAGCATGGAAGATGTCACAGATGGAGGCCGCAGAACGAATACGTGAACTTGATCGTATTAATTTAGAGAAAACTCTCTCTGTGGTCGACAATGGGTTAACAACTTTGTCCTCCAGAATTTATTCATTGGACAGTATTGTATCCTCTGCTATCGACATACTGGAACAAGATTTAGCCATGTTACAACAAGGCCAATCTCAGTTACGTTCTATTATGTTATTAAGCTGTACACTGCAATCTTTGCGTGCAGGCTATGTGCCTTGGCGTTTTATCAACACGACGGCTCTGTTTGCAGAATACAATCTAACTGATAAACAGATCGAACTGGCACAAAGGGGAGCAAAGTATACAGTACTGAGCATTGAAAAACTTGAAAAATTACCATTCACAGTGGTAGAAAAACCAGCTACAGAATGGCTTATTCATGGCAAAATTAGTCTACCTGTGACTACTTTCCAGTTTCAGTATTGCCTTAAACAGATGCAAGCAGGCAAATATGAAAGGTTGGGTAAAGAATACATTAAGACATCCTGGAATTTACCTTACACAATATAGATGTTGGAGTGGGGATCGTGAAGTGTTCTGAGCGGTACACACTGTGAAAATGCACTAAGCGGTTCACTAATTTGTCAGGACATATCTTTACACGGGGCTTGTAATGGTTCTGTGGCAAATTTGTCCTGCCACCAGCAGGGTACACCAGCTGCTGTGATTAATCCAACGTTTGGCCAACTTTCTAAAGGGAGTTACCTCATGTTGAATGATCAGAGTTGCTGTGGCATGTTGCCAGGCATCCCATATCTAGTAACGGTCAACTCCAGGGTCACTTGCTGTATGCAAGTATTGTTTGCCCCAATAGACACAGTCAGGGAGTCGCCTCTATGGCCTTCGTTGAATGTCTCTTTTATACGATTTGATACTTTAAGCAGAATGAAAGCCATGCTTATACAACAATCAGTGCCTTTGACCTCGGCCAAAGAAACCTATGATCTACAAGTTGCAAGGACTTCGGCTGAGATACAGGCTTTAATTCGTACAAACTGCCCCATACATTTCGTAGAAATGATAGGACGTATCTTTAACATGTCTGATACAAGCGGAATTGTACATGTATTTAAGACCATCTGTTCCGGACTATTATCACCTTTCCAGGCTGTCCTCGGAATCATCCCAAACTTCGCACATTTGGTGTTTGGTGGTGTGCCGTTAATTCTAGCACTTGTTGCAGGAATTCTGTTTCAATTCCTCCTACTACGCTATGGCAAGCCTATTCGCCAACATCACTCCGAGCGATGTGGAGAAAGCTCTCCTTGAACGGAAATGTCATGAGCGAATAGTACAGCTTTTGGGCATGCCTCGTCTACGGGAACTTAATACAATGTGGTTCCTGTCATTCAGACCAATCTGGCAAGATTGCACCTTACCTGTTCTATGCTGCCTGTTTTGCGGTGAAGAATGCGTGCTAGACACCTGTCTAACACTCCCATCAGTTATGCCAACGGATATCGATACTCTGCTGGACCCGATAACGGCCCATGCTGTGTGTTGTCCCCAGAGGCTACCAATCCTGGTGATGGCATTCATTGAGATCTCACAGACGCTTCCAGCTGCTGCTGAGGTACGAGATGGATCAACGGGCACACAGGTAACAACGGACGCGAACATTGCATCTTCAGCTGAAGGCGATGTTTCTCATCTCTGTGCAATTAACCTTCTGAACGAGGTGTTCCAAATGTCACCAACTTCGGTGGACGATATTTTGGCTACGGAAATAGATGATCTCATGTTTACGCCAGACCCATACACTGACTTTGATTCGGCTCACATTGTACCAGGGCATCAATGAAATTTGGCCTTCATATTTTCAAAACTTGGAACTATTCACAGAAATTGAACTTTTTCTTTTTAAATTTTTGAAATGACATGGCAAAGAACAATCTGCTTACAGTAGAACTAGTCTTATAAAACGGACTTCTTTGAATACTTCCAGGGACACATTGTCACCTTACTTGTCTAACATTTCATTTAAAACCATGATATTCAATGGCTTTGATTTTGAGAACTTATCGACCATTTCATCATATGTATATATTTCTGTTTCATTCACGTTGCATTTTACTTCCATTATATGCTTAGAATGAAAACGATGCTTTAAATGTACAGTACCTATTGCATTCAACAGTTTATTTTTAAACTTCTTTTAAAATGCTTTTAGAAATGTTTTTAGCAACATGTGGAACTCAATTTTATGCTTAGCATTTAAATGTTTAGCATTTAGTATTATCGTTCAATCGAAAGTGGAGTGGGTGTTGTATTCCGCTTTAGGTGTCCGTATATAGGTTTTCCTGAAACATGTCCTCGGATGTTTAATGCCCAGATTCTTCCTACGGCATTTGATTCCTTATTATCCCGTGTGCTGCGTGCCCCCCCCACAACTCTTAAATCTTGCCCCGGAGAGGTGGCGGTCCCCGGGGCAGTGTGGGGGATTGGGGCCCCCCACACATTTTTTTCATTGCCCCGGGACCTGGCCCACCCGGGGGCTTCAATACAACGAAGCGCGGGAGCCTGTGCTTCATTTTTTTTTATTTTCTCGGCCGGATTCGCGCACCCAGCGCGAATTCGGCCGATTTCTTTTTTTTTTAAATGCTTTTTAGGGCCCTTGGGGTCCTTGTGGGTCCCCCTGAGCAGGCCTAGGGGGTCAGGGTATTTCTACCCTGCCCCCTTCTCTTGTTTATTGCATTTGTTTTTCTTTTTTCTTGTGACTCGGTTCTACTGAGTCACAAGATGGCTGCCAACACTTCCTGGTTTAGAGTGTTGACAGCCAATTAGAATAAAGCTCGTGGTCGGGAGGGTCCGCGGATCCTCCGTGCCTCTAAATATCGAAACTTTTATTTTTTGATTTTCTCAGCAACTACTGAATGGATTTACACCATTTAAAAAAAAGGGCGCTTTCTGAACCAAGCACTACCTTTTTGCCAAATTTGGTGTAATTCCGTTCAGCAGTTCGAGTTGTAGCCGTGTCTAAAGTTTCCTATCGAAAATTCATTTTCCGACCACTTTTTTAAATTTCTCAGGAACTACTGAATGTATTTACACCATTTTACAAAACAGTTCTTTCTGAAACAAGGGCTACCTTTTTGCCAAATTTGGTGTAATTCCGTTCAGCAGTTCGGGCTGTAGACATGTCTAAAGTTTCCTATGGAAAATAACATTGAGAAAACATGTTTTGGGACCCCCTTTTTTCTCGGCACCCGCTTGGCGAATCACCCCGAAACTTTCAAGACAGGAGCTGACCGGAGCGCCCCACGAGTTTTGAAAATTTCGCAAAGATTCGTCATCCGGCGCCAAAGTTATTGGGAAAAGAAAAAACGCTTTTCCTATGGAAACTAGGTCCTAACTATAATTATCTACTGGCGACCGCCAGTAGATAATATACTATATATACTATATTTAGAAATATTGTTTATTTTAACCTTATTCTCTATGAGGTTTTATTTTAAGTGTGTGCTCCATTATGTTCTATGGAACTATATTGTAGTACCTGTGAGTGCCAATGTGTGATGCTGGACTTACTCTAAGGCTGGGCTGGAGTACTTTTTCGACTCCTTTGGAACCTCTTTGGCAGTAGCAACTTTAGAAGTGCAGTTTGTGAATAGTAATGGGCTTACTCTTGTATGGGTGTGTGTTTTGTTTTTTGTATGTCCCTCCCTAAGTGTCTCCTTACCCCCTCTAGACTCTTCGCATTTAGGTTCAAGTGTTCCCCATTTCTCAGTCCCTCCTACATTTACTGCAAAAACATAGCCCTATGTGTGCGGAGATCTCTGCACTTGTTGTAGAGATCTCTGCAGAAAAGATAGAAGTGGAGATATTTGAATGTAGGTTTGTGAATTGCAATATGTAGTATGCAAGTGGTACTACTGCAATAATACTAAATATACTACAAAATACAGTTTGTGAACAGGCCTTCACAGTCTCAAACACAGGAATCCGCACAGAACTTGAAATTACTGAAGCTAACACAGTTACTGAGCATGGCAGCAAGAGGATAAATCATTTTCATATTCTTTGAGTAGTACACAGGTGCAAAGGCAATCCAAAGCAGGCACTATTTCCTGAGTGTGTGTGAGTGAGGAGAGACTTCAGGAGAGGTGTGAGACACTGATCATGAGTAGTCTCCTTCACCCTCTCTGGGAAGACGACATTATTCTTTTGGTTGTCAACATTGTTTATGAGAGCACCTATCTATTTCCCTGTGCACGCATTTTAGTATACATATTTATTACATTATATTTTTATACATTTCATACAAAAGTAAAATTATAAGGAAACCATGCATATCTCAATCCTAGTGTAATTTGGTATGTTTTGACATTTTGTAAACACTCTTCCCTAATTGGGATTTAAAATGGAGTATGCTACTGTTTCCCACTATTAACATATATTAGGTTGCAGATTTACTGCACTTTCTGAGCTCTAAGAACAATCAAATAACTTTGTTTAGTTTACTTGTTTTTCCATTTTAATAGATTTTTTGATTTGTGTTTTCTTACGTGTCTTTCATTTAAAATCTCTCCTTTAACTTTTTATGTATTTCTATTTCTTAGAATTATCTTTCTTTAAAATTGGTTTTCCCTGAGCTTATTTCTTCCAGCATGTTTTTCATTTTGTCTTTAGTCCCCATATTTCAATATAAAGAACTGCTACAAATCTCTGCTTCAAAAGTTCCATTTCATACTCATTTGCATAGGAAAAATAATTTGTCTAGTAACTGTTTTGTGGGACAAAATATGGACTAAAATTCAGGCAATGTCTAAAGCAACTACTATGAAATGAACATTATTTTTTGTTATTATAGACTATTATTTACACCACTCCAAGTTCCAAGATTCATAATGCACCTGATTATTTTTTCCGTTCCTGACATACAGAATACAGTGATTTGGTGCATAATTTTTGTGAGACAAATTGCATAGCTTATAGAATGCAGTCTGGTATAAGATGAACTGCATCTTTAAATTAGCTCTTCTTCTTAATTCATATAGTTTAGATTTAAGCCCCAGTGTTTTCTTGCATATTGGCAAGTCTTTATAAACCTGGGAATGTGCCAAAATCAATGGATGAGGCATGGGAAGCCCCATGCTTCACCCATAGCACGCCTTACCAATGCAGAGCAAAACAAGGCAGCGATTTGCACTGCCTTGCATTACTTTGGATTTACTAAACCACGCAAGGTGGCTTTGTGTGGCTTAGTTCTCCTCACTTAGGGGCCGATCACGATGGCGGGCGGATCGCCCCCGCTGGGCCGGCGGTGGCGGTTCACCCGCCATCCCGACAGCAAAGACCCCCCCGCCATATCATGATGGCTGGGGGGTCCGCGGCGGACGGAAAGACCAAGGTGGTGAGCAGGGGTTATCTTCAGTGTGTAACTCCCTTGCCCTGACTAGAGTGGTGGTTTCTGCCTGGCTTAGGTGCACGCCCTAGCCAACCAGAAATCCCATTTCTAACATAGTGTTTTTACTGTATTACTGTATGTGTTCACAAATGCTTTACAAACTGTCTCTGAGATAAGCCTGTCTGCCCGTGCCAAGCTACCAAGGGGGTGAGCAGGGGTTATTTTAGAAGTGTATCCCCCTTACCCTGACTTGAAGCAAGGGTCCCTATTTGGACAAAGTTACCTACCTCTGCTAACTAGAGACCCCCATTTCTAACATTGGTGGTCAGCGGTGAGGATCTGGACTTGCATTTATGTCTTACATACAGTGATTGGTGAACACTACTAGTAGAGTGAAGACCATCACACAACCACATACAATTGGTGAAACCTTATCGTTGGGACTATTTTTTTTCCTTGCAACTAAGAACTGCCAATCTTCACCATGAGTAAGCCAGCATCACTTGCATCTTTGATTATTGAATTTGAAGAAGATAGGATTGAAACCTACAACGTGCCACAGCTGAAAGCTATCTGCAAAAAGTTAAAATTCTCTGTAAGAGGCCTCTCCAGAAAGCAGGAATTACAAAAGGCACTGAGGCCTGGTTGGAGTCAAGGGATGCCAGTGGGCATGGCGACCAACCTATGGAGGAGGTGGAGAATTTAGATGGACAGCAGGCTAGGCTATTGGGTTTGACTGGGCAGGAGGTTACCTTCCCGGGGGGGCAGCAGTGTCTCTTAAAAGGGGGAGTCTCCAGCAGAAGAGCTGGAGGACAAGGAGAAAACCAGGATGCATGAGTTGAAGCTCACAAAGCTCAGGTTGTGGAAGGAGGATAAGGAGTTGGCATTTCAGAGGGAGAAATTAGCCCTGGAGGAGAAAAAGATGTTCTTAGAGCATGAAAGAGGTTTGAGGGAACTGGATCCAAAAGCAAAAGTATAGAGTCCAATCCCCATGGTGGCAGCGCACCATCAGTGTCTGGAGAAGGGAAGGTATACCTCCCCAAGGAGGTTATTAAGGATTTTATGAAGCATGAGGACATTGGTCAGTGGTTCAAAGCTTATGAGGTAGCAATGAGGTCCTGCAGAATCCCTGAGAGAGACTGGGGAGTGGGGTTGTGGAGCCGCTTTGTCACTGAAGGGAGGGAAATGTTGCTAGCATTGCCCACTGAAGATCAGATGTCTTATGCCCCCATGAAGGAAGCCTTGGTAAAGAGGTATGGTTTGACCCCAGAGCTATACAGGCAGACGTTGAGGGCTTGTAAGAAGTTGGAGTCAAGCTCTTGGGTGGAGTATGTCTCCTATTTTTGCAGAGCACTCGAAGGATGGGTGAAGGGTAGCCAGGTGAAGGATTTTCAGGGGCTCTATGATTTGGTTGCATGGGAGCACTTGTCAGATAATTGTTTTCCAGAGCTATGCCAGCACTTGATTGACAGTAGGCTGACTGACCCTAGGAAGCTTGCTGTGGAGGCGGACCGCTTGGTAAGTACCAGGGTCCAAAAAGGTCATGTGTGAGCCTTCGCCACGGGTGGGTAGGGTCCCCGGCAGAAGAGTGGGGGGGACAAGGGTAAACAGAAGGAGTTCCAAAAAGGGCCCCAAAGTAATTCCCAAGGGAACCAAGGGAAAGGTTCCCAGCCTCCCACTGAAAAGAAGCCATGGGTCTCTACAGGTAAGCCTGTTCAGAAGGGCCCTAGTGCATGTTATGGTTGTGGTCAGGTGGGTCACTTCCAGGGGGACCCTAGGTGTCCCAAAAAGATTACCACTGCACCCACTGGTGCACCACCTCGGGAGATGGCTAGTGTAGCCTTGGGGGAGGAGTTGGGTGCCCAAGAGGGGTGGGGTCCAGCTGAAATTACCCTTAGGAGACAGTGAAATGGTCCCAAGAGCTTATTCGCTTGATAACACTAAAAAATACAGGCAGTTTGTGACCATCAATGGCCACAATGTGGAAGCTCTGAGAGACACTGGAGCCAGTGTGACAGCTGTCAGTTGTCGGCTAGTGTCTGAAGAGCAGGTGGTCCCCAACACATTCTACCTAGTAGTTGCAGCTGACAACTCTGAGTGCCTCTGCAAAGTGGCACAGGTTCCCTTTGAGTTGGGGGGTCTCAGGGCCTTGAAAGCAGCTGTGAGGCCAGCCATGCCTGTTGACTGTCTGCTGGGCAATGATTTGGAGAGCTCCCCTTGGGAGAAGGTGGAGCGGAAGTCTCATTTGGAGATGTTGGGTCTGCTTGAGTGGGCGTGTGTGACCACTCGGTCTATGGCAGCTGGTAAGGGCAACCAAGAGGACCTGGAGCCTGAAACAGTGGCCCTGGTGCCTGCCAGAAAGAAAAGAGCCAGGGGGCACAGGAAACTGGCCCCCGAAGTTCCCAAAGACCAGGAGGAGTCAAACCTTGAGGGGGATGCCCTGCATCCTACAGGGGAGCAAGTGGCCGAACTGGGGGACCTGCCTGAGCTGACCCATTGGCAGCAGGAAGGGGACCCCTCCAGGGAGGAATTCTGCAAGGAGCAGCAGAAATGCCCTTCTCTTGTTGGTTGGCAGCAGCAGGCTGCAAACCAGGCAGCAGGTGATCAGTCTGGATCACATTGGATTTACTGGGAGAATGGTCCCCTGTATAGTGAGCCTAAGGTTGCTGAGCCTTGGTCAGCCCGTGTGCTGGTGGTTCCCCAGCGCTTCAGAGCTTTCCTACTGGGTCTGGCTCATGATGTGCCTTAGGCAGGGCATTTAGGGCAAGACAAGACCTTTGAAAGGCTTGTCACCCACTTTTACTGGCCCCAAATCCGTAAGAAATATGACACACATTGTAGGCCTTGCCAGACTTTCCAGGCAAGTGGTAAGAGTGGGAGGAAGTGCAAGGCTCCTCTCCAACCTTTCCCTGTAGTCAGCACCCCCTTTGAGATGGTGGGTATTGACATTGTGGGGCCTCTGGATCCCAAGACAGCCATGGGCAACAGGTTCATCCTGGTTTTGGTGGACCATGCCACCCGGTACCCAGAAGCCAACCGTCTCCGGACTGTGACTGCCCCTGTGGTGGGTTGTGTGTTGATGGGGATTTTCTCCCATGTGGGGTTCACCAGAGAGGTGGTGTCTGACCAGGGTACCAACTTCATATCTAAGTATGTGAAGTCCCTGTGGCAGGAGTGCAGTGTTACCTACAAGTTCACCACTCCTTACCACCCTGAGGTAATGGGCTGGTTGAGAGATTCAACCGGACCCTGAAGGGCATGATTATGGGTCTTGGTGAACCCATGAGGCATAAGTGGGATGTCCTCTTACCATGCCTGTTGTTTGGTTACAGGGAGTTACCAAGGAAGTCCTTAGGGTTCAGTCCCTTTGAGCTCCTGTATGGGCATCCTGCAAGAGGACCTCTAAGTCTGGTTAGAGAAGGCTGGGAGAAAGCTCACAGTAAACCTCCCCAGGATGTATATAGCTACATACTGGCCTTCCGGAACCAGACTAAGCACTTCAGGCAACTCACTCAGGCGAATCTGGAAGCCAGCCAGGAAGAAATGAAACAGTGGTATGATCAGAATGCCACTCTGATCGAGTTTCAGCCTGGCCAGAAAGTGTGGGTCATGGCCCCAGTGGAGCCTTGTGCGCTCCAAGATAAGTGGACTGGGCCATTGGAGGTGGTGGAGCGCAAGAGTAAAGCCACCTACCTGGTAGACTTGCAGTCTCCAAAGAACCCATTGCGGGTCCTGCATGTGAACCGCCTTAAGCCCCACTTGGAGAGGTCCAAAGTGGGCATGCTCCTAGCAACAGGTGCTGGAATGGAAGAGGAGACTGATCCTCTTCCTGACCTCCTATCTGCTAAGGAACATGATGGGTCAGTGGACGGTGTAATACTCTCCCCCGCCCTGACTCCTGAACAGCAGAGTGACTGCCGCCAACTGTTGGGACAGTTTGCTGCTCTGTTCTCCCTGACTCCTGGTTTCACTCAGTGGTGTGTCCATGATGTAGACACTGGGGACAGTCCTCCTGTGAAGCAGAAAATTTACAGAGTGACTGACAGGGTCAAGGCTTGCATGAAGGAGGAGGTTTCCAAGATGTTAGCGCTAGGGGTGATTGAGTCCTCAAACAGCCCTTGTGCCAGCCCAGTGGTCTTGGTCCCAAAGGCTGCAGCATCCGGTGCCATGCCAGTACTCCGGTTCTGTGTGGACTACCGAGGGCTCAATTCAGTCACCAGGACTGATGCACACCCCATCCCCAGAGCTGATGAGCTCATAGATAGGTTGGGAGCTGCCAAGTACCTCAGTACGTTTGACTTAACGTCTGGGTGCTGGCAGATTGCCTTAACCGATGGGGCCAAGGAGTCTGCATTTTCAACCCCAGAGGGGCACTACCAATTCCATGTGATGCCCTTTGGGTTGAAGAATGCCCCTGCCACCTTTCAGAGGTTGATCAACCAGGTGTTGGCTGGACTGGAGGATTTCAGTGCTGCCTACCTGGATGACATCGCAGTGTTCAGTGCCACTTGCGAGGAACGAATCACTGACATAATATCGACAGACATATTATCGACAAACATTTTTTTCGACACAAAATTATCGATAGCAATAATATCGAGACTATATACTTATTTTAAAAAAATACAATATTATCAAAACCATAATATCGTTCTTCAAAAATATCGACATCAAAAATATCGTACACATAATTATCGTTTTAAAAAATATCGGACATTGTTTAAATACATACACCATGTCTAAAATATAGACCACAAACATATCAACAGCTAAAATATCGTTATTTTATAATTATCGACTATCCCAAACTTGAGCAAACATACAAAATTAAACACCATAAATATAAATAAATACCTAAACATACATTACATATCAAATTAAATTAAACACATATTTTTTTCAAAGAATAAAAACATAATTATAAATTAAATTATAAAATGCACTATTAATAACATTTATACATATAAACTTTCATCATATAAAATCATTTTCTTGCATTTCATATATATTATAACACATAATCCAATAATTCTAAAAGTAAGGAGGAAAAAAAAATAACTGACTCTTAGGGGGTCATTATGATGTCTGGCGGATCGCCGCCGCCCATATGGCGGTGGCGATCCGCCCGCCATTCTCGTCCGCCCGCCTAACATTTCCCCCCGCCATATTACGATGGAGGTGGGGACCCAGGCGGACGGAAAGACCGTCCGCCGCTTTTCCGCCGGTCGACCGGGCAGAAAAGGGCTCTAATATGGTGGCGGTGTCTGCAAGACACTGCCATCCATATTAGGATGGTGGCGGAAAGCAGCCTTTCCATGGCGGTGTTGCCGCCATGGAAAGGCATGTGGTCTTTGCTTCTGGGGGCCCGTTGCGGGCCCCCAGTGTCTTGGGGGGGTGGGGAGTTCACATGGGGGGTACCTATGGTACCCCCCTACATTTGAATGCACAAGGTGGCAGGCACCGCGCGGTGCCTGTCACGTTGTGCATTTAAATGCACAACATGCGTTTTTCGCATTGCGGCGTGTGCTGCTGACAGCACCCCCTGCCGCAATGTGAACAATATGGGATGCCACCGCCACCGTGGTGGTGGCATCCTAATACCCATGGCGGGACTGCCGCACCTCTTGCGGGCGGTCCCGTTTGCCGTTGCGGTGGCAGGCGGACTTTGTCCGCCCGCCATCGTAATGACCCTCTTAATTAGCGTTTTCCATATAAGGAAAACAACTTCTAAATCAATTAAAACAATATAGATTAACCAATAGAAACACACAATATTAAATCCCACCAATAAAATTAAACTAACAATTAAGTAAACCCTATATAAACAAACAAAACTTACTCTTATTTTCCACCTCAAACCAACAAGGCAAAAGAAGGCGAAACTCTGCTGGTTTTCTACCTGAAGCAAGAACATCATCAAACCAAAACCTCTATAAATCTACTAAAAGTAAGTAAATTAGAATGTCCTAAATAACAGTTAAACTAATGTTCTCTAAATAATAACTTTCATACTCAAATAAGTAATTTATATCTTTGTTCTATTTTATATTTCCACTACAGACAACTCTAAACACATCAACAAAATTACAGAGGACACCCTAAAACCATCCACCTAATAAAGTAAGTATTGTTCAAAATGCATTTAATAAACCTGTAAAACACCCACCCAAACCCAAAATCCATCCCAAACACCCACCCCACCCCATGTAAAATTATTGTAAAACAAATAATAATATCTGCTTTCATTTTTTTTCAGAAAAAGAAACTACTTAAGAAGATTCCACACACAAAGAATAAAAATCATCATTTTCAAGCATTTAAATACGAACTTTGGGGCACATTACGATGGCGGGCAGACAAAGTCCGCCCGCCACTGTAACGGAATGCGGGACCGTCCGCAAGGGGTGCGGCGGTCTCGCACCTGACATTAGGATGCCACCACCACTGTGGCGGTGGGACACCCTATTTCCAGCATTGTGACGGGCGGTGCTGTGAATGCATGTCGTGCATTTGCATGCACAACGTGACAGGCACCGCGCGGTGCCTGCCACCTTGTGCATACATATGCGGGGGTACCATAGGTACCCCCATGTGAACCCCCACCCCGTCAACACCCTGGGGCCCGCGACGGGCCCCAAAAGCAAACACCGTATGCCTTTCCATGGCAGCAACGCCGCCATGGAAAGGCTGCTCTCCGCATTCATCTTAATATGGATGGCGGTGTCTTGGAGACACCGCCACCATATTATCCTTAGCTCCCGCCGGTCGACCAGTCGACCGGCGGAAAAGCGGCGGACGGTCTTTCCGTCCGCCGCGGACCCCCCAGCCATCATAATATGGCGGAGGGTCTTTGCTGTGTGGATGGCAGGCGGATCGCCCCCGCCAAGCCGGCGGTGACTACCGCCGGCCCGGCGGTGACTACCGCCGGCCCGGCGGGGGCGATCCACCCGCCATCATAATGACCCCCTTTGTAAGTATATTGTGAAAAAATGTTATTTTTAAAACATTAACATCTATAACAATAATTTTAATAATTCTTATATGCATTTATTATAGAATTTTCTACATCACAATGACAGAAGGCGCACAATTTATAACATCACAAAAAGGAAAAATGTTATTATGTTACATGGGGTATGTCTACACCCAGGAGAAACAAACTGGCCTAAAAGTCAATTGGAAATGTTCTAAATATTATTCCAATAAATGTTATGGCTGTGCTACTACCAGAGAAACAACTGTAATGTACACCAGGGAACATATTCATCCTCCTAATATTACAGAAATTGAAGTTAGGGGTGCCCTTGAAAACATTAAAGAGGCTAGCACAAGCTCACAAAGACCTACCAGTGCAATTCTAAAAGAACAGCTGCCTAGAGTCCCCAAAGAAGCAACTGGACAAATGCCGTCCATAGCTTCATTAAAAAGAACCATAGCTCGCACAAAAAGAGCTACAACAACTCTTACACCTACTCCTAAAACTTTTGAGGAAGTGATAATTCCCCCAGAACTAGCTATTACTTTCAACAAGGAACCCTTTATTCTCTATGATAATAAATGTAAAGAAAAGAGAATAATTATGTTTGGTACAGCAAACAATTTAGTAAAGCTTCAACAAGCTGAAATATGGATGATGGATGGTACTTTCACAATATGTCCCAAACCATTCTTCCATCTCTATACTATCCATGGCCTACATCAAAATTGTAACATTCCCTTTATTTACGCCTTGCTGCCTCACAAACACAATGCAACCTATGTAGGAATCCTAAATAAAATTAAACAAGAGACAAATGATTATTTCACTCAGAAAATAATTATAGATTTTGAACAATCTATGATAAACGCTATACTCAAAACATACCCACATACCTCAATTCAAGGGTGTTATTACCATTTTAATCAATGCCTATGGAGACACCTAGAGTATGCAACTAACACAGCTTTTGCATACCAAATTAAAAAACTAATTGCATTAGCCTATGTACCAGTAACAGATGTTGCTGAACATTACAACCTTCTCCTAGAAAGCCCTTTTTACCAACAACATGAGCAACAATTAAGTCCCCTCCTGGACTACTTCGAAGACACCTGGGTGGGAAGACTACATAGATAAGGCCATAGGAGACAACCCAAATTTCAAATTCCCTGGTGGAACGTCTATATTAGCACACTTAACCAACAAGCCAAAACCAATAACGCTGTTGAAGGATGGCATAATGCCTTCCAACAAACCACAGGAAGAGTTACACCTACACTACACAAACTAATAACCTCCCTACAAAATGAACAAAGCTATCAGTAACTCCGAATGGAGCAATCTGTCACTCAACTCAAACCAAAAACCTCTAAACAAACTAAGCAAATGTACCAATACCTTCAACAGCAAGCTAAACTATACCCTAGTACAAGAGGCCTAGAATACCTAGGAATGATCGCCAAAAGCCTACTTTAAAATGTCCATACAAATTAAATACATAAAACTTTTCTTTTACTTCATAGCCATCAATAAAAAATATATTTATTACCTCACAATTATAATTACTGTGTGTAATATATTTTTAAAACTAAAAAATAATATATTTACACACATTAATTATATATGTGAGAAAATAAAACACAATAACAATAAAACATAACATTATTTCCTCCCACAATTAAATAATTTTCAAAAACTTACCGTGTCCGTTGTTGTAGATTCAAAATGCCACATCTTCTAAATTAATCCAGTTAGGTTTCAATAAAATATCCATAAAAATTTCCCCCAAAAATGCAATAATACAGCTGTACCAAAAATTAAATCCTCCATCGATAAATCCACAATCCGAAAACCATCAAAAACCCGAATTTAAAAAAAAAAAAAAACGCTCCATGAAACCCGAAAAATTAAGTAAGTGTAAAAAAAATATTAGTTAGTAAAACTAATATACACTTCCTTAATTAAAAAAACGCAATCTTCCGGCACCCGCAACTTCTTTAGATTAAAACCTAGAAAGTAAAAACACAAACATTCCCACCCACACAAAACCACACATAATTCACTTAATTACATTAATACTAACATTGTACTATAAAAATAAACACATTAAACATTGTATTTTTACATTTCTAACTAGGCCTCAATTACGTAAAACTAGATAAACAGTCGATACCTAACTATCGCATATAAAACCTCATAACATCACTAACAAATCTCTAAATATACTAAATAGACTCTAAGGGGCCCATTACGATGTCGGGCGAAAGCACAACCGCCGTGCTGTCGGAGGCAAAAACCGCTAGTTACCGTCCGCCAGCAACGGCCCACAAGCCCGCAAAATTAGGATGTGAAAAGTCAGGCAAACACCGCCCGTAAGCCTGCGACGCCGCCCGCCATCAAAGTGCGCCCGTCTCCGTAGCGGCGCGAGCCAATGGAGACACACCGTCTGACGAAATGACGTACCGCCCGGCGTACAAATTACGATGCCACAACCAAACAGCCTCACCGGCAAAGAGACACTGCACGAGATACCAAGGCGGAAACCCGACTGTTCAGTACGGAGACTAAAAAGGCGGCCCACCCAGAGATGAATCCTGCACTCCAGGCCATCCCCATGCTCTACCTGATGCACCACCTAGGAGTGAACGCGCCACGACGACACAGGTAGGCAGACACACAACAAGGGCACGCAAACACTGCACACAATGCAAGGGCGGAAAAACTGTACATGGCCCCCCAGACACCCCTGTGTGGACAGTACACATCCACCACTGTACCCACACATGTCCCACCTGTCAAAATAAAACAACTCGCAACATCCTGGGCACCCACTACCCGGGACCAGGAAGTGACGTCCCCGTCACGGCACCGCAGCGCAGCGGCGATGACGCAGGTGCACATGCGCACAACGCAGAGGCCAACGACAGCGCCATGCATGGGCTGCACACAAACACCACAGGGTCACAACTACACACCCCACACACCAGCCCCACCCTGAAGGCACATGTCATGTGGCCTTCCTGCATCAATCATGTCCCCAACCGACAACTCACAGTTGTCAACTTGATGTCACACAAGTGTCCCGAACAGGGGAGTAATGTGATGGCAAAATAGGACACACCCTTGTGTGCAAAAATGGAGAAGCACACGGCGGCTGCTACGTAACAGCGCAGAATATGGACATTGTCCGTAAAAGGCACGCCAGTCTCATCCAAAAATACCTATACCATCCTGCTCGCAATATCAAGCCATGCAATGTACAAAATTGAAAAACCCTGCTGCCTGAGAACAGGTGTTTCCAATTACTACACCCACACAGAAGCCCCAATGTATAGCGGAAACGCAGTGTCCCGCCCACACACGGGAGAGCAGATAGCACTGAATGGCCTTTCATTCCTACTCTGAAATCACATTGCAACAATTTATGCAGGAGAATGGAGCCATTGTACCAACAAGAAGCCAAACAGAGCCATGCAGAGTAAACCGTCCACTGGCAGATAGCGCCCAACATGAAAGAAAGATAATAACACAAAAAAAATTATACCACTCCTCCATGTGGGTTAAATGCAAGTAATCTGGAAAGAGTCAGACACCACTGGCCTTGACCATTCATTGAAGCATGTGGGATGAGGGCCTGTGTCCTCCACCCAAGCTATAACCCAAGTCCTGCCGCCGTACATCCATTCCAGAATTCCCAGCATCGTCGGAGGTTGCACTCTGCTGACTGCACAGGCAGCCGGAGCACGCCATCACATCACCCTGTAGCAAAATGGCTGTTGCACCACTGCTTCCCAACTACGCCGGACAGATGCAGCTGTACATTGAGAGCTTGATACAGATAGTGGGCTGTGAAAATCTGGCTATGCTGAACGTAAGTTACCGAGTAACTTACCGCATTGCAATGTTCAGCTGCGTCATCCCCGTTTTCTACTGTCGGAGGTGTCCGTTCCACTGTCCTGTGGATTTATGTCTCTCCAACCCGGCATGTCCAAAGGCGGACTTGGTACACTTGTTTGCACACCTGGACGCCCACGACAGGATCTGTTCAGTGTATGTTCAGTGAATGGGGGCATGGCGTATGTGGCTGCAATCGGACACACACTGCAATGGGACCAGTGTGCCTCCACACAACGTATTCTGGATCACAGTTTCATCGAATGTCATCCAACATGTCCCATCAGGCTTCTACAAGGGACAACTTACGATGAACACGTTGCTAGCCACCATCCGCTTCATTGGATGGCATCCATGTTTACCACCAATGCCATGGATGCCCTGCTGGAAGGTATTGCATACCTGATAACTTGTCAATTCATCGGTCCCCGACTCAATACCCCCAATTGAACATTGATGTTCAACACCGTACCTATGCTTGACTTTCGCACGGAGTGGGCAGTTAGCTGTACAACAACTAAACCATACAATCTGCAACAAACACCTTACCATCAACTCCACTGCCATGACATCGGACATTTCCGGGACATGCACTCTGTTCCTCACCATATCCTGTGTCTCTGCATGAACAGGGGAGGCAGAGGTATGGGACTTGTGTACAGTAACCACATGGCCAATACTGCACGAACAACTATGCTATAATATGTATTCTGCGCACCTGAACACATGCACCTGTCAGTGCACACTTATCTGTCTGCTGTATTACGTGAGAACTGTCACCTCACCATCGTCTGTACTTCCGTGCCAGGACTTTTGCATGGACAACAAATGCAACCCCCTACAACATGGCCCTAGTTATTGTGTCATGTTCAGTAGCCACCACATAGCAACAACCTGTGAGACGCTGCTGCATGCATGTAGGCTCATGCTCTGATGTCACCTCTGACGCAGGTGTGTCGGAGTCACTATTGTAGTAATCCCGTACCATGGAACTGAGATGTACTGTGCCTATGATGTCAAGCTGTCTGGTAGGCAAAATGAATACTGTCTGTGTCAAAGTCTAGAGCTCTTCAGTAATGAGCAAATGTACTTTAGCATAGCAAGGGCAAGGCAGTTCTAACTCTGAAGCCTTTATTCCACAGTCAACAACCAATCACATCTACCTGTACCCCCTTTTGTATGTGTAATCATGCTAAGTATATCCTCCACATGCATTTTGCTGCCAGTAGTGTCCACTATACTGCATCACAGAGGAAGTAAGTTCAAATACATGCCTTGAAGCAAATATGTGACTATGTAGAATTATTTATCGAAGACAAGTACGAATGAGAGAGGATGAGAGTGTGTGAAGTACACGAGAGTCGTGAGATGACCATGTAGTCTAGTGTCATTGGATGTCAATGCATATGAGTTGCCGCCACAGTGGACCTAGTGAAATACCAGAGGTCGTGTGCCTTGGCTTGTCAGACTCTGACGTGGCCCAACAGATCATCACATTAATACTGACTGACTGGTCACTACAAAGCACAGTCCTACATATGTGTACAATTACCTTCACAGTCTGACATCACAGTCATCAAGCAAAATTAGTAGGCACGCAAGAAGCATGCTACAGCAATGCATGACAAAACACACACACGATATCAGTGTGGGTGGGCAGGTCTGCACAGTGAGTATGAACTGCAGAAATTCACATACATGCTTAATTAAACAAGGCACAATCTTGACAGTCACACACCCTGCAGACCCACAATGTCCAAAACATATCAAGTAGGAGTCATCCTGAACTGCAAGGACACACCCACACACTGCACACTGTGCAACATACAATACACACATGTGCTCACATCCACAGATCTGAACACGGATACAAACACCCACCATGGCCCTGGGTAACACATGTGTGTAGTCGACATTGCCAGAGAGCACACACACACACCAACACTACCCTAAAGTCACACCCTTCACACCACACATACCTACACCTCCCAAATGCACACATTGAAAGTAAGCCGTGTGCCCAGGCTCAATGTTCATCACAAGATTAACATACACCTACACTGCTGGCCACACAGAAAGTAAGCTCACACATACACGCACACTCTGCACATGCTACCTGTCATCCTGTGGCAAGACTCACACCCTGTGCTTTGCTTGCCCGCAAACATGACACGTATACATTTTCACAGAAATACCACCAAATACATGCAGACAATCCGTGTCACAAAAATACTTCTTCATCACACACACAAGTAGCAGAGTCTGAAAGAAGTGAAGTCCCTGCCACGTGTAAAATACATTGGAATGTGAGACCAGACATTGCAATTGTTGAGGTACCATACACGGCATGTGCCTCACTTAACTATGCACACACAGTAACAACTGCAATCAGCAACTACACAGACACAAACGACTACAGGAACAACAGCATCCAATCACAGATAACATAGACAGGCGGCAATATTGTTCAACACCAGGGACAGTGGCCAGTCCGATGTGCAGTGTAGTGATACGAAAAGCTGCGTATGCAATGTGTGTGAGTGTACCCTGCCATGGCCAGCAACACTGCCATGGCAGTCACAATAGCCATTACAGCCACCACTGTGTCACAGGTAGTTGTGTGAGGGTGCCTACCATTCAAACAGGATGCCAGTCCGACTCGGTGCTGTCTGTGTGCTACGGGACAGCTGGAGGTCCGCCCCTGAGAGAGAAGCACAACTGTGAAAGACACACATGTGGCATGTGAAGCGGGAGGGCTGCTTGGCCCAGGTGGGTGGGTGGCACGGGTAGGTGCACTCATGCAGTGTTGTAACAGACTGTGTGGTGAGGATTCCGGAGGGGTAGATTTCCACTGTGTTGGGTATTTGGAAAGCCTACCTGTCTGGGGATGAATGTGAACTCGTGTGGGCACAACAGGCGGGCACACGATCAATGCTGCATCAGGTGTAGACATTAGCCCTCCCTCTGGGGACATGCTGGATACTGCTGTTCGTCTGCCAAACCCTTGCCAAGGCACTTACATCCCCTGTCCTCCAGGTGTACCCCCTACATTGTCCACCTGCACAGGCTACCCAGAGCACGGGATGGCAGTGGAGCTTGGTGGGTGGGAGGTCATGGCGCCCTTCTCCTGGTCACATCTCACAGGCAACACATTCTCAGTGTGCATCAGGGCACAAGTCCTAAATAAGAAGTGGGGGGACTCTGACGTCACGACAAGAAGTGACGTCACGAAAGGTGGCTTGCACCATCAGACTCATTGCCGCCACTCGCTCACCCCTTAGATGCGATTGCATCAGAGAAGCCAGCGCGTGAGCAGCAGCTCCAATCTCGCCCCAGAGAGGCCAAAGAGTGAATGTGTGGCTCCCTTTGCTCCAGTCATCGAGCTCGCGGTAAAATAAGTGGGGGGACGCCGTCCACCCGCGTGGTACACCGACTCGAGCCCTGGTGTGCAGGCAAAGTGTCCTATTGGCTTTGCGATATGTGTGAGTTGCATGACACTCGTTGGCGGGGGATGGCTCGGAGGCCCGTCACCCTGAGGACCATATCTCACTCTATGGGTCCCTTGTCAATGGCAACGGATGTAATGACGGGGTGGGTCTACCTTTCGTCTGGGATGGTGTTTGCGGCCTGGCCCGCTAGGGCAGCTACAGCTTCTGTGTGTTGCATATGGTGTATCCGGACTCCGGAGACTGTCATGCATTGTCACTGTTGTCCAGGGCTCGAGTCGGGGACTACAAACGTGCATCCGGCACAGGCTGTGTGACTGTCAAGATGCAGACCATTAGTGGTGAAATGCAGCGCCGTGCTAACCTGACAATATGAGGGGGCATCCCCCGATTCGTTTTCGCCATGTAGTCGCTCATCCGGCAGATGATGTCACACCCTTTGTGTAATTGGCTGCACTGTCGGTTGCACATACACAGAGGCATCAACTTGGATGCAATGGCTCATCACAAGGCCTTGGGCTGGAGGACTTCCAACTGCAGGGATGGTACACAAGAGGGTTGGAATATCACTCATACACTTCTCATCATCACCCACATCCACCAATCACAATGGCATGATGCTGACCCATCCAAAATACTCAGAGATGTGTAACAGAGCCAAGAAGTAATCGGACATGGCCTAACAGCATGTGTACACCACACGTGAATGCATGCTGGTGGGAGTGTGTACACAGTACCTGTCCATCCCATTCACATGCAGGATGCCAGCACATTGAGCAATGTGTAGTCTGCCCACATCTACTGTCCATTGTCAGGTGGACCAACACATAGATCACAAGGCAACACATCTTTGTGGGTGGACTCACTGTGTCCAACACTGCGCAGCCCTCAACGTACTCGCCCTGTGAAGGGCTCACCCCGCAATGGAGGTCACATTCAGTGCCACTATCTCTCACACACATCCCTATCACAAGGCCTGGAGTGTTCAATCGCCAGGGCTGAGTTTGCGCGTTTCCGGAGAGTTGTGAACAAAAGACACATGTAACCCACTGTACAGTCAGTGTTGTTTCCTTCTAGGATTAGGCGGTCAATGTGCAGCCCAGGTCTGCTGAGACTGAGAAGGCCAGCAGGGACCCAGCCAGCCATTCACACAAGCAATAACTGCCCTGAGTCCTGCATTGCCAAGTGGCTGCGTCACTGGATGTCTGACATGAAAATGCCATGTACCACCAATCGGGAGGGACATGCATGGGAAAGCGCCAGAGAGCCTACATATCCCTTCCACCTGTAGTAAGCATGGTAAGCAGTGCATGTTGGAACCCCACAGGCTCAGACTCATAGTGCTGCGGATCTACGACATGTGTGTCCCCCACATGCACTCCCACACACAATGTAGTTGTCTTACACACACAACTTTTGCAAGAAATAGCCTTGGGCAGTGTGCGTGGAGCTCGGAATCCAGGATCTCCAACTCCTCGCTGGTGAGTGGACCTGGACATTTCTTCAGAGTCGTCGACATGAAGGTGGACATGTGGCAGCAGCAGCAGGTGTTGTTGAGGGATGCCAGGCAGCAGCCCCTGGAAGCTGTGGTAATGCCGGTCTCCCTCCCACACTCATAAAGCCCCCTGGGGCTGTTTCAGTGGGTCCAAGCTGCTGCAATTGGTGTACCATGTCTGCCTACTTCAAATGCACACGATGGCCTGCTCCGAGCTGTCCCGGTACGCTTACCTCTATAGTCGAACACGCAGGATGCAACCGCGAGGGCCATTAGAGTTGGCCTCAAGGGCCTGGTCCATGGCGGGTACAGTCCGCTGGTGCCATGTGGAATCCACAGTTTAATGTGCGCCATGCATTTGCAGGTGTGGCCATGATTTGTGTGTTGGAGCATGTCCACACCAGACAGGGCCACTTCATGCTGTGTGCATAGGCATTGACGGCCAGTGCTCAGCCCCCACATGTCTGTTGGCACATCATCATGTACACATTAGCATGGGAGCATGGGATGTGCATATGCACACACACGCCATATTTCTCAATGTACATCTCCCACTTGGCACGTGCAACGTTACGTGTCACTTGTGATGTGTATTTGCATTCACACAGCTGTGTTGTCATGGAGTTGTCAATGTGTACACCTGTCAATGTGTGTTGGAGGTGTGATACGTACAGTGCTGTACATTGGGTGAACTAGGGACATCATTGACTGTCTCATATCCCGTTGTGCAACAGGACCCACTTGTTTGGGCCGCTCAGCCTGTGTACATTGTGTTGTTGGTGTGTGCCATACTCACCCAGCCTCGGAAGCTGTGTCAGGCACAGCAGCTAGGTATATTGCCGTGGTGTTGCCGCTTCCCACATATGCAGTCTGAAATCATCATCATGCCTTTCAAGCTATTATGGCCTAAATCCCCATGTGCATGCTCATGGCAATGGTTTGTGTCAGTGGTCATTGCTATTGGTAAGGGGACCTGTGTAAGAGTATTGTAGCTGTGCTGTCCCTACTTGTCAACTGTTCTGTGATTCTATTGCTTTGTCAGTAATTTTAGTTTTGTGTATGTGAAAATGCCATGTGGTGTGTTGCATTGACATGTGTCCACTTCCATCTGTCCTAGGAGGAGACCAAACATACATCGCCCCTACCAATTGCTGGCAGACATGGAGGATGTGGAGGTTATACGGAAATTCCGTCTGGACCGACCCACCCTGCATCACCTATGTGCAATGTTGGAAGCCCACCTTTGTCCTCGCAGGGTGTATCCTACAGCATTCACCCCCACGGCTAAGGTGATGGCTGCACTGCATTTTTTCGCAACCGGATCTTTCCAACACACGGTGGGCAGTGGAGGTGGGATGTCCCAGCCCATGTTCAGCATGGTGCTACGGGATGTCCTGTCAGCTATGATGCTCTACAGGAACCGGTACATCCGATTCCCCAGGGCTCGTGATTTGACGGCAGTGAAGGGTGCTTTCTATGCCCTTGGACGCATCCCCCACGTTGTTGGTGCAATTGATTGCACCCATGTTGGCCTTGTTGCACCACAGGTCATGGAGCACATCCATAGGAACCGGAAACATTTCCACTCCCTGAATGTGCAAGTGGTGTGCCTGGCGGACATGATTATCACACATGTGTGTGCGAAGTTTCCCGGATCCGCCCATGACTCGCGCATCATGCACCACAGCATCCTCCCACGAATGATGACCAATCTTCAACCGGACCGTGCATGGATTGTTGGTGACTATGCATACTCGTGTAGCGTGCTGGGTGTGACATGCTGTCTTGTATCCTGTTGGAATTGCAACGATTCTCTGTGTTTCTCACACCCAGGTGACTCTGCATATCCTAACGGGCCTTGGCTGCTGAGCCCACTACGGAATCCTAGGACACCAGCTGATGTCAGATACAATGAGGCACATGGGAGGACCAGACGTGTGGTGGAGCGGACATTTGGACTCCTGAAGTCCAGATTCAGATGCCTGGACCGCACCGGGGGTGCACTGGCATACTCCCCACAGAAGGTGTGCCAGATAGTGGTGGCATGCTGCATGCTGCACAATCTCGCGATTCGCAGGCAGATCCCCCTGATAGTGGATGACGGTGATCAGCCAGGGCCCCCGCCTGCAGACCAAGCCATGTCCAGTGACGAGGACAGTGGAGAGGAGGAAGCAGTGAATGAGCGTCAGCAGCTCATCGCCCGCTACTTCACTTGACGGTGAGTGACCATGTACGACGGCTGATGTTGCTGTAGTTGTGTAGGTGTATGTGTGCATTGTCACGGCGGCCTATTGTTCACTGAGTGATGTGTGGCAATGGTCCATGTCCAGGGTAGTATGCCACTGACAGTGGCTGTAGTATTGTGCCCTGTTGCTCTGTGAGATGTGTGTACATTGCTTAAACTTGATGAGAAGTACTGTGTGATGAGTGTGTGACACACACATTCAATGGACTCTTGTTCTGTTTTTCACCCCTAGGTCCCTACAGCCTCTCCTGGCCTATCGACATACCACACTCCAGATGCATTTCTGATCATGGTGACGGTTGCACATCCTTGATTAAACACAGAGCAGATAAAACAGAATGTGATCCAGGTGTATTTATTTTAAGCGGTGACATGTGATTGTGGGCAAGGTGATCACAAAAGTGGTGCATGCTGAAACAATGAGTTGACGGACATGTCCGCGTGATGGTCAAGGTGTACCCATGTTGTTCTGGGTCCACAGTCCGACAGACACATGCCATTCACATGGCAGTGTGGGGTAGGATAGTAGTCCAAGTGAATGCAGTAGATGGCCACCATAGCTGGCTGACTCACTGGCGTTTGGAGCGTGCGAAGTCATCTCTGGACACCTGTTTCCTCTTCGGACGACCCCTTCCATGTTTGAGAGGGGGGGTTGTGTTTGTGGGCTGCTTGTGGTGGCTGAGGATTGCCCACTCGCTGTGGACGCAGGGGAACTGGATGTTGCACGACCCTGCGCCCCAGCAGGTGGTGGCGGAGGTGGTGTGGTTGGCCTTGATTGGGCCCTCACCGCCACCACTAGCTGGCCCATGAGGTCGACAAGTTTGCCCATACGGGTCACGAATTGGCCCATATGGGCGTCCATGGACCTCAACACCCCAAGGACTTCCCGCATATCGGCAGCTGACCGGGCCCATTGTCCCTGGGCCTCTTCATAGGCCCCAAGGACTCTGGCGATTTGCGGCAGGGCTTGGCTCCCAGACTCTGATGGCGTTGGCCTGACCCTGCTCCTCCCACCTGAACTGCTGCCACCGACCTGCCCACTCGCCACATTGGTCACCGGGGGCCTTGTTGTGGCTCCCAGGGTCCATGTCGACGTGCATACCACGCCTTGCGCAGGGTGAGTGGTCAGGGAGGCCCTGGTGGTGGTGGTGGTGGTTGCGGCGGTGGTGGTGGTCGCAATGAGCGTGGCAGCAGGGGCCTGGGACTGGTCACCAGCCCTGGGAGATGGGTTGGTGGGTAGGAGGGGTCCTGGGGAGCGGTTGCGCCCTGCCACACCAGATGTGCCTGGTCGGGAGTCCTCGTCCGAAGAGGTGTCCAGGTCTTCCACATCCGTGAGTCCGGGTGGAGGGCTTGTGGACTGGCTGTGATGGCTGCTGTCTCCCTCTCCAGCATCATGCTGTTCGTCACCTGTGGGGCGGAGACGAAAGGTTATTGTGTTGCACCATGCAAGGTTTGTGTTAGATGTCTGACATTCACAGTTGGTGCACAGTTGTGCACTGATTTCCCAGATGCGTGTGTATGGCTCTACAATGTGTGTGCGTGATCAAGGCAATGGAATAGTGTGATGGGTGCATATGGCATGGGACGGATTTGGATAGCCAATCGGTGTGTGTTGCAGTACCCCTACATTTTGTGGCTTTGGTGGAAACGGGGTACAGCCCCATGAACGCTTTGGAGATGAAATATGTTTTTGGGGTTCAAATGAAACGCTTAGAAACGCAGATGGCAAAAGGGGTACAGCCCCATCAACGCTTTTGAGGTGAAATATGGTTTTGGGGTTCAAATGAAACGCTTAGAAACGCAGATGGCAAAGGGGTACAGCCCCATCAACGCTTTTGAGGTGAAATATGGTTTTGGGGTTCAAATGAAACGCTTAGAAACGCAGATGGCAAAAGGGGTACAGCCCCATCAACGCTTTTGAGGTGAAATATGGTTTTGGGGTTCAAATGAAACGCTTAGAAACGCAGATGGCAAAAGGGGTACAGCCCCATCAACGCTTTTGAGGTGAAATATGGTTTTGTGGTACATACTGTGACATATGGGTGCAGAAGGGGACATGTGTTGGCCACACGACACTGCAGAGACAAAGGTGTGTGTATGTCTGACATACCCAGCATATCTGCTCACTGTTATCATTTAGGGACATTACACTGCAAGCATTGTAATGAGTGAGTAATGGTTGTGTGCCACACAACGTATTGCAGATGGGACAATTCCTTGGTGTGCGTGCTACCCTCAGCCATGTGCAGCAATGCAGTGCTCTTGGGGTGTTGACTATATTAGGTATGTTGTAAATCACAGTGTGACGTGCGCTTCAGACACTGCAGACACATTATTGCTCATCGGCAGGAATCTTTGCTGAACTACTGTATATGGGACAACTGTTTAGATGATATACCTTTCATGACACTGGGGCTGAAAGATGAGATGGATGAGATATTGAATGTGCATTGTGTAGCTGTGTGGTTCATGGGTCCAGTGGTGTATGTGACATTACTGGGGTTCCACTCTGTTACATTGAGACAAGATAGACTTACATGGGTGATGTTGTATGATGTCAACGGAACAAGCAGACACGACTTCATGGACAAGACTTCGATGGTGTTGCTGATGTGTGTGATGACTGGCACAGTGCACGCCATGTGGGTCAGTACTCCAGTGAGACTTGTGCATGCAGACGTGACTCCTTACGTGTTACTGTATTTGAGATGGCTCATGTGGGCTATGACTCTGTAATTCATGTCCGTGTGCACATTAGTCACATGATTATGACAGGGAGCAGTGCTACCTGTTCCTCTGCTACGTGACATGTCCCAAATGTTAGTCGTAGTACAGTCCTCATGCCTACAGACACCCCGCCCTGTACAGTAGTCTACCTACTTGTTGGTTTGGAGGGAGCAATGCAATGGCTACCACATGGTTATGAGAGGGAGGGGTGCTCCATCTTGCTGGCCTGTGGGAGTGGGGGCCGTGTTGTGAGTTGTGGTGAAGGCTTACCACCCACAGACACCCCTCCATGTAGGGAAACATATCTACCTGTCGGGTGAAGGTGTGCACTGCAATGGCTGACACATGGGTGTGGGGAGTGCTCCATCTTGCTGCGCTGTAGGACTAGGGGCCTGGTGGGGGTTGTACTTCTGCAGTCCCCCCTCCGATACTCGGACTTTGTGGTAAGGCTACTTACCTGTTACTTGTTGGTTAGTGCAGCTATGGCTGACACATGAGTGTGGGTGTGGGGAGTGCTCCTTCCGGCGCATCTGGGGTACAAGGGGACCTGGTGGGAGTTGTGGTGCTGGCTGACTGTACACATGCCCCCATGGTTTTGTTTGTTGGTACCTTTGGGCTGAGTGTGTGGGAGTGTCTGTTGCATGTGTGAGAGATGTCTTGTGGATTGTGTACTGGACATGGGGGTGTTTGGCCCTCGGAGCTATGGCATTCTGGTAGTGCATGACACTACATAGCGGTGTGCTGGTATACATTTGTTTGTACTTACCAGCCTCCACTCCCCTGGTATTCCGGTGAGACTCTCCGGATGTAGAATGCCTCGCACCTTCTCCTCCCACGCCTTGAAGGTCTTGAATAGCGCAGGATTTCCGCCGCCAGTCCTGTCAGCCAGCTCACGATTCTTGGCCCCCTTCTTTCTGACCACGCTTTTCAGGTCGTGCCACCTCTTTGTGATTTCACCCCGGTTGCGTGGCACGTTCCCAACTGCATTCACCTGGTCTACGATCCTGCTCCACATTGTTTCTGGTGGCTACTGGTGTCTGTTGGACCTGGTTCCCATAGATTTGTGGGTGCACCTTGATGATCTCGTCGACCATGACCGTCAACTCAGTGGCAGTGTACTTAGGCATTCTTTGTGTTGCCATGGTGTGTGGTTTGCTATTTGTGGTGCTGGTGTGGTGGGGTGTGTGGTGTGTGATGTGCAGGGGTTCGTGGTGCCGTTGTTTCAGTGGTGATGGTGGTGGTGGTGTTGGTGATGAGTGTGATGTGTGCGTGCATGTGGTGTGCTGATTTCCTTTGTGGCTCTCTGGGTTCTCTGATGGCGTCTTCGCTTTGTAGTAGTGCAAGGGATTGTGGTCTGTGATGGGGCTGCTTTTGTACTTACCTATGTGGGTGTGTCATGATGGGCTGTCGTTTTCAGGTGTGTTGTGTCTGGTGTCCTGGGATTTGTAGTTTTTTAGTTTTGCCAGGGGGGATGTGTCTTTGGGATGTGTTCTGTGTTTGGGTATTTTTGCGTAGTTTGATGTGTGGACTTGTTGGCCATGTTGTGTGTATTTCTTTGTTCCGCAAAAGATTTCTGTGCACGGACGTGGCCGCCAGGCCTTCCGCCGTGTCAGTTATTCATCACTGTTGTTAACCGTGGCGGGCGGGGAATATGTGGATTTTCCGCACTCATGTCGGGGAGATCATAATTTCACGGTTGTTGTCTCGGTCGTCAGAGCGGGCGGATTTGGGTTTTCAGGCGGGATTGCGTCCGTGGCGGACGGATAATCTTCTACTCGGACATTGAGTTTTGTGTGTTTTTACCGCCGCGGGCGGAGGTTGCTTCGCGACTTCATAATTGCTCGGTCGGTATTCCCATGGTGCAGGCGGGCGGCTTTCTCAGGCTATAGTAGATGGTGGATTTTTTAACGCTGGTTATCGTAATGGGCCCCTAACTACCTTCAAAATAACTTTAAAATATAGTTAAAATAAAGAAAATAAATCTTACCTTGCTCGACGTGAAGCAGCTTCCAACCGCAAGCTTTTCCCCTTCCAAATGACCCAAAACAGCGAGCGGTTACAAAATACAAGGCCCAAACAAATATGGCAGCTTTAAACATAGTAAATTAAACCATTTTAATTATTAAAAACTTTATTTCACGTATTAAAAATGTTATTATATTTAATTTAAATACTACAAATAACATGTTATTTTTTTAAATGTATTACATTACTTTAAAACTTTGTAAAATTATAATAATAAATATTATAACACATATAATATGTAAAATTATAATTCCATAAAATGAAAACTAACAATAAACAATATATTAAACATTGTACTATTTTTTTAATGTTATTATACAAATACACATTGTTAAAAAAATTACAATATAAAACATATGTAATAATTATTAATATTAATATATTATATATTAATATTATTAATTAAAATGTTTTATATTATTGTATAAAAATAAAACTATGTTTATATTTCTCAATTATATGAAAAATGTTTAAACTTTCATTTATTAAAATATTACCAATATATGTGATAATGTAAAAATTGGTGGACACTAAACTTAATTAATTTACTATTCCCACTCCAGTCAGTATTAAATTGGAGTAGGTGCTTAACACTAAAATTAATTAATTTACTATTCCCACCCCAGTCTGTATTTAATTATTATAGGTGCTGGACACTAAACTTAATTAATTTACTATTCCCACTCCACTCAGGATTACATTGAGGTAGGTGCTGGACACTAAACTTAATTAATGTACTATTCCCACTCCAATCAGGATTAAATTGTAGTAGGTGCTGGACACTAAACTTAATTAATTTACTATTCCCACTCCAGTCAGCATTAAATTGATGTAGGTGATGGACACTAAACTTATTTAATTTACTATTCCCACTCCAGTCAGTATTAAATTGGGGTAGGTGCTGGACAGTATACTTAATTAATTTACTTTTCCCACTCCAATCATAATTAAATTAGGGTAGGTAATGGCCATTAAACTTAATTAATTTACTATTCCCACTCCAGTCAGTATTAAATTGGGGTAGGTGCTGGACACTAAACTTAATTAATTTACTATTCCCACTCCAGTAATTATTAAATTGGGGTAGGTGCTGGACACTAAACTTAATTAATTTATTATTCCCACTCCACTCAGTATTAAATTGGGGTAGGTGCTTAACATTAACATTAATTAATTTACTATTCCCACCCCAGTCTGTATTTAATTATTATAGGTGCTGGACACTAAACTTAATTAATTTACTATTCCCACTCCACTCAGGATTAAATTGAGGTAGGTGCTGGACACTAAACTTAATTAATGTACTATTCCCACTCCAATCAGGATTAAATTGTAGTAGGTGCTGGACACTAAACTTAATTAATTTACTATTCCCACTCCAGTCAGCATTAAATTGATGTAGGTGCTGGACACTAAACTTATTTAATTTACTATTCCCACTCCAGTCAGTATTAAATTGGGGTAGGTGCTGGACAGTATACTTAATTAATTTACTTTTCCCACTCCAATCATAATTAAATTAGGGTAGGTGCTGGCCATTAAACTTAATTAATTTACTATTCCCACTCCAGTCAGTATTAAATTGGGGTAGGTGCTGGACACTAAACTTAATTAATTTACTATTCCCACTCCAGTAATTATTAAATTGGGGTAGGTGCTGGACACTAAACTTAATTAATTTATTATTCCCACTCCACTCAGTATTAAATTGGGGTAGGTGCTTAACATTAACATTAATTAATTTACTATTCCCACTCCAGTAAGGATTAAATTGGCGTAGGTGCTGGACACTAAACTTAATTAATTTACTATTCCCACTCCAATCAGTATTAAATTGGGGTAGGTGGTGGACACTAAACTTAATTAATTTACTATTCCCACTCCAGTCAATATTAAATTGGGGTAGGTGCTGGACACTAAACTTAATTAATTAACTATTCCCACTCCAGTTAGTATTAAATTAGGTTGGTGTGGGAAACTAAATTTAATTAACTTACTATTCACACTACAATAAATATAAAATTGATATAAATACCAAACTATAAACTTAATTATTTGAATAATAACACTACAAACACTATTAAATTACAAAACTTGCTGGAAAATAAACATATCTTAGAATAAATTACTTAATTTTAAATTACTTCTCTCATTTAACAACTATAAAATATACATACCACTCCTAACTACTATTTTATCCAACTTTTTATATATATTACTAGTATTTTTTTCTTCAAATTAGAATGTCTATTTTTTTTTATTTTATTTTTTTAATCACTCCCCACCCTTAGGGGCCTATTAGGATGGCGGGCGGACTTTCGTCCGCACGCCACCCTAGCGGTGCTGGGACCATCCGCCAGTGGTGCGGCGGTCCCGCACTGGCGATTAGGATGCCACCGCCACCGTGGCGGTGGCATCCTCCATTCCCAGCATTGTGGTGGGCGGTGCTCACAGCACCGCCCGCCACAATGCTGATTTTATTATAAAAATGTAAATTAAAATTTAATGAAAAATTTTAATTAAATACATACATTTTATTAATTGAGCAAAATATTAATATTATATATATTTTTTATAAACACTCCCCACCCTTATCCACTATAAAACCAACATCCCAGTCCTAAAAATATATATTGAAATTCGAAAATATATTTTCAAAATAAATGTTAAAATTTATAAAATAATTATAAATATTTTATAAAATTTTATTTTAACACAACACACCCTTTTCCCCTATAAACACAACTTCACTCTCATTAAAATTATATTTTAAATTTTAAATATATGTATAAATTAATTTATTATTTATCTATTTTTATTATATTTTTAAACATTATTTAACAGCACCCCCACCCTTATCCCCTATAAACACATGCCACTCATAAAAAATTATTTATTAAATTTAATATTTTTGCTATTTTAAAAATTATACTTTATACTTTATCAATTTATAATATCTTTTTTAATTTATTTTATAAAACACTACCCACCCTCATCCCCTATAAACCCAAAATCCCGCTCCTAAATTTTTTATTTCTAAACTCATAATTTTAATTTAAAATTAAAATATATAAATTTTAAATTAATAATATATTTTTTAAAATATCTTTTAAAACACTCCCCACCCTTTTCCCCTATAAACCCAACATCCCGCTCCTAAAAAAATATTTTTAATTCAAAATTTAAATTTCAAATATCAATTTATAAATTTTAAATTATTAATATATTTTTAAAAATAATTTTAAAACACTCCCCACCCTTATCCCCTATAAACCCAAAATCCCACTCCTAAAAAAAATTTTTTTTGTCAAACATATTTTTAATGGGCCTGATTCACAGAACTAACTTACGTCAAAATCCTAAACTTACAACAATTTTGGTATTCACAGAATGAACTTACACATTTGGGTATTCACAGAATGAACTTACAACAATTTTGGTATTCACAGAATGAACTTACACATTTGGGTATTCACAGAATGAACTTACAACAATTTTGGTATTCACAGAATTAACTTACTCATTTTGGTATTCACAGAAGGCACTTACTCATCAATGAGTAAGTGCCTTCTGTGAATACTAAAATGTGTAAGTTACACAAAATGTGTAAGTTACACAAAATGAGTAAGTTACACAAAATGTGTAAGTTACACAAAATGTGTAAGTGTCTTCTGTGAATACCAAAATGAGTAAATTTATTCTGTGAATACCAAAATGAGTAAGTTCATTCTGTGAATACCAAAATAAGTAAGTTCATTCTGTGAATACCAAAATGGTAGTAAGTTTAGGATTTTGTCGTAAGTTAGTTCTGTGAATCGGGCCCAATGAGTTTAAGCCACAATAAATCACACGGCAGTGCCAACATTTCACCTCTCCCAGGGGGTGATGTTAAATTCACCAAGCCCGGAAATGACTAGGAATACAGAGTGTTCAAGAACAGCCCAGCCCCGATCCCAATAATTGGCGTAACTAAAAGGTACAGTTTCTTATATCCTCGGAGCTTGGGACAAAGCTTAGGACTTGGTTATTGTTAGCTTACTTGTCGGCATGCCTCCCGCCTTTCTTTTGTGACGGTGGGCATCCCAAAGCCCCCTGACGGAGAATATCATTAGGCGACAAATATCAACATTTAGAAGCAGCCCCCAACCGGGGGGTCGCCTAACCAAAAGACAACAAAACCCCCCCTTCCCTCCCCCTCCCCCTCCATGGTGGCGGCAACAACCGTACACTGTACGTAACTGATAGCAGGAATGGCAGCTCAGAATTGAAAGAGATGGAGAGCCCTGATGGCCGAAGGACAGACAGCTGATGGTAAGCCTCTAGAGAGGTAAGTGACCAGTGGACCCCAGTTGAATTCAAAGTTCTTAAAGTCATCTCTGAAAATGTCCGACATTCGCTCCAAGCTAAGCAGCTTCCAGAGTCTAGAATGCCAAAGAGAGATCGCCAGAGCCTCCCTCTTCTTCCAAGCCGCCGCCAAAGTAATCTTTGCTGCCCTTATACAAAGCCACATAATTTTCTTATCAGCTCGGGTCTGGTGCTCTAGGGATGGGTCCCGCAACCCCAAAAGGACCCCCGCCATGGATGTCGGGACAGGATATCCCAGCATGTCCTTCATGTGCGCGAGTATTTCTTCCCAATAAGGGCGAATGGTCGGGCAATCCCACCAAATATGTTGAAAGTCCCCCAGGAACCCACATCCTCTCCAGCATCTATCAGAGGTGGTCGGGAAAATTTTGTGAAGCCTGGACGGGTGGAGATACCAATCCATCAGTGTCTTGAGATGGGCTTCCCTGAGATCAGAGGAGTGATTGTGTCTTGCAATATCTGTCCAGAGGTGCCCCCATTCCTCCTCAGAGATACCTCGTTGTATCATTTCCTCCCACATGGACATGTATCGCGGGCGCGGGGAGAGTGTGGTGGTGAGCAAGAATTTATAGATGAATGAGATCGCCCCCCTCATAGCGGTGGACTTAGTGAGGAAGGACTCAAACTTCGTAAGAGGGCGGGTGGCTGCCTCCCGCATTGGAGGTGATAGGGCCCAATGCATTAACTGGGTATAGTGGTATCATTCCGTGTTCCCTAAGCCATAGTCTCTCTGACAATTGTCAAAGGTGAGGGGATCGAAATTGTGGAAGAGATGAGTCAAAGCTACGCATCCTCCCTCCCTCCAAGCATCGAAGGGTCCCTCCTTTTGTCCCGGCGGGAACGCAGGAGTAAAATGGTGCGGTGTAAAGGGTGAGGGGAATGAGGTCCAGCGACCATCCCCCGACACTGTGTCCCAGACTTTTAAGGTGGTGCGGGTGGGGGTGGCAAGGTAGGTATTCTTGGGTCTGTCTCGTTTTGGGCGCCATATCAAGTCCCAGATAGTCCTCCCCGCCACGCTACGGTCCATATGGAGCCAGTGTTTGTCAGATTCCCCTTTTGACCACTCGATCAGGACTCTTAACTGTGCTGCTTTGTAGTACAATTGGATGTCTGGAAGTCCCACCCCACCCTCCGCCCTGGAGCGACGTAATAGGGAATAGGAGAAGCGCGCACGTCTCCCCTGCCAGATGAAATTTAAGATCATAGTTTTGATGCGACGGAAGAAGTCTCCACCGATCTCAATAGGTAAGGCCTGGAATAAGTATAGTAGTTTCGGGAGGAGAGTCATTTTTACCGCGTGTATCCGGCCGAGCCATGACAAAAAAAGAGGCTTCCACTTTATAAGTTCCGTTTGTATACGTGTAACAGCAGGCGGGAAATTGGCTGCGTATAGCCCCTCCACCGACGGAGTTAGGTGTATGCCCAGGTATTGTATAGAGGAGGAAGACCACGAGAGCGGGGTAAGAGATTGTAGCACTCGGACCTCTGACTGCGGTAATGTAAGGTTGAGAATATATGATTTACTGTAGTTTATTTTAAAACCTGCGACCATCTCAAAACGGTCTAGTTCAGACTGTAAAAGTGGGAGGGACGCGGCCGGGTCTGAGAGGGATAGAAGAACATCATCCGCGAAAAGGGAAATTTTGTGAGTGTCCCCTGCAAAAGGTATCCCTTGGATCATAGGGTTAGTTCTAATTGCCATAGCGAGTGGCTCAATGCTGAGGGCGAAGAGTAGGGGTGAGAGAGGGCTCCCTTGTCTGGTGCCTCTAGAGTGCATGAAGGAAGGTGAGTGTAGCCCGTTGATCACCACCCTAGAGCGGGGCTGCTGATAATTAGCTCGTATCATGGTTAAAAATTTAGGTGAGAATCCGAATGCCGTGAGGGTGTGGAAGAGAAACGACCAGTCCACCCTGTCAAACGCTTTCTCAGCGTCTAGGCCTACCAATACAGCTGGGATCTGGCGTCTATTGGCCTTTTCTATAAGGTGGATAATTCGACGGGTGTTGTCGTGGGTTTGACGGCCTTTAATAAACCCTGATTGGTCGGGATGTATGAGGTCAGGCAATATGTCGTTCAATCGTTTGGCTATGATAGAGGAGTATAATTTAGCATCTAAATTTAAAAGCGCGATGGGCCTATAAGAGGCGCAGTGCTGGGGATCCTTCCCAGGCTTAGGTATCACGGATATCGTGGCCTCAGTCATGGAGGCAGCAGTCCCCCCCTCTTCCGCCATCTTATTAAACAGCCGCGTGAGGTGGGGGCATATATCGGGAGCAAATGTTTTATAAAAAAGAGCGGTATACCCATCGGGGCCTGGAGCCTTGTGAGGTTTAAGGGCTTTAATAGCGAGGTTAACTTCCTCGTAGGTGATAGAAGCAGTAAGTGAGTCATTCCGATCGTCAGAGACCTGAGGTAAGGTCATGGTCCGGGGGAAGTTCTGCTGGGCTTCTACATCTAACAGATCTCTAGAATAGAGATTTTCATAAAAGGTACCGAAAATTTCAGCTTTGCCCTCGTCGCTGTGTGTAACCTCTCCCGAGGGTCCCCGAATCCCGCTGATGTACTCCCTCTCTCTTTTATCCCGCAGCTGCCTTGCCAAATGTTTCCCGATCTTATTGCCCTGAGTATATGAAAGTTGGCGTAGTTTGAGGAGTGTGTACTCCGCTCTATTATTGTAAATAGCCCGCAGCTTGCCGCGTAGCGCTGTCAGATTACGGAGAGTTTGCCTAGAGGGGTTAAGTTTGTGGTCGTGTTCAACCGAGGCCAATTCGCGCTCCAGTTGTTCCCTCTCCCGAGCACGTTGCGCATTGAGCGCCGAATTAAGGGCGATGCATTTCCCCCGGAAGACCGCTTTAAATGCGTCCCACGTATTAAATTCTGACGTATCCTCTGGTTTGTTAACGTCAAAATATTCCGTAATGGTTTCTCTGAGTTTAGTGCAAGAGTCCTTATCCCGTGTCAGCGCGGCCGGGAAGTACCACCTGGGCGTCGCCGGAGCGCCTACCCCCCAGGACAAGCTAATGGTGAGGAGACTGTGATCCGAGACAGAGAGCGGGAAAATCCTGGATTCCTGCAGAGATCCCAGCAGGGATTGGCTTATAAAAATATAGTCCAACTGGGAATACGTGCGGTGGATGTGGGAATAAAAAGTGTAATCCCGGGTGAGTGGGTAAAGAGTGCGCCAGGCGTTCGAAGAGGCCCATGTCGTGGATGCGCTGCTGAGTGTCAGGAGAGAAGGAGCCCACGTCGGAGCGCTGTGAGTGTGAACTGTCCATTCCCCCTTGCCACGTCAAATTAAAATCCCCCATGCAGACTACCGGCCCCTCCATAAAGTCCAGCAACCTCCCCATTAGTGTATGCAAAAATGACGCCTGTCCGGTGTTAGGAGCGTACACTGCCACGAATGTGCAAGTCTTCCCTTGTAAGCGACCCTTGGCCATTATCCATCGGCCATCTTTATCACTGAGGACCTCTATGGGTTGGAATTGGAGAGCTGAACGAAACATCAACGCCACCCCTCTATGCTTCGTAAGAGCCAAGGACCTATAGATTAATGGGTATTGTTTGTGTTTAAGGCGAGCGTCATCAGTTCTAGCTAGGTGGGTCTCCTGGAGGGCAACGACATCCAGGTGGTGATCAATGATATACTTCCATACTTTTTGGCGTTTCTGAGGGGAATTAAGGCCCTTAACGTTCCAGGTTGCAATGGTGAGTGTCATGGCATCAAAGGTAAAAACATCAACGCTCTAAAAATCTCCCCCGTCCCATCACATCCCCCGCCCCCTCCCAGCCCACAAGAATCAAGTACTGCTGTCTCACTGAGATGGCCAAGGCCAAGACGTCAAATATCCTGCCGTAGCTAAATGTTAAAAAGCCGCCACCATGTCCCACCCCTATCCCCCCAAACCCCCCAACAAAAGAAAAAAAACATTAGATAAAAAGGCATAATCAAAAAATATTTCTTAGTTTCCCGCCGGGGGTTGTAACGCCACCACCGGGTTTAGGAGGGACAACGGGTCCGAGGGCCCGGTCCACGTCCGCTCCGGCACCAAGTAACATGCAGAGAAAGCAAGAAAAAGAAACCTGCATCGAAGTTTGGCTGGAGGTTTTCCACTCAAGGAGGACCAAGCCTGATAGGCAAAAAGGCATGCGGGCTCCCGCCGAAGGAGCAAGGCCCGGGCGCTAGCCTAACCCCTCACAAAAGACCCCTCAGAAGGGTAATCAGACCCTCCAGGCCAATATAACAGGAGAAACCCAAGAAAAGCACTGATCTTACATCTAGGAAGAAGAGAGTCCCCGTCCCCACTCTCCACCAGCAGGGGCCCCGGAGATCCGGAACCAGGCAAATCCAAGGGATGGTAGGTGAAGTAAGCACCAGGTCCCCCCAGGCACCAGCTCCCGGAGAGGCGGAAGCCCCACGAGAGGTGAGATCGTGACCCCCCCTCTCCACAATAGGCGAGATCACTTCAACAATGTCCCAGACCTGAGCAACAGGAGCCCATCAGCGGTCCCTCCGGGAGACCGCAGTCCATGCCGTAGTCGTCGGGGGCCCCGGGGAGACCTCTCGGCCGCCGCCCGCGCGGAGCCAAGGTCCTCGACCGGAAGGCCCAGCAGCTCCAGCCCCTCCTTCAGATCAACGACATGGCGACGTTTGTTTTTGAATTTGAAACTGAGTCTGAAGGGGTAGGTCCATCTGTATCGTATGTGTTCATCCCGGAGCTTAGCCGTGATGGGTCTGAACAATTGCCTCCGCGCCAAAGTTGACGGCGCAAGGTCTTGGTAGATGGCGCAGGAGTAGTCTTGGAAGGAGACGGCTCCCTTTGTTCTGGCCGCTTGCATCACCGCTTCCTTAACCATGAAGGAGTGAAACTTCACCAGAACGTCCCGCGGCCTCTTCTTCTCGCCAGTTTGCATACCACCCACTCGATGTACCCTGTCCAATTTGATTTTAGGAGCCTGGGGCGCCAGGAGCTCAGCAAACAGCCCCTCCACGAAGGCCGCCAAATCAGACCCCTCCGCACCCTCCTCAAGATTCCGGATTCTTATATTCTCCCTTCGTGTTCTATTTTCGAGGTCCTCCGCCTTGAGCTGCGTCAGGTGTAATTGGTCGCGGAGAGTGCGAATATCCTCCCGCATTTCGGTAGAGGTTCATTCCTGCTCTTGATGCTGTGCCTCTAAGTCCAATACCCTGGCGCCCATCGAGTCCATATCCTGCCGGAGAGAGGACAAGCGTTCCGTTAAGTCTGTCCGTAGTTGGTCCATAGAGGATTTGATATCTTGCCCCAACTCAGTACGCAAGTCACTTTTGAATTCCTGAAACATGGCAAGGAAGTACGCCTTCGTGAGCGCCATAGCTGGAGCTTCGGTGTCACCCCGCAGCGTCGGACGCTTGTCCGAGGGAGCAAAGAAATCCGAGACTGTTCCCGTCGTCCTGCCCGGTACCCTCTTCGGCGGCATATGGATGTGCCCAAGACGTCCAAGGGAGCCCAGTCAGCATGGCAACGGCGGATGAGGTCTGTGTCCGCAGGGGCCGGCAGGACGGAATGGGCAGGGGGGGACCCCGCAGGACGTCAGGGTCCAGCGGCGTCAGGAGCGCTAGGATCCCAGGTTCTCGAATACCTCAATCATGCAGCAGCCCCTCGGAGCTCCGCCGGCACCGTCGTGCGGGACTGCGACCATCCCCGGTGGACAGCTAGTGGGAATCGTGGGCAGTACCCTGCTCATCCAGGTCAAAGGGTAGTGCGAACCCCATGACAAAGCCAGCAGTCACCACCACAGCGCTGAAGCCGCATGCCCCCCCGGGCAGCACAAAGGCAGAAGCATGAGAACCTCACACTGGTCCAAGTGAGCTAGCTGTAGATGTGGGAGACACCACCGCAGTCAGACCGTCTCCAGGCTCCACAACTCCATGCAAGACAGGCCTGTCTCCCCGTGGATCCAGGCACAGCACTCAGCATGGGGCAGCCGCCCGCGGCGTCAGGAGGCTCCAACACTGCAGGTCAGGTGCTAGGCGCTGATAGTGGCTAGTCCCCGGAGACCTCTCCCACGGGGCAAGCGACACTCCCGGCCGCCATTGCAGGGTCAGGCAGGCGCGGGTAAAACGGCGGCAGCGGGAGCCCCCCCCCGGAGCGGCGCTGTCAGCGGGGCAAACTTACTGATGGCGGCAGCGGGCGGTGCGCACCAGGGACAGTCATGCCATGAATGCCACCCTCGCGTGGCAAGCGTCACTCCATTCCACCATCAAGGGGTCAGGCAGGCGCGTGTAGTACATTCACAGCGGGGCCCCCCTCCGCGCGGTGTCACCGGCAGGGTCAGACAACTCCGGCGTCGACAGTCATTGTGCCCGCCAGACGCTCTCCTTCAGTCGGACCCCCTCCGGGGGCCCATCTCCGCCGGCGCCGCCAGCAGAGCTCCGCCCGCCATCTTGAGTGTCCAGGGGCCTCTCCCGTTCTCCCCATATTCCAGCCGTCCCCGCAGACTGAACAGGAATCAGCGCAGCCCCGCCAGTGCCCCACACCCTCCGCTGCCGGCAGGGGTCCTCAGGCGGATCGCAAGAGTCCTCCAACCGCCAGGCATAGGGCCAGAGCAGCGCGTGGACCGGGAGCCGAGACGGTCTACGTCCGATCGGCCATCTTGCCCGGCCACCCCCCAAAAAAATATTTTTAATTTCTAAATTTACATTTCAAAATTAAATCATTAATTTTTAATATTTATATAATTTTTTTTAAATTTAGTTAAAAATACTCCCCACCCTTATCCCCTATAAACCCAACATCCCGCTCCTAAAAATATATTTCTAAATTCTACATTTAAATTTCAATTTTTTTTTTATATTTATCAATTTATAATATATTTTTACCCACATTTTTAAAACACTCCCCACCCTTATCCCCTATAAACCCTACATCCCGCTCCTAAAAAATATTCTACATCTAATTTTTTTTTAACATTATTTAAATAATATAGTACTACAAACACATTAAAAAAAAATATCATACGATATTTTTACAGAACGATATTTTTTCATTCGATATTACATACTTCGATATTTTTGATTACACTTAAAAACGATATTTTTTACATCGATATACAGAACATCGAGATTTAATCCCATCAATATATAAAACTCGATATTTCTGTATATCGATATATAAATTTCGATATTCAGACTACTTACCGCGAGGAACACCTGCACCACCTCTGGAAAGTGGTGAAGGCTCTACAGAGGGCAGGCCTCACGATCAAGGCAAGCAAGTGCCAGATCGGGCAGGGTTCAGTTGTGTACTTGGGAAACCAGGTAGGGAGCAGCCAGGTGGCACCCCACTGATTAGCTGATTAGGATGATTAGGATGGCGGTCGGAAAACCTCCCCGACCGCCATGGTAGCGGGAAAAGACCGCCCGCATGGACCGCAACATAACCGCCGGTCGAATTCCGATGGCCCGCGGTCTAAATCCGACCGCGGCGGTAGGATCGCGGGCTTTAACATTGCGGCGGTTGCTGCTGCCCGCAGCACCGCCGCGATGTCGAAAGGAGCATGTCCTCCATTTCCCTGCACTGCGTGGCAGGCACTGCACAGTGCCTGCCACCTGGTACAGGGAAATGTAGGGGGGGACCATGGGTACCCCCCCAGTGCACCCACACTCCCCCAACACATTGGGGGCCCGCAACGGGCCCCCGGAAGACAATCTCCGCCTGCCTCTCCATGGTGGTTTGACCCCTGCGGAAAGGCTGGCTACCACCGGCATCCTAATCGTGCCGTCAGAGCCTGCTCGGCACCGCCACCATTATCCTGGTCCTGCTCCGTCCGCCAGGCAGGAGTGCGGATGGCAACCGGCGGAAAAGCGGCGGTCGGAATTTCCCACCGCCGCGGTCACCACCGCCATCCTAATCTGACCAGCGGTTTTCTGGGTTGCTATCGCAGGCGGATGTCCACCGCCGACCCGGCGGTCGCCACCGCCGGCCCGTCTGTGGACATCCGCCCGCCATCCTAATCAGCCCCATTGATATTATTCTGGCTTGGGAACCCCCCAATACCCACACAGAGGTGAAAGCCTTCTTAGGACTCACCGGGTATTACAGGAGATTACAGGAGATTTGTCAAGGGCATGGCTCCATTGTTGCCCACTTGACAGAGCTGACTTCCAGGAAGCAGCCCAGGAAGGTGAACTGGACTGACATCTGCCAAAAAGCTTTTGATGCCCTGAACTCTGCCATGTGCACGGCGCCCGTGCTCAAGGCACTGAACTTCTCACAGGAATTCGTGGTGCAGACAGATGCTTCAGAGCATGGTGTGGGGGCTGTGCTCTCACAGCTAAACGAGGAGGGCCTAGACCAGCCTGTAGCCTTCATTAGTAGGAGGTTACTTCCACAGGAACAGAGGTGGAGTGAGATTGAGCATGAGGCTTTTGCTGTGGTCCTACTTGTTTGGGACTCACTTCCGGGTTAAGACCGACCACAGGCCCCTCAGATGGTTGATGCAGATGAGGGGTGAGAACCCAAAGTTGTTGAGGTGGTCCATTTCCCTACAGGGGATGGACTTCATGGTGGAACACCGCCCTGGTACAGAACACGCCAATGCTGATGGTCTGTCCAGGTTTTTCCGCCGTAGTGAAGAGGACTCCCAAGAGGGTGGGTAGTTCTCCCCACATTTCAGCTAGAGGGGACACGTGTTAGACCTTGCATCATTGGCGTGGGTTTCCCCTGTATTTTTGCCTTTGCCTCCTGTGTTTTTGCTGTGTGTTGGACTTCGTTTTGCTGGTCTAGATGCTTTGGGCACTTTGCCACTGCTGTTCAGTGCCAAAGTGCAAGTGCCCCCTTTGTAAATTGATGTTATGGATTGGTGATTCCATGATTGGCATATTTGATTTACTAGTCAGTCCCTAGTACAGTGCACTGTGTGTGCCCTGGGCCTGTAAATCAAATGCTGCTAGTGGGCCTGCAGCACTGATTGTGCCACCCACATAAGCAGCCTGTAAATGTAACTCAGGCCTGTCACTGCAGTCTCTGTGTACAGTTTGGTACTGCCATGTCAACTTTGCAAGTGCACCCACTTGCCAGGCCCTAACCTTCCCTTTTCTTACATGTTAGTCACCCCTAAGGTAGGCCCAAGGTACCCCTGTGGGCAGGTGCAGTGTATTTGAAAGGTGGGACATGCCCTGATGTGTGTGGCATGTCCTGGTAGTGATTTACTGCCAATTTCGTTTTTTACTATTGTAAGGCTATCTGTCCCCTTAGGATAGAATGGGGAGTATGCTCATAACATCTTATGAGTATTACTGCCCATGGGAACAAGATAGGAAAATAAGTTTGATATGCCTGAACTCAGAATGTTATGATGTATCTTTTAAGGAGGGTGATTTTTATATTTTGGGTTTGAAAATACCACTTTTAGAAAGTGGCTATATTCTTGCCCAACCATCCAGTGTGCCTCTGCTAGGTTGTGTATTGACTGTCTGGCTTTGGAGTGACAGGGGCTTGGGATGTGCATTCTGTTCAGACAGCCACTTGGGGGAGGTTAGGTGTGTCCTGTCTTTCCAGGGTGAGTCAGGGCTGGGCTGAATAGGCCTGGGCTGCATTCAGAGTAGGGGGAGGAGATTTCGTTCACACCTGAATGGGCCAAGTCTGTCAAGGACAATGCTGTGTCCTCCTCCTGCCAGAAAGCTGCACCAGAGAGGACAGAACTGGTTTTGGCTGCGCAAAGAGCTTCTCTGCCACAGAGAACAAAGGATTTGGTATTATAAAAAGAGGGTCCCAGACCCCAGACTTTTAGATCACTTCTGGAAATCAGGAGGAACCTTTGCCAAGGAGAAGAGCTGGAGAAACTGAGGAGGAATACTGCCCTTGTGCTGTTTGCTGTCTGGGGTTGGCCTGCGGTAACTACTTTCTGCCAAGGAAAGGAGAAGGACTTTGCTGTTTGCTGTGTCCCCTGCTTGAGGAAGATCTCCAAGGGCTTGAAATAGAGCTTGCCTCTTTTTCTGAAGTCTCAGGGACACAAAGACTTCACCCCCAGTCCCCCTGAACTCCTTTATGGGAGTTCTGACTTGCTGAGAGGTGCCTGCCAGTTGTTTTGGGACTGGGAACGGCAAGAACTGTGAAAATCGATGCATTGCCTGTTTCCGACGCATCACAGCGGTGTGAGAGAACATTTCCGATGCATCGCCTCCTCAGAAGAATCGATGCAGCGCCTGCTCGTGGCTGAAGTGTCTGCTGTGCGATGAATCCTGTGCACCGATCTCCGATGTCCGAGATCACCGCACCAATTCTGACGCAGGCCCGGTTGGAGAAGAACTGACGCATCGCACCGGATCGTTATGAAACGCATCGAAGCGTCAAGTCTGTCGCATCGTTGGGGGACGCAGTAAGAAAGCGACGCTTCACCTCCCCACGCAGTAAGAAACCGACGCATCACTTCCTCTCAAGTAAGGAACCAGCGCATCGCCTCCCCTGTGTAGCAGTAAGGAACCGACACATCACCTCCCCCGGAGCAAGGAGCCAAATCATCACCTTCCCTGAGTGCAAGGAACTGATGCATCACCTTCACTGCGGCCCTTTTTGCTTGCATTTTTCGACGTATCCAAGGTACTTTGTCTAAAAGTGTTGCATCCCACATTTTCTTGGAACAGAACTGTTTCTACCTTTTAAGAATCATATTTTTAGTACTGTATTGTGGATTTTTGTCGTTTGGTCTTGTTTTGGTTTAGATAAAGATTACCTATTTTTCTAAACTGATGTGGTGTCCATTTGTAGTGTGTTGGACTTGGCCCTTTTTGCAGGGTCATCCCTAAACTTTTTGCCTTTCTCCTAGCCTTTTCTCTGACATGGTGTTGGTGGTTTTAGGCCTCTGGGCACTTTAGCACTGCTGTCCAGTGCAAAGTGCGTGCGCTCTCTGTGTTACATATGGTAAGATTGGTCTACACCTGTTTTGGCCTATTTAATTTACCTGTCAGTCCCTTGTAAAGTGGTATCTCAGATACCCAGGGCTGGTAAATTAAATGCTACTGGTGGGCTTGCAGCGCTGATTGTGCCACCCACCAAAGTAGCCTTGCAAACCTATCTCAGGCCTCTGCCATTGCAGGGCCTGTGCGTGCAGTGTTACTGCCGCTGTGACGTGGCACCTAAAGTGTGTGTCATGTCTGTGACCCCCCTTTTACTGCATGTCAGTCACCCCTAAGGTAGGCCCTAGCTAGCCCTATGGGCAGGGTGCATTGTAGGTAAAAGATAGGACATGTACCTTAAGTGTGTGACATGCCCTGGTAGTGACAAACAGCCATTTTGGTTTCTCACTACTGTGGGGCTGCCCTCCCATAGGAATGCATTGGGGATTGCCTGATAAGTGTTTCAGTGGTAATTCCTGATATGAGAGGAGCAGCGTGGTCAAGTTTAGTATATTTGGAATTGTCATAATAAATGCTGCGCAATGGTGTGCGCAGATTTATTATAACTATTTTAGCAATGCCACTTTTAGAAGTTGGCATTTCTGTGTGCTATGTGTCTGCCTGCCTGATGTGAATTGCATGTCTGGCTTTTGAGTGACAGGGGCTGGGAGGTGTGTGTGGCTCCAGGAGGGGCAGGGTGAGTCAGCACTAGGCTGAATGGGACCACTGCATTGGGAGTAGTGGGAGGAGTAATCCCCTGACCCTGAATAGGTCTGTGCCTAGCCTGTACAATGCTGGCTCCACCCCCTGTGGTGTGTCTGATCACTGAGCCCCCACCTCACAAAGGGGAAGAGGAGCCTGGTAAACAGAGTGCTCCAATTCCCCCCTGAACCAGTTTTTGCTGGTTCCCCCAAGCCCTGCACTGCAGACAAAGGAGAAAATGAGTATACGTATAGGGGCTCTGACCCCATGTTTGTGTGCTGTTTTTGGACTTGCTGGGGGCTTGCTGCTGCTGGGGGCCCAGGAGGAGCCGCCACAGGGGCTTGCCTCCCTGCTGGAGGGCCCTGTGTGCTGGCCTCTCTGAGCCCAGCTATGCCCCATGGATCTTTGGACATCTAGCGCCTCGTGAGCGCTGTGCTTTACTTTCCCAAGGAGAAGAGAGTGCTGGGGCTTCGCAGCGCTAAGCTGCCCATCGTGGAGGAGGGAATCCCCGGCGTAGGGATTCCCCCGTGCTATGAACGAGGCGGGAGCCTACCCCGCATTGATGCTTTTTAGAGGGTGCCCACCCCGCATTTATGCTTACTTAAGCAGCGGGTGCCCACCCCGCGTTTGCCTTTATTTTTGCAGGTGCCCACCCCGCATCTGTGCCTATTTTAAGAAGCGGGTGCCCACCCCGCATTTCTGCTCACTTTTTAGATGGGTGCCTGCCCGCATTGCCGTGGATTCAACTAGCGGGAGCCCACCCCGCTTCATGCATATTTTTCGCGGGTGCCACCCCGCATTTGGTATTTACGAGTGGGTGCCCACCCCGCTCTTTGAATTTATTTTGCCGGCGGGAGCCCACCCCGCATTGCCCCGGAGAACAGGAACGCCGCACCTCCATGCGACGTGGAAGACAGGCAGCCTTGCCTGACCTGGGGCATGCCCAGCAGAAGAGCTGGAGCCTCGCAGGAAGTCAGGCCGAGGAAGGTGGGGCTCCCGTGTGGTGAGGAGTGCCCTGCGTGCACTGGAGAAGGAGAAGAGAGTCCCTGAGGAGTGGGGGCTCTCCGCACGCCTGCCGCCTGGACCGGAGGAGTCCTGCCCAGAGCCCGGTGAGTGGGGGCTTGAACCCGTGCTAGCTCTTAGTTCTGAGCGGACCCGCAAGAGAGCAGGCCGCTCCAACGATTGGGGGCCATTTGTTTTACCAAGTCCCGGAATGGGGCTTGGGTGCATTTCGAGGCACATGGTCGGTGCCTGAGCGGTCCCACAGGGTAGCGGGCCGTTCCAACGTTGGGGGCAGATTTGTTTAGAGAGCCCCAGGGCAGGGCCTCTTTATTTTATTCACAGCTGCGCCGCACCAGCGGGGGCAGCTGCAACGTTGGCCGCATTTTTGTTGTAGAGTTCCCGTGTGGACTCCTGAGGGCACCAAAGCACCAGTGCCTGATTCTTTATTCCCACAGCTGCCCCGCCTGATAGAGGGCAGCTGCAATGATTGGGCACATTTATTTATAGGGCACAGTGAGTGCCAGTGCCCCCAGTATCTTCCCAGCTGCACAGCAATTAGTGGCAGCTGCAACGTTTAGGCCTGCGCAATTGCACACTTTTGGATTATGCTGCATTGGCAGCACGCCCTGACATTGTGGACATAGGGCATTTGAGCCCTCTGAAAAGGCCAGTTGGCCAGGGGGACAGTGTTAGGTTGATAGGGCGCCAGGCCCTAATGTGATTTATGTGGTGCCCAGGAAATGTGATTTATGATTATGAGGGTATTTGCATACTGTGTTTATGTTTAGGAGGTTATTCTCTAATCTGTGGTTTATGCTTGTGAGGTTATTCTCTACTCTGATTTATGCCTCTAATGTGATTTATGATTATGAGGTTATGGTCTAATATGTTTAGGCTTATGATGTTGGCGCAGAATGTATTTTACGCCTAATGTGATGCTGATTGCATACTATAATTTATGTTGCAGGATATAATGCTGAGTACAGTATTTCACCAGTCATTACTGGTTGTGTTCTACATTTATTATTTGTGCTTGTGATGGTTCTGACAGTGGCCCAATTGGCCCTGTCATGTGTATATAATCCCCTGTAAATATTGCCTAGTGCCCGTTGGCACAGTGTATATTGTGTGATTACTATTCTAATGTGGTTATGATAATACAAAGGCTATTTTTATATATAACCTTGTGTGGAGTTCCTTTTGTGGTGTGCCTAGTGTGTTGCTGCTGTGTGTGTGTTGCACAAACGCTTTACACATTGCCTCTGGGATAAGCCTGACTGCTCGTGCCAAGCTACCAAGGTGGTGAGCAGGGGTTATCTTCAGCGTGTAACTCCCTTGCCCTGAGTAGAGCTGTGGTTTCTGCCTGGCTTAGGCGCACGCCCTAGCCAACCAGAAATCCCATTTCTAACATAGTGTTTTTACTGTATTACTGTATGTGTTCACAAATGCTTTACACACTGCCTCTGAGATAAGCCTGTCTGCTCATGCCAAGCTACCAAGTGGGTGAGCAGGGGTTATTTTAGAAGTGTATCCCCTTACACTGACTAGAAGCAAGGGTCCCTATTTGAACAAAGGTAACTACCTCTGCCAACTAGAGACCCCCATTTCTAACAGTGTATATTTGTTCAGTGATGAAAATATTATGGGACTAAGGACTGAGGCCCATATAACATATGTAATGGATACGAATATGCCTCACAATTCCGCAGCCTGTCACCCCGCATGTGGGTACAACGCGGTCGTTACCTCAACCGCGTTGTAACAATGCATACCATTACCCCGCAAGTCGTAACAACAACTTGAGGAGTGGGCGCTGGATGTTGGAATAGTATAATTTACTATTCTAACTCCAGTCTGTGCGGACAGTAGGGAAGGTGTTGGATTTTAAATCCAACACCTTTTTCCCCCCTCCGTAAGTCGTTGTTACGACTTACGGGGTAATGGTATGCGTTGTTACAACGCGGTCGTGGTAACGACCGCATTGTAACCACATGCGGGGTGACGGTTTCGTGGTGAAGGTTGTTCACCAATGGATACACATTAAGCCACCACAGAGCTCTTCAGTAATACATAGCGTGTAAATGCCATTTCAGTGACAACACACTTAAGCGTAGGTATTCCCAAATTTGCCTGGGCACATCCTACAAAAATCTGGGAATTCCCATTGACCAAGTGTACCACCAAATGTAAGATAGAGAACGAAGACGACTCAGTTAATAGGGCAAAGGGCTTTGAGAAGAGCAAGGAGGCTCCAAAGGAGCCACCATTGCCCCTCATTCCCTTGTTATCCTCACATAGCCATGCTGATGGATACTGTGACACAGAACTAGGGGCATCATTCCGATGGCGGGTGGACAAAGTCCGCCCGCCACATAATAGCAAACGGGACCGCCCGCAAGAGGTTCGGCGGTCCCGCCATGTCTATTAGGATGCCACCGCTACGGTGGCATCCCACATCATATACATTGCGGCGGCCGGTGCTGTGAGCAGCACCCGCCGCAATGTGAATGAAGCATGTTGCGCATTGGCATGCACAACATGACAGGCACCGCGCGGTGCCTGCCACCCTGTGCATGCCAATGTAGGGGGGCCCAAGTGCACCCCCCCTCTTCTCCGGGGGCCCAGAACGGGCCCCCATTGCAAAAGACCGTATGCCTTTCCATGGCGGCATTGCCGCCATGGAAAGGCACATCTCCGCATGCATCCAAATATGGATGAAGGTGTCTTGCAGACACCACCACCATGTTATGCCCCTTTTCCGCCCGGTCGACGAGTCGACTGGCAGAAAAGCGGCGGACGGTCTTTCCGTCCGCCGGGGTCCCCCCGTCATCATAATATGGCGGGGGAAATGGAATGCGGGTGGTGTAAAATAGCGGGCCGATCGCCACCGCCATATGGGCGGTGGCGATCCGCCCGCTATCATAATGACCCCCTTGGTCACATGGATGGGGGCTACCAAGGTGGTTCTGTCATGAAGTGACACATCTGGAGGCTACTAAGAAACATGCTGCAGTAAAAGGCTGGATCCAAAATGGAGTGTACTCTTATGCTTCCCATCAAAGACCCAGGGTCACCCTTTTTATACTGGCAAACCAGAGAGTGAAACTATTTCACTCTTGTGGTTGGCAGGGCCATGGATCCACATGATCACGCTGATACAGTGGTTTTCGGAAGACTAGAAGTTGGATTGGCTGGGGGGGCATGGCTTGCACCCAAGGAAGGTGGCGGTGTTCCCGTGACTCACCGGGTAACGGCGGTGAAGAAGAAGGATTTCGCGGTATGTTCGGAAGAATAGGAACCGCCGGAAAGCACACGCGGCCGTCGGAGCACTAGAGGCAGACGGCGAAATACGTTTTGTCACCTGCAGAGACGGCTTCCTGTCATCTATTCTACTGATTCCTCACAGAGCGGTATGACGCCCGCCATTTTAGAAGTGCTCGCGAGGTGAGAGGAACCGCTCTCCCTGCGAGGCTTCCCTCTTCAATGACTCTCACTGCATGCAAGGTTTCGTCCTTTTTTTTTTTCTCTCTCTCGTTTTTTCTTTTCTTTAGGGGCAAATTGCTTTGAAGTGCTGCAGCTGCTGAGTGCCCTCAGGGAATTATCATTCTGAAAGTGGATTCAAGTCTCCTCACTTCCTAAGTCTGGGTCTGTCGACCATTTTGATGTTGAGGCAACAGTTCCCTTCTTCTTGCGCGCTCTACATTTGAAGCTTACTTGAATCTCTCATTATGCACCGCTGAACTGGAATACATTTACGTGTTATACTTCGCTCTTCGGTTTTGCATACTTCTATTTGAGACTGTGGTGATGCATGATAATTAATTACAGTGACTTTGGTGTTTTTTTTTGATTACCTAAGGGAAGCCAATTTCTATATGTAGGCTGAAGGTGAGCAAATTATCAACTAAGTGCTCTTAATAACCTCTTGCTGCCAAATACCTGAATAACTCACTGGTTGACACTGATGATAATCTTGTGACTGAGGTGATAATTCACCACGCCTTTCATGAAATATTGGTAAATACTTTCTGGAATTCCTATCATACCTCTCTTAGCTGATATACATCCGTACATTACATCACACTCTCTAAGCGGCAAGTTCCTAATTGAGGTTGTGGCGAAATACAATTACCAATTTTAATGAGACTGCTTATTTATTCGATATTTTGAGTGAATACTTGATCTTTCAGAGCTTCATTTATTCTGAATATTGGGCCTGACCGCCCTTTGTATGGGCAGATTGAAGAAAGCAAGACCGCTGTTGGTTCCCACGAATCGCACATTTATAGTTCGCTCAAATCTTCGCGCCCACTTCACTACAATGGATGACTCTTTAAACTTGCCACCTAAAAATGTTTCCACATCTAATATTAATACTTCTTCCACAGTTAATAAAGCATCAACCAAACGGTTGAAAAAGGATCCTCCTTCTCCGCCAAAGCAAACCTCATCAGTCTCCATGGATCTTCTGTTGGAGGAAATTCGTGCATTGTGCCCATTTGTAGAAGAAACAAATTCCAAACTACAAGTCCTAACGGATGGATGGGCAAAGATGGAAGAGAGAATCACTAAAGTTGAACATAGCGTGGAATCTTTGGGATCATCCTGCGTCAAAGTTGAGGCTGTTCAATCTCAGGTCACATCTCTACAGAGACAGATTGAGAACCTTGAAAACAGGAATAGGCGGAATAATCTCCGCATATATGGTTTACCAGAGGGCTCAGAAGGCTCTGACCCTATCAGTTTCTTCAAAACGTTCTTGCCGACGGTGTTAAATTTACCTGAGGGAACTATTCTAAACTTTCAACGTGCTCATAGACTGGGTCCTCCTCACTCAACGTCTTCTAACATGAGAAAACCAAGAGCAGTTATATTATACTTTCTTGAATATACTGACCTTCTCAAGGTATTGTCAGCAGTCAGGTCCATGAAGCGAATGTCATCATCAGGTAGCAAGCTCTTTTGCTCACAGGATTATGCAAAGCCTACAGAAGATAGACATAAGGAATTCCTCACCATGAGACCAGCTCTACGCTCTATTGGAGCAAGGTTTGGTCTATTCCATCCCTGCTTGTTCAAAGTGACCTTCAATAATAACACTATTACTTACGAAGATCCAGTCAAGCTAAAAAGCTTCCTCAATTTGCACTGCCCAGAAAGAATGGACACTTCTAACACTCGCTTCAAATAACTCTTTTTGTTCTGCTTAAGAGCTCAAGCTTTTTACACTTAATACGATGACTTACTTGTAAGGTGATAGAGTGTATACCAGTTTAGTAAAACAGTTTGTTTATTGTAATTGAGGTTTCTTTTTCAGGTCGCAATCCCGTATTGTTAGTATTAAGGTTAAGAAAAATGTTTTAATTTAACCAGTTAACTGCTTAGAACGTTCCGCGCCAGTGCGGAACGTTCTATTAAGCGGGCGGGGCCGCGTCGGCCAACGGACGTGCGCAGCACTACCAAGGTAGTGCTCGCGACGGCCGTTGGCCGACAGAAGCACTTAACGGGTTAATAACATACTTTGAAGGCTCTAACTAATTTTTTTCTTCACAGGTTCCATCTTCGTATTGTTTGACTTACCCGTCTTGTATGTCGTGTGTCCTGGAGTCTTCCCCGCCTCACCTCGTGGAGTCTGGACGTGTCATCATTCCATGTGGCCTCATCCCCCCTCACCCTTTATATGTTTTGGATTTTATGTAGGTACAGTCTTTTTTCTTCCACTATTTTTAACAGTAATCTTTCTCCTTTCTACATCTCTCTTATCTTCCTTCCTTAACTTAACCCTCTATAATGTTTCTCTTTATCAATCCTCCTTCTTTTATTCTATATTCTCTTTATCCTTTCATCAATTGGTTTTCATAGATCTTATCTTCGTACTTATTGCGAGTTTCATATCTGATAATATACAGGTTATCACTGGTTCAATTTACTAAACATTCTATATGTCTCACTTATGCTTTTAAAAATTGTCACTTGGAATGTCAGAGGCTTAAATTCCCCCATCAAGAGCAAACGAGTATTGTCATACTTGTCTAAATTGGATGTTAATATAGCCTTATTACAAGAGTTCCATCTTACGGAGTCATTAAAGCTTAAAAAAAGTTGGGTGGGTGACGTTTTTTTCTCACCGGGGGATGGTAAAAGAAATGGTGTCATAACATTATGTCATAAAGCTTTAAATGCCAAACTTATCTCTCAAGAATAGGATAGTGAAGGTAGATGGCTATTTACTAATTTAATAATAGTGAAAACTCCAGTATCATTGTTTAATATATATGCTCCAACTAATGGTGATGCTTCTTTTTGGTCCCAAATTTCTCAACTACTTATAAAGTACCCCTCAGAGAATGTTATTTTTGCAGGGGATTGCAATCAAGTGATTGATCCCTTTATTGATCGCAATTCTAAGACTTTTTTTTACCTCAAATAAAACACATAAAGCTTTTTTACAAACTATAAAACAGAGAAATGTATTGGACGCTTGGAAACAATGCAACCCTTCCATGATAGAATATACTTTTTGTCTCCACCCCATCAAACGCAGTATAGAATAGACCATATCTTTATTTCACACAATGTCTCCCAATCCCTACGTTCGGCTGATATAGGTCCCATACTTATCTCTGACCATGCCCCTGTCTCGATTCAATTGGACATCCTACACCAATCAGTGCTACTTCTAGATCCCAATTTCAATGTTTCTTTTGTTTCCTTCTTTCATGAATATTTTCGAGCCAATCAAACAAAATCAGGCAAATTACTAGCTAACTATCTCAAGATTAAGAAAAATAAACTTCAAATTGAGTCCATTGTTGACGAAGACCAAATACCAAAATTCAAAGATTCCGAAATTCTCCAAGAATTTGTACATTTTTATAAATCTCTTTACACACCAGAAAATTAGCCTTTAGAAGCAGATATTATCCAATATCTCTCCTCAATTCAGAAACGTACCAACCCCCTGATGAATTTGGACCTCTTGGAAATTGACATTACGCAGATGGAAATGTTAAATGCTTTAAAGACTCTCCAAAAGGATAAAGCCCTGGGTCCTGATGGATTTACAGTTGAATTTTACTTACACTTTGCCCAAATACTTCTTCCGCACTTACACACCCTTATTTCCTCTTTTACTACATCTTGCAACTCCTCAGGTTCCTTTTTAGAGGCCCTAATATGTTTAATTCCGAAAGATGGTAAGGATCTACGATATTGCAAAAATTATAGGTCTATATCCCTAGTCAATGTGGACTACAACATTTTTTCAAAAGCGCTGGCCTTACGATTGGAATCACACTTTCCTTTGTTACTAGGTAAGGAACAATCCGGTTTTGTTAAGGGTCGTAATATTACAGACAAGACATGATTATTTTTCTACATTTCATCTAGGACACCACACTTTTCAGATCCACTAGCGGCAATTGCCTTAGACGCGGAAAAGGCCTTTGACAGAGTCAACTGGCCGTTCCTCTTTCATGTCCTTAAATGGTTTGGATTCGGCCCAAAAATCATTTCCCTAATCGCTTTACTCTACTTGAGCCCAAGGCTGCTATTTTTTGTAATGGTCTTGTGTCCCCCTACTTTACCCTAAAAAGAGGAGTACGTCAAAGCTGCCCTTTATCCCCTTTTCTTTTTAACTTAGCTCTGAAGCCTTTTCTGTCCACAATCCATCAAAATCATTCAATAACAGGGTTCATATCCAATTCCCAACAGATTAAATTAGCAGCATATGCAGATGATATATTAATGTTCATTTCTCAACCACAGACTTCACTTACAGCATTTTTGGAAGAGGTTTAAGCCTATGGACTAGTTTCGGGTTACAAATTGAATAATGAGAAATGTGAAATACTACCCTTAACCAAATATACCTTTAAAGAAGATTTTAAGATCTCCAATTTTGTATGGCATTCTAAACAAAATATTTTGGATTATGGTTTTCTTCTTCTATTAAAACATCCGTCTCTCTAAATTTTAATAAGTGCCTAGATAAATTAAAAACACTCACTATGAAATGGCATCCTCTCTATCTTTCATGGTGGGGTCACCTAGATACCATTAAAATGATGCTTACCCCTATTATTCTATACATGATATCTAATATACCAATTTCTATACCAGTCAAACTTTTGCATAAGGTCAATTCTATCCTTTTATCATTTTTATGGAACAATATAAAGCAAAGAATGTCGACACAGAAATTGATGCGGCCAAAATCAGAAGGTGGTGTAAATTTTCCCTTTTCTTTAATTATCAGAGAGTTTTTCAACTGAGGCAGTTATCGAAGTGGGTATCTGATCAATCAACCGATTTCCCATTATGGGTTGACCTTGAGACCTCATTTATAGCACCATTCTCATTTCAGGAATACCTCTCATTCACTCGCAAACCACAGAATAACTCCACACCAGTAATTAAACATTCTTGTAAGATACTAGATGCTCTCCTTCACCCAGTTCCTCATGACTTTGACACTTTCCTTACATCCACAATTTGGCATTACAAATTTATACTTGTCAACAATAAACCTATATACTGGAAAACATGGAGAAGTAAAGGTTTACTTTGGGTGCATCAGTTATTTGAACAAGGTATACTTCTTACATTCTCAAAGACACGCACCCTTTTTCACTTACCCATCTCCTTTCAACACAAATTTTCAGTCCTACGAAATGCAATTCTTGAAGTTTGCACTCAGTTTCAGTCTGTACCCCCTTCAACCCGCCATACGGATTCTACGTGGTATAATTTCATACGTATGAATCCTAAAGCTTCTGTTATTTATTCTCGCCTATCACAACCCCCATAGATAGAGATAAAACTAAAATAGAGCTTTCTAGGGAGACAGTTTTGGGCATAGATTGGCCCATTTCTCTATGAAATAGAATGTGGACAAAAATCAGAAAATCATCTAGAGCGGCAAACACTACACAGACTATCTTTTTTATTTATAATAGACTCCTTTTCACACCCGCACATTTACATAAGATACACAATGGAACTCCCAACACTTGCTGGACATGCTCTTATGAAAATGCTGATTTAAAACATATGTTATTTATATGCCTGCATGTATTCAAATTCTGGAAACAGGTTTGGGTCCAAATCAACACTCTCTTTAATACTACAGTCCCCCTTTCCTTTACCAACATTATCTTAGGGAGCTTATCAATTGATTGGAAGAAGAGACAATCGCAGGTACAAATCATTGATCTGTTACTGGCGGTTGCTATCCAGCAGATAACAAAAAATTGGAAAGACGCATCTAAATTATCATATTTAGCTTGGTGGTATGCTGTTTGTCATAACCATAGTCTGGACACGACCCTTGTATATCCTATATCTCTACGCTAAAAAACGATTACAACTATGGTCTCCTATCACACAATTTTTAGATGATAGTGCAAAAAAATCTTTTGTTCCCTCTCCCTTATTTAGTTACTAAGCCTCCTTGACTCCCTTTATATTGGAAATGACATTATTCAGTATATGAATTCGGTAATATTTATATGATTGCATATTTTAATTACATTAAGTTTTTCTTCTCATTCCTTATTGTATTAAGATTTTTATTAACCAGTTTTTCATACTCTTAATGTACTTATATTTCTTAAATGTATCTTCTTCATTGTTTTTCAGATAGAATGTGTAATTTTATTATTTTTTATCCATTCTTCTTTTACCTATGTAATATTTATTGCTCATTTGTACGAAGTATTGTTATTTATTTACCTTTCTTTCAATAAACCTATTCTTGAAGCTTAAAAAAGAAGTTGGATTGGCTGCAGTGCTGTTTGGGAAGTGGCTTGGATCAGCCACTGGAGGAATCTGTCCTTTATGGAGGATTTAATAAGTGATGTATTTAAAAGAAGCGTTACATGTGGGAGGGAGTGCCACTTGATTTTTGGGATGCCTTGTCATTTCTGTATTTTCTGTCCTCCTATTTGTGTCCTTGATATACTGTGGTATTTCCCTCTGGGTGGCTTTTTATCTGATGGTGGTTAGCTGCAAGGTGATTGGCACTTGTACATGTGATCGCGTGAGCTGAGCCAAACCTATGCTGAAAAGCAACACATATCAAGGAGTAGTGACGTCTGTAAGTAGACTGGGAGTTCGCCACTGTGTCCTCCATTGACAATGTGCTGATGAGTTAAATAGTTCTTCCTGTATTTCAACCCTATTGTTCCTGTATAACTCCCTTCTAGATGAATGGGGCATTCAGTTTATAGAATGAGTTCTTTCACTGAAAACGAAACCCGATGACTGATCTCCTCCAGGGCTCATCATGGGTGCTCATCAGTTTGCTTCATGAACTACTGCACTATCGGCTTTACTGTACCTTAGACTCATCGGATAACCTTTCACATAAGGTGTCAATGGGGAAAAACACTACAACGGCTCAGCACCTTTTTTATGAAAGCCATGTCATTTGATGCCACTACAGCGCAAAACAAAAATAAAATTATTATCGCAGTCTTTATTGCTTTCAGCAATGTTCTAGCACCAAAATGCCAGATGTGTGTCTTTTCCGATGAACAGTATCTGGAACTGTAGTGTGCAACAGATGGTAACTTTAAAACGTAAGTAAAAAAGTGCATATTCTCTTGAACTGTTTAGCTGGAACAATTTTGACTGACTACAAAAGGGGATCATTGTACATGACTGAGTGATGCAAGTTAGAGCAGTGGGAAGTACAAGCCACATACACAACACCAATGGGGCATCCATACGTTCATAGGATCAAAGAGCAAAGAAGATGGAGAAAATTCACAAGATATTTTTGCAGTAAAAGTGCCATTACGTTGGAGTAAATTTAGTTGCATACAAACTGCCACGTTAGAAAATTAGCACATACAGTTGAGGGTGCACTTTCACAATTGTGTCAATTGATGCTGTGAGTATGTGTAATGAAAATGTGAGCTGTGAGCGTGGTCTGCACCAACGTTGACAAATCATATACAACAATGATGCAGTGACACTGCACACCCCATAGGGAGTTTACACCTGCTTTCACAGAGTGCCTATGTAGCATGGGGCAGACATTAAAAAAATCAGAAACACTATAATTAAACAGAATTTGAAGAATTCTACTTTTTTTTAAAGCAGACATTCGTGCAGGATCATCAGTAAAATAACCCCTAAAACTGTATAGTAAGAACATTCAGATACCTTGCCATCGTTTTGATAAAAATGTTTGTGTATCTTCTATGTGTAATGTTAAAACTGTTGCTTTAGGAATAGTAGCGGCTCCTGGAGGGAGTGCTGCGGGGTGGTGGGCGGGGCGGGGGAGGGGCAGGGTGATGCAGCGCGCGCAATGTAATTCGTTTTATTTATTTAATTATGTACTTAGATCAGTTCGGCCGTAAGCCGGAGTTTACTACCCCCCACCCTGCCCCTCCCCTGCCCCGCCCCACCGCCCCGCAGCACTCCCTCCAGGAGCCGCTATTGTTTAGGAACATATTTTTGGGTTTTGTTTTGCTGATAACTTTTGCAAAGTCAATAGAATTTGCACGAAATTTGGCACACTGTTGGTTTATACTGCTGGGTTTTAGCATCTAAACAAGTGTGCAGATCCATCGAGGAGAAGAAAAAATAAAGGCAGGCAATAAAATAAGCATTTACCTTTTCATTTCCCACAGACATTTTTGCTCTCCACTACAGCAAAAACCATGGATCGAAATTACACCAAACTTAACATGAAAGTAGAAGGTCACTCAGAATGTTGGCTTTTTGTGATTTGATATAAATCTGTTCAGCATTTATTTTTAGGATTTAGCATTTCAGAAAGGTTTTGGTGTGATATTAAAGAGTTCACTTTCCTATAAATCTTGTTAGCTGGCTTTGCAAGTGTGAAGCCCACATATTCTATCACTAAAGTTTGAATGCTTAGATAGATTTGATCGGCTGGTCAAAAGGCATTTAGTTTTTCCACCTTTAGCAATACTCACAAATTAGCCATGCTGGGAAAAATTCTTGTGCAGGAATGGGGAGACATTGTAAGCAGTGTAGGCAAGCAAAGGACGAGAAATTCCTTATGTTTTAAGAAAATACATTATTTGAGGTGCCAAATCTGAAAATGACATAGCTACATTGCAGTTTTTTTATTTCTGCCATTTGATGCATCAACACAAACTGAGAAAGAATTTAGCATGTATGTGTCACTCGTGGTATGTTATATTTTGTGCAGATTCATTAAGGAAGGCAAACATATTTTGGGCACAAAGACTGGCTACATTCGAGGCCGTCCGGGGAGCTCCTGCTGCACATGCCCAAATGTGTTGCAGAGTGGGAGATTTCTGCACAAGAGCTAGGATTCAGGACTTGACTGTTAACTGCTGATCCACTGAATTGAGGGTTGAATGAGGGGCCTTACCTCACTGTGGGTTGGCTGAGGACTCTGTGGAATTCCATGCAGTGGAGGTGGTGGCCACAGAGGATGTCCAGTTGGCCACACAGACAGTTCGGTGAATGACCTGGCCTGTAGCTAAATCTGGGGCATATGGCCAAAGGCCCTGTGCAGCAGGGTTGGCCACAAGGGAGGGGTTGTGTACAGATATTAGCAATAGGGCAGGTGATATGGTCAAGTGTGCAGTGCACTGCCAAAGCTGTACACAGCAACGGCTGTCCACATGGAAGGTCGTGTACAAAGTCTCGGATTCACTCCGCGACGGATGTGGAAACCTTGATCTCCGGACTCATCCCGGTTCAAAATAACCCTGGGGTGCCGTCGATTCCCTTCCTCATTAACCGGCTGATTTACATCCTCCTTGATCTCTGATCCGATCCTCCATCCACCCGCCTTGGGACTTCAGCTTCGCGGGTTCCAATCGCGTGTTGACATTTTCCTTTCGCCTAATTGACTAGATTCTAATTGCTCACACATCAGTCCTGATGATGATCTTTTAATCATTAAGATCGAAACGTCATTCGACCTTACAACCAAAAACTCCTTCATTGTAATTGAATAGTTTGGAGTTTTTAGCTTGTTGTCAATGCGATGTAATGTTTTAAATGTCACTAAGCACTTTCACTTCACGCACTTGCACTTTTTGTGTGAGCACCAGAACTATTAAACGTTGAAAATTGAATGATACTCCATTTATGGTGTTAATAAATGTGATGTCATTCTGCACCTTGTGTCCTGGCATATATTGCTTAATGAGTCCTGTTTGGACTACTATTGAAAGTAATTGTTTTGATTAACTCTGCATTCATTTACAGTAGCCCAGGCTACACGAGGACTCTTGAAGCCTCCCTGAGACCACTGTTCTCCTTAACCATATTACCACCCCTGGTCTTACTACGGGGTTACCCTTGTTTTTTATACAAAGTGTACAAAGTCTAGCCACACGTCAAGCCCTTGGTGCAACCCTGGCTGCACATGATTGAAGATTGTGTGCGGCTGGGATCTGTTGAAAAGGACTCGAGTCTACACAAAATGTAGCAGTCAAAGGATGGATCCAGGTTAGTTTCATTATGTCAAACTTTGTACAATTTATTTGAGGGGAGACAAAGTTATTAGGGGTTATCTAAAAGTAGTGTTCTTATTTTAAGTTGCATAGGAGGAAAAAACATACACAATTTACCATCTTGCATCAAGATAGTACTTTACTAGGTCCTTTTTGTGGTTTTGCGTAAATCTATTCAGACGTTTTCGAAATATATCCATTACAAGAAGGTGACTGAAGAGCCTCAAAGGGGTAATACTTTGGTATATCTGTAGAGTTTAGTTGCAAATTATCAATGAATTTGGATCCAAGTGGTATATAAAGATGAATGCTTTGAAAAATAAGCAAATCTCATTGGTTCAGAGAGCATTTTTTAGTCTCAGACATTTTGATACCCATGACTGAAAATTAAGGTTTCTGCTGCCAAAATGCAATGGAAAGGATTTACACTATTTACAGATCCCATGCTGTGAAAATAAAATGTCGGGAGACATAAAGGGGCAAGGGAAGCATAGGCAACCCCAGGGAGTATCTGGGAAAGCCAAAATTCCTGAACATCCCCTTAAAATGAGAACAAAATATTGCTTGCATCAAAGGATTTGCACATCCTAGAAAAGAACCTTGGAAATGCCTGGCCAACAATATGCGAGATGCCAGACCCGCGAATACTCATGGACTTGACATCACACATAAACAATGAAAGTATAGGATGACTGAATGGACATCCCCCAATCCTGGCAGCATTTGATATTTATCTGTGGATCAGAAAAGCCATGATTATACCACTAAAAATTATTTTAAAAAGTTACATGTGGGACCTGCATTTCCAAATGGGTCCCTGCAGATCCCAACAAACTGTCTGGGCTTGTGTGTCTAGGAATGGCTTGGGGAGTCATTTTATCAATTGTTTTTATTTGAAAACAATAAAAAGAAGCGAAAATGGGCACTGAAGGCAGGAAGAATCGTCTGTCCTCTGTATCCTTTGAAACAGCTAAAGGCATAGGTGATTGGTGCAGAATGTGGCATATTTGGCTATCCCATTCATCCAGAGTACACTACAATGGCCAAAGACAATGTTCAGTAGGTACTGGGAGACAGCACAAGTGGAAGGCTGGGCCAAAATGGCCATACCTTACACCAAGTCCCCATGCCTAAAACCAAACACCATGTAGAGTGCATTCTGTGTGTGGTGCTTGACCTGGTCAAAGGAGCCCCTATGCATGGCCATACACTAGGTGCAGTGGTTCGTTTTTTGGCAAGAGGCCAGAGTATATCACTGAAAAACCAAAAAACACCTAAAAGGTTTTAAAGGGACGTCATGATTCTTTACGTAAAAAATGAAATGTTTCCTAAATACAACTGAAATGGCCCTCCTGTTTCCTGAATTCTTTTTTGTCAGCTTTAGGACTCTATGCACTTTTCCACTGGTAAACAGTGCTAAAGTGCTTGTGCTCTCCCTAAAACATGGTATTATTGGCCTACACCTAATTGGCACCATTTATTTACTTGTAAGTCCAAAGTAAATGGTACCACATATACCCAAGGCCTGTAAATTAAATGCTAATAGTGTGCCTGCAGCACTCATTGTGCCAGCCACTAAAGTTGCACTTTAAAACATGTCTCAGGCTTGCTACTGCACCCTGTAGTGCAGTTTTGAACTGCCATTTCGACCTGGCAAATTAAACCTTTTGCCAGGCCTAAACCTTCCTTTTTAATACGTATAAGTCACTGTTAAGGAAGGCCTAACAGCTAGTAGGGCAGGGTGCATGGTATTTATAAAGTAGTACATGTGTAATTAAGTTTTACATGTACTAGCAGTGAAAAACTCCTAAAGTCATTTTTCACTTTTGTAAGGTCTATCTCTCCCATTGACTAACACTCGGTTACCTTTTTCATTTAATAAGTGCTAACTTTGGATTGGAAGCATATAGATATATTCTGTTTAGACTCAAATGATTGTAATTTAAAATCCTCTTTAATGGTAAAGTTGGATTTTAAGTCACAATTCTGAAAATGACACTTTTATACAGTTGACATTTTCTTGTCCCAACCATTTGTTCTTTCTGACAGTATCCTGGGTCACATAACTTTGAATGACTCTACTGTTGAGGTTTGTTTATTCCTCCCAGACAATGACACAAAGGGGACTAGATGTGGGCAGGCTGGGCCACCCTGCCAGGATGCCTGGGGGTGGAGCTGCTCCCTGCCCCACTTATACCTCAAAGGGCTTTGACTCCAGCACACACAAAGGAACTTGACACAAGCCTTTTGTTACCCCAGACAGTTTGGAGCCTTGAGGGGGGAAGGGGGGAAACTTTCCGGAACTGGATGTGGGGGGAGGACAGGGTGTCCCCCAACACACAAAGGCTGGCACCAGGTATAAATATTGGAGTGCCGGAACCACTCTTCGGATCACTTCTGGGCCTGTGAAAGACTCAGGACTGCCCTGCTGCCCTGTTGCTGGAAAGAATGCCACGCTGTCCTGCTGCTTGAGGAATGAAGACTGGACCTGCTTGTTGAACCCAGGGCCACCAGAGTGACTCCAAGGGCTAGCTGGCTGTCCTCCTGTATGAGCTACAGGAACACAGCAAGCTCCAGAGACCCTGCAATCCAACTGTATACTGCTGCTTGTCCCTGCTGGAGTGCGTCCTAGCCCCCAAGTGGTGCCCACCCAGGTCCTGGACCCTTGGTGTGGTGCTAAAGTGACTTCCTGCTACTAAAACTGAAAACCTGGGACTTAAAAAATGATTCAGCAAAAACTGCTCTCGGAACTGACAGGAGACTGGGACACACCTGCAAGCCAATCCGATGAAGGTGCATCACCGGTGGGATTGACTTTACCACAGCTCCCACTATGTTCTTCTCCTCAGCAGCAAATCGTCTTCAGCTGGACCTCTCGATGATGGTAACCGGCATTCTGGAGCCCTCTTCAGCTACAGCCTGTAGCCTCGTCCCACTGGAGGAATCCAAGGTGCAAAAAAACTTCTAAGTCTGAATGTACAAATCTTCATCAGGCTTAATGATGATCTGCACCCCATCGACGGCCTCCTCGGCATACCTCAGAAATGGCTTGCCTCCAAACTCTTCCACCATTCTTACCCAATTGCCTGGGACTCCAAGGTATCAGCATCTATCTCATGCCCAAGGTATCCTTCAAGGCTCTGTGTCTGATTAACAAAGAGCCTCCGCACTCGTGGCAGAGGCCCCACAGTCGTGGGGGAGTCTCCCCACCTGGGGCGAAATCTCTGCAATGAGAATTCTCTTTGCGGAGATTCCACCCCGAGTGCGGAGACTCCCTGTTAGACCCGGCTTCCTGGGCACCAGGACACTCAAGGGTTACTGCGCTCCAATCGCATCAACTGGAGTGTTCCTCCCTGGTGTCCCGGGGCCTCAGTACTAGTGGACACAAAGCTGGATAACCAAGTACTCCTCTCCAGCACTTGACTCTCTCAGGGTAGCGAGACAGAGCAGTCTATGGCTTACTCAAGGAGGTGAGGTGGGGTTAGACATTCAGAATTCAGTGCACACTGTACTACCAGCTGATAAAATCAATGTCCAGTTAGATAAAGCTGGGATAAACAGTGAAAACCAGAGGGTTGTAGAGACATCTGGCTTTCTCTGTTTATCTTAGTTTTATGTGTAGTATAATTCTCTTGTGTGTATTAAAGTACTTTTCTTTTATAAAAAGTAATGCACTGACTGGACATTGATTGAGAGAGAGAGAGAGAGAGAGAGAGAATCATGGTGCCTGGACTAAACGATATCAAGCTTTTGATTGTTCAATATTATTGTTCTAAAAACGTTGTCAACCCAAGCTCAGTGCAGGCCTGCAGACTGAGCTAAGAACATTAAGTTCCTAGTAAGACATCTAGCAAAACGCATGTTCTTCTATTTTCTAAGCTAATGAAATGGCGCCTAAAGATACTTGCTGTATCTTTACATGAGAGCCAGTCAGCAAATCGAGCGTTCATTTTGTGCTTCCAGGACAAGTCTGTATAATGGTCCTCTATGTCAATCTGCAGAAATATTTCCACATATCTGCGAGAAAAGCAGTTAAAATCTGCAGGTTTGATTGTGACAAATAGTACTGTTGTTTATTAGACTGAAGCCGAAAATAATGCGAAAATTACACCAAACTACATGTAATTTTCAGCATCCTCACTGCTTTAAAAATAAGCTCATATGAAGAGTCACTGTTCCACTTGTGCACATCTCTCATTCACTGCAGTTTCGAAATTCAGGGTTCATATATCCTTCATGCACATCCTCCCACGCACATCCATCGAAAGGCTTGCAAGGCAGCACATGGTAACCTACATGCACTTTTTTCATTTGCACTTTGTTAAAGGCACTTTGCTCTTTGATGAAATGTTTTAAATTAGTTTTGATGAATTCGTGGGGCATATTTACAAGGGCACTGCACCACAGGAAAGTCACTTTTAACGACGTTCCTGTGGTGAAATGCCCTGCTCCATATTTACAAGGTGGCGTTAAGCCACTTAACATGGCTTAACGCCACCTTGTAAATATGCCCGTTACCGCAGCAGTCCACTGCAGCAAATGGGCAGGCAATGGGTGCTGCTGTGGGCATTCCACCGCAACATCCATTGCTTTTTGATGCTGCCCCCTATTTACAAGGGTGGTGTAAATATGGGGCTGCGCCAAAAATAAGACCAGGGAAAACCTGGTCTTAAACAGGTGCAACTAGGAGAAATTATTTCTCCTTGTTTTTGCTGTTTGCATTCTGCAGCACACATAGAAACAGCAAATCACCGTTAGTGATTGTTTATGTGCAGGAAGGAACACCTTCCTGCACATGACATTTTACAACTTCTATATGTGTTGCATTCTGTAGCACACATAGAAGTTACAAATTGCCATTAGTGATTGTTTATGTGCAGGAAGGGATACCTTCCTGCACATGACCAATTATTCCCTGCAACGCAGGCACCCTTGCACTATGGTGCAAGGGTGGTGCTAGGCAGCTACATTTAGCGCGAGCGCTAGGGGAAACGCCCAGGTGTGCCGCATTCTTGTAAATAGGGCACATTCCTGCGTTTTGAAACTGTTGGAGCGCGGCGTTAGCAATTTTGTCTTAACACTGCACTTCAACAGTTTCTTGTGAATAACCCCCGTGTTTGAAAGACTTTCAGTTGATTCATTTGCTCTGCAGTCTATTTTTCTGTTGCAGAGAGAGCTTTCCTTGCATCTCAGTCCTCTTTCTGTCCCAATAGCCATTTTTAGGTCGAAGTCTACTAGCTGTCTGGTTTGTTAAAGACATCTTTGGGACATTCAGAAAGCATCCCTGGGAATGACTTCCGCCTGTTGCTTACCATTGGCTTTGTGGTTTGTAACTCACATTATCTGGCTTTCTATTTGCTGGCTTTATCTGTTTTAGGCTTTACAGCATGAGTTCATCCCTACCAAGGAGTAAAGCATTTTCACACTACCTCTCCATGTATTCTTCCACAAGTGTTCCTTTCTATAAACAGGCCTGTACATTTTTCTTATCTTGTCAAATTTGTTTTGCACCCAAATACAGAAGTCAAATGCCAGGCTCTGTCTTTCAAAGTAGATTGGTGTTTACTTTTCTTTCTCTGACTTCAAAGTGAGAGGATTTGTGTGACAAAAGGGGAAGGGGAAAGGTTTTTTTTCTAGCACTCAACAACATTTAAATGAACTGTGCAAGTACTTCAGAATATATTGGAATTACAAAAGCACAAATGAAGAACATTTTTGTTAATTCTGAAGTATTTTGGAAACAAATACTTTAATATGATCAAAACAAATAAATGCACAAGGTAATGCTATTTCCACACATTATCGTTTGTGCACTGTATAGTTTTATTAGAAAAACTGCATGTCTATGCAAATGTATTGGTGATTTCAATTGAAAATGTCTGTAATGGCAGTGTGCTACCAAACCAAGCATACTCAACTCTACTCTGCTGCACTCTGCTCTGCGTAACACCAATCCACTTTAGACCACTCCACACTACAGCACTCTGCGCCACTGCACTCTACTCTACTTCGCACCGCTCCACTCTATGCCATTGCACTCTGCCGTTCTTCTCTACTTTGCACCACTCTACTCTATGCTAATGCACTCTACGCCACTCTCCTCTACACCACTGAACTCTACACCACTCCTGTCTATGCTACTCCACTCTACTTTGCACAACTCCACTCTACACCACTCTGCAACACTGCACTCTACGCTACTGCACTCTATGCCAATACACTTTCACCACTATCATCTACCCTGCACCAATGCACTCTATTCCACTGCACTCTACTCTATTTTACTCTATGCCATTACACTCTACTCCACTCTACTCAATACCTCTGCACTCTAGCCTGCACCACTCCACTCAACACCACTTCACTCTACTCTGAAACAACCTACTCTATGCCACTGCACTCTATGCCACTCCACTCTACACCACTGTACTCTACGCATTGCACACTATGCCAATGCACACTACACAACGGCAGTCTATGCTACTGAACTTTACTGTGCACCATTATACTTTACTCCAATGCTCTCTATGCCACTCTACTCTAAGCCACAGCACCCTACTCCAATGCACTCTAGCCACTCTATGCCACTGCACTCTACTCCACTTTACTCTATACCATTACACTCTACGCTACGCTACTCTACATCAATGCACTCTACCCTGCATCACTCCACTCTATGCCACTTGACACTACTCTGAAACAATCTACTCTATGCCACTCTACTCATGCACCACTCTACTCTCTGCCATTCATTTCTATGCCACTCTATTCTATGCCACTCTACTGTATGCCACTCTACTCTACTCTGCACTACTGCACTCTGCTCCACAGTACTCTATGCCACTCTACTCTGCACCACTCCACTCTGCAGCACAGCACTCTACACCATAGAAGTCTTCTATGCACCACTCTATTCTATGCAACTGCATTCTGCAATGCTGCATTGTACGCCGCTGAATTCTGTGCCACTGCATTCAATGCCACTGCCCTGTAAACCACTATACTCTGTACTCTACTGTACTCTACACCAGTCCACTCTACTCTATGCCACTCCACACCCCTATATGCCACTGTGCGCCCCAGCAGTCTACTCTACTCTGCACCACTACACTCTACAGCACTGTACTATAAGCCACTGCACTCTACGCCACTACACTCTAGTCTGCACCACTTCACTCTAAGCCAATCACTCTATGTCACTGCACTCTATGTCATGCTACTTAACACCACTCTACTCTACGTCACTGCACCCTACATCAATGCACTCTACACCACTGCACTCTACGACACTCTACTGCAACACTGCACTCTACGCTACTCTTCTCTGCACTACTGCATTCTATGCCAATACACTCTAGGCCACTCTACTCTGCATCTCTCCACTCTACGCCACTGCACTCTGCAGCACTCCACTGTATGCCACTGCACTCTACCACTTCGGACCACAGCACTATATTTTACTCTGCACCACTCTATGCCACTCTACTCGGGACCACTCTGCGTCACTGCACTCTATGCCACTCTACTCTACTCTGCACCACTCTGCTATACGCCACTGTTCTCTATTCCACTGCTCTCTACATCAGTTTACTGTCTGCCACTGCACTCTACTCCAAAGCACACTATGCCACTCTACACGACTCTACACCACTACACTCTACAGCACTGTACTCTAAGCCACTGCACTCTATGCCACTACACTCTAGTCTGCACCACTTCACTCTGAGCCAATCACTCTATGTCACTGCACTCTATGTCATGCTACTTAACACCACTCTACTCTACGTCACTGCACCCTACATCAATGCACTCTACACCACTCTACACCACTGCACTCTACGACACTCTACTGCAACACTGCACTCTATGCTACTCTTCTCTGCACTACTGCATTCTATGCCAAAGCACTCTAAGCCACTATACTCGGCAACACTGTGCTCACTGCCACTGAACTCTATGCCACTCTACCCTGCACTACTGCACTCTATGCCAATGCACGCTATGCTGATCTACTCTGCATCACTGCACTCTATGCCACTGCACTCTGCATCACTCTACGCTATACCACTACATTCTATGCCACTCCACCCTGTACTATGCTACACCACTGCACTTTCTGCCACTCTATTCTATGCCACTCTTCTCTACACCACTTTACTCTGCTCTGCACTACTGCCCTCTACTCCACTGTACTCTATGCCACAGCGCTCTATGCCACTCTACTCTGCACCACTCCACTCTGCAGTACTGCACTCTAAGCCATAGCAGTTTACTATGCACCACTCTATTCTATGCTAATGCATTCTACAATGTTGCATTATACACCACAGAATTCTATGCCATTGCACTCTACGCCACTGCACTCTTCACCACTATACTCTGTACTCTACTGTACTCTACACTGGTCCATTCTACTTTATGCCACTCAATTCCCCTGTATGCCACTGTACGCCCCTTCAGTCTACTCTACTCTGCACCACTACACTCTATGCCACTGTACTATAAGCCACTGCACTCTACGCCACTACACTCTGTACTACTCTACACCACTGCACTCTCTACCACTCTATTCCACTCTTCTCTACACCACTCTACTCTACTCTGCACTACTGCACTCTACTCCACAGTACTCTATGCCGCTGCACTCTATGCCACTCTACTCTGCACCACTCCACTTGCAGCACTGCACTACATCATAACAGTCTTCTATGCACCACTCTATTCTATGCCACTTCGTTCTGCAATGCTGCATTGTACACTGCTGAATTCTATGCCACTGCATTCTATGCCACAGCACTCTGCACCACTAAACTCTGTACTCTACTGTACTCTACTCCAGTCGAATCTACTCTATGCCACTCCACGCCCCTGTATGCCACTGTTCACCCCTACAGTCTACTCTACTCTGCACCACTACACTCTACGCCACTGTACTCTAAGCCACTGCACTCTACACCACTACACTCTAGTCTGCACCACTGAACTCTATGTCACGCTACTCAACACCACTCTACTCTATGTAACTGCACTCTACGTCAATGCACTCCACACCACTCTACACCAATGCACTCTATGACACTCTACTCTGCAACACTGTACTCTACACTACTCTACTCTGCACTACTGCATTGTATGCCAATACACTCTATGCCAATCTACTCTACATCTCTCCACTGGACGCCACTGCACTCTTCCGCACTCTACGCCACTTGCACTATATGCCACTCTACTCTACTTGGCACCACTCTACTCTGCGCCACTGTACTCTATGCCACTATACTCTGCAACACTGAGTTCACTGCCACTGAACTCTATGCCACTCTACTATGCACTACTGCACTCTATGCCAATGCACTCTATGCCAATCTACTGTGCATCACTGCGCTCTATGCCACTGCACTCTGCACCACTCTATGCTATAACACTGCATTCTATGCCACCCCACTCTGTACTACTCTGCACCACTGCACTCTCTGCCACTCTATTCTATACCACTCATCTCTACACCAATCTACTCTACTCTGCACTATACTCCACTGTACTTTACGCCACTGTTCTCTATGTCACTCTACTCTGCACCACTCCACTCTGCAGCACTGAACTCCTTGCCATAGCACTCTACTATTCACCACTCTATTCTATGCCACTGCATTCTACAATACTGCATTGTACGCCACTGAATTCTATGCCACTGCACTCTACACCACTATACTCTGCAACACTCTATGCCATTGCACTCTACACCACTCAACTCTACTCTACAACACTCCACGCCCCTGTATGCCACTACAGTCTACTCTACTCTGCACCAATATACTCTATGCAATTGTACTCTAAGCCACTACACTTTACCCCACTGCACTCTAGTCTGCACCACTGCACTCTATGCCACTGCACTCTATGCCAATGCACTCTACACCACTGCACTCTATGACACTCTACTCTGCAACACTGCACTCTACACTACTCTACTTTGCACTGCTGCAGTCTATGCCATTGTACTATATGCCACTCTACCATGCATCTCTCCACTCTATGCCACTGCACTCTGCAGCACTCCACTCTACCCCACTGCACTCTGCCACTGCACTCTATTCTACTCTGCACCACTCAATGACACTCTACAATGCACCACTCTAATCTACGCCACTGCATTCTACAACGCTGCATTGTACACTGCTGAATTATATGCCCCTTCACTATATGCCACTGCACTCTACGCCACTATACTCTACAACACTCTAAGCCAATGCTCTCTACACCAGTCCATGCTACTCTACGCCACTCCACCCCACTGTATGCAACTAAATACCACTGCACTCTACTCTGCTCCACTGCACTCCATGCCACTGCACTCTACTCTGCACAACTGCACTCAGTGCCACTGCACTCTACGCCACTGCACTATACACCGCTCTACTCAACACCACTCTACTCTACATCACTGCACTCTACGCCATTCTACACCACTGCACTCTACGACACTGTACTTTGCAACACTGCGCTCTACGCTACTCTACTCTGCACTACTACATTCTATGCCAATTCAGTCTCTGTCACTCTACTCTGCATCACTCTACTCTAGGCATCTGCACTCTGCCATTGCACTCTACGGAACTATATTCTACTTTGCACCACCCTAGGCCACTCTACTTTGCACCACTTTATGCCACTGCACCCTATGCCACTCTACTCTACTCTGCACCACTACACTCTATGGCACTGTACTCTACACCACTCTACTCTGCACCACTCCACTCTGCACTCTGTACCACTGCACTCTACTATGCATCAACCTAATCTATGCTACTGCATTCTACAATGCTGCATTGTGCGCTGCTGAATTCTACGCTGCTGCACTCAACACCACTGCGCTCTATACCACTGCGCTCTACACCCCTATACTCTGCAACAGTCTACTCAAATGCACTCTACACCAGTCCACTCTACTGTACGCCACGCCACTCCACTGTACGCGAATCCACACTAGGCCACTCCAGTACACAACACCCTATGCCACTCCACTCTACTCCACTCTTTGCCACTCTACTCTATGACATTCCACGCCCCTCTCCTCTACGTCACTAACTTTGAGCCATGTTGAACAACAGTCACACTGGTGTGCAACATGGCTAAAACACATTGCCAAAGTCAATAGCTCTTGCATAGACGAGACCTATTGACTTTGCTAATGCTTGTTCCTTTTTTTTCCGCTAAGAGACGCTATACTTGAAAGTCGCGCTCTGGTGCCAAAGACATCCAGTGCCCCATTTAAACACAGCAGGTGTGTTGACGTGCAGCAGATGTGGTCAGTGGACATGTCGCTGGCATGCAAAACACAATGCCATCTGCGCCCGTCACCGTCCAGTCCTTGTCCAGAGCCAGCCATGCTGCCCATTTTACCAAAGTCCCTTCTACTAGGCTATCATTCTTGGCTCAGAAATTGCATATATTTCAAGCCTATGGTAAGTGGCACACACTTCAGGCATAGACCTTGAGTGGCCCGGTGTTGTGCTTATCCTGCCATACTGGTGTGCTTTCCTATCAGCCTGGGACGCCTCTTTGGCAGCTGTTGCACTTTACAAATGATCTCATTCATTCATTAAGTAAGTCATTCATCTGCAGTCCTTTTTAGGTCGAGCCTGTAGCAGCGCGCATGCGCTGCTCTGCGAGACTTTATGTAAGGGCTTCTGAAAGCTCACCACACGCTTGTGCGTGTGTTTTTTTTTGGGTCATAGGCTATTGGGCTTTGCGTGCGTCTTTCTAAAAAAGACATCACGCAATTGGGCAAAGGCGGGCGCATGTCCCGCCTTTGCTCCGCCCACGGCCTATTGCTTGCGGTTACCCGCACGGGCCACATCTGTTTTCAATTATCGTGCACAGATGCGTGCGCGATAATGCAAAACAGATGTCTCGCTGTGGCGCGCGCACCACTCGCGTGCTTGTCTGTTGTTTGGTCCGGGCATGGAGACTGCGTGAACCGTCCGAAGGCGCTTAGGGCACCGCTTGCTGTTTCTACAAGGTTTTGCAAAAATATAGTGACCCGAAGACGGAAATGGAATAGTACGCTCTTGATCCCAAGCCCCCTTTGTTGTTGCAGTTGTCCCTTGTGCAGTCCCATTGCCCCTTCTTCCCTCCCTCCTGTCAACACAAACGCATGTTTATGTGCTCCGACTAAACCCTCCCCCACCGCTAAAAATACAACAAAAATAAATACCCCTCTGCACTGTCACAGTTTTCAGAGTGGAAATGTTTAGCACTTAAAGTACTAAGCATTTCGGGGCAAATATGTCCAAGTACCACGCTGTCCATTAAAAGCAGCAGAAGAATAACTGGAGCACGGTCTCAAGTGATGTTATCTTGGCTGTTTTCCTGCCTCTTCTCCGCCCCCACCCGTTATTTTTCTCAGCGAAGCCAAAATACAAATTTCGTGCATGTGTTTAATGTTGGTAAACTAATATTGGTTTACGATCCACTTTGGCCGCCTTTTCGTTTACATGGTTTCGATGTTTGCTTTGCCGTGCTGCGAACCGCCCTTTCTGCTGTTGCACCACATGCCAGGTTTTTTGTTTATACATAACAACTTTTAAGTTTGATAGGACTTACAAGCACGTGTAATAATCGGGAAAGTGAAACTGAAAGTCTCCGCATGCTTGGTTCCATTGGCTGTAAAATAGGGGCTTTTAGCACGGGGCTCGTTCAACAACAAATTAAAGAGAGGAGGTTTGTCCCACGGTATTGGAAGATTCTGACCAGTTACGTTATCGGCGTTACATCTGTAGTAACTGAAATACTTGGCGTGAATGGGAGAAGAACCCGTTTGCATGTGATCAGCTGATGAAACGTGTGCCGTCCAAGGGCGACGCAGCAGCAGATGTAAACAAGGCTCTGCCGCTAAAGGTGGCGTCTCAGATAAAGGTATCTTGGCAGAGACGTTCGGTGTTCTGAACAGTGCTGACCCGGAAGTTGTTCCAGCATTTACAACCGAGGTCTTTGTAATAATTATTCAGCCTTGGCCACGATATCATACCTCGCCTTCTACAGAAATAGTTCCAGAGTAATCGGACCAACTCAATGTAGTGAGTCATGCATTACTTACTTCAAATCGGACGCCCGAGAAGGTTTTAAATGCTGAAATGTATCTTTTTAAAACTGTGAAATGTCATTAAAGAAGCATTGGCATAGCCAATAGGTCTCGCCTTTGGGACCTTATAAGTGTTTAGCCATGCAACAGTTGATGTTGTTGCACCAAGGATATTGTGCTGCATAACTAAATACTTATAAGGTCCCAAAAGCGAGACCTATTAGCTATGCCAATGCTTGTTTCTAATGGTGCCAGGGTTTCTGCGCCCATCACATAACTTTCCTCAGCTTCCAGAGTATGTTTATGCATCCAACCGAGCACGCTTGTATATGTAATTGATTTATAGGGAAAAAGAGTCCCGGAGTAACTTACATAGGATAGTTTCACACAAAACACTTACCAAATAGTACCGAATGTCCAGGCCAATCTACACATTAGTTGAATCGCTATTAAAATGAATGATAAGCCAGTCAGTGCCTGCACTGTTGTTTGTATATGTTCTTTTTTTATTGAACGTTTTATTGATTTTGCCATAAAACAAAAAACAGCATTAGTGAGACAATGCACTAGAACAAACAAGTAATTTAAGTACCAGATATCAAATCCGTACATCACCCCCATCACGGGGGGCTTGTCCATGTTATTAACTGTCATTGTGACTCCAATTCCTTTCCTTAGCTATTCCTTCATTCTTTTAAATGTTCCGACAGACTTTCTGTCTGACTGGAAATTCAAGCAAAGGGAGAGGATGTGCGAGTAATTTACATAATCTTCAAGATCTATGGGGAACTAAAAAGAATTCGACGGGAAATTAGAAATCTGCATTTTGCACAGAAAAAAAATCAGTGCCACACATTTGGACGGTTCCTAATTATGGGTTCCTCTTGTTCACATAAATGTCTCGAGATCAATATTTCAATGACATCCACGTTACCACAATAAGCAAAAATAAGGAGATGGCACGCAAATATTTTTTTAAGGCATTGTATTTGATCACAAAGCTGCACAATCGGCAGAACAGTTCAAAATGCAAATCAGTGCTGAAAAACTTTGTGGTAGTGCTTATTTGGAAATTTGTATTGGGGTCATTCAAGTATATTCTTTTTCACGAAGAAGAAAAACTGTTAACTTGAATACCTGTCAATGTATTGCTGAATGTTTTTACGGTGCTCCCTTTAAATGTACACCTACAATAAGCATCAATTTCACGACATATGCTTCTCTTTTGAATGTTTAAAATATTGCAATTAGAATGTTTATGAGTGAAAGCATCTGCGACATGTTGCCCACTAGACGGCGCCATTTTAGGTCAGCTGGCCTAGAGAGTGCGTAGTACAAGACGGCGGCCATCATTAGACGCTGAAACCTATCGAGGACTGTCTCAGCCAGTCTTTAGCTCGAAAGATTGAATTACCAATTTCTTTTTCAGCTGTGCTCCTGTTTGTTATCTGAACAAAACTACAAAGGATCAGTTGAGAGGAGAAGGAGCTTGAAATCTTTGATTGACTTGGAGGTCTAAGAGATTTATGAGGAAGACATTCGCAGGGGGTGACCTTTAGCCCCTAATGGAAACCTCCTCAGCCCTTTCAGGAGCCACCAGACAGAGACGTGCGGGGGGGAGGACATGTGGATGATGTATTTTCAGATTAAGAGACGCTTTCTGTAGACAATTGAAAATAACTATATGAACTCTGAATCTGCTTGAGATCAGGTTCAAAAGATCGCTGTAGGAAACGTATGACATACCACTTAGAAATGCCACATGCCTCGAGTGTATGGTGCTGCCACTGAAGAGTGTGTTTCTTGTTTGACAGTCTTTGAAACGTTGTCGACTCCACCTGTTCTGGTACATTTTCGTTTTCATTGCGACGTTGGCAATGTAATTTCTGTGCAAATAACTGTGCTAGCTTTGTTGTTACACGTTTCATCTTTTATAACATATATCATTGTATAAATATAAAACGTTGAAATAAATTCCCTTTAACAGTCGCTGTTATACTTGGCATCTTTTGGCGTGTTTCCCCTGACTTTTTGCTTTCTGACCTCCCGTTTTTGACTCTGTTTTTGCTGGTGTAATGATTCTGCGCACTTTCCTCACTGCTGTCCAGTGGGAAAGTGCAAGTGCTCCTGTATGAAATGTGTATGGATTGGTATTTCCATGATTGGCCTATTTGATTTATGTGTCAGTCCCTAGTAAAGTGCACTGCGAGTGCCAGGGCCTACAGATCAAATGCTGTTGGTGGGCTGCAGCACTGGATTGTGCCACCCACGCAAACAGCCCGTAAAGTGTAACTCTGGCCTGCCATTGCAGAGCCTGTGCGCAGCCTGGGGCTGCCATGTCGACTTGGCAAGTGCACACACTTGCAAGTCCCTAAACCTTCCCTTTTCTACATGTTAGTCACCCCTAAGGTAGGCCCAAGGTACCCCTGTGGGCAGGGTGCATTGTATGTGAAAGGTTGGACATGCCCTGGTGTGTGTGGCATGTCCTGATAGTGAAATACAGCCTACTTTGTTTTTCACTATTGCAAGGCTACCTGTTCCCCATAGGCCAGAATGGGCAGTTTTGATTATTACATCCTATGATCCTAACTGACCCAGGGAACATGGTAGAAATTCGAGTTTAGTATGCCTGAACTCAGAATGATAAAATGCATCTTTTAGTGAAGTTGGTTTTAACATTCTGTGTTTGAAAATACCACTTTTAGAAAGTAGGTATTTTCTTGTCTAACCATCCAAGCCTGCCTCTGCTAGGTTGTGTATTCCTTGTCTGGAGTGTGAGTGACAGGGGCTGGGGGATTCCAGGAGACAGGGTGAGTCAGCACAGGGCTGAATAGCAAGATCTACATGTAGATGGGTGGGAGGAGTTGCACTTGGGACCTGAATAGGGCTGTGCTTTCCCTCCACAATGCTGGCTCCACCTCCTGTGGTGTGTCTGATGTCCCTGGCCTACACTGCAAAAGGAAAGAAGGAGACTTGTCAACAAAGTGCTCCAGGACTGACCAGAACTGGTTTGGACTAGGCAAAGGCCTCTCTGCCTTCAGAGAACAAAGAGAAATTGAGGATAAAAAGGGGGACCCAAACCCCAGAACTTTAGATCTCGCTGGAATCAAGGAACCTGCCAAGACGAAGAGCTGGAAGAGCTGCCAGAGCTGCCAGGAGGAGTACTGCCCCTTTGCTGTGTTGTTGCTTTGTTGGGTTGGCCTGCAGCTGCTGCTTCTGCCTTCGGCAGTGAAAGGACTGGACTGAACTTTCTCTACTTGTGCTGAGTATCTCCAAGGGCCTGAAACCGAGCTGGCCTCCTGTTAAGAAGTCTCAGGGACTGCAAAGACTTAACCAACCTCTGGGTACCGCTCCTGGAACTGCTGTTTCGGTTGCCACAGAGAAGAGGGAACCGCGACCGACTCTGTCAACCGACTCCGTCACTGGCCTTGTGTCCCGAAGGCACCGCAAGCCGCACCGACTCGCCCTGCACCGTAAGCCTTGGTCTCACCGACTCCGTCACCGAGCCGCTGCCTGGACCGCATCGAGAGACACTGCGACCTGCATCGCCTCGCTTCACCTCGCTGGCCTGGGCTCACCGACACGGTCGCTGCTGGCTCGACACCCATGACCGACTCGTCACGCACAGCTGTCCGGCCCGGCCAGCGCCAATTCCCGCCAACCGGCTCTGTCGCTCGCATCGCAACTTGCCAGCACCGCATCGAGCACCGACTCGCCCTGCACCGCAAGCCTTGGTCTCACCGACGCCGTCTGCACGATCATCACCGAGCCGCTGCTCGCACCGCATCGAGGGACACCGCACCTTGCACCGCTTCCATTTTGCATCGCGACGGATGCCAAGACCGACTCGCACGACTGTGTGAGCCGCACTAAGAAAGGTACTGTGAACGAATCTGTCCCGCTGTTGCTGGCCCGTACCGACGCGGTCAGCGGGAACTGCGAGACTCTGTTGTTTTCAGCATCGCGGTAGGCTCGGACCGAGCTACCGACTCGTACGAACTGTGCTTTTCAACGTATTTTGCAACTTAAAGACATTTTGAGAAGTAACCATTTTTGAAGTACTGTATAGTGGATTTTTATCGTATTTGGTCTTGTTTTAAGTATATAAAAATATTGGATATTTTTCTAAACTGGTGTGGTGTCCGTTTGTAGTGCTTACACTGTATTACTGTTGGTTATGTGCAAATGCTTTACACACTGCCTCTAGAATAAGCCTGACTGCTCGTGCCAAGCTACCAAGGGGGTGAGCAGGGGTTATTTTAGGAGTGTAACTCCCTTATCCTGACTAGGAAGAAGGGTCCCTACTTGAACAAAGGTGCAAGCCCTTGCCAACTAGAGACCCCCATTTCTAACATTGGTTGTCAGCGGTGAGGATAGGACTTGTGTTTGCACTTGACTTACAGTGATTGGTGTGCACTACTACCATATCGCAGACCATTACGTACCACTTACAGGTTCTTTTTCTTCTTGGCCTATTTTTGATCTTGCCAGTTTGAACTTGCTACTTCAACATGCCTGAATCTATAGGATCATCAATTGCATCAGTAGAAATTGCCTTTGAGGAGGATCGATTGGAAGCCTACAATGTCAAGGAGTTAAAATCGATTTGCAAGAACCTGAAAGTCCAGGTCAGAGGCCTCACCAGGAAGGATGAGCTACAGAAGGCGCTGAGGGCCTGGGTAGCAGCCAGACATGCCAGTGAGCAATCTGGTGATCTCACTGGAGAGGTGGAGGAGCCTGTTCCTAGGGTGGATGTGCTTTTGGGAGGGGGAAGCCTCCAGACCAGGCAGCAGTAGCTTGTCCCCAGAGGAGCTGGAGGAAAGGCGGGAAGTAAGGAGGTTTGAATTGGAGAAACTCAGAATAGAAAGTGAGAGGGAAGACAAGAGAATAGCTATGGAGGAAAAGAAGATGATGTTAGATCATGAGAGAATGATTAAGGAGCTGGAGCTAAAGAGTAGAACCGGCTCAGATGGTGGCAGCAATTCTTCAGCACACACAGACAGGATCGTACACATCCCCAAGAATGTAGGTAAAGAGTACAAGAAGGGTGATGACATTCAAAGGTGGTTTCAAGGGTACGAGTCGTCTATTCATATGAATGGGGTCCCTGAGAGGAACTGGGGAGCGGGGTTGTGGCCTCTCTTTCCAGAGGAAGCTAGGGATACTCTGATAGCTTTGGGTAAGGGGCAGGACCTCACCTATGCTGACATGAAAGACGCTCTCCTCACTAGATATGGGCTCACACCTGAAAAGTACACGGATCAGTTTAGGTCCAGTAAAAGTCTGAGGCCAACACTTGGTTGGAATGTGTGGATATGTTCTGTAGGTCGCTGGATGGTTGGGTGAAGGGCAGTAATGTAACAGATTTTCAGGGGCTCTACAATTTGATTGCATGGGAGCACTTGTCTAGTCTATGTTTTGCAGATCTGCGCCAGCACCTAGTTGACAGTAAGCTAACTGACCCCAGAAAGCTTGCTATGGAGGCGGACTGCTGGGTGAGCACCAGGGTCCACAAGAAAGCGTTTGGGGGAGACTCAGCCAAAGGTGGGCAGGGTCCCAGCAGAAGAGTGGGGGGGACAAGGGTAAAACTCAGGAGTTCTCTAAAGGGCCCCAAACTAGTACCCAGGGTAAAGGTTCCCATCCCCCAGGTGATAAGAAGACAGGGGTCTCTACAGGAAAGCCTGCTGAGACCAGCCCCCGCAATTGTTATGCATGTGACCAGGTGGGTCACATGAAGGGGGACCCCAGGTGCCCGAAGGGGACGCAGCCACCCACTGGTGGGCAGACCAAGGTGTTGGCTAGTGTAGCGCTTGGGGAGGAGGGGTGCCCACAGGAGGGTGGGGATCCCACAGAAATGACCCTTGTCTCACTAGGGGACAGTGAGATGGTCCCAGGAAACCAGGTGCCCCCTAACACAAAGAAATATAGCACCTGGGTGACCATTAATGGGAAAAGGGTAGAGGCTCTCAGAGATACTGGAGCCAGTGTGACGTCAGTCCGGTGTCACCTGGTCTCTAAGAAGCAGGTAGTCCCAGGGGCATTCCACCAAGTAGTTGCTGTGGACAGCTCTGAGCGCCAGTGTATGGTGGCGCAGGTTCCCTTTGAATGGGGGGGGCCTCAGGTCCCTTGAGGGTGGTTGTGAGCCCTACCATGCCTGTAGATTGTCTGCTAGGTAACGACCTGGAGCAGTCCTTATGGAAGGATGTTGAGCTCAGGTCTCACTTGGAGATGCTTGGGTTGCCAGAGTGGGCATGCGTGTCTACTCGGTCAATGGCAGCCAGAAAGGGTGATCAAGAGGACTTGGAGCCTGGAACAATGGCCCAAGTCCCTGCCAAGAGGAAGGGCAGGGGGCACGGGAAACCGGCCCCGAAGTTCCCACGGACCGGGAGGAGGCGGACCTCAAGGGGGACGCCCCGGTGCCTACAGGGGAGCAGGTAGCCGAACTGGGAGACATCTCTGAGCTGACCCATTGGCAGCAAGAAGGGGGACCCACCAGGGAGGAGTTCTGCAGGGAGCAGAACGAGTGCCCTACTCTGGAGGGTCTGCGGCGGCAGGCTGCAGACCAGGCAGCTGGTAAACAGTCCGGGTCACATCTGATCTACTGGTAGAATGGTCTCCTATACAGTGAGCCTAAGGTTGCTGAGCCTGGGTCAGCCCGTGTGCTGGTGGTACCCCAGTGCTTCAGGACCTTCCTACTAGGTCTGGCTCATGACGTGCCTTTGGCAGGACATTTGGGGCAGGACAAGACCTTTGACAGGCTTGTCACCCACTTCTTTTGGCCCCAAATGCGAAGGCAGTCAGATGCACACTGTAGGTCTTGCCCAACTTGCCAGGCAAGTGATAAGAGTGGGAGGAAGGTCAAAGCTCCTCTCCAACCTTTTCCTGTTGTTGGAACACCCTTTGAAAGGGTAGGGATGGATATTGTGGGGCCACTGGATCCCAAGACAGCCATGGGCAACAGGTCCATCCTGGTCTTGGTGGACCATGCCACCCGGTACCCTGAGGCAATCCCTCTCCGGACAACGACGGTGCCAGTGGTGGGCCGGGCGTTAATGGGGATCTTTTCCCGTGTGGGATTCCCCAGAGAGGTTGTTTCTGACAGAGGGACCAACTTCATATCCAAGTATATGACATCCCTGTGGAAAGAGTGTGGTGTAACCTACAAGTTCACCACGCCTTACCACCCCCAATGAAACGGTCTGGTGGAGAGATTCAACCAGACCTTGAAAGGCATGATCAAGGGTCTAACAGAACCCATGAGGCGTAAGTGGGACGTCCTCTTGCCATGCCTACTCTTTGCATACAGGGAAGTGCCTCAGAAGTCTCTTGGGTACAGCCCCTTTGAGCTCCTGTATGGCCACCCTGTCAGAGGACCTCTGAGTTTGGTAAAGGAAGGCTGGGAGGCAGCTCCCAGGAAAACTCCCCAAGATGTGTTTAGTTACATGCTGGCCTTTAGAAACCAAACTGCCCGCTTCAGGAAACTCGCTCAGGCGAACCTAGAAGCAAGCCAGGAAGAAATGAATAGGTGGTATGACCAGAATGCTACTCTGGTCGAATTTCAACCTGGGCAAAAAGTGTGGGTCATGGCCCCAGTGGAACCTTGTGCCTTGCAGGACAAGTGGACTGGGCCATATGAGGTGGTGGAGCGCAAAAGTGACGTCACCTACCTGGTGGATTTGCAGGCTCCAAGGAACCCTCTGAGGGTCCTTCACGTGAACCGCCTCCAGCCCCACTTCGAGAGGTCCGAAGTGAGTATGCTCTTGGCGACAGATGATGGGGTGGAAGAGGAGAGCGAGCCTCTCCCTGACCTCCTGTCTACCAAGGAGCATGATGGGTCAGTGGAGGGTGTGATCCTCTCCCCTACACTGACTCAGGAGCAGCAGGGGGACTGTCACCAGTTGTTGGGACAGTTCGCCCCACTGTTCTCTCTGACCCCCGGTGTTACTCACTGGTGTACCCATGACGTGGACACTGGTGACAGCCCTCCTGTGAAGCACAAGATTTACAGGTTGACTGACCGGGTCAGGGCCAGCATCAAGGAGGAGGTCTCTAAGATGTTGGTGTTAGGGGTGATTGAGCCCTCCAACATTCCTTGGGCCAGCCCAGTGGTCTTGGTCCCAAAGGCTGCTGCCCCCAGTGCCACTCCAGAACTCCGGTTTTGTGTGGACTACCATCGGCTCAATGCCGTCACCAGGACTGACGCGCACCCCATCCCCAGAGCTGATGAGCTCATTGATCGGTTGGGAGCTGCCCGGTTCCTCAGCACGTTTGATTTAACGTCTGGGTACTGGCAGATTGCCTTAACCGATGGGGCCAAGGAGAGGTCAGCATTCTCAACCCCAGAAGGTCATTACCAATTTTGGGTGATGCCCTTTGGGTTGAAGAATGCCTCTGCCACCTTTCAGAGGTTGGTCAATCAGGTGTTGGCTGGACTGGAGGATTTCAGTGCCGCCTACCTGGATGACATTGCTGTGTTCAGTTCCAGCTGGGAAGAACATTTACAGCACCTTGAGAGAGTGTTGAGGGCTCTGCAAGGTGCAGGCCTCACGATCAAGGCCAGTAAGTGCCAGATCGGGCAGGGTTCTGTGGTGTACTTGGGACACCAGGTAGGAAGCGGCCAGGTGGCGCCCCTACAACCCAAGATTGACACCATCCTGGCTTGGGAACCCCCCAAGACCCAGACAGAGGTGAGGGCCTTTTTAGGACTCACCGGCTACTATAGGAGATTTGTTAAGGGCTATGGCACCATTGTCGCCCCCTTAACAGAGCTGACTTCCAAGAAGCAGCCCAGGAAGGTGATCTGGACTGAGTCTTGCCAGAAAGCTTTTGATGCCCTGAAGGCAGCCATGTGCACTGCGCCCGTGCTCAAGGCACCTGACTTCTCCAAGGAATTCGTTGTGCAGACTGACGCTTCAGAGCATGGTGTGGGAGCGGTGCTCTCACAACTGAACGAAGAGGGCCTGGATCAGCCTGTAGTCTTCCTTAGCAGGAGACTACTCCCCAGGGAACAGAGGTGGAGTGCCATAGAAAGGGAAGCTTTTGCTGTGGTCTGGGCACTGAAGAAGCTGAGACCATACCTGTTTGGGACTCACTTCCGGGTTCAGACAGACCACCGGCCCCTCAGATGGTTGATGCAAATGAGGGGTGAGAATCCAAAACTGCTGAGGTGGTCCATCTCCCTACATGGAATGGACTTTACGGTGGAACACTGCCCTGGTACAGAACACGCCAACGCAGATGGTCTGTCCAGGTTCTTCCGCCTTAGTGAAGAGAACTCCAATGGGGTTGGGTAGTTCTCCCTACTTTCAGCTGGAGGGGACATGTGTTAGACTTGGCATCTTTTGGCGTGTTTCCCCTGACTCTTTGCTTTCTGACCTCCCGTTTTTGACTCTGTTTTTGCTGGTGTAATGATTCTGCGCACTTTCCTCACTGCTGTCCAGTGGGAAAGTGCAAGTGCTCCTGTATGAAATGTGTATGGATTGGTATTTCCATGATTGACCTATTTGATTTATGTGTCAGTCCCTAGTAAAGTGCACTGCGAGTGCCAGGGCCTATAGATCAAATGCTGTTGGTGGGCTGCAGCACTGCATTGTGCCACCCACGCAAACAGCCCGTAAAGTGTAACTCTGGCCTGCCATTGCAGAGCCTGTGCGTAGCCTGGGGCTGCCATGTCGACTTGGCAAGTGCACACACTTGCAAGTCCCTAAACCTTCCCTTTTCTACATGTTAGTCACCCCTAAGGTAGGCCCAAGGTACCCCTGTGGGCAGGGTGCATTGTATGTGAAAGGTAGGACATGCCCTGGTGTGTGTGGCATGTCCTGATAGTGAAATACAGCCTACTTCGTTTTTCACTATTGCAAGGCTACCTGTTCCCCATAGGCCAGAATGTGCAGTTTTGATTATTACATCCTATGATCCTTACTGACCCAGGGAACATGGTAGAAATTCGAGTTTAGTATGCCTGAACTCAGAATGATAAAATGCATCTTTTAGTGAAGTTGGTTTTAACATTCTGTGTTTGAAAATACCACTTTTAGAAAGTAGGTATTTTCTTGTCTAACCATCCAAGCCTGCCTCTGCTAGGTTGTGTATTCCTTGTCTGGAGTGTGAGTGACAGGGGCTGGGGGATTCCAGGAGACAGGGTGAGTCAGCACAGGGCTGAATAGCAAGATCTACATGTAGATGGGTGGGAGGAGTTGGACCTGGGACCTGAATAGGGCTGTGCCTTCCCTCCACAATTCTGGCTCCACCTCCTGTGGTGTGTCTGATGTCCCTGGCCTACACTGCAAAAGGAAAGAAGGAGACTTGTCAACAAAGTGCTCCAGGACTGACCAGAACTGGTTTGGACTAGGCAAAGGCCTCTCTGCCTTCAGAGAACAAAGAGAAATTGAGGATAAAAGGGGGACCCAAACCCCAGAACTTTAGATCTCGCTGGAATCAAGGAACCTGCCAAGACGAAGAGCTGGAAGAGCTGCCAGGAGGAGTACTGCCCCTTTGCTGTGTTGTTGCTTTGTTGGGTTGGCCTGCAGCTGCTGCTTCTGCCTTGGGCAGTGAAAGGACTGGACTGAACTTTCTCTACTTGTGCTGAGTATCCCCGAGCTGGCCTCCTGTTAAGAAGTCTCAGGGACTGCATAGACTTCACCAACCTCTGGGTACCGCTCCTGGAACTGCTGTTTCAGTTGCCACAGAGAAGAGGGAACCGCGACCGACTCTGTCAACCGACTCCGTCGCTGGCCTTGTGTCCCGAAGGCAACGCAAGCCGCACCGACTCGCCCTGCACCGTAAGCCTTGGTCTCACCGACTACGTCACCGAGCCGCTGCCTGCACCGCATCGAGAGACACCGCGACCTGCATCGCCTCGCTTCACCTCGCTGGCCTGGGCTCACCGACACGGTCGCTGCTGGCTCGACACCCGTGACCGACTCGTCATGCACAGCTGTTCGGCCCGGCCAGCGCCAATTCCCGCCAACCGGCTCTGTCGCTCGCATCGCAACTTGCCAGCACCGCATCGAGCACCGACTCGCCTTGCACTGCAAGCCTTGGTCTCACCGACGCCGTCTGCATGATCGTCACCGAGCCGCTGCTCGCACCGCATCAAGGGACACCGCACCCTGCACCGCTTCCACCTTGCACTGTGACCGCGATGAACGCCACAACCGGCTCTGTCACCCGCATCGCAACCTGCCAGCACCGTATTGAGCACCGACTCACCCTGCACCTCAAGCCTTGGTCTCACCGACGCCGTCTGCACGATCGTCACCGAGCCGCTGCTCGCACCGCATCGAGGGACACCGCACCTTGCACCGCTTCCATTTTGCATCGCGACCGCGACGGATGTCTAGACCGACTCGCACACCTGTGTGAGCCGCACTAAGAAAGGTACTGTGAACGAATCTGTCCCGCTGTTACTGGCCCGTACCGACGCGGTCAGCGGGAACTGCGAGACTCTGTTGTTTTCAGCATCGCGGTAGGCTCGGACCGAGCTACCGACTCGTACGAACTGTGCTTTTCAACGTATTTTGCAACTTAAAGACATTTTGAGAAATAACCATTTTTGAAGTACTGTATAGTGGATTTTTATTGTATTTGGTCTTGTTTTAAGTATATAAAAATATTGGATATTTTTCTAAACTGGTGTGGTGTCCGTTTGTAGTGCTTACACTGTATTACTGTTGGTTATGTGCAAATGCTTTACACACTGCCTCTAGAATAAGCCTGACTGCTCGTGCCAAGCTACCAAGGGGGTGAGCAGGGGTTATTTTAGGAGTGTAACTCCCTTATCCTGACTAGGAAGAAGGGTCCCTACTTGGACAATGGTGCAAGCCCTTGCCAACTAGAGACCCCCATTTCTAACAGTCGCATATTGTCAAATTCGTTTTTGGTGAGGTATGTTTTTTTTTTCTTCAAAACAAAAACATGGGACATTAGTAAACGGAATGGAGGAAATGTGCACATGTGTGGATCTTTGTCACAGCGAATCAAGGCCATGCTTTCGGTATTCTTGCCATTGGTGCTGGAAGTAGGGGTACGGGGATGAGGGGGTGCTGCAGCACCCCCAGAATAACCATGCTGGAGTTCAGAAAGTAAATGAGCAATAAAGATGCCTTTAAATTTTGATTTTATCTTGTCACATTTGTTGTGGTTCAACGTCAGAAGCCAAATGTAAGGCTGTGTCTTCTGACAAATTGCTGTTCATTTTTTAGCATGGAGAATGGAGTTCATTTTTCTTTCTCTGACTACAAAGTGAGAGGATTTTTAAAGTGAACTATGTGCAGTAGGTGACAATATTGCTGGTGTACAGAGAGTGAGAAAGGAAAGGATGCAGGATGTCTATTTTTTACTGACACAGTAGATGAACTCTACAAATGTTTCAAACTTTATCAGCAGTTAGGAAATCACAAATAAAGCACAGCTTTTTGTAATACTGAAGTGTGAAACAAAGGTTTTAATATAATCAAAACAAATCAAGACATTGTAGTTGGTGATGTGCAAATGATAAATATTTACTGACATTCTATGCATTATCTATTGTTTGCATCCTAGATAGATTTATCAGTAAGACTGCATGTGAGTGCAAAGTTAGTAGACATTTCAATGGAAAATATGCTGTCTGTAAATGACAGTGCACCCGTGCAAATATATTACTTTAGTAATATATTGGCAACAGTGTGCTCCTTAATGAATATTATGCCACACCCTTACCACTCTCCAGCTCAATGGGTGTGATTAATTTATTACCCTTGCTCTTTGCGTGACACTTGAATTTTTCACAATCCCTATGTCTTAAGTAGTGTAATATTGATGGCAGCACCCCCACTCTGAAAATTGTTCCAGCACCACTGATTCTTGCGTTCAGCCTTTTGAAGCACCCCCTAACTCCACAGATTTGGATAATAACTGCTTGACCGGTAAATATGCACTCTTTAAGTTTCATCCCTAGAACTTGATACACTTTGTTAGACATACTTTCTAGCACACCTTGCTTCTCGTATCCGGGAGGTAGATATTTTGTGAAACTATTTATGTCTCAGATTTCCATTATTCTTGAAACCTGCAACAGGTACATCTTTTCTATTCCTCTTGATCACTCTCTTCATATAGTAGGAAAACCATTCTATAGATGTTATAATTTTAATTGCCTGCTATAGTAGGATTTACCATTATACACAGCCTTTTGTTAACTTCCACTGCAGTCAATCATCATCAATTAACATGTCAACATTTTGTCTACAAAGTCTCTCAATTTGCAGGGTGAAAGCAGTCCTCTCAATCTGAATACCGGCTGTCCTATACTGTTATTTGGTGGTTGATTGCACACATAGCACGTCTCCATTTACATTATAGAATTGCCCTTTCTGAGAAAGAACCATGCAAATCTCTGAATTACAACTTCATGTGCATTTAAAAAGTTCTCCCCAAAAGCCCTCCAAAGGCGGTGCCTTATACTTCCACTGTATTTCATTTCTTTTTTTCTTTTAACCTGTGTTTCATTACCCATATTTTTTTTATACCCTGCTTAGTCTTTTATAATATGTTTTAATAAGTGGACCTCCATACATTTTCAATCATGGCTGAAAAGGCTGGCTACCTTTCCCCCTTTGTTACACTCCTTTAATGTTCTTCACCTTTATGTTTTTTCTCGAGACCTGCTTCTGATTTCAGATGTGACTTTCACTGAACAAGAGGCATCCTCTGCTTATCCTATCCATTTGTGCTCTTTCAGTAGCACTTTTGCAAATCTTTTGTTGACTACATTCTCCTCCTCTTGAGCATGGGTGTGTGTGTGCACATGTACCTAGGAACTTGATTGGATGGTGAGCAGCTGGTACGCTACCAGTGTAATGTGCAGACATTACAGGCCCATCTTCACTGACCCTAGTTAATTCCTGACCACCAAACAGTTCCGGGTGTACTGTAGACCTGCCATAAGTTGTTCACATGCAGTGATCTGTTTTTTCTCCCACTAGTATGAATTCCAGAAGTTGGGACGGGCAGTCAACTCGAGGGAACCATGGTAGATATCTCTTAGACTAAAATTATGCCAGAGAGGAGAAGAATCCCCTGGAATCACAATACTTTGAAACCTAACTTTAGTCTATGTGCCGCTGCCTAATTGAAAAAATTCATCCAGCTGTCCTCGAATCTTACATGCCTTCAGATTCTCTTCACCTTCACACTTAACACATATAAGGTCAATTATTTAAACCCAATGCCTTGTATATCCACAAATTCACAGTCATTATCATATGATAGACACCAATGTGCAACCTGGTAAAAGAGACAAGGCATTTCTTGACAACCAGGAAAAACACGTTGTAGAATGTGTGATGACAGCGCACTCCCCCAAGTCACTCTGCAAGTGCCTGAAGCATCCAGTGCCTGAAGAATCCTCCGGGTTAGGGACTAGGAGGAGCTATTTGTAGATCGTGACAGATGTCTATAATGTTGAAGATGAAGAACAGTCCTGCCTCATAGCACCTGAAACATAAGTCGACAGCGCAACACTTATAATTCCTATTCTCTCTCCTCACAATTATTTGGCTCACTAAAAGGCTTAAAGCATGTGCAGTTTCTACTTATAAAGCTAGCAAAGTAAATAAGTTACACCATTTTTTTTAGGTTTTCGAGATATGTTCACTTTAATGTAACTGTGTCACGATTGGAGCAAGAAATTTGTCCATATGAATTCTATCCTCATTTATCACTCAAGGATATTATAGATTTTCAAGTGGTCGGTGGGCTAACTAAACAATCTTTGTTAAAGGGAAATCTTAATTTAATGTGCTAATGCATGCAGTGTAAGCACAGAAAAAAATGTTGTCTATATTGAAGGCTCTCTTGCCTTTGATACAGTTCTATTTTTCTTTCTATGCCAATTAAAGCTCGAATGGCAATCAAGCCTTCATCATTGCCCTTCCTTAGTTTCTGTGACATAGAAAGAAAGAAATGACTATAATGGAATTTTCCTTGACATCCGAACTCCATTTGATAAATAAATTGAGGACCAAAGCCATTCCTTTCTACGAAACAAAAACAAAGAACAATACCTGACACCTGTGGCTCTCATGAGAAACTGCTGAGATGGATAGGCTGGTGGGGATAGTGAAAGGAAGGGGGATTTGACCACACTGCCTCAAATCACAGAACAGTTTGCCCCTCAGCACATGTTTCGGGATTTTATCCTTCATCAGTAGAGATTAAAAAAATGAATTACATCAGGGGTTGCTGAGAAAGCTGCCACAGTTCTCTCGGGTCTCGGTACCTCCCAATAGCACACAGGTGCATACCCAAAAGCTCGTCAGCTCGTTGGCTCAAGGGAGCCTTTTTAAACAGAAAGGAGATTGGAGCACACTGCCTCACATCACAGCACATCGTTTTTTGAGCTCTACCGATGAAGGATAAAATCCAGAAACACATGTGTCTAGAGATGTGCACCAACTCTGGTGAAAAATTACAGCTAATATTCAAGTAAATGCAAAATTTGTAAGGGGCGAACTGTGCTGTGATGTGAGGCAGTGTGCTCCCATCCCCCTTCTGTTTAAAAAGGCTTCCTTGAGCCAAGAAACTGATGAACTTTTGGAGTTGCACCTGTGCGCCAGTGAGAGGTACTGAGACCTGGGAGGACTGTGACAGCCTTCTCAGCAACATCTGATGAAATTAATTTCTTGAACTCTACTGATGAAGGATAACATCCAGAATCCCATGTGTCTAGAGATGAACAGGACTATCTGCACCAACTCTGGTGAAAAACTACAGATAATATTCAAGTTAGAGCAAAGTTTGTACTGCATTTACCACAATGCAAAGTGGCGAACTGTGCTGTGATGTGAGGCAGTGTGCTCCCATTCCCTTTCTGTTCAAAAAGGCTCCCTTGCTCCAACGAGCTGATCAGCTTTTGGAGATGCACCTGTGCGCCAGTGAGAGGTACTGAGAGGACTGTTACAGCATTCTCAGAAGCCCCTATACACTACCCATCCCTGAACTCTAAATAACCTTTACTATAACTATACGCTACCCATCGCTGAACCCTAAAAACTCCTATTTACCCCAAAACTCAACTTATCCCTAAACTCCTGACTCCAAAAACATACCACGCACCCACCCCCAACTTCACCCGTAAATGCGTTGTAAATGTAATGTGTTGTACCCTACTTCATAGCAACTAGTTTTGGCGGATGAGAGTTTGCTTGATCTAGTCAAGTTGTGAGATCCACTAAAAACAGGTTAAAAAGGAGGGGGGCCAGGACACATCCTTGTTTCAATCCTTGGTTTGTTTGAATTTTTGGGGACAAAAGATGGTTTTCTCCCGACTTAACTTGGACCCATGTGTTTGTATACATGAACTGAATTGAATGGAGGAGATTTGAAGGACTGTTCATCACTTTTTGAGTTTTTTCCAGAGTAGATCCCTGTCAACATGGTCAAATGGCAATGAAAAGTCGATAAAACAGGCTTAAAGTGACTGACTTTTGCCGATTGATTTTCCCACACGCATTTAAAGTTCTATTAGGTTATCCAGCGTGCTTATATTAGGCCTGAAGCCAGTCTGATTAGCTTTTTGGACACTGCCCACTAATCTAGAGCTTCCAAAATTGAGCCTTGCAAATTATTTGGCCTCAGTGTCCATCAAGGCAATCAATGAGTAGCTCTCCGGATTTGCATAAGGCTTCTTTTTATAAATTCGGTGCAGCCCTGAGGCATGCCAGGAAGTGGGGACTAAGTTAGTTGGCAAGCAATAGTTGAACAATTTCAGAAATGCAGATTCCCAGTACATTATGTCTTGTAAAATAATCGCTGGCATGCCGTTTGGGGCAGGAGCACCATCTCCCCTACTTATACTGATGCAATTCTCTATGTCTTTTAGCTGGTACTCCATAGGTGGCACGAAAAGTAGTGGGGGACTAACTTGGGATTAAGGTGTGTTCCTAAGGTACAAGGATTGGATGTATGATATCCAGGACCGGGACTTCACAACGTTCCCTTCAATTCTTGATGAGTTATTTTGGAACCGCCTGATGACATTCAAAAAGACTTGCTGGTTTTTGCTGGAAAAATACACAGTGAATTCCTATCGAGATCTCATTTTCTTTATTTTGCTTGGCTGCCCAAAGTCATTTTTTATAGGCCTTCCTTAATAATTTGATTTATTCTTTTCCACCAATTGGATCTCCGGGGGGTTAGTGACTTTGGTTTGCCTATCCAAATTTTTCTTCATTTTTCTCTGTATTTTAGTGACCAATTCTTAGTTTGAAGTTGTCTTTGTTGTGATAAATTCGCTTTTGTAAATGTGTTGTAATGGTCTCTTGTTGTGGTGGATGCATTGTAATCAGAAGTTAACTGCAGTACCAATACTTGCCTTTCTAGTCACCCCTGCAAAACCACGCATGTTTTGTATCATTTGTACTAAAGTAAGTTTATGAATGTACACTGCTAAGATATTTCTTAACAGCATTTGATTCCACTTCTATTTAATTGGAAATTCCATATCTACTTGTCAGAAGTCATCTTGTTCGCTTATAGTCCTGTGCCCACAGGGTTTTCTTGTAAATGTAACTTTAATAAGGTTGTAAAGCAAGCTGTAAGGGACATGAGAATAATGGCAATTATTTTAGCAATTAATCTCGGTTCATTAATTTAAACAGATTTTATGTTGCATTTTCTCCATATTTCACTGCTTTTGCTTTACATTTTGGATAGTTTTTTAAATTAACGGCAGAACTAGCAAGTACTGATTAACCATCTCCTTTCACCCTCACAGATACCATTTCATCATAGCTTATCAAACTTGTAAATTTGTTTATTTGAACCTTTTTACCAAAAGGGGTATATTTATAAAGAGTACACAAAGATGTCAGAATAAGTTGATCAACTTTCCATCCAGATGCAGGTTTCTGTTACCTCCCCAAGTTCCTTCTCTCAATTATTCTGGAAAGATAATTACTTCTGTTATACATTTGGGAAAATGCTTTTCAGGGGACCGCAATTTCTTTGCTGATTTCTTTTATGTAAATAGTCTGCTGTTCAAAGAACCACTGGAGGATAATTGCTTGTGGTGATTTTAGCCTCAGGCTTCTGCTGTCATCATCTGAGGTGAACGAGTAACTTCCCATTTTAAAACACCGAGAACTAGCTGCAGGACAGTGAGGGCCACAAAGGTCACAAAATCGTTTGTGGCAGGATAATAAGTTCTTAGGCTCTGTATAGCTGGATGTGCCAGTATTATATGCTGTGTTGTCTAGTCATATGATTGATTGTGATTGTATAAGGAAAAATGAACATGTTTGCCTAGGGTGCAGACCGTTAAGAACACGCACATCGAACTATTATAAATGGTTATTTAATTTTTTGACACTTGGATGCATGGGTAAATACACTGTATGCTCTTAAACTAGACTTCGTGCATATAATACCCTATTCAATGGTGAAAATGTGGGCCCTGAGACATGCACATGAGAGCCCAGAGAGACCTCTAAGTGACTAAGAACATGAATGTCTGAAAGTAAGCAAGTGGTGTGTCGTATCTATCTATCTATCTATCTATCTATCTATCTATCTATCTATCTATCTATCTGTCTGTCTATCTATCTATCTATCTACACATACTGAAAACACCAAAGGTTAAGGTGATGTTTTAGTTAATTATGGTAATGATATCTTACTTTGCATTACAGAAACCTTAGAAATTCACTGAAAAACATAAGATTAGAGGAACGTTATAGTTAGGTGAAAATGTTAGTTACAACATACTATTTTAAAGAGACAAAACCACTGAAATTGACCCATTATCTCAAGTAAATGTAACTGAAACACTAAAGTAACTATAACTTGTGCCTGAACAGGCTTGGGGAGAGGGGGCCACGTGCCCCCTCCCCTTTTATAAAAATCAGCTGCAGGGAATGGGGTCCCCAGTGCTGTAGGGTGGCTAGGGCCTCCCCTAGCCGCATGCCCCTCCCCTTTATTTCATAGTCAGCCCACAGGAAGGGAGGGAGTTTCCGGGGCCTCATTGAGGTTCGGGGAGGGGGGCCGTGTGCCCTCATCCCCAAAATATATTACCAGCCTGACCCACCCCTCAGGCCCCAGCCCACCCTGGAGGGTCACTGTTTTTTAAGCACAGATCCACGAAGAATTTGTGGCTACATTTAAAAAATATATGTTTTTGGCTCTAGAGGGTGGGGGTCTCTGGGACCGTGGCTCGGGGGGGGGTCTCTGGGACCCTTCACCAGGCCTTCGGGGGCAGGGTATCCCTAGCCTGCCTCCATATATATTTTTTAGCCTTTTCCTAGGACTAGTCCAGAGTCATAATATGACTCTCGTCACATGATTGTTGATGTGGTGGCAGCCAATCAGATCTCATCTCAAGATCTGTCAGCTTCACGGATCCTCTGCGGCATGAAATATACAAAGTTTTTGAGCCTTAAGTGTTCACAAACTAATGAACAGAATTACACTAAATCACAAGAAGCATGCTTTATGGACCCAGATTTAGTTTTCTGCCAAATTTGGTGTGAATCCATTCTGCTATTAGGGCTAAATTTCCTTCAGAAAAATGAATAGGGAAAACAATTGTTGGGACTTCTCTCTTTTTACTCAGCCCTCGCATGAAGGATCTCTCCCCAAAATGCTCCAGAAGGTGGTGCAGTGGAAGGATATATTTTTGGAAAGTTTCGTGAAGATTCGTCAAACAGCGCCAAAGTTACAAGCAAATCAAAAAATGCTTTTCCTATGGAAACATGATCCTAACTATAAATACCCAGTGGCTATTCTTCTGCTGATGTATGTGTGCTTGTGCAGATGTGTGTCTGCATGCATCTCATTACTGGTACTTGATGTGTTTGTTTTTTTCCGCTTTAACTAGCGTGAACTTGGCCCAAGGATTTTAGAGCGCTTTTTGCAATTACATTATGCAGTTTTTTATACAAGGAGAAATGAAGTAATTTGCCCATAATCACAGGATGATGAGTAGAGGCTGGCACTCTAACGTGGTTCCCTAGTTCAAAAGTCGTCAGCACTGCCCATTGGTCCTCATATTCTCCCACTGCCCTTACTTGCATTCAGGTCTAGATGAAATGAGATTTTTCTTGGTACCAATACGAATGTACCTTTTGCATACAATTTTTTCCTTGAGTGCTGTTTTTCATGAAGACTCGGGGGTGTATTTACAAAAATTTTGCACTGAGTTTATGTCACAAAAGTGGCACAAATCAACACAAAATGTTAATTTAAAATTAAGATTCCGGTGCAAAATGTGTTTATGGTGCTTGTTAGACCTGGCTTTTACAGCGGGTTTATCCCCAGACTTTTTGCTTTTTGGCCTCATGTTTTGGACCCTGTTTTTGTTGGTTTTATGACTCTGGGCACCTTACCACTGCTGATCAGTGCTAAAGTGCATATGCTCTGCCTGTAAATTGTGTTTATGGATTGATGATTCCATGATTGGCATATTTGATTTACTGGTAAGTCCCTACAGTGCACTGTGTGTGCCCAGGGCCTGTAAATCAAATGCTGCTAGTGGGCCTGCAGCACTGATTTTGCCACCCACATGAGCAGCCTGTAAATGTAACTCAGACCTGCCACTGCAGTGTCTGTGTGCAGTTTGGTACTGCCATGTCGACCTGGCAAGTGCACCCACTTGCCAGGCCCTAACCTTACCTTTTATTACTTGTGAGTCACCCCTAAGGTAGGCCCAAGGTACCCCTGTGGGCAGGGTGCAGTGTATGTGAAAGGTAGGACATGCACTGATGTGTGTGGCATGTCCTGATAGTGAAATACTGCCAATTTTGTTTTTCACTATTGAAAGGCTATCTGTCCTATAGGACAGAATGGGAGTTTATTTATAACATCTTATAAATATAACTTCCCCTTGGGACACAAAACGAAAGTAAAGTTTAGAATGCCTGAACTCAGAATGTAAAGATGCATCTTGTAGTGAGGATGATTTTTACATTCTATGTTTGAAAATACCACTTTTAGAGATTAGGTATTTTCTTGCTTAGCCATCCTGTGTGCCTCTGCTAGGTTTGTGTATTGACTATCTGGCTTTGGAGTTACAGAACTGGAGATGTGCGTTCTGTTCAGACAACCACTTGGGGGGGTGAGATGTGTCCTGCCTTCCAGGGTGAGTCAGGGCTTGGCTGAATAGACCTGGGCTGCATTCAGAGTAGGGGGAGGAGATTTCTTTCACACCTGAATGGGCCTGGTCTGCTTTGGACAATGCTGTCTCCACCTCCTGCCAGGCAGCTGCACCAGAGAGGACGGAACTGGTTTTGGCTGGGCAAAGAGCTTCTCTGCCACCAGAGAACAAAGGAATTTGTGCTATAAAAAGTGGGGCCCAGAACCCAGACTTTTAGATTACTTCTGGAATTCAAAAGGAACCTTTGCCAAGGTGAAGAGCTAGAGAAACTGAAAGAGAAGTACTGCCCCTTTGCTGTGTGCTGTCTGGGGTTGGCATGCAGTAGCTGTTTCTGCCAAGGAAAGGGCAAGGACTTTGTTGTGTGCTGGGTCCCCTGCTTGAGGAAGATCTCCAAAGGCTTGAAGTAGAGCTTGCCGCCTGTTTTAAAGTCTCAGGGATACAAAGACTTCACTTCAGCTCCCCTGAACTTCCTTGCTGGGAGTTCTGACCTGCCAAGAGGTGTCTGCTGCTGTTCTGGGCCTCTGGAGGTTGTACCTGCTGTTGGGAGCTGGAAAAGTAATGCAATGACGAGAAGCGCAACGCATCCGCACCTTTTTCTGATGCATCGCCAAAGAAACCAACGCATCGCCTGCCCGCTGCGAGAGAAATCGCTGCACGCCGCATCGAGTGCATCGATCTACGAAGTCCGAGATCACTGCACCGATTCCAACGCAGGCCCTGCTGTGCGGCTGCAAGAACCAATGCATCGATGGACCGCGGCTGAAGAAACCAACGCAGCAACATTGCCGCCGCCGCATCAAGAACCGATGCATCCCCGATCCTCACGCATCGCACCGGGGTGCCAAGTCTACAAGGACACCGGGCCGCAGTAAGAAACCGATGCGTCACCTCCCCTTCAGTAAGGAACTGACGCATCACCTCTCCTGCGTGGCAGTAAAGAACTGAACCATCACCCCCCCTGGAGTAAGGAACCGATGCATCACCTTCCCTGTGCGTAAGGAACCGACCCATCACCTTCCCTGCGACTGTTTTTGTTTATGATATTGATGCATCCAAGGTACTTTGTGTTGAAAGTGTCGCATCTATAGTTTGCTATGAACAGAACTGTTTCTACCTTTTAAAAGTCATATTTTGATTACTGTATTGTGGATTTTTGTCGTTTTGGTCTTGTGTGGTTTAGATAAAGATTACTTATTTTTCTAAACTGGTGTGGTGTCCATTTGTAGTGTTTTCACTGTATTACTGTATGTGTGCACAAATGCTTCAAACACTACCTCTGAGATAAGCCTGTCTGCTCGTGCCAAGCTACCAAGGGGTGAGCAGGGGTTATTTTAGGAGTGTATCCCCCTTACCCTGACAAGGAAGAAGGGTCCCTACTTGGACACCAGTGTAAACCATTGCCAACTAGAGACCCCCATTTCTAACAGTGCTGGAAAGTCACCTTAAAGTAATGCAAACTAGTGCCCAGCACTGCTTTGTATTAATTTGCGTTAAGGGGACATTCCATGGGTGCTACATGGATGTTCTAATGCAACCACCCACATTTTTTTGCACAAAGGTCTATCTATCAAAATAGTAGCTACGGTTGACAGGGTTTGGCAGAAAAAAAGAATGGCCTTGTGGCATAGGTGCTATTGAAGACAAATATTTTAATTTATCCTTTCTTATATGACTTTGCATGTGTACTCCATGGTACAGCACACATACAAAGTGAGAAAGTAAGCATAGTATTTTTAAGTAGAATGGTTCCGTTCCAGTACCAAACCTATGCTAGACTCACACAAACACCCTTGCACTATGGTGCAAAGGTGTGTGCGTGACACTGAGCAGCATGGTTTGGTGTCAGCACTGGGGAGAGAGAAGGACAGTGTCATATCTCTGTAGATATGTTGCTTTTCTGCTCTCTTCCACTCTCACAACGCAGCACAGCAATTTTGGTTGCTGTGCTGCGTTGTGTGAGATTTTAGTAAATAGATCTCTCTGTCTTGCAGATGTGGTGAGATTTGCTGGACTTGTTGTTGGACTTGTTGCACGCATATGTAAGCATTAGAATGCATGAGAACAGCCTGTACGTTTGAGTGAAAAATATTAGCATCAATTTGGGACATTCTTCTTTTTAATATTCACAGGTGGATGGTAATGTCACTGTATCTGCGCAGGTGCTTTGCGTTTCCCTAACTATAGTTTTTTGTCTTTCGTAGTACTTTTCTAATTGTATGTCATCACATCTTTGAGCTGATAGTCGGAGGTGTTTGGGTCTGTGTTTATGGTTGTGCCATTTTGCCACCTTCGCCTGTACTTTCATTTTTTAAAGAACTTTACTATCACTTTACATTGTGATTGACATCTAAGTGTTTGCTTATTTGCTGTAAGAGTGTTTTTCTACTCTGGTAACTATTTGGAAAAGGTTGTCTTTGGGGTTTCTCATTGGTCTCAGACAATTTTACCTGGTCTTGATTGTTGGACCGGAAATTTGTAGCACTCCTGTTTAGGTCTGGCTTTAGCCACGACTTTTACCTTTTCACAAAGTGTACCTCCGCGCACAAAGTAGTTTTATTAATGCCAAAAGCTACTATGGCAATGTGTGCTTTTAGAGGCAAAAAGTATTTTTGCTTCTAGCCATTTTTTTTATATTGACGAGGGTCCCAGCAGTCGCGCCAATAAATAGTTTTACAAAAGTCAGAATGACACAAAACAGCATTTGCTAAAGCCAAAAGACTGGCATCCAATGCCAGATCTATTGGCTTTACCAATGCTTGGTGTATATTCCAGTCAGTATCTAAGCAAAGGATAAGCTAGGACTAATCATATCCCTACTTTAATTTTCATGGAGGGGCTGAGAGTGCCAGTGCTGTGCTAATATGCTTCTGGAGTTCCTAGTGTGCGTAATGTAAATCCTCCATCATGTAATCCGATTTTTTACAGGCTGTGATTAGGAAGGTACATCATTGCAGCACTTTCTCTCAGAGGTCAAATTGCGGATTAGTACTGAACGACGAAGTACCAGAGTTCAGAGACAGAAATGTGGGGCCGAGAAATATTGGATGTTCATGAAAAGATCCTGACGTCCATCATGGAGTTATCACAGAAACAAACCAAGAGAACCGATGGCAAACCAAAGGGAAAGTATGTGGAGGGGCAGTAGACAGAACATCCTAGGCACAGTGGATGCCAGGCTGACATTGTCTATTGCATATATTCAGTAGCGGCTCCTCAAGGGAGTGCTGTGGGGCGGTGGGGCGGGGCGGGGCAGGGGAGGGGCAGGGTGGGGTGGGGGTTAGTAAACTCCGGAATTGGGCCGAAAAGAGTTGAGTAAAGAAATAAATAGATAAAAACGAATTACATTGCGCGCTGCATCGCCGATTTGGCGTTGCAGCGCACGCAATGTAATTCATTTTGTTTATTTATTTCTGTACTTAACTTTGTTCGGCCCAATTCCAGAGCTTACTACCCCCCACCCTGCCCATCCCTCGCCCCGCCCCACCGCCCCGCAGCACTCCCTCGAGGAGCCGCTACTGCATATATTCTGTTTTCAGTTGGATAGATGCATATATAGAGATACGTGTTCCGACATTGATCTTGCAACTCTACCTGCAGTCATAAAATAGCATCATTCAAAATGAATACTTGGAGAATCCTGGGGCATCACCTGGGAAGAGGACAGCAACACAATACCAACAATGCTACGAGTGAAACAAATAGACTAAATACTTAAGGTGCAAAGATCATCAGTTTATGCTGTTGTTTACTAGAGACTAACCATGAAAAGTATTGCGATGTTGCACTACATATGTTTTCCTATTTATAGGCGGTGCATGTTTTAAGGTTTCATACTAAACTGCTTTCACTTGTGTTTTAAACCGATTTCAAAAGGTTACATTCAGCAAGTTCTGTTTAGTACAGTTGTATTCTATGGTATCACACAAAATTAGCTAGAATAAAGGTTGGCAGAGATCGGTTTCTAATATTTCCATGTATGAACCATTATTAAGGAAAATCTCTTTATATTTTTCAGCAAGAGTGTTCATAGGAAAGAGATAGGAGGCCATCAAGTCTGTGAGTTATTTATGTAACTAAGGGGCATATTACCAAGGATTTGCGATAATTATCGCAAAGCGCGCTTAGCGCTGTTTTTTTTATCGCGGGCTATCGCTGGATTTCAGCGCGGAGATAACGCGTTATTATCAACGCTTATCTCCAAGGCAATAAAAAATCCAGCGATAGCGGCGAAACCCAGCAATAGCGCGAGAAATCCAGCGATAAATTCACTGCGCTAATGAAAAGCTCGCTAATAGGCAGGTGAGGACTTAACCTTACAATCCACCTCCCATTGACAAGAATGGTTAAGTCAGGTTTTTAGCAGGTGTTAAATTCCAGCGATAATCGCGGTTAGCACGACTTTTTTTATCGCTTCACGGGCATTGGTAATAGGGGGAAGTTGTGTTTGCGACTGTTTGCAGTCACTTTTAGTTGGGAACGCCTACTTTGCATGTCATTAGCGATAAATATTGCTGACATGCAAAGCGGCACCAAAACGATCGCTTTTGCCATGAAGCTGTCGCTAACAGCTGTTAGCGACAGCTTGCTAATAGGGCGATAGAAATATCGCCGCTTTAGCGGCAAAAAGTGCCGCTAAAGCGGCGATAACGCCCTTGCTAATATGCCCCCTAGACCCTAAAATAAGGGAGTCTGTATCAAAGAACTATGGTTCCTTTTTTGCTGAGTGAGAGGTAGAAACATAATTAAGAACATCATTTGCAGCATGGTGGCTTGTGCCATCCAACCACTATAGTGGTAAAGTGGCAAAGGCAAAGTCTCCACCAGTATCTGCAGCCACCCCACTCACCAAACTGACAGCTACTCGCTCTTCTGATCAACAGTTTTCACCTTAAGTGCGCCTAGTGACATGGAAAGACCACTATTGCTGAAAATACAATGTTGGGCCTGCTGTGTGTCATTGTGGCCACCTTGGTGTTCATTTTGTTTACAGACACAGAAGTCCACTTTTGAAGTTTGTTTGTGTGAAACAAAATAAATGCCAAGCAGGCACTAGGAGTTTTGTCCCACTGTGTTGGAGTCTTTTCCAAACTATGGCCTCCCTCTCAAACTTAGAATATGATTCTCTCATTTGACTATCTAGTAGCTAAATATCCCAGTAACCTGAAAAAAACTGAAGATGGGTGCCAGTCACCTTTAAAAGCCACTTGAGACATCACACAGGAGCTCTACCCAAACACATTTGCCTTCATTTAGAACTCCTGAAGATACGTGCAGTGTCCAAACCCCATGGTGCAGTTACCATATGCCACTCTTCTCCTTATTTCACCAGTCCTGCTGCACTAGCATGGTTTACAATGCAAGAAACGTGTGCCCAAAGTCCTGCTCTATTTTTGTTGAGTGTTTCTTCTTGATAGAGTTCCAGAATTTGTTGGACGGTAGAGGTCCACCAAATGTGGTAGCCATCACAATTGACTACTATGCCCATGACTAGCCCATAACATTGCTAACGGTTTCTGACATGTCATCTATAGTCATGGGTTAACCCACAGTGAAGAGACTGCCTATTTGTACTCCCTGTTGAAAACTATATAGCCTGCCCTGACTGGCCCCATCCATCCACACTGAGTATGAGACATGTCTTTGAGATAGTGCAATCACACATGAGGGGGGATGGGGTATCCCTGTTGGGGGACATTGTGTGGGACATTGTGTGTATGTAGCCCTAAGGATGTAGTGTGTTTCATAAGATTAGTCAGATTCAGAGGTCTGCTGCCCCTAGTCCTTGCAGGCCCCCTGCGTTATACTCTCCTCTCATGCCACTACATCCAGCAGCCAAGGTAAACCAAATGTAGGTGCTTGGTTTTAGGGCCACATCATTTTTAATGGAGTAGGACAGGTTCTCTGTCTCCACATTCTTTAAATTAAAGAAGTTGTGTAAGGTCAGCCGGTTGTATACCACCCTTTGAGGATGCCTGAAGGTCACATCCTGGGCTCTTTGCACCTAATTCTAATTTTATCATAATAGCAACGATACGTTACAACGATTGGTGCGGGGTTCTGTTGCCCTGCCCTTTTTTCCTGTGCTTTTGTTAAGGTCAGCCTGTGGTCTGTCAGATGGGCATATGAACAGAGGTTGTGGCAACGGGCATAACCACAGCAGTACACCTTCACAAAGGAGATGAGCTGGCTTTCTATTCCCTGAATCCTGTGTCCAAACCATAGTTCTTCCATGAAATAAGGCCCCATGAACTGACCCCCACTGGTTGAGGCCATCTCCATTTAATACGTACGTCAGTGGACATTATTGGATGCCTATCATCCCTAAGGCAACCAAGGTCACTGTGCATTTTTGTAGCTGGATTACATGAAAATGAATAACACTTACAGGAGATGTGCATTTAGTAGTGAATGGTTCACACTAAAGGTTTGTGGATAACTTTGAATTGCAATGACTTATAGGTTTCGACCCAGCCGCTACAGTTTCTTTGTATAAGTTTGCTTTGTGAGCCTGATCACATTTCTACTTGAAGCACGACAGCACTGAGAAAGGACTGCACCAGAAGTTGGAAACTTGTCCGCCTCCTGTATAAATTAGTAGAGAATATACTGAGGAAAACACTTGATGCTGCAGTGATCTTAAAGTAGAAGGAAACAAACTGTCTGATGTTTTAGGACCCTGCCTCATTTCAATCCAAGAGGTCCATGCCAATCTGTCTATGTGGGCCATGAGGACCTTGGGGTTGTAAAGCGTACTGAGATTAGAACCTCTTGCCGCTGGCTAGGATGATTTAAGAACACTGAATTAGAATCAGGATATCTTCTACACAGTTTTCTATACTCCTCAGAGAGAGACTGGAATGTATCCAACTTCATCCACCAGGTGAAGATGAGGGAGGAGCCATAAACCTGCAGGAGGTACCGCTACTGCTGTTATTGAGCATTTCTTGGCCCATGTCACCCTCCATGTTTCCTAGTACACCCAACTTGCCCACTGATGAGCATCCAGATGCCAGCCCCCATGACCTCATGTGCTCCACCTTTCATCTGCTATGGTTAATAAGCCAAGTTCAGAGAGATGGCTGCGGCATTTGCAGCCTGTGGAGGTCACAAGTATTATAAGAGTGCAAACTGCTGTGCAATCATCATTATGGGCCATATGTACGACCCGTTTTCGCATGCGCAAACGGGTTTGCGACCCATTTGCGCATGCAAAAACCTCATGGGCCATGTACAAAGCCTATTTAGCGAGTCACAAATTATTTGCGACTCGCTAAATAGGTTTTGTGACTTGCTATTAGGAAGGGACATTCCCTTCTTAATAACGACCGCAAAGCCATGTACCAATGTTTTGCGACTGCAATTGCAGTGGTGGTAATGGAGTCGCAAATGGGAAGGGGTCCCCAGGGGACCCCTTCCCCTTTGTGACAGACTCTGAACATATTTTTTAAGGGCAGGCAGTGGTCCCAGGGACCACTACCTGCCCTTAAAAAATGAAACGAAAATGTTTCATTTTTAAAAAAAATAAATGCATCCCGTTTTCCTTTAAGGAAAACGGCTGCATTTTAAAAAAAAAGCTGCTTTATTTAAAAGCAGTCCCAGACATAGTGGTCTGCTGAGCCCAGCAGGCCACCATCCCTGGGAGGGCCTGTCATTCCCAGTGGGCTCGCAAATTGCGAGAGGCTCATTAATATTCATGAGCCTCGCAATTTACGACCCCATTGGGAATCGCAAACAGTGTCTCTGACACTGTTGAACATCCCATTTTGCGACTTGCAAATTGCGAGTCGCTATTGCGACGCAATTTGTTTTTCGAAATTTATTTCGATCACCAGGATCATAAAAGTGCAATTTAAAACATAAAAACATCTCAGCAATGTACATGAAAAAGAGAATAAAACAGCTCAAGATATAACCATCCCATACAAACATTCATTTGGCCACATTGCGGCTGCTCCAAGTACCATGTACATTCATAAGCCCTTTGTAGGAAAGCTCTCCATTTCGCCAGTTGAAAACAGTAGTTAAGTCTCCAGTATTATAACACTTGTAAATAGATGAACTACTCTGCTACCCGTTACAAATAATTATGGGCATGGCAACAAATCATCTTGGTTTAGAAGGGTAGACAATTAAAAAACAGATTTAAAAAGGGCAAATAAACAAGCAGTTTTGTGGCTTGAACTGGAACAAGATAGGAAAAAACAAATCGTCTTTGTGATTGGGAGAGATAATAGCATCCAGTCACTTGTTTGGGTACTTTTACAACGATACTAAAAATGTCGTGTTAGCTGTGACAATTTCTTTTGGGGTTACGCGAATAGATCCTACTTTTTAAGTCCACCACTTAATCAGTGCAAAAATGGCTTTAAAGTTCAAGATAACATATGTATCTAACAATATAATAATAATAAAGTGCAAGAGTGGCAACACAGTACAAAAGAGCTCATATCGCATAAGACCATCATAGCATCACAGAATATATATATATATATTATCTACTGGCGACCGCCAGTAGATAATATATATATATCTAGTTATAGTTAGGACCTATTTTCCATAGGAAATCCGCGACATTCTATTTGCAATAACTTTGGCGCCGGTTGACGAATCTTCGCGAAAGCTTCCAACTTGTTGGGGCGCTCCGGTCCACTCCTACCCTGAAAGTCTCGGGGTGATACGTCAAGCGGGGGCCGACAAAAAAGGGGGGTCCCAAAACGCGTTTTCCCCATTCATTTTTCCATAGGAACATTTAGTCGCAGCTGCAGCCCGAACTGGTGAACGGAATTACACCAAATTTGGCAAATAGGTAGCCCTTGGTTCAGTGTCGTGCCTTTTGCTAAAATGGTGTAAATCCGTTCAGTAGTTCCTGAGAAATTCACAATTAAAATCACATATATATCTATGGGCGCGTCGGATCCGCGTACCCTCCCGATCACGAGCTGCATGCTAATTGGCTGTCAACACTCCAAATCAGGAAGTGTTGGCAGCCATTTTGTCCCTCGGAAGAACCGAGGGACAGAAACAAGTGCGCAAAGCGCAAATAGGGGGCAGGGTAGAAACACCCTGACCCCTAGGTCTGCTCAGGGGTCCCACAAGGACCCCTGGGCAGAAAAAGCATTTTTTTTTAAATCGGCGGGATGCGCTTAGGGTGCGCGGATCCGCCGAGAAAAAAAGAAGAAACAAGTGCGCAAAACGCACAAAGGGGGCAGGGTAGAAACACCCTAACCCCTAGGCCTGCTCAGGGGGTCCCACAAGGACCCCCTGGGCAAAAAAAAGCATTTTTTTTTTTTTAAATCGGCAGGATGCGCTAAGGGAGCGCGGATCCTGCCGGAAAAAAAAAAAATCAAAGCGCGGAATCCCGCACTTCGATGTTAATTTGCCCCCGGGTGGGCCTAGTCCCGGGGGCATGCTGGGGGGTTTATTTTATGTATGGGGGCCTCCAAGGGCCCCCAAGCCCGGGGACCGCCACCCCCGGGGCTTTATCATTAATGGTGCGGGAGGGCTCTGAGCCCTCCCGCAGCCCCCGGGACCGCCACCTCCCGGGGCTTTTTTAATTTATTTTTAAAACCTGTGTGGGGGCTCCAGCCCCCACATGCCCCGGGGACCACCACCTCCCGGGGCACTAAGAACATTGAAAATGGGGGTCCGTTTGGACCCCCAAGCCCCGGGGACCACCACCTCCCGGGGCTTTCAAAATGTAGGGAGGGGGCCGCGCGGCCCCCTCCTGGAGCCCTTGATGGCCCTGGGGACCGCCACCCCCTAGGGCCGGCTCCTGCAGTGTCCCGGGGTGCCTACCCCGGGACACTGTAGTTTGCTATGACAGGACGGGAGCCTCGCGGCTCCCGTCCTGTCATAGCTAAACTTGGTTTGCATTTTGAAAGAGAGAGCAGGAAACCTGCTCTCTCTTTCAAAATGCAAACCAATTGCTTTTCACACGGGGAGCAGCATGTTAGCTGCTCCCCATGTGGAAAAGGAATGCCGGCTCCCGTAGGACACGGGGAGCCGGCGGGACTGTGGGGGTTTGGGGACCCCCACAGTCCCCAACCAGAGGCCAGGCCCCGGGGGATGGGGTCCCCGGGGCCATAAGTGGCCCGGGAGGGAGGCCACGCAGCCCCCTCCCCAAATAAAAAAATAAAAAAATAAGGGCAAGGCCGGCCCCGGGGGATGGGGTCCCCGGGGCCTTAATTGGCCTGAGGAGGGGGCCACGCAGCCCCCCATATTTTTATTTAAAAAGAGGGCATGCCCCGGGGATGGGGTCCCGGGGCCAATAGAGGCCCAGGGAAGGGGGCCACGCGGCCCCTTCCCGTTTTTTTTTAATAAAACAAAAAAATGCCCGGGCCCCGGGGGATGGGGTCCCCGGGGCCAAAGTGGCCGAGGGAAGGGGGCCACGCAGCCCCCTCCCATTAAAAAAACAAAAAAAAACGGCATCGTGCCGGAGGCCCCGCCCCCTCCCTGCAGTACTCTGCAAACGCGCCCCTGGCGCGTTTTAAGAAGGGAAGTAATTCCCCTTGAATACTGGGGGTCCCTGGGGGCCAACTAGCCCACCAGGAACCTCCAGTATGCGCCAGGGGCTGCCTTGCAGAGAGGTGTACAGAGGCAACGCCCCTTTTACACCTCTCTGCAACGCAGCTCTGTGGCGCTTAATGGAGGTAGCTGGTGGGCTAGTTGCACCCCAGGGACCCTCAGGATTCAAGGGAGTTAATCGTCCGACTTAAAACGCGCCACGGGCGCGTTTGCACAGTGGTGAAGGGAGGGCGGAGCCTGAGGTGACATGTGTGCAAACAGGCCCCATGGTGCGTTTTAAGATGGGGAATTAAATCCCCTTCAATCCTGAGGGTCCCTGGGGCCAACTAGCCCAACAGGTACATCCAGAAAGCGCCACAGAGCTGCGTTGCAGAGAGGTGTAAAAGGGGTGTGGCCTCTCTACACGTCTCTGCAACGCAGCCCCCTGGCGCATACTGGAGGTTCCTGGTGGGCTAGTTGGCCCCTAGGGACCCTCATGATTCAAGGGACTTAATCCCCCAACTTAAAACTCGCCACAGGGCGCGTTTGCACAGATGTCACCTCAGGCCCCGCTCCCTCCCTTCACCATTGTGCAAATATTCCTCTAAAATCTGCCGAACTACGAATTCTGATTTACTCACCTGTTATCAGGAGAGACCTCAGTGCTGCATCTTTCAGCCCAGTACTAATCCTGAAAAGTAATTTTAACCGTACTTACCAGTAACTTGAATTTCCTTCCATAGGATATCATTGCCTGCTTTTTGCTGAAAAAGTTTCTAAGTGTTGATTTTTGAAACATACAAATATTCCTCTAAAATCAGCCGAAATACGAATTCCGATTTACTCACCTGTTATCAGGAGAGACCTCAGTGCTGCATCTTTCAGCCCAGTACTGATCCTCAAAAGTAATTTTAACCGTACTTACCAGTAACTTGAATTTCCTTCATAGGCTAACATTGACTGGTTTCACTTGGAAATTCTTCTAAGTGTGGAGTTTTGGAACTTTAAAATATTCCTCTAAAATCAGCCGAAATACGAATTCCGATTTACTCACCTGTTATCAGGAGAGACCTCAGTGCTGCATCTTTCAGCCCAGTACTGATCCTCAAAAGTAATTTTAACCGTACTTACCAGTAACTTGAATTTCCTTCATAGGCTAACATTGACTGGTTTCACTTGGAAATTCTTCTAAGTGTGGAGTTTTGGAACTTTATAATATTCCTCTAAAATCAACCAAAGTACGAATTCCAATTTACTCACCTGTTATCAGGAGAGAACCCAGTGCTGCATCTTTTAGCCCAGCACTGACCCTGAAAAGTAATTCTAACCATACTTACCAGTAACTTGTATTTCCTTCCATAGGAATCCATTGTCTGGTTTTCAGCAGAAAAGTTTCAAAGTGTCGATTTTCACAAACTACAAATATTCCTTAAAATTCGCCTGTATGACTTAAACGCATTCTTTCAACTGTTTACAGGAGATGCACCAGTGCTGGATCCAGGATCCAACACTGAGTAAGAAAAAGTAACGATAACAGTTTTTACCTGCCAAGTGAATTTCCTTCCATAGGATAACATTGGTGATTCTATGAGAAAAAGTTTCTAAGTGTCAACTTTTAAAATACAATAATATTCCTTAAAAATCACTACTGTAACCAAAACGCTTTTACTCAACTGTTTACAGGAGATGTCCCAGGACTGAATCTAGGATCCAGTCCTGTGGTTAGAAAAGTAATCCATAAAGTAACTAATTGCATTTAACTAGAAATTCACATTGAACTGAATGTTGCATTGTGTTTGAAAATGTGTTGCCCATTGCAACAACTGTAACTACTGTACTTAAAAGTCTATTGCCTATGTGCAAAGTATTTAAACTAAAGTAATTCATTCTGAGAAAGTATTTTTGTAATGTATAATGTAATTACAATGTAATTTAAAAAATAAAATATGTAAAAAAAATTGTTTCTAAAAATGTAGTAAATCAGTATGAAAAAAATAAATATAACAATTAATACATTTAAAAATTGTCATTTACAAAACCTTTGAAATTCACTGAAAAAACCGTAGGTTTCAGACATGTTATAGTTAGGAATTAGCATTTAAAAAACCTTTGAAATTCACTGAAAAAACCATAGGTTTCAGACACGTTATAGTTAGAAATTAGCATTTAAAAAACCTTTGAAATTCACTGAAAAAACCATAGGTTTCAGGCACGTTATAGTTAGAAATCAGCATTTAAAAAACCTTAGAAATTCACTGAAAAAACCATAAGATTTTAGGGACAGTTATAGTTAGTTGGACATTGCACTCGTACAAAACCCGTGAAATTCCCCCGTTATAGTTAGTTCAGGTAACTATAACTCGCGCCCCGCAATGCACTGCTGATGACGTCACATATTACATCACTCATGACATGGTCAGTGACATCACTGATGACATCACTGATGACATCTCAAATGACATCACTGATGACATCACCGATGACATCATCCATGTGAGAATTTAATGCATCTTCTCACACCTAATATAAGTTTTGATACACCCACTCTACATTACAGACTGCCATTCTCAAAACCATACACACTCCAATACCAATAAGTACATACCCACTCACTGATTCTTAGGTCTACACACACACATCTACTCACTCACCCGTACAGTCACTCATACTTACAGTCACTCAGTACAGGACTATCATATGCACTCATACACCTATATAAACACTCACACAACGCAACTCATCCATAGAGGTACTCACACACCTAGTCAGTCATGCAAATAATTAATCACACTCCAATTTACTCACCTATACAGTTATACACACCAGCTCACTTACTCATAAAAATACTAGCACATTCTTACGCTCCTATGCAATCACTGATGCAAGTACACACTCATCCATATAGCCACTCTCACAATCACACACTCTCACTTATAGCCATTTATATACTCCAACACACATATATACTGCCTTTCACATATGTAGTTACTCACACATGTACCACTGAGATATACATTCAATCACTAACACACCCATACACACACTCACCCACCCATACAGTCCATCACAGACGCACTCTTGAAACCATGCACCCAGTGAATCACCCACTCACACATCTATGCACAGAGTCACACACACCCCACCCACACAAACACTGAGGCACCCATACAGATACTCAGAGAACCAATCCATAACCCATATAGACACTCATTTAGCTAGTCAGAAACCCATGCAGTTGCTTACACAACAACAGACAGACGGATACAGACATTCACACAGTTTAGTCACTCACCCATGCATCCAGTAAGATACGTTTAATCACTCACTTATAGACTCAGTCACGCACCTACTAAATCATCCATTCAGGCGCTTCTACACCCACTCATTCTTCAATACGCCTTTCCCTATATATATTAAACATATTTAAATTTTACAGAAACACACAGTCACTGGATGATGTCATCAGTGATGTCATCAGTGATGTCATTTGAGATGTCATCAGTGATGTCATCAGTGATGTCACTGACCATGTCATGAGTGATGTAATATGTGACGTCATCAGCAGTGCATTGCGGGGCGCGAGTTATAGTTACCTGAACTAACTATAACGGGGGAATTTCACGGGTTTTGTACGAGTGCAATGTCCAACTAACTATAACTGTCCCTAAAACCTTATGGTTTTTTCAGTGAATTTCTAAGGTTTTTAAATGCTAATTTCTAACTATAACGTGCCTGAAACCTATGGTTTTTCAGTGAATTTCAAAGGTTTTTTAAATGCTAATTTCTAACTATAACGTGTCTGAAACCTATGGTTTTTTCAGTGAATATATATATATATATATATATATATATATATATATATATATATATATATATATATATATATTATCTACTGGCGGTCACCAGCAGATAGTTATAGTTAGGACCTATTTTCTATAGGAAATTCACAACATTCTATTTCCAATAACTTTGGCGCCGGTTGACGAATCTTCGCGAAATTTTCAAAACTTATGGCCCGCTCCGGTCCGCTCCTATCCTGAAAGTTTCGGGGTGATTCGGCAAGTGGGGGCCGAGAAAAAAGGGGGGTCCCAAAACATGTTTTCCCCATGCAATTTTCCATAGGAAACTTTAGACACGGCTACAGCCCGAACTGCTGAACGGAATTACACCAAATTTGGCAAAGAGGTAGTTCTTGGTTCAGAAAGAACCCTTTTGTTAAATGGTGTAAATCCGTTCAGTAGTTGCTGAGAAAATCAAAAGTAAAATCACATATATATCTAGGCGGAGCCTAACCACACATGTCATTGTGATATCTGATTGGCTGTCAGCACTTCATCCTGGAATTGCTGGCAGCCATCTTGGGACCAATATAAATGATAGTACCCCATTGAAATGCATTGTAGTGAATCAAAGATTTTGAGGGTTACCAAAAGGAGAACTATAAAGGGTGATAACAGACTTTAGTTACATTAGAATTCATTTGTTGATGGTACCATACAAATTTCAGGAATTGTGGTGTGTTCTAAGGTGATTTTACCCTGTGAAAAACCTTCTGATGGGATATCATGAATCATATTTGAGAGAAAACTATTTTCACATGCTTGTCCCATAGAGTTTTGGAAGGTGCTCCAGAAGCTAAAATGAGAGCATATTTTCTGTAAATTCACATTATCTTTCTCAGTCATGTGAGAATGAAGTCTGACATTCTCAGTAAAACATGTACATCCAACAAGGGCAGAGACTGTCAGTTGATTCCTTTGTGTTCCACTGCAGCTTCCCAGAGTGTTCTAAAGAACAACTAGAGTGCTAACAGCCTTACTTATGACAAAAGTATGGCACACCTGAAGCCATCTTGATTGGAATAAACTGGTAACACTTAAAACATTTAATTTAAAAAGGAACAAAATGATGGGGTTCATTTTGTCATAGAAATTATGGTTAGTGCTATAGAAAGAAAAATTAGGACATGTTTCAAGTGAGATCTCAAATATCTTCCTGTTATATTTCAACAGGAGCAGCCTGTCAGTTGATGCCTTTGTGTTCTACTGCAGCTTCCCAGAGTGTTCTAAAGAACAACTAGAGTGCTAACAGCCTTACTTATGACAAAAGTTTAAAAAAATCGGCGGGATGCCTTCAGGGAGCGCGGATCCTGCCGAAAAAAAAAAAAATCGACGCGCTTCGATGTTAATTGGCCCCCGGGTGGCCCAAGTCCCGGGGGCATGGTGGGGGTTTTAATTTATGTAGGGGGCCTCTAAGGCTCCCAAGCCCGGGGACCGCCACCCCCGGGGCTTTATTTAAAAATGATGGCGGGAGGGCTCTGAGCCCTCCCGCAGCCCCGGGACCTCCACCTCCCCGGGGCTTCTTTTTTTTTTTTAAACCTGTGTGGGGGCTCCAGCCCCCACATGCCCCGGGACCGCCACCTCCCGGGGCACTAAACATTTAAATGTGGGGGTCCGTTACGGACCCCCAAGCCCCGGGGACCACCACCTCCCCGGGGCTGTGCACTGAATGGGAATTACACCAAATTTGGCAAAGAGGTAGTTCTTGATTCAGAAAGAACCCTTTTTGTTAAATGGTGTAAATCCGTTCAGTAGTTGCTGAGAAAATCAAAAGTAAAATCACATATATATCTGGGCGGAGCCTAACCACACATGTCATTGTGATATCTGATTGGCTGTCAGCACTTCATCCTGGAATTGCTGGCAGCCATCTTGGGACCAATATAAATGATAGTACCCCATTGAAATGCATTGTAGTGAATCAAAGATTTTGAGGGTTACCAAAAGGAGAACTATAAAGGGTGATAACTAGGGGTGGGCGGAATTTGCGAGTCGCGCTACGCAAAGCTCCGCGAAACGGTAAAAAAATCTCCGCAAGCACGCAAAAGTTCCGCGAACACGCGGAATTGCTTGTTTCGCCCGTTCGCGATGCTTTTTTCCTGTTCGCGAACGCTGTTTGCGTGCTCGGGGAGAAATATATCGCGAACACGCATGTTGAAAGCGCGAACAAGCAAAAAATTCCGCGAAGCCACGGATCGCGGAATTTTTTGCAATTTCGCGTTCTCCGCGGAACGCGAAATTACCCAAATTCCGCAAATTCCGCAAGCGGAGCGGAATTTACCGCCCAGGCCTAGTGATAACAGACTTTAGTTACATTAGAATTCATTTGTTGATGGTACCATACTAATTTCAGGAATTGTGGTGTGTTCTAAGGTGATTTTACCCTGTGAAAAACCTTCTGCTGGGATATCATGAATCATATTTGAGAGAAAACTATTTTCACATGCTTGTCCCATAGAGTTTTGGAAGGTGCTCCAGAAGCTAAAATGAGAGCATATTTTCTGTAAATTCACATTATCTTTCTCAGTCATGTGAGAATGAAGTCTGACATTCTCAGTAAAACATGTACATCCAACAAGGGCAGAGACTGTCAGTTGATTCCTTTGTGTTCCACTGCAGCTTCCCAGAGTGTTCTAAAGAACAACTAGAGTGCTAACAGCCTTACTTATGACAAAAGTATGGCACACCTGAAGCCATCTTGATTGGAATAAACTGGTAACACTTAAAACATTTAATTTAAAAAGGAACAAAATGATGGGGTTCATTTTGTCATAGAAATTATGGTTAGTGCTATAGAAAGAAAAATTAGGACATGTTTCAAGTGAGATCTCAAATATCTTCCTGTTATATTTCAACAGGAGCAGCCTGCCAGTTGATGCCTTTGTGTTCTACTGCAGCTTCCCAGAGTGTTCTAAAGAACAACTAGAGCGCTAACAGCCTTACTTATGACAAAAGTATGGCACACCTGAAGCCATCTTGATTGGAATACACCGTTAATACTTAAAACATTTAATTTAAAAAGGAACAAAATGAGGGGTTCTTTTTGAAATAGAAATTATGGTTAGTGCTGCAGAAAGAAAAATGAGGGCATGTTTTAAGTGAGATCTCAAATCCTCTTCTATTTCATTAGAAAATTCTGACATGCAGACTGAAACAATCACTTTCAATACCAGCAGCAGACTTCCAGTTAACTCCCTGGTGAGCAGTAGCTTTACTACAGTGATCTAATGAGCAACTAGAGTGCTAACATTCTGAATTTATGGCAAATGTGAGACACATCTGAATGCCTTCTTGATGGAATCAAAGTAAAAACTGAAAGCATTTCCTACTGAGGAGACTGCAGTAAATGAGGAAATTAGGAAACTTCATAACAAAGAAGACTTCCAAGATGGCCACCAGAGAAAAAAGAGCCCAAATGTAGCACAAATATTACCCAGATGTAGCCCACATATAGCCCAATGACAAAAGTGTGCACTGTTGCCAGATTGGGCTAGATCACGCACAATTGGGCTATATTTTTCACGGTTGTGCCGTAAAATTTTGGTTTGTGCTAGTTGCTAGATTATAAATATATATACAGCGCTCCAGCAAACTAGTATGTTAACCCCTTCCGTGCTCATGACGAGCTCAGCTCGTCATGCTGCGCGGTAGCGCTGTGCGCATGATGAGCTGAGCTCGTCACGACCCCACCCGCGATCGGAATGTCCAGCACACGAGCGGAATTCCGATCGCGGTCAAGGGGTTAAAGCGCTTTATTAGAGAAATATTTACTTGGCAGCCTCCTGCAACATCAATTCCAATGCATTCACCGCCTGCTTGACGATGTCCCTCCCCTCCTTCCTTAAAGTAGCAATATTGGGCTACTTTGGGCTAGTTTTTGGTTGTCTTTGGGGTAGAGAATGCTTAAAAAATCTGGCAACACTGAAAGTGTGCAAAACACTTTTTATTTTTAGTTTTTTTGCTGTTTTATGTAGTGCAGACTGGTCAGGTATTGGAGTGTTGCATCTTAAAACATGACCCCCTACACTACAAAAACACCACTGCACTACCCTAAACCCTAAAACACTACCCCCAGCACGACCCCCTACACTACACAAGCACCACTGCACTATCCTAAACCCTAAAACACTAACTCCAGCATGACCCCCTACACTACACAACCACTGCACTACCCTAAACCCTAAAACACTACCCCCAGCACGACCCCTACACTACCCAAACACCACTGCACTAACCTAAATCCTAAAACACTACCCCCAGCACGACCCCCTACACTACCCAAACACCACTGCACTACCCTAAAACATGACCCCCTACACTACACAAACACCACTGCACTACCCTAAACCCTAAAACACTACCCCCAGCACGACCCCCTACACTATACAAACACCACTGCACTACCCTAAACCCTAAAACACTACCCCCAGCACGACCCCCTACACTACCCAAACACCACTGCACTAACCTAAATCCTAAAACAATACCCCCAGCACGACCCCTACACTACCCAAACACCACTGCACTACCCTAAAACATGACCCCCTACACTACACAAACACCACTGCACTACCCTAAACCCTAAAACACTACCCCCAGCACGACCCCCTACACTACACAAGCACCACTGCACTACCCTAAACCCTAAAACACTACCCCCAGCACGACCCCCTACGCTGCCCGAACACCACTGCACTGCCCTAAACCTTGAAACACCAGCCCCTGCACGACCCCCTACACTGCCCGAACACCACTGCACTACCCTAAACCCTGAAACACCAGCCCCAGCAAGACCCCCTACACTGCCCGAACACCACTGCACTGCCCTAAACCCTGAAACACCAGCCCCAGAAAGACCCCCTACACTGCCCGAACACCACTGCACTGCCCTAAACCCTAAAACACCACCCCCAGCAAGACCCCCTACACTGCCCGAACACCACTGCACTGCCCTAAACGCTGAAACACCAGCCCCAGCAAGACCCCCTACACTGCGCAAACACCATTGCACTGCCCTAAGCCCTGAAACACCACCGCCAGCAAGACCCCCTACACTGCCCGAACACCACTGCACTAAACCCTGAAACACCACCCCCAGCAAGACCACCTACACTGCCCGAACACCACTGCACTGCCCTAAACCCTGAAACACCACCCCCAGCATGACACCCTACACTGCCCGAACACCACTGCACTGCCCTAAACCCTGAAACACCACCCCCAGCATGACCCCTACACTGCCCGAACACCACTGCACTGCCCTAAACCCTGAATCACCCCCCCTGCACGACCCCTACACTGCCCGAACACCACTGCACTGCTCTAAACCCTAAAACACTACCCCCAGCATGACCCCCTACACTGCCCGAACACCACTGCACTGCCCTAAACCCTGACTCACCACCCCCCTGCATGACCCCCTACACTGCCCGAACACCACTGCCCTAAACCCTGAAACACCACACCCAGCAAGACCCCCTACACTGCCCGAACACCACTGCACTGCTCTAAACCCTAAAACATCACCCCCAGCAAGACCCCCTACACTGCCCGAACACCACTGCACAGCCCTAAACCCTGAAACACCACCCCCAGCAAGACCCCCTACACTGCCCGAACACCACTGCACTGCCCTAAACCCTGAAACACCAGCCCCAGCACGACCCCTACACTGCCCGAACACCACTGCACTGCCCTAAACCCTGAAACACAACCCCCAGCACGACCCCTTACACTACCCGAACACCACTGCACTACCCTAAACCCTCAAACACTCCTCCCCAGCACGACCCCCTACACTACCCGAACACCACTGCACTGCCCTAAACCCTAAAACACTCCCCCAGCACGACCCCCTACACTACCCGAACACCACTGCACTGCCCTAAACCCTGAAACACTACCCCCGCATGACCCCCTACACTACCCAAACACCACTGCCCTAAACCCTGAAACACCACCCCCAGCAAGACCCCCTACACAGCCCGAACACCATCTGCACTGCCCTAAACCCTGAAACACCACCCCCAGCACGACCCCCTACACTGCCCTACCCTAAACCCTAAAACACGACCTCCTACACTACACAAACACCACTGCACTACCCTAAACCCTAAAACACTACCCCCAGCACGACCCCCTACACTACACAAACACCACTGCACTACCCTAAACCCTAAAACACTACCCCTACACTACACAAACACCACTGCACCACCCTAAACCCTAAAAACTACCCCCAGCACGAACCCCTAGACTACCCAAACACCACTGCACTACCCTAAACCCTAAAACAATACCCCCAGCAGTACCCCCTACACTACCCAAACACCACTGCACTACCCTAAACCCTAAAACACTACCCCCAGCAGTACCCCCTACACTACCCAAACACCATTGCACTACCCTAAACCCTAAAACACTACCCCCAGCAGTACCCCCTACACTACCCAAACACCACTGCACTACCCTAAACCCTAAACCACTACCCCCAGCACGACCCCCTACACTACCCAAACACCACTGCACTACCCTAAACCCTAAAACACTACCCCCAGCACAACCCCCTACACTACCCAAACACCACTGCACTACCCTAAACCCTAAAACACTCCCCCAGCACGACTCCCTACACTATCCAAACACCACTGCACTACCCTAAACCCTAAAACACTACCCCCAGCACGACCCCCTTCACTACCTAAACACAACTGCACAATTTGTTACAGGCGTTGCAACGCAGGCCTGTGGTGCTTACTGGAAGTACCTGGTGGGCTAGTTGGGCCCCAGGGACCCTCAGGATTCAAGGTGACCTAATCCCCCAACTCAAAACGCGCCACGGGGCGCGTTTGCACAGTGGTGAAGGGAGGGGGCGGTGCCTCAGGTGACATGTGCGCAAACACGCCCTGTGGTGCGTTTTAAGTTGGGGAATTAATTCCCTTGAATCCTGAGGGACCCTGGGGCCAACTAGCCCACCAGGTACCTTCAGTAAGCACAACAGAGTTGCGTTGCAGAGAGGTGAAAAAGGTGCGTGGTCTCGGAACGCCTCTCTGCAACTCAGCTCTGTGGTCCTAACTGTAGGTACCTGGGGGCTAGTTGGACCCCAGGGACCCTCAGGATTCAAGGGGACTTAATCCCGCAACTTAAAACGCGCCACGGGGCGCGTTTGCACACATGTCACCTCAGGCCCCCTCCCTTCACCACTGTGCAAACGCGCCCTGTAGCGTGTTTTAAGAGGTAGTTTTAATCCCCCTGCCCTATTATGTACTAGGGACTTACAGAGGAGGTCATGCTAATCACAGGGGTACCCCAACGCATAGTGTTCCCTAGTGTATGTAGCTGTTTTCACTGTATTCTAAGTGTCTTTTAGCATAGCACTGACTCTGGTTAGTCAGAGTCAGTTACCACCAGTACCCGTCTGAAAAGTTGTGGGCACAGGATGATTTTGCAACAAGGCCTCTTTCTGCTCCTCTGTTGGTTCTTTCTGCACATCTTTTGCTTCTTCCTGCACTTTTCTTCGTCTTTGTGGACTTCTGTTGCTTCTTTCTGCATTTCTTTTGCTTCTTTCTGTGTGTTTTTTCTTCTTTCTTCACATGTCCTACCTCTGTAGGCATAGTTAGAAACTAGCATTTAAAAAACCTTTGAAATTCACTTAAAACATCATAGGTTTCAGGCATGTTATAGTTAGAAATTAGCATTTAAAAAACCTTTGAAATTCACTGAAAAAACCATAGGTTTCAGACACGTTATAGTTAGAAATTAGCATTTAAAAAACCTTTGAAATTCACTGAAAAAACCATAGGTTTTAGGGACAGTTATAGTTAGTTGGACATTTCACTCGTACAAAACCATAGAAATTCCCCCGTTATAGTTAGTTCAGCTAACTATAACTCGCGCCCCGCAATGCACTGCTGATGACGTCACATATTACATCACTCATGACATGGTCAGTGACATCACTGATGACATCACTGATGACATCTCAAATGACATCACTGATGACATCACTGATGACATCATCCATGTGATAATTTCATGCATCTTCTCACACCCTAATATAACTTTTGATACACCCACTCTAAATTACAGACTGCCATTCTCAAAACCATACACACTCCAATACCAATAACTACATACCCACTCACTGATTCTTAGGTCTACACACACACATCTACTCACTCACCCGTACAGTCACTCATACTTACAGTCACTCAGTACAGGACTATCATATGCACTCATACACCTATATAAACACTCACACACCGCCACTCATCCATAGAAGTACTCACACACCTTGTCAGTCATGCAAAAAATTAATCACACACCCATTTACTCACCTATACAGTTATACACACACCAGCTCACTTACTCATACAAATACTAGCACATTCTTATGCTCTTATACAATAACTGATACAAGCACACACGCATCCATACAACCACTCTCACAATCACACATTCTCACTTATAGCCATTTAAATACTCTAACACACATATATACTGCCTTTTACATATGTAGTTACTCGCACATGTACCACTGAGATATACATTCACTCACTAACACACCCATACACACACTCACCCACCCAAGCAGTCCATCACAGATGCACTCTTGAAATCATGCACCCAGTGAATCACTCACTCACACATCTATGTACAGAGTCACACACACCCCACCCACACAAACACTCAGGCAGCCATACAGATACTCAGAGAACCAATCAATAACCCATATAGACACTCATGTAGCTATTCGCAAATCCATGCATCCACTTACACACCAACAAACAGACGGATACAGACATTCACACAGTTTAGTCACTAACCCATGCATTCAGTAAGATACGTTTAATCACTCACTTGTAGAGTCAGTCACGCACGTACTAAATCATCCATTCAGACACTTATACACCCACTCATTCTTCAATACGCCTTTCCCTATATATATTAAACATATTTAAACTTTACAGAAACACACAGTCACTGGATGATGTCATCAGTGATGTCATCAGTGATGTCATTTGAGATGTCATCAGTGATGTCATCAGTGATGTCACTGACCATGACATGAGTGATGTAATATGTGACGTCATCAGCAGTGCATTGCGGGGGCGCGAGTTATAGTTAGCTGAACTAACTATAACGGGGGAATTTCTATGGTTTTGTATGAGTGAAATGTCCAACTAACTATAACTGTCCCTAAAACCTATGGTTTTTTCAGTGAATTTCAAAGGTTTTTTAAATGCTAATTTCTAACTATAACGTGTCTGAAACCTATGGTTTTTTCAGTGAATATACCAAACTCCTTCTCCACGTGTCAGTTTCACCGGGCACGAAGAAAGAGCGCGGACCTCATCAGTCTTCAATTTGCAATGTTTATTTGTGCTCCCCAAACAATGCTGCTGCCATGACGCGTTTCGTCCCTCTAGGGGACTTGATCACATGATGCGCTGGTAGTTTAGGCAGTTATTTAAATACTGTTTGCAATTTTATCACATGACAACCTTCTTAAAGTGCACAGTGCTCATAAATAAATAAATAAAGTTTAACGTATCCAAACTATCAAAATTGACAATATAGCTCCTGCATAAATGCTGTTTACACCGATTTGTTTCTTGAATACATATATATATATAAATATATAAATACATATAAAATTCAATAAATATATAAATACATAAATATTACATTGAAAATCGGTTTAAAAACATATTTTAGTCAAGACTCAAATGTTTATGGGAGGTTGGTACTGTTTATTGGTACCCTCTTCCCCCTCATGTATATGATATATATTGTCGTTGTCTATGATTGGTTTCTAAAAATAAATAAAACGTGTTTACACCCCTATCGTGATGTCTGCCTTAAACTATCTATTATAAAGTGAGAGAGAATAAAAAAGGTGAATAATGAAAATGTAAAACCTGTAATGTACTAAAAATTCTATTTAAGCGGTCTGGACAAAATGTTGACTTAAAATGTTAAAGGGAAAACTGGTTGATTTGATCTATAGTTACTTTGAAGTTGTTTACTAGTATACTATATTAGACACATCATGTAAAAAGAGAGAGAGGACCCGAGTATCTATGTGTGATTCATTTACTCAACAGGTGTTCAAAAATGGTTGCTGTATTTTAAAAATCATTTAGTAATTGACTTTGAATTAAAAAATATTTATTACAAATTTTTACTCGGAGAAGTTTGGTTAAATCTGACACACTTCATGCCTCTTTTGTCTAAGCTTGTGAATTCAGAAAATAAGACTGGCATGAAGTTCCTCAGTGGCATTCAATTCATTTGGCTGTTTAGTGTCGAGATTTAAGATGTATTGCATCTCTAATTTACGAAGGGCTTTCTCACGATCGCCCCTTCTTTTGTTGACTGGAATACAGTCAATTAAATAATATTTGAGGTCTTTCGGATTGCCTTCATGTTTTTCACTAAAATGGCGTGCCACTGGGTATGTGGTGTCTTTATTTTTGATTGCTCGTATATGCTGGAGTACACTTTTGTGACCCTGTAAAATAGTGCTACCGACATATTTTAATTTACATGGGCACTCCTCGATGTTTAAAGGAAATGTTCTTTGTACCTGCATTTAAGTTGTGGCGCAATATTCTCCTGGCCATGCGCTCTCTGATCTTGTGCACATTCCTGCATTTCCGATCCTCTATGTATATATATATATTATCTACTGGCGGTCGCCAGTAGATAGTTATAGTTAGAACCTATTTTCCATAGGAAATCTGCGACATTCTATTTGAAATAACTCTCTTGCCGGTTGACGTATCTTCGCAAAATTTTCAAACTTTGTGGGGCGCTCCGGTCCGCTCCTACCCTGAAAGTCTCGGGGTGATTCGTCAAGCGGGGGCCGAGAATAAAGGGGGGTCCCAAAACGCGGCTCCAGCCCCCCCACACGCCCCGAGGACCGCCACCTCCCCGAAGCCCCGGGGACCCCCTCCTCCCACCTTTTAAATGCTAATTTCTAACTATAACGTGTCTGAAACCTATGGTTTTTTCAGTGAATATTTATATATATATATATATATATATATATATATATATATATTCCAAAAAAAGACTCCAAGCACACGGAGCCTCCAACCCTTCAGGGCGGCCTCTTTTAAACAACAGGCATGGAACAGCCTGTCTAACGTCATCGTCCAGACAAGAAAGTACAGAGGCCCGTTTCTGGAAGCAGAGTTTTAATTTCAGAGGTATTAAGCAGCACACCTTTTCATTTCCCTTACGCGTTTCGGCACAGCCTTGATCACAGGTGAGAAAAAAGGTTAAAGTGCATTGTGTCCGCTTTTTTATGTTGAAAGTCACATGACCAACAGTAAAAATACAAGTCCCATAATGCTTTGTACTTGCTGCATTATTGTATGGAATTACAATGAATCCTCTTACTCCTCGATGTTTAAAGGAAATGTTCTTTGTACCTGCATTTAAGTTGTGGCGCAATATTCTCCTGGCCATGCGCTCTCTGATCTTGTGCACATTCCTGCATTTCCGATCCTCTATGTATATATATATATATATATATATATATATATATATATATATATATATATATATATATATATATATTATCTACTGGCGGCAGCAGATAGTTATAGTTAGGACCTATTTTCCATAGGAAATTCACAACATTCTATTTCCAATAACTTTGGCGCCGGTTGACGAATCTTCGCGAAATTTTCAAAACTTATGGCCCGCTCCGGTCCGCTCCTATCCTGAAAGTTTCAGGGTGATTCGGCAAGTGGGGGCCGAGAAAAAGGGGGTCCCAAAACATGTTTTCCCCATGCAATTTTCCATAGGAAACTTTAGACACGGCTACAGCCCGAACTGCTGAACGGAATTACACCAAATTTGGCAAAGAGGTAGTTCTTGGTTCAGAAAGAACCCTTTTTGTTAAATGGTGTAAATCCGTTCAGTAGTTGCTGAGAAAATCAAAAGTAAAATCACATATATATCTAGGCGGAGCCTAACCACACATGTCATTGTGATATCTGATTGGCTGTCAGCACTTCATCCTGGAATTGCTGGCAGCCATCTTGGGACCAATATAAATGATAGTACCCCATTGAAATGCATTGTAGTGAATCAAAGATTTTGAGGGTTACCAAAAGGAGAACTATAAAGGGTGATAACAGACTTTAGTTACATTAGAATTCATTTGTTGATGGTACCATACAAATTTCAGGAATTGTGGTGTGTTCTAAGGTGATTTTACCCTGTGAAAAACCTTCTGATGGGATATCATGAATCATATTTGAGAGAAAACTATTTTCACATGCTTGTCCCATAGAGTTTTGGAAGGTGCTCCAGAAGCTAAAATGAGAGCATATTTTCTGTAAATTCACATTATCTTTCTCAGTCATGTGAGAATGAAGTCTGACATTCTCAGTAAAACATGTACATCCAACAAGGGCAGAGACTGTCAGTTGATTCCTTTGTGTTCCACTGCAGCTTCCCAGAGTGTTCTAAAGAACAACTAGAGTGCTAACAGCCTTACTTATGACAAAAGTATGGCACACCTGAAGCCATCTTGATTGGAATAAACTGGTAACACTTAAAACATTTAATTTAAAAAGGAACAAAATGATGGGGTTCATTTTGTCATAGAAATTATGGTTAGTGCTATAGAAAGAAAAATTAGGACATGTTTCAAGTGAGATCTCAAATATCTTCCTGTTATATTTCAACAGGAGCAGCCTGTCAGTTGATGCCTTTGTGTTCTACTGCAGCTTCCCAGAGTGTTCTAAAGAACAACTAGAGTGCTAACAGCCTTACTTATGACAAAAGTTTAAAAAATCGGCGGGATGCCTTCAGGGAGCGCGGATCCTGCCGAAAAAAAAAAAAATCGACGCGCTCGATAGTTAATTGGCCCTCGGGTGGCCCAAGTCCCGGGGGCATGGTGGGGGGTTTTAATTTATGTAGGGGGCCTCTAAGGCCCCCAAGCCCCGGGGACCGCCACCCCGGGGCTTTATTTAAGAATGATGGCGGGAGGGCTCTGAGCCCTCCCGCAGCCCCGGGGACCTCCACCTCCCGGGGCTTCTTTTTTTTTAAAACCTGTGTGGGGGCTCCAGCCCCCACATGCCCCGGGGACCGCCACCTCCCGGGGCACTAAACATTTAAATGTGGGGGTCCGTTACGGACCTCCAAGCCCCGGGGACCACCACCTCCCGGGGCTGTGCACTGAATGGGAGGGGGCCGCGCGGCCCCCTCCTGGAGCCCTTGATGGCCCTGGGGACCACCACCCCCAGGGCCGGCTCCTGCAGTGTCCCGGGGTGCCTACCCTCGGGACACTGCTGTTTGCTATGACAGGGACGGAGCCTCGCGGCTCCCGTCCTGTCATGGCAAATCTTGGTTTGCATTTTGAAAGAGAGAGCAGGAAACCTGCTCTCTCTTTCAAAATGCAACCAATTGCTTTCCACATGGGGAGCAGCATGTTAGCTGCTCCCCATGTGGAAAGCAATGCCGGCTTCCGCAGGAGGCGGGGAGCCGGCTGGGACTGTGGGGGATTGGGGACCCCCCACAGTCTCCAACGTGAGGCCAGGCCCCGGGGATGGGGTCCCCGGGGCCATAAGTGGCCCGGGAGGGGGCCACGCAGCCCCCTCCCCAAAGTTCCCAAAATTTTTTTTTTTAAAAATAAGGGAAAGGCCGGCCCCGGGGATGGGGTCCCCGGGGCCTTAAATGGCCTGAGGAGGGGGCCACGCAGCCCCCTCCAAAGAAAAAAATAAAAATCGAGGCCATGCCCCGGGGATGGGGTCCCCGGGGCCAATACAGGCCCAGGGAAGGGGGCCACGCGGCCCCTTTCCCGTTTTTTTTTTAAAATTTAAAAAAAAAAAATGCTCAGGCCCCGGGGGATGGGGTCCCCGGGGCCAAAAGTGGGCAGGGAAGGGGGCCATGCAGCCCCCTCCCATAAAAAAAAACAAAAAAACAACCGGCATCGTGCCGGAGGCCCCGCCCCTCCCTGCAGTACTCTGCAAACGCGCCCCTGGCGCGTTTGCAGAGGGGAACGAATTCCCCTTGAATACTGCGGGTCCCTGGGGGCCAACTAGCCCACCAGGAACCTCCAGTATGCGCCAGAGGCTGCCTTGCAGAGACGTGTACATAGGCCACGCCCCTTTACACCTCTCTGCAACGCAGCTCTGTGGCGCTTTTTGGAGGTATATGGTGGGCTAGTTGGAGTCCAGGGACCCTCAGGATTCAAGGGGACTTAATCCCCCAACTTAAAACGCGCCAATCCTGTCCCATCGTGAAATCACCATCTGCATCGCAGCTGTCCTTGCTTGGCTTGATTTGTAAGGCGTGCCTGGGCCATGCCAATACCTTGGCAAAAGAAGCTGCTCACACAGCGAACCAGTGATGCCCAGGCCTGCTTGCGAAGCGGGACCTTTGTTGACGTGTCTCTGGTTGACTCGTAAAATATCAAAAAAGAACTCCTCCAAACTGCAGAAGCAAAGGCCACACGAAGGGACAGGATGGAAGCTCTTTAATGGACTGCACGGGCATAATGCATTTCGGCCTTAGCGGCCTTCGTCAGATGCCGGTCCTCCCGGAATTCTCTGCCACTCCTGTTTAAATGTGTCCCGCACTTTTCCTAATTATGGAAATGTTGCTCCGCCCCCAACCATGTGATCGTGCATCGACTGGCTATACATCGGAACTACCAGTCCCAGAATTCTTCATTACTGGTAAGTGCTACGTGGGGATTTGATTTTAAAATCCATGTGGATTGTGCACCGTGAAGGATAAAACATGGTGTGGCCAAATAACTAAGTCCGGGTTGGTACACTGTCTCAGAGCTCCCTCGAGTCCCCTCAACGCTCCAGCCTCCAAATTCAAGCGTCCGCCAGGCAGGGGTACGGAAACCAATGCACCCGACCCATCGTGAAATCACCATCTGCATCGCAGCTGTCCTTGCTTGGCTTGATTTGTAAGGCGTGCCTGGGCCATGCCAATACCTTGGCAAAAGAAGCTGCTCACACAGCGAACCAGTGATGCCCAGGCCTACTTGCGAAGCGGGACCTTTGTTGACGTGTCTCTGGTTGACTCGTAAAATATCAAAAAAGAACTCCTCCAAACTGCAGAAGCAAAGGCCACACGAAGGGACAGGATGGAAGCTCTTTAATGGACTGCACGGGCATAATGCATTTCGGCCTTAGCGGCCTTCGTCAGATGCCGGTCCTCCCGGAATTCTCTGCCACTCCTGTTTAAATGTGTCCCGCACTTTTCCTAATTATGGAAATGTTGCTCCGCCCCCAACCATGTGATCGTGCATCGACTGGCTATACATCGGAACTACCAGTCCCAGAATTCTTCATTACTGGTAAGTGCTACGTGGGGATTTGATTTTATATATATCACAATTGATTAAGAGACAAATGCTGAAAAAGTAAAAATACACAAGATATATATATATTTTGATACAGCAAGAGTCTCTCATTCTTTTGTGCTCCTGGAAAGCAAGAAGTGCCAATGGGCAAACAATCTTCGTCCCTATGACTAAATTACATCATCTGCTCCTTGGCTTGGATACACTTGCTATGCCAAATCCAAACAGACATAAGAAATTTTGCGATGAAATATACCATCAATCTATTAGTATTTGTACTAGAGATCCTAAACGCCTCCAGGTGCCGTCTGATGCTCAGCTTCCTACAAAGGGGAACTCTCCATTAGCTCTTTGACAGCCATAGGCCGGACAGAATAATAATATATGAATGAGTGACTCTGATGCTCCTGCACAAGCAGGGCAGAGGTCACCCCATGGTACAGCTTCCGACCACTTGCAGCAGAACATTTGTGTAAGAAGTGATTTATATCTAAATTGGATGTAAAATTTACGTGCAGGGGTGGCGTATTTTCGTCAGTTGTAGACTCCTACCAAGGGCATGGTTTAAAATCTGTAAACTCCCTGGTCAATGATCCCTTGCAATTTATAACAGTTTGGACAGCCACAAAGTCCCAGTACAGTTCCTTTAGGCCAGCTTTGGTACTGAACTCAGTTCGTCAAGGGATAACCAAAATCTCTCCAATCCCAATTTTCTCAATAGAGTTTTCACAAAATTCAACCATGGGATTTTGCAAGCCCTCCCTGGCGACATAAGATCCCTTAGACACACTTGGTGTGGTTCAAGGGCTGGGGGGGACCATAACTGATACCAATAGATCACAATTCTGCACTTGACCTTCTGAGCTATTCCCCTTAATGTCAGGTACAAGAAAACAAGAACCATTGGCGTGCTCGCAGGGAGTCTCAAAAGAGATCTAAGGAACTCTGGTGTTACAGCAAACAAATGATGGACGGAATGCCTCCCTGGACCGGAAACAAGCATCCTGGACCGGTTTCAGGATATGTCACCCTTCTTCAGCCAGGCTAGCTTGAATCCAGTGGCGCAGTGAGCAAGGGACCCACGTCTGTGCATACCCATCCCACTTAGGGTGAAAAGTGTTACAGCAAACAAATGAGGGACAGAATGCTGACAATGCAAACATTCTCCCCCAGTCAAAAGATCTGGGTTAAATCCATCGTTCTTTTGCCCACTACCCCACCCCAGTTTGGACCCGGCCATATGTAAATCAGTCTCGACCCTGTGCCCCATGGGAACAGTCAAGACTGAACTGCCAGGCCAGGTCCTCCCTGGACCGGAAACAAGCATCCTGGGACCGGTTTCAGGGTATGTCACCCTTCTTCAGCCAGGCTAGCTTGAATCCAGTGGTGCAGTGAGCAAGGGACCCACGTCTGGGCATACCCATCTCACTTAGGGCGAAAAGTGTTACAGCAAACAAATGATGGAAGGAATGCTGACAATGCAAACATTCTCCCTCAGTCAAAAGATCTGGGTTAAATCCATCGTTCTTTTGCCCACTACGCCACCCCAGTTTGGACCCAGCCATATGCAAATCAGTCTCGATCCTGTGCCCCATGGGAACCGTCCAGACCGAACTGCCAGGCCAGGTCCTCCCTGGACCGGAAACAAGCATCCTGGGACCGGTTTCAGGGTATGTCACCCTTCTTCAGCCAGGATAGCTTGAATCCAGTGGCGAGTGAGCAAGGGACCCACGTCTGGAAATACCCATCCCACTTAGGGCGAAAAGTGTTACAGCAAACAAATGATGGACGGAATGCTGACAATGCAAACATTCTCCCCCAGTCAAAAGATTTGGATTAAATCCATCGTTCTTTTGCCCACTACGCCACCCCAGTTTGGACCCAGCCATATGCAAATCAGTCTCGACCCTGTGCCACATGGGAACAGTCCAGACCGAACTGCCAGGCCAGGTCCTCCCTGGACCGGAAACAAGCATCCTGGGACTGGTTACAGGGTATGTCACCCTTCTTCAGCCAGGCTAGCTTGAATCCAGTGGCGCAGTGAGCAAGGGACCCACGTCTGGGCATACCCATCCCACTTAAGGCGAAAAGTGTTACAGCAAACAAATGATGGACGGAATGCTGACAATGCAAACATTCTCCCCCAGTCAAAAGATCTGGGTTAAATCCATCGTTCTTTTGCCCACTACGCCACCCCAGTTTGCATATGGCTGGGTCCAAACTGGAATGGCATGGTGAGCAAAAAACGATGGATTTAGGCCCAGATCTCTGTACTGGGGTGAATGTATGACATTGTTCTGCATTCTGTCCATCAATTGTTCTTTTTGCATTTGTCACCCCGGGTGGGACGGGTATGCCCAGACGTGGGTCCCGTGCTCTCCATGCCACTGGAGTCAAGCTATCCTGGCTGATAAGGGCTGAAAGCCCGAATCCGGTCCTAGGATGCTTGTTTCCAGTCCAGGGAGGACCTGGACTGGCAGTTCGGGCTGGACTGTTCCCATTGGGCGCAGGGTCAAGACTGATTTGCATATGGCTGGGTCCAAACTGGAATGGTATGGTGAGCAAAAAAACGATGGATTTAGGCCCAGATCTCTGTACTGGGGTGAATGTATGACATTGTTCTGCATTCTGTCCATTAATTGTTCTTTTTGCTAAGGAACTCTGGGGCAGATTTACAAGCCTCATGCGAAACTTTTGTGCCGCCGTTGCGGCGCAGCGGTGGCGTAAACAATGCAGCCAATTTACAACGTGGCGCATCTAGGGAGATACGTCAAGTTGTAAAGCCCTGCTTCACATTTTACCTGTGTCAGGTATAATGTATGCAAGGTGGGCGTTCCCATGCAGGAAAGCCTTGTAAAAGTGATGCAGTGAAATCTACAAGATTTCACTATGCCACTTCTAGGACGCCACTGCGTCAAAACCCTACGCCTGCTTGAAGCAGGCGTAAGGAGTGATGCAGTAGAATAAGTGTAGGCCTCAAACTGTATTGATGAATTGCGTCGTGCTTGCCACACGACTCTAGCAATGCGTGACTTTTGGGCCAACAGATGCTTCAGAATTTCTGACGCATCTGTCAATCCTTGCGCCGTGGTGCACCGTATTGTAAATCGCATCTCTACAGATGCGTCAGTTTCTTGTAAATCTGCCCCTTATTTTCGATTGATGACAAAGTTTTAGTGTACACCCCCCTTCCACAGATTTCTGCACCATACAGTGCTTTTACATTATACATTTCTAGGGGTGGTGCATCCCTCTTGGATACTGTACTTTTGCGGATTTTTACTATACTCACAGTATGGTATGTTGATAGTATTTGTGCTTTTTTGGAACTGCAAATCACAATTGAGGTTTGGCATTAACCTTACTTATTGTCAAAATTTGGCACTTGTTCAATTACATCCTTGCTCTTTTTTTGCTTTGCTGGGCTGAATACCATAAATTTTGTCATTGAGCTATTCAGCTCAAGCCCCCGCTCTACATGAAAAGCATAAAAAATATTCAGCAGCTGCTGAGGCCCCTGGGGAGATTTTGAAAGCAACAGAATGACATCCACAAGGAATAAGATGGCCACCCTTTGGTCACCCAGTGCTGTGAAATCACTAGCCATTTGGGGCTCTGCTTTGTTACAAAAGCTGTGCTCAACTCGAAACCCTGCTTGCCTTTGAGAATTTCACCTAGGGGGTGCCTCAGAATCCCTAGGTGCACTTTGGGGAACCGGGTAATACTCTACAGCATCTTGGGGCTTCCTTCAACTTTTTGCCCATTCCAGTTCACTTTCAAATTACCTGCAAAATAAAATAAAACCGCAGGTTAAATCTTGATGGATTCCAACACACCCACCTATTACTCAATTTGGCATTCCTTCATTGCAATCCATCTGCACCCCCTTCTTGCTTTATATTGCATGCTCACCATTGCTCCATATGCCTCAAACAGCCAAATGTTCTGCAAATATCACCTAGACACCCCAACGTACCTGTGTATTTGCTACAGTAGGTGAATAAAAAACATTTAAGAAGACACAGGGACAGTGTAAATGCATGAAAATAATGACAACTCTATTACAATAGCTATGAACTAACCACCAATATACAAGAATTAACAAAATAACTAACAACTGCCTAACACAAGAAATAATGTTATTCATAGCTACAAAGACTATGGGACAAGATTAACTGGAAAGAAGGTCAGGTCCATTTAAGAATGCACAGACTGTATTCTTGTAATTCCCCCACCTCTCTTTCTCTCCATCTCCATCACCGTTGGTTTACTCTTGGCCTTGGGTCGTGTTCATCCCACAAGCTGCTCTGCTTGGGTGTCCTGCTGCTGCACCTCCACTGCTTTCCCTTTGTGTGAGCTGCAGATGGTACATTGGATTTCACTCCACAACCAGGAGAGTCAAGGATGATTTACTCTGCACCTGGTCACTGAAATCCCTTCCAAATTGCATGAGTGCTACGACTCTGAGAGGTCTTTTCTGAGAAGACCACTGCTGTACCTGCAGCATTGCTCTAATTAATGGTCACCAAGAGTGCCAGAGCCAGTGCAATCCCATCTTCCCCAATGGTTGCTGCATGCATGATCAATTAACAAAAAGGGCTTGTGTGCAAGTGCTCCCTACCAAACTATACACTTTACTTGAATCACTCCCCACCACGGCTTGCTTATTTGACTCCCTTAGATTGAAAGAAAAATGCGAGAACAGAGAAGGATTATTAAATTATCCTGCTGTAATACTGTGGAACTTGAACCGAAGCATATTCTATTACTATTTAAACTATATAATTTTTTAAGTAAATGAATGAAACAGAACTGAAGACTGATTTCTTTAAATTAAGCTATAACACCGAGGCACTCCTTATGAGTTTTGCAGAATTTGGTGTATGGATATATCGAGAGCCTGAATCTCTGATTCCAGCTGCTATGCCCGCACTTAATGTTGATTAGTCTGTTTTGTCTCCAGAATGAGGAATAACCATACAGACCCAGGAATACCAGGTACTAGTAAAAGTGTTTTTCTGATTACGGGGAGAAATCAACTGGCATTTTCTGCCGTCACAGAGCAGGAGGATATTGTCAGCATGATTGACAGTGGGGGGCCTGTGGGTTGTGGGTAAATGGGCTGGGGGTAAAGGTAGGCAAGAACAGAGCTGGGATATGCTGAGGTGAGAGTTATTTGCTCCCCTCTGATATGCTCTTGGGGGATTTGGGAGATGGTTGGTGCACAGTTGTGGGGGTCAGTGTGGGGTGTACCAACTACTAGCCTGCCCCAAAAGCAGTTTGGTGACTGCTTGTTGCCTAGGGCTGTTCTTCATCCGGGGGAGGATGATGCATACAGCCCTGGATACTGCTACTAACCCAAATATATTCTTCATCTTTGACAAGTAGCGGAATTCCACCTATAGGTTATTACTCTAGGAGTAATGAGGGCCTAACTAGTTAATATATTTATTGTGCTGTTGGACTTGCGCTCTGCAGAGTAATTCCCAAACGTTTTGCCTTTGCCTTCCTATTTTTCTGAATTCATTTTTGCTGGCCTTAGGACTCTTCTGAACTTTACCACTTTTAACCAGTACTAAAGTGCTTGTGTTCACTCCCTAAAACATGGTAAAGCTGGCTTACACCTGATTTACATATTTAATGTACTTATAAGTCCCTAATAAAGTGGTACACCATATACCCAGGGCCTGTAAACTAAATGCTACCAGTGGGCATGCAAAACCTATTGTGCTACCCACTTAAGTAGCCCTTTAAACATATCTCAGGCCTGCCATTGCAGCTTGTACACAGTTTTAAGCTTCCAATTCTAGTATGAAAAATAAGCCTCATGCCATTCCTTAAACTCCCTTTTATTACAAATGTCACCCCTAAGGTAGTCATTGTAATTAAAAGGTTGGGCATGTACCACAAAGTTTTAGATGTCCTGGTTGTGAAAAACATACACATTTGTTTTTCACTAATGTGAGGCCTATAGCTTCCATAGGATAACATTGAAGTATCTTATTACATTTAATAATTGCTAACATTTGATTAATAACAGGTATGAAATTCATGTTTGGTGTCTAAGAAATCCTCTTTATTGATAAAGTTGGATTTTAAGTCATAATTTTGAAAATGCAACTTTTAGAAAGTTGGCATTTTCCTCTCCTAGATATTTTGTGCCTGCAGTCTGTCCATGGGTCACATAACTGGGGTAGTAGGACTTTTTGTATATTCCTCCCAGACAGCTGCACAATAGAGGGAATAGATGTGCCTGAATGGGTCATCATTGGCAGGAAGAGGGGGGCAGAGCTGGGTACAGTCCCGCTTGCAAATCAATAGGCTGTGCCCTGCCTACACACAAAGAATTTCGTACTACCTCATTGTCCCTGTAATCAGGTTGGAGCCAGGGCAGGAGAGGCAGGAAATCTTAAGCACTTCAAAGGAAATCCCTAGAAACGTCTGCTACTTCAAATAAGGCACCAGGTATAAAAATAGGAACTTCAAACCCCCTCTTTTGATCCTTTCTGGACCTGTGGAAGGGCTCTCAGAGGACTGTCTAATGGTGTGGCCTACTGTATACTTCTGAAGACTGCTTACTTATTCTGGAAGGACTGCTCTGCTGCCTAAAGTCTACCTTGAATCCAGAGGAGCCTGCCATGGTGCTTGAGCCTTTTTCTACTACTTGAACCCTGGACTACCAGGGTGACTCCAAGGGCTAGTTGGCGGGCCTTCTGATCAGAGCCTCAGGGACAGAAAAGACTTCAAACATCTTTAACCAGCACCTGGACCCAGCCTGAGTGAGACTCAACCCTCCAAGCAGTGTCTCCCTAGTCCTGGACCCTTGGATGTATTGCCCAGATAGCTTAAATCCAAAATCTGGGACTTAGACATTTTTTGGCTGAAAATTGGCCTGAGAACCAAGAGGAGATCAGGACCAACCTGGTCGTCTATTAACCCACGCTGCATCGCCAGCCGGCCTGACTTTGCGGCAGCTCCTGCTACGTTCTTCCCCTCAGAAGCAAATCCTGTTCAGCGATCCTTCGCAGAAGGGGTTTTGGGCCTAGTGGAGCCCTCATCGGCTACAGCCTCCAGCCTCGTCCTGCTGGAGAGTTTCCACTACCAAAACTGAGACTAAGCCCTAACATGGAAATCTTTACCCGCGACTTTGTCCAGCAGCTCCCCAGCAATGACGCCTTCTACTCAGACACCATCTGCAGTCTTACTCACTGAACTTTAGCTTCTCAAGACATTTTTTGCTGAAGTTTCTTTTAAGCCCAAAGGTAAGCGCTGACCTGGCTCAATCCACTTTTTGTATCTGACCCACTCTCCATTGCAGTCCGCCATATTTTTCAAATTTGATCCAGTCTCACGCGACTAGGTGTCAGCAGTTGGCACTTTCATCTTCTAGGTGCTTGCTTTTAAATTAAACTTTAGAAATTCATAACTCCAGTCGTACTAATTGGATTTTTATAATTTCAGTGGCAAATAACTTATTAAAATGTACTCTATTTGTCTTAATTTTTGTGGGGTTTTTTAGTGTTGTGATTTGACTTTATTATTGTTTGTGTACTGCATAAATACTTTACACATTGCCTCTAAGTCAATCCTGACTTCTTTTGTGCCAAGCTACCAGAGGGTTAAGCACAGGTAAATTTTGTGACTTTAGTGGTTCACCCTAACAGGTATTGTGGCTGTTGCTTGAGCAGGGTCTACACCCCACTCAAGCAACAACCCAATTTCTCACATGTGCATTATATAGGTGTTAGCTGAATCAAATATTTTAGATAACATCAACTGAACTGAGCAAAACATGATGGTTCATCCTCACTGTCTCATAAAAGTCAAACTCTACATTACTGTATGGTCAGTACCACAAACACAAACAGTACAGCCTATAAATACAATCCAGGGAAAATGGCATGAGCCTGCCTCGGTGTATTGAACCACATCATGGATATATGGAGGGCAGAATGAAACAGGTATAGGGGGGATAGGAAGCACATAAGGAAAGGGAACCACAGAAGAGAAGGGTGGAGGGGTGGCGTTACGCAGATGGGAGGAGGCGGGGGTGGCAGGGTGAAAGAGTACTTCCACAAGACCCCTAAGCATTCCAGATTTCAACAGCATTCTACAGGAGGCTTCCGGAGGGACCGTCCGAGGGCTCCATAAATGGAGACCAGAGCGTTTGAAATGTTTCCAGGTTATATTGTAATTTATAACTAAGTCTTTTGTAAGATGCCACCTTGTATATTTCAATGAGCCCTTCATCATGTCTGGGTAAATGTGGAGCTCACCACTGCTTCAGAATGCACAACTTAACAGTGGCCATGGCCATCGCTAGTAATCTCCGACTATGTCCCGATGTGTAGGGGAAATCACAAGTGTCATATAGCATGACTAAGTGTTGTGTCAGTGTGAGTGAGAGGTCCAAGGTCATGATGAGCATATGGCCCACATAAGTGAAAAGCAATGTATCTCAGGACAGTTATAGAGGATATGGGTCATATCGCAGGTGGATGCAGAACATCTCCAACTGGAAGAATGGTGCAAAAGGCCAACTTATGCCAATTTCTGCGGCGTCATGTTGTAACAACATACTCAAATGATGGGTGCTGGATTTTAGAAAGGTCTATGTAGGTTCACTGAGCATTATGTTCTAAGTCAGCAGTTCTTAATCTCCCCCTTGTGCATGGGTTTATGCGGGGACCAAATGTGGTAGAAGGTAGGTCCCTCTGTCCTATCCTAGGGTGGCACATCAGCTCTCAACCTGTGTCCCAATCCACAATGCCTATTCAGGAGGTCTGCAGGGGTTTTGAAAACAACAACATGTAAACTCAGACATTTTAAAACACTGGGTAAATGTGAAGGAATTTTAAAATGCAGGTAAATAATTAAGTTGGAATCTTTAGTATCATTTGTGGAAGCAGTGCAAATAAAGCAAACAGAATCTAGTATGGACGATTGAAGCTAAACTCTAGGATATTGCTTCTTTTTTTAGAAATAAACTACATTTTGAAATGCCCTAACCTTCTAATTGAACTTCATATTTTGATATATGTATACTTGTGTTTGTGAATTAGATAAAACATAAACAATATATTAGATGTACACTTGTCTTTGCATTTGTGTGTCTTGGTTTGTTGTGTAAATTGTAGCCATTGCTTAGATTGCAGACCCCTGCTCTGGTTGTACCTCACCCTCTCTCTTAGTGTCACTGTTTCAATAGATTATTTTGAGTCTTGAAGGAAATAGGGCTTTGAAAACGGTGACTGGCCTGTGCCTTGACTAGGTCTCACTACATTACTTCAGATAGTGGCATGCGCGTGCCGAGTTGTGTGTTGATTATGTGAGGATATATTTTCAATGTAAAGTTGTGTGTGATCATAATGGTAAGAGTTCATCAAGTCTGTTTCAAGGCTTTACAAGATTTGGTATGACTTCTTTGACAGTGGAAGGCGATCTTAGTTGGTAGGTGTCAAGTTGAAGCCTGGCAGAATGGTAACTATTGAGACACACAATTGCTGGAAAGTGGTGTGATAAAGAGGATGTTGTTGATGGTTGTCATCAAAGGAAGGTGTCGCACTGTTGATGCCTATTGGCAGCACATTCAGTGATGAGATGTAACAAGAACAGTAGCGTAACTCAGGACTGCATTTGTGCTGATGTGGAATTGCTCTTTGTTTGGTGAGTCAGCACTACTTTTTTGGCCCTGTAGAGTTTGCAGAGGGCTCATACAAGGCTGTTGAGTTTTTCTTCTTCTGCTAAATAGTTACTCTTCCATTGATGAAGATGGTAAATGCTTGGTTCCTGAGTGAGCCATAATTGGGTACCATGTTGAGTCGGTGGTCCCTTTGGCGAATCCTTTCCAGATTTTTTCCGGAAGTACCTCCAGAATATTTATACAAAACATAATGGTACTTAGTAAAACAAGTTCCAAATATGATACTCCTGCTGAAGGGCTCATTGAATCTATTTTTTTCAGTTCCATTTTTTTTTCATAAAATTACACTTATATAGCTTGAGAAGTGGAAGGCTAGGTATGTGCTTATGCTTTGCCTTAGTTTACACCTTTTTGCCTTAGAGTTTCAGAGCATACTTGTACAATGTGTGATGTTGACATTTATTTGTGGTATATACCTTGATTATCTACCCTCCATGTATACAGAGCCCATATTGTGGAGAATTCACATACATAGGTTAAGAGTATGAGAGACATTTTAAATGCATCTTTGGTCTCTTTTCTATTTCACAGAAAATGATTGTCCATTAAAGGTCTTTCCTTCTGAAACCCTCTCCCGCTCCCTCCATCTGGAAAAATGAAGAATACTGAGGCACTTCCTCACAGTACTACTGCATCACTTATACCTGACATGGTCAATGTGAAAGGCAGTGTCCGAAGGCAATTTACCAGGGATTCCACTACAGGCATTGATTGTAAAGAGTGCTAAGGGTAGCACAGACCTCAGGGCAAAAGGGGCACATATAATTCAAGAGCACTCAACGATGTTCATAACACATGAAGGAGAAACATGGCTCACGCAAGGTACTGGGAGTAGACAGTGTGGTAAGATTAGAGTCTGGTTCTGTAAAGACTCCATCATGGAATGTGATTATTGGTTTAGAAAAAGTGCTTACAATCCTATTTCATTGGGCACATCACAACACTTCCATTAGATCCTGGTAAACTGATATTTTGTTTGTCTTTCCCTGTGAAGTGAAGATTTCCATCATCCATCTCCACAGCCAGCAACTACCATATCATGTACCAGGAGGCATTAAGGTGTTGTAAGGCAGTGAATTATTAATTGGGGTGGAATTTAATCCACCCTAAGTAAAATCATTAACCTGCTTGGTCTAGACAAAGGTTCATTAATTTAGATCTGAGCTCAACCCATTATCTTTGGCAGGAAACAGACAGGCTTCACCCTGGTAGCTTGGCACAGAGTAGTCAGGCTTAACTTAGAGGCAATGTGTAAAGTATTTGTGCAACACTTCAAACAGAAAAAACTGTGAAAACAACAGTATCCTACACTAGGTTAGAAATATAGAGCTTAATTTAATAAACAAAACAATAAAATAAATAAAACAAGACCAAAATGAAAAAAATCCGATCAGTGGAACTGGAGTTATGAAAGAATAAACTGCAATATAGTGCCTAAAAGCATAAAGCACCAACCGCAGATATCTGGGTTAAGTCAAAAGTCAGGCCGACTGCTGTAGAGCGTGGGTCAGATACAGTCCCAGATTAGTCCCGCTGAAGTTTTACCATCTTAAGTTATGTGCCAAGAGTCCCATTTGTGTTAGAGAGGGTCGCAGGGAGCAAGGAGAGAGTTGCAGGTGGTGGTCAGCGTGGGGTGAAGAGCAGGTCAGGTGTCGCAGACAAGCAAGCTGGAGATTTGTGGTGGGGGTCCTCAGCGGCCGATCGATTCTTGCTGTGCGAAGAGATGGGCTGGCGGTGGCTTGCACTGATTTTCCAAGCAAGCAGTGTGATTCTGGTGTGAACGGTCCCATTCACGGTCGCAAAGAGCCCAAAACCTTGATTTCAAGAGCTCAAGAGCCACACCAAGGGTCCAGACCTGAGAGGCGCCAGTTAGGGGACAGGAACTCGCTGACCCGCAAGACGGGCCCTGGAGCTGTTGAGAAGCCTTTAAAGTCCATGAGGACCAGATCAGGAGGCCAGCAGACTAACCCTTTGAGTCGCTCTGGGGTCCTGGGTCTAAAATGGGTTGCAGACCAGTTCTTCTTCCCCAGGCAAGAGGGCAGCAGGCAGCACATCAGAACAGCAGGGCAGCAGATCCTGCAGAGCAGAAATCCAGCAGAGTGCAGACCTTGTAGCAGCACAGCAGTCATTATTCATGGCAGAGTATCCACAGGTCCAGAAGTGTACTGAAGTGGTGGTGCCTGAGGTCCTTCTTTTATACACAGTTGTGCCTCTGAAGTGGGCAGGCAGAAGATTCTTCAAGGCATGACTTTGAATTGCACAGATGCCCTGCCTCCCCTGCCTTCCCTGCCCTGGCTCCAGACTGTGTGGAGACAGGACACAGCCTATTCAGATAAATGTGAGGCTGGGCCCAGCTTCTCCCTCCCATCCTGCCAGTGATGGCCCATCCAGTCACACTATTGCTCCCATTGTTTGTGGCTGTCTAGGAGGAATACACACAGCCCAACTGGCAACTACACCCAGTCATGTGATCAGAGACAGGCTGCAGCTGGCAAATGGCTACAGCAAGAAAATGCCAACTTTCTGAAAGTGGCATTTTCAGAATTGCAATTTAAAACCCGATTTCACCATAAGTTAGAATTTTAAATTAGGATTCCAGAGACACCAAACATGATCTGGTTATCTCTTCCCATTTGGAAATTACATGTATAAAATGTGATAAGGTAACCCTAAAGCTATCCCATGGGAGAGATAAACCTTGCAATAGTGAAAAACTAATTTAAGAGTTTTTCATTACCAGGAAATGTAGACTTAAAAGTACATGTTCAACCTTTTAAATACACTGCACACTGCACCCTGCACTCTGGACTGTCCAGGGCCTACCCTAAAGGAGACTTATATGTATTAAAAAGGAAAGTTTGAGCCTGGCAAATGGTTTGTTTTTTTAGATCGAAATGGCGGATTAAAACTGCACAGGCGCTGCAATGGCAGACCTGAGCCATGTTTAAAGAGCTGCTTAAGTGGGTGCCACAATCAGTGCTTCAGGCCCACTAGTAACATTAAATTTACAGGCCCTGCGGACATGTAGTGCACTTTACTAGGGACTTATAAGCAGGGCCACTGGAATTATGCAGCACGAGAGGGCCATATTAGCAGGGTTGACTAAATTAGGCAGCAAGAAAAGGCAAACTAGGCAGCGTAATGGGGCACAATATATGATAGTATCACTTCATTATTTTCTAATTTTTCTACTTGTTAACAATGGCAGGGCATAGGTTACACCTCATTAGTACCAGTTTAACACTAATATATATAAATAAGCAATAGAAAGGTGACCAGTCAACCTTTGCAAAGGGCCTTCCACTGCGCGACAAAATGTGTCACTGCGTTTTTTGTAAAGTTTGAACCATTTGAGCCGGAAACAACATTTTTCTTTTTGTTAAAATCTGCAGATTATGTAGCAGATGATGGATTATTTGGCAAATGTGGCAAATTATTAATAATGCAAAAAACGCTCCAGCCACACAATCACATAATTCTGATGGCCCTGCTTATAAGTAAATTAAATATGCCAATTGGCTATAATCCAATGTCACCATGTTTTAAGCAGAGAGCACAAGCACTTTAGCACTGGTTAGCCATGGTAAAGTGTGAAGAGTGCTAAGGCCAACAAAAACTAATTCTGCAAAAGGTAGGAGGAGGAAGGCAACAAGTTTGAGGATGGCCAGCTCACATCCAATTCTATGATGCCATCCAGAATAGTTCTAAAAAGGGTTTTCGGTTTCACACTTTCACAGAGGCTAGCTACCACTGCAGCATATCCTGGAGTTAACTATACATAGGAGCAACATTTCAGTAGGAGAGGTCTTAGTGGACCTGCGCCATCTTCCCACATTGAATGGCTCCATAATGATGGTGTATTAAAGGTAAAGATAATGGTGAAGCAACACCAGGAATACTTTTTCCACTACCAATACATCTGAGTACATGGTATGGAATTTCCAATGAAGTTTGTGCTATGATTTTCTTTCTCTCCATGATTCACAGTCACACAAGTGACAGAAGATTTGACAACAAAGAACATCCATGTGCTACCAGTTAAGACTCTGCCTAAAAAAATTCAACTATCCACAACCTTCTTCAATAATGTGGCTTGATTGTGTAGCTGCCATCAAGGCTGGACTGGCCTTACCTGACATCATGCATTTCCCCGGGAAGCTAGAAGGGTGAGGGACCAGTTTTGTTGCTGGGGGCTGGTTTTGTAGCAGTGCAGCAGTTTTGAAAGCACCCACTGCAGACTTCCTTGCATATCCAGAAATTTTCACTCAACAATTAAAGTGTCATGATAACTCTAGTGAATAATATACCTGTTGGAGAGAGATCAGAGTTTTGTCTAGTGGCAATTTTAACTTATCTAAGGTAGCGCAGAATGTTCATATGTCTGTTGCAAAGAACTTGTCCATGCAGATCACAGAACAGTATTTTATGTGCATAGTTTACTGGGTTATTGCTTTTGTCACAGAGACCTTTTTGTTGCTGTGCAGTTCATATGTTACAATCATAATCTAGCACAGTGAGCTATGAAGTGTCATCAAAGAGCTGCATGCAAACTACATGGTACAGGTTAGAAAGTTATGTTTTTTCTGAGTCTTTCATTATCCTAATGTTGCTAAAAAGGGGTTGTTTGGGTAGAAATATTTTTTTTCAGTAAAGCCAACCCTAACCACTATCTTGCATTATGAATCCTGAATTTGTGCTTCTCCAGACCAAGCACTGTTAAATAATGCCTACCAGCTATGAATGACATGAATCCTACACCTTGTAGTCCCTTTCGTCTTATGTAACATTTTCTATACACTGATTTAATAACGTATGATTCATTGTCTCTGTGTTTGTGTGTGATGGAAAGTGCTTCAACACCCTACACTGGTATGAGAGGCGCTATAAAACAAATGAAATACATGTGAGAGAGGGGTTATGGAGAGATGCGGGGCCCTGTTGGAGTGCGATAGTGAAGGGCCCCAACAAAGACTGCCTGTAGTGTAGTGTAGAAGGACGACAAAATGCCAGTAAAGGTAAGAGAGGTTTATTCTTAACACCTCATCCAACGGCGATGGCAGAGCAACTGTCATCTCTGAGAATTCTCTCACAAGAAGGGTCTACTGTGAGAGTTCTGACAGTGACCTCATCGGAGAAGAGGTTCCACGCCACACTTCTCCCTCTCATACAACAAAAAGCACTGCAGTGCATAATAAACAAATGTAAACAGGTAACAAGTATGAAATGTACACAGTTAAGCATCAGAAGACATGTAATATTAAGTCATTAAAGCAAGAAACAAATCTTACACAACAAAATCCTTGAGATAAGCAGGCTTCCTGATCTCCCTAGCGCTTCTCCTGTGAACTGAGGGAGTACTCCTAGAAGAACCTTGTGAACTTGAATCACAAACCCAACTTCCACCCGGTTGTGCGTTAAAAGTTGAGCTGTCAGAAGAAACATGTGGTCGCCGTATAACAGCAACCCTACTCTTGTTCCAAATGCGACCATCATGTGTCTTAAAACATTTGATTACTTGTAACTCTCTAGTGAATTTAGACCAATCAGCACACCCTCTAGGCGCTTTAATTTTGACAAAATCACACACACCAACTTCAACATTTCTCACACACTTATGGGAGTCAAAATCTTTTTTCCTCTTGAGTTGAAAAGAAATCTCTTTCTTTCTCCATTCAACAGGGGTATTGTCAGCACAGCCTTTGCTCCAGCACATCCAACCAGGACATACATACGTAGACGGGGATCTTCCTTTGAACAATTCAAAAGGAGTCTTCCCAGTGGAGCCATGCGGTCAAAAACGATAGCCTGACAGTCTACTTGACAACTCCTTCTTCCAATCCAAACCATTCACTCTTGCTAGTTGTATTTATTCCTTTAAAGTTTTAATGACTCTCTCAATGGCACCATTAGTCTCTGGGTGATACAGAGCCGATTTCTTGTGAACAATACCACACCTCTGCAATTACAACTCCATCTCACAAGAGCAGAATTGTACCCCATTGTCTGTAAGTAAGTACCTGGAAAAACTCTCTCTCTTAAACACACCCTCCAAAACCTGATCACTCCCGAAGATGAAATGTCCTGCACACATGATACTTCAACCCACCTGAAGTATAAGTCCATCAGGGCAATGACATAGCGAGTAGCATGTTCACCTCTTATGGGCCCCAAAATATCCATCGCAACCTCTTCCCAAGGATATTTTGGCAGAGTTCTGCATACCATGGGCAACTGACTAGTTTTAAGCCCCTTGTCACAGACTAAACATTCAACGCAATCTCTTATCAGACACTCAACATCACGATCGAGTGAAGGCCACCAAAAATCTCTCTGAAGCCTCCCTTTTGTCTTTACAATACCCAAGTGACCCTCATGGGCTAAACATAATATTTTACCTCTTAACTTCTCAGGAGGGATCAGTCTTGTGCCTCTTAACAAAAACCCTTTGTCCACAGCAAGTTCGTCCACAATCTTCTCCCATCCTCCTGCACAATCTTACACAAGGTCACATCATTCTGAAGTTCAGTTAACCACTCCTCTTCATCAATAGATCCTTCAGTCACTTCACACACACTGACTCCCTCCTCCTCCTCGTCCAGTTCTTCGCTACCATCAGGCTGCGAATTTTCAATATCTACAAGTCTAGAAAGACAGTCAGCAGAATAGTTGCTCGCCCCTGGAACATACTGGACAGTAAAAGAGAAGTCTTGCAACCCCACAACCCATCTCCATATGCGAGATGATATGGAATCAAGTCCCTTCTTAGCGAAAACCTCAACTAAGGGTTTATGATCAGTCTGCATGCCAAAATTGATACCCCAGAGAAATTGCTTAAATCTCATAATGGACCAAAACACCGCTAACGACTCTCGCTCAATAACAGAATAGTTGCGTTCTGCGTCTCTGAGGGTTCTCGATACGCATGCAATGAGGTTTTCCTTGCCATCTCTTGTTTGAATGAGCAGTGCACCCAACCCTTTTCCGCTTGCATCACACACAATTTTTGTCACAGACGAAGCACCAAAGGACTGCAGAGAAGGTGCATTACTCAACTCCTGCTTTACATCTGAAAATTCCTGGGAACATTCAACACCCCACACAAAATCAGTATTTTTTTTAACAGTTGCCTCATGTTAAAAGCTTTGCTAGCAAAGTGTTTAATGAAACGGCTATAATACTCAACCATTCCCAGAAAAGATTAAAGTTCCTCCTTGGTTTTAGGTTCCTTCAGAGCTCTTATCGTGTCCACAAGTTCTTTCTTGGGTCTAATCCCTGTTGAAGTAACTTTGTATCCCAAATAGCTTACTTCACCAACGCCAAACCTACACTTCTCAGCTTTCAGTGTCAAACCTGCTAATTGAAGTTTCTGTAACACCTGGCGAACACGCAGGTCATGCTCATTATTGTTAGATCCAAAAACAATTATGTCGTCTTGATAGCACTTCACACCGGGCTGATCTTTCAAAATGACCAACATAATCCTCTGAAAGACTGCAGCAGCAGAAATTAAGCCAAAAGGCATCCTCTTAAAACGAAAAATGCCAAAAGGAGTAGTAAAGGCGGTCAGATCCTGCGAGCTCTCATGTAACTCGACTTGGTGATAGGCTGACATTAGATCTAATGTGCTAAATACCTTAGCACCAGTAAAAGTCGTGATCATTTCCTCAATGTTGGGTAACGGGAATCTGTCAACCACAACCTCTTTGTTTAGGGCTCTCAAGTCCACGCAAAGGTGAATGTCTCCATTGCCCTTGCGAGCAACGACAATGGGAGCCAACCAATCCGTAGCTTCAACTCCTTCAATGACCCCACACTCTACCAACCTCTTGAGTTCATTGTCAACTGCCGTTTGTAAATGCATGGGAATCCTTCTTACCTTTGCCACAACAGGGGTTGCGTGATCTCTTAGTCTGATCTTGTGTTTGTAACCAACCAACTTGCCAAGTTTGTTTTGGAACAAGACATTGAACTCCTTGACAAACTTGTTTTCATTACATTCAACCTCGTCAACTTGTACTTGCGGGGTTTTACTTGGATGCAAGCTGACACCCAACTCCTTCTGATGACTCCAACCTAAAAGATCATCACCTTTACATGACACATAAATTTTACCACAAGTGCTTTTCCCACACACACCTATGGTTGTTTCAATATATCCTAGCATTTCAATTCTGCTCCCACCATAGACTCCAGGTTGTATGTCCATTTTTGTGAGTGACTTATTACCAGGAAACAACCTCAACAACGTTTGTTCAGAGATAATAGTGATGCGAGAACTAGGCCTGGGCGTTGAACTCCGCTCCGTTCGCGGAGTTTGCAGAGTTTTCTGCACTCCCCACTCCACGGAGCTCGCGGAGTGCAAGAAAACCCCGCTTCACGTAGCGCAGCAGAGTTTTTTACCCGCTCGTGCTCGCGAACGGTAAGTTAGCGAGCGCAAGCTGCCGCTCGGGTAGAATTTCTACCCGAGCAGCAGAAAGACCAGCGCGAACAGCAGTTTGCACTACACTCCGCCACTTGCGGAACTTCGCAGAGCTTTTTTGTAACTTCGCGAAGTTCCGCGTAGCAAAACTCAGCGAACTGCGCCCAGGCTTAGCGAGAACAAGAATCAAACTTCATCAAGGTCTCTTTGCCATCAATGCTAACTACCTCAGTAGGGAATATCTTTTTGGACTCATCAACTTTTAATAGATTCTCGTGACACGGTTCCTTGTTCCCACCCTTGTTGTTTCTTTTATATCTGTTCCTACAACATTTACTGAAATGACCCTTGAAACCACATGAGTTGCAAACTTGGGATAAAGCGGGACAGAATTTATCATTGGCCCTATGGCCTACGAACCCACATCTGTAGCAATTAAAATTGTGATCCTGCTCCCTTCTCCTGGCACCTTTGACCTCAGAGGTCTATTTCGCCTCTGGAACACTTCGAGACTTAACTGCAGTAATCACTGTGACATTTTCTGTTCCAGAATCATTAGAATTATGTACCTCTTTCCCTGCCTTTAGCTCACCCACACACTTCAACATGTGCTCAACTTGTTTTGCGACAATGAGAACCTCCTCAAGAGGTGGCTCATCTTTCATCCAAAGTTCCTCCGTAATTTGTCACTGTTGCACCGCAACACAAACTGATCTCTAATCCTCTCTTCTAACGCCCCCCCAAATTTACATTTTGAGGCCAACTTCCTCAAAGCAGTCACAAACTCCTCCACCGACTCATCCTTACCCTGACACCTCAAACCAAACTGATATCCTTCTAAAATGGTGCTTACATGTGGCAAATAATGCAGATCTAACTTTGCAATGGCAATTTCATACTCATTTAAATCACGTGCTTCAGCGTGCGGGAGCTCAGGTAAATTCTCCAACACGTCCTGGCCCTCTGACCCCAAACAATGTAAAAGCAGTGCATGTTTACATTCAGCACTCAAATTAGTGCCACAAACCCGAGCATAATTCCAAAATACTTTTTTCCACTTTGATCACCCAATTAATGGTTCACCTGGAGAAGGTAGAAAAAAGGGTGGAGATGAAAAGTTTTGCATTTGTATGACTTTCTGTATTCTAATTTTCACTCAGTTCAATAATAATAAATTTAAATGCTACTATCGTTAAATCTAGTGCAGGATTCTACCACATGTAACAAAGCTAAACATTTTGAAATATGGAAGTGCAACAGTAATTCCGGAGACAATGAAAATAAACTAATAACAGCCCTTTTAACAAGACTCAATGTCTCCTGAAGATTCTGTTCTCCAGACGATAGGTAGACCTTTTTTTGTTTTACGTCTTTTTTTAGAAGAGATATAATTTAAAAAAAATACTTGAGTGTTAGGAAGACGTTCCTTTGCGCTTCCTACATAGCCACACACAAGAGTTGGAGGGCGAATAGCAGTTCCTCCGAACCCAACCTCTGCACGCACTAGTTGTCAAGCAAAATGAGGCAAACCCTTCCTGCAAGCTGACACAGGCGCACAGCGGGAAAAAAAAACGAGCAGCGAGCCAGAGGGCGAATAGTTGTTCCTCCAGACTCCCTTCACTCAGCTCAGGATGAAAATGTGATACGGAGTCGCAGGAGCTAGAGGGCGAATAGCCGTTCCTCTAAGCCCAGGGTAATAAAAGTACACGTACCTCACAGCGCTGTTGGTACCGCTCATGGAAAGCGCGTCCCTCAACTCCAACGGCAACGTACTGATCTCTCAGGACTGCGCAGACTCCCAAACAGGAACAGACTCTCCGAGTCTAAGACACTCCAACACTAGGCTCCCGGTCCAAATCCAAAGAAACGGAGAGCTCCGGCTCCCCTAGATGAAGAGACTTGCGATGAACAGGTTTGCGATAAACAACCACCAACTCCGCCTTCTAAACTTGACAGTTGTGAAACGGAGCTGCCTCTCGCCTTGTTGAGGTGCTTTACGATGACCTGCACAGCGTGGTTCCAGATCCCGTCCAGCGTCGCCAGAAATTGTAGTGTAGTGGAGAAGGACGACAAAATGCCAGTAAAGGTAAGAGAGGTTTATTCTTAACACCTCATCCAACGGCGATGGCAGAGCAACTGTCATCTCTCAGAATTCTCTCACAAGAAGGGTCTACTGTGAGAGTTCTGACAGTGACCTCATCGGAGAAGAGGTTCCACGCCACACTGCCCTATACTGGTGCACTGTAAGGTCATCATTTACTATGGTTTAAAATCTAATACAATTAAATATATAAAGAAATATGTAGTGTAGAATGCACTATTTTTGCCCTTATTTTCTTGAGGGGAGAACCCCCTCAAACCCTCCTCGTAGTGGTCAGGCTCGCTCGCTGCACTCACTATGCACCATAAGGGGGCTGATCTAACAAAATTAGGTGGGGCTGCTTTGGGCTCCCAGTCTGGCCCTGGCTGCCATCTGTTTTTATATCAGGCCATGATCTCAGATCCATTCTCATTTCTGGGAACATTCCTCAGTCTTTCTATTGAGCATTATAACTCATTAAGTAAGTAGTTGCAATCCTTCATGCGAGGGTCAGATGGAACAAATAAATCTGTGGTTTAAGCAATGTTTTCTGTGTTATTGCTCAAAATAAGGTTTGTGTGAGTTTCTACAAGTGGTTGAAATTTTAGATGTATAAAAGTACTTGCTACTTTATTATGAATATCTTCATTCTTTTTGCTAAAATTATGTCGGTTTTCCAGTACTTCTTATTGTTTTTTTCCAAGCAATCTGCTGGAGGCTAATGAAATTATGAAGAAATCCACAGATAAACATCAAAGACCGGATATTTCTGTGGTGATTTAGCACAGCTTTCTACAAAACAAGTCTTGCTGTGGAACATTTCTCGAATGTGTAAGCTTCTCAGTAGAAATTCAGGGTAAAACACGCTTTAATCAGAAGCTAAGAAACGTATTTTGCCATAACATTTGAAAATTCATCCTCTTTTTAATTCCTCAGGAAAGTTGATGCCAATATCCATGCTCCATGTTGGATTTAACTTTTCATCTTAAAAAAACTGAAACTTGGCTAGGGATTTGGAAGACAGCTTGCTGTCAACTGCCAAGGTTTCAGTGAAAGAATTCCTCACTGTAGCCAAAGTGCCACATTTTCACCTGATAGTCTGGAAAGACATTTTATTTAAAAAAGATAGTAATAGTCAAAGCAACTACCTGAGCATGGCTGAATAATAGTCACAATGGAGTTTGAAAAGTAGAGTGTTTGGGTACCTGTCGGAATAGACATGGAAATGCTAGGCCACTACTAAACGCAACATTTTATCTGTCATAGGCTTGAATGGTCATAATTCAGAGAATACCAGTCTAAGGGGCATATTCTCAAGGACTTATCGCCGATTTATCGGCACTTTAGCGCCGCAAAAGTGGCGATAGATTTATCGCCCTATTTTCAAGCTGGTGCAAACTGCCGATATCGCCAGTTTTCCAGCGATAGCTTCCGCAAAAAACATCGCCACGGATGAGAGCGACAACTAACGCTAATGATATGCAGAGTAGGCGTTCCCGTGCAAAAACACATGAAAACACCACTTCGCAAAATTCTCAACGACCAGCCAGATCTGAGATGCGATCCAAAAACAGGCGATAAGGCGCGTTAGCAGCAGGGATTTAACACCTGCCTTTTACTGGTGTTAAGCAGGACGACAACCTGCAGTATGAAAGGGAGCCCAGCCCAGAGCCACATCTGAAGACCAACACATGTCATGGAGCTACTGATCATGCTGCTCGGAGACCCAAGAGGTCCCGCAGGCCCCCACGCCCCCCCCGGACTCCCACCTCCAGTCTGCATTGCAGCTTTCAAGTTGGCTGCGAGTTTCAGCTTGGTTTTGTGCTTTACATCAGTCCAGCGCTTCTTGCAGTCGTCCACTTCCCTTCTCTTCACTCCGACTGCATTCACCTTGGCCAAGAGGGACTGCCATATTGTATTTTTAGTTGCCAATGACACAGTGGAGGTGATGAACTGTTGGTGGTGGTGTTCTATCACCTCCGTAATGAGGATCTGGTTTTCCTGCGTACTGAAACGCGGGTTCCTCTTCTTCTTCTCCTTGCCCATCCCTGACCCCAAGGTCCCAGGCTGGTCCTCCGTGGGGCTTGTGGGGTTCTGGTTGTCCTCTGTACTTGCTCCGGCTACCTCCATGGTGCTTCGCAGTTGTTTGTGTTTTGTTTGGGTTTTTTGTTGCCGCTTTTATAGTGGTTTTTCCTGCCTGACTTGTGGGACTTGCAGGCCTGGCGCTGCTTATCGGGGAATTTTTTATCGCAGTTGGGCACATCGCAACTTTTTTCCACATTAGGGTTTAGATTTTTATCGCCGTCCCGGTAATTTTATCGCGGACATTTGACGCGTTATCAGGAAACTATCGCATGTTACCGCCATGTTGAGAATACAACGTTAACACGGAGTTATTTTTCCGCGATAGACGGCGATATGAAAAATTGCGTTAAGCTATTTTGGCGATGATTATTGCACGTTCTTGAGAATATCCCCCTAAGAAGGATGGGATCATAAAGGAAGGTGATGAAGGTGCAAGCTGCTTCCAGGAAATAAATGCACCTAGAAGTGATGTCAGCCTTAACCAAGTAAAATAGCCTACAGTGAATGGCTTTTTATCTTCACAGCGTCTTGTTTTTCAAGGTTTGTTTCATTAGTTGTTGAAGCGATGTCTAAGACGGGTTCAAGTGATTCAGTGTCAGTCACAAAGTTACTCTGCACAACACTAGATCTGGTGTGTGTCTTGAATGAGATTATGTATTACTTGTTCTACATAGAGTAGTAACTGTCCTTTTTATTCACTACAAGTCATTTCGCTGCTGCCACGTGGAGGGCACTCTCAAACGTTATAGGCACATTTGGGTAAATTGCCTTGTTTGCTATGCTTTATACACAGCAGGTGAAGGTGTTCATTTGAATCTTGAAACTCAGACTGCTGCAAGTTCATTACTTGGGAAGAGCAAAATGCTAAGAACTGAGCTAAACGCTTTAGAACACAAAATCATTCAGATTCGAAACATGTATTCAGCTGGGCTTTACTGGTTATTAAAGCACCAAGATATTGTATTCATGGTAACTAAATTATACTCAGGAACCAATCACCATATAATGCCAGATTAAAAAAATATTGTCAATCTCACAGTGAAAGAAAGCAGTGGCAATAATGTGAATTCTTTTAAGACATGGAAGTGATATTCGCCATGCGAGAGTGTTATAATAGATTACACATACACACGTGCACATACACATACCACACAAACACACAACATAGACACATTACAGAGAGGTAGGTAGATAGATAGATATATCGATAGATAGATAGATAGAGAGAGAGCTATAGATAGATAGATGGGTAGGTAGGTAGGTAGACAGACAGACAGACAGACAGACAGATAGATAGATAGATAGATAGATAGATAGATAGATAGACCATTGTAATAAAATTTAACTAAATATAATTACATAATTCCATGTTATACATACAAATTAACAGTATTAGAATGAAGTATTTACACATGTTAAAAATATCGAATTATAAAAGAAGAAGAGTAAAAGTCCATTAAATTAATGACTTAGGAGAGCCACGCTATAGCCTGTTGACATTAGTATGTAATACAAAGGTACATGTAGAATGAATAACAAATTTAAAATGTAAGTCTTTACACGCTTGCATATTTACAGTTCTCAGTTTGTTGAATGAAAAGTATGGTTTGTAGTGACCGAGGACTCCCACAGTGTTATCGGGTAGAGAATCAAACTGTTCTTGAATGGTACGTGTCCTTTATATTGCAGTCTGAGTCTGTTGGGCTGGGCGAACAGTGTTGTGATATAAACTTTGCTCAACCTTTAGCAAAAAGTTAACAAAGCGGCAGTTCAGTTGGGGATCCCCTGGGTCAAAACAGGCCAAGATTGCCTATCTTCTTGTGCAAATTTCCCTTTGATTGAAAGCCCTTGTTAGGAGATAGCACCTTTCTTTGCGTACAGTTGTGCAGGAGTAGACTAAATGTATCAGATCTTCCTTTCCAGTCCCACAAAGGCGGCAAGTGACGGGAAGATTTCCGTGCAACCAGGATGCCAAATGATCTTTAATTGGTAGTAGCCCCAGCTTATATTTTTAGAACTGCAGCTTGATAAAGGCTGGGTAGCCTGTTGCGAAATAGTTTTGGTGGGTAAGAGTTGTATAAGTGTTAAGCGTCATCCATCCATGTGCTCTTTTGGATAGTGTAGCCTTATCATCTATATTTATCAATCCTGTGAGGTCGAGAGACTCTTGTAAGTACACTCTTGCCGGTGACGTGCTACGGTACTGTAGTTCTTTCCATAGCATGTGGTTCAGGGTGTTTGGTTCAGCTTTCCGAATCTTGTTCCAACATGTTATGTATGCTCCGCACCTGACTAACAACTGTTTTAACAGTCCGAATTCCAATCTTATCTGCGCCAGTGAGTTGTAATTGGGCAGAGGAAAAATAGTTCTATGGACTCAGGTGATTGTGGTATCTAGAATGCTGGCATCTCGCCCGCTTAGTGCTTCGCTTCCGTATAAAATTGTTTGTAAAAGATTTGCTCTTGCGCCTTCAAGCAGAGTCTTCAGTGAAGGGTCTGCTTGGTTTTTCTTCAGGTTTTTCAGTGCTATGGCCAATACCAGGTCTTTCCTTCTTGTCACCTCCTTCTGGGCTGTGAAAGTGCCTTTCCTGTCAATGATGACTCCAGCCGGGGGCACCCCAGAAGCAAGTATGCGTTTGTTTTTTGTTGGTGTTGTAGACCATGGTTTTTGTTTTGTCAAGGTTGATCGTCAGGCCGTTGACGAGTGAATATGTCTTCAAGATATTTAGGAGCTGCTGAAGGCCCTCCCGAGTGCGGCTGACCAACACCACATCGTCGGCGTATAAAATACTAGATGTTGTTGTACCGCCTAGTTTAGGAGCGTGGGGGTTACATATTTGTAGTTGTTCAGTCAGGTCAGCCAAGAAGAGGGAGGTTAAACAAAGTTGGGGCCAGGACACATCCTTGTTTTAGACCGCATGTAGTTTTAATTTTGCGGGAAAGGTGCGTTCCTGCTCCTATTTTAACTTGAACCCATGTTTCACTATTCAGCATTATCAGCAGGTTTAGCATGTTTTGCGATATTCTCCAAATGGCTAGCTTCTGCCACAACCTCCCTCGGTCCATGCAGTCGAAGGCTGCTTTAAAGTCAATGTAACAAAAGAATAGCGGTGTGCAGGATGCGCGGGCAGCATCCATTAGTAGAGAAATTGCTAGTATGTTTGTGATCGTGCTGGATGCTTTTTGAAACCCAGTCTGGTTGTATGGTATGATGGCATTGTTGGAGGCCCATGCTGTTAACTCTTCAAGTACGATTCCAGCGAAGTATTTGGCATCGTTATCGGTCAAAGTTATTAGACAGTAGTTTGCTGGAAAAGACCTATCCCCTCTTTTAAAGATTGGTGATATGATGTATCCTTTCCATGCCACTGGCATATTATATGTGCTCCTGACCTGTGTGAATACTGGCGCGAACATTTCTGCCCAGAGGTCTGGATCGTGTTTGAACACTGCCATTGGGATGCTATTAGGTCCTGAGGCTCCTTCTTTTCGCCCTTTCTTTATTTGTATTTTGATGCTCACTGCGTCAACCTCAGTCTGACCTTCATCTTGTGCTGTAGTTGAAGCTTCTCAGCTAACTGATAGATAGATAGATAGATAGATAGATAGATAGATAGATAGATAGATAGATAGATCATTTTCTATATGTGAAGACAGCAAGAGCTACATATTTTTGGAAGTCTCTGTTTCTTCATCAGATTTGCCATCAAACCTCCATCATTTCTTTTGAAAGAAAAGGCTTTGCAGTGATCTCTGGGTTACTCTACCCATGGCACACTTGAATAGGTTGGAATTTCTAAAAGCATACTTTTGGAAGTGAATACATTCTAGTGCTGACATTTTTTATATGCGTCTTACAACAGCCTAGAAGCAGTATAACTCGTTCATGAATCTGCACTTACTTTATTTTAAAAATATTTTTCAAAAGTATGTTTAGGGAACAAAGATTTGTGCAAATGTTCTAGGAAATAAGACTCCTATTCAGCAGTAGAGTTTCGATTTATTAACAAATAAAACCAAATGGCTCTCTGTCCCTCTTTTATAAAGTATAAGGAAGCCTAGAATTGTTTTCGAGTATAAAAATCATTTATTGATATTGTTACACTATAAAGATTGAATATGTGTTCTAATCATCATTGTTGATGATTAATTGTTGATTCCCTACTGAACATGTTTCTCTTGAACACCTTCTTTGTTGAATTTTAAAAAGTTTTTTAAATATGACATTTGATACACCTTAATTTGAGCATAAGCACTTCTATTCCATATTCATTTTATGCATTTTGCTGAGAAGCAAACTACAATAAATATCTTTGCTGCCATTCAGCTACTGACTTGCTTCTGTATCATGTATCTCCTACATTGTCTGTAAATAAAAGGACAAGATGTTCTTTCCAATTATCTTCTTGCCTTTGTATCAGAATGGTTCCAGCTGCTGTTTCAGATTATTCCGTTTCCACAATTAATTTCCTTGAACTATTAGTATGAAGTAAGAGTGATGCTCGGATGAACATTTTCTGGAGCAGATTAACAGCTCTTTCAGCTTGATATTCTCAGCAAAACTCAGCAAATTGCACGTATTCCAAGGAATGACTAGGATCACTGCAACTGCGCTCTTGGAACATAAATGGCCTAGCAAGCAAAACATCGGATCCAGAATTTCTATCTTATGTGCAAACCTTCGGTCCTTCTCCAGGAAACGTGGCTAGAAGAACCTTTTCACATACTGGGCTTTACAAATTGTTTTGTGCCAGCCTGAAAAGGAGCAAAATACAGCAATGCAAGGGGCGGCCTGGCAATCTACACATCTGTGACAAGTGTAGGCTCTACCAGGGCACTTCATTCAAACTCGCCAGTAATAAACCAAATTAGGACTACAATCTACTGCCAAAATGCTAAAACTGAGGTCGTAATCACCAATGTTTCCATACACCCCAAAAATAGGTAAAAGGCCTCAAGACTGCTGAAAGACGGAATTCAGAGGTATTTGGAAGAAGATCAAACCTCAGACTTTGTGGTGTCAGGCAATTTCAACCTATATCTTTTAGGATCCTCGTCCGAAGAAGAGTTCATAGCATCACAATTCCTACATTAGGTCATACTAGCTCAGGGTGGAAACGGAAATGGCAAATTGAACAAAATCGGCAGGCAACTTTTAGGTGATTTAGAGCACCTAAGCTTTCGTGAACTTAATGGCCGATTCTTGGAGGACAACGCACAGGCAGCCTCTTTTTACCCAATCTCAACCAGCTCCACAATAGATTACACTTTTGTCACCTTTTCATGAATACGCATTGTTCATTCATATCATCTTGGCGAGAAGGAATATAGTGACCACCTACCACAAGAGGTGACCTTCCAGGCAGCCCCGCTGTATTTTGCCACTCAGCTGAGGCACCTGGCTCAGCATTTATTATCAACGATGAAAGGATTAAATATTCTCCTTTGCCTATTAGCAATCTGAGGGAATCAGTGAAGGGTTTGCTACATCAACATCTGGAAACGTCCAATAATGCTTTAATCATATGGGAGCTATTCACCAAAGGGCACCTACCACAGATCAAACAACTGAAGATGTTTAAAAGGACCATAAACAAAACACTAAGAGCCCTTCATCGTAGGCCAAGAGATGAAAATCTGCAATTAAGCTGGGTCTTCACAAAACTGCATCAAAGAAATTGTAATAGAGTATAAAAAGGCAGCAGGATGACTCATTTCGGGCCAAAATTGCTCTCTGACGTAAGGAATAATTACAGAGTGTAGTTCTGGGAAATGACCAACAAGCTTTTGCGACCTGCACAAAGAGGAGTCAGCTCACACTTGTCAGAGGAAACTTGGGCAGTATTTCTGTTTGACCATTTTAATCAGCATGTTGCTGGAGGAGCTACCAATCAAACCCTTGATGGCACATTGACAACAACCCTCAACAGCCAAAATTTGAAGGCAGTCTGCCAATTATTTGCCCCTGTGCAGATAACAGTAGATCACCTCAACAAAACACCTTCAATAAACACTGGGGTAATCAGATGACAAATAGCAAAGGACAGATGTGAGGGGGGCCCTGGCACAAATGGTATCCCCTCAGTATGATGCAGCATATTGGGCGGAGAAACTTGATCCTGTCTTTCTTCAAATAGCTCTAAAAAGAAGAGAGGGACCCTTTGAAGACCAAAGGACTAGGGTTATATAAAGAAATCAAAAACAGCAATGTGCCCTTTGGTTAACCAATAATGCAGCTCTTTCTCATACAACCACCATGCCTCTCAATACTCAAAACAGACTCAACATGGGGGGGACCCAATTGATACCCTTCAAATAGCGACTGAGGGAGTAATACTGTCTTCATGGAGAGGGTCCATAATTTCCCCTATCTTTAAGAGTGCAGCTAAATCTTCTGCGAAAAACTACCACCTGGTGGTGCCTATTGGCCAAATATTTTGCCGGCACTCTACTTGAGGAACTCACAACTTGGACCTCTGACCATGCCAGAATCCTACCAAATCAAACGGAATTTTCCAAACAAACCAGAACCACAACCAACCTCTTGGCCCTATCCCTTCTGATCGATGCAGCAAAAGGAGCAAGACTGCCTTTGCACTTGTATTGATTATAGGTCAGCTTTTGATCAGTTGACCATGGCAAACTTCGGATTAAACTGGCAAATTGGAACCTCTCAACGGCCTTACTGAAACTGCTTATACTTTTGCACATGGATACATGGGTACAGGTTAAGTTGGGTGCTGAAACACACCTCTCCAGATGAATCCCAACCACCAAACATCTGAAGAAGGGGTGTGTCTGGCGCCCACTCTGTGTAATCTCTTCCTGGCTGATCTAAAATCACTGCTAAACATGCAACTCCCACGCTCTGAAATTAGGAGTAATGGTTCTTTCAAACCTTTTATATGCAGACAACCCAGTGTTAATAAGTCGCTCCCAGGTGGGGCTGTAGCACCTGCGCAACATCACGCAAGCATACTCAATGACTTGGCCATCAATTTAGAAAAAACAAAAACCATGACAATTAACACCACAAGGAGAAGATCATTGAGCTGGTACCTGGCCAGTAAGTGGCTCAAGACAGTAGGTGAATATACATATCTGGGAGTCATTATAGATGAAAGTGGGTCATTTTTCCACTAGAAAAAGGCTTTGAAAAGAAAAGGCAAAGCACTGGCTGTAACCTTAAAAAAACTGAAGAGAAAACTACCTGGTCCTATGCTGACACCATTTCTCCCAATAATCCAAGAAAAGCTGTTACCTACTATACCATATGGGAGTGAACCCCTGAGAGGGAGGGATACAACACTTTAGACAGCGTCATGATCAGGATATACAGAATGATTTTTAACCTCCTCAAATACACATCCCCAGCACAGATTAGGCTGGAATTTGGTCTCCAGAGGCAGCTGCTGGCCAGAACGGGGGCTTATATAACTTTACTGGAACAAAATCAGGAAGGCAGTCCCTACCACCCTGAATTTTCACTTTTGGGAGGAGCTGCAGAGTAGGGGAAAACTCGCCCACCAGAGAATACCTCAATGAGTCAATAACTGTAACAGGACTTAACCAACTTTGGGAAACTCCCACAAGCCATTCATGCTTTAAAAACCTGGTCAGTAAAACCATTAAATCCATCCCAGTGACTGAGGACAAGACAGCCTTTGCAGGAAGAGCCCATCCCTGGCTTGTTCTGAACAATTACAAAACAGCGGCTCCCTAACCCTACTTTTACACAAACACTGTCAAAAGGAAGTTTTTAAACTACTGCCTTGGCCTGCTTCCATTGCTTTTACACCTACCACCTTGGAAGTGAAATCCAGCCTCGTGTAGCTGCTGCCTATGCAATGATGGCAAAGATATGCCTAATCTAATATGTTCCTACAAGGAGCTAATGGCCGAACGCAAACTACTACTGAAAGCATCTTTAAACCGAAGAGTAATACGCACACGCAGGCAGGATGTTCTGGCTTGTTTTGCCCAGGAGACCCGCAGATGAACTGCCGCCTAGTGAAGTTCCTTAAAAAAGTGGAATGTATAATGGCAGTTCTGGACAGACCGCACAGGCTGGCCAAACCCCCTGATTTCCCTGTGTTGCAGCGGAAGCGGTGGGGGATTTTTATCATCTTACGCTCCACACCAACCTTTATAAGACTAACGAAAACGTAACTGTAATGACGGGCCCATAAGTCATTATCACACAGTTAGTTGTAACACAGGTCCTCCAATGGATCTTTGGTAGAGCTAAAAGGGACTAAGTAATGAAAGTCGGAATGTTATTCCCTCATGAGGACCTACAATGAAGAAACAGCTAAACATCAGTAATCATCAATACCATGTCAAATAACTCAATAACTCATGAATAAAGACAAACACTATTTCGTATCTTATTCATTCTTCTTGTTATTTCATAATATGAATGGTCAAACACAAGTACATAGATTAGAATGTAATTTCTCAGATTTAATGTTACAGGTTAAGTTCACAATAAGAAAATACATCAACAAAAGGTATAGAGGAGTGGAGTGAGAGAGAAAGAAAAATCATTGAAAAGACAAATATGCAAGATTATCAGTTTCTCATACAAACCTAGAAATACAAATGCACAGCATGCATTTAGTCTGAAAAGCTAACTCCTCGGCCGAAAGAGTATAGCACAAGCAGCATCACCAGCCGATGTAGTGCAAAATCAATAGGAAAGTCTTTAGGATTGCAGGATTCACGCCAAACAGAGAATTAGGATCAGCACGGCATTCAGTATACCCATGAACGCAGGTCACCAATCTTGTGAACGAGCCGATGAACATTTTCCAAGGAAGGAAAAGGAAGTCCTCGCTACATATGTATATAAATGTTGAAACAGTTATACTAGAACTACCTCATCTCTCGCTTAGACAGGAACAGCCTAAAAAGTTTATTCAGAAATAGACTAATATCTACATTCTAAGGAAGCATTTGAAATTTTTGAAGGACAGGAGCACATAAGCACATCCTCTATCATTTTCTAAGGCCTACATTATTTTAGCAAAAGAGAGAATTATTTTCTAAAAGATTTATGAAGTTTTTCACGAAGAATAAAAGCTTTTCTTCTGTGTTCTTTCGTGTCTCTGCATTATAGGAGACATAAATCACATTCAATTAACAGACAAGATCATTTTTCATTTATTCATTAAATAGTAATCACTTACATTTCTCAACTAACATTATATAGTTTTCTTTACGTTAATTTAATTACTCAGGAAAACATTTATCGATTTTCCTTTTCACATTTTCACGTTATTCACTATGTTTTCATGTGTCACTATAATCCATCTTATTAGTTATTGTTAATTCACACTTTCCGGCAGATTACATTTAGCAGATTTTATTTACAAAAATCATGCTCCATCAATCCCCCATCTGATGGTATTACAAACCATCACAATATCACTTATCAGATTACCATCTGATATCAATCTTTCAGAATGTAGATGTCATAGTTTTCATCTGTTTTAGCCTAACACCTTCAATATCTTTCATAACATCGTAATAAACACCTTTTCGATTTTCCATTCCTATTTCTTCTATCTTCCATTTTCTTGCCCTTCGTTTCACATCTTTTGTTTTATTTTTGCAACATTTATAAAGCAAAATTACCATTAGTACGCTCAGTAGCAATAGCAACTATTGAAGTTAGTATCCTCCCTAATAAGCCAATAGAAAATGTTAAAAACCAGTTACCTACTGAAGAGAAACCGCTAAGTCATCATGCAAATGTGTAATGTTGCTGATATATCCCTTCAAATCTCCTCTCTTATCAGGAATATAAGTGCCACGTTGTTGAATTTTCAGCATACTACAGACTCCGCCCTCTTTTGCCATTAATACATCTAGGGTAAGTCTATTTTGTAAAACCACAGCTCTCATAGCAACCATTTCAGTGTCAATCATCAAAATCCACCAGCAGTATCCGCTGATAAACGATCAACCACTGTAGATAATTTTCTAATTCTTTGTGAATTTAGAATCACCGTCACTGAAGGTATCAATGCTCCAAATATATCTCCCACAATTTCTGCAGCACTTATTCCCCTTTTACTCCGTGTTAGTTTCTTTTCATTGGTTCCATGTTTCTCACTAACGTGATAAATCTTTGGGAAGACTATTCCCATATAGCAACACCCATACCAATGTTGTGTGAACCTAAAGTAAGCATTCTTACCACACATATAATAAACTCCAGGAAAAACAGGATCAGTACCACCGTTCAAACCCCAACCCCTGTGATTAGGAAGGTATGTTCATATTCACTGGAACCAATGAAATAATTATTATAATCAGTCTTCTGCCTAAGGAAGCAAAGCTTTCCTCTATGAGGCAAACCCAGAGTCATTGCAGCATGAGTCTCACTCTTTTTATAATTACCTACTTTTGTTTTCTGCTCTGTAGCTTTTCTCTTAAACTCTCTACGTCTATCCTCCACAGTATTAAAAAATCTATTTCGAAATTATGTAATTTGCAAGTCAGATTATTTCGAAGCGCATATACTGTATCAATCGTTTTAGAAGTATGAAAAAACTCACCCATAAACTCAGCATTCTTCACACTATACACTTATTCATGTACTTTCTAATAGGAGCGTCTGAAAAAACTAGATCAAAATTGTAATAAGTAATACAATTGATAATAAAATTGAAACTACTTCTTACCATAGAACAAAGTGGTTAGTACACTACACGAAATTCCATATGTTAGTGGAAGATGGTGATAAGTCACCCCTTCAGACACAGATGTAGGTAATTGCATGCACACATAACAATCTCACACATCCATTGTATCAATCTACTCATAAAGGAGTTTAGTAAAGACATTTAATGAAAAATCGTTAATAGATTTATCTTGATGTAAATCACGTCCTGTTATTTCTTTAATATTAGTTTCTGGATCTTCCTCCAGATCTCTTTTAACATCTATAGTTGCATGCTCATTATTATTAGTAGAGTTAACTACATTAATAAACATAAAATGTGGTACTATGAATGTTAATATCAACCACACAAACATTGTTATTAAAAAACACACACAAGACAAATATTAGAATATTTTCACCAAAATAAACCCTGATTCTGTTTACCAGTCTCAGTTTTAATTCTGTCCATCCTACAAAAATAAAAAAATAAAAATCTAAAAAAAGATAATTCTTTTTACTAGACTAATTTTAGATAATGCACCCCACACTTTTAAAGTCTTGAGCTTTTCGTCACGATTCTTCAGAACCTTTTCTTCTGCTTCAGAACTTTTTCAGGATTAATTTATTTTCATAAATCTCCTCTCTTTTTCTGCACCCTTTTCAAATGGAACAGTTAATTTAGGGTGGTTCATATGAATGATTTTCCGACGGATTTTCTCTTGAACAGACCTCAAGGAATTTTTTTTCCCAGTCATTAGTTGCAGCAGCCAAATATGTCCATTCTGGTGCTTTGTACTTCTTGCTTGGTATTTTTATTCTTTTTTGTTCTTCGCACTGGATTTTCTCCTTTTTCTGTTTCACTTTGCTCAGTAACTTGTGCTAACTCTACTTGTCTCTCAACTGGACCAGGAACATTTCTTTGCTCACGTTGTTCTTCTTCAGTAAGCTCTTCATTTTCAAGTGGACTTGGGACTCTTTGGGTATGGCTAGCATGAATCTAATTCTGCAAGCCACCACACTTAACAGCTGTCGTCGTCACCAGTATCACTTGATACAGACCCTGCCACCGAGGTTCTAGACAAGACTTCCTTACGTGCTGTTTGACTAGCACCCATTCACCAGGGCATAGATCGTGACCCTGTTCTTGCTGTGTTGTTGTTGCAACTTCTCCAACCTGGTGAGACACAGAACGCACCACATCAGCCAATCCTTTACAATAATCCAGTACCAAATCATCAGTAATGTTCATCAGTTGATTTGCTGGGACTGCTGGCTGTCTCATAGCCCTTCCCATCACAATTTCATTTGGGGACAGTCCTGTTCTTCTGTCTGGGATTCTTCTCAAGCTCATTAATACCAATGGCAATGCATCAGGCCATTTTAGTGTTGTGGATGCACAAACCTTAGCCAATCTAGATTTTATTGTGCCATTCAACTGCTCAACTACACCTGAAGCCTCAGGTCAGTAGGCACAGTGCAATTTGTGTTCAATTTGCAATGCTGCACGAATCATCCAAATTGTTTTATTATTAAAATGTGTTCCCCTATCAGATTCTAACGAGACTGGGAAACAGAACCTAGGAATAATCTCTCTAAGAAGCAATTTAGCAACTGTTAAACTGTCATTACTTCTTGTTGGATATGCTTCTACCCAACGAGAAAACAGACAAACAATCACAAGGACATATTTTAGTCCCTGACCAGGAGGCATTTCAATTAAATCTAACTGCATTCGAGTAAATGGACCTGCAGCTTTGCCAATTCGTCCCATGCTAACAACTGTTTTCCTTCCTGCATTTTGTTGCTGACAAATTACACATCTTTGACAGAGACTTTCTGCAATAACCCTGAATTTAGGGTTAAACCACACTTGTTTAAATAGCCTGATCATAGCATCTCTCCCTATATGTGTTGGTCCATGGTAAACCCTAGCCATTTGTGACAACAAGCTATCTGGCATCACTGGTCTTCCATCAGTATAGATCCACACTTCATCATCTGATCTTCGTGTACAGCCTGATTTAATCCACCCTTCCTTCTCTGTATCACTTGCCTCACCTTGTAATATTCTTACTTCATCCCAGGTTTCAACAGAGGAAAACATCAATCTACATTCTGTTTGATCAGTTTGTTCAATTGACTGTTCCACATTGATTGAATGTAGAGCAATTGTATCTGTCACACAGTTTTCTTTCGTCTTGGATGCAACTAATAAGTCATCAATATATTGCACTAGAACCGAGTCTTTAGGCATTATCAATGACTCCAAACATTTCTTCAATATCTGATTGAAGATTGAGGGGCTCGCTGGATACCCTTGAGGGACTCGCGCCATGCCAAAACACGGTTTCCGAACCGGAACGCAAATAAATATTAACTATCCAGATGTAAGGGTTTCAAGAAAAATGCTTGACACAGATCGATTACTGAAAACCACTCTGCATCACATGGAAATTGATATAGGATCACAGCTGGATTTGGTATTATTGGACAACAAGATATAACAATTTGGTTTACCTTTCTGAGGTCTTGTACGATCCTATATTTCCCATTAGGCTTGCGAATTCCCATTATAGGCAAATTGCATGGACTCCCTAGAATCTCTTTTAGTATTCCTTGTTCAATTAGCAAATCAATCACAGGTGTCACTCCTGCAATGGTCTCAGGACTCATTTTATAGGGTGGTATTTTTGGAAATTCTGCATTAGGTTTTAATGTAATCTGAATAGGAGCAACTCCTTTCATCAATCCAATATCTTTACCTGTAAAGTCCCACACATCAGACAATACCGTGTCTTTCAATTCAACAGGCAAATCATTCACTGTAAATAATGGATACAAATCATTCACTTCTGTTCCCTGCCTTGCTAACTTGAAAATAACATCTTCATCCTTTGTATGAAATGCTATTCCATCTGGACTACAGTAGATGGACAATTCATTTTACAGAGTAAATCCCTTCCTAGTAAGTTAACTGGACTTGTGTCACACACAACAAATTTGTGTAGTTCTTGGAAATTTCCAATTTGAACTTTCATTGGTTTTGTTATTGGCGTTTTAATCGATTTGTTTGAAACTCCTACAACTTGGATACTTTCTCCCAAGAGGGGTAGGTTTGGGATATCCACAGTTCTCACAGTGGAACGGGTAGCACCAGTATCTACGAGGAATGTAATAGCATTACCATCAAGCTCGCCATCCACATAGGGACCTGACTGATCTACCTCTAGAGATGCGCCAAGAACGCACTCTTCCTCCCCCCTCAGGCACCGTCATTGTGATGTATATGAATCATTTTCTTCTGTTTGCATCAAATATTGTGAAGCCACCTGCACATTTGAATTCACTTGACCATTCGTATGAAAACCCATATTCGCATTGTACCTTTGTACTTGACCATTCATTTCCTGATTTGGCATAGGAGCTTGTTCTATTTGCAATCCCTGACTCCTACCATTCAATACCTGTACTTGTGAGTTTTGATTTTGCCTCTGATTCATCTGATTCATTTGCACCTCATGATTTTGATTGTGCATCTGATTCTGATAATTTGTTCCTGACTCTCCTGTATTAATCAATAGACTCCTACACTCGCGTCGCCAATGCCCAAATTTACCACAAACATGACAAGGACATTTCTTTTTTAATTCTTCTTTGTCTTTGAAATTACCTCTACCTCTTCTCTGTGCTATCGGTATCATTTGTGTCACAGTATTGCCATTTGAAACTACACCTTTCATACCAGTAGTAGTCTGACCAATTCCTTGGTATACATCAATTGAATCACCATTCAAGTATCCTCCTTTCTTTGCTGCTTTCATTTGTGCTAACATTAATTTCTCTTTTAACTTTTTATGCCTCATTTCTATGTCACCACTGCAGTACTTCGCATACAGAAGTATTTCATCGATTGATTTACTCTGCCAACAGATCAAATGCTGCTGAATCATAGCATTTATTTCTGGTCTCAAACCATAGACAAATCTGTATACAAAATGACCCATATCTTTTTCAGTGATCTTTTCTATACCACTGAACTGTTTAAACACTTGAAGAAGCCTCTCTTAATATGCATGTACTGATTCTTTCAACTCTTGAGTAGTCCTATCAATCCTCACCCAGTCTGTTTCTTTTGGAGAAATCTTCCCTTTCAAATATGTAATGACCTGATTATATTTTTTCAAGACCTCTTCTGAAGGTGCTCCTGTTTTTGGATCTCTTGGATATTCTTCTTTTGGCCAATCTACAGCAATTTTACACTCAATCCATAAATCTGCTGGAGCCACACTATCAAAAAGACCATCTAAATCTTTCCACAAAACCTTTGAGACTTTCACAAATCTCTCAACTGGTTTGCACCTCTCAACAGGCTTTTCTCTCAATCTGGGGAAATCATTCGTAAATGATAATATATCCTGTCTTGACCATGGAACATGAACAAAACCACCTCCTGGTACCTCTCTCATTGGGTATGCTGTAACAACCTCAACCATTTCTTTCTCTACTGCTTCTCTTACAGGATACAATGGCAACCCAGCATTCACCAATGTATTTACATCATCCTTTTTAGGCCATCTTCCTTTCCATCTATCTAGTTCTCCCCATCGTTTTAAAATACTTCTTAATTCTTTAATCTGCAATTGCTTCCCTGAAACATTCAGATTCTCCAAATCTTTGTCTGCTATTAACAGATGAATGGCAGAGAACAAACTGTAGAAAAAAAAGTTATTGAAAAGTTATGAGAGCACAATTCTCCTTGTGGGCGCTAAACACACATCCTGGCCTAAATAACCCAAATTATTAAGGAAGATATTTTCTTTCCTGCCACTTTCATAAACAGTTCAACCATTTGAGGCCCTGTGTGTGCCATATGCATTGATAACGCCATCAGAATTTAGTTGAGCCTTTCACAATATCTGCTTCAATGTATTCACTGTCTACAGAATACAGCTGCAGGAACACTGCTATGATTTGACAGCATGGCACATAATTCACAAGTGCTATTGTCAATACATTAGTTGCCATTCATTAATGCAATTAGCTTAAAGCTTTTTGTATGGTGCAGAGTGGTTAATGATTATGGACCTCCATTGTTAAGTTTATTACTCAAACGTAGACTTAAATATATCAACTTAGATCTTCTAATACAGTTCTCTGTCAGATACCAAGATTCAAAAGTAGAGAGTTTGGTAGACAGTCATTCTCAGTGGGAACTGTAACACACTCTTAAAAGCTGTTTTACCCATTGCTCTCATAATGACTGCCGACCATTATACCATCAGGTGCAGACCAAACTACTTTTTCTTGGTTCTTTGATGGTTGTGATAGACCAGTTCTCTGGACCAGGAGGTCACTTGTGAACTGAACACCACAACATAACAGGGTAAGTACACTGAGCCAATTAATTTTAGTAATAAGATTTTTAAGCTTTCAGCAGTGCAGAATCAGAGGTGCAGAGTCATAGGTGCAGGGCATAGAGGCAACAAGATCAGAACCTCTAACTCTTATGAAGAGATCTCTGAGTGTCTGGAGATGTTTTTCAAGTTTGCAAGATTTTGCCAGATACCTTAAATGGCAAAGAAAGGGAATGGCAGAGATAGCCAATGGAAGCAGTGGCGGGTCGCAGAGGGAGTGCTGCGGGCGGTGCGGCGGGCGGGAGGGCTGGGGGTAGGAGTCGGACTACGACGGGCAGGATTAAGGTAGACAACAAATAAAACTACTTACCTGCGCCGCTGCAACGCCGAGTTGGCGATGCAGCGAGCGCAAGGTAAATCGTTTTATTTATTTATTTACTTACCTTACTCCTGCCCATCGTATGTCTGACTCCACTACCCCCCCACCCAGCCCCTCCACCGCCCCACCAAACCGCCCGCAGCACTCCCTCTGCGAGCCGCCACTGAATGGAAGGCAAGATGTCAGGTGAAAGCAAGTCAGAAAAAATGGTAAGGTTTATAAAGGAAGAGTGGGAAAAGAAGGGAGACAGGAAAAGCTAGCAAAGGACAAAAAACATAGGTGGTCACAGGTATGCACAGTAACACATTACACATGTTACACTGTACCCAGAATGTAAAGAGGCAGTGAGTCATCATGCTATTTTAGTCTGGGCTCCATCTACCACAGACCTACATGTACACAGTTTCTAGGCGGAGTCAGACAGTATTCTTCCTCACTCAGCCTGCATGCGTTCACACATGTGCATTTGTGTTCATGTGCAACTTACTTAGAGCCCCTTACCTCAGTTATACACAGTAGCTGACCTTATTTCTAACTATAGACGAAGGGATATAGCCAAGAACATTTTTCCACAGAGCACTAGAGTAGGTGAGACTACATTAGGGAGTCCCACACCATGGCAGATTTCTAATATGCAAGAGATGCAAAAGTGAAAAAAACTGGGTTTTCACATATCAAACCCACTTTCTTACATGAAGATTAAGCATGGTCACACTGGTAAAAAGGATAATGTTATGGTCCCAACTAATAATAGTTGTACTGATAGCCCGATTCCGTTGTGTTAGGGAGGAAATAAAATAACTCACAGATTGAATAGCATTAATGAGGACTTCATAAGGATGGTGCACATGAAATTGTACATTTGGACTTGAAAACATATGTCCAGGCATCACCAAAACATAGACAGAAGTTGAAGACCAGGGAGAGTGAGTGAAAGAGATATGTGGGAAGCATGAATGAAAAATAGACAAAGAAGGGTAGACTGAAAAAGGTAATATTGATAGATGGCAGAGTAGGGAAGGACAGGGATGCTTCACTGAAAAACAGTAGGGCTCATTGTGACCAGGAAGGGGTTGGGAATAATTTTCGAGTTAACTTTCTGAATTGAGGTTCTGAATTAAACAAGCGCTGGTAAAACCAATAGGTCTGGCTTTGACGTGCAAAAGCATGCAAACAAAGATGCAAACTGCTACTTACAAGTGTGGACATATTTTAGCAGACCTCTTTGCTTTACCAGTGCTTCCCTAAAACAAGCTGTTAGTAAGTGTACCAAGAGCACATAGAGTATTCAGGTCACAATCAAGCATCTGCAGAGGTTTACACACAAGATCAACTGCCAATGTTTGAACTACAACAACACAAAATGCGACAATTTATAAATGCAAAGAATGTTACCTAAAGATTTGTACCATTATAGATCTCAAGATCTCAAGGAAAACACAAAAGACCTAACATTGCCAGATGTCAAATGTCTTTTCTTCACTGTTCTTGTGTCGACAGTAACAAACATCATTAATTGTCTTTGCCAAACAGGCTTAACATTTTTACACAGTGCTATTAGATTTACCTAACAAGCATCTGAAAAATGGATAGTTCCATAAAAGGGTTTTCCTTTCTCCAAAAGACAAAACATGAAGCAATAGTGACTGATATGTCGGTGTGACACTGCAGTGAATTGTGGTGTTCTTGCCCCCAATATTACTTTTCCACATCATGTTTTTTGACCAAGGATAATAATTGAAAGTTTAAGCCTTGAAACAGCTCAAGGGTTGAATGGTCTGAGTGAAATAGGTCAGCTGGAATAAGTTTTACACCTTTTGAAGGTAATCTGGATAAACAAATTACCTGTATTCCCCCCAAAAATTACAAAAAACTGTCATAATATTTATCGCATATAAACCTGTTTTATTGATGAACTGCATGTCGTTTGAGGAATAACGCTCACACATTATTCACAATTCAATTTAGGCAATAGGGTATGACCCAAGCATTTCTCAAGCGCCACAGACAAAGGAGCCACATTGATGACACAAATATAGAGATCTTGCCATCTTCTGGATACCTAAAACCTCTCAGTATGTTATTTACTTTTTTTCTGTAACATTCATTTTCAGATGCATTTGCCAGTGCTCACACCCAGTGATGCTGCATCTCTTGCCAACTGACTATAAACATGTTGACCATCATGAAATGGTAAGAAAAATACAATAGAGTATTTCGAATACCATTTCAAGATGCCTGGCCTGTTTATATTCAGTTGGGAAGTGATGAAGAAGTACTGGGGAATGAGTGTTGACAAAAGCATCTGAAAAGTTGATGATACAGGAAGTAAAGCAACCCTTTTTCTGTAACATCCAGTATTCAGGTGTTTTTGTCAGCGATGGCTCCGTAGTACCACTGGGCCACTCACAGACTTGTGGGCTAATGCAAGATGTGATTGACAGTGCCACAAGCCAATGGGTGGAGCTTCGAAGACATAAGACGCTAAAGTCCCTTTGTGGGTTGAAGCAAGATGTAACTGACAATGTTGTGAGCCAACAGATGGAGGTTCCCAGCCAAATGAAGGCAGTGGCTGAAGAAGACCAGCCCAAAGCCTGTTAAACGTATGATAGAATGCAATATGTTCCCCATGCACGTTATGCCTAAAGATGCTAAAAGAAAACAAATGGTTGGAATGGTGGCATGAAATGGAGCTAAAAAGTACATACATATAAAAAAAAATGCCTACTGATTTGTTAAAGCAGTATAATATTTAATGTTATTATTTTACTTTTTTATGTATATGTATATATAACTGAAAAATATTATGTTTCTTTTAAATCTAGTTTGTACTTCAGATAGCGTTTGTTTATAATGCAGAAATGTCTTGCTTTTAGCGAGGGAAGCTTTTGTTTCAAGATAATAAGAGAGATATAACCAGCAACCATGGCATCCGTAAAATCACCTTATCAACCACCACACATTTAAATTCAACATTGATTATAACATATCATAAAATAAAATGTTATCTTATTAAACATCCTATTACAAATGTTTTTAAATAAAATTCTCCCAAACCCTGAAGCATTTTTGTGTCACTCCTCTTTGCTCCACACACATCGGTTCTCGTGCTTAAAATCCTTTAAAAAAGATGTATTTTCTGTTAATCACATAGTCTTTGCCATCTCCTAGAAACCATAGATAGAAACGTAAAAATATTCACATGGAATGTGAGGGCGGCATAACTCTATGACCAAAACATATAGTGTACAACCATGCTTTAAAAGCAAGGGGGCCCAAACAGTATTTCTACAAGAAATACACTTGACTAAAGTGGAGGGGGCTGACCTACAAAAAGGATGCTGGGTACAACACTACACTCACTACTCACACATTAATCTGGGCTTCGCCAGGGATCCCATTCCAAATAACAATAAAAGTAATAGACCAATTGGGGGGGGGGTAATAAATAGTGGGAGGCAGGCTACATGACAAAGATTTTGCATTAGTAAGTAAATATGCCCTGAATAACGACCAAGCGACATTCTTAAATCAAATATCCAAACACATAGCTGGCATAATATATCACCCACTGGTGATTGGAGGGGACTTCAATTGTATAGCCATCGTGGAACTCAATAGATCGCACTCTGCTTGAAACTTCTCTGTCACATATTAAAAGTAGAGTGCAAGTGAGAGCCTGGCTAACGCAGTGGCCCTTGATTGTGATGGAGCAGGGTAAATAAAATAATTTGTATCCTTCCTTGGAAAATTAATGAACTTTAATAAATTAACGATACTAATTGTTTGATGGAGCATGAAGTAATCAACAAATGCATTTTTAGTAAACACTACATAAGGGTAACCCGCAATTTGTGCAAAATCTAATTTATTTACAATTGTGAAGTTGATTAACGCTAATATTGTGATTTGCGTATTAATTAGAGTAAAATCGCATGATTTATGCTATGTAGTAGATTTGTATTGTGGCAAAGAATGCGGATGGTAAGTAAAATGGCTTTAAATGTCGCTTCTGCTAGGTAACACCTAACACGGGTCTTTAGAATGGCGGGAGGTAAACAGAAAGGGTTATTTTCTTTGTTTTAATTTTGGTTGTGTTTGTTCTTATGATAGTTCGTTCGGGCATGTTAGGCCATGCTGCGAAAATGGCTGCCGAGGCAGACGAGGTCACGTGAGAAGCTAAAGATGGCTTCTGGGCGACAGAAACCGAAAAACTGAATCACGCGGGTTCGGCCCGTGCACGGAGTGAGAGATGTCAAGGTCGCATTGACCTGCCATAAGGAGAGTGCCAAGAAAGACTCAGCACGTATTCGTGGGAATGGATGAGAAAAGTACTGCGCAACAATGGACTAACTAAAATGTGACCATCGAGATTGCAACAAAATGAATGGACAAATGTTACTGCTTTTAACCCAGAAGTCATGAGACTCATTGTATGCCTAAATGTCCCCAAAACCAGTTTGAACAAGGAGGGCGATGAGGTGACCATCACCACCCCTCAAATGGACCAATTAGCGTGATTCTTGCCCCCAATGATTGCAACTTTTTGTGTAGTAAGCTAGAAAGTAGGGTATAAGAGGGTCTACTCTTATGTGAGGTGGGTTGCTCCTTTGCTGCTGCTGTGGCCGCTGCTATTGATGCTACTACTGCCGTTGGTGTTTTCTTGCCATACCATTCTTCCTATTTTCCATTTTTCCACCTCAATATTACGAGAGGACTCTGTCAATTTTGGACTTCGAACTTGACTGGGGAAGGAACGAGACCGTTGCGGGACATCTGTAAGGGAGGTCCGATCGAGGAGGCATTTAGCGGGACAGTCAGTCAGTTTGGGAGTTCTATTCTGTGATCTACGGTTTATCTTCTTTTTGGTGAACCATTCCAATCTGCATCTAAATGGGTAAATGCATTATTTTCTATTACATTCTCAGAATTTTCATACAAATGTTATTAATGTATTAAAGTGATTAATAAACAAAGAATCTCACCCGTGCAATTGAGAAATTAGATAAAATTACGTTCTAACTTAAAATGAGTCTGTGGTTCTTTAGTTCATTAATAAGTTTAAAGTTTAACAGGTTTTAAAGTGATTGAGCTGGTCTTAATCACCATCAACTTATTCTACTAGTTGGTCCATCGACCAAAGAGCGGAATACCTTGATGTTTAGAACTGACAGGATCAAAAAGCTAATGTATATGATGTCCGAGGTATTATTCTGTCAAATTTAACAACACATTTCTCCTTGGTGTGTAATCCAGTGAACGAATGAATGTATGATATGCGGTGTCATGGGCCCCACATTCATATGGTTTAATAGACGTGAATGTTTTACCTGGATTCGTGTCCTCAGGAGAAATTTATATTAGCCGCGCTGGATCAGATTTCTTGGTAGCAGAGTTATGGTTACTATAGATTAGTTTGGTGATTATTGATTATTGATTTATTGATTTTTCATGTCTAACACTTTGTGTTGAATTGTATTATGTTACGTGTAAGTCGAAATTTTGAAGCTTCCGGGAAGTAGGAAGTGGACACGTGTGGCAAGAGAAGTCACATGGAATTGTGCATTGTCTGATTTTTCAAAATTGGTGATAACACAGGATTGTGTTATGATAGGGACATTTCTTGTATGAAAAGTGCATGAGTGAAATAGCAACAGGTTTTCTTGTGAAACTCTGGCCTTAATTCTCAGGAGCAGTGTAGTCTCCGCATGTGTTTTATCCCCAGAGAAACGGGTTTACCCCTTGCTTGAGAGAAGGGTAAGGTAGAGAGAAGTGCTACACTTATCGAACAAAACAGTATTCTTGTAAGTTAGAACAACTATTTCTTTTGTTTAGCGAAAACAGACAATGGTAATGTGTTTTACGTTGTAACTAATGAAATTTTGTCGAGAAAAGAAGGTAAGAAAACTGCCGATAATTATTGTAAAGTAGGGGTCAGAAAAGACAGGAGTAGAACTGACGTCAACAAAGACCGCGCTGGTATTGGCCAGTTGTGGGAGAACGAAGAGCTTCTTGATTGGTGAGTTAGTGTGAAGACGCGCTGGTATTGGTTAGTGTGAGAGTGACGTAGAGCTTTCGGATTGGTGCGCTGGTGTGAGACGCGCTGGGATAGGTCCGAATAGCCAAGCAGTAGAAAGAACAGAGCAGGGAAGAATTTTCGTGTGTTTGTTGAAGAGAAAAGAACAGTACAATATGGCTTATTATGAGTATGGTAGAGAGAAACCGTCATGGTTCGCGAAGATTAAAAACTTTTTCAAGAAAGACAAAAAGGTAGTGACTAGGGAAGGAGAAGTACTTCCTCCGCCGAAGACGCCAGCATCTCATATGATGTTGAAATATGGCTATCATACTTGCTTTTGGTTGGAAAATTGGGCAAAATATACCCAGAACGATGGAGTATTGGCGTTTCCAGAAAATGGTTCGTTTAGCACAGCTGTACTTCGAAATTTGAGAGAGAAAATGATGAAACTTGAACCGAGACCTAGACCAACACAGTTTGAAGCGTTAGGTGAATGGGAAGATGAGATGTATGAAAGAGAAAGACACAGAGGTGCAAAGAATTATAGTTTAGTCCATGGAAGAGTATGGGGAGTGAATGATGAAGACAGGATGAGACGATGGAGGTACGCTAATATGACGGATGGTTTGTTTCATGTCAGAACAGTTGAAGAAGTTACAGGGAGAAAGTGTACGGAGAAAAAGAAACATGCAGTAACAGAGAGGTATGGGTATGGAGTTAGCGACACAGAGGATGAGTTGCTGGAAGACATTTTAAATACAAAACCACCTCCATATCAACAGAATTCTGTGGTGGTGACTCCAAATGCACCACCAATGGAAACTGTAAGAAGTCAAAGCCCTGAACGAAATTATTAAATAAATAGGTCTTATGAAAAATCAGAAACTCCACAGAATGCGAAGCATGATAGTGGTAATACAGCTGAATTAGCCAGAACCACAAGAGAATTGACTGAGAAAATAAGAGAATTGACTATGAACATGGAAGCTGTGACTGTGCCAGTGACAAGAGGACCAGTAATACCGGTATTTGAAAACCAAAGAATAGATGAGCATTCCTTGACAATTCCAATGAACTCGAATATGCAAAGAGTGAGAGAAGGGATAATTCCGGAAATTAGAGAGACAAGAGACATTGTTGGCTCATATAGATCGAGTCCACCTACAAATTTGACGATTAATGAGAATCAGATAAATAGGATTCCTATGGGAACCGAATCAGCAACTGAGACTCCAGAGAGAAGTACAAATTGGATAGAGATAAATAGTACCCCTGTGGGTCCGACTCCAGAAGAACTAAATGAGTGGATGAGGAATTTACAGAAGAAAGATGCAGAACCGCAACCATTAGATGTAATCAGACTAAAAATAGACATGGAAGAATTAATTTTAGGGACTATTGGTACAGATAGATTGAAATCCTATCAAGATGATGAACTCATGTTCATGTGCAAGAGTGTTACATGGAGAGCTAGGAATTTGCATGAAAAATTGGAAGAAACAGCGAATGAACTAGAAGTAGAATTTGGAAAAATCAGAGGATTGCAGAAACCGTATAGGGTAGACTTTAGTGAAAAGGATATAGAAAATCTGAACACATCAGGATGATTAACAGATAAAGGAACTGATTGTGTTATTGAGAAAATGGGGAGATGTGGACAGATGGAGAAGGAGGTGGATAAGAAGAAAGGAGGGAACGACCGATAAAGCATCATTGGCTTTTCCGGTAAAGGAAAAGGAACCAATAGCACTGGAATATCCGATGAGGGAAACTCCAGGAGGAAGCTATGTACATGTTCCATGGTCCAGACAAGATATATTGTCATTTACAAATGATTTCCAAAGATTGAGAGAGAAACCCGTAGAATGGTATAGACAGGTAGAAAGATTTGTAAAAGTTTCAAAGGTGTTGTGGGAAGATCTGGATGGATTGTTTGAAATTGTAGTGCCAGCAGATTTATGGACAGAATGTAAGATTACAATTGATTGGCCAAAGGAAGAATATCCTAGAGATGCAAAAACTGGAGCCCCAGGTCCAGAAGTAATGAGAAAGTATGAACAAGCCATCACGTTTTTGAAAAATAAGATTCCACCGAAAGAAACAGATTGGGTGAAGATTGATAGAACAACTCAGGAAAGTAAGGAATCTGTACATGCCTACTATGAAAGGTTGCTTTTGGTTTTCAAACAGTATAGTGGTTATGAGACGTTGAGTGAAAAGGACATGAGTCATTTTGTATATAGAATTGTATATGGATTGAAACCTGAAATAAGTGAAATGATTAAGCAGAACATGTTGTGTTGGCAGAATAGCACTGTAGATGAGGTATTAAGGTATGCCAAATATTGTAGTGATGACATTGAGTGTAGACAGCGCAAACTAAAAGAAAAAGCAATTTGGGCACAAGTAAAGGTTGCAGAGAAACAGGAAGCTCAAATGAATAATCAGTCTAGTGATGCAGGACAGACTAAATCCAAACCGAACATAGGTAAGGGAAAAGGTCAAATGAGTATAGAAGAGGGTAAAAAGAAATGGCCATGCCATAATTGCGGAAAGTTAGGGCATTGGAGAAACGAGTGTAAATTTCCTCCAAAAGCTAATACGGAAAATCAACCATTAAATCCACAGGTGCAGAATGAGGTGAGTTACCAACAGCTGCAACAACCGCAGGTAGTTACTCAACAGAGTCAGGTGCCACAACCACCTCTTCCAAAGAGTGTAAACCCCCAGAGATACAGTGCAGAGGCAGGATTCTACGGAGGAGAGCAGGTAACAAAATTGCCGCGCTCAGCTGCAGTGTCGCAGTATTGGTTATGGCAGGATGGAAATGAATAGGATGAAAGTTTATGACGGTGCCTAGGAGAGGAAGAAGAGTGCGTGCTTGGCGCAACTCTAGAGGTAGATCAGTCAGGTCCATTTGTGGATGGAGAAGTGAATGGTGTAAATGTTACATTCCTTGTGGGCACTGGAGCTACCCGTTCTACTGTTAGATCAGTGGAAATTCCAAACCTTCCTCTCTCAGGAGAATATATCCAAGTTGTAGGTGTTTCAAACAGACAGATTAAAGCGCCTCTTACCAAACCAGTAGAGGTGAAAGTGGGACCATTCAAAGAGATGCATCGGTTTGTGGTATGTGATTGCAGTCCTGTAAATTTGTTGGGATGCGATCTGCTTTGTAAAATGAATTGCACCATCTATTGTACCCCAGATGGTATTGCCTTTCAGACACCAGATGAGGACGTCTTGTATAAAATGACAATGGCAGAACTAGAACCAGGAGTGAATGACATGTTTCCTGTGTTTGATGCAGAAAAAATCCGAATTGAATTGAAAGGAGTAGTCAAATCTGATGTATGGGATCTCACAGGCGAAGACATTGGGCTAATGAGAGGAGTAGACCCTGTAAAAATTACTGTAAGTGAAGGAACAAATTACCTAAATACTCCACAGTATAAATTAACGCCAAAAATTATTGAAGGAATAACACCTGTAGTTAATAAGATGATTGAACAAGGAATTTTGAGAGAGTTAATGAGTAGCCCATGTAATTCACCTATAATGGGATTGAAAAAGCCGAATGGGACATATAGGATAGTACAGGACTTGAGAAAGGTAAATAAAATCGTTGTCCCCTGTTGTCCAATTGTGCCAAACCCCGCTGTAATACTATATCAGATTCCACATGATGCAGAATGGTACACAGTTATTGATTTGTGCCATGCATTCTTTTCTATTCCATTGCACCCAGACAGCCAGCCATTATTTGCGTTCCGGTTCGGAGAGAGTATTTTGGCATGGTGCCGAATTCCTCAAGGGTATACAGAAAGTCCGTCAATCTTTAATCAGATCCTAAAGAAATCACTAGAAGATTTAAAAATGCCTGAAAAATCTGTGATGGTCCAATATATTGATGACTTATTAGTGGCATCAAAGACCAAGGAAGCATGTGTTACAGACACGATTGCTTTACTGAATCATTTGGCAGAAGGAGGGCACAAAGTGTCCCCGTCAAAACTGCAATTTTGTCAACAGGAAGTACAGTATCTAGGTCATAAGATTGAGAAAGGGATGCGAAAGGTGACGACAGAAAGAATAAGGATTATCTGAGGAATGAGAGCTGCGATGACACAGAGAGAGGTGAGAATGTTTCTTGGAATGGTTGGTTATTGTCGACAGTGGATAAGTGGATTTTCATTAATTGCAAAACCTTTACAGCGATTGACAAAAAGGGATGTCAGAGATCCGATTGAGTTGAATGAGGAGGAAATGAAGGCTTTCAAAGAACTGAAAACAAAGTTGTGTGAAGCACCGGCATTGGGAATGCCTGATTATGAAAAAGAATTTGAGCTGTATTGTAGTGAGAGAGATGGATGTGCACTTTCAGTATTAGTGCAAAGGCATGGAAAAATGAAAAGACCAATTGCTTATTTTTCAGCTGTCTTAGACCCAGTAGCAAAAGCATTGCCTGGATGTCTGAAAGCAGTAGCTGCTACTTGTGTGAGTCTGGGACAGAGTGAAGGCATTGTGATGGGGTATCCACTGAGAGTATATGTTCCACACTCTGTTGAAATCCTTCTGACTAGAACCAAAACCCAATTCATTACACATAGTCGGCTGACTAGGTACGAAAAAGTGATTTTGAGTGCAGACAATGTAACCATTGATAGATGCACAAGTGTGAATCCTTCAACTTCACTGCCAGATGAAGAAAATGTAGGAGTCAAAGATGAAGTCGATCATAAGTGCCTGGACGTGCTTGAATTTTGCACAAAGCCTCGCCCAGATATTAAAGATGAACCCTTAAAAGAATCAGATTATGTGATGTTTGTGGACGGGTCATGCCTGAGAACAAGTGAAGGAGTTTTAAGTGCTGCGTATGCTGTGTGTACAGTAGCAGCCATAATGGAAGCATCCTGTTTGAGAGGGATACGTTCAGCCCAAGTGGCTGAGCTGATTGCTCTGATTCAAGCATGCAAACTGGGAAAGAACGTCCGAATTACGGTGATCACAGATAGCCAGTATGGCTTCGGAGTGGTCCACGACTTTGGACAGATCTGGTCCCAGAGGGGTTTTCTGACTTCTGCAGGAACTCCTATTAGGAACGGTGAGTTTGTGAAGAAATTGCTTGAGGCGATACAGCTGCCTAAACAGATTGCAGTGGTGAAGTGCGCTGCACACAAAAATGGGAATGATTATATTACAGTGGGAAACCAATTCGCAGATGAAATAGCTCAATACTGTGCCAGAAATATGGTCTCACTGAATAGAAGAAGAGAAAGAGAGAATGTTTCATGTCCCTTGCTGTTTACTAACACGGTTGAAACCTGGGATGAGGTAAGGCAATTGCAGGAAGAAGCAGATGAAGAGGAGAAAGATGGTTGGATAAAAGCAGGCTGCAGACGAAGAGAGGAAGATGAAGTTTGGGTTTATAGAGACGAAAGACCAGTTATGCCTGATAGCATGATCTCTAATATGGCACGGATGTACCATGGACAAGCACACATTGGTAGGGATGCCATGATTAGACTTTTCAAACAAACTTGGTACAACCCGAAATTTAGGGCTATAGCTGAGAGTCTCTGTCAAAGATGTCTTACATGCCAACAGATAAATCCTGGAAGGAAAACAGTAGTGAGTTTGGGAACAATAGGACGTGAAGGAGGTCCTTTTACCAGAATGCAACTAGATTTTATTGAAATGCCCCCGAGCAAAAGCTTGAAATATGTCCTTGTGGTCGTTTGTTTGTTTTCTCGTTGGGTGGAAGCCTATCCGACAAGAAGGAATGATGGAGTTACTGTGGCTAAGCTCCTACTGAGAGAATTCATTCCGAGATATGGTTTTCCAGTAACGATCGAAACAGATAGAGGAACACATTTCCAAAATGAACTAATCCAATTAATATGTGAAGCATTTGACATTCAACAGAAATTGCACTGTGCCTACAGACCAGAGGCTTCTGGAGTGGTAGAGCAAGTAAATGGAACAATAAAGAATAGGTTAGGGAAAATGTGTCAAGCCACAGGACTCAAATGGCCCGATGCCCTGCCATTGGTGCTGATGACCATCAGAAGCATACCTGACAGAAAAACAGGTCTGAGTCCTCATGAAATAATCATGGGATGAGCAATGAGACAAGCACATGTACCTGTCAACAAACTGCTGACTATAACTGATGATCTCGTATTGGACTATTGCAACGGATTGGCTGATGTGGTACATTCTGTGTTTCATCAGGTTGGACCAGATGCGACCACTCTTGAAAGAAAACCAGCTCATGATTTGAGTCCAGGAGACTGGGTCCGCATTAAAGTCCACAGAAGAAGAAACTGTTTGGTTCCTCGCTGGGATAAGCCACGTCAAGTGATCCTGGTGACAACAACTGCTGTAAAATGTGCAGGTGTGAAAAATTGGGTTCATGCCAGTCATACCATCAGAGTTCCAGATCCTGAAGCTCGACCTGTAAGTCGACATCTGGAAATATCGGATACCAGCTCAGCATCCGAAGGAGAAGCGGAAACACACAGAGTTCCAGATCTTGAAGCTCGACCTGTAAGTCAACATCTGGAAGAATCAGGTACCAGTTTGACAACTGAAGAAGAAACTGAAACTATCAGAGTTCCAGATCTTGAAGCTCGACCTGTAAGTCGACATCTGGAAATATCAGACACCAGTTCGGCATCTGAAACAGACCAACTTGAATCTGATGAAAGACAAAAGAGGAAAACAGGAAACAAGAGAATTGATATTATAAACGAAGAAACTGAACAAAGAGACAGTGACAATGAACAGCCAAGTACAAGTTATGGAAAAATTCCTCCTGAGATAGTTGAGTTAACTGAAGGAGACTTAGATTCAGACAGAGAGATAGTGGAAAAAGCGGAAGAAACCCGACGAGTAGTAGGGTCAGAACAACAAATAGAAGAAACACAGGGAAATTTAGATTTAGACAGAAAGATTAAAATAAATGCAGAAGACAACCGAGGAGGGATAGAATCAAATGTCCAAACCGAAGAGTCACAAGAAGGTTCAGATTCAGACAAAGAAACTGAGATCATAAGGTTCATGGTTAGAGGAAGTGAGGTAAGGTCTGAGACAGAATCAGAAGAAAGTGAAGAAGAAAGAAAGCAAAGAATAGGACCAAGAAAGAGAACTTGGAGAGCCGAACGAGAGGAAAAGGAAAGCGAACTGAAAAGGCCAAGAAAAGGAGACAATTGGCCCCACGAAACTGTTAAAAGACTGAGATATAAAATAATAAATTTGAACAAAGATAATGCGGAACAAGTAAATGAAATAACGAGTCAAAGAGGACAAGGAAAACAAAGTGAAAGAAAATTACAGAAATCAAAAAGAGTGAAGAGACCTAACTTGAAATATAAGTCACCTGAGTGGCTATACATCGCATTGACCGACATTAAAGAAGAGGATAACGGTCACGAAAGCCCAGACGAAAGCTGTAAACAAATGGGTGAAAGTGAATTGCACCAAATCTGAAAAGACAAAGAAAGAAACCCGGACTGGACACCAAAACTGAATAAGACAAGAAAGAGTTCTGGAAAGAGCTGAAGAAAGCACCAAAAAGAGACAAATTAAAGGGTAGAGTGGCTGAAAGGTCATTCTGAGGTGTGGTGACAGATTTTCTGTACATATATATATATATATATATATATATATATATATATATATTTATATATATATATATATATATATATATAGCTAGATAATAGGACAACATGGTAGACACTGAGAATAGAAGATCTAGGTGTGAGTTTTTACGTAGGTGGTGTAGAATGTGTTTTTATTGTACAGGTTTGCTAATGTTTATCTGGTTTATTTTAGCAATAATAATTCCACTTAGGTTAGTTGTAGAAAATACATCCGTAATAGTGAATAGCACGAATAATGACAAAGAAGCTATCAAAAAGAACACTGCAGCATTGGTAGATAGTACTGATTTACATAGGGATAAGTCCATAACTGATTTCTCTAAAAATGTCTTCACGAAATTATTATATGAATATGTAGAGACAATGGATGTGAGAGATTGTTATGTCTGTATGCAGTTACCTGCGTCTGTCACAGAAGGTGTGACCTATCATCACCCTCCTTTAACGTATGGGATAACTTGTAGCGTTCTAGCTAGTTTATTTTACAAAACAGGTAGATTAGAATATTATTACACTGATATAGACACTATTTTTGCTAAAGTTCCCGTAATCCCTGAATTAAATAAGGTGAAAGTCGCAAAAATGTTTGGAGAATTTTTCTTAGAAAATAAAGATTTAACATTAGAGTATATAGTTAGACACAATCTTACCTGTGAACTAAAGAAAGAGGAAAAGATTTTCTTAGACATGGTAGAAAACAGAATAGTTAAGTTTCAAAGAAAGGTAGCAGAAGAAAAGATAAAAACACCACTTTGGGCGTTTGAAGAGAAAAATGATGACAAAGGAGAAACAAATGCAGCTATGGTTCTAGATTGGCCCCAACAGGGAAAATTGTGTATTAGTAGAAGTAAAACAATATATGATAACTATTTCGTGGGTTCTAGTGAGTGCCGAGATACATATAAAATTTTAGGAGGATGGGGATTTAAAGGAGGAAAAGATCCAGTATTTCCAGGGATCTATTATATTTGCGGAAATAGAGCTTATTATAGGTTGCCGGACCATTGGTATAGAACATGTTATTTAGGCCTGGTCTTTCCAAAGATTTTTCACGTGGAGAGAGGAACAAAAGGAGCACACGAGATAGGTACAACATTAACATGTAGGAGAAGGGAAAGCTTCTCAGAAATAGTAGGTGACATTTTTGGAGCAGTAATACCAGCAGTGGGTATATCTTTGAATGCATACAAGATTCGGAAATTGTCTACAGTAGTAGATCGTTTATCAATGAATACTGCTGGAGGGTTCTTGATGGTAAACACCGAAATGGTTGCCATGAGAGCTATGGTAATGCAAAATCGACTTGCCCTTGACATTCTTTTGGCAAAAGAGGGTGGAGTCTGTGGAATGCTGAAAGTCCAACATTGCTGCACTTACATTCCAGACAAAAGTGAGAATATACAGAAGTATATAAAGAATATTACTGATTTGCACAAAGAAATTGTCCCACTGGAGGTTGAAAGTGTTTGGGAGAAACTTGGTAAGAGTTTTTCCTCAATGCAAAGATGGTTCACAGAAATAGGTAGTTCTCTTATTGGAAAGATACTAATACCAGTAACAGTGATAATATTGGTCATGTTATTAGTGAGATTAGCATATGTGTGTATTAAAAGAAGAAAAAGACAAAATAGAGTAAAAAGAGAAAATGAGAAAAATAAAGAAAGAGAACGGGAGATGGGAGAGATAGAATTAGAAGAGTTAAAAGAGAACATGTACAAAAGGTCTAAAAGACAAGATGAGAAAAACACAGTTGTGGGAACTAACGAAAAAGCAAGTGGACAAGAAACATTTTTCTGATAAATCGTAGGGTAGGTTTTTGTGATGATATTAAAAATCACCAAAAGGGGGAATTGATGGAGCAGGGTAAATAAAATAATTTGTACCCCCCCCCCTTGGAAAATTAATGAACTTTAATAAATTAATTATACTAATTGTTTGATGGAGCATGAAGTAATCAACAAATGCATTTTTAGTAAACACTACATAAGGGTAACCCGCAATTTATGCAAAATCTAATTTATTTACAATTGTGAAGTTGATTAACGCTAATATTGTGATTTGCGTATTAATTAGAGTAAAATCGCATGATTTATGCTATGTAGTAGATTTGTATTGTGGCAAAGAATGCGGATGGTAAGTAAAATGGCTTTAAATGTCGCTTCTGCTAGGTAACACCTAACACGGGCCTTTAGAATGGCGGGTGGTAAACAGAAAGGCTTATTTTCTTTGTTTTAATTTTGGTTGTGTTTGTTCTTATGATAGTTTGTTCGGGCCTGTTAGGCCATGCTGCGAAAATGGCTGCCGAGGCAGACGAGGTCACGTGAGAAGCTATAGATGGCCTCTGGGCGAGAGAAACCGAAAAACTGAATCACGTGGGTACGGCCCGTGCACGGAGTGAGAGATGTCAAGGTCGCATTGACCTGCCATAAGGAGGGTGCCAAGAAAGACTCAGCACGTATTCGTGGGAATGGATGAGAAAAGTACTGAGCAACAATGGACTAACTAAAATGTGACCATCGAGATTGCAACAAAATGAATGGACAAATTGGACTGCTTTTAACCCAGAAGTCATAAGACTCATTGTATGCCTAAATGTCCCCAAAACCAGTTTGAACAAGGAGGGCGATGAGGTGACCATCACCACCCCTCAAATGGACCAATTAGCGTGATTCTTGCCCCCAACGATTGCAACTTTTTGTGTAGTAAGCTAGAAAGTAGGGTATAAGAGGGTCTACTCTTATGTGAGGTGGGTTGCTCCTTTGCTGCTGCTGTGGCCGCTGCTATTGATGCTACTAATGCCGTTGGTGTTTTCTTGCCATACCATTTTTCCTATTTTCCATTTTTCCACCTCAATATTACGAGAGGACTCTGTCAATTTTGGACTTCGAACTTGACTGGGGAAGGAACGAGACCATTGCGGGACATCTGTAAGGGAGGTCCGATCGAGGAGGCATTTAGTGGGACAGTCAGTCAGTTTGGGAATTCTATTCTGTGATCTACGGTTTATCTTCTTTTTGGTGAACCATTCCAATCTGCATCTAAATGGGTAAATGCATTATTTTCTATTACATTATTAGAATTTTCATATAAATGTTATTAATGTATTAAAGTGATTAATAAACAAAGTATCTCACCCGTGCAATTGAGAAATTAGATAAAATTACGTTCTAACTTAAAATGAGTCTGTGGTTCTTTAGTTCATTAATAAGTTTAAAGTTTAACAGGTTTTAAAGTGATTGAGCTGGTCTTAATCACCATCAACTTATTCTACTAGTTGGTCCATCGACCAAAGAGCGGAATACCTTGATGTTTAGAAATGACAGGATCAAAAAGCTAATGTATATGATGTCCGAGGTATTATTCTGTCAAATTTAACAAGGTATCCCGTTCCTCCAGCAACACATTTCTCCTTGGTGTGTAATCCAGTGAACGAATGAATGTATGATATGCGGTGTCATGGGCCCCACCGTCATATGGTTTAATAGACGTGAATGTTTTACCTGGATTCGTGTCCTGAGGAGAAATTTATATTAGCCGCGCTGGATCAATTGATACACGGAGAGCACTTCATCCTAGCTCTAGGGACTGTTCCTACTACTTAGGCATGCGTGAACTCCATGTCAAGCTGGGTAAATTTGGGTGCCCCCACTAAACCAGGCCAGGCTAGAATACACTGAGGACCTGACTAGAATTCATTCGGACCAAGACCCACTGTTTTTATCAATATGCTGAGGTAGGCACAAGATGGTCACCCCAAACTGCAGGTTGAAAGTAGAGTTATTGGAGGACCAACTATCCTGGAAAACAATTGGAGATGCAATTCAAAATAACTTTAAAGAAAATAGAGGTACTGCATCGTCTATTCAGATAGAAAGTTAGAACCGAAGGTCTCTAGGCCAACATAAGGGGGCATTGGATCAGTTGGGATTAGGCCAACACTTACCGAAGAAGTGGGGAGGCCTTGAACAGGTCTTCGGAGAGTTGTAAAAAAGTTGACCCTGACAAGCTTTACGCGGAGATTAAGAAATTGTGACTACGTAGAATAGCTAGCTAGAGCTCATGAAATAGGAGATAGAACATGTAGACTACTAGCCTGGATAACAAACCCTGAAAAAAGGGTCACTGGTATCAGGAATCCGCACACATGGGGACAACATAGTGCACTCACAGGAAGAAATCAACAAAGCATTTATAGAAGATTGACACTGTATGCAGCACCGAAAGGAACAAAATCCAACTAACACAACAATACATAGGCAAAGTGGGATTAACTTTACCCAGACAAAACTTAAATGCTGGGAGGGGATATCACTGAGCAGGATGTTAGTGTGGCAGTTAATGGGATGGCATGAGAAAAAGTGCTAGGTTCAGACAGCCTACCATTTATTTATATGCAATGTCCATATATCCACTAGCTCCAACACTAACAGAAATGTATAACAGCACAATAGCAGACATAGGACAAACCCCTATTGTCAGAGAAGCCATCACAGTCTCTCTTCCAAAACTAGGGAGAGACAAATTCAACTTACATACAGGTCCCTATTAATGATAACACTGATTACGGGGTACTGAGCAAAATTTAAGCTACTTAGCTTCTGTCAAAGATACAGGGATTTATGTTGAATGCTATATGATGGCCATTATAAGATAGTTAATACAAATACTAGATCATCCCAGTGACATACACCGAAATGCTTTGATACTAACAAATAATGTTGGAAAACCCTACAAGACACTGGACTGGAGGTACCTCTATTTAGTAATGGATGCGGTGTGGCGCAGCGGCCAGGGCGGCTGACTCCTGAGTGCAGGGCTCACTGTTCGATCCCCTCGCCGGAGGCAGCTCAGCTCAGCATCATGTGACTCTGGGCAGTAGCTCATTTAATCTCCCCGACAGCCCCGAGTGCTTTGAGACCCTTAGCGGCGATTAGTTTGCGCTTTACAAGTACCGGTTATTTATGAAATGGGATTGGGGAAGGCTTCACAAAATAGGTAGAGCTCCTATGAACAAACACCATAGCACACATACAATGTGTCCTATGGCGTAGGCCGAGACACTGTTCCAGACTGTCCCCTATCAACCATTTTCTCCTCTACAGAATCTGAACACATGAGATCATCCTCAGGACGCAGTATCCATAAACAATAAAGGTAGACACAGATATGTAACAGCAACAGTTCTGAGAGATAAGACAAACGACGTGGTAAGCAAATCACCTAAACCAAAGGTGAGAATACTAGTGGATGAGTTGCCCAAGGCAAGAGTAGTGGGGAACAAACTCACAGGACACCTGAATAAGGAAGGAAGACATACCTGTTGTCGTTCGATATATATCTGCATGCTGATGATGGTCTCACTGATTATTACTTATAGGGATCGAAATGTCGATGATAGCCCTGCAGCAGCACAACAAACCAGCATTTGATACTTTTTATATGGATTTTACTTTTTGGCGTAGTAGGTAATACAACTTCAAATGTCCATCCATTAGATTGATGATATATATCTGCATGCTGATGATGGGCTCACTGATTATTACCTATAGAGACCGAAACGTCGATGATAGCCCCGCATCACACAACAAACCAGCATTTGATGCTTTTTATACGGATTTTACTTTTTGGTGTAGTAGGTAATACAACTTCAAATGTCCATCCATTAGATTGATGAACTTAGCATTTTGATGTGGCATTTTGTGTGCTATCTTTTTGATACTGTGTGTACTGAAATAACAGTTATCAATGTGTCATTTAGCATTGAAAAAGAATTGTGGTAAAATAAACTTTTTAGTATATATTATCTACACCTGACACAGAGTATGCCTTCATACGAGTCAAAAAAAGTTATACAACATTGGCTTATTCATAAAAAAGTTTACAACTTCACCCTGGTGAAAATCTCACTTTAAGATTAAACCTTTGTGATTGAATCCAACTTCGAATATACTCTGGCCCATATTTGTCATTTTTTTACGCAACAAGATGCAACGCAGTGCAGCAAGACAACTTGCTGTGCTGCGTGAAAGGGAGAGGGCACATTTACCATTAAATGGAGCATTTTTTGTCCTCTCCTTGCACTGGTGTAATCGGTGCAGCCTAGCACCAATGCAGGCTCCCTTGCGTCATGGTGCGGTGCCTGTGTTACAGGAGGATCGTTTTTGTGCAGGAAGCAACACCTTCTTACCAGTCGCGGCTGCTACCTAGAAGCAGCAGTGGGGCGGGTAGGGAAGAAGGGGGGGAGGCAAATCGGGTTAAAAAAAAAAATCACCTACCTCCCGCCGCCGCTCCTGTGTCCTGTCCCATCCTTTTCCTTGCTTCTTGTGTAAAACAGGAAGCAGGAAGCACCAGGGCTCCCACAATCCCTGCACCCAATCACAACGCTGAAATGCAGCACTGTGATTGGTCTGACCGCCGTGACACTGAGGGTTGGGCATGTTCCCCATGCAGGCTGTAATGCAGCCCGCATGGAGAACAGGGAAATTGCGCATGAATGTTTTGGGCGGGCCAAGAGGGCCAACCAAACAGTCATTGCGCACTTAGGAGTGTTGTACCACTCCTTCTTCTACTTTGCAACCCAGCCCCGCCCCTCATGCATGCAGTTGTAGCAGGAGGACAAAATAAATGATAATAACATTACGTTATTATCATTTTATTTTTTCGTTTCTTTTGCTGCTTCATGGCAGTGGGCGTTAAACTATGTCGCCTTGGGTGGCGCAAGGGCGACACAAAAACATGATAAATGTGCCCCTCTTTATCAAGTTGTGAAGAAACGTAACAGTGTACTGTCCTGGTAATTAATACCACTGACATAAAGTAAATACACAAGTCACATGGATCTTGATTTATGACGCTTGTTATGCATCTTAGTCTCACATAAGTGCCCAAAAATGCCACCTGCGCTTGCAAATCTCTGTCTCTGAGTCACATAATTGCAGCCTTTAGGCATTTACACTGGTAGACAGAATTAATATTATGAACATTCCCCAAGTATGGAGATTTTTCTGCTTTTGTAATTTTTAGGAATAGAGTGGGAATGTGGGCGTTCAGAGGGAAGGGGTAAAGGGTAGAAATTTGGGAATGTGTTGGGCACCCGCTAAAGAACAATTTTGTGGCTACTTATCAACATTCCTAATAGCTTTTCTCAACAAATCTGTGCATGTGAACTTGGGCCCAAATGTAAATGAGAAGATTGTTTACTAGAAGAAAAAACTCTAGTTTTTGGGGCTAGGTTTATGTCCAGAAATTGGTGAGTTTTGTGAATTTAAGTGCACACCTTTTGGGATTTATTGTAAATGCAGAGAAAGAAGTACCTTTACAAACAGCATAGGCTTATGCCTATAACTAACAAAGTGAGTGAATCCCTTTTTTTCCAGAAGGCGGCCCATGGTTTTCAATGGGTGCCAAAATGTGTGCTTGTTTATCTTTTGTGATCACGTTGTTTGCATTGTATGCATCAGCATAACATGCATTTTTACCCATTGCGAGGGGAGCTGCATCATTGCTGGGGAAGGGACTGCCTGTCCCAGTGTTCGTTATGCCAGGAGGCGCCACCAGCAACCACCAGCACCTGTTGGGGTAGACCATATCCAGAGGCACATATAGCACTTTGCCAAACCCCACACTGCGGTAGAGCCACATCGCTGTTGGGGAAGGGACTGCCAGTCCCAGTGTTCGTTGTGCAAGGAGGCACCACCAGCACCTGTTGGGGGAGGAGATCATACCCACAGGAGCATATAGCGCTCTGCCAAGTACCGCAGTACGGGATTCATGCAGGTCGAGCCCAGGCTAAGCCCAGGGCAAGGTGGGCGCGTCTCTGCCCATCAGTGGCTGGAGGAGGTTGGCCTGGGCCACCCCCTTTGGCCTGTAAGGTAATGGAGACCAGCATTTACTGCACTAGTATACACACGGATTCCAGCAGTTCCCAATGTGTAAAAGGTAGCTGAGGTCAGGCACCACTGGTGGAGACACAATTACTACCATTGACTCCTTTCTAGTGAGGGTGTTGAGTGTTATTACGAAGGAAATTGAATTGACTGAAAGAAGACTTTCCCTGGAAACTTTTAGAAGCGACCATGGCCTGATCCCCAAGATGGCATTGTTGTGGAGGATAGCCAATCGCCTAGGCAAATATCATTGCCTTTTGATACACACTTAGTGGTCATTGAGGACCCCCCTGATGTAGATACTACACCCCCTGTTGAACCATTGGTTAAAAAGATGAGGGGGTGGGGGTAAAAGAGCGACGTCAAGCCGAAAGGGTCGGCTGCTATACTGGATACGGATAATGATCCTAAAGGTGAACTGGCCTGAGACATGATGCTGCCTAAGCTTGAGACTTTGTTAAAAGGTTTATTGGCACCGCTATTATCGTGGCTTGAGGCCAATTTATTTAAACATTCCTATCCCAGCTCTGGTGTTGCTAAGGGCATCATCCATGATAAGGATCTGTCTACTGTATCCAAGAGGCCGGGTGGTTCTGCGGCTGATGCTTGTGCTCATTGTGCTGTTGACCTGGGAGTAAGGGGCCCTCTGCCTGCAGGTTCAGTGGAGGTGCCAGGGGCGCAAAATGCTCTGCTATCAATGCAAGGGATTGGGGATGGGACACACTGTGCAGCACATTTTAAAAGAGCAAATGGGCAGGAGGTTACCCAGCAGTGCAGGTGTAAGGAACATAACATATCTGATCTTAATAGATCGCCTATATCACGGGTCGGGGATGCCACTCTATTAAATCTACAGCTGAATCTGCACCATTGCTTTGGGTTTTAACGGGGGTACCTCCTATCAATCAAGGTGCGAGAGAAACAACGGCAGACCTCAGATGCAAGGTAAAACACTGGTGTGATTAGACCTTAGTGAATGGGCACCTCTTGTCCCCTTACATTATCATGGTGAGAAGAGCTGGCTGGGTAGGACGTAAGAGGAAGAACTTTGAATGGGATTGCATTATAATTAATCTAAGGCATCCCAGATTTGCAAAAGACCTTGTTCAGAGCAGCTTTATTATGCAGGACAAGGCAACAGGTATCGCGGTCTTCCCCCTGCAGTATTTTTATCCTCCCCTCCATTCCGACCCAGTTGTTAAAAGCCGGCCTGCTCCGAGGTCACAAGTGATGGTACGGAGAGAGGCTCCAAGAATGGAAATACCACTCGAGAATAGATTTGCGCCTTTGGGTGGGCTGGATGATAATTATTGACTGAGTACGCAACAAGTTGGACCCTCTAGCCCCAAGTCCCGGCAGGCTGGGTGACTATACTGCCCTGATTAAGCCCATGTGCCATCAGACGTCCCCATTAAAAGTTATGACCTGGAATATTGCTGGGCTAAAATCCAAAAGGGATGACGCAAGGTGGTTGAAAATTTCTGGGGGGAATCACATTGTGGCTATGCAGGAAACATGGGACACTGAAAATTCCTTTGATATAGACAGCTTCCCCTCCTTCTTTAAAGCTGTGTCCCCCTCACCCACGGGAGTGCAAAGAGCGGCCTTCTTATCTTATCACGATTCCCTGTACTTCTGCCTTGGTGGTAACAAATTCTCCCAATCTGCTGGCAGTAGAGTTGGTATTCAAGAGCAATTCATCCTTGCTGGTGGTGAATTTTTACAATTTTTTTGACATGACTCTATCGATAGAAGACATTTCTGCTTTAAAATGTTTTCTGGAAAGTTATGGGGAGAAAAGGCCCTTGTACTACCAGGTAATAATTCTTGGTGATTTTAACGTACATTTATGTCAACGAGGTTGTGTCATAGCAAAAGGGCCATTTGATGTAAGACCCTGGGTAATACACTTTGAACACTCAGAGCAAGGTGAGCTGTTGGAGGATATTTTGGCGGGCAGTATGGGGCAGACAAGGGAAGGTGAAGTCATTCCCTTTTTCCATGGTAGGGGTTGTCTTTCCACTATTGATTTTATTATTTTATATGCACCCCTAGTTTCCCTAGTTAAGTCTTTGGGGGCATCCTGGAATAATTTCAGTGATAATAATCCCATACTGTTGGAACTGAACTGGGTATTAGATGTGGAGGGTACACAAGAAAAGGTCTCCTGAATAGTGATATTTGCACCAAGGACCATGCACGATAGAATGAAGTCGGGCAGGGTGATCCCTGTGGTATTCCCAGAAAACCTTTGACAATCGAGGGTCTTGGATTTCTCAAAAGTCCCTAAAAAAGAATATTCTAATGAGAGCAGTGGGAAATACAATGGATTTTGCTAACAGACTTGGGGTTAAACCAGTGCAGGCCTTGGTTAAGGTGTATCGAGAAAAATGCATCCCAATGGCAAGCTATAGGTGTGGTGTGTGGGGATACAAAGAGGTCAGAGAGCTCCAGGTGGTAGAAAACAACTTCTTACGAAGGCTCCTGGCGGTTCCTACAAGTTCCCTGTCGTTCGTGGTTCATGAGGTGGTAGGCCTGGGATCCATCACTGATCTTATTGGCTTGGCTCCCGTTATGCAATGGCTTAGAATGTGGTCTAGTCTTGCTGTCTCACTTAACCAACTTGTGATTGAGGACTGTAGATCACTTGATGGAGCACTCCATATCCCTTGGCTCAGATATGTCAAGGGTATTTTGGAGAGTGTGGGCCGCCCAAAATTATTCACCAATCCCAGACCATTACAGCCAACGGATTTGCTGGACCTAAAAATATCTTTCTTTCTAGGAGGTTGATGGAAAGAGAGTAAAGGGAACTTCCTAAACCCACAGTGAAACAATACATTCTACTAACAACTTGCTTTTGGGGCGAACCATACTTGACGATTGTTAAAATTTGCATATCATCATTTTTTGTTGACAATGTTCAGGCTTAATTTAATACATTGGTTTTTAGCTGTTCTGAAAGGGTTTCACAAATTGGGAGAATTTAAACCATGCCCCTGATAAGAAACAACCAATTTGTACAAGTGAAACCAGCTTTGCTGTATTTACAAATGCTCTCATCCCCCTGGTGTGTTTCGGGGTTGCAAGTTTCTTCTCTGGCGCCCTTAGACTTAGGAAAAACCTATTTAGTGACTAGGGGGCTTTTACTTAATGAGCTGTTATATTTTCTGCTTTTAGTGATTGCATTGTGATTTTATATTTTTCTGGATGTATTGTACTTTTTACATATATTTATTAATATACGTGGTTTTAATGTTTTGTCGACTTTATATGGTGTTGAATTACCTAATAAAGTATTACTGACTGACTAGGTGAATTTTACACCCTTGATAATGGCCTGAATTTCCATTTTCGCTTTGTAACAAATATTCTTGTCCATTTGTACAGCTGCAAAACTATCATGTTGCAAAGAGCAATGTAATTCCACCTGGTTAATCTGGCACTATATAAGAGTTTAACACATCCTTAGTGATAATATGAGTTAAAGCGATCATAACAAATATATGAACGTTTACCGATTTTCCGAGTTGTAAGAATTATCTGAAATGCACGATTATTTATTTGTATCTGCAAGTATTGTTAATATAAATTAATTCAAAGATAACTGTGAAGTATGAGAGAGGAAAACGCGTCTTTAAGGGGGTAAGATTTCAGACAAGGGCTAAAATGCTTGCCTTAGCTTTTCAGTCAATTGCTCATTTAAAAAAATCTCTTCCGACATATATCTGTAATTGTTTATTTTGTGTTTCATATTTCTGAAGCCACATCTTACATTTTGACGCTTTCTCCTCTGTTTCACCTGCTGAAGTAGCAGCAAACCTGTGTGAACCAAAAGGCACCCCGAGGCTCCAAACCTGCAGTCCCAGGCACCTCTAACAAGACTATTTCTTTCTCAGACTTCCCCTCCGCCCTTCAAAATATTTCAAGCAGGGCCAGAAACATAAAGAAGATGAGCTCTCTAATAGACTCTTGGCTCCCTTAATTCCCCCTCAAGTCACAAGTCCTTTGTTTACCTGTTCTTTTGAAGCCTGGGAAACGTATATCAAAGTCTGCAGGCTGCCAGGGCTTTGCACACTTAGATACTGGCACCATGACAGAAAGCACAGACAACAGGAACATGCTCTGTTTTTCAATGTCGCATTTCCCCCCAGAGCACTTCGCAGGGACTTGAATGCTGGGCTGTGTCAAGGTAAAGATTACATGTTCTTGCACGAAAATGGAGAGGCTGTGTGAATGGCCTCCGTTCATTGACTCTGAGGTCCAGTGGCCCCAGGTGAGGCTGTCTGTCAGAGTGACAGGTTGACAGGTAGGCCTCCATTAAACCCCGGTCCCAGAATGGAGAGCGCCCGATCGTGCGCGCGAGGCCTGGCACCGTGCTCCGGAGAACTGAAAGTGATATTATAAGGAAGAAATAGGAGCTTGGAGTGGAATTTGGGCTAATGCTTTTCAAGAGAATATTACATTTTTGGTGCTTCCAGTGAGAACATGTGCTGTTCATTGAAATATTACTTTCCAATAGGTGAGATGGTCCTGAAAAGAACTGCACGCAGCTTCCTCCGGATCTTATTCTTGAATAGTAACATCACAGGTGAAAATAACTTCTTATTTTTCTTTCAGTCCTATCCAAGAAAATGTCTAACTCAAACAAACAAAAAATATTTGGCATTTGCCTTGTCGGAATTACTAGAAGTTATTTTGTTCATAAAGAAAATATGATGGCCTATTGCCCAGAGAGTTTGCTTCAGTTAGTTCTAAATAATAAGGGGCAGATTTACAAGCTCCTTGCGTCATTTTTGCGCCGCCATTGCGTCACTTTTTGTGATGCAGTGGTGGCGTAAAAATGTGGCCCGTTTACAACGTGACGCAACTAGGGAGATGCGTCACGTTATAAAGCCCCGCGTCACATTATACCTGCGTCAGGTAGAATGTATGCAGGGTGGGCGTTCCCACGCAGGAAAATCTCGTAAAAGGGACGCAGTGAAATCTACAAGATTCCACTGCGCCACTTCTAGGACGCCACTGCGTTAAAACTTTACGCCTGCTTGAAGCAGGCGTAAGGAGTGACGCAGCACAATGAGGATAGGCCTCAACATGCATTGCTGGAGTTGCGTTGTGCTTGCAACACAACTCCAGCAATGCGTGACTTTTGCCCCAGCAGAGCGTCAGAATTTCTGAGGCATCTGTCAATCCTTGCGCCATGGTGGCGCAAGGGTTCCTCAGGGTGGTGCAGGGAAAATGACGCATCTCTACAGATGTGTCACTTTCTTGTAAATCTGCCCCTAAGTACTTACCAAACTGGGACCTTGGCAAGTCAAAACAAAATGCTATTGGTTTGTCACAGTAATACCTGCCTGTAATCAGCATGTTAGCCTAGCTAGAGAGAGAGATTTATGCACCATAACATAAATGTTATCTGTGTCATACTAGAATACCTGCTTTGATAGCTCAGCTGGCTAACATACCTGCTGCAGAAATATTTTTGCAGCGTGAATGTCACTGATTAACATGTCCTTTTTTCAACATCAGTCAAAATAAATGTCAAGCAGAAGGTTGGTGGTAGCATTTTCAGGGCCAGATGCACCACCATCTTGGATGCAAAACCTGCTAGCGATTTGTAACAAGTATTTATGCAATCAGTATTACATTTTGCAAACTGACCTATGTACCAATACGTTGGTTAGTAAAATTCTGAGTTGGAGTTGGTCACAAATCAGCCTACCTAATAAAATTTCATTAGATAGGTCGCAAAGTGCGACACTCAGATTGGATATAATCACTGGGATGGTGGCCTGCAAGGATCAGCAGACCACCAAGCCTGTGATTGCATTTGAAAAAAGAATATGTATATATATATATATATATATATATATATATATATATATATATATATATATATATATATTGCCGCTCCAACTCCTTTAGGGTAATCCTTTTCCCAAAAAGTATATATATATATATATATATATATATATATATATCAGCATGTGAATTCCAAAGTATCCAGCCACAGCGGCGCAACACGAGGGCACAGACTCCAATGCAGTGATGATGGCAAAGTGTCTTTATTTAAGTATCAATGTCCAAAATGACACGTTTCGGCTGCCAGACATGCGGCCTTGTTCACATCATCTATATATATATATCTTTTAAAGCACACCGAGTTCGCTATAGGCAATGGGCTGCTTTAAAAAAAAGTTTTTCCTTTTTAAAACTTTCTCCAAGAGTTGGCTGTGGTCCCATGGACCACTGTCTACTCTCCCATAAACGTTTTCCACAATTCACTAAGGAGATGGGGTCTAGAGGGTTTTCCTTACCTTTTGAAAATGAGTTACTACCACAGCTTTTCAATGACTTGCAACCAGAATTAACTAGGGTACAGATTTAGAAGGCACACTCAAAACACACCCCTTTCAAATACAAATTGGTATACAGTCGCAATCTGATCTGAAGGCAGCACAGCTAGCAAGTCAAAACTGGTTTCTGGCAAGAGGATACTCAATAAAAAGTATCAACACTGCCATTGCAAAGAGCAATGCAATCAATAGAGATTCCCTTCTCAGCCAGTCTCTACAATCAGGGACTACATCTAGGGTCAGCAAAACTCAGGACGAAGCAGGAGAAACCTTCAGATTCATTCTCGGGCTCAGCAAGCAGGAGAGGGCCATTAAAAATATTATCAGGAAAAATTGGCCCTTGGTGGTGAGTGACCCAGTTATAGGACACCTGGTACCCAATAGAGTTGCCATAACCTACAGCAAGGCACCCTCCATGAAGGACACTCTGGTCCGAAATGATCCAGGCATTCAGACAAAGGGTACACGGCTAGCCTAAAGGAAAGGATTTTTTAAGTGCAAGCTATGTAAGGCATGCCAATTTGGTGTCAACAAAACCTCCTATAAGACACCATTTGGAGATCAAGAACGACCCATTAATAAAGCCCTGACCTGTAAGTCTGATTACGTTGTCTATGTGCTGGAGTGCCCTTGCGGCCTACATTATGTAGGAAGTACTATACTTCAGGGGCACAAGAGGATACTCCAGCACATTAGGGCTATCAAAAACAAAGACCAATCCTACCCAGTGGCCCGGCACTTTGGAGAAGCACATAATGCTGATCCAAAAGATTTGAAATATTTTCTAATTGATGCAGTTCCACCAAACAAAAGAGGAGGGAATAGGGAGAAAGCCCTAAGGATGCTAGAGACACGTTACATTCTTGATCTCGATTCTAAGCAGCCAGGGGACCTCAATGCCTATGAGGATTTATACACTTGTCTCTAGATGGAATTATGTTTCCGGCTGGGTACATACTCAGAGGAAGTAATGACTACTGTAGTCCCCCAACATCAGGCCACTGAGATCAAACAGAAACCGCACAATGTCCCCCCCTATTTTACCAACACAGTTTTTGTATATATGTCATTTTTAGCTTTTTAACCATGGTGAAATTTGCACATAGCACTTTCTTTCTCTCTTGCACTATTATCTGTAGTTTTACAGACGTAAGGTTCACAACAATGATGTTTACCTGCAACGAATTGTATATGCACCAGCACTTTAGAGTTACCTGGAGTATATTACCAAAATACAGCACCCCTGCCAGCGAGGACATAGAGGACTCGCTGTGTTAAGTGGCAAATACCAACTATAGGGTAGAGAAATATGTACAGGCAATTTTAGCAATGAACATTTTGGATATTATAAGATTTTAATTGTAGCTATATTTCATACAATTTCGTTGGTTTTATGGGGAAATCCTAAACAGAATTTTAAAGTATTTATACTTGGATGCAATGTTTTTTAGAACCCATTTTATGTAAACGGATAGTATGTTTTCTATATTCGTGGTTACATTACGAAACAATGCACTTGTCACTTTAAGGAAATTTTTAAAAATGGTTAAAAAAATGGTTTAAAAGCTAAATCACCAACTGTGAAGCGCGTCATGTGTTCAAGGCCCCCCGGGGTCGAAACGCGTCATGGCTGTTGTCTGAACGAGCGGAATAAAACAACTTACCTGCATCAAATTGTGGTCCGTGCTCCAGCCCTTGAAGCGAAATGAAGGAAGAGTGGAGTACTTTGCGAGATATATATATATATATATATATATATATATATATATATATATTGCCGCTCCAACTCCTTTAGGGTAATCCTTTTCCCAAAAAGTATATATATATATATCTCTTAAAGCACATCGAGTTCGCTATAGGCAATGGGCTGCTTTACAAAAAAGTTTTCCCTTTTTAAAACTTTCTCCAAGAGTTGTCTGTGGTCCCATGGACCACTGTCTACTCTCCCATAAACGTTTTCCACAATTCACTAAGGAGATGGGGTCTAGAGGGTTTTCCATCCCTTTTGAAAATGAGTTACTACCATAGCTTTTCAATGACTTGCAACCAGAATTAACCAGGGTACAGATTTAGAAGGCATAATCTAATTTTAAGAAACTTTACCAAAACCTAAAATGGGATTGATACAAAGGAACATACTTTTTGCATTCACGAACTCCAATTCGGGTTGTTTGTGATTGTAAAACATGGTTAGTACCTCTGGCACTTAGTTCCAGCACTTGGACAGCCCGACTCTACGTCAGCAAAATGTAAAAATAAACACAAGGTTTCACAGCTCTGAGTGATGCACATACCTTTTCACACAGAGATCTGAGTAATGCTCAGATGTAAATTATATATCTGTGAGAATAACAGGTTAACACCAGCCGTCTTATAGTGTAGTCACAACATGTACAGGAGCAAAACTGAAAATTCATGTAGCAGCTTTGAGATACTACTGCAAATTAAACTTGCAGAGAATTGATCCAGGTAGTTTCAGATTTGCTCATGCACATCTTATTTGTAATAATACAATGAGCCTACTCGTCTAATTCTGATGTATCCTCTCCCATTATATATTTGTTCCAGAAGACGTTTTCGTTTATCAGTGATAGATCCTTTGTTTGTGTAACCTTGACCTACACTTACTTTTTGCTTTGTGCCTTGATTACAAATTGTTACCAAAGGGGATGATGGATGGAGCGTTAGAGCAAATTAAACACTCACCCGCAGTCAACTGATCTGGGTTTAATCCATCATCGTTCTTTAGCTCATTCCACCACCCCAGTTCAGACATGGCCATATGCAAATCAGTCTGACCCTGTGCCTCATGAGAACAGTCCAGCCCGAACTGCCAAGCCATGTCTTCCCTGGACCGGAAACACGCATCGTGGGACCGGTTTCGGGTTCAAAACCCTCATCAGCCAGGCTATCTTGAATCCAGTGGCAAAGTGAGCAAGGGACCCACGTCTGGGCATACCCTGCCAACTTAGGGCGAACAAAGCGATACCAAAGGGGATGATGGATGGAGCGTTAGAGCAAATCAAACACTCACCCGCAGTCAACTGATCTGGGTTTAATCCATCATCGTTCTTTAGCTCACTCCACCACCCCAGTTCAGACATGGCCATATGCAAATCAGTCTGACCCTGTGCCTCATGAGAACAGTCCAGCCCGAACTGCCAAGCCATGTCTTCCCTGGACCGGAAACAAGCATCCTGGGACCGGTTTCGGGTTCAAAACCCTCATCAGCCAGGCTATCTTGAATCCAGTGGCAAAGTGAGCAAGGGACCCACGTCTGGGCATACCCTGCCAACTTAGGGCGAACAAAGTGATACCAAAGGGGATGATGGATGGAGCGTTAGAGCAAATCAAACACTCACCCGCAGTCAACTGATCTGGGTTTAATCCATCATCGTTCTTTAGCTCACTCCACCACCCCAGTTCAGACATGGCCATATGCAAATCAGTCTGACCCTGTGCCTCATGAGAACAGTCCAGCCCGAACTGCCAAGCCATGTCTTCCCTGGACCGGAAACAAGCTTCCTGGGACCGGTTTCGGGTTCAAAACCCTCAACAGCCAGGCTATCTTGAATCCAGTGGCAAAATGAGCAAGGGACCCACGTCTGGGCATACCCTGCCAACTTAGGTGCGAACAAAGCGATACCAAAGGGGATGATGGATGGATCGTTAGAGCAAATCAAACACTCACCCGCAGTCAACTGATCTGAGTTTAATCCATCATCGTTCTTTAGCTCACTCCACCACCCCAGTTCAGACATGGCCATATGCAAATCAGTCTGACCCTGTGCCTCATGAGAACAGTCCAGCCCGAACTGCCAAGCCATGTCTTCCCTGGACTGGAAACAAGCATCCTAGGACCGGTTTTGGGTTCAAAACACTCATCAGCCAGGCTATCTTGAATCCAGTGGCAAAGTGAGCAAGGGACCCACGTCTGGGCATACCCTGCCAACTTAGAGCGAACAAAGTGATACCAAAGGGGATGATGGATGGAGCGTTAGAGCAAATTAAACACTCACCCGCAGTCAACTGATCTGGGTTTAATCCATCATCGTTCTTTAGCTCACTCCACCACCCCAGTTCAGACATGGCCATATGCAAATCAGTCTGACCCTGTGCCTCATGAGAACAGTCCAGCCCGAACTGCCAAGCCATGTCTTCCCTGGACCGGAAACACGCATCGTGGGACCGGTTTCGGGTTCAAAACCCTCATCAGCCAGGCTATCTTGAATCCAGTGGCAAAGTGAGCAAGGGACCCACGTCTGGGCATACCCTGCCAACTTAGGGCGAACAAAGCGATACCAAAGGGGATGATGGATGGAGCGTTAGAGCAAATCAAACACTCACCCGCAGTCAACTGATCTGGGTTTAATCCATCATCGTTCTTTAGCTCACTCCACCACCCCAGTTCAGACATGGCCATATGCAAATCAGTCTGACCCTGTGCCTCATGAGAACAGTCCAGCCTGAACTGCCAAGCCATGTCTTCCCTGGACCGGAAACAAGCATCCTGGGACCGGTTTCGGGTTCAAAACCCTCATTAGCCAGGCTATCTTGAATCCAGTGGCAAAGTGAGCAAGGGACCCACGTCTGGGCATACCCTGCCAACTTAGGGCGAACAAAGCGATACCAAAGGGGATGATGGATGGAGCGTTAGAGCAAATCAAACACTCACCCGCAGTCAACTGATCTGGGTTTAATCCATCATCGTTCTTTAGCTCACTCCACCACCCCAGTTCAGACATGGCCATATGCAAATCAGTCTGACCCTGTGCCTCATGAGAACAGTCCAGCCCGAACTGCCAAGCCATGTCTTCCCTGGACCGGAAACAAGCATCCTGGGACCGGTTTCGGGTTCAAAACCCTCATCAGCCAGGCTATCTTGAATCCAGTGGCAAAGTGAGCAAGGGACCCACGTCTGGGCATACCCTGCCAACTTAGGGCGAACAAAGTGATACCAAAGGGGATGATGGATGGAGCGTTAGAGCAAATCAAACACTCACCCGCAGTCAACTGATCTGGGTTTAATCCATCATCGTTCTTTAGCTCACTCCACCACCCCAGTTCAGACATGGCCATATGCAAATCAGTCTGACCCTGTGCCTCATGAGAACAGTCCAGCCCGAACTGCCAAGCCATGTCTTCCCTGGACCGGAAACAAGCTTCCTGGGACCGGTTTCGGGTTCAAAACCCTCATCAGCCAGGCTATCTTGAATCCAGTGGCAAAATGAGCAAGGGACCCACGTCTGGGCATACCCTGCCAACTTAGGTGCGAACAAAGCGATACCAAAGGGGATGATGGATGGATCGTTAGAGCAAATCAAACACTCACCCGCAGTCAACTGATCTGAGTTTAATCCATCATCGTTCTTTAGCTCACTCCACCACCCCAGTTCAGACATGGCCATATGCAAATCAGTCTGACCCTGTGCCTCATGAGAACAGTCCAGCCCGAACTGCCAAGCCATGTCTTCCCTGGACTGGAAACAAGCATCCTAGGACCGGTTTTGGGTTCAAAACACTCATCAGCCAGGCTATCTTGAATCCAGTGGCAAAGTGAGCAAGGGACCCACGTCTGGGCATACCCTGCCAACTTAGAGCGAACAAAGCGATACCAAAGGGGATGATGGATGGAGCGTTAGAGCAAATCAAACACTCACCCACAGTCAACTGATCTGGGTTTAATCCATCATCGTTCTTTAGCTCACTCCACCACCCCAGTTCAGACATGGCCATATGCAAATCAGTCTGACCCTGTGCCTCATGAGAACAGTCCAGCCCGAACTGCCAAGCCATGTCTTCCCTGGACCGGAAACAAGCATCCTGGGACCGGTTTCGGGTTCAAAACCCTCATCAGCCAGGCTATCTTGAATCCAGTGGCAAAGTGAGCAAGGGACCCACGTCTGGGCATACCCTGCCAACTTAGGGCGAACAAAGCAATACCAAAGGGGATGATGGATGATGGATTCCCTTTGGTTTTGCTATGTTTGCCCTAAGTTGGCAGGGTATGCCCAGACGTGGGTCCCTTGCTCACTTTGCCACTGGATTCAAGATAGCCTGGCTGATGACGGCTGTAAGCCAGAAACCGGTCCCAGGATGCTTGTTTCCGGTCCAGGGAAGACATGGCTTGGCAGTTCGGGCTGGACTGTTCCCATGAGGCACAGTGTCAGACTGATTTGCATATGGCCATGTCTGAACTGGGGTGGCGGAGTGAGCTAAAGAATGATGATGGATTAAACCCAGATCAGTTGACTGGGGGTGAGTGCTTGCAATGTTCAACACTCCGTCCATCATCCCCTTTGGTTTTGCTTTGATTACAAATTGTGGCATTTGAATTTAGTCATATTAATATTTTTTAATTTCTTTTGCTGTGACATTGCGACAAAATATATGCTTTAATAGCGCATGGATGTTGGCTTGTAGAACATCTTTGCTGTTTCCCAAACCGTGATTGTTATGTAATGTTCTGTTTACAGATATTTGTTTTGCGCATGACCACCACATTTTGTTGGTGCTCAAGCAATTGAACAATGGAAAAGCGATCATTAATCACTATTGGCCAGGGACGTGAAAAGTGAGAAGAGATTACACACTGACAAGAAACCTTTTCAAGGATTTCCTAAAGTGTAACAATGCAGATTGGTTTCTTAGATGGAGGGGTCAAGTGTTCCATTGTTTAGCAGTGGTGACCAAAAGGATTTGTCACAGAAGTAACTGTTCTTACATTTGGTACTTGAAGCAGGAATTTATTCTAGGAACGCAAGAACCTATGTGGAACAAACCAATAAAATGTACTAGTCAGAAGAGAAGATGTTTTTTAGAGAAAAGGGATTTGTGCTATAGTTATAACTTTAAAGATAATTGAGACCCGCTGACCCAGTGGATTGAGTCTTGACTTTGAGACTTCCATTTTAAATATTTTATGCAGCTTTGCACATACAAATCCACGAATCAATATAAAATTCGAAGCAATTTGCTTTCACAGAGAACTGAAAATAGCGTTTTAGCTCTGTTCTCAGAAGCCACAGCTTTTTGGATTACAGGTGAACAGCACCAGTGCTTTAATTGGATGAAAAGGGTGGCACGTCTCTAGGAGGGCTGTGGCCAATGAAGCATACCTAGTAATCCTTTGCAAGAGACGTTGCCTATATAAGTAAGGGCATGGCTTGAAACAAGTAAACTAAAATCCTATGCTTCATACAGTGACCCCCCGACCAGTGTTTGGTGCCTCCCTGAATCTTCTGTCATTGTATCCAGACTTGTCACACATGAACACATAGATCTAAAACATGCCAGACCTATTGGCTCTGCTGTTTGTTAGCTCTATCAGAAAAATGAATACCAACAAAGATTTTATTGTGAATAATTAGAATTGAAAATGTTTTAATTCTGAAACACAATGAGACTTTGAATCAAACATTGTTAAAATCTGTGTAAGGTATAAAGGCCTTCAGAGTCTCAGACAGTAAGATTCACCCCTTTTTCACCACATTTTTCCTGCAGTTTCTCTCAGTCTGTTAGCTACGTACACCCTTTTTCTCTCAACATCATGTATGAAATCCTACATCCTACATCTGCATAACTCACTTTCCCACAGTTACAACTGGCACATATGCAACTATCGCTCTGTGTGCTCTGTGTGCTCTGCAGAGAGGCTAAGGATTGGATGTAGCTGTTGTCTGTGAACCTCTTTGAACCACTGACAGGTGCTGTGGGAAACTCACACTGCCTCAGGCTTGAACTTCAGAGCTCTCAATCATGCGCAGTCATAAACACCCGCCCCAGAGACCTGGAGGCTACACAGTTCAAAATATGCGCTATATATGAGTTATATGTTGCATGTATGAAACTATAGATGCACAACATCTTGAAAAAAGCAAATACTCTGAGGAATGCAAGACATACAGGCGTAGCCGGTACAGGTAAGAGCGGTGGGGCAGTGGGGCAGGGCGCGGGGGGGAGTCGACAGATGGTGGAATAGGGAAAATAAAAATAAAAAATAAATAAAACCACTTACCTTGCGCTCACCGTATCGCCAACTCAGCAATATGGTGATCGCAAGGTAAGTGGTTTTATTTATTTCTTTATTTTATTTTCCCTATTCGTCTGTCGACATCCCCCCCGCCAAGAAGCCCCACCGCTCTTACCTGTACCGGCCACGCCCGAAGACATGAGCAAAACATGAAATGTAAACAGAGATTGCATTGCTTATATGGAATACCTTCAGGTTTTTATGTGTCATAGTTGAGAAATGTCTGTAAAGACAAGGGCATGAAAACAGAGCCTGATAGGGATCCGTTTCAAACCAAAGACGTGTGTTTTCATCACTGCCGGGTCTTAGAACCGGGCAGGACCCACCCTTCTTAAAGCCTTGCATAGCACCCCCTACATGGTAAAATTCTTCGTGGAGAGAGGGAAAATTGTGGTGCCTGTAAATTGAGATGAAAAAGACTGCAAGAAAAAGTGTACCACTTGTGCAGACAGAGAAGGGGAGAACTTTTGGGTCCAAAGAAGACAATGAAGACACGGAAGGAGACTACTCTAATTCACTCCTTAAAGTTCAAATGGATCCGTGATCACGATGAAATATGGTGGTTAGCCCGAGGACCTCTCAGGTGTTGACACAGCAGAGCATGTGTATGCTGGCAGGCATGTGGAATGACGTTTTTTTACACCCCAGCTAGTAAGTTGTTTTGATAATGCATCTTTCATGTGACCACAAAGTTCATGTTAATTTTGTTTTCACAGAAGAATTTCAAGTTGACGATCAAGATGGAACATAGCAGGTGTCACCCCTGCCAGAGGGGAGTACGCGTTACCTTATGAGGAGATCCACCTTCTCTACGACTGTTGTAATTTGGCAGCACTTAAGTTAAGCATTAGCCGAAGACATCCTGTATTCAGAGACTAAATTGTCCGCTTTGTGGAATCCATTTTATATTTCTGGCAGCCATTTTGGTTGCCATGTGCTCGTCATGTGCTCTGTCCTACCTTCCTGTTAACTGCTCTTGAAATCTGCCTAGAGACGAGTTATATTTAGTCTTTTTTGCTTTACACATGCTCAGTTGAGCTCGCAGCTGTCTATGCAGCTGTTCCGAGTTTATAAATGTCAGGATGTGTCTACTAGAAGTAGAAACTGTTAGCTCCACCCACTTGTCGACTGTGCATTTTTTGTATGACCTTATATGTACCTAAAACCAGCATTTTGTGTTTGTACCGCCTTCATTTGAGCCCCTGTGTGGGTATAAAAGGACCAAGGTCCTTCCATTCGGTGTGCTACTTCATGCATTACCGAAGGGTGCTGTGTGAATGTAGTTCCACCTCATGAGGTTTAATAAACTCTGTCTTTTCTATTCCAGTTTCTGTGCCAACTTCTTCCTATTGGTCTGAGGACTCTGTGCAGAAAGGGAGAACCCCTAAGCACTGGTAGGCCTTGTTGAGGCTCACCACCACAAATTGGCGCTTCCAACGTGGGGCTCATCGGCGACTCGGATGCCCGAAGGATTGGTCGAGACGAAGGATTGGAATCTCGCTTCTGGACGCGATCGCTGCCTGAGGAGACCCGAGTCTTGGCACCCACGGCGTTTTTCCTTTCTTTCTGATCTGACCATCCCGGCGGCGCCGGTCCTCGACTGAGATCTCTTCTGTTGATTCGCTGTGCAGTGACCATTTGGTCGATTTTGAGACCTTGGCAGTTGGAACCTGGACACCATTTGATTGGTAAGAGCCGTTTTGCGGCACTTGCTGTTGGTTTGATGCCTTTGATTGGTAAGGTAGTTTAGTAACACTTACTGCGGCTTTGTTTGTATGATTGGCCAATTTTGGAATCTGTTTTGTAATTATATATGTATTGCAATACATATAGGCAGGTAATGAGGAGAATTTTCTCTATTTAAAATTGTTTGAACAGCGCAACGTACGAAGAGTACCTTAAGCGCTACTTTGATTATAATACTGCATATTCTGCACTATTTTTTTTTGGGCATGCCTGTTTTCAGCACACTTCGTAGGATGTGTTGCTTTTGTAGTGGTACCAATTTGAGACTTGACGAAGCACAACCAGCCCCCCCGGAGGGGACGCCTAATAGGGATATGTATATTAAGTATGGTATTTCTTCTATAATGTACTGCACGTTATGGAATAAATATACTAGTAAAGATCCTGAGTTGCGTTGGCCGATGTATGGGTCATTTGATTTGCGAAAGATTCAGTATGTGGAACAATGTATGTTTAAACGAAAGACTAGGCAAGATATGTTTGATTGTGTGCGAATGTGGGAGAAAGAAGTGTGTGAGCGAATGAAGCGTGAGCAAGCCTTGATTGACAAAGAACAGCGAAAGACCATTTATGCGAAAGCATTAGAGTTAAAAAACAAGGAGATGAAAGAAATTAAAGAGAGGGAAGATAGGGAACGCCATTTACAGGTAACTGGCCAATACGCTGTTAGGCAGCCCCTTTATCCTATCCTTAATAAACCGCAAGATGATTTCTTGTTATTAGATCGTTCTCCACCTCCGTATATTTTTTCTTCCGCTCCTCATGAGTCAGATGAGGACTCTTTTTCAGACCAGGACAAAGCTCGAGAAACTCGCTCAATGTTATCTACTGGGCGTGCATCTGACATTAGATCTGCTGCGCGTAAAGCCGTTCGTAGTACTACCACTGCTTCTGAACTTTTAGATAGTATAAAAGGATGGCAGGAAAGGGAGCAAATATATTTTACCGATACATTTGCTGCAGAGGTTATTGAACGATTTAGGAAGCATTCGGTAGAAATGGAGCCCGATGATGTAGCAGCTGATTGTAAACAATTACGTGACGGTCTTTTTGTCTTCTCCCAGGTGGCTGACACGATCAGACGCTTGGTTAAACTGCATGTTGAAGCAGCCCGTTTGCGAGAGGAGAAAAAGGCAGCAGAAGCAGCTGCACTAGCATCTCAGATCAGCATGGCACAAACTTCTACTCCTGAAACAGACAAGAATGTTGTAATTAATGTGAAACCCATGCGGGAAGCCGCGCCTTTATATGTTCCTCCTAAAGGAACGGGTGCAGATGATGATAAGACTTCTATTAATGCGAAAGGGTACTTTATTTATAATTGGGTTTACACTCCTTGGAATAGAGCAGATGTTATGGCCCTTAAAAATGCATTGCCTGACCCGCGAAAGAATCCAGCAGCCTTTTATGAGGAAGTTGAGGGTGCAATTAGCTCTTGTACTATGACTTTGTCTGATATTGATTTGTTTTTTGGATTAATATTACCGCCTGATATGTGGAGAACTGTGCGTAAAATTGATGATGATGCGACATTTGGAGCATTGTGGAAAGATTTAGAGCGGTTAGATGAAGATAGAGAACCTGCACAGAAACCGTGTCAGTTAATTTTAAATCTTCCGGCAGCTATATTAGTTAAGTTAAAGACGATCATTCCCCCTAAAAAGATAGATTGGACAGTGTTAGCGTCTTGCAAGCAAAAGGTAGATGAATCAGTTTCTGACTTTTTCACACGCTTTGAAGAGGCATTCCACGATTTTAGTGGCCAGTCATTGATAGATGACACGGGTAGGCATCTGTTTGTTGATAAATATGTCGCAAACCTTTTGCCAGGGATAGCTAGTCGCTTAAAGGCCAGTGAGAGTTCATGGACTACCTCTTCTCCGGTTTCTCTTTTAACTATGGCTCAGTATTATGAGCGACAAGAATTAGAAACTAAAGGTAATGAGGACAAAAAGTCTAAAGAGTTGAAAACAAAGGTTATGTTGGCTCAAGCTTATGGTCCGCCTTCTAGAGGTCATGATAGAGGTGGACGTGTATCTTATGGTTCGTCCTTTCCTTCCTATACTCGTTCGAATTTGTCTGTTGATCAGTGTGCGTACTGCAAAAACTTTGGACATTGGCTTTCTGATTGTCCAGTACTGCGTGCTCAGCAGAATCTACGTGGTCGGGGACAAATGAGAAATCGTTCAGGATATCCAGGGCCTAGAGGAAGCGCGAATGATCGTGCTCAGTTTGATGCTAATACACGCGGGCAGGATGGGTTTAACACTTTTGATAGAAGGAACCAATATCAAATGTCTGACTATGTGCCCTCTGATTTTCAAGATTCTGCTTATGCATAGGATTGCCTAGGATGGGGTAAGGAATCGGTTGAAGTTCCAGTAGATCAGAGGGGTCCCTATGTTACAGCACATGTTTTGGGCTCTACTGATCAGTTTCTGGTTGATACAGGAGCTACTCGTAGCGCCTTGTCTAAACAATTGGTTCCAAGGGCTCCCCTGTCTGGCTTAACCATCACATCGATAGGTTTCGATGGAACACCTTCCCTTAGCCCATTGTCACAACCACTTGCATTCGATGTTGATAAGTTTACTGCTCCATGTCCGTTTTTGCTTTCTCCAAACACACCAGACAATATTGTGGGTCTTGATATGCTTAAATATTTCAGGGCTACGATACGGTGTTCTCCGGAAGGAGTACGGGTTATTTTGAATGACAACTACCCTGTGATTGAGAGATCTTGTATTGTTAAAGAGGACATTGCACTAGCCTCACTCCCTAGTACTTTGTGGGCTACTTCGGACACTGATGTAGGACAAATGGTTATTCCACCAGTACATATTAGTGTCAAGGAGGGCGCTTTATTGCCAAGACTGCCTCAGTATAAAATTTCTCGAGAAGGAGAAGAAGCACTCACACGTATTGTACATGATTTAATTAAGGTGGGGGTTGTGGAAGAAGTTCCTTACAATGTTTGCAATAGTCCGATTCTTCCCATTTTGAAAAAAGATACTGACACTAGGATCTATAGATTTATCATCGATTTGAGAGAAGTTAACAAGATTGTAGTACCACAGTACCCTGTAGTATCTGACATAACGACATTGCTTACCCTGGTCCCTCCAACAGCAACTACATTTTCTGTAATTGATCTGAAGAATGCTTTCTTCTCGATTCTTATTCATCCTGATAGCCGATATTTGTTCGGTTTCACTTTGAATAATAGATCATACAGATTTTGTAGAGTTCCTCAAGGCTATACTGAGAGTCCTAGTATTTACAGTCAAGCATTGAAGAGACAGCTTGATTCCTTTACCTTGCCTAAAGGAGTGGCTCTCATACAATATGTCGATGACATCTTGTTGGCAGCTGATACACCTGAGCAGTGTGAGAAATGCACTTTGTCCTTGCTTTCTTTTCTTGCTACACACCACCATAAAGTATCACGGAAGAAATTGCAATATTGTAGACCGAAGGTGACCTATTTAGGACACCTTCTGTCTAAGGAGGGCCGTGCACTAACACCAGATCGCATTCAAGCAATTTTAGACACCCCAGTACCTTCCACGCAGAAAGATGTCCGTGCATTCATTGGTCTGACTTCGTTTTGCAGGCAATGGATATTGGGTTTTTCACACATTGTTAAACCCTTGCTAGCACTTTTGACTAAAAACACTCCGATCCCCCTTCCATGGACAGATGAATGTCAAAATGCTTTTTGTCAGTTGAGACAAGCTCTTTGCTCTGCACCAGTGTTAGGCACACCAGATTACACGAAGGCTTTTACACTCTATGTACATGAGAAAGAAGGATGTGCATTGTCAGTTTTAGTACAGACACACGGGGACAAACAGCGTCCTTGCGCATACCTTTCTGCAGTTCTTGATCCTGTTGCTCGTGCATTACCTGGGTGCTTCCGTTCAGTTGCAGCGACGGCTGTGTCCATACGTCAGAGTGAAGGGATAGTTTTGTCACACAAACTGTTGGTGCTAGTACCCCATGCAGTAGATGCCCTTTTGAATCAGACTAAGACTCAGCACTTAACTAGTGCTCGTTTGACAGGATACGAATTGACACTGCTAGCACCTCATATTACCTTGAAGAGATGTGCGACACTGAACCCAGCCACTTTGTTGCCATATCCTGCGACTCAGTCTCAGTCAAAGGAGCCTCACGATTGCATATTCCTTACTGAGGAGCAGACAAAGGGTCGCATCGATTTGCAAGATACGCCCCTTCCAGATGTAGATGGGGAACTGTGGGTTGATGGGTCCTGTCTGAAGTTACCAGATGGCACGACTTCAGCTGCTTATGCAATTACCACGCTTGAGACAGTAGTGGAAACAGCTCGCATACCTCAGAAGTCAGCTCAAGCAGCTGAACTAATAGCTTTGACACGAGCGTGTGAGCTTAGCACTGACTTGTGTGTGAACATTTACACGGATAGCCGCTATGCTTTTGGAGTGGTTCATGATTTTGGCCTACTCTGGAAGGAAAGAGGCTTTCTTACATCCCATGGGATGCAGATAATGCATGGAGAGTTAGTGCATAATCTCTTGACTGCACTTACATACCCAAAGAGAGTTGCTATTATGAAGTGTAGCGCACACAAGAAAGTGACTGACAAAATAGGACAAGGCAATGCCTTTGCAGACCGCGTAGCCCGTGAAACTGCGATGCAGCGAAGCACTACATCCATGTACGTAGTGAAATCACAAGCTGAGCGTTGGCATGATGCTAGAGAGGAAGTATTGGATATACAGAGATCTGCTTCTGTGGAAGAGTTTGAGCAATGGTCTAAAGAAGGAATGTTAGATGATGAGGGTTGTTGGCGTAACAAAGAAATGAATAAGTGGAAATTGCCTGCAGCCTATTTACAACCTATGGTTCAAATGGCACATGGGCTGGCACATGTTGGAGCTCTAGCAATAACTAAATTGCTTACACAAGTTTGGGAGCATCCTGAAATTGCTAGCACAGCCAAAAGAGTAGTACAGTCCTGTTTGATCTGTTGGCAGTATAATCCTGGAAAAGGGACACAAACTCCTACAGGAGGCTTTGCTACACCAACCGCACCTTTTGAAGTTTTGCAGATGGATTACATCCAACTCGAACGCTGCAATAATCTGAAATATGTCCTAGTGGTGGTATGTGCCTTCAGTAAGTGGATAGAGGCATACCCTACAAAGGATAATACTGCTCTCACCACAGCAAAGGTGCTTCTAAAGGAGTTTTTCCCTAGATACGGTGTTTGCAAACTTTTGTGGAGTGACAATGGACCTCATTTTATTGGGCAAGTTGTTGAGCATGTACTGAAAGGATTAGGGATCAAACAGAAATTCCATACAGTTTTCCACCCGCAATCAGCAGGATTGGTGGAAAGGTATAACGCTACTTTAAAATCAAAATTGGCGAAAATACTGGCTTCCACGTCTCTAAAGTGGCCAGATGCACTACCCTTGGCATTGTTGTCCATAAGATCGGTGCCACATTCACGATCAGGTCTTACCCCCTATGAGGTGGTGTTTGGGAGACCGATGAACATTTGGGGAATTCCTAAGCCACGCCCCATACATGATGTTCCTTGTGTTCTGATGAATGATTATTTGGCACAGTTAACCGACAGTTTGATTTCTATTCATCAACAGGTTCGAGAAGCTCTTCCTGACAGATCTACAGGTGAGGCCCACGAACTCCGTCCTGGTGATCACGTAATGGTCAAGGTCTTCGACAGATCAAACAGCTTGGAGCCGAGGTGGCGAGGACCAGAGCAGGTGCTCCTTGCGACAAGGACAGCAGTTCGAGTGACAAACAGAAAGAATTGGATCCACAGCACACACTGCAAACGCGTGTCGCCTGCCTTGGTGGAACCTGCTGTGTTGACCGACCATCGAGAGATTCTGGAGACGGAGAAAGGCCAAGCTATCTCACCTGACGAATCTGCGGAAGTCTTCCCGGACCACACGATCACTGGAGTATCCAGATATCAATTGAGACCGAGGAAAGAATCTGCAGTTTTGAAAAAGACTGGTTGAGCTACTGCCCTGGGTTAGTGAAACGGAGAGCCGATGTGGCAAGGGGAGGGGGATCAGCCCTGCATTAGTGTAGTGACACCCGCCTTGGCCCATGGTGAAGAAATCAACGGCTGCCCAGGGAGAAGAGCTCCAACGATTGTTTTCAACAAGTTTTTAGAAAGATCAATCATTACTGTTGCTGAAATGAATAACAAAAGAATCATTTGTGCTGTAGGGTTTGTTGTTGCTATGGTGGCTATGGCAGCAATTACGTGGTACATCGAGAAGGTGGCTCCTGTTCGACAGCTTTTTGTTGCCACTACGCCAGTACCAGTGGAACACTACTACTTCACTCTTCCCTACCATGAGCAGAAGCATCGACAATCCTATCTAAACAATACCTTTATCCAGATGTTGCACCATACTCACAATGCTACAAATACTACCAACTGTTGGGTGTGTGGGATGATACCTGCACATCAAAAGAAAGGAGGAACACCTTTTATTCCTCTTCCATTTTCTCACAATGGTTCTTGTCAAGCTTGGTATGCGCTTTTGTTTGCATTTGGAAAGCCTTCAGTAGGTGGGATTATTTTTCAACTTAATAAAGTGTGTTATCAAAATAAAGAAGGTTATCCACAAGCCAAAGGGACTAAATGGGAATGGGAAGAGTATCAACCGGACAATATTTCAACACCATATGCCTTCACAAATGTGAGAATAATAAAGAACATTGGACCTTTTGTGATTTCTGTGACAAAAACTAAAGCAGATTTGTGTATCTGTAGTGTTGGAAGAATTCCAGTGGGGAGGAGCGAGTGTACTGTAATCCTGACCATTGAAGGTGCCAATAACAGCACTTTCACAGCCTCGCATAATACGTATTTTGTGTGTGGAAATAACGGATATTATCAATTACCTGTTGGGTGGTCAGGAATCTGCTATGTATCTTTTCTGTTGCCCCCTGTGTTTCTGGCACCTGCATTATATCACCGTGATTTTAAACTGTACAATGATATTTCCAAAAACAGAAATAAGAGGACAATAAGTATGGATGAAGTTGACCAAACCGACACTACCCTACAACAATATGTTGATTTCAACTTGGGCTTATTTTTCTTTGTGGGTGCTGCATTGAACAGTAGAAAGATCAGGCGATTGACTCGTGTTGTGGAAGCTGTTACCAATCAGACAGCTATGGCACTTGGGAACATTACAGAGGAACTACAGATTGCAAGGATTGTAGCACTCCAGAATAGGATGGTGTTAGACGTGATTTTGGCTGATCGAGGTGGTGCATGTCGCATCATCGGTAGCAGCTGTTGCGTATTCATACCGGATCACTCACCTTCAGTATATGGCGCAATATCAAAACTGCATAAGATTGCTGCAGAAATTCATCCAGAGACTGGTACTTGGACTTTTGCTGGATGGTTTTGGACTCTTGTTTCTGCTTGGGGCTGGAAGCTACTGACTATCCTGTGTGTAATGATTATAATACTTTTTACATGCTGTGTATGTATCCAATGTGGTCCAATGCTTTGCTCCATTTGCATCTCTGCTTGTATACCTGCCAAAAGGAACGTTGCTGAAACAAAGGCCCAACAAATGTTGAATAAAGAGGTGGCCGAAATAATGTTAATAGATGTACGGGATGAATATTTAGATTACCCCAGATAAACGAATGTCTTCAGCTAATGCTGAAAGGGTCGTCTGTTGTAATTTGGCAGCACTTAAGTTAAGCATTAGCCGAAGACATCCTGTATTCAGAGACTAAATTGTCCGCTTTGTGGAATCCATTTTATATTTCTGGCAGCCATTTTGGTTGCCATGTGCTCGTCATGTGCTTGCTCTGTCCTACCTTCCTGTTAACTGCTCTTGAAATCTGCCTAGAGACGGTTGAGCTCGCAGCTGTCTATGCAGCTGTTCCGAGTTTATAAATGTCAGGATGTGTCTACTAGAAGTAGAAACTGTTAGCTCCACCCACTTGTCGACTGTGCATTTTTTGTATGACCTTATATGTACCTAAAACCAGCATTTTGTGTTTCTACCGCCTTCATTTGAGCCCCTGTGTGGGTATAAAAGGACCAAGGTCCTTCCATTCGGTGTGCTACTTCATGCATTACCGAAGGGTGCTGTGTGAATGTAGTTCCACCTCATGAGGTTTAATAAACTCTGTCTTTTCTATTCCAGTTTCTGTGCCAACTTCTTCCTATTGGTCTGAGGACTCTGTGCAGAAAGGGAGAACCCCTAAGCACTGGTAGGCCTTGTTGAGGCTCAGCACCACACGACCACATGGATGTTATAGCACCCAGAAGAGAACACCAAGTGGCAGTACCAAGAAAACATCACGGTGATCCAAAAAGTATTGGAGTGGATGGTGAGGTCACCCTTGGATCAACTACTCCGCAGCCAAGAGGACCAAACGTCTGATCATTTCAACCCAGCACCCGTTTGAACTGTTAGATGCCTAAGCAAAAACTTAGCAGACAAGCAAACTACAATGCGTCAGGAGAGCATGTATGTATGAGTTGCTTTAAAAACAACTCCTAAAAAGCATTAAAAGTTGAAATTATGTGAATGTGTTATGCACAGGAAGCTAGTTTTGTAAAAATGAGGCATAACCTCCAGATTTAATTGAATGCTGCCAAACCAAACAGCTGGCACATTGCATGCCATGTCTTGATTCAAGCAAAATATACCATTAGAGACATTTTATTTCCTATATTTTTATAATGAACTGCACAAACGCGAACTGTACTGGCAAGCAGCACAGCCCCCCTTGGCACAGCTGTAGTCACAATACAACTTGATTGTTGTTATTATAAAACTGCTGCACTGCTGTTCCTGTGAGTGCTGCCTTACAAGAAAATATTTGAAAGTACACATGTTTATAGCTACTTTTACAAGGGTATAATATTGTTTTTATTTTTCAAAAGAGCGTACTGAGAACATTATACTGAACTTTCATTCATGCCACTTTCATAATACTCAAAGTTTCTGTAACAGTGGAAAACTCGACTAGTTCAAATAATTAATGCACAGAATTGGTCCTGTAAAAAAGTATTTTTGAAGCAGGCCTATGATCCAGCGGTGAATTAACAACAGATACTCCACTACCATATACTCACCTGGGCCCATAAAACACACACATTGAATAAACCGCTGGAATGGTTAAAATTTTATATTTGTACTTCACAATATTTAGGATTAGTTATTCGATTTTCCTAACTAACCTTTCACTGATCAAAAAGTTCTTTCCTCTGGTCGATGGACCATTAGTTGAACTAGTTGATGGTGATAATTAACTTAACCCTTAACTATTCTTTTTATTTGAAGAAAATGATCACAGACTCAGGAAGTTTTAAATTCTTTATCTAAATTAAATGCATGTGAACCATTTCAAAAATACAGTGCAGTCACCCTCATTCTTAGGAGAGAAATTCAATTGATTAAACATCAAACATATACTTTGGACTCATACAACAATTAATGCTCAGAAAGGAAGAGGACAGAGAGAAAAGAACATTTGCAAATAACGTGAAATTATAATTACCAAGAATGGTGTGAAAGACCAACCCCCTGGCCAAAGGGCTGGTAAGGGTCCCCAGGACAGGTCAGGAGACAAAGACTTCAGGACAGGATTCAAGACAGGATAGATGACCTCTCTAGAATACTGATGGATTGCGTCGCACCCCTCTCTGACACTCTCTTCCTCCTTGAGATTCTTCTGCGATCTTCTGATCTAACCCAATTAAGTTAGGATAGAAAGTTCTTCTTCAGCTCCTGCATTCGAATCTTCATCAGCACCTCACAGCATCTCTCCCAGCATCCCGACTCTCAGACAGCAACCCCAGCTCTGCATCCCCTTCTTCACCGTCTCAGTCTGTCGGTCCCCGTCTAAATAATTAACTAAAGCTACCTTAATTATACCTTCATTTCCTCATGTTCCACCCACTAAAGTTACAATATCATAAAAATACGAAATCTAATTGGTCAGGCAAGGGGGATGATCATCACACCATGCTTACATGTCACTTTATTCTGTTAAACCATTGTTCGCAAACCCATCCCCTTAATTTTTATTCAAAACTTTATTCCCATCCACTACATGTATCCAATTTGCAACATTTATGACACTACGAAGAATAGAACATCACATTGCTGAACTTTTCACCATCCGTTCCCAGGGTATTGGCACTCCAGTTTAGCCTCCATTCAAGTGCTCCGTCATTGACCTTCATAGCTTCACTCAATAGGCATGCGCAGGCTTTGCGTCATTTCATCTAGTCTGGTTATACAAGAGAGGCCCAAATGCGCACTAATAATAAAGTCAAAAGACAAATGTTATTTTCACAAAATAAATGGTCTCACTGTATGCCTCCCACCTCTATTCTATTCCCATTTTCTTATTATTACTTTCCCTGCATTACCATTAGTAAAATAGCCTGTTTTAGTTTCAGCTAAGCAGATGCCATGCACGCGAGTCTTCAGGACTCCATTTTAGTGTCTTCTGCTCATGCCCTAGAATTTCCCTCCAAGCGTTAGCTCGTCATATTGCATAGATGCAGTTGACGCATGAGCACAACAGTTTCCCTGTTTAAAGCGGTATTAGTCCGTTTTCATTGTTATCCGCATTAGTACACACATAAGCAAGCTTCACTAACCCGCGTGTTCATGTGGTGCGTATTAGTTATTCACAGATTACGTTTAATAACTTGTTAATGAGTTAAACGAGCGGATTGCCTCCGAGCAGTCTCTTTCTTACGAGACCTTGCTCCATCAATCCCCTCTCTGATGGCATTTTGAGCCATCACAAAATTACCCATCCCTTCCCAGATGACAACTTTAGCATATCTCAGTTTTCTTCTTTTTCTCTCATTTCATCAGTTACTTCTTTTCCTTGTAAATCTTTCATCTTTTTGTATAGTTTTCCTTTCATTTCTTCTAACTAAATTTCTTCATATTCTCTCTTTCGTTTCTTTCCTCTCCCTTCTTTTTCTAAATGTATTCTTCCCTTTCCCTTGCTTTTGCAACATTTACATGTGATCATTACTGTCATTACTATTGTTATTATCACAACTACTGGTAAGATTATTCGACCTAGAAAACTTTTCCCAAAATTAGTAAACCAATTCCCTATTGATGTTATACTCTTTGTTAATTTTCCCCATACACTGTCAACCTCCAGTTGGGTCAAGTCATTATGCATTCTTGTAATATTTCTAATATACCCTTTAATTTCCTTACTTTTGTCCGTAATATAAGTGCAGCAATGTTGAATTTTCAGCATACCACAGACTCCGCCCTCTTTTGCCAATAAAATATCAAGAGCAAGACGATTTTGTAAAACCATAGACCTTATTGCAACCATTTCTGTGTTAATCATTAAGAATCCACCTGCAGTATCTGTGGAAAGACGATCAACTATAGTTGATAATTTGCAAATTTTACGCAAATTTAGAATGACTTCAACTGAGGGTATCAATGCACTAAATATATCACCTACTATTTCAGAAAAACTAGCTCTTCTTCTCCGTGTTAGTCCATTAGAATTTCATTGTTCCATTGATTCTGTCCACATGGTAGATGTTTGGAAAAACTATTCCAAAATAACAGCTCCTGTACCATCTTGCAGGTAACCTATAATAGGCATTATTCCCACATACATAATAAATTCCTGGAAATACAGGGTAATTTCCCCCTTTTAGTCCCCACCCTCCTGGAATTAGGAAGCTGTGTTCACACTCACTGGAACCAATGAAATTGTTATTATAATCTGTTTTTTACCTATGGAGGCAGAATTTTCCTCTTTTCACAAAGTCTAGGGACATCGCAGCATGAGCTTCGCCTTTTGCATAAATTTCCTCTTTCTCAGCCCATGGAAGTACATGGGATTTCTGTTCAGCAGCTTTCTTTGTTAAATCCTGTCTCCTTTCTTCTACTAAATTCAAAAACTCTTTTTCTTCTTCACGTAATATACATGTTAGATTATTCTTGTGTCCCTGAGCTACATCTATTGAACTCATCGTTAAGAAGAATTTGCCCATGAACTGTGCATTTTTACTACTAACTACTGGATTCATATTCTTTCTAATAGGTAATTCTGAAAACACTACATCTAAGTTTGAATAAAAATACTGAAGTTTCTCTGTTACGTAAAACAAACTTGATAAAACACTACATGCTACACCATATGTCAGAGGTATATGGTGATACGCCACCCCTTCTGACACTGATGAGGGTAACTTCATACAAACATAACAATTACTAATTTCCATTGTATTAACATATTGAAATAACAATTTGGTAAACACATTTAAAGACGAATCATTGTCTGATTCATTATGATAGTTTATCTCATCTTCTACCCCTATTTCTAATTTAGTTCCCTTTATTCTATCTACCTTTTCATTAGTAATTGTACTATTCTTGTTACTTGTTTCCATTAACAAAGGTACTCCTACTGTTAGGAATAACCATACTAATACTATTAATAAAATACTACATAAGCAAAATCTTAAGCATTTTCTTTTAAAACTTCGTTTCGGTCTTTCAGTGTCTTCAATTTCTGCCATCTTTTAATCAGAGAAAATTTTCTTCTCTCTTTCTTTGTCTAATATTCTCTTAAAATCCAATCTCTTTATTTTAAGGAGGTCTTAATTTGCTTTCATCAATCTGTGCAACATGTACTCTTTCTGCTTCTTCACATAAATCTAAGGTTTCAAATTCTTCAAGAATAACATAGGTCCACCCAGGGCCTTGTATTTTCTGTTCAGAGTTCTCAATCTTGGGCTTCTTCTTGTAAGTTTTACTAATGTTTGTTTAGATTGTGTCTGTCTCGTAATCTCATTTACTTGCTCTGGTTTCTTTTCTGGTCTTCTTAGATGATATTTTAGTCTCTTAACTCCTACAGGCCAATTGTCTCCTTTTCTAACTCTTTTGACCTGAACTGCACTTTCTCCTTCTCCGTCTCCTTCTAAAGTTCTTTTATTTTCACTTAATCTGGGCACAATCTGTTCTTGTTCCTCTTCTCGTTCTGAATGTCTTTGTTCTGTATTTTCTGTATTTGGATTTTCCTCTACTTGCACCTGTTCAGGTCTTATTACAGTTTGTTCTTCTCCACCCTGAACTTGTTCTTCTAGATCTATCTGATCCTGTTCAGGTGTTATTTCAACTTGTTCTTCTTCTGCCTGAACTTGTTCTTCTAGATCTACTTTTCCCTGCTCAGGTTTCTGAATGGCTTTGTTTATTTCTACCTGAGTGTGTTCTTCTTTCCCTGACTTTTCCTCTCTACCTTCCTGTCTTCTTAATTCAGTTCTTCTTCTTGTTTCAACAACAGCATCAGGTATTTCAATCACTGGTATCCACTCTTCCTGACTTGTACTTGGCTGTTCGTCATATAGTTGTCTTCCAGAATATATTACTCTAGATTCTTCAGCGTCACAGCTTTCAACTTCTGACGTCTCAGCTTGTTCAGTCAGTGGCTGCTCTTGTTGTTCAGATGGACTCGGAACTCTTCTGGTATGACTAGCATGAATCCAATTGGGTAAACCTGCACACTTCACTGCTGTGGTAGTGACTAGTATGACTTGACGTGGTTTATCCCACCTGGGTGCTAGACACGACTTCCTTGCGTGTTTCTTCACTAACACCCAATCTCCAGGATTCAAATCATGCGCTGGGTCTGGGTGTCTTTCAACTGCGTCTTCTCCAACCTGATGAGAGACAGAATGCACCATTTCAGCCAATCCTTTGCAATAGTCCAATACCAGATCATCAGTTATATTCATCAATTTATTAGCAGGAATATATGCTTGTCTCATTGCTCTTCCCATGAGTACCTCGTGTGGACTGAATCCCGTTTTTCTGTCAGGAATACTTCTGAGACCCATCAGTACAAGAGGCAATGCATCTGGCCATTTCAGCATTATGGATGCGCACACCTTCCCTAATCTTGATTTGATTGTGCCATTAAGCTGTTCCACTATTCCAGAAGCCTCTGGATGATAAGCACAGTGCAGTTTTTGTTCAATGTTAAATGCAGCACAGATTAATCGAATTATCTCATTATTAAAATGAGGTCCTCTATCTGATTCCAAAGTGACTGGAAAACCGAAACGAGGAACTAACTCCCTCAATAGCAGTTTAGCAACTGTGAGACTGTCATTTCTTCTAGTTGGGTATGCCTCTACCCATCTTGAGAACAGGCACACTATGACAAGTACATATTTCAGTCCATTGCAAGGAGGCAACTCAATTAAATCTAACTGCAATCTGGTGAAGGGTCCTTCTGCCTTTCCAATCTTCCCCCAACTAACCATTGTCTTCCTGCCTGGGTTCTGCTGCTGACAGATTAAGCATCTTTGGCAAAGGCTCTCTGCGACTACCCTAAACTTTGGATTGTACCAACTTTGTCTGAATAATCTGATCATTGAATCCCTGCCAATGTGTGTTGTCCCATGGTATACTCTTGCCATTTGAGATAGTAGACAGTCTGGCATGACTGGTCTGCCATCTAAGTACACCTACACTTCATCTTCTGTCCTTCTTTGTACAACTTGATTTTATCCAAATCTCCTTTTCTTTTTCCTCAACTTCTTCCTGTAACTGTCTGACCTCATCCCATGTTTCTGGAGCTGAGAAAAACATAAGTTGGCAGCTGGTTTCACCCATTTCAATTTTTCTATTAATTGACATTGTATTTCTTGCACAGTATCGAGCAATTTGGTCGGCATATCTATTACCGGACGCCACATAGTCATTTTCTGACTGATGTGCAGCGCATTTAACAACTGCTACTTCTTTTGGCAATTGTAATGCTTCCAACAAATATTTTAAATTTTTACTGTTTCTGATAGGAGATCCTGAAGAAGTCAGAAATCCCCTCTGCATCCAGAGTTGGCCAAAATCATGCACAACCCCGAAACCATATTGACTGTCCGTAAATATGGTTATTCTCCAATTTTTCCCAATTTTGCATGCCTTTGTTAAGGCCACCAATTCGGCTACTTGTGCAGATTTGACTCTCGGTAAACAGGATGCTTCAACTACCCCTGTCATTTTACATACAGCATATGCAGCACTTAATCCTCCTCCTTCAGTTCTTAAACAAGACCCATCCACGAATAATTCATGATCAGATTCCTTCAATGGTGTTTCTTTTATGTCTGGGTGGGGCTTAGTACACAATTCGGTCACATCCAGACAATCATGATCAATCTCATCTTTCACTTCTTCACAACATGGATCTGGCAATAACGTGGCAGGATTCATTATCGTACATCTTATCACTGTCACATTTTCTGCTCCCAGAATTACCCTTTCATACTTAGTCAGCCGACTGGGAGTGAGATGTTGTGTTCTTGTCAAAAGAATCTCAACTGAGTATGGAACATAGACTTTTACCGAATGTCCCATCACTATGGACTCACTTTGCTCCAGACTCATACAAGTAGCAGCTACTGCTTTTAAGCAGCCAGGTAAGGCTGAGGCCACTGGATCCAAAGTGGCAGACAAATACGCCACTGGACGTCGGCTCAGTCCATGTCTCTCTGTTAAAACTGAAAGTGCACAATTTTCTCTCTCACAATAAAACAATGCAAAATCTTTTGAATAATCAGGCATGCCCAAGGCTGGGGCCTCACATGAACAATTTCGTAGTTTCACAAAGGCTTCCAAACATTCATCATTCCAATCGATGGGATCTTTCGCTCTTTTCCGAGTTAATTGTATCAATGGCTTTGCTAACATGGAGAAGCTATTGCTCCACTGCCTACAGTACCCAACCACTCCCAGAAACATTCTCATCTCCTTTTGTGTCTGAGGTAGCTGCATTTCTTTGATTATTTTTATTCTTTCCGGTGTCACTTTTCTAACTCCTCTTTCTATTTTATGCCCTAAATATCTAACTTCTTGTTGACAGAACTGCAATTTTTCTGGAGACACCTTGTGTCCTCCTTCGGCCAAATGGTTCAGTAATGCAATTGTGTCAGTGACACAATCTTCTCGTGTTTTTGATGCCACCAATAGGTCATCAATATACTGAACCAGAACTGATTTCCCGGGCATAATCAATGACTCCAGACACTTCTTCAGTATCTGATTGAAAATTGAGGGACTCTCTGTGTACCCTTGAGGAACTCGGCACCATGCCAAAATACGATCCTCAAACCGGAAGGCGAAAAGATACTGGCTGTCTGGGTGCAAAGGAATAGAAAAGAATGCTTGGCACAAATCAATTACTGTAAACCAACCTGCTTTCCAGGGTATCTGATAAAGGATCACTGCTGGATTTGGCACTACAGGGCAACAAGGCACTACAATTTTATTTATTTTTCGCAAATCTTGCACTATCCTGTATTTTCCGCTAGGCTTTTTAAGTCCCATGATTGGTGAATTACAAGGACTACTCATTATCTCTTTTAAAATGCCTTGTTTAATCATTCGGTCAATTTCTGGAGCAATTCCTGCTTTCACTTCTGGACTCATTTTGTACTGTTGTGTGTTTGGGAAAGCTGCACCTTCTTTCACCGTCACTTTAACTGGATCTACATTTAACATTAGCCCAATATCCTTTCCAGTAAAATCCCACACTTCTGTATTTACTGTAGTTCTCAACTCTTCAGGCAATTCACTCTCAGTTATCAATGAAAACATCTCGTCTACTTCTGTACCTTGCTTAGCTAACATCATTTTGTAGATGACATCTTCGTCAGGGGTTTGGAAAGCGACACCATCTGGTGTACAATAGATTGTGCAGTTCATCTTGCACAATAGATCTCTTCCCAACAGATTTACTGGACTGGAATCGCAAACTACAAACCGATGCATATCTTTAAAATTTCCGATATGTACCTCCATTGGTTTTGTGATTGGGGTTCTAATCTGTTGATTTGACACTCCTACAACTTGTATATGATTCTCCCGAGAGGGGTAGGTTTGGGATGTCTGCTGTTCTCACAGTAGACCGGGTAGCACCAGTATCCAATAGAAAAGTGATATCATTACCTTCCACTTTCCCATCAATAAATGGACCTGTCTGATCTACCGGCAAGGATGCGCCAAGCACGCACTCCTCTTCCTCCCCCTCAGGCATCGTCATTGCACATAGTCTGAATTTTCTTCATCATTCTGCGAAAAATATTGTGTAACCACTCTGTTATTCTTACCACTTTCTCCGTGAAATCCGGTGTTCGCACTGTATTTTTGATGACTCACAAAGTTTGGCATAGGTGCTGGTGGCACCTGATACTGTGGAGTAACTTCCTGCTGCAGCTGATTCATAAGTACTTCATTCTGCATCTGTGGAATTAAATGTATTATTCTGAATACTCTTACACTCGTTCTTCCAATGTCCAAGCTTTCCGCACGCATGACAAGGAAACTTCTTCTTCGCTTCCTCTCTATTCATTCGTCCTCTTAATTTACCACCATTCGCCGCTTGATCATTCTGACTCTGTTCTTTTATCTGATTATCAGTCTGGGTATTTACTTTATTCTCCTGCTGTTCTGCCAATTTTACTTGTGCCCACATCATTTTCTCTTTTAGCTTCCTACGTCTTGCCTCAATATCATCGCCACAATACTTTGCATATTTCAGAATTTCATCAATCGACTTACTCTGCCAGCACAACATGTGCTGTTGAATCATCTGACTAATCTCCGGTTTCAGACCATACACAAACCGATACACAAAATGTCCCATATCCTTATCACCAATGTTCTCAAAACCACTATACTGCTTAAACACTTGTAGTAACCGTTCATAATATGCATGTACGGACTCATTTGGCCCTTGGGTTGTTCTATCTATTTTTACCCAATCTGTTTCTTTAGGAGGGATTTTCCCTTTCAGGTAAGTAATTACTTGGTGATATTTCTTCATCACCTCTTCTGAGGGTGCTCCTGTCTTTGCGTCTCTAGCATACTCCTCACTTGGCCAATCAACTGTGATCTTACACTCTGTCCACAAATCAGCAGGTACTACAATATCAAATAATCCATCCAGATCCTTCAACAAAACCTTTGAAACCTTCACAAACCTTTCCACCTGTTTATACCATTCAACTGGCTTTTCTCTTAATCTGGGAAAATCATTCGTAAAGGACAAAATATCCTGTCTACTCCAAAGGACACGAACATATCCCCCACCAGGAACTTCTCTCATTGGACACAATTTCTCAACCTTATCTGATTCTCTCACTGGAAATACAGATGATGCTTCTCTTGCTTGCACTTCCTCTTTCTTTCTTATCCACCTAATTCTCCATTTGTCAATGTCCCATTTTCGTAAAATATTCACCAACTCTATTATCTGTAGTCTCTTACCAGAAGCATTTACACTTTCTAAATCTTTGTCAGTAAAATCCACTCGATAGGGTTTTTGCAATAGTTTCGATTTCCCTATATCTATTCCAATCTCTGAGGCAACTTCCGTTAATTTCTCATGAAATACTCTTGCTCTTCTAGTTATACTCTTACATAAGAATGATAACTCTTCATCATTATAAACATTCAATCTTTCTATGCTCACATTGCCAGTTATCATTTCTTCCAATTCTACTTTCAATTTACTGATATCCAAAATCTTTGGCTGTGGGGTTCGATTGTCTATTTCCTGTGCCCATCTCTCTATATCTTCAGGGATAACTACTGTTGAACTTCCAGTTCCTATAGGAACCAAAGATCTCTTGTCTCTTAAATTTGCAGGTACAATTCTCTTCGGAGTTTCAGTTAAAGGTTCTACATTTGGGAGATCCATTAATGAAATTACTGATTCACTTTCACTAGTCTGATGATCAGTAATTATTACTTCTCTTCTGGGACTTGTTAATGGAATTGTCACAGTTTGAGGTTTCTGACAAGTCTTTTTATCTCCATATAATGGGATTACCGGACCAATAGTCACCAGTACTGTCATAGCTTCAGCATTTAAATTCAATTGGCTTACTTTTTGTACTAATTCTTCTCTAGTTTTATTTAAAGCTTCTCTCTCATTATCCTCGAACACCCTATTAAGTGATACATCATGTAAGATTTGTGGGGTTAAAGACATTCCTATCACTGGTGCACTCGGGGTAACCTTGCTAGGTGCTTCTTGATATGGTGGAGGGTTTTTAATCAAAATATCCTCTAACAGCTCATCATCTGATTCACCATAACGCTGTCGTATTCATGTGTTTCGTGTTTTCCTTACACTTTCCTCCTGATTGTTCTTCAGCCATTAATACTGGATATAAACCCTCGGTCACCACAGCTCTCCTCCAACATTTCATTTGATCTCCACTTGACTCATACAGATATCTAGGTAGAAACCCTCTAAATCTCCGACCACTTCTGTATTTTTCACGATCAAATGCCTCAATTTCCCATTCTTCCAAAGCTTCATACTGTGTCATTCTAGGATTAGGTTCTAACATATTCATTCTATCGCTCAAATTCTGAAGTACCTTCAAATTGAAAGTACCATGCTCCAGAAAAGCCAAAACACCATCACCTTTAGTATATTCCACCCAATTCTCCAACCATACACACGTGTGATATCCTTTTTCCATCATCATAAATGAAGCAGGTGTTTTGGGTGGCGGAATAGGAATTCCCTCTCTAGTCATTACAGGCTTGTCTTTCTTAAAGATATTTTTAATTTTCTTCATAAATGTCATTTTCTTTGGTCTTCCAAACATTTCAGAGGTTCGATATAGGAAAGAGTCTTCCGTATATCTTCTAGCTCTATTACCTACGTCGTGTCCTATGTCAGCACGACTCACACCCGCAGTCAAATCAGGACTCAACATACAATTCCTTTTCGACCAATCGTAGCGCGGCTCTTATCTATCAACCAATTAGACTCAGGCTCACACTCGTGTTCTGACCAATGCCAGCGCGACCTTTTGTGACATCAGTATTACTCCTCACTACTGACCCCTCCTTTACAATCTGCTTCTGTTTCACGCCCACTGTTTCAACCAATCCCAGCGCGGTTCTCTGTGACGTCAGTATAACTCCGGCGACTGACCCTCCCTTCACAAGGTAATACGATAACTTATTTCTTAATACTTTTCGTTAAATTCTTCGTTAATAACAACATAAAAACATTCGCTACTCTGTCTGTTCCACTAAACAAAGGATAGATTTCAATTTATCCTTGAGTTTCAGAATTTACTCTTCTTCTACTGCGAGTAAAAGCCCTGTTTAGTCTTCATTCAAACTCAGGAGAACATGTTACTTCTCCAGTGTCACCCGTATTGGGAAATGAGACCAAAGTTTCACCAGCGAACCCCTTTCGCTATCATCCGCACTCTACTTTTATACGAAATAGTCCCCAGTTTAATACTGCCAGCCCTGCGTAGCTTCTCAGTATTATTCCAAAAGACAAGTAACCTCACTGCAGTGTGGCTTCTGTCACCACCCACTATTCATTTCCCGGGATTCTGGACAACATAAAACAAGACGCTAACTCTTTTTTTAAACATACATCAATAATCAATAATCAATATTTATCACCAAACTAGTCAATAATAACCATAGCTCTGCTACCAGAAAACTGATCCAGCGGTGAATCAACAACAGATACTCCACTACCATACACTCACCTGGGCCCATAAAACACACACATTGCATAAACCGCTGGACTGGTTAAAGTTTTATATTTGTACTTCACAATATTTAGGATTAGTTATTTGATTTTCCTAACTAACCTTTCACTGATCAAAAAGTTCTTTCCTCTGGTCGATGGACCATTAGTTGAACTAGTTGATGGTGATAATTAACTTAACCCTTAACTATTCTTTTTATTTGAAGAAAATGATCACAGACTCAGGAAGTTTTAAATTCTTTATCTAAATTAAATGCATGTGAACCATTTCAAAAATACAGTGCAGTCACCCTCATTCTTAGGAGAGAAATTCAATTGATTAAACATCAAACATATACTTCGGACTCATACAATAATTAATGCTCAGAAAGGAAGAGGACAGAGAGAAAAGAACATTTACAAATAACGTGAAATTATAATTACCAAGAATGGTGTGAAAGACCAACCCCCTGGCCAAAGGGCTGGTAAGGGTCCCCAGGATAGGTCAGGAGACAAAGACTTCAGGACAGGATTCAAGACAGGATAGATGACCTCTCTAGAATACCGACGGATTGCGTAGCACCCCTCTCTGACACTCTCTTCCTCCTCGAGATTCTTCCGCGATCTTCTGATCTAACCCAATTAAGTTAGGATAGAAAGTTCTTCTTCAGCGCCTGCATTCGAATCTTCATCAGCACCTCACAGCATCTCTCCCAGCATCCCGACTCTAAGACAGCATCCCGAGCTCTGCGTCACCTTCTTCATCGTCTCAGTCTGTCGGTCCCGTCTAAATAACTAACTAAAGCTACCCTAATTATACCTTCATTACCTCATGTTCCACCCACTAAAGTTACAATATCGTAAAAATACGAAATCTAATTGGTCAGGCAAGGGGGAATGATCATCACACCAAGCTTACATGTCACTTTATTCTTTTAAACCATTGTTCGCAAACCAATCCCCTTAATTTTTATTCAAAACTTTATTCCCATCCACTACATGTATCCAACTTGCAACATTTATGACACTACGAAGAATAGAACATCACATTGCTGAACTTTTCACCATCCGTTCCCAGTGTATTGGCACTCCAGTTTGGCTTCCATTCAAGTGCTCCGTCATTGACCTTCATAGCTTCACTCAATAGGCATGCGCAGGCTTTGCGTCATTTCATCTAGTCTGGTTATACAAGAGAGGCCCAAATGCGCACTAATAATAAAGTCAAAAGGCAAATGTTATTTTAACAAAATAAATGGTCTCACTGTATGCCTCCCACCTCTATTCTATTCCCGTTCTCTTATTATTACTTTCCCCGCATTAGCATTAGTAAAATAGCCTGTTTTAGTTTCAGCTAAGCAGATGCCATGCACGCGAGTCTTCAGGACTCCATTTTAGTGTCTTCTGCTCATGCGCTAGAATTTCCCTCCAAGCGTTAGCTCGTCATATTGCGTAGATGCAGTTGATGCATGCGCACAACAGTTTCCCCGTTTAAAGCGGTATTAGTCCGTTTTCATTGTTATCCGCATTAGAACACACATAAGCAAGCTTCACTAACCCGCGTGTTCATGTGGTGCGTATTAGTTATTCACAGATTACGTTTAATAACTTGTTAATGAGTTAAACGAGCGGATTGCCTCCGAGCAAAATGAGCGTACTGGGAACATTATACTGACCTTTCATTCATGCCACTTTCATAATACTCAAAGTTTCTGTAACAGTGGAAAACTCGACTAGTTCAAATAATTAATACACAGAATTGGTCCTGTAAAAAAGTATTTTTGAAGCAGGCCTATGTATACAGCTTTGCAGTAGAGGTGGGGTACAGAACCGAGAAAAGTTAAACAGTCAGGGGTTTCAGTTGCTGTATTGTAAATTTGGCAACAGAGTGAAGATGTTTTTTAAAACTTTGAAAACTTCAAGAGGTTGCAATGTTTTACAAAAAAGGCAGCTGGATCAAACGCCCCCCACTCCCAAAATTAGGAGGTGAGTCAAGAAATTCTTGTTCTGTTGGCAAATATCCCTAAAACCTTTTTGAATTTAATTTAACCGAAAAACGAAATTTTTACATAGGGCATGCGTTTTGGGGCAGATGTACAATTTTTTCCCGTAGCGCACTGCAGCAGCCACAAATGCTGCGCTGCTCCACGTGAAAAGGAGAGAGGAGCAGAGCACCCGAGTGACTAAAATAAGGCACTCTCCTCCCCTCTCACTAGTGCCGGCACTGAAATCAGCTGCCGTGTGACATGGAGACACCTTTGTGCAGGGGCGGCTCCTCCGCTGTGGCGGGGGGGGGCATCGCCCCTCCACCCCCTGCCAGCCCCCTCCAAAACAAGGAAAAGAAAACAGTAATGAAACGGGTTTAAATCCCGTTTTATTATTGGTTTTTTTATATTCCTTGTGCCAAGCCTTGGGGACGGGGCCACAGTGACGAAAGGCACTGAGGAGAGTGGTAGTGCACTCCTTTCCCTGCACATGATGATTTGGCCGGCCAGCTCAGGCAGGCAAAACCGCCTTGTGCAATGAAAACTCTCTCCAACCCAGCAACGCAGCTGGGCTGGAGAGAGCAGGCACAGACTCCCCGTCTTCCCTGGAGTACAAATCGAGGGCGCTCAGGTCAATCCTGAAGCTGCTCTCATGCACAGAGCAGGCTGGGAACCTGTGCCTTATTGCAGGGAAGAGGAGAGCAGCAGAAGAGCAAGGCACGATGGTGGAGGGCAGTAGGTAAGTTATTTGTTTTATTGTTTACATTGTCTCCCTCGTCCCCCGTTCCACCCCTGTACCCCTCTTGCCGCCCCACCTCTTTTACCTGATACGAGCCACTCCTGCCTTTGCGCCATGGTGCAAGGGTGTCTCCGTCAGTCTAGCATAGGTTTTGTACTGGAAGGAACCCTTCCAGTACAAAATACTACGAACAGACTCACTTTAACCATTTTTCCATTTTGTATGTGTGCTGTAAAGTGCAGCACACATGCAAAGTTGGAAAAGGAAGGAGAAATGAAAGCATTTTGTAGTACATGTTACTGTTCTAGTCTTTCACAGAATGTAATGTCTTCATGAGAATGTATATCAAAAAGGGGGGGACAGAGGGCTTAATCAAGAGGTCCAGCGTACTTGCCCTATCAGAGTGAACGCAAAAAAGAGGTACGCAGTTCCTCAGTATGCAGGTAGTGTCCCAGGCACCCAAAAAAGGAGGGGAATTCCTCCTTTTGGAACTGAGGCCCTCACACACCCAGCAAGCTAGGTGTCATGCTTCATCATATGGGTCTGCTCCTCGTCGGGTCGGCGCTGCAATACCCGACGGGCACCCATAGAGGGGCTCTTTGCCGGAGATCTTTTGTTCCTGCCGTAAGGGTGCCGTGGGTGTAAGGGACCTAGTGTGAGTGTAGATGTGCTGGAAGTGAATATAAAACAAGAGGGGATTCCTATGAGAGCAAATTTTATTCTAAATGGATCCCTACTTGATTAAAAATAGTGAGGAGAGGCGACTAACAAGCTACCAGGGTTCAAGAGGCGCTCTACTCCTTGATGGTCGACATGTTTCACGCCTGTGGCGTTTCTTCAGGACCGTGAGAAATGACTATCTACAGTGAAATGGGGTGTGCAACATGCCCCATAGCTAAAAATAAAACTTGTAATAGTGTGAGGATATTGCCTACTACTATAAGGATAAACAGGGTACTACCTGTTAGTACTGGGACAAACCTGCATTTAAGGATAATGGAAAACAACACTTGGTTATAAATCTAAAGGTAGATTGCCCAACAAGGTGCAAACCGCATTGTGAAACAAGGAAAACAGGGGGGGGGGGAGGGAGGTGCCCCCTGTAATTGTTCAGTAAAAGGCACAATGTGAGCGGTAACAAGAATGATAATTCATAAACCGCACCACCTCTTTTACCTGATACGAGCCACTCCTGCCTTTGCGCCATGGTGCAAGGGTGTCTCCGTCAGTCTAGCATAGGTTTTGTACTGGAAGGAACCCTTCCAGTACAAAATACTATGAACAGACTCACTTTAACCATTTTTCCATTTTGTATGTGTGCTGTAAAGTGCAGCACACATGCAAAGTTGGAAAAGGAAGGAGAAATGAAAGCATTTTGTAGTACATGTTACTGTTCTAGTCTTTCACAGAATGTAATGTCTTCATGAGAATGTACCCACATTTCTAGTCTATGTTTGCTCTTGACTTAGCGTTCTGTTCCAAGGCTGTTACTCGCTGGGCTCCTGCTTGGAAGAGTCCGCTCTTGTCTTTCCCTCTGCGCTTCTAATAAAGGATCTCAAACGCATTTATCGTGTCTGCCGCTTATCTTCCACTACAACTTGGCGACGATTTCAAGCGGATCCCGTGTGCAGAGCAACACAATTTTGTTCTTTTCCTCTGGTTTTCCCTCTCCCACCAGAGCATCGTCCTACCTTCAGAGCCACTGACCCAGACTCCACGACAAGAGCGGACAGCTGCAGCAGCTCTTCTCAACTTGTTTCCTACATGCCGTGCAAATTTTAGAGAAGTCCGGAGTTTCCTCTGACGTATTGGACTCCTGATGACGTGTTGGCCTAGCCATTGCCGGTGACGCATCCTGCTTAGCAATGCTGACGTCCATCCTACGAACTTCTCCTAGCAACATCATCGCTGCCCTGACGCACTTCACCTTTCTCCCGCAACGTGAAACATCAGCACGCAACGTCGGGAAGCAAGACGCCAGCGTCAGCCCATCGGCGGCCATTTTCTTTGGCTCTTCCTTCGGTTACTATAGTAACCCAACGCGACGCTTCTCGCTGTCCGGAGGCTGCCAGGCACGTTTGGAATCACTCGGCGACATACACGCCTGCGGTATGTCCCTGTACTCCAGCCGCTCCACAGGTATTTAAAACATTTTCGTTTCTTCTCTGCGGCGATATACACGCCCGTATATCGCTCTGCCCAAGAGTCACTAAACTTAACTGCTCCTCACGGCGATATTCACGCCTCTAGTATATCGCGCTTACCACTTTGACTGCCACCTCCACAAGCCTTTTCGTCCTACCCCGCCTTTACAGGTGTACTGTCCTCGGCGATATACACGCCATTGTACATTATCTTACTCCTGTGCGCACTTCGCCAAAGACTTTACATTGTTTATATAGTTCATTGCATTTTCCGCTCTTTTGCACTTTCTAACAGTTGCTCCTACTGCCATTGGCTGCCACATCATGGCTTCTGCACATATATCGGTGGTTCTACCACCTCATTTTTTGGCGCAACCTGGCCCACCAAGTATTCCCTGGGAGGATTGGATCCTCATGTTTGAAAATTAGTTAGATGCATTAGATGGTCAGGATTTTTCAGCGAAGAGAAAGGAAGCCCTCCTTCTAAGCACTCTAGGCAAGGAGGGACAGCGAATATTCCGCTACCTTCCCCAAGCGCTTCAAGCAAACGGTCAAGCCTTGCCTGATGAGTATAAAGAGGCCATCTGCAGACTGGAAGTAAGGTATGCTAAAGAAGAAAACCTAGTCATGAACAGGTACAAATTCTACACTCAACATCAAAAGACTGGGGAGTCTATTGATGAATTTATTTCCAGGCTTAGAGAAATGTCCATCAAATGCAAATTCAGAGCAATGACAGACGAGCTGATTAGAGACCAGCTCATCGTCCAGTGCAACAACAAAAAAATACAAGAGCGACTATGGGCAGCTAAGAATCCCAATCTCAAGACAGCTATAGATCTAGCTAAAGTTGTGGAGCAGTCGGAAGGCTGCATGAAGGAACTTGAAAAGAGAACTCTCAACCATGATGTGAATGAAGTTTCCATCCAGGAGTCACGAGACATTGATCAGTGCGAGGATGACCCAAGCATCATTGCCGCCATTAAAAATAGGGGGAAGTTTCAGAAGAAACCCTTCAACCCCAGGCCTACGAGTGTTAAAATGTGCAATAAGTGTGGGAGTGCAGCACACACCTCAGACTCTAATTTTTGTTTTGCTTCCAAACAGGAATGTTTAAAATGTGGTCGCATGGGGCATTACGCCTGTGTGTGTAGAAGCAAATTTCGCTCAAATGTTGCCAGTGTTCAGAATACCGTAGAAGTCGATGACAGTGATAATGATAACATTTTAGTCATTCAGTCTGATGAGGCCTCACAAGAGGATGACAAGAGAAGGAACAGACCTAAGGCTATGTTTTCGATCAATGTGCAAGAAGTATTTCTGATGGTTGATACTGGCTCAAAGTTCACCATCATCCCAAAATATCTGTTTCATGAGAAGTGGGATACTAGGCAGCTCTTCCCAAAAGACATTTCTCCGGGTGGTTACCAAGGGAGTCAATAGACATTCTAGGATATTTCGAAGCACACATCACCTTCTCTCACAGAAACATCCAAGGGAAAGTTTATGTGGCAGAACATGGTCCAGCCATTCTTGGGTGGGTGCACCAATATGATTTGCGCATCGTTGTCAATCCAAGGGTGCCCATGCAAGTCATGGTCATTGAAGATGCGGGCTTAGACGACATCCTCAGGGAAGCCAGCAAAGTTTTCAGGGAAGAGCTTGGCCAGCTCAAGGATTATGTACATTGCATACTCATCAAGAAGGACTCCGTCCCTGTCCAACATAAAGTTAGGCGTGTGCCCATAGTAGTCAAGGAGGAAGTGAAAGGTCTTATCAAAGAAATGCTCACGGCGGGAGTCATTGAGCCTGTAGAAGCTTCCCCATGGATTTCTACCATCGTTATCACAAAAAAAGCTGATTGCAAGTTGAGATTCTGTGTCGACTTGAGATCTTTAAACCAGTGTGTAGTAGCCGACACATTTCCCCTCCCCAATTTCACTGAGCTAGTCACCACCCACAAGGGCACCAGGGTCTTCTCCAAACTTGACCTCAGAAGTGCGTACCATCAAATAAACTTGCACAAAGATTCCAAACACCTCACTGCATTTATCACCCCAGAGGGCACTTACCAGTTCACACGCCTGCCTTTTGGCCTTAATTCGGCCACCAGCGTTTTTCAACGCATGGTCACCAGCATCTTCAAAGGGGTGGGAAACTCCATCTACTTCCAAGATGACATCTTAGTATACGGCCAGTCAGTAGAACAACACAACACTACCCTCAAAATAGTCTTAGAGAGGTTATCTGAAGCAGGGCTTACCCTCCGTAAAGATAAGTGTAAGTTTCTTGTCGATCAGATCGACTACCAGGGATACACTATCAATGCTTCAGGTGTTAAACCCAAGAGAGACTTGTGCAATGCCATTGATCAGGCCCCACCTCCTACTGACAAAGATCAGCTGCGTTCCTTCATGGGTCTCATAGAATATTATTCGAAATTTGTTAAGAACTTGTCTGACAAAACTGTATGTATGTGTTCCTTGCTTAAGAAGGGTGTGCGTTTCGTTTGGGATGCCCAACACCAAGAGTGTTTTAATCTCATCAAGAAGGAGATTTGTAATGCCAATGTCCTAGCCCCCTTTGATGTCAACAAAAAATCCATTCTTACAGTGGATGCCAGCGCCATGGGCTTGGGGGCAATGTTATCCCAATGCAAGAACGGGTCCGAGAGAACCGTAGCCTTTGCCTCCAGGACATTAACCGATGCCAAAAAGAACTATTCGGTCATCGAAAGGGAGGCACTGGCTGCGTCTTGGGCCGTAGAATACTTTCGGACCTACTTGTGGGGTACTAAATTCCTCCTCAGAACTGATCACAAGCCCTTGATCAAAGTCCTCTCCCCTGGGGGTACCGGGAAAGGGTCCACGAGACTCGCCAAATTAGCATCCAAACTCCAAGAGTTCCAATATCAGGTGGAGTACATTCAAGGGTGGAGGAACATCCAAGCCGACTGCCTCTCCAGAATGTCACTTCGTTGGCGGTCTGTTCTTGATCCCTGCACCTCTGAATTTGATGATGACATTGCTGTGGCTTCCATAGAGGATGCGGTCTTTGTGGGCGAAGGTGTGTTTGATGCCAGTGATTGGGAGCGTGAGATGATGAATGACCACACCTTACAGGAAGTAGCCAAACTGTTAAAGTCCAGTCATAGAAGAGAAAGTTGCCTCCCAGTCTCTGTCCCTCCCTATGTTAAGAACATTGATGAACTTTCACTAGGCAACAATAATGTCTTAGTCAAAGGAGAGAAATTTGTTCCCCCTTTGGCATCAGGAGGAAGCTCTTGGCCTTAGCTCATGAAGGTCATCTCGGCCAAACCCTCACACAACGTTGCCTTAAAAGTCATTTCTGGTGGCCTGGCCTAGATGCCCAAGTAGTGCAGTGGGTGGAAAACTGCCCAGTATGCAAAGAAGGTGAGAAGAGACTTAAGGTGGGTTGCAAGTCCAACAGCGCTCACATCCAGAATCCGGGTTTGCCCTGGCACAGCATTTGCTTGGATTTCATTGGCCCCATGGGGGAACTGCATGAGAAAGACAGGTTTGGCATTGTAGTAGTAGATGTTTTTTCCAAATGGCTTGTGGTGGAGTTCACTAATGACGTCACCACCGAGAGTACCATCAAGTTTTTGGGCAGGTTGTTCAGGGATGAGGGCATCCCCTCCGTCCTTATTACAGACAACGGCACTCAGTTAGTGTCGAGGGAGATTCAAACCTTCTTCAAGGATTGCAGACTCTCTCACCACCGCACCTCCCTCTATAACCCTCAGGGCAATGGTCTGTGTGAGAGGGCCAATAGAGTGGTGAAGGGGATCATTCAAATTGCCTCTGCTAATGGTTCAGTGGTGCGTAAGATAGTTAATGAGTTGCTCTGAGCCTACCGGACCACTCCCCTTGTGGACGGCGAGAGTTCGCCTTTTTTGTTGATGAGAGGCAGGGCCCCAGGATCGAAACTTGTTCCCTCGTGGATGAAACAGCTGGTCACCTTACAAGGAGGGTGGGGCACCCAACTTGAAACGGTGGATTTTCCCTGTCGCTTCAAGGTGGGTGACCAAGTCAAGATCAAGAGTGGCAGAGTGGGGAGAGGCCTTTTGAAATTTAAAGGTCCCTTCACTGTCAAAAAAGTTCTTGATCATTGCGTCATCCTAAACAATGGAGAGTGTTGGAATTTCAGGCGTGTTGCTCTATATCAAAGGGGCGATGTGAACACCAAACAAAGTAAGTCTGTCAGTTCTTTAAGCAGCAGTGGCTATGTCTTAGCCCAGAATCCCGAGGACGTTTCTCCTGCTGGGTTGCCGTGTGTGGCCCTCGGTGGGGGTGACTCCCTCATGCCTCAGGATTCCTCTTTGGACATTTCAGCCTCGGGTCCTGACGGCGCAAGTTCATCTCGCTCCCTCAGGTGCCGCAGACCACCAATGTATCTCAAAGACTTTATTTGTTAGGTTTTTTTTTTTTTCTCTTCTTTCTTTCCTCTTTACTACATTCACCTTGCTTTTGTTACCTTGCCTTTGGAAAGGGAGAAGATGTGTAGTACATGTTACTGTTCTAGTCTTTCACAGAATGTAATGTCTTCATGAGAATGTACCCACATTCCTATTCTATGTTTGCTCTTGACTTAGCGTTCTGTTCCAAGGCTGTTACTCACTTGGCTCCTGCTTGGAAGAGTCCGCTCTTGTCTTTCCCTCTGCACTTCTAATAAAGGATCTCAAACGCATTTATTGTGTCTGCCGCTTATCTTCCACTACACATTTCTCCTTCATTGCGCCTACTTGAAAAGGGTGCAGTTTTCTCATGCTAAACCCAATCTACTTTATTTAGTAAATTGGGTTTAGCGTGAGAAACCTTGGGTGGTTGCATGGGAACACCCCCTTGGCACAAAGTAATGCAAAGCAGCGCTATGTGCTGCTTTGCATTACTTATATGTTATTTCCAAAAGTAAATTGGGAAAAAAAGATTTTGCGCTGATTTGCGTCACTTTTGTGATGCAAACATGGTGCAAAATCTTAGTAAATGTCCCCCTTTGTGTCATTGAAAAGTTGCAGAGTTTGGCACCCCTGCAAAACTTTGCTGGAGGAATTATAATCTGGTATACCACTAGTAACAGTGTTGCTTGCTTGGCTCTGTGGAGATGAGGAAATAGTGGCTACTATGTGCCTACGATTTAACACTGAATGAATTAAATCTATCTTATACTACTCAAAAAGCGTTACACGCTAATGATAATTCAGTGCTGTAGCTAGTGATGACCCAGAACACAGGACCCTATTTACTTATAATATATGGCAACGTGAAGTACTAGTATAAAATCCTGTCTCTAATTTCCTATTTACAGTTGTGACGTCTCTCGTTACCTGTAATAAGAAAATGATATAGCTGCTCACCTCTAATATTATATTAACAGTTGAGTTGTGACATCATAAAGCCTGCTGCAGAACCAGCAGTGAAGATGAAAGGCATGTCAAGGAACATCACTGCAGCTGCAGTTTAAACAACGAAATCGAGAGTAGGTTTGTCATTCTCATGATTCGTTTTTTTTTCTAAAATGAATAATGATCAGCAGAAAGGACACATTTATTGCAATGTGTTTATATGTTGCACATACTCATTACAGGAAATAAAGAATATGTCTGTATGTTACTACTCATACATCACTACAGTCCTTTTTGCAATTTTAATTGTATTAAACTGATTCTAGCACTTTTTTTCAGCAAATTACTATAGGTCAGATGAACTAAGCATTTTAACAGTAGCAAACACTATGATTCAGTGTTTACGACCACTAAAATGCTTTTTTGAACATACTTAAGCCTTTTTAGGAGTCAGTGAAGTTTTACAGATTTCTAAAGTGGCTTTACAAATGGATACCGATTTAAAATTTGTGAGGAATGTGTTGTAGGTATTCCTTTCAAACTGTGAATGTATCAATGTTTTACAACGAAAATCGGGTAACAAAACAGTGAAACATTACTAACTCCTGAGTTGGGGTAGTAATACAGTCCTCTATGGCACCACTGCCAATTGTTACACAAACTTTGGAAAAAAAACGATTTTTTTTTTTTTTTAACCGCAGCCCTGATTCCATCAAGGAAAACAGGATGTATTAAAAAAAAGTTTTCTTTTTTGAGAGGCAATTGACTCGCTCCTCTATATAGTCACAGACCTCCTCAGTGAAATGCAACAATCTTATATTGCACAGCAGTGGGTACTTTATTCCATATATATTTAATAATTAATGTATACTTGTGAATAGCTTCCACCACTGGTATGAAGGGTGTTACTGCTAGCCAGTCACCCCTCACAAGAGTATATTTATGTATTCTGTTGGAAAATACAAACAAGCTCCAATGCAGACCCGAAGTAGTGAGTGATGGTAGATTCCCTGTGAAAGCAATGCAGGCAAGTTAATCTTTTAGCAGCAAGTTTAGCAGAAGCCAGGAGGGCATCATGGGTAGTTGAAGCATCTGGGGTTGAAGCTGCAAACTGTTCCAAAACATCAGTTCTCGAGAGGTGATTCCACAGCTACATGAGCTTCCAATCTAACTGCTGACTGATCCATGATCAGGGGGTGCAAATTGTGCTTACAAATACTGTTGCTGTGGAGTTACAAATCCTCCCGTCTGCTGCTGAATTGCGGTGAATGTTTACATGAAAATGGCAACTGTTCCTCTTACTCATCTTTTTAAAGGCATTACATAAGGGCACAGGTGGTAGAAACAAATCAGTACTGGAACAGATGGTCATTGCTGTACTGTTTTTGCAAAATCTGTTAACCTAGGGCTCCCTGTTTAACTTGGTCATACTTGATATAAACATAGTTTGCAGATGTTTGGCAGCTTCTTCGGCAGCTTCTCTTAGGATAACTCTTAGGTCAGAGCTTCAGTCATCTGTGACTGATGTGTCATTACAAGTTCACCTGGCTCTTTGGTGTGCCTGCCTCGCTCTTAATAGTATGGGTGCTACAGAATTTGCCCCAACACTAATTTTCTGTGGGGCTGGCACCTCTGGTCGCACTCAACATTTTGAGCAGAGGCAGCAACGAGGTGGATATTGCACAGCAACTGGTGAGTGTGCTTTCAAAAGCATTTTGAAGAAGTTGGCACTTATGTGCCTGTCTAGAGCCCATCTATAGTATAGCTCTTCCCTCAGCTGGAATCTTTCCAATATCTACATGACCCCACTGGCAGATCCCATCAGATCACACAACATCAGCATACTCTCCTATACAGACAACACCAAACTGATACGCTCACTGATTGACAAGACCCCCACAACAAAAAACAACTTTGCCACCTGTATGACTGGAGTAACCAACTGCCTCAAACTCAACATAGACAAAACTGAAGTGGTGATCTTCGGAAGAAAAGCCTCAGCTTGGGACTCCACCTGGTGGCCAACGGACCTCAGCCCCACCCCTATCACCATCGCCAGAAATCTTGGAAACATCTTGGACAACAAGCTCGACATGATGGCCCAAGTAAACTCAGTGACCTCCACTTGCTTTGACATCCTGAGGATACTGCATAGGATCTTAAAATGGCTACCTAAGAACACCAGGACTACAGTTACAAAAACCCTGATTACCAGCAGAATTGACTACAGCAATGTACTCTACACAGGAATTTCTAAGAAGCTGCTAAACAGGCTCCAAACCATGCAAAACGGCCCATCCTCAACCTACCCCTCCACACTCATATCACCCCACATGTCAGAGAAAACCATTGGCTCCCACCACAAACACACCCAGTTCAAACTCCTCACACACACATACCAAATGCCACACGACATGAGCCGTGGCTACCTCAACAGTTGTATAAACTTCCACTTACCTCCCAGACACCTCTGCTTAGCCAGACTATCACTAGCACACATATCCCACATCCACAGAGTGACAGCCGGAAGCCGCACTTTCTTGTACATCTCCTCCAAGGCATGGAACGATCCCCCACACCACATCAGGGCGTCTTCTTCACTTCTCGAGTTCCAAAAGAAGTTAAAGATCTAGCTTCCAATCGCTCCAAGGAGGCAGCTGCAGTTTCACCTGCAAAGCACCTAAATACCCTCAAGGGTGATTTGTGCGCTATACAAATATACATAAAATAATGTAACATAACAACAGTTACCCAGACTATGGTCTGCCTGCTCCCTGTAACAATGACTTTGCTTGTAAAGGCTATGTGAAAAGAACCAAGCCAACAGCAAGTCTCCAAGAGACAGTAGCACTGTTTTCAAGAGGATTAGCTAATAATGGTGTCAGAACTTGGATATTCACTCCCCCATCCAGCTATGCATTCCTCTAAGTGGTTCAAACACCCACTCCAGATATCTGTTTGTAACCTACAAGCCATTCATGCATTAATTGTACATGTTATGTTAGCGATGAAAGTTTTTGCTACTCTGCCCCCCTGAATATCTTATGCAGAGAATGAAAGATTGCACTGCTGCATTCTGTGAGAGACAGAAGTCTACTTTGCTTCTGCCATGCTGTACCTGTACTATGAGGAAACAATGTATGAACTACTGCTGCCTGATTTGCACAGGTCTTGTGATGGGGAAAGTTTCTGCTCTGCTGCCTCATTTGTACCTGTCCTCTGAAAGAGGGGAGCTTTCACTGTTCTACCCAAGGTGTACTGTTCTATGAAGAAACAGCGTTTCGACTGCTGCTGCCCCTTCCTATGAAAATACATGGCAGTTCACCTGGCTCTTCTGTATGCCCGCCTCGCTCTTGAGAGTATGGGTACTACAGAATTCACCCTAACACTAATTTTCTATGTGGCTGGCACCTGTGGTCGCTCTCAACATTTTGAACAGAGGCGGCAACAAGGTGGACATTGCACAGCACATGGTGAGTATGCTTTCAGACACATTTTGAAGCATAACCTGCCCTGTGAGACAGGGATTGTTTCACATATTTGAGGTGAGATACCAAGACCTATAGCCCTGAAGGAAGCATCTGTGTCAAACATGATGATTGAAGAAAGAATCAATGCCCATTGTTCCTCCCTTCCTCCCTTAATATTGTGGTAGGGAGACAACAGTAAAAAACATTTTTGGCTAACCCACACACAATTTTGGTGTATAGGTCTGACTGTTCAACAAAGGGAGAACATAAATGTTAACATAAGAGATATAACCTAACCCAAACTAGGGAACCCATAACAAGGAGAATCTACAACCAGTGAACAGTACTACTCTTGGATGCTTCTCTGTGCTAGATGTGGAACCCACTGGTAAAGCATGCAATATTAGCTAGGCGAGGGTTCATCATTTTCTGTGAGCCCATGAATGTATGAGAATTCCATAAGAGATTTCGTTGTTTCCCTCTAAGTTTACAGAGAGTGTATAACCATCCTTTGACTTATAACACTCCCTCTTTAGTGTGTTACCTAGCTGTGTAGCATTTGTCATGTATGTGTGAAAGAATGGTGTGATGTTTCTCCTCGTACTTGCACCTGTCCTTAATTTATTCTTTGTATTAGAAAAGATTGTTCTGCTGCTATCCAACTTGTATCTTTGTTGCGTTGTGAAGCTCAGTACAAAACTTCCCAATACATACAATACAAAATGATTTGCATTGACAATGCTTGCTTTAATGAATGATATGAATGTAAGACTGAACCCTCACAATATATGTAAGCAGACTTTGATTTCAAATTTACTTGTGAAAGAAGCATTATTCAAAATAGACTAGATGACTTTGTCAAATGTAAAAACATAGCTGACAAGTGGTTCCACGTCATGTACAACACCTTTGGTCAGTTCTGACTTATTACCCAACACCACTTTGCATACTGTGGTTTTAAGATCATGATGTTAGTGTTAAAAGCAAAACTACAAGCCCCACAGTACAACATGCTGTTGGCCGAAAAGTCAGAAATGACGGATGGTTTAATATGTTTTAGTGCCACTTTGCGACATCCAAAGTACAATTTTGTTCCTGACCTTCTGCCTTTTTTCTGCAGACAGTCAAGTGTTAAACTGCCAAGTAGGTGAGAGAGCAGAGTCAGCCTTTCAAATGCAGATGCCTGCATCTCACTGCCAATGGGTTACAATTGGCACAGCTTGGAAAAAGAAACCTGAATGCTGAAAAGCCATTATTTATCTCAACCACACTGGCAGCCGACACTGAGAAAGAAAAAACAATGCGCTGGTATTACTGAGCCCATCCTTAGCCAAGGGATTGGCATGATTTAGGAGTCGCACCTGCAACACCACAGTGATGTACCCAACCTTGAACAGGTGTATCACGTTCTGCAGTTGCTACCCGGCAAGAACCACCAGTGCCTGGCACATCTCTGAACCAAAGAACTCTGAGCTGGATCTTAGACCATTAATGCCGTATTATTCATCATTTTTCCCCTCTCAAAATGAATCAAGTAGCCGACTTAATAAATGTAACAAAATCAGGTTCTCCTACTGACCCCTGCCCTTCATCGATCATAAAAAACGCTATTTTCACCATTGCAAATCAATTGACTACAAATTTCAACACAATGGGGTCGATTCCGATGTCGCCAAACGTGCCTTCCCAATGCTATTCGTAGGCTTACCTTACGTCCGACTCGTATCCGGAGCTTTTTCCTACAAACTAGCAAGTACGATGTGTATAACAGGCAAATCTCCAACCGAATCGTCCGCTCCGATTCGTGCACTATGTCAGTAGCGAACAGGCTCAGGAAACACAGAAAGCGAGTCGTACGGAGGCGCAACCGAACCAATTTCCGGATACGCAAGTACGATGCGTCCCCAATACGCGTCGCACAGGGCGCCGGCTCCAGCACGTCACAGCATCCGGACGAGGCGTATGAATGAAAGCTCCGAGTCGCGCCAGAACACGATCAACGGGGACGAGACGGAGCAGCCATGTATCCAATCGCACATGTCTTCCCTATACTGTACGCCCATCATTACCGATGCGCACGACGCAGAAGGTAAGTTAGACACCTACCACACACCAAAATGTCACGAGTACACGAAAGGAAACACCACCATAGGGGGGTGGATGATTATCCCAAATAGCATATCCCACCCATAGGGGGGTGGATGCCTATCACTCCCATTATTGTCCACCCCAGAGGGGGGTGGATGCCTATCACCCACAGTATTGCCCACCCCATAGGGGGGTGGATGCCTATCACTACCAGCATATCCCACCCATAGGGGGGTGGATGCCTATCACCCACAGTATTGCCCACCCCATAGGGGGGTGGATGCCTATCACTCCCAGCATATCCCACCCATAGGGGGGTGGATGCCTATCACTCACAGTATTGTCCACCCCAGAGGGGGGTGGATGCCTATCACCCACAGTATTGCCCACCCCATAGGGGGGTGGATGCCTATCACTCACAGTATTGTCCACCCCAGAGGGGGGTGGATGCCTATCACTCACAGTATTGTCCACCCCATAGGGGGGTGGATGCCTTTCACTCCCAGCATATCCCACCCATAGGGGGTGGATGCCTATCACCCACAGTATTGTCCACCTCAGAGGGGGGTGGATGCCTATCACTCCCAGCATATCCCCCCCATAGGGGGGTGTATGCCTATCACCCACAGTATTGTCCAGCCCATAGGAGGGTGGACGCCTATCACACACAGTATTGTCCACCTCATAGGGGGGTGGATGCCTTTCACTCCCAGCATATCCCACCCATAGGGGGGTGGATGCCTATCACTCACAGTATTGTCTACCCCAGAGGGGGGTGGATGCCTATCACTCACAGTATTGTCCACCCCAGAGGGGGATGGATGCCTATCACTCACAGTTTTGCCCACCCCATAGGGGGGTGGATGCCTATCACTCACAGTATTGTCCACCCCAGAGGGGGGTGGATGCCTATCACTCACAGTATTGCCCACCCCATAGGGGGGTGGATGCCTATCACTAACATTATTGTCCACCCCATAGGGGGGTGGATGCCTATCACTCACAGTATTGCCCACCCCATAGGGGGGTGGATGCCTATCACTAACATTATTGTCCACCCCATAGGGGGGTGGATGCCTATCACTCACAGTATTGTCCACCCCATAGGGGGGTGGATGCCTATCACTCCCAGCATATCCCACCCATAGGGGGGTGGATGCCTATCACTCACAGTATTGTCCACCCCATAGGGGGGTGGATGCCTATCTGAATGACCATCCCCACTCATAGGGGGCAGGATGCCCATCAACACCAGGATACACACACATAGGGAGACTAAGCAAACCACCCCCTCTACCATCTTTGCCACATTGCATGTTTGTATGTGACAAATGCTCACAACACAGAATGTGGCAGTGGACATACAATGTGACTCACAACACATGTGTGCCCAAAATGTAAATGTGTGTCACTAATATCCTGCTACAACTGATCACTGTTGTAATGGGACATAAACCCCCCATCACCACAGTGACCAAAAGGTCATTGTGTACATGAAAATAGCAGCATCTCCAAAACAGCATGCATGAGTGCGTGTCCAAATTGCACAAGCAATGTTGTGGCAATGTAGTGGTTGTGTCACATACAAATATAGATTTGGTTTGGCAAATATTTCCGTATATCACAAGAACACCCTCTGCCATGTGCAGACAAGCAATGGCCATGACCCTTGACAATGACTCCAGTGAACAGTCAGACAATGTTCAAAGTGAGCACCATGAGGAATACACACATATCAACACCAACAGACACACACACTAAGGAATCCTGTGGAGACTGTAGATGTTATGTGAACAAGTTCCATACCATGTCAGCAATGGGAGATACCAAACATGATGAATGTGCAGGCCGATGATCCCGGAGACACAGGGACACTAGGGTAAAACCTCCCAAAAACATACTGCCATTGGCCGGGAAAAGACATAACAGTGCAGTGGTGCCGTAGCACAAACACAGACACCATTACAATAGCAAGTTCATGATACACATCATCAACATCATGTACATAATATGCAACACCACTGGATAACAAAAATGGCTTTATTCAGCAATAAAATCTCTATGAATGTTCATGCCACGATGCAAAAAGGCCAATGGAGAGTCCATCAAAGAGTCCAACCAGGGTAACAGGTGAAAACTTGTCATCCATTTATTGCCTGCACTGCTATGGACCAGGGACATCTCACCCCTTGGAGGGGCATACATAGTGGCAGGCCAGGCACCACAGGGACAGGATCAGGGGACAGGAGAATGGGGCAGGGGAGGTGTGGTGGGTGCAGGAGTGATGCCAGCAACTGCAGTGGAGGGGTCTGACACAGTGGGCGCCGTCACCACTGCTGGGCACAAGTCAGATGTGGGGTTAACCTGCACCACTGCAGTGTGCAGGACAGATATGGTGGACGGGCTCTCAACTGCAGTGCCCAAAGCAGACGGGTGGGATGTCCCTCCTACTGCAGTGCCAACATCAAGAGGAGTGAAATGGGGTTCAGATGAGGTGGGCAGGACAGAGGGGGGAGACACGGTTTCCACACCAGTGGCAGGAACAGGCTGAGCATGTGAGGCGGGGGTGGAAGTGCATGTGGAAGGGGGAGGGCCTAAGCATCCTGGGTATGCGGTATGGGTGTGTGGGTGAACCTGGTGCAGGGAATGGCCGTAGGACCTGTGTATTGGCGTCCGGGGGCTGCAGGATGGAGAGTGTGAGGTGGAAGCCTGTGCCTTTGGTGGTGTCTTACCCTTCCTGGTCCGGGGAGACTTGCGGGTGGGGGCCTCAGTGTCCATGCGCCTGGGGGAGTGTGTCCGTTTTGCAGGGGAACTCCCCTCTGTGCGGGGTGACTTCCTCTTCCCCCTGTAAGTTGGAGCAGATGGTTCTGTGGGGAAGAGGCCAAGGTCACAGAGGAAGAGCTGCTTGGAAGTGGGGGCAGTAGGTGAGGCAAGGGAAGGTGTTTTGGAGGGAGAGGCATCTGATGAATGCGGAGTGCATGTGGATGCCTGTATGTGTGTCTGTGACCCATCCCCTGTGTGTGTGCCATCAGTCCCCGGAGTGTGCGTGCTTGTGGCTCGAGACTTTGGCATGCGTGTCTGTGTGCTGCCATTGCCTGATGTGGTACGTGCATGTGCGGGTGTGTGTGTCTGTTGGACAGGCAGGGGAGTGGTGACTGTGGCTGTGGCAGAGGTAGCAGGGGTGAGGGCCTGTTGGAGGAGGGACACTGCTTCCGTCTGTGTGGAGGCCATGGCCTGAATGGTCCGATGTAGGGCAGACATGCTTGATGAGATGCCCTCCATGAAGGACACCAGTTGTGTCAGCAGACTGGTGTGGGAATGGAGGACACACAGCATTGCTGTTTGACCTACATGGAGCTGCTTCAGTAAGTCCACAGACTCCACACTCAGGGCAGCAGGGGAGACAGGGGCAGGTGGTGCGGTGCCTGGCATGAAGGAGACATGCTCCCTTACACGGGAGCCTCCACGGACATCTGGAATGGGAGCAGAAGGGAGGGTGGAGATGGTGGTGGTGGTGGGGCCAGACCTGCTAGGTGTTGACTGGGGGCTGCTGGCACCCGCCTCCACAAGGGAGTCATCACTGAAGCTGGCGTGTTCCTCAGCCGAGGTGGACGTAGCCGAGGTCTCCTCAGTGTGGCCCCCCTCACCCTCCGTTCCACTGGGTCACTCCGAATCCTCCGCAGTCGACCCTGTCTGGCGCTCTGGCTCCTCATGGTCCGTGGATCTGTCTCCTCCAGTGTCCGTAGATGTAACTGCAAATCAACAGGGTAAACAGGGAAACATCAGTCACCTGTATAGAGATCACACATCACAGTCAGAACAGCACATGATAGTGCACGTTTGTGCATCATTTGCAGTAAATACTCTTAAGTGCAGACACATATTTGCAAAACACACATGTCAGTCTGCCAGCAAACCATGCCCCTCATATCCTACATGTCCATGGAGACATCAGTCTGGTGCATGTAGCCAGACACGACTCATTTGTGCACACATGCACCACATAGACAGTTGCATGAACTGCAGGATTTGTGATGGGAATGTGTCAGTACACACATATACCATCTCCTGCCACTGAGTTTGTACATGTGTCAGGTAAAGGGATGGCCAAAGTAATTGTCAGTAATATGGATATGCTTCCTTCACCACACACCATGATGTGCTCATGTCTTGCTGGACGATGCCACAATTGAGTGCATGCAGGACAACTTCCATCACTGCAGGATACACTAGAGCAAATTAAACAACATGCTTCAGGGCAGTCTGGGTAATCAGTCATTGCTGCCTTCTGTCACTTGGGCAGTGCATCACAAAACAAACAGTCTGCACTGTATCTCAATCATGTAGTTGTGGGGAATATAAGCCCTGTATCTGTCAAGTGCACATGTTGCCCCACTGCTACCCACATGTTAAGGCAAATGATGATCCCACTTCCAACATATGCCACAGTAGAGTGACAGCAAGCACAAGTCTGGCAACATGAGCACATCACAGTCTGATGACAATGAAGTACAGCTGCCTGCACTTAAATTTTGGAAACACCATCAGGCACAGTCAAGTGATTACACACCAATGTTTGACCCCATCGTGAAGATCCAACAGCCACATGTCAGCTGTCTGACCACCCAAAAATAATTGACACCCCAGGAGTCTAAACAGCTAGACCACTCCACAATGACGCAGAGGCTGACACCTGATTGCACATTGCACAATGCATTCAATTTACTTTGACACACATGATTAGGAAAACTGAGTGTACACTATGTCTGGAGTAGACATACCTGACCTGGTCCATGTGCAACATGGGATTAGCCCGAACAGTAGGCATGTGTCCATGCATGTGTGACACACATGATGGACATACTTCAGAGATCACAACATTGTCATACATGCTGCATGTGTGTGGGTAACACCCCAGACACATATGGCGAGGCAGAGCATCGACTAGGACACATATGTATGGCCCACACAGAGTGCATGTCACATATCTGTCAATGTGCAGATACATGTCAATAAATTCCACACTCATGAAGGCTAATACATACTGCCAGTAGCAGATGCGGACCCCCACATCAACCTTGGACAACAGCAGGCCCCCCCCCATGAGACATGTCACTGACTGAAAGGGACACACCTGTGTATCAGATGAGGAAGGGCCATTACAGAAATAATGGACATGATTATAGTTCAAGCAGACAGACAAACTGTGGTAGCGTAACCAGGCTGAAGGAATGCAAAGATCATGTTAGACACAGTTCACAGACAAGGCATGCACTTACCCCCTCCTTGCTGCTGTCTGGCCTTTAACAGCCCATCCAGGTCAGGGAAGACCACTGGCAGAATCCGGCACATGTGGGGGGTCAGGGTCCGGTGTCCGCCCCTACTGCGAGGAGGCGACAGCTTCAGCAGGACTCTGGCAATGTGTCTGCTCCAGCCATGTAGGTCCTGCCATCTCTTCTGGCAGCTGCGGATGCGACGCCTGTGGACCCCCACAGATCGAACTGTCCTGGCAATGGTCAGCCAGATCTCCTGTTTCTGATGGGCATCCACCTGTGAGGATGACAAAGCTAAAGGGCCATTAACACACATACAAAATGTTTGTGCATCACACAGTTGGATAAACATGTGCTGTTCACAAGGGCATCTGATGTACACAGTTAGTGCAACTATGTGGATGGACACTTGTCCTGCATCACCAACATGGAAACATTGCCTGGGTAGTATGACCGTCTCTAAATGCACTCTCACAGCACAGTACCTGTTCAGTGCAGGTACCTGCACACTTTGGGTGTGACAACTACAGAGTGAACATGCAAGCCAATGCTTCACACAATGCCATTAGTGCTATTCAGACAAGATGCACAATGAGAGAGGATGTGGACTGCACACTCACCTGCTCCCCTGGTTTCCCATACAGCTTGCTGTACTGTGGTAGGAGGCTGTCCAGCAGGGCCTGGGTTTCCTCCTCTGTGAAGGCTGGGGCCCTCTCCACAGTACGTGCCATCCTTGGAGCCAGAGGATACAGAGACAGCAGCAGTGGTAGCAGAGATGTCTATATGGAGCATTCAGTGCAGGCAAGTGAGCTCTCAGGGCAAGACACAGCCTTATATTTGTGCTGCAGAGGCAGAATCGGTCCCATGCGTACAAAACGATAGGTCCGACTCGTTCGCATCCTATGAATTTGTCCAATCCATGAGATAGGACGCATCGGACACGCCTACCGCAACTTTCAAAATACCTGCATCATGACAGTTTAGATTTTGATACATTTGTTCCAAAATTTAACCGAATCGTACCCTACGCGAATCGCGCACGATGCAAAATGCGCGTCTGTCACCATGACAACCAACAGGCAACCAGTGCGTCTGGCTCGCTCAGGATGTGGCAGACGCGTGTATTGAAAACTCACCCGCGTCGTACAGCATTGAATCAAGCATGCAATCTGTCAGTTCGGCTCGGTCAGGAGGTGGCAGACGCGTGTATTGAAAACTCACCCGCGTCGTACAGCATTGAATCAAGCATGCAATCTGTCAGTCCGGCTCGGTCAGGAGTTGGCAGACGCGTGTATTGAAAACTCACCCGCGTCGTACAGCATTGAATCAAGCATGCAATCTGTCAGTCCGGCTCGGTCAGGAGGTGGCAGACGTGTGGATTGAAAACTCACCCGCGTCGTACAGCATTGAATCAAGCATGCAATCTGTCAGTCCGGCTCGGTCAGGAGGTGGCAGACGCGTGTATTGAAAACTCACCCGCATCGTACAGCATTGAATCAAGCATGCAATCTGTCAGTCCGGCTCAGTCAGGAGGTGGCAGACGTGTGCATGCAATGCCCACTCATCAACTCAGACAATGTATGTATGATTAATGGCATGCTGTATGCCCTGTGTGGATGGAGTTCTGCACATGTCAAATGGGACAGACACAATAGACAAGACTACTCACATTATGATCCTAGCTTACAGTGCAACTATAGCAGTGTTTGTGAGGGACATGACTAGTGTGAGTGACCACTTCACAGATCATCCTCCTATGCTTGGCCACTGTCCCAGGGGATCATTGTGTTGTGTAGGTCATACATCACATCATGACAATGTCCAGACCATGACAGTGTTGTGCATGGTGACAAGCTGTCTGTATGTAGTGTTGTTGCTAGGTCGGAATACCTTGTCCATGTCTGTGTACATTCAATGAATGTGCTATTTGACCTAAGAATCTATGGCTGATACTTAATTGTGTGTGTGTTGTGCATGTTACAATTGATCACATGGAGAGTGTCAGAGAACAGTGAGTAGTCACAGTACTACACAGGATTATTTGGTAATACATGAAATAATTGTATGTATGTTCATGCTCACATTGCTGTAATTTCTGGATTAGGTCAACCTCAGACATCTGACTTCACTGTGTCATCATTGTAAGTGCCACGCAATCTGTTGATACTGTATTACTTGAAGTTTAATTCATATAGTAATATGTGTACATACTTTGTCATGTGTTCCTCAGGGCACCAAATGTCCACAGACCCTTCCCGGGTCTTGAAACCATGGTGGAGCGTGAGTGCATGAGGAAATACAGGTTCACAAGGGCATTAATTTTGGAATTGACAGACCAGATGTCACCACACTTGCTACCTGGATGCACATATCCCTTTGCCCTGACCCCCAAGGTGAAGGTGATGGCAGCACTACATTTTTTTGCCACAGGTTCGTTCCAGTTTACTGTGTCTGATGCTGATGCTGGTGGGATGTCCCAGACGATGTTCAGTCGAGTGCTCCGGGATGTGTGTGAGGCCATGTTGAGGTTCCTAGACCTGTACATACATTTTCCCACACCGCCACAGTTCCGTGCCATTAAGGATGACTTTTATGCCCTGGGACACATGCCACATGTGATTGGATCGATTGATGGGACACATGTGGGTTTGGTTGCACCACGAGCCCATGAACAGGTTTACAGGAATCGTAAACACTTTCATTCAATCAATGCCCTTGTGGTATGTCTGGCGGACCAGATCATCTCCCATGTATGTGTGCGTTTTCCGGGATCTGCACACGACGCATACATAATGAGGATGAGTCGGATCCCCCAAATGATGTCCCACTTCATGAATGAGCGTGCCTGGCTTGTTGGTGAGTCAAGTTGTCAGTGTCAGTTGTGTGATCATTGTCTGTCATGTTGTACCCTGTTGTTGCTCAACTGATCCTTCATATTTGATAATTTTAGGAGACTCTGGATACCCAAACATGCCCTGGTTGCTGACACCACTCAGGAACCCGGTCACACCTGCTGATGTCCGTTACAACGGGGCACATGGCTGGACCAGACGTGTGATTGAGCGCACATTTGGGCTGCTGAAGACCAGATTCCGCTGCCTTGACCGGACAGGAGGTGCCATTCAATATTCCCCGGAGAAGGTGTGCAAAATCATTATAGTGTGCTGCATGCTTCACAACAAGGCTGTGAGGAATAAGCTACCACTCATTCAGGATGACAGGGACCAACGTCCTCCCTCATGGGAGGATCCAGGCCTGGGGAATGTTGCTAGTGAGGAGGAGGAGGAAGAGGAGGTGGATGTCAGGAGACAGCTCATTGACAACTTCTTTGCTTGAGTGTAAGTATGCATATATGTCTGATGATGCCTTTCCTAAGCGTGATGTGTGTAAGTAGGACAATATGTTGTGATATGTGTGTGGGTCAGCTAATTCACAGGCTCATTGCCGTTGTACAGTGTATGTTAAGTTATGATGGTCTTCACTACATTGTTGTATTCACTCCTAGCAATGGGTCAGAATTTACAATGGACAATGGTGAGTCAATGATTGGATATGTCATCATGGCAAGTTGTAATTAAGACTGTACTATGTCTCTCCTTCACAGGCTCCTTTGGCTGTTGTGTGGGTACACACGACGCTGTTCCATAATGGATTTTCAATTTGGACCAGTACTCTCTGACAGCCAATCTATTTGGTCAGATTTGTCTTTTCTTTGGTTTATTTGGATACTTGGAACTGTAATCAGTTTGCTTTTGTGTTGAGCAGAGCTTCTGGCTGTGTAATAAACCTGTTACACACATTGATGTTTGCCTTCTCCGTAGCAAAAACATGCTACAACCGTTCATATCATGTTTTCCTGCCATGGTGTTCATTTCATTAGACAATGGTCTTTGTTTGTGCGGTTCAATGGTTTTTATTTGACAACAGTGTGTGCAATGTTTAATGTTGCATGTGCTATGTGTGTTGTGCTGACCTTGCGTGGCTATCTCTGGCATATGTCATGTGACATTTCTTCATGAGGCCGTAGATGAATTGTAAGCTGGTCCCTAGGATCATGCTGTATTATGCTAAAGTTACCAGAGCCAAGCTGACATAATAGCTTTGTGTGTGACATTTTAGCACACATTCTTTCTGTGATTGTAGTGCAAGATGCCTTTGAGTCCACATGAGATCATTTTGGTACTGTTGAAGCGCTGCGCCACAAGGTTGAAAAACAGGACTCTTTGTAATGGTAGAACTAGTCAGCACGGATAGTTTCACCATGAACTGCTACACTTTGTTACACATAAGTGGAATACTTGCATTACATTGAGGCACAGGGCAATAATCTACACAGATGGAAGATCTACGTATACGCACTAGCGCTTTGCTGTGCATATGCTGTGACCAGTACTCCTACTGTCTGAGATGAGCGGTTGACCCGTATTGCCACTGAGTTCTTCAATGGTTTGTAGAATCTGTCACCATCACAGGGAGGGTGGTGCTTTCCACACTGAGGTTGTGAACACATTTCACCTGTACTATTATGTTTGATTATGGAATTGTATGTTGATGGAGAATCATGTTTACTGCTGCAGGGGCTAGCTCGTGTGCTGCATTGTAGGACAACAGTCAGAGATTGTTTTTTCTCAGACGTGAATTATTGAACATTACACACACTCTGATTCCTGATTTGGTGGACAAGCATGGGTGAGTGAGCGTGAATGTGTGCATTGCTATCTTGCTTCGGAGATGTTGTTGGTGCTGGCTACTGGGTGGTAGATTCATTGGGTGTCTTCTGCATATATTTTGTTGAGATGATGAGACACCAGAGGTAGTAGGTCATTGGATTGTGTGTTCTGATGTGAAACAAATGTCCAGCCATCCTTCGACAACGGCCTATTTTGCCGTGCATACTTCTGTATGAGAAGAATCACTACCACAGAACTCATGCACCTCAGTGTGAGACAGTGCCAGGTGATACAGATCATGAGCTAATAAGTGGGTACAGTGTACAATTCACAGATGACACAGGGTTTATGTGAATATGAATTTATTAATGTGCATGTGACAAAATCTAACAGGTAAAGGTGATTGCATTCCCAAATGTATTGCCCACAGTTCATAGAGGAGTTGGAAGTGTTGTCAGATGAAAATCCTTCTGAGCGAAATCCACAGTCCATTTGGCATTTAGTCCAACTTACATGCTCCATCCCATGTGGGAGAGTCCAGGGACTGTCAACAAAGTGAATGATTTGCACACAGTGGAGGATATCCAGAGCATTTATTTGGTTCCGGGGGGGATGCATGTCCATCAGTCTCTCACTTGCCATCCTTCCTTGGACAGCCCCTCCTCTTCTTTGTTGGGGGTGGACTCTCAGTATAAGGCTGCAGCAGCAGAGGGGACTCTACGCCAGACTCCTCATCCCTCCCTGTGGCAGTTGCCGATGTAGAGGCAACAGGTGTGGAGTGCACACGGGGAGGTGTGGTAATGTTGGTGGTTATCTGGCGTAGGCATGTAAGTATGTCCCTATGCACCACCGTGAGATTGTCTATTTTCGACCAGTTGGACTCCATATGGTCCATGTGTTGGTCCATACGGTCCATGTGTTGGTCCACACGGTCTATATGGTTGTCCATCCTGTCGAAATGTGCAGCCTGCTGATGTTTTATGTCCCTGAGGATCACGACAACCTGGCCAAAGTCTCCGGTGCATTCGCGATATTCATCGAAAATGCGTTGTAACTCGGGGTCAGCTTGTTGTCCGACACCAGCTGTGGGACGTGTCCTCCCACCACGCACCCTCACACCACTCCTTTCCCTACCCGCACGGACATTGCCTGGCGTAGCACACACTGACAGCTCCTGTCCTCCTTCATTGTTGACAGGGCTGGTATTTCCTGCCAAATCCAGATTGGGCTGTCTTGCTGTGCTCCCAGGGTTTTGTTGTCTGGGTGTGTCCGTGGGGATCCGGTGCGTCTGGATGTTAATGGACGTTGCAGGAGTGGTCGCTGGGGCTGCTGATCGTACTGGTGCCGCATGCTGACCCACACCGGAGGTGCCAGGTTGGTTCCCATCGCCCGAGGAGGTGTGAGAGTTGTCCACACTGGAGGTCTCAGTGTCCGACGTTGTGCTGGAGCTGCTGGTGGACTCTGAATCTTCTCCAGATGATGCCCTCTGTTCTGGAGTGCCTGTGGGTAGAAGAGAGACACAATGTTAGTTGTGTATTTTCAGATGTTATGTTGTCATGCACAGCCAAATGTGAAGATGTTGTGGATAATGTTGCGTTTCCTTCTTATTTCTACTCATCAATCGTCACAGACACTGAGCTTTTTGTAATCGGACATTGTTATTTTGGAGACATGTGGTTTACTGAGCATGTCCAGCTCTGTGCATCAATGTGCATGTATTGTTATCCTTGACTGTTCGTATTAGTTTTTTGGCAAGTGTCACACTGTGCATGAGCCAGGTGTGTTGTTATTTCACACATCAGTGTTTTCACTATGACATAAATACTGTAACTAATCTTATGTTTGGCAGGAATTGTGCATCTGTGCTTGCCTTTGTGGAGTTTCTCACAGTTACATTGCTGGGGTGACATGCAAACTCACTCTCCTGAATATGTGTCATCATTAGATGATTTTGCTTGGATGTATGTGTTGATGTGAACAATCAATGACATTCACATGTGTAACCTCGTATGCAATAGCAACACGTTTCTTCTGACAAATGCATTGTTACATGGCAGTCCTTGAAACACAGCTCATTACATTGGCATGCATTAGGGGAGTAACTGACTTGAGCAGTTGTATTATGCGATAATAGTATGATCTGACATTCCCTAATGTTGCCCACACTGGACTTGTGATGGTGAATAATATAAGTTTGTTCTCCTGCGCAGAGCCTACAGCAAGTTTGTGTGATGTTTCGCATTGTGCTGTTCTGCTATGTCCCAACATGGTTGTTGTTATGCGTGTGTATTTTTTGCATTGTTTGTGAACGTATGCAATGTGAGTAGACATATTTATGTCGATATTTTTCATCACTTTGCACACATGTGTATATCTTGATGTGGTGCATTTGGTTGCTGCATACTTTTGCACATGATCACTTCATGTACATTCTACTAGTTCTCCATGGACAGAGAGATCTTTCCCAGGGATGGTCTTTTGCCTTTTCATGGTCAGAGCTGTGAGGTACAGTGTGTTTAGTGCTTGAGTTAGGCTGTGTTGACTTCTACCCCACTTTCCAATGGCTAACAGACCAGCTTACTCATCATTGTCAGAGGAGCAATGACAGTGAGGGTGGTAGTTTTGAAGGATGCTGAGACCGCTGACTGATGTTGAATTACAATGCTACACACAACAATGCCTTGTGCACATGACACAACGCAAGAGTGTCATCCGTCTTGCATTACACCTCACATCTACTGTCCGTGGGCATTGTCCCGGATGTGTGTTTATCTGTGTGTGTTTTGTGTTATGTGGTGTGACAGCTAATTAGAGTGTGTTCTGTCCTCCACACACATTTGTAGCATGCACATTGAGGGCACATGTGACTGATCTATACCTGTCAGTGTGTGTAATGTGCAGTTAAGGTTATGGTCTGTAGTTGTGTGAGTAGGCCAAGAACTGGCAGTAGATATTTCCAGATTTCGTACAGGATGGCCCTGTGTAGCCATCTTGACAGGGCATTTGCATTCACTCTCAGGGACAGCATAGTGACAGGTGTGTACTTGTGGGACTGGGGGGGACTAGTGTGTGCTAGTGGCAGTAGTCATTGCTTCCACTCCTCCTCCCACCCAGGACAAATGGGCCAGCATGTTCCAGGGTTCCATGACAGTGTGTACAAAGTTACATTCAAGATGTCTGACAGTGGTGCCTGCAGTCATGCTGTACAGGACTGCCTACAGTGCCTTGTGTTCCCCACACCGTGGCCAGTGTCAGCCATCTTGACAGGGAATTTGCATTCACTCTCAGGGACAGCATAGTGACAGGTGTGTTCTTGTGGGACTGGGGGGGACTAGTGTGTGCTGGTGGCAGTAGTCATTGCTTCCACTCCTCCTCCCACCCAGGACAAATGGGCCAGTATGTTCCAGGGTTCCATGACAGTGTGTACATAGTTACATTCAAGATGTGTTGCTGTGGTGTCTGTGGCTGTGTATTTGGGATGAATTTAGACTATTTGTACATGTACTCACCAGGTTCAGGGATTCCAGCTAGTCCAGTTATGGCCTCCTGTGGGAGGAGGTCCCGCACCTTCACCTCCCAGGTGGTGAAATGCACCGGTTTATGACGTCCACCGCCAGTCTTGGTGCTCAGGGCATGTTCTCTGGCAATGAGCCTCTTTACCCTCCTGCGAACGTCATAATACTGGTAACGGATATCCTCCTTAGTGCGCAAGGTAGGTGAATGGGCATTCACCTTGTTGACAATCCTCTCCCACATCTTGGTTCTCTGGGACTGGGAGGTCTGTTGGGCCAAGCTGCCAAATAACTGTGGCTCAACTCAGATGATTTCATCTATCATCACTTCCAACTCAGCAGCTAAGAACTGTGGATTCTTCTTTGGGGGCATGATGATGGGTGTTGGTGGAGATGTGTGTGTGTGTGAAGGTGAGGGTGAGTGTGTGTGAATGGAGGTGTGTTTCTTTGGTGCTAGTTGTGTGGATGTTGTTTGGTGGAATGGATGTGTGTGTTTGTGGTAGCTAGATGGGTTGTCTGTCTAGTGGTGTGGTGTGCTTGCATGTCTGTCGAAGTAGCAAATGGTGTTGGGAACTTTTGGCTCCCTTTATAATGGTTGTGTTGTGGGTGTGTCTTGTTATTTGAAAATGTGTTTTTTTGGAGATGACAATGCGTTTTTTGGTAGTCTTCTTTCTGTTTCCATTGTTTTTTTTCTTTTCATTTTGTAAGTCGTTTTGACAGCACTTGATGCTTGTTCTTGTGTAATTTGATTTGGACGAGTCTGTTTCATTCATACTGGGCAATGTGGCATCGTTCGCGTCCAAGTCGGTCAGGTCATGTTGATGCTTGGCTATATGGCATCGTTGGCGTCCGAGTCTGTCGGGTCGTGTTGATGCTTGGCTCTGTGGCATCGTTGGCGTCCGAGTCTGTCGGGGCGTGTTGATGCTTGGCTATGTTGCATCGTTGGCGTCTGAGTCGGTCAGCTCGTGTTGATGCTTGGCTATGTGGCATCGTTGGCGTCCGAGTCGGTCAGGTCGTGTTGATGCTTGGCTATGTGGCATCGTTGGCGTCCGAGTCGGTCGGGTCGTGTTGATGCTTGGCTATGTGGCATTGTTGGCATCCGAGTCTGTCGGGTCGTGTTGATGCTTGGCTATGTGGCATCGTTGGTGTCCGAGTCTGTCAGGTCGTGTTGATGCTTGGCTATGTGGCATCGTTGGCGTCCGAGTCTGTCGGGTCGTGTTGATGCTTGGCTATGTGGCATCGTTGGTGTCCGAGTCGGTCAGGTCGTGTTGATGCTTGGCTATGTGGCATCGTTGGCGTCCGAGTCAGTCAGGTCGTGTTGATGCTTGGCTATGTGGCATCATTGGCGTCCGAGTCTGTCGGGTCGTGTTGATGCTTGGCTATGTGGGATCGTTGGCGTCCGAGTCTGTCGGGTCGTGTTGATGCTTGGCTATGTGGCATCGTTGGCGTCCGAGTCGGTCAGGTCGTGTTGATGCTTGGCTATGTAGCATCGTTGGTGTCCGAGTCGGTCAGGTCGTGTTGATGCTTGGCTATGTGGCATCGTTGCCGTCCGAGTCTGTCGGGTCGTGTTGATGCTTGGCTATGTGGCATCGTTGGCGTCCGAGTCTGTCGGGTTGTGTTGATGCTTGGCTATGTGGCATCGTTGGCGTCCGAGTCTGTCGGGTCGTGTTGATGCTTGGCTATGTGGCATCGTTGGCATCCGAGTCGGTCAGGTCGTGTTGATGCTTGGCTATGTGGCATCGTTGGCGTCCGAGTCGGTCAAGTCGTGTTGATGCTTGGCTATGTGGCATCGTTGGCGTCCGAGTCTGTCGGGTCGTGTTGATGCTTGGCTATGTGGCATCGTTGGCATCCGAGTCTGTCGGGTCGTGTTGATGCTTGGCTATGTGGCATCGTTGGCGTCCGAGTCGGTCAGGTCGTGTTGAAGCTTGGCTATGTGGCATCGTTGGCGTCCGAGTCTGTCGGGTCGTGTTGATGCTTGGCTATGTGGCATCGTTGGCGTCCGAGTCTGTCGGGTCGTGTTGATGCTTGGCTATGTGGCATCGTTGGCGTGCGAGTCTGTCGGGTCGTGTTGATGCTTGGCTATGTGGCATCGTTGGCGTCCGAGTCAGTCAGGTCGTGTTGATGCTTGGCTACATGGAGTCGTTCGCGTACGTGTCTGTAGGTTGACGCTTGGCTATCTCGAATTTTGCGCGTACGAGTCTATCGCGTGAGGCTCCTTTCCTGCTGACTCGGACGTATAATATATTTTCCGGCCGAGTCGGTCGTAAATTTCAAGCTTCGCATCGTACTCAGCTATTTGTAAGGCGTGTGTATGGTTCGGTCGGAAACAATGACGGGTCCGTGTCGGGTAGTACGTTTTCCGGCCGAAATCGGAATCGACACCATTGTGTAATACTGGTATTTTCCCAAAACAATGGAAAAAGGTATTTTATTCTCCCATTAATGAAAGATACCTAACTTCAACCCACAAGACCCTAATAGCTACCGGCCTTTTTATAGAATTCCACTCCCTGACAAAATAGTTGAGAAATGAATGAACCAACAACTCTTCACATTTATAAACAACAATAAACTCCTTGACCTAACGCAATTCGGTTTCAGATGTGGACACAGAACAGAAGCCACTTTGATCGTGGCCATCAAGGAGCTTAGATCCACCCTTGACAATGGGGAGAAAGCTGTGTTAATCCTGCTGGATCTCTCAGAGGTGTTCGACACTGTCAACCATTAAGTTTTAATCAACTGCCTCTCTGAGATAGGAATCAAAGGAAAAGCCTTGGCAATTCTGAAATGCTTTCTAAGTAAGTGACAGAAGACAGCTGGAGTATTTGAATCTGACCACTTTTTTTCTCCCATGTGGCATCCCTCAGGGGTCTTCGCTAAGCCCAACATTATTTAATGTTTATTTGACACCACTGGCGGCTCTAATTAAATAGTTGGCTTCTTCCTAACATCATATGCTGACAACACCCAGATTGTCGCTTCCCTAGCAAGTGATATCGCGAATACAAACATCAGATTCAGCAACTGCATACAGACAATCAGCAAATGGTTGAGTTCCAATTGTCTCAAACTTAATTCAGAAAAAGCAGAAGTCATACTGTTTGGCAAAGACACCTCTTTCTGGTCCCCACACTGGTGGCCTCAAGAACTGGGCACCCTCCTTGAACCGGCAAAAAAAGTAAAAAACCTGGGAATTCAGGTAAACAGTAAATTGACATATGGCGACCAAATTAAAGCCCTTACCTCATCTGCCTTCTTCTTATTTAAAGCGGTTAAGAAATTTCTTCCCTATCTTCCGGTAACTTTACAGAAAACAGTAATGACATTGCGAGTCGTGTCCAAACTAGAATACTGCAATGGTCTACTCCTGAACATTCAAAAACAATTCCTTACCAAACTTCAAGTTATTCAGAATACAGCAGCAAGTCTGCTTATGGGTATCCCTAAATTCCAATCTGCCAAACAAGCTTTATGCAACTGCACTGGCTACCGGTCAGCCAGAGATTAATTGTTAATGCTCTATGTATCACTCATAAAGCCCTGCATGGCACAGGCTCTAAGCACTTGCAGCAGAGTTTTAGTTGGTACCGTCCAACCAGATACTTGTGTTCACTTAACGCAGACAATATCATTGTTCCTGCCTTCAAACGTTCTTCGAGGGCAGTAGGAGCTTCATTTGCAATGCAGCCAGGCTGTGGAAGGCTCTCCCTGCCCGCATTAAAGTTATCCCATTCCGAAATGCTTTAAAAACCTGGCCATTTAACTGTTAAGAACCCACCTATTCACCAAATAGTCAGATCTCCACAATACCCAAGCAGTGCCAAGACACCTCCCGGTATTCGTGCGCTTTACAAATAATAATAACATAACATAACATAATTTATGACATCACTGATGGCATCTGAAATGACATCCAAAGTTAGTAAACAGCATACCGTATGGCAAATTATCACATGCTAAATGGAATTGCAGTATAGAGGGAGCATACAAAAGAGAAAACAAATATATTATAAGGCAGTTTCAAGATTGGTGCCACTCCGGTGAAGTTCAGATTATAAATCGACAATAGAATTGATATTCCCTACACTGCAAGCAAATAAGGCTGCAGAAACAGGGGGCATTAGATTTGTGCCTACGTATAACAAGGATGCCAATAGAATCTGGTCCAAACTAAACAAACACTATAAAGTACTACTAAATGACAATGTCATTAGCAGCTAACTCAATTGTTATTGTTATTGTTAATTGTGATTTATAGAGCGCTTAACCCCTTCGATGCTCGTGACCGAACCCAGCCGTCATGAGCCACGGGTGGCCTGTGCGCATGACGGCTGGGTTCCGTCACGACCACGCCCGCGATTGGAATGTCCAGCACCGGGCTGGAATTCCTGCCGCAGGCAAGGTGTTAATACCTACAGGTCTCTAAGCGCTGCAAGAAGATCAGCTATAGTCCCAGAGTGAGTTGTCTCTAAGTGGTATGTACTATGCCCAGGCTTCTGTGAAGAGTAGCGTCTTCAGTTTCTTCCTGAACGGGAGGAGGGCTCTTTCGGAGCGAAGCTGGCCTGGCAGCCTATTCCATAGTTGCGGGATGAGGACCGAGAAGGCTCGGCCACCTTTGGTGGTGTAGTTAAACCGTGGACATTTTAGTAGGCCCTCCATGGCCAACCGTAGGGTGCGGCCGGGGATGTATTTCACCAGACGTTCTTTAATATATTTTGGTGCCTGACCATACAGGGCCTTGCGGGTGATGCAGAGGCCTTTGAATCTAGCCCTCTGTTTAATGGGAAGCCAGTGCAATTGTTGCAGTAGGGGTGAGGCCTGGGTGCGTCTAGGCAGCTTGTGCCACACGCCTCGTGGATGCACACGGGGGCACAACATCTGCCCCCCTGTGTGCATGCACAGAGGTTCCAGTATGGCATGGACTTTTCAGTCCATGCCGTGCTGGAACTTCCATTGACGTTCCCATTACGGTGCCTATTTTATAGGCACAGTGTGGGAACGGCAAAGGAAATGCCCGCCAATGCCTTATAAAGCCATTATTGTGCGGCCGGTCCTCACGCAGCTTTGGCGCAGCCACACCGATGGAGAGACAGTGCAACTGTGCCAAAGTCATAATCAGGCCCTAAGTGTTTCAAAAACAGTAATAAGTATAAAACATGTAACTCAAGCTTTGATGTAAGTAGCTTTTGCATTGACAAGGACATCACCAAAACCATTAGTAAATTGATTACCTATGATTCTGATTTCTGTATTGTATTGAAATTGAGTTTGTATTGAACTATGTGAGAAGTATAATCTTTACTGTCAAAAAGATGGTTTGGAACTTGAGAGCCACCAAAAATGATGATATGGGATGCCCTGTTGCACCATTTTCATGATTTCCGTATTGGCAGATTTGAACTACTTTGCTGTTTTGGCATTGACATGGTACAATGCTTCATATGTGTAGGTGACTATGAAAAAACCCTTTGACAACGTGAATCAATGAACATATTGGAACACAACACAGCAGCCTTTGGTTATTAACTAACCCTGGGCGTAGTTCGCGTAGTCTCGCTACGCGAAGCTACGCGAAGACGTTAAAGCGTTACGCGAGCTATGCGTAGCTACGCGAGCGTGCGTAGTTGCTTGTTGTGCCCGTTCGCGATGCATTTTTCTTTTCGGGAACGCGTTGTGCGTGTTCGGGATGCTGTTTGCGTGCTCGGGGGATAGTATCTCGCGAACTTACCCATGCGGTCGCCTATGGGCGCGGCCATCTTATTTTTCACTTGTCCCGCCCGTTCGCGATGCCTTATTTCCTGTTCCAGGTCGCGTATTGCGTGCTCGCGATGCGCATTTCATGTTCGGGAACGCGTCGTACGTGTTCGCGACGCTTTTTGCGTGCTTGGGGAGAAATATCGCGCAAACTTACCCACGCGGTCGCGATGGGCGCGGCCATCTTGTTTTTCACTCTATGCTATGGTTCTGGGCCTGCTTTTCTATCCTCCCTCAATCTTTGCAATCCTTAGTTTTTTACACTGTTTTTCAATTTTTTTTTATTTATTATCTATCTCTCTCTGTGCCTAAGTCTATATTTTGCATTTATTTCTACTTTTTACTGTGTTTTTTTACTTTTCTACTGTTTTATATTACTTTCTTCTTTAAGCTCCTACTTCTTCCCCTAACTTCATTTTTCCCTTCTAACTTTCTTTTCCGCCTCCTCCCACACACCCCAGAACCATGGCGAATGGTAGCAGCAGCAATAACGGCTCCAAGGGCAAGGTGCGTGCGCCCAAGAGCCGCCTGCCGTGCGGCAGACTGCGCCCTGCAGGGGTGCAAGCCCGGCAGCTTTTCAGCGAGGCGGAGGTTGCCGCCCTTGTTTTTTTTGTGCAGCGCCACCTCCCCTTGACCTTGGCAGCAGGCGGCAGGCCAGGCTCCGGGTACCCTACCCAGGAGCGTCACCGCCGGTGGGCGAAGGTGCGCCGGGCAGTGTTTCGCTGCTCAGGGGTCCGGCGCACCCATAACCAGCTGGTCCACCGGTGGTCAGACATCCTGGACCGGGAGCAGGACCTGTTGGACCTGCTAGGTGTCGAGGTCGTGGGGCTTGGTGAGTAGCTAATATATATAGTAGTATAAGTATTGTGTATAATTTTTTTACGAATAACAAGAATACTGCTGCTTACATTGCAGGTAAATTACGTTTCAAAATCTTCTGTCATTGTAGGACACAGGTGCTCGGCGCTACTCTTACTTGTTTGCAACTTTGCGCTCGCTTGGCCTTATTATTATGTAAGAGTTTACTTTAGAGAACTTAAGTTAGGTAATGCTATTGCTAGAGAGACTCTAGTCCTTCCTTTGTCCTCCTGTCAAATAGTGGTGGATGGATTGATACTAGGTTTAGTTAGTATTAGTTGATAATTTTTAGCGGTCTGCGTGACGCATCCTCTGTCACTGAGTGCTGCTTACCCCAGTCCTTAGTAGAACCTTTTGTAGTTTGTTTAGTGAGTGGTAGGCTTAGCAGTGTCAGTCAGTAGCAGAACATCAGACGCAACCAACCAACAATTTGGTGTATGCACAAATTTATGCATGTGTCCTCCATCTCATCTATGCATTTTTGAGGGCTAAAAAAAATGGAAATGCAGACTTAGTGAACAATTGGCCCGTCTGGAATAGGTGGGCTAGGTCAGGTGGTACTTAGGCTTAGTTAGTGTTCTGGATTCGAATCAATCAGAATGGAACACTGGATTAGTGTTCATAAATAAGTAGACGGTCGTGAATCCCACAAGCCAGTAGTCGATCGGATTAGATAGGTCAATTTTATTGCAATTATTGTTTCCTAAAACGTTTTTTGAGCGTTTTTTTAGATAATTTATTTGTTTCACAGCAATCATTAATGTTTGTCTCTTTCTTTATTATATCTTATATGATCACTGATCTGCAGCACCCAGGGGCAAGAAGACGGGGTCCGAGTTGGCGGGACAACCACCAGAGGACCGCTCCTCTACCGAGGGTCCTGCTGCTGGCCCCAGTAAGTCCTCCAGTGGTTAATATTAACAATTATATTTCCCTAACTTTTACTGCACCTTATTTTTTCCGAACTATTAATTCTGGTTCCACTTCCTAATTCTATTTTTTACAAAAGCTTCTTTGATCTTGGCTTGACTGTCTGTTTCTAAATTCTGGTTATCCCTGCCTCTAAGTTCCAACTGCCTCTGCTATGACTCTCTGTACTACTACTATTAGTCTGTCTGTAGCTAAGCTTGCCCAGTTTGCCACTCTTTATTTTACGGTTTTGAATAAAACTCAGATTGACCAATAGCTCTAGCCACTGAGTCCAGTCCTTTGGGTTGTCCTCTTCTAGTCTTCTTAATCTTGAGGCTTTGACAATTACCACAAACAAAATGCCCAACCAGATATTTGACTATTTTTGATAGGATATAGTGCATACTACTACTGATGTGGGGATTCTGCACAGCCACATACAGAACTATGCACAAGAAAATAGGATGTTGGTGATTGGAGGTTGGACCTTCCTCACACCTCAGTCAGAAGTGAACCCACAATCCCCTGAACGACTAGCTATAGTGTCTCATTAGGTCCCCGAACTCCCACCCGAAGATACCCAATGATTACACAACCCAGAACATAACACCCTTTCGCTTACTCACTCGTGTAAGTCCACCACCACCACCACACCAAATACCACAGAGTCTATGTGTAAGTTCAAAAGGTTTATTTTCAACTAACAAGCTCTGTATGTTGTTCTATAAAATTCAGTGTACTACAGCCAGCTCCAACAGCAAAATGCATAAGATTAAAACAATAAACATTGTTACAAGTGCATGATAGAAGACAAAAGATCTGTGCGAATTCTGGGAGACCCCTCACCGTAGAACGTAGAAGTACTGGTTACATGCATCATTCATAAGCTCTGCAAATCTCTGGTTCGTAGAAGGGAATCTTCTGACTGTTATGAGAAAAATGGTGCGCGTTAGATAGTATAATGCAAGCATTTCTCAGTCATGCCAAAAAGTGTAACATGTTACTTATGGCTAAGCAATACGGACTAACCGAACTCCATAACAAAGTGGCTTGTTTTCTGACCTCTTGTACGCAACGCTCAGACAGTAGCTGTATGAGCTCATGTGGGCTCAAAAAGGCGTCTTACTGTTACTGCAAAACAAGCTGCGAGGTAACATGCGCAAAAGACATGAAGCGAAAAATGGTTGCATGGCTCAGGCTAACTTTGCAAAGAGTAGAGTATACTATAATAATGACCCTAGGGACCATAACACTACTAGTGTCTACTGACTCTACTCTAGTACCCGATTTGGACTAGTGATGTATGTTGTATATGTATGTATTAACTTTTTTTTCAATCTTGCTAGTGAAAACGAATAAATAGGGGGAGGTGTACAGGCATCTAAAAATGTGTCATGTTTTTTTCTAGGCGTACTAGCGACCACCAGTGCCGGCGGGGCCAGCAGCGATGCGACCATTCCGGAGGGGGCAGGAGATGCGGCACCTACAGGAGCTACAGGGGGTGAGCCAGCAGCAGTGGCGGGCGGTGGTAAGTTATATTCATTACTTATTGACATTGCACTAGCTGGAAGGGTGTTCACTTCACTCACTGTACTGTTGTTGAGACTTATTAGGTATGAAGTTGTAGTGAACATTATACAACGGTTGAAGAAGACACCCTTTACTTAGCATTAGCAATGCATTAGCAATAGCATTAGCAGCGTGAGTTGAGTAACCAATGGCCTCTTCTATCTGACTCCAACTCAGCTGTGAAAGTTTTATGGAGAAGACTAAAAGTCAGATCAGATGACCTTGATGGATGTGTTGAACAAAAAGGGAAAGAAGGGTGGAAGGAGGAAGGACGGGCGAGATTTAATATGACTGGCAGAGAAGGATACGTTGGAAGCATGGATAGGTGGCTGATAGGAATCAGATGCATGTGTTGTTGAAGGATGGGTGGAAGGTGAAAGAAGAATGGATGCCTGCCTGGGTGGGCGACACAGTATGGGTGGATACTGTGGATAGCAAGAATCATCAGCGGTGTTTGGGTGAAACTCAAAGCCAAGGCAAGCAAGGAAGGAGTGGACGAATGGGTGGTTGTTGGTGAAACAAAGTAAGGTTTGTGGAGAGATTAAGAAGAATGATAGACATTTACTTAGAATGGATGGATGCCTGTATGTATTCATCATAGACAGCATAGGTGGAGACTGTCACGGGATGCAGAGTCTTAGTTTGAAGGGAATGTAAAAGAAACCGCGCCAGAGTAGCAAAGCCGAGGGGAATACAAGTTGTATTTTCAGAATACAGTTGACTCACAATAGTTTGCAAGCACATCATATATATTGTGTATAGTTAGTTATCAAGCGCCTTCCTTCGACTCCGAGGACCACTCACTACCTATGTTAATTTATTTTCGAATGTGTCAGCCAGCCTGCAAAGGGTGGCCTATCTGTTGGTTACACAGTCAATCAAAACAAAGTACCTTATGCAGTAGCGGTCGGTGGTGGGAGTGCTGCCGGGCGCTGATGTGGGGAGGGGCAGGGTGGGGGGTAGCAAACAATGGATTACGCGGCCAAATACAGGTATGTGAGAAGTTGGCCTGGTATATGCTGTTCACTAATTAAAGTGGACACCTTGCACCAGAACAATTCGACTCTTATGGTAGATAGGTTAAAGACAACCTTTATAGAAAGCTATCCTAGTGGTAGCTGTGGAGAGCAGCCTTCAGGCTAAGTCTTGAAGGAATGTAAAGCAGCTTGTTTTACCACACAATCTCTTGAATCACCAAATGAAAAGACACCACACAGGTATATATATCAAATATATATGTATTTATTAATAAACACTCTCTACTAATCTCTTTATGAGATTAGAGGATAGGAACAAATGTACAAGTCAAATATTATCAGGATAAGTGTAGCACAATTGAATATTACAATCTTAGTTTGCTAGACCTAGGTCTAGGGCATCTAGAATCGAGGGACCCCAAGAACCACCCCAGGTAGTTGTAGGAGACCCACAGGGGACGGACGCGGTGACCTGGCACCGATGCGAATCCTGTACGAGTTTATGCGCTCAGACGCGATTGAGATATCAATGTTCAAGGTCCCTTGCGTGTTCGAGGCGAACACACCGATCGGACTCAGTACGAGTCGAAGGATTCGGTCTACAGATAGGATTTGCAAGGGAGTCGGACGCGGTGTGTCTAACACAGACGCGAACCAGGTACGAGTCAGTGCGAGAATCGCACGGGGAAAGTAAGAGTTTTAGGATACTTCTGGTGAACCTACAAGCAAGCCACTTACAGGGTAAGTAGTTCGAGGGCCCACACCTACAGGAGCACTGTAGTGCTGGAGTTACCTCACCCAGGGAAGCCGGGTGCACAGGTGTCCTTTGGTGTCGGGTCGCGGCGTCGTTTTCAATGGCGAACAAAGAAGACTTGCTGCTTGTGATGGTGTGAAGAAGTGTCCGGTGGAATCCAAGCCTGGATTCGGTGGAAGGATGACCTGAAAGCAGAGGGGACAGTGTTCAAAGTCACTTGGCAGTGACTCGGGGCAAGGAAGATGAATGCCCACCGTCGTCGCAGGGTTCAGGTCGTTCACGGTTGCCTTGACTCTTCAGCCACGAGGTTCAGGAGGTGTCAACGATGACCAGGAGCTGGATTCAGCTAGTCCCACGATGTCTGCGGCTTACTGCGGTGTCGGCAACTCGATCGGAGCCAACAAGCCTTGGTAACAGCAAGTCTCGAGGAAAGTGTGAAGAGGCAATGGCACAGACCAGCAAGGTCTGTGGAACTCACCCAGCGAGGGTAAGTTAGGGCAGGCCTGGAGCAACCATAGGAGGCCTTTGGTTTCTTTGGAAAGTCTTCTGGGGACCCACAAGCCGGCTGGCAAGGGATCGCGAATACACTCAGGAGGATTCTCTCACAGGGGCCCACGGTCACGCGGGACGTGGTAGGCTGCTGATCTTAGGAGGGATTCTTGCTGGAGGCTGGGACCACACGTGGTCCAAAGCACAAGTTCGTGGAACGTTGTGAAAGTTTGCACTCGACAATAGTGCACGGTACCCAGGGGTCACGGTTCCTCGTTACTCTTGGGGTCCACTAGCCTCAGCTTCACTGGGGACTCATGATGGCCTTTGAGAAGTCAGGAAATCTACTTCTTGGGCTGCAGGGACTTCGGACTCCGGCGGGAGCGGCGTAGTTTACAACCGTCGTTTGTAGTTTTTGGTGCCTGCCAAGCAGGGGAGTCACTCCTTGACTCCAAGGGAGATTCTTCCGTCTTCCAAAGGTAGTGGAACGTCGAAGGTCCGGGATTCTTCTTGTAGAGCGTCGTCCAGGGAAATCTAGGGTGCAATGCACAGGTTCCCCCTCTTATACTAAAAGGATGGGAGGGACTAGCTCTATGACCCTACCTATGGGAGGGTCAGGGGAGTGGGTGGCTACACCCACTTCCCTTTGTCCAGTTTCACGCCAGAGCAGGGACAGGTAGCCCCTGAGCCGGTTTGAACTGGCATATGCACAGAGGAGCCTTCTGCTCCCCCAGTGCAGGACTTCAAAGCACTCTAAGAGTGCACCCACCCAGCCCCAATACACTAAACCCTGTCTGGGAGGTGGTCACACCCCCTTGGGACAGGATATCTATTGTTGGGCTCCCTCCACTGCGAGTGTTGGTCATCAGCAGGAGGGCAGCCCAGTGTCTGTGACTGGTGGCATCCATTTTGTTCGGCTGGACTGTTCCCATGAGGCACAGGGTCAGACTGATTTGCATATGGCCATGTCTGAACTGGGGTGGTGGAGTGAGCTAAAGAATGATGATGGATTAAACCCAGATCAGTTGACTGGGGGTGAGTGTTTGATTGGCTCAAACGTTCCGTCCATCATCCCCTTTTGTATCGCTTTGTTCGCCCCTAAGTTGGCGGGGGTATGCCCAGACGTGGGTCCCTTGCTCACTTTGCCACTGGATTCAAGCAAGCCTGGCTGATGACGGCTGGAATGCCAGAAACCGGTCCTAGGATGCTTGTTTCCGGTCCAGGGAAGACATGGCTTGGCAGTTCGGGCTGGACTGTTCCCATGAGGCACAGGGTCAGACTGATTTGCATATGGCCATGTCTGAACTGGGGTGGTGGAGTGAGCTAAAGAATGATGATGGATTAAACCCAGATCAGTTGACTGGGGGTGAGTGTTTGATTGGCTCAAACGTTCCGTCCATCATCCCCTTTTGTATCGCTTTGTTCGCCCTAAGTTGGCGGGGGTATGCCCAGACGTGGGTCCCTTGCTCACTTTGCCACTGGATTCAAGCAAGCCTGGCTGATGACGGCTGGAATGCCAGAAACCGGTCCTAGGATGCTTGTTTCCGGTCCAGGGAAGACATGGCTTGGCAGTTCGGGCTGGACTGTTCCCATGAGGCACAGGGTCAGACTGATTTGCATATGGCCATGTCTGAACTGGGGTGGTGGAGTGAGCTAAAGAATGATGATGGATTAAACCCAGATCAGTTGACTGGGGGTGAGTGTTTGATTGGCTCAAACGTTCCGTCCATCATCCCCTTTTGTATCGATCCATTTTGTGATGCCAGGGCTCTGTCGGATTCTACCGCGTTTCCACAGTAGGTACATGTCTATCCCTCTAGAAGGGTGGAATGCTACCCCCGCCGCCAGGACTGCCGGGGGGGTAGTATTCCAAGGTGTTTGACACCAAACACGACATGTTTCGATGCAGCCATTCCAAAGTTAGCATTTTACCGCGAGGATGTAATGCACTTAAAAGTATATGGTTTAACCGCATCCACAAACAGCACCAGAGAATGGACTCTGAGAGCTGCCGAGGGGCCCTGCTCAGGCAGAGGCACCCCCTCACATAGAAGCCAAGCACCCTGCCCTCAGGATTGATAGGGCCTGCCTTAGGGGTGACTGATAGGGTTATATGTGTGTGCAGGAGAGATATAGGGAACCTATATCTCAGTGAGGGTGCTAGCACTTCCTCACTCAGGCTGCAGTAGCAGGCGTGTGGTGTCAGATTTAGTCTGCTTCCCAGGGGTGGCATAATACATGCTGCAGCCCCTGGTAGGCCTGTGGAGTACCTATGCCCTTGGTACCTAGGGTACCATATACTAGGGACTCATAAGGTACCACAGTATCTAATCACTAGTGCACCTAGAGTGCACTCCAAATCGTTTAGAGAGAACAGAGAGGCTGGGGCCCTGATTAGCAGGGGCCCAGCCAGACTATAGCCAGAAACCAGTGTAAACATCAGAAAAAAAGTGGGGGCAACATAAGAGGCAGATCCTACTCTCCTACAAGGTAACTTTACTGTAAACATAAAAATAAATAAAGAGAATTTCATTGTGCGCACTGCACCGCCAAATGCGATGCAGTGCGCGCAACGAAATTAGTTTTGTTTATTTATATGTTTACTTACCTGTAATTGGCCGTAATCCATAGTTTACTACCCCCACCCTGCCCCTCCCCACGTCACCGCCCGGCAGCACTCCCACCACCGACCGCTACTGACCTTATGTCGTCGTCCCATATATAAGCAATGATCATTGGATCAGATATATAATCTGCCTTTTTGTAGTAGCCAGGGCACTGTGAAAGTGAAATTGAGCAATTGCCCTTCATGTAACAGAGAGAGTATGGCCAGTGCCACCCGTAATAGAAAAATACGAGCTTCCCCACCTGCAGACAGTAGTAAATAAAACTAACGTGAGTCTGCGTCATGACTCGTATGTTTGTCTTGGGTGCAAGCATAGCTGACTGAGCTGGCATGCCGGCTACAACCAGGTTATGTAATTTCGCGAAACTAGAGATAAGAAGAAGACTGGTGTACTGTGTACTGGAGTCCATAGTGCTAGTATAATTCCTGAAACTCCCACAAATGTTAGAGGCCGAGGAAGTGGGAGGATAGATAGATTATTACCACAAATGTTATGTACTGTGCTTCTTGCTAGTGCTACTGTGCCACTATGTGTTGAATTAATTTTGTGTTACTGTTTTGCTAAGAGTATTGGTTACAACAATATTCTTTTTCTTTCTTGATATAGATACTCCTTCCCAAGAAAAACCATCCCGGAAGGAGTTGGCAGCCAGGGCCCGGCGCCAGAAACTGGAGGCCATCTGTGAAGAGTACTGGCAGCTGGTGGCTCAGGCGGAGGAGGAGGAGGAGGTGGCAGCAGCTGCAGCTTCCTCCGATGCCCTCGCCCCAGCCAGGCCCCACCTCCAGTGGTACGGCGCCGCGGTCTGGCAGCCGCCCGCCGCCGCAATTCTTTATCAGCCAGCACTGCTGTCCCCCACCCTGGATGCCACTGCAGGGCATTTCGCCACCAGATGCTCCTCCGGATTTCACGCCTAGAGGAGCAACTAGAGGGTCGTGTCAAGATCCTGGTGGACAAACACCTGAAAGTCCGCCGAATATAAGAACTATAGGACCCTGTTGGATTGCCCCTTTTTTATTCCTTTTGTTGGTGGGTGGAAATTGGGCTTTGGGGTTTCTGGACATTGTTTGGACTTTTTTCATTTTGGACATTGGTTGGGGTTAGGGAGAGGGGTGGGTCAGGTGTGGGATAGTTTATTTTTGTTAGGGTAATAAATTATATTTATACTTAAACATACAATGTTAATGTTTTGTGGGGGGTTACTGTTTTACGAATATTCGTCACATGGTTTCCTTGCTGCTGCAGGGCCGCAGCCAGTGTTTGATTTAAATAATCTGCCGATGATGTAACACAAACAGATAGATGCGGTACCCCTCACTGAGTTATTTGTCCTACTAGTACTGTCAGTCTCTCCTCCTAGTCCATTATACCTCCCACCAAACTTATCTTACCTGCAATTGATGATGATTAAGTTCAGCACAGCGATGGCTGCATGGTTTCCCAAGAGAATGGAGAAGATGCCATGGTTGTGGTGGTAGTAGTAGACACTGGCAGTAGCATTTGCAAAAAAAATAAAAAAGAGACAGTCACTTGCCTGAGAGCGACTGTGGGAGGAGTAGTAGAATGAAGTAAAGTACAGTACAGAAGAAGACTGCCAAACAAACAATATTGCAACTGCTAAAGTAAAATAAAACATAATGGTGGCGGAGACAGCCTAGTACAAGAAGTTACAAACTGTAGTTGTGTCGAGTGAGTCACTTAACTTAACACAATCGTAATTCGTAACCTTTACTGTTGTGTGGTAGGATGTTGATGATGAATCCAATCAATGCTGGCAATTAATTATGATGTATTAGGTGTCGGTCCCTTTGGAAAAAAATTGGCTTGCACATAGACTGAGCATGGGTGGGCAAGCAGAAGAAGATCCTCGCCCTGCCTTGAAATTGAATTAGTGTTGCTTTCACCACATCTGCCCCAGCAAGCGTGTGATCAATTGGTGTACATTTAATGTAGTCACATCACACCTCAATATAAATCACAGCCCGGGGGAAGAGGGTTAGGGTTTGATGAATGGATGGGAAGGGGGGTTTGGGGAAAGGTTTGACAAAGAAAAACAGTACGCATGGACACAACAAAAGCAAAGCGCAATCTTGGCAGACGACCATGATCTTATCCAACAAATCTATAAAGGGAGAAAAAGGAAATGCATGCATGATGATGAAGATAACTTGATGGTTAATGAGTAGTACTTACTAACTCCTACTAGACAATTAGACAGTACAGGGCAGCAGTATATTCTATGCACTTTGCCTTGCCTGTAATATGCCCTCAGAGACCCAAATTCCATGTTGTACCGGGCTTACTTTTAAAGATAGCAAAGAAAATTAAAAAATAGTTGTAGGGATCAATTAGCAAACAAACAACAACACAACACACAGTCGTAATGATTGAAGAGAAAAAAGGAATCAAATTAATTAAAAGACGAATGATGAATGATACTAAAGTTACTGTATTATCCTGGTCAAATTGTGGAGTTGAATCTCGTCATTCCTCTTGGTCCTATCTTCCATGGACGCTCCGCACATCAATCTTGGGTGCCACTGCCTGCCTGATGCGGATTGGTAAGGTAAGTGTGAGTTGTGTCTCCCAGTATAGCACAGGGTAAAGGCCGGCCTGTAAGTGTAGATGGAAAAACAAAAGGGGTATTGAAAAATCAATGAATAAAAAAAAGCATCAATTACGGTGGAGTCCAAGAAGAGAAGAGAGAACACTTTCAGACTGAGGCAGCTTGGATATATCGTGTATATTCTGTTTACAGCATTAAGCTACAACAACAACAGGATAGAACAGGCCTACCACAGCACCAGCCCATGACCCAACCTCCATTTACCTTAAATTTTGACAGAGCCAGACAAAAAGCATATACAGCAACCTAGCATTTTCAAAATTAAGTGACTAAATCAATGCGCCACTGTCAGTCATATGACTACACTCGACTCCACCACTACATGGACATGTAGGTCTGCTGTGTTTACTTTCTTGTTGAATTGTTGTGTTTATATTTACCTTTTATGACACTTCATGAAACGCAGTTATTCCTTCAATCATCTCCGATCGTGCAAAGATAGTATGGTCATCATCATGGTGTGGTACGTATTGTCCAACTCCAACTCAGTCTGTAGTGACTCCGATTAAGTCCATATTCCATATTAAAAAATTGCAACAGATATTGGCCTGCACCTGCAGTAGTAGGAGTACAATTTGGTTATTAAACAACAAGAAGGGAAACATTGACTGTCACTTGAGTCACTTTCACTTTGTAGATTAACTAGTAGATTAGAGTTCGACTTCATGCACAACATCAACGCAACAAACAACAGCAATCGCTCAGAGTCAGCAAGCATCCAATGCATGCCATCATTACCTGTCTTGCTCTTCTCTTTGGCTGTCAGATCATCAGATGCCTAGTTCTGACAGGTGTGTGTGTTTTTTTAACGAGGCAGTGGCCTCATTATTACTCCACATTCATTTTGAGTGTTAGTCGCTGTTTCGGTTTTCGTCTTATTCATCTGTGGCACTTTGTTACAGTTTAAGTTGCTTCACATGGTCGGCGCTGTGATGGGCCGCGGCCTGGGTAGCGGTCATTGCTGGTCAATTGAGTTTGCACAAATGTCAGCAAGTTTCTTCGAAGAGTCTTGTCTTTCTCTGCCAAGTACCTTCTGTCCTGACAGTGATGAGCTTTGGATGCCTGCCGAGGCTGTAGCCTTCGGACAGTGATGAGTTTACTTTTGGATGCCTGCCCAAGTTCTGACAGTGAAGAGTTGTGGATGCCTGCAGAGGTGGTAGCCTTCGGACAGTGATGAGTTTCGGCTCGGAAACAAAACGGAGGATAGCTATAGTCACGTTTCACTTTTTATGGAGGGACTGTTAAAGGCAACATTTCTTGTACTCCAATGTCTGGCTTGATGGAAATGTAATTAGGGCGAGTCAGGAAGATGAAGCAGGACTCTGAAGAGTGGACAGTTAAATGCACAGATGTGCAACTCCAATAGGGAAATAAAAAGAGAAGACGGTGGTGATGGATTTGTTGTGATTTGATTTGAACCAGAAAGACAGATACACAGACAAATAAAGGAAGGAAGAAAGTAACAATTTGAAAGCCAAGTTGTCAGGGAAGAGGAGCTCGTCCTCAAACTCTGGTGGTTCGGACAGAAGTAGGTCCTGTAACCCACTACTTACGTCATCCAAGTCGCTCTCCTCTTCCTGCTGTGATTCACGTATTTTGTAATCCGGTGGTATAAAGTGCTGATTCATTTTGATCATGGTTAACCTCTCCACGCTTTTGGGCGAGAGACTGGTCCTTTTCAAAGTTACAATGGCACCAGCAGCACTGAAAACACACTCAGAAGAGACACTTGCGATAGGGGAAGCCAGATACTTTATCGCCAGCCTGCTGAGCACTGTCCATTGGCTTCTTTTCACATACCAATACACCAATGGGTTTCGATCCATGAAGACCTCTGTTGGGTTATCCAGATAGGCCTGGACCGTCCGCTCAATGTTCAGGGGTGCTCCGATGTGCTCGGCCTGTTTTGCCTTTGCATCAGCACTGGACTTACCATACCTCTGCCGTAGAAACCAATCAGTTGCCGATTGTACTGTGGATGATCCTGTTCTTGCTGTTGTTGATGTTATTGGTAGTGTTGGTGTCGGTGACTGCTGGGAGGCAAACGCACTGCCCTCAGGCTCCGAAGTAGAACTTGACTCTGGATGCCCTGTAGTACTTGTTATGGCCTGAGGTGGGGGGCCTGTAATTACCAGCCGTTCGTTTTCGAAGTTAGTGGCTTCCTCAGCTATCAAAGTTTTGTAGTTGGCAACATCCACTTCCGAAAAAGGAATTACTGCAATACTGTTCAGAAATACTTTGTACCGTGGATCCAAAATTGTGGCAGTAATGTAATGTTGTTGTGACACAATGTTATTTTTAATCCTTGTATTTTCAGATAAGCGAGCGGCTAAGGACTCCGCCAAATGATATGCGTCTTGTTTGTCATCCACACCTGCGTACATTTCAGACACCTCCTTCAGCTGTTGCTCTAGCATGTGCAACAATGGGATAGCTTGGCCCATAGTACAGTCCTCCCTGCTGACTTCACGTGTGAAGATCTCAAAAGGAAGTAGCATCTCAGTCAGGCATTTAATGAGGTCCCATTGACCCATCTCAACGGTCATGCCTCTCACAGTAGGTTCCCCTAATCTTTGCATGACATAAGCATTGAGTGGTATGTACAGGTCAAACAGACGATCAAGCATGTAATAAGTTGAGTTCCAATGTGTTGGCACCTCCTGGATGAGTGCTTTGACTGGCATTTTATGCTCACGTTGAATGACCCTCAGCTGCTTCCGGGCTTTAAAAGAATGGCTGAAATGTGTGCATATTCTTCTGCAGGTGGCCAGTAAGTTGCTGACTTTGGATTCATTTTTCAAAAAGTCTTGAACAACAATGTTAATGCAGTGTGCCAAACACGGGACCCTGAAATAGCCACCATCGCCCATGGCCTTAACTACATTACTGCCATTGTCCATGGCAACAAAACCAATCTTAAGCCCTCTTGGGCGCAGCCACTCAAAGACCTTGGTGTTAAACTCTTCCAAAATGTTTGCAGCAGTATGAGATTTCTCCATGGCAAACATGGCTACAGTTGCATGTTTGCGAGTGGCATGAAAAATCTCAGCAGCGTCAACACCAGTAGATATCTGTTCTCTAACCCCTGCAAAAGAGATCCAGTGTGCAGTGATGCACATGTAATCTGTGGCTTGGCAACTGGTCCACATGTCTGTTGTCAGGTGGATACTGTGAACAGCACTCTGCTTCAAGGATTTTCCAAGCAATTCCAGCGCGTCGTGATGTAGTGCTGGAACAGCAACTCTGGCAAAATAGTAGCGGCTGGGAACATGCCATTTTGGGCAGATGGTTGTCACAAATTCCAGAAAACCCACCCCTTCAACAAAAGAAAAAGGGAGAAGGTCCAGTGCTAACATTTTAGCCAGCTTCGCATTGTACAAACGTGCTATTGGGTGGTTGCGTTCGTACTGCCCCTCCCCCCAAACATGCTGATAATGGTAGGCTGCATGGTTTTCCTTTCTCTTAGGCTCAACAACGCACTTTTTTTCATTGCGGTACTCCTTGGTGTCTCAGGCTGACTCTTACTCTTGTGCCACTGAGATGTTGCTGAAGATGTGGGCGACGTTAACACTGCACTGCTGGGGACAGGGAGACTTTGTGTACCACTACCAGATAGAATGTCTCCCTGTCCTTCCTCTTCCACCGTGATCGGATCTTCTACTCCTTTATCCCCACCAACACCAATGGCTGCAGTTTTTATGCCGCGAAGGTGGTCCTCCCAGCTGATCAAGTGGTGTTTTTTCATATGGGTTATTTGGCCTCCGGTACCATAGTTTGTACCAAGCTTACCACGACAAACAGAGGTATTACAAATGGAGCATATAGCAATGTTCTCCTCCTTTTCGCTAACCGTAAAGAAGTCCCAAACAGGGGAGCTTAACTTTTGCCTCCTGCTGGAGGTGCCACTTCCAATGCCGGACGAACTGGAGGGTGTGTGTTGAATTTGACTCTGTGCTGTACCACTACCTACTTCTACTGAGGTGGTGGTTGTGCTGGATGTAGGTCGCTGCCGGGCCTTTGCTAATGCAAATATGGAAGCTGTAGGTCGTGTTGGTGTTACCTGTGGAGGTATGCGTGCTACATCCCTTGCAGCGATTTTGGATAGGGTAATAATGTTGGTCTCCATCTCCTCGGGGCCGGGAGTGATGTTCGTGATGACTGGCTCATCATCATCATTCTGCTGTTCTACATCGACCTCCATAAGTGTAAGGCTTTCTGGAACCTTCCTTTTCCCTAGCTTGGTCTTGGGACGTGTCTCTCTCTCAGACTCAGTTTGTGGCTTCCAAGTGGCATCTAGATCATCAGAAGGGGGGCTTGGCGAAGAACTTGATGGACTACCCCTCCTTTTCCTTTGGAAGACAATGGATCTTCTGAATGAGTGGCTTCTTCTTCTACCTCTGCATGAGGCTCAATTTCCTGAACTGCCCCTACTTCGGGAGGAACAACAACTACTATTGTGAGCGGTGGTTGCGGCTGTTGTTGTTGTTGACCACTTATCTGCTGTGTTTCCTCCTGCGTTGATTGGGTACTACTTTGAGATAGCGATAAGTTTATCTCAGGCTCAGCATCACTGCTTTCCACCATTAGGCTGGCTACCTCTTCCACACTCATGTGCTTGGGCCTGGGTTGGTGGGTTGGGCCCACTGATGCGGAGGTGCTGCCCCCAGCTTGCCCCCCGGACACCGCTGCTGCAGGCGTAATTTTTTTTTCTCCGAAAAAAGGTATTGGGCAGCACACCAGACTTAAGTGTCACTTCCTTCTTCTGTTCCTTCTTCTCAATAGCAACTTTCTTGGTACTGGAGGACCTGGTACCTGCTTTCTTTGGGCCCATCTTCTTCAGATGTCAGCAGCACTCAGTTGCACAAGTTGCAGAGATGTCTGGTCAGGTCACACGTCACGTTGTGTACAGCAGCAGGATGTCTGTCTGGCAGTACAACGGGCAATGATGACACACCTCCTCCTCAGTCTTTTGTGCACCTAAAAGCAAAAAAGCCAGAAGAACATCAGCCAAACGATAGTACAAATCAAACTAATATAATATATAACTTAGTGTGTGGTTGTCTCAATTATTAAATTTTAGAAACTCAGTGAACAACAACAGTGTAGCCATTTATGAGACTTTGACAACAAGGCCAGGGCTTTCCTGGTGTACTGTGTAGTGTGTACACTCAGGAAGAATAAGAATAGCAAAGAACAAAAACTAAAATGTAGTGGAGCATGTTTGGCCTAAATTTGTGCATCACGTGGGATGGATGCAGCATCAGGGAGCTGCAGCTGGCAATGGGGATGGATTTGGAAGCAGTAAGACAAGAGGAACAATGGAAAGACACGCAGGCCTATGTGGCAAAAACATCATACTACTAACTACCACCACAAAATGGCCCCCAGCAACATGGTCACTCACAGGCACAAGGCACGGCAAACAATGAACTCAAGCAGGCCTATATATGGCCAGACAAAGGATGCCTGATAAAACACACACAGCTTTTATGCAAAAACTAAAATCCACATGGCTAAAAACAGTTTGGAAACTTAGACAACAACCACAACAACAACACATACACACGCAAAAAAGGCATTTATTTAACACACCCAAAAAGTGAAATAGACCCCCCAAAAAACCCACATTTTGCAATTCAATCCAATGCCATCCATGCCCTAAATGATGTTAAAATTCAACAGACAACACAGAAACAGTTTTTATGCACCCATGATGACTACCTCTGGGCCTACTGGCAGACTAGGCCGCAAGCTTGGAGGCCTATGGCAAAAGCACAGTGGCTGGTCCCACAAAATGGCCACCACCACATGGCCAGGCCACCCACAACAACAAGAAAAGGAAGACAAGAGAGACAATGCAGGCCTATGGCAAAAGCACAATGCCTGGCTTTACAAAATGGCCGCCACCCACATGGCCAGGCCACCCACAATAACAAGAAAGTAAAGACAAAGGACAGGACCAAGAAGTTGGAGACTCTGGGCAACTTCCTTCCTCTTTAAAAAAATTGTAAAAAAAAAAAAAGTGACTCCTTGCTCACAAAACTACATCTAAATGACAACCTGAGGAGTTTTTTGAGCCAAATGAACTAAATCATCATTTTCGAGAAGGTTTTATGCTGCTCGAGAGATATTCTTCGCCAGATTGTAAATTCTGCGTGTTCGGCATCGCGATCGTCACAAAAAGTCATTATCGCGCGCGTGAAAACGTATATTGAGCGCGCGAAGAAGATAAAAAGTGTAAGTCTGCATTGTCGCGCAGTGCGGAGTTGCCCAAAGTCCGCTAGCTGAACGCCCAGGGTTACCTACTGGCTGAAAAGGCCTATTTATTTAACACACACCAAAAAACTCAAATACCACCCCAAAAACCACATTTTGCAATTCAATCCAATGCCATCCATGCCCTAAATGATGTTAAAATTCAACAGACAACACAGAAACAGTTTTTATGCACCCATGATGACTACTTCTGGGCCTACTGGCAGACTAGGCCGCAAGCTTGGAGGCCTATGGCAAAAGCACAGTGGCTGGTCTCACAAAATGGCCGCCACTACATGGCCAGGCCACCCACAACAACAAGCATAAGCCAAGGGGAACAAAGAAAAGACATGCAGGCATATATGGAAAAAGCAGCACACTACTAAACTACCACCACAAAATGGCCCCAAGCCACGTGGTCACTCACAGTCACAACAGGCCATGGAAAACAATGAACTCAAGCAGGCCTATAATATGACCAGACAAAGGAGGCCTGCTAAACAACACAGCTTTAATACAAAAATGCAAAAACGAAAATCCACAGGGCTACGAAAGGTTGGAAAGTTACACAACAAGCACACACACACATCCAACAAAGGTATTTATTTATTAACACACACCCAAAAAGTGAAATACACCCCAAAAACCACATTTACCAATTCAATCCAATGCCATCCATGCCCTACATGATGTTTAAATTCAACAGACACCACAGAAACATGCACCCATGGGTACCTCTGGCTCTGGGCCTACTGGCTGAAATTCCAATCAAAGAAAAACAACTAGGCCCCTACTGAAACTACAGGCCACAACAATAAATTTTAAAAACGATGAAAATCCCCAAAAAATGTAGGTACAAACAAGCCCCAATCAAACAAACAAGTACACCAGTTCTCCAACTTACTTGTAAAATCTCAAATCCAAAAGTCCTCAAATCCAATCCAATGATATGATGCAGCAGACAGACACAAAAAGTGATCCTTCCAGCTCCAAATCCAAATGAAAGTGAACAGCACATGGACAAAGCACTGGGAGGAGCCTGCTGGACAGGAACAGGAAGTTTGAGACTCAGGGGCACTTCCTTCCTCTTGGAAAAAAAGTAAAAAAAGAAAAAGGACTCCTTGCACAAAAAACTACAGCCAAATCACAATCTGAGGAGTTTTTGGAGCAAAATCATCATTTTCGAGAAGGTTTTATGATGCTCGAGAGATATTCTTCGCCAGATTGTAGTTTCTTCGTGTTCGGGATCGCGATCTTACCAACACTGCCGCGGGAAGTCAGATCGCGCGTCCGAATGACGTGTTCGCGTTCACACACTCTCGCGGGATCGTGCGGCCGGATTCCAAATCTCGTGGCGCCCGCGAACGGATAGGAAATCGCGTCGGCGAACGCAGAATCATGGTAGGTCGTTACCGCGCGCGCGAGAACGCATATTGAGCGCGCGAAGAAGAAAAACAGCTACGCTACGCCGCAAATTGCGTAGTGCTTGGCAACTTCATGCTCTACGAGAATCGCAAAGTTACCGAAACTCCGCAAACTCCGCGAGCGTAGCGTAGTTCACCTCCCAGGGTTATTATTAACATCGATGAAGAACTGATATCCCCATTTGGGTTAAGCTGTTTATAGTGGCTTTAACCATTTTTTAACTTTTCATATCTATTGTGCTCCACAAAAATATTTTCGATCATGACTGTTTTTGGTCTCCTAGTTTTTAAATTTCTAACTGTGCCACTCATAGTAATGAATTAGCCTTCTTGCCCTAGATGTTAACCTTCATGAACAGTTTTGTCCTTGGATCAATTGATCATGTGACTCATTAAGCCCACTGTTGCCTTGCACTTACCTAACCTCCATCTATCCAGTTGCCTTTTTATTAATCAATTGTATGATTCCCCCATACAAGTTAATGTTAATATTAGTGTGACTGCCAATGTCATGTTTGTTACCAGTACAGTATATACTTAAGCTGAAAACTTGGACCCATTGGAACGCCAGTTACATTTCTGCCATAAGAGTCTGTATTCATGCTTAACGTCCAGGAGTGGCCATGTGGGGAAAATTATAATGTATTAGAGAACAATTTTCTAGATTCCTGTTTAGTTACTCATTTGTTAGAAGATGGAAATCATTGATTTACAAATTGTTAAAATAAATTTATGATCGTATGTGGAACATGAAATATGCCTTTCATTTTTACTGAAATAGTTGTATATATTTTCTGTGGAAGTTGGGGTTGTCAAACTTGTCAAAGCCTACTTTGCTGAAATGTGTAGTGCATTCTGCTGCATTAATTAACTGGTTGAACTGCTCCCGTGAGTGCTCATTACTTTTTCTTTTTAATCGTTTTATTTTATTTTGTGTTATCAACTTCAAACGTTAATACAAGCATAATATTCTTTCAGCATTGTAGCATCACATGTACATAAATCACCATAATCTGAGTCATTGTGCACAACGGGTTGCGTCCCTTCCCTAAACATCATGCCATATCTCTTAAGTCTTTTCGTGAACCAACACCTTCTCAATCTACTGCGGGAAACCCTGGGCTCTGTATACAGTGTTTTCGGCAACACTCCATACTGGTGTTGTGTAGTTCCTGTGAACCTATATAGGATCTGCGCATTTAGACAACAGGGACTGTGGGATTGGTGTTCAGACTGATTCCAGATACCCCCACTGGGTATGTTTGCCTGTATACCAGCTAGCTCACAGTGCCACTAGAAACCCTTCTTACCAAGGAGAGAATAGTTCTTGGCAACTATCGAACATGACAACTCTGTCCCATCAGGGGTCGTGAAAACAGTGCAATACTTTTCGCTCAGTCACTCGTGCTCACTTTGTCTCAAAGAGATACACCGAATAAACGGTGGGGATGTTTTCAATAAGCATTTATTGAACCAGCGTCATTCTAGTGTAAAATAGGTGTGCTGAAACAACCATTAGACAGAAACAGATATAAATGATTATAAGCACCAACAGAGTAAAAGGATGGCAGATTTCTACCATAGTGCTAAAACAATGAATACAGGCTGGTATAAAAATACATGACAGTAATAATGTGTACTCCTACGATGCGACCCTAACTAGATGTACCTAAGTGTACCTAGCATGTATGTAGGTGTAGAGCCAAGAATCCCTCTAGGATAAAGTCAACCCCATTACCTGAAGTGAGAGACTGTGGGACCCTGTCTTGGTCTCAAGATGGTAACCCCTCGAGGGATGTCAGACCACTGTGAGCTGGAGTGTCTGCATGCAGGAACCTCAGCATCTTGTGTCAGTGTGCCAGCATGGAAGTCCTTTTTCTCCTCTCCCTGCCTCAGCAAAGATATGGGGGCATATTCACAAGAACGTGCTATAACCATCGCAAAAGTTACTTAACGCAACCTCCAACATCGCAGTCTATCGCGGGACATTTACGCCGTGTTAACCAAGTATTCACAACACGGCGGTATCATGCGATAGTCCCCAGATAACCCGACAACTGTCCGCGTTAAAATCAACGCCACGCCTCAAAAATGCGAAACACGAACGCAAAAAAAGCTGCGATGAGGCCAAGCGCGATACAAAAAGCAGCGAAAACCAGCGGCAGGCCTGTAAATCCCACGCACCTGGCGGGAAAATGCACCATAGAAGCAACAAAAACAACTCACCAGAAACAATCCAAAGTGCCTAGCAACATGGATGCACCCTGACCCAGCGCAGAGGCCAACGCGAACCCCACAAACCCCACAGACCACCAGCAAGGACCAACGGGGCCAGGGAAGGCCAAGGAGAAGAGCGAGAGGGAGAGGGAGAGGAAGATGGGGTGCAGTCCGTAGGAAAACAATACCAGCGTCACGGATGTGACAGAGCACTACCAGCAACTGACCCACAGTGAGACCACCTTTAATGCAGCCGGAGTGCCCAGGAGGCCAATGGAGGAGGCCAAGAGGCGCAGGCATGACATGAATACCCAAACCAGGCCCAAAGACGCTGCCAACAGGAAGGCAGCTACGGCGACAGGAGGTGGGAGTCATGCGCCACAGGAGGAGCTGGAGGAAATGGAGGCCAGCCATCAGTGTGGAGATGGTGCAAGGAGGCGGGAGGACGGACACAGCACGAGAGGACCTGACACAACAACAACAGGGTGAGTAACCAACAGGTCCATGGGGGGACGGGGGGAGACGGGCACAATGGCACACATGCACAACGACGTGTAGCACAATGCACACCCACAACAACCCAGGGTCATGTCCCCCATCCCCGTGGCACACTGCAGCACACACACATGGCAATCACAGCACATCCCATGACAATGCGGCACAAAGTGCAACACCGACACTGCAGAACAGGGGACACAACTGGCTCTGCCCATGCGCAGAAACAGGCCAATCACATCTGACAGAGCAGGGAACTGTGAGATGCATATGTACGGGTACAACCTCACAACAGTCATGTAGTCCAAATGTCCACTGTCCCCCTTCAAATTGCCAGCACCTCCCAAACAGTCACAATGTATATTGTCACACAGTCTGCATGTCTACAAGAACAATGTGCCAACAGAAATGTCAACACAATGTCAACATGCATCTTCCCTACACATTGCAGAGGGACAAACAACACCTCCAGCAGGTCAGACCAGACAACCCATCAGTGATGCAGGACATGACCAACACACCTTCGACACCGACGCCCTACACCAGCCCATGGACATCCCACGCAACCCACCACCAGGACCAGGGCAGACAAGCCACATAGAGGAGAACCCAGCCCCTGCAACAGACCACACAGCATGAAGCACACGCAAGCACGGCTGGCCCACAACACTTCACCGACCCACACATGGCACCCCAATGCCAGGTGGCAGAACACCAAAAGGAGGTGGCCGAACTTGTGCGGGTGTGGTCCGAACCCATGGAAGTCGAACTAGATCACATACGTGGGTGCCAATTATCCTTCAGGGACCACCTACACCCCACAAAGGAGACCCACACTGCCATAGAGACACACACAGAAATCATGTGGAACTGGCTTCGGGCACGTACGCCCGGCCCCTTTATTGGCAGGGCCACATGTACAGTGACGCCTGTGCTGGATGTGTGTGGGGTGAGCATAAGCCAGCCCGCATGGAGTGCACGGTGCTGGCAAGAACATGAACAGTGGACACCAGTGCAATGGAAACAGAAGACACATGCATAACAAGTCAACTGCTGAGCAACATGGAGGGAGCTGGAGCAAGTACAGAGGTCACCTATCATACAAACAGAAGTGTCCGTGAGTTGCAGTGCACTGAGGTTGGGGCACTAGAGCCGTGCGCGCCGGTGTGATGAAAATAACTTGGATTGTGTCCATTCGGGATGTTCCTGCTGCAGATGCAGTGGGGTGTGTCAGACCTGCAGCAACTCCCTCATCAACGTCTCAGGTCTCCCACACTGCCTGAGGTGACATTGCTGCGCAACATCTCCACATCACAAAACTCAACCAGTAACGGTCCATTGGTTGCGGTGCACTGAGTCAGTGGCACCTGGAGTGCTGAGCAGGGGATCAGGCAGATGATGGCATCCACGACAGGTCTGAGCAACTCCGTCAGTCTGCCAGTACCAGTGTCTCGACTCTGGCAGATGGTGGTTGGAGTTGGCCCTGGCGATGGTGGCGTGTGCCTCCTGCGGTGATGTGACGTCCGGGCCGGTCAGGACTCGATTCGATGTGTGAGCCCTGGTGGTCCGCATTTGAGGCCGGAGGCAGCGGACAGCGCACGGCCACATGCACATGGCGTAGATGACCCCAAGACCACCGTCACAGAGGTCATCCAATATTCATCCAGACAGGGTCCCGGACTTGAGCTGCACAGAGTCAGTGGCCCCGGGTGCACATCGGCAGGCACAGGCACACCGCCACGGGACGGTGACTTGCGGTCCAATGAGGTAGGGCCACGCAGACTGAGCGGGTCCTCGTCGAAGTCGGAGGTGAATGTCGCATAGTGTTTCGTGGGACAGTGGAAGGTGTTCTTCCAGGGCATGATGCAGAGGGCAGAAGCTATCCGGAAGCAGCAAATGGAGGAGTGGAAAGTGACTGCCTCGTTGCCACCACCAAATCGGTATCAGCTGCAAGAGGATGAAAACTACCCGCTAGTCCATAGACTCAAACGCCACCAATGTACGACCAGAGAGTGTCCATGAATGTCGGGAAACAGACTTAGTGGCACCGGGGCTGAGTGGGGATGCAGTCTGCGATGATGCCCGTACACTCATATGAACTCCGGCATTGATGATTCAAGACTCTGTGACCTACTGGACCGCAGTGTAGACCGGAGGCAGCGGTCAGCAGTGGGCCACAGCCACGTGTCATAGGCTCGCGATGCACAGAGTAACTGACATCAGGGCAGTTGTTGGTAGTGTTCGATCACCTCCGTAATGATGATCCTTTTTCCCTCCCAAATGCAACGCGTCATCCTCTTATGCCTCTCCTTGCGTGCATTGATTCGTACTCTGCCTTTGAATAATCGATGTTCAGTTCCAATCCTGTGACCTACTCGAGCGCAGCGTAGGCCGAGAGCAGTAGTCCGTGTGGGCCCACAGAATCTTGCGGCTGTGATGTAACACTAAGACCTGTTGGCACCACATCGAAGGGTGTATAGTGACATACACTCAGCCAAGATTTATGTGCTCTGCCATGGTGTAATCAAGACTCAGTTCCAAATGTGTGACCTACTTGTCCGCTGTGCATGCTGGTGGAGTACGACAATGTGAAAGGAATACTGCGGGCCTGTGTTGCGGAGGCCGTGATGGTCTGAGGGGGCTGCCAGGCTCGCAGGCCTCGGGCTTGGAGATTTCACCTGCACTTGGTGGGCCCTCATCGACACACGCCGGTGTCGGAAGGTGGGCATTGAGGCCTGGGTGCGCAGGGGTGGGCAGGACTGATTCGGGGACCAGCGTTCGGGGGTGCAGCAGGTGCACAGGATAGCTGGCAGCAGCGCTCATGGCGTCGGCCTCATGGCGGGGTGAGGGGCGCCGCCCTGGCAGAGACGTTGGGCATTCCGGAAGAGGACCACGCCCAGGGCTACGTGCCTTTTATTCACACCCCTATGCTGGCCTGGCATACGCAGGGCCAGCCCACTCCCCTCACGCTTACGGGGGGGACGTCACAAGCTACATTTCCGCGACTTCCCCACTCGCTGGGGTGACATGGTTGCATCCACTGTCCACTGCACTCCGAACACCAGCGGGGTGTGTCGATATGGATATGTGTGTGGTCTGCTTACTGCAGTCTGGCCAGCACATCCATGCCACACTTGGCATTGTGTACATTCCCATTCATCAGTCCCTTGCCTCCTTCGCACATGCCTGGTCCCCACCTCTTCCGACATTCTGCTATTGTGTGTCCGAGGTGCCATGCCGTAGATGGCTCATGTACATGGCTGGGCCAGGTTCCCACAGTGAGTTGTGCTGTCATGTCTGGTGGGTGTGCATGTTGTATGTGGGCTTGTGATGTGTGCATTTCCTGAGTTGTGTGTTGCATGATTGTGGATTTGAGGTGTGTGGTGTGAGCATTTGGTATTGGCCAACAGGCAGTGCATTTCCGTGAGTGCCATCCTGGTGGCGCAGGTCGATGATGGACTGTCGGGAGGTGCAGGTATCATGCACACTGCCTGGGTTGTTGGCGACGTCGTTGGCAGAGATTTCACGGTGGTCCACTATTGCCTGCACATTGGTGGGATCCATGCGCTTTCTGTAGCGCTTATTGTGTGCAGTGTCGCCAGGGCCCACTAGTAGGACATGTGTGCAGTCACTTGCCCCCTGACACGTGCGGAAAGCCAGCTGTGGCGTACACGCCTTGCTTGGTCTCCGGCTGTTCCTGCGCAGTGTGTGAGGTATGGATAGTGGGGTACCAAGCTGATGGTGTCATCCATGACCATTGTGGGGGACTTGGATTGGCCAGGCTGTGTGACTCCTCCGTCTCAGGCGGAGGTTGGTTGGAGGGTACCAGAGGCCAACACGTGCAGCACGGCCAGCAGCTTTGTCTGCGGTGGGATGTTGGTTGTCTGCTGTGTTGGTACGGTCAGCCTGTGGGCTATGGTGGTCAGGATGCGGAGGAGGGTTGTTCCTTTGGGCATATAGTGGGCAATGACATTCTCTGGTGTTGGGTCTGTGTGCTTGATGCATTTTGGGAGGGTCGCTGTCTTTGTCTGCGCTGCCTCAGTGTTGGTCCAGGGGGCGGTGGGTGTACGGGGGTGGGAGAGGGTGGGGGGTGTTGTGGCCCTCTTGGGTGTCCGGCACGCATGTTCAGTGGCTCCATGGCATCTGTTGCCCTTCAGGTGTGGCTCTGGGCTGGGCTCCATTTTGTGGTGCAGGCTGTGCTCCGACTTTACACCAGGTCAGGGCAGGTGTTAGATTCCTGCTGCTAACGCGCCTTATCGCCTGTTTTGTGGTCTCATCGCTGATCGGGCTGGTCGTTGAGAATGTTGAGGTGTGGTGTTGTCGCTGGTTTTTGCTCGGGAACGCCTACTCTGCATCTCATTAGCGATAGTTGCGGGGGTCACCTGTGGCGATGTTTTTTGCGGTTGCTATCGCAGGTAAACTGGTGTTATGGGCTGTTGACACCAGCTTGTGAATGGTGCGATGAATTTATCACCACTTTGGCTGCGATAAAGTGCCGCTAACTACGAGATGTGTCCTTGAGAATATGCCCCATGGTGTTTATATACCCAAAGTGGTACCCTAAGGGGATCTACCTTGCTGTGTCATGTCAGACTTAGGATGACAGAAGTAATGACCCTTATGCATAGTTATTATGCAGGAGATGGTAGTCCTGCTGAGTTTCCAAGAATCCTCATGCATAATGAATGAGGCTAGCTTTCAGGGAAAACCCAACGTTCTGTGAGCAGTACCGTAACTAGGTAAAAGGTCAGTCCCAAGAACCGTTATGTAGTGTAATGACAGGGGAAAATATAGGTGAAAGGTTAGGTTGCTACCTGAGCCTATATTGGGGTACCTATATGAAACATAACTCTGGCCTTCCAGAGTCGCAGTGTCAGAGTTTCTGTACTTCCCCACAGGCAAGCTATGTCTCTCCTGGCGACCATAAGTGCCATGTTGCAGAACATCGTAATGTACTTATGCACAGTTTGCTCCCCCCAAATTCCTAGTGTTCCCAATTTTGAGTCTTTTTCTGGTTCTCCTTCATGACTTCAGAGATGCATCGGCCCTCAGTCCCACAAAGTGTGCCACAATGTCCCATGTCGACCACATCCACATAGACATATATCATTATCAGTGTTTCCCATAGCCTTGTTCTAGTATAGTACATATGGTACAGTATTTTAACTTTTAAGTTGCACCAATCTAAACCCTGCTCTTACAGCAACCTATCTTAGGTGACAGCAGGCCTCTCCCAAATCCTCATTTTCTAACCTCCCAAGAATACATTCCCATTTGTTCCTCAGAGCATCAGGGGATGGCTAACTATTGTTCAGTAGTGTTCTGTAGATTTGTGATGAGGGGTTACTAGAAGCCGATACTCCAGTGAGGTTTATTCTGCCACGTTCTGTAGAATGTCACCTTAATTTGCTAAGGAATGCTTAATTTGTTTATAGAGGAAAAGCTGGCGATTAGCTATATCACATTCTTTCTGTAATTCTTTGAATGGGTGAAATCCTCGCATCCCCAGATTTCCCTCAGTTTTGTTATTCCTATCATATCCCATTGCTTCTTGCCTTATAGAGTTTTCAGTTGAGCCAGTATGTTGCATTCCCACTGGGGGGTCTATGGTGTCAACCTGCCCCTTGATCCTATTTTTATCATGGCTTTTTATCAGAGTTGGACCACCAAATTGGTCAGTGATGGGTGCCAAGGGGCATGCCCCCACTATACATCCTATGTACAAACCCTCCTAGGCCCATCTCCCGTCGATCCGGCCTTAATGAAGATTCCTCTAGTGATGTGAATGCCCATTAGTTTACCACAAGAAGTTTTGTCGCCCAATATTAAAACCAGAGAATTGATAAAGTCACTCCGCCCTTGTAGGGATTTCTCATCAGGGTTTTCAAAGCATTTTGAGGGTTCCCCCTGACCCACAGTAGTGTTCATGCCACCATACCTGTCTCCTTGAAAAAAACCTGTCTGGGAATGCAAATAATGTATTCTGAACCATGTAAAGGAACTTGGGTAGTACTATCATTTTGTATATGACTGAGCAACTCATCAGGGACATTGGGAGTTTCCTCGTGTGTCCCACATTCCGCCTGTATTTGACAGGGACTAGACCCAAATGTTAACTATGAAACTCCCCAGAGTCTAGACTAATGTAGATTTCCATGTATTTCATGTCATCTAGGCACCACCTACTCCATTCCTTTTGTAGAGTGTTTTGATGGATGTGTAATGTTGGCTTCTTGTCTCAGCAACTGGAGCACCACTACCGCCAGGCTGGTAGACTGGATGTATGACGAAACCACGCATTCCGATGTAACGCATGCCGTTACAACATGGCCATTACAACGTGAATGCCGTTACCACGCATAACCTTTACCACGCATGTTTTTATAACGCATATGCCTTTACCACGCATGCCTTTACAATGAATTTAGTTGTAAAAGCATGAATCGCAAAGGCATATGCGTTGTAACGGATTTACAAACAATTATAAGTATTTCACAGGTAAGTATCAACCCATTTGATATATATATTTATATATATAAATATATTCACTGAAAAAAAACCAAAGGTTACAGGAACGTTATAGTTGATATTTCACTCGTACAAAACCAGAGAAATTCAGCAGTTATAGTTAGCTGAACTAGCGATAACTTGCACCTCGCAATGCACTGCTTATGACCTCACATATTGCATCACTCATGACATGGTCAGTGACATCAATGATGACATCACTGATGACATTTAAAATGGCATCACTGATGCCATCACTGATTTCTACGTTTTTTAAAATTCAAACCCTAGCTATAATCTCCCCTTTGTTTTTTTCAGTGAATTTCTAAGATTTTTTAAAATGCTTATTGTTAACTATAACGTCCCTGTAACCTTGAGGAGCTTATTTACAAGCCCCTATCACCATGGGAACGTCACTTTTTATGACGTTACTGTGGCGATAGGGGCTTCGCCTTATTTACAAGGCAGCGATTAACGCTGCCTTGTAAATAAGGCCCCCTTTCATGCTATGCTTAGCGTGAAAGGGGAGGGCAACGGGTGTTGCTGTGGGTGTTCCACCGCAACACCCATTGATTCTGACGCTGTCCCCTATTTACAAGAGAGGCATAAATAGGAGGCAGCATCAAAATTAAAACCATTGACAACCTGATCTTACCCTGGAGCTACGAGGAAAACATGTTTAATTTCTCCTTGTTTTTGCTGTTTTCATGTGTGCTGCGTTGTGCAGCACACATGAAAATGGCAAAAGGCCAATGATTGTTTATGTACAGGAAGGTTCCCATTCCTGCACATAAACAATAATTTTTTTTAAATGCCGTTTTGTAACTTCTGTGTGTGCTACATTAAGTAGCACACATAGAAGTTACAAAACGGCATTTAAAGATTATTTATATGCAGGAAGGGGGACCTTCCTGCACATAAACAATCTTCCCCTGCATGCAGACACCCTTGAACTATGGTGCTAGGCTGCTAAGTGTGAAACCTACGTTTTTGAAGTGATGGAGTGATGAGTTAAGCCAGGAAGGCTAACGCCTCACTCCGCCACTTCCCTTGTAAATATGCCACTTGGTTTTTTCAGTTTCTAAGTTTTTTTATATTCTATTTCTTAATTGTAACATCCATTTTTTTGTAAGTGAACCTCTAAGATTTTTGTACTTTCTTTCTATAGTTGGATATTGTGTATTATATTTATATAATACACCACTAATTTTTTGATTTCATATGTGTTTATCAGAAAATACATTAATAACTGGTTTTATTTTTAACAATATTGTAAGTCAGGACAACATTGCTGCATTTACTGTGGAGATTCTGTCATCAGTAAAATGTATTTCACATACTGAAAAATACACTTAAAGAAATTTTTTAAATAAAGTTTAACTCTAATTATTTAGTAAAATATTGTTTTAACTTTTCTTTTTGTGATCAATTTAGCATAAAGCCACCTTTACAGAAAAAAATGTATTCGTGACTACCGACTTCACTGTGATGACTTCAGTAGTCGCAAAGAGCGCGTGGTTTATACGAAGTTTGAAACATATATATAGATAGTGTACTTTTCAAACTCATATTTCTGTAGTGAGTTTACAGAATAATCACCATCAAACACTATTTTCCGTTTCCACAAAAACAGTGGAAGTCACAATGACGTCGGTAATCGCGATCCCCGTGGACACTTCGCGAAAACAGAAAACAAAAGCAGACATTCAATGGCCACCAATACATCCAAAAATATTATGTAAAAAAATCCCTTCTGAACATTCCCCTACACATATTACTATATACATACTTCTTTCAAAGCATGTTTAAACTCATATTTTTGTACTAAGTTTCTTTATCAACCATCTTTCAGACCTATTTTCTGTTTTTGCGATTATTCAAGGCGTCGCGATGTCGCCGTTAACCTTGACGATTGCGCCTTTTCCATAAAGTGAAAACACATATATGCACACATATTACAGTATTTTACACACTAGGTGTTTATTACTGTACACTTCATACTCAGGTTTTTCTAGTGTATTTCTATAACAGCCAACTCTGGTGAGTCTGGAGATCCCGATGATGTTGGTAATCGTGATCCCCGCTGTTACGTCGCGGAAGCAGAAAGGAAAAGCAGGAATACAATAGCCACCACCACATTAAAAAATGATAACTATATAATTAATTCTAACCATCAGAGTAGATAACTCACTATATAAATAACTCTATAAAAACATTTATCAATATTGCAATATCTCTATAACAATGCATATTAATGATTCATGGATATTTTTTTTATATTTTCAACAGTATTCGCGATGACATTGATATTTGTTATGTCCCCATGATGGCGGCCCTGGTGTCGCCGCGAATATCACGTGCAATTAAACAAATTAATTTTGGACGGGGCGTGGCTTCAGCGCCGATCGCGATAGTCGTGCGTCTGTGAAGCTCTGTGGCTCCCGGGGCTTCCGCCGGTAATTAATCCGCTTTAAAGCACAGCAACTCATGTCGGAGAGACCGGATCAGACATCGGAGGAGGTTAGGAGATCGGCGCTGGGGTTAGACGAACCGCGACTGAGATTTACGACCGGCCTCAGAGCTGAGGCCTAAGGAAGAGCTGCGACCCCAGGCTCATTTGGTGGCTGTGCCCTGCAGACAGCGTGGGGAGAAGAACGCGAATTGCATACGACCCATAATCAGAAAGGCGGCAGTCCCAGGCACTATTAATAACAATACAGGGCAAAATAAGCTGGAGGTCCGTGAACGGAGACCAGACTGACAGGACCTCAGCGGTGGCGCAGTGAGGCGGCGGCGGAACGGAGAGGCCGCTCTGCTGAATATGAGAAGCCATACAACGGAAAGGCAGTAGCGGGCATGGAAAAACCTACATGAAGTCCCCTCGGTGAGTGATTGGGATAGCGAGGGGGCAGAAGACTCTTGGCCAATGACTCCACCGCAGCACTATGAGGCACCAGCAGGGTGTGGAGCACAAAGAGTGGCCTGCTGATCATAGATGTCGCCGATACACTGAAAGAGCCGGTGTTCGATCCCAGACTGTGATAATTTGGGGTACGTCTGGCCAGATTACACCAAGTATTGGCAGAGGACCCGGGATCACTCAAGCAGACCACATAACTCCAAAGTGGCCAAAAGTCTGTGTGAAGCAGAGACGATTGACGCAGACACAGTGGAGGCCCAGTCAGGCAGAAGTTGAATGAAGTGAAGTACATAAGGTAGGAGCACATAAGTAGCAGTTGCTGAGACTAAGGAGGAGACCTGGTGACATTGGATCTGAGACGAAAGGCTACCACTCACACGGTGAGGGCGAGAGACGCAGGGACATAACACTCCCGGAGGGGACAGGGCGAGCTAAAACGAACCGCAAAAAGTAGAAAGGAAGTACCATTGTTTAAGCACCAGTTACATTACATAGTGAAGAGGTGGTAGACCATGCTATAAGTGGTTGGAGTCAGACGTGGAGTAGAACTACGCCGATGCTGGCCAGGCGCCAGAGACTACAGGAAGAGTAGAGAGGCGCTACTAAATAACAGGCTTGGGAAAAAGACGTCCTCGAATCAATCCCAACTGGACATCAACTGGTGGGTCAAAATGTCGGAGGGCAGGGGGGGCGAAGGGCTCCCTCCAGACCAAACTGGATAAATACACGCTACAGAAGCGAATTGATACAGACGGCCCGAGCAAGGGAGGAGAAGCATCAGAACTGAGCATCGAAGGCGGAGACCCATCACTGAAAGACATTATGGAGGCCATAATAGGAATTTGCACATCTCTCGAGCATAGAATGGACACAATAACGACGGAGGTGACGCTCCTGAGAGCGGACATGCAAAACATAAGCACAAAAGTCAAAACCATGGAAGCGGTCACCACGGAATTGAGTGTGGAGACAAAGCAAATGAAGCAGGACATTAGGGAACTCCAAGCTGCCAATAGGAAAATGGAGAGCCTCCTGGACAACTATGAAGGCCGATCGAGGAGGAACAATGTCAGAATCTTGGGGGTTCCTGAAAAAGCAGAAGGAGCAGCTGCTGACCTCTTTGTAGAAACCCTAATTAGTGAATATTTAAAACCAAAATCTTTGTCGACCTTTTTTACAGTCGAGAGGGCTCCCAGGATTCCTGGAGGAAGACCGAAACCAGGCGCCCCTCCAAGACCCCTACTGGCGAGATTACTGAATTTCAGGGATCGAGACAAAATATTGCAGACGGCCCGCATATCTCCAACGGTCAAATATGAAAATAGCGAGATCTCCTTCTATCCGGACTTTACTATCGCTGTGCAGAAAAAAAGGAGAACTTTTCTGGAAATTAAGAAACAACTGAGAAAAAAAGGATTAAGATACTCGATGCTGTTTCCGGCGAAGCTCAGAGTTGAGGCGGAGGGAAGATCCTGGGTTTTTTAAACGCCGGAGGCAGCAGCATACTGGCTGGAGGGCTGGAGGCCGGCATGAGACCACAATCCCCGCAAAGGAAGAGAGCACCTTTCCCATACTAAAGCTGCACAGCAAGGAGGGAGGAATGATACATCGGCGAAGGTGACCGAGGAAAATTACGCTTATGGATGTGAAGATCTCTGGAACTATGTAGTTGCCGGACTGAGCTAAGTACAGAACACTAATCACCTCCATTGACATTGCATATGAGAATTTAAAGACATGAGAACATGCCGATTTGAGGGGCGGGAGTGGGTGAGACTATGGGGCGGGAGCCCCTTCCCCCAAAAACTTTACTTATAAGTTAGTAATTATTGGGCGACAGGCACTCTGCAAAGTTGGGGACATGGGCAGTTCAGAGCCCTGGGTGCAGGGGGGCAGGGAGGGGGGTATAGGGAGTTTTGCAATTGTAGAATTGTTTTGTTGTTGCAGATACACAAATGGCAAAAGGGACGGGAGAGGGAGGAAGGGCGGAGATATAAGATCAGTGGAACTCACCGAACATATCCAGCCCCGTGGTTGGACGCAACGGATAATAGATAAAGGATGGGCTACTAAATAGGGGAAGATCTATGAGCAAGGATATGGGCACATCAGGCGATAAAAATGTAAACGGTCTACATGACAAACTAAAAAGAGGGATTGTATTGCAATTTATTAAGCGACAGGCCCCAGAATTAATATTACTCCAGGAAACACACCTTGTAGGAAATATGTGCAAAGCTCTGACTAGATGGGGCTATCAACTGGTGGCACACTCTGGATTTACCACATGTTCGAGGGGGTTATGAAGAAACGGTCTTTCCCAATGACGATAGAGCAAACACGTACTGATAGCTTAGGTAGATACACGGCGGTATCGGGTATATGGGAGGGCGAAACACTGACAGTAGTGTCAGTATATTCACCACCAGGCCTACAAGAGGCCACATTAAGAGAACTGGGGAGAGTGACACTATTGTTTCCAATAGGAAAACTGGTCATAGGGGGAGACTTTAATTCAGTGATGTCGGGGAGACTAGACCGGCATCCCCCGCGAGATCTAGCTCATCACAGATGACACTCCCGCATTTTCTGTATGCAATAGGATTCTTGATGTATGGAGGGTCCGTCATCTGACTGACACACAGTTTACATTTCACTCCGGGACCCACAATAGTCTCTCCCGAATTGATTATATCCTGACACCGGCAGATCAAGTACGACATGTTAAAGAGATCAGTCACTTAACAAGAGGCATTTCTGACCACTCCCCAGTGTGGGTACAAGTAGAAATTGGTAACAGAACCGGGACCAGAATAGCGCCAATAAACCCCTGGCACCTCCGAAACCTAAAGATTAAAGAAAAACTCACTCAGGAAATAGACCATTATTTTAGTGAGAATGAGGGGTCGGTGGAATCGGCCCAGACCCTATGGGAAGCCTTTAAAACAGTACTACGAGGGCATGCGGTGTCTCAGATAGTGGGAGCTAAAAAGGAAAAGAATGTACAACTAGTTAGGCTTGAAGAAGAAATATTAGGCCTAGAGGTTGGCCTTATTGTACCGGAAGATCTAGAAGAGGTACATAGGCTCAATTTAAAAAAAGAAGAATATAGAAGCGAGGCAAGAGACATGGCAAAAGCAATGTACAGACATAAATTAGGTAGAATATACGAGCAGGGAGATAAAGCCGGGAAGCTGTTGGCCTGGCTGGATAAGAGAGAACAGGCGAGTCGATTGGTCACAGAACTACAATCAGACTCAGGGGATAAACTAACGGACATGCAGGAAATTGCTGACGAATTTGCTGAATACTATGAGCGACTCTATGCTTCTAAGACCATCAGAAAGGAAGCAGAAGCGAAGATGTTACTGTCTGAAATGCACCTACCAATGTTAGCGTAAGACGATAGAACTCTACTAGATATGGACCAAACTCCGGATGAAATTGCACAGGCCATACGCACTCTGCAATCCGGGAAAGCGATGGGTCCGAATGGCCTCCCGATAGAACTCTACAAACTAAGGCCAGATAGACTAGCACCCCACCTTCAGAGAATGTACGAAGAGAGCCTAGAGAGGGGAACTCTCCCGCAAGATCAGAGAATAGCGACCATGGTGGTGATACACAAAGACGGTAAACCCAGAAACCAATGTTCATCCTACCGACCCATATCATTATTAAATGCAGAGGCCAAAATACTGGCCAAACTACTGGCCACCCGGCTGGTACAGGTTATTTCGGGACTGGTCCACCCTGACCAGTCCGGTTTTATGCCGTCAAGAAACACGTCTTTAAATCTGCGACGGTTGCATGGGGTCAGGGGGCGGACAGACACAATAAAGGAGGATGCGGTGGTTGTCAGGGACTGTCCGGGACTATGTCGGGAACACAGTCAGGGACTTGGGCAAGGACTGGGAACTGGGTAGAAAAGGTACATAGAAAGAGGAGTACAGCGCTGCCCAGGATCATACAGGGAGTCAGAGGAGAAAAAGGGATCCAAAGGGGAAGCCTGTACAAGTGAACAAGATGGGTAAGACTCAGAATGGAAGGGCACTCACGAGGCAATTTAGCATTCAGAATAACTACACCCAGGACGAATGTGCAAGACATATATATGAAACAACATTAACAATAAAGGGGAGGCTACAAGGGTATATTAGAATAGTGCAGGTTCCGGAATCCAGAAAACAAAGTAGCATAGAAGGCAGTGCTGGGGCAGGAACAAGAATTGAGCAAAAGCTCAGGAGTCAAAGTAGCACTGCAGATATTGCTAGTACAGGAGAAGGGAAACTGCTGCAGGTCAGGAACAAGGAATGCCAAGGCTCAGGAGTCAGGATAGCACTGCAGGCAGTGCTAGGTCAGGAGAAGGGAAACTGCTGCAGGTCAGGAACAAGGAATGCTAAGGCTCAGGAGTCAGGGTAGCACTGCAGGCAGTGCTAGTTCAAGGGAACAGGAAATAGCTACAGCTCAGGAAACAAGGAGTCAAGAGAGCACTGCAAGCAGTGCAAATCAGGCACAAGAAATAGCTGAAGCCCAGGAACAGGAATAGCTATAACTCAGGAAACAAGGTAGCACTGCAGATAGTGCAAATTCAGGTACAAGGAATAGCTATAGCTCAGGAACTCAGGAAACAAGGTAGCACTGCAGATAGTGCAACTTCAGGTACAAGGAATAGCTATAGCTCAGGAACTCAGGAAACAAGGTAGCACTGCAGATAGTGCAAATTCAGGTTCAAGGAATAGCTATAGCTCAGGAATCAAGGAACAAGGATTAACTATAGCTCAGGAATCAAGGAATATCAAATGCTCAGGGAACACTGGAAACAAGGGTATCAAAAGCTCAGGAAACACTGGAAACAAAGATTGGCCTCACCGGTATACAGCTACAATGACCAACACTGGGCTGAAGGGAGCTGGGGCTTAAAAGAGCTCACATTAATCACATGCATCAGGTGTGAGCAGGCTAGCAGCAGCCAGCCACAGGTGAGCTGAATTCCTCCACCCATCCTTGGCCTGCAGGGGTGGAGACAAAGCAGTGAGCAGGGAATTCTGGGTAATGGAGTTTCAGGCATGAGTAGGCTGGCTTCAAATATAAGCAGGCTGGCTTTCACAAAACCCGGCATGGATTGGGAATGGATGTCAATTCCCAATAAGTGTCCAAATGGCTGGAAGTCAGGATATGCATGCAGGGGAGGGTCTGGAAGCTTATTAGAAGACTGGAAAGTCCCACTATGCGGCCCCTGGTGGTGGGTACGAGAGCACAGGGAGCAAATCGTGACAGTACTCCCCCTCCAAAGACCGTCTCCCGGAGTCTGGAACTGGATCCAAAGCCATTGCTCCTAAGAATTAGGTCCATTTCCATCAGAGATGTAGTACAAGATACCAGAGGACTGTGGGAAAAATGTGATGGTCTGGAGGGTAGAATATTAGGCTGTAAATTAACAGGAGTATTGGAGGCAGAACCTGAAGCATCCAAAGCCAGTAATGGGGGCTTAGAACCCCGAATCAAAGGTGTTTGAAGTCCAGATGATGGCAGTCTAGAGTAGCACTCTAGAAACGAAGGCAGATTGACTGTAGGGTCAAAAACAGATAATGGATTGGCAGGAGGCACAGAGGTCAAAGGCAAGGTGGCTGAAGTCAAAGGAGGTAACAGGAAGCAGACTTGAAGCTCTGGCCCTAGAGGAAAACATACAGAAGACTCACATGCAGGAGACGCTGGAAGCAGGTATGCAGGAGACCCAGGCCCTGGAGGCTGACATGTTGAGAGTTTTGACTCTGCGGCTAGAAGTTCAATCTCTGAAAGTATATGTGCTGAGACCTTTGAAGGCTGGCTAGCTGGAAGCACAGGGTCAAAAAGTTGCCAAGATAGAGGCTCAAGGTCGGAAGGCAGGGAGCCCGGAAGCTCTGGTGCTGAAGGCAGGGAGCCCGGAAGCTCTGGTGCTGAAGGCAGGGAGCCTGGAAGCTCTGGTGCTGAGGGCAGGCAGCCTGGAAGCTCTGGTGCTGAAGGCAGGCAGCCTGGAAGCTCTGGTGCTGAAGGCAGGCAGCGTGGAGGCTCTGGTGCTGAAGGCAGGCAGCCTGGAGGCTCTGGTGCTGAAGGCAGGCAGCCTGGAGGCTCTGGTGCTGAAGGCAGGCAGCCTGGAGGCTCCGGTGCTGAAGGCAGGCAGCCTGGAGGCTCCAGTACTAATGGCAGGAAGGCAGCAGGCTCAGGCTCAGATGGCAGCAGGCAGGCTGCAGGCTCGGGCTCAGATGGCAGCAGGCAGGCTGCAGCCTCGGGCTCAGATGGCAGCAAGCGGGCTGCAGCCTCGGGCTCAGATGGCAGCAGGCAGGCTGCAGCCTCGGGCTCAGATGGCAGCAGGCGGGCTGCAGCCTCGGGCTCAGATGGCAGCAGGCAGGCTGCAGCCTCGGGCTCAGATGGCAGCAGGCAGACTGCAGGCTCGGGCTCAGATGGCAGCAGGCAGGCTGCAGGCTCGGGCTCAGATGGCAGCAGGCAGGCTGCAGGCTCGGGCTCAGATGGCAGCAGGCAGGCTGCAGCCTCGGGCTCAGATGGCAGCAGGCAGGCTGCAGCCTCGGGCTCAGATGGCAGCAGGCAGGCTGCAGCCTCGGGCTCAGATGGCAGCAGGCCGGCCGAGGTCTCTGAAAGCAGCAGGCCGGCCAAGGTCTCTGAAAGCAGCAGGCCGGCCGAGGTCTCTGGAGACTCTGCAAGAAGACAAGCTGATGGCAGAGAGGCACAAGGATGACAAACTTTGAATTCTGGGAATGGCGATAGCCCGTGAACAGTAGATTCCCTGTTGTCAATAGTGAAATCTTCACAGTTCCTTGGCTCATTAAAACACACTGAAACACTTTCTTCGGGATGGCTAAGAATACTGCTTATCTTGGAGACTCTGATGGCCAGACTTCCTTTACCATTTGGCTGTTCACAACTCTTAGTCAGAGGAAACAGGTAAGAGAGCACTTGGTCTTTGGAAATATTTTCATTTTCTTCTGCATTAGAAGGTGGTACAGGTGCATCAGAGCATACAGTACTATCATTTCCTGACTTTTCAAGATGTGGTGTGCTTGAAGGCAAAACAGCAAAGAAGGGGTCAGGATTTTGTTTCTTCTCAGCAAGGAGGTTGACTTCAGTTGCAGCAGTTAAATCAAGAGCATAGACTGAGTCAGAGGGTGTTATCCCATCAGGGATTATGTTGGGCACTGGTTCAGATTTTGTCTGTACGTCAATGGCCAGTGTATGTGATACCCCCGGGGTGGAACTGACCTCACTACCAGGAAGAGAAAGCAAAGAGATGTGTTTTGTTTTGCCTGGCATTTGGGATTCCTGAAAAGTGGAGGGACACATCTCAGATGTAGCACCTGGATGTAATTTAGCACTAGAAGACAAAACACCGGAGGAGTTGGAAAATTCAGACTTCAAACACATACTTTCATTAACTGCACCATGAGAAAATGTACTATGGCTTTTCTGAATGGAATCTGAGTGATCAGCCACAGTATTATTCACACAATTGCTGGACCAGCTCTGAGGGGAACGCAAAAGAGAGCGCAAGGTTTCATTCTCCATTTCTAAGGAGGCTAACATAGAGGTGGAAAAGTTGTCTTGTACAAGGGTTTTAGATTCCCACTTGAACTCTGGGTTATAATTTTTTAACAGAGTCTGAAACATTTTATTCTCTCGCTGTAGTTCAAGAATCTTGGATGTAATTATATCCTGTGAAGACTGCAGATCTTGCTCTACAAGGACTGTGGTAGACTTTGGAACTTCACAACAAGCAACAGAACTAAATCTTGGATTTTGTTTAAACTGGCTATTAGCGGTCTGTTTTCTAGTAGGTCTTTTCTCTCTTTTGTTAATCTGATTTTTTACTTTGAATGTAGCATTAAACATGGTCTCTTTAGTATCAGGGACTGTGATCTTCACTGGGTCACAAGACTGAGGTATACCGTTTGTATGGAAAACAGAGGTTATATAATGCATCTGCTCTCTCTTTGTCTGCTGTGTGGTTAAACATGCTTTAACTGGGGTCATTGAACTACCAGTTTGGTAAGATGCTGATAAATACGGTGTCTGGAAATTGTCTTCAAAGAAAACATTGTCTTGACAGGGGATCTCTAAGTTACAAACTTCAGAACAATGTACCCTAATAGTACCACTCTCTAAATTACTATTTTGTCTTTCTGCTGCTAACAAGGTTTGCAGAAATTCATTTTCATCCTGTAGGTCACAGGCTAACATCAGGTGAGGATCAGGGTTACAGATGGAATGAAAATCTAACATAGAAGGATCAGCCAACCACAGGGAATAATATTCAGCACGTAAAAGTCTATTTTGTGCCATGAATCGATCTCTAGAGTCCAAGGACTTTTGAATATGTTGTATAGAACTGTACTGCTTAGGTAATGGATGTCTGCCAACATGCGCAGACTTTCTGGATCTGACACTAAACATCTTGGCAAGAACTGACTGGGTGAGCTCTGAGAAAAAAGTGTTAGCTAACTGAATGCAAAGAAACCTCACAAGTGACTCTGGAAATGTGGGTTGGTCATTCTGTCAGGGACTGTCCGGGACTATGTCGGGAACACAGTCAGGGACTTGGGCAAGGACTGGGAACTGGGTAGAAAAGGTACATAGAAAGAGGAGTACAGCGCTGCCCAGGATCATACAGGGAGTCAGAGGAGAAAAAGGGATCCAAAGGGGAAGCCTGTACAAGTGAACAAGATGGGTAAGACTCAGAAAGGAAGGGCACTCACGAGGCAATTTAGCATTCAGAATAACTACACCCAGGACGAATGTGCAAGACATATATATGAAACAACATTAACAATAAAGGGGAGGCTACAAGGGTATATTAGAATAGTGCAGGTTCCGGAATCCAGAAAACAAAGTAGCATAGAAGGCAGTGCTGGGGCAGGAACAAGAATTGAGCAAAAGCTCAGGAGTCAAAGTAGCACTGCAGATATTGCTAGTACAGGAGAAGGGAAACTGCTGCAGGTCAGGAACAAGGAATGCCAAGGCTCAGGAGTCAGGATAGCACTGCAGGCAGTGCTAGGTCAGGAGAAGGAAACTGCTGCAGGTCAGGAACAAGGAATGCTAAGGCTCAGGAGTCAGGGTAGCACTGCAGGCAGTGCTAGTTCAAGGGAACAGGAAATAGCTACAGCTCAGGAAACAAGGAGTCAAGAGAGCACTGCAAGCAGTGCAAATCAGGCACAAGAAATAGCTGAAGCCCAGCAACAGGAATAGCTATAACTCAGGAAACAAGGTAGCACTGCAGATAGTGCAAATTCAGGTACAAGGAATAGCTATAGCTCAGGAACTCAGGAAACAAGGTAGCACTGCAGATAGTGCAAATTCAGGTACAAGGAATAGCTATAGCTCAGGAACTCAGGAAACAAGGTAGCACTGCAGATAGTGCAAATTCAGGTACAAGGAATAGCTATAGCTCAGGAATCAAGGAACAAGGATTAACTATAGTTCAGGAATCAAGGAATATCAAATGCTCAGGGAACACTGGAAACAAGGGTATCAAAAGCTCAGGAAACACTGGAAATAAGGATTGGCCTCACCGGTATACAGCTACAATGACCAACACTGGGCTGAAGGGAGCTGGGGCTTAAAAGAGCTCACATTAATCACATGCATCAGGTGTGAGCAGGCTAGCAGCAGCCAGCCACAGGTGAGCTGAATTCCTCCACCCATCCTTGGCCTGCAGGGGTGGAGACAAAGCAGTGAGCAGGGAATTCTGGGTAATGGAGTTTCAGGCATGAGTAGGCTGGCTTCAAATATAAGCAGGCTGGCTTTCACAAAACCCGGCATGGATTGGGAATGGATGTCAATTCCCAATAAGTGTCCAAATGGCTGGAAGTCAGGATATGCATGCAGGGGAGGGTCTGGAAGCTTATTAGAAGACTGGAAAGTCCCACTATGCGGCCCCCTGGTGGTGGGTACGAGAGCACAGGGAGCAAATCGTGACAGTGGTGGTGTCCCTGGACGCTGCCATGGCATTCGATACCATGGAATGGGCATATCTTTTTGCCGTTTTAGAAGCACTCGTGTTCGGTCCTAAATTTATAGGTTGGATACGACTCCTTTATACCGACCCTCTTGCACAAGTAGTAATTAACAATAAAAATTCAATTAGCTTCGCCCTACACCGAGGGACACGGCAGGGTTGCCTCCTTCCCCACTTTTATTTGCTCTGACATTGGAGCCCCTGGCTTACTGGGTTCGTAAAGACCCGATAATTAGGGGATTGCGTTGGGCAGAGGAGTGGGAAGACCGTATCTCACTCTATGCTGATGATATTTTATTATATCTGGCCTCGTCCGGAAGATCTCTGCATAGGGTACTAAATATATTCATGAATTTTGGTACCTATTCCGGTTATATCAACTGGTCAAAATCGCTCATATTTGTATTGCGTGGAAACCCGCCAGCTTTACCCATGGAATGTAAGGTGACGATAGCTACATAGGGGTTCAAATATTTAGGGCTGTTCATCACGAGGGATCCCAAATGGTTTTATACATCTAATTTGTTGCCACCGTTGCAACGGCTCAGACAAGACATAGAACATTGGAAGAATCTGCCGCTGTCACTACTAGGAAGAGCGGTGCTCTTCAAAATGATGTCCCTGCCTCGATTCCTGTATGTTCTGCACAATTCGCCGGACCCGGTTCCCGCGTCTTATTTTGCTGAAGTAGAAAGTGTGCAGAGAGCGTTGCTCTGGGGATATATTCCGCCTCGTATTTCATTTGCAAAATTAGTTAAAGGCTGGTATGATGGGGGTATTGGTTTGCCTAACATCAAAAAATACTATTGGGCCGCACAGCTAGCGGCCATCAATCAGTGCGTGTATTGGCCCCCGACTGATCCGGGCTACTCAATGGACAGATGGCTGCTGCCTGGGAGTCCACACACCTGTGCGCTCTATTCAAGGCCCAAAAGAGTGAACCTGACAGGCCCCACGAGGCATTCAATCCAGGTGTGGCATACAGCGCATAAGAGTATGGGCTGGAAGCAAAAAATAACATTAGCCACCCCGCTATGGGACACTGAACAACTGGGCTCTCTCTGGCGGACGAAAGGGTTCGATAAATGGGATACTATTGGCATAACTAAGGTGGGTGACCTGTGGAAAAAGGGGGAGGTGGTGCCCTTCAAGACGCTTAAACAAGAATATGAAATGGTGGAGACTGAGAGATTCCGGTATTTACAGGTACAACACGCACTACGGAAGGTGATCCCGAAGGGGGAGACGCCTCCCCCCTCAAAGACAGGCTCCTTGATGGATATATGCCCAAAAAAGCGATCTCCCTGACATACTCAAAACTGATTAACCATTCACCTGATCCCATGCCGCGGCTCCATGAAAAATGGGAAACCGACCTAGGAGGGCTGGAGGAGGAGGACTGGCTGGAAGCATTGGCATCGCCCAAGGAGGTGGCAATTTCATCTAAACTGAGATTAGTGCAGTTAAAAAAATTTCATAGAATATATGTCACTGGGCCAAGGCTGGTAAAAATGGGATATAGGGAAGACCCTAGTTGGAGAAGGCAGTGCGGCCGGGAAGGTACATTCCTCCATATTATCTGGGAATGCCCACAGATCAGTAGATATTGGAATGAGGTTGTTAAATGCATGGGAGAGGTACTGGGGAAGAAACTCATACCTGAGGCCAAAAGATGCCTCCTGAACGTGTGGAAACCAACAGATCTGGTTAGTAAAGAGAGAACATGGGTATCACTGGGTCAGATGGTGATTAAGAGGAACATAGCTAGGAAATGGGGAACAAGAGAGGCCCCGACAATAGGGGACTGGGGGAAAGACATGGATTGGTGTATGTTTCGAGAGAAGACGGTATACATATCCAGGGGGTGCCCACAGAAATGGATACAAATATGGGGCAAATGGAATGCTTACAAGGGGAATATATGTACTCCACCCAGCTTACCAATACAAGTAGCCCAGGAAGAACTAGATTCGTAAAGTACGAGATTGCTCTGACCAAGGGGAATGTTTTTATACAGGATGATCCAAGTTCCACAACATCATTGAGAATGATTTGCAAAATGTCATATGTGCTATCTGTAAAGTTGTTTATTGTACACAATAAAAAGAATTAAAAAATATATATATTTTGGACACATAACTTGTGTCACTAACACCCCCATTTCTCAACCATTGGGCCAGAGTATCTCCACCCTGACTGCTTATGTGGGCTTTCACACAGAATTTCAGCCCTGGGAACTGTTCCCGATAGATAAAATGGCAGCCGCAACTTTCTGTTCAGGTTGCGCCCAGCCAATCAGAGCATTCCTGTTGGCGCGTGCATTCACAATTCATCCCAAAACCACCGCAAAATATCAGCAGCCAGAGATATCACTATAATTTTAAACATACATTTCTCTACAACTACTGAACGAATTTACACCAAATAAGTAAAAGGCACTTCCTTGAACCGATATTTACCTCCGTGCCAAATTTGGTATAAGTCAGTTCAGCGGGTCGGGCTGTAGGTGTGGAAAGATGTCATCCGTGATGTCGTCAGTGATGTCCCTGACCATGTCATGAATGATGTAATATGTGACGTCATCAGCAGTGCATTGCGGGGGCGCGAGTTATAGTTAGCTCAACTAACTATAACGACCGAATTTCACTGGTTTTGTATGAGTGAAATGTCCAACTAACTATAACATCCCTGAAACCTGTGGTTTTTTCAGTGAATTTCAAAGGTTTTTCAAATGCTAATTTCTAACTATAAAGTCCCTGAAACCTATAGTTTTTTAAGTGAATTTCAAAGGTTTTTTAAATGTTAATTCCTAACTATAACGTCCCTGAAACCTATGGTTTTTTCAGTGAATTTCAAAGGTTTTATAAATGCTAATTTCTAACTATGCTTACAGAGGTAGGACATGTGCAGAAAGAGGAAGAAAAGTGCAGAAAGAAGCAAGAGAAATGCTGAAAGAGGCAACAGAAGTCCAGAATGACGAAGAAAGGTGCAGAAAGAAGCAAGAGATATGCAGAAAGAACCAACAGAGGTGCAGAAAGAGGCCTTGTTGCAAAGTCACCCTGTGCCCCCAACTTTTTTCTGATTGGTACTGGTGGTAACTGACTCTGACTAACCAGGCTCAGAGCCAGTGCTATGCTGAAAGACACTTAGAATACAGTGAAAACACCTACATACACTTGGCTACACTATTGGTTGGGGTACTCCTGTGATTGGCATGACCTCCCCTGTAAGGCCCTAGTACATAATAGGGCAGGGGGATTAAAACTACCTCTAAGTCAGAGGTGCAGAAAGAGGCAAGAGAAGTGCAGAAAGAAGCAACAGAGGTGCTGAAACAGGCAAGAGAGGTGCAGAAAGAAGCAAGTGAAGTGCAGAAAGAGGCAAGAGAGGTGCACAAAGAGCAACAGAGGTGCAGAAAGAGGCAGGAGGGGTGTAGAAAGAAGCAAGAGAAGTGCAGAAAGAGGCAAGTGAGTTGCAAAAAGAAGCAAAAGCAGTGCAAAAAGAACCAACAGAGGTGCAAAAAGATGCAAGTGGGGTGCAGAAAAAGGTAGGAGAGGTGCACAAAGAGGCAAGAGAGGTACAGAAAGAGGCAGGAGGAGTGCAGAAAGAAGGAAGAGAAGTGTAGAAAGAAGCAACAGAGATGCTGAAAAAGGGGCGAAGGGTGCAGAAAGAGCAGGAGAAGTGCAGAAAGAACCAACAGAGGTACAGAAAGAGGCAACAGAGGTGCAGAAACAGGCAGGAAAGGTGCAGAAAGCAGGAACAGGGGTGTAGAAAGAGGCAAGAGAGGTGCAGAAAGAGAAAAGAGGGGTGCAGAAAGAGGCAAGAGGGGTGCAGAAAGAAGCAAGAGCAGTGCAGAATGAACCAACAGAGGTGCAAAAAGAGGCAAGAGGAGTGCAGAAAGAGGTAGGAGAGGTGCACAAAGAGGCAAAAGAAGTAGAGAAAGAGGAAGGAGGGGTGCAGAAAGAAGGAAGAGAAGTGCAGAAAGAGGCAAGAGAATTGCTGAAAGAAGCAGCAGAGGTGTACAAAAAAGCAAGAGAAGTACAGAAAGAGGCAAGTGAGGTGCAGAAAAAAGCAAGAGCAGTGCAGAAAGAACCAACAAAGGTGCAAAAAGAGGCATGAGGGGTGCAGAAAAATGTAGGAGAGATGCACAAAGAGGCAAGAGAGGTACAGAAAGAGGCAGGAGGGGTGCATAAAGAAGGAAGAGAAGTTCAGAAAGAAGCAACAGAGGTGCTGAAAGAGGCACAAAGGGTGCATAAAGAGCAAGAGAAGTACAGAAAGTACCAACAGAGGTACAGAAAGAGGCAAGAGAGGTGCAGAAATAGGCCGGAAAGGTGCAGAAAGAGGGAACAGGGGTGCAGAAAGAGGCAAGAGAGGTGCAGAAAGAGAAAAGAGTGGTGCAGAAAGAGGCAAGAGGGGTGCAGAAAGAAGCAAGAGCAGTGCAGAATGAACTAACAGAGGTGCAAAAAGAGGCAAGAGGAGTGCAGAAAGAGATAGGAGAGGCGCACAAAGAGGCAAGAGAGGTACAGAAAGAGGCAAGAGAATTGCTGAAAGAAGCAACAGAGGTGTACAAAGAAGCAATAGAAGTACAGAAAGAGGCAAGTGAGGTGCAGAAAGAAGCAAGAGCAGTGCAGAAAGAACCGACAGAGGTGCAAAAAGAGGCGAGAGGGGTGCAAAAAAAGGTAGGAGAGGTGCACAAAGAGCCCAGAGAGGTACAGAATGAGGCAGGAGGGGTGCAGAATGAAAGAACAGAAGTGCAGAAAGAAGCACCAGAGGTGCTGAAATAGGCGCAAAGGGTGCAGAAAGAGCAAGAAAAGTGCAGAAAAAAGCAACAGAGGTACTGAAAGAGGCAAGAGAGGTGCAGAAACAGGCAGGAAAGGTGCAGAAAGAGGGAACAGGGGAGCAGAAAGAGGCAAGAGAGGTGAAGAAAGAGGGGAGAGGGGTGCAGAAAGAGGCAAGAGGGGTGCAGAAAGAAGCAAGTGAGGTGCAGAAAGAGGCAACAGAGGTGCAGAAAGACGCAAGAGGTGCAGAAACTAGCAAGAGAAGAGCAGGAAGAGGCAAGAGAATTGCTGAAAGAAGCAACAGAGGTGTAGAAAGAAGCAAGAGAAGTACGGAAAGAGGCAAGTGTGGTGCAGAATGAAGCAAGAGCAGTGCAGAAAGAACCAACAGAGGTGCAAAAAGAGGCAAGAGGGGTGCATAAAGAGGCTCGAGAAGTGCAGAAAGAGGCAAGAGAAGTGTAGAAAGAGGCAATACAGGTGCAGACGGAAGAGAGTGAGGTGCAGAAAGAGGCAAGTGAGGTGCTGAAAGAGGCAAGAGAGGTACAGGAAGATGCAAGTTAACTGCAGAAACAGGCAAAAGAAATGCACAAAGAGGAGCAGAAAGAGGCAAGAGAGGTGTAGAAAGAGGCAAGAGAAGTGCAGAAAGAGGCAAGTGAGGTCCAGAAAGAGGCAAGAGAGGTGCAGAAAGAGGCATGGGAGGTGCAGAAAGAGGCATGAGATCTGCAGAAAAAAGCAACAGAGGTGCTGAAAGAGGCAAGTGAGGCGCAGAAAGGGGCAAGAGAAGTGCAGAAAGAGGCAAGTGAAGTACAGAAAGAAGACAGTGAGGTGCAGAAAGAGGAAGAAAGGTGCAGAAAAAAGAAAGAGAAATGCCGAAAGAGGCAAGAGGGGAACAGAAAGAAGAGAGGTTTGTGCACCATTAGTACTAGTTTAACACCCACATTTTGCAATAAGTAACACATGACCATTCCAGCTTTGCAAAGGCCTTCCACCACGCTGTAACACATGACGCTGCATTTTTGGGAACATTTGGCTGTTTGAGCTAGAAACAAGGCTTTTTTTGTTCAAATCTGCAGATTAGGCAGAAAATGATGGAATATTTGGCAAATGCGGAAAATGTTTAATTATGTGAAAATTGGTGCAGCCGAACAGTCACATAATTCCAGTGGCCCTGCTCATACTGCTGACTAAGTCCAGAAGTGCTCCTCAGTGGTTCCTTCTTTTATTTTGTCTCATTGAGTTTATAGTTTAGCTTCTATGGAAACGAGGAAGACTAAACCTGAGGTTACCACTCCACAACACAGACTACAATACCACATAATTACTCTCCAAAACACATAATCCCACTCCACATAATTCCTATACACTAAATACCACATATTTTCTATTCACATAATTTCACTGCACAACATACCACATAATTCCACTACACACAACGTACATTCACTCGTGTTTGCAGAGTGGTGGAGAAAGGGTACTGGGCCTCCGACCAGCGATCAGGAATTCCGCTGCGTAGGACTTGCAGGAGGTATCAGGAGGGCTACTTAGCCCCCAAAGTCCCTCAGGAGAAAAGTGGACTTCATCCCACATCCCGTAGTCTGTGTTTGCAGAGTGGTGGAGAGAGGGGGCGTGGCGTCCGAAGACGTCTTAGCAATCCCACTGTGAGGGACTTACTGGAGGTAACAAGAGGGCTAGTTGGCCCCCAAGGACATCCTTGGGGGCCAACTACCCCTCTTTGGGGGCCAACTACCCCTCCCATTACCTCCAGTAAATCCAACACAGCAGGATTGCTAAGTTCTCATAGCAGGCCATGCCCCCTTTGCCCACCACTCTGCAAACGCGCTCTCTGGCGCGCTCTTGGATGGGGATTGAAGTCCCCTTCGCTGCTGGGGGTCCTTTGGGGCCAACTAGTCTAACTCTTACCTCCAGTAAGCCCCACACAGTGGGATTGCTGAGAGGTGGGCACAGGCCATGCCCTCTTTCTCCACCATTCTGCAAACGTGCCTCCTGGTGCGCTCTTGGTTGGGGGATGAAGTCCCCTTTCCTCCTGAGGGTCCCTGGGGGCCAACTAGCCATCCTGTTACCTCAAGTAAGCTCCATACAGCTGGATTGCTGAGAGTGCTCAAAGGTCACGCCCCCTTTTTACACCACTCTGCAAACGCGGCTCCTGGTGCACTGCTGCTCAGGGGAAAAACTCCACTTGTGTCCTGAGGTCCTCAGGAGACAAGAGGACCTCATCGCCCCACCAGCAGTGCACCAAGAGGCGTGTTTGCTGAGTGGTGTAAAAAGGGGTGTGGACTCGGACCACCTCTCAGCAATCCCACTGTGTGGGGCTTACTGGAGGTACCTGGTGGGCTAGTTGGCCCCCAGGGACCTTCAGGAATGAAGGGGACTTAATCCCCCAACTTAGAATGCGCCAGGGGGCGCGCTTGCACAGTGGTGCAGGGAGGGGGCGGTGCCTCCGGCGATATGCCAGCTTTTTCAAAATTTGGTTTTTGGAAGGGGGGCTGTGTGCCCCCCCTTCCCTTTATTATTTTTGGGCCCTGGGGACCCCAACCCCCAGGGCCTGAGCATTTTTTATTTTTTATTTTTTTTAAAACGGGAGTGGGGCCGCGCGGCCCCCCTCCTATGGCTGATTTTGGCCGCGGGGACCCCATTCCCTGGGGCATGGCCACATATTTAATATTTTTTTTATTTATTACTTTTAAGGAGGGGGACTGCGCGGGCCCATTCCCCGGGGCTGTACCTCGATCTTTTTTTAATTAGGGAGGGGGACACGTGGCCCCCCTTCCGTTGGCCACTTCTGGCCCCGGTGACCCCATCCCCCGGGGCCTGGCCTCAGCATTGGGGACCTTGGGGGAGCCCCAATACACCACGGTCCTGCCGGCTCCCTGCCCCGTGGGGGAGCTGGCATTGCTTTTGGGCAAGGGGAGCTGCTAACATGCAGCTCCCCTTGCCCAAAAGCAACTCTGCTTTGCTTCATTAAAGCGAGAGCAGGTTTCCTGCTCTCGCTTCAATGAAGCAAAGCAGTATTTGCTATGGCAGGGCAGTAGCCGTGCTCCCGCCCTGCCATAGCAAATGGCAATGTCCCAGGGGTGGGCACCCTGGGACATTGCAAGAGGGCAGTCTCCAGGGCCCCCCACCCAACATGCAAAAAGCCCCGGGGAGGTCACCTGTATTTAAATAAACAGTGCCCTGGGGAGGTGGTGGTCCCCGGGGCAGTGTGGGGGGGCTCAAGCCCCCCACACTAATTATTTGACAAAGCCCCGGGTAGGTGGCGGTCCCTGGGGTTTGGGGGGGCCCGTGAGGCCCCCTCCCTATTTTAATAAAGCCCCGGGGAGGTGGTGGTCCCCAGGGCTTGAGGGGGCCCACGAGGCCCAACAGGCCTGATTAGAATAAAGCCCCGGGGAGGTGGTGGTCCCCAGGGCTTGGGGGGGCCCGTGAGGCCCCCGCTTTTAATTACCAATGCCCTGAGGAGGTGGCGGTCCCCGGGGCAGCATGGGGGGAGGAGCCCCCCGACGCATTTTAATAAAAAAGCCCCAGGGAGGTGGTGGTTCCTGGGGTTGCGGGGGGTCTGCCTGCCCCGCGCATAATAAACTAAGCCCCGGGGAGGTGGCAGTCCCCGGGGCTGCGGGGGCCCCTGTGGGCCCCCGCATACATTATAAATATTGCCCCCGGGACCTGGCCCACCCGGGGCTTATTGAAAACAAAGCTTCGTTTTTTTTGGTTTTTTCGGCCGGATTTGCATAACCAGCACAAATTCGGCTGATTAGTTTTTTAAAAAAATGCTTTTTTTGGCCCTGGGGGTCCTTGTGGGACCCCCTGAGCAGGCCTAGGGGGTCAGGGTGTTTCTACCCTGCCCCTTTTCTTGTTTTTTATCTTTGTTTTACTGTTTTCTTGTGACTCGGTTACTGAGTCACAAGATGGCTGCCAACACATTCTGGTTTGGAGTGTTGGCAGCCAATCTGAACTAAGCTCATGCTCAGTAGGGTTCGCGAACCCTCCTCAGTGCTCAGATATATACATTTTTATTTTTTTAATTTCTCTGGAACTACTGAACGGATTTACACCATTTAAAAAAAAGGTCGCTTTCTGAACCAAGAGCTACCTTTTTGCTAAATTTGGTGTAATTCAGTTCAGCCGTTCGGGCTGTTCCAAAAATTCCTATGGAAATTAACATGGGGAAAATGCATTTTGGGACCCCCCTTTTTTCTCGGCCCCTGCTCAACGAATCACCCCGACACTTTCAAGACAGGAGCTGACCTAAGCGAACCATTAGTTTTGAAAATTTCGCGAAGATTCGTCAAACGGCGCCAAAGATATTGGCAAAAGAAAACACACTTTTGAATAGAAACAAGGTCCTAACTATAACTACCTACTGGCGGCTGCCAGTAGGTAATATATATATATTATCTATTGGCGGTCGCCAGTAGATAGTTATAGTTAGGACCTATTTTCCATAGGAAATCTGTAACATTCTATTTGAAATAACTTTGGCTCCGGTTTACGAATCTTCGCGAAATTCTCAAAACTTATGGCCCGCTCTGGTCCACTCCTATCCTGAAAGTTTCGGGGTGATTCGTCAAGTGGGGGCGGAGAAAAAAGGGGGGTCCCAAAACGTGTTTTCCCCATGCAATTTTCCATAGGAACCTTTCATCGCAGCTACAGCCCGAACTGCTGAACGGAATTACATCAAATTTGGCAAAAAGGTAGCCCTTGGTTCAGAGTCATGCCTTTTGCTTAAATGGTGTAAATCCGTTCAGTAGTTCCTGAGAAAATCAAAAGTAAAATCACATATCTATCTATGGCCGCGTAGGGTCCGCGTCCGCTCCCGATCACGAGCTGCATGCTAAATGGCTGTCAAGTGGCTGTCAACACTCCAAATCAGAAATTGTTGGCAGCCATTTTGTGCCTCGGTAGAACCGAGGCACAGAAAAAAGTCGCAAAACGCAAAAAGGGGACAGGGTAGAAACACCCTGACCCCCTAGGTCTGCTCAGGGGGTCCCACAAGGACCCCCTGGGCAGAAAAAAGCATTTTTTTTAAAAACAAAATCGGCGGGATGCGCTTAGGGTGCGCGGATCCCGCCGTGATAAAAAAAATCGAAGCACGGTCTCCCGCGCTTCGAGGCTATTTTGCCCCCGGGTGGGCCAAGTCCCGGGGGCATGCGGGGGTTAGTTTATAGTTTATGGGGGGGCCTCTAAGGCCCCCCAAGCCCCGGGGACCGCCACCCCCCGGGGCTTTATAGAGATAATGCTGGAGGGGGGCACACAGCCCCCCCCCGCAGCCCCGGGGCTTATTTTTTTTTTAACAAATTACCTGTGTGGGGGGGCTCCAGCCCCCCCACATGCCCCGGGGACCGCCACCTCCCCGGGGCACTAATGAAACAAATGTGGGGGTCCGTTTCGGACCCCCGAAGCCCCGGGGACCACCACCTCCCCGGGGCTCAGTTAATGTTGGGAGGGGGGCCATGTGGCCCCCCTCCTGGAGCCTGTGGTGGCCCTGGGGACCGCCACCCTACAGGGCCGGCTCCTGCAGTGTCCCGGGGTGCCTACCCCCGGGACACTGCTGTTTGCAATGGCAGGACGGGAGCCACGCAGCTCCCGTCCTGTCATTGCAAACTTGCTTTGCTTCATTGAAGCGAGAGCAGGGAAACCTGCTCTCGCTTCAATGAAGCAAGCAGATTGCTTTTCCATAAGGGGAGCTGCATGTCAGCAGCTCCCCTTATGTAAAAGCAATGCCGGCTCCCGCAGGACGCGGGGAGCCGGCGGGCCGTGTGGGGATTGGGGACCCCCCACGGTCCCCAAGGAGTGGCCAGACCCCGGGGGATGGGGTCCCCGGGGCCATTAGTGGCCCGGGAGGGGGGCCACGCAGCCCCCCTCCCCAAAAAGATTATAAAAAAAACAAAAAACGTAAAGGCCGGCCCCGGGGGATGGGGTCCCCGGGGCCTTAAATGGCCTGAGGAGGGGGGCCACGCAGCCCCCCTCCAAATATATATATATTTTTTTAAAAAGAGGGCATGCCCCGGGGGATGGGGTCCCCGGGGCCAATAGAGGCCCAGGGAAGGGGGGCCACGCGGCCCCCTTCCCGTTTAAAAAAAAAAAAAATCCTCAGGCCCCGGGGGATGGGGTCCCCGGGGCCAAAAGTGGCCGAGGGAAGGGGGGCCACGCAGCCCCCCTACCATATAAAAAAAAAAAGAAACAAACAAAAAAAAAAGACCGGCACCGTGCCGGAGGCCCCGCCCCCACCCTGCAGCAGTCTGCAAACGCGCCCCCTGGCGCGTTTTAAGAAGGGGAAGTAATTCCCCTTGAATACTGGGGGTCCCTGGGGGCCAACTAGCCCACCATGAACCTCCAGTATGCGCCAGGGAGCTGCGTTGCAGAGAGATGTACAGAGGCCACGCCCCTTTTTACACCTCTTTGCAACGCAGCTCTGTGGCGCTTTTTGGAGGTACATGGTGGGCTAGTTGGACTCCAGGGACCCTCAGGATTCAAGGGGACTTAATCCCCCAACTTAAAATGTGCCACGGCGCGCGTTTGCACAGTGGTGAAGGGAGGGGGCGGGGCTTCAGGTGACATGTGTGCAAACAGGCCCCGTGGCGCGTTTTAAGATGAGGAATTAAATCCTCTTCAATCCTGAGGGTCCCTGGGGGCCAACTAGCCCACCAGGTACATCCAGAAAGCGCCACAGAGCTGCGTTGCAGAGAGGTGTAAAAAGGGGCGTGGCCTCTGACTACCTCTCTGCAACGCAGCTCCCTGGCGCATACTGGAGGTACAGGGTGGGCTAGTTGGACCCCAGGGGCCCTCATGATTCAAGGGGACTTAATCCCCCAACTTAAAATGCACCACGGGCGCGTTTGCACAGTGGTGAAGGGAGGGGGCGGGGCTTGAGGTGACATGTGTGCAAACAGGCCCCGTGGCGTGTTTTAAGTTGGGGGATTAACTCCCCTTCAATCCTGATGGTCCCTGGAGTCCAAGTAGCCCACCAGGTACCTTCAGTAAGCACAACAGAGTTGCGTTGCAGAGAGGTGAAAAAAGGTGCGTGGCCTCGGAACGCCTCTCTGCAACTCAGCTCTGTGGTCCTAACTGTAGGTACCTGGGGGGCTAGTTGGGCCCCAGGGACACTCAGGATTCAAGGGGACTTAATCCCATAACTTAAAACGTGCCCTGTAGCGCATTTTAAGAGGTAGTTTTAATCCCCCTGCCCTATTATGTACTAGGGCCTTACAGAGGAGGTCATGCTAATCACAGGGGTACCCCAACGCATAGTGTTCCCTAGTGTATGTAGGTGTTTTTACTGTATTCTAAGTGTGTTTTAGCATAGCACTGGCTCTGGTTAGTCAGAGTCAGTTACCACCAGTACACGTCGGAAAAAGTTGTGGGCACAGGATGATTTTGGAACAAGGCCTCTTTCTGCTCCTCTGTTGGTTCTTTCTGCACATCTTTTGCTTCTTCCTGCACTTTTCTTCGTCTTTGTGGACTCCTGTTGCTTCTTTCTGCATTTCTTTTGCTTCTTTCTGTGCGTTTTTTCTTCTTTCTTCACATGTCCTACCTCTGTAGGCATAGTTAGAAACTAGCATTTAAAAAACCTTTGAAATTCACTGAAAAAACCATAGGTTTCAGACACGTTATAGTTAGAAATTAGCATTTAAAAAACCTTTGAAATTCACTGAAAAAACCATAGGTTTTAGGGACAGTTATAGTTAGTTGGACATTTCACTCGCACAAAACCCGTGAAATTCCCCCGTTATAGTTAGTTCAGCTAACTATAACTCGCCCCCCCGCAATGCACTGCTGATGACGTCACATATTACATCACTCATGACATGGTCAGTGACATCACTGATGACATCTCAAATGACATCACTGATGACATCACTGATGACATCATCCATGTGATAATTTGATGCATCTTCTCACACCCTAATATAACTTTTGATACACCCACTGTAAATTACAGACTGCCATTGTCAAAACCATAGACACTCGAACACCAATAACTATATACACCCTCACTGATTCTTAGGTATACACACACATCCACTCACTCACCTGTACAGTCACTCATACTTACGGTCACTCAGTACAGGACTATCATATGTATGCACTCATACACCTACATAGACACTCACACACCGCCACTCATTGATAGAGGTACTCACACACCTAGTCAGTCATGCAAATAATTAATCACACTGCCATTTACTCACCTATACAGTTATACACACACCAGCTCACTTACTCATACAAATACTAGCACATTCTTACGCTCTTATACAATCACTGATGCAAGCACACACTCATCCATACAGCCACTCTCACAATCACACACTCTCACTTATAGCCATTTATATACTCCAACACACATATATACTGCCTTTGACATATGTAGTTACTCACACATGTACCACTGAGATATACATTCACTCACTAACACACCCATACACACACTCACCCACCCATACAGTCCATCACAGATGCACTCTTGAAACCATGCACCCAGTGAATCACCCACTCACACATCTATGCACAGAGTCACACACACCCCACCCACACAAACACTCAGGCATCCATACAGATACTCAGACAACCAATCAATAACTCATATAGACACTCATGTAGCTATTCACAAACCCATGCAGCCACTTACACAGCAACAGACAAACGGATAGAGACATTCACACAGTTTAGTCACTAACCAATGCATTCAGTAAGATACGTTTAATCACTCACTTATAGAGTCAGTCACGCACCTACTAAATCATCCATCCTGACACTTATACACCCACTCATTCTTCAATACACCGTGGCATATATATTAAACATATTTAAACTTTATAGAAACACACAGTCACTGGATGATGTCATCAGTGATGTCATTTGAGATGTCATCAGTGATGTCATCAGTGATGTCACTGACCATGTCTTGAGTGATGTAATATGTGACGTCATCAGCAGTGCATTGCGGGGGCGCGAGTTATAGTTAGCTGAACTAACTATAAGGGGGGAATTTCACGGGTTTTGTACGAGTGAAATGTCCAACTAACTATAACTGTCCCTAAAATCTATGGGTTTTTCAGTGAATATATATATATATATTCCACAGAATCGCTGTACTTAGCAGCTCCCCTTCCCACGGTGTCGGTGCCTGCTAGCGGCGACAGCAGCCGTTAAATTTCTTTAAAGGTTTACAAGGTAACATCCTCGAAATTGAAGAAAACAAAGGAGCGGCACACCAGGAGACTGCACAATACCTTTATTGTGCACCAAGACGACCCGTTTCGACGTTTAGCCTTTATCAAGGCTAAACGCCGAAACGCGTCGTCTTGGTGCACAATAAAGGTATTGTGCAGTCTCCTGGTGTGCCGCTCCTTTGTTTTCTTCAATTTCGAGGATGTTACTTTGGAAACCCTTAAATATATATATATATATATATATATATGTTAGAAATGGGATTTTTGGTAACTTGGGTGTGGGCCAAAGCCAGGCAAAAACCACCACCCTAGTCAGGATAAGGGAGTTACACTCCTAAAATAACCCCTGCTCACCCCCTTGGTAGCTTGGCACGAGCAGTCAGGCTTATCTTAGAGGCAGTGTGTAAAGCATTTGCACATAACCAACAGTAATACAGTGTACGCACTACAAAAGGACACCACACCAGTTTAGAAAAATATCCAATATTTTTATATAATTAAAACAAGACCAAAAACGATAAAGAACCACAATACTATACTTAAAAGTTCACAATTCAAAAATACGCTGATTAAAAAGAGTTCCTTGTGTGGTTAGCACCGTCCGGGCTACCACGGCGTCGTGAACACACAAATCCAAAACAGTTCTGGCTGACCGTGGGGTTGCAGGCCAGCTACGGTGTCGGGAAGACCCGCAAACAGTACCTTTCAGAGATGCAGGGCGATGGGGCCCTCGAAGTCACACGTATTGCAGGTCGATCTCCTCTCTGATGGAGTCAGGAGCGCTAGCGTCGGCAGGCATCGGGTGCTGTGGTGTGAAGTGCAGCGGTGCGGCGTGCGGTGCCCTCAGGTCGCGGTGCGAGCAGTGGCTCGGTGGCGGCATCAGATGGCGTTGTCGGTGAGACCAGGGTCGCGGTGCGAGATGAAGGCGGTGCTCGTCACGGTGCTGGCAGATCACGGTGCAAGCAGCGGCGTCGTCGTTGCTGAAGCGCTGTCGTCGGCTGACGAACTGGAGTCGATGGCGCCGGCGTCGGTAGGCCAAAGCTGCGGTGTGGGATGAGGGCGGTGCATCGTGTAACTTACGAGCGGTGCCCCCGAACCACGGTGCAAGCAGCGGCGTCGATCTCGGCGGGAAGTGGCGGCGTCAGGCAGACCAAGGCATCCTCGTGAAGCAAGGCGGTGCGGAATGCGGTGCCCACAGGTTGCGGTGCGAGCAGTGGCTCGGTGGCGGCGTCAACAGGCGTCGTCGGTGAGACCAGGGTCGCGCTGCGGCATTGCGGCGGTGCTCTCTGCGGTGCCGAAGCTTCGGCGTGAAGTGAGGTGGTACGGAGTGCGGTGCCCACAGGTCACGGTGCAAGCAGCGGCTCGGTGGCGGCATCAACAGGCATCGTCGGTGAGACCAGAGTTGCCGTGCGGCGTTGCGGCAGTGCCCTCTGCGGTGCCAAAGCTTCGGCGTGAAGCGAGGCAGTGCGGGGCACGGTGCCCACAGGTCGCGGTGCAAGCAGCGGCTCGGTGGCGGCATCAACAGGCGTTGTCGGTGAGACCAGGGTTGCGGTGCGGCGTTGCGGCGGTGCCCTCTGCGGTGCCTTCGGGACACGGAGTCGGCAGCGGCATCGTCGACGTCGTGGAGTTGCTTTTCTTCTGTTGCAGCACAAAACACCCAGTCCCCAGTGCTGAGGGCAGAAGAACTTGAAGTCTTTGCTGTTCCTGAGACTTCTTAAACAGGGGGCAAGCTCTACCTCAAGCCCTTGGAGAAACTCACAAAAGTAGATTGCAGAAAGTCCAGTCCAGGCCTTTCACTGCCCAAGACAGAAGCAGCCACTGCAGGCCAACACAGCAAAGCACACAGCAAAGTGGTAGTTCCTCCTCACAGCTTCTCCGGCTCTTCTTCTTGGCAGTCTTCTTGATCCAAAAGAGTTCTAAAGTTCAGGGGTCTGGGCCCCAGTATTTGTATCCAAAAATCCTTTGATCTTTCAGGCAGAGGGTGTCTGTGCCCGGCCAGAACCAGTTCTGCCTTCTCTGGTGTGATTTCCTGGCAGGAGGTGGAGACAGCATTTGTCAGAGTCAGAGCAGGCCCTTTGAGGTGCAAGGAAATCTCCTCCCCCTTCCACCATCGTAACCCAGGTCTCTTCAGCCCTTTCCTGACCTACCTAGACCATCTGGCGCCCCTCCTGCTCCCCCAGCCTTCTGTCATCCAAAACCCAGACAGGCAATCCACATTCCAGCAGAGGCACACGGGATGACTGAGCAAGAAAATACCTACTTTCTAAAAGTGGTATTTTCAAACACAGAATGTAACAAGCATTGGCATAGCCAATAGGTCTCGCTTTTGGGACCTTATAAGTATTTAGTTATGCAGCACAATATCCTTGGTGCAATAACATCAACTGTTGCATGGCTAAAAACTTATAAGGTTCCAAAGGCGAGACCTATTGGCTATGCCAATGCTTGTTTTAATTGTTTGAGAGAATATTTGTGCTGGTCATGTTTATGTGTGTGTTCGTTTTTTATTTTGCCTAACAGAGTCTTTTTGCAGTAATTTAAACTTCAGCGGGGGCGGCTCAGGCCCGAGGTACATCTTTTAAGAGTCTTAGCGGGATTGGATCCTGGGCCGGCCATTGTGTCAAGGATCACACGGCTCGACTTAAGTCCGCCGTACAAAAGTAGTGATAAGGAGGTGAACTCGGAGCTGACTGGCGAGATTACAGGCCCTGGAGACGGCGGTATCAGCAGCAAAGCTCCCCGCGGGGTCCCAGTCACAGAGAGGGGCTGATCAGACAGCTAAGGTTCAAGAAAGGGAGGCCCATGGAATGGAATGTGAGAGCAGCGCCGAGGAGACGGAGAGCAGAGCGGTGTGTGCTGAAGAACACAAGCAGAGCAGAGTGTGCCCCCGAGCTAGACGGTTCTGAGACAGTGACCGGCATGGCACTGAGGCCTGGAAAGTAACTTCAGTAACGGAGCAGAGAGGCGGAGAAAGCGTGACGTAGACTCGTGGAAGAGAGAGCGGAGGCCCCTTCTAACACTAACGTGACAGCAAAGAGAGGGGGCTGCCGCGTGTCACTGAAGGAGGGGCCACCTCCTGAGTAGGATTAAACTACGTACACTGGGCATGGGGGAGGGAGTGGGAGAAGGGAGGGGTGTGTGAGAGCAGAGAGAAACTATTAACAGCGCAGCGCTCGTAAAAGGGCGCTGTGCTGATTATGTTACAACAAGCCAGGACTATTGTCTTTGTCAATGGCTGTTAGATGCATAAGATAAAAAACAAGCCAGCGAAGGTCTGGTGTAACAAGCACGGAGGAGCGGGGGCGAGCGAGCGCGGCAGCCTGCAAAGCAGTCCCAAACGCTCGTGCGTCGTGGCTGGCCTTTGGATGAGTACGCGCGGCAGACATGTGTTTCCACTTATCGCGCCCGCGTCTGGGCACGATAATTGGAAACACATGTTTGCCGCGCGTACCCATCTCAAAAAGGCCAGCCACGACGCACGAGCGTTTCTTGGACTGCTTTGAAAACTCACTTACAATAAGTCTTCGCCTCTAAGCAGCGCTTGCGCGCTACTCGAGGCTCGACCTAAAAATCACCATCACTAAAAGATGCATCTTTAGATTCTGAGTTCAGGCATACTAAATTCTATTTTCTTACCGAATTCCCTGGGCCAGTTATGTTTATAAGATGTTATAAACAAACCTCCCATTCTATCCTATGGGGAACTGGTAGCCTTGCAATAGTGAAAAACGAAATTGGCTGTAATTCACTATCAGGACATGCCACACACCAGGGCATGTCCCCCCTTTCACTTACACTGCACCCTGCCCACAGGGGTACCTTGGGCCTACCTGAGGGGTATCTGACATGCAAGAAAAGGGAAGGTTAGGGACCGGCCAGTGTGTGCACTGGCCAAGTCGACATGGCAGTTACAAACGGTGCGCAGACTCTGCAATGGCAGGTCTGAGGTACCTTTTCAGGGCTACTCACGTGGGTGGCACAATCAGTGCTGCAGGTCCACTAGTAGCATTCGATTTACAGGCCCTGGCACACTCAGTGCACTTTACTGGGGACTAACAAGTAAATCAAAGATCCAATCATGGAAACACCAATTCATAACACATTTTACACAGAGAGCATATGCACTTTAGCACTGATTAGCAGTGGTAAAGTGCCCAGAGTCCTAAAACCAACAAAAACAGGGTCAAAAACAGGAGGCCAAAAAGCAAAAAGTCTGGGGGTAAACCCGCTGAAAAAGCCAAGTCTAACAATATATAAATATATATATATATATATATATATATATATATATATATATATATATATATATATATATATATATATATATATATATATATATATATATATATATATATATATATATGGATTTATATTTTCCTGTTAAATACTTACCATTTTGGGATAAAAGCATGCATGGTAAAGGCATATGTTTGATAAAAAATGCAGGTAGATACAAACACCTGTTTTGTATACACACATATATATATATATGTATATATATATTTTTTTTTTAAAGATACATGTATATATATGCATATATACATTTAGATATATGTTTATTTTTTTATTTTTATATATTTTCACACGCATAAATGCATGTGAATGTATGTATGTGTATATATATATATATGTATGTATATAAATATATATATATATATAGTATATACACACATATATATATATATCACCTTAAAACCCCTGAACCCATGCTCAATCTAAACCCTAAAATAACCCTAGCCACCCCAAAACCCATACCCACCCTAACCCTAAAATTACCCTTGCCACCCCATAACCCATACCCACCCTAAACCCTAAAATTGCCCTGGCCACCCAAAATCCCACACCCACCCTAAATATTCCCATGCCACCGCAAAACTCATACCCACTCTAAATGCTAAAATTACCCTTGCCACCCAAAAACCCATACCCACGCTAAACCCCAAAATTACCCTTGCCACCCAAAAACCTATACTCACCCTAAACCCTAAATATTCCCTTGCTACCTAAAAACCCATACTCACCCTAAACCTTAAAAATTCCCTTGCCAAACCAAAAATCATACTCACCCTAAACACTAAATTACCCTTGCCACCCAAAAACTCATACCCCCTAAACCCTAAAATTACCTGAGCCATCCAAAAACCCATATCGACCATAAACCCTAAAATTACCCTTTTGCCACCCAAAAACCCATACCCACCCTAAACCCTAAAATTTCCCTTGCCACCCCAAAACCCATACTCATCCTAAACCCTAAAATTACCCTTGCCACCCAAAACTCATACCCACCCTAAACACTTAAAAATCCCTTGCCACCCCAAAACCCATACCTACCCTAAACCCTAAAATTACGCTTGCCACCCAAAAACCCATACCCATCCTGAACCCAAAAAATTCCCTTGCCACCCAAAAACCCATACCCACCCTAAACCATAAATATTCCCTAGGCACCTAAATCCTTACCCACCCTAAACCCTAAAAATTACCCTTGCCACCCAAAAACCCATACCCACCCTAAACCCTAAAAATGCCATAAACCCTTACAAAAAAACACTTCCCTAATATATGTATATACTTACCTAATACTTAGATTTACAACACATATGCCTTTACCATTCATGCCTTTACAACGAAATTCGCTGTAAAGGCATGTGTAGTAAAATGCTATGCGTTGTAAAATCCTGAGTAGTAAACGGTTATGGGTGGTAATGTTAAATGCATGGTAACACCTGCGTTGTAACAGCAATATGTGGTAACAGCTGCGTTGTAATGGCTGTTTCCCAGGTAGACCGCTGGAGCGAGAGTTCCTCTACCCTATAAGTATATATGAGGAAAAATAACACATCATTTAGGGCATCTGCACTAATAAACAGGATTTCCCACATTTATTACTACAGTGTAAAGGTCAAACTCCACTTCATTACCACAGTGGATCAAAATCTACATGAAAAAACACAGGGGCATATTTACAAGCCCCTTGCGCCACTTTTGCGCCGCCGTTGCGTCACGCAAGTGACGCAGCGGCGACGCAAACCATGCGCCGCGTTGCGCTATATTTACAACGTGACGCATCTAGGGAGATGCGTCACGTAGTAAACCCCTGCGCCACATGAAACCTGCGTCAGGTTTCATGTGGGCGTACCGGCGCAGGGGGGGGCGTTCCGGCGCAGGTACGCCTCGGAAAAGTGACGTAGTGAAATCTACAAGATTTCACGCAGTCACTTTTCCGACGCTGGTGCGCCAAATCCTTACGCCTGCTTCAAGCAGGCGTAAGGATTGACGCACCATGTTAGGGATAGGGAAGGTTGGAACAGTGCTGGAGTTGCGTCGCGCTTGCGACACGACTTCAGCACTGCGCCAACCTTCCGCCGGCAGATGCGTCACGCATCTGCTTATCCTTGCGCCACGATGCGCTGCATTGTAAATGCGGCGCATCGGACGTGGCGCAAGGGTAAACTTGCGTGACGCATTTTCCCTGGCGCATCCCAGCTGATATGCAGGGATGCGCCAGGGAACGTAAATATGCCCCACAGTTTGCTGGCTCACAAATTGCATGTTCCAATGACTTTACAAAGAGAAACCTCCATTTTCATAATCAAAAAGTATCTTCAATGTGACTTTAACTTACTGCACAAATGTACCCTTTGCAAACTTGGGGCTTGATTCACATAGGTAAACTTCGACATTTGTGAAAGTTTAGGCTTTTTCAGTATTCGCAAAACTGCATTTGAATAGTAAGTTTACGAGTGCGGAAACTCTGCAATAGGAGTGGAGAACTTTCACATAAAAAGTAACCCTGGGCAGAGCTTGCGGAGTGAAGCTACGCGGAGTTCCACGGAGTTGGGGGGAAACTCTGTGGAAATCCGCGTATCTCCGCTCTGCCACCCGCCTCCACCCCGCACAAATTAAAATAACGTATGAACATAATTTAAAAGGAATAAAAGTAACTTACCTTATTGCGGCGTCCCCGGGCTGCCCTCCTCCTCCTCGCATACATCTTGCACGAACTGCACATGCGCACACGCATGCACAACAAAGAAATGCGCATGTGCGCGCGCGTGCATGTGCAGTTCATGCAAGATGTACGCTAGGAAGAGGAGGGCAGCCCGGGGACGCCGCAATAAGGTAAGTTACTTTTATTCCTTTTAAATTATGTGCATAAGTTATTTTAATTTATGCGGGGTGGAGGCGGGGGCCCAATTTAGTGGGGGTGGGCTGGCTTACTCCGCTCCGCTGTGGAGCCAGAGTTTTTTCCCCTACTCCGCGTTCTCAGCGGAGCGCGGAGGAGGGAAATCTCCGCAGACTCCGCTGGCGGAGCGGAGTTCTCTGTCCGCGCCTAATAAAAAGATAGGCCTGTCAATCTTTTTTAGTGCAGAGTTTTCTGCCCTGACTGTATAGTCTCTGTGCTCATAAACTTAGGGCCTTATTAGGAGTTTGGCAATCTGTGGACCGCTGACCAGGCTGTGGTGGTCTGACAGCAGTGAGCTGTCTGCCGTATTACGAGTTGGGCTTTGCGAGGAGCGCAGCTGGACCGCCGGCACTGCCAGCACACTGCCGACCTCTGGGGTCGCGGTCAGAGAAAAGCAGCCTCCATTGGGCGGTACAGAAGCGCAACACCATAGTCCATATTACGAGTTGACTTCTTAACGAGCTGACCGCAGCGGTCAGAGTGCCACCTAAAGGTCGGCGGAAATTAAGAATTTGGGGTGCATACTCACACCTTTCCTGTTCTTCCCAGCACATTTTGACATGCATCCCTTTCTCCAGGTCCCCCTACACAGGAGCTTCTTCTCCCCGAGGAATACAACTCTGTCTTTTGTGAAATACTGGTAAGTGTTTTGGTACCATGTACCAATTAAAGGGACTGCCCACATATGGGTTGGACTCGGCAAAGGGTAGTTGGTATTTTTCTACATATATCATGCATATGTGTGCATTAAACACATATCCAGTCAGAATGTAAACACAGCCATTGATATATATGGAAATACATTTCTCACTGTTGCAAGACAGCCACAGCCACACCGCTGGCACCTCTGGAAACTCGTAATGTGGCGGTCTGAGGTGACAGGCGCAGCGGTCTCCTAGCAGTGGCAGATGCGTCCTTCAGCAGTCGGACCCCCGAACTTGTAACAGGGCCCTTAGTTTTAAAATGTAGTTTTCAATTTCAGTTTTCAGTTTTGTGATGCAATGTGTCGATTTACCTTTGTGAATCAGGCCCTCTGTTTGGTTAAAACAATTATGCATGCAAAAAACGCCATGGCAGACAACCATATACGCTCATGAGTGTTGAGGAATGGAAGAGGCATTATGACCCACTTGAGACGTCACACCTAACAATGGCAAAAATATAGGTGGACTAAGAAAAATGATATTTGAAGCAAGAGCATGAATGAATGCTGACTCAGACATGTATTACTATAGTACAGAGGTCAAATCCCATGTTATTACCACAGTGGAGTTACTTGTTCTGGAACGGCTTTACAGTCATGTTCTTAATCTTCATTCCTTATAGATTGGGCTTGGGCTAAGGAACGGAATTGTGTTCGGATTCTCCTGAAATACCAGTTGATTTTTAAGTAATTCTCATGAAAAAAACAGCAAGGCATAGACTATACATGTAGATCTGCAAAGTATAATGTGCTTTCTATTACCATTGATAAGAGAGAGAGAGAGAGAGAGAGAGAGAGAGAGAGAGACGGGACTGCCTGAGAAACTTGTCCTCTATTACTCATGGTTCCTCGCCACACCCAACAATGTTAGTCAACATCATAACTATACATACACAGACCTCTGACTTCCTACCCATCTGCCTACACTTCTTCCTACCATATTGCAAGTCAATCTATATTTCTACTCGTATGACAATGGATGCATTTTACTTTATCGTTGCAACACTTTCAGAAACGATTTACACATTTTGTATTTGTTATAATTTGTTTTATTTCAATGAATGGCGGTGGGTTTTATATTTACTCTCGTGACATGGCTGAGTATATCGTTGTCTCATAGGCATAGGGTAATTTCGCTGAAAGATATGTATCTATTCTTCTTGTTGATATGTGTATTCTGTTTTTCATGCATGATAGATTCGTTTTCTAAGGGTTTGCATGTGAATTGTGATGTTTTGCATATGGAAATAGGTACGGTCGGTGAAATAAGTTGACATTCAACATCTGGTCATTCCCCTGCTTGCTAAATGTACCCTTGTATCTTGGTACACCGACAGTACCTTAGTGCTTTCTCAGACTATTACTCCCAAGTTTTATCTATCATCCTTCGGATTTTAGTGCGACATTGAAATTGGAGCCCTTTTAAAAGAAAATTCCCCCTCTTGGGGAATATGCAGTATGCCTAGTCAACACCACATAACTAGGTACTACAGTATATATATGTATGTATGTATATATATATATATATTCACTGAAAAAACCATAGGTTTCAGGGATGTTATAGTTAGAAATTAGCATTTAAAAAACCTTAGAAATTCACTGAAAAAACCACAGGTTTCAGGGACGTTATAGTTAGTTGGACATTTCACTCGTACAAAACCAGAGAAATTCCCCCGTTATAGTTAGTTCAGCTAACTATAACTCGCGCCCCCGCAATGCACTGCTGATGACGTCACATATTACATCATTCATGACATGGTCAGTGACATCACTGATGACATCTCAAATGACATCACTGATGACATCACTGATGACATCATCCAGTGACTGTGTGTTTCTGTAAAGTTTAAATATGTTTTATATATATGCCAAGGTGTATTGAAGAATGAGTGGGTGTATAAGTGTCTGGATGGATGATTTAGTAGGTGCGTGACTGACTGTATAAGTGAGTGATTAAATGTGTCTTACTGAATGCATGGGTTGGTGAGTAGCTACATGAGTGTCTATATCGGTTATTGATTGGTTGCTTGAGAATTTGTATGGGAGACTGAGTGTGTGTGTGGGTGGGTGGGAGGTGTGTGACTCTGTGCATAGATGTGTGAGTGGTTGATTCACTGGGTGTATGGGTTCAAGAGTGCATGTGGAAACAGCTGTATGGGTGGGTGAGTGTGTGTATGGGTGTGTTGGTGAGTGAATGGATGTCTCAGTGGTACATGTCCAAGTAACTACATAGGGAAAAGGCAGTGTATGTGAGAGTTGGAGTATAAATGACTATACGTGAGAGTCAGTGATTGTGAGAGTGGCTGTATGGATGAGTGTGTACTTGTATCAGTGATTATATAAGAGAGTAAGTATGCGTTACTATCTGTATAGGTGAGTAAATGGGAGTGTGATTGATTCTTTGCATGACTGACTAGGTGTGTGAGTAACTCCATGGATGAGTGGCGGTGTGTGAGTGTCTGTATAGGTGTATGTGTGCATATGATAGTGTTGTATTGATGAGTGACTGCATGTATGAGTGATTGTATGGGTGAATGAGTGGATGTGTGTGTAGACCTAGGAATCAGTGAGTGCGCATGTAGTAACTGGTATTGGTGTGTCAATGGTTTCGAAAATGGTAGTCTGTATTTTACAGTGGGTGTATCAAAGGTTATATTAGAGTGTGAGGAGGTGCATCAGATTTTCACGTGGATGATGTCATCAGTGATGTCATCAGTGATGTCATTTGAGATGTCATCAGTGATGTCATCAGTGATGTCACTGACCATGTCATGAATGATGTAATATGTGATGTCATAAGCAGTGCATTGTGGGGCGCGAGTTATAGTTAGCTGAACTAACTATAACGGGGAATTTCTCTGGTTTTGTACGAGTGAAATGTCCAACTAACTATAACGTCCCTGAAACCTGTGGTTTTTTCAGTGAATTTCTAAGGTTTTTTAAATGCTAATTTCTAACTATAACGTCCCTGAAACCTATGGTTTTTTCAGTGAATTTCAAAGGTTTTTTAAATGCTAATTCCTAACTATAACATCCCTGAAACCTATGGTTTTTTCAGTGAATTTCAAAGGTTTTTTTAAATGCTGATTTCTAGCTATGCCTACAAAGGTAGGACATGTGAAGAAAGAGGAAGAAAAGCGCACAAAGAAGCAAGACAAATGCAGAAAGAGGCAGCAGAAGTCCAGAAAGACGAAGAAAAGTGCAAGAAGAAGCAAGAGATGTGCAGAAAGAACCAACAGAGGAGCAGAAAGTCCTCCTGTGCCCCCAACTTTTTGCTGACGGGTACTGGTGGTAACTGACTCTGACTAACCGGCCCTAGAGCCAGTGCTATGCTAAAAGACACTTAGAATACAGTGAAAACACCTACATACACTAGGGAACACTATGCGTTGGGGTACCCCTGTGATTAGCATGACCTCCTCTGTATTTGCCATGAGTGAGTACATGGGTACTGACTGGATGATTAGAGTACTGCAAGGAGAGTGGATGGTGAATTTATAAACGCTTGTGTTTTGGCGGAGTGATTGGATAAGGACATGGAACTGGTTGGGTGATTGGAGGAGTGCATGGGTAGTGACAAGGAGACTGCATCAGTAGTCCTCAGGGGATTGTAGCAGTGCATGTGTTAGTGCCTGCGTCATTGCATAAGTACATGGGTAGTGACTGGATGATTAGAGTACTGCAAGGAGAGTGCATGGTGAATCTATAAGTGCTTGGGTTTTGGCGGAGTGATTGGATAAGTACATGGTGCTGGCTGGGTGATTGGAGGAGTGCATGGGTAGTGACAAAGAGATGGCTGGGCTGCATCGGTAGTGCTCAGGGGATTGTAGCAGTGCATGTGTTAGTGCCTGGGTCATTGCATGAGTACATGGGTAGTGACTGGATGATTAGAGTACTGCAAGGAGAGTGCATGGTGAATTTATAAGTGCTTGTATTTTGGCAGAGTGATTGGATAAGTACATGGTGCTCGCTGGGTGATTGGAGGAGTGCATGGGTAGTGACATGGCGATGGCTGGACTGCATCAGTAGTGCTCAGGGTATTGTAGCAGTGCATGAGTTAGTGTAGGGTCATTGCATGAGTGCATGGGTACTGACTGGATGATTAGAGTAATGCAAGGAGAGTGTATGGTGAATTTATAAGTGCTTGGGTTTTGGCGGAGTGATTGGATAAGTACATGGTGCTCGCTGGGTGATAGGAGGAGTGCATGGGTAGTGACAGGCCGATGGCTGGACTGATGCAGTGATTGGATAAGTACACAAATGTCACATCAGGCCCGCCCCTTCCCTTCACCAATGTGGAAACGCACCCCCTGGCGGGTTTTAAGTTGGGGTATTAATTCCCCTTGAATCCTGAGGGTCCCTGGGGGCCAACTAGCCCACCAGGTACCTCCAGTAAGCGCCACAGAGCTGCGTTGCAGAGAGGTGGTCCAAGGCCACTCCCCTTTTTACACCTCTCTGCAACGCAGCTCTGTGGCACTTACTGAAGGTACCTGGTGGGCTAGTTGGACCCAAGGGGCCCTCAGGATTCAAGGGGACTTAATCCCCCAACTTACAACGCACCAGAGGGCCCGTTTGCACAGTGGTGAAGGGAGGGGGGGGTGCCTGATGTGACAAGTGTGCAAACGCGCCCCGTAGCGCATTTTAAGTTAGGAGATTAAGTCCCCTTGAATCCTGAGGGTCCCTAAGGCCCAACCAGCCCACCAGGTACCTCCAGTAAGCACCACAGAGCTGCGTTGCAGAGAGGTGGTCCGATACCATGCCCTTTTTTACACCTCTCTGCAACGCAACTCTGTTGCACTTACTGAAGGTACCTGGTGGGCTAGTTGGCCCCCAGGGACCCTCAGGATACAAGGGGACTTAATCCCCCAACTTAAAATGCACCACGGAGCGCGTTTGCACACTTGTCACATCAGGCCCCACCCCCTCCCTTCACCACTGTGCAAACACGCCCCGTGGCGCGTTTTAAGTTGGGAGATTAAATTCCCTTGAATCCTGAGGGTCCCTGGAGTCCAACTAGCCCACCAGGTACCTCCAGTAAGCGCCACAGAGCTGCATTGCAGAGAGGTGTAAAAAGGGGCGTGGCCTCGGACCACCTCTGCAAGGCAGGCCTGTGGCGCTTACTGGAGGTACCTGGTGGGCTAGTTGGCCCCCAGGGTCCCTCAGGATTCAAGGGAATTAATTCCCAACTTAAAACGCGCCACAGGGCGTGTTTGCACACATGTCACCTGAGGCCCCGCCCCCCACCCTTCACCACTCTGCAAACGCGCCCCGTGGTGCGTTTTAAGTTGGGGGATTAGGTCACCTTGAATCCTGAGGGTCCCTGGGGCCCAACTAGCCCACCAGGTACTTCCAGTAAGCACCACAGGCCTGCGTTGCAGAGAGGTGGTCCGAGGCCATGCCCCTTTTTACACCTCTCTGCAACGCAGCTCTGTGGCGCTTACTGGAGGTACCTGGTGGGCTAGTTGGACCCCAGGGACCCTCAGGATTCAAGGGGACTTAATCCCCCAACTTAAAACACGCCACAGAACGTGTTTGCACACATGTCACCTCAGGCCCCGCCCCCTCCCTTCACCACTGTGAAAACGCGCCCCGTGGCGCGTTTTAAGTTGGGGGATTAAGTCCCCTTGAATCCTGAGGGTCCCTGGGGTCCAACTAGCCCACCAGCTACCTCCAGTACGCGCCACAGAGCTGCGTTGCAGAGAGGTGTAAAAAGGGGCGTGGGCTGGACCACCTCTCTGCATGGCAGCCCTGTGGCGCTTACTGGAGGTACCTGGTGGGCTAGTTGGCCCCCAGGGACCCTCAGGATTAAAGAGGAATTCATTCCCCAACTTAAAACGCGCCACAGGACACGTTTGCAGAGTGTTGCTGGGAGGGGGCGGGGCCTGGGTGCGATACCGGATTTTTTTTTTTTTTTAGAAGGGGGCTGTGTGGCCCACCTTCCTTTCCTATTTCATGGGCCCTAAGGACCCCATCCCCCAGGGCCTGACCCCTATTTTTTCTATCTTTTTCAAAAATAGAAGGGGGCCGCGTGGCCCCCCTCCCGAGGCCAAATTAGGCCCCGGGGACCCCATCCCCCGGGGCATGGCCAGTGTTTATTTTAAAAAATATATATATTTGGAGGGGGGCTGCGTGGCCCCCCTCCTCAGGTTATTTATGGCCCCGGAGACCCCATCCCCCGGGGCTGGCCTTTGCGTGTTTAAAAAAAATATATATATATTATTATGGGGGAGGGGGGCCGCGTGGCCCCCCTCCCAGGCCACTGCTGGCCCCTGGGACCCCATCCCCCGGGGCCTGGCCTCTTCATTGGGGACAGTGGGGGGAGCCCCAATGCCCCCACGGTCCCACCGGCTCCCCGCGTCCTGCAGGAGCCGGCATTGCTTTTCCAAATGGGGAGCTGCTGACATGCAGCTCCCCGTGTGGAAAAGCAATGTGGTTTGGATTTTGGAAGAGAGAGCAGGTTTCCTGCTCTCTCTTCCAAACCCAAACCACATTTTGCTATGGCAGGGCCAAAACCACTGGTCGCCGCATATGTATAGGTCCCCTAGTGGGAAAATCAACTCTGGTTACATAGTATTTTCAAAACAAGCATTGGCATAGCCAATAGGTCTCGCCTTTGGGACCTTATAAGTATTTAATTATGCAGCACAATATCCTTGGTGCAACAACTGTTGCATGGCTAAACACTTATAATGCCCCAAAGGCGAGACCTATTGGCTATGCCAATGCTTGTTTATTGCGGGAGCAGTTCTTCCATGGTCTGGTGCTGTTAACCTATGGCTGGTGGAGATTCCTTCTGCTAAATAAGTAGCTACTATGCGATTTTTTTAATTACCAAACACTTGCAATTCATAGCTTGTAAAAGCAGAGACCACATCTACTTTCAATGAGTTAGAAATAAAGTGCTCTGTAAAGGTGGCTGATGCGTGGCTAACTAACTTGGTATTAACAGAATAGCTGAGGAATTATGGACAACTACCCCCTTAAAAAGTATTACATTAATTAAGCATGTAGACCAAATTGACTTAACAAATAATGCACTTTATTGCAGTAGCCAACCTTGATAATTATGTGCATACACACCACGTGAGAACACACCAAACACACTATAATCGTCCTCCCCCTTACAAAGCGCAGCGCACACCGATGGTTTCTTGGCACACAAAAGGCACGTATTTGAGAGATTTGAAAAGCCACGTTTTCAACTTTTTGCTTAAAAGGGAGAGCCTTGTGTAACTTTGGATCCAGATTGCTGTTCCGGTACCATGCAACCCCGTGCATACAAAAGTGAACAGCGTTTTTTTCTCTCAATGTGGCCTTTACATTTAAAGAGGGGAATTTCAAGCGACATTCACCGACTCCTGAATATTTCAATATTTAATATTCAGGCACTCCCTCAGTGAACCAGACACTCCCTGACCCTATAAATAACTCCTGCGGGTTCCTGCTTTCTCTCTTTGTGACGGTTTTTCCGTCTTTCTCTTCCTTTGTCTTTCCCTTTTGTGTGTTTCCTCCTCTTTTACTCTCTGTAAATGTCTGATGTAGGAACATAAGTGCCGTTCCCCATAAATGAGTGCCGGTGGTCCACACCAGCAAGCATCGGCTCAAATTAAGCACTGTCCTATTCATTTTAAATTTAGTATAGTAAGAAGTAAAATTACTTTTTGCTGTTTGGGCACTCTCTTTCTCCTAGCACAAGTTCTCTTTTTTAGGACAGTTGGTAAAGCACTGCACCCTGTTGAGACTTGCTATTTGTGGTGGTGTTCTGCAGCTTTATACAGTTACCTTAATGTTGCATAGGGCCAGCATCTTAGAGGCCAGTTATGGTCAAACAAACACTTTCAGTGACAAACATTATTGTGCTCTTCCAAACCCTGCCTCAGTAGCGCCCTGGTGTCTAAAGAGCAGGACGAAGAGCCACGGATGTGTCAAGGACCCCGGGGAGCCGGTCCCTGCCGTGCTTGGTCACCCATCACAGCGCCCTGACACAGGACAGACAGGCGCTGGGTTTATTTATGTCCCTTAGGCAGCCTATTACCAGCAGCGGCGCGCGCCGACACTTCAGAAGGCGATAAATGATGGCCATCTTCTCGTAGAATCGGGTAAATTGTCTCTGAGACCCCGTGAATCAATCTCCCAGGATGGAGGGGGTGCCAGGGCACGAGCACCAGGCGGCAGCAGCATAACTTTGCTGAGCAGGAAGGTTATATGCTGTGAACAGGTGTCTTCTCTCCACAGTGCTCACATTCACTCCAACGGGTGGCACAGCAGACAGCGCTATAGTAGACGGCACTATACAGCTGGACCACGAAGAAGCCGCGCTTCTCTCGCATCAAAGACTAACAGACCGATATTGTGTTGGGAACGGCTGACGAAGTAGTAATGATAATGAAGGTGGTATGCAGGGGCAGGTTTTCTGGGTTAAGGTCCGTCAGTGGGCGAAGTGCAAATTTAAACGAGCGACGGAAATCATGTGGGGAGCGGGGCCGCGAGCGGTGAGCCGCAGAAGGTGAGCGAAGCCGGAAACTACGGGGCGCATCGGGGGACAGGGAGCGGGGGCGAGCGAGCGCGGCAGCCTGCAGAGCTGACCAAACGCTGCAGTGCGTCGTGGCTGGCCTTTGGATGGGCACGCGCGGCAGACATGTGTTTCCAATTATCGCGCCCGCGTCTGGGCACGATAATTGGAAACACATGTTTGCCGCGCGTACCCATCCCAAAAAGGCCAGCCACGACGCACGAGCGTTTTGGGACTGCTTTTCAAACTCGCTACAATAAGTCTTCGCCTCTAAGCAGCGCTTGCGCGCTACTCGAGGCTCGACCTAAACAGTGAAAAAGCAAAATGTAAAAGAAAGAACATTCTTATCTGGGGTCTGTAGGACCAGATGTAATAACAAGCCAATGCGAAGAAAGGGTAGGGATCCCACAAGAAGGCAATCCTATTCCACGGGTCCCTTCCTTTCCTCCTGGAGAGGTAAAAGAAAATGAAAAGACATTAAAACAGCGAAAAGATAGTAACATTACATGGTGCTCGCTGGGTGATAGGAGGAGTGCATGGGTAGTGACAGGGCGATGGCTGGACTGCATCAGTAGTGCTCAGAGTATTGTAGCAGTGCATGAGTTAGTGCATGGGTCATTGCATGAGTGCATGGGTACTGACTGGATGATTAGAATACTGCAAGGAGAGTGCATGGTGAATTTATAAGTGCTTGGGTTTTGGCGGAGTGATTGGATAAGTACACACATGTCACATCAGGCCCGCCCCTCCCTTCACCACTGTGCAAACGCGCCCCCTGGCGGGTTTTAAGTTGAGGTATTAATTCCCCTTGAATCCTGAGGGTCCCTGGGGACCAACTAGCCCACCAGGTACCTCCAGTAAGCGCCACAGAGCTGCGTTGCAGAGAGGTGGTCCAAGGCCACTCCCCTTTTTACACCTCTCTGCAACGCAGCTCTGTGGCGCTTACTGAAGGTACCTGGTGGGCTAGTTGGACCCAAGGGACCCTCAGGATTCAAGGGGACTTAATCCCCCAACTTACAACGCGCCAGAGGGCCCGTTTGCACAGTGGTGAAGGGAGGGGGTGGGGCCTGATGCGCGTTTTAAGTTGGGAGATTAAGTCCCCTTGAATCCTGAGGGTCCCTAAGGCCCAACCAGCCCACCAGGTACCTCCAGTAAGCACCACAGAGCTGCGTTGCAGAGAGGTGGTCCGATACCACGCCCCTTTTACACCTCTCTGCAACGCAACTCTGTTGCACTTACTGAAGGTACCTGGTGGGCTAGTTGGCCCCCAGGGACCCTCAGGATACAAGGGGACTTAATCCCCCAACTTAAAACGCACCACGGAGCGCGTTTGCACACTTGTCACATCAGGCCCCACCCCTCCCTTCACCACTGTGCAAACACGCCCCGTGGCGCGTTTTAAGTTGGGAGATTAAGTCCCCTTGAATCCTGAGGGTCCCTGGAGTCCAACTAGCCCACCAGGTACCTCCAGTAAGCGCCACAGAGCTGCGTTGCAGAGAGGTGTAAAAGGGGCGTGGCCTCGGACCACCTCTCTGCAAGGCAGGCCTGTGGCGCTTACTAGAGGTACCTGGTGGGCTAGTTGGCCCCCAGGGTCCCTCAGGTTTCAAGGGGAATTAATTCCCCAACTTAAAACGCGCCACAGGGCGTGTTTGCACACATGTCACCTCAGGCCCCGCCCCCTCCCTTCAACTCTGTGCAAACGCGCCCCGTGGCACGTTTTAAGTTGGGGGATTAAGTCCCCTTGAATCCTGAGGGTCCCTGGGGTCCAACTAGCCCACCAGCTACCTCCAGTAAGCGCCACAGAGCTGCGTTGCAGAGAGGTGTAAAAAGGGGTGTGGCCTGGACCACCTCTCTGCAAGGCAGCTCTGTGGTGCTTACTGGAGGTACCTGGTGGGCTAGTTGGCCCCCAGGGACCCTCAGGATTAAAGAGGAATTCATTCCCCAACTTAAAATGCGCCACAGGGCACGTTTGCAGAGTGTTGCTGGGAGGGGGCGGGGCCTCGGTGCGATGCCGGGTTTTTTTTTTTTTTTTTAGAAGGGGGCTGTGTTGCCCCCCTTCCTTTCCTATTTATGGGCCCTGGGGACCCCATCCCCCAGGGCCTGACCCCTATTTTTTATATCATTTTCAAAAATAGAAGGGGGACGCGTGGCCCCCCTCCCGAGGCCATATTCGGCCCCGGGGACCCCATCCCCCAGGGCATGGCCAGTGTTTATTTAAAAAATATATATATTTGGAGGGGGCTGCGTGGCCCCCCTCCTCAGGTTATTTATGGCCCCGGGGACCCCATCCCCCGTGGCTGGCCTTTACGTGTTTAAAAAAAAAATATATATATTATTATGGGGGAAGGGGGCCGCGTGGCCCCCCTCCCAGGCAACTCCTGGCCCCTGGGACCCCATCCCCCGGGGTCTGGCCTCTTCGTTGGGGACCGTGAGGGGAGCCCCAATGCCCCCACGGTCCCACCGGCTCCCCGCGTCCTGCAGGAGCCGGCATTGCTTTTCCACATGGGGAGCTGCTGACATGCAGCTCCCCGTGTGGAAAAGCAATGTGGTTTGGATTTTGGAAGAGAGAGCAGGTTTCCTGCTCTCTCTTCCAAAACCCAAACCACAGTTTGCTATGGCAGGGCCAAAACCACTGGTCGCCGCATATGTATAGGTCCCCTAGTGGGAAAATCAACTCTGGTTACATAGTATTTTCAAAAACAGTGAAAAAGCAAAATGTAAAAGAAAGAACATTCTTATCTGGGGTCTGTAGGACCAGATGTAATAACAAGCCAATGCGAAGAAAGGGTAGGGATCCCACAAGAAGGCAATCCTATTCCACGGGTCCCTTCCTTTCCTCCTGGAGAGGTAAAAGAAAATGAAAAGACATTAAAACAGCGAAAAGATAGTAACATTAGTTTACATCAATATAATCATATAGAAAATAGAAAACAATGCAAACTGCACCGCGATTGCATTGACTATGAGACTGGGAGAATACTGACCTATAGTAAAAAATATGACCATATGTATGAGACTAGCAATATAGAGAAACAATACCGTACTGCACAATCTCCAGAGACCAACAGAGACACGTCAAGTGAAGCGGATACTGACACTCCAACTACTTCCATGGCCTCGGGAAGCTCGACATCAGGAAGTGAAACGGATACACGCCCAAAGACTTTTTGGGACGAATATCGGCTCCTACGTCGGGGCCGACAAACAACAAGAGCAACCCCCAAGCCCAAACCCAAACCGGAAGGGAAGAACCTCAACCAACGAGGAAGAGTAAGGGGCACCAACACAAGAGGAGGAAACGTAACAAGCAAAGGAGAAGGAAGAGGCTACAATCAGGAGCGCATGGGAGACTCATCAATTCGCTCCAGAGAGGCTGTATAATGGATGACAAACAGGTAAATCAGACTATCATAAAGCTTATGGACAGACCCCTGAATGACTTGGAAAAGAGAACTGTATGCCTCGGTTTATCCTTCTGTCCTACCCTTCCCATGGATTATGTGAACACACGTATTGACCTTTTTAAATTTTGCCGCAAACTAAAATAAAAAAAATGGCATAAATTGAAACCCCACAATAAGGACAACCCGAACAGACCCCTGGGATCAGGAGCGGTAGAGGAACTAAACATCAGTGACATCGATACCCTCATTACGATGCATGAATTGGAGGGCGGGGGTGGGCGTGATAATCTCAATGTACAGGAATTTCTGGACGAACTAGAAATCACATATGACAAAGCAGCAATTTCCAATTTTAGACCTAAATCCACCTTTCTCCCTATGATGCCACATGATAATATAGATACGTTTCAAGATGTGGTATCAAGCCAACTACTTAAATTTCGTCAGCACATGTGGTTTAAGAAATCAGGACCACCTAAATTTAATCTCACCTTGGCACAAAAGGATTTTATAAACAACTTAGCTGCTGATGATTCAATTGTTATCAGGCCTGCTGATAAAGGCTGCAACGTGGTGCTCCTAAGTCATGCCATGTATGTTAGAGAGGCTATGCGACAATTGAATGATTCAAAATTTTACACGAAAGCCACCAGGGAGGAATATACTAACAGTGTCACAAATATTTGGAAAATGCTCATTGACTGGAGGGACCGGGGGTTGTTGGAATGGGAAGAATATTGTTATCTTAAACGCGACTTCCCCAAGCTACCAGTCCTTTATTTGCTACCTAAGGTACATAAGGATGCATTTAATCCCACAGGTAGACCTATAATATCCTCCAGGGGTAGTGCTTTGGAGAATGTCTCCAGATATGTCGATTACTTTTTGAGAGATAAAGTGACCTCCTTACCCTCACATGTTAGGGACAGAAAGGATTTCCTCACTAAGATTCAAGACATCCAATGGCAACCAGACTTTTTGATGGTTACCTTGGATGTAAATTCTTTGTATACTATTATTGACCATGATGATGGAATAAGGGCCTGCGAAAAATATCTTACACAACGTCCTATACAATTCCTAGAACATACCAATATGATCTTGGCAATGACACGCTACTGCCTCACCAATAATTTTTTCTTATTTGATAATAACATCTACAGGCAGACCCTTGGCATGGCCATGGGGACCTGCTTTGCCCCCAGTTTTGCTAATCTGTTTCTGGGGGCATGGGAGGCTGACATCACTGCTGATCCCAATCTCAATCAATACTTTGAAAAGGTAATTGTATGGTTACGTTTCATTGATGATTTATTTATTGTCTGGAGGGGGACCATAGAGGAAGCTAAGGCCTTCGTTGATAAGCTCAACCGTAACAATATCAATCTAACACTTACCAGTGACATCAGCAACACAAATGTCGAATTTCTTGACACTAAGGTGGAGATACTGGATAACCAAATACATACCAAACTCTTCAGAAAAACTACTGCTGGCAACAGTTTGTTGCATGCAATGAGTAGTCATCCTGATAATTTAAAATGGAGCATCCCCTATGGGGAACTACTCAGGGCAAAATGTAACTGCAGCTCTGAGGAGTTCTTTATTGCTGAACAGGAGATCATGCTGGGCAGATTCAAAGAGAGAGTCTATCCAGACTGGGTTCTCCGCAGAGCGGTAGAAAAGGTCAGACTCGTGACTAGAAGTGACACACTTAAGGAGGACATCACCATCCCTGAGAATGAGACTGGCACTTCCAGAGTCATTCTCACTTTCAACAATGATTCCAAAGAGATACATAAAATCTTTGCGAAGAATTGGGACATATTAACTAAAGACCCAGTTATAGGGAACTCTATTCCCAGGAGACCTATGATAACCTAGAGGAGAGGCCATAATCTTAAAGACACTCTTATGCACAATGACATTACAACAAAGGTTCAGACTAACAGCATGAACATTAAAGGATTTTTTCCCTGCAGTCATTGTAAGGCCTGTAGAAATAGTACCATGATTAAGCAGTACAACAATGCCAAGAGAGGTACCAATATATCTATAAACCAGTTTCTCACCTGCAGCTCCACATTTGCTGTGTATGTGCTGGAATGTCCGTGCAACGTGCGCTATGTGGGTAGCACGAAACACATGGTCAAGAAACGAATTCTAGAACATATGAGGGCCATTGTGAATAAAGATCCCCACTACCCAATAGCACGCCACTTTGAGTCCCATCATTTTTCTGACAGTTCTAAATTAAAATATTTTGCCATCGAACAGGTGAATATGGGCATCAGAGGAGGCAATAGGCTACTCCAGTTGCGTAAACGCGAATCTATGCATATTATTGATCTAGGTACCCGTCATCCTGAAGGGCACAACATTGATGAGGAAATGACGGTACATTTACATACTAATTGACCATGCTTACATTCATAGAACGTGTAAATGTCTATATCTGAGATCATATGTATCATAGGTTAGTTGTAATACTCTGAGTTTTCCTGTTTTTTCTATTTTCTATATGATTATATTGATGTAAACTAATGTTACTATCTTTTCGCTGTTTTAATGTCTTTTCATTTTCTTTTACCTCTCCAGGAGGAAAGGAAGGGACCCGTGGAATAGGATTGCCTTCTTGTGGGATCCCTACCCTTTCTTCGCATTGGCTTGTTATTACATCTGGTCCTACAGACCCCAGATAAGAATGTTCTTTCTTTTACATTTTGCTCTTTCACTGTTTTTGAAAATACTATGTAACCAGAGTTGATTTTCCCACTAGGGGACCTATACATATGCGGTGACCAGTGGTTTTGGTCCTTTACATCTTTGGACATTCATACAATGGCACTTGCCTGCGATTTCATGTGTAATATGTTGAGTGACAGTTTAATATTGACAACCGGGTTTACAAATGACATTACGATACATGCCACTATTTTGAACTGACATGTTATGCCAATATGCATTATACGATGTTACTCGGTATTTTTGTTATTTCACACTCAAACATGGCCGCCAAATGCAATTGCTTTGAGGCTCTACATGAGCAGTCCTCTTTCTACTTCTATTGGTATATGTTATAAATCGCTCTGTTTACTATCATTATTTGTGTGAACAAGGCAGCGGGACTGCCGAAACGCGTCACGTTAAGATTTATGAAGTAATAAATCTTTCTTGTATTGCATATTGCCTGGCTGTGGTTCATGAGTGCGCGTTTACGTGGTGACTTTGGATTTACTTGCCGAGTGCTCCGTCGGCTTTATGCGCCACCCCCCACGGGTCCATGGTTCCCAGATATATATATATATATATATATATATACTAAGTATAGTTAGGACCTTGTTTCCATAGGAAACACGTTTTTTCTTTTGCCAATATCTTTGGCGCCGTTTGACGAATCTTCGGGAAATTCTTAAAACTAATGGGGCGCTCCGGTCAGCTCCTGTCTTGAAAGTTTTGGGGTGATTCGTCAAGCGGGGGCAGAGAAAAAAGTGGGGGGGTCCCAAAACGTGTTTTCTCTATGTTAATTTCTATAGGAAATGTTTGTCGCGGCTACAGCCCGAACTGCTGAACGGAATTACACCAAATTTGGCAGAATGGTAGCTCTTGGTCCAGAGTGCACTCTTTGCTTTAAATGGTGTAAATCCGTTCAGTAGTTTTTGAAATATTAAAGGAAAAAGAAATATTGATATCTGGGCGGAGTCTAACCACACATCTCATCGTGAGATCTGATTGGCTGTCAGCACTTCATCCAAGAAATGTTGGCAGCCATCTTGGGACCAATTTACATGATAGCACCCCATTAAAATGCATTGTACTGAATGGAAGGTTTTGAGGGTCACCAAAAGGAGAACGTATAAAGGGTGATAACAGACTTTAGTTACATTATAAATCATTTGTTGATGGTACCATACTCATTTTAGGAATTGTGGTGTGTTATAAGATGATTTTACCCTGTGAAAAAGCCTTCTACTTTGATATTATGAGTCATGTTTGAGAGAAAACTATTTTCTCATGCTTTTCCCATAGAGGTTTGGAAGGTGCTCCAGAAGCTGAAATGAGAGCATATTTTCTGTAAATTCACATTATCTTTCTCAGTCATGTGAGAATGAAGTCAGACATTCTCAGTAAAACATGTACATCCAACAAGGGCAGAGATTGTCAGTTGATTCCTTTGTGTTCTACTGCAGCTTTCCAGAGTGTTCTAAAGAACAACTAGAGCGCTAACAGTCTTACTTATGACAAAAGTATGGCACACCTGAAGCCATCTTGATTGGAATAAACTGGTAACACTTAAAACATTTAATAAAAAAAGGACAAAATGAGGGGGTTCATTGTGCCACAGAAATTATGATTAGTGCTGCAGAAAGAAAAATTAGGGCACATTTTGAGTGACTTCTCAAATCCTCTTCTATTTCATTAAAAAATTCTGACATGCAGACTGAAACATGCACTTTCAATACCAGCAGCAGACTTCCAGTTAACTCCCTGGTGAGCAGTAGCTTTACTACAGTGATCTAATGAGCAACTAGAGTGGTAACATTCTGAATTTATGGCAAAAGCGTGACACATCTGAATGCCTTCTTGATGGAATCAAAGTAAAAAACTGAAAATATTTCCTACTGAGGAGATTGCAGTAAATGAGGAAATTAGGAAACTTCATAACAAATAAGGGCCCGATTCCGATCTCGTGAGGAAGGCCTCCAAACGGGATTTGTAAAGAGCAAATCCGATTTGGAGCCTATCTTTCCACCCGAATCATCCCCCTTTCCTAACGACCAAGTACGATGCGAGTATCCTGTACGCACCGTGCGAATCGTTTACGAACCTGAACCTGTCCGTCCGACACGTTCGTAGCCGAATCGTGCCGCGCAATGGAGCCGTTTTCCGACCGAGCGAGTACGATGCACGAATCGGACAGCTGTATCGCCTCGGTCTCATCAAGACGAAACGGCTGTCGGATTCGGACTTCGGGGGGCCATAGCAGGCCCCCCTTTACCCGGAGCCCTTCGATTCAGTCATGGAGGGGTGCTCATGGGTCCCCACGATCCAAGCATGCACAGTGTGCCCGCCACAGGGTGTACGCTTTTCCCCGCCCGCCCCTTTTTTGCTATGGGAGCCTGTGTACGCGACTGTACATGGGCTCCCATAGAGTTCAATGAGAGTCCGAGCGAGCCGAGTCCGTAAGCATACGGCAGCATCGTACTCTCTCATTCAGACTCCCAGAGCATGTCAAAAACACTTTATTATCAAAGGCCCACACATGTCACAACAGTCACTTGAAAATATTTTAAATATGAATGTACAATCTACCCATGTACATACGAACAAGCACTTTTGCATATTCCCTTAGCCCTGAGGAAGTCGCGGGGTAATCCCATGTAACAGCGACGAAACAAGTGTTGGCTAAGAAACTGACCACGTGAAGCACAGGACGGACTTCACTTTCAGAAGAAATCGAATAAATCTTTATGAAAAACTCAAGACAAACCTTATTGTGATTTATAAATGCAACTATATGTATTAATATCTCAAACGTGTGCAGAGGATTGGTATTTGCAGTGAAGTGGCCTTGTGACCACGCTTTGGGGATGTGGTGGTTTTTCCCTATCTAATGCACCATACCAGATTTCATAACATAATCAGATTATATGTGTGAATGACCTGAGAGCGCCATTGACCTATTATTCACCGCCAGCTCCATATATCTAACCTGTTACAAAATAGGTGGCTGCCCAGGTCGCATTTAGAACAGCAAATCAGATAGATCGTAAAATGGACAGAGACAGAGAAGCCGAGTATCTGTTCAATAATTTCAGTGAAGGGCCAGGAGCAATTTCCTCAATGACAAGTGGAAATCCACCACACAATGATGGTCTAAAGAGTAAATTTCTGAGACTAGAAAAACTAAGAAAGAACGAGACATCCAAATGGTGGGATGGGGCCACACTAAAACAATATATCGAACTAAAGAGAGTACCTAGAGGCCTGAGATCACAGATCTTCCAGACCTTTGATGATCTTGATGAGGATTTATTAACTGCATGGGAGAGAGAACTCTCCGACAACTCGAATAAATTAATGAACATCCTTATCGAGAACTCTGAGAGAAATGTTAGAAATCTACAGAGGGAAATCACCTGCTTAGAAGCAGAGATTAGGGAGTTAAACATCCCGGAGGCTACAGATAAAAACTACGTTATCCTGAATGAGATAATCAAAAAACATCAGGATGAGATTAAGTTGAGAAAGGAGAAGAAACTGAGAAGGGATGAAGTAGACTACAACACTGGCAGGGTGTTCACATTTGCGAGAAAGCACGATCATCTTATTTCTACTAAGACAATTGAGAAAACAGGCGGGGTAATCTCTGCTAGCTCTAGCTCCACGTCACTGGACACTGTACACACCAGTGAAAGTGAACAAGAAAGGGGTGCTGGCAGTAATGATACATACACAGATAATCCTTTTTTAAGGGAAGTAATGAGAATGAAAAAAGAGAATCGAGAGGTAAACAAACATCCTTTTACTCCAGGAGGACGAGGCGGGGTAAGAGAGGGAGAGGCACAGGAAGACAGAGGATACATGAAGACAAGATTTTGGAACAAGTAGAACTGAATGATGTGACTGTAATTAACTTGACGGATAAACCCACCAATGTAAACATGAACTCACTTCTACAGAAAGGGATGGGATTTTGTCCTACAAACACAGGAGACTTATGCAAAACCAAGATTGATCTGTTTAAATATATGAGGAGACTCAAATTGAAAAAATTCTTTAAACTTAATCCTTTCGCAAATAAAATACCTGATACAATTCACTCTGATGCAATGTGCAGTGATTTAACTATACCAGATGTACACAATACAAGACTGTTATTATCTATATCTGAACAGGAGAGTGACCCCTACACAATGAGCAGGGTTTTGAGTGATCTGAATGTACATATGGACACTAACATAAGCAGTGGCCTAAAAGAAAAATCTAAATGGACACCGCCGCTACCGGCTGGTAGTAATTTGGACATTTTTCACAAACTGGTGCTGTTAGATCTAGACAAACTTAATGACACACAACCACAATATACCAACAAAAGAGATAATCTCACCAAGGGAGAAAGAAAGGCACTTCATATACTACAATCAGACAGGGAGATCACAATCCGCGAAGCAGACAAGGGAGGAAATGTTGTCTTAATGAATAGTTCAGACTATGAGCGGGACATACAATCACAACTCAATGACCCAACATGCTATGAAGCACTTTCATCTAATCCTATCTGGTCCCTCGTACAACTCATAAACTCCAAACTCAAGGGCTGGCATGATCAATGCCTTCTGGACAGAAACGAATACACATATCTGATAGTAGACCGTCCCAGATACCCCTGCATATATACTCTGCCCAAAATCCACAAGAATCTCCCATTTCTCCTTGGCAGACCGATAATATCAGGCATAGGGGGACCGACGGAAAGAATTTACGAATATGTAGACACATTCCTACAGCCACTGGTCCATAACTTACCTTCATACATTAAGGACACAAAGCATATCCTAAGTACACTAACAGATATCACATGGGAAGACGGCATGACATTGGTAATGTTAGACGTTACAGCACTGTACACAAGCATCAGACATGACCTTGGACTACAAGCCTTATGCCACATCCTTAGCCGTAGATCGGCTAGCCTTTGGGAACACACGGAAATGCTGCTTGAGATGACAAAACTAATCCTTGACAACAATGTCTTCCTCTTCAAGGAAGGTTGGTACAAACAAAAACAGGGGGTGGCTATGGGATCAAAGTTTTCACCCTCATATGCCAATCTATTCATGGGAAGACTGGAGGAATTATGGATTTGGAGCACACTAGGTACCAACTGGAACGACTCTATCCTGTTTTGGGGCAGATATATAGACGACTGCCTTATGATCTGGACAGGTTCCACTGTGAAACTTCATGAATTCTTCACCCACTTGAATAACAATAACCACAACATCAGATTCACCTTCCAATATAGCCAAAAGAGTATTACTTTTCTAGATGTAGAACTGTTCATTCTAGACAACAAGATCCAAAGCAGACTGTTTAGAAAACCCATGGCCTGCAATGCAACTCTTCATGCCTCAAGCGCACACCCAGGCCATCAGATAAATGCCATCCCTTATGGCGAATTTATGCCTGTGAGACGTATTTGCAGCACAGAAACTGACTTCAAAGACTGCATACAAAGCATGGCAACTAGATTTTCACGTAAAGGGTATGCCAAGAGAACTGTACATAATGCCATAGAGAGAATCTCCAAGGTCAGCCGACAAAGTACTCTGAAAAACAAACTAGAGAAGAAAGACACTAAAACAGTATGTTTGATTACAGACTTTAACAAACATGCACATACACTAACACGCAGTATGCAGAAGCACTGGCACCTACTCACAGCAGACAAGACACTACAGGAATTCACAACATCCAGGCCTGAGATAACCTTCCGTAGGGGTCTCTGTCTGAGGAATATTATCAGCCCCAGTTACCCGAAAGTGGAACATACACCAAACTGGCTCACCCAACAGACTCTGGGTTTCTTCAAATGTGGCCACTGCTCTATGTGCAGATGGACCGTAGACAAGAAAAAACAATTCTCTGGACCTAATAACAAGGTATACAAGATTGACACCAATATCCCGTGCTACACCAATTTTGTGGTGTATGCTATTTAGTGCAAGTGCAGACTAAGATACATCGGCAGCACGATCAGAAGTCTCAAGGAACACATTGGAGAACACCAGCCGCGGTCTGTGGAGGTAACAGCGGTGGGGCGGTGGGGCCGGGTAAGGGGGGATTTCGAGGGACGATGCCGAGGGAAAATTAATTATTTATTTCATTTTCCCCCTTGAAATCCCCCCTTACCCAGCCCCACCCCCCCACCGCTGTTACCTGCACTGACTGCGGCTGGAGAACACATGAGGGCTGTCAAGCAAGGGGACAGCAGGTACCCAATAGCCACTCACATAGCAGAATGTATGTCTCAAAACACCCACAGAACTTTCTCCTTTTATGGATTTGATATCATACCCAGGGACCCGAGGGGAGGTAATAGGGAATTATTACTCAGGAGAAGGGAGGCCCTTTGGATCATGAGACTTAAAAGTGTGGAGCAGGGCCTCAACACCGATCACGAACTGCAATACTTCCTAGGTGATTAGTGAGCTACTGGACTATCACCACCTTACACACCAAGTCTCCCAATACGACATCAACATGGCTACTCACACCAACACTGTATCAGATGTAATAACCTTAAGAACAAAAGCGTACTTGGTTTTAGATGCACGGATCTAGGATACTGGCAGATCAGCCGTAGATGTATACGTCAGATTAGGAGCTGTAATGCCAAACTGTGACTCACGTATAGGACACAACAGTAAAGAAAAACGCATGCCTCTCCATGGGCCATATTTAACACTGCCAATGGTAATATCTCGAACTAATGAACTGAATCATTAGAGATACCACAAATGGGTGCCGGCAAACGATACAGCTCACTTTGCCCACCCGTCGTAATCACTAAACCAAATAAAATAAAATGTCACGAAATAAGAATAAGGACACCGTATATGCTGAACACTCAACAATATGAGAATACTTAATGTGGTTTATGAGCTCATAAATGGAATTCAATGTGTACTACGAAATGTCTCTTAACCAATGGATGCACAACATGTCAGAACGTACATTATCATTTCCATCTGCCTCTTGAGAAAGCTGTTATTTGGACTGCAGTAAGCGTGTATCATATGATATGTTTACTGTTACCTACGAGATACCACATTGTCACACATGTCACAAAACCATCACAGTGCACCATCATGCTGACAACTGCCAAGAGGGCATTTAGCCCGTAATATGTGGAGCTCTATATTCCTAGTATCACCTTACTGAAATAATTTAACTAATAAGGCACTGTAACTGCTTCTGAAACAATTCGCTTCTAGAACATGCGGAGACCAAGGATCATTGTCCCGATCTTATAAATATATTAGTAACTCCAGGTAATCACCACTTATATCGGCAATGCCCCGGGGGTCCCAAAACACCACTCCAAGATGGCCCCTATGTGAGGGACGCTATCCGGCTTAGTCCGCCTCTGATTACCATTGAATAAAGCAACGCCTGGGAAGGAGTGTCCCAGAACGCTGCGGACTCGCTTGGCGCACACGCCGAGGAAAGGGAGACCTATAGACCAACAAGCCTACCGGTAAGGAGCTATCCATATGTCCTCGGGGGGAGGCAGCACTACTTATAGCAGGGGCCAGTAGTGACGTTTCTTTTTCACTCCAATTAAGGATTGGGCAGCAGCTTGAGATATAACAACCTTCCTCGCTAAACTAAAAGAAATACCACAATACATAGACGACATCTGTGGTACAACTCTACTTGACAGACTGAAACCCTTTTCGGGTCGGAAGTAGCACCGGAAATAAGGTAGGGAGCCCTGATTTTGGTAGTCTATTAGTGACTAAATTACAGTAAAAGAAATATTAACAAAACTTCTGACAGGTCATTTCTTGTTTCTGATACCTAAAAACTACAAAAGATTGATCATAGGTATCGCATCTCGTTTTTATATATGGGAATCCCTTTGGAGAACACACACCATAGTCAGCATGCCTAGATTGGACCTTGACAACTTGAGGGTGCACTATGCTTCAAACATCAGAAATCCCATATCAGATAATTGCATGCTCACAAATGCACTTGCCCACTGAGGTGGATTCCCAATGAGGGCACCATAAGTAATAATTGTGACCATAACAAACAAATGAACATTAATGGTAAAAAGAACCAGTATGGGGCTGTTTGTGTTCTTTCTTCTCCCACATATATACTGCTACATATAAAAAAATTATGTGCATATGATATTTACAATTGACAGTCACCGCATGGATTTCCACACAAAAACACTTTATTATCAAAGGCCCACACATGTCACAACAGTCACCTTGAAAATATTTTAAATATGAATGTGCAATCTACCCATGTACTTACGAACTAGCACTTTTGTATATTCCCTTAGCCCTGAGGAAGTCGCGGGGTAATCCCATGTAACAGCGACGAAACACGTGTTGGCTAAGAAACTGACCACGTGAAGCACAGGACGGACTTCACTTTCAGAAGAAATCGAATAAATCTTTATGAAAAACACAGGATAAACCTCATTGTGATTTATAAATGCAACTATATGTATTAATATCTCAAACGTGTGCAGAGGATTAGTATTTGCAGTGAAGTGGCCTTGTGACCAATCTTTGGGGATGTTGTGGTTTTTCCCTATCTAATGCACCGTACCAGATTTCATAACATAATCAGATTATATGTGTGAATGACCTGAGAGCGCCATTGACCTATTATTCACCGCCAGCTCCATATATCTGGCATTTAGGAGTAGTAAAGTTAGGATTCCTAACTTTACTACTCCTAAATGCCTTTTGTGAATACCAAAAGTCGTAAAGTTAGTATTTTGTCTCAGATTACTCTTGTGCATCGGGCCCGGGGAGAATAAGTGATTTGACCAGAATCACAGAATTTCGTGCTGAAGCAGAAACTCCAACCTGGTTCCCCAGTTGCAAAGTCTGCAGCTCTGGAAGTAACACCACATCCTCTCCCCTAAGTACAACATTTAATCAAGTGGTCAACTGGATAAAAAAACAGAAATAATTTAAAAGTGCTTTATTGCTATTTGAGAACTCAGAAAATATGTCCTCATGTTAGTTTTTTAGAGCACTAACCATAATTTTGATGCAAATAAGACCCTCTCATTTCTATAATTTCTAAAGGAAATGCTTTAGGTATTACAGTTTTGATTACATCGAGATGACGTCAGGCGTGCCACACTTTTGTAGTAAATATAGAATGTTAGCAATCTAGTTGTTCATTAGGATACTGTTGAGAGGCAGAGGTCAGGGGCACGGACTCGGAAAATTGGAGGCAGGTAGGAGGGCGCAGAGGCAACAATTTGACCACACTGGGCAGGCAGGAAGGGCAGTGGCAGCACAACAGACTGTGGAGGGCAGTGGAAGTGGGGCAGGGGCAACAAACCAACAATGCAGGACAAGCAAGAGAGGCTGTGGCAAGATAATAGACCATTGTGGGCAGAAGGAAGAGACAGTGGTAGTACAACCATACATGCCAACAAACCCGATTCAGCCAGGAAACGCCCAATGTTTTTAAGCCCAAATGGGCTTTATTTTATCTGTCTCCTGTCTACAATCTCCTCTTTTTCAATGTAAGTCAATGGGGAAAATCAATTCGCCATTTTTTTTTCAAAATCTCCCTCTTATCAAGTTCAAAATGTTAGCAAGTATGGTACATTGGATCATAGAAGGCAGGAGGAATTGGGGTAAGGACATGGACTCGGATAACAGAGGACAGGAGGGACATGGACAGGTGCACCAAACTGACCTTACAGGGCAGGCATCAGGGTTTGCAACAGCACAATACACCACACAGGGCATGCAGGACAGCAGTGCAGCACAACAATCCATGGAAAGCAATAGAGAGGGGACAGGACCATGCACATGTACATGGACAACAGAGAACAGAGGGGAAAGAGGCAATGGCAGCAAGCTGACCATAATGGACAGACAGGAGAGAAAGCTGCAGCATAACAGACCATAAAGGGCAGGAGGGGAGGTATCAGGGGCATTACAATGGAACAGACAAGCCAGGAGGGAGGGAATAGGGGTCTGCACATGGAAAACAGAGGGGAGAGGGGCAAGGGGGCAGGGCAGGAGCAGCAAGCTGACCATGGAGGTCAGGCAGGATGGGCACTAGAAGCACATACACCATGGAGGGCAACAGTGAGACTATAATGGCATAGACACAGACCATGGAGGGAAGGTGGGAGGGGGCCAGGGGCAGCTAGCTGACCACACAGGGAAAGTGGGAGGGGCCGTGGCAGCACAGAAGACCATGCATGGCAAGCGGGAGGGTTAGTGGCAGCACAATGGCCATGATGGGCAAGAAGGAGGGGGCAGGGGCATGCACAAAGGACCATGGAGGATAGAAGGGAGGGGTAGGAGCTGGGCACAGACAAGAGAGTTCAGGGGAAGGGGCCTCACAACAGACCACGTGGGGCAGGCAGGAGGAGCAGTTGCAGCACAACAGACCAGAGAGGGCAGAAGGGTGTGGCAGTAAAATAGACCATGGAGGACAGGAGGAAGGGGATAGGGGCATGCAACGTGGGCAGGCAGGGTAGAGGTGGTAGGGACAGGTTACAGTCATCTGACAATGCTAGGCAGGCGGGAGGGGAGTGGCAGCTCAACAGAACACTCCGAGTAGATAGGAGGGGCAGGTCCATGGAACATGGTGGGCAAAAAGGATGGAGCAGGGGCATGCACACAGACATCGGAGGGTAGGGGGAAGGAGAGTAGGGGCAGCAAGCTAAGCAGGGGGTCAATGATGGGGCATAGAATTGGGCAATGGAGGGCAGGAGGAGTGGACTGGGGCATCATGCTAAATGGAGAGCAGTGGCAGTACATCAGACCATGCATGGCAGGAGGGAGGAGGCTAGTGCATGGATTCAGACAACAGAGGATAGGGAGGAAGTGGATGGGGTATCAAGCTAACTGTTCAGAGAAGGCGGGAAGGCCAGTGGCAGAACAACGGCCACACAGGGCTGTAATGAGGGAGCAGGGGCATGGACTTGGACAAGCTTTGGTGGGGCAGCACAATTATAAACACAGCAAGATCTGAACTATATGAACAGTCCATCAACACTTTAAGGACTCTTATCCAGATAGACAGTGGTATCTTTATTTATATTCCACGTAAAGTGGAGACAGTCATCTTGATCATTAAGCCAAGTGAGAAATTCCAAAAGTCTGTCCTCTGATCCAGTCCATATACAGAGGACATCGTCTATAAACCGCCTCCAAAGGGAGAGGTTCTCCCTGAAGGGGTTAGATGAATGGTGGACGACTTTACGTGGAATATAAATAAAGATACGGCTGTCTATCTGGATATAGACATAGAAGCAGAAAACAATGGGCTCACTACAACTGTGCATCAGAAACCGAGAGATCGGAATTCGTTACTGCACTATAGATCATTTCACCCTCGTGACCTCCGGGATAATTTAGCGGTTGGACAGTTTTTGAGATACAGAAGGAATTGTTCCTCAACGGGCTCGTTTGTGGAGCAGTCAGAAGACCTTGTGGTTAAACTGCAGGATAGAGGCTATCCAAATAGTGTGATCAGGAAGGCCCGGAAACGTGGCTTGAATACACCTCGAGAGGCATTGTTGGAAAGGGTTAGGAAGCAGAGGGATGAGTGTGTGCCGGTGGTTACAACTTTTGACCCCCTTTCTACCCAAGTTCGCCAAATTATACGCAAGCATTGGTCTTTGTTGGACAGTGGTGGTAGAAAGATGCCTCCCCCGAGATTTGCATTCAGGAGAGCCCCCAATTTGAAGGACAAGTTGGTACATACTCACCCTGTCCAACAATTCAAAGAGTCCAATCTGCCCACTGGACATTTTAGATGCAGTGGTTGCTCGGTTTGTGGGCTGACAGAACCAACCAAGAGTGTGGTATTGGGGAGTGGTAAAACTTGGTTTCTGAGTAACTGCAACACCACACACGTGATCTATAGGATCACGTGTGTGTGTGGGTTGCATTACATAGGGCTTACCAGTCGGAAGGTAAAGGTGCGAATTCAAGAGCACTTAAGTACCCTGAAAATTGGAAAACTAACTACCCACTTGGTCCAACACTTCTGTGAACTTAAACATGACCTCAGGGATCTGAGATGGACGGTGTTGGAAAGGGTAGTTGGGGAAAGGCATAACATTGATGAGATTCTGGCCAGGAAGGACGCAAGGTGGATTTTTACAGAGCGAGGAGATCGCCATGGGTTAAACGATTCTATTGAATGGAACAAGATTGGTTAGTGAAGGGACCCTAGTTGAGGGTCTATGATTACTCATTTGCCCTATAAGTATTTGTGAACCATGGACTCTGTAAAAAGATATGAGTACGAAACATAAGTGTCATTTGAATAATCCCTAGATAGGAGGGGGTGCTTAGTAAAAATAGTAGATCAGAATAATTGTGTTTAGTATAAAACAGCAGACCAGAATAATTATTTTTGATTAAAGAATCAGGATTTGAATAGTGAGTGAATAAAGTTGGGTTTTTGGAATATAAGCAGGTTAAGATGACCGCCGCTTTTAATAAGGAACATATATCTGTCGGTAATTACACTCCATTCCGGCATGAGGAGGGGTAGTAAAGAAACTGGTGGTGTAACACTCTAATCTTCAAGTATTATATATACATGTGCAGCATTTTATTTTAATAATACAGGCTTCCTTTGATAGCGAGTGATCGTTTTCCATATAAGAACATATAGGAATATAGGAATATAAGCAGGTTAAGATGGCCGCCGCTTATTTCTGTCGTTAACTATACTCCATTCCGGCATGTGGAGTGGCAGTAAAGAAACTATTGGCAAAACACTCAACATTCCAAGTTTAATATATACATGTGCAGTAGTTTACTTGAATAATATAGGCTTTGTTGATAGCGAGTGATCGTTTTCCATATGTTAAGATGGCCGCCATTTTGGTTCACACGTTTTCTAGCATTGTATGCGCATCACGTGGCGACCGGCATGCTTTTGAATTGCCGGGAGAGTAAGTGTGGGTCAGACGGGATGGACGATTCAACGCACTGAGACGGGAGTCTGGCGGTAAGGAGGTTCCAGTTGGGGGCTCACTAGAACATAGAGGCACATAGTGGTGGGTGCCGTGGTCGAATTCTGAGAGGCGACCCCTTAAATGGAACAGGTCGCGCTATGTAGAATATGGAGATTAAGGTGCAGCGCAACGTTTGCAGATAGAATGATTTTGCACTTGAGGAATGCTTTACGTGATCGTCACCGTAAATGCCTCCCAGGTTTTAATAAGTTAAAAACCACCTTGGGCTGCAGGGACTTCATAATCAATTGGGAATGAGTATACATTGGGCAGCAGTCGTAAGTGGTGTATGAAATGCTATACGTTATCTTGAGACATATAATGGTTAGTGCAACCCATTGTATATATTCGCAGGAGAGGATCGACAACTGCGATCTTTTGAGGGGAACGCGACCAATTGGCGCATGGTTCCGAATCAGATGTGGTTGTAGGTACGCTGGACATGAGCAACCACAGGGTAACTACATGAATAAACATAGTGGGTTATTTTAGATTGGGGTCCTATTGATGAAAGGAGCATTTGTGAATGGCTTATTTCTCTTAGTTTTTATCATTGTCAATAACCACAGATTGGGTGTGAAAAGGACTGAGGTGAGGACTGGTGCCCCAGCAGCCCTGATGAAGTTGCCTTGACGGTTTTGGCAACGAAACATGTTGGCTAGTGACAAATAATAGCGGCCATGTGTATGCCTTGTTTTTAAATTGAGGACACTCACAACAGTGAATAAATAGTGGTGTATGTGAGTGCTATCTCGTTTTTAATATATTGAGATACCAATTATCTGTGCACGCTTGGGGTTAATCAAACACTGAGTGAACTTTGCAGCCTCAGTGTTAGGGGTCACATAAACCTGTTGTTTTGACCTTCCACCTCGGTGGATTTCTTACACACACCTTTTTCTTTCTTTATTCTTTTCGGGTAAGAAATTAACCGATGATAATAACGTGGGCCTACTGGGGAGTACCATCCAGGAGCCCTTTTGGTTTGCGCACGTGAGGTGCTTTCTTACCTTTCTCACATTTTTTTCACGTTGTTGGGTATTTTTTACTCGTTGTCTTAGTTCACTCTGAGTAATGAAGTGAACATGATTGTCTGGTGGTTATTGACAATTGATTTTGAAATGAGAACAGTCGGGACAATCCAGATCATTGATGATTGGAATAGATCTGGTTTGGGAAGGGATTTTATCAAATAGATATGACCCCCCTAAGAGTCCTTAAAGTGTTGATGGACTGTTCATAGAGTTCAGACCTTGTTGTGTTTATAATTGATGGTGTGGGGGCGGTCTGATCTTTATTCCCCCTATTGCTCCGTTTGTTGATATAGGGGGCAGCACAATGCCAGGCCAGGCCCTGCTTCCAACCCCCCACCATCCATTGTGATAGGCATCTTACTTAACGTTTAAAAAAACGTAGAAATTTGCTGAAAAAAACAAAGATTCTGGGGATGTTATAGTTAGACTCAGATTTCACTCATACAAAACCAGTTCAATTTAGCAGTTATAGTTACCTGAGCTAACTATAACTTACGCCCCCGCAATGCACTGCTTATGACCTCAGACATTCCATCATTCATGACATGGTCAGTGACATCACTCATGACATCACTCATGACATCTCAAATGAGCTGTGAATGGAATGGAACTATAATCGCTAGAACTTTATTTAGGGATAGTGTGTGTATATTAACACCCCTTTTTTTTCTTTTCATTCGTGTAAGAACCAATATAATACGCAAAGTGCCCAGATCAATATGGCCGATAGCCTTTCACTTTAAAGTAATGTGTAGTCCATTTTTTATGTTAATGTTTGCAATCGTAAGTATGTTTATTATGAACAAGTCACGTTGACGAACATACAGGTACGGCGGTCACAGGGCAAGATATGCTGAAATGACATTGTGTGCATATTAACACTTGTTTCTTTTCTTTATTGTATGAATTCCTAATTTTCGCATCTTGACCAGGCCAATATGGCCGCCAGCTTTTTGGATTCATGTAATATGTAGTCCTTTGTTAATGTTGGCAACTAGAGGCATTTGTACATTTAAATAAGGAAGCTACAGTGAAGTCTTGTATCGTTATCAAGGTTCGGACGAGCCGAAACGCGTGTATCGCGTCTTTTTCAGATTAAATACTTCCAAACTACAACCTGAGTGCTGATTCCTTCCTTGTAAGAGTGAGAGGAGATTGAATGCATATATATAAAATTCACTGAAAAAAACACAGGTTTCAGGGTTTCAGGTTATAGTTAGAAATTAGCATTTTAAAAACCTTACATTATCACTGGAAAAACCACAGGTTTCAGGGGCGTTATAGTTAGTCTGACATTTCACTCGTACAAAACCAGAGAAATTCAGCCGTTATAGTTAGCCGAGCTAACTATAACTCACGCCCCCCGTAATGCACTGCTGAGGGCTTCACATATTACATCACTCCTGACATGGTCAGTGACATCACTGATAACATCATCCAGTGACTGTGAGTCTTTCTAAAAAGTTTAAGAATGTGATATATATATATATGATGATCCAGTCAGTGTGTGACTGACTGTATAAGTGAGTGATTATATGTGTCTGGGTGAATGTATGGGTGAGTGACTAATCTGCGTGAATGTCTGTATCAGTCTGTCAGTTGGTGTGTAAGTGGCTGTATGGGTTGATGAATAGATACATGAGTGTCTATATAGGTTATTTATTGGTTGTCTGGGTACCTGTATGTGTGCCTGAGTGTCTGTTTGTTGTGTGACTACCTGCATGGATGTGTGAGTGGGTGATTCACTGGGTGTATGGGTTCATGAGTGCGTCTGCGAGGTACTGTATGGGTGAGTGAGTGTTTATATGGCTGTGTTGGTGAGTGAATGGATGTCTCGGTAGTATATGTGTGAGTAACTGCATATGTGAATGGCAGTATATGTGAGTGTTGGAGTATATAAGTGACTGTATGTGAGAGTGAGTGATTGTGAGAGTGGATGTATGGATGAGTGTGTGCTTGTGTAAGTGATTGTATAAGAGAGTAAGTATGTGCTAGTATTTGTATGAATAAGTGAGGTGGTGTGTGTATAACTGTATAGGTGAGTAAATGGCATTGTTATTGACTCTTTGGGTGACTGACTAGGTGTGTGAGTAACTATGGGTGAGTGGCGGTGTGTGAGTGGCTGTATGGGTGCATTGGTGCATATAATAGTGGCTGTATTGATGAGTGACTGCATGGGTGAGTGAGTGGATGTTTGTGTAGACCTAGGAATCAGTGAGTGGGTATGTACTAACTGGTATTGGTGAGTCTATGGTTTCGAGAATGGTAGTCTGTATTTTAGAGTGGGTGTGTGAAAGGTTATATTAGGGTGTGAGTAGGTGCATCAGAGATTAAGTGGATGATGTCATCAGTGATGTCATATGAGATGTCATGAGTCATGTCATCAGTGATGTCACTGACCATGTCATGAGTGATGTAATATGTGACTTCATCAGCCGTGCATTGCGGGGGCGTGAGTTATAGTTAGCTCAGCTAACTATAACAGCTGAATTTCTCTGGTTTTGATGAGTGAAATGTCAGACTAACTATAACGTCCCTGAAACCTGTGGTTTTTTCAGTGAATACATATATACTTATATACTTATACAGATATATATATATATTTTCACAGATTAAATTAACGTTATAGTTAGGTGGAAATTTCTCAAGTAACTATGACTTGTGCCCAAAGGTAATTATAACTCGCGATCCCACCATGCACAGTTTTTTCATTAATAGTTTAATTGCAAATATTGCAGTGATATTATCAATAATGCCATAGAAGAAGTCATGAGTGATGTAATATGTGGCGTCATTAGCAGTGAATGGCGATTTCAATAGAATTTCACCAAACATAGCGTGAAACTAGAACTTTACTCAAATGTCTTTACTTGGTTTAGTGTAATTTTATTGAGCATTTTTTGAAAAATTACTGTCACAAAATGTGTTGGGTGGACTTCAAAAGGATTTTAAAAGTTAGAGATATCACAGTAAAAAAATGTGTTTTTTTGATGTGCTTATAATGTTAGTGCCATTTGACAAATTTGGCAGATTCTTAGCATGTTTAGCCTACACTTGGGGGGAGATTTACAAAAAAGTCACGCAGCGCAGCCCCCCGTGAGGCTGCACTGCCTTGCACGACAGGGAGGGAGCAGGAGAGCACCATATCTTCAGAGATATGGCTCTCTCCTCCCCTTTACCTTGCGCTGGCGCTGATTTCAGTTTCCGTGCACCACGCACACACCTTAACTCTATAGTGCTAGAGTGTGTGCATAGGTGTCTGGCATAGGTTTTGTAAAGGAAGAGTACCCTTCCTGTACAAAGTACGATGCCCAGACACTATGCAAGCTTTTCCCACTTTGTATCCATGCTGCACAGTGCAGCAAGCATGCAAAGTAGGAAAAGCACAGAGAAATGAAAGCATTTCTCTTGTTAGCACCTCCTTTGAAAGGGTATTAACTTTTGGTGCTAAACCATGTCTACAAATCTTTGTAAATATGGTTTTGCGTTAAAAGGAATAGATGGTTGGATGGGAACGCCCATGTACCATCCATGTAATGCCCCCTCTGCGATAAGTAATGCAAAGCAGTGCTCTTTGCGCTGCTTTGCGCTACTTTGAGGGTGCTTTCCAGAGCAAAACAAATTTTGCACTGGAAAATTAATAGCAAAAAAAAACATTTCGGTTGGTTAGCGTCACTTTTGTGATGCTAACCCAGTGCAAAATGTTTGTAAATCTCCCCCTTGGTGTTTTAAATTTATTTGTGTGGCTCCATCAGGAGAGGCAGCTAACTGATGTAGTCGCAAATGTTCATTCACTTATAACTGTGGCATCATTTCACCAGAGGCCACATGAAATTTGGGAGACATTTGACACATGTAGGGCCTGATTACATGTTTAGGTGTTATTTATCGCAACTGATAAATAACAATACCAGGGGTTTCTTTATTTATCGGGTGCGATAAATAGCACCTATTACGAGTTTGTGGGGAATAGCATGTGGGGATATTCGTGTTTAACACACGGAAATCTGCATATTTACGGTAAAAAGTGTATGATTTTCCCAAGTTCAATTTCAGCAGATTTAATGACAGTTGAGGTAGTTCTAATGATTATGGGATGCGTTAAATTCTGCTAAACACGTAATTCCGACCCATGTGTAAACAGGGGTTTGCGCACGGCTCACAATTAACCGACCCACTCGTAATCAGGCCCATAGTTGTCTGTGAGCATGGCAAGTTTTATGCAGAGGCATCAAGGGAGGACAAATTTGAAAGGAGGACAAATATCTTTTCATTTGCTAATAACTGTGGAGTTCTTTTCTGAATATGCATGAAATTTGGTAGGTCATTAGCAAATTAAAAGCGAGGCTAATCTCATAATTCAAGGAGATCCAACAAGGGAGGTAAAAGTTAAGAGAGACGTTCAAAAAACAATAATTTGCACATAATGCCCTCAACTTTGCAGCCAGAATTTTTAGCCTACACTTGATAATTTGACCATCATGTAAATCCATAAAAGGTAGGTACGGTTTAAAAAGGGCATCAAAAAAGTTCACTTGCGGAGGCGCGCGGCGGCGGCGATTCAAGATGGCCGCTCCCTGAGAAGCTCCGAGACACCGAGCTCCGGTCGGCGCTGAAGGTCTCCTTTTAAGTCTGCAGTCCCGCTTTTGAAACATGGCTCCTTGTTTTGGAGATTGTGGGGCACATTGAGGCAAGTTTGTGGACCTCTTAATGGTCTTTTTCATCGAGTTTTCACCTGTACTTGCTTCGCCTCAGTGGCCCCGTTTTGCATGGTCGCCATTTTACGCGTTTGCTGTCGGCGAGTTTCTCTTCCGCAGCAATGTCTAAACGTGAATATTTTTGGGTCTCTCAGACTTTTGCCAGCAAATAAATAACCCGGTTTAACTGTTGATTATCAGAACGGACCAGCAAACGTCCCACACTTTTGGACAGACCAGGTCTCCCTTTTTTTTTTTTTTTTTTAATGATCTGCTGTATATTGCTGCTCATTACTTAGAGGCAAATTCGTCATAACGGCGTGAGCGCTGATGGGTTCTTCTTGCAACTGCGGCCCTATCTCTGAAACATGGCTCCTTATGTTGGTGGTCACGGGGCACACTGAGGCAAGTCTATAGACCTGTTGTTGGTCTTTTTCAATGCCTTTTCCTTTGTACTTACTTCTCCTCAGCGGCCCTGCTTTTTGCGGTCGCCATTTTGCACGTTTTGCTGCCAGAGCTTTCTTTTCACAGATATGTGCAAGTGCGAATAATTTTTGGTCTTACAGAGCAATGCCAGCAAGTAAATGACCCTGTTTGATATTTGCTCATCAGAACGGATCAGCTAATGCCACACGCTTGTTGGTTGGATCATCCCTCCCATATTTGACGGTCTGCTGTGCTGCATATTGTTTGAGGACAAGTTCGTCATAATGTCAGATTAGGCCTGAGGCACTGAAGCTATTCAGCAATTTTTTAGTCAAGCTCTGCATGCGGTCTTGCTGACATCCTCTCTAATTGGCTGTACTAATTGTGACCTTGGAGTTTTATGCCCTTAGAAAACATATCTATTGCTGCGCCGTGCACTGTACCCCGCCATGGACTCTTCACACTGAAACAAGCCCCATGGGGCGGCTGGGTCCAATTCTGGAGGTCGTAAAGATTCTGTTGTTAGTACCAACAAGCGCGAAAAAAAAGACCCCTCCTCCCCATCGAAATCACCTCTTCCTCTTACGTTAGAGGACATCATGGACGAACTGCGCCATATTAGACCCTTCATGATGGACACTACTGCCACACTCCAGAGAATTGAAGAGAAATGGTCCGGCCTGGAGTCAAGACTTTCGGATGTGGAGCAAAAAATAAGTGATGCACAGGATGTTGTTGCCAGAGTCGATATCCTCACTAAAGAAGTTACTCAACTTAAGAAGACTACAGAGGATTTAGAAAATCGTAATAGGCGCAACAATCTATGCATTTACGGGATTCCGGAAGGTTCTGAAGGCTCGGACATGATTTCCTTCTTGAAGACTCAAGTTCTGCAGATCGTTGGTCTCTCGAAACCTATGAACCTTAATATTCAAAGGGCGCACAGGTTAGGACCTCAGAATGCATCTTCCTCAACTAAACCAAGAGGCATTATCGCCTACTTCCTTCTGTACTCTGATCTCATGGCAATCCTCAACGCTGCCAAGCAACACAAGCAGATGCTCTGGTCTGGCCACAAAGTCTTCTTCAGTCAAGATGTCTCCAAGCCAACTGCCAATCGGCGAAAGGAACTTCTCGACCTAAGACCATCATTGAGATCCATGAATGCCCGTTATGGTCTTATCCATCCTTGCTTTTTCAAAGTGACTTATAAGGACAGAACTTTTACTTCTGAAGACCCAGCTGACCTCCGGAAATTCATTCATGTTCACAAAGGAGAAGCTATGGAACTGAGCAAGCCTTAATTGTTTTCTTGTTTGTTCTCTTCCTTGTTTCTTAGGTTTCCTTACGCAGTTCCCGACGTTGATGTTCATACCCACGTTCTCCTTGTGTCTTGTCATGTATGACTCAATCCGTTGCTTTGTTTCCTCATTGTCTGGTAAGTTCCCTTCCTTTTTGTTTCGTATGTTTACCACTTTGTCCTTAATTCCTTTGTCTTATCTCTTTTTTTATTCTATTAGTAAACTTGCCCCTTCTTGGTGTCCCCCTTTTGGAGTGGCCGCTTTGTTCTTCGCCCCCCCCCCCTCCCTCATTAATGTTCTTCTTGTTTCTGTACACTATGACTAAAGCCCTTTGGCTTTTTGTCATCTTTTCTTTGTTAGCTCTTACTGGGCGACTATGCTCCCCTCTTCATTTTCTCTTCTGTCCCCTTTTCCTCTTCTTTCTCCCCCTCTCCTTCCCTCGTCTCTCCTCTTTTGACTCTATTGCACCTCTTTTCTTCCATTTCACACTTATGGTACTTTTTTACTCTCATCCTTGTTTGTTTTTATGGATTCATCAAGCTAGTTACTCTACTTTCCTTCCTCTGTCTAATTTTCTATCCTCCGTTCTTTATTTGTTTTTTCAGGTTTCTATTTTACCTTTCTTTGCTATTTCCCGCTACTGGCATATCTCTTCTTTTGTTTGGTTCCTTACACCTTTTTTTCTACTCATTCTTTAAGTCTCTTATATTTTCATGCTTAATTTTGTATAAGTTGTACCAATGAATGGCCTCCGTATAATTTCATGGAATGTTAAAGGTATTCGCAACCCTGTCAAAAAACAACAAGTTTTGTCTCACCTTGCTAAACTGAAATGTCATGTAGCGTTATTACAAGAAACACACCTCAAGTTACAAGATCTACCTTCACTGCGCAAACAATGGGTAGGAGATGTTTTCTGCTCCCCGGCAGTGAACAACAAGAATGGTGTAGTCATTTTTTTTCATAAGTCACTAAAATGAATTTAAAGATACTAATGGTAGATGGCTTTTTTTGAATACTAAAGTTAACAACACTCAACTCTCTTTTTGTAATATTTATGGCCCTAATGGCACTGACTTATCTTTCTGGAATGATTTTTCTATTCTTCTCTCCTTCCACGCTGCTGATAATTTGATTGTGGGTGGCGATTGTAACCAACTTATGGATCCCTTCCTAGACCGGAAATCTCAAACTAAATATATCCCTAACAAGATGCAGAAGCCTTTTCATAAGGTTATCACCTCTAGAGGACTGGTAGATACATGGAGAACCTCCCACCCTGACGTCTTAGAATTTTCCTTTTTCTCCCCTGTTCACAGGTCTCACTCCTGCATAGACTACATTTTTCTCACACAACCAGCTCTTCAATTCATGACCAATGCAGAGATTGGCTCCATTCTCATCTCAGATCACGCCCCGTCATTTTAGATATGGACTATCCTTCACCCGCCCCAACATCCCGTAGATGGCGTTTCAACAATTCCCTTCTCCTGGACTCTCAATTCGTCGAACAATTCATGCTTTTTATACAGGAATTCTTTAACAATAATCTCTCCTCTGCTTCTCAATACCATTTTATTTGGGATGCCTTCAAAGCTACTGCCAGGGGCTACATAATTGACTTTGTGTCCTGGAAAAAAAAGAAAGCACTCATGAACTCAACAGCCATCCTTAAACAAATTAAAGCTCTAGAACATAAATACTTCACCACTAATTGCCCCGACACATTGTCAAATCTTATCAAAGCAAAAATGCTATTCAATAAACAATCTTGGGATTCCGCTTGTAATAATCTCCTCAAATTCAATGCTAAAATGTATGGTGGTTGGAACAAGGCAGGTAGATCTTTAGTCAATTATCTTAAAATCAAAAAACAAAAATCCAAAATTGTGGCCATTACTGATAACTCTGGAGTTCGGCATATTTCAGACGCTAAGATTCTCGATTGCTTCACTGAATATTATACTTCTCTTTACACCCCAGAGTTCACCTCTTCTCCCGACCAAATTGATTCCTTTTTCCAAACTATTCCCAAATCTCCTGATAATCACACTGATCTCACATCCATGGATGTTCCCATCTCGGAACAAGAAATCACTAATGCCATCAACCTCCTGCCCAAAGACAAAACACCTGGCCCAGACGGTTTTACCGTTCGATTTTTCCTTCATTTTAAACAACTCCTGGTCCCTCAGCTATTCTCATTGATAAATCACTTTCTTACCACTGGCGAATCACGAGGATCTTTTACCCAGGCAATGCTATATCTGATCCCTAAAAAAGAAAAAGACCCCTCTCTTTGTAAAAATTACAGGCCCATTTCCCTGATTAACACAGACTGTAAAATCTTTGCTAAATTACTTGCCCTCCGCATTAACAAGGTAATCCCTGACCTCATCAACATATACCAATCAGGGTTCGTCAAAGGACGATCTATCACTGATAATTCGAGAACCTTCCTCAATATTATCCACCTGGCTTCCAAAATTGATTCACCAGTTGCTGCCATTACATTAGATGCTGAGAAAGCATTTGATAGGGTAAATTGAGAATTCATCTTTGGCGCATTGAAATGGCACGGCTTCAGCCCTCCTATTATTAAATACATCCAGTTGTTATACTCTGCCCCCTCTACCTCCATTTGGGTGAATGGGTGTCAATCTCAATATTTTCCACTCCTTAGGGGGACTAGGCAGGGATGTCCTCTTTCCCCACTCTTATTTATTCTCGCTTTAGAACACTTCTTAGAGAAACTTAGACGCTCACCACACTATACTGGTCTCCAATTTAAAAATATTGACATTAAATTTACTGCATATGCAGACGATATTTTGTTATATATTTCCAATCCGTCTATTTCTTTGTCGGCATTTTTTTCCTTGTTACAGGATTATTCTATAGTTTCCGGCTACAGATTGAATATTGACAAATCCGGTCATGCCTTTAAATAAGCACTGCCTCTCCCATATGTTTCAGGACACAGGGTTCGAATGAAATTCCAAAAGTATCAAATGCTTAGGCATTCTTTATGCTAATAATATTAGGGAAACTATTAAAATTAATCTTGCTGACATACTTAAAAATCTCTCTGTTCTCACTGAGAGTTGGTCCCCACTTTTCTTATCCTGGTGAGGTAGACTAGCTACAATTAAAATGATGCTTCTTCCAATCATCAATTTGTATCTTTCTATGCTCCCGGTCTCCCTCCCACTTTCCTTTTTAGTACCATCAATCGCTCCTTGACCAAATTTCTTTGGAACAGCCGTAAGGCCAGGATTTCACTTTCTCGTCTCCAACAACCCAAAGAGTTAGGAGGAGTTAATTTTCCCAACCTTAGACGTTACCACTCTGCATTCACCCTGAAACAAATCTGGACCTTTTTAACCGAATCCACACATACACCTATAACGGCTTGGAGCTCGTTGGAACAAGCTCAATTCTCACCTTTCTCTTTTATCACAGCTACTCGCTTATCCCAACCCCCGAAGTGTTTCTTCTCACCTACTTTTACTCATTCCAAAGCACTTTCAACCTCTCTGCTTAGAACTCATCTCTCCTCTGCAGATCATCTTTCACGCACTCCAGTCTGGTATAATAAACATTTAAAGATCAACAACAGAGCTTTATTCTGGAAGAAATGGATTGACAAAGGCATTATTACACTTGACCATTTGTTGAAGGATGGGTCCTTTATGGACTTTTCGGATCTCCACAAATCTTATGGTATCTCCTCCACACATGCCTTTCATTATCCTTTGCTTAGGGAGTCTCTGACTCGTCTCTTTTCTCAGGGTTGTTCCTCTGATACACCTGATCAGGCCTCCTTCCCCACACTTGACTTTTCTACCCAATTTAAAGCAGCTATTATATACAAGATATTATCCCGTTCTGTTGATGTTAGAATCAAATCCAACTTAGAACTTCTATGGGAGAAGGACTTGTCCCAGGACTTTTCATTTCAAACATGGGATTCCATATGGATAAAAATCCATACTTCCTCACACTCAGCTAACACAATGCAGACTTTATACTACTTCTATAATAGACTTTTTTTCACACCTACTGACCTTCACAAATTCAAATTGTTAGACTCCAAAAAATGTTGGTCTTGTTCCCACGAGAACAGTGACTTTCTTCATATGTTCTTCTATTGCCCTTTGGTTAAATCTATTTGGTCTTGTATTTGGTTAAAATTGAATGAAATATTATCTACCAACGTTTCTTTTGATATTGTACATGTTGTTTTGGGTAGCTCTTCGCCTATCTGGGACGTCCAGAGCAATGTGGGTAAATTTATTGATTTGTTTTTAGCTATTTCCTTTCAGATCATCACCACTAATTGGAAGGATACCTCTAAAATTTCATATCAAGCTTGGTGGAATTTGCTTTGTCATCATCACAGGCTTGATCGTGCCCATGCCACCTCACTACCTCTATTGATCAAAAGAGACTTGCTGTGGTCACCACTAACCTCTTTTCTTTCCAGGTTGGCTACTTGATTTTACTTGTATCTACGGTACCAATTTTTTCTTTTTTTTTTTTAAATTCATAATGTTCATTTGTTTCACATTATTTGCATAATTGTTTTAACTTCTGATGTATTCCCCTTCCCTCCCTCCTCTCCCCCCTCTTTTCTTTTTCTTCTTTCTGTTTCTCTTTAATTCTAAAATGTTAAAATGCATTTACTCTATGTACAGGTTTTTCCTTCCAAGGGTTTTATTAGCCTTGTTGTCGTATATATATTCTTTACTTCTATTTTCATGCTACATGATGTTTTACTCTGTTTATTATCTCAATAAAGCATTCTAAACTTTAAAAAAGTTCACTTGCAGATAACTTTAGGGATTTTTTATTAATGAATATGAAACTGTGCATACTGTTTGCAAATTATGCCCAGTGCATAGACTTCGGGTTTTAATGAGATCTGATGCGGGGCCAAGGTTGCTGGGGGTGGTGGGGGAGAGGGGTCAAAAAATCTTTGATTAGCTAATGCCTTTGATGCCATTTCATAGATCAGCACAAATTAAGGCAAACCCTTAGCATGTTTATTTTACTTTCGATATGTTGAAATTCATCCAGCTCTTTTAAGAGGGCACATATAAAAGGGAGGGACACAAAATGTCAATTTGTTTTTAAGAAATTTGCACAACATTTGTCCTGAATTTACATGTTTAATTTTCTGCTAGTATGTCAAGTTAAGCCGAGAGCGGGGATCCGAAATTTCATGCAGCTCTGTTAAAGTGGTGTAGAGGTAAAAGAGGTTTGATAAAAAACTTTGATTTGCTAAAATCATTTAATCCATGTGACGAATTTGCCAGAATGGTGAGATACTAGAATTATGTTTAACGTGCAAAATATATGTACCACTTGGTGGTTGGCTTAATAGGAGGGTGGTTGCCTTCAGCAAACCACAGTTGCACATTTTCAAAGTAAGTATGCAGTGGTGGTTAGTCGCAGGGTGGGGTTTGTGTAGGGCCTGCCCCTTGGCCAGCTTCTCTCATCAACCCCTACTGCACACAGCGGAATGCCATTTTAAATGGGGATAGTATTCATTATGGCAGAGGGGTAATATCATTTACCACTGCATCTACCCCACACATTAATCTATCCAAACACAAGCAAAAAACTTTTGTCTGTCTACATAAACAAAACCACAGGAAATCTGCACTTAGGGTCTACTTTGGTGATACCATGATGATGTAATTTTAGAAAATTCTGAAATTTGCATAAAAATATTCAGATACAGCACAATTATGTTTATGAAATAAAGTCAACAAAATAAATGAAAATGCCCAGTTATGTATAGCTCCACAAAACATAGCTTGCCCATGTGTCATGCAAACCATAACTTACACACCAAATGCAGTGCTTATGACCTCACAAAATTCACAAAGATCTTTTAGAAGACCACACACCACATGGGGCCCATTACGAGAATGTCATGCAATTCAGCGCAGCAGGTCACCTTGCTATGTTGCACTGTGTGACAGGCAAAGGGCAGGAATGCTTCGTATTTAAGGCAATACAGACCATTTCTGCCTTTCTCCCTGCGCTGGTGCCCTTTTGGTAGCCTAGAGCCAACACTGGCACCCTTGCATCCCGGTGCAAGGATACCTGCGTTGCATGCAGGATTGTTTTTGTTCAGGAAGGCACACCTTCCTGCATAAAAACAACCCTGGAAAGCATATTCCTCTTTCTGAATGCAGCACACAAAGAAAGAGGAAGTAACGAGGAGAAATAAAGATATTTCTCCTTGTAACGCTTCACCTGAGAAGGTCTATCTTTTTCGCTCATTACCAAATCAACCATTTCTGATAAATCTGGGAATGCGTAAAAAAACATAGAAATTGAGTGGGAACACCCACACAATGCCAATGGAATGCCTTCTGAGGGCACAGTAAGGCAATGCAGCGATTTGTGCTGCGTTGCCTTACTCCAGATTCATGTGTGCCTTCTTAAATCACATATAAGGTTTGCGTTGCACTTGCACCATGTTGCGTTGTGCAAGAGTGTCACAAACCGGCTATAAATAGGCCCTCACATCCATACACAAAGAGATCACACTGTATCCATAGAAGGGTCATTCATAATGTTAGTGGTATGGTACTCAGTTATCTAAGTAGTGAGTTCATTTATGTAATTTGTGAAGTCATATGTTAGATCAATGGTGAGGACGTAAGCATTGTATTTGGTATGTAAGTAGCAGATGTAAGTTGACAATGGCATTACACATATTCAAATATTTGAAGTAGCATTATTTGTTACAAGGGTAGGTTAGAAATTAAATGGGTAGTAAAAAATTACCACCGGCTGACTATGCATTTATCGGACGCATTAAGGGTAGTAAATAAAGGTACCTGGCTAGTACAGGAGTTAAATCATGACAAAAGGTATAAGTAACATAAGAAAAAGAAAAAGAGATTTCACATAAAGGGATATAAATACATGCTAATGATTTGACATGTGAAGACATTAAAATCAAAGACTTTATTTTTCTACAGGCGGCTAACCTCTTAATTACTGCAGTGAACCCTTCCCCAGGAAATGTGGGCAATTTGACATATGCCTTTAAATTTGTTTTCTACAAATGATATTCAGGCCAAGGTTGTATCTAACCAAGAATTTATGTTTAGGGTTAGTGCCACTCCTCATTCTGGATTACTCATAATGCCAATTCTGGGGAAACCTTCCAAAATGTGCTTTTGTGGATACTCACTTGCAATAGAAAGGAAAAATGCTTGGAAACTCAATAGTTAATAGTAAATGTCCTACCACCTAGTTTTCCCACCCATGCTTTTCACAATAAAAATGGTACCCTACACATGTGAGTAGGCTTGTCACTCAGGACAGGAAAAGTCCCAAGGGATAACCATATAAATTATCTTCAAGATGTTTTGAAAAAGGTCAATTTAGGGGATGTTGGTAGCTGACATGTTAGGGCCCAGGGTCGGCCAGCACCCTGGGAAACCAACCAAGCAACCTCAGATATTTCTGAAAAGTAGAAACTTGGGAGGGTCCAGGACAGTGTCTCTTGAGAGGATTCTACCTCTTTTCCTCATGACGAATTCCCAAATGTCTAACAAAACAAATATAATCCTCACACTTCTAAAATAGTGTGTGGAAGTTGAAAATGGGGCCATACTCTGATTCATAATTGATGGGCATACTATCTGGATAGCCTCTGAGTTTTTCTCTTTCCTCTAAGCCACCTCAGGGTGGAGGCACCCTTTGAAGTGTTTGTTTAGAACTTTAAAACTACAACAATAACTCCAAAAGTGCTAAGACCCAGCCCTCTCACATTTCTACTACGAGAAATGGTACTCCATGTTTGTTGTCTAGAACCCTAATGCTGATTTTTTTGTCATAGGCAAACACGGATCATGCTTGTGTGCCATGACATAGGCCTGTCTCACAGATTGCAGTCTTGTTGGACCGGGAGAGGCGCCCAAAGCCGCTACCCTCATAGTGGTGGAAGGCTACTGCCTTCACCAGGAGTTAAACAGCACAAATGCAGTGGCGGCAGCATACCGTGTGATGATCAGTAGTAGTGGCCAGGTCCTTTTTACCTGTGCCATTGAAGTGAGGCCTAGAGGCTCACTCACCTTTTTGAAAGTTCTGCTGCTGTGTATTTAACTCATCCTTGACCTACATCGGGTTGATGTAGAAGTGTGTACGTAGTGGAAATGTGCTGGGTGCGCAAGACATACATTACACAGAGGGTGCAGTGTGGAACAGTGTGCACACCGTAAATGTGTGCGTGTTGGCAGAAGGTATTTAAAGTGATAGACTTTGGTGCGGTAAAGAGAGGCTGTAGTATTGAACAGTGTGTGCAGAATGCGTGTGTGTGCTGCATGTGGAAATGCTGGTGGTAGCAGGGTGCATGGGCACAACATACTATACAGTGGAGTGAGCTGTGAATGTATGCCGAGTACAGTAGTGCCTGCACTGGTACATTACAAGAAGGACCTTGGATTATATTTTAGGAAGCCTAGGCCTTTCTGGTGAAAACGTTAGGAGTGGAGGAATCTCCCCCAGATAGAATTGCACATTGCTGCATTCATGTAAGCTGGGTGGGACAAGTACTGGGTGAAGGGGAGCCAAGCTCTCCCTGTGTATTTCTAACGACCCTTCGATTCAGTGACTGATCACAAGGAAAGGGCCTGAAAATATCTCAGGAAGAGGGAGATGAGACTGATAAAAGGATCATAAAGGGTACGGCTGAGGGCCCAGGATTAACCTTTGATGCACAAATCACTGGGGCTGACACCCAGTTGTAAACTCTGGTGACTCCCATGATTCTTGTTGTGGATTAATCAGCTTCAGAGTCCTACTTGCTGTGACAGACATCCTTCAGGAGGAAGATGAAAGGGAGAAATGCCCATTTCAAAGAAGCAGACCCTCAACATAAAACATCAAAGGTCCAGACCCTAAATCACATTTTGTGTCTGGAAAAGAACTATAAGTAGGGGAGTCTGAGACCCCATACTTTCTCATCTGCTGAGCAGCCAGTCGGACTGCATGAGGAGGGGAAGCTCTGCAAGAGTTCTGCTTGTGACCAGGACTAGGGGCCTAGCCTACTAGTCTACCTGCTGGGTGAGGGGACATCAACCAGGGAAACAAAGATCACCTGCCCTGGAGTCTGGAGCAGCAGTTCCTGCATACCCACCAAGACCTGTGTGCCTGTGAGGGAAAAGAACGTGTTGGAGGGAGTGAGATCCAGAGAAGAGCCCAGACGTGTGGGACTCCTGAGCTAGATGTCAGGAGCTGTGCCTCATTGATTGGGCCTCTGCCTGTGTTCATCATTGTGAAGTTTGACTACCCCGTATGCCAGAAGGGGCCACCATTCACCAAGGACAGTGCTGCATCGATCGGCCTGTTGCCCATGTACAGAGTTGCGGAAGTTGGCAGCCCCGTATGCCAGGAAGGTCCACCCTTTGCCAAGAAACTGTGTTACATTAATCGGGCCATCGCCTCTGTGCAGGAAGTTGCCACAACCTCATAAGCCAGGAGGGGCCACAGAATAGGCAACGTGAGGCCAGCATGACCGGACAGTGATTGGAGTGACCCCATAAGCCAGGAGGGGCCGCTCGAAGCACTGAGGCGGGAACATTGGGGCATTGCTCAGGACCTAAATTGCTGCTACAGCCAAGACAAAGGAGGCTTTGTATCCGAGGAAGCCTGAGGGCAGAGAAGATGCCGTCGGAGCCCTGCGGAAGCAAGGACACTGCCCCCATCCTCGAGCAAGAAAGAACAAGACTTATTGCATGTGGCTGGAGCCAAGGCAACTCCGATCATCAGGATGCTGGAAAGCACTGCTCAGGAGAAAGAGCTGGTACTGTCAGGAGCTGAGCATGTGAACGCGTGCAGCCTGACTTTGCCAATCCAAGCCAGGACCGCATTGCACAACTGCCAGGGTTTGTACCACTGGAGCGAGTAAGCTGAGAACTGGGCCTATCAGACCCCAGGGGATATACTGCCTTAAGTTTTTGAAACCCTACTTGACTCGAAAGTGACTACAACTTATTGACTGAGTCCAAAAGGGGGAAACCCCATGAACACGGCCTAGTAGTTTACGGTTTAGTAGTTTCCCTTGGTGCAGCCACATGTGAGTGGGGGGATAACAACACACCTGTTACATGGGAAATTAGTGGCCCAGGGGGTGGCCTGACAGCTACTAGGGTGCCTACCTGAAGGGGGTCTGTGTTATTGCTTATTGAATGTCATTTACCTTTGAATGTGTAGAATTAGAATTAAAATACTTCTTTTATCCAAAATAAGTATTTGACTATACATTGATTGATTGTGTGTGCCTCTTCCACGTTGAGGTATGAGTTGTGTTAACTGATCCGTATCTACAATTCCCTCCAAGGGAGCCTTGACTGCTCATGCTATGCTATTTAACTGAGAGTCAGGTGAAGAAGGGGGTGCTTGATCCAGTTGAGTGGGATCAATAGTAGGGTGTCCCAGGGACATCAAGAGTAAAAGCCCTCAACCACCTTGATTGGGCCCAGTAACCCCTGCGTGCCCTGTGGTCCCCTGAACGGGGTTCTGACACCTGCTATAAAGAGATACAACCAAGATGATTTTAAAAGGTCCATTTTTGCAAAGGTGGAAAACTGCTGTATTTGGATCTGGGACTGGCCGGTACTCAGGGAAATGCACTAATCCCAGAAATGTCCAAGAGGTAGAAACCTTGGGAAGCCCATAGTTGTGTAGCTTGCATGAACCCTATAATTTTTTTTATACCTGTAATATTGACAATCAATTGAGCAACTGTGTTTCCCAAAGAGGCCTTGCACTCTGTGGTAATCAGTGGGTCCTATGGCCTGACAGTTCACACGTTGGATGACTCATATTTTAGAGTCCTGGGGAATCCCAACATGTTTTCTTGCAGATAATGCCCTCAAAATTCCAGAATGTCTGGTCAACGGACAAAGTGCAAATAATTAATATTCCCCCTGTTTTCCTGTCAAAAATAGTCCCCCCATTGTCTGTGTGAGACTCTAGCACAGGACAGGAATGTGCCAGAACTGATATCCTGCCAAGTCAATGTAGTGCCAATGTGTTCATCACATTGTTACAGCTTTGGCATAATCCTGTCCAATGCAAAAGACTCCCTGTTGGTCTAATGAGGTAGATTTCTGCTCGTCAGATGATCTCCTGCAGTAATCCATGAGCAGGTATTCACTCAGAAGACGCATAGATGGAAAGGGGAGAATATTCCCTTTCCAACTCTACCTCTTCTATGAACATCTGTGGTGGGTGGGGCCAAGCACCACACACAATGAGCCCCTTGAATCCTATGACTCCAATGACTTTCAGTTTCACTGGTGAATACGCCAGTGCACACATCACACTGGTTGTGATCTTAAATTATACAAAAATCTTGGGCTATAGCCTGAGGTGGCAGCTTGAGAGGGGAAACCCTCTGGGGCCATAATATGGAAATGCCCTGGGGGCGCAATGGGCATTTGCGCCCGGTTTGTTTGCCACTGGGGCACTTTGGTATTACAGAAGGGACCACAGACGCTTGTGCGTCCCCTTCTGTAATACCAATAGCGCTGGTGAACATATAGCGCTAGTGCTATCTTCAGACGGCGTTCCCGCATGTGCATGGGGGTTTGGCTCCATGCAAATGAGGGAATCCCTTTGCCTTTGCCTCTGCACCTGCACCATCTTATAGACGTGGACGCAGAGGCAAAGAAGCTGTCAGGAGGCGCACTGACAGTGTGCCACCTAGAAGGTGGCACACTGTCAGTGTTCCCCTTGATTGCAGCACTCTGTAGGGCGAAAAGGGGGTCTCATGAACCCCCCCAGACATCCCCTTGCAGGAGGGTGCAGTCACTCACTGCACCCACCTGCAAGGGGATTGCAGGTTGTCGCCTGCACAGTGAAACATGGAGCGGGTTCAAAGCAGCCGCTCCCTTTTTCGCCTAAATGCGCTGCTCCCATGGCAGTGCGAGTTCGCAGCTTTCCTGGGGGAAGCACATTCCATGTAATAGGGTGCATTTTCCCTGTTTGCGCCCCAGGTGCAAACAGGAAAAGTGCGCCCTTTACATAATAGGATTTCCCCACAATGGGTGCCAAGACATGGCAGACACATCCATTGCATCCCACAGGTAGTTCAGAAGACGTGAATGTCACGTTCTGTATACTTAAGGGGTTAAAAAATAAAATAGCTGTTTGGAAAGGTAATGAAAACAGGGAGGCAGGAAGTCTGAGGAGACAAATATCTGTAATGAGTTGAGTGAAAAGGCTTGCGTAGATGGTGACAAGAACGGTGCAAGGCAGCATTCAGTTTAGTGTCCATACAATAAATAGAGGTTGGAAACAGGGGCGTAGCTTGGTCAGTAAGACTGGGGGGGTGTGAGGTTCAGATTTTCCAACAATCACGCTGGCATATCATGTTAATTATTATATGAGAAGCAGCACAATTGGGGGGGGGGGGCTTTAGGGCCAGTAGAAAGGAGTGCGGAATGTGAGAAGTACTTAAAACACAGTATTTTGTACAATATCCATGTTTTAAGACCTTCGGAACAGAAGAGTGTGTGTGCTTATGTCTGAGTGAGTATTTAAAAATCCCAGATGAAATCAGACAGACTCCTTACCATACCTGACTGAAAGCTACCATACCCAACTATTTACTAAGTAACACATTTATTAGGGGGTGTAACACCCCAAACACCCCCTGAAGCTTAGCCTCTGGTTGGAATCATGAGCTGTTTCTTAAGAAGGTCTTTTTCTCTTCACGTAATTTGCAGATAAAAGGGACTGACGTGCTTTAGACAAAAAATATAAGCAGTATTAATATGTATATAGTTTATGCACAGCCATGTCCGTCCTACACCTTGCAAGTCTTGATCCACTTAGAGATATAGAGTAAATCAATCCGTTTATCAATAATTCCAATCAATATTTTCAAGCAACGTCTTGTAGTTCAAATATCTTAAACTTGAGTACGTGGATTGTTTTCAAAGCACACCGTAAACAAAATCTTTTGTACTGCAAAACCCACAAGCAGCTAGGAACCTCATACGGCATTTTATGTCTCTAAAACATACTTAGATGAAAACAGGTGTCATTGTAATGTATGGATGATTGAGTAAGCATCAACGAGATTCGTTTCTTCTATGAAAGAGAACAAAGTAGATTCATCTAAACTCTCTTACATACGTAGGCTCCGTGGACCTGAGTTGAATGGAAGGGTTGCAAGCAGAGCTGCATTTCACATTGGTTTTCCTGTCACTCAAGCAGTGCACAAATAGCACCTTTTATATTTTGTGAAATGGTGTGGACATACTAAATCTGTCATTGTCTGCATACATTTCGTGTAGTCACGGATTAATTGATGTGGCATTAGTAATTGATTTACCATTGATATAAATGGTAATAATGATCAATTCTGGTATGAAATTAGCTCCTGCCCCCTAAACATGTACACTTGTGTGTACTATACCCGAAGGAACCAATACTTATTTTGTATATGTATGCCCACGTTCCCACGCTTATTGAACTCACCCCGTATCAATGCATTAGTATCAAGCTAGGCTGACCTCTGAGATTCATGATTCACGTTCTGGTATTTATAGTATGCACTTGAGATTGCTGTATCCAGCTCCCACACATTCATAATTTACATCTTTTTTGGCTGTTAGAACATCAATTGCTTAACCAGCACATACAGATTTCCATTAAGGACATCATTTTCTAAAGAGCCATCTAAGGTAGTTGTGAATAAAAACATGCAAAGTGCTCAATTATTAATTGCTTTTATTGTATTTTTGCCTAATTGCACTAAATACTAAATAATGCCCCTTTCTGTTTTTTGCACCCTGAACAAGCACAGTACGCAGGAACTGGCATACATTGGGATTACATTATAGACATGGCACATTAAAAAGTAGTGCGGATTAGATGATGGCAGCACTTATAATGTGTGACCATTGCTTTTTACCATTCTCGCACACTTTATTCAATCAATCAATCAATCACAGAATTTGTAGAGCGCACTACTTACCCGCGAGGGTCTCAAGGCGCTGGGGAGAAGAAAGGGGGGGAGGGGTGCTGCTACTGGTCGAACAACCAGGTCTTGAGTAGCCTCCTGAAGGTCAGCAGGTCTTGGGTCTGTCGTAGGCTTAGTGGAAGGGTGTTCCAGGTCTTGGCGGCGAGGTGGGAGAAGGATCTGCCGCCGGTGGTAGTTCTTCGAATGCGAGGGAGAGGTCGGCGGAGCGGAGCTGGCGGTTGGGGACGTAGAAGAGGAGTCGTCTGTTGAGGTAGGCTGGGCCAGTCTTGTGGAGTGCCTTGTGTGCGTGGATGAGGAGTTTGAAGGAGATTCTCCTGTCGACGGGGAGCCAGTGCAGGTTCCTCAGGTGGGGGTGATGTGGCTGTGGCGTGGTACATCGAGGATCAGGCGTGCGGAGGCGTTTTGTATGCGTTGCAGTCGCTTGATGAGCTTGGCCGGGGCTCCCGCGTAGAGGGCGTTCCCATAGTCAAGTCTGCTACTGACGAGGGCCTGGGTGACTGTTCTTCTTGTATCTGTCGGGATCCACCTGTAGATCTTGCGAAGCATGCGGAGGGTGTTGAAGCAGGAGGAGGAGACTGCGTTGACTTGCTTGGCCATGGAGAGCGTTGAGTCGAGGATGACTCCCAGGTTGCGTGCGTGGTCGGTGGGTGTCGGGGCTGCTCCTAGTGTCGTTGGCCACCAGGAGTCGTCCCAGGCTGAGGGGTTGGAGCCCAGGATGAGGACCTCTGTCTTGTCAGTGTTCAGTTTTAGTCGGCTGATCTTCATCCACTCGGCGACGGCCTTCATTCCTTCATGGAGGTTGGATTTGGCGGCGAGGGGGTCCTTGGTGAGGGAGAGGATCAGTTGAGTGTCGTCGGCGTAGGAGATTATGTTGAGGTCGTGCTGTCTGGCGATGCGTGCGAGCGGTGCCATGTAGATTTTGAACAGTGTTGGGCTGAGGGATGATCCCTGGGGTACGCCGCAGATGATCTCGGAGGCTTCGGATCGGAATGGTGGGAGGCGGACTCTCTGGGTTCTGCCGGCGAGGAAGGAGGTGGCCCATTCCAGGGCCTTGTCTCGGATCCCTGCGTCGTGGAGGCGTGCGCGTAGAGTGCGGTGGCAGACAGTGTCGAAGGCGGCGGAGAGGTCCAGCAGGATGAGGGCTGCGGTCTCACCGTTGTCCAGCAGGATCCTGATGTCGTCAGTGGCGGCGATGAGGGCAGTCTCAGTGCTGTGGTTGCTGCGGAACCCCGATTGGGATGGGTCCAGGATGCTGTTTTCTTCGTGGTATCGGGTTAGCTGTTTGTTGACGATCTTCTCGATGACCTTGGCTGGGAATGGAAGCAGGGAGATGGGCCGGAAGTTCTTAAGGTCTCTCGGGTCCGCCTTGGGTTTTTTGAGTAGGGCGTTGATCTCTGCGTGTTTCCAGCTCTCTGGGAAGGTCGCGGTCTCGAAGGAGAGATTGATGACGTTGCACAGGTGGGGTGCGATGGAGCTGCTGGCTTTGTTGAAGATGTGGTGCGGGAAAGGGTCTGACGGGGAGCCGGAGTGTATTGTGCTCATGGTCTTGATGGTGTCATCGATGTTCACGCTGGCCCAGGCTGGCAGGGGGTCGTGGTCGATGGTGTGCGGCGGGTCTGGTGCATCGATCTTAGCCAGCACAGGCACCCTAGCGCCATTTTGCTAGGGTGCCTGTGCTCTAGGGGTGATTGTTTATATGCAGGAAGGGACACCTTCCTTCACATAAACAATATTTACAGGTGATTTGCTCTATTTATGTGTGCTGCAGAATGCAGCACCCACAGAAAGAGCAAAATATGAGGAGAAATAAAACATTTCTCCTCGTATTACCTGTTTAAGAACAGGTATTTCCTGGTCTTATGTTTGGTAAATCTGAGGCAGCGTCAAAAAGCAATGGGTGTTGTGGCAGAACGCCAGTGCAACACCCATTGCACGCCCCTTTCACGCTAAGTGCTGCATGAATAGGGGCATTATTTACAAGTAGGCGTTAAGCTACAAAAAGTGGCTTAACGCCGCCTTGTAAATAAGGCGAAGGAGTTAACACCACCAGAACGTCAAAATAAGTGAAATTCTGGTGGCGTTAACTCCTTGTACATATGCCCTCAAGTCCACTAGAAGGAGGGATGTTTAGGATTCCTCTTCTTCGGAAGGAGATAAACCATCCACTTCATCCGGAAAGTATCTCAGGTGAGAGTATATGTGGGACATAAATTTGGGTTATCTTCCCTTTCGAGTGGATGAGGAGGGAGAGAACCTATTCCCACAATATGTTAGGCCTTTCTCAATGGCAATTCCATTTCATGGAGCTTTTAAAGGCATAGTGATGAATGAATGGCCCCATAATGTGAAAATTGGATGCAATTTCAGCCAGTTTGATTAGAAAGACATCCATTAATCGAGAGAATTGTGCTCATTCTGATCCTTCTGATAAAAAGGTGGATTCAGGATTGCGGAAGGCATTTGCTGTGGAGAATTTATCACAGAAAGCCAGTTTGTATGCAACATTTATGGTTAAATCTCTCATTAAAGATTTTAATGTTCTCTCAGAGGGTCCATTATATTCAGAACTGTTGGCTGGCATGGATCAATAGGTACATCTGCTGGCAGATACCTGCTCAGATGTAGTCAAAGCAACCGCAATGTCTTCTGGTGCTATAAATTGTGGCATGACACAGTTTGTGGATGAGGGACTGGAAAACGGAGGCTGTGAAGAAGACAAGACTGATCAAAATTCTGTGTAATGCAAAATGCTCTTTGGAAATCAATTAGGTCTATGATCTCTAAAGCATTTAAGATTGGAAGCATACCCTTCCATATAAGAGTAAGTCTGATTCTAGAAGGTTTTGGAACAAGAGAGTGAATTCATCTCTTCACTGGGAATTTAAGCCTTTTGCAGTGCATAAGCAAAAGTACCAAACAAAGATTTTTTCTCCTAAAATGGATTCTGAGAAAAAAGGGCCGGTGAAGAAGAGGTCTTGACAATTATGGTTCTTGCAAGTCCATGCCAGTAGGAGGTTGGCTACATCATTTTCTCAATTTCTTGCAAAAAGATGTAATGCATGGGTTTTGAGCAAAGTAGGCAAAGGCTATACAATAGACTTTTTGAAAAGCCTCTGGATACAGGGGTAAAGTGACTCATCTTACTGCTTCAGGTGCATACAGGTCTGTCCTGGATTTGAAGTGGGTCAACTCCTGAGGTCTTCTGGATCAACAAAAGGATTGAGTAACCTCGGGTCCCTCTCTCCCACTGATTAACTCTCACAATTGCACATTTCCTGAGCAACAAATCAACCCCTTTCAGAAGACCCAGGCATTTGGGACCTGAAGCAGTAACTGGACACAGAAAATGGGGGCAACGAGGGGTACAAAAAGCAAAGCTGGACACAGAAAATGGGGGCAACGAGGGGTACAAAAAGCAAAACTGGACACAGTTCTCTCTCATCATTCTGCACTATGGGTCTAAACCATTTTGCAGTCTCTCCTCTCGCTTCATTTTATGCTTTCTCATTCAGTCTGCATTCTAAAGCGTAGTCTGTCCATGCACTCCTAGGGGCTTATTTACATGCCCCTGGCGCCACCCGTATGTTACTTTTCCCATGTTAAAAATGACTCAAAAGTGGCGTAAGGGGCTTGTAAATAAGCCCCCTAGTTTGTAATCTTTTCTCCACTGTGTCTTTTATTTTAAAAACCAAGCGCACTTCAACAACTGTGCCTCTTCTCTCACTATGGGGCGTATTCACATGAGTAAATTCAAGCATGTAGATTTACTCATGTGTAAATGTACTCTTACACCTAGGACTAAGTCCAGTACTTTTTGCTATTCACCATTTTGAAGTGTAAAGTTACTCTTAATTTCAGACTTACCTCCTTCTATCCATCAAATTAGGGGTGGAGTCTGCATAAATTCTAATTTATGACCATAACTCGTAACTTTACTATTGTATTTTAAATTCCACATACTTGGGTACCCTGCATAGAAAAGCTAGGACAAGCGGAGATCACCAACTTTAGGATTGTGAATAGCATTTTGTAGTACATAAATAGTATTACTGTAGTACTAGTAAACATATCACAAAGTGCAGTTTGTAGTAAGGTCCCTTTGTGCCCTACGTGAAAACATACTTAACATGTTCTTACAACAATGAAATGATTTCTGCAGAGGGCTCCAATGCTCCCAACAAAAAGAAATGACTGAACATTAATGTTCCTGCAGTGGACAGTTACACTGCATTTCCCATGAAAATTAATATAGTGATGCTACCCACAGTACAGAGAGTTCTCCTCCGAGTCTGTTTTCCAACTGAGTTACAGAATTTTGCTGTGTGAATTCTATACCATAAGGTTGGCCAGAATTTTCAGAAATACAGGAAACGAGTCCTTCTGTGATCCCATCGCCTACCAGTTCAAGAAGCCACGCGGCCAGACTGATTGATCTGAAAGCAAGGGCACAGTGATATATTGACAGCATTTTATTTTTAGCCATTCCTGCACTTTAGGCATTGTCAGGTGTACAATTTACAGTGCATGATCTATTGTGGTCACTTTTCATGAGTCTGAACTTTGCACGTGCCATGCATCACTAGTTATCATATGTGGAAAACACCATATTGTACCTAGTTAGTTTCAGTTAGCACTCACCTGGTGAGTAAGAAAATTACATTACCCCCTATGTCCCTCCCTCACTTTAATTCACTGCATATGTGCAACACCTGCCTCACCTAAACCCAATCACACGCCAAGAGAAGTAGTAAAAGCCCATCCCCACCTACCGTGCCTCCTATGTTTTTTCTGTCTTCACGGTACCGTTTCACACCGTCGGAGGTGTTGGGGCCTTGCTGACTGCCACAGCAAGTGGTGGATTTCTTCCTTGAATCACTCCGTTTTGCCGGGCATTACAGGCGATTCGTCGGGCCGTGCGCGCTGAGGCAGCTGCAAGCAAAGTGGCAGACGTCCGGATCAGCAAGGTGTGCCCTGGTGGGGTTGGGTGGATCTGATGCAGCTGGGGCTTCTCTTTTGGATTAGAGGACGCTCAACGCGGTGCTTTGAGCAGTCAGCTGAGGGTGAGTGGTCCTACATGGACAAAGGCAGTAAGTTCCTTGAGGGAGGACAAATATACTGCTTTTGGGGTTTCCCTTGTTGAGGTTTGGTTAGGGGTGAGGTCCCTAAATCCCATTGGTGGGTATTTGGCTGTTTAGGGCCTGATTGGGCTGCAGTTCAGCCTGTGGGATGGTATTTTAGGAGCCAACAGAGTGTATGCTCCTATTGTGCCAGTATGTCTGGGAAACGTCGGATGAAGAGGAAGCATGTCATTTATTTCCTATGTTCTGATGATGAAGGGCCTATTTTGGCAAAGCGTCTTGTGAGAAGTGGTAAAAAGGATGATGCTGGTCCTCCTCTTTTGTCGCAGACAGAGGTTCAGGACATGATTGAAACGGCTGTATCAGGAGCATTGAAGAAGGCTAAGTCTCAGCTAAGTACCAAGGGGCATATTTACAATAAACTGGTGGTGCGTGGTGTTACCCCAGAATTGGTAATGCCACGCTCCGACAGTTTTAAAACGCAGGGGTGCGCCGTTTTTACAGGAATGCAGTGCACCCCTGCGATTTCCCTAGCGCTGGTGCTTTAGTTTTAAGTTCTTCCATTCATCCTCAAAATATCTCCCAGGGTGTTCACAAAGGTGTTCGCACGGTTAGTTGCATTGGTTCTTTCACCAGGTATATTTATCCATCCTTACCTCAAAGATTTGTTGATTCAGGCTGCTTCAGAAGGAATGCCCTTATTTCATACCAACAGAGTGTTGACAGTGTTGTTATCTCACAGGTTTCTCATAAACTGGGAAAAATATAGTCTTAGGATAGTTCAAGATCTAACTTTTACAGGGACTCGATTTCTCACACTTCAGGGAAAGGTCTTGTTGCCACCGCAGCGAATTGCAAAAATTCAAAGTCATATTTTGGAACTGTTAAGACACAAAGCTCCAAGAGTAGGGTTGTGGCTCAGGGTTCCTGATCCACAACTCATCTCCACAAACTGGTTTACAGCCCTTCTTGGTAAGAGTGAGGAAGGCGTAAGCAACTGTAATCCTGATTGCCCCTCGGTGGCCTCGAGCAAATTAGTTTCCTCTCTTGATGGTGATGAAGGTGGCTCAGGAGTGGCCACTTCCTCTGTTTCTTTCCCCTCTCAAATTTCTGATTCTGAAGATGGAGTCATTGAGGAGGCTCCGCTTGACGGCTTGGAGCTTGAGAAGAAGGCATTGAGAGAGCAGGGTCTTCTGGAAGAATTGGTGTTTATTTTGCAGGCTTCTAGGAAGTTATTCACTCAACAGTCTTATAACAGACACTGGAGTACTTTATCTAAGCTGTGTGAGAGAAAAGGCCTAGCTTCTCAGTCTTTAAATCTGATCATAGTTATGAAGTTCTTGCAGGATGGATCAAGATTGGGATTGTCAGTGGCTACTCTTCGAGTACAGGGATCATAATTCAGGCTCTCAGAAGGCCTTGGAAAAATTTGGTGGATGATGAGGGGTTGATTTCCAAGCTTTTGAAGGGTTTGTTCAATTCCTGTGCTTAGCCTGTATGATCAATTCCTACTTCAGATTTGTCTTTAGTGTTAACAGCATTGACTAAGGCCCCATTTGAGACTTTGGAACTTACTGAGTTGCTGCAGTTTTTGACTCTCAAGACTTTACTTTTTGTGTCTATCACTTCTGCTAGAAAGTTGGGCAAGTTCGGGGCTCTCTCATGTAGGTTCCCCTTTTGTAAATATTTTCAAGACAGAGTGGTTTTGGTTCTGGTTCCTTCCTTTATTCCAAAGGTCAACTCTACCTTTCATAGGCTGCAGGAAGTAAAGTTGCCGGCATTTTATCCTCTTCTTCTTCAGAGGAGGAGGCACGGCTGCATTTGTTGGATGTAAGAAGAGCTCTTTTTCTGTATGGAGAGAATGCAGACATTTTGTTAAGCAAAATCTTTATTTGTGAATTTTGGGTCAGGAAAAAAAGGCGAAAAGCCACTGACTGCAATGTTGAGTAGATGGATTAAAACTCAGATTGCTAAAGCCTATGAGCTTCCTCCATTGCAGATTCAGGGAAGGTTGCCTCATGGTATATCTTCTACTATTGCTGTGTTGCATCGGCCTTCACTTTCTGAGATATGTAGAGCAGCTACATGGTCTGATTCCTTTACGTTTGCTAAGCACTTTAGATTGTCAGAGGTACAGTGCCTTACGGATGTGTTTGGATACAGAGTTCTCTCTTCTATGAAGGAATAGAGGAGAGTAGGTTTTTTGTTTCAATAAAGCTGTGTTCTTTCTGCATACATGGTCAGTTGTTCATCTTTGTGGGCTTGGTACACCTCATATGTACTTAATTAAAGTGAGGGAGGGACGTAGGTGTAATGTTTAAATAAATTACCGGTAATGGCATTCCTCTGAATCCTACTACATTTTAATTCATATTCCCTCCCAGTATGTACAACTGATGCATGAGTTAGTTGTGAGCTTGAATACTGACAGGAAGAATGCAGGGGGAGAGGCTTTTTATTGCTTCTCTTCACATGTGATTGGGTCTAGGTGTGACAGGGTCACCTCATATATACTGAGTTAAAGTAAGAGAGTAGGACTCAGGGTAATGCCTTTACCGGTAAGTCATTTAAACAAAATGGAAACTTGGCAAAACTACAGTCCATTTATATATGGGAATGAGATGCTGTCTGACTAAATAAAACATAACATCTTGAATAATAGATTGAATGCCTTACTCTGCTAATTTAAGATTAAATTATAAAGCATCTGTGAGTTTGATCTCTTTTACTGACTTGAGCTCTGTGTTGCATTGCACCCACAAGACCTTCCCTCATAAATTCCAATCCAAATCCCAACATATGCTCTCACATGCAGCTGTTTCACTGTTTGAAATAGAGACTTCCTTTACAGCACAGGTGTTTAGTTCAGTTGAAAGGCCATCCACCGTCTGCATGATGAACAGCTGGCTGTGGGACTGCAACAACATTCATCATTCACATTTGAGGCAGAACACACTCGTGTTCTGCCTCAAATATTCTTTTCCAGTTATTGTATGGTCTGTGACTGTTGGCTGAATGATCCATGCGCTTCAATTTAATGGAAATGTTGCTGAAGCAAGTGTCAACTTCACCATGCCATCTGATGTCTACAGATAGTTGGTGGTGGTATTTGCCAGGTATGTTGCTATTGTTGATAAACATTCAATAGTATTACATGTACAATTGGCTGTAAGGCAGGATGTGTTTTTTAACATCTTTGTGGCGCATATAACCAAACAAGATGGTTCCAACAGTTGGTATGAGTTCATGTTGTTGCTTTGTGGTGGTTATGTACCATCAACAGGCAAAAAGCCTTCTGACAATGGTGGGTGCAGAATATTTAAAGGGTTTAATTTGTCTCTTACAAAATCCTGGATGATGGTGCTACTACAAATGAAGCTTATTGTGGTGATGCTGGCAACAACAGTTGTGGTCACAGCGGGTGTCACTGCTGTTGGTGCTTACTCAACCGGCAGGTGTGCATTTACCAGCTGCTTACTGGAATGGTTCCCTGTGAAGTGCCAATGAGCTGCACTTTTCCTGGTGGTGGACTATCTGTGGGTGCTAGGCTAAAATACTCCTTCTGATGTAGGCTAGCAAACAGACGAGAGGCATGTGTCGCTAATAAAGTGACGTGAGCAAAGACATCCTGTTATTTAGGAGTGGTGAGTGTGCCATTAAGCTGTGCTTCTGCGCTGTTAAAATATAGTTTGTAGACAGCTGCTGTTTACATCCACATGTGTCACAATGCACTTTGGCCATGTGTCGTCTGGTCATAAAGGTGGGCGTTATAGCATCGTTTGCTGGAGAATGTGGGACCGTTTTGCCATCAAGAACAATGTAACACACGAGGAATAGATTCCAAAAGGGGTTGCAATGTCCCCCTGCTCCTGTTTCAACAACAAATGTGTATAGTATTGTACATGAACAGGATGCTGTGATTTTTAAACTGCTTTCGTTTTATTGGGTGTTCTGTTGAAATTGTCATTTAGTGACGCTTCGTGGCGACCAGGAAGTGTATTACTAAAGCAAATATTGAACCAGGAATCTCTCTGTTGCAGAGGCATGGACCTTGTAAAGTAGTTTGTATATGTACGCTGTACACACAATGTTCGTCCAGTGTGCTGTGAACCGTAAATTACAACGTTGCACTCACAAATGATGCATGTGCCCTCTCGGAAGAAATATGATGTTTCAATATCATTTAATAAAGTAAAACTATGTTCCGACAATGCTATTGAGATGGTTCATGAATGGGTGGCAGTTGCACCTCATCCGAATGCCAGGTCTCAGAACAGCAGGGTTTTGAAGCATATGTCCTAAATGTAGTTCTGCCTTGGTGGCTATCTTTTTGGGGAAGTACTCAGGGATCTCTGACAGTGCACATTCTTAAGATTAAGCATGGTAGCGTTCACAGTCTGTGTATTAATGGGATGCTGGTAGAGAAGATACAACTTATTTTCCCGGTCTACAGGTTTGGATGCTACATTTGGTTTGGGGTACACACAGGTCTTCTCGCTATTTGCTGAACTTCAAGTGGGTGATATGCCTGTATCTATCCTTACTGGTATACTAAAGTGGCTGTGATTTATTGTGGCTACTTAAGGATCTGTGCATCATACTCAACAAATAGACATATCCTTTGTCAACTTGAACAGCTGCAGATTTACATCCTGCGCGGAGGAAATGATTAGCTGCAACATACTTGCGACTTCTGGCCAATTGCTTCTGTTGCTTGTAGAAAAGTTTGTATGCAGGCCTGCCGAAACTCCTGATTAAGACACTCTGTCCAGTAGAGGAAAATATAAAAAGAATGGATAGATGTTCTCAGCCCAGGGTACACTTCTGCACTGCTGGTATAGGCTGTGGGGACGCATTGGTTAGTTGTATGTCTCAGCTTGGGCGCTGCAGTATTAAAAATAGCTGCTACACCAAAGTGAGAGAAGCATGATACAGTTCTTGGCATTAGGTGGCTATTACTAATCAATCAATCAATCAATCATGTCACTTATAAAGCGCACTACATACCCGCGAGGGTCTCAAGGCGCTGGGGGAAGAGGGGGGTGGTGCTGCTACTGATCGAAGAGCCAGGTCTTGAGGAGTCTTCTGAAGGCCAGTAGGTCTTGGGTCTGTCGGAGGTTGGTGGGGAGGGTGTTCCAGGTCTTGGCGGCGAGGTGGGAGAAGGATCTGCTGCCGGCGGTCGTTTTCCGGATGCGGGGGACTGTGGCGAGGGCGAGGCTGGTCGAGCGGAGCTGGCGGGTGGGGGTGTAGAAGCTGAGTCGTCTGTTGAGGTAGGCTGGTCCGGAGTTGTGGAGTGCTTTGTGTGCGTGGGTGAGGAGCTTGAAGGTTATCCTCTTGTTGACAGGGAGCCAGTGCAGGTCTCTCAGGTGGGGTGTGATGTGGCTGCGTCGGGGGATGTCGAGGATAAGACGTGCAGAAGCCACAAATCTCAGGAAACGGGTGCCCAAGTAATGTGACATAAAACTAGATGAAAACACCAAACCTGCTAAAGGAAGGGGAATGGGAGCACACTGCTTCACATCCCAGCAGCTGATGAGGGATAAAATCCAGAAACACATGTCTAAAACTGCACTACCTGCACCAACTTTGGTGAAATACTACTACTAATATTCAAGTAAGCGCTAATTGTGAACTGCATTCACCATAATGCAAAGGAGCAAACTTTGCTGGGATGTGAGACAGTGTGCTCCCACCCCCCCTTCAGTTTAAAAAGGATCCCTTGAGCCAGTGAGCTGACAAGCTTTTTCTTATATTAGGATCAACTGTTCACTAAATGGGTGGTAACCCAGGACAATGATAGCCCATCAAAACAAACATGAAGTGTTTTAAACCTTGTGTAAATTGACTGACCAAATAATATCCAAACCTAGCTTGTCCCAGGGCTTAAAGGGAACTTCTACATCAGAAAGTGCAGCCTCACATGTGGATTTAAATTTGTCATCAGCACTGCAGGCATAACAGTGGACATAACAGGACAGGCCTATCTTTTTATGTGTGGAGTTCTCTGCCCCGACTAGAAACTATTAAATTACAGTTTTGTGAATATCAAAAAAGAGTGAAAGTTCTTTTCCACTGAAAGTTGTTGCAGGTTCATGAATGTAAATGCACATTTCATAGTCTTTTGAAATTCTCCTGGTTCTATTGGTGCTCACATTATCTGAAATTTCTCTGCATCTAGCAGCTTTCCCAACATAAGGTTATTATCGGACATATTGGGGGGCAGCCAACCTATTTCTCCACACTCCTACTTTATTTGTCCAGGCATTATGAGGGGTATGCAAATGGCAGGGTTTAACAGCCTTGTGGGCAACAGTGAGAGTGACTATGGGTTACTGTGTGGTTTATCCTGGCAGCCAATCACAGACACATCTGTTCATCGTCAGGTCCACACATGTTCCGAGGAACTGGGGGTTGATGTGCCACTATTGTACAATTCATGAGCTAGTCGACACTCCATAATCAATTGGCAAAAAGTTCCCAAGGGCAAGCCTTCCCCCATTTGCAACACATTGTCTTTGCCTTATTGCAAACTATCTCACAGATCATCATGTTGAAGGAAAATCAATGTGACAGAAACTTCCTGCCCTGGAGGAGGTTGATAGTCTACCCAGGAAAGCTTTTAGGGAAATGAGCTGTCCCCTCCTAATTACGCACTCCCACTCACATTGGAAAGGAACCAGGCAGGCTAAATTTAAAACTATAAAGGCCGATAAAAACGGTATATTTAACTATGAACTATTAATGAGCAGAGTTCACTCTGGTCCTTTTAAAGTCCATTGCTCAACCATCCCCAACTGCCTTTCTTGAGAAGGGAGAAGTCATATGCCTCACACCCAAAGTCCTGCTTCCAAAAGGCCCAAGTTGTTGTTTCTGCTCTGGAAGTAGTTTTCACAACCTAGCAAGGAGAAAGCACTGACATGGAGAGCAGCTGCAGGCATGCTAATGCTAACTAGTGTCCTGGGGCTCCAGGCTCAGAAAGTATAACATCTAGAAGTTACTTTTCCTGCATATTTATCAAAACCTCAACTTTACCACTGAATTGGATTTTTAATAACTATTTAAAAAATGGTTGAATTGACTTTGCAGCTTATTCCAACCCCAAACTACTAAAATTAGCATTTTAACCCCCTTAACTGCTGGTCCTTTTTCCCTCCAGTGCTGAGTCCTTTTTTGGCTATTTATAGTAGTTCGCGCTTAAAGCTCCATAACCTTTTTCCACATAGGGTATCCAGGCCAAATTTTCATCCTTTTTTCTAACATCCTGAAGATTCTAAAGTTACCCAGGATTTGTGGATTCCATTGGAGGGGACCGAGAAAATAGGCAAAATATAGTAACATTTTGAGTTTTTTGAAAAAAATAGAGAATAAATGCTCCAGATAAAAGTACTAAGGTCACCATCTCCCACGTTTCAGGAACATGCAGAGCAGAATCAGAAAACCTAATTTTGTACCACAGTTTTGGCATTTTTCAAAGAGGTAGCCAATTTTCCCTATTTTTGTACTCTCAACATACTACCAGTTTGTGGTGGAAACCAGTGTGAAACCCATGAGTGATCCAAGAACAATATAAATTTCTGAAAAGTAGACAAAATTCAGAATACAGCACGGGGTCATTTGTGTAGATCCCTCAAGGGTTTCCCAAGGAAAATAACTGTTGAAATAAAGAAATATTGAAAATGAGTCAGAAAAACGAGGCATTTGTGACAACATTTTGATCTGTAACTTTCTGTCACAATGGCTGGTTTACAACAGCAATATACCATTATGTCCACTAGGCCCTTCTGGTTTTAGGGATATATAGTGATTGTTGGATGTTGAAGAACCCAAGGTAACCAGAGCCAACAACTGAGCTGCACAGTACAATGGTTTTTCATTAAGCACCGAGCATAGACCAATTCATACACCGAAATAGGCAGAATGAAAAATGCTATCTAGGAAACCTAGATATTTCTGAAATGGCACAAGATATGGAGTTTAGGAGATTTGGATATTTGTACATCTTTGAATTTGTGGGTACCCGTACTAGCGTATGATTTAGAAGGTATTTTTCTAAATGTTATCTTTACTTTACAGTTGTTTACGTTTGAAAGGCACAAATGCAACAAAATCCAATTGGTAATAACAAATGCTCTACTATTCTATGCTCCCACAAGTCGCCCGATAAACATGGTACCCCACTTGTGTGGGTAGGCCTAGTGCCCGTGATAGGAAATGGCCTAAAATACAACATGAATGCATTACATTTTCCCATTGAAAACTGGCCCTTTTTTAATGTGAGTAGCTCTAGATTTTGGACCCTAGCCCAGGAAGCATCAACAGAAACCTAGCCAACCTGTACATTTTTTAAAACTTGACACCTACGGGTGTCCAGGGTGGGCTAACTTGTGTGGATCTCATTACATTTTATTTTACCCAGAATCCCTTGCACACCTCAAACTTTGACTTAAAAACATTTTCCTTATATTTCTGTTCTGTAATCTGTGAGGAGCCACAAACTTCATTCCACCCAGCATTCCCCCAAGTCTCCTGATAAAAATGGTACCTCACTTGTGTGGGTAGGCCTGGTGCCGGCAACAGAAAACACCCCAAAATGCATGGATACATCACATTTTCCCTCTCAAAACTGAACCTTTATTTGCAAAGTGTGTAGCTGTGGATATTGGGCCCTAGCTCAGCCTGCACCTATGAAAATCCAGCAAACTGGGTAAATACAGGGTGGGGTGACTTGCGTGGCTCTCCTCAGGTTTTTATTTACCCGCAATCCCTTGCAAACCTTAAACTTTGACTATAAGACCACATTTTCCTCTCATTTCTCTGATGGAAAGTTCTGGAATCTGCAGGGATCCACAAACTTCCTTCCACCCAGCATTTCCCCAAGTCTTCCGATGCAAATGGTACCTCACTTCTGTGTGTAGACCTACTGCCCGTGACAGGGAAGGGCCCAAAATGTATTGTGGAAACATCAAAATTATCAATCACAAAAAAACCTGGTTTTGCACGGTGGCACCTGGGTTTTTTGGTCTCGAGCTCGGAGACCATCTAGGGGAATCTACCAAAACTAGACACTTGGGGGAGTCCAGGGATGTGTGGATTGCATGGATCCCCCACAGTTTTCTTTCCCAGAATCCCCTGCAAACCTCAAATTTAGCTAAAAAGTCACATTTTCCTCACATTTCTGTGTGGGATAACCAGGCCAGTACAAATTTTCTACCACCCAGCGTTCCCCTCAGTCTCCCAATAAAATTTATACCTCAATTGTATCCATCCCTGACATCTCGGGAGGCCGTTTTGGCCTTTTTTTCCCCCCACGGAGTGGGAAAGGACACTCACCTTCTCCTCCAGTCGACTCCGGTGAGAAAACTGTGAAGTCAGCATACCTCACGGTGCAATGACGTCAGAGATGGGCAGGACTGGGTGCGGGGAGAGATGCAGAAGGGATTCCCTGTCTTCCCCTGGAGGTTTTGAAGAAAAAAAGGAAACCTTCGGAGATTTTCTAAAGTCCCCCTTGTGTCGGCCAGAAAGGATGTGGGTATGTTGGCAATTGGCCGACACGTGCACCAAAAGGGTTAATTGTTCTTCTCATAGTAACAGCTACAGCGCTATACAATATAAATAGCTGTAGGGGTTAGTCACATTAGGAATACCCCACCCTTAAATTCTTACACTTTACTCTGTTAAATCTAGTCACTCCTCTTTTTAGGCTCATTAGAGGTGACACCCCTCAATAGGATTACCTTACCCTATATTTAAAATTGGGGTTCCTTTAAAATAGCCATTTTGACAGATTTGTCTGTGGATTTATATGCTGTAGCAGTCAGGCTACACATTTAGACATGATATCATGTTTTCCTTGTCAGCATAGGGCATGACAAAATACATGCTTCATTCCACTGGTGCAAAAAGAACAATTGATGGACAGAAAGCAGAACAATGTCATACATTCATCCCAGTACAGAGATCTTGGCCTAAATCCATCATTTTTTTGTGCTCCCCATGCCATTCCAGTTTGAATCCAGCCATATGCAAATCAGTCTTGACCCTGCGCCCAATGGGAACAGTCCAGACTGAACTGCCAGGCCAGGTCCTCCCTGGACTGGAAAAAGCATCCTAGGACCAGTTTCAGGGTTTCACCTCTCATCAGTCAGGATAGCTTAACTCCAGTGGCATGGAGAGCATGGACCCACGTCTGGGCATACCCATTCCACTTGGGGTGACAAATGCAAAAAGAAAAATTGAGGGACAGAATGCAGAACAATGTCTTACGTTGACCCAGTACAGAGATCTGGGCCTAAATCCATCGTTTTGTTGCTCCCCATGCCATTCCAGTTTGAACCCAGCCATATGCAAATCAGTCTTGATTTTTCACCCAATGGGAACAGTCCAGCCCGAACTGCCAGGCCAGGTCCTCCCTGGACTGGAAACAAGCATCCTAGGACCAGTTTCGGGGTTTCACCCCTCATCAGCCAGGAAAGCTTGACTCCAGTGGCAAGGAGAGCACGGGACCCACGTCTGGGCATACCCGTCCCACTAGGGTGATAAAAATCAAAAAGAACAGTTGATGGACAGAATGCAGAACAATGTCATACATTCACCCCAGTACAGAGATCTGGGCCTAAATCCATCGGTTTTTTTGCTCCCCATGCCATTCCAGTTTGAACTCAGCCATATGCAAATCAGTGTTGACCCTACGCCCAATGGGAACATTTAAACTTCCAAGGCATGGCTATATTTTCTGCACCATACACTATGGACATTTTGGAAAGATAAGATGCCAGTTGGGAATTAACCAATTTTTCCATGTTTTAGGGGTAAAAGTACATGCAATGGAAATTGGACAGCAGTATCCCAGTGCGCAGAGTTCAAAAACCATCAATACCAGTCAAAGCAAAAATGGAGGAAACTACAAAAAAGAGGAATTTTCTCACTGATAGTGGGAGATGAAGTCAAAGTGAAGAGGGTTGAGTTGTTTCATGAGCATGGGTACGTCAGATCTAGGGAAATTTATTTTTAGATGACCTGGTATCAAGAGGCAAGATCTTTGTGGAGAAGTAATGGTGTTTATTCGATTAGTGGCTGGAAGTTGAGGTATACTGTGTGGGTCTGGTAGAGAGGTAAGAACATGCAGGGTATCCATTTACTTTCAAGTGTTTAGTAATGTTTGGTCATTTCTAAACTTTTCAGGTTATAAACAGAGGCTTGTTGCATGAAGTTATCATCTCTGTATCTTGATGGCCACTCTGCCTTGAATGAAGGTGACGGAGAGCTTTGTCGCTACCATGGCCTTTACTACAATGGTGTTTATAATGAAGTTCAACTGCTGCTGGACGTGTTTCACCAAGGCACTGAAGGGAAAAGCTTTCAATCCTTGTATCACCATAGAGTCTGCTGGTGTGTTCCCCATTTGTGGCCATGTCATTGCTAGGCCTACCCCTGAATACAAAAGAAATGTGACTTCATCCCTCTGCACTAACCCGTGAGGTAATGGTCTACACCTGATGTTTCATAGTGAAAACTCACAACCTTGTCTAGTGTAGATATTAAGTGCCAGGGTGTTATGTGTGCCTGCAATATGCGAGCTGCAAACCCTTCTACCAAACATTGCATTTTATTTATAGCATCTTTCAGATAAGTGTCTATAGTCAGCCTATTATTCATGTTTCTCATCTGCACACAATTAAGTTTAGTTTTACATCCTCAGTGCTCTCATATTTGCTGTCTAGAGGCTAATAGATTTCCTGCGATGTGATAGCCATAGTTTCCTTTCCTACTTTTAGCAATTGAGTCATGCGCCACAATGCTTGAAGCACAAGGTGTGCAAGATGACTTTTGTTGCATTTTGGGTCTGCAGTATATATAAAATCAAGCAAAACCTTCCTCCAATTAATCAAGCACTCTCGAGGAGCCTTTCTAAGCCACCGCACCCTCCAGTTGTTTAGGATTTTCTGTACGACTTCATAGGCTTTTAGCTCACCCATTGCACACTTCATGGACGAGGGCATGGGGACTAGAGAGAGCACACTATAATTGTCAAATGCAAAGAAAAAAGTCTTCTGTTAAAGAACTGCAGACTGACTTGTGTCACTAGATATTAATTTTTGTACACAGCGGACTATCACGGATTACAAAGGTGCCATTCACACACAATATACGGGTACCAGGTCTGTGCTACACTCTCCAGTGGGAAGACTTTCTCATTATGACTGCCTGATGTCACCTGTTCCCCAGAGATTGAGGCTCTTCCCCTTCAACTAATCAGGCCGCATGAGCTCACCCTCTCCATCACTGCATGGTTCTCAGTACTAAAGACTTTTGACACAGAGTGAAGTAAACCACTATCATGCCCTGCAATAGATGCCTACATGGAAATAGCTGGGTTGCAGTTCTAGTTCCCCAACGTCCCCAGCTCTCTGTTTTAAGCCTGAAAACGACAACTAGCAAGGCTCTCCTCCCTTGAGGGCCTCTCTACATCCTTACCTAGTCCTTCCCTAATAGGTTCAGAGGTATACCGTTTCCCTTGAGACACCCCTGCTGTTAACAGGAGCTCCTTTACTTCTCTTAATCTGGCCTTAACTTAGGTCTGACTCTTTCCTAAATATATGTTAATACCAGTTACTTACTGATTTCTGGTAAAAAAAATCTCTGGTCCTGTTAGTTCTTCCATCTTGTGTTGCACAAAGAAAAACAGTTTTTGTACTGGATAAAGTCTGTAAATGCCCCTCCCTTTCCCCCTTTATAGCATTTGTTTCCCTCTCTTTATCCCCCCTCTGCACCCCATTGCTTCTCTCCCTTTCTCGCTCCCTCTGCACCCTTTCCCTGTGTAATCTTGACCTGCCCCCCTCACCTCCCTCTATATACTCCATTTTATTTGGCTCTTCTCTTCTCCCCTCCTTTGCTGGCCTTTCCCCATTTTACAGCCTCTTTTTTCCACTCTTTATCTTCTGCATCCTGTGTTTTCTCACCCATTCTCTTTCTCTCTACACTCTTCTCCTGTGTGATCTTGAACTGCCCCCATCCCCCAAATATATACTTCATTTACTTGCTGTGCTCCCCTTCTTTGCTGGGCTTTCCCCCTTTACAGCCTCTGTTTCCCTCTCTTTATTCTCCGCTCTGCATCCTGTGTTTTCTCTCCCTTTCTTTATCTCTCTTCACTCTTCCCCTGTGTGATTTTGAACTGCCCCCCATCTCCCAATATATATTCCATTTACTTGCTGTGCTCCCCTTCTTTGCTGTGCTTTCCCCCTTTACAGCCTTTGTTTCCCCTCTGTTTGCCCCCCACTCTGTCTGCCCCTTGCTTTTCCCACTCACAGGCGCCTGCTGACTGCTTGAGTTGTGTTTCTCAGCCCAATAACTCTGCACTCATTAGACTACAGTCAAAGTGCATTTTAGAGCTATATAGCAGCATTATTTTGGTAACAAACTGTGCTTGTGTGAATTGTTAATGTTGGTGATTTTGTGCAATCCCAGATGCCAAAAACCCAAGTTCACTACTGCAAGACCCAGTTTTTTTCTTCTCTCCTCTTCTGTGGATTAGAAATCTGAACACAATCCTCCCCCAGATGCACTCATTTGCCAGCCATATATTCAACCTATTGATAGACACAGAACCTGACCTACTTTTAATAACCGTATCATGGTTGGCGGAATATATGGCACAGGTATTTCATGAAGCAAATCGCATAGGCAAAAGAGGAGGTGGAGGAGGAGAAACAAGAAGCATCACCAAACCTGAGGATGTTTCTTTACAGGGTTGTGAGCCACTCCTTGTTAGATGCATCCCTACCCCAACCCCTACACCAACATTTTCATGTAAATTTCTCCTTCTTTATAGACCACCATCGAGCAACGCAATATTCCCAGATACATTTCCAGACACAATCTCTAAGCTTCTTACAATAAACTCAAACCTATGCATCCTTGGTGGTCTCAACCTATGGTTTGACAAACCTAATATGACAAACAACAAAGCCATCCACACTGGACTAGACATACACACCCTACAACAGCTCATTCCAAATTCCACACACATTGCCGGACACCACAACTTACCCAAGCTAAACTCATATTATCCACAACTACATATCTACCTTGAAACAAGCTAAATTTGAAAGAACTAGAAATCCTGCTTCCTCCACGACAGATCTAGACACAATGCATTTTGTACAAACACTCTATGGATGGCTCCAGGAAGCTTTTGATCTCCTAATTCCTCTGAAAAAAACAATGTATAACAAAAGAAAACCCTCACCTTGGTGAATGAAGGATTAGAAAAGATCAAAAGACAAATTGCTAACCTTCAATGCAACTGGCTCAAAACAAACAACACTGAAGACAAGATACGCCTGCACAAACATGACAGAATATACAAGTCAACAATCAAAAAAGCAAAAACTATACTATTCCAGCTGAATCCACAATGGAAAGTGTTCCATTTAAGAATTTTATAAAATATTAACAGAATTCTATAAGCCAAAATGCATAGAAGCTACCAATTCCATTTCTCAAGAATATTGCGATAAACTGGCAAACCATTACGCAACTAAAGCAAACAACAGACCCAACTCGTTTGCAGGAAAACCCTCCAGGGAAAAGCAAACACACTCTATTGGTGCCTTGAATGAGCTCTCACTTGGTTCACATCGTACCTACACAACAGAGCATATATTATCCATACTCCTCCTAACCATACATTAAAAAAGGAGTCCCTCAAGCCTCAATCATCTCACCTATGATTTTCAACATCTACATGAAATCAATACTGGATCAGATTAATGAGTCTGATTTCATCTATTAACTACTTAGATGACATTCAGATAGTTCTGAAATTGGAAATCCCAAAGGACATTGGAACATCCAAAATCTTCACTTGCCTCTGAGCGTTGACCAATGGATGACATGGTGCCCCCTCAAATTGAATGAATCCAAAACTGGAACACTCACCTGTGGCAACTGGGAAACATATTACACTATCTACCCCAGCCTCACAATCTAGGATCACTGCTAAGGAGGTAAGGAATCTAGGATTCTCCTACCAGGTTCAAGATACCATCTCTCTTGTCCTATCAAAACTGGATTACGCTAATGGTCTATATCACAGCTCACCTTTATCAACTATTAGAAGATTACAAAGCATTCAGAATGCTACTGCTAGATTACTCCTACATGTGTATCAAAAGCACACATATGCCCTGCCTTGAGGGCCCTACCCTGGTTACCAGTTGCCAGAATATTCATATTCTAGCTGTGCATACCCACAAAGCAATACACGGCAAAGTGCCACTCTTCATCAGGAAGAAAATCAACAAATACATTCAACAAAGGAACCTAAGCTAGTGAATGACTCTTGCCTACAACTTACTACATATAAGAAAAAAACCATGGGTGAAACATATTTCTCTGTTGAAGCAGCCAAACTGTGGAATTTGCTGCTGACAAACATAAGATCCATTGACAACCATCTCAGCTTCAGAAGATTAGTCAAGAGCTGGGGCCTCCCCACATAACCCATATACTCACAAGACAACAGTGTAACGAAACAGTTTTGTAGAAGAGGTGCATGCATGTTTTGATGTTTTGTGTTTGGTGTGGGTGTGTGGTGTGGGTTTATATGTATATATAGTGTCTCGACAGCTATATATGGTGCAGGAGTCTGGGGACCTTGCAATTTTCAATCTTTACAAATTGTTGAAAATCAGTTTTTAAGATATATTTTGGCACTCCCGAGTAGTGCATCGTCATACGTTTGCCACTCGGAATTGGGGGTTCCATTTATAACAGATTTAATTAAAATGGAACCAATTATGCTCTGGTATAGGATATGGATATGTGCGGAAACTAATTTAAATCGGGAGATTTTAACTGATGCTTTCTGTATGAACGGTGTTTTAAGAATGAAATGGTTAAAATATGTTCGGGATTTTTTGTAGGACTTAGGCCATCCTGAGTTTTATAATGAACCAAGCACAATGAGTACCATTTCAAGAAAAGAGCTGAAAGCCAAAAGTATGCCTTTACTTGAATCGCTCAGACTAGCAGAAGAAATTTGATATTAACAACCTATAGTATCCAACCATACCTTATTTTAGTGAGAGGAACCTATGACAGACTATTGTTGACAAGAATCAGATTGGGTACACTACACAGAATAATCAGTTTCCCAAATATGAATGATTGGGCTAGGGTGATGCAATTATGCCCCTGTGATGATAGATCAGAGCAAACGACACTCCATGCAGTCCTTTTCTGCAACTTTTACAATACACAAAGGAAAAAATGGTTATTACCTCTTTTAAAGAAGCTTGGTTTTAGAAGATGTAGACCTGCATTTTTGGTACTGCAATTTTTAGAAAATGAATTTATGATATGGATTTTATCAATGTTTTTGAAAAGTATGGTAAAATGCAGAAAATCGATAATAATATGATCGATATGATTTAAAATGCTATGTTTTTTATGTGCTTTTATGATTTTTTCAAATAGAAATCGAATAAAGCGTGTTACTTACTATATATATATATATATATCTATATCTATATGTACATGTATATATATATATATATATATACATATAAACATATATATATATTTACACACACACTCACACACAAACATATCAGTATGTATTTATAGTTAGGACCTAGTTGCCACTGGAAATTGATTTTTTTGGTTTGCAAATACCTTTGGTGCAGTTTGACTAACCTTCACAAAACTTTCCAAAAAACAGTTCTCTCAAAAATATTTTCTTTTCATTTGGCCCCAGGGTGAGTCCAACAAGGTCCAGGAGGTCAGGGTACCCCTATCCTGCCCCTTATTTTTTTTTCTTTTCAATTTTCACAGAGACCAAGTGAGATGGCTCACAGGAAAAGAAGCCCTCTCGGCCAATCAGATTGCTCTATTATTTGGAATTGCATGATCGCGGGACTCTCCCGTCCAGATATACAAATATTTTGAACATTCATTTCTCAAAAACTACTGAACGGATTTACACAAAATCACAAAAAGCATACGTTCTGGGCCAATGTCTAGCCTTCTACCAAATTTGTTGTAATTCTATTCAGCCATTTGGGGTATAGCTGTGTCTAATTTTCCAATGGAAAACTACATGAGGAAAACGCATTCTTGTGCCCCCTCTTTTTCTTGGCCCCCACTTAACAGATCAACCCAAATCTTTCCAGGTAGGATCACACAACTAACAGGCCCACATGTCCACTACTCCCAGTAACAACTTACTACTTTCCCTTTCTAATCCATTCTGTCCCTACTTCAAAACACTACTAAACACACACGAACTCAAGAGCACAAACGTAACGTAACTAATCTACTAGGAAAAAAACACATATTACTATTCTACTAATCATTTAAGTCTAACTTTGTGTTCTGGAGTAGTGTTTTTCTCACCACAAAAAGCTTCAATGCCTTGTCAGGGGTAGTATAAAAGAAGAAATGGGGAACCCAGTAACCACCTGCGAGCTTGGGTATAAACCAAAGTAAAGGTGGCATGCTGACTTGGGAATCATTTATATATAAATCTCATAATTCAGCTAAATCGCAATGTCCCTTAAATAGTCACAATATGAATTAATCAAAAGAGGATAAATAAAAGAAATTCATATTAATTTATATGTACAAATAGGCCGAACAGGCGAACAGTATTAAATTGTTTATTTGAGTTCCAAAGAAGAAAAGGGTCACTGAACACTTGGCTGTGGCTCAGAATCTGGCTTCAATTTCCACGAGGCCAATCCCGCTTTCGGGTACCATTGAGACGTTAGGAAATTTTCTGTCTTGAGGAGTGTTGGAAAACGAGGCAGTATCTGTGAGGCCTGCACAAATAACATGACTACATTTGTCCTTCAATGGGAACCAAACACCCCATTGTAGCGCTTGACTCTCAGAGGGTAGCGTTGCAGAGCAGTCTAAGGCTTACTCAAGGGAGGTGGTGTGGGCTAGTAATCGCCATTTACCAGTATGCAGAAATAACACTCAATAATTGATTGTCCAGTCTGTACTTTGCTTTATAAAAGGAAGAGTACATTTATTAAACACACACTACTCAATACTATGCAATAATTTACAAATATACATAAGCTGTTGGAATTACTTTGTGACATTGCATAACATTCCCACCCCTCCCGCAGGGGGTGGGGTCTAGTACCACCACTCCCATGTATGCACATCATCTTGCCCCCAATGCAGTAGGTTGACCATAACCTGGAGTGAGGCTTTGCCCACTGGCACCATCCCAGTGGCGACCCACCCCATTATCTCAACAAGCATTTAAAATGGGCATGCCTACCATGGTGACACATAACCCTGACTGAGCATCTCATACTGACCATACAGTATACACCCCTACATCTTAGGGGCTAACAGTCTGGGTTGTTCTTCACCTAACGCAGCAGCAAGAATACATGTTTAGGCATCACTTAAAATGACAGTACTTATCATCGCTGATAACAGTTATAATGCATTGCAATAAAAGCCCCTAAAAGGCATCACAGCCATAATCACAGGAATAAGCATATACAGCCAGACACCCTAGCAGGAATGTCCAGCAACATAACCCCACTTTGCTTATAACATCACATTACACACGTGACTTTCAGTCCCTCAAAAGAAATAACATTAGGTAAATGCACTGCTCGTGCAATTGCACCTCTTCACCACCAGGGGATGCCCTTCTCCAGACATCCCCAGCTCAGCCCTTCATACCTTGGTGCAGTCGCAAACACACCCCCAGCTGAAGACAAAACGTTCCAGCCACAGGATGCTGTTGACGCCTGGCTGAGCCCTTGAGGGGTTATTTCTTTCAAGTCTCCCAGAGACTTAGGGAGGGACTTCACATCTTCGTGCTGGGTGAGACTGCGTTGCTCCTGCAGCTCCCCCGGCACCTTGTCACCCACTTGGCGTTGACCCCCTCCTCCTGTGGTCACCACACACAGAGAACGAGCTGCGTTTCCTCGCAGGCCGGTCCGGGCCTGCAAGGCATTATGGGGCCCTTTCCTCAGACCCATGAATAATAGAGCAGTGGCTCCCCCGCTGCTCGAGGAGAACCGTACTGCCCTCGTGGGCGGCCTCACGCCGCTTCCGATCTCCATTGGGGGCCCGGTCCCACCCGGACCCCTTATTTCCAGGTGAGAACTCTTCGGCAGCTCAGGGAGTCCACCCCGGCTGCTCCTGCTGCCTCGCTCTTCGGGGTCCCAGTCCCACCCGGGAACCCCACACTGCAGGCTCGCTGGAGAGCCACTTTGGTAGCCCACCCCCGGCAGCTCCCGCTGGCTCCCCGCCTGGCCAGCACCCTCCCATGCTGCCGCGGGAGCCGGCACCTCGGTTCTGGTCTGCCCGCTCCTGCGAGCAGACACAAAGTCTACCGCTGGTCTGGCCGGACCTCGGGGGAGTGTGACGGCACTCCCCCCGCCTTCCTCCTGCTGTGGGGGAGTGTGGCGGCACTCTCCCTCCTTCGTGGGGCACACCGGGGCCCGGAGTTGGGGATCCCGAGCTCCCCAGGGAGGTCTTCACGGGATGTGCGATGGCGCTCCCCGACTTCGGCATCGGGGCCCGGAGTTGGGATCCCGGGCCCCATAGACAGACTTCACGGGGAGCGCAAAGGCCCTCCCCGGCTTCTCTTCTCCAGCAAGGGGGGCGCGACGGCACTCCCCTACCTCCAATAGTATCAGGGGCCAGGGTGGGCTCCTGGCACCCCTGTTGGGCAACTTCACGGGGAGCGCAATGGCGCTCCCCGATTTTACTTTTTCTGGGGGCAGTCCCCGGGACCTGACCCACCCCAGGGGCATATTTGAGACCGGCAGCGGAGCCCCATGTGCTTCGTCGTCGGTCAGGCCAGAGGTCAAAGGTTGCCTACCTTCTGGGGGGCATATCTCAGCCCCCAGGGGACTGATCTGCACCATTTTGGCCTCTTCTTGCTCCTGATGGCCAGCCCTAGCCATCTGGGGCACTTTCCTTTGCCCTCCTGGCCTCCCAGAGGGTGAACTCAGCAGGGAGCTGTCTTCACTGACTCCCTGCCCCAGCCTTTCACCTGGCTCTCCTGCTGGGCCTCTCTTCTCCTTGCGCAGAGGCCCAGGCTTCTCCTCACTGATCCTGGACTCCACAGCAGGTGCAATCCAGGGTCCTGCGACAGTCAGGGGGTTCCTGCCCATGGTGCCAGGCTCCAGCACCAGTCTTCCTCAGCAGCCCACACCCCAGAGAGAGCTCCTCTTCCTGTGCAAGACCTTTTTAAAGAATTTGGAGGGGGCTGGCAGGAAGGCTCTGCTGCCCTATCCTGCAGCGACATATCACCTCTCTGCCCCTGCTCTCTCCTTCCTGCCCAGGCCTCTGGGATAGTTCAAAATGGCGTCATCCAGGGGTCTCATGGCACATGGTCTCTGAAGAGCCCCCTCCCCCCCTTGCTGCCTTCTCTCCAGAGCAGCTTGGTGCCTGGCACCAGGTGACAGCTGCTGATGGATAACCTGCAGCTCCACCCACCTTCTCTCCCTTTTGGAGAAGAGACCTTCGCCCTTGGAATGCTACAGCTTGGGGAGGAAGGTCATTAATCCAGCCTGGCAGGGTCACACCCAGCCAGGCTCTGGATTTGAGCTGAGTCAGAGGAATATGACATTTCTGGATGACCCATAAGCAGTACAGATATGGCTTTGGACGCAGAATACTTCCTCTCACACCACTTACACAGTAGCGGTCTGTGGTGGGAGTGCCGCGAGCGCTGACATGGGGCAGGGAGGGGCAGGGTGGGGGTAGAAACTACGGATTACGGGCGATTACAGGTAAGTACACATATAAATAAATAAAACGAATTTCGTTTCTCGCGCTGCATCGCCAAATGTGATGCAGCGCGAGAAACGAAATTCGTTTTATTTATTTATATGTGTACTTACCTGTAATCGCCCGTAATCCGTAGTTTACTACCCCCCACCCTGCCCCTCCCCCGCCCCACGTCAGCGCCCGGCGGCACTCCCACCACCGACCGCTACTGCACTTACAGTGTACTTTGGTGCGTGTCTGGAATTTGTAGGCCCTAGGGAAGTGAAACTACCCCATGTGGTCCCCATCTTCATAGGAGAATAATGGTGTTCCTTCAGTGAAAACAGTAAAGCACACTGACTTTCCCTTACATGTGTCTTCCCATAGTATAAAGCCTATTCCATGTCACCACCCAACTCTGCATAATTCCTGCCACACCATTCTATCTGTACCTGCTCCTGGACTGCGCACGCTAGGAATCACCCCCGCGCACACGTGTCTGCATGTAACCAGCCCGGTACCCCTTACTCCGGCTGCAGCGCAGCGGCCTACTCTCACCAGGGGGACACCGGTAAAATCCACATGCAGTCTCTTTTATCATGAGTTCACTGTGGATGAGTCCCAACTTATGAGGCTCTCCGACAGTAAAAGCTCAACAATTAGGTATTCAAAAAGCGAAAAATCCGGGCGGCTCAGATGGTCAGAAACACCTTCTAACAGGGAGACATGTCCTCCCTTTGGGGAAGGTCAGAACTAGACACTCTGAGGGACCGAATCACCAGAATATGCTCTGTAGGTCCTATCACTGGCTGAAAAACAGATATATTTGTAGTAACGAGGTCCGCAGCCAGGATGTAGTTTCAAGTGGATTTATTGAGACCAGTTACATGTAGATAAGTAGTAGAGATACAGCCCCACCAGGAGCAGTCTGCCTGCAGCTCAGCCCATACTCCAACTTTCATACTAAAGCATCCAGGCACCCAAACATTCCATTAAAGACTCTCACACCAACATTCCATGCATCACATTCACACTGGCTGAGCAGCTAGGGAGTAAGTAACCAGATAAAACAACACAGGTTACTACATATTCACTGACTGATTTTGGTTGCTGTTATATTTCATGAAGATTTCATTGGGTGACAGACAAAATAAATGTGAATATCTTTTCATGTTTTATAAATAGTGTGTTCTATTAAAGAAACAATATTAAAATTCAATGGAAAACGAGCCACCCTAATAAAATCTCCGCGAAACCCAAGATCTGCAAGCGTACCTCCTTAAAATGAGGAATGCATACAGTATCAGCATTCAAAATAATAAATCGCTGTTCTTCCAATGACTTCATAATCAAAGAGGGGAACAGTGTTATTTCAAAAACGAATGAAATATACAATTTTCATATTGATTATATCTAACCTAGAGACAGATTTAGCCACTCGCCAAACTCATGTTTCCGAAAATCTTTATAGTAAAAAGAAAATGCAATCCACTGCGGGCAATAGCAGCCCACCCAGGGGTGGGTGAAGGGCCTGGTCAGAGGCCAGGCCCTGGGGCCATCTTCTTGAGTGCATGGATGAAGGCCATGAGCTGGATATGTTGGCCACCCATAGAGTCTTGGTCACAGGCCTGGCTGTGCGACAGGCCCTGGGCGCAATCTCTGATGCTCACGGACGTGGGTGTTGGTCACTTGTGATGAGTTGGGTGCAAACGCTGCCAAGAGGCCAGGTCCTGCAGCCCACCCTGCTGCACATCTCTTAAGGCCATGCACCGTGATGGCTGACAGCCTGTTGAGGCTTGGGTGCAGGGAGAGGAGGCCAGGCCTTCTGCCCAACTGCCATTGAGTATGATCGAAGGCTGTGCATTGTGGATGGTGGCCACCCGCGGAGAGTGGGGAGCAGGGTATATGCTGGAGGCAAGGCGCTACAGCCAAAATCTTGCTGAACAGCTGGTGTTGTCTACATATGGAGAGATGGGTGCCGGGTACTCTTAGATGTGGTATACGATTAAAAAGAAATCTCACTGAAAAAAGCAAAGGGGAAGTCATGGTTAGCCTTAATTGTAACACCTCAATATATGTTTGAAAACGTCAAACATTTACCTAAAATCATCACTTAAAGTGCAGTTATGGTTATGAATCAACAAACAAAACAAAATTAAATTTGCAAGTTATGGTTAGGAACACAGCCCATAACTTGCCCAGCAGCAATACAAACCATAACGTGCACACCGAGTGTAATCATTACACAAATATACACACACACACACGTATATGCATGTGTAAGTATTACACTTAGGGGCAGATTTACAAGCCACTTGTGCTGCCAGTACGTCACTTTTTGTGACGCACTGGCAGCGCATTACACTGCCCCATATTTACAAGGACAGGAAAAGCCACCCTGCGTGGCTTTTCCTGTCCTTGTAAATACGGCCCCTTTACACGCAGCACTTTGCGTGAAAGGGGCGTTCCATGGGTGTTGCTGTGGGTGTTCCCACGCAACACCCATGGAACCAGACACATTTCCAGATTTACGAGGATTCGTAAACCTGGAAATGCGTCAGTATGCTACGCCACCCTAGGGGTGGCGTAGCGAGGCGCAACGAGGAGAAATGTTTTCATTTCTCCTCATTTTTTTCCTCTTTCAATGCGTGCTGCATTCTACAGCACGCATTGAAAGAGGAAAATGCCTGTAGTGATTGTTTTTGTGCAGGAGAGTGCCCCTTCCTACACAAAAACAATCTCCCCATGACGCAGGCATCCTTGCACCATGGTGCAAGGGTGCCTGCGCCGGCGCATGGCAGCTGTTTTTGAGCCAGCGCAGGGGACAGCACAGGAATGCGACATATCCTTGTAAATATGTCGCATTCCTGTGCTCTGAAAGTGCCGCAGCATGGCGCAGCCAAAGGGCTTGCGGTGCCACACTGCGGCACATCTTATGGTTCACCCAGATGTTGGGCAAGTTATGGATTGTGCTCTTTACCATATCTTGCATATTTCTCACAGACACACACATACACACATAGATATTTAGATAGACAGACAGACAGACAGATAGATAGATAGATAGATAGATAGATATGTATAGATTTATATAGATAGATAAGAGATTATATAGTATCTATGCAGATTTGCATAATGTAACTTTTTATTTATTATATTGTTGAGTGTGGGAAGGGGCCAGGACTCACAAGAGGCAAAGCCTTGAGAGCACCATGATGTCCCTCCTCTCATCAAACATGATAATAAGTAGCATATTACACTCTTTACATATGGCCTATGCATTGGCATTTTTCAACGATATTTGTTTTAAAAAAAAATTCTAGCCACAGCCAAGATACAAGGGGTTATGTACTTGCAGTAAGGCAAAATTGCATAGAAGAGGCCTCCTGTAATTATGCTGGAGTCAAGGTTTCTATTAAAAAGTCAATTTGCTTTCTTAATAACTGTGACACAATTCAATGAATCTGCTCGGATCTTTGCAAAATGAAAGTACACCCACTTTGGGTTCTTCATGTAAGGTTTCATACAGTTCTATCAAGCAGGGCCAAGAAAAATAGCGGGGATCCCTAAAGTGTCATTTGCCATTTCATTGGTCCAAAATACAGAAAAAACTGCCAGACTCATTGGCTTTGCCAGTGTTTGTTGTATTTTGTTGGACTAATAAACATGATTGCAAACGTTCTCGGACTACTATCGAAGCGCTCAGCCAAGTTAGAGATTAAGGAAAGTGCAAAGCAGAACTTTTAATGCAAAATAAGGTCACAGGGTCACAGGTCTGGAAACAACTGTCCTCATCTTCATTGAGCATTTTGGGAAGTTAAAAAGGAAGGTACATATCAAGCGTTCAAAATAAAATGATAATAATATGCTAATTAAAACTTCCCCCAATTAGGATTGCTATTGTTAGGGACCGCCATCAGTTACCATTACGTTTGTACATCCTGCAGTGTTAGCAATACTCCCTTTACAGGTACTGTTCCAACATGGCAAACCTCCATCATCCCTCTAGTTGCATTTTTCATGCACAGACTTTTTCTCACATGGCAGAGAGAGATAGGATGAACAGAGAGGTTGTTTGCGGCTTCGCGAGGAGCTATACGGTTTCCTCTCTCTGTATATATTTGCCTTAATTTGTGGGGAATCATCTACTCCCAGAAGCGAAGATAATTTGTTCTGCTCTTTTGACTACTCATATTTACACCAGCTAAACTCGCCCAAGTGCACGGATGATTTGAATGAGTGAAATACTGAATCTCTAGTGTACACTACGCGGTCTTGAATTTCTCCTCTACATGGACCTGACCTGCACGTGCGACACCTTGAGCGAGGTAAATATTTATGTTTCCGAGCTATTTGACTGGAGTAACTGCCGTTGGTTTGGTTGCCACGCTTGCTTGTGACACCTTATCTTCGATACTAACTAGTAGTTTGCAAATAGTGGCTTTTTGTATACTACCTCTTGGGAGAGAACAACTATCGCTCATCTGTCTCACCCAGACCAAGGGTATTTCTGTCAGCAACCTGGCTTAGGCTCTCAGACTGTTGGGGGTGTCACATCTTCAAACACTTGGGCCCCATAGGGCAGGCATCATTAAAGCGCCATGCCACTCTCAGGCCACGCATCTGCAACTCTATCCTGGCACTAGCTACATGGCAGAGAACTGATATTTTTCAGCCACCCACCCTTGCCCCCTCCCTCTCCCCCCGAGCTTGTCTTGACTGTCTGTGGCTGGCTGTCGAACGGTGACTGGGATGCTTGAATAACACTGGAAAGTTAGTGGAAAATCACGATTTTGTCACGGTAACCATGTTAAAAGTCATGGAATGCAGAGCGACATTCTCCAGACATAAAAAGAAATGTGTCTTTAGCAGGCAATCTACCTTGGCTTAAATTTAATATCAAAGAATATATTTAAAATTAAGGAACAAATTAAGGTATTTCTGAAGCCCTGAGCTTATGAAAATATGACGCATACTGAAAAGTTATTCTGTAAATGTGAGGTCGAATTTATGGAAGTGTTCTCCCTCTTCTGCGTCTGTAGAAAAACCCTTTGACGAATTTCATGACTTTCATAATAAGGAAACGGTATATTTCGCTTCAAATCATCCATCCTCATCCTTTTCTGGAAAAAAAAATATTTCTCCTCTATTTTCTGAGTTATTTTATTATAAGTTATTTCTATTTGAACCCATCCATCAAAGTCATATTAGATGTAAGGGCTTGTTCTTCTTTGTTCTTTCACGTAGTTTAAGAAATCGATTGCTGCATGCTAAGAAGAACTACATCTGGTCTGGATGATTTAAATAGTTACAGAGAGATATGCTACTGGGCTTTACTTTTAGAGGTACTGTTTTAAATCATGCACTGGTTGCTGGGCGTCCAAAATGTTTATGATTTATAATGCATCTGCATCGTATATTTTTGACAACACGGAATTAAGCCACAAATACCTACAAACACAGATCAGCGCAAGTCACGGCGTATCCTTCACCATTCAAATGTAAAAACTATTTTTATTTCTGCGATAATGGTACACACATTCATACCGTGTTCACCTCTGATTATGAATCTATTCATCAAAACATCAATCCACCAGTTCGCTTGCATTTGGTCATTCATTGTCACAGGTGTGGTGACCGGAAGTGGCCAACTGCAGGTAGGCCGCAGGCCCAGGGTCACAGGGTACAACAGGGGAAAAATAACGGGACACTGAGACAGTGGTGTGCTTTGGGAGATGACCCCACGTGCGGGTTCACCCCTTTTATTACTACCCCGCAGGCCACGCCTGGCCTGCGGATGATGTGTGTCCAGTTCCGACTGGCGGACTAGACCGCCAGCCTACTAAACATTACATCCCTCTCCAACTTGGTTCTTTTTGAAAACTAAACTTCTAAATGTCCAGGTGACACACACACAGTTCGGTTTTGACAGTCTGAGAAGACTTAACATGCAAAGTCTTGAAGATGCCGGTTAGGGCAAGGGTTGGGTCGTAGACTGTATCTATGAGGTTGACTTCGTAGGGGTTGTCCACTGGCCGAGGGCCTACCCGAAGGCGAACCAGGAGGTAACGGACTCGGGGGGTCGGTTCCGGTGTGTTGCCACCCCCTTCCTCCTCGCTCTGTACAGTCCTGCTCGGGCTCAGCAGGGCTGGAAGACTTGATCCTACAGACTCTGTCGGGAACTCTTTGAACCAGGAGATATTCCGCGAGATTTCCTCGCTCCCTTTTCTTGCTGTCACCATCGTTCCATTGTTGGCAACAACTGTCCATGTTCCTGGCTCATGGGTGGTCCGGAACTTTCCCCCAGGCCGACGGTCCTTGAGTATGACGGTGGCGCCGGGTTGGAGTGACCTGGGTGCAGCGTGGCGCCAAATACTCGCTCGATGGTTCTGTCGCTCTCGTCTCGCTTGGGCTTCCTGGATATTGAGCGGAGGATGTGCCCACCCTGGACACATTGGGATCAGGTCTCTCCGGGGCCCTTTGAACATAAGGGACCATGGACACCTTAGCGTGGTGCAGTGTGGGGTGCTCCGGTATTCCCTGAGGAACTCATGAAGACGCCGCTCCGGATCAGCGTGTTCCACACTTGCAATGCGCAGCATTTTGTTCAGGGTCCGCATGAAACGCTCTACGTCTCCATTCGCCTGAGGCCACTGAGGAGTGACACGGCGGTGGTGGATCCCGCGCTGACGGAGGAAGACGGCAAATTCTGCCCCATTGAACGGGGGCCCATTGTCGATCCGGATCTCCAGGGGAAACCCGAAGGTGGCAAACACTTTCTCCAGGATTGTGGCCATATGTGCGAAAACGGCCGACACTACTGGTTCCACGATGGGATATTTAGAGAAAGCATCGATGAGGACGAGCGTGTGTTTCCCTCCGGGGAAGCTCCCGAAATCCATGCTTACTTTCGACCACGGCATGGTGCAGGCCTCTTCGGTGATCACGGGGATTGGCCTCTCTGGGGCGCTGGTTAGCTGGCAGGCGGGGCACCGACGTACTAGGTCCTCAACCATTGCCTCCAGCTCCGGAAACCAGATCTTTTCCCTCATCCTTGCTTTCATCTTGGTCACGCCTTGATGGCCTCCGTGGGCCAACTGGGTTGCTTGGTGTCTCAGAGTCTTCGGTATCACCAACCTTGATCCTCCCAGGAGTATTCCATCAGCCGTGGTGCTCAGTTCACTCCTCACTCTCCAGATCTTCGTCAGCTCTTCTCTGTCTTCTGGCGCCCATGTGTTAGCCAGTTGGAGGTAGTTCCTCCACGACCCTTCTTGGACTGCTTGAAGAGTCTGTGTATATATTGTGTCTTGTTTGGAGGCCTCTTTGATTTCTTCGAGCATCATCGCCTGGGAGAACGCTGCCGCTGTGATCATATGGATATATTGTTCAGACCCCTCGGGGTCGTTTCCTTCTTCTTTCGGTGCTGGGTGTCGGGACAGAAAGTCCGCGGGGTTCTTCGCCCCCGGCCGATACACCACGTCCATCTGGTACGGCTGGAGTTGTACCACCCATCACTCAATCCGGGGAGGTGGGTGAGGGGCTGTCCCCTTGAAAAGGGGGACCAGAGGCTGGTGGTCGGTGACTGTGGTGAACGGCTGACCTGTCAGGTATAGGTGGGTGTGATTGCAGGCCCATTTTATCGCCAGCGCCTCCCGCTCGATCTGGGCATACCTTGCTTCCGTGGGGGTCAGTGACTTTGCTGGCAAATGATAGGGTGGCCCACCGACTGGGCTCCTGCTCCTGGGCGAGCGCCGCCCCTAGTTCTACGGGACTGGCGTCCACCAAGAGTTCTGTCCGCTTGGCTGGATCGAAATACGCGAGGGTAGATTCACCCAGTAGCGCATCCTTGACGCTCTGAAAAGCCTTTTCTTCCCGCGGTCCCCACTGCCATTTGACGTCTGTTTTCGTGAGTGCTCTCAACGGCTCGGCGCGGGTGGCAAGGTCGGGGATGAACCTCCCGCAGTAAGTGGCCATGCCAAGGAAGCTCCTCACTTCCGTAGGTGTGGTCGGGGCCGGGGCACTCCGGATGGCTTGTGACTTCTTGGGGTCTACTTGGATGCCCTCCTGGCCGAAGACGTACCCAAAGAACTCCAGGGAAGGTTGGAAGAATTGACACTTCTCCCGGTGTAGTGTTGCACCCTGTTCACTGAGGCGACGCAATGTGCTCTTCAGGTGACGGTGATGGTCAGCGGCGGTGGCAGAGTGGATCAAAATGTCATCGCTGACGTTTATCACCCCGGGCAATCCAGACAGTATTTCTCGAATAGTGTTCTGGAACACCTCTGCCGCCGAGGATATCCCAAAGTTTAGCCGCTTGTACCGACGCAGCCCTAGGTGGGTACTAAAAGTTGTGATGTAGCGGCTTTCTTCCGCTAACGGTAGTTGATGGTACCCTGCATTCAGGTCAATTTTAGAGAACCACCTTGACCCATTGACATCTGCAATAATATCATCCATCGTTGGCGTTATATGCCGTTCTCTTTTGATGGCCCGGTTGGGCAACCTCATATCGATACAGAGGCGGATGGCGCCTGGCTGCTTGGGCTTTTCCGCTATCATCATCGGGGACACCCAAGGCCTCGGTCCCGAGACTTTCTCGATTACCCCTTCCTTCTCGAGGTGTTCTAGTTCCTTTTCCACCAAAGGCCTTAAGTGAAAGGGGACTCGCCGGTGTCGCAGGGCGACTGGTGCGATGGATTTGTCGATGTGTAGCTTGATAGGATCGCATTTGATTCGCCCGAGCCCTTGAAAGAGCTCCGGGAACTGGTCGAGGATCTCGTCGACTTGGTGCGCTTGGACGCTCCTGGTGAACAACACTAGGCCTAGGTCCTCCGCAGTGTGACTGCTGATCAGGGTGTCCGCTTCGCGATCTATCACATGTATGGTGGTTGTGACTTCCTGGTCATTTGACCTGATCGGGACAGATATCTTGCCTTTTAGTGGCAGAGGAGTGTGGCTCCCATAGGCGAATATCCTGGTCCGGGATGGGGTGATCGGCGGTCAGGGTCGGAGGCGCTTATACTGCTGGAGGCCCATCACATTTACCGATGCCCTGGTGTCGATAATTGCCTTCACTTCTGACCCTGCAATGTGTACCATACAGGTGGGCTGGGGCCGTCTGCGGCGTTTGAGTTCTCGAGTGAACGAGATCAGGTACGTTTCCACGTCATCCTCCTCTGTGGACGAATCTTCCGGCCCTTGATATCTGCGGCTCATCTTGGGTGGCTCCACCCTCTGTCCGGAGTCAGTTAGGGACAGTTGACGCACACCCCGGGACGGCGGCTTCTGCCCTCGGGTGTCATGGCCTCGATTTCTCCTCCTGCACATGGCTGCAAAATGATTGGGGATCCCACAATTGGCACAGGTCTTCCCTTGTGCGGGGCAGTCTTTCGCTGCATGTGGTTCATGTCCACAGTACCCACACCGCGCCTTGGACGTGTCCGGTTTTGGCTTCCTGTGCGTGTCACTCCTCGGTCTCGTTCGGATGGCATCAACCCGCTCTGTTTTGACGGTCTCCTGTCGTCCGTGGGGCTTCGTCAGGGCTTGGTCCATCTCGTTGGCCCTAGCTGCCGACAGATCATGAGTCCTTGCCAATATGAGTATGTCTTCTAGGGCAATCTTCGGCTGGCGCAGGTTGAGGCCTCGTAGCGTCTTGTCCCGGCACCCTTGGATGAGCTGGGCCGTGATCTCTTTTGGCTGATCATCCTCCGTGCACGTGCTGGGCAGTTCACGCAGTCGAGCGTAGAACGCATCAATCGGCTCTCCTTCCCTCTGGCGGGCTTGGCGCAGCTTGAATCGTTCGAAATCCGGGTTGAGTTGGGGGTCGAAATGTGTGTCTAGCGCAGCCACCGCAGCATCGTAGCCCATCCCGGGCCTGTATTCGGCAGGTGTTTGAACAACTTGAATATCTCGTCTCCGATGTAGTGGAGGAGTAATGACCTTTTTACTGCTCCGTCAGTCTCCCTGGTGGCCACGAAATAGTTATTCAGGCGTTCTATCCATATCTTCCACCTCAGGGACGCTGTGGCTGGATCTTCAAGCTCGCTGAACGGTGGCAATACCCCTGTGAGTGCATGCTGGACGGGGAGTGTCTGTGCTGCTCGGGCTTGGTCTTCGTCACCCATGTTGTTTGGGGGATGGGTGTCTTTATTTGTCTCTCCCGTTCCTGTCTCCCTCCGATGTGCGTTGTGCACCAGGTGGTCTGACTGTCTTCCCGCCGCCTTGGTGTTCCTTGATGGCCGCTCCCGTGGGCTGTCTCACTCCTGTGTCGTGGGACTGTCCCTCCTTATTTTGTGTTTTTTTTCTTCCTTTCCTCTTCTCTGCTTCCTATTGTTGTGCAGTGAGGTTTCCTCCTTCAAGTGCTTTTTTTTCTTCTTGTCCTTGTGCAGTTCAGTCCTTCCCTCTCTCTTGCTGCCTGCACTGATCCTGTACCTCAGCTCACACGGTGTGGGACACAGGGCCACTCTGCATACTCCTTGGGCTCAGTCAGACAGGGGCCAGACTGTCTAGCGCAACGCTCCTCACCTCGTGCCTTCTGGTGGTGCTGCACTTCGCCTGGGGCCGACGCGCTCACCTCACACGTCCTGACAGCCTGTAAACGCAATCCTCGTGTGCGTGCACCGCAAGCTGGTCTTCCCTCTGATGCTCGGGGCGTGGCAGCTGGCTCTCTTCAGCACACCACCCCCACGGATGCAGCTGCACTCCTCCAGGGGCATGGTGACAGGGCGGCACGGCCAGAAAACAGGGCGGGAGCCGCACGAGGAGAGGGGAGTCTTCCGACAGTGGCGAGACACCACCGCAAGCCGCACTCACCCCCGGGGTCACGCCGGCGATGATCCTGGCACCGCAGCAGTCGGCGGTATTCCAGTGCGGCCAAGGGCGCGCACCGCTGCACACGGGCACAAGGAGCGGCCGATCCAGGGCGAGGGTCACGGCCAACCCTCGTCGCCAATGTGGTGACCGGAAGTGGCCAACTGCAGGTAGGCCGCAGGCATAGGGTCACAGGGTACAACAGGGGAAAAATAACGGGACGCTGAGACAGTGGTGTGCTTTGGGAGATGACCCCACGTGCGGGTTCACCCCTTTTATTACTACCCCGCAGGCCACGCCTGGCCTGCGGATGACGTGTGTCCAGTTCCGGCTGGCGGACTAGACCGCCAGCCTACTAAACATTACAACAGGCATCCTATATACATCTCCCATTCTGCCAAGAGAGAGGAGAGGAAGCTAACTTGTTATCTGATAATGTTTTAGCTGAGAGGGTGAGGGGGCGGCCATCCTGTATACAAACAGGGCATGGAAGGGAGAGTTGTGGGGCAGTGGAGCCCTCAGCCCCACCAAAGTGTTCTTGTCGGTGGATTCCAAGCAGCAAAAGCTCTTTATTGCAGCGGGATTTTGATAGACAGTGGCAGAGAAAGGTCTGATGCTCTGCAATAAGGCGCCTTTGCTCAACCTAGACTTGAAATTTTAGGAAAAACCCGGAGTCAAGAATACACCTTTAGAACATTTCTGAAATCACAACTATTAAGAGAAAACATCTACTGCTTAAATCGGGTCTTTGTGTGGCACAATGGACTGCTCTAAAAGTTATGTTAATTCTCTTGCCTTGTTTAAAAGTTGCAGCTTCAGCAAGAACTAGTACAGTAAAGCTCTATTAATCAGTAGTGCCATATAACAGTTCCATAATGTCACATTCAGGTGTATGAGAGGCACTCTGGACTTAGCTCAACATATTAAATGTGTGTGGCATTACTTTGACCAGCTTCTAATGCATTCTCAGCCAGTGTTTGATAACTGAGCCAATCCACACCAAAAGCCACATCCTCGACCAGGTAGTCTCAACCTCACCAGCTATCTACATGAACCACTCAAACCATTTAACTGCATTTTCCATTATACCAATACAATTATGCTGCTTCACGACTAACCAACAGTGAAGTCAACCAAACCAAGAAGTTCAGACCATCTGCTCCTTCAAAGACTCCTTCCCTGGCAATTTACAAAAAATAACTTATATTCGGCCCATCACCCGCACCCTAACTGTTGTCTATTTCCTTTTCATCTACTTCAACACATTACTGAAAAAGCACGTTAGCAGCCATTCTCCACTAAAACACAAAAGTGCAAACCAAAATTATCTAAATTCTGTTACTCCAAAGATATCATTGAGAACAAGAACAATTTTTGAAAACACAAAAGAACATGTTAAAAACAAGTTTCCAGTGATCAACTCTATGACCGACTTCAGTGGCACCAGGAGCACTAGGGCCATGGGGCCAAAATGGGCTGAAACTGGTCTTGAGTTGCTTGTGTTAAGGACCTGGCAGTCCGGAATGAACTGTCCTATTGGAGCAGGACAAATGCTGATTTGCATATGGTTGGGTCTAATCTGTGGCGACATGGAGAAAATACATGATATGGAATGCTACCCAAAGAGATTGTCAGTCGTTAGAGTATTTGCAAACATTCCTCCCATCACTTTTGGTGTGTTTGATTTAATACCCTAAGTGGCTATGGGTATGCCCAGATGTGGGTCCGTGCACCAGTGGAACCAAGTTGCCACCACCTGAAGAGGCCCAAAATAGGCTGAAACTGGTCATGGGTTCTGTGTGTTCCTGTTCAGGGAGGACCTAGCTTGGCCATTCAGGCTGGACTGTTCCTACTGGAGCAGGACCATGGCTGATTTGCAGAAGCGCATCACCATCTTTGGTTTATTCCTCCCCCACCCATCATCATCTGCATAGAGTCTCTCACAATCCTACTAACTGACAGCAATATCAAAAGTCCCATGTATTCCAACAACACACTATAATGTATGAAATCCTCTTCTAAGATTGGGTCATGAACGTAAGCACTTGCTCATCACAATTAAACTTGGAGCAACTGATGATTGCTCCTATTCATCAACAATATCATACAACATTTAGTCTAATCCTGGCTCAATTAAATGAACCTGTATGACTTCAAATGCAAACAATCAAACAATGCCTATTCACTCGATTTCCTACTGAGACCATCCAGAACTTCAAAGAACACATCAGCAACAGGACCAAGACAACTTGCTTCCTGCTTTTACTGTTGAAAAAGTAAAACCATTCCTCCCTGAAAGTGATTTTAAAACTAGCATCCAATTCCTGCACAATCCCACCTTGACAAAGGCAGCACCAAGTTCCTCAGCCTACCAGACATCACTCTTGCAGGCACATGCATCAAAGCTTTTTGCGATCGCAAACGGTGCGATTCGCAAAAATCCGCCGTTTGCGATCGCAAAATTAGCTTTTGCGATGCATCAAGGGTCAAGGCCCTCGCAATTTGAGAATTCGCAATTAATTGCGAGTTCTCAAATTGCGATTGCATTTAAGGAATCGCAAATTGAGATTCCTTAAATGCAATGCATTAAAGTAAAAAAATTAGCGATTTCGCTAATAGGGCGCAAATTACCATGAAGTTGAACTTCATGGTAATTTACAAAACTTTGAAAAATGCACTAAAGTGCATTTTTCTAAGTTCCATTTTACACACACACACACATGCCCTTGGGGCATGTGTGTGTGCAAGATGTACTCATATGAAGATTTCAGGGGTGCAACAGGGTGTCCTTTTGACACCCTGGCACCCTTGAAAGTGCATTCTCAATTTGCGATTCTCTAATTGAGAATCGCAAATTGAGAATGTCTTCCCATTCATTCCTATGGGTCTCTAGGCCCATAGGAATGAATGGGGAGATATTCCTTAATTGCGACTCGCAATTTGCGAGTCGCAATTAAGGAATGTTTAGAAATCGCTATTTTTTAAGCGATTTCTACATGCATAGGCTTTTGCGATTCCTTAATTGCGATTCCTTAAAAATCGCAATTAAGAAATCGCAAAATCCAACATTGATGCATGTGCCTGTTGGTCCCTTAAAAGCATTGGTCATGCCACATGATGCCTGATGAAAGGCCAGAACAAATTCAACCATGTTAAACCTACTGTTATGGAACTCTGCTGTATTCCCTTGCATGCATGCCTCATCTTTAAGATCATCTGTGTCAGCTACAAATCCATCAAGACTGATAGACTTGCCTTTCTGGCTGGCAAGCAAAATATGTCCTTTGGTTCACAACACACTCGCAGTCTGTCATGCACTCACCTGGTCCCAACTGCAGAGATTACACTGGAGCCAATGCTGGACCTCCTATCCCTCTCAGGGCAGAGCCCGTTCAAGGAACAGAAACTCCTTAAACCAAGCGTGGCCCTTGGGGGGAAGGGAGGTTGGGATAAAATAAGAAAAGAGAGATTTGCTGTACTGGATCTGCTCAGCCAGTGTGGAATACAGCGTGACAGGATTTGTCACTCCAGTGGCCTTCTGTGTCTGCAAGGTAGATATGCACTGGACCAGAACCTCTGGTTTTGTGATGACCCAATACATTGGAAATAACAAGACGAGGCAGTTACCATCAGTACACTAGCAGGCCTCTATATACAATGACCATGCATTGACTTCAGTGAAGTACACTTACAATTCCCATCAGCAGCATGGCATGAGAGACGAATAACCAAAATCACAGATTAGAGTGTGGAACACTCCGAAGAATTAAACGTGGAACACAGATTTCAGTACAGGGTTCATACAGATATCAAACGCTCTGAAGTGCTTTCTCTTGGCGCTAATGTTCATCAGAGAAACACGGAGCTAAAGTCTTTAGTTTTGCGCGACCACAGTTCTAGAGCCAAGGTTGCAAGAAGGGTCCGGAGTATAAACACACAAGAAGCGCTGGAGTAAATCCCAGAGAGGGCATGGAGAAAAAGTCTATGGCACTTTTGTGCTGCCGGAACGTCACTTTTTTGAAGTTCCGGTGGCACAATGTGTCACAGCATATTTATAAGGCCACATAAAGCCACTTTTCGTGGCTTTTATGGCCTTATAAATATGTGCCCCTTTCACCCAGAAAACTGCGTGAATGGGGCATTACATGGGTGTTGCTGTGAGTGTTCCCAAGCAACACCCATGGAACTTGACACATTCCCAGATTTATGAGAAATCGTAAACCTGGGAATGCGTCAGAACTTAGCGCCAGCCCAGGGGTGACATTAGGGAGGCGCAATGAAAAGAAATTTTTTCATTTCTCCTCATGCTTTCCTTTTTCTATGTGTGTTGCATTCTGTACATAAAAAAAGCAAATTACCTGAATTGCTGATTTTGCGCAGGAAGGTGTCCCTTCCTGCACAAAAACAATCAGCCCTGCAATGCAGGCACCCTTGCACCATGGTGCAAGGGTGCCTGCGTTGGTGCACGGCAGCCCAATGTGCGCCGGCGCTGGGGAAAAGGACAGGAATGCGCTGTATCACATGGATACAGCGCATTCCTGCCCTTTTGTTTTGATGTAGGGCAGCACAGCAAGATTTCTTGCGGCGCTGCCCTACGTCAAAACCTCATAAATGAGGCGCATAGTCTTTGAAGACGCTAATACTTGGTCCTGCTTACTAGTATAGGAGGATTAGTGTGCACTAACCTGATATCAGGTACTTAGCCTAGTTCTTCCACTTGACCAAAGTTCGAAGAAGATCTCGAGGCTTTGACTCAGGCAGTTGTGGGGGGTCTGGAGTAGATGTGCAGGAGGGAGAGAGGAGGAAGACGTCAAGGGTGCTGGAGTCACTGGAACCACAAGTTCACTTAGACTCGAGACTGGAGTGCTTCTAAGTTTCAGCAGGTGAATGTGAAGGGTGAAGCGTGTTCCACAGGGAGCAAGGCCAAGCAATGACTTGGGTTTGGGCAGGGTTTATATACCCTCTCGAAGGCTCAACAGATGTAGCTAGATCACATGTCGCACGAGGGGCACATGGCCATCTGGAAGTTTCTTGAGCCCTCAAAGAAAGCACTTGTTAGTACACTCACTTTGACCTTACAGGAATGGCAGGTGCAACTTGACGATGGGAACCAAATAACAGGAAACGGATGTATTGTTTTCGCTTGAAAGTGCATAATGGAAAACAACACCAAGGCCTTAGTAACAGTGGGAGCAAGGCTTGCCATTGGCTCATGGGATTCTGGTGAAAGCTTGCACGGATTCAAGCACAATGGAATTACAGGTTTAGGGGAACAACAGTCATGGTATCATAGCATGCCATAAAGTGGCACGGTGTAAAGCAACATGAGTAGTGCGCGCTAGGCCCACTACACAGAGGGCATGTGAGGGGGGTCATGACACAGTCAGGACAAAGCCAGACTCGAGGTGGGGAATTGTAAGAGCAAAAAAACAGGAAATAGGTCTTGTCTTGTATCTGGAATAATATCACCATAAAAATAAGAACTGTGGTGTTTCTACTCCAATTCAGAAAAGAGATGAAAACTCACCTTTTCAAAAAACACCACATATATAAAGTTGGCCACTGGCCATGTAAAGTGCACTTGTGCCTTCATTAATGTTTGTGTGCTACAAGTAACCACACACAAGCATACAGTGTGTAGCCAGTAGTTATGACAAAGACAGGGGGTGTTGGGGCAGTTAACTTTTGCTGAACAGATAAGCATATTGTGGGCTCCAGATCATGGCACACTGGTCACCTAGTTTCATATTGCGGCAGATTGTGGCCACAGTTTGTGTGATGACATGTTGAGTTGCTGGTAGAGTACTCAATGCTACGGACAAGTGCCCAGGAGGGTGGTATCTGAAGAGGGTGAAAAAACACTTGCTGACTGCTCCAACATGCACTTTTATACAATGTGTTCAAACTAAGTGAAATGAAGAGTGTCTATTATCTTGTAATTAATAAACACATTGTAGATTAGGGCTAGCAACCTGCTCCTTTAACGTTTCCCATATGGCATGTGATGTTAAAATCATCAAGTATCGTGGAATCAATAGTAATGTCTTGATCATAGATCAACAATTTCACTACACCCTAGGCTCCCCCAAAATGAATACTCCCAAAATGTTGGGCTCCTGTACAGTACTATTGGTGCTGTGGTGCTCCATCTAGTGAGGAAGAACAGGTCTTGTGGGAGCACAATGTTTCCCTTTAGATTATGAGATCAAGCTAGAGTGGTTGTAAACTTTGGTGAAGCTCTCTATATAAGGAAAATCCTGTTGGCTTCACCTTACTTTCCTTTGAGATTGCAGTCACTGACAGGGTTCTATTTCAGTACCTGCCATTCTCTGCACCACCATCCTGATACCTCTGGTTTCCTAAATCGTTGTAGGATCTACATGAATATAACAGCAAAACAGTAATATCGCGCCTGTTAGTGAGTATGCTGTGCTTTTGAGTTAGACACTTACCTGAACCACATTTGCACCTCGAGGACATAACAGCAAACAAGTACACCAGCATCTGAGCTTAAAACATGTGCAAAGGCAAAGATAATAAATCCGGATAGTATTAATCTGGTAGGATTTACCACCTCTCTGATGATGCACTGCATGGTGAGTTCATTAGGTTCATGGGGTATTGGATCTTCATTAGAGAAACATGATGGCAGTGTTTCATGAAAAATGCAGAAAAGAAAGAACGGTCTCTAACATACACAATATGCAGTACAGAACTATTTGATCTAAGGTTTGTGTGCATTCCAGGAAGAAGACCTCTCAGAGGTCTCAGGCTTGTGATATCTGTCATAACAGAAGAAACTCCAGGCCTTAGGCATCACATGTACTATGGCCAAGGCTTTGTACCTTCTGGCATAGAAGAACCAGATATAAAGATGCTCACACTATCGTTTGTTTCATCAAGAGTGATGAGTGATAAGTTATAGGTGGGCACCCAAATATGCAGGCAAAGACCCAGAAGGACGCAGACGGTCTCAGCAACATGATGAGCAAATCTCTCTATCACTTATAGTCCCATTCCCTATTTCTGTTTGGTTGTGTTGCTCTGCATACAACAGAAGGGATAGACAAAGCCGTACTGGCAGAGGTAAAGCATGTTTCTCTTACAAAAGTTGGATAGACAAGGTAAGTGCTGGTGCTTATGGACTGTGACACCAAACACCATCTTAGAACATTGGTTTTCATTGTTGGAAGTGCAATTATTCCGTACACAGAATCCTGCAACACCGACGTATACTCATTAGAAACACTGCAACAACTGCAAGTTCCATTATTCTGTGGGTAAGGATGAGTGTTTTTGTTTGTGTAACAGATTGGATGATGTTGATATGGGGTTTGGGGGGGATTGAAACCTATGTGCTCAGTTCTCCATCTTTTTCACTCCTTCCTAGGCAGAACCTTGATCTTGCTGCCTACTACATAATCTCAAAGTAGAGGCAGATTTTTTCTTGGTGGGATTACTCCTAGTGTCACCAAATTCCCTCTATAACAGTCATATTGGAGGGGTTATGTTAGAAATGGGGGTCTCTAGTTGGCAGAGGTAGGTACCTTTGACCAAGTAGGGGCCCTTGCTTCTAGTCAGGGTAAGGGGGCTACACTCCTAAAATAACCCCTGCTCACCCCCTTGGTAGCTTGGAACGAGCAGGCAGGCTTATCTCAGAGGCAGTGTGTAAAGCATTTGTGAACACATTCAGTAATACAGTGAGAACACTACAAATGGACGCCACACCAGTTTAGAAAAATAAGTAATCTTTATCTAGACTTAACACAAGACCAAACGACAAAAATCCACAATACAGTATTCAAAAATATGACTTTCAGATGGTAGAAATAGCTCAGTTCAATGTAGATGGTAAATGCAACACTTTACTCTCAAAGTACCTTGGATGCGTAATGCAACATAAACAAAAAGGTCGCAGGGAAGGCGATGCGTCAGTTCCTTGCTTCGGGGGAGGCGGCGCACCTGTTCCTTACTGCAGCGCAGGGGAGGCGATGCGTCTGTTCCTTACCGGAGAGGAGGTGAAGCGTCTGTTTCTTACTGTGATCCGGTGCGATGCGACAAGATGGCGCCGCGATGCGACGATCCAGTGCGATGCGACAAAATGGCATCTTTGATGCGATGCGACAACTTGGATGCGATGGTTGCACGCCCGACGACCATGCGGCGGACTTGATGGTTTCTTGAGCCGCGACAGGCCCTGCGACGCTCTTCTCCGGTGATGCGACGGCGACCTCTGCGGCGGCGGCACGCTTCTCCGGTGATGCGACGCGCTTCTTTGGTGATGCGACGGCAAACTGCTGACTCGGCGACCCGTTTCCTCGGCGATGCGACGGCAACAGCTGCGGCGGCGACACGCTTCTTCCTCGTTGCGTCGCGCTTCCAGCTCCCATCGACACGCAGTCTCCAGAGGGCCCAAAACAACAGCAGGCACCTCTCTGCAGGTAGAATTCCCAGCAAGGAAATTCAGGGGAGCTGGTGGTGAAGTCTTTGTATCCCTGAGACTTCAGAACAGGAGGCAAGCTCAGCTTCAAGCCCTTGGAGATCTTCCTCAAGATGATTAAAGTACACACAAAGTTCCTTTTCTCCTTTTCTTGGCAATAAGTAACCACTGCAGGCCAACCCCAAACAGCAAACAGCACAGGGGCGGTCTCCTCCTTCAGCTTCCTTGGTTTCTCTCCTTGGCAAAGGTTCGTCTTGATTCCCAGAAGTGATCTAAAGTTCTGGGGTCTGGGCCCCAATATTTATACTACTAAATCCTCTGTTCTCTGAAGGCAGAGAGTGTCTGTACCTAGTCAAAACCAGTTCTGTCCTCCCTGGTGCAGCTTCCTGGCAGGAGGTGGAGACAGCATTGTTGAAAGCAGACCTGGCCCAGGTAGCTGAAAGGAAAACTCCTCCCCCTACTCTCAATTCTATGAAGGCTCAGGCAAGTGAAAGGAAATCTCCTCCCCCTACTCTCTATTCTATGTAGGCTCTATTCAGCCCAGCCCTGACTCATTAGACTGCTGGAGCCAAAGCCCTCTTCAGCCCCCTGTCACTCACAAACCAGACATGGAATACACAAACCTAGCAGAGGCATACTGCAAGAAAATACCTACTTTCTAAAAGTGGTATTTTCAAACACAGAATGTAAAAATCACCCACACTAAAAGATGTATTTTAACATTCTGAGTTCAGGCATTCTAAACTATATTTTCCTATCTTGTTCCTTGGGTCAGTTATGTTTAAAAGATGTTATAATCAAACTGCCCACTCTGGCCTATGGGAACAGATAGCCTTGCAATAGTGAAACACGAAATTGGCTGTAATTCACTATCAGGACATGCCACACACATCAGGGCATGTCCTACCTTTCACATACAATGCACCCTGCCCACAGGGTTACCTTGGGTCTACCTTAGGGGTGACTAACATGCAGAAAAGGGAAGGTTTAGGTACTGGCAAGTGGGTGCACTTGCCAAGTCGACATGGCAGTCCCAGACTGCACACAGGCTCTGCAATGGCAGGCCTGAGCCACATTTTACAAGCTGCTTCTGTGGGTGGCACAACCAGTGCTGCAAGCCCACCAGCAGCATTTGATTTACAGGCCCTGGGCACACATGGTGCACTGTACTAGGGTCTGACAAGTAAATCAAATGTCCAATCATGGAGTCACTAATCCATTACAACAATTTACAATAGGGAGCACTTGCACTTTGGCACTGAATAGCAGTGGCAAAGTGCCCAAAGCATCTAGACCAGCAAAAACATAGCAAAAACATAGGAGGCAACAGCAAAAAAATGGAAGGGAGACCCACGCCAATGGTGCCAGGTCTAACAGGTTATGTTTGTTCGACATTTTTACTGGAAGTGATCAAAGAGTTGGTAACTCATCTTTACTGGGTGAAGAGGGGAAGATTTACTCAAATTTCATGCAATGCAATGATCCGGCACACTTTTCTATTCGTGTAAACTTTGGTGTAGTCGTCAAACAAGTTGCACCACTGATCCTATGAACCTTTGATTATTGAGTGAAAGTGTATTGTAGGAGCTAACAGCAACACTAACATATCAATATACAGTGAAACGTATTTGGCTTCACAAGAGCGACGGAGAAGGTAATTTATTAGCAGATTTGTTAAAGTTACAGACTTCAATCATTTAATACATCAGTTTATCAAATAAGCATGTATATCAAAGTTGTTATTCAATCTGAGGTTATATACTATGTAGATGACGATGCAAATCATTACCAGCTTCAAAGTGCAAAATAAAGGAAGAATTGGTTCCATAAAGGAACTTTCCAAATCTAAATAAAGCATTCGAGAACGGCGAAGGGAAAATCTAAGCAGTAGGTGTCAGTCTCTAATGAACAAAATTGAGGTTCAAGGGAAACAGGCAAAGAATTTCAAGAGACAAGCTCAAGAACAGGGGGTGGGGAAATCAGCAGTTAGGGAAAGGTCTTCCCTCAGTGAAGTCAGATCGAGGTCTCCTAAACTATGCTTAAGACACACGATTAAAAGTACATTTCCAGAACTCCTTCCCACCCATCAGCACCGGATTAAACCCTAGGCAGTCGAAAATTCAGGGCCCCCCTTGCAAATTTATTCCTAATACCCAATGCACCGGATCTTTTTACAAACTGACAGCTGCCAGAAGATGAGCTTTTAAGAGACAAACTGTGATGTGATTCTGATGTCTCTGGTTTATGTACTTTAAGTTGTTAATGGGTACATTACATTAATACAGTATCTTCTCTGTAGAATCTTTAATGTAAAGTTTTTGTTTCTTTGATTTGATTAATTTTTTTCTATCTTTTGGAAACAATATTTAAGAAAGCTTGATTGTAATTTATTTTGAAGATCAAATCAATATTATTGTTATCCTTTTTCGCGGGGCCCCTAAAAGGAGTGGGGCCCATAGGCCAGTGCCTTCTTTGCCTATTTGATAATCCGGAACTGCCACCCATCCCCCTATTGCATGGGGCTAATCAGGTTACGCCGTCTTCATGGAGCAGGTAGGCTCTCTTTGTTCCCACTATCAGACAAAGAAGCACACAGCTGCACGGCCTTGAAACTGTCAGTAGCCCTTTCCGCCAGGTACAGAAAGATCTATCCCATCCCAACATACCATGAAAATCATTACAAGTATCCAATTAAAATTCTAAACTAACATTTCAAAAAGCAAAACAATGAGCTATTCTCCAAATAATGTAGATTGTCAGACACCTGCAAAGAAAAGAAAACGTGAAAGTATATTGGAATCATCATTAAGCTAACAGTAAAACTTTGGACAACTGAGGCCTACTCATGATTAGGCCCATGTCAGGAAAACATGTTGATTAATGGGAATATACCATAAACTAATGATTATACCAAAAATATGTAAAATGTGGCTTCTTCATATGAGTATATCACCACATATCAGCTCACAGATTACCATTATAGTACACGGATTAACACGTGATTAGTGATTATTATGGAGTACTAAAATTTGTGGCTCTAGCAGTAAGGCAACTTGTTGCCTTGTGTGAATGGGAGAGAGCAGAAGTGTGCCATATCTACTGAGATATGGAACACCTCGGCTCACTCCTACATCTGGCATACTGTGTGCTGCCAGTGTCGTCACCCTTGCACCATGCTGCAAGGCTGCCTGCATTACAGACAGGATTGTTTTTGTGCAGGAAGGCATGTCTTCCTGCAAAAAACAATCCTATGAAGCAGTTTCCTATTTCTATGCATGATGCATCATGCTTAGATAGAGTAAGTAATGAGGAGGAATGAAGATAGTTCCCCTCATTACGCTTCTGTTGGGAAGGCGCACCATTTTGGTGTAAACCCAGGTTTGCTAGTCTTTGTAAATCTGGAACTTGCATCCAAATACATGGGTGGATGAACGGGAACACTCATGTTCCACCGATGTAACACCTACCTAACGCAAAGTAATGCAAGGCAGCACTATGCGCTGTGCTGCTATATTTTGGATTAAATAAATCATGCAAATCGACTTTGAATGGGTGAGTAAATGCCAAAATGGACTTTGCGTCAGGCTGTGCCACAAAAGTGATCTGTATTTCAGTGTTAGAGAAGCATATGTTTCTTTGATAATGGGATTATATGTACCACAGAGAAGCCCTGCCTTGTATGCTGCTGTACTTACTCTGTGTGTGACAATCCAATTAGGGCTCTCTGACTGTGGTTGGTGCCAGTGAGAACAAATGACACAGACTGGCTGGTAAAGTCCTGCACGTTATGCCGCAGTGCTTTGAAAGCAGTATGTGGTAATAATGTACTGTCCTCATACATCTCTTTACTTCCATTTGTTGTAGTAGTTGCAAGCCAGGACTTCATTCGGGCAGACCAACAATCTGTCACAGTTTCAAGGGAAACACCTCTGGCACGCCGGCGAAAAATACAACTTGTAAATATGAGTTTTCTCCAAAGGGCAGATTTCATCACTGTCTCAGGCAGTGATATAATAGAGCAATGGAAATGTTCTGCTTCCAACAGTATATTGCCATTCCCTCTGACGGTGATGCTCCTGCTCTACAAGCATCATTTCGGTATTTCACTAATGAGGGGTGAGGAAGGAAAGTGTCAAATATACCAAGCAACGGGGTGTACCTCATTGCTATAACTGATATGCTGATAGATAAAGAAATACAATGTGAAGCACTGTTGAATTATAAGTATTATGTTTAAGGTTCCCGCTTACTTTTTTTAAATGACTTTTACAGATTAAAAAAAAGACAGAAAATCTTCTATTTTCCTGTCTGAATATATTTTTAAATATGGAAAAATATAGAAAATAGGTTTTATTTTGGAGGATTCTCACTACTGTCAATCATGAGTGGTAGGTGAATAGATGTGCAGATCGACAGGTAGGGGAGGTCAAAACGAAAAAAGAATTTTGAATGAACCTTAAATAACTGCGCAGTACAGCTGTGTAAGTTCTATAATGCAAATGATTTTAGGTCACTGTATTGGACTATAAATGGCTAAAACCTATTGGGCATCCAAACATGGGTAAACATTTGTCGGTTAAGTAAATGTGGAAATATACCCAGTGCAGCTTCATTTTTACATTATGCACAACATAAATATGGATAAATAAATATACAATGAGCAGTAAATAAATATGGATAAATAAAGTCGGAAATATGAAAAAATACCATAAAACTGGGAGACCTAATTATATTTTATCGGGTTTGAATATAATCAAAATTGAATCTGTTTTTTAGTAGTGTGTATAGTAGTGAGCTATATGTAGACAAACCAGTTACAAGATTAAAATCTGTGAACAGAAAATAGAAAAGGCGTAAAACAAATCAAAAGCTCTAAAGATTAGAAGAGAACTCAGAGGAAAGAGGAGCAGACCCTCACTTCAAGTCATAATTCGGGGATGTGAGGATAAGAACGCCATTAGATGACTCCAGAATATTTTACATCTAGAGAATGTAGTTATCCATCAATTTTTGAGTTTATACTTTCCAAATGTTTATGAAACGTATTCAAGTTTGTCAAGCTTATTCTGTTGACAAACCTAGTTTGCACAGTGTATGAACTGGGCTTATAAAGCTATGCCTACCCGCAAATTAAGAACACAAATCTCTGCATTTGTAACATGTAAACCATATACAAACACCTGCCAGTTATTTGTATCCATGTGGGGGAAAAGGCTTAGGATTTGAATACATCTAAATAGTGAGGTTTTCCTTCTCTACAAAAACAAGCCGCTATTGTGGTTTTACATACGGCCTGGACGCCTCTGATGAAATGCAAAGTTTCAATCACTGCGCTTGTCAGGCACATCTCGCAAGACTGCCCTGTTAGGGCGATTCAAGGGCTTTTGAATATTAAAGCTGACAAATGTAGGGTGAAAAGAAAACATTAGCAAAGGTGCCTTTAATATTGTGAATAGAATCACCCTGAAGCAGGCTAAAATGAAATGGTGCATTCTACAAAACTCCTAAATAAATATCTGGTTAAATAACATCAAAATATACAAGTGAAATTGTCAAACATGTTGTAGTAAATATTTATACAATTAATGTTTATGCCCGATGCCCTTGATGGCGGGTCCGGTGGCACAGTGGCTAATGTATCGACTCTAGGGATAGGCGTTTGATCTTGAGATCACAGATTTGAATCCTTTTGGGTAAGCTCAACCTTTCATCATTCTGCGGATGATAAAATGTGTGCTGTTGAAAAGGGTAACAATAAGGGCCAGATTTATGAAAGGGTTGTGTCCCTTTTGCACTATGCAATGGGGTTCATGCACGTCGCAACCCTTAAATGCAATTTATCAAGCCACTCAAGGCCACCTTACTCCGTCCTAGGTGGCTTGATAAATTCAGAGTAATGCAACGCAGCGCAAATTGTTGTGTTGCATTACTCGGCCCCAGGGTGGCATTCCATGGGTGGTGTGTGGATGTTCCCATGCAACACCCATAGATATTGATGCATTCCAAGATTTACCATAAGCGGTAGACATGAGGATGCACTAAAACTGCTACGCCTCCCCAGGTGAGGCATAATGAGGAGAAATATGTTTATTTCTCTTTATTTTTTTCCTTTTTCTATTTGTGCTGCATTCTGCAGTACACATAGAAAGCAGAAAATGCCCCAGGGCCGGGTTTGAATTGGGAACGCAAACCAGCCCTGGCAATTAAGTCGGACCGGCCCCGGGGTGTGGTGATGGTGGGAAACAAGGAAACACTGTTGCTGCGCTTTTGTTACAGGGGGACGATATTGCAGTACCGCTACAAAACCGGCCCCCAGTAGCAAAAACGCCCCCCAACGGCCAAAACCAGCGCCCACCCTTCTGGCCCACTGGGAAAACGCCTGGTGCCCGCTATGGCCAGTGCTTACAATGCAGGCACCCTTGCACAATGGTGCAAGAGTGCCTGCATTGATGCTAGACAGCAAATTGTGCACCAGTGCTAGGAAAAGGCAGGAATGCGCCATATTATGTTAAATAGGGCACATTCCTGTCCTTTCCATGTCACGCAGTGACTTGCTGCGCTGCATGACAAAGTGGTAAATATGCCCCTAACTCTTCTATTTCAGTGCCTAGATCTGCTTCTGGGTGAACTTGTGCTCCATAAATACATGTTATGTTATGCTATATCCACGCTCCACCTTTCCTCTTCATTTACGCTGCCTATTCCAAAACCCATTTGTATACAGCATCTTGTAGCTAGGCTTGTGCTAGATATACACATGTGTATCACAAGAACCTATAAAGGTAGATGCTTTATAACAAACACGCAATTTCTAAGGGAATGATTTATATTTGTGGGGTAATGATTTCTGGAGATAGTGCTGAACCCTGATGATAATCTGCTGGTGGAATTTCTTTTCACCAGATATAGCATTTTCTCTAGAAATAGAAAGATTTTCCGTAATCACCCAATTTCAAATCAGGTCCTTTGATTTCACAAATGACTGCATGATGCATATAGGGTCATGCTTCATGCATATTTGCATTTGAGTTAATCAGTTTTTATGCTGGCAATAAAGAATAGAGCCTATTTAGGAGTTCGTTTACAGTTTGGCACATAAGGGACATCCACCAAAACGTAGCAGATGTCCCGTCTGCCAAACCCACCCGCACACCAATGGGCTATAAGTCGATTGTGGTTTTTTACATGCTGCAGATTATGCTGTTGTCTCTACTTCAATGTAACGTCAATGTGTACTTCTGCATGAGTCTGTGGCGTGTGACAATGGTTGTTATGTGCAGGTGTATCCATTTAGGGTCATACTGGTCCATTGTTTAGTGTGCTGTCTTTGCTACAATGATCATATGTCTCACATTGCAAGCTGTATCATTTAGTTAAGAAAAAAACACGTTTTTTCATGCACCTTTTTATTTTTATTGTAAAAAAGTGTTGTGCTTTTCATGTGAATTAAACCTTTCATGTGTGGGTCCAAAGGCCTAATTAAGAATTCCCAAAATGTTGGTGTGGCAACTCAGAATCCCCAGAGGTACTGGTACTGGTACTGATGTACCGGTAATGGGTTGAGCTGTCGAGGAATTACATTGTGGACTCTGTATGTCAGAAATGAGGAATTATTGGCAGAGTTGGAAATAGCTCACATGATTCTGCAGGTTAGTCCTCATTTTATTAGACGTTTTACACAGAAACAGTCTCAAGGTGACACTGTGTCCTTAGAGTTATTACAGATATTGTACCTTTGACCCGACCAACAACTCTTGTTTTATGCACAGCTGGAAAAACCAGGCCACCCTTGTCGAGGGCCTACGTTCAATAATGTAAAATAACTGTTATTTTTGATTTCCCTTTCAGGGGCAAATGTAACGTCCATGTGGATTGCAGGAGACTATGAAAGGATATCTAATGCGATGTTCACTTTTTGTGTACAATGACAGTGATTTTATTTTTCTGACTGTGTTTGGATGGGCGAATCTTTAACCATTATTTTCAGATGTACGTCATTGCTCGGCCAGATTCTCAGTTCTTATTTGTACAATACCCCTTAAATTGTATAGTAAATTACAGGAAAAATAAACATTGGAATTATCACATCAGTCATTAGAGTCTGGGTAACAACTGATTCCAAATATGTTAAGAAATATTCGAACATTGAAATGTTGAGTGCTCCATTGAAGACAATGGAGTGCTGTGGGCTTCTAATGGGCGGTAGACATTCCAATGTTTGTTCACAGTTATTGTTGTGAACAAATGCCTCACAGAGCCCGAGTGGATTTCAACCCCCTCGGGCTCCGTTCGGCCTTTGTTTACAAATTAGACAATTCTGCCCTGTAGGGTGGAATGTTCTGATAGCCTTAGAGCCCCCACTGCGGGCTCTACCGGCCATTAAAGGCCCGCTCCTTTGGCTCAGGCCTTTAACACTGCAGCAGGCCTTTAATGGCCGGTAGGGCCCGCTACGTCGGGCTCTAAGGCTATAATAATTCTGACAGGTAGAATCGCATTACTGTACCCTGGAAAGTTCCATCAATTTGACAGATATGAAATCACTATGTCAAAAAGCTTTTTCTTCCACATACTATGCAGTATTTAGTTAATGACTTCTAGATAGGTTACTTATTATATTTGCATCTTTTTGAGGTTGCAGAGTCACTAGGTTTTGAAATATGCTTTATTATTATACATTGGGAGAGCCGTCTTTTTTTACAAAACTATTTCCTTAATTGAATCTCTGCCCGAAAGAAGCTTAGGCTCAGAACCAGCTCCTCTCTCCCTAGGTGACAGTCTTGCTAGGGTAAGAATGCAGGTATATTACAGACTCTTGCATCCCACAGCTCTAGCATAGATACTTCCTTTTAGCCAACTGCAGCTCTTCATACACTTATGGAGCATAACTCTCTCCAAGGAGGCAGTGGAGTTTCCAGTGTGTCTTGGGCCCTAGTGCAAGGAAAGAAATGGGCCCCCTTGGTCGCTGTTTGAACTGTGAAATACAGCAATAATCAGGGTTCAGTGGGTCCCTATGGCCTCTGGGCCCTGGTGCCACTGCACCTGCTGCACCAATGGAAGCTTCTCCCCTGCAGGTAGTGTAAAAGTTCACGTTTCCAGACAAACAGCGTCAGTGTCGAGTCAGTGCACTCTTGGTCAGGCTTTTCCATGGTTTATGAGCCTCAACCCCGATGGATGTGACAGTGGCAAAAATGGCCATTCCAGTCAGAGAGTCTTGAAATGTTAGTAATCTTGCAGAAATACCACTCAAACATTGTCTGTCACATATATGTGTGACTTTTGAGAGTTACATGAGGCTACCACAATTAGCCCTGGTGCAAGTATTTTTGATTCCAGACAAAAGTATAGTTTGACATTTGTACGAAGCGAACGCTATGAGTGAGGTCCCGTATAGCAGTCTGGCCCCCTCTTGCAACTACTTAATGTTACCCCATAAGGCAGCAACCTATAGGTGCCCTAATGTAACATCAGCTTGGACCATTAGTCGTCTGCCTGTCGTGTGTGTGATGACAAGCTTCAACCACTGTCACTGGGAATCTATGCACAAATAGAAGATAGATTACAGCACACTCTAGGTCTGATTCATGAAAATAAAAATTTTGCATGCTCAATTGCATTACAATAGCAATGCTATCAATCCATGTTTCATGTCAATTTAAGAAAAGATCTGTTGGAAAAACAACATATACGGAAGCCAGCGATAGATTGCCCTAAATTTGAGTATGTTAAACATGGATGCACCAGCGTACATCTCGATTTAGAATAGCAAATCTGGCACATTTGTCCCAGATTCAACATGTGCATGTAATCAAACATTTTCTAAGTATACTCATCAGTTTTTTTAGTCCACGGTCGTGATATTTCACTCTGCAGCTGCTCTGGATTTATTTCTAAAGTAAGTTGACCAAATTCAGTCAAATGACTCCCATCTTCTGTTCCAGACCCTCGACATATGAATTTTTCTTCTGTTGCTAACCAGGAACATGTATGGTCAAAAGCAAAAGTCTTGCTTCTCGAGGGATGTCCCAAGCTGTCTCTCAAATAAAACTAAAGTGCTGTCCGATTTTTGCTAGAAGAACAGGCGAAACAAGGCATGTAGAAAATGATGGAGGGAAGGGTTCGGCTGATTCCCGACTGGAAGTCCTTGAAAGTCAAACTGTGAATACTTGCTCCTTGGATATGGCCCAATTCAGCTTCGCACGCTTGGTCCTAGCTCAGCTCCTTGTAATGACTCCTTCAATAGTATCCCTAGATTGAACATTGCAGGAAGTGAAAGTGCCCTAGAACCTTTTGACACTAATATATATCTATCAAGAAACCTGGCTAACCTCTTCGTATTGTGGTGATAGTTTCTTCACTTTGCATGGTGCAGCCAAAGGGTCTAACCTTATAGGGACCTTGTAAAAGCTGTGCCCAATTAAATCAAATGCTGAGAGATTTGTTTGGTTACCCTGGAAGAAGAATACTCCCTTGCAAACAATTCAAAGATAATGATTGGCTGGATGTTGGTTAATCTTTTGCTAGTCAATCTTTATCTTCCACTAAACACTTTGAGCAATATCCTCCATCTTTCCAAAACAAGTTCCTTAGTATGTTGTTAAAATTGTAAGCAAAGCTTTGAATGCTAAAATGACATGAGCAGGAATAATCATTTTGCCACCAGATAGTCTTTTTGGGAGGGTCTCTCCAAGGCATTGGTCTGTCCCCCCTGGGTGCATAATCTTTTGTGATCATTTTCCCTTGCCTGGGAGTGGGGGTGATGGGGCAGGATATTGGACCGCTGAGCAGTGCATGATCACCCACCAGGGAATGGAAAATTATGGCTGTAATTTTCTTTTTGATTGTGCCTGCCCAGAGGCTCTCTTCCACTCCTGGACAGTAATTCTGACATGAGGGGCACCATTGAAAATGGAGTGTCTCCCATTTTCAAAGTTGCCCCTCTGGCATGGATTCCTGCTCAGGGATTGAGGCTTGGGTCACACTCCTCAAGCAGGAATCCCAAAATGCCGCCAGGAAAGGGTTTTCCTTGGGGGGTTGGCCGCTCTGGCATATGGGTCGATCCCCCGGGGAGACATACTTTAATTTTAAAATGGGGCAGTGGGTCAGTCTGCTTCAGCCACTGGCTAACTTCGCTGAGATTGAGGGCAATGGACTTCTAGTCAGCCTGCCTCTTCTTTACCTATATTGTTGTGTCATTCACATTTGCTTTAGTTACTCTTCAGCATATGCCATAGGGTGCATGGTCAGCCCATTTCAGCAGCTGGCTACCTTCATTGCGAAGGAGGGCAGCCCTGTTCATCCTTTGCTCTTTTTGTTATTCACACTTATATTCAGCCCACTATTCCATAAATCACGGGGCAAAGGGTCAGGCAACTTCAGCCATTGTCTTCCTTTGCTCTGCGTGAAGGCAATATGTCTTTTCACAAGAAACACATATTCATACAAAGTAGTTCCCTTCAGTGCTTTAGACTACTATGACAATGAATGCGTTTTGAGAATATAAAAATACGCTTCAGTTTGCCTTACTGTGTATTGCAAAATGAGATAATATTTTTTCTTTTTTTGAATTTCTTTGGAGAAGTTGTTCACATCGTAGAATCATAAACGCTAATTGCTTTTTTTCTATTTATTAGGGCCAAGTTTTTTCTTGTTAGTGCATCAACATTTCTAGGACTATCTCTACATTCGACCCAGCACACTGTATTTGAGGAACAAAGCTTTATATTGTTAACAGAGAAGGAATCTTGCCTTACATCAAATCTGAAATTAGCATTATTAAATGTCATAATGTAACCTAGTTTTCCTATGGAACAGCCAGCCTTGCTACAGTGAAAATAGCTTAAGGGGATTTTTCACTGTAAGGACATGTTTACCATTAAATATTTACATGTCCTACTTTTAAATTCCATGCACCCTGCCTTATCGGCAGTAAGGCCTACTTAGGAGTGACAGATATTTAAAAGGAAGGTTTCGGCCAGTCAAAAAGGGTCATTCTGATAGTTTGATTTTGCAGTTTAAAACTGCAGCATCCATGCTAAAATGGGAGGTCATGTTTGCACAGTCACTGTAGTGCATAGCGCAATGGGAGCCTGGGCACATGGAGTGTACTTCATTAGGGGCTTATAAGTACATTAAATATATCATTCGGGTATAAGCGAATAATACTATGTTTATAGGCAAGAGCACATGTACTTTAGCACTGGTTAGCAGTGGTAAAGTGCTCAGAGTCCTAAGGCCAACAAAAATGAGTTCAGCAAAATGTAGGAGGAAGAAGGCAACACGTTTGGGGGTGACCCTGCAAAAAGGGCCATTTCCAACAATAAATCTGCCAATACTGTGCTGCATCCAAAACAGCAGTGCCTATGACAGGCACACTACTCAACTGTCTAATGAATGAGAGGCGACTTTTTAGGGACCCTTCAAGTGCAGGACAAGTCCAGGACTTCTCTCATGTCATAGGACAGCCTTTGAAAACATGCAAAAATAGATGTAAGATTGAGTTATAAGAATAAAGCCTTTGATATTTGAATGCATGCACTCGGTGCAGGAGGAGACAACTCTAAACCATGCATAGGATACTAACTGATTTTTTTATTAATATTTATTTAAAATATGTGAATATTGTCAGCACAATTTCTAGAAGTTTTAAACAATAATTGATTGTTAATTATTATATATTTAAAGTTTTGTCAAACAGCAACATTTTAAACACATAAATAGTTTTTGGAAATGCCTAATGATGGTACCATAATATGCAATATTATTAACGTGTTTTACCTTTCACAGTGTAGTACCTTGCCAGATGGTATTAACTGTAATTATATGAAAATTAATATGTTTGATTTTATTCCAATTTATGCATCTATCTTTTGCTAAAATTATTGAAGCCCAACTCCTCCAAATGTTTCATTTTTATTGTGCAAAATATGAATTACTACAAATAAAAGGATTGATGTTTTATAATAGCCAACTTGGATGATAACCAAAGAAGGAATTCTATAATACAAGTGAGATACAATCTCATACACATAATGGCTCAGGGATTCAGGCGAATAGGAAGCATTTATGAAAGAGTCAGGGAATGGCATAGGGCTAGAAGATCATGAGGAGCTGCAGCAGAAGCACCACCACCACCACAAGCAACAACACCACCACCAACACCACCAGCATGCCAGCAGCCGCACCACAACAAGGACAATGCAGTCAACGTTGATGTTACAGACTCAATCAATACAGACTTGAACCACAAGATACATGCCATTTAAGAAGCCCAGAGTAGTATAATAGAAAAATAAATAGACAATTTAGGCAACTGATCATCAGTTTGTGAAGATGCCAAGAAGTGCTATACACAATATCCCAATAAATATAAAAAGTCTAACTTTATATTTTTGTATTTACAGGTTTGTTGTGTGGAATGAGGGTGGGGGTATACCTTTAAGGTTTTAGTTTACTAGTAGATTTATTTGAATAGGTTTAGGTTAGTTTAAGTTATTTAAGACAGTGTTTTCTTTACACAGTTTATAAATATGTTAGAAGTGTGTTAATGAGGAAGGGGAGTTAATGTAATAGTGTGTTTTATTTGCTGTAAGTACATTTTTATGTTTAGAGTAGTATTAGATGTGCAGATTAGTGTTTGTGTGTGTTAGGCTTGATGTATGTGGGTGTGAGAGGGAACATTTTTATACTGAAATTTGTTATAGAGATTAGAATAGTAAAATTTTTGATTTATTAGATTAGAAAAGGGCGTAGATCATTAGTAGTATTAAGATTTTAATACAGGTGGGTTTGTTTGTAAATGTATTAATAAAATACTTTTTGTTATTATTTTGGGTTTTTAATGATGTTTATTTTTAAATTTCTTAATTGGTTAATATTTTTTAAAGCACTTTTTTGATATTTTAAAAGTATGCAAACTAATATTCCCATTATATTATTTTTTGGTAAATTGAAAAAGATATCACATGAAAAACTACTACTTTAACAGAGTACTATTTTAAAAGGTATTATTTATGTTATTCATTTACAAACGTGTTGTAAAGTGAACTATAATTATTATTATTATTCTTATCCCTGCCACCTGTGGTTATGATTCTATTTGAGAAAGATTTTGATCAGAAATGTCCTCATTTACATTGCCAATTTCTTCATTACATGTAATTGAAACACTTAGAGCTATGTTATGAAGAGTTGCACAAACTACTATGATTTTGCGTGCCATCTCTAGTGTGTAAACCCATTGTCCTCTGGACTGTTCTAAACAAGGCAATCTGGATTTAATTGAGGTTTTTTTTGCTGCATTTTTTGGGTTGATTATAGGTGTTGATTATTATTTTACTTGCTCCATTGCTATGGGTTGCACAACAGAAATACAAAACAAGAGCTTTGCAGATTTGGGCCTTCTTTGGCAATACCTCTGGAACTTTCCAGCTGCATCTTCCTTCTGAAACCCACCTACTTAAATCATGGCCCAATGAGTCGGGTGGCCTGTAAAATGTAAATTGATGTGATTTATGTGCAAAGCGATAGTGGAATAAAAGAGTTAATTGTCTGGCACCACGTATTAATCTATTTATGATTGACATACCAAAACGGAAAAATTAAATGAAGGAGCCTTTACCCTATAGAAATAGCTGTGTCTGCGAACTTCAAAGTGTGTATGACTTTCATTAGGATGTGCCACTTATTCAATGCCCATGATTGTTTATCAACATCAGGTTCTTGGTGTTATTGAATTCCATTCTCCTGAACTCTCCTGGTTTGAAATCTGACAGCATTTAATTTGAACACAGAAGTGAGGTTGTGATTGTAGGATTATTTCCTAAGTAGGCTTAGAGAGTAGGGCAAAGAAAAAACTCATAAAAGATGCTGCGTAAATGGCAGGATTGCAGTCAATGATAAATAAATTAATGCATTACTTTCGGTACTACGTCCCTAATCCAGCGATCAGGGACTAATAATTTTCATTACCTGGACCCAATTCAATACCCTACAAGTCCCTTTCACGCTGGGTGAGTGTAAACTAAACTTACCAAATTCTCATTACCATATCATCCTTGCATAATCCTTTGTGGCGATGCAATCTTTATTATGTAATCAGGGTTTGGCAAAAGAATATTTGGACCTAGAATATACTATATAGTCTCTTCATGTAACCAGTCAATAATACTAATAAAGACAAACTCATTTATGAATTAAAAATGTTTTTTATCTATAATAGTGTGATTGCTCATCAAGTACAACACAGCTCGAATCATAAATCACCATACAAAAGAAACATCAAAGGAAAATGTCATAAATACATCGCTCTGAGTGAGTGGAAAGGCGTAGAGACAAAAGTTTAGAAACATTAGTCATTTGCAATACAGTTATGCAAATCCAGATTATCATACTAACCAAGGTTCAAGAAATTTGGAAAGCTACCCTCCGGCCATGAGAGTAAGCAAGGCCCCTCAAGAAGAGTTAAGGAGCAAAGTTTTAAAGTCAGGTTTCAGAAGAAAAGCAACACAGCCCTCTCCTCTCGCAAAGTAGGAAAATCACGCCTCCTAACCCACCCTTCGGGTACCTATAGTTATACTCTAAATTCTCTAAAGTCCAACCCACATTGTATCATAACTCACAATTTCATTTCATTCTATTGGTCAAAACAGGGGTTGTTCAATCACACCACTCCTGACGTGGCAATTTGCAAAAAGATCCTTTGTCCGTTTATTCATTTTATCAACTTCCAGCCAAGGAAATACAATTTCAAGCTTCCATAGTTTGTACGCTTCCTCCATCTCAGTCATGTATCAACTTTTGTGCCACAATTATTTTAATGCGCTGCTCACTGAGGAAGTGTTCCATTCTCTTTATTCAATTTGTTTCCTCCATGCAACCTTGGCAGGCACACAGGGACTCGCGAAGGACAGCTCACAATTTCTTCCCTTCTACATTTTCTAATACGCCATATTAATTTCGAAAGAAGCACTCGGGCCATTTTTCTGCAAGGCAGAAAAATCATACTTCTAAGAAAGACAAATACAAGTGTTATTTATCGTTTATAAAGCCATACTATTAAAAACACCCTATGTGATGCACCTTTTCTCGCTTTATCCATGCACAATTTAATAGATCACTCTTTTGATTTAGATTAGTGTAAAAATAAAACTAGTAGCTTTTTAGTCTATTATTTTCTCCATTAACCACATGCATATGCGGCCTACTACAGTACCTTAGCACGCACTTGCGCAGTTTTCATCTTCTCCCATTAGCCCTTTGCATTTAGTTTGCACACCACTCGATTAGTATTTTCACACAATGGGGGTTCAATCCGAGCAGGATTTATTTCGCGAAAACCCTGCTCCATCCATCCCCCCTTTGATGGCGACTTAAGCCATCATAAAAGCCATTCACAAAAATACAAATTGTCATTATTTATACTACTCAGAAAGCAGTAGTTCTCCTTTGTTTCAACATAACCCCATCTATATCCTTTACTATTTCATAATAATTTCCTCTCCTGTCTTCTAGCTCTATTTCTTCTCTCTTTCTCTTTCTTGCTCTCTGTTTAGTATCCAGTGTTTGTTTCTTACATCTGCAACATTTATATATTAATACCAGCATCAATATCCCTTTGGCCACAGCAACTATTGGTGTTAGTATTTTCCCTAATAAGCTATTATCAAAGGTAGAAATCCAATTTCCCACTGAGGAGAAGCCCTTACCAAGTTTCTCCCAAGCACCGTCAACCTTCAGTTCAGTTAAATCTTCTCGCAAATGTGTAATATTCTTAATATATCCCTCCAGGCTCTTACGTTTGTCCGGGATATAAGTACAGCACTGTTGAATTTTCAACATGATACAGTCTCCACCCTCTTTAGCCAATAGTACATCAAGGGCAAGTCTATTCTGTAAGACCTTAGATCTCATAGCAGCCATTTCAGTATCAATCATCAAAAACCCACCAGCAGTGTCTGTTGATAAAGATCAATCACTGTGGACAATTTTCTAATTTTATGTGAATTTAGAATTACCCCAACTGAAGGTATCAATGCTCCAAAAATATCACCCACAATTTCTGCAACACTAATTCCCCTTTTGCTACAAGTTAGTTCACCCTTCTTTTCATTGATTCCATGACTTTTGTCCAAATGATACACTTTGGGAAAGACAATTCCCATATAACAACACCCATACCAATGTGCAGGCAACCTATAATAGGCATTTTTACCACACACATAATATATTCCAGGGAAAATAGGATCAGTTCCTCCTCTTATTCCCCAACCTCCCGTAATCAAGAAAGCATGATCACATTCACTAGAACCAATGGAATAGTTATTAAAGTCAGTTTTCAATCTAAGTAAGCAAAGCTTTCCTCTATGATGCCAATCTAGAGTCATTGCAGCGTATTTCTCACCCTTTTTAGGTCGAGCGTAGACAGCGCTTGCGCTGTCGCTTAGCGACTGACCTGTTGCGTATGCTTTAGCAGTTGAACTCCTCCCATTGCTGCCAGATGGTTTTTATTTGGCTTTGTTACTGCCCTTCACAAAAACTTGTTTGCCAATGGGTAATCCTCCCTTTATGTCCCTCCTTTTCGTTTCCGTTTCGGTCGGATGCAGCACCACCTAAGTACTATATTGTTACGCCTTAGTTGTTGATGTCTTCATCTGAGGACTTCTTTTCTTGTTATTCTGTTTCCGTGCCTCAGCTCCATACATGCTTTATGTCCGATGCGCTTTGAATTTTTACAAACGATTTTTAAAACAAGTAATTAAGAGCATTGATTTTGAGGACAACAGCACAGCACACGCTTATGGAGGCTACTTTAAATGTTCCGTCTAGTGCCGATCACTTTAATGTTGTGGGCGTAGCCTGTGTGACTTTCAGGTGACGTCACTATCGAAGACGGTTGGCTGGCTACTGGCATGGAGGAGAGACACCATTGCTGTTTGTTTGTCAAAATAGAACTGTTACCCAGGGCTGCTGTAGGCTACGTGAGTGTTTCTCTCCTTCCCCTCCCTCGTATTTCAAGCTACTCTCCGGACCCTTTTTTATCCCAGGCTACTTTTTATAGGTATATATACCCTGTGTGTTCACTCCTTCACCTCGACCTTTAAACATAAACTTTCGTCTTGGTTTAGTAGGCTTCGGCAATGGGGAAAAAGAGAGCCGCTTCCATGTACTCGGCTCCAACTGCGCACAACGATCGCCGGTTTTAGTGACGTGATAACAAATTAAATCAAATTGGCAGAAAGGAGGCTCTCACTTAAGACAGAGGACTTTGCTTCTTTCCTGTCTCCCACACCTCAAGAGTCGTCCCTATTTGTTAACTCCCCCAATATTGTACCGGGGCCTAGACATCATCATACTTCACAACCTCCACTCGCCGGTCAGGCGGTAGCTACTGCGGAGTCCCCGGTTGTTGCTCATCGTTTGAGCAAGGGAGTGGCCCAGAGCAAAATGAGAGGTCTACCTCAAAAACCTGTTCCCCGGCCCCTGAACCAGTTTTTAAACATAGGAGAAAGTTACAAAAGCCTAAAACAAGCAAGGAATCCCGGGACCAAGTAGCTCTTGGGTCGGGCACAGCGTCCTCTTCGCCAGCACCAAGCGTAAACTTCTGGGCAAATATAAGTGGTCCTCTCAGTGATTTCATCGATCTGAAATTATGCGCTGTCCTTGACAGATTACTGTCATTGAGAAGGATTCATTTAACATATCTACGTAGGTCAGGCAAAACCCACCAGAATACATTGTTAAGGCAGATTTCTGAAGGAGAAGGGGAACCCCCCTGTAATTTCAAATGTGCCTGCACCGAATATCCCAACACATGGGGTGGGGGAAATTGCAAGGTCCCAGCCTGGCACCTCAGACACAGGGAGAACTTTGTCTCTACTCGACACAAAGAGCAGGGTGCAGCCCCCTGTATTAAGACCAATAGTCAATCATAATATTACAAACAGTAGAGTAGACTTGCTTCCTGTGATTAACCTCCCCCAGCTGTTACTCCTTAAGTGGTAGTCTTGGTAAATGTCCCACCTGTACCCTCACATTCTACTGGCATGGAGGAGAGACGCCATTGCTGTTTGTCAAAATAGAAGTGCTACTCAGGGCTGCTGTGGGCTACATGAGTGTTTCTCTCCTTCCCCTCCCTCAATTGTGTTCATGCGTATTTGTGTTCTCTTGTTGGCCTGTCAATAAATTAAGAGGGCGTCTGACTCCCTCGGGCAAAGTTTGCGCTATATTAAAAAATGTATAAATAATAAATAAATAAATTTAAGTAGCGGAGATTAGCTGTGGTGGCGACCTCGCGCTTACTACAGGCTGCAGGGGCTTCTGTTTCACCCCTGTAGATGCTCGTAACACAGCTTAGCAACGAGTTGTCTTGCTTTGCTATTACATTTACATCCCAGGGTGATTGCATGAAACGTCCCGTGTTCGAACCTGGCTGCAGTACTGATTTCCTCCACAGAATCTCGGGCTTGCGTTATTTATATGTACACATTTAGTATACACAACTGCACTACACAGTGCTTGACTTTCGTGACTTCCCTGCAGTAGCGCTCATGGTCCGGGCTTTGGCTGTCCAAGGCCGATTGGCCCTCCCTCTAGCCTGCTGCTATGCTGAGTATGAGAGTCATTGTGGGCCCCGCAATTTGTAGAGAACACTAATAATAATAACAATTTGCAATGCAATAGTTCTCGCATTTACGCAATTTTGAGCTATTGGATTTGTAAATGACAATGCCTTTTATTTATGTGTTTGTTTTTAAAACATAAATAAAGGGCATTGTCATTTCCAATGCTGATAGCTTAAACTCGCGTAAATGCGAGACCTATTGCATTGCAAATGCTTGTTATAATCACCTTCTCTAAAAGCCCATGGAGGTACACGGGACTTTTGCTCAGCAGCTTTATCCTTAAAACTCTGTGTTCTATCTTCTACTAAATTTATAAATTCAATCTCATCCTGACGCAACTTGCATGTTTAATTATTTCGATGAGCATATACACTATCTATTGTTTTAGTCGAATGAAAGAACTCTCCCATATATTCAGCATCACTAGCACTCATTACCCTATTCATATTCCTTCTAATTGCAATTTCAGAAAACACTTAGGGGTCGATTCCGATTCGGGCCGGAAATCTCTCCGACCGAGCCGGACCCGGAGAGATTTCCGACCGAATCGGACCCGTGCAGTCCGACCGAACGAGTCCGATGCATCCGTATGTTATCGGACACGAGTCGGTCGGACTCCCATTGAACTCAATGGGAGCCGGTCGTACAACGCGTACGCGGGCTCCCATTGCCTCAATGGGTGCGAGGCGGACAAGGGCGCCCCTACAGCGAGTACGCCGCGAGCGCTTCGCGGCGTACACGCACAGGTAGGGGACCCATGGGTCCCCCTGTGTGCGCCTCGCACGGGTACGCGTACAGGGGTCCGACACGGACCCCCAAAGTACGGCTCCGACAGCGAGTTCGAGTCGGACGGCGCGAGTCGGTCGGAGCGGTCGAGGTGCGCATCGTACTTACCCGGCCGGAAAACGTCTCCATTGCGCGGTGCGAATCGGGTCCGAGCGAGTCGGTCGGAGCGGTTCGAGTCCGAGCGAGTCGGTCGGAGCTGTCGGGACGCCCGGACGAGTCGGTCGGCGACCCGCATCGTACTCGCCGGCCGGACCCGCGTACGGTTCGGTCGGGAAACAGGCTTTCGCATGGCTTTTTTCCCGACCGAATGGTATTGGGTGCGCCTCCGACCGAGATCGGAATCGGCCCCTAAGTCAAAATTGGACTAATATTAATACTGTAAATTACCCTTCTCATAAAATAAGCTTGTTAGTACACTACATGAAACACCATATGTTAAAGGTAAGTGATGATAAGTAACTCCTTCAGACACAGACAATGGTAATTGCATGCACACATAGCAATCTCTCGCATCCATAGTATCAACATACTCATACAAGAGTTTAGTAAAGACATTTGCCGAGAAATCATTAATTGAATTATCCCGATGATATGCATATTCATCTGTTATCTTTTCCATATTAGTCTGTGGTTCTTCTTTAAGATTATCCACATCTACTTTTCCACTCGACACACTATTAGTATTATTATTTTTAGTAGGATGCATAAAATAAGGCACAACAACAATTATTGTTAGCCAAATCAACATAAGTAGTAAAACACTTATAAATCAAGCATTAATACATCTATGTTTAGAACTTCGGTTTTGATATCCAGCCTCTAATAAATCTGCTTTTGCCATTTTCTATTATCAAAAATCAAAAACTAAACTAGAACTAAAGAAAAACTAAAAAAAAAAAAAAAATGATGATGAATAGTGTATTCAAGCACTTCTTTAAGCCTTCTTGCTTCCCCCTCTTTCTTTCTTCTTTTTTTCATATATCTTCACAGTCTTTAATTTCAATTCCAGTTTTATTTTTCTGCACTTTTCAGAGTGATTTCTCAATTTTCTGCACCCCAATTTAACACAGTTCATTTAGGCTGGCTTATAATGGTTTCTGTGACTTGATTCTGCAACAATTTCTTCCTCACACTGATCTATGTGTTCAACTGCTTCAGTCACCACATATGTCCATTCAGGTGCTGTATACTTTTTGTTCGGAACTCTTGCTCTTTTTGTTCTTCGAACTGTATCTTCTTCAGAATCACTTTGTTCAGTTAGGGTCGACACTTCTACTATTATGTTTGGAACTTTTCCTTTCAGAGTGTATTTCATTCTTTTCACTCCCTTTGGCCATACATCTCCTTTTCTGGCTTTCTTCACTTGTGCAATGTCACCAGATTCAAAACTATCTTCACAACTTCTCTTGTTTGTTTCTTTTCTTTGTTGCACTTATTCCTTATTCAGATCTTCTCCTTCATTGACATTGACAACAGTCTCATGAGACCCAGTAGCTGGTGTCCACTTTTTTCAATTCTATTCAATATAAGCTTTATTCGGCATATACAAACACCATAAAAGCAGCTGCAACATTAAAATACATTAATAACAACAATTGTTTAAAAAAGTTTTAGCAGCAAATAATATAAAAACATGTCCTTGTTAAGTACATATTAATTTTTTTCCACGGACAATGCTTTTTCTTACAGTTATAACTTTTAAAAGCATAAAGTGAACGGTGCTTTGCTTAGTCTGCCCAACATAACAACAGGGGGTAGAATCTAAAAGGCAGAATTTCATTACAGGGAACGTGACTAAATGGTATACTATTCAAATTCAAAAAAATCAGAAATTTACTTTATTCGATTTGTTAAAAATAAAATCATAAAAGCACGAGCAAAAACCCCATGTTATACATTAAAAATCAAATCGTATTCCGATACCCGATGACTGTTTTTAAAAAGGACGAAATAGCCATAATAATATGGTCATTTTCCAGCATTTGTAGTCTTAAAAAGCCGCTCTACATTGTCTAAAATCCCAGCTTCTGAGGATAGGCAATAAAAACTTTTTCCTTGGTAAAACATAGTATTTACAGAATAAAGTGCAATGCATAGTTGATTGTAAAGAACAATCATCACATGGACATATGAGAGAGCAATTTGACCAGTCATTTATTACAGGGAAGGTAATCAATCTAAAAAATGTCCCACATCGAAAACGTGCCAAGAGCGTACGAGAAAAGCTGCTCTGTTCTATTATCAAGTATGGTTGGAGGCCTATACACGTGGTCATCAGATGATTCTCCATTACTGATTTCTTTTCTCTCTCAACGACCCAACGCTTTTCATCTAGATAATTTAGACAATATGCCCTTAAGGTTTTTCTTGGGACAATTTCAAGACAGCTCAGATTATCAAAATATTCTGGGTGGCCAATCTCATATGCCAAACTTTTTATATAACTAATACATGGCATTTTTGCCACCCTGTCCAATTTGAGACAGTCCATAATCACATCTCTGTTAAAACCAGTTTCTACAGACCCCCAGATTTTATGCCATAAAAGGAGGGGAGTGATCTTTATAATGTCAGAAATATATGGGAGGCCAAGTTCCCTGTGGCAACTATAAGTGGCAGTGGAGCTAGGAACTGCTAGCAGATAACGCATGAAAACATTTTCACAACGTTGAATTTGATCTGAATATTCAATGCCCCAAATGCCAGCCCCATATGTCCCTGTGGATATGCATTTAGATCTATAAATGGTCAGCAGCTCTGTAACAGGTCTTCCCCCTAGTTTTTTCGAGAAGTTAGTGACAGCACCTATGGCTCTAGCAAAGGTCAATTTCCTCGCAGTCACAGCCGCTTTCCATGATCCCTTTCTATCAAAAACTACCCCCAGATAACTAAAACTATCTGTCATTTCAATTTTCTTATTATCAATAAAAATGTCACAAGTCGTTCTTTTATTCATCCCACAGCTCATAGTAAAGGTTTTCGCAATGTTTACCGTCAGACCCCTATCAGTCATATAAGCAACAAACTTTATGACTGATCTTTGTAATCCCCGCTGCGTACGTGACATTATAACAGCGTCATCCGCGTATAATAAGATGGGAACAGGGGTATCTCTAATAGCTGGATAATCATATTTTTGTTCCATCATGTGCTGTCCTAAACTATTTATATAAAGAGAAAAAAGTAGGGCGGCAAGAATACACCCTTGTCTTACCCCTCTTTTTATAGAAAACTTATCTGAGCATTCCCCCTGTTTCCCATATCGTACCCTTGCACCCGTGCCCCTATAAAGCTCCTTTATAAATACTAACAAGGGGGGATCAACCTTTAGATCGTTTAGAATCTCCCATAACTTCTCATGCTTAACACAATCAAATGCGGAACTTAAGTCCACAAAACTGAGGAAAAGTTTGCCCTCCTTTGCCTTTGTATATTTATCTATAATCAAAGACAAATTTAGCCCCTGTTCAATGGTTCCTAAACCTGGATGAAACCCATATTGGAAAATTGATAAAACACCTGTATCCTCTGCCCAAGAAGTTTATTTAAAATAACCCTACCCGCTATTTTCATGAAAGCGTCCAGTAGTGAAATTGGGCGGTAACAACTTGGTTCATTTCTATTGCCCTTTTTAAATATGGGCACCACGATGGCATCTAACCAAGTGGGAATCAGCCTATAATGATTACAGCTGATTAATACATTTGTTAGGAGGTGTCCACTTTATTCAAATCTGCTTAGGCTCACGCTCATGCCCTCCTTGACTCTCAGCCTGTTCTTGTTCTTCTTCTTCTGGTCTTTCAAGTGGACTTGGGACTCTTTTTGTGTGACTTGCATGAATCCAATTCGGTAAGCCACCACACTTTACTGCTGTCGTTGTCACCAATATCACTTGGTATGGGCCATGTCAACGTGGTTCCAAACACAACTTTCTCACATGCTTCTTCACCATGATCCAGTCTCCTGCACTTAGATCATGCGCTTGTTCTTGTTGTGTTGTGGTTGCGATTTCCTCAACCTGATGAGACACAGAACACACAAGATCAGCCAGTCCTTTGCAATAATCGAGCACTAGATCATCAGTTATATTCATCAGTTGATTTGCTGGGACTATTGGCTGTCTCATTGCTCTTCCCATAATCACCTCATGGGGTGACAACCCAGTCTTTTTATCAGGAATGCTTCTCGGACTCATCAAAACCAAGGGTAAAGCATCTGGCCATTTCAGTGCTGTGGATGCACACACTTTTGAAAGTCTTGTTTTAATAGTGCCATTATTCTGCTCGACCACACCTGAAGCTTCTGGTTGATAGGCACAATGCAATTTCTGCTCAATTTTCAATGCTGCGCAAATCATCCGAATGATTGCATTATTAAAATGTGTTCCTCTGTCTGTTTCTAAAGAGACTGGAAATCCAAACCATGGAATTATCTCTTTTAGTAGCAATTTAGCAACTGTTAGACTATCATTTCGTCTTGTTGGGTATGCTTCTACCCAACAGGAGAACAAACAAACCACAACCAACACATATTTTAATCCATTACGAGAGGGTAATTCTATAAAATCAGCTTGCAATCTGGTAAATGGTCCTGCTGCTTTTCCAATTCGTCCCCAACTGACAACTGTCTTTCTCCCTGCATTTTGCTGCTGGCAGGTTATACACCTCTGGCAAAGACTCTCTGCAATGACTCTAAATTTTGGATTGTACCAAGATTGCTTAAAAAGCCTGATCATAGCATCTCTCCATACATGCGTTAAGCCATGATACATCCTTGCCATCTGTGATAGCAGGCTATCTGGCATTATTGGTCTCCCATCCGTGTATACTTCATCCTCTGCTCTTCGTGTACAACCTGCTTTAATCCATGTTTCTCTTTCCTCCTCATTAGCTTCTTCCTGCAACTGTCTAACTTCTTCCCATCTCTCCACAGAAGAGAACATTAGATGACAATTTGTATCAATTTTTTGCATGTCTTTGTTTATCGAAATTGAATTTTCAGCACAGAATCGTGCAATTTGATCTGCATATCTGTTGCCGCTAGTCATATAGTCGTTTCCAGATTTATGTGCCGAACATTTAACCACTGCAATCTCTTTGGGCAATGGCAATGCAACTAACAAATCCTTCACATCTTTACTGTTTCTGATTGGGGAACATGAAGAGGTCAAAAAACCATGTTGCATCCACAATTGTCCAAAATCATGCACCACCCCAAAACCATATTGACTATCAATGAATATGGTTACTCTCAGATTAAACAATTATACATGCTCTGGTTAAAGCAACCAGCTCAGAAATTTGAGCTGAATTTATTCCCTTCAAGCATGATGCTTCAAGAACCATGGCCACTGTGCAAACTGCATAAGAAGCACGAAGAGTGCCCTTTTCATCTCTCAAACAAGATCCATCCACAAACATCACACAATCCAACGCTGACAATGGTGTGTCTTTTATATCTGGCCTTGGCTTTGTACACAACTCAGTCACAACCAGACAATCATGATCTGCTTCATCCACCACTACTTCACAGTTAGGACTTGGCAATAATGTAGCTGGGTTCAAATTCGTACATCTCGTCACAGTCACATTCTCTGCTCCCAGTATCACTCTTTCATACCTTGTCAGTCGACTACTCGTGACATGCTGTGTCCGAGTTCTTGTAAACAAAATTTCAACAGAATGTGGCACATACACTCTCACTGGATGTCCCATCACAATCCAAACTCACACAAGTAGCAGCCACTGCTTTCAGACAACCTGGCAATGCTGCAGTCACTAAGTTCAAAGTAGCAGAAAAATATGCCACTGGACGGCATGCCCTTCCACGTGTTTGCATTAGGACTGAAAGTGCACATCCATCTTTTTCGCAACAGAATAGTGCAGAGTCCTTAGTATAGTATGGCATTCCTAATGCAGGTGCTCGACAAAGGCTGTCTCGCAACTCTACAAATGCCCTTCTGCATTCCTCATCCAATTCGATTGGATCAACCACATCATTATGTGTCAATCTCTGTAATGGCTTGGCTGTCAGTGAGAAACCACTGATCCACTGTCTGCAGTATCCAACCATACCCAAGAGCATCCGAACCTCTTTCTGTGTTCTGGGAGGACCCATTTGCAAGATCACAGCAATTCGATCTTGTGATACTTTCCTGACTCCTTTTTCAATTTTGTGTCCCAAATATTGAACCTCTTTTTGACAAAATTGTAATTTAGCTGGAGACACTTTATGCCCACCTACTGCCAAATGGTTCAGTAGAGCAATTGTATCTGTCACACTTGCTTCTCTTGTCTTTGATGCAACAAGTAAATCATCTATATATTGCACCTACACTGAGTCTTCTGGCATCACCAATGACTCCAGACACTTTTTAAAAATCTGATTGAAAATTGAGGGACTCTCTGTATACCCTTGAGGAACTTGGCACCATGCCAAAACACTGTCTCCGAACCGGAATGCAAAAAAATATTGGCTATCCGGATGTAAGGGTATCGAGAAAAACGCTTGACACAAATCAATCACTGTGAACCATTCCACATCACAAGGAATCTGATAAAGAATTACTGCTGGATTTGGCACTATAGGACAACAGGGTGCTACAATCTTATTCACTTTTCTCAGGTCCTGAACTATCCTGTGCTTCCCACTTGGTTTCTTTATTCTCATAATAGGTGAATTACAAAGGCTCCCTAGTATTTCTCTCAAAATGCCATGTTCAATCATTTGTTAAATCACAGGCGTCACTCCTGCAATGGTCTCAGGACTCATCTTGTACTGTGGCGTTTTTGGAAATTCTGCTCCTTGTTTAACTGAGACTGAATAGGTTCGACTCCTTTCATCAATCCAATGTCTTTCCCTGAAAAATCCCACACGTCTGTCATCACTGTGTCTCTCAGTTCAACAGGCAAATCCTTTGCTGTAATAAAAGGATACAAATCATTCACCTCTGTCCCTTACCTTGCCAACATCACTTTGAACGCTACATCCTCACCTGGCGTTTGAAATGCAATGCCATCTGGTGTACAATAGATGGTGCAATTCATTTTACACAACAAGTCCCTACTTAATAGGTTTACCGGACTCGTATCACACACCACAAATCGATGTAAATCTCTAAACTCTCCAATGTGTACCTTCATAGGTTTTGTCACTGGGGTTTTAATTAACTGGTTTGAGACACCTACAACTTGGATAGTATCTCCCGAGAGAGGTAGGTTTGGAATTTCTGCTGTTCTCACAGTGGAACGGGTATCACCAGTGTCTACAAGGAATGTAACAACATTACCTTCAACTTCTCCATCCACAAAAGGACCTCACTGATCTACCTCTAGGGATACGCCAAGCACGCACTCCTCATCCCCCCAGGCACCATCATTGAGATGTATCCGAATCACTCTCCTGACACTGTAACCAGTATTGTGAAGCCATCTGTATATTTTAATTATCACCAACTTGTTTTCCCGCATGGAAACCCACATTCGCACTGTATTTTTGTACTTGAGCATTCACATTACCAGGCATTGGAGCATGTGGAATTTGTACCTGTGTAACTACCTGTTGTTGCTGCTGCTGATGTTGTTGATTCACATTCACTTCATTCTGCATCTGTTGATTCAAATTTTGATTCATTCCATTTTTTCCTAAAAGGTCCTACACTTGTTTTTCCAGTGTCCCAATTTTCCGCACGCATGACAAGGAAATTTCATCTCTATTACCTTTACCTCTACCCTTTCCTTGAGTAAGAACACCACTATTCATCATACACCTCCCATGTTAGAAATCTGACCATTTTGAACATTCTGATTCTGACCTTTTCCTTGAAACCTGTTTGAGAATAATCCACAAAATTCCCACTTTTCTGTGCTTTCTTCATTTGTGCCCAACATCAATTTCTCTTTCAGTTTCTGATGTCTTGATTCAATATCATCGCTACAATGTTTTGCATATCGCAGTATCTCGTCCACACTTTTGTTTTGCCAACAAATCAAATGCTGTTGAATCATATTACTAATCTCTGGTTTCAAACCAAACACAAACTTGTATACAAAATGTCCCATATCTTTGTCAGTTATACTTTCAATACCACTATACTGTTCAAACACCTGTAAAAGCCTCTCATAATAAGCGCGTACTGATTCTTTAGTCTCCTGAGTTGTTCTGTCACTTTTTAACCCAATCTGTCTCTTTTGGTTAAATCTTACTCTTCAAGTAAGTGATTACTTGATTATACTTTTTCATCACTTCATCTGATGGGGCTCCAGTCTTCGCATCTCCAGGATATTCCTCTTTTGGCCAATCTACTGCAATTTTACGCTCAGTCCACAAATCACTTGGAACCACAATATCAAACAAACCATCCAAATTCATTAGTAAAAGACAGTATATCTTGTCTCGACCAAGGAACGTGAACATATCTACCCCTGGAATTTCTCTCATTGGATATATCATTTCAGTTGTCACTGTTCCTGTCCCTGTCTCCCTCACAGGATACATAGGAGATGCACCTTTGTTTGCAAGCATTTCTTCTTTCTTTTTAGCCCATCTACCTTTCCAACGTTCCAATTCACCCCATCGTTTCAAGGTATTAATCAACTCCTTAATCTGCAATTGTTTGCCAGAAGCATTCAAACTCTCCAAATCTTTGTCACTAAAATCTAATCTATATGTTTTTTGCAAAGCTTTTAATTTCTCAATATCCACTCCATATGTTTGTGCAACTTCAGCAAACTTCTCATGCAAACCCTTTGCTCTCATTGTAATTGTTAGAAGGTGGTTCTGACACTCTGAGCCACCCGGATTTTTCGCTTTTTGAGCACCTATTTGTTGAGCTTTTACTGTGGGAGAGCCTCATAAGTTGGTACTCACCCACAGTGAACTCATGATGAAAGAGACTGCGTGTGGATTTTACTGGTGTCCCCCTAGCTTGACTAGGCCGCTGCGCAGCAGCTGGAGTAAGGGGCACCGGGCTGGTTACATGCAGACACATGTGTACATGCGTGTGCACACGTGTGTGGGCTGCGCAGGGGGGATTCCTGCCGTGCGCAGTCCAGGAGTAGCTACAAAGTGAATGGTGTGGCAGGACTTATGCCAGGGAAAGTCAGTGTGCTTTACAGTGTTTATTCCATTATTCTCTTATGGGGATAGGGAGCACATGGGCTAGTTTTACTTTCCTAGGGCCTACAAATTCCAGACACGCACCAAAGTCCACTGTAACCTATGTGAGAAGAAGTATTCTGCAGAGTCCAAAGTCATATTTGTACTGCTTTTGGGTCATCCAGAAATGTTATATTTCTCTGAGTCAGCTCATAACCAGGGCCTGGCTGGGGGCTGACCCCAGCAGCCTGGATTGATGACCTTCCCTCCAAGGAGAGAAGATGGGTGGAGCTACAGGCTAATCCATCAGCAGCTGTCACTGGGTGCCAGGCACCTAGCTGCACAAGGGAGAAGGCAGCTCTGGGGGGAAGGGGCTCTCAGAGACCATGTGACAGGAGTCCCTGGACGATGCCATTTTGAACAAACCCAGAGGCCTGGGCAGGAAGGAGGGAGAAGGGGCAGAGAAGTGAGGTGTCGCTGTGTGATAGGGCAAACAGAGACTTCCTGCCAGGCCCCTCCCCAAATCTTTAAAAGAACTTGTACAGGAAGAGGAGCTCTCTCTGGGGTGTGGTCTGCTGAGGCAGAGAGTGCTGGAGCCTGGCGCAATGGGCAGTTGGAAGGAGGAACCCCCTGACTGTCCCAGGATCCTGAACAGTGCCAGGAGAAGAGACCAGGACCAGTGCGCAGAAGCAGGGGCCTCTGCGCAGGGAGAAGAGAGGCCCAGGAGGAGAGCCAGGCGAAAGGCTGGTGCAGGGAGCCAGTGAAGGCAGCTCCCTGCTGAATCACCCCTCTGTGAGACCCCAGAGGGCAAAGGAGAGTGCTCCCAGTGGCTGGGGAGCACCACCAGGAGCAAGAGGAGGTGAAAATGGTGCAGATCTGTAACCTGGGGGCTGAGATATGCCCCCCAGAAGGTAGGCGACCTTTGACCTCCAAGAAGACCGACGACGAAGCGAGTGGGGCTCCGCCGCTGGTCTTGGATGTGCCCCCAGGGTGGGTCAGGTCCCGGGGGCTGCCCCCAACAGAAGCTAAGACGGGGAGCGCCGTCGCGCTCCCCGTGAAGATGGTGAAAAAGAGGCCCGGGATCCCAACTCCGGGACCGCTGAAGGTGGGGGGTTCCGTCACGCCCCCCGCGAAGATGGAAATTGGGGAGCGCCGTCACGCTCCCCGTGAAGAGGCCCCCGTGGAGTGCCAGGAGCCCACCCTGGCCCCCGCCGAAAATGAAGCCGGGGAGCGCCGTCGCGCTCCCCATGAAGATTTTAAAGGGGGAGGGGCCCGGGATCCCAACCCCGGGCCCCGTGTGCGGAGGAGGCGGGGAGCGCCGTCGCGCCCCCCGTGAAGAGGTCTCCAGGGGCCCAGGACGCCATCTCCGGGCCCCGAAGCAAAGTCGGAGAGCGCCGTCGCGCTCCCCGTGAATAGGTTCCTGCGGGGTGCCAGGAGCCCACCCTGGCCCCCGTAGAAGAGGCAAGTTGGGGAGCGCCGGCGTGCTCCCTGTGAAGCTGGCAAGGGGGCCCGGGACCCCATCTCCAGGCCCCGAGGTGATGGAAGGCGTGGGGGGAGTGCTGTCGCACTCCCCCGAGGTCCAGCGAGTGCTGGAGGAACCGGCGAAGTCCTGCGCGTCTGCCCGCCGGAGCGGGCAGGCCAGAACTGCGTTGCCGGCTCCCGCTGCAGCACGCAAGGGTGCTGGCCAGGCGGGGAGCTGGTGGGGGCAGCCGGGGGTGGGCTCCCCGGGCTGCCCTCCAGCGTGAAGGCATGCGGGGGTCCCGGGTGGGACCGGGACCCTGAAAGGACAAAGAGGAGGTGCCAGGGCCCGGGTGGGACAGGGGCCCGGGTGGGACCGGTCCCCGAAAACAAGCAGATCGGCCGGGGGTGGGCTCCCCGAGCCGTACCACTCACCTGGGGGTCCGGGTGGGACCGGACCCTCCCACAAAGGAGCAACGCGGCCGGAGGCACACATCGCGGCTCTCCCCGATGCAGCGGGAGAGCCGCTGCTATAATATGCATGGAGCGCACGGAGAAGCGCCCCATAATGCCTTGCAGGCCCCGACCGGCCTGCAAGGGAAAACCCCCTTGTTTCCGCTTGTGGTGGCCCCAGGAGAACGGGGTCACCACCACATGTGTGACCGGGTGCAGTGGGAGCTGCAGGAGCAACGCAGTCTCCCCCAGCACAACGCGAAGAAGTCCCTCCCTAAGTCTCATAGGGGCTAAGAAGAATAACCCCTCAAGGGCTCAGCAAGGAGTCATCTGCATCCCCATGGCTGGAACTTTTGTTCTACAGCTGGGGGTGCTTTAGGGACTGCTTCAAGGAGTGAAATGCTGAGTGGTGGATGTCTGGAGAAGGGCATCCCCTGGAGGTGAAGAGGCGTACTGTAATTGCACCCGTAGTGCATTTACTAATGTTATTTCTTTCAGAGGGACTGAAGGTCACATGTATAAGGTGAAGTACCTGTGTAAGGTGATGTCATAAGCCAAATGGGGTTATGTTGCTCGACATTCCTGCTAGGGTGTCAGGGCTGCATATGCTTAATCCTGTGAGTTCATCTGTGATGCATTTAGGGGCTGAAATTGCAACGCATTCTAATGACCAACAAATGTGATGAGTACTGTCATTCTAAAGTGATGCTTAAACATGTATTCTGGCTGCTGCGCTTAGGTGAAGAACAATCCAGACTGTTAGCCCCTAAGATGTAGAGGTGTATCCTGTATGGTCAGTGGGAAATGCTCAGTCAGGATTATGTGTCACCAGGGCAGCGTTGCCTATTTTAAATGCTTGTTGAGGAAATGGGGTGGGTCGCCACTGGGAAGGTGCCAGTGCGCAGGCCCCTCGCTCCAGGTTATGTTCAACTACCTGCATTAGGGGGCCAGATGATGTTCATGCATGGGAGTGGGGGTACTAGACCCCACCCCCCTGCGGGAGGGGTGGAGATCTTATGCAATGTCACAAAGTAATTCCAACAGCTTATGTATATTTGTAAATTGGTGCATAGTATTGAGTAGTGTGTGTGTTTAATAAATGTACTCTTACTGTTATAAAGCAAAGTACAGACTGGACAATGAATTATTGAGTGTTATTTCTGCGCACCTCTAATGGCGATTACTAGCCCACACCACCTCCCTTGAGTAAGCCTTAGACTGCTCTGTAACGCTACCCTCTGAGAGTCAGGCGCTACACTAGGGTGTTTGGTTCCCAGTGAAGGACAAATGTGACATGTTATTTGTGCAGGCCTCACAGATACTGCCTCGTTTTCCAACAGTAATGTTTTTACTAACCCTGGGCGTAGTACTACGCTACGCTCGCGGAGCGTGCGTAGTTTGCGCTACTACGCACTACGAATTGCACGTAGCACAGTGCAAAAACGCGTAGCATAGCGGGCATTTTTTGCTTGCTCGCGGTCCTCAACGTCAAGTTGGCGACCGCGAGCGAGCAAAATCAACATCCCGGCGGGACTTTTTCCTCATTCGCGATCAGCAACATCAAGTTGCCGATCGCGAGCGTGGAAAATAAACCTCCCGGCGAGATTCTCAACGCGGGGAGGTCAGGTTTCTCATTGCGAGTGGTCGCGTATGCTCGCGACCGCTCTCGATGAGAAACTACCAGTCTGCGTTGAGAAAGCTGCCGCTCGAGTACAAATCTACTCGAGCGGCAGAAAACGACCGCTTGCACTGTGCAAGATGCCGTTTGCAATGATTGCACAGTGCGGACAAGCATCCAGCACTGTGCAATCAGTGCGAACCGCATTTCCCTACCGCACTACGCAGTTCGCGTAGCTACGCGTAGCTTGCATAGTGCGAAGTGCACTTTGCGTAGCTACGCATAGCGCTACTACGCAAACTACGCCCAGGGTTAGTTTTTACATAAAAACAACAACTCTTCCTCCTGATATTTGCTCAATCTCTATGGAGTAATTGTACCCAAAATCATTTCTTCCAAATCTGCTTTTAATTTGCTCACATCCATATTCGTATTCGCTTTATTTGACACCATCCCTCTAATCCATTCATCCAACTCCTCTGGCGATGGTCCTACTGATCCCCCTGAAATAGGTGTCACTTCTCTCGCGTTCTGCACTAATCTTCTAGGTTCTACTTGTACATTTCACTTTGGGGTTTCCAATGGCCTTTCTGCAATATCAATCAATGTTCCCATTTCATTTACTTCAACACCATTACTACTCCTAGTGTTATTAACAGGCACTGTCAAAGCATGCACTCGTGAAATATTTTGACCCTCACTATACAATGGGATCAATTATCACTGGAACTGATAACGCCTCTGCATTTAAATTAATTTGATTAATTCTTTGCGACAAATCCTCTCTTGCTTTATTAATTACTTCTGCATTTCTCTCTTGTGAAGGCTGACAAGCTTCAATTTGAATCGAAGGAGCATTTGGAGAAGTTCTTTCCTGCTATTCCTGATATGGTGGTGGTCTGTTTAATAACAATTCATCTAGTAATTCATCATCAATTTCATTTGGGTTTGGTTCTGTACATTCCACGTTTTTCTTTTTCTCCTTACATTTCCCTCCAGCCTGATCTTCAACAACAACAGCCGGATATAAGCCTTCTCCTCCTGCAATCACATCTCTCCTCCATCTTTTCATCTGAGCATCCCATTTCGCTTCTGAGTATCTACTCACAGTATTTCTATACTTATTTGCAGATCTATCTCTCTCTCTCTTATACGCTTCATGTTGCCACTCCTCAAGCACTTCATACTGCATAGGTCTAGGATATGGTCTCAATTGATTCATCTGATATCTCAAATTTTCGAAATCCCTCAGATTAAAAGTACCATGCTCTGGGAAAGCCATATTTCCATCTCCTTCAGTATATTTCACCCAGTTCTCCAACCATGTAGATGTATGATATCCTCATTCTATTGACATAAAAGAAGCAGGCGTATCAGCAGGTGGCACAGGAATTCCCTCTCTAATAGGTATAGGCTCATCCTTTCTAAACAAAGTCCTCATCATTCTCAACAACTTCATTGTAATTTTTTTTTTCCGCTACACTAAATTCAACCATAAAACCAGGAAAACTCTTCCGTAACTCCACTCACGCTATTCGTTCACGCTGCCCAATACCAACGCGACTCACACCAACCAACCAATAATATCACAACACTTATTGATGACTTTTTCGCAACTGACCAATGCCAGCGCGTCTCTCTGTGACGTCAGTATAACTCCTACTACTAACCCTCCCTTTACAAAATATTTCGGCAATTGATTACAAATCTTTTTCAAAGAAAGAATAGAATTAGAAACATTATAAAACAATCCTGCTTTGTCTGCCCCACTAAAAAGAGATAGATTCAATCAAACAAAGAAATCCTTTCGCTACTAGAGGAATATCGACCAGCATTTATCCACTCTCAATCAAGTGGAAGATTCTTGGGACTTCTTCAGCTGCGCTTTCTAAAGGTACCCAAATACATCTCCACTATTACTAACTTTAGAATTCCCTATGCAATTTTAACAACCTTGTTCGTTGCTTAATATCACACCAGCAGACAAAACACTTCTCAGTGTGTACTATCCACGCTATTCCTCTGCCCATTAGGCTAATACATCCCGGGATCTTAGGCAACTCCATACCCGTTTCTTCCTGACAACGTTTAACAATAGCACAATATATTAGTAACCAAAATCACTAATTCCAACCTATTAATTTGCCAAATTAATTAATTAAACCATCAGTGTACTACCAAAACTGATCCAGCGATCAGGGACTAATAATTTTCATTACCTGGACCCAATTCAATACCCTACAAGTCCCTTTCACGCTGGGTGAGTGTAAACTAAACATACCAAATTCTCATTACCATATCATCCTTGCATAATCCTTTGTGGCGATGCAATCTTTATTATGTAATCAGGGTTTGGCAAAATAATATTTGGATCCAGAATAAACTATATAGTCTCTTCATGTAACCAGTCATTAACACTAATAAAGACAAACTCATATATGAATTAAAAATGTTTTATCTATAATAATGTGATTGCTCATCAATTACAACACAGCTCGAATCATAAATCACCATACAAAAAAAAATCAAAGGAAAATGTCATAAATACATCTCAAATACAGCGCTCTGAGTGAGTCGAAAGGCGTAGAGACAAAAGATTAGAAACATAAGTCATTTGCAATACAGTTATGCAAATCCACATTATCATACTAACAAAGGTTCAAGAAATTTGGAAAGCTACCCTCTGGCCATGAGAGTAAGCAAGGCCCCTCAAGAAGAGTTAAGGAGCAAAGTTTTAAAGTCAGGTTTCAGCAGAACAGCAGCCAGCCCATAGAGTTTAGGAAACAGCAACACAGCCCTCTCCTCTCGCAAAGTAGGCAAATCACGCCTCCTAACCCACCCTCCGGGTACCTATAGTCATACTCTAAATTCTCTAAAGTCCAACCCACATTGTATCATAACTCACAATTTCATTTCATTCTATTGGCCAAAACAGGGGTGTTCAATCACACCACTCCTGACATGGCAATTTGCAAAAAGATCCATTGTCCGTTTATTCATTTTATCAACTTCCAGCCAAGGAAATACAATTTCAAGCTTCCATAGTTTGTACGCTTCCTCCATCTCAGTCATGTATCAACATTTGTGCCATGATTGTTTTAATGCGCCGTTCACTGAGGAAGTGTTCCATTCTCTTTATTCAATTTGTTTCCTCCATGCAACCTTGGCGGGCACACAGGGACTCGCAAAGGACAGCTCACAATTTCTTCCCTTCTACATTTTCTAATACGCCATATTAATTTAGAAAGAGGCACTCGGGCCATTTTTCTGCAAGGCAGAAAAATCACATTTCTAAGAAAGACAAATACAAGTGTTATTTATCGTTTATAAAGCCATACTATTAAAACCACCCTATGTGATGCACCTTTTCTCGCTTTATCCATGCGCAATTTAATAAATCACTCTTTTGATTTAGATTAGTGTAAAAATAAAACGAGTAGATTTTTAGTCTATTATTTTCTCCATTAACCACATGCATATGCGGCCTACTACAGCACCTTAGCACGCGCTTTGCGTTTAATTTGTATACCACTCGATTAGCATTTTTGCACAATGGGGGTTCAATCCGAGCAGGTTTTATTTCGCGAAAACCCTGCTCCATCATCCCCTTATATTTCTTCACAAAGTATCAGGACAAAGATTAAAAATATTAAAATAACAGTAGTTTTTCAAAAATGTATGTAGATACATGAGTTTGATCAAAGTTATATGTAGGACATAAATAAAGCTGCAAAACGATCTTTTTTCTTTACAAACTTTCTTATACTGTGAGTTGGAAAGCAGGCGGTGAGAGTCACACAAATGCAGTTGAAAAGTATGACGTCTAGTTTCCGGAAGTGGAGAAGGCACCAACACTCAAATAGAGGCAGCAGGAGCATTTTCGGTCTGAGGCATGCTGCACATCCTACTTCGTTTTTTTTTTTTCCTATTTGTTTGGTACAATTTGATAGTTTTCTCTTCTAGCATGCTTTGAAGGGTTACAACAGGGAAATGCCACTTTGATTTCCTGCGCCCCACAAAACATATTATCTTTGATGTCAATCTTATCATTTTAAGGATGACTTTTGGGTTTGAGAGCAAGGATATGATTGACCCTACTGAAAACATACTTTCTCTGCTTTCATTTAGGAAACTGGATAAAGGGATATTGGTATGGCACCCAACTGTGGAACATAGACAATTGCAGGCCATGGTACGACACAGAAGTCACGCATCAAGGTAATATGTGTAAAATGACCTCTCAAAGTATAATTTTGAAAATTAAATATATGTTATAATACTTTATGAGGAGTCCTAAGACCACAAAGGTAATCATAGAATTAAAAGGATTAATAAAAGCACAATAGACAATTGAAGCCACATAACGGAGCAAATAGTGCTATAGTGTCTTTAACAGGATGGCATTGATCCTATTTTTAAAACTGCATTACACTAACTAACAATATCAATTCTGTTTATTTCTACATGTGGGTATCAAATAATATTAGTAGATACTCTTGCCAGTTTAGAAGGGGTGTAAGAAGCATGTTCTACTTCATGTTGGGCATGATGGTTTGTTTTAGACAGAATTGCGTCAACACCTAAGTAAAATAAGAGCACACGATTTAGAAGAACCATTCACGATGACCAGAATAATGTCTAACAATAGTACAAGTCTACCCACTTTTTTAACCGTTTACTGAGCATAGCCATTCCATCCCTTCAATTTATCGTATTGCACACACTCTTATCATTTATGATTTATGTATGCAGGATGTGTGTACAGAAATGATACTTCGAGACACATTACAACATATTCTGTCAACCAAACGAGAAACTGTGTCGCCGTCTTCAACATATTTCCATATCAATCACCCATTCATCTGAGTGTTATTTGGCAAAACAAAATAATGTAAAAGCATGTTTATTGAGCTGACCCTATCAGAAAAAAATGGCATAAATTGATTTACCAGGGATATATAGTGAACACTGAAACATGCCCAAAGTAAATTATTAAATTTGAGCACAGAAAATTGCAGAGTAATTAATAGGACACATTTTCAAAAAGTAGTCCAATCCAGTAGCAAGCAAACAACATCACAATGAAAACATTTGTGAGATTACAATCAAATCACGATGATGTAAACAGGCAACAGTAATGAACACCCACAACTGCTTATCCATTTGAAGATAGAATGACTGCAGTCCCAAACACCAACCCAGAAGGAGATGAACCTTGGAACCCAAGAATTTGGGCACGTCTACACCTTGAAAGAATAGTTGTATGTCTTCAAAATGCAATTACACCTGGATCACACATTCATTTAAGACATTTGGAGGAAGATGCAAGTCAATCGGAGGTTCCATTATAAGAGAACATACAGTGGTGTAATGGTTTGGAATGCCTACAGATATTTTGTATAAATGTGAACACAACCAACAGACTGGGCGCATGGCAAATCCACAGAACCTACTAAGCTCAGAATTATACATGCAATTGATCTTGGCTGTAAAATAAATTGGTTTGGTCAATTTTTGTTTTTTTCTAACGAAAATCCAATCAAAGATGCCCTACTCAAATGTACAGCCATCCATGGTGGCCATCTTTGAATGGAGTTTCGGAGCATGAAAACATCATTCAAAGATGGCTGCTGTGGTTTTGCGTGCATCTGTGGCAGCCATCTTAGTATAAGTTTTCCTAAAACATGATAAAATTAAGTCAAAGATGGCTGTCTTGGATGCACTTATATACTTTGCAGTAGAGGGAGAGTTCTTGCTCCTATCCTGCCCCATTCTCTCCCAGAGGCATTATCCCCCAACAGGTTTAGAAGTAGCTGGGTGAGGAAGCCTCTTCCTCTTTTCTGCTGACACTAGAGAACAAAGACCAGTCCTGTGAGCAATATGCAAAAAGGCAGGAACTGACTTAAATCTCTCCCAGATCTTCATCTGTGTTATTCTCAATCTCGGTCTGCAAACTGAGTATAAGTGTGGGACAGAAACTGCCAGTTAGTAGGTCAAAATTTGCAGGGGGTCCACATCAGTGGTGACTGAGAAAGGCATCTGAGCTCCATGGCTGGAGTGGCTGACAGCCAACTCACCTTTGCCAGGTTCTGAAGTTTGCCAAAAAGAGCTGAAGGAAGGAACCTACTGACTTCTGAGAAAAGGAAAGTCTGCCTACCAAAAGAAGACTGTTTGGAGCGGTGGAAGGAACTGAAGTCGACCTGCATTAGCCCAGGAAAGGACCTCCAGTAGCAGGGTAAAATGTAAGGCCTTCTGACCTTTGAATCATACTGGCAAGTGAGATAACTTGTTCCTTGAAACTGTGCCTTTGCGTTAACACTTGGCTCTCCCTCCTGGCCAGAAGGCGACTGCAATAATGACCGCAAAGGACAGACATCAAAGGAAGTGCCTGTGATGGCTTGTCACTGAAGAAAATTGCAGCCACTTAGAAGTTTTATGTCAATCTCTGACCACAGTAACCATTAAGACTTGGAGTGCCCTCTTCATTTGTTTGGGTAGTGGGTTGGATCTTTGGGCCCAGCAAAGAGGATCCCCATGAGACCGATGTAAGCAAGTTCACCCACCCCTACCTATGTGCTCCCAAAAGCCAAACCTGCACAGCCACTGAGCAAACAATCTTGTACTTACTGAGGAAGGCGGAAGACGAAACGTTGTAGTGGAAATATATTTTTGTTCTTTAGTGAGCCCATCTGTTTGAGTCAGTTCTATTTTTATATTTCTTACATTCATATATTTTCCAGTGATTTCAAAGCCTATATTTCTCATAAAAGAGATCCTAACTGTGAATTATTTCCCATAAGTCACAGTGCTGATTTCATTTGCAGGCATTTAGCTTCCCTAAACAACAAAAAATGTTAAAGGAATGATTACGGCACTATTTCTTTTTTCTTTAAGTGCTTATAAAAAAAAGGCTTTCACATTGACAGTTCTGTTCTCAGACCATCAATGAGCTCACCTGAAAATCTCGATTTTGCAGGCCCATTCTTCAGCAAAAAAGTTACACTGCACTGTCCCACACTTCACATTATTTGCTTTCTTTACATATGTCTTTTTAACCTAATTTGTAGTATTAATGCACTTCAAAATTAATACACATTCTAGAATTAATTTTCAATCTCGTTACAATGGGCTTTCCATTTAAAGTTTACTTTATAATAATGCACAATGTAGCATAAAACACATTTTAAATATTAGCAGAATATCCTCAACAAAAACACACATTTCGCAAAATGTTGACAGACATATCTCGAGTCTCATGCAAACAACGAATACTCAAGTGCTCCAAATCTTTCTAAAGAATACTGAAATAAATGAGTAAATCATGTAATATAAATAGAATACATAATGCCGTAATACATGTATATGTCATCAGAACTTCTCGATGGCAACGTACACTCATATTACAGTTACCTGTTATTATCTCGATCCATATTCTTGCTCCAGAAATCTTCACTATTTTAGTGACTGGCACTAAATTCCTCGTTCATGTACAATTTTTGTCTCTTTTTGATACGTTATCAATAGGTCTTTTTGCATACCATTTAAAGTTACATTTTTCATTTTAAGCTACTCACCAGATCTAAAGTTCCTCGCAAAATATGCCTTCTTAATAGATTGATCTCTGAGCATGCAATACGCTGTTTCAGGATTAAAGCACAAGTAAAGTGTCAGGAAGTAACAACTTCTTAATAAGTACTTTTAGGCAATCTCAAATGTAATTCTCAACTATGCTGGAACACTTGCTACACTGAACATAGATGAATTCCTCGTGCTCTCGTCTCCATTTCTTTAATAAAAAGAATTAGATGTCAACACTAATTGGACAAATATGTATTCTGTAGTTTTGAATTCAGATAACTTTATCAAATGCTCAGGACTTACATTCTGAATATAAATGAATTTACCACATGATTCTGCCAAAAGCCAGAAAAGCAATAAAGGAACATTGGCATTTTGTTTCCCGCCACGCGGTGTGCATTTCTTTAGGTTATGATACCTGTTTTATTGGTGTGAATTGTTTTGTTTATCAACAAACGCATTTGTAACAGGCTTGGGCAGTGATGATCAAATTAGCTAATTGACTATAAGGCCATACTGTTCTAAGTTAAAGTAGGCTTTACTACCCCTCCGCCCCCCTTTCTGTTTCCAGTGTGGCATTTAATGACACATAGATAATACACTTCCTACGGGGAATATCTGCCTAATTATCGCTCATTACAGCTCATTAAAGCTCATTACAGCTCTGTGAGTTGGGAAATCCATGTAATAGCATGCTAATTGCAAGATTATTTTTTCCATCTGTGAGTCTCTGAAAAGGCTCGTGCTCTCATAATTAAGGCACCTGCATTGCACTGCTATGCGTCAGACTCGTGTCTGTGCATCACTATCGGCGAGGTGCCTTAGTAAGAGTGATACAAGGGGCAAAGCGGGCTGATGAGGCAGGTTCAGACTGAGCGAAAAAAGGCCCCGGCATGAAAAGAAAAGTGGCCTGCATCCACTAACTGGGTAGTAAAAAAAAGTGCCCCACATTTGTAAATCAAGCAGCTCTGGACTTTTTAAGACATGCTGTCTGGGTGATCTCTGAGGTTTGAGGACTGCAGGAATTTGTGTTTGCTGCGGGCAGTGTGAGTGGGAATATTAGAGTAATATGTGAGTCACAGTGTTCCTTCCCTATTAAAAAGATAAAAACATTGTCACATCTCTGCTCTTCTACCACAAAGGGTCATTGTATCCATCCACACTGCATCCAATGAGAAAACAGCTCCCAGCCTGCACAGTGCAGCTTACTACTGCCACCTCGTCTTTATTTAAAGATGTTTACAACAAAAGCCCACACACAGCCACAAAACCGGCCCACCACACCATAAAACTGGCCTGCTCACAGCCCGGGCCTGTGCTTTAGCATTGGTGTCACCCAGTTCGACTATGTTTGTTGGTGCCCCACAATGACTTCCTTCTCCATGAATTCCCTCACTACCACCCTTTATCAGTGACCCTCAAGTCTCATAACCACTCTCTCTCATATGCTCATCTTTTGTTTTATAGTGCTACTCCTACCAGTGTAGGATGTCATCACTTTACATCACACACACGTTACACAGAGACAATGAATCACATGTGTGCAAATCAGTGTATAGGACATGCTACATAAGACAGAGGGCTGCAAGGTATAGGAGTTCATCCATACTGTTAGGCAGTATAGATTAGGAGTGCGTGATCTGAAGAAGCACAAACTCAGGGTTTAAAACTACCACTATGGTTGGGGGTTGTCTTTAATAATATTTGATTTCTACCCAAATGAACCTTTTTAGCAACATTAGGATTAAAGACTGGGGCAAAAATCATAACACTCTAACCTATACCTTTCAGTTTCCACGCAGCTCTTTGATGACAGTTATAAATACTCACTGTGCTATATTAGGATTTTAATTTATAGCTTGTAAGTAACAAAAGGATCTCTCCGACAAAAGCAGTAACCCACTGAACTATATACATTTTATGCACTTCTGTGATCGGCCTGGTACACGTGCTTTGCAGCAGGCATATTAACCCTCTGCGCTACTTTATGATGAGTCAAAACCTCCTGTAGAATAAACTCGATCCCTCTGCACCAGGTCCATTAATCACCATAGTTATCTTGACATTTTTAGCATTGCCTGAAATTTTCTGGAGGCAAGGAAAGCTGCAACAGGTCTTTTTAAATCCATTAAATATTTGACAACACAGCGCCCCCAGAAGTCAGCGCGCAGTGCGGTGGCACGGATCGCACCGCCCTAGATCCTGCCCTGCTCACAGCCACAAAACTAGCCAATACACTGCTCAGTTAGACTGGCCCATCTGCCCCGGCCAGATTGTCCTGTAGGCCAGTCAATGCCTGAACACATTCAGCACAAACAGTTAATACTCCATAGCAGACTCCCAGCCTGATTATCTTCATGTTTTTGATTTAATGCCATTAACTAAATACCAGTGCAAGGGGACATTTGTAAAATGAAGCAAATCTGACATCCAGCCATTATCCTAAGATTTTTTCTATGTTCCCTTTTTGTGTGCATTTTTCAGAAAGTTCTGCATTTTGCTATCGAAATATTTCTAAATCTGTGCAAGGCAAGGTACTAAACTGATTTTGGCATTGAGCCTTTGATACCTCCAGTCATTTGCAGAGTTCCTTTGTCAAATAAAGTTACCAGATGACTCTATGTCATCAATGACTCCAGGTTCCACTTCAAGGTTTTGCTTTTACCAATCTTTGATTTTAGGTGTGTAGTGTCAAACGGTTTATTTGAAACTAACCAAGACTTCGACTCCAGAATGCACAATGTCTTTAAATGAAAGCTCAGACTTGGTAAATGGCACCCTCATGGCATGGAAATTTTTGGTAACCATATCACCCGTACAATATGTTTATTACACATCATAATCTTTTTAGACATGGCAGTGGGCAACCCGGCATGGCTGGATAGTGAACACAGGTATCACCCTGATATGATTTTGTAGAAAGGGCCTTTAAGAACACAGTAGAAATTTGCTCAATGTGGCAGCCTCCAGTCTCTAAATATCCCTCTGTTAGAAAGGCTATTGACATAACATGGAAGCAATAATTTTAATTTTTGTGTCAACATCTAGGTCCCATATTAGGTGTCATATGACAAGGAAGATAGATTTCAATGTGCATGTAAAACTGCCATTACATAATACATAACAATATTAATATGTTTATTCGGTGCTTCATACTGTGGAGGATTTGATTTTTGTGCATATTTAACAATGTTCAGAATGCAGTTTCACACTCGATTACACATGTACACACTGATCTAGTACTACCGCTTTTGAAACGATTTTCGTATGTTGTGTGGAAGCGGGTTTTCCTGACTCTAGTTACTTAGGCCTCAATTTGCGACTAGCAGCCATCTTTTTCAAAATGGATGACACCCTTGTCACTCGTGTCTTCCCCCTGCACATTTCACTGTTTATTATTTCTGTAGTACAGGTTTAAGGCGTATCATGTCAGTTTATTTCCATTGTCATTGTTCATGACGTTTTCGATTATCTTTTCCCTGCTCAGTCATAAAAACCATAATTAGCTTTCAAAGTCCTTCTGTTAGTTCACTATACCCTATCCATTCATAATAGTTCACTGTTGTTCATGTGTCTAGTTTGTTCTACCATATCGATATGGTGTTAGCATAGATTGTGCAGAATAATTATTCATACAGTGGGATAGTGCTTAGGTGCTAAGACAATATGACACTTAAGACCTGATTATGAGTTGAGGCGTTGTTCATCACTCCTGATAAATAACGATATCACGGGCACTTTATTTATCAGATAAATATCACCAATTACAAGTTTATGGGGAATAACTTACGGATTCAAGTGTTTAATGCACCAAAAGCCACATGATACAGTACATACTGTATGATTTCCCCTCTTAAATTTCAGCAGATTTGACCTGCAAAAATGTAATGAAGGTTGAGTTATTTAACGCATCCGATAAATATCGGATGCGTTAAATACCCTCAAACTCGTTATTCCAACACACGCGTAAACAAGGGTTAACTCATGGGTTGGAACATTATGAGCAACTCATAATCAAGCCCTTAATAGAACTGTGTTCTGATTTGCTAATGAAATGATACATTTGCTAACACCAAAGTCGTACTGCAGTTCTACTAATTTCATATGCAAAAATAAGTACCCTCGAATTTGGGGGGGATCCAGAGATCTTTTCTATGCTACTATGTATGCTGTCCATTTCGCTCATGATTTTACTGCTCACTTGGGGCTGAGAATATATTATTGATTCTGTACTTATATGTACTGCCTATTTACTGAAGAGCCTTCATGTCATTAACTCTGTCCCATATTTTCTATGAATCTTTGTGGTAAATCTTTTAAATATTTCGCTGATCTAATATAGTTATTGAGTGGGCCCGTTTATTTTAATTAACTGTTTCCTGATGTTTTGATTTGTTGGGAGGAGCTTTATCTCGGGGACACTTGCCTCATGAAATTGAGGTTTAATACTCTCTGATTGATCGAATTGTGGGTGTTCTGTTCAGGTAAATTTTGGGGTGTCAAAATTACAGAGCCCCCTGTGCCCACAATACCACTGCTCTGACATCTCTAAGCACTGTAAAATGAGAGTTGTTACCATTAATCAAATTAATAGTGTAATGAATATTTGTGAGTGGACATGTATTTAATATATTTTCTTTTTATAGCAGCAAATATGATTATGTAGGAACATTGTATAAATCATATTCATGTACATCAGATTTTATTATCACTGTGTCTCTCTCCGGGACCTGATTAAATGAACTTTGTACATTTGCAAAAAAGGAGCAAATGCTATTAAGCACAGTTCAAGGCTTGCATAATAAGGAATGGAGCAAACAAAGGACCTGATTTACAGTTTGGTGGACAGGTTACTCCATCAGAAAGTGACGGATATTCCATCCACCTTATTACCAGTACCATAGGAGATAAGGTGCATGCAGTAAGACAGACAGGAGATCCATCATGATTGTGGTGGAGTAACCTGTCCACTAACCTCTAACTCAGGTCCAGAATTTCCTTCAGTCTATAGTTCATAAATAGTTTTGCACCACAGCAGAAACATGGGACAACCGCCAATTACTTATTTTTGCTCTGTTCAGGTAATCAGGTATAGAACAATTCCCCTTTTAAATTGTGATAATAAGCCTGAATAAATTTGGCAGAGAGGGTACTCTGTCACAACTGCAATGGACTACTCTCTCTGCCAAACTCTCAGCCTGCTCACCCAATTTTGAATCAGGCAGACTGCCAGGTTTACGTCTACAGAGTACTCCTTCAGTATAAACCTCCCTCCAATGGACTTATGGGGTATGGGCCATCAGAGGAAGCACATAACACCGTCCACCCTTTATAGGATGAACAGAGTTACGTGTTTTTTTCTGTCCTGTGAAAAACAATAACGACCCCCACACATGGGAGAAAACTCATACACTGTGGGGGGCATTCGTTTTTCATTTATCTAGAATAAGTTTGCGCTTTTCAAGTTTGTTTCTGATAAATAAAATACTTTGGAAAAGTTTGACTGCTGTCCGTCATGTTTGATGGAGACGCTAGTCAAACTTTTCCAACTTTTCCAGGAACCACTATGATAGCAGTCCCTGCCAATGTATAGAGATGTTGACGGGGTTGGCAGACATCCCTCAATTTGGTGGGTGGAGTAAAGTCCTCAGCCACTGAGGCTGTCTTTACTCTATTCACCATACCCTATATTATGCCCTAAAACTTAGAGAAAAACAAGTTCCTCTGGTTCTTATGAATTCAAAATCTTTTTCTACTACCTTTTACTATACAAGCAGCAAAAAACAGTGCAAATGGTTTGGGAAATTTGTGAACAGTGAACATTTTGTGCAATATTTCATATTTCTGAATTTCATTTTTCAAGGGTAGAGTTTGTAATTTTTGAGGAGAGAGATTGAACACTGACAAGGTATACAATGTCGCCTTATCTGAGATAGACTGTGTGCTACGGACAAACGTCATATGCAACATTGATATTTTTGTTATTCCACAAACATTAACTGATGTTCACAATTTTGATTAGGACACTAGTGGATTCTGGGGTAGCCTATAATGAGAGTTCATAGCTTTCAGAGTTGTATTGCCCTTCCTTTTCTGCTTGTGTGGTGGGGCTACAGCTACAATGTGATTTTCATGAAAAAATACTCATACCTTCTTCGTCACACCAAATCTCCCTCTTAGTGTTCATCCTCATGTTCTTACACTGTATCATAATTGTCTCTCAAGAGTGTTAATTTATACTACTATAACTTACTCAAATTCTTGCAACTGGTGTCCTCATTACAAGTTATTGGCTAAATTCCGATCCCGGTGTGTACATGTGTTTGCAGAGGGATGAAAATGGCAAGTTGAGTGATAATTATCACACTTTCACAGTTTTCTCCTGATATATTCTGGCAGATCATATGAGACAAAATTTATAAGGTAAAAAAGGGCCAGAAAAAAGGCAAACCATGCAGAAAGTGGTGTGGTATAAAGCGATTCCATATGTTAGGCCTCATTTACATATTGAACTCTCAGAATAGGAGGTATTTACCACATGTGGTAACACTCAGAATAAGAGGTATTTATCACATGTGGTAAGTACCTTAGCCTGTGGTAATGGTTTTTATCATGTATGGTAAATGTAAGAAAGTAGGACCTGCTTCTTATGGTTACTCCTACTTTTTGCTTGATGTTACACTGTTTTTGACTAGTCTGACTGGGATCCTGCTAATCAGGACCCCAGTCTATTTGCTTTCTCCTTAAAATGTCATGCATGTACTTAGGTACACTCCAGATTGGATACTGGGGTACCCTTATCAGTTCCTAGTATATGGTACACATGTACCCAGGGCATAGGTACCCCAGAGGCCTCCCATGGAATGAAGCATGTATTATGCCACCCACGAGAGGCCATGCAAAATGGAACTACAGGCCTGCCATTGCAGCCTGTGTAAGATGGTGCACTTACGTTAGATATAGGTTTACTATATCTATAGTTCACTACACTTAAAACCTATAAGTCACCCCTCTAGCAGGCCTTAACAATCCTGAAGGCAGGGTGCTGGGTTTTATGTGAGAGGGTGCCCCTGCATGAGCAGAGCCCCTCTGCAGCCTTTGAGACCATTCTCCCAGGTTGTCGGTGACGCAGCCAGACATATAGGTAGAGGTGAATTATATGCTCGCGTAAAATGCTATCTCGAAAATGGCTGCAACAAACCATGTCGTGTTTGGTATCAAACCCCTTGGAATCATACCTCCACACCGGTTGATTCCACCCTTCAGAAGCGAGCTTCGTGGGGTCCCTGGTCTCCCCGGTACCAGCCTTCTCGACCCTGACAGCACAAAATGGTTGCTGCCGACCTGAGACACATTTCTGCCCTCCTGCTGCTGAGCCCAGCTCAAGCAGAGGAAGACAGCACAAAAGGCATCCTGTCACTGGGAGGTGTGACCACCTCCCAGACAGGATTTAGTGTATTGGGGCTGGGTGGGTGCACTTCCAAAGTGCCTGAAAGTCTGCATCTGGGGCACACTTGATGTCCCTGTGCATAGTCCAGTTCAAACCAGTCCTGGGAGCCGTTGGCTCCTGCTCTGGCGCGAAACTGGACAAAGGACAGTGGAGTATCCTACCCCACTGTCCTGACCCTCCCCTGGGAGGGTCCCCTGAATATGTCCAACCCTCTTCCGTGGGTACAAAGGGGATCACCTGGCTGTAGGACCCTAGATTCGACATAAACAAGATTCTGATCAGAAACCACTGACCTTCGACTGTCTGGACACTCTGGACTTCGCTGGACTTCAACTGGTCCCGACTTCGTCTCCTTCTCTGTCCAAAGTATCGTCTGTGCCCGTGCACCATACATGTTCTGTGCAGGACCTGTGGAGCATGAAGGACAACTGAAATTATCTCCCTTGGGGTGGAGTCACTCCCCTGCATTCGCAGGCACCATAATGCAATTGACCAGTCTGCTGATCCTGAGCTCCTGCAGACTCTGAAGACTTCAGCAACACAGAAGGTGGGTTCCTACATTTGTAGAGGTTGAGCGGCCTTCTCACTAAGTTTGAGGCCAGTATCCCTCGTGGGGAGAGCATAACTTGAACCCCTGTGCACCGCGTACTTTTGCAAGTGCATATGCTTGATGGCATTCCCCAACTAAGTGCATTGGGCTATTGATAGCCCCAACGTCTGTGCACATTTCTTACAAAGGACTTTGGCCACTTCACACTCGGTGCCCTGCAAGGTGTTACTTTGTGAAACTGCTAGAGGTCCCCTTGCGACTCCTGTGCCTTCAACCTGTGAGTCCACTTGAGAGACAACACTGCTTTTCTTGTGCTCCCCTGGTTGCTCCAGGCCTGCCCTGACTCCCCTTGCTGTGGCGAGTCCCCTGGTTCTTGCTGGGCCAGACCGCAACCTTATTTGACCTTCCTCGTGGGTTGCCGCTGCCAAGGCTTGTTGATGGTTCCTCCGGACACCGACCCCTCAGCACTCGACATCCTTTCTGGGACAGCTTGTATCCTGATCCTAGTTGTCCTGGACATCTCCTGGTCCCTGCAGCTGTAGAGTGAAGGTCTCCATCTTCACACCTGAAGCACCTGACATCGGTGGGCATTCGTCTACCGAGCCCCTGGTCACTCCTGAGTGTCCCAGCCTCTGTCCCCTCTGCTTTCAGGTTCCTTCCATCAAGAATCCACCTGTGGGTTCCACTGGACACTTTTCTTCTTTCCAGCAGTGGCATTTCTTTGAAGACTCCCATTGAGAACGACGGTGGTTTCCGACATCATTTCGAGCCTATGCACCCGGCTTCCCTGGGATATGTAACTCCAGTACTTCTGTATCCACGGGTGGGGTGGCTCTCCAACCTTCTATGTTCTAAAGGGTTTCCTCGTAATCCACTGGGAAGGGTCCTTAAACTTTAAAACTACAACCACGACTCTCCCATTGAATTGTACGTAGCATGCGGTCGTGTTCTCACACTGCACCCGTCCTCCGTGGGGTCCCCCCTTACTCACCTTGGGTGGTTCCTTGGGGTCCCAGTGTTCTACATCCTCTAGACACTGTCTTGACTCGAGTCGTGGTTCTTATACCACTATTTTAGTATATAGTTTGGTCTCCCCCTGGAGCCCACTGTGAATTAGTGCTACTTACGATTGTTTATGTGCTACAGTATTGTGTGCTTTGTGTTTATCTGCATGTAGCAGATGCTGTGAGGTATTTAAGGTGTGTTATAATAATAAATACATATTTTTATAACTACTGTGTGGTTCTACTTTCATTTAACCAATACAATAAGATTGCAATCTGGTAAAACAAGCTGCTTAACATTCCTTCAAGACTAAGCCTGAAGGCTGCTTTCCACAGCTACCACTTGGATAGCTTTCTAAGGTTATCTTTGACCTCCTAAATCACCATAAGGGTTGTTTGGACTGGTGCAAGGTGCCCACTTTAATTAGTGGACAGCATATACCAGGCCAACTTCTCACAGTAAATACCCCACCATATACTGAAAAAAGTGTAATGAAAGCCTCAATATGTTTCCTTTATACCTTGTAGTAGATGACGAGGTAGATTTTTTTTTTTTTATATTTGTCTTTTAGCAAGTGGGGAGATTGTGTTTTGTCACTTTTGTGTACAATATCCTTTTTATAATGTATAAAATGCACGCTTATAATGTTCAGCCCTCAAAGTTTTTTCTCTCACTTACTATTGTTTTCTCTAATCCCACCCAATCCCCTCTCGTATTTTCACCAACCCATCTATTTGCACAGGAAGTGACATCACTGGTTTTGAACAAAAACTGTCTTTAAAAGAGGAAGCCAAGCAGTAAGAGCAATTTCCATCTTCCAACTGCATAGGAAGTGACCTCACTGGATTTCCCATCATCCATCTGCACAGGAATTTACATCACTGGATTTCCCATCATCCATCTGCACAGGAATTGACATCACCGATTTCCTGCCAAACCCGTCTTTAAAAGAAGAACCCGTCTTTAAAAGAAGAAGCCAAGCAAGAGGAGTCATTTCCAACCTCCCTCTGTACAAGAAGTGACATCAATTAATTTCCCATCATCCATCTACACAGGAAGTGGCATCACTGGGTTTTCCATAATCCATCTGCACAGGAAGTGACATCAGTCTTCTCCCCTCTCAGGACCTACTTAATGGTTGCCACAGCATAGACGCAGAGTGGACTCATGCAGTGTACTCACCTCTGGTCGGTCTAAGGCACGCCAAAGCAAGCTTGTCTGCGTCTCTCTGTGCCTGGACCGTGCTCAGCAGGAGGAAACCTGGTCCTCCACCCTCCAGTCACTACCAGGCTGTGACCCTCTGTGCCCTCAACCCCGGTCACTCCTCCACATGCTGCTGCCATTCCACACCACACAATAACAAGGGAGCATTCTCTTGTGCTTTCTGCAAGTTTACATGCACTTACACACACCCAACACTCACTGCACCGACAGCACGCAACACCCACTCTCTCACACAGTCCAAGTAGGGACCCTTCTTCCTAGTCAGGGTAAGGGGATAACCCATGCTCACCCCCTTGGTAGCTTGGTATGAGCAGACAGGCGTATCTCAGAGGCAGTGTGTAAAGCATTTGTGCACACATACAGTAATACAATGAAAACACTACAAATGGACACCACACCAGTTTAGAAAAATAAGTAATCTTTATCTAAACCAAACAAGACCAAAACAGCAAAAATCCACAATACAGTATTCAAAATGTGATTTTTAAAAGGTAAAAATAGTTCTGTCCATAGAAAATGATGGATGTGACACTTTCAATACAAAGTACCTTGGATACGTCAAAACCACAAGCAAAAAGGGTTGCAGGGAAGGTGATGCGTCGGTTCCTTACACACAGGGAGGGTGATGCGTCGGTTTCTTACTGCGTGGGGAGGTGATGTGTCGGTTTCTTACTGCGTCCCCCAGCAATGTGACAGACATGGCACCTCGATGCAATGTGTGATGATCCAGGACGATGTGATGCTTGAAGATAAGGGATGTGCTGCGATGATTCCAGCCGCGTCCCCTCAATGCATCGGTTCTTACACAGCAGGGCCTGCGTCAGAGTCGGTGCGGTGATCTTGGATGTCAGAGATCGATGCACAACTGGGGGTAGGCACTGTGTTGGTTCTTCGGCTGCGGCGATGCGTCTGAAATTCTTCTCGAACCGCTGCGATGCATCGGAACCAGGCGATGCATCAATTTCTACAGTTCTTCAGTCTTTTGCAGTTCCCAGCCCCAGAAACAACCTCCAGAGGCCCAGAACACTGGCAAGTACCTCTTAGCAGGTCAGAACTCCCAGCAAAGAGTTCTAAAACCAACAAAAGCAGGTCAGAAACAGGAGGCCAAAAGGCAAAAAGTCTGGGGATAAACCAGCTGAAAAAGCTAGGTCAAACAGAAACCTGGCTGAAACCTGCATCAGCACCTGAAATAGCCACAGCCATCCCCCCAGCTACAAGATTGCCAAGAATGTCAAACTTCAGAAGCACAGAGACGAAAAAGCCATCAGCCACAAGAACCCCATCTACTGAACCACATCCTCCAACATGGAACTCCTGTCGTTCAGGCTGCATATTACAGTCAACTTCACCCTAAGTGACACTCTCATCTAAAGACCACCAGGACCGTCCACCAACTTTACTGACACCATCACGGACTTCGTCGCACCACTCGCCTTCGATGTCAGCAATTATATCCCATTTAGAGACCTGAACTTCCACCTAGAAGACCATGCCAACCCCAATTCAAGAGCACTCATTGAGGACCTTGGAAGCCTGGGTCTCACCCAATGAGTAAACTACCCATGTCACCGAATACTTCCAGGACCCTATTTTCACCCACTTCAGCAACACCCAAGACAATGAGCCTACATCAGTCCTCTGGACAGACCACACCCTTGTCAGGTTCAGCATCCCTGTCCCAATCTAACACACATTCACCACCACCACACTAGCTAGCTGAAAGTGGAACAGCATCACTGACTGGAACACCGCTTTCAACATCCACTGCTTGAACACAGCAACAGCCTCCCAAAAGCCATTAATAATTTCAACTATTCAATCACCTCCTACGCTAACTCCCTGGACCCTCTCAAACACAGCAATCCAATAAGATTCAGACCCCAGGGTAGTTGGTACAAGGAGGAACTCAGACTGATGAAACTCCACTGCAAACAACTGAAGCATAAATGGAGAATGAGCCAAAACAATGCAGACAGGATCATGTTCAAATCTGCCCTAAGACGCTACCACCAAATGATCTGGATCACCAAATGTTCTGCTCTGGTGGCCAACACCAACAGAAGCAAATGAATTCTCACCATAGTGAAAGATTTCACCTCACCATTGAGCACCTCTAACTCGGTCACCCCCTTCCAGGACCTCCGCAACAATCTCTCTCAATTCTTCAGCAACAATATAATCACCATTTACAGCAACTTCAGCCTGTGACTAGACTTGACAGACCTCACCAAATGCCTCCTCATCTTATCCAGTGAACTTATGCTATCCACGTGGCCCATCGTCTTCCCTGAAGAAACCGCCGCCTCCATGAAGTCCATCCACTCAGGGGTCCCATTGGACCCCTTCCCCCACCACGCCTTCTCCAGAAAGACTACAACCCATCAGCACCCTGCTCACACCCATTCTGAATTCCTCCACCTCTTCTTTGACCTTTCCAGATGCTTGGAAGCACACAACTGGCCTCCCATTGCTGAAGAAAATCTCTGCGGACCCTTCAACGCTCACCAACTACAGTCTGACATCCCTGCTTCCATTCCCGGCCAAGGTCTCACCGAAGACCTTAAGGACCACTCAACATCACTCAGTTTGCTTTCAGACCCAAACACATCATGGAACCTGCCCACATAGCTGCCATGGCTGACATCTGCATTACTCTGCATAGAGTAGACATCGCAGCCCTCATCTTCCTGGACCTCTCCATAGCATTTGACACAGTTTCCCACCCATCCTCACCCAACACCCACACCCACTTTATTCACCTTGCGATAAAGAGTAATCTCACTGAATACAAGAAGTAGTATATCAAGCACGCTGTGTTGCATCTACATGTTTTCCAATAGTTTGTGCTGTATAATTATCAAACATGCTTGAGATATTTCTTGCTCAGTAGTTTGCACAGAGGTTTGCCCTATCCATGAACAGGTCAAGATAATTTATGAATGTTGGAGAAAACAAGATAAAGATTCATAAAAAAAATATTGGTTTAAAATATGTTGTGTTATACAGATTTGTAGAGAGCAGTATCACCCAGGGGGTGTTCTGGCGCTGAACAGGTGTAAGTCTAGGCACACTTAGGGGCAGATTTACAAGCCCCTTGCGCCACTTTTGCGTCACTTTTCCCATGTTAAAAATGACGCAAAAGTGGTGCAAGGGCCTTGTAAATAAGCCCCTTAGGGCCTAGTGGACTACTCGAAAAGCCAAGTCTTCAGCTTCTTGTGGAATTCAAGAAGTGAGGAGGAGGCTAATGTGTCACGGCAGGTCGTCCATGCTTTAGGAGTGATGTAAGAGAAGGCTTGAAGGCCAGAGCTGGCCTTCTGTATGCATGGGATTCATGTAAGTAATACCCTCCCCTGTCGAGTACCTCAGGGATTCTCCCTTAGTCCAATGTCATTTAATTTGTATGTCATTCCTCTGGCTAAATTAATCAAAAGGGACGGCTTTGGGCTGGTGTCCTATGTAGACGACACACAGATAATTGTGTCAATTAATAGTCCATCTAACTCAACGGCAGTCAGAGTCCATGACTGCATGTGTCATATAGGCAATTGGATGCTAGACAACTGTCTTAAACTTAATTCATCCAAGACCGAAGTTCTTATTTTCAGGAACAGCTCTTCAATCTGGGCAGACAGTTGGTGGCCCTTCTAACTGGGCCCCATGCCAACCTCCTCAAATAAAGTAAAAAATCTTGGTGTACTTTTTGATACCAAGCTGTCATTTGAAGCTCAAATCAACTGCACCACCTCTGCTTGCTTCTTTATTCTCAAAGTTCTGAGGAAGGTACTTATTTTTATCCCTTTTGATTTGAGAAAACAGTGGTCAATGCACTAATTGCATCCAGGCTAGAATACTGTAATGCATTATTTACTAGTGCAAATAAACAAAGTATCTGCAAGCTCCAGACGCACAAAACGCAGCAGCTCAATTTCAAGACTTGATTCCGCCTCCAAGGCCCTGACCCAACTGCACTGGCTGCCAGTTGCTAAGCGTATTCAATTCAAAGCCTTATGCATAGCTTTTAAATCACTACATGGACTAAGTCCGCTGCAAATGTCACACTATTTGAAGCCTTATACCCCAGCTAGATCACTTAGGTCAGTGGAATGCGGGAACCTTGTCACCCCCAGATCGTGTAAAGTCAAATGGGGGGGGCAAAAGCTTCACTTATACCACAACTAGACTTTCCTACTAACAAATCTAAAAAAAGAAACTAATCTGTTAAACTTCAGAAAGGGTCCGAAGACTTGGCTATTTAGAAAGTGAGTCCAAGCTAATCTTTTATAAATTCCATCGTTCTGAGGGTAGCGCCTAGAAACCTCCGATGGTAAGCCATATACCTACCTGTTCCCATTGACTCCTCAGTAAATAGTTGGTCCACCATGGACACGCGAAGGTGTATGCAATTCCCGGCCTAAACATGTCATGTGGCCCCCTGTTCCCAATAAATCGGAATGTATGATCCAAGCACTGTTCCATAATGCCCTCTTTGGGCAGGTCACTGACACTGCACAGGCCCAGATCACCAATTTTAAGATGTGCATAAAAATAAGAATCGGGGATACTGATGCGTGCATTGATTGGTGTAACATAACAGCATCTTCTCATCAATATCCCAGCTATTCATCTCCATGACAACCTCACATTTACCACTTGTTAGGTCCTGTTGTCATATCAAAGAGACTTCTGGATGAATGTGTCATGAAACTTAACCACACCCTCACTGCTAAATATCTGTATTAGACTCTCACACATCACCCACATAAAAAGTAAATGTGATGTCAAAGGGATGTCAAATAATCAGTGTGAGAAGCATACAAAGGTCACAAAGTAAACACTCGCTGCAGAATAGGCTTGCTCTACCAGAGGGATCCCTGAAAGGCTGCGCTCTTTGGCCCCAGTCCACTTTGCAAATGTCTCAAAACCCCTATGTGCCCAGGACCTGTGGCGTGAAGTATAAAAGGGACAACCAATAGCATAACCAAATGCAATGCATATGTGGGGAATGTGTAAGTACAAGTCATGAAAGCAAACACAACAGTAACAGCATTTTTCACACAGATATATAAAGTAGGTGTAAGCTAATCGCACAGAAAAAGGACACATGTTATAACAGTGTAAAAGAGGTATGACTATTCACCACCCTCCATGTGTGGATAAACAAATAACTAACTTGCACACATCAAACACATGTCCACTCTACATCATAGGAAGAACCGCAAGCTAAATGATGTTCATGTTGCCCAAGACAAGCAGAATCACTTACCATATGATATCCTACCTAATGCAATGTCAGTTCCAATTGGAAATCATTCCACATATCCATCCTTGGAACAGTTACCCTTCTCCTGTGTAACTCCAGTACTGGTTCCAATATCAGATTATACAAATCCCTTCAAATGGATCAGCAATCAGGGTGAAACAAACACAACTGTAGTCACACATCACAAAGTAAACAATAACATCAAATAGTTAGAAAATTAATGGCAGGACTAATGTGCTTCAAACCAAACAAATATTTTATTTATCCAAAATAATCAAAAGCCAATGGCCAGTCCATGCCCTCATTTTGTGGCCCAGCACAATGCTGGGCCACAAAACTAGCCCTTCAAGACACTGCCAGGGAACCTCCTCACAAAGGGGCATCAATTGGGCATATGAGGCACCTCGATTATCTTATTTGGGAGGGGGACGTTTGGGTTTGGAAGGGGTGTCCTGGAATTATGAAGGTGGGATTTTGGAAGAGGAAGATGTGGACTGATGTTTAGGAGGTTGGGAGTTAGAAGGGGTGGAGCGACGTTTGGAAGGGGGATGCTGGGAAGTGGAAGGGGCGGATGGGTCAGGAATAGGGGTGGATTTAGAGGTGAAAACGGTGGTCTTGGCTGTGGCAGGAGGAGGAAGCTACTTTGAAGGGGTGGTAGGAGGTTTGGTAGTAGTGATGGCAAGGGAAAAAGAAGGAAGGGACTTCTGTATGGAACATGGGAGGGGGTGTGGGAAGGAGTGGGGACTTGGAGGGAGAGGAAGTGACTTTGAGTGATGTGCTTGGGTTTGTTTCAGGTGCATGTGTGTCAGGTGTATGTGCTGCAATTATGGGTGTGTCTTGTTTATCCTGTGTATGTTGGGTGCTTGATTGTTTGCATCTGAGTTTTTTTGGTAGTGTAGAGTTCGGTTGGTGTATTTATGAATGTTATTGTAGTAGAAGTGCTGGATTTGGGTATCATGAGTGGTGATGTTGTGCTGACTGTGGGTGTGTCTATGGATGTGCTGGTGGGTGTGCATGTTGGTATGTGTGTGTCTGTGGTGGGTGGGGGTGCAATGGTGGGTGTGTGCTGTGTGCATGTGTGTGTGATGTCCCGTGACCTGTGTGGGGATGTGATGGGTGATTGGTGGGAGTAAGTGGGTGTTGTGTTATCAGTGGTGTTTGCAATGGTGCTGGTGGTGGCTGTGAGTGTGGTGGTGGGTGCAGTGTCTGTATGCTTGGATGCGTGTTTGCCTTTTTTCTGTTTGAGCTTGTGTGTGGATGTGCTACTTGGGTCTGTATGGGTGGGTGCATGCAAATGTGTGTGTGTGCTTTGGACAGGTTTGGTAATTGAGTATTGGGATGGATAAGAGGCAGGGGGATGCACTCATGTTTGGGGGATGGGAGGCTGCCATCAGTGAGAAGGCCAGAGCCTGAAAAGATCTCTGTATGGCAGACATGGAGGTGTGTATACCTTCCAGATAGGCCACCATCTGCTGCAGATGGCTGCCTTGCACCTGGATGGCAATGAGCAGTACAGTCTAACCCACAGAGCTGTTCCTCAGGAGGTCAATAGCCTGCTCACTGAGCACAGCGGGGGTGGGGGCTGAGGTTCCTGGAGTGAAGGAGATGGGGCCCCTCTTAGGGAACCGGGCAGCTGGGTGGGGAGCAACTGGGAGGGCAGAGCTGGAATGTGGAGTGGCGTACAGGGAAGATGGTGGTAGATATCCTGTAGGGTCCTCCACCACTCTGGAGTGTCCACTGGAGGATGACTCTGATGACTCTGAAGCACTTGAGCTAGCCTCCTCCGTGGCACTCCATGCTCCCTGTCAGCCACTGGTTCCCTCTGTGTCGGAAGTAACATAATCGGAACCACTGTGGCCAGCTGCTTCCCTGCCGATGTTGGCCTTCTCTCCTTCACTTGCCAGAGATGATGCTGCAATGCAAATTTAAATCAGTTTATTGCATCTGCTGTAACACACCTGACCATGAGATGTTAACACTAAACATTTCAAAGGTGCACAGATTACACCAGCTCCAAGTTTCAATACATTGACTCCAACATTAGCATGAACACATGAATTAAAGGTACATAACCTGTAAACAGTTGCTCACAGGGATGTCATTACCCCTCACAGGTACAAGACCATGAGTGAAATTTACTACTCCACGTCATCCAGATGTATCTACTGGTATTGGTCCCCACCTTATACTCTTTGGCCCATGTTGGACATTAACCCCTTCGCTGCTAGGCCTTTTCCCCCCCTGTGCTAAGCCTTTTTTTGGCTATTTGGGGTAGTTTGTGCTTAGGCCCCTGTAACTTTTTGACCACATAAGGTATCCACGCCAAATTTGCGTCCTTTTTTTCCAACATCATGGGGATTCTAAAGGTACCCAGGGTTTGTGGTTTCCCCTGGAGGGGACCCAGAAATTAGCCAAAATACAGCAAAATATATATTTTTTTGAAAAATGGGAAAAAAGGGCTACAGATGAAAGCGTCTGGTTTTTTCCCTGCAAATGGTATCAAAAAAGGGGTTGTGGTGCTGAAATCACCATCTTCCCAGCTTTCAGGGACAAGCAGACTTTTGTCAGAAAACCAACATTTTTTACACAGTTTTGGCATTTTTCTGGGACATAGCCTATTTTTGTTATTTTTTGTGCTTTCAACCTCCTTCCAGTTAATGGTAGAAATGGGTATGAAAGAAATAATGGATCCTGAAAAGCTATATATATTAGAAAAGTAGACAAAATTCTGAATTCAGCAAGGGGTCATTTGTGTAGATTCTTCAAGGTTTCTTTATAGAAACTAACAGTTAAATATAGGAAAAATTGAAAATTAGTTGAAAAAAACAGCCATTTGTGTCAACGTTTTCACCTGTAACTTCTTCTAATTATGACAGCTGTTTGAAAGCAATATAACGTTACATCCGCTGGACCCTTCTGGTTCTGGGGATATATAGGACTTGTAGGTTCACCAAGAACCCGACGAACCCAGAGCCAATAACTGAGCAGCGACTTGCAATGTTTTTTATTATGTACCGGGTATATAGCAATTATTCTGGGAAAATGTATACATGGAAAAATCGGTATGAAAGACACCTATGTATTTCTGAAATGGGAACAAAATATAGAGTTTAGAAACAGTAGATATTTGGACATTTCCGAAATTGGGAATACCCATACTAGCATGAGAATTATAGGTCATTTTTCAAAATGACTTCTTTTTTACACATTGTCTTTCATTTGGAAGGCAGAAATGCATCAAAAGTCAATAGGTAATAACAGTTGCTCTACAATTCTGTGTTACCCTAAGTCTCCCGATAAAAATTTTCACAATGAAAAATTACCCCTTTTTTGCAAAGTGCCTAGCTGTAGTTTTTGAACCCTAGCTCTGCCGGCACCTAGAGAAACCTATACATTTTTGAAAACTAAACACCCAGGGGAATCCAGGATGGGGTGACTGGAGTGGCTCTCACCAGGTTCTGTTACCCAGAATCCCTTGCAAACCTAAAAAATTGTCAAAAAAAACACATTTTCCTCACATTTCTGTGATGGAAAGTTCTGGAATCTGCGTGGATCCACAGAATTCTACCCACCCCGCGTTCCCCAAAGTCTTCCGAGAAAAATGGTACCTCACTTGTGTGGGTAGGCCTAGTGCCCATGACAGGAAACAGCCCAAAACGCAAAGTGGACACACCACATTTTCACAGTGAAAAATGACCCTTTTTTTGCAAAGTGCCTAGCTGTAGTTTTTGAACCCTAGCTCTGCCGGCACCTAGGAAAACCTAGCAAACCTATACATGTTTTAAAACTAGACACCCTGGGGAATCCAGGATGGGGTGACTTGACTGGCTTTCACCAGGTTCTGTTACCCAGAATCCCTTGCAAACCTAATAAATTATCAAAAAAAACACATTTTCCTCACATTTCTGTGGTGGAAAGTTCTGGAATCTGCGTGGATCCACTAAATTCCACCCACCCCGCGTTCCCCAACGTCTTCCGAGAAAAATGGTACCTCACTTGTGTGGGTAGGCCTAGTAACCGCGACAGGAAACGGCGCAAAACGCAACATGGACACACCACATTTTCACAGTGAAAAATGACCCTTTTTTGCAAAGTGCCTAGCTGTAGTTTTTGAACCCTAGCTCTGCCGGCACCAAGGGAAACCTAGCAAACATATACATTTTTGAAAACTAGACACCCAGGGGAATCCAGGATGGGGTGACTTGACTGGCTCTCACCAGGTTCTGTTACCCAGAATCCATTGCAAACCTAAACAATTGTCAAACAAAACACATTTTCCTCACATTTCTGTGGTGGAAAGTTCTGGAATCTGCGTGGATCCACAAAATTCTATGAACCCTGCGTTCCCCAAAGTCTTCCGAGAAAAATGATACCTCACTTGTGTGGGTAGGCCTAGTGCCCGTGACAGGAAACGGCGCAAAACGCAACGTGGACACACCACATTTTCACAGTGAAAAATGACCCTTTTTTTGCAAAGTGCCTAGCTGTAATTTTTTAACCCTAGCTCTGCCGGCACCTAGGGAAACCTAGCACACCTATACATTTTTGAAAACTAGACACCCAGGGGAATCCAGGATGGGGTGACTTGACTGGCTCTCACCAGGCTCTGTTACCCAGAATCCCTTGCAAACCTAAAACTTTTTTTTAAAAACAAATTTTCCTCATATTTCTGTGGTGGAACGTTCTGGAATCTGCGTGGATCCACAAAACTCCACCCACCCCGCGTTCCCCAAAGTCTTCCGAGAAAAATGGTACCTCACTTGTGTGGGTAGGCCTAGTGCCCGTGACAGGAAACGGCTCAAAATGCAACGTGGACACACCACATTTTCACAGTGAAAAATGACCCTTTTTTTGCAAAGTGCCTAGCTGTAGTTTTTGAACCCTAGCTCTGATGGCACCTAGAGAAACCTAGCAAACCTATACATTTTTGAAAACTAGACACCCAGGGGAATCCAGGATGGGGTGACTTGACTGGCTCTCACCAGGTTCTGTTACCCAGAATCCCTTGCAAACCTAAAGAATTGTCAAAAAACCCACATTTTCCTCACATTTCTGTGGTGGAAAGTTCTGGAATCTGCGTGGATCCACAAAATTCCACCCACCCCGCATTCCCCAAAGTGTTTCGAGAAAAATGGTACCTTACTTGCGTGGGTGGGTCAAGTACCCGCGACAGGCAAGGGCCCAAAACCTATCGAGGCGACATCAAAATTACCTATCACAAACCAACCTGGTTTTGCAAGAGGGGGTCCCATGAGTTTTTGGCCCGGGGCTCAGCGGCCATCTAGGGAAACCTACCAAACCCACACATTTCTGGAAACTAGACACCCGGCGGAGTCCAGCGAGGTATGGCTTGCGTGGGTCCCCCAACATTCTCCTACCCAGAATCCCCTGCAAACCTCAATTTTCGCTGAAAAATCACTTTTTTCTCAAATTTCTGTGTGGGAAAGTTCTGGAATCTTCGTGGATCCACAAATTTCCTCCCACCCAGCATTCCCCCAGGTCTCCCAATAACAATGGTACCTCACTCGCGTGGGTGGGTCAAGGACTCGTGACAGGCAAGGGCCCAAAACCTATTGAGGCGACATCAAAATTACCTATCACAAACCAACCTGGTTTTGCAAGGGGGGGGTCCCATGAGGTTTTGGCCCGGGGCTCGACGGCCATCTAGGGAAACCTACCAAACCCACACATTTCTGGAAACTAGACACCCGGGAGAGTCCAGCGAGGTATGGCTTGCGTGGGTCCCCCAACATTCTCCTACCCAGAATCCCTTGCAAACCTCAAATTTCGCTGAAAAAATCACTTTTTTCTCAAATTTCTGTGTGGGAAAGTTCTGGAATCTGCGTGGATCCACGAATTTCCTCCCACCCAGCATTCCCCCAGGTCTCCCGATAAAAATGTACCTCACTTGTGTGGGTAGGCATAGTGGCTGCAACAGGAAATGGCCAAATTCGTACTGTGGAGACTTCAAAATTACCTATAACAAAACTACCTGGTTTTGGGGGGGGCACCTGGGATTTTGGCCCCGGACACGGCGGCCATCTTGGGAAAGTACCAAACCCAAACATTTCTGAAAACTAGACACCCGGGGGAGTCCAACGAGGTATGGCTTGTGTGGATCCCCCAACGTTTTCCTACCCAGAATGCCATGCAAACCTCAAATTTAGCTGAAAAAAATCACATTTTCCACATATTTTTGTGTGGAATCACCGTGCCGGCACAAATGTCCTACCCCACAGCGTTCCCCTGAGTCTCCTGAGTAAAATGATACCTCACTTGTGTGGGTGGGGCAAGGGCCTGTGACTGGGAAGAGCCAAAAACATAGGTATTAAGGGTATAGCACCGAAAATTCTAAGCGCTACATTTTTAAAAAAATACGTTTTTAGCCAATTCTGCATTGGACACCCACACAAGTGAGTTATCATTTTACTCGGGAGACTCAGGGGAACGCTGTGGGGTAGGACATTTGTGCCGGCACGGTGATCCCACACAAAAATATGTGGAAAATGTTGTTTTTTCAGCTAAATTTGAGGTTTGCATGGCATTCTGGGTAGGAAAACGCTGGGGGATCCACGCAAGCCATACCTCATTGGACTCCCCCGGGTGTCTAGTTTTCAGAAATGTTTGGGTTTGGTACTTTCCCAAAATGGCCGCTGAGCCCGTGTCCAAAACCCCAGGTGCCCCCCCCAAAACCAGGTGGTTTTGTTATAGGTAATTTTGAAGTCTCCACAGTACGATTTGGGCCATTTCCTGTGGCAGCCACTATGCCTACCCACACAAGTGAGGTACCATTTTTATCGGGAGACCTGGGGGAACACTGGGTGGGAGGACATTTGTGGATCCACGCAGATTCCAGAACATTCCCACACAGAAATTTGAGAAAAAAGTGTTTTTTTTTCAGCGAAATTTGAGGTTTGGAGGGGATTCTGGGTAGGAGAATGTTGGGGGACCCATGCAAGCCATTCCTTGCTGTACTCCCCCGGGTGTCTAGTTTCCAGAAATGTGTGGGTTTGGTAGTTTCCCAAGATAGCCGCCGAGCCCAGGGCCAAAAACCCAGGTGACCTGCCTTGCAAAACCAGGTTGTTTTGTGATAGGTCATTTTGATGTCTCCTCAATAAGTTTTGGGCCCTGGCCTGTCGTGGGTACTTGACCCACCCACGCGAGTAAGGTATAATTTTTATCGGGAGACCTGGGGGAATGCTGGGTGGTAGGAAATTAGTGGATCCACGTAGATTCCAGAACTTTACCTGACAGAAATTTGAGAAAAAAGTGATTTTTTCAGCTAAATTTGAAGTTTGCAGGGGATTCTGGGTAGGAAAACGTTGGGGACCCACGCAAGCCATACCTAGCTGGACTCCCCTGGGTGTCTAGTTTTCAGAAATGTGTGGGTTTGGTAGTTTCCCAAGATGGCCGCCGAGCCCGGGGCCAAAAGCCCAGGTGACCCCCCCTTGCAAAACCAGGTTGTTTTGTGATAGGTCATTTTGATGTCTCCTCAATACGCTTTGGGCCCTTGCAGTCGCCGGTACTTGACCCACCCACACAAGTAAGGTACCATTTTTCTCGGAAGACTTTGGGGAATGCGGGGTGGGTGGAATTTTGTGGAGCCACACACATTCCAGAACTTTCCACCACAGATATGTGAGGAAAATATGTTTAATTGACAAATTTTGAGGTTTGCAAGGGATTCTGGGTAACAGAACCTGGTGAGAGCCAGACAAGTCACCCCATCCTGGATTCCCCTGGGTGTCTAGTTTTCAAAAATGTATAGGTTTGCTAGGTTTCCCTAGGTGCCGGCAGAGCGAGGGTTCAAAATCTACAGCTAGGCACTTTGCAAAATAGTGTCAGCTTTCACTGTAAAATGTGGTGTGTCCATGTTGCGTTTTGGGCCGTTTCCTGTCGCGGGCACTAGGCCTACCCACACAAGTGAGGTACCATTGTTCTCGGAAGACTTTGGGGAATGCGGGGAATGCGGGGTGAGTGGAATTTTGTGGATCCACGCAGATTCCGAACTTTCCACCACAGAAATGTGAGGAAAATGTGTTTTTTTGGACACATTTTGAGGTTTGCAAGGGATTCTGGGTAACAGAACCTGGTGAGAGCCAGTCAAGTCACCCCATCCTGGATTCCCCTGGGTGTCTTGTCTTCAAAAATGTATAGGTTTCCTAGGTTTCCCTAGGTGCCGGCAGAGCTAGGGTTCAAAATCTACAGCTAGGCACTTTGCCAAAAAAGGGTCCGTTTTCACTGTGAAAATGTGGCGTGTCCACGTTGCATTTTGGGCCGTTTCCTGTTGCAGGCACTAGGCCTACCCACACAAGTGAGGTACCATTTTTCTCAGAAGACTTTGGGGAACGCGGGGTAGGTGGAATTTTGTGGATCCACGCAGATCCCAGAACTTTCCACCACAGAAATGTGAGGAAAATTTGTTTTTTTGGACATATTTTTAGGTTTGCAAGGGATTCTGGGTAACAGAACGTAGTGAGAGCCACACGAATCACCCCATCCTGGATTCCCCTCAGTGTATAGTTTTCAAAAATATATAGGTTTGCTGTGTTTCCCTAGGTGCCGGCTGCGCTAGGACCCAAAATCCACAAGTAGGCACATTCCGAAAAAAAAGTCAGTACCTAGTGGGCTTTCTGCCGCCCTGGGGAGGGGGGAAATCAGGGGCTATTGCCACGATATGCCCCCGAGGGGGGCAGAAAGACTGTGGCTATTCTTTTGGGGGGTTGGGGGCACTGGGATGCCCATTCTGGTCAGCCCCCACCCCTGCGTATACAAAAGCCAGCATATTCGCTGGGGCATAGTGGGCTTTCTGCCCCCCGGGGGGCAGATCAGGGGCTACTGCCCCCATCTGCCTCCTGGGAGGGGCAGAAAGACTGTGGCATCTTTTTTTGGGGTGGGTGGGGGCATTGGCATGTCCATTCTTGGCAGCCCCCACCCCGAACTTTGGAGAGAAAAAAACCCCTGGTGGCTAGTGGGCTTTCCCCCCCCCCCCCGGGGGGGTTCAGATAAGGTGCTATTGCCCCATCTGCCTCCCAGGGAGGTGAAGAAAGACTGTAGCATTTATTATTTGGGTGGGGGCATTGACATGCCCATTCTGGGCAGCCCCCACCCCTACCTATATTTTTAAAAAAAATCCCTGGCGCTTAGTGGGCTTTCTGCCCCCCCCGGGGGGGGCAGATCAGGGGCTATTGCCCCCGTCTGCCTCCTGGGGGGACAGAAAGTCTTTTATTTTCTTTGGGGGTGGGGTGGGGGCATTTGCATGCCCATTATGGGCAGCCCCCACCCCGGGCCTATAAAAAAAATAATCCCTGGCATCTAGGGTGCTTTCTTTTCCCCCCAGGGGGCAGAAAGACTAGAATTTTGTAGGGGGGAGGGGTGGGGGGCATTGGCATGCCCTTATTGGGCAACCCCCACCCCTAATTATAATTTGAAAAAAAATCCCTGGTATCCAGTGGGCTTTGTGCCCCCCCCGGGGGGCAGAAAGACTGTACCTTTGTGGCGGAGGGGTGGGGACATTGGCATGCCCATATTGGGCAGCCCCCACCCCTAATTATAATTTTTTTTTAAAAGTCCCTGGTATCTAGTGGGATTTTTGCCACCCAGGGGGGGCAGAAAGACTGTGATTTTGTGGCTGGGGTGGGGTGGGGGCATTGGCATGCCCATATTGGGCAGCCCCCACCCCTAATTATTTTTGTATACAAAAATCCCTGGTATCTAGTGGGCTTTCTGCCCCCCCCGGGGGGGGCAGATTGGGGGCTACTGCCCCATCTGTCCCCCAGGGGGGGCAGAAAGACTAAATTTGCCCATTTTCATATGGGGGAGCAAAGGCCCTTGCCCTAGGGGCCGCTTCCTGGTGCCTAGTGGGTGGATCCCTGCTTGGGGATCGCCCTCCTGGGGCAATCCCCAAGCAGGGATCCACTGGGGAGGGGTACCATTGGAAAGGGGAGATTCTCCCCTTTCCAACGATACCCCTCCCGTCTTTCTATGTGCTCAGGGGGCTGAGATAGCCCCTGAGCACGTAGATAGGGAAACTGAAATGAGCCTCTTGGCTCATTTCAGTTTCGGTTTCACTGAAATGACGTCAGCGCGACGTGCGCATTGATAGTCATTTCAGGGAAACCAGGGGGGGCCTCGGGAGCTGGGGAAGCTCTTCCCCAGCTCCCGAGGCTCTTGGGGGGGTAAAGGGAATCCCTCTGGTGCCCGCACCAGAGGGATTCCCAGTGTCATGGAGCCGTCCGACGCACATGAGCACTGATGCGTCGGACGGCTCCCCGGCGTCCGACGCATCGAAGGGGTTAAAGTGGACAGATCACCACAAATAGGAAGGGGACAAAACATACTTAAGGCCAGTCTCCACACACGGCCCTAAATTCACTAAATGTGCACATATCTAATGGCACATCCTCATGTACTACCTGTCAAGTTGTACAGCTATGTTGCATCAATAGCTGCAGTAGCAGTCATCAGGTCACATGAAAATGATAACGTCAAATAGCTACAGTCTTCATGTATCCACTGTCACATTAGTCAAAGTAAGGTTGATCTGAAGTAGCTTGGCAATGTTTCACATATAGCACTGAAAAGTAGAGTGCACACAAGTATGGCCAAATATTTGGGTAATCAGTGAACAAATGCCCACAGCACAAGTTGTCACATTGCCCTAAGGACATCCGCATTCTATTTTTGGACTGTCTGACCACTCCATTCATACTTACAAAAGAAAATTCGCCATTCATGGCTCATGTGTCACAGTGACCATCTGTGACATCAACATGTAGGATAAGTTTGTTCCCAGGGTGGTAGCATATTACAATACCCATTTGTATCGATTACCACAATTAGCTTGGAATACTGAGTGAATATTTTAACATAATCTCAATTCGAACCTACATAGCACTCCCTGGTGCATTTGACCACTCAATGAATCAACCTGCAAACATAAGCATGCGCACCTCACATTGCTCATTATTCCTAGAGTTATGCCTTGTTAAATCAGTAATTGACACATTATTGAAAGTCTGCCTATCAGGTCGTTCATAGTTTCACCGTTTGGACATTTCCATAGAAGTATGAGCAATGGATCAGGGTATGTGTCACACACTCATTAATGTGTACACAGTCCTGGCTGTGGTAACACATTCACTGTTTAAGTTACACAATTAACTCACAAACAATTCTCAGTGGCCTACACACACATATGTTTGAATGAGTTAGATATCAACCTAAGAATGCAGTTACATCATATTGAACACAGGATTGCTGATGACAACTACAGGAACAGGGTCACAGGCCAACATGTAGGCACTATTACTGATTGCACCAGGGATGTAGGAACACCTGTTTTCGTACATACCCAACTTACCAATGGGAAGTGTTGTCCACTCACTGCATCAAAGGTGCATGTCATACTATGTCACATGTGATAGGCCTACCATCACATGACAAACAGTAGTGAGTGAACATTTCTCATTCTACAATGTAGACAATTGGCCTGTTTGGGAAAATGGTCAGCCGGGATGTACATCAACATAAGATGAATCATCACTTGACATCCAATGTCAGGTTCATGGATAGGTGACTGGTCACTGCTATTTAGCAGGTTGATACAGACAATAGGCAAAGGACCTGAATATTCACCTACCACCCGACCTACTCATTTGTGTACTCCTCTTGGGCATTTGAGTTTGGGTCTGCCTCAGTTTAGATGGTGACATGCATGCCTGTGAGGTGAATAAAATGTTAACACCACTTGTACAACTCTGGTCATGATTTACTTCCTTGTCGCTGCTGTTGGGCCCTCAACTGCCCATCAAGATAGGCCACAGCAAGTATGTGGGCCATTATGAGGGTCAGGGTGCGGTGTGCGTCCTGCACGCGTTGGGAGGACAGCCCCAGCTGGACCTCCACGATCTTCCAGGTCCAGCATCTCAGGTCCTCCACCTCTTGCGAGAATGGACGCTATACCACCTGTAGACCCCCAGGGCCTGCACCTTCTTTGCGATGGCCTTTCAGATGTCACCCTTCTGATGGGCATTGGCCTACATATATACAACAGAGTAAGAAAACATTTTGTAACTGAAAGTTAATGTACATCATTTTTGATGTCACACAAGTGTATTACATCTGTTACAAGCTGACACCAATAGTGAGCACACAACATGTGTATATTACACATGCTGAGATATACAAACACCCCAATACACACTTCTGTAATAATCTGCTGAATACTATTATCCCTGTTCATGTCCCTAAATCACAAGAGTACCCCACTCACATGAAGTACCCCAGGAGCGAGCTACATGTACTGTGATGTGAGTTACAATGAAACCTGACAAAACCTTGTGGCCTTTAGAAGGCTGCCCAACTTTAGGCAAAATTTGACATCCGTCTGTAAAAGCAGGCACATTGACTTTAGGCCTACAGTCCATAGAGACTAGTATCAGGGTATGGCCTACAGACTTTCACTTATCCCACTATGACTGACCTGCCATGTCTGTCAGTGAGAGGATGTCCACTGGGGTGGTGTGGACATATCTACTCCTTGATGCTACAGAATACTACAACTTTTTGAGTATGTGTGCCATGTACTAGCCTCACAGGACACCTTTTGTAATATGTGAGACTTATGCTATCAACATACCATAGTAAGTCCACCCTGGCTTGGTTGAATGTATGGTAGCTGCTGATTAACCTAACCAACATCTTTCTTAAGTAAGCAATGATCTGGACTGTGGATGTGTGAAATTTATAATTGGGCATTCAGATGTCTCATGTCCAGCACATTACCAACATATCCCAATCACAAAGGTCAGGGTATGGACATCCAATAAACAAACTCGGTGCTGGGTGGCACCCTGAAGGGGGCTGTGCTATATTGCTACCTCCCAGACAAAGTTTCTGAGAGCCCAAATGTAGGCCGAGTGATATGTGTGGCTAGACACATTGCTGACATCATCCTCATCTGCTCTTGACAGAGTACATACAGTCCTCATGCTGCTAAGGATATGTACATGTTTTCATAGTTGGCATTATCAGTGTTGTAACAATATCACAGGTACCATTAAATGTATGAATGCATAGATGGCTACATACACCCAACATGGACTCCAGGCCTTTCCACATTTTCCCCAAAACAATGGTGATGTCACATCCACAATGTATAGTGCTCAACAATCACTAACATGATTGTCCTATGCAGTGTACTACAAATAATGCAACACCACATAGACATATAATGTGACTCAGGGACACATTGTAGCCTGTGGACATGGCAAAGTCTGAGTTACACAGAGTTATATACATTGTCAGTAAATCACCTGTTCCTCTGGTGAGCCAAGGAGCTGGCCATATCGGGAGAGGACCTCGTCTGCGGGCATTTCCAGTTCTTCTGCAGAGAAGACAGTGGCCCTCTCCACTTTTTGGTCTGCCATTAGTACTCCCAGAGGTGGCAAACAGCAGTGGAAGTGGAGGAGTTGGTGGCAGCAGTGCCTGAGTCAAGTGAGCTATTTTTGAAAATGTGGCGTACATGTACGCAATGTACGCTGAATCAGCGGAGACGGACACTGCCATTGGCCCACTACCATCACAATCTACAACGTTAGCTTATGGCTGTGTCCGTCGTGGGGTGAACCGCCCATTGCCTGTACGACTTCCACCGATGGCGTCACAGTCAGATTGTCCCAAGAGCCAGGCCAGGCAGCCGCCATGTGAACAATTAAAAGTAGCAGGTTATTTTTTTTTTATTTAAATGTGCCACCACCACTCATATGAAGGGGTTACATATTAACATGGGAGGCAATCCATAGCCATGTAATTTCCTCGAAACTCAGCCTCTGTGTTGTGTGTTACTGGGCATTATCGCTAGATGAGCGCAGTGCAGTGTATACTGCCGTTGATGGTATTTTGCCCACCAATTATTAAAAGATTTTTACGTGCAAATATCACCTTTGAGAGGCAATATTTGCACATCAATGATACTGAACACACGTAAAGTGCACAATGAGGATTATTGATGGATGTTGGACAGGAGACTATTAACATGTTACATATGTATATTAAATAGTTTACCAGTTATGATGTGCCACAGGATTTTTTTATTGAAATTTAACATATGTTACTGTGACCATTGTACTGATATGTTGTTACTTCACACATAGGTACCCTGGGAGAGGGAGGAGAAGGCAGCCTCCAGTGTACTGCCCATTCCAGACCATGGAAGAATGGGATGTAATTAAAACGTTTTGCCTGAATAGACAAACAATTTGTGATTTATGTCATTAGTTAGAGCCTGATCTCCTGTTTCACAACACAAATCCAACATGTATCCCACCAATAGTGCAACTAATGGCAGCACAGAATTTCATTCCAGTACACAGTGGCAATATCTGGTGGTATGTTACAACCAATGTTCAGGGGTGTGCTAGGAGCAGTCTTTTTTTCTTTGATGCGACACATTGGCAGCTACAGCCACTTCCCCAGACATGAGGATATGGCATATGTGAAGGCAGAGTTTTATGGTTTTGCTTGCATGCCACTTGTGATTGGATCCATTGATGACACCCATATAGCTTTGGTACCACCACACGACAGGTAACAAGCTTACTGTAACAGGAAGCACTTCTGCGCAATAATAATAATAATAATAGTGCTATTTGTAAAGCGCGAACAGCTACCTCAAACAGAGGTGTCCCGGTGCTGTGCGGCAGTCAGGTGTGGAAACTGGGACCTAGGAGCTATTCTTGTCTAAAGAGCCAGGTCTTCAGTATCTTTCTGAACTCTGGTTCTGTGTCCACCATGCGCATATGCAATGGTAAGGAATTCCATAGCGTGGACGTCCTTACTGTGAAGGACCTTCCTCCCATTCAGGCTTTAGCAAAGCGAGGTATGCAAAGTAGGTGCTGGGAGTTTGATCTCAGCGTTCATTTAGGTTGGTATGGGCAAAGCCTATGTCTGAGATATCTCGGTCCTTTGTTGCGCATGGCCCGAAAAGCTAAGGTCAGGGACTTGAATTCTATTCGTTTTGCTACCGGAAGCCAATGAAGAAGCTTGATATGCGGGGAAATGTGATGGCGGAACGGCACCCGTCGGATGAGTCTCGCTGCCGCATTTTGAACCATCTGAAGTCTGTGGATCAGGTACACTGGTAGTCCCAAGTACAGACTATTTGCATAGTCCAGCTGGGATGTCACAGTAGCATTAACTACTACCCTGCGACTGTCCTCCGGCAAGAGGTGTAAGAATTTCTTTAAGCTTTTCAGTTTCCCGAAAAGTTGTCTACCTATTGGATTTGTACATCTCAAATGTCTGTGCCCAGTTCACAGGATTTGCCCATTATTCCTTTGTTCTGTGGAACAGCACCATATCCTAGCTGATGTCATAACTCCTACCAGAGAGGGCCTGGCTTGTTGGTAAGTTTGAACTGTCATAACTCTGTATGGGTAATGTCAAGAAGTATCATCTCAAACTGTGCGACCCATTGTTGCACTTATGTGTGACTTCCATCTAGGCAATTCAGCGTATCCCAACCGACCATGGTTGTTGACACCGCTGAGGAACCCACCAACGCCAGAGGAAGTCCGCTTCAATGAGGCCCATGGAAGAACATGGCGGCCAGTGGAGCGGACTTTTGGGCTCCTGAAGGCCAAATTTAAATGTCTGGACAAGACAGGTGGGCCGTTTCCTACTCACCCAGGAAGGTATGCCAAATTGCTGTGGCCTGCTGCATGCTCCACAACATCGCCCTGCTATGGAACATCCCTTACATCGAAGAGGATGGAGACCACAGCGAGCCACCTGGTGAGGACCATAAAATGCCAAATGAAGATGATAGTGGTGAAGAAGAAGGAGGGGACTTATCCTGAGTGTAAGTATTTCTAGACCTTACATTAGTGTCACTGTTACAGCACCTCTTGTTGTGATGATGAAATAAACATGTTAAGCTTAAATGAAATGTAGGGCAAGCTTGGAGAACTAGTAGACAAAGGTGTATTTAAAAGGTTTTGACACATGGGACTTTAGTTCCTGAAGCATTGTATAGCTCAGATTTGTATGTAATGTTCTGTTGTAGGCACCTCCATCTTGTCAACTCATTTATATATTTCAGAGTTGTGACATCTGCGGGCCTATGTTGCTTTTTGGAAATACAAGGGTGACATGGCATGTTCCTGGGACTGACACACACAGACTTTCTGGTGTACAAATCCTGTACCAAGACAGCTTGCACAGTGATTGGATGGGAATTCTGAGGAATCCATTGGACTTGTTCTTTGTCATGTGTTGGACGTAATGCAATATGTGTGCTATCATAAACTCCAATCACATGTAGTAGTAAAGCCTATTTATGCAAAGCTCCCTTCACATTGCCTAAATCCTCATTGTGGGTAACATGTATGTAGCTGTTGATGTGTCTCATTATCGTGGGACATACCTCTAGTGGCACACCATTGACATTTGGTGGTGACATTCCACCAGATAGTGGAACAGTGTTTTGGAATGATTGTTTGATGTCAAAAATGTAGTACTGCCATGTGTTTTTCAATTGGTGTAACTGATATGGGATTCCTTCTGTGAGGGAGGTTATACGGCTGCAGCTGATGACATAGATCAATGCTATATGGCATAATCAATTGTAATTGTGAGATGGCTCCCTTCCTTCCATGTAAGTATGGTCTGGGACTTTAAATGTGTTCACTAGCACAGACTATTGGTGTAATGTTTGATATGGTTTGTAACTGACATCAAGACAGCCCATTGTTTTTTAGATGGATTAGAGATGGTATTTGACAACACATTTGTTTGTATGCTTTGTCGAGAAATGGTTGTTAACACGAGCTAAATATTGTGTACATGCAAAATATCCTTTCTTAGACAAACAAAAGTTGTGGCATTGTTAAGATCAGATGGGAGTACATATATGGTGTTCTAGATTTGAAACATACTATAGCAGTCAATTAATTTCAGACTAGTGCTTTTGTTTAAGTGAACAAGGAGAAATAAACATGATCAAAAAATAAAACAGGGAGACTAAAAAGTGGTGGAGTCAGTCATGGGAGATGAAACCATAGTTGTAGATGGCCAATGTCCAAGATACTACTGCCATCAGGAAGAGCAATGGGTCCAGAAATAGTCCACAAAGTGAATGTGTGTCACACACTGGGGGATATTATGTCTGATGTTTCTTGCTGGTGGTGGTATTGGTCTTGCCATCTGAACAGACTGGAATTTTGTGTGGACGTCTTGGCTTGCCAGTGCTGGGGGATCCACAGGTGCAGGACCTGGGGTGTCTGCTGTTGGTTCTTCCTTTAGCAGGGCCTCCTTTCCTGTGGCTGCAGAAAATCATTTTCTAAGCATGTTAGTTTGTGCAAAAGTCAATCTATGGCACTGTCTTCTTCGGTGTCGGTCGGTACACCTTTATTGTTTTTTAGGAACCTAATCTATGGTGGGAGAAGTTTCTCGGTCTTGGTACCCACCTCAATGAATTTCCTAGTTTTACTTATGGGCCTATATTTACTTTGCCTTCATCTCAAAAACGTGTGAAGAGTTGACTTGTCCTTTCACGCTTTTCCTCTTCCGTCTCCTGATGAAGAGTTGTTTTATTATGTCAGTCCTGTCCTTAATTTTAGCTGTGTCTGTATCTATAAATAGTTTAGAACAGGACACTTCTCCAAATGTTTGACATTTAATGGATAGACGAATAACTAGTCTTAATGCGAGAAACTGTAGAAACCTAGGTTGTCCCAATTGGACTGTTCTAAGTGAAGATGTAATGTTTCCAAGTAGTGTTCCTCTGCGTTGGGGCTGCAGTTCCCTGATTATCTGAAAAGCACCTTCAGCTCTTGTGACTAATTTTGCAGAGAAAATGTTACATTTTATTAAAATTAGTTATACGTTCTTCGAAAAGCAAGGAAACCCAATAGGTTCCCCCAACAAGCATGTCAAAGGGGGTCCACACAGAATATAAATTAAGACTTCTGTATTAAAATGTCCACCCTCAAAATGAACGAAAGGAAGCTGGATACAGTAAAAAAGGGAGCTAGTTCTGGTGAAATCTCTACAAATGCATTTCGTATGCTTTATACAGCTCACATTTTACACATGCAAACTCTGTCCTGCCCGTTTCCTAGTAAGGAAAACCCAGCATCCCTGGCATTAGCAAAGGGAAGCCATTTACCCTCTTCTCCTGCATCATGTGAATTTATGCTGCCCCAACTGTTCGTTTGTTTGGTTTCATGTTCAAAGGAGGGGATGCAATGTAGCCTAACTATTCAACTGGGAAACCAGATTTAAGCACCCGTGTAAACTCAACATTCTGTGATTCTGGGCAAATCACTTAAGGGCACATTTATCAAACTTTCAGGCGGTGAAATGCAGCAAGCCAGATTGCTGCGCTGCACAAAAGGGAAAGGGCAGAAATGTGCCCTATTTTTCCATTATGCGGAGCAGTCCTGTCCTGTTCTTGCACTGACACACAATGTTTTGGCTAGCGCCAATGCAGACACCCTTGCACCATGGTGCAAGGATGCTTGTGTTGTAAGCAGGACTGTTTTTGTGTGAGAAGGGGCACCTTCCTGCACAAAAACAATCCTCTGGGGCATTTTCTTCTTTTTGTGTGCTGCAGAATTCAGCACACATAGAAAGAGGAAAAAACGAGGAGAAAAAAATATTTCTCCTCATTATGCCTCACCTGGGGAGGCAAAGCATTTTGACACATTCCCAGGTCTACCACTAATGGTAAATCTGGGAATGTGCCAAAATCCATGGGTGGATACGTGAGAACGCCCATGCTCCACCCATGGAATGCCTCCCTGGGGCAGAGTAACGCAACGCAGCAATTTGCTCTCATTGCGTTACTCTAGATTTGTCAAGCCATGCAGGGCCACACAAGGTGCCCTAGCGTGGCTTGATAAATCTGATTTCGCTATTGTGTCGCCCATTTGTCCCTTTGCGCGGCGCAAGGGCGGCACAACACAATTATAAATATGCCCCTTAGTCTCTCCATGTCTACAAAAAAAGACCTTGGACAGAGTTTGCATTATGTAAAACTACAAAAAAAAGTATAGCACAATACCTGTACTGTGACACAACATTGCCAGAATTACCCATTCTTTTTAAAACCCTGCACTTTGCTAAGGCACCTACCGCAACTGTATCTGCAAGTGAACTGTGCTTTCTGATTCTGACGCTGCCATGCTTTTCGACTAGGGATTTTCTTTTCTGCTTTGTCCTGAATTTCTGACCTATATTCATACTCCCAGTCTCATCTGGCATTAACCTGAACCCCCTAGTTGCTTTTGAACATTAATAAAAATATAGTGGCCCAGATTCCCAATGATTTTGCTGTGACTTACTGCTATATTACTCCTGATGTAGGGGCTGATTTATATCTTGGTGATCTGGATACTCCATCGCAACAACTGTGCCTAGACTGGTTCCACCCGCCCATTTTAAATTTGGGCAGACCTTTGGTTTGTTCATGGCAGATACTACTCTGTCTCCACCATGATTAAATCAGCCCAACAGAGAGAAACAGCATTAACAAAGCGGTCGGAACCACGCTTGCCTTTACCACGCATATGCCTTTACCGCACATATTCCTTTACCACACATACCTTTACAACGATTTCCATTATAAAGGTGGTAAAGGCATATGCATGGTAAAGTCAGTCAGCACTTGGAGCGAATGGACAGGAGGTGGGAGGTGTTGGAGATTTGGAGGGACTTCCTTCCCAGGCGAGAATAGAAGGAACGGAAAGGATTGGGACATGGTTTGGTGAGTAGTTTTCTGTTTTTAGGGCTGGGGTTGTGGTAGATTTCAGAGCTGGGGCCCGTGTTTTAGGGCTCAGGGTGAGGGGTTAGGGTAGTTTTTAGGGCTCGGGCCTTTTATGGGGCTCAGGGCAGGGGGCTAGAGTGTAACCTTTACCATGCATATGCCATTACCAATCATGCCTTTACAACGAAATTCGCTGTAAAGACATGCGTGGTAAAGGCATGCATAGTAATGGCATGCATAGTAAAGAGGCGGTCGTGGTAGAGACCGCGTTGTTAAGGCATGCGAGGTAATCGCACGCGTGGGTCCGTCATACTGGATTAACGCTGTGCCTGTGAAACTTCTTGGATTCTTGTGAGGACTAATCTTGTGCTTCCCTTGAAGATATATCCCAGTGCTTTTCTTTTCCTGTTTCTTCTCTGCTCGGGATAAAGAGTCGCCTGGAGCAGTTTATTCAAATTGTTTTCACCGCGGGAGATCGCGTTGCCGAGTGAGGCTGCCTGCCTCTCCCTGACTCATCAAGCGCGGCTGGCTTGGAACTGTAAGTTTGGAATTCTCAGCGCAGCGTCTGTACGCGCTGAATCCCGAGTCTGCCTTTCCCTGAACTGTTCAAACTCAGCAGACTCTGAGCTGTATTCTGAATACTTCAGCGCTGCGTGTGTATGCGCTGAACTCCGAGGCTGCCTGCCTTTTATTTTTTGTTGTTTAAGACCCTCTGAGCCTTAAGTAAAGGTTTCTTCCGTTCAGTGTAAAGACGTGCTGAAAACAGAGGCGGCTAGTGTCTCCTTGTTGGTTATTTGAAGCCCAGGACTGGAAACAAAGTATCACGCTCTGGAGTCACACTTTGCAAACATTTATCCAGTTGGTTGTGTGCACTTCAAAAGACTCAAGTTACTTGACATGACGGAGGCAGCCTTATGCCTCTGATGTACTGAACTAAAGGAATACATTAAACAGTGATGGGACATCCTTTTATTTTCCTTACCTAAAAAGACATCTATTATTTTTTACTTGCCTGAGACTTTAAGGTCACAACAATTCATTTATACTTAGAATACGTGAGACGTGAGAAGCGAGGGAGGAGCTAGTCGATCTGCACAGCGTGGTGCGACGAGTCGTGGTTCCTCCAGGTTTGCCTGCCTGCCTGCCTGCTTTTGCCTGCCGCCCTCCACCGTGACACCGCGACGGTTCGAGCATCAGCCTGCTGCCCCGCCTTGCAAAACATCCAGGGTCCACACCGCTTGACCCAGCTCAGCTCAGCTCGGGGGCTCGGCCACGTCGGTAGTCGGGAGCAGGAGCGGCGGTGGGTGACCGGAGCGTTTTGCGGTGCTGAGTTGCGGTGGAGGCTGCGGCTGAGGTCGCGGTTGCCTCAGGACGTGCACAGCACAGGTGGTATGGAGGCCCAGAAGTCCGGTCTGGGGAGACCAGTGTGCAGGTAAAAAGAGGTAGAAAGTGGCAATGAGCAGTGGGGACAGGTGAAGAAAAGTAAAGAAAGTAAAGAAGTAAGATAAGAGAGCATCAGCAGCTCGCAGCTTGCAACTTGCAACTTAGCAGCGTGCGAGTCCAGGAAAAGTCCAGGAAAAGAATTTGGGAAAAGAACTTGAGACCTGGGACCTGGGACCTGGACTTGGAACTTGGAGAGAGCCACAGCAAGATATCACAACAGGTGAGCAAAGAACAAAGAGCAGAGCAGAGAGCGCCCGTCATTAGCGGCGGCCGCTGAGTGTAGTGCCCAGCAGACAGCGGAAGCGGCCCAACCAGGTTGGGTGTGGCTTGCTGTCTGCCAGAGTGCCCTGCTCCTGCTTACTTGCCAGCTCGTTCCATAGCTTTACCGTTATCATTACCGCTCTCACTGTTTGCTTTTCTCCCACTCCCCTCCACCATCATTACCGTCATCTTCACCAAGTTTGGAGTTTTGAATTACGAACAGTGAACAGGCTTTTAGTCATTCCCGAAGACAGATAGAAGGCAGGAATGAGATCAGGAAGAACCAGATCTGAGGTCAAGCCAAAGAAAAAAACTTGCCAGAATATCAGGAAGACCAGTAAAGGAGTCCCTGTTCCACCTACAGAAGTGACACAATTGGAAATAAGCTCGGAACCATTACCAAATTTGTCACTAATGTCAACATAAAAACCAGCAGGCGGGAAGTTAAAAATTACTGACTTTTTAATTTCACCAGGGCCTCGAATTCATGATTCAACAACAAGAATATCATCTCTAGCTGGACCAGCACCTAATATAGCAAGTGTTCAGACTAACCTCTTACCAGAGGATAGCAGTACTACTCCAAAGATTGTGAAAACAGCTTGCAATCAAGTAACAGTGATAGCTCAAATAAACGTTAATCCAAGCGAAGCACCAAAAAGAACACAAACAAATTAAATGAAAGTGGGATTAGAAGCAGCAGCAGAGCAACAATCTACGAGTCCCTCGTTGTCCCCCCGAACTCTCGGGGTTAAATTTTGTGAAGGTCAACAACTTGCTTCGTCCAGGGACAACATGGATGGTATGGACAAGTACTTTGCCGAAATCGAAGTTGAAACTGCTTTAGGGGGACAGCTAGAATCTCCACCCAAATCTGTAAAAGAAACTCAGGAATTATTAATAAGTCCGTTCAGGCCAATACAGGAAGCCCGGAAGGTAGAAATCCCCCCACTTAAAGCAAACACGCAAACATTTATAGGGCCCCTTCATGACTACAACATCATACTCTCTCCAATTAAGTCTCAACCAGGGTCGGGCCTCACCATTCAATCAAGTATTGGTCCGGCGGAGGATGTCATGGATAATATTATGAATAACCCTGGAGATGATACCTTCTTAAGTCAGCGAACGGACGCCCACTAGGCACATCATTTTTCACCTCTACAAGCTCCGCTGTGGTCCCCTTTTATCAACATTATGGAAACTATCTCTTCTGCATTATTTCAGCATTCAGAAAAATTAGAGTTGCAAGTTGACCTTTTGCAGGTCTTGGCGTTGCACGTTTCCGGGATAGAAAGAAAACTTCAAGAACTAAACACCATAATTGAGCGGGTGCAAAAAGATCCCAATACAACATATCACGAATGTCAATGCTCCAGCACTGTGAATCAATTAAAGTCCATCCCGGTGATTTTGACAGATATTTTGGTAGAAGTAAAAAAAACAACGAACATTGTTACAACTGCCTGCGCTCTTACCGCTTCAACCAAAACAGGTTCAGGACAACAGAACCTTATCACTATCCCGGGCACTCTGGAAAGTGTGGAAGAAGGTGATGGTACCCAGAGAGAATCAGATTTAGATGACATTTTGTTAGAATCTTCAAACAATACTTCCACGCAAAGCAACCGACAACGCGGTGTCTTGTTACCTGTTGCAGTAGCCTCAAATCTACAGCAACAAAACTCTAGTAACACACTGACGAAACGGGAACGAAAGCGTATGAGAAAATCAAGGCACAAGAAGCAAATGAGATGCCACGTCAAAGGACAGACGTCCTTAAATCAGGCCCAAGAGTTTCCCGCCATAGGTGGTCAGCCCGCGAACTCGCACGAAGCAGATCTTGGAAATGGGTTTGCGGGAAACAAGGCAAATATTTGTTCTCCTGAAAAGTCATCTGAATTTAGACATCAACCCGACCAATGTGGAACGAATATTCCCCCGTCAGCTTCAACAATATTAAATACAAATAGTCATAAGGCTTTCCGGATATCGCCCCACTCTACCAAAGCTTAAAAAAAAGAAGATGGCCTTTCTTTGCAAGCCTCCCGGTTGGAACAACCAAGCATATCCCAATACTTCCACAATCAATTAAAGGTTCATAATAATAAAAGTTCGGCTGAACAGCAGCAACCATCAAAAACCAAGCACCTCCAGGTTACACAGACCGTACAATCGCCACCACTAGGAGAGCAAGCTGAATCTCAGAAAAGAACAACAGATTTAATAAAAACAATTCACCATGGTAGTCCAACATAAGGGACTGTGACCTCAGTAGAAGATGCATTTAGTGGAATTTCTGCAGGATTATTCCACCGCAGTGGGGATTTTCCACTAAGCAATGATGGACATGGACCCCGAGAAGGACCATTAACGTTAGAACTAATTCCACACTATAACACAAGAGGACGCCACGATATTCTTAACCGTAGCGCAATATTAAAGCTCACAAGTTCCATAGAAACTCTAAAACATCTAAATACAAACCACATCGAAAGGGTACAATTTAAACCACACCCAAGTACAAACGGAAGAGAAATGATGGTCGTAACGTGGAGCGATCCCAAAATCACAACGGAATTCTGGTGCCACAGAGAACTATTTGTTAAATGGGGTACTGAAATAAAAACAACTGAAACTGTTCCTCTACATAGAGGTCATAGTTCCGCTTGACATGCACCCACCCATGCGTGTTTCGCAACCTACCAGTATACCGGTGCGCGGTCTAGTCTTTCTTTACCGCGCCGGTATTTCTAGCGGATACAAACCTTTCCGCAGCCTTCCACATCCGGTTCAGGTTAAGGCTACAGGTTCCCGCGGCCTTCATTACTCTACACACAGGTAATTGGCGTCTTAGTTGGCCACTTTAAATGGACTAACCGGGCTCATTAGCCCCTCCGTTTTCTCCATTTCCCCTAATACATTTCCTTTTATCTTTCTTGCCTCTGCCGTGGCTCCCTGTAGGCGTACCCGCCTTCTCCACACGCCCATCTTCCTGGATGGTTGTCGACAGCCCTTTACAGGGTAAGTTCCTCCCCACGCCGCCCCCCCTCTCCTTCCACCTCATTGTTGTTATTTGTTTTTTTGCATTTACTTACTACTCTCATGTTTCTTTTAGCGCTGTACCTTACTGCCATACACGGCATTATTAGTGTTACGATTGCAGGCACAGTTTACTGGACGGCCCTCCCTTTTAACACACAGGTTAGTGCCCCCACTCGTCTCCTTTCCAATCGTTTTTGACATACGATGGGTCCTTAAGTTAGTTTTCCCCCTCTTCATTCCTCAGCAGGGCCCCCCTTTGACGTGCCACGTACCTTAGGTGGACTCGTGGCTCTGTACCTGCCCTAATTATTTTCTGGAACAAACCTGGCTTACCTATATTCTTCAGTCCTCCCCTAACCCCGGGACGATTTTGATGATCACACCGCCTTTCGCAACCTTACTCTCTCGCATGGAACACTCCACTAAGGTACCTATCCCTTTTGTTTCAATGGGGTTCTCTCTGTTGATCTCCTCCCCGATCCGTTCACTTTTGAAGGATCAATTTCCTTTCCTCAATTTGTTTTGACACTCTACTTCGGACCCCTGGTCCTATGCACCGCGAAGTTGTTTTGATTAGTCAAATTCTTATTATATTCGTTAAACCGCATGTTAATTGGATCTCTCATGTTTTGAGCATTATCGATTACCAAAGCAATCTTCTTTACGATTGTCTTTACATCTCAGTGTATGATTGAAAGTAATCCTTTTTGCTAGTGTATTCTGTTGCTTAACAACAGTTTCTATCACGTACAAACACTTGAAACCCACTTTGTCACTTATTTACCTGTGCCCTGCACATTTCAATTGTCACCTCATCTCCAACCATGTTTTCCCGCGAACTTTTTCATGTAGATTCCTTCATGAAAGCGGCACTTTCACAAGAGTCACTGGTTTCATTGTGCACCTTTTAAACTAATGTTTTTCAAGTTATTTTCAAAGTCTATTCCCCTTCCCAAACGTCGCCTTAAAATATCTTTATTATTTGTATAGCCCACCCTTTTTTCTTTCCCTCATTTTAATTTTTGTATCCTTCCCAGCCCTGAAGAGTCACAGGCATTATACTTGTGACGAAACACGTGTCGGCTGGTTGCTTTGTTTCTATAATTTTGTTCTCTCTCAATAAATATTACTGAACTCTATCCAGACATCAACAACTGTGATTTATCTGAACAAGACTCTCATACTACTGGTTTTACCCCTAATACGTGTGCCCAGGATTGTGTTTACTTGAAACTGAACGATATCCTGGCTCGCTATGCCCAACAGAAGAGTCAAGACCGGCAACAGATAGCGGACTACTCCGAGGGGCAGTAGGACCCACCGAAAGTGGCCAGGAGAGTTGGTCCAACTTACGCATTATCCATCAGGTAGCACCCGGAGCAGTCAGTCAAAGACGTAAAGTTCTACTTTCAATCACTTGGGGTTCAGATAACAAAAAAAAGGAGGCATGTAAAAGTGACCTAAAAATGTGTTCTTGGAACATCAATGGCCTCGGCAGTAAGATAGAGAAGGCGGACCTTTTAATTTTTCTTAAAAATTTGACATTTTATTATTCCAGGAAACTTGGTCCATGGCATCCTTAACCATCAACGGCTTTAAAGAATATCATCAATATGCCACCAAGGGAAAAGCATCAGGTAGAGCATCCGGTGGCTTATCAACTTACCTTAGCACAAACACTCCATGGAATTCCGAATTGATCAAGCTAGGACAAACCTGGATTCAATGTATTAAAATTTCACTATCACAAGATTCTTTCAATGATTTGTTGAGCAACCATGAGAAAAATTCACTACTAATATGTAATGTGTACATTCATCCAGGATCAAAGACAAAACAAGAGAAAATCATGACACTTAAAGCCCTTCTCAAATCACTGCAATCTACCTTTCCACAAGCAGGCATTGTGTTGTCAGGCGACTTCAACATGTTTTTGTTACAAGAAGATCAAATTCAAAATAAACAACAAAATAAGTTTAAAGGGAAAAGCATTCAGCCCACAATCACAAATTACCGCAAAAAAGATCGCCATGGCAAACTCTGTGCCTCGATATTACCTGAAATAGGGATGATAACTTTAAATGGACGTCTCCCACAAGATCAACCAGCTGCACCAACAAGAATATCTAAGCAGGCACACTCTGTCCTTGACTACACAGCAGTGGATATAGAGTTGCTACAAACGATCTTCAGTTACCAAATCATTCATAGACTAGAGAGCGACCATAGCCCTCAGGTTATTGATTTCTGTATCCACATTCCAAGAGCGGCTGAATGCAACGACTTGTGGAAGTCCCCAGTCCGTTCAATCTAAAAAGGCTCGCATGGAATGGCAAAAATGCTTGTGTATTAATGAATTACTTAAAAAATCAAATGGCAAACACTCAAGCACAAAACACGTTACAGCCATGGGCAAATTGGGAAAACATCATAATGATGCTTATCTCCAAATTCTCATAACAGAAAAAGCAGTATGAAATTAAACCCAGGACAACATTCTCAGCATCTGTCAGCTGATTGGCAGGTAAAAAAAGGGCATTAAATCAGGAAATAAGAAAACTACGTGGAAGCACCCTAATAACGAGCGAAGATGCAAAACGTCAAATTCATCAGTTACGGCAGAAATACAAACAAGAAGTGTGGACGGCAAAAAAATTAGATCAAGCAGAAACTTGGCTAAAGCTGTTGCAGACCAGTAAATCACATAATAACAAGAAATTTTGGACTGAAATAAATAACATAGCAAACGGCTCCTTCCGCCGACACAATGCAAACATTTTAGAAGCAGACTGGATAGCCCATCTAACACAAAATAACAAGGTCGGAAATATCGAACAGGTAGCTAGGGACAAAAATCAGCACGCCCGGCATCAACAAAAAAAAGACCAATCGGAAACCACGCTTGAGGGAAATTGGATTAAAACTACTCAGGTTGAGACTGTTCTAAAAAAACTCAGATCGAGTGGAGCTCCAGGCCCAAATTGCCTGCCAAATGAGCTTTTTAAACAAGATCAACATTTCTGGGCAGAATTCTTCACTCCTTTGTTCAACTACGCTTTTCAAACAAACAACATCCCAGAATCATGGAGAGGCAGCGTTTTACACCCGATATTCAAAGCTGGCACCACATCAGATCCAGCGAATTATAGATTAATCGCACTTATCGACGTAGAAGCCAAAATATACACGTCAAACCTACTGATAGAACTAGAAGAATGGGTCACCTCCAGTAAGATTCTGCCAATCACACAGACAGGTTTCAGACCTGGCACAAGTACTACGTGCAATCTTCTGGTCTTGAATCATCTCGTTGAAAAGGCAAACCGAAAATCAACCAAGCTGTATACATGTTTTGTCGATTTAAAATCAGCGTTCGACATGGTACCTAGAGAACTTTTGTGGAAAAAACTGGCAAAATGGGCTATTCCACCACTGCTACTGCGGGCTATAGTTAATCTGTATACCTCCACCTGGGTCCAGATCAAACTAGGAAATGGGGAAAGAACCACTGCAAGGATCCCAACGTACATTGGTTTAAAGCAGGGATGCGTGTTAGCTCCCAGTCTTTTTAATATTTTCACCGCTGATCTAGACAAACGACTAACAGAAGTTCAAAGTGACCCACCAAAGATAGCTCACCGCCAAGTGAGAAGTCTGCAGTATGCTGATGATATCGTACTATGCAGTCAGACCCCAGTAGGCCTACAGCGCCTTATCACGAATCTGTCGGACTACACAAAGGAGCTCGGTCTGTTGCTAAACTACAATAAAACAAAGGTCATCTGTTTCTCAACAAATACTGGACCCATTAAAAAGAAACATAAGTGGGATGCAGCAGGAAACAGTATAGAGCAGTGTGCCTCCTATAAATATCTGGGAGTGGTGGTGGATTCAAGATTTACACTTAAAGATCATCTTATTAAAAGAAGAGCACAAGCAAACAAATGACGGTACACATTCAATACTCTAAAATTGAAATTAAAGTGCCCATCAAATTCCCATCTACTAAAAGCTATTGCAGCTAAGTTCCTCCCAACCCTTAATTACGGCTCCGAATTATTTAAGGGCCAAGATGCAAACTTCCTGAACCTCCAACAATCAGGCCTATTTAAACAAATATTTCGAATTCCGCAGTTTACATCCCATGCACAAGTTCGTCTGGAATTTGGGTTATTAAATCAATACCCGGTACGGCAAGCAGCAATAATAAAAATGTGTTGGAAGTTAAGAGCAGCTGAAGAAGAATCTTTGCTTGGGCTCTGCTGGACGGAATTGAAGAGCCAACCAAAAGGAAAAGAGGACTGGCAAACAGTACTTGAACACGCTCTAACAACGCTCAACATGCACGATGCATGGGAAACAAATTATAGCATCACGGCATTCAAAAAAATATCTAACAACGCTGCAAATCAAAAAGCTTGGTTAATGGACAAAGCTGCCCTTGCAAAGTAAAAACACAGCTGGATGGTCTTATCTTCATATGAGAGTCGATCACCACAGCCGTACCTTGTCCAGCATATAACTCCAGCGGTGCAGCATTTGCTACTCTTGATCCGACTGGGAGATTTTAGCTCAAAAGATCAGGTTCCAACATGGAAACAAACATGGGTAACCACGCAGTGCAGACTTTGCAACCAGGCGGAAGAGACACTTATACATTTTTTGTGCATTTGCCCAGCGGTGAACAATTTGAGGCGGCATTATCTACTCGGTGCTTTCCGCTCCCTTCAAGTTAGATCATGTCGACCTGCTGTAATGTCGTTTCTAAACAGCCAGTCGCTACAGACTTCATGCAGGGCTACAAAATTCTTGCAACAAGTCAGCACATTATTACAAAAATCAATCAAATAGTGCTCACTTCAGCCAATTCGCTCTAGCATATTTCGAATGTTGGTAATCCGGTGGTGACTATAAAAGCCTCAGAATAGAAGCATTCAGGGTATTAGACATAAAATATCCATGTCATACACCAGATAAAGAGTCTTAATGTCCGTAGTGCTGAGTCGATTTTAGATGTTACATATTACATTGCATGTCTCAATGACTTTAATGCTAAGCTGATTCCAGATAATATCATTGTTACAAGGACATGCATGTTTGCATTTTTGCACATGATTTTAGCTATGTCCCTGAGGATTATCAATATCTAGTATTAAGCAGCACATAGCTCATGTTGGTATTTTTGCATAGGATTCTAGCCATAATAGCTCTGTCATAGGGACATGCACAGTGGCATCTTTGCACATGATTTCAGTTATGCACTTGAGGATAATGAATATCCAGTATCAGTTTGCATACAGTTTACATTTGTATTTTGCACAGGATTTTAACAATGAAATTGAGGCTCTGTAATAGTTAGCATCAATTAGCACATAGTTTACATTTGCATTTTTGCACATAACTTCTGTCATGAAATTGAGGATGGCTAACATCCAGCATCTACTAAAATACAGTTTGCATTCGCATGTTGCACAGGATTTTAGCTACAAATTTGAGGTTGATTAACATCTAGCATTATTTTGTATAGAGCATACGTATTTTAGTTGTGGCTACAAAGGTTTAAGTATATAAGTATAGCGCCTACCTGACTTCAACAAGCATGTTACACACCATCCCCCACATCTAAAGCATTCAGACACCCTCGTTGTTATTGTGATATGTTTATTTGTATTTTTACAAGCCTTTTAAAGATCGAGATTGAGGATGATTAATGCCCAGTAGCTATCTGTTTTTAGGTTTACATCTTTTGGGGTTTTTGATGTACTTTGCCGATTTCAGTGGCTGGTGCAAATAATCGAAGAATTACCAGTATGCATTAAGAGCTTCCACACACTAAATGGGAAGCGGTCAGCTGATTTTGATATAATTGCTAGTTAAACCGTGCCGATTTGGAATCCAATATATTAGGCATAAGCTTTATGTAATAAGAACAAATGATTTCTGTTTTTATATAGGAATGTTTTTATGAATCTGATGATTTTAAGTTACAAATTGTAATGGTTTTTATTAACTATACACAATAAAATCTTTATTATTTGGGTCCATCATACAACTCCTGACAGTGTAAGGGCCATCGGATGTTGACCTCTAGTTCCACGCACCAAATTTAGATGGGTGGAATTAGAGGCCAGTTTTCACTGCCCATCACTGTCAGGGAAACCCTGGCGATAAGGGGTAGTGAAAGCTACAAAATTATCCCTTTGCCAACGGAAAGGACCCCATGGTGAGTGGAGCAAGGTCTTTTTCATTTTCAAAAAGAAAATCCCGCGTTAGGGTTTTCTTTTTGAAAATAAAAAAGGAAACAGTTTGCCATATGGCTCCATCGTGCTTGCCGGAGCTGTGCTTCAAACTGCAAAAAGCATTGACAAGAACCTGCGAAGGCAATGCTTTCAGAAATGACCTCCAATTTGGCAGTCACATCATAATTTGGCAGGCGGAGGTGCAGTCAAGGTGACGGAGTAAACTACTCTGACGCCCTGACTACCATACCTCTGTCCGCCAAATTAGAAATCAGCCCCTTACTCTTGAAATTTGGGTGTAAACCAGGAGTATTGCAAGAGTAAGGCACACCTACTCTTAACAAAATATTTGTGAATCTGGCCCAGCATATGTAACACTGTGCATCCGATTCCTTCTCTTGCGAGCTACGGTGACTTTAGTTTAGGTTGTGACCACAGGATCATATAGTTTAGTTACTTTAAGTTCATAGTGAGGTGAAATTATACGCCAGGCACCGTGTTTTGCCCATTGAAGTCACATATCTAAAGCTTGGGGACATGGCTCTCTCCGTGCAAAGCGATTAGCGTCCTTTTTAAAACAAAAACTAATCCACGTACACCAAGGCAGGACAAAATCACATATTGGTATCAATAGATCATCTTCACGTAGCATGAAGGGAACTGCTGCCTATGGAACTTGTTACTAAGGGTACTCTTGCCTCTAAACATGAAATTTTGGGATGAGCCTCGTGGAGAGCGCATCCCGGAAACGCACCCATTATGCACAGTGATGCAGCCACACATGCTTTACAACGGATTATGCTCAATCAGCAAATGAAATACGTGGAAACACAAGATGAAATTAAAACCGGTAGTTTTGATCCATAAATCAATCTCGCAGTTACATTAGCACTGGAACAGAAAAAGAACAACAGAGTTTTAAAGGAGAATGTGGTTTGTCAAGGTCGGTTATTAATAGGCATGTTAAGGGAATACAGAATGGAAACCTAACCGCAGATATGAAATCTGTCATGAACAGGCTGAACAGGCTGCAGGAGTTGGTACCAAACTGATATTCACAAATACAGACCCTTGCTGCACTGACCGTTGTAAAATAACGAGTTTTTAGATATAGTTTAGTGATTACTGCTAAGTATGCCAAATCGTAAAATAAAACAGTGCTTGGATATTAACATCTACTCACTTCAGGACAAGATAGAGAAGCCGTGTAAAATTCTTGCTTTTGGTGTGTGGGCAGCATAATTTTAGTAAAACTGGTGTGCTTTCCAGGACACAGAAATATTAAGGACACTGAACAAACTAATGATTGAGACATTTAAAGTTTCATTTTACACCCTTTACTTTTGTATGATTTTCAGAGTCTGTTTCCTTTATTAGCAAATTTGATGACATTTGTCAGATGTTTCTTTACCTTTCTGCTAATTGGTAGGAAAATATCAACTCTGTGGGTTTTTAGATGGGCTTTTAAATGCCCAAACAACACTTGTGGTATATTCCGAGGCTTGCATTTCTTGTTATATGACGCTTAAGCTTTCTCTCTCCTTCTCCAACTTCTAATTCCATGCTCCCTACTCTGTATTCTAATCCTGCATCCGCCTCCCCGCTTTCCTTGAAAATATTTTCTAATAAAGTTTCTCATTTTACCTTTATTGACCCAAAGTATGACAGCTGGGTGCAGGCATTAGATCTCTCCTTGCCATTGCTCTTGAAGAAGTTGCTGTCCTATTTTTAGGTATGCCCTTTCAAATACCTTTAGCTGCCGTATGGTGCTCTTGAAAAAGGTCATACATACTATACATACATCGAGGGTTTTTTTGTCAGCCTGCTTCATCTATTGGTCTGTTGCATTGTCATTCATATTTGGCTTCCACTCAGCACAGCAAACAACATGGAGCAATGGGGCCGCACACTTTACCCAGTGACTCCCTGAGTGACTGCACAAAGCTTTTCGCGTTATTCATATCTGCTTAAAAATAGTTCCTTTTCTATTCAGTGACAAGGTTCTTGCAAATTTTGTTTTTTAAATTTTATTTTGGATCTTGTTTTTAAATAAGTAACTATTTATTTTGAACGCGCTTCAGATGCCCAGCTACACAGTGCTGTTATAAAGTGTTTAAGTGACGTGGCATTGCAGCCACCTGCAATTTGAGCTCTTGGTTGGGTGTCGCTGTCACAAAAAATAAGCGTAAAGTGCATGGTACAACTGAAAGACTTATTTTTTTAAGTAGTAAAAGAGCCACATCAATGAATCTTATTTTATATTTAACATTTATGGTGCAAACAAATGTTGAAATCCAAAAAAGGGGGGTTTCACTGTTCCTGATAGAAACAGAAAGAAGTAGTATCTAGGTATTGGACGGAACATGGGGCACAGTCAACAAGACTGTTTCTTGTTGCCCTCAAACATCCCAAGGGATGTCATGCTTTATCATCGGGCGGGTGCTCCTCGTCGGGCCAGCACTGCAAAGCCCTACAGGCAGGGCCGGACTGGCTACCGGGCGTTTTGGAATGCTGCCGAGCTGGGGGCTAATTTCGTTGATGGGGACCTGCGTGTGCTGAACGAAATTCGTTTTGCTTTGTTTATTTCGAAGCACACGCAGGTCTTCATCAACGAAATTAGCCCCCACCGCAGTGACATCAGCCCCCAGCTCGGCAGCATTCCAAAACGCCCGGTAGCCAGTCCGGCCCTGCCTACAGGTCCACTGAAGGGTCACTTTGGTGAAGATTTTTTTATTATTCACGCTGTTTGATGAGTACGAGGGATATCCTGGTGGGGTGGTGGGTGGGGTGAAATGTTAGTGCTAGAGTGAGTTAAAACTGACTAGGGGATATCACTTCAACCTTTAATATATGGATTCCCCAGTCAGGTAAAAAAACCTTGATATGTTGGTGCTACTAGAGGGGTTACAATGTGCCCTCTTAGCTTGGTTTGTTTCGCCTGTTAGGACCAAACATGGGTCAACATGTTTCGCGCCCCTATTGGTCAAAATGATCTATGGCGCTTCTTCAGAACCTCAAACATGGGTGAGTTGCCTACCCCACACTATGTTTGTTAGAAAGTAGTCCCCCGAATGGTGGTACCTACTTGTTTTGTTGTTCAATTGGTTGTCCGACCTAAAGAGAGGTTCTATTGTACCTAATGGGATGGGGCAGAGGTTCCGTACAATGATGGGAGTTCCAATATGCAAGCTGCTTGCTGCACTTACCCTTCACCTCTGTTCTCTCGGGTCAAAAAACAAATGGTGGCCACATTTAGGTCTCTCGTGTTATTTTTTTTGTGGACTATGCTTGCAATAATATTTTAAAAAAAATAACAGCTGCACTAGCTTGAAAAGGCCATATCTATTGGCCTTTCCAATGCTTGTTTTCTCATTTTTAGTATCCAGCTTATTTAGAGGTAGTAATCCCTAAAGAGCTCAAGCTCTGTTTGTGCCATGTCTAAATGTTGTTCTCTATCGACTTGGATCTCAAGTGGGCTTGTCTAAGTTTGGCAGCCACCCCCTGCCCCCACACCCACACACTTTCATATCACTGTAAAGTATAATATGAGGCATTATACCTTGAGCATTGTTTAGTACAGATTTATCAGTAAAAACTTTAGGTGCATTTCGACTGGTCTATTAGCATTTTGTTGATACTGTGCATGCTCTTCAGTTTTTTCCCAAATCAGAACAATCCATCTCTTGACTTTACCCACACAAAGGTGTTCATTCATGTGTGCAGCTATTATCTCTTTTTGTCCTTTATCCACATTGTATCTCTTCATCTTATTGAATTTTGCCATGGCTTTAATAGTCCATGGCGGCTCACCTGACATTTTTAGAATATAGTCACTTTTTGTAGCATCTCCATTATAAAATGTACAAGAAACCTGGTCATTGGAACCACCACACAAGCTGGGTTATAGGACATATAGTGTCAATGCTGTACCTTCAACGAGAGGCAGACCATCAAGAGGTCTTGTATTATGGGCCAAAATTACTCGAAAGATTGAAATAACCCAACTGGAATTACCATCAGTAGATATCATGGGGGTGAAAATAAAAAAACAAAATAAAGCAGATATATACCTACTAAATGTTTATAACAGACCAAGAGCAGCTAGTATGGAATCCACAGTGATAGATATTTTGGATAACATTGTAAGCTCTATAGACTCTAGGGCAACAGTAATTATAGGCAGAGACCTCAATTGGAAATTTGAGTTGGTTGTGGGTTTGGAAACCATTCTAGAGGAAGAGGATATGGCAAGTGGTATTCCGCCTCTGGAGGCTGGTACCTCTGTTTCTTGCACAATTGCAGCTGCCCAATTGGTTCGGTTCGGTTAGTTTCAGGGCAGGGATCGAGGGCCTGCAATGGCAGGCTGCCCTCGGATAGATTGAGTGACCACACATTCAAAAGAGTCACCACCAAGAGTAGAATTGATTATATAATGGCCAGTGTCAATTTATGGGGTAATTTAATTGACTTAAAAGTAGAGGCTAGAGATGACAACAATCATTTTCCACTGTGCCTAACAATGGTGGGAACCTTTTTTGAAACCTGGGCTTTGGAAAAGAATGCTAACAACAGAAATCTAATTCAACCGACAGTTAGTAATAATCGTAGAGCCGTAAAATGGCCATCTATCGTGAAGTTATGATGAGGATTTATAATACCTTTTCAGATGTCCTATCTCCTTATCCAGATACAGCCATGTGTGAGATCCCTATTGTGCAGATCCATTGTACTATGGCATTTAAATTGAAATTGCTCCTGAGTAAAATTCCTCAAGAACTTAAGCCAGCAAATATCACCAATTGCCCCGCACAATCATTGGTTTAACAAAGATTTTCGCAAAGCTAAGACTCAACTGCTAGAGGCTGTGAGGTCCAATGATATAGTAGTAATAAGGGACAGAAGGGCAAAGTATAGGAAATTACTAGCGCAAACAAAAAAGGACTGGGATGATCGCATCTGGAATGATTTGATTGATGTAGCTAAGAATAAGGATCACGCTGGCTTTTGGAAAATATTAGCCCAGGGCAATAAAATTGGAAACACTAGCATGGATCTCTATTTGAATCCAGGCACCTGGAGCAGACATTTTTCAGCATTATACTCTGATGCTGCCAACCAATCAACAACTGGCTATTCCATGAAGGGAATATGTCCCATAGAAATTGACTGGAGTGGACCAAATATTGCTCCCTATATCAGCCTAGATGATACAATGCAGCAATAGATGCCGTTAAGCCAGGGAAAGCACCAGGCCCTGATAAGATACCAGGCGATCTTTTGAGACACGATAAAACAGTATGGGCACCTTATGTAAATTTACTCTGCAACGCTGTGGCTGCAGGAGTACCTATACCGGGATCATGGAAAGGGGCTGAAATAATCCCAATTTTTAAGAAGGGCAACCGACAAGACCCCGCCAATCATAGGCCAATTAGTTTAATTGACACCTTACAAAAGATCTATGCAAAACAGATTCTAACCAAGCTCAATAATTGGATAGAGTAAAATAACATCCTGTCTCAGTATCAAGCTGGGTTTAGAGTGAGAACAAGTACAATTGAACAGGTCTTTAGACTTCTATGCATAGCTTGGAAGTACACAAATCTAAAGGGAGGACACCTGTATATAGCATTTATAGTTCTGAAGGCCGCTTTCGATCTTATCCCTAGGGACTCCCTTTGGAACTCTCTTGAAAATCAGGGAGTCCCTGTAGATCTTCTGACGCAGATAGTACGGTTACATGAAGACAACTATGCAAAAGTCAGATGGTGACCTAGGGGTGAACTTACAGAGGCAATCCCTATAAAAAGAGGAGTAGGGCAGGGATGTGTACTGGCACCCACTCTTTTCTCATTATATGTAAATGATGTTGTGAATCATCTCCAGGGATGCAAACATGATTCCCCAAAGTTAGGAGGAGTGCCGATACAATCCTATTATCACAAACTCCAAAGGGACTACAAAACTTACTAGATTCCTTCAGTGAATTCTGTACCTTAAAAAGCCTCGAAATAAACTCAAATAAAACTAAATACATGGCCATAAAACCACACAAATCCTTCAAGAAAAATATCACAGTTCAAAAATAAAAGCTAGAATATGTGTCTAATTTCAACTATCTTGTCATCATATTAGATACAAACTTGACATGGAAACCACACTTACACAAATGCAAGGCTATCTTGCTTCACAATTTCTTGGCAATAGTGAAAACGCAACAGAAAAGCATATCTTAGGCAGTGTCTCCCGCCCTGGAGGTCTATAAGTACAGGGCACAATCTGCAACCCTTTATGGTGCAGAACTCTGGGGGGTTAACAGCTGGAACATGCTTACAGGGGAGGAAAACAAATTTCTAAGGATGTTACTACATTTACCAATACACACACCTATGATTTCTATCATCCACGACATCATCATAAGGCATAGAGATCACCAAGCCACATTGAGACCTCTGCTATTCTGGGTCCGTTTGTGGACCATAGAAGAACTCAAAAATTGTAAAGAAGGGTTAATCAAGATACTGAGACTCAATCTTCATACAGCACTTCCATGTGCGAACCTGGTTCTATAAACTAGGCCTAAATAGCTTTTGGGATGCACCTAACTCACTAATGACATTCTCAAAAACGGTCTTGAAAAATACATATTGGGCATACATGCAAAATAGCATCCACCATTGCCCTAAAATAGGATGGCTAACATCGCAGTTCCCATTAAGAAAACCACTTCCCACTTTTGAACTATATTTGGACAAAGTGCAACCGCAATTGACCAAGTCATTGTGCATGAAGTTTGGTTTTGAGGTCCGACAGGTTAATTGTAATACATTCAAATGGTTGCGTGATAATAGTGATGGCAGAGGCTCACTGTACCTTATGTTCACACAATGCAGTAGAAAATGACTCCCACATACTATTCTTCTGTCCAGTGTATGCCATACCAAGGAAAATATGGATTAAACCTATTTGCCGCAATACGGGGATCAGGTCACATTTAGGAGTATTAAGAATTTTAAAAACAGATACATCAGAGAGAATTGTTTTTAGTTTAAGTAGATATTTATTCGAAGTTAATTTAGTACGCAAGGGAAAGGGCAAGAAATTTGAGCTTATTGCCACCTGATTTTATTACCAATTTTTAGTATTGCATATTTTATATGTATGTGTGCTGGACTAATATTAGTATTTGAATAATGTACCTTACTGCACTTGCACTTTATTAACTTATGATCTGAATTATTATTCTACCTATGATTGAATATGATATAAAAAGTATTATTATCAGAACGTTATGTTTTATATTAATAACTGACCTATCTCTACAGATTTTAAGCTAAGTTTTGAGCAACTGGATTGCCACCTGATATGTGTGGGCATACTTGATTTTATTTTATTTGATGTGTATGAAATATACAACTTTGTATCTTTTATGTTTTTTTTTAAACCAAATAAAGATTTCTGAATACTCTGAATACTATAAAATGTAGTTCTTTCCAAATGCATCACAGATATCACAGTTGGAATTGTTGCATTTGTTTCCATCTTGGTCAATTTTGGTACCACACATGCTCTTGGTCTTTATTGTTGAGATCACAATGTTTTCTATCTGAGGGTAAGTCTGCGAGAAGCTATTTTATGTCCAGCGGGCACATCCACAGAAATTAATTGGCTACAACTCTAAGCTCCATCAATTTAGGTGTTTGGCTTTATTGAATGAGTTGGAGAGGTCACATGAGGATATGTGCATCTAAAGTTTTAGGATGTTAGATTTTTTTCTCCAGTTATCTCATGACAGTTTGAACTACTAGTTGTCATTATACAGTGTGGTGGACTGCTGTGTACCGCGTTCCAAAAATATGTATGCAGAACTTAGATCTATATTTGAATGCTAAAAGGTTATCATCTCTCCTATTTTTTGTCTTAGGTATATCATGATACTAAGGGCCAGATTTAGATTTGGAGGACAGCTCGCCTATCCACCAGATTGACAGAGGTCATTACCTCCGCCAACCTGCCCGGCTACCCTCTACCGTATTTGGATCATCACCGGGTCAAGGGTGATATCTGTGCCTTCAGAAAAAAACGCCATCACAGCGCTTCCTCTGAAGACAGTGCAAATTTGATGATTGCCCACTGTCTTTTAGCTGGACACTAATGACCCCATGCCCTGATAGTTTTCTCCCAGGGTGTAGGGGTAATTTTTCTTTGTTTTCTGTCCAGTACCACCACATTTTTCCTGGTGGTGAAGGAAAGAAAAAATACATTAGGCCATCAACTCTAAATAGGGTGGGCAGTCTGATACCCTTACCTGACAGGTCTTATTCCATTGGCCTGATGAATAAACTTTCCGATGGTGGAGCTAGTGGAGGCACAGCCCTCTGAAAGATGATGGTCTGCCCGGCTCAAAATAGGGTGGGTGGGCCAAGGGTTTACCAGACTCAGTGGAGTACCCTGGCCTTAAACTCTAAGTCGGGGTTAGTACTCACTCAAATAGAGGCCATATCAGGGTCTAGGGCAGGTCCAGTTGGTACTGGTCAGTTGGGCAGTTCATGTGTAAGGGCCTCTGGAAGCTTGTTGTGACCGTGTAGCTCAAATAAGAGGTCAGACAACAGACCCTTGGAGTCACTTCTGGGGTCTTGGTTTTAGAGCAAGTAGGTCCAGTCTTCCTTCAGGCTCGTCAGGCAGCAGGGAAGTCCTTCTGATTACTCACAGGTCAAGGAGTGTTCTGAGGAGAGGTCTGTGGGGCCACTTTTCTGCTGAGTGCCTGCCTGTGGGTGGAGGGCAAGCCTTTTCCCCCTCAAAACCAGTTCCAGTCAGTTCCTCTCCTCTCTCTAGATTTGGTGCCAGCTTGAATAGAGAGACAAAGGCCTGGGTGTGTGTTTCCTCTATTTGTGACAAGGTAGGCATCCTTTGAAGCTCAGGAAGGGGCTGGGCACAAGAGTCCCCCTCTCCACACCCAGAGCCCTCACTGGCTGGAAGCAATACAAATCTCACTAGAGGGAGCCATCAGGGGTCAAGTCACAGTTGGACACTGGCAGAAAAGCTGTTCTGTGTTAGGCAGGAAAATGGCAACTTTCTAAGAGTGTAATTTCAAAAATAGTAATGTAAAATTTGACTTGATCATTAACTTGGATTATAAACTACTACTAAAATGAGTCCTTGGACCATTTTTCTAGCTATTCCCAAACTGAATTTAGCACTTATTAAAGATAATTGTGTAAACCAGTGTTACCCTATGGAAGTGCCCACCTTGCCACAGTGAAAAATGAATTTGGAGGTTTTTCACTGCTGGGACATTAAATATAAATGCCCTACTTTTTACATACCATGTGTGAGAAGGTGGCCTGGTATATTCTGTCCACTAATTAAAGTGGGCACCTTGTACCAGTCCACACGACCCTTATGATGTATGAGGTCAAAGATAACCTTCAGAAAGCTATCCTAGTGGTAGCTGTGGAGAGCAGCCTTCAGGCTTAATCTTGAAGGAATGTAAAGCAGCTTGTTTTACCAGAATATCACCTCCTGAATGACTAAATGAAAGGAGAACCACACAGTAGTTATATAAAAATATGTATTTATTAATATAACACTCTCTACTAATCTCTACATGAGATTAGAACATAAAGCACACAATACTAAATCAATAGAACATTCGTAAGTAGCACAATACACAGCAAGCTCCAGGGGGAGACCGGACCATATACTAAAAAAAATGGTATAACAATCACGACTTGACTAGACACAGTGCCTAGAGCACGTAAAATCGCTGGGACCCCGAGGAACCACCCAAGGCAGTGACACAGGGAGCCCAGGGATGACGGGTGCAGTGAGGAAACATGACCGCGTGCTCCGTACAACTCTATGGGAAAGTCGCGGTTGAAAAGTTATAGTTTAAGGACACTTCTACGAGGACTTCAAGCAAACCCTTTGGAACTTAGGAGGTTCTAGAGCCAACACACCAGTGAGTACCAAGGTACCCGTGTTACCTATCCCAGAGGAGCCGGGTGCATAGGGGTCAAGTGGTGTCAGAAACCTTCGTCGTTTTCAATGGAGAGTTGCGAAGAAGTGCTGCTGCCAGGAAGGCGAAGAGTGTCCGGTGGAATCCAAGCTTGGATTCTAGGTGAGAGGAACCTGAAAGCAGAGGGGACAGAGTCTGGGTCACTTCAGGTGACCAGGAGCTTGGTAGACGAATGCCCACCGATGTCGGGTGCTTCAGGTGCGAAGAAAGGATATTTGACTCTGCAGCCACGGGGACCAGGAGATGTCGAGGATGACCAGGTTCTAGAGGTGAGGTGTGCCACAAAGGATGTCGAGTGCTGAGGGGTCGATGTCTGGCTGGAGCCCCAACAAGCCTTGGCAAATGCAACCCACACAGGAAGGACAAACAGGTTACAGTGTAGACCAGCAAGGTCCAGGGGACTCTCCAAGCAATGGGGAGTCAGGGCACATCTGGCGCAACCAGGGTAGCCCAAGAACAAACAAGGTGACCCTCACCAGGACCCACAGGCCAATGGACCAGGGATCGCAAGGAGAGCTCGAGCAAATTTACAAAGCACCAGCCCACAGAGCACTCGGTGAGTGGAGGCCAGATATCTTTAGTGCAAATGCTGCTCGGGGTCAGGACTACATGGAGGCCAAAGCACAAGCTCAGGGATTGCCAACAAGCATATGCTCTTGCAAATGTATGCGGTGCACAGGGGTTCGGATTGCACGGTCCCCACGAGGGATACTGGTCTCAGAATCGCTGAGAAGTCAGATCAACCTCAGGGACCTTCGGGAACCCACCTCCTGTGTTGCTGAAATCTTCGGAGTCCGCAGGAGCTCTGGAGAAGCAAGCCAGTCAGATGCGCTTAGGTGCCTGCTACTGCAGGGGAGTAATTCCTTTACTCCAAGGGAGATTCTTCAGTCGTGCAATCGTTGTTCAGGCAGTCAAAGTACTTGGTTTCTTCTTAGCAGAATCTTGTCCAGGTAAAATCTAAAGTCCTGTAGCCAGGTAACCCACTTTATACCCATGGGAAAGGGTTGGACAGATTCAGGGGACCCTCCTAGGGGAGGGGCAGGACAGAGGGGTGGCTACACCCATGTCCTTTGTCCAGTTTCGTACCAGAGCAGGAGCCAATGGCTCCCAGAACAGGTTTGAGCTGGACTATGCACAGGGACACCAAATGTGCCCCCAGTGCAGACTTTCTAGCACTCTCAGAGTGCCCCCACCCAGCCCCAATACACTAAACCCTGTCTGGGAGGTGGTCACACCTCCCTGTGACAGGATGCCTATTGTCATGCCTTCCTCTGCTCGAGCTTGGCTCAGCAGCAGGAGAGCAGAATCGTGTCTGTGGCTGGCAGCGTCCATTTTGTGCTGCCCGGGTTGAGAAAGCTGGTACTGGGTAGACCGGTGACCCACAGTAGTGGTTTCAGAAGGGTGTAATCATACCTCCCACACCAGTTACTGGTGTGGAGGTATGATTCCAAGGTGTTTGACACCAAACACGACATGTTTCTAAGCAGCCGTTTTAAAGTTAGCATTTATCGCGAGGTTATAATGCAACTTAACCTATATGTCTGGCAGAATCACAGACAACCCCGGAGAATGGTCTCCGAAGGCTGTAGAGGGGCTCTGCTCATGCAGGGGCACCCTCTCACGTAAAACCCAGCACCCTGCCTTCAGGATTGATAAGGCCCGCCATAGGGGTGACTGATAGGTTTTTAAGTGTAGTGATTTAGATAGATATAGTGAACCTATATCTAAGTAAGTGGTGCAAGCACCAGCTTACACAGGCTGCTGTAGCAGACCTGTTGTGTCATTTTGAATGGCCTCTCATGGGTGGCATAATACATGCTTCAGCCCATGGGAGGCCTCTGGGGTACCTATGCCCTAGGTACATGGTGTACCATATACTAGTGACTGATAAGGGTACCCCAGTATCCAATCTGGAGGGTACGTAAAGTACATACATAGCAATTTAAGGGAGAAAGCAGATAGACTGGGGTCCTGGATAGCAGGATCCCAGTCAGACTAGTCCAAAAACAGTGAGACATCAGCAAAAAGTGGGGGTAACCATAAGAAGCAGATACTACTTTCCTACACCATGCACCCTGATCTATGGGCTGTTTTTAAGGCCTACATTAGAGTTGACTTATCAGTATTAAATGTGAAGGTGTAGGCCTGGCAAAATGTTTATATTGCCAGGCCGAAATGGCACTTTAAAACTTAACACCCAGTGCATTGGGAGGCCTGGAGACATGTTTTACAGTGCTTCTTTTGTGGGTGGCATAATGAGCACTACTGCTCACTAGAAGCATTTAGTTTACAGGCCCTGTATACAAGTAATGGCAAATACTAGGGAGTTACAATTAAATGAAATGTGCCGATCAGGGATTTACCACTTCTAACATGTTTAGAGAGGACAGCACAGGACGTTTAACAATGGCAGCAAAAAACGGGTAGAGCAAAGGAAGGTGCAAATCTGGGGGAATACCATGCAAAAGATGGTCATTTCCAACAATGTCACTATCTCCATCAGATCCAGGATATGTGGTGTTGCAATTCTGCTTAAGAAGTCATTGCCCTGCAGGGTACAAAAAGCTTGGAGGAGGTGTGGCGAGGGAAGAGGTGTGGCGCAGCAGCCAGGGCGACTGACTCCGGATCCTGGGGCTCACGGTTCGATCGCCAGCGGCAGATCAGCCCAGCACCATGTAACTCTGGGCAATAGCTCGCTTAATCTTCCCGACGGCCCCCAGCGCCGGGACACCTCTCCGGAGGTAGCTGTGCGCTTTACAAATACTGGACATTTACATCTAGAAGGGAAATACATATTCGCATAATATTTAGAGTCTAGCAGACGATCAAGGGTTCCATATATGAAATTGAAATTTGTACTTGTAAAGCGCACCCATACCCCCAAAGGGGTGTCCAGGCGCTGTACGCATACCGCTGTGGAACCCTTCCTGGCTTTTTCCCTGTGAAATGTCCACTCCTGGGCACCCCCAGGGTGAAGCCAGGCATCCCAGCGCTGTTGGGGCCGTTGTGGAGATTAAGCAAGCTATTGCCCAGAGTTGCAGAGTGGGACCCATGATTAGAATAGGCACCGAGGCGAGAATTATCAGGTCCGAGGAAATTGAGCCCAAGACCCGCCGAGGCGGGAATTGAACCCTGGTCCCGGGCCAGATCTCTGCATCAGGGTCTGCCGCTCTAACCATTGAGCCACACTTCTCCACTATATATGCCACTATCTCGCCCAAAACAAGAATTTATTGACTGTTATCCAGGTGACTCAGAAATCGTCTCTAAATTAACATTGATTTGAGGGGACCTGTAAAAGTTCAAGTGATGGATATGTTCACTGCAGAAATAACATTTCTTTCCCAACTACTGCTACTCAGAAAATGCAATAGTTAAATCTCCAAGGAGGAAAGCACCTTTGTTATAACCAATCTGCCATAACACAAACCGATTGATGATTACAGTTTCCCTTGAGAATTCTAAAAATTTTGCAAAGCCCAACTAGTAGACTTCCTCTTCCAGTCATACAAAGAGCTGAGACTACAGACTCTTTATCATCCAAGTCTAACAAAATGTTGTTCTTAGTGCTCCCGAAAGCCCAGAATGACCCTTTTACTACACCAGTTACCCCCTGATTTCACTTATCAATGCTGGTATACAAATACTGGCAAAGATCTGGCTAACTGCCACAAAAGATGTTCATTAATCTCATACATCAATTACAAGTAGGCTCTGTCCCGGTTGATCATCAAAGAACCATCTTCAAACGTTATCTGACCTGCACTGGTGCCCCAAGGATTCTCATGAAGACACTATCACCCTCTCCTTGCATGCCAAACAGTCATTCTACGGGGTTGAATGGGGTACCTCTTTGTCCAATCGATCCTTCTGTCATGTATAGCTACATAAAGACTGATGGTTGACCTTTTTATCAACAAGAGGTCTCCATATGGTGGAACACCATAGTCCAGGTAGGTGAGAACGACAATGGAAGTGACACATGGGCAGGGCTAGGCATTGGTGCGTTGGGTCAATTAGTCAGTCCCAGATCTTCTAATTCAGTTGGAACTTTGCAAGAAGCGTATAGTTTGAGTGACGGCTAGCTACAGAAATACAATCGAATTTCTTATTGTCTGAAATTATCCATTTGGAGTTACCTTATCCCCAGTACTGGATTATCTATCACAATGGTAGCGACAAGGGAGTGGTGACAGGAGTTTATGGCATCATCGTATTCAACACCTTCTCCAGGTCCTTGGTGGAGCTGCTAAGTCAGAAGTGGCAGACCATATTACTATACAGTTATGCAGATACAGGCTTGTCAGCATTCCTTAGGTACATCAAAGCAGGTCTATGAGAGATGCAAATGAAATTTAGGTATTTCAAAATAGTAGTTTTGAACACCAGCCTGGTTCAGTAAGGTGAGCCTTACCTATAATTCACCTGTTGGATAAGCACATATTATGATCCTGGTCTAGGCTAGATGTGTAGTGGACACATGTCTGGGCAACGCTAAGTGATATTGGTGAACTCATCCTTAAACAATCAGACAGACATGGGGTACTACATGACACTGCTGATATTTCAGGTGTCTCATTCCACCAGAAGAGATGCCTGGCAGCACTGGCCATGACCAAAGGGCACATAGGAATTTGAGACGTCCCACAATTCCAGCACTTGATGAATGGTTAACAGAGATGTTTTGGATGGCCTTATATGAAAAGGTAATCTATAAACTGCAGGACCAACTAGAACTGTTCCTCCCTCTAGTTTTTAACACCCAGCCCAACCATCCCATTAGTCCCTAGCCAGGGCTGAAAGGAACTTTACTCACACCTACCACTGATAGCTTTTCTACTTTGACCCATATGTAAATAATACATCTTGAAACCCCTCCCTCCACCACAGAATGGTAAATGGGCTCATAAGAAACTAGGCAGTTGGCAAGTTTTTCAAGGACAACTTTACAATATGACCATTCATAGGTAGTAAATAATGGTTACAATTGGTATGCTTAGACGATGTCACTGCTGGGTGGAACCTGAATCTAGAGAGCAATACAATGTATTTGGGTAACACAAAAACAGGAATCATATAGTTAATGTCCAACCATACTAGACAATTTTGGGGATATACTTGGGGTGAGTTTTATGTTATGCATTATGCACTATTGTCAGCACACTTTGTTGTTGGTATGACATGTTGTATTTTCTTTTTCTTTTTGGGAAGTCTGAACTTTCTTTACCCCTATTTTTCCATGATCTATAGATGAAACTGTGCATACCGCTATGTCTTCGCCTTCCTGGTTTTTAAGGTCTTTAAACAGTTATGATGCACTTTTACATGGATATTTATTTCCCTTTTCTTGAAACAAATGCAAAAAATAAATGTTTAAAAACACAAATGACAAGCGAAGATATCTACTCCCACAGGTAGTTAGCTTTACATGAGTGTGAAGTCAGATAGTGGTTGAATAATGGGGTCCATTTGACTTGGCGATTGGTAACAACCTCAGCATGGAGCTTTCTTTCATGACTTGGAATTAAAGAATAGAGCACAGTGATGGCTATACACTGGTGGCAGTGGCGGCCGCTGCAAAACTCAAGTGGATTGGTGGGGGGTGGGGACAGGATGGGGATTAGAGAAATAATTATAATATTTTTAAAAACTTACCTCTTCCGATGCTGCCGGCCGCCTCAGTGCTCCTCTTCACTCCTGATGGTGTCCCAGCAGTCCCTGGGACACCAGCACAGGCTCCCCACCCAATGCCGGTGCTGCTCTCAATAGCATGAAAGCAGCTCCAGGATTGGTCTGAGCGGCTTGGTTTGCCGCTCCGGCAGTGCCTGGGAGTTTATGCTGTTTCTTCAACCTGACTCCGCAACACAGCTTTGTTGGAGAAACTCAAGTGTGCATGATGGTTTGGCTGGCCTAAGACGGCCGGCCAAACCGTCATGCGCACTTATAGTGTGCACTACGCCTCCCCTGCTGGCTGTGACGACAGCCAAGCCCCTCCCCGCCCAGACATGGCTGATTCTAGAGCAGTCAATCAATCAATCAATCACAGAATTTGTAAAGCGCACTACTTACCCGCGAGGGTCTCAAGGCGCTAGGGAAAAAAAGGGGGGGGGGTGCTGCTACTGGTCGAACAACCAGGTCTTGAGTAGCCTCCTGAAGGTCAGCAGGTCTTGGGTCTGTCGTAGGCTTAGTGGAAGGGTGTTCCAGGTCTTGGCGGCGAGGTGGGAGAAGGATCTGCCGCCGGTGGTAGTTCATCGAATGCGAGGGACGGTGGCGAGGGAGAGGTCGGCGGAGCGGAGTTGGCGGTTGGGGACGTAGAAGAGGAGTCGTCTGTTGAGGTAGGCTGGGCCAGTCTTGTGGAGTGCCTTGTGTGCGTGGATGAGGAGTTTGAAGGAGATTCTCCTGTCGACGGGGAGCCAGTGCAGGTTCCTCAGGTGGGGGTGATGTGGCTGTGGCGTGGTACATCGAGGATCAGGCGTGCGGAGGCGTTTTGTATGCGTTGCAGTCGCTTGATGAGCTTGGCCGGGGCTCCCGCGTAGAGGGCGTTCCCATAGTCAAGTCTGCTACTGACGAGGGCCTGGGTGACTGTTCTTCTTGTGTCTGTCGGGATCCACCTGTAGATCTTGCGAAGCATGCGGAGGGTGTTGAAGCAGGAGGATGAGACTGCGTTGACTTGCTTGGCCATGGAGAGCATTGAGTCGAGGATGACTCCCAGGTTGCGTGCGTGGTCGGTGGGTGTCGGGGCTGCTCCCAGTGTCGTTGGCCACCAGGAGTCGTCCCAGGCTGAGGGGTTGGAGCCGAGGATGAGGACCTCTGTCTTCTCCGTGTTCAGTTTTAGTCGGCTGATCTTCATCCAATCGGCGACAGCCTTCATTCCTTCATGGAGGTTGGATTTGGCGGCGAGGGGGTCCTTGGTGAGGGAGAGGATCAGTTGAGTGTCGTCGGCGTAGGAGATTATGTTGAGGTCGTGCTGTCTGGTGATGCGTGCGAGCGGGGCCATGTAGATGTTGAACAGTGTTGGGCTGAGGGACGATCCCTGGGGTACGCCGCAGATGATCTCGGAGGCTTCGGATCGGAATGGTGGGAGGCGGACTCTCTGGGTTCTGCCGGCGAGGAAGGAGGTGGCCCATTCCAGGGCCTTGTCTCGGATCCATGCGTCGTGGAGGCGTGCGCGTAGAGTGCGGTGGCAGACAGTGTCGAAGGCGGCGGAGAGGTCCAGCAGGATGAGGGCTGCGGTCTCACCGTTGTCCAGCAGGATCCTGATGTCGTCGGTGGCGGCGATGAGGGCAGTCTCAGTGCTGTGGTTGCTGCGGAACCCCGATTGGGATGGGTCCAGGATGCTGTTTTCTTCGAGGTATCGGGTTAGCTGTTTGTTGACGATCTTCTTGATGACCTTGGCTGGGAACGGAAGCAGGGAGATGGGCCGGAAGTTCTTGAGGTCTCTCGGGTCCGCCTTGGGTTTTTTGAGTAGGGCGTTGATCTCTGCGTGTTTCCAGCTCTCTGGGAAGGTCGCGGTCTCGAAGGAGAGATTGATGATGTTGCACAGGTGGGGTGCGATGGAGCTGCTGGCTTTGTTGAAGATGTGGTGCGGGAAAGGGTCTGACGGGGAGCCGGAGTGTATTGTGCTCATGGTCTTGATGGTGTCCTCGATGTTCACGCTGGCCCAGGCTGGCAGGGGGTCGTGGTCGATGGTGTGCGGCGGGTCTGGTGCATCGATCTTAGTTGGGGCTGTCTGGGTGTTGAAGCTGTCGTGGATGTCGGCGATCTTGCGGTGGAAGAAGGTGGCGAGGGAATCTCACAGGGGTTGCGACGGCGGGATGTCGTTGGTGTTGGAGCTGGGGTTGGAGAGTTCCTTCACGATGTTGAAAAGCTCCTTGCTGTTGTGTGCATTGTTGTCGAGGCGGTCTTTGAAGGAGATTCTCTTGGCGGACTTGATGAGGTGGTGGTGGTTACGGATGGCGTCTTTGTGGGCTGCGTGGCTGTGATACTCAAAGTATGGCCCGGGGGCCACTTGCGGTCCTCCTGACCTTTCCATGTGTCCCCTTGCTGAACAGCAGCACTGGTATGCTATTTAACTAGACTCAGCAGTAACATTCAGAATGGAAGTCCTGCACCACTTAACTCCTTCTTTTTCTAAAGACATTTTACAACAAACATGTAAAAATATGATAAAGTCTCTTCAAAATTCAAAAATGTGTATTTCATTAACATGCAGAACCTTCCACCTTAGTACATCTCATAAGATCACTGCATTGAGAGGTATTTTTTTTTTTTTTTTAAATGATAGTTTTCAAACATGAATTTAGAAACATTCATGCTTCCCGACCCTGACAACAATGCATATAGTGAACTAAGAGGCAAGTCAGTTGTTATGTGCTCCATCTGGGTAGTCTGGATTGCTATTATAAATGAACAACATCATAGTTTATTAAATCAAACACAAGAGAAGGAAAATGAGGCAAAGTGGGGAAAAAACAATTGCCTAGGATCACACAATCTGGTCAAGTGGGGAAGCCGGGATTGATTCCAGGTTTTCTGGTATCGAATTATGCAATTCAGCCACTACATGTACATGCTTTGCTTCCCCTACACCCACATTACAAACCCCATATCTGCTGACCGCCACCCTGCTGGTATCAGTACGGACCTCGGTCACACCACAGATCATATTTTGTGGCCCCTGGGAAAATGTTTGTGAGTACCCATGCTCCAGAGGGAAATGGGAATTTTTTTAATAATAAAACCAATCTATTATAATTTTATTTTTTCTGTTTCCCTCAGCTGGCTCTCAGCAGGGAGGGCGACACTCGTCCTCCATAGTGAAGGAGTCACCACTGCTGGTCTGTTTATTCTACTAACCTGCCTTGACTGACAGTCATGCTCCCAATGGCTTCTTTCAGAAGTCTTCAATGACCTAGATGACTGCATTGAGGGTCTGGCTGCATTATTTAGTACGTCCTACAATTGCAAAATCATGGAAAATGCAAATATTTAAATGAATACATAGTTACAATGCCCTAACCAAAAATTCTGACAAATTGCAAATAATTATATCATATTATGTCATTTTTTAACCTAAGAACAACTTTAAAATCACTTTATAGTAAGAAAAAGCAAAACTACAAAACTCAGAATGCAAATTGCTGTTGCCTAAAAACTCACAACTGCATGGCAATGCCATACATGAGATTGTTCAAGTCAAAAGATACTTTATTCGGTTTGTGCAACAACCATAAAAGCAGACAAAGTTAAAACACACATATGAAACTTTCATTACATATACAATCCAAATAATCATATTACATAAGACAAACAAAAATAAAACATACATATGAAACATTCGTTACATATACAATCCAATTAATCATTACATAATACATTCCCTAGCAGCAAATTGTATACAAATTATCCGGTACATGAAGACAGCCCAATCAAATATCAAGGGTAATTGATTTCCTTGCATCAATTGATTTCAGAATAAAAGAAGCCACATAGAAACATAAACCCGCATCATTAAGAGAGACCAATATATTCATGGCAGCATGGAATCTTCTCACTTTCAATTTTAGGAGTATAGGTTTTAGGTAAAATAATCTTAAAAAAGAATAAAACTTACAAAATAGCATAAAGTGACTAGTGCTCTGTTTTGATATCCCGTCGCAGGGGCATGCGATTGACGGGCATGTTTTCATAGTTGGAAAAGCAACCAAGTGATGCACTATACCTAGGCTCAAGCGGGTCAGAACAAAACGATGTGATGACCTGGTCACTACTGTTAGATAATCCTGGAAACCTCTCCCGACCTCCAACTGTTGATAAAATACAAAAGTTTGTTGCCTCCTATTCACTCTCTCACAAATCTCTTTTTGGTGGGCCAGTAAGGAATTTTTGATCTCTTGTTTGGATATATTAATCACAGAACCTGAATCACCCTGGATCGAGATATTGAATAAAGTATTGAACCAATCCCGAATATATCTGAGCCAGGGGATGCTGTAGCATTTATCCAGGAGTAAACAATCTTTAATAATGGTTTGAGTGAATTTGGTTTCCTCTTTAGCCCAGATCAATCTCCACAATTAAAGGGGCCGCAGGGTGATGAGGTCCAATAGATGGTTAATGCCTACTTTCCGGTGTATAATTTCAGTTGATGCTGATGGAGGTAGGCACAACAGACGTTTTAGAAAGGAATTTTCTTCCAACTGTAATATCTGGGGTTGGTTATTACCCCAAACCCCTACACCATAAAGGGCAATAGCGACACATCTGGCCTTATATATATCAATCATATCCTTAATACGTCTGCTACCTAGCTTAGCTGCAAATCGAAAGATCCCATGGGCACTCTTCGCCATCTTAGAGCGTACATTAGCAAATGTATTCGACCATTTCCCATTTCCTGAGAAAGTTACACCCAGGTAACAGAAAGTATCAACCACATCTACAGAGGAATTCTCTATATAAAATGTATTAATGGCTTTCCTTGCTTTCTGGCCACATGTCATTACAAAAGTTTTTGTTTTTATTAATAAACAATTTCCTGTTCTTAATAAAAAGGCTAAAATTATCAATTAGTCGCTGCAGGCCAACTTGAGTCCTGGATAACAGCACTGCATCATCGGCATACAGTAAAATAGGTATAGGTTTGCCAGCTACCTGTGGTGCATCTGCCTGTACCAACCTCAGAGTTTTATCTACTTCATTTATGAATAAAGAGAAAAGTAACGGAGCTAGGACACAGCCTTGTCGAATGCCTCTTTTGACATCAAAGAGTTGCATGCATTCCCCTCGCTGGCCATATCGCACTTTGGTTGAGAGTTTCTCATACAACCTTGCTAAAAAATAAATAATTTCTTTCGGGGCACCTAAGTTAAGAAGGGTAGACCATAAAATAGAGTGGTCAACAAGGTCGTACGCACTGCTAAGATCTGAAAAACATAAAAACTGTCTACCCTCTTTAGCATTCGTATATTTGCCTATTAAAAGTTCTAGATTAATACATTGTTCAAGAGTGACCATCCCTTTTCTAAAACCTTATTGGACTGGGGTGAGAATCTCGTTCTCTGTGGCCCAATTTTCAAGTCTCTCCAAAAGTACTCTGCTCATTACCTTAACTGAAGAGTCCAAAAGGGAGATAGGACGGTAATTTTTTGCCTCGGATTTGATACCTTTTTTGAAAATAGGGACAATCACAGATTGGCACCATGATGATGGTATGGACTCTGTCACTACTGAGTTAAAAACTCTAGTTAAAATTGGGCTCCATAAAATTACTTCACTTTTATAAACATCTATAGGGACCCCATCAGGGCCTGGTGCTTTGCCCCCCATGCTACTGGTCAAACCATCATGTACTTCTTCTATAGTAATATCTAATGGTAGCACGGACCACTGATTTCCTGAAGTGCTTTGCAGGTTAAAAGTGTCACACACAGGGTTAAAAATATTAGAAAAATGATTCACCCACGCATCACAATTGACATGCGAGGTTAGTTCGGGTAATGATTCGTTCTTTAAAAACGGAGAATTAACCGTATCCCAGAACAACTTACTGTTTGCTGTATCAGCAGCCTGGGATAGCCTTTCCCAAGCTGACTCTTGAAGTTTAGTTCTTCTTGCTTTAACTACTAGTTTATAATTGCGGCGTAGGTTCTTAATGACCTCACAATTTCTAGGTCGATGGCCCAGGGCTTCTTTAAGTTGTTTTAGAGCCTGGGTACAATTATGGTCAAACCAACCTCTATTATGACCATCATTATTCCTGAATGGTGCAATCAGTATCCCCTCGATTACGACATTGATTTTGCAAAAGTTGGCTAATATCAGGGAGGGATTAACATCCTCGCTAAGGCAATAAGTGATCTCTGTGTCGCATTTAACAAGAATTTCTTTTAAAACTTTTACGGGGTCCACACCAACCCATTTGATACGTGTCCCATTGGGCCTAATAGGGGAAATGTCAGTTATACGATCACAATTAACTATCATTTTGGGACCCCATCTTAATGTTAACATAGAGATACTATTATGATCGCTCGATACCTGTTCAGTAATCCATGGTGTAGAACACAAATAACTGCTGTTGGTAGAGACAAGAATATGATCAATAGTAGAAGCCGCATTTCTCCCTGTAAATGTAGGGATATGAACCCCATGAATATCTTGTATACATTGTAACAATTCAAGATCATATTTGACCATTAGCAGATTAAGAGCTCCACCATAGTCACTATGTCAATCAATCAATCAAATGCTTTATTTCGATTACTAGAATCATAAAAGCAACAAACAAGAAACAGAAAAAGAATAAAGGAAAAAAAAAAAAAAAGTAATATATACAATATGTCACCACACTGTTGATACATGAGTTGGCGGAATTGTCAGGACAAGTAAAAAACACTGATAATGAATTTATGACCTAAAAGTTTCTAAAAATTTTTAAAAGGTTGAAAGTTAAAAACTTCATTCACTTTTTTTCTATTATAAGTCCTTGTGAGATAATGAGTAAGAGAATAAACATTAGGCACAAAACCGAAAATTAAAATACAAGGCATGAAAGATTAAAACAGTTGTACAAAGATGACTCCGGAAATGTACAAAATCCACCACAAATAGGGAAGTATGACTCAGAGCAAGACATTCCACAGAAAACGAGCTTCTCCACAGTACACATGAATGAAAAAAAAAACTCTAGATGTTGTTACGGTAAAATGGTAAAAGATGATAAAAAACTAGCTGCCATAAAGGAACTTTTATCGCTCCGCAAACGTGTTAAAGTGCTTCAGTGCTTTAATTCTGATAATCCAGGCTCTGCTCAAGAATTTCGCCACCCCACACGAGTAAAGCACACCTGGATCCGTTTTTAGAATACGCAAAGCAGTCCTGTAGTCGCGTGTACCCATAATTTTACAAATCGGTTTTAACCAGCTAGACCTAACAGTGGAATAAGCCGGGCAAGCGAACAGAAAATGGGACATGCTTTCCAGCGGGGCTCTGCAGCAGGGACATGCCTCGCTTTGATATTTATGAGAATGCCATTTTGAGGTGGTTGCATGGATTGGTAGTGTACCCAGCCTGAATTGGATGTATAACTGCCTGTCACGTGGAATCTGGATGATATCCATGTAAGGCTCTAAACCTCTGGATTGTTTATGGCGAAAGAACTCTTCTGTCAAGCTGCCCAATTCTGGGTTAGACAGCGCTTTACTATCAACCCAGTTCCAGTAAATTCTCCTAAGCTCTACCTTACTGGGTAGTGCGTGAGATTCCCATGCTTCCGTGAGGCCCAACTCAGACAGTAACCTTTTAACATTGGCTATCCACTTGATCCTGTGCCCCGTATCAAGGATAGTCACCTCTGTTAGGGCTGCAGCATAATTAGCAAGCTCAGGGGTACGGATCATACGTGCCCAAAAAAGAAGGGGGCGCAGTTTAACAATGTCCCTCAGTGGCCGTCTGCCCATCTCAAACATCAAGGGAGTTAATGGAGTATTACTAGGAAGCATCACCAAATCCCTCAGGAACTTATTTTCGGACCTGCCAATGTCTTCTGTGTTTTCAAAGCCCCATAACTCTGCCCCGTACGAGGCAGCGGCAACAGCCTTTGCATCATATATTACAAGTGCAGGAGCTACCGGTCTACTAGAAGAGGCCCGGTGCTCTTTACTAAGGGCCCCAACAACACGTTTGTGATTCAGTAGCATCTTGGCTAGGTGCGGCTTCCAATGCATTTTGTCAGAAAGGCGGATGCCCAAATAATCAAACACATTTACCCTCTCTAGTCGGATATTATTTAAAATTAAGTTATTTTTAAATGTCTTGTGGGGATTAAAAGCCATAAATTTTGTTTTATCTGTATTGACAACCAAATCCCGGGAATCACAAAATAACTGGTATCGAGTAAGAAGTTTTTGTAACCCTGACGGGGTTTTCGACACCAGAAGGGTGTCGTCAGCAAACGAAAGTGTGGGGACTTTCTCACCCGCCAGGGTAGGCGCGTCTGTCGGGGTTTCTTGCAAGAATTTCACCACCCCGTTAATGTATAGAGAGAACAGGGTGGGTGCCAGAACACACCCCTGGCGGACTCCTCTATTTACTGGGATTTTTCCGTAACCTCCCCTGGGGCCCCACCTGTCCTGGGCGAAGTTACCTTCGTGTAATCAAATTAAAAAGTCAAGTAGGAGAGGGGAATACCCATGTCCCTCAACAATTGCCATAGTTTTAGCCTAGGGACAAGATCAAAGGCTGTTCTTAAGTCAATGAAGGCCAAATAAAGACTTCCCTTGCCTATGACAACAACCTTCCAATAAATAAGTAGTAGCCTGAAAACTTGGTCAATCGTACCAGTGTTTCTTCTAAACCCAGCCTGGTATTGGGATAAAATGTCCTCTCTTCAGCCCAGATCTGTATACGTTGGAGCAGGACCCTGCCTACCAACTTTTGCATGGCATCTATTAGGCTTATAGGTCTATAGTTGGATGGATCTTCCCGGTCTCCTTTTTAAAAATCGGGACCACCAGCGCTCCTTTCCAAGAATCGGGAATTGGGGATCCGTTAGCTATACTATTGGTCAAAAGTTGGATATAACGTGACCAATTCCCCAGATCAGCCAAAAAGAGGTCACCTGGGAGACCGTCTGGTCCGGGAGCTTTACCCGGCACTATCTTTGAGATTGCCATTTTAATTTCAGGCAACGAGAAGGGGTTATTTGTATTCCCACCCGGGGGAATGTCTGTGGAGTCGCTTAACTCCTCCAGACGCTCACCAGCGGGAACGGAATACAATTTCCTAAAATGATCGTACCATTCTCGGCTGGTAATGTGATTAGACAAGACGGCAAGATCTCGACTAGTGCCCTTGCTAACAAGGGACCAGAACTGGGATTTGTTCTTCTCCAGGCTGGCCTCTTTCAAATTCTTCCAATGAGATTCATCCCACTCAATTTTAGCCTCATGAAGTACTTCCCTATACTCCTTTCTCAGAAGTTTAATCAGATCAGTATCCTTAGACCTGATTGCGGCTGCCAGTGATTGCCTGGTTAGTCTGCATTTTTTGGTGTACCACGAGTGCTGTCTTAACCGCGGTAGCTTGGTAATGGCATGATTATGGGTGACTATGTACAAATGCCTATTATTGTCATCATCCCCGCCAGTGTTCCCGCAAACCTTAGTCATAGACAGGGAGCACGCTTGGATATTAAAATCCCCTACCCAAATTATAACAATAGATGTCCTTACAATACTTAACAATTTATCTAGCTCATGATCTAATTCAGAAACAACAGTACGTCGAGTCGAGTCGAGTCAAACACATTGTTGTAATAATTTATCAAAACCATATCCATACCTTTTTGGCTATGTAGCCATAAGATCTGTGAATGAATGCCCACTCTAATACTTCTTTTAACAGAAAGAACTTATAACTTATTTGAGCTAAGGGTCAGAAGCCCCCCTTTGGCTCTGCCAGCTGGTGAAGGCAAAGCCTGGAGCCAATATGATGTGAACCCTTCTACATATAAAGGTTCTGTGCTCCACGTCTCTTGGAGGCATATTATGTCATGATCATTAATGATAAAATCCTGCCAAGACGGTAAATCTTGTTTACCTTTGAAGCCTGCAACATTCCAAGTAGTAAAAAGGTAGCCATACTCAAATATATCCCTGATTTAGATTGAGTATGCTTCCCATTGTTACCATGGACTCTATTTTCAAGTGCGGCCTCTAAAGGTGTACCTTCTGTGTGTACATTGCCTATAGGCTTAATCTTATTCAATTCATATAAAGGTGAGCTTCCCACATCTTTTTCGCCAACCCAATCTCCATTTAGTGGTAATTCAGGTCTGGGCTCGTTAGTATCCTTATGTCAATCATTTACTTCTAGGGAGCTCAGGGCCTGATATCTGTTAGAAACTGGTACATTTAGATAGAACGGAGTTGATGATAATTGGTTCTTACTCGGGGGGTATTGGCTAAAAACTGCTGGGTCTTGGTAGGGTAAGGTCAATGGAGGTAGAATCATACTCCGTAAGGTTTGGTCATCTTTGATGGCTTGCCTTGGCCTTAAGTGCCTATAAAAAAGCCTAATGGTAGGAGTGTCATAGTCGAATCCAGCTGAAACCATGGAGGTACTCTAGTTAGGATATTTCTAGCCCAGTTAGAATTCCGAAAATTAATGATAATACAGTCTCCTTGGAGACACTTGCTCAGAGGGCCCACCCAGCCTACTCTTCGGGTCAGGAGGATCTGATTTGCTTCGGCCACAGGGAAGTCACAGTTCTTATTCAACCAGTGAACCGTTCTATTTTTAGGGTGTTATGGTTCTCTGATTGTCCCTGTTGCAGTGGAGGTACGTTCACCAGGACAGCAACATATGGGCAACACTCTGGGGGCAAGTTGATAGCAACATCCTCTCTCCTCTCTTGAGTGGCATTATGGCCTGGCTTATTCAAGGTGACAGTTGGACTGTCTATATCCCTCTCCTCCATCCTTACCCCTCGAACAGAGTGATTAATCTGGGCATTCTATCTTAAGGGTTTTAGTGTTAGAGATTCACTCTTTCTACCAGTAGATTCTGTGCTTATCATATCGTTCCTTTCCCCGGAGGGTTCATTACCTATACATATGTTAATTCTATCAGCACTAGATGTAATTATCTTAGAAGAACACTCAGCTAACCCTCTCCCACTTCCAACTCTCTTTGTCACATCACTACTAGCCCTCAGTACGTCGCAGATCTTAGTCACCTCGCAAGATAATTTATCCATTTTCTCATAAACAGGCCTAAGTAACTCCTCGATTTTAGATAAAACTGTGGCTAACATTGGTGTAGATAGTGGATCAATGATAGTGTCTTGGCCATCTTGGTTGGCACATGTCTGATTTTTAGAAATCTGTACCACGCTAGGTTTGCCTTTCGAGGTACCCAGCCCTGTTTGTTTCCTTTTGCACCCTTTCTTCCTCTTCGTGGTTGGCGATCTATCCAGGGTATGTAATTGAGGCGAGTCTGGTTGGATGAGCAAGACTTGCTCGGAGTCTAATGCAATTGCAGAAGGCCCTGATATTCCAGGGGCTATATTGGGGACGACCTCTGCAGCAAGATTTATCTCGCCCTGTTTGGTTACACTGCTATTACCTAACAATGCCCCCTCTGGCAAATTAGGGCCTAAAGATAGACGCTGTACTGTCCTGTCAATTTCGTCAGAGATTACGCTAACTGCTCGCACCAAAAATGAATCTATAGTGGAGCTGGATTTTTCAATTATAGCTTTAGTAGTTTTATGTCTAGCCATGATGACTTATTAAGTTAGGGTTAAGGCAAGATGTATACAGGTATATGTATACAGGTATATTCAAGAACCACGAATCCTTCCACAATATCAGTGTAAAGTGCTAAGTGTAATACAAAGTGTATGAGCAAATAAGGTGCTAAGTGCTGGGATCTTGTAACGGACACAAGAGACAGAAATCTAAACGTACCTAATATCTATATAAAATACTAGGTGCATTACAAGATGCTATGAGCCGATAAAGTGCTAAGTGCTAGGGTCATGTAACGTACACAATTAGTGATAAGATTTAAAAAGAAAACATATATGTGCAAAGACGCAAAGCTATAGTCTAAAAGGCAGGCTAAAAATTAGAGAAACCCTATGACTATATAGGGTACACACATATAATGCACAACCGAGTCCTTGAAAGGTATGAATAAACAGTACTTTCGTTAAAATATATAGTATAATTTTTTAAAGATGAGATAAAGGAGATCAACAATAAACGAATGGTCACTCAACTTAATCTCGTTGTCGAGTTCCGCTTTGTTCCATGTTATAGTCTCAGTATCAAGTGTTAATGGCACAATAGCGCAAGTACTGCTCCTCTTAGGGGAGGGGAGCAAGGGGCCAAGTGGGGTGGCCCAGCCCAGCCTCGATCGTCCGCAGTCCGTGGACGGGCACCTCCTGGCGCAACAGGATGACGTGAGTGCCGCGAAGCAGAAGGCAGGCAGGCTGGTCTTTGTGGTCCTCCTGGACCCAGCGGGAGCAGTTTGGCGGGAACAAGGAAGACGCGGTCAAAGGTCAGCTTAGCATCTGCCGAAAGGGGCACAGGCCGGGCATGGCGCCGCAGCTCATCTCGGTCTCACTTCCCGGCCACAGCGGGAGACAGCGGCCCGCTATGTAGCGCCTCCTGGCACAACAGGATGACGTGAGCGCCGTGAAGCAGCAGGCAGGCTGGTCTTTGTGGTCCTCCTGGACCCAGCGGGAGCAGTTTGGCGGGAACAAGGAAGACGCAGTCAAAGGTCAGCTTAGCATCTGCCGAAAGGGGCACAGGCCAGGCATGGCGCCGGAGCTCATCTCGGTCTCACTTCCCGGCCATAGCGGGCTTGTCCTGGCACACAATGGGGATGGTCCGCTCTTCGGGCTTCTTGGCCTCTGCCGTGGGCGCCTCGACGGACAGGATACCGTCGGGCGAGAGCGCGCTGGTGATGGCCGCGGGGGTCGCCACCTTGGGATGGTGTAGCGGCGGTGGAACTCTCGCCGTGGCCCTCTGCAGCCCTGCGCCTGGTCGCCGTGGCCCTCTGCAGCTCTGGTCGCTAGTCAGTACACGAGATTGTTATTTAGGAGTGCAGTGAAACCTTCACCTCACCACCGGCTTGACTACTTTGTCACTGTCCGTGTCTTCTTTTCCTGTGGTGGCCAGACTCCATAGCCAACACTTTCTGCACCTTTCCCATTGTGTTGTCACAGTTCTTATTTGTTAGTATACCACAGACCTCTTCCTTTCCTCACCACATCCAGTCATCTGCCCTGCTACAGCGCTGCTCTGTTCATACTTCATTCACATAAAGAGCCTGATCTTTCCCTGCCACCCATTTGCTCCTGCGCAGCTGTGAAGTTAACATATCTACTAGCCAGCAGTGAAGGGGCAATGCTTTTCCATGCCACTCTCAAGCATCCCACCCCTTTGAGGCCAGTGCACGTGGGCCTGAGATAGAATGTCTGGTGCCAAACAGGAGTACACCATCCCCATCAAGAGTCCCAGTAAGACACAAACTATATCTGAAAAATCAGCAGATCTCTCCAACACCTAACTTCACTCCACTCTAGAACAACAGTTAATCCCAAAACTCTTGGGACCATACTTATAATGAGAAGAGTGAAAGTAGAATCCATTACTGTTGGCACCCTGTTGTCAGTCAAAAGGAACTGACTAAACTGCCTGGGAGGAACAGGAAACGTATTTCTGGTTGAAAAAACAGGTTGAAAACGGGCTGAAAATGCAGGAAGGGGCCTGGACATGTTTCTATTAATTACCTAAATTAGAGAGAAAATGCCCCTGAAGCAGCCCCTTACAAATTGACCATGCAGAAGTCCCTTCATGTTACAGATGCGTTATAGAAAACTATTAAGTAGATAAGCAAGATTAATGTTGGCCATCGTATATCTTCTGTTTTTAGGTTTCGCCTGCACAGTGAAATCTCTTGTGTTTAAGATATCTTAAAAGGGGGCTCTTATCAGTTCCCAAAGCCAAATTCCTGTGTTCATTCGCTTTTGTGTGGAACTTTTTTCTTAACTTCCCCTGTCTGCATGCATTTACGATACTTCTACTAAAGTTGTTCACACTTTTTAAGCCCCATTCACTGTCAAGATAAGCTCTCTTTCCACGGAAAAGGCAGACAGCTTTTAACAGTATGCTGGAATGCCTTTCTTTTTATTACTTAGCTGTGTAAAGCAAATGCTTTAGCCTTAGAACGTTTATGGCATTTCCTAATCACGCCTCAGTACATTTCTTTGCACTTTGTAGGCATTATCAGATTGATTTTTTCAAATTAATGTATTTGGTCATTATGATCAAATTCTAAATGTTGTAAGAAACATTGCACGTTAAAAATATAGTTAATATACAAGAGCTATTCTATATTTTACTACTAAACAGGCAGTCACAAGTGCAGTTACCTTGCAGACAACAGGGTCATGATTTGAATGGTGCAGCAGGTGCAATAGCACCGAGCCCAAAAGTTGTCAGAACTCCTCTAAACACCTAATATTGCTATATTTTTCTACTATACAGGCAGTCACAATTGCAGTTAACTTGCAGTTAAAAGGGGCTTGATTTAAATGGTGCAGCAGGTGCAGTTGCACTGGGGCCAAAAGTTGTCATAACTCCACTAAACACCAAATATTGCTATATTGTACTACTAAACAGGCATTCACTAGTGCAGTTATCTTTCAGGCACTAGGATCATGATTTAAATGGTGCATCAGGTTCAGTGGCACTGGGCCACAAAGTTGTCAGAACTCCTCTAAACACCAAATATTGCTATATTTTTCTACTAAACAGGCAGTCTAGTAGTCACAGTTGCAGTTACCTTGTATTTGAAAAAGGCTTGCTTTAAATGGTGCAGCATGTGCAGTGGCACTGGGCCCAAAAGTTGTCATAACTCCACAAACACTAAATATTGCTATATTTTACTACTAAACAGGCAGTCACAAGTGCTGTTATCTTGCAGGCAACAGGGACATTATTTGCAGTGGCACTGGGACCAAAAGCTCCAGGCACCCCACTAAACACCTAATATTGCTATATTTTATTCCTAAACAGACAACCACAAGTGCAGTTGCCTTGCAGACAACAAGGTCATGATTTGAATGGTGCAGCAGGTGCAGTAGCTGTCAGAACTCTTATAAACACATAATTGTGCCATGTTTGACTACTAAACAGGCAGTCACAATTGTAGTTACCTTGCAGTTACAAGGGACTTGATTTGAATGGTGCAGCAGTTGCAGTGCCTCTGGGGCCAAAAGCTCTAGGAACCCCACTAAACCCAGATTACTGCTAAATGTTACTACTAAACAAGACAGTCACAAGTGCATTTAAATAGCAGGCAACAGGGGCATGATTTGAATGGTGCAGCAGGTACAGTAGCACCAGGACCAAAAGCTCTAAGTACCCCACTAAACACTTAATATGGCATATTTTACTACTGAAAAAACTCAAAAAAGGTGTGACGCGCGCTGTGCGAGTCACCTAGGAGATATCACAGGTTAATGATTAGTTGCATTAGTGGAATCATTGTGAGTTATGTTTTTATGTTATATATGTTATGTTATGTTATGTTTGTATGGAGGATTATAGAGCACTGTTTGGTGGGTGGGGCTAGTAATCAATGGAGGATAGGGGGCGAATGGTATTGAACACGCAAGTAGGAGATGGAATCGAGTATTATTTTTAACAACATTGAAATTTTCATTGAAGGGGTAGGGGTTGAAAAAGTTGGTTAATTTACAGTTGCTGCACAATAATTATTTCGTTTGTCTGACAGATATTCATTTACTATTGTAGATACCCCTGAGGAAGGTCATAAGGACCGAAATGCATTGGGTGATGTTAAGTTTTAACGGAGGATTCGAGTTTCATAACATGCCTGTGATTAGGCCCGGATGGGCAAGTCCTGTGCAAATAAAATGGAAGAAAACCGTGGAATTTCGTACCTTTGATGTGATGGACAAATGTTGAAAAATGAATAGAAATAAACAGACTGAACTTTTTTGAATACTTTTGAGTACGTGAATAATGTTGATCACAAATGTGCATAAGGCTGTGCAACCCTAGGTGACTCGCACAGCGCGCGTCACACCTTTTTTGAGTATTTACATATGTGCACCCGGGACGGGGCACTAAGAGGGTATGCACGCCAAACTTGAAAAACAATGGAGAAAAAAAGACATGATCACATAAATATGGGTGTGCTTTGAGACATTTTCAGTGACTTTCATAACCTTCCGTCCCAACCTTGTTAAGCACCCCGACTGGAAAATTGAAGTACGGAGCTTTAAAAAGCAATATTTTTCACGTCAAAGGCCGCTGAAATGAGTCACTGGCTGGAAGAACATTAAGAACATGGAGTATTCATATGTCAGCAAAGCATCATTTGCAGCATTTAATTGTTGGATTATTATGGACACTGTTTGGGCCTGATTCACAGAACTAACTTACGTCAAAATCCTAAACTTACAACAATTTTGGTATTCACAGAATGAACTTACACATTTGGGTATTCACAGAATGAACTTACACATTTGGGTATTCACAGAATGAACTTACAACAATTTTGGTATTCACAGAATGAACTTACACATTTGGGTATTCACAGAATGAACTTACAACAATTTTGGTATTCACAGAATGAACTTACACATTTGGGTATTCACAGAATGAACTTACAACAATTTTGGTATTCACAGAATTAACTTACTTATTTTGGTATTCACAGAAGGCACTTACTCATCAATGAGTAAGTGCCTTCTGTGAATACCAAAATGTGTAAGTTACACAAAATGTGTAAGTTACACAAAATGAGTAAGTTACACAAAATGTGTAAGTGTCTTCTGTGAATACCAAAATGAGTAAGTTTATTCTGTGAATACCAAAATGAGTAAGTTCATTCTGTGAATACCAAAATGAGTAAGTTCATTCTGTGAATACCAAAATGGTAGTAAGTTTAGGATTTTGTCGTAAGTTAGTTCTGTGAATCGGGCCCTTTATTTTTTGGTTAATTTTTGGTTGATTTATGGATTGATAATCACAGAGATAGTGGGAAAGATATTTCACTTATTAAGGAATGCTCTTTAAATGTAAGAGGGCGACCAAACTAACGTTTGTTTTACAGGTGGGGGAGGCGGATACTGGTAACGGGGCAACTTTTAATTTGGCACTTAAAAGGTTTCTTTTAAGGAATTTATGGACAGCAGCAGGGGAGAGCACTATGAATTATGGTTTATTAATGGGGGAGGTCATGGGGTCGTTTGGCATAAGTTGAAAAATGCAGGGTGTATGATTATGTGGAGTTCACGTTAGATAGATTGTGGGTATGGTAGTTGGGTTGTAGGAGAATCCTGGAGGGCGGAGAGTATGGTCAGGTGATACGAATTGTTTACAGCTGGGGAAGTCACGTACGGTTTTTAAGCAGTTGCGCGGGGTGATTTAAATCTGATGATGTTCCGAATGCAAGAGAGTAGAGGCACGCTGTTCGGACGTGGCAGGATCACCGTAGGTAGGAACCGGGGATTGAACCATTTAAAATAGCAGAGTTGGAAAGTTGTAAACCGGGAGGATTCTTGTAGGAGATATCACAGGTTAATGATTAGTTGCATTAGTGGAATCATTGTGAGTTATGTTTTTATGTTATATATGTTATGTTATGTTTGTATGGAGGATTATAGAGCACTGTTTGGTGGGTGGGGGCTAGTAATCAATGGAGGATAGGGGGCGAATGGTATTGAACACGCAAGTAGGAGATGGAATCGAGTATTATTTTTAACAACATTGAAATTTTCATTGAAGGGGTAGGGGTTGAAAAAATTGGTTAATTTACAGTTGCTGCACAAGAATTATTTTGTTTGTCTGACAGATATTCATTTACTATTGTAGATACCCCTGAGGAAGGTCATAAGGACCGAAATGCATTGGGTGATGTTAAGTTTTAACGGAGGATTCGAGTTTCATAACATGCCTGTGATTAGGCCCGGATGGGCAAGTCCTGTGCAAATAAAATGGAAGAAAACCGTGGAATTTCGTACCTTTGATGTGATGGACAAATGTTGAAAAATGAATAGAAATAAACAGACTGAACTTTTTGAATACTTTTGAGTACGTGAATAATGTTGATCACAAATGTGCATAAGGCTGTGCAACCCTAGGTGACTCGCACAGCGCGCGTCACACCTTTTTTGAGTATTTACATATGTGCACCCGGGACGGGGCACTAAGAGGGTATGCACGCCAAACTTGAAAAACAATGGAGAAAAAAAGACATGATCACATAAATATGGGTGTGCTCTGAGACATTTTCAGTGACTTTCATATTTTACTACTGAACAGGCAGTCACATGTGCAGTTACCTTACAGGCAATAGGGTCATGATTTGAATGGTGCAGCAGATGCAGTGGCACCGGGGCCAAAAGTTGTCATAACTCCTATAAACACTAAATATTGCTATATTATACTACTAAACAGGCAGTCACAAATGCAGTTATCTTGCAGGCACTAGGGGCATGATTTGAATGGTGCAGCAGATGCAGTGGCATCGGGACCAAAAGTTTTCAGAACTCCTCTAAACACATAATATTGCTATTCCATCAATTAATTCTATTATTTCCGTCTTTCATTTTTCAAAATTTTGCTATTACTTTCCCGCACTATGCCTCTAGTTACAACAATATATATTGCCTTTTTGTACATAAATGAGTCAGAACACTTTAACAGACTTTCTGTAACTTATATTGTACCACTACTCAGCAAGCTACAACTTAAAACAAAAACTAGCTTATTATTAATCACATTGACGAAACCTAATGCATTTACCAGTGCTTGTTTTACCATTAGATTACTCTAATTATTACTGCGAGTTGTGTTTTAATGCCCTATCTACTATTTAAGGTGCACAAATACCACATTGGAGCAGCAGCACTAAGGACAACCATTAAATAAACTAAATACAATGGCAATAACATAATAAGAAAGGTTTGCTGGATATCCTTTAGAAGATGGTAGATGTTCTAGTCTGCTTCCAGGTCAAGGAAATGATTGTAACTCCATGTTCTACCTGTAAAACACATAAATAGAGATGTTGTCAGCTCGGTATTTAAGATGTACCTCCTGCCAGCGGAGCATAAGGTAACATACCAGGAACATTTACCAGACACATGTTTTTTCATACTGCAAAGTAACCAGTTACTGCAAAGGCGTCCTGATCATTTCTTCATATTTTCCAAGCAAAACATATTTAAAATGCACAGTCACTCCTTGGGGCATCTTGGAGCTGAATAACAGATGTTTTATGCTCCCCGATGTGTCATAAAAGAGTAGAAGGCTAATAGAAGACTGAGTGGACCCACCAGGATTTGAACTGAGGTCTTGGATTAGTTCACTGAGCTGCCAGAGCCTGTGGGTCTGATACAACCTGGATGGTCACAAAATGGTTCATATCCTATCCATGACAATGACAGTTGTCTTCCGATTCTCCTAGATTTGTTTCAGCCATTGTTATAATAGACCATAAAATACTCCTCCATTATCCCAAATAAAAGGCTCAGAATAAAGGACATGGTACTAAAATGGTTCAAATCCTATCTTGAAAATAGATACAAGTGAGTTAAAATTAGGAAGTCACTCTTCCAACGGTCTCCTGTTGGGTACCCCAGGCCTCACTTTTGTCATCTTTACTTTTCAGTATCTATATTTAACCCCATGGATCACTTCTATTCCACCTGGGAGTTTGGTATCATCTTTATGCAGACAATACCCTAATATACCTTAGAGTATGTGTCAATGCTTATCATACGACCTTATTCTTCTGTTTATTCAACATAAAGCAATGGATAAAAGATTGATACCTAAAACTAAATGAATGAAAAACTGAATTTCTCTCACTCTGGTCGAAACCTAGCTCCCATCTGAACTCTTTCAACATCTAATTGCTCAATCCGAAAAATCACCAAAGCATCATATTGGACAAGAAACTCCACTTTGGAGACCATATCAAGAATTTGGCTAAAGGGGACTTATGTTAACTCAGACTTAGTAACTGCAAACCTTTAGCACCACCTAATGACTCCCCTGTCTTGGTTTTTTCTTCAGTGAATTTCCCACTGGTATTACTTTTCAAAGGGCATGTGGTTCAGGCGGGAAGTGCCGTCTTGTAGTCAAACATTTGTCAAAGATTTCGGCACCGTGGGATTACCTCGGTGATTCCGCTCAGACCGCCGCCGAGTGGAAAATTCACTGAAGAAAAAAACAAGACAGGTGAGAGCATTAGGCCTCACGTGCATGGTGTGCGTGCACAATAAAAAAGCAGGGATACACTAAACATAGCCCTGACGAAGGCCCCAGACCCACTTGGGCTCCTTGAGAGGGCCGAAACATGTTGGCACAGTAACAGGGGTACAACTGAATAATTGAATTCAGTAAAACCCAGAAAATTCAAATTTTTTGTCCATACCCTAGGTACCCTCCGAATACAGCATAGCCTTTGGGTATACCTTGAGGTATTTTTAAAATATCACTCATCTGGATCCCTGCTTATCCAGTTTTGCTTTATCTAGGAACTCCCATTCTATCTATGGTTGAGTCCGCCGGGGTTGTATCATCTTACCCGGGTGTGGATAGGCGCCAATGATGAAGCATGTCACGATAAGTGAGTGAGGCATCTACTCCAATATCTTTGGATACCCCCATCTTGCAGGATAGGGCAGAGGTAAAACACGACATCCTGGCCCAATAAGAAGCCCAGGGTTCCTTGGGAGAACTTCTAAGGCAGCAGTTGCTTGTGTGTGAAAGCATCGTAAGCGGGAGAGTACAACTGACCCGACTTTCTCTCACTCTCCGTAGTGTAAAAAAATCCTCTCAGATGGCACCTGGTAAATAAAGATGCCAAAGCACCACCCACGTGATCAGGCCACAATAGGATAGGGAGGAGAACCTAATGACAAGCTTGATGCTGAGGTAGGGAAAGAAATTATAGACATTATAATGTCTATGCAAATTAAATTGTATCAAAATTGCAATGTGATATTTTGATGTGCTAGGATAATACACTGATTACAGTATTGCTTCATTGCTGCATAATAAATAAAGTTTTAAAAAACAGTTTAGTTTTAATGCACATCATGAGAAAATATGATTTTTCTTGCCGCAAAGAAAAGGTACTATTACCTCTAAATAAGTGTATCCTCAACACATACTTAAAGCATACAAGGATGGCAAGGATTGACTTTGTTAATGTCTTTTAGCCATGTTGTACAGCACCATGACTGTTGTTTAGCATTGTTAAAAGTTAGTGGCATGGTGTAGAGTAGAGTGATGAAGAGGAAAGTGGGGTAGAGTGGCATAGAGTGGTGTAGAGTGGCATAGAGTGGCATAGAATGGAGTAGAGTGGAGTAGAGTCATGTAGAGTAGGGTGGAGTGGCATAGGGTGTAGTGGCATGGAGTGTTGTGGTATTGAGTGTTGTAGAGTGGAGAGGCGGGCAGCAAAGTGACATAGAACAGAGTGGTGTAGAGTAGAGTGGAATGGGGGAGAGAAGAGTGGATTGACCTAAAGTAGGGTAGAGTGGCATAGGGTAGAGTGGCGTGGAGTAGCTTATAGTAGAGTGGAGTGGAGTGGAGTAGAGTGGATTGACATTGAATTGATTGGAGTCGCGTGGCGTAGAGTAGAGTGGCATGGAGTGGAGTAGAGAGGCGTAGATTGCCGCACAGTGACGTAGAGTGCAATGAAGTTGCCTAGAGTGCAATGGCATAGATTGCAGTGGCGTAAAGTAGAGTAGAGTGGCGTAGAGTAGGGTGGCTTAGAGTAGAGTAGAGTGGGGATCACTGACATAATATTGATGCATACAATATCGAAACACAAAAATATCAGAAATTAAATATCGATATCAAAAATATCGACTTCAAAATATCAATTTTAACCTATAATGTCATTACCTTTAAATAAACATATCATTTGTCAAAAATATCGATTGTCACAATATTGGGTACAATAGTATCACCAAAATATTTAAATAATCATTAATACATATTTAAAAAATCCCTTTCTACATAAAATAATTATTAGAACTAAAGGTAAAACATTTTATCTACAATGTTAAATTAAATATAAATGCTTTATATCAACAAAATCATTACCATTCATTATATACCTTAAATCATAACAATACAATCCCCCAAAAATATTTCCATTAACTACAAACATTTAAACAACAACCGAAAAAATAATAAATCAATGTATATTCAAAACTTACAAACTATAGCTCATATATTAAAAATAAAGCCTAAATTACCATTCACCATAGAATGACATAATTGATAAAAAAAATCTAACTAAAACTAAACCAAACAATAAAATAAAAGTATAACCAATTTTAACCAATGAAATCAGACAAACAATTAATCAACAATATAAAAGGCACACTAATTTAAACAACTAAATACTTCAAAAATGACAAAAGCTGGAAGACGAGGATACTCTGCCGGGCTCTCTCACCAACGAATTAAAGAAAAAATATATTGATCTCAATAACTACCTAACCAAGGGGGTCATTACAATGACGGGCGGATCCCCACCGCCCGTATGGCGGTGGCGATCCGCCCGTCATTTCCCACCGCCCGCATGCCATTTCCCCCCCCCATATTACGATGGCGGGGGGAGCCCGGCAGATGGAAAGACCGTCCGCCGGTAGCCCGCCGGTCCCACAGGGGACCGGGTGGAAGGACCCTAATATGGTGACGGTGTCTGCAAGACACCGCCATCCATATTAGGGTGTTGGCGGAAAGCAGCCTTTCCATGGTGGTGTTGCCGCCATGGAAAGGCATGTGGTGTTTGCTTCTGGGGGCCTGTTGCGGGCCCCCAGGTTTTGGGGGGATTGGGGGGTGCACATGGGGGGTACCTATGGTACCCCCCTACATTTGAATGCGCAAGGTGGTAGGCACCGCGCTGTGCCTGTCACGTTGTGCATTCAAATGCACGACATGCGTTTTTCGCATTGCGGCGGGTGCTGCTGACAGCACCGGCCGCCGCAATGCGAACAATACGGGATGCCACCGTGGCATCCTAATACCCATGGCGGGACCGCCGCACCCCTTGCGGACGGTCCCGCATTCTGTTGCGTAATGAGCCCCCAAGTGAGTAAAACTTATATTTAGGCTAAAACATACTTGTCAATAAACCTAAACAAGTAAAATCACGAATAATTAAAAAAATACTCTCAAACATCTATCTCTTAACATAGACATCCTAAAAGACAAAACTATGACTTCAGAAATACATAAACTGCCAGAAAAAAAATGATTACCACAAACTAGCAAAATGATATAAGAAAGTAAGCATATATAAAATTATTACAAAATCGTAAACTCACCCGAGTAAAAATAAACCTAACAACCTCAACCTCTACAAACTACCACCAAATTAACATTTAAATTGAAACTAACATTTTTTTTTCATCCAACAGAAAAGAAGGCACCAGTTCCACATTAGAACACTCCCAAAGGAAAAGCAACAAAAGGGTGTGAAACATATTAACAGAACATACATGAAAGTATACAAAATAGAAGTAGTTGCAGAATTTTACAGGTAAATAAATGTACAAATTTTAAAATATTGTATGTATTTACACTGTTACACTACTTTCAGATACAATGCCAGAGGCAGCAAAGAATATCACATCACAGAAAGGAAAGCAGTTACTGAATCGCTTGGGCTACACCTACAGTCAAGAAAGTGCATCAACAGAAAATATAAACTGGAAATGTACCAAATATTATTCTAATGCATGCTATGGGAGGGTAACTACAAAAGATGTACTTGTAATTCAATTAACAGAGCACAACCACCCACCAAATGTACAGAAATAGAAGTAAGGGAGATATTACAATATATAGGAGAGGCAAGCGCTGATTCCCAGGAACCCACAACCAAAATCCTTAAACATATACTGCCTACAGTCCCCAACACATGCCAAATACCACTGATCCCCACTTTAAAAAAATTGTTTGTACAAACTAAAAACGCCATCAGTGATAATGCTTCTGCCCCTAGAAGATATCAAGACATACAAATACCTGAACATTTAACAATGACACATAATGAAGAACCTTTCTTTTTACATGACAACCAAAATAATGAGAAACAAATCCTAACATTCACTCCAGTAGCTAACTTACTAAAACTTAGCAATGTCAAATGCAGATGATGGATGGGACCATCAAAATGTGTCCCAAACTATTTACTCAGATATACACCACACCTGGTGAATATCAAAACTAAATTATCACTTTTGTTTATGGCCTCCTACAACATAAACAAAGCTGCACTTACTATGGCCTCTTAAACCACATTAAACATAAAACAAAGAACTACAACCCCAAAAAATAATCGGAGACTTTGAGCATGATTCAAACCATTTTAAAAATTTACCCCCAAACAACCATACAAGGCTGTTATTATCATTTCAATCAAAGCATATGGAGACACCTTTAAAAATCTGTACTAAGGGCCCGACTGCTATATCGGGTGGTTGTACAGCCATCCGCTGTTGCGGCGGTCAGGAGACCGCCCAACAAGCAGTCAGCAGTCTGACCGCCCAATTACAATATGACCACTGTGGTGCAGTCGGAAAGTACTCATTTGTACTGCGGCTTGTGCTGCGGCCCAGGAAAAGGGCACTTTGTGCACATCCATGCACTGTGTGCCATGCACCATGTGGTGCATGTCACAAGGTGCATTGATGTGCTTGGGGGCACTACATGTGCTCCCAGGGACACTTTGTAGTGCCCACGATGGACGGGGGCCCTGTTTGGGGCCCCCAAAGTCCCTTTCCAATAGCCTTTTCATGGCCGTCAGACAGACATGAAAAGGATATCGGAAAGGGACACCGTAATCCCAATAGTGGTGCTTTCCTCGGCACCCCCTCTTGTCAGGACTACGATTCCGACCGCTGCCCCGTTGGAATCAGATGATCCTGTCGGAGGTGGCGGTGTTTCCCCCGACCACTGTGGTCCAACCACCTGCATTGTAATGCGGCGGTCAGACTGATGGCCTGTCTGTCGGCAGACTGCCACCAACGACCTGTTGGTGGTGGTCCGCCCGACATTGTAATCAAGCCCTAAGTGTAGAATTTTCTACAAACAGTCGATTTGCATTTGAAATAAAATCAACTCTACACTAGCCCATGTCCCTGTCATAGAGGTAGCCAATCACTACAATTTACTAATAAAAAGTCCTTTCTACCAACAAATTGAAGACAAACTAAGCCCTCTAATCGATTATTTTGAAGACACTGGGGTTGGCAGACTGTATCGCTCCGGACCCAGACTCCAAACACAGATTTCAAATACCATGGTGGAATGTCGATGACAGCACTTTGGCACAGAAAGTCAAACAAACAATGCAGTAGAAGGATAGTACAAAGCCTTCCAATCTACACTAGACAGAATCCAACCTACACTCTATGGGTCCGATTCACAGAACTAACTTACGACAAAATCCTAAACTTACTACCATTTTGGTATTCACAGAATGAACTTACTCATTTTGGTATTCACAGAATGAACTTACTCATTTTGGTATTCACAGAATGAACTTACTCATTTTGGTATTCACAGAAGGCACTTACACATTTTGTGTGAACTTACACATTTTGTGTAACTTACTCATTTTGTGTAACTTACACAATTTTGTGTAACTTACTCATTTTGTGTAATCTTGCACATTTTGGTATTCACAGAAGGCACTTACTCATTGATGAGTAAGTGCCTTCTGTGAATACCAAAATGAATAAGTTCATTCTGTGAATACCAAAATGGTAGTAAGTTAATTATGTGAATACCAAAATGGTAGTAAGTTCATTCTGTGAATACCAAAATGGTAGTAAGTTCATTCTGTGAATACCAAAATGGTAGTAAGTTCATTTTGTGAATACCAAAATGAGTAAGTTCATTCTGTGAATACCAAAATGAGTAAGTTCATTCTGTGAATACCAAAATGGTAGTAAGTTCATTCTGTGAATACCAAAATGAGTAAGTTCATTCTGTGAATGCCAAAATGAGTAATTTCATTCTGTGAATACCAAAATGAGTAAGTTCATTCTGTGAATACCAAAATGGTAGTAAGTTTAGGATTTTGTCGTAAGTTAGTTCTGTGAATCAGGCCCTATAAATTTATAGAAGCATTGCAAAAAGAGCAAAGCTACCAACAGCTATGAATGGAGCAATCTGTCAATCAAATTGTCCCTAAAACTAGCAAACAAACCAAAAGAATGTACGACATGCTACAATGTAAAGTCAAAATCTTCATAAATAACAAATGAGCAGATTAGCCAAAAGCATTGTATAAAATAAATAATAACCTATGAAAGTCCTAAAAAAAATCCACAAAATATAAACCGAGATAACAAATCATTTTTTAAAATAGATATTAAATACAATATTTTATTACATCAGTCAAACTATTAAATATATTTTCCAAATTAATGAAGACAGAGAACAAAATAATATATAAATTAGTTTTTTTTAAAGTGTAAATGTCACCAACCAAGAAACTAAAAAACAAACTGAATCCATCATATAAATTAATTAACACACAATTCCAAATAACAATCACATAATATTTACGCAAACATTATAATATCACATTTCCCAACCAAAAGAAATGAAATAAAAAAATATGTACCGTTCTGTAGATGCAGATGTTCCTCTGCATCAGCAAAGTCAAAAATATTAATCCACCACAAAAGGGAATATTGCCCAAAAAGACCAAAAATTATGCAAAAATAAAACAAATCCAATACAAATCCCTCAAACCAATCCAAAGTACGTCTGAACCATAAAAAACCCAAATAAGCGGTCCAGGAAACCTGAAAAAAGAAGATAAAAGTAAAATGCATTGTTTTTTTATAAACCAAAATTGATCTCCTTTTACAAAACAAAACTAAAAATCTCAATGCCCATAGGACACATTCATAGACAAAAACTGTAAAGTTAAGTTTAAAAAACCACCCGCAAAACAAATTACATTCCCAAAACAGATATATATCACACTTAACCATCAAATTATAAATAACGCAACACTATTAATCATAACATAATGATACATAACATAAAGTTACATACAATGATACATAACATAAAGTTGATATATATATACCGCCCGCCGTACTAAGAGGCTTGGGCTCAAGCAAAACTGTGGTGTGGATATATAAATATATATATATATATATATATATATATATATATATATATATATATATATATATATATATATATATATATCAAAAAAGATGCTGAAGCACCGCTTGGATTAGGAGTGCTTTATTATTTTCAATGCAGCAACAAATGTTCAATCTGACGCGTTTCGGCATAATAAGCCTTAATCATAGATCAGCACATTGATTCGGAAAGTGTCCACAGCTGTTATTATATATATACATCACTTAGGGCCCGATTCTGATGCGGGTTGGAAAAGCTTCCCAACCGATGGCCTGCTTCTGATGCGGTTAGGAAGGCCTCCTAACGGCATTTGCTCCTTCCAAATCGGATCGGGAACGTGTCTTCCCGACCGAGGGCCCAATTCTGATGCGGTTAGGAACAAATGTTCCTATTGAAGTCAATGGGAGTTCAACCAAATCGTATCTGGAAACATCCGGATGCATCCTACTCTGCCGGTTGGACTTTCCCGATCCGAGTGGGTCGGAAACCATTTCCCAACCGATTCGGTCGGGAAGCTTTTCCAACCCGCATCAGAATCGGGCCCTTAGTAGTTCCGAGGGCCTGTGTTGCCTAGAATGCACTGTTCAGCAAATGCAAAAGGTGAGTTTGCCACATTAAAGTGCAATACTTATTCTTTATCCCTTTCTCTTTTATTTTCATGGCACATTTAGTGCTGTTCGTATTGTTGCTGTATTCGTTAATTTTCATGCACTTTTCATCCAAGTACGCAAGAGGCAGTCATAATACTCCTCTCACCTCCCTTGCTTTCTGCCGTATTTTCAATTCCATGCAGGGTAAATCCTTCGGCAGAAGAGGGTCATGCTCCCCTATTTGAATCCACACAAACTTCTCCGTAAAGGGAGCCCCCGACCCAACAGGGCAGCTTCAGCCAACAGCGGGAACGGAGCACCCCGCCAAATTCCATAAAAAAATATGCTAAAGCACCGCTTGGATTAGGAGTGCTTTATTATTTTCAACGCAGCAACAAACGTTCAATCTGACGCGTTTCGGCAAATAAGCCTTAATCATAGATCAGCACATTGATTTGTAAAGTGTCCACAGCTGTTATTATATATATAGGTCACTTAGTAGTTCCAAGGGCCTGGAACTGGAGGTGCATAACTATAGGGGGCTCAACAGGTGCCCCCTTCATGCACCCCCATGCACAAGGGCAAGAGGAGGGCCTATAGGGTCCACTTTCTTTCCTTACCACCAGCAGTTACATGGAGGAAGAACTTCCATGACACCCCAAGTCTGACGGTCCTTGGACCACCAGACTCGTAATCAGGTCCTAAATGGGTTGCATTTACTATTTCCACTCCAATCTAACCCTTATGAGGGAAGTTGTTGGAGATGAAAGGGGTGACATTTACTATTCCCACTTCAATCTAACCATATTGGAGAAGGGTGTTGAACAATAAAGAGGTGACATTTACTATTCCCATTCCAATCTAACCACATGGAGGGAAAGTGTTTGACACTAAAAGAGTGACGTTTACTATTCCCACTCCGGTCTAAACATATTGGGGGAAGGTGTTGGACACTAAAGGGGTGACATTTACCATTCCCACTGCAGTCTAACCATAATGGGGGAAGGTGTTGGACACTAGTGGTGTGAAATTTACTATTTCCACTCCGAGCTAAGGCTATCTGAGGATGTTAGACTCTAAAGAGCTAAAATGTACTATATACACTTAAATTGATAACACTTTAAAAAAACGCTAAACAAAATAAATATTTTATATACATAATCAGTTTAAATACTTTATTTCGGTTGGCAACCATAAAAGCAACACAAAATAGAAAGCACATTGTGATATTCATTAAACAAATACGAGCTAAGATTTTCAGATAAAAGAACCACAATGTTAAAGTTTTTAATTGGATAAAATCTGTACGTAAGGTCAATTTTAAAATTAAAACACAATTTTAAAAACAGAGCTACGTAAAAACATTATTTTCTTATAAGATTCAAACTTTCTTGACAAGTTGTATGCAAAAGTCAACTAGACAAAAATGTACGATAGCAGCTGTCATCATTGGGCTGAATTTCTATACGCCTGCGTGCAAAACCGTTGAGCCACCAGGGATGAGTCGTATTTACAATGCGGAGCACCATGGTGCAAAGATTGACAGATGCATCAGAAATTCTAACGCATCTGTTGGCGCAAAAGTCACGCATTGCTGGAGTTGTGTCGCAAGCACAACGCAACTCCAGCAATGCATGGGGAGGCCTATACTTATTGTGCTGCGTCACTCCTTACGCCTGCTCCAAGCAGTCATAAGGTTTTGATGCAGTGGCGTCCTAGAAGTGGCGCAGGTAAATCTGGTAGATTTCCCTGCGTCATTTCTACAAGGCTTTCCTGCGTGGTAACGCCCACCCTGCATACATTATACCTGCTGCAGGTATAATGTGTTACAGCAAACAAATGATGGACGGAATGCTGACAATGCAAACATTCTCCCCCAGTCAAAAGATCTGGGTTAAATCCATCGTTCTTTTGCCCACTACGCCACCCCAGTTTGGACCCAGCCATATGCAAATCAGTCTTGACCCTGTGCCCCATGGGAACAGTCCAGTCCAGACCGAACTGCCAGGCCAGGTCCTCCCTGGACCGGAAACAAGCATCCTGGGACTGGTTTCAGGGTATGTCACCCTTCTTCAGCCAGGCTAGCTTGAATGCAGTGGCACAGTGAGCAAGGGACCCACGTCTGGGCATACCCATCCCACTTAGGGCGAAAAGTGTTACAGCAAACAAATGATGGACGGAATGCTGACAATGCAAACATTCTCCCCCAGTCAAAAGATCTGGGTTAAATCCATCATTCTTTTGCCCACTACGCCACCCCAGTTTGGACCCAGCCATATGCAAATCAGTCTTGACCCTGTGCCCCATGGGAACAGTCCAGTCCAGACCGAACTGCCAGGCCAGGTCCTCCCTGGACCGGAAACAAGCATCCTGGGACTGGTTTCAGGGTATGTCACCCTTCTTCAGCCAGGCTAGCTTGAATCCAGTGGCACAGTGAGCAAGGGATCCACGTCTGGGCATACCCATCCCACTTAGGGCGAAAAGTGTTACAGCAAACAAATGATGGACGGAATGCTGACAATGCAAACATTCTCCCCCAGTCAAAAGATCTGGGTTAAATCCATCGTTCTTTTGCCCACTACGCCACCCCAGTTTGGACCCAGCCATATGCAAATCAGTCTTGACCCTGTGCCCCATGGGAACAGTCCAGTCCAGACCGAACTGCCAGGCTAGGTCCTCCCTGGACCGGAAACAAGCATCCTGGGACTGGTTTCAGGGTATGTCACCCTTCTTCAGCCAGGCTAGCTTGAATCCAGTGGCACAGTGAGCAAGGGACCCACGTTTGGGCATACCCATCCCACTTAGGGCGAAAAGTGTTACAGCAAACAAATGATGGACGGAATGCTGACAATGCAAACATTCTCCCCCAGTCAAAAGATCTGGGTTAAATCCATAGTTCTTTTGCCCACTACGCCACCCCAGTTTGGACCCAGCCATATGCAAATCAGTCTTGACCCTGTGCCCCATGGGAACAGTCCAGTCCAGACCGAACTGCCAGGCCAGGTCCTCCCTGGACCGGAAACAAGCATCCTGGGACTGGTTTCAGGGTATGTCACCCTTCTTCAGCCAGGCTAGCTTGAATCCAGTGGCACAGTGAGCAAGGGACCCACGTCTGGGCATACCCATCCCACTTAGGGCGAAAAGTGTTACAGCAAACAAATGATGGACGGAATGCTGACAATGCAAACATTCTCCCCCAGTCAAAAGATCTGGGTTAAATCCATCGTTCTTTTGCCCACTACGCCACCCCAGTTTGGACCCAGCCATATGCAAATCAGTCTTGACCCTGTGCCCCATGGGAACACAGGGCTTTTCAACGTGACGCATCTCGCTAGATGCATCATGTTGTAAATGGGCCACAACGTGGCGCATTGTTTACGCCACCGCTGCGTCACAAAAAGTGATGCAACGGCAACGCAAAAGTGACGCAAGGGGCTTGTAAATCTGCCTCTCAATGTTTAGCTTCTGGCATTTGTGTGAGTATCCTGGCACAAATAGGCCATATTTCTTCTAAGAATTTAGCTATAGAAAAGACCACCCAAGACCCAGTGTCTGACCTGCAGATACGCTAAGCTTGTTTTTGGAACCCTATTCCAAAGAGTCTACACAAGGGTACAATCCAGCGTCTGCATTTTCTGTTGTATGCTGGGCAGAAAAAGAGCAGATGAGCATCTGTCTCCTGGGCTGCTCCACAAGCCAGACAAGCTGCACTACTCTCTGGCTGATACCTCCATTTGCAGGTGAAGGATGGGAGTGGCAGAATACCCAGCCTGAATTTTATATACACGGATCTGGTAAATGACGGGTCGATCTCATCCAAGTAGGTTTCAAACCTTGGCTCACATTTGTGGTACAACAAGAAGTCAGATAGGCTGCCACTAATAGTGGATGTCAATACTTTCCTCCACTCATTTGTCCAGAGAGCATTTTTGACCCCTTTTACATAAGAAGCAGAGATGTGCTCTGGGAATTGCCAAAGATCGGAAGCCCCCAATGCAAAAAGAGATTGTTTAACATAGCTTAGCCACTGCAAAGTATTAACCCACCTGGGGGTTAGGAGAACATCCATTAATCTGTTCCTAATGCATTCCAGCTCGGGGACCAGCCATAGTCTCAGCCACTATAAGATTGGTTTTAATCTCATTGTGGCATCAATTGGGTGAACATTTAAGTCCACTCTGAAAACGACCCGTGGCATACCTTAGGGGAGTCTGAGCGCTGTCCTCATAAACTTATTTTCAGAAATACCCAGCGATTTGACATTGCTATGGCCCCATAGTTCAGAGCCATAAGGAGCCGCTGTCACGGCTTGAGCTCTCCAGATTTCCAATAGTGGGGACACTGGGTGAAAAGATGTATTTTTTAGCAAAGTTTAATGTGGCAGCAGCCCTTTGATTAAGGAGCAGCCCACTCTTGACAACCTGGCTGTTCAATTTGCTGGTACTGGACAGACTTTTACCAAGGTAGTCGAAGTCTGAGACTCTCTCCAAATTAGCTACCCCTAATCTAGCTGTTCCTCTGAATTGTTTGTGGGGATGAATAGCCATAAATTTTGTTTTATCAGCGTTTATGACTAGCCCATTGGTGGTGCAATACAGGTTGAATCTTTCTAATGGTAGTTCCAAGCCTTTGGGGGTGTTTGACACCAAAAGGGTATCATTGGTAAATAACAATGCCGGGATCTTGACACTACCCAGGACCGGGTAGTTGTTTACTCATCTCATTAGGAATTCAATGCACCTGTTAATAAAAAGTAGAAAGAGTGTTGGGGCAAGAACACACTCTTGCCTTACACCCTTATCTGCTGGGATGCGGTCTGTTAATTGGCCCTCAGGGCCCCATATTACTTGGGCATAGTTCTTGGTGTGGAATTGGACAATAATTTCCAGTAGCATGGGTGGGATACACATGTCCCTCAAGGCTGCCCAGAGTTTATCACTGGGAACCATATCGAAGGCAGCCTTGAGGTCCACAAATGTTACGTAAAGGCTCCCTCCATTGAGATCTATGATTTTCCACCTCAGCATCCATAATCTAAAAACTTGGTCTACAGTACTTATTTTTGGGAGAAATTATGGCTGAAAAGGGGAAAAAATTATTATCTTCCAACCAAGGAGCCAATTACAATGTGGCAACGGTCGAAGCCTTCCGGGCCACATCGTAATCGGCCCCTCGGTTTACTTTCCGACTGCCGCATCACAATGCTGGCGGTCAGAAACTAAACCGGCCGGTCATTCCGTCTGGCTTCTGACGGGCTCAAGGAGCCCGTTGGCCAGACAGATCCGGCTCGTAATCCCAAAGGGCGGGCCTTTCCGCCCTTGGGATTACGATGCACGTTTTCTGGCATGGTTTCCATGCCGGCCTGTCAGACATGGAAACCATGACAGAAAGCATGTTTGGGGGCCCTAGCAGGGTCCACTTTTGTATGCGGCCTCCGGTTGGGATCAACAGCACCTCCCATTTCCCCATGGGAGCATGTATTATGGCAAGTTTATGGCCATAATGCATGCTCCCATAGGGAAATGTAGGAATGCGACCGAACAGTGTTCGGTCGCATCCTAATTAGGCGGTTGGTACTGCTGATCAGAGATCGGTTGGTCCCAGGATCGTAATTAGGGCCTTAGTGTTTAAATGGCCAAGGATTTGTTTGAAAAAGATCTTCTGGGCTATATCTATCAAGCTTATTGGCCGATAGTTTGCCGGAACCGATCTCACGCCTTACTTGTATATGGGGACTATTTCTATTCCCTTACAATAATCTGGGATAGATGTGCCTGCCGCAATGGCATTACATATATAATTTGAGTATGGTGAACATATCTCTGGCGCAGATTTAAACAAATCCCTGGGAGTCCTGTCTGGTCCAGGGTCCTTTCCAACATTCAGCTCAGAGATAGCCTGCTTTGTCCATACCAATCCATCATTTAGGAACTCTTGTCGGGGCCTTTGTAGAGTCTCGGTCCATGCTGGGTTGGTCCTCGGATGGCAGCTTCTGGGCAGGCAGATCCTGCTCAATATTGGTTGGTTTGCCTTTACTAAAAAACGGATTGAAAATGGACCACCCAGTCCATGGGTAAGATGGTAGCTTCAGGTCTCATTGTATTCAACTTACTTCCATGGCTAAATATATGCTAGAAGGTGGCTTGGTTTTTAGTTGAAACGGATTCTAAAGCGTCCCCCCATATTTGGGAATCCCAGGTTCTCTCCTGGTATTCTTAAGGATTGCTTTACACCTGGTCCTTGCTTCCTGGATTAAGGATTGTTGGCCATTTTTGATAGATTTTACCAGGGAGGATTTGGCCTCTCTACACTCTTTCTTATACCAAGAGCATTTATTAATATTTGCATGGTTGGTATTTGCTATCGTTTTGGTAAGTCAAGTGCTCCTGGGAGCAGTGAAACAATCGCCGTGGAGCTTTGTTACATCCAGAGGGGCAAGATTGTGATCACTCATTGATGCCAAAAAGGGCTCAAAATAGGTATTTATTTGACTTAGAGCATCAGGATTTGAAGCAATACCCTCCCATCTGACATTTCTCCCCAGTTGTTGGTGACAGCCAAGGCCCCTTTGGGAAATCTTTAGCCAAATCTGCTGGAATGAGGCTGCCCTCAAGAGTTAATAGCAGGGGAAAGTGGTCACTTTCATATCTGTTCTCGCCCCTCATATCAATTAGTGCAGGCCACGAATAGAGGTCTAAGAGAACATAGTTGATGTTGCTTCTCTAAGGTCCCCTTCTAAATGTAGGCTGCCTCTTTAAGTCCGAAGGGGTACGGCCATTGCAAGTTCTCAATTGGCATGAGAGAGAAAGATCTTTCAGTTTTAGAGCAACCTTGGAGGTGGTTAGAATACAATGGTGACCATCTTCCTCGCTAGCTATATCTCTGATGAGAACTGATGGTTAAAAAGATATGTTAAATTTGCCCCAAATTATAATAGCGGTATCTCTACTTGGAATGGGTAGGCATTCTCTCAGGTTGATTAAAACCTCTGAGTCTACGGCTGCTGTTTTTTTCCTATTGTACACATTATACAGAAATGTTTTTTGCTGTTCTATGGCCCAAGTTGTAACCCCAAAATATTCTTGGAGTTAATGCTTAGTTGTTTCACCTGGCACCCTAACATAATACTGACCCATATTGTAAGCCCCCCTGAGGCTCTGTCTGAGCGAGACTTCTGTGCTGGAGTGAAAAAGCTTTTAATGCCATGCCTACCAGAAGCCGTTAAATCCCAAGTATCTTGAAACATAATAATATCAGCCTTGTCAATGAAACCCCCCCAATCCATTTGGGACAGTTTGCCTTTTAGGCCAGCAACATACTATGGTCAGGTTGTGGCCCTTTGTCGGTTAGGTGATTGAGCCCCCTCGCTGAGTGATGTTAGTCTTGGCAGGAGCACAGCCTGAAGAGCACCCAAGGGTGCCATACCATTGCCTAGGTCAGGGGAAGAAAGGGTAACAAACTGGGGTAGTTCGTTTTGCGGTTCAAGTAAAGGGACTGCCTTGGGCCCTTATCAGTCTAACACATCACGTTTGCTTAAGGAAGAAAACCTGTTACTCAGTGCAAACTGTGATGAAAAATTGCATTGGTTGTGAGAACTCAATTGGGTATCTGGTGCACTGGGTTTATAGAAATACCCTACTGGGAGCGAACATATGTTGGTGTTGATTTGGCCAAAGGTCTACTGCAATCTCAACAGATTTCTTACAGATTGGGGTCTGCAAAAATTCAGCACAATACAACCCCCCTCTATGTCTTTCTTTGACCGGCCCACCCAACCTACATAATCAATACTCCACACAATTTCTTCATTGTAAAATACAATAATATTTAATTGAAAAACACACTATCTAATTCTACAGACCTATATATACATATTTAAACATCAAAATATAAAAACACATTTATTAAAAATAATCATTAATATAAATATCAAACATTTACTACCATTCCTAAAATTTATACCATAAAAAGAAATACCATCATAATCCATAATTAACACTCATAACTAAAAAAAGTAATTTAAACCAATTTTTACTCTAAAAATTACGAAAATGTAAAACCAAATAAATATAAATTTTTTGCATTATGAAGACATTTTTCAGAAAGATTTTCAATTTTTGAAATATTGATATACAAATAAATTCTAATAATTTTACTTTCTTTAAAGTATATGATTAAATATTGTTATTTTAAAAAAATAATGTGATAATGTACACTTTTTTATCATAAAAATAATTTTGGTTTAAATTTAAATCCATTAAGGTATGTTTAATATTTTATTTATATTTTATTTTATTTAATATTAAATTAAAATATTTTCTTGAAAATGTTTACTATTCTATTTATTTTACTTAATTAATATACATTTTTAATCGTTTTATTTTGTAAATTATTTTAAGAAATCAGTTGTTTTCAAATTAAAAAATATTTTACACTTAACCCCATTAATATATATTTTAATTAATGTTAAATTAACATTAATTTAAAAAAATTAACAAAATGCATTTAAAATTGTTAAATAATAATTCGCATATCATTAAAATACTTACCATAAATGTTACTTTAAAATATACACTTTTTATAAATCTACCCACCCTTATCCCTTACAAACCAAATATCCAGCTACTAAAAGAAAGTATAAAACCATTATTTATATTCATTAATACAAATAAAACTACACATTTCAACAATTTCATAACTGATAAATTATCTTTCTAAAAACACAATAAAAAAAAATTAACAAACAGATACAATTAATGACACTACAATAAATGACATACAAATTAACACTTACAAACGATATTACATACGACATTTTCTACATCAATATTTTTACAACGATATTAAAAAAATGCTATACACAATAATTTTACCTTCATTATTCCTATCAACGATATTTGTGTATTCCCGATATTCTTGACATGATATTTTTGTATCACAATATTTTTTTCCTATGCATAGTTCAAATACTGTGGGGTGGCGTAGAGTGGAGTGGCATGGGGTGGTGTTGAGGGGAGTGGTGTAGAGTGGAGTAGAGTGGAGTGGTGTTGCATGGCGTGCGTAGAGTGGAGTGACATAGAGTAGAGTGTTGGAGAGTGGAGTGGCAGGGAGTGGATTGGCGGAGAGTGGAGTGTCAGAGAGTAGAGTGCCAGAGAGAGGAGTGGCATAGAGCAGAGTGGCGAAGAGTGGAATGGAGTGGAGTACATACAGTAGAGTGCATTGAGTGGAGTGGAGTGGCGTAGAGTGTAATTGCATAGAGTGGCATAAAGTAGAGTAGTGCAGAGTAGAGTGGCATTAAGTGGAGTGGCTTAAAGTGGCCTAGACTAAAGTGGCGTAGAGTTGAGTGGCATAGAGTGGAGTGGAGTGGAGTAAAGTGGCTTGAGTAGAGTGGTATAGAGTACAGTGGTGTAGGATAGAGTGCAGTGGCATAGACTGGTGTAGAGTGGAGTAGCATAGAGTGAAGTGTTGTAGAGTGGAGTGGCTTGCAGTGGCGTGGAGTTGCGTAGAGTAGACTGGAGTGCCATAGAGTAGAGTGGAGTGGCGTAGAGTGGAGTGGAGCGGTGCTGATTAAAGTGGAGTGGCGCAGAGTGGCACAGGAAAGAGCGGTGTATAGTGGTATAGACCCCCCTGCTGACCTCTATCCCGGCACGTGACAGAAGACTTGATCTTGTGTTCGCCGCCGCATAGCTGCTGAATAGAGTGGAGTGAAGGTGCGGGAAAATATCTCCAAACTAAACGCCCAGAAATGGACACTAAGCAAACCAAGCTGCCGTTCGAACATAAACGGCTGACTAGACACACTGACTCTGAACAAGACCCCGAAACCGAACACAGAGATGGGGCCGCTGAGGGAGGCGGCGAACTGCGGTCTATTCTCTTGGAAGTGAAGTTTAGCCTCAAAACAATCGATAACAAGATAGACAAGCTAACTGAAAGGCTAGACCAGGTCAAAAACCAAGTAGACAATCACGAACTGCGCATTGATAAATTGGAATAATCGAGTATCTGATGCCCATGATTTCCAAACCGAATCCAGAGAACAATTGCTTAATATGGAAAGAGTCCTGGAGGTTATTAAGGCCAAAAATGAAGACCTGGAGGCCCAGTCCTGCCGTAATAATATTCGTATAACCGGCATACCAGAGACACGGCCATGGGCAAGGTTGAGGACTTTGTTGAAAGCCTACTGCATGACATTTTTGGGTCATCTCTCTCCACCATGTTCATTGCGGAGAGAGCTCACAGATCCCTTGCCCCGAGACCTACGGTGGGCGGCACCCCGAGACCTATCCTGGCCTGCCTGCTTAACTTCCGGGATAGAGATGGAATCCTTCGTGCTGCAAGAGAGATGGGCCAGATAACACACCAGGGTAACCAAATCTCCTTTTTCCCTGATTTCACCCTGGCGGTCCAGGCCGCGAGGAGAGAGTTCATCCAGGCCAAGAGGATCCGCCGGCAGGCAGGAATCACATATGCCCTTCTGTACCCTGCTAAGCTCAAAGTCACCCACGAGGGCAGCCACCACCTATTCACAGATGCCAAATCAGTGCTGAAATACGCCAAACATGTTACTGGGAATAAACGCCTGCCGAAAACTTCTGGAAGGTCAGAAGCAAATCTCAGCGATAATGACTGACATTTATGCGGGTCTACAAGGATCGAACTAATGAGTGTGGTGGTAAGGAGGGCGGAGGATAGTCTGGGTATTCTGTTCTAAGCACTGTTGGTTATATGCTCACTCCGCTGTTTGACCCACACAGTTGCATAATCAAGGTAATGGGTAACGTTAATTGATCTCTCATCAATACTCTCAACCAGGTGTTTGGCCCCCAGGGAGACACCGGGGACACCTCGCCCCTAGGGAGATCTCCTGCACCTGTTTTCTTAGCCTATGTTGGGAGGCTGTTTGCAGTTTGGGGTGGGGTGGGGTGGGGTGGGATGCTATTGCTCAACCTAATTGGGGGGTTGGTGTGGGTGGGGGTTGGGAGTTAGGGATGTAGTACAGCAGATTGTTGTTCATGGGTCAAGCAGTATATGTCAGCTTCTAGACAGAGGTGGTCAGCCTGTTCGGGACAACGGAGGATGGACTTTTCAAACTCATACACAGAGGGAATCGGCTTATCTTAAATTAACTTGCCAGGGTACTTCCGGGTGCTTACACAATGTATATTGGATATATAACAAAATACACATCTGCACACCCTAAGGTTCTTAACGTGGAACATCAGAGGTCTAAATGACCATAGAAAGGTTAGGCTCACTCAGGCATATTTGATACGACACAAAATTGATTGCTGTTTCCTGCAGGAGACACACCTATCTGACGCATCTAACACTAAGCTGCATCATAGATATTGGGGAGAGATGTATGCCACTGGATATTCAAACTTTGCAAGGGGTGTAGCTATAGTAACGGGCAGAGGATTGGAAACGAAATCTACGTATACACACCTCGACTCCGAGGGGAGATTTGTCATCCTTACAGGTTCATTATGTGGGATGGAGATGGTGTTTGCGGCTATATATGGCCCCAACACTGACAAACCAGAATTTTTCCATAATGTGTGGGCATTAATCGCTGGTCTAGGCTGTGAAACTATTATTTGGGGGGGCGACTTCAATGCCATACTAAATGACTCCCTAGACAGAAGGGGGGTGGCACGGAAACTGCATCCCCGTGCAAGTGAAGCTCTTAACTGTCTTATTCAAACAAATGACCTGGTAGATATATGGAGAAGCCATAACCCAGATAGCGTAGTGGGATCCTGCATCACCTCACAACATAATGCATGGTCCAGGTTGGACTACTGGGTGGTTTCCCGGGACATTGCCATGTTGACCTCGGAGGTGTGCCTTTTGCCGCGCAGCCTCTCTGATCACGCCCCCTGTTTATTGCAGCTAGAAATCCCGGCCCCAGCCAGAACTCCTTTCGCATGGAGGCTTCCCCCACTGGCCCTGCTTGACTCTGCTTTCCGTGAGGAAATCAGGAAGGATATCAGCGATTACTTTGCTGAAAACAAGGGTTCGGTGGAGTCGGTGGGTACACTGTGGGAGGCCTTTAAGGTGGTGATAAGGGGATGCTGTATTGCCAAACAAGCGGGTGTATTGAAGTCAATTAAACAGAGACTCAAGACACTCGAGACACAAATTAAAGATATAGAGACCAATTTTTTTAACATGGGAGAGGGGGACCACTTGGCATCGCTTGGGGCGCTTCTTTCAGAATACGCTGAGGAGGCAAATCGGGAAGTGAAGTTCCTGGGGAAATATAGCACAGCCAGAAGATACAGGGAGGGGGACTGTTCTGGTAAAACACTGGCAGCCATGCTCAGGCCTCCGAGAAATTCTGCCATCATCACAAAATTAATGGATGAGAATGGTGACACAATTAGAGGACCGCGAAAGATACTCAATCACCTAACAGAATTCTATTCTACTTTATATTCCTCTACTATCCCAGACATGAAAGAGGAGCTGCATACATATTTAGAATATCTAGAGCACATAGAGAATATCTAGAGGAACCTTACACGGTAGAAGATATTATTCAGGTCATTAATAGCCTCCATAATGACAAAGCCCCAGGCTTGGATGGCCTGTCCACTTCCTTCTATAAAACCTATAGCGCATTACTAGCCCCACAATTATTGGAAGTAGATCAAGAGTCGCTCGAAACGGGTTGTCTCCCACCAACGATGCGCGAAGCAGTAATTTTAACATTTCTAAAGCCTGACAAAGATCCCACTAGCCGTGACTCTTACCGCTCGCTATCTCTTATTAATGTCGACAATAACATTTATGCTAAACTAGTTGCCCAAAGACTACAGCCACTACTTTCCCTGATAGCGAGGCTGAACCAGTCTGGTTTTATCCCAGGCAGATTGATAGCCCACAACCTGAGAACCTTCTTTGCCCTACTTCATTATTTAAATCCCGAGACTCCCGCCGCAGCTGTATTGCTAGACGCAACTAGAGCCTTCGATTCACTCGAATGGCCTTACTTATTCACCATCTTGAGCAGACTAGGCTTCAGCCCGGCATTTATAGCGCAGATCGGACTTCTATATGCCAGCCCCACTGCCAGGCTGCGTGTTAACGGTCTGCTATCAGAGAGTTTTTCTATCACTAGGGGCACGAGGAAAGGGTGTCCTCTATCCCCACTCCTCTTTGTTATAGACATGGAACCCTTGGCTGCCCGGATCTGACAACATCATGCTAATAGAGGGGTGGGGTTTTCCACAAGAGGTCTGTTAATCTCACTATATGCGGATGACATCACGCTCTATGTTAGCAATCCGGTGGAAAACACTTTCCCCATACTCCACGAAATAACCAGATTTGGCGGACTGTCTGGGTTTCAGATTAACTGGTCCAAATCCACGATGTTCCCTCTGACGGACTGCACCACCCCATTTACATTGGAATATCCACTTAAATGGGCGGATGGACGGTCCAGTTAAATACTTGGGGATCTGGTTAAATAGTGACATGCAGGAGCTTTGGGAGATGAATCTTGGGCGCGCTGTCAGCTGGTTAGAGGGGAAAATTAAAACCTGGTCACGGCTGCCTCTATCCTTAGTGGGAAGAATAGCCATTGCAACGATTATCGTGCTGCCAAAACTTTTATATATTTTTGTCAACCTCCCAATACCCCTTACACAAGCGTTTCTTAAAAAATTGAGATCCTTGATGATTCAACTGGTATGGGCTGGGAAACAGGCGCGTATCTCTTGGGAACTTCTTACTCTACCTTTGAGTCACGGGGAGTTGGGAGCACCGGATATTCCCTTATACGCTTACTGCGCACAAGTCCAGTTCCTAAATCATTGGATATTCCCCACCCCATTTCAGCCGCATATAGCTATCGAACTGGACAGAACAGGACCCGTTCCACTAAATGTCGCAGTCTTCTCTAAATTTAAAAGACCCAGAAACAAAATAGATACTACTGAGACGTTGGGCCTGGGATTGTCTGCGATTGAGGGCAAAACAGGGGCTGTTGTATGCCCCCTCCGCCCCTCTTGCATGTAACCCCCAGATACCGTCAATGGCTGACCGTGGCAAGATTGTGCGCGCTGACAGGCTAGGCTGGAGGACCCTTGCCAATCTTTACCCAGGAGATACATTTATCTCCCCTCCGGAGGAGACGGGAGACAACACAGTGCACTTCTCTGACCTCTTCCTATACTATCGGATCAGGGCCAACTGTCGCAAATTACATAGCTCCTTCCCTGCCCCTCCACCCACTTTAACAGCCCTAGAACAGGTATTAAACAATAGATCCCAGCGTAAGCTAATTACAAGATTATATAACTCTATGCAACTCAACCTTTCCAATCATTCATCCCAAGTCTTTTGAGGGTTGGAACGGAGAGCTGCCCATGCCCCTTACTGAGGAACAGTGGAAGTTCTGCTACGGTCAGCTGGAGATGCTGTCCCCGAACTACAAACTCAAATTAATTCACTTCAAATTCCTACATAGGTATTACAGAACGCCAGTACTGCCTTTTCAGATGGGGCTACGCGAAGATGATAGGTGCTGGAGATGTGGCTCATCCCAGGCCTCCTTCCTCCACATGGCTTGGCATTGTCCTAAGGTAGCACAATAATGGGTAGAAATTTTTTCCTCAATTAACGGGATATTAGAGTCGAGGCTGGAGCCATCACCACTCCTGGGTATTTTGGGGTACACGAAAGACACCACTGCTGAGTCTAGACGCCTGCTTGCGATGTTACTGTTGCTGGCGAAGAGACGGGTGGCCATGACCTGGGGAAGGTCGGGGATTCCGAAGACTAAATCTTGGGTTACTCATGTGTCATACTGCTAAGAAGAGCTTAATACATTCTGGGAGCTGATGCCGGTTGCCTCTAGACCCAGGGATATTTGGGGTCCCTTTCAAGACTGGATTGGATCTCAAAATTCATAAGATGTTCATACAACCGAATCCTAGGGATCCACTAGGAACTTGCTCATGTTGGACCTGATGACCACGCTGCCATGATGTAACCTACTGGCATCATTGCGCTCCCTTCTGTGTAACAATCCACTTGATTCACGAATCGGCTGTTACACCTACTGTCAATTTTCTCTGCTAAATGCTGCAACTGACGTAATGCTTAGCTAGCAAATACACGAACGTTAGCTGCTGTAGTAGGTTCTTCCCATTGTTGGGGTTGTTGTCCCTTTTTGCCTCTCCCTTTTCTTTTCTCCACCTCCCTCCCACCCCTTACCTCTCCCCTCCCTTTTCTTGCTTTCCTTCCCTTTTTTCCCCCTTCCTTTTGTAAATATGAATCCATACATTTTAAGTGGAGCTTACCAACTGTATGTATTGTTCTGTCTTTTATGGCTTGCAGTTTTCTTATGATTTTACAAAATGTTCAATAAACAAAATTAAAAATATATATATATATATATGTTGGCTCAAATGGGCAGAGCCAATATTTTTACCATGCTTGATTTGAAAGCATTGTATCACCAAGTGAAACTTCCGTCTGGCTCTCGCTCTCTTACAGTGTTCAAAGCTCCTTTTGGTACATACAGATTCCTATGCATGCATTTTGGTCACGCCTCTACTGCATCTGTTTTCTAAAAACTGGTGTATCAGAGTTTGGGGAAACTGGTTGGGGTCATAGTTTATCAAGACGTTATGCTGATTTTCTCAGCCACTGCTAAGTCACACATTGAACTCGTAAATAAAGTCTTGGGGGTGTTGGATTGTTATGTAATTACAGTGGGAAAGGAGCAGTATTAGTTCAGAGTAGAAGAAGTATAGCATTTAGGGTATAACCTGTTGGCTAAGGGAATCACTCCCAAGGAAGATCTTGTTCATGCAATAGATGGAAGTCCCACATCGACTGATTAAGATCAGTTAAGATCATTTTTGGGGTTGTGGAAATATTACTCAAGGTTTGTATAGAACCTTTCCATTCAGACCGAGTCTTGGAGGAAGTTATTGAGGTCAGGTGCAAAATTTGTTTGAGAATATGAACAGTAGTCTGTGTTTGCTCAACTGAAGTAATTAATAATTTCAGCCACTGCACATCAGCCACTTAGAGATGCGGTATCTTCCATAGCCACTGTGGATACCAATGGTTTGGTTGTTGGGGCAGTGTTAAGTCTGATTGTAGAGGGAAAGGGGAACACTAATTCTTTTGCTTCACATCGGTTAACCTCTGCAGCTATTCCACCTACTTATGAGGTAGGAAGTTTATACTGATTACAGATCACAAGCTCCTAGTATTTTTGTTGAATGAGAAAGGCTTAAGAAATGCAAGCCCTGGGTTGGTAAGATTACTTTAAAGATGTATGAATAACATTTCAAAGTGAAGTACATCCATAGAGTGAAAAATTGGAGGGCATATTTTTTGTCAAGCTGTAAGTTGGAATGTGACCAATTTAGTAACTCTATTGCGGAGGAGGAATGGGCTAGTTGGGCTAGTCAATGGTGTGGTAGCTACGGAGATTATCATCATGCAACAAGTGTGGAAGCAGTGTGTGGACAAAGATGTGTGTCTGAGAATACTCAGGGAGGTCATTAGCCGAGAATGGAGTAGAGAAGGGGTGTTCCAAGTGAAATAACTTACAGTAAAATCAGAGATGAGTTGACTGTGTAGAGTGGTTTAATTTTGAGAAGGAACTTGTTCATTCCCCCAGGGGCTTTGAGGAATAAACTTATCACATTCGCTCATCAAGGTCACAATGGGTTGACAGGAACGAAAAAAAGAGATTGAGGTTATATTATTGGTGGCCTGACATGGATACTGAAGTGGAGATTGATGCTAGTAGGTGTGCTGAGTGTTCTCATGAAGATAAATCCCTGCAAACTCACATTCAGCCAATGTGTCTGTGGAATTACCAGACTCTCCTTGGGAGAAATTAGGAATGGATTTTATCGGGTCCATGTTTTCTTTAAGTGAAGGTATGAGATTTGCAATGATAGTGGTGGATTATCAATCAAAATGGGGCTCATATAAGTTCATGAGAAAACCAAACACTAGTGATGTCATAAGGAATACCATCCTTCTTGGTCACTGACAACGGGGTTCAGTTCAAATCCTCACAAATTGTTTCCTTTGTGAAAACCTTGGGGATTAAACAGTTAGCTACAATCCCCAGTGATTTGGCATGTTGTAGACAGTGAACTGCATGTTTAAGGATACAGTGCAGTTGGCCCTTTCTGCTGGTCTGACTATGGTAAAAACAATTGGTGAAAAATTCTGGAGTTACCACAACACTCCACCCTCCACTACAGGTGTGGCTCTTTTTGTGTTGTTGCGAGGCAGGTGCTCCTTCAATGGGTTGTCCATTAACTGGGTTGTGAATAGAACAGGGTCTGAGAAGATGTTCCCCAATTTGAAGGAAGAGAAAGCAAGAGTGGAGAAGCAACAATTGGAGAGCAAACTCAGATATAATCATTTGAAAAATGTCAAGGATGTGGAGTTCCATGTGGGGACCAGGTAGTGGCAAGGAAATCTTCACGTACTAGGATGGTCTCTTTAATTTTTACCTGTAGTATAAGTATCTAAGCATTTGGTAGAGGTGGAAGATGGTAGGTGGTGGTGTGAAAGTAACATTGCTAAAGTAAATAACAAATTTGATGAGCAGGATACAATAAGTAAAGACTCTTGGCATGTGATGGTATGAGTGAGTTTACTGGTGTGTGGTTCTGTGATGTCAATCAATCTTCTATGTGTTCAACAGCTCCTAGTAAGTCCAATGATGTCACTCAGTCTACCTCAGTTTACCATGAGCCCAATAATTCATAGAATATTGGTGACTCCTGTAGGTGAGTGAAATGTTATCAAATCCTAGAGGAGCATTTTCAAACCAAAGTATTTGGAGGACTATGTTATATCTTAGTCAGTTAACCGTTTATACAGACTAGATTTTTGTGCTGTGTCTGTTGTAACAGAAGGGTTTATAATTCTTGCCTAAGTTTATTGTTTAGTTTTCTCCTCAGTTGTCTTTATTTTATTTTTGTTAGTAGTTGAGAGTGTCTTCTGGGATTGTTTCATTGTATAAGGGAGGAGGAGTGTTGTGGGTTGGAATTAGAATGTTTGGTGGTTGCTGGGTGCTTCTATGACAGGGTTCTATGGCTTGTCAGTTAAGACAAGTCCTGGGATTCTGACAGGGACAGTCTTCCCTGTGACCTGAATAAAAGAATTGGAAACTTTGCACAATGGAGTCCTCTCAACTTTAGAAGGATCTTCACAGGTGTAGAGTGGCATAGAGTGGAAAAGCGTAGAGTAGAGTGGTGCAGAGTGGAGTGGCATAGAGTGGAGTGGAGTGGCATAGAGTGGCATAGAGGTGTATTGAGTGGCGTAGAGTGGTGTAAAGTGGTATGAAGTGGGGTAGAGTGGCACAGTTTAGAGTGGTGTTGAGTGGAGTGGTGTGGTGTGGCGTAGAGTTGTGTAGATTGCCATGGGTTGATGTAGAGTTGTGTAAAGTGGCTTAGAGTGGAGCAGAGTGGTATAGAGTGGAGTGGAATGGAGTGGCATAGAGTTGAGTGCTGTAGAGTGGAGTGGTGTTGAGTAGAGTGGCATAGAGTTGTCTGCCGTTGAGTCAAGTGGAGTGGAATAAATTAGAGGGGGTTGGTGTAGAGTAGAGTGGAGTGCTGTTAAGTAGAGTGGCATAGAGTGGCATACAGTAGAATAAAGTGGCTTAGAGTGAAATGGCATGGATTGGAGTGGCAGAAAGCAGAGTGGCATATAGTAGAGTAAAGTCAAGTGGCATAGAGTGGAGAGATATAGAGGGGTGTGGAGTGGCATAGAGTGGCGTGGCGTGGAGTAGAGGGACATAGAGTGGATTGGCATAGAATGGCATGGAGTGGCGTGGAGTGGAGAAGAGAGGAGTGATATAGAATGAAGTAAAATGGTGTGGTGTGGCGTGGCGTAGAGTACTGTGGCCTAAAGTGCCATAGACTGGCATTGTGTGGACTAAAGTAAAGTGCTGTAGAGAGGCATTGTGTGGAGTGGAATGGCTTGGAGTGGCATAGAGTAGAGTGGAGTAAAGTGGCATAGAGTGCAGTGGCATAGAGTGGTGTGGCATTGAGTGGAGTGGAGTAGAGTGGCTTAGAATGGAGTGGCGTGGGGTAAACTGGCATAAAGTAGAGTGGTGTCACGTACAGTGAAGCAGAGAACAGTGGAGTGGCATAGAGTGACATACAATAGAGTGGAGTGGTGTAGAGTTGAGTGGAGTGGTGTAGAGTAGAGTGGCATAGAGTAGAGTGGAGTAACATAAGAGTAGAGTAGTGTGGAGTGGCATAGAGTATAGTAAAGTGGAGTGTTGTGTAGTGGCACGACATAGAGTGGCATTGTGTGGAATGATGTAGAGTGGCATAGAGTAGCATTGTGTGGAGTTGAATGATGTAGAGTGGAGTGGAATGGTGTAGAATGGAGTGGCGTAGAGTGGTGTAGAGTTGGGGAGAGAGACATAGAGTAGCAAAGAGTGGCGTAAAGTAGAGTGGAGTGGTGTAGAGTGATGTAAAATAGCGTAGATTGGAGTAGAGTGACTGATGTAGAGTGGAGTGGAGTAGAGTGGAGAGGCGCTGAGTTGAGTGCCATAGAGGCAAGTGGTGTGGTATAGAGCAGAGTGGATTGGTGTAGAGTAGAGTGGAGTGACATAGAGTAGAGTGGCATAAAGTGGAATAAAGTGACATAGAGTAAAGTGGTGTAGAATGGAGTGGCAGAGAGTAAAGTGTCATAGAGTCACATAGAGTCGAGTAACATACAGTGGAGTGGCATAGAGTGGCGTGAAGTGGTGTAGAGTGGAGTGGAGTATCATAGAGTGTAATGGAGTGCAGTACAGTGGTGTGGAGTGGCATGGAGTAGCGTAGAGTGGAGTGGCATAGAGTGGAGTAGTGTAGAGGAGAGTGGAGTGACATAGAGTGGAGTGTGTTGGAGTGGAGTGGTGTGGCATGGCGTGACATGGCATAGAGTGGCATAGAATGGCACTGCGTGGCATGGCTTAGAGTGGCATTTTGTGGAGTGGTTTGATGCAAAGTATAATGGAGTGGAGTGGCCTAGAGTGGAGTGGTGTAGAGTGGCGTAAAGTTGGGTAGAGTTGTGTTGAGTGGCTCACGGTCCTGAAGTGACTGTTTACATGAATAGATATTTGATCTAATCATTTGTTGGTAATAAGGGCCTCAGATTATTTCTTGAGATTTCTAAAAGCATTTTTTACACATAAATAAGGTGGAAATAGGCATTCATTTTCTTGCTGGATTTCATCAAACTGATTCCATTTGGAACAATGCTTTATAATTCTTTGGTAGCCGGTCAAATTATGTGTCACTATTTTTGATACAATGTTCCTCAGTAATACACTGCTAGATTTAGAGTAAGGCACTACTACATACTTGGGAATAAGAATCAATGTCCATGTATGGCCTAGATTAGACTTACGACCTGATTTAGATCTTGGTGGTTGGTCCATCTGTCCACTGTGATGGATGTTTCAATCTTTCCATCATGATAGTGGAGGCTCTTCCACCCGATTTATGTATTGGAAGGAATCACCTCTGTCAGCTTTTTCAGAGATTTATCCATCGGACCAATGGTTGTCCTCTGTCTGCGGCATACAATCGTCTGCCATCAGACACTACTCCATCAGTGTTGAAGTGGTGGTTAATCCCCCACCAGAATTAAATGGGTCCATCATCACAGTGGTGTTGCAGGGGTCTTGGGGTGGAGTAATTTCATAGTGGACATGTTTACTGTTGATGTATCCTCCCGTCTTAATGATAGACGTGTACGTGAAACACACCTGTGCATGATGTGAACATTAATCACATCTGGAACCTATACTATAAAACCCACCCCTTCCTAACCAACAATCGTTTGCCATAAAATTTTCAAAGCAGCAGGAGCTCCACACTTTTGTGTCCTTATCTTTACAAATCCTTAGTTATTTTTCTTTGCTTGTGTTTTTCATTTTTTTATTTTTATTAACAGCAGGGAGAAGAAACCCTACATTTTCAGAGACAGAATAAACAGTAATGGTAGATGAGATTATTAGGGTAGAGCCACTGCTGTTTGGTGCCCTGTTTCAGTCTACCACTGTGACAAAAAGGAAAATATGGGACAGAATTCTCACCACATTGAATGCTGTATTTAACACTAAAGATAAGTAGAAGGATGCCTACAAGGGATTTTGTTTCTAAACTTAGTTAAAAAAAATGTTTTAAAGAAATTATTTGCTGTTCAACCCTAGTTAGTGGTGAACTGAAGGTTAATCAAACATTGGGATAAAGGAGAGGTAATTTTTACGGGCAGACATTTGTCTTAAAACCCTGAATTAGGTGACACGGGGCTGGCTTTTCTTCAAAAAAACATATATTTAATATATACACAAATAAGAACAAGGGAAATATACAAGAAATCAACCAAACATAGTTCTAGAGGTATCACAAATTAGCCTACAAAGAAACTATGCGTACATCTATTCCATAAATTAACAAAGGAAAACGATCTGACAAAACAGAAAACGGTTCCTTAAAATCAACAAATGTGTGAAGAAATAGACGTTGTAGTCGACGTTTCGGTCTGTGTTGGCAATAAGACCGTCAGACCATCTTCAGGACGTAGGGTTGATTATGAAACCAAACAGTATCCTTATGAAATTTCTTTGTAAGGAAATGGACCCAGAAGCATCAGGGTGTTTGGACGCGTGCGTCGTCCGATTTAGAGAATGTCTACTACGACTAGCTTGTAAGTGCTTAATTCATTTCGACCATGTACGCAAAAGCAAACGGCAACGGTAACTTTATCCGGTATAATTCGCTCCTTTACAATGTACCATCCTTGCGCACAGTCTGCAGATAACGTCAGTGTGGAATGGTCTGACGGTCTTATTGCCAACACAGACCGAAACGTCTACTACAACATCTATTTCTTCACACATTTGTTGATTTTAAGGAACCGTTTTCTGTTTTGTCAGATCGTTTTCCTTTGTTAATTTATGGAATAGATGTACGCATAGTTTCTTTGTAGGCTAATTTGTGATACCTCTAGAACTATGTTTGGTTGATTTCTTGTATATTTCCCTTGTTCTTATTTGTGTATATATTAAATATATGTTTTTTTGAAGAAAAGCCAGCCCTGTGTCACCTAATTTAGGGTTTTAAGACAAATGTCTGCCCGTAAAAATTACTTCTCCTTTATCCCAATGTTTGATTAACCTTCAGTTCACCACTAACTAGGGTTGAACAGCAAATAATTTCTTTAAAAAAAAGTTTTTGAGCTAAGTTTAGAAACAAAATCCCTTGTAGGCATCCTTCTACTTATCTTTAGCTTTATCGCCCAAGCCTCCAAGGGAATATTGGGTTTCCCACTTCTTTTGTATTTAACACTAGGCACTCGCAGGAGGAAATTTTCAAGCGCTGCAATGATCTGCAGGGGGGAGTGCGCTCCTAGTCCTCCAAAGCACACATAGAGGCCCAGAAAATTGGTGGTACCTCTCCCAGGCCACGCAACCTGTCACCCTGGGAGGAGAGGGTCTATGTAATTTTGCACACTACAGACTTTGCAGGAAATGTATACAATTTTTTCAATGTACTGTGAGTATCATATTTGGTTTAGCCACAGCAATCATGGTGATATTAGACTTTTAACTTACTTTGCCTGATAACTCAGACAGTGATCCAGTCACAGGGACATAGCAGGTCTGGATGGGACAGTCAGCCAGTGTTGTGATCAGCTGCCTCAGAGTCTCGGCGTATTTCTTTTACTCCTGTTTTTGCATTGTATGTATTGACTTGTTGCAAAATAGAGAGGAGTTAAGGTTGCTGCAATTTTTTTTACATATATCAATGTACCACAGTGCCATTTCATGTTCCCCTGTGGCTCACATCTTTGGGAATATGGTTAGGGGAGAAGGGCTACAAAACACAGAATGTGCCATGTGGTGTGTTTTCAATATGATGTCATTTACTTCATGTCTGCCTTAGAACTGTCTTGGGGATGTCTTACATATAATTTTTTATAGTTTGGACTTTGCAAATGGGTAAATTGGCAACGTTGAGTTGTCATCTTAAAAGTTGCTCTGCCGGGATGCTATGTCAGTCTGAGAGTCATGTGTTCACTGGTCACTCTGGGGTGCAGCAACTAGGGCTGAAGTAAACAAGTATGCTTATAAATGTCATGTCCTGTGTACTCTCAGAACCAGACTAGGGGGCTTATTTACAAGCCCCTTGCGCCACTTTTGCGTCATTTTTAACATGGGAAAAGTGACGTACGGGTGGCGCAAGGGGTTTGTAAATATGCCCCTAGGTTCCTACGAACAAGATAGCCAGGCCAATCAATGATTATGCAGTTGGACATTTGTATTCAATTTTACCAGGTTGAAGAACAGCATTTGTGTCTCTTTCTCTCTAGCCACTCCAGCGGAAGACCACCAAGGGTGTGAACCCACTTATGACATTTCACCTCACAATGCCCACCTCTCAAAGTTCTATTGGACTTCTGACTTACAGGTAAGTAGGAGTCTTTATGCTAATTAATAGGCAATTGCTTATGGTTAGAGCGTATCTATTTGACATGGTGCACCAATGTCTCAGTGCAAAATAAAATTGGACCTGATTCTGACTCTTCGAAAAGAGGTTTACCAAAAATTATGGTAATTCTGCAAAAAGCCTTCAGTAAAAAAACAAAATCAAGGAGTGCCTAACAATACATCTCTTCAATAAAGCACTATAGGCCAGATTCACAAAGGTAAACTGAGACGTTTGGTCTAAACTTAGATCAAACGTTTAAGTATACAAATTTGAGAATTCACAAAGGGCATTTACGAATACTATCTTTATGTCTGCACTCAGGCCAGATCTCCGTCAAAGGGCCCGATTGCGATGTCGGACGGACCGGAATCCGTCCGACATCGGTTTGGAATTGGAACCGAATGACCTCCTGTCGTCGGTTCCAGCCCAGGAAGTAGGATGCGACTGAACCCTGTTCGGTCACAATCCTATACTTTACAATGGGAGCATGCATCCCTGCACCCTATGGCAGGCACCTCAAGGTGCCTGCCACCGGGTGCAGGGGTCAACAGGGGGACACCATATGTGACCCTAGGCTGCCATTTGGTGGCCTTGCACCCATGGGGGCCCTGCTGGGAGCCCCCAAAGATAGATTCCCAATGCCTTTCTGTGTCAGAAAGGCTGACATATAAATGCAGTGGGAATCTGCTATTGTAATCCCTCGGCCAGAAAGAGCCGGCCGAGGGATTACTGCAGGGTTTCCGAATGGCGGACGGGCTCTCAAAGCCCATCGGAAGCCATTCGGAAAACCGATTCGTATTCCCTTCCGACCGACCCTATCTAAATGGGTCGGTTGGAAAGGGATCTGACCAGCCGATTACGATGTGGGCTGGAGGGCTCCGACCGACGGTCAGAGCCGTTCCAGCCCGCATCGTAATCAGGCCCTAAGTCTTAAACTTAGACGTTTGGTCTACCTTTGTGAATCGTGCCCTATGTATATATCTATATAGATATAACCACACCCAGATTTAAAGTTTGGCGAACAAGATACTCTGTCACAAACATGATTGATATCCCATCTGCTTTATTACAAGTGCATTGTATTCAATGGCACTTGTAATACGGTGGATGGGATATCTGTCGCGTTTTGTTGCTTGGCTCATTTGTAATCTCCATTATAGAATTACATCCTTAGGTTGACATCTCTTTCTTGTGGTGCCCTTTGCCACACATTCTGCTAACAAGTGAATATGCTGTAAGTGCATCTCTGGCAGGCACCGACGCCCTGTAGTCTGTACAGTTAGTTCCAGGGTCGTACGTGTAGAACACAATGTCCTTGTTTTTCTTTCTTTCTGTGCTCGTTAGGAGTCATTTCATTTTAGCTAAACAAAACAAAATGAGTTGCTCTGCACCTCTGCCTCAGTTTGATAACAGCACTACTTTATTATTTAAACAGCTTCTGTGCTAAAGCTCTTGGGGGTTAGGTTATCCCAAATAATCTGGCATAATGATGCTACTTCTATGCTCTCTTTAGTATAGTGTAGATACAAATAGGAGAAGGAAACATTAGCAACAATTAACATGGTTGAATTGTTCATCCTGTTTACCATTCTAACAATGCTGATTACAGGAACGTCTCATCTTTCTAATATTCGCAACTCACGCTTTTTATGCAATAATACGATCATTTCAATAAATGTTTGAAAATGCATTGTCGTATCTTTTTTGTGTTTACCTTGGGTGTCCAAGAGTGACCAAACGAAAGGGTTAGATCTATTTCCATGGATTCCTTGTGAGTCAGTGTGTCATGCTCGAGGTAGTCAATAACATCTGCTACCCTGGTTGATTTAGGGGTTAGATGTGGTACTATGAGCTAGCCAAAACCCATCAACACTCACTGATGGTATATGTGGACTAAGTCTCTATACTATGAGGTTTGTGTTGGTATAATACACAGCCCTGCTATATTTGTGAGAACCGTATAACAGCTTGTGATGGAGTATCCAAACTCAAAATTAGTCCCTGTGTCTCTATCAATCTGAATTTTAGTGCACTCTTTGTAAAAGACATTGAACACAGAAGATCATATAGTAAATGTTTTTTAAGATAAGTGTGTGCTTTATCAGTAATTGGTGGCTCTTTCCATTATAATTGCAGGACCCTCAGCCAGAGTGAATGCCCAGCAACCTGGTGAGAATATCCCACCCATCAATACAACAGATGCTGAAACTTTCACTATATAGACATCTTCTGCTGGTGTGGAGCGTGAGGAGGAACAAGCCGGCTCATCTGGTTTGACTGGTCTGGCTGCAAAGGTGAGCCTCACGCAGCCCTTATCCAGTGCAACATCATGTATCATAGTCCAGGCCCCTCTACCCCAATCTGGAGTTGTATCAGCTACATGTGGCCTACAACCACTACCAAATCAGTAGTATGCACCCCTGTCCTCACTCCTGTATGTAACTCAGCTACTACATCTGCTGTTGAGCCTGGACCCTCTGTACTGGTGCACACACTCTCAAGGTCACAGGGTAGTGATGTTAGTGATAGGCCTCGACTGCATGAGCTGAGTAAGGTCACAGATGCCCATACCTTTCGAGCAACTGTGGGCCAGAACACCAGAGGTGCAGCCTCCAGACAGGAGGATAAGATGGGGAAGTTGCTTGTTCTCCTCAAAAACAACAATGGCCTCCAGGGGAGCAAAATAAGTTGCAGAGGGAGCAAAATGATCTCCAGAAGGCCACTAATGACCTTCTGGAGCATAAAATCTCAATCATTTGTTTATTTTCTGGGGTGGTGCATTTGTAGGATAATTAGGGAAACATCTACCTCTTTCTGTGGACACTCCTCAACATCCATCACCCAACCAGGTACCTCTGCAGAAAAGGAGGCCTAGGAAACCAACAGGAAAACTGGTATCACCTCTCAGCCTGCAACTCATGAGAAATAATTTCCCTTCAGGAGGGGTCGTTCATCTGGACCAGCAGAAGATGATTTCAAAAAGACGACCACCAAGAGGTCAAAGCATTAATTTTCTGCCGTGAGCTACCATCATTCACTTTTAGAGAAATTCTAAAACACATTTGCCTTTTACAAACTGTGCTGTTTCTGGACATGGACTACAAATAACGGTGGACTCATCCTAGTTATCTCATTCTAACAAATTATGTGATTCTGTCTCTGGGATTTTTTAAAATTATTTTTTAATTTTCCCATGTAAAATATTCTAAATCTCTATAGCTGTTTTTTTCTTCTAATTTTATGTTTAGTGAATAAAATCATGTGTCTATGTGGTGCCTATATTTGTGTATTTTTGCTTGTACATACCCCATAACATATTAACAGTTGTAGTTCAATTTGATACCATGATATCCACATATTTCAACTGTTTCTTTTCTGTTATTAATATTCACATGGCTTTGTAACTCTGAGCTCTACCTATCACAGGTCATACGGGAACAGGTGCACTACAGTGGCTAAGATACTACCCTTGGACGCTGGAGGCAATGGTTCTTATCCTCCCAGTTATAAAACATCTCTTCTGGAAATTCACATACATTACTCTTACCTGCCATTGTAAGCATGTGTAGAATGAAATTAAATCTAATCACGGATACTGTCGACCTATGATCTAAAGCACTGCTTTGCTACTGTTGACATTGTTCCTTAACAAAATACTGTAGGCACTGGTAAATACATTTGCCCAAAAATATGTTCACCTAGTTCTGAAGATGGAACATATTTACTCTGGGATCCGATAAACTGGGAACAAAAAGGGAGTCGAGTCATAAGAAACAGAGCCAATGACAGCCAGTCTATGCATTATTTTTTTACAAACCCTGGCCTCAAATAAACTGATAACAAGGAAAATGTAGTAGTAAAGCTGTGCTGGTTATCTTATGAATCACAAACAGACTGTATTTTAAGTTTGCTGAGGGGTTAAGCAGTGCTTTAACAAGGCTGAAAAAGGTGGGGGTCTCTAAAGAGAATGTATCCTAAAGAAGAGTAACTAAGAACCTTTTATAAGCTTGTGACTTCTGTAAGTAAGGGCATGTCCTACACATCACCTAATATATTGGCTTGCTCCTTCTGGCATTCCTATTACTTCTGTCCCATCTTCCTACTGGTCCTTCTGTTCCTCTTCATCATTCCTCCTCTCCTGGTGATGCTCCTCCTCCTCATCTTCCTTCTCCTCCTGCTGTTCTTGTCCTCCTCCTCTACCTCTTATTCCTGGCCCTTCTCCTCATGGTCCTCCTCCTTCTGTTCTTGGCTTTCCTCCTGGCCCTCCTCCCATTCTGCCGGTCCTTCTCTGATCCCTGATATCTTGCTCCTCCTTGGTTATTTTCCTCCTTCTGGTACTCTTCCGGTCCTCCTTCTTATACACAGCATAATGCACAGCAACCTGGTCCTCCTCCTTTTAGTCCTGAATTGGTTGCCTAATTCTCTTTCTTCTGATCCTCCAAGTACTGGTCCTCCTGTTCTCTCTTGTTTCTGATCCTTTTGGTCTTCTTGGCCATGATCCTCCTGGCCTTTGTCCTCTTCCAGTTCATACTCTGATTCCTTCAAGTCCAGCTCCCGGTTACTCTTGACCTGATCTTCCTGGTTCTCTTTTTCCTTGTTGCTCCTTGCCCACCTGGTCCTACTAATGCTAGTTCACCTGGTAGCTTTGGTCTTCTTGGTCCTAGATCCCCCGTTTCACCTGTTTCTGGATTTCCTGGTCCTCTTTGTCTTCCTGGTATTCATTTTCTTTCAGGTCCTTGTCCTTTTCTTCTTGTTCCTGCCCCTCCTGGGCCTGGTTTTGTTCATGATTCTCTTGCTCCTTCCAGTCATCTTAATTCTATTCCTCTTGAATTCAGTCTTCTTGGTGCTGGACCTGATGGTCCTTATCCTCTTGGTCCAATTGCTGGTGACAGTGGTCAAATTGGCCCTAGTCCAGCTGGTCTTCGCTGTCCTTGTCCATGGGTGCTGGTACTCCTGGCAATGGTACTTCTGGTCTTGGTCCCATGGACTTTGTCCTCCTGCTCCTGATTCTTTTGGTCTTCCTGGTGCTCTTGCACCTGATTCTACTGGCCCTGGTTCTCTTCATCCTCACAATCTTGGTCCTGCTTGTCCTTCTGATCCTGATCCCAAAGGTGATTATAATTCTACTGGTGACCATGGTCCTCCTACTGGTGATCTACTTATCGATCCCATCCCTTTGGTGGGCCAAGAAAAATCTCCAAGACTGTCAATCATGTTTGTATTTTTTTGTTTTCAGAGGCTATGAGATTTTTAAGCCAGGGTGGATACGTATGTGTGAAAAAGTGAGCTCAAAAGTGTCTCTCCCCAACACCTCTGTTTTCCTTTTGTTGATGCTGAGCACTAGCAGGATCTGGCCACTGAAAGCACTGGGGCTAAGGCCCTTGTTGCAGACATCTATGTTTATCTAAAATGTTGGGGTATATCGGTGGCACACTCCCTCAATCTGTCTTTATTCTATGATTGTTAAAATGACAACATTTGGGTAGTTATAAACAGTTAATACTAAGTGCTAAATAAACTTTTATTAGTGCAATTATGCAGAAAGGATTTCAATTCTTACATGGCATTAAACGACTTACTATTCTTACACACAGAATGTGAGAATAACAGAAAAACATTTCCAAATCTTAGTTTGTAGAGCTTAACAACTTGTGAAGAGGAATGCTGCTTGTCTTTGTTTGGTCTGTCTCTGATGGGCATCAGTCTGAGGTTTGCATCAAGGTGGTGGGTTCCAGCTGTAATCCTTTCACATATCACTGCTCCTAGCTTTGCTGGACAAAAAAAGCTTCTGATTGCCCTCACATGTGAAGGGCGAGCTGCAAATAATAGCATGTATCCTTCTACTAATGAACTGCACTTGTACATAGATTCGGGACTTGTTCAGAATCATTAGTGTAGCATCTTCTCTAGCCCGGGCAAATGCAAATGATCATGCCACACATGGAGCTCGGTATTACACGTCTTTATTCTTCAGCATGTAACCGTTAACTGAACATTCTACATCATGAATTCTATCATCCACACCCACACACTTACATTGCTGTTCTACAGAGCCCATCAGAAACCAACCGGGTCCCATCATCTCTAACTCACACAACACTACATCTCCCCCTTTGTTAAATCAAAAGTACAAATAATATATATATACATCACAACTCTTCAATAAGTCGGCTCAGTGCGCAAATCAATCACCCAGATCTTATTATGTGAGGTTGCGGAGATACAGGAGAAGTGTCCATGACTGGCACTGGTGACAGAGACACTGGTATAGTCATTGGGCTCACTCTGGAAAACGTATGGGGCCCCTGAAAAAAGGATAAACCCTAACAGGGAATTCAACTGATTTGAAAAACTTTAGCACCGGGCACAGTGCTGATTTACTCTAGGAAGACCTATAAACTCTAGACTCACAAAAACATAATATACATATGACAACTGACATAAAAAAATATATTTTATTATTATTGATCTTCTTTTTGTTTATTTTTTAAAGATTAAAAATATATATATTGATTTACACATACAATTTATACATAAGAACCTTCAATGCATGGACCAATATACATTCCAATAGATATTGTACAAATTAGAACCACATGTCGATGCAAATTACGATATAACCTGAGTAATATGATTAAAACATATATCTTACATCTGGAGCTGGCGAAGGTAGAGGCATGTGCTTGAAATGCGTAATGGTCTATCCAGGATGGTGAGCAGTTACCATGTGTCCTTTATTAGTCACAACTCTCAGTGGGTCTATATCAAAAGGAGTGTCAGACTTGAGTTTCCATTTCTGCTTGACCATAACTTCGTCTCCCTTTTGAACACAGTGCTCCGAGCACAGTGGCATCTCTCCGCATAGGGATTAATTTAGTGTTTGTGAGACGACTCAGTATTGCAAAGTTTATCATTGTTAATAGAGCTCTCATTGGTCTACTATGGCAGTTTGGTTCCTATGACTCTCCCAAATATTAAGGTGGCAGGGCTTTCACCTGTGGTAGACTGGGGAGTTGACCTCTATGTCCGAAGTGAAGACTGAAGAACTGATTTGAGTTCAAGTTTTTCCAGCCCAGCGGGCTGAACGGTCTTCATGAGGGTGTTCATAAATCTCTCGATCACAGAATTGGCCTGTGGCCAGAGAGGTGTCCTTTTCTGATGCTTTACATTTAGAGGAGTGAGAAAATCTTTGTATTCTCGACTTTTGAAAGGCAGCCATTGTCAGATTTCAAAATCGAAGGAACACCCCATGTTGCAAAAATACTTTCTAATCTCTCAATGACTCTGTCATGAGTAGTTGACGACAGATCTTCCACAAGAGGAAAACGGGAATATTCATCAACAATTACTAGCAGATGATGTCCGTTGTCAAGGAGTCCAGAGAAATCAATTGCAATCTTCTCCCAAGCATGCTTTATAAGATCAGACATGTTTAACGGATGCAGGGTTGTCTTGGGTGACTAGCAGTTGCACAAAGGAATTGCCTTGAACTCTTTTTCAACTCTTTCATCAATACAAGAGACCCACACTCAGTCCTGTAGAGCTTGCTTAGTAGCAACAACTCCACAATGTACCTCTTGGGCGAGTTCAATAACTTATTGTCTCAAACTCTTGGGTATGACAATTCTTGACCCTCATAAGATGATGCCCTCTGGGGCAACAGAAAGTTCTTCCTGCACATTTTTGAATTTCTGGTATGCAAGGTCATGAGTATGTTTTCACTACGATTGATGTGTAATAATGTCTTTAAGTATCAGCAAATCTCCGTCAGTGCTCGTGGTGGCAATGATTTGCTCCACTGATATAGCAGCTGGGGTACTCGATGTCACAATGAAGTTAACATAATCATCAGCTGCATTAGAAGCAGTGCCATGACACTGTATTGGCATACATGAGAAGTAGTCAGCAGGGTTTTGATCTTCTCCTGGTCGATGCACAATTGTATAATCATATTCCTGCAATCGCATACCTACCTCTCAATGCGAGGGGGTATTTTGGCTTTATGATTGCCGAAGGTGGTGAGCAATGCTTGGTAGCCATTGACAACTGTGAAATGCTTTCAATATAGGAACACATGAAAATGTTCACAAGCCCCACACCACACCCAGGCTTTCATTTTCAGGTTGTGAATAGTCACGTTCCATCGATGACAAACTTTGGTTTGCAAAGGCCACAATGTGCCTTGGGACATTGGGATGCCCAGTGTGCTGGGCAAGGATGGCACCCAACCCCACTGGGCTCGCATCAACAACAACCTCCATCTGTAATTTTGGATCAAAGTATGCCATTTAATGGCGTTCTCAATTGCCTGCTTGATTTTGATGTCTCTCAATAGGGAACTCACAGTGGCAAAGTCATGTATATACCTTGAACAGTAACTGGCCATAACAAGGAAGGATCGCAGCATATTTACATCTTGTGGGGGGGAAATGGATGACAAGGCTTACACTTTAGTTGGATCCGGAGTCATTTACCCATCAAAAAGATATCCCCAAAGAAATTGAGTTTGGTTGGATGAAACTTTCACTTTGCCGCATTTAAAGTGAGACCTGCATTTGCAAGTATATGACACATTTGTGTAAGAGCTTTATCATGTTCCTTTTGTGTCGCCCAAAAACTAGTATGACATCACTAATTGAAAGCATTTGTGACTGACTGTATTATGCGACAAAGGACTTGCTGAAATCGTTCTGCAGCTGATGACAGTCCGAAATGTAGCCTTTTATATCTAAATAAACCAGCATGAGTCAAAAAGGTAGTAATGTGCCTGCAAGTTTCTTCCAGTTCGATCTGGTGATACCGTTTGTTCAAATCAAGGCACTAAAAGAATTTAGCTCCATTCACCTTCGTAATCATGTCAGCTATGTGGGAACCGTGATGTCGTTCTCTTTCAATTTCCTTGTTTGCTTGGCGCATATCAATGCAGATACACATGGCACCTTCACTATCCTTTTTCAGCATTACTACTATGGGTGATACCCATGACTTCGGACAAGTGGATCAATCAATGATGTCAAGCTTTGAGAGTGTCTTAAGTTCTTTCTCAGCAGCCTCTTGTAAATGAAATGCAATTCGACAATTTCGTAGAGCAATAGGACGAATGTCCTCATTTACTTGAAGTTGCACTTTCATAATCTTAAGTCTTCCTAGTCCATGAACAAGGATGGAAACTGATTCATTATCTCATGATAGGCATTGACATTGTAGTGTACAGAAATCAGCCCCATGTCAGCACCAGCACTGAAACTGAGTTAACATGCACTCAATGAAGTGCCTGGTAAGACATAAATTGGTGCTTGTACTTTTGTCTTTTTGTGCTTCACAGTTACTATGAATGAAGCTTGACTTTGCAGTGGTGTCGAAGCTGCCCAAGTATACACTTTGGCTTTTGACGGGGTTAAACAGGGCACTGGAGACAGTTCACTTTCAGTGTGATCTTGGGACAGTGTCCAAATAAATTTAGCACTTTCACTTGTCAACCTAGCTTCAACCGACATTCTTCCTTGCACGAAGCCAATCCTACATGTGCACGTTGTCCAGCAGTCAACATTGTCATCGCACATCCATCTTCCTCACTGTCAGTTAATAATGAAGAACTTTTAGCCAAGGAATTTGACGATAACCGTTGTCGTTCAGTTTCTACTTGTCTCAACTGATGTGGCCACTTGGCTTTGTGGGCTCCCGTAGAACGTCGCGTCTGGAACGTTCTGGCATCCATTTTGCTTTCTCGACGTGGCGCATTTTATGTTTCCTCCATTTTGTTTTCTCGACGTGACACACTTGATCTTTCCCTTGCTTTGCAAACTATTACAAAATGGTTCTCTTTCCCACAGCCTTTGCATATCTGTCCAGTGGTGGAACATTTACCTTCATGTGGAAAGGAAAATCCACATCAAAAACACAACTTCTTTTTCTTTGGAGACTTTACTTTATGGCCTTCTCCCTTGCATTTCGACCTACTTTTCACACTCAGCGCTTATTCATTTTGGGCCATTCTGGCCTCCATATTAGCTGCTTGTCTGTCAGCTCTTTCTTCCGCTTTGACAGTCATGAGTACTCATTCCAAGATGAGTTTCTCTTTCAGCATCTGAAGGAATCAGAGAGACAACCATCAATTACTCTGAGACGCATGGCCTCCTCATCATTGAGCTTGTTGAACTTGCAACGTTTAATGAGCGACTCAAGTCTTTGTACAAACTCATCCATCGCTTCACCAGCTCTCTGCCTTTCCTGACTGAAAATGTAACTTTCATAGTCGACATTCGGCATTGGATTGAACTTGATTTGATGGTACATCACCTTGTGGTATTTTCCTTATCACTTCTTTTACTCTTTCACCTGCTAAATTCTTTAGATATTTAATGATCTTTTTGTCATTTGCTGCTTCCAGCGAATCAATGAAATCATCGAAGGTTTCAACCAGGTAGTCCATCTGTCACCAATATTTTGCTTTTTGCCAGTGAAGGGACGCAGTGGTTTTAGGATTGAGGCAGCATCATAACCTGTGGAATTTTCTGCTGTTGGGAGTGGCAGCGTCTGTTGCCGACGCTCTGCTTGTGAGGTGCTGCCTCCTTCTTGTGTAGCAGCTTTCTTTCTTGCACAGGTTCTTCACACTATTTGTTGCATTGTATCTGGTTTTTATTGCCTTTAGTGTTTCTTTGAATCAGAAATCTTTTTGCTTTCAGCGCCTTCTTGCACTTGGATATCACTGCCTTTAGCTCTTCTCCGTACCTGGTTGTTGCTGCCTTTAGTGTTGTCATACTGTATGAATAACGGTTCTGTGTCAGGTTGTGGCGCAGTATCTCTTGTCTCGACTTTACCAGCAAATTTGTAGCCAGCGACAAACAAACTTTCTGTAAAGCCTTCACTTTCTTCACAGGCCTTGCACTGGCTGGAATGGTGCTTTGACTCCACATACGCCAACTGTTGATTTTAATTTCAACTGAGGCACAAGCAGTTTGCTGGACTACAGCAAACTCTCTCCAGGAAAGCACTCTTGGTTCTTCGGGGTACGGCGTTTACGTAATTCCTTATCTAGTCGCCAGTTGTAGCATCCTCTCCAGCCTGGGTGCATGCAAATGATTATGCCACACATGCAGCTTGGTATTACACATCTTTATACTTCAGTGGGTAACCTTTATCTGAACATTCTACATCATGAATTCTATCACCCACACTCACGGACTTACGTCACTGTTCTAAGGAGTCTGTCAGGAACCAACAGGGTCCCATCGTCTGTAACTCTCAAGACACTACAACTGAGACCCAGCCCGGGATCTCACTAATAATTGCTGGATAAGAACTCCTGCTAGATTTGTCTATATTCCAGCATTGCACTCACCAACGAGAACGAGGAGTAAGTACTATGAATACGAAAAAACATAAAGAACAAAAAAGGACACCCAAACATAAGCTTTAAAATGATAACTGAAAAATCTAAACTTTTACTTCACATACAGAGAAATGAAAATATCAATAGATTTTGGACCAGATTTGCTGAGATGCATGTTGGGATTTACCAAGCCATGCATATCACCATTTGCATGGGGTTTGATCCCAAAAGTAATGCAACGATGCGCATAGCACTTCCTTGTGTTATCTTGCATTAGGGAGGCGTTCCGTGGGTGGAGCATGGTTCTTCCTGTTTATTCACCCCTGAATTTTGACACAAACCCATATTTAATGCAGGCAGTAAATATGGGTTTGACCCCAAATTGTGCACCTAACCGTGGATGACGTAACAAGGAGAAATATCTTTATTTCTCCTTGTTACTCCCCCTTTGCCTGTGTGCTTGCTGTAGCCCCTAAGAATAGTTTTTGTGCAGGAAGGAAGGTATTGCTTCCTGCACAAAAAGTATTCGGATCAGAGACCATAAAACTCCTTAATTACACAATGTTGGGATGAAGACAGGTTGTAAATCCTGCATTTCTTACTGGTACTTATGGGGTCTCAAGCTGCCGTCAGCCTTCATCTAAGATCTTAGATCTTGTGATGATGCTGCCATTACATTACTGGAAACAAAAGGGGAAGTGACTTTATGGCAGCACCAAGAAGCCCACGTGAAATCTTGTGAAACAGTGGTATTGTTTTGCTGATCTCGGAAAATGTAAAGCAGCCTCGCATCCTAATCTACAATGGGACAGCACAATAGGGTGCCCATCATAAGGTCAGGCTTGCACTCGAGTCCTGCCAAAAGGATTAAAACAAGCACTGGCAAAGCCAATAGAGCGCTCCTTTAAAAGGTGTTTGTGATCCACAGGATGCGCCAATGTTTGCTGGCACTGGTTCTCCAGTTAATATGGCTGCAGTGAGTCATAAAGTGCACGTATGAGCACACATGCTGGGCATTTTTTTTAAATGAGAAAATCTATTCCAAGATGGATGCCCATATTTGAAAGCACTGGTGCATCACGACATATTCGTTCATATGAGCATGTACTGCAGTCATCTTGGAATATTTTCTCTTTGTGAGAAAAAAACAATCCAAGAAGGCCATTGGTGCCTCTGCATGCATGCTTCGTGGCACACTGTCAATCATTCTGACTTTTTTAATTTACTGCTCAAACATTGACAACACTAATTTTAGGGTGGTAAATTGGCAATAAAAAATAAAGTGTGTGGCAAAAAATATGAAAACTATGAGCAGGATTGGGAGAGGCGAAGCATGGTGTATTTGGGAGAAGAAAACCGAGCACGGGCTTTTTCCAGGAAAAAAAGATAACATTTAAAGCACATGAAAAAGGGGTAGGGAGAGCAACAAACAAGCAGCGGAAAGCAGACAGATTGTGGTGGGACAGAGATGTGAAAGGCAACAAGGAGGGAGAGAGCAAGTAAAGTGATGACCCAGTCTGCTGAGGAAGGGTACAACTCATTCAGTGAGACTAAATTGTTCCTTGGGCGGTACAGCCATCTATCATTAGCTCCTCTTCTCTTCAACGAGAAGAAGGGGAACTGAAGATAGACAAGAAAGGAAGAGGTGGGCACAGTCCCACTCTAAGTCTATACTGAATACAATAGGTCTGTTTGCCAATAGACACTTGAAGCTTTCTGTAGGCGATACGTAAACATGTGTTCTATAGTGAAAAACATAACAAAACAAGCATTGGCAAAGTCACTAGGTCTGCCTTTAATATGCTAATGCTTATAAACACAAGTATCTGAAAATGCTGTTTGCATGTGTTGCAATTACAAATGCTGTTTAGAACATTAACGTAAGTGCTATTGCCTATGCTGGGAAAAATGTACCAAAATAGGCTTGTTTTATGTACAGAATGTATGTTAGAGATAAAAAAAAATCAGTATGACAAACGATGTAATGATTGAGTGTAATATTCAAATGTAAAATAATCCCTCATGCACACAAACATCAACACTTCCTAAAATGCAGAATTATACACCAAGTAGCTAATAGCATGAGATGAGAGACAAATACTCCTCTGGGTGGAGCCAAAGCCCAACTCATTGTATATTTTAAATAGGTGCCAGCAATAGGTCTTGCAGCCTGTTGTGCTGAAAAAAGGCTAAAAAGGATTGTTTTGTTTTTAAATGCATGCTTGAGATAAAGGACTGAATGTGACTGTGAGAAAGTGCCTCTTTTGACATGGTTAGTTCTCCACTTTTTGCCTGGGAAATATGGTTTTGTTTGTAGTGCACAGGGTCCCTGCCAACCAGGTCCCCTTTGCCAGTGTTTCTTCCCTAAAACTGTTCCACAATTGACAACTTCAGCCCCCTGTAAGACCCTAGTAAATGGTACCCTTGGTACCCACGGCATGAGAACTAAAGAATGTCCCCTAGGGACCCCTCACCAAGGACATGCCACTGCCCCAGCAGCTGGCATGCCCTGGTGCAGTGAAAAATGACAAAGTCGACATGGCACACTGCCCGTGTGCCATAACAACAGGCACTGCCTAAAGTATAGGTAAGTCACCCCTCTAACAGACCTTAGAGCCCTAAGGCAGGGTGCACTATATCACAGGTGTGGGCATATCTGTGTGGGCAGATATGCCCCTACAATATTGAAGTCTATTCTTAGATATTGTAGGTGCCAGGGCAGCCATAGAGAGTACATGGCATGGAAACTCGACAACTCTAGTTCCCCAGCACGATGATGGCTTCTCTGAACCAAGGAGTGTTTGGTACCAAACAACTCCTCTTAATAGTCCCCCACTGATGCCAGTGTGGGATTTATCAAATTATGTTCCCAGAGGTGCCCCCTGAAAACCTACCAACTCTGGTGTGGTCTCTGACTGGCTTTAGGCAGCCTGCCCCCACCAGACTGGGTCAAGAGCCTGTGTTCTCTGTGGCCAGAAACAAAGTACATCCTGAGCGGAGGCGCCACACCTCCTCCCCCAGGATGGGCATAGTGCTTGAGAGGGAACTTCCAAGCCATTCCGCCTTTGTAATGTGACTCCAGCCTCTGCTGCTAGCAGCAGATGGCAGCCCCTGGTTCAAACCCCCACTTTCGGGTGGGAGAACCAGCGGGAAAACTTAGGAAGAATAGGAGGTGTTCCTCCCTTTGCCAACTCCACACCTCAGGTGCAGGAAATGAACTAAAGCACATTTTTCAGTGCCCACCATTTTGAAGATGATGGGACTTATCCAATCATGTCTATGCCCCCGTCACACAGGAGGGTGGCATAATAGTGTGGGTAGCCACCCCAGGAACCCATAGGTCCCTACCTGCTACTCCCATGTAACACCCCTAAATCTAGTATTTAGGTGGGTCCCCCGGGCCCTGAAATGAGTTCCTGCTGACCTAAGAAGAGAGAAGATGAAGAAGATGCCGTACAGAGAAGACTAAAGATGCCCACTAACTTGGCCCCAGCCCTACTGGCCGGTCTGCAGCTTTGAAGATCCTGTGAAAAAAATTATGCCTGTCCAGCAGCCAGCGACCTCTAAAACCCCGGGGAGGACTGCCTACCTTCGAAAAAGACCAGAACTCCCGAGGACGCGGACCTGTCCCCAAGAAAGCAAGATAAAAGACTTTGGTGCCTTCTGGAACCGCAATGCCCGACCACTCAGCACCCGACGCCTCGGGCCTGAGTCCAGATGGGCCACCAGTCCAGAAATGGTTCCTAAGCGATCCTGAGTTCAAGTCCAGCATTGGCTGACCCCTCTTGAACTCCACGACGACGCCTGCAGTGTAAATCCGAAGGCTCCCCCAACCGCAACCGGCTCCGGTAAGAGAAACCCAACATAAAAGAACACCCCTGCACCACTGGGCCTTGGGGAGCTCGACCAACTGTGTCCCTGCGACTCACAGCACCCCAAATTACCTCTGCTGTCACTGGTGTTCTTCGTGCAGCTTCCGGCTCAACGCCTGCAGCCTGTTTTCAAAACTGAGTTCCTTCATCTACTTGCATTGGGCGCCCGCATCATGTTTGCACCCTGCACCTGGCCACCCCTGTGCCACTGGTGGTGTATGTTTGGTGCTGCCTTGTGGCTCCCCCTGTGCTTGCCTAAACCTCCCAAGCTTGAACCCAGCAGCTGCTTTACTTTACCTGCAGGCAGCGTATCTTCAAGCACCCTCAGTCTCCATTGGTTAAAATTGGCCCCTAACTCCAGATTTGACCTCTGTACCCAGTAGCCCCTGTGCCGCTGGTGGTGCAGTGTTTGTGCTTACCTGAACCTTGCCCTCTGTTGACCTCCAATCCCAAAGACTGGAACTGTAAATTGTGTACTTACCTGTAAAACTGCATTATTGTTTTCCTCCCATAGGTTAACATTGGAAACACTAAAAATTGCACTGTGTCCATTTTTTAAACTGAAAAGTATTTTTATTTTAAAACGTACTTGCTTTTATGAACGTTTTGTGGTCTTAGTAAATAAATATACCAAAGTACTATTTTTATAAATTGGTCTCGGATTTATTCATTGAGTGTGTGTCTCATTTATTGCCACTGTGTGTACAACAAATGTTTTACCACAGCCCTCTGATAAGCCTAACTGCTCGCCCACACTAACACACAATAGAGCATTAGTGCTATCTATTTAGCCTCTGTACAATCTCTGGAGATCCACTGGACTCACTACACACTATACCTCTTTTTGGTAAAGTGTATGGTGAGCCAGTCTCTCACAGTAACAAAAACTGTAATGATTTCCATTGTAAAATAGTCCCTTAAGCATTGCAATGGAAGAATTCACTTGGAGCTGGAAAGATAAAATAACAGCCGATAGCCTCAAGTAAGATATGTATACTCCTCTGGGAATATCCAAAATATAATTGGCAAAGTCAGAATGCAATGGATGATGGGGGCTGACCCAAATAGGTCAGTGGCTGGGGGGGGTGTTTCAAAGTCCACTCCCTGTGGATTGTAAAGACTAGGTCTTGCAGGCAGCTTTTCTGTCAAGCCAGACCTAAGAACATAAATAAACTGCATAAAAAGTGATTGATTTAATGCTTGAATTAGCCTCAGTCACTGGACCACGGTTCTGCAAGATCATATCCCAAGACTGGGCATATGCTCTCCACTTAGGGGACTCATTTAGATAGGAGAAAAAGTGTAGGAAGAAATGCTTGAATTAATCTCAGTATAGATAACAATGCGACCACAATCCACTACATTGTTTCTTAGCTCATCTTTACCATCACAGTCAGAGACCAACCATATGTAATTCTTTCTTAAATGTTTCCCAAAAAGTATGGCCCAACCAGAACTGCTTGGCCATGTCACCTCTGAAATGGAACAGAAGCAACTCTAGATGAGTTGCGACCAAAACTACCATCCTGGAACTCCCTGGAACCTAATGGATAACTCCATTGCCTGTGTTTTCTTTGTCACCTTTACAGCTGGATGTTATATTCATGAGCTCTGTCCAGAACATTTGTAATGAATTTCCACAAGTTGGTGGGGTAGCTTAGTGGTTTAAATGCTCATTGTAGGACTCTTCCAACTATTTATAGCTCACAGTCTCAAATCCTAAGGCCATTTACTCATCTGTTTAGACAAATGAGTTGAGTGACAATAGCACCTACCATTTGAAAATGCAAGAGAAATTCACTTTGTGGTGTGTATGACCTAGATCATGAAAATTGCAGTTTGTAATGCATTTCTGAAATTTGTATGCTACAGTCATCATTTGAGATTGGGAATCTGTGAACATTTATTGCCTCTCTTTCCTTGGATTCACAACAACAGGCTCAATTTGAGCTGTGAAAGAATTTTAATTTTTTTATCTTCTGTACTGTACATATGACACTTACTATGGCTTGTTTTTTTGCTAAGAGCTACTCTTTGGAAGATCAATGGGCCTATGGAAAAGCTGAGGAAATTATTTCTGAAATGAATGCCTTGAGAAGCACAGTCTATTATAAGATCATGCTGCGGATCACAAAAATGTTTGACTGGCTCTATTTCATGTTCTTGCTGGTATGTAAAGGCAGTACTTGGTGCAAATGCCTTTTACTGAATGAATGAATTAATGAATAATCGACTTGTAGAGCGCGAACAATGCCCAAGGGCATCAAGGAGCTGATAGTGGAAACCAGTCAGGGGAAGCTAGATATCAATACTTTGAAAGAATAGAGGGCAAAAAGCCAAGTCTTTAATGATTTACGAAAGAGGGGATGTGACTCTAGACAAGAAATTGATATAGGTAGGGTGTTCCAGAGTTTCGATGCGGCCACAGCAAAGGCTCTTCCTCCCCACTTTGCCTTTCTGTACCTGGGTACTACCAACCAGTTTTTGTTGGCAGAACACAGCTGTCTGGCAGGGACATAGCGCTGGAACAGGTGTTTTATGCCTTCTGAGCCTAAGTTAAAAAGTGCACTATGAACAATACATAGGGCCTTAAACAGAATTTGCTTTTCGGCAGAAAGCCAATGCAGTTTTCTAATGTCAGCGGAGATCGAATGAAATTTCGGAAGGTCTAAAATTAGTCTCACTGCAGCATTCTAAACAAGCTGCAACTTATGAATGGATCCCTTGTTAATGTCCAGGTAATGGGCATTGCAATGATATAATCTGGACAGAATCAGGGCAACCGCTGTGTGTTTTCGCGATGGAAGAGATAAAAAAGGAAAGATCTTCCTCAGGGTCCTAATATCCAAAGACAGGATGAAACCATTCTGTTCACCTGAGGGTCGAAAGAAAGCTTGTTGTCAATTATGACCCCAAGATTCTTTGCCGAAGCAAGGGGGCCAGGGCATGTTCCAAGCATTTCTGACCACAATGAGTGGGTCCATATACTTTGTTGGTAGCCGAAGACCAGAACCTCGGTTTTGTCCCCATTAAGTCAGAGAACGTTGTTTGCCATCCAGGAGGCAACAGCCTGCATGCAGCTGTTGAATTTAGCTGCTGAGGCCTCTAAAGTTTTTGTAATGGGCACAATTATTTGTGTGTCGTCAGCCTAAGATAGGGCCTCCAACCCAAAGGATCGGATCAGCTTGGCCAGGGGGAGACATATATATTGAACAGGGTAGGACTTAAGGAGGAGCCTTGCGGGACTCCACAGAAAGTAGATATAGGATCAGAATAGAATTGGTCCATCTTTACTTTCTGTGACCTGTCTGTAAGGAATGAGACCAAAAGCTCCAAAGCAGAGTCTGACACCCCGATTTCCTGAAGAAGATCAGTCAGCCTTGCCGAAGAGATGGTGTCGAAGGCCGCAGATAAGTCTAACAGTATCAGCAATGAAGTGTACTCGGTGTCAACTTGGGTACGAATGTTGTCTACTGCAGCTGCTAATGCAGTCTCAGATCCGTGGCCTGTCCTGAATCCATATTGGGAGGGGTCAAGCAAATGCTGTTGCTCAAGGTAGGTGCTTAGCTGAGTGTTTAGGTGTTTTTCCAGAATCTTAGGGGGAACAGGTAGAAGGAAATGGGCTCTGATGGGTCCAGGTTGGGTTTCTTGAGTAATGGCTTAACAACTGCTGTTTTCCAGCTAATAGGGTACTATCCAGAGGAGATGACCATATTGAGAATAGATTTTAAGCGGGGGACGATAATTTCCCTTCCAAGCTTCCTAAGCTTCAGGGAACAGGGTTCCAAAGGAGAGCCAGATGTAATTCCCCCTAAGAGTTAGTCAGTCTGTTCGTGAGATAGAGGAAGATAATATCTCTCTTTTCAATGTTAAGAGAGCTAAGAGGCGGGGAGTTAATCTGCTGGGCGGTAATAGAGAGTTCAGAGTTAAGTTTTTCCAAAAAGGAATGGATCTCGAGAATTTTTGAGTGGAAGTATTTGGCCATTTTATTGCAGAAATCCTGCGAACAGTCATTAGATAATGAAGCAGACTGGGAGGATAGCAGATTAATCACCTTGAATAATTCAGTAGGGGAATTAAGTGATTCAGTCTTCTGAATATAAAATGCTGATTTTTCTAATTTAATAGCCTCTATATTCAGATAACTTCCTCTTGTCATTTATTCTTTCGATAGGATCCAGATGTCTCCGCCAGATACGCTTTTGGCGACGACAGGCTTGTCTGAGCTTTCTAAGTTTATCCCAGAACCAGGGAGCTGTAAGCTTTTTTCTGCCTGTATAGAATTCTTTGATTGGGGCAAGGGAGTCAACCGCTGCTGTAAGCCAGTTTGAGTACTCAGTGGCTGCCAAGTTTGGTTCATTATGCTCTGTTCAATATTGGTTGCTAAGGGCACCACTATTGGACTAATGTCCAATAATAATGTGTTTATAATCTCTTTTTAACACCTTATTGTTTCCCTTAGAGATTTTCTTTTGTAGTGCTAAAGATGAGAAAGAAAAAGGGACAGCAAAATGGTCCAACTAGGAAAGAGGAAGAGGTTCAGTTACTGTAAGACTAGGATAATTAGAGAAGATCCCATCAGTGTATGTCCTGCTTCATGGGTAGGTGTTCTTACTAGTTGCTGAAGGCCACAACAGGCCAATGTTTCTTTGAAGGTCTGAGATACCTTACATGAAGTGTTCTCTAAATGAAAGTTGAAATCTCCCAAAAGTGTTAGATTTTGTTTTCCCAGATAGAGCTCTATACAATTGGTAAAATCCAAAATAAAAGATGATCTTGCCCCAGGAGGCCGATAAGTCAAAACTCCAGCAAAAGTTTCTGTGGGGAGAACTTTTTGTGAAAAAAATAATGCTTCATAGGAGTCTGTGGGAGTAGTTAGTGGCTCAGTATAACAAGAGTAAGAATCCTTCAAGATAATGCTTACCCCCCCAACCCCATTTTTACCTATTCTATCAAATCGTACCAGTGTGCATCCCAGAGGGATAGCGTCCACCAGGTCAGCTCCAGACGAGTCCTCGGCCCAAGTTTCTGTGATAAAAACCCAGTCCGGTTTTTGATAAGAGACAAATTAAAAAAACTTGATTTTATTTTTAATTAAAGATCTAGCGTTAATTAGAAATCCAGAGAGGGTGTTTTCACTTGGGTTGGGATGGAGATGGGGATCCTGAATGGGTGTGCAGCTCGTTATGTGGGGGGAAAAGTGAAAACTACAAATAGGGCAGGCAAGGAGGTTTTCATTCAAATCAGTTTCCAGTTTTAAGTGGAAATAACAGTCAGCATCCCCCTGCCCCTGTACATCAAGGAGCTGGTGGTTAGAATAGGTGAGAGATTTACCTTTGTCCCCAGTGTTAGGGCCAGGGGTCCTGGCGCAAGGTGCAGTCCAGGCGCGGACGGGCGCAGACGGGCTTGCCTTGTACTATGGAAGCAGGCTTCTGGAGGTGATAATGTATGACAAGAGTATTTGTGCATATTTTTTGTGAGCCATTTTGTTGTGTTTCATAATGTTTTCTGTCGGTTTTTGAGCTGCTATGTATTTGTACTTCATTGTTGAAAAGTGATGGTGTTGTACAGTGGTTGATTAGATATGCTCTGCTTTGACTGGCTGTTGTGCCCTACGTTTGTATTGTTATTTATATGTTATTGCATTATTTTTTGTTGAGAGGTCAACAAATACGACTACATTTCCAGCCAAAACAGAACATGACATTAAAATTCCTGTGACAACCAACCATTTACCACTGTTTGAGGCAGTGGCGTAACACAGACCCCCGCAGCCCCGAGCAGTGCGGGGGGCCCCGAACTGCAGGGGGCCCTCTTAGCACAGTACTCTGGCCTAGGAGCTCCTGATTAAATCTGGAGTGAGTAATTCTTTATTGTATGATTACCTAAAATCATTTACAAATACAGTACATGTTACTTCGTAAATAAATACATTTGGTTGATTAAAAGGACTAAAAAATTTTAAGAACGTCTAAAAAAAAAAATGCAGCAGAAAAGAGGAGGGACATCACTGAGCCAGACTGAAAGGCCTGGGAGCGTGGACGTGCAATAAGATGGCATGCAGACATAAGTGTAATTACTTTGTGCGTAGGCAGGCGTGTGGGATGGAACATATTTGAGCCGAAAAAGAACAGCGAAAGCACGGAAAAAGGAAAACGGAGCGACGTCACCGGATAGAACTGAGAGGCATAAGTGCGTGTACATGCAAAAAGGTGTCGTGGAGGCATGCATGTGATTTTATATGCGTGGCATAAATTGAGGGACAGTGCTCCTCCCAAGGTAAACTATACAATGTGAATTAATGAATAATAATGCAAGTGGGTGAAATATAAAATCGTGATGCCAAGATTGCTGCCATGGTTGATGATCTGTGGGTCATGTATTATTTTGCTGTCATCATCAGTTCTTGCGTTGATCGTAGAGTCATTCCGGCTACTGCATAGAACTTCCCGATTCGTGCTAGCTCCATCGGCACTGTGGTGGTGTAAATGAACATTAGAGCCTCCTTGCATGATCTTACACCATTTTGAATGAACATAGTTCTTAGATATAGGTGCCTCGGGCTCAACAGAACTCGACAGCAGCAGATAACGTGCTCAGCAGATTCTATATGGTATTGGCACAAACGACATCCACTGCTTCTTAACGGTGTATTTTTCCAGTGAGCCCTGTAGTCCTGTATTGGTAATGTTAGGAGCCTAGTCCTCAGAGCATTCTGTAGGGCTTGCCTTCCCAATCCTGCTTTCAGGTATGGTTGACATGAGGTAGCTTCGTGTGAGTAGACAAGGCCCTCTGCGCCACGAATAGATCTAATCCGCTCGAGATCCTGTTGCCTTGAGGTGTTCTTTCCCTGCTTTTTTAGCAGGCTTTTTAGGCCGGCCATTGTTAGTGGTATGTCCATTGGGAGATCAGCTGGCAGACCCAATGTCTTGTGTTAATTAAATCTGGAGTGGGGCCCCTCTGTGTACCTTACAGGGATGCCCCCTCAAGTTTCGTTACACCACTGGTCTGAGGTGGTAAAATAGCATTGTTCCAGCTCTGTAACTATTTAAAATAGTAGTTGACCCAAAACTGTGGTGGAGATGGTTTCTTAAAGTAACACTAGCAGTGCTCATTTTATGTGATAGGGTCCCAGATGGGTATAACTCTTTGGAGTCTCAATCCCACAATTATAAATGTGAATTAATGGAAAAACAAAAACTCAGTAAACACATTGGAGGAAACCAAATCATTGAAAACCAATTTTAAGGAAAGACAATTTTAAGAAAATACTAATAAATTGTGTTAAGTTAAAATCATTTTAAGGAAAAATTTAAAAATACATTGAACTTTGCTGGAGTTTAGGGTTAGTGAGGTGTTTTTAGGTTTAGGGATGGGTGATGTTTAGCAGTGATGAGGGTCAGGGATGGGTGGAGTTCAGACACAGAAAGGGTTTTTTCGGGTTCAGGGATGTGTGGAGTTTATGGGTGATGAAGGGTTTTTAGGGCTCACTAATGAGTGGAGGTTAGGGGTGCAGAGCGGTTTTTAGGGTTTAGGGGTGGGTGGAGTGTAGCAGTGTTGAGTTTTTAGTGTTCACAGATGGGTGGAGTTTTGGGCTCATGAGGGTTTTTAAGTGTCAGTGAAGGGATGAAGTGAGGCAATGAAGTGTTTTTAGGGTTCAGGAATGAGTGGTTTTTCGGGATGGTGAGGGATTTAGGGGTCAGTGATGGGTGGCGTTTATGGGCAGAACGATGTTTAGGGTTCAGGAATTATTGGAGTTTATGGTGGTGAGGAGATTTTAGGGGTCAGAGATAGGTGGTGTTTTGGGGTTGAGAGAGGTTTTAGGGTTCAGGGATGGGTGGACTTTTGGAATAGAAAATTTCTTTTAGAGTTCAGAGATGGGTGGAGTTTAGGGGTCAGAGATTGGTGTAATTTAGGTGTAGTGAGGGGTTTTTATGGTTTACGGATGGGTGGAAATTTGGGGTAGAATGGTATTTTAGGGTTCATGGATGGGTGGTGTTTCGTGGTCTGGGATGGGCTTGGTCTACAAATAGTGAGGGTTTGTAGGGGGCATTGATGGATTCTCTTTCGGGGTGGTTAGGGGGTCAATGAAATAAAAGCATCAACGTATTTGTTTGATAATGTAAAATATATAAATCTAAAATAATGTCATCTGAAGAAAAGCACAGAAATAAATACCTCAGACAAAAATGTCTCCGCAAATAAGATCTGTAAACTTTGCATTTACACCTTGCAAAATAAGCATGCAAAAGTAAATTTCGAAAAAGAAAGTCATTCTACTAATTGGTTTCTATGTAATGGTAAATGTCATTCATCCTGTAAATTTACATTAAACAGTTTAGGTGAAAAGGTTTCTCAGTAGTTTTATTCCATGAAAAAGTTTTCCTATGAAATCACATACAACCATCCTATGCATATTCCACTGTGCTGATATTGTGGAAATAGTAGACCTCTGAGTGTATGTATAGCAGAGTTCAATGTAATTTACTACAGCTACTGGCAAAATGTGATTAAATATATTGTGCGTTTTATGAATGAGGTGCATACACATTTGTAAAGAAAATAAATCGCAATTTTGGATCATACAAGCCAGTGTGTTGCTTGAACAATGGCGGATATTAAGTTACAGGGAGTTAATTGTGTCATTTATAATTACCATGCCTGCCTGGCTCTCACAGCCAAGACTTCTTTCATTGAGGAGCATTACCTGAACATTTTCCATTTAGCCCGTACAAAAAAATCCCTGTAGGCATCCGTGATTTACAGGTGAGAGATTCAAAGGTGGAAGGTGTGTGAAAAAAAACCATTATGAAGAAAAGCTGCTCAGGTTACCTGCAGGAACAAGCAGGAAGGGCTTTGTGATCGGACTGCACCCCCTCGGCATTGTTACATCTCCATGACGATGTGTATTCATGCTGGTGGGTTGTTTGTCTCCACGAGCAGGACAGCTTTTAAATAGGCATGTTGTTCCTGCCAATAACGCCGCTCAGCAGCTAACCATTGCATGTCTGGTATCATCCTAGGACAGTTGTGCCTTTTAATTAGGGGAGAAACCTGGGATAAAGGGATGTGCTCAAGAATTTCAAGTAAAATGGAATGTTCGCCTCTGGTAATGTGTCAGGGTAATGCACTGTCACCCTCACACCTTATCTTTTCGTCCATCTTCCTCGTCCCAGTCCTTAAATAGTCAGGTGAACTGTATCGAGACAGGCACCCTATATAAAGTATTTCACAAAGTGAAGAAAAAACTCAACAGTCCACTTTGCGCCTACCAATTTTTGCTTCAGTTTTGTTCCTGTCCTCTTTGGCAACAGGTTCCCCCAGGGCCACCAGTAACGGGTTCTTTATTTCTATCATGTTATTTGCCTGGTTTTACGTTTTGTAGCACAATTTTTCTTCTTTTTGTTTTCTCCGGTAGTTGAACTTGTCATGGCCTCACAAGGGTCTTGTTTCCTTTGCAAATCCGGGTGCGGCAGGTGTTTGACAGGTGAGGGTTCATTTGTCCCTTTTTTCTTTCTCATGCTTGCTGGGGCTCTTACTGCGCAGCCTGTGGGATAAGGATCTCGTGGGAACCTTTGTATGGACTATCCTGCATGGGATGGGCAAGCATGCATAGGTATTTCACTGGACCTCCTATGACAGTACATTAAGGACCCCCTATGCTGGGTGTCTGGATATTCTTTACATGAATGTCAGGCTGAGCAGATGTGTGGTGTGTGTTGGCAAGTGGCACACAGAAAGAGTTTAGAGAAACAAAATGGCTCGGGCCTGGGGCTGATGACTTGTTCCTCCTTCTTTCTAGAAGAGCACTTCCGCTGATTATTTATAGTGCTCCAGGAGGAGGAGTGCTGATGAAGGGGACCCTGAGAACCCTACAGATTTCTTACCCACGATAAAGCATGTTCAAGGTTTCTAATTTGTGGATGTCGGGACGCACATTTAGGATTGTATAGGATATACTGGACCTGGACCCGCCTCTGAAGAGTTGTCATACTGATTCTTTCAGTACTGAACCCCTTCACAAAGCTACCTTGGCTATTCTACCTAAAGAATGGAAGATGTGGGCCGTGCCCATTTCCCCACTTCCTTGCAAAAAAAAAAAAAAGACAGGCCACTTGGAGGTGGTTGAGACTCAATGTTTTTCTGTTTCAAATGTGAATTCTCTTCTTGCAAGCATGGTGGAGGATTCTTCCATTCTGTCAAAGTAGGCCTTTCTCAAGATCCAGGAGATCATAAATTGTAGAATGGCTTAAAACATTTCTTATCTGCCTTTAACTTTTCCCGAGATGCTACGTGGATTATTCTGCTGAAGCAATTCTGAAGGATTTCCAGGCACTCTATGACATTATGCAGGAAGGGAAAGATTGCATGAATCCCCTGTTATCATCCTAACTAGTTACTAGGTTCATGTCAGATGCCACTTTTGATTGGTTGTGGTCTGCTTCTATGGCTTCTGGTGCTTCCATTGCTTTGAGGTGTCACCTCTGGATCAAGACTTGAATGGTTGAGGAAGTTCAAAAGGATCCTTTCACTCATCTTCCTGTTGTGGGGTACAAGTTCGTGTTCCCCACCTGAGGGGCCTAGTTAAGCAAACTTCAAAGGAGAAGATGTTTCAGCCAGTCAGGCTGGTATAATTTCATTGTTTGTTATTCTCTAAATGCAACCTCACTATCTTCAGCATTAGCAATGAGTATGTCAGCCCTTATATGGACAGGGCAGTTGTCAGGAGGCCCCATTCCACAAGAAGCCCTTGGCTGCTGCAGGTGGCAGCACATTTGTACCCCTGCATGACTGTCCTGCCATGGACTTGCCAGTGATAAGAGTTATTCAGTCTCTCCTGTCAGAAAGGATTTGCTCATCAACTGTGTTAGACAGGATCTATCTGCAGGTCCAAGGGCTATTGGTTGTGACAACAGAGGTGGTGGCTTAGGTCTGTCTACATTTGAAGCCCTAGTATTCTTTTCTCCTGCATCTTTGGTGCCCAAGACAGGCAGATTGCTGGCCTTGTATTACAGTTACACAAGCTATCTGGCTTGCAATCAGTTTATGGAGAATCACATTCTGTCAAACGTATTCTTGGATCCTCCATCAACTCTTGTTAAATCAGAGATCAGCACTCTGGAGTTGAGGTTTGCTTTGAGGGAAACGTCTGCCAAGGACTTGTGGTTGCCGTCTGAAGGTCACTTGTTTTCCAATTGGAGTGAGTTGACTGCAATTTAGAAATATTCTCTCTTGCTGGTCAGGTCCAGTTCATACAGACAACCAGGCAGCCAGGTCATGTGTCAATCATCAGGGAAATATGGTGTGCATCTTTGATGGAGACAGAAAATGCCCTGGGCTTCTGGGAAAAAATACACATTGTGTCTTTGACTGCTGTCTTTATTCCGGGAGAATCTTGAGACAGAAATAATGAGTTCTGTCTACCCTCCTCTGCGACCTTATGCTTCACTTGCATGCTTTGCGATTGATTTGTCAGATGTGTGGATACTCCTTCTTCATCACAGGAATGATGAACTCCTATATCTGTTTATTCCGCTGATTCACTGACAGGGTGAGTGGGAGGTGTTTGGTTTGTCCTGCTCTAGGCCTCAGTGGCTGCATTATGACTTCCTTTTAATTCTCCTTCATCCAAAGGTACTCATCTTTCACACTTGTTGCTGTCTTTGCTTCTGCCAGTGTCCACGGCCTGACTGTGAATAACTGCTTAAAGGTTGAGCCGTCTGGGGTCTGAAGGTCTGGGCTTCAGTGGCAGGTGCTGAGGAATATCAAGCTTTGAGGCAGTACTCTACTTTGGCAAGTTATTCCCATCATTAGCTCACTTTGGGAAATAGTGTACTACTAGAGACTGTTCCCCATTGTCCTTTGACTCTTTCTTGATTCTCGATTTTTAAGGGAGGGGTTGCTTAAGGATTTGACTTTTTCCACTCTATGCTATCAGTGGGTGGCTGTAAAGGCCTACTTGCCATCTTGGAGCTTGTATCTGCACGCTTACTGAAGAGTTTTCATTTATGCTTTCTGATATGGAAGCCTTCTCTTCCACCCGAAAAATGCCACTGGTTATGGAAGCTTAGCAGAAAGCTCCTTTTCTGTCTTCTGACCAGGTCTCCTTTTCACTCTTGGCTGCAAAGGTCAGTTTCCTGGTTGCAAGTTCCTCTTCTATCTATGCAGTTGGTAGAATTGGCATCTCTGATTGTCAGCCTTCCTTATATGAGGGTGCTTCCATATCCTGTGGCATTATGTTTGGGTTATAGGCTTGTTCTCACAACAAATCTCAAAACATCTCACTAAGGGGAAGACCTTACTCCTACACCAGGTGAGTTAACACCTTTTGTTATTTCAGTATTGTATCCAACTCTTATTCGATATGAGTAAGAGCAGTGTGCTCATGCCAAACTTAAAGAGGTTATTAGCATGATGAGCAGAATATTTTGCTGCCAAAGGTTCTCCTGACCCTGGGTATGAGATGAAGCAAGGCTTCATGCTTAATGTTTGTTTTTATTTTCTCTGCTATCTATATCAAACTGAGGCATTCTAGAATTCTGTGGTTCTCCTTGTGACCACTGGACTAGTGGAGAATAGTAAAAAAAAGGTTTTCCCACTACTATCAGCCAGTGGGTTGGGTCTGCTGTTGCGACAGCTGATGAAATCTCAGGGGTTCAGCTGCCTTTGGGTGTGCAGGAGTGTTCTTCCAGGATATGGCTGCCTCCTGGGCTGAAAAGAACTCTGTTGTCTTGGTGGAGTTGTGTAGGGTGGCTTCCTTGTCCTCTCAGGACACCTTTGTCCTTTCCAGTGGGCATTTGCCTTCTCCACCAGTTTTCACTGTTTTCACCATGTAACACTAACGCTGACTCCGAATTTGCCACAGTGATGATTCTATCACCCATTTTTGTTGTTATTTTGTGGTACTCTATATTTTAAAGCTAAATCAATTGTACGTCATTACTTTCATGAACATCATGAAAGATGCAGACATTAAATGGCCATTACCCCCACCTAGTAGCACTCACTTGTTATCTGGATCTAGTTAACAATCTAACTTGTATTCTTTGCTATGGCATAACTCTAGGGAACCACGGCTGTGACCACAACTCGGTTCTAAGTACTGCAAACACAGTGACCAGACATTTTAGGCAGCTTACATGGCAATAGTGATTCTAAGCTCAAAGAAATTATTGGTCTTGCTCATCCACACATGGAATTCTTCATGAGTTTAACTTCCACTCCTTTACACATATTGGCAGCTCTTGACTCATTACTTTTAAAAGCAGAAACAAGATAATCTACCCCAGCCCCAGTGCAAATATTCCTGTGGATGTGGGTAATTCAAATTGCATGGATGCAAAACAAACTGCAGGAAGCCTTGCTGGAGATAGCAGAACTTAGATGGGCCTGTAAAGACCTGAGATAGGGAATACAGGCACTGATTTAGGCTTAGTCAAGGATAGCTTCAGAAGATGATGCCACAAGAAAAAGATGTTGCCAAAAGAAATATTGCACCACTTTTGGAACCTAAATTCTAAAAGAACATGGGGAATAAGGAGCCATGTATTTTTTCGATGCAGTCTATTGCTTTCAGACTACGTAGATTTCCTTGGAAAATTTTTGTATATCCCTTGAACAGCCAATTCTTTTGATGTTGGCTATTGTACTTCTCCTTTGAAGTCAGTGGAACTTGATGCTTTCTTTTACACTCAAACAAGGTTTTGTGAGTCCTGGACATACAGCCCCTTCACAAATGTCCAGGCACAGACACAACTTGGTGGGACAAATTTAAACCGGATGAGTATCCGCTGTGCAATATGTGTTGTCACTGCTATCACTTATCTCCAGGTGTGTCTCCCCCACCCATAGAGAAAGGCAACCATCATGCTTGTTTTACAAAGAGTGATGACTGACTTAAAAACTACTGCTTCAGCTTCAATAATAACTCGTTGACCAAATTCTTTGGGGAAATTAACCTTTGATTGCTTACAGTGTTGGGACCAGGGCACCGGGGAATCGTAAATCAACAGCTGAATTGCGAAGAGGGCTTGTGCACTGAGGATCAATGAATGAACCCTAACTTTTTAAGTAGCATGTATACCATTGGAAAGTAGAGCCAGACTGAATTGCTTTTATTGACCTGTCCTCTGTGTTTGATTGGAAGGCGGGCCATTTCTTTACCTTTTATTAAAAGATGGGGATTGAACAAACAAAGCATTTTTCAACATTCATATTCACCTCCACTATGAAACAGCAGCTATTGTTAGCTATAGCCCTAATGCAGAGTTTACAGCTTCTTTCTGTTGCTTGCATGGGGCCAAACAAGAATGTGTTGTGGTACCCTTTCATTGTGACGTCAACGCTGATAGTCTGAGATGGTAAACCGACTAGTTAATTGCCCTAGACTGCGGCCTCGGGTGATGTTTTGTTCCATTCTACCTTATGACTACAGTGAGGTTCTTATTTCACACAATCAAAAAAGATTACAAAAATATTTTAATACCTACATTAGGTGAACGGGAGAAAGTCATCTCACAAAAAATCTTACTACCGGAAATACTCCTACACCAGATGAGTAAAATACCTTTTGTTATATCAGTATTGTATCCAACTCTTATTTGATATGAGGAAAAGCGGTGTGCTGATGCCAAATTTAATTCGGTTATCTTCAAATTTAATGACTAGTAAGGACACCTTGTCTAAAATTCTACAGTCTAAAAATCTACAGAGCCAAATTGGACACTCAAATTGTGTGTGACAGTGGCCTATGGGGGAACAGTGACTCCTTTATACCTGGAGAAGAGAATCTTTGATTTGCCAGAAGACTTACATCAATTAACGCTGGCACCGGTTTATTTCCAGGCAATTCCAATGCATGGAAAGGCGTGAACCTTTGGAAAAATCAGATAACTTAGTGAATGAGAACAAAAACAGTTCACTGACCAAAGGAAGATATGGTGAGTTATAAAACCTGCTACTAGGGAGTGTTTACCTTCAAGCACAATTGATAGTAACTTCTGTACCTGTCTCTGTCTATGCGTTATAAATTGCACAAATTTCGAAGCTGTTTAAGAAGTTCATTTAAGGCAGAACATGTGGCCCTCCAGCCTGCCTGCAATTGCAGTAAAGGCTCCTGTCTCTGCCATCATGGGAGAAGTATGACCAACATATTCAGGGATCTCTCACACATCAGTGGTAGAGGTGGGCAAGTACCAAATTAACATGGAGAGCCCAGGTAAAGACAAAGCAAGGGTTTTGCTTGACTCTAAGAAGCATAAAACGAGGCTAGCCAAAATATATATTTGGCATTTAAATCGCAACAAATGTTATGTAAACATTTGATAAAGACTTATCAAACTTCAAAAAGTGTATTTCTTTAACATGCAGAAGAGTTTCACTTCAGAATATTATATTATTGTGGAAATGTACCCCTGTGAGGGCACACTGGTGCAGGGTCACCCTCTCGTCCACGGGTCCGAAGACTAACAAAAGAGAGATCGGCACTGGAGTGAAGTAAAACAAACCAAGTTTATTAAACACTCATGAGCGGGACCGCGTCTGCACAACACCCTAAAGTGTTGTGGGAGGAAGTACATTGAATGCAAAAACCATCACCCTTATATACTGTTTGTTGCAGTGCAATAGCATGGGAAGGAAAACTGGAAGAAACAAGTTTAAGCACGGAAATAGCTATAGGCAAACAAGAGCAGATGGGTGACCAGGTGGTCAGGAGATGAGGAGGGGGAGTAAGGAATGTTTATGGCGGCAATAAGCAATCAATTGATAACATCTGAGACCAGGTGCACCGGCAGCTGCAGCCCCCCAGCACGTACATCAGATTGACCATGTCAGAGAGGTCAGCTAAAGTTGAGGACACAGGCTGGGTGAAAAGGCGAGCAGCAGAGAGTAAAATGAATACGACAGAAACGAAATGGACGCGACGGTCAAAATGGCTGCCGCTTATGCTAACATAGAATTTACACTTTTCCACAGACGACCCTTTTAGCATAAGCTAAGACAGTTTTTGTCCCTTCTAAGGGGCATAGCGTACATCCTCAACATCTATTACCATTAGTCTATGTATTTCCCGTTCCACTGCTAAACGGGCATTTACGGTTTTGACATTCTCTTTAGACGAGATGCAGGCAGTACAGGCAGAAGTACAGAGAGAACAGAGCATTGGTCCACAATTAATACACAAACAACAAGAGAAGATAATAGCTACTAATATGAACAGGACTCATAATACTTTTAAACCCCAAACTGAAAGTAAGTTCCAAAACCACCCAGTCCAAGTCCATGTTCCTGGGTCTTGATGTATTTCGGTGGCTATCTTGTGTAGTTTGGAGATGGCCGCATAGACAGATGGTGAATTGTCCGGTATGAAAACACAGCAGCTGGATCCGATGACACGGCATGCTCCACCTCGGTCAGCTAGAACAACATCTAAAACAAGTCTATTCTGTAAAGCGACCATGCGGATTGATGCTTGTTCTTCCGTCAAGTTTCCTAAGGCCGCAGTTGTCTGATTAATCACTGCCTCCATTATACGGGTGAGGCGACGGACCAGCTTGCTGTTTTGTACTGGGCCAACGAAGAAGAAAAATCCTTTACTAAAATCTGTATATTGCTCCCATGTGGTCTCTTTCTGATCGACTACAGAGACATCAATGGCACGTTTTCCCCTACTACCAACGTGGTGATTGAACAATTGCAAATCTTGGTGGTATGTTGGGGGAGCTAGAAACACAGGTGGTAGAAGAAAAGCTATGTAACAGGTACCAGACCAGCCTGAAGGTAGGAAGTAGTATGCCTTAGCTCCACAAACAAAATAAGTATGACGTGATGCGAGGAAGCTGCTTTGGCCCCTCGTGGACATTTTCAACACTATAGTACAGTTACTGTGACCCATTAGCACATTGCCTGTACTCTGTACACAGAGAGGGCCAGTAGTCAGAACAACAGAGATAACAGGTGGCCCATTGCCTTTAGCCGATCTAGAGTTTGGATACACATATTTTGTTGCTGGATTTCCTCTACTATATTCTTCCATCTCCAAGATGGTCCCCTTTGCTTGTGGGTCCCCATCTTCGTTGGGATAGCATACTTTATTCAGTTTGGCGTTGAGGTCGCCCACATCCCATGTTTCTGAGAGGTTAATTTGTAGGAAGCATATAGTAGCTCAAACCAAGCTTGGCATGTGAGAAAATGGCAGTGGTGGCAACGGGATTCCTCTTATGTTCTGATCAGGAGGAATCTTGCCACAAACCCAACAGTTAGTAGCATTGCTTAGCTGGTGTATCTGATGCAACATTTGAAGAAATGAATTGTTTCTCAGATTTTGCCGATACCCCTGTTCATGTTGCGGCAAATCGAAATGATGGTGTTTCTTTGTAGTAGGCGATGTAGCAGTAATGTTGAGCAAGGAAGCCCCAGGCATTACTTCCTCCACTACCCACATTACAGTAGCGATAAGAGCAGCAATCAAAGTCAAACCAAGAATGCAAAGTGTACAGCCATTACACATTGTCACAGCAATCCCCTTCTTCTCCTTAGTGGGGATCATCTTTTGGCAAACAACAAAAAAGGTAGTGCCCTAAGAGTCCTTAGTGGACGTTGGTTTCTTCACTGATGTTGAGACGAGTAGCCACTAATAGGCAGACCCCCCTTTGTAGTCAGACTTAACCACTCAGGTCAATGACTTCACTTGCCTTGTTTTGCACTGGAGAGCCTTTCTTCCTGGATCAGAGTAGGTACCTAGATGCACCGGGGATAGAATGATCCGGAAAAACTTCCTCAGTTCTTTCAGGCGATGCAGCTCGTCCCGTCTCTGTGACCAAGATGTCGCGGTGATCCTTCAACGAAGTAGGATCCACTAAGGTGAGTGGAACCTTCTTGCAGTGGGTGGCATGCATCCAATTTTTCCTGTTGGTCACTCGGACCGCAGTTTGGGTGGCGATGAGGACCTGCTCGGGGCCCCTCCAGCGAGGTTCCAGACAATTTGTTAGTTGGAAGACCTTGATCATTACGAAGTCTCCCGGACGCAAGTCATGTCCGTCACCTTGCGACCTGTCCGGGAGAGCTTCCCGAACCTGCTGATGAATAGAAAGTAAACTGTCAGTCAACTGAGACAGATGATCACTCATTAATGTGTGAGGCACATCGTGTATAGGGCGAGGCTTAGGAACCCCCAAATATTCATGGGCCTGCCAAACACGACCTCATATGGGGTAAGCCCAGAGCGTGTATGAGGTATTGATCTGATGGAAAGCAGTGCTAAGGGCAATGCATCAGGCCACTTCAAGGAAGTGGAAGCCTGTATTTTTGCCAATTTCAGTTTCAATGTAGAGTTATAACGTTCCACCAGGCCTGCTGATTGTGGGTGAAAAGCAGCATGTAACTTCTGCTTGACCCCTAGCCCTTTCATAACATACTCTACAACCTGTCCAATGAAATGAGGCCCATTATCACTCCATAAAACTCGACAAGCACCGAATCGAGGGAAGAATTCCTTCAGGAGTATTTTCGCAGTCGTGAGGGCTGTATTGTCTTTCGTAGCATATGCCTCCACCCATTTGCTGAAGGCGCAAACTATTACTAAGACATATTTAAGATTATAGCAGCGCTCAAACTGGATGTAGTCCATCTGAAGGACCTCAAAGGGTGCAGATAGTGTCGCAAACCCCCTGCTGGAGTTTGCGTCCCTTCCCAGGATTGTACTGGAGGCAAACCAGGCAAGACTGGACTATCTTTTTAGTGGTAGCAGCAATATCAGGATGGTCCCAGACTTGCATAAGCTGTTTTGCTACTGAAGATGCACCAACATGGGCTGGACCATGTGCCATATGAATCAAAGGGTATAGGTATGCAGTGGGCATCTTCCATTTAGTCATATCTTTGCTCCTCCAACAGCCCTCATCGTCCAATGCTCCCTCCTTAGACCATTGGTCTAATTCATCCAAGGAGGCAGATTGTTGCATATCCAACACTTCCTGCCTAGCATAATGCCAACGTTCAGCTTGCGGCTTAACCACATACATAGACGTGGTGCTTCGCTGCGTTGCAGTCTCACGGGCTGTACAATCTGCAAAGGCATTACCTGCTCCTATTTTGTCTGTCACCTTCTTGTGTGTGCTACACTTGACAATAGCTATTTTCTTAGGATAGGTTAAGGCAGTAAGAAGATTGTGCACTAGTTCTCCATGCACTATCTGTGTTCCATGTAAAGTGAGAAAACCGCGTTCTTTCCACTGGTGGCCACAATTATGCGCTACCCCGAACGCATACTGACTATCAGTGTAGACATTGACAATCAAGTCTGTACTAAGCTCACATGCTCTGGTTAGAGCGATCAGTTCAGCTGCTTGAGCTGATTTCTGTGGGATACGAGCTGTCTCAACTATTGTCTGGAGTGTCGTAATAGCATAGGCAGCAGATGTAGTGCCATCGGGCAATTTCAAACATGACCCATCAACCCATAACTCCCCGTCTGTAATGGAGAAGGGAGTGTCTTGCAGGTAAACACGACCTTTTGTTTGTTCATCAGTGAGAAATATGCAATCATGTGACTCTTGTGACTGAGGCTGAGTGGATGGAAATGGCAGTAATGTGGCAGGATTTAGTGTCAAGCATCTTTTTAGCGTAATATGGGGGGCCAAAAGTGTCAATTCATATCCTGTCAGACGAGCACTAGTCAAATGCTGCGTCTTTGTTTGATTTAGCAACGCATCAACTGAATGGGGCACTAACACAAGCAATTTGTGTGATAGAACTATTCCTTAACTCTGGCGTATGGATACAGCCGTTGCTGCCACTGCTCGGAAACATCCAGACAGCGTGCGAGCGACTGGGTCGAGGACAGCTGAAAAATATGCACACGGGCGTTGTTTATCAACGTGCATCTGTGCTAAGACCGAGAGGGCACAACCTTCCCTTTCATGTACATAGAGTGTGAAAGATTTAGTGTAATCTGGGGTACCTAATACTAGAGCAAAGGGCTTGATGTAACTGTTGGAAGGCGCTCTGGCACTCAGCAGTCCATGGGAGGGGCATCAGGGTGTCTTTGATCAAAAGGGCTAACAGAGGTTTGATAATATGCAAAAAACAGGGGATCCACTGCCTACAAAAGGAAGTAAGGCCAATCAATGCACGGACATCTTTTTGAGTACGGGGTACAGGAGTGTCTAGAATGGTCCGAATGCGATCTGGTGTGAGCGCACGTCCCTCCTTAGACAGGAGGTGACCTAAATAGGTAACATGCTGTCTACAGTATTGCAATTTCTTTCTAGAGACTTTGTGATTATGTGATGTAAGAAATGATAATAGTAACAATGTACCTTCTTCACATTGCTCAGGAGTGTCTGCAGCAAGCAAAATGTCATCCACATACTGAATTAGAACCACCCCTTTTGGTACAGGAAAGGAATCAAGTTGTCTCTTTAATGCTTGACTGTAAATACTGGGACTTTCTGTATAGCCCTGTGGAGCTCTACAGAACCTGAATGATCTGTTTGTCAGTGTGAATCCAAATAGATAACGGCTGTCCGGGTGGATAGGTATTGAGAAGAACGCATTTTTCAAATCAATCACGGAGAATGTGGTGGCAGTGGGAGGGACCATAGTGAGGAGGGTTGTTATGTCAGAAACTACCGGATATTGGGGCACCACTATTTTATTAACCTCACGCAAATCAATAATGAACCTGTAAATCTTAGTATCAGTGTCTTTTTTCAAAATAGGAAGGATAGGGCTATAGCAGGTATTATAGGGAACCTCTTCCACTACACCTACTTTAATCAAATCCTGAACAATACCTGCTAGTGCTTCTTCGTCCTCTCGAGATATCTTATATTGGGGCAAACGAGGCAACGAGGCACCCTCCCTCACTTGAATTTGTACAGGTGGAATGACCATTTGACCCACATCAGTGTCTGATCTAGCCCACAAAGTGCAAGGTAGGGACGCCAGAGCAACGTCCTCATTGATAAGGCAAGATCTATCAACTATTGGATAGTTGTCATTAAGGATAACACGTACACCTTCTGGGGAACAGTGTATCGTAGCACGAAAATATTTTAGCATATCGATACCTACAATGTTATCTGGAGTGTTAGGGGAGAGCAAGAATGGACATGTGGCAGTGAATCTATCTAGTCCGAATTCAAGTGGCTGTGATAGTGGGCTAGGTGTAGGTGTTCCGTCGAACCCTATTGATGTTATCAATGTGCCAGACAGGGGAGCCCTAGGAACCAGTCTTTTAGACAGGGCACTACGGGTAGCCCCTGTATCAACCAGAAATCGATCAGTAGATCCCAAGACATTTGCATCAACATAGGGACCCATTTGATCTACTGGCACCTCAACCGGTCCCACACCCCGTCCTGGGCATCCCTATGCATAATCGGAATCTGTAGGCGTATCAGCAGAATAATCAGTCATTTGGTACTGGTGTCGTTTGTCAAAGGTATTAGGGTAGTTCGGTCCCTGTTCGACTGCCTCAAACCGGGGGCAAGCACTTGCACCTCCCCTGTTTCCTACGTTCCCTGGATGCCCTCTCATACTTACCCTTCCTCGCTGGTATTGTTAGCCTTGCAAAAGGGGGCACTCAGAACGCCAGTGCCCAGTCTCTTTACAATAGGCACACTGATCAGGAGACAAATTTGCCCGAAGGAGAGGGAGTGCTTGGGGTGTATGCATTGCACGTAGGCCTCCTCCACCTCTCCTAAATGGTGGACCATATGCCTGAGCCATCATAACCTTTGTTTTTAAATCCTTACCCTTTTTATCTTCCCTTCCCTTCGCTTCCTGTCGCTCATAATATTGTAAACCCAAAGGGGATGATGGACAGAGTGTTGAACATTGCAAGCACTCACCCCCAGTCAACTGATCTGGGTTTAATCCATCATCATTCTTTAGCTCACTCCGCCACCCCAGTTCAGACATGGCCATATGCAAATCAGTCTGACCCTGTGCCTCATGGGAACAGTCCAGCACGAACTGCCAAGCCATGTCCTCCCTGGACCGGAAACAAGCATCCTGGGACCGGTTTCTGGCTTACAGCCGTCATCAGCCAGGCTATCTTGAATCCAGTGGCAAAGTGAGCAAGGGACCCACGTCTGGGCATACCCTGCCAACTTAGGGCGAACATAGCAAAACCAAAGGGGATGATGGACGGAGTGTTGAACATTGCAAGCACTCACCCCAGTCAACTGATCTGGGTTTAATCCATCATCATTCTTTAGCTCACTCCGCCACCCCAGTTCAGACATGGCCATATGCAAATCAGTCTGACCCTGTGCCTCATGGGAACAGTCCAGCCCGAACTGCCAAGCCATGTCCTCCCTGGACCAGAAACAAGCATCCTGGGACCGGTTTCTGGCTTACAGCCGTCATCAGCCAGGCTATCTTGAATCCAGAGGCAAAGTGAGTAAGGGACCCACGTCTGGGCATCCCTGCCAACTTAGGGCGAACATAGCAAAATCAAAGGGGATGATGGACGGAGTGTTGAACATTGCAAGCACTCACCCCCAGTCAACTGATCTGGGTTTAATCCATCATCATTCTTTAGTTCACTCCGCCACCCCAGTTCAGACATGGCCATATGCAAATCAGTCTGACCATGTGCCTCATGGGAACAGTCCAGCCCGAACTGCCAAGCCATGTCCTCCCTGGACCGGAAACAAGCATCCTGGGACCGGTTTCTGGCTTAAAGCGGTCATCAGCCAGGCTATCTTGAATCCAGTGGCAAAGTGAGCAAGGGACCCACGTCTGGGCATACCCTGCCAACTTAGGGCGAACATAGCAAAACCAAAGGGGATGATGGACGGAGTGTTGAACATTGCAAGCACTCACCCCCAGTCAACTGATCTGGGTTTAATCCATCATCATTCTTTATCTCACTCCGCCACCCCAGTTCAGACATGGCCATATGTAAATCAGTCTGACCCTGTGCCTCATGGGAACAGTCCAGCCCAAACAGCCAAGCCATGTCCTCCCTGGACCGGAAACAAGCATCCTGGGACCGGTTACTGGCTTACAGCTGTCATCAGCCAGGCTATCTTGAATCCAGTGGCAAAGTGAGCAAGGGACCCACGTCTGGGCATACCCTGCCAACTTAGGGCAAACATAGCAAAACCAAAGGGGATGATGGACGGAGTGTTGAACATTGCAAGCACTCACCCCCAGTCAACTGATCTGGGTTTAATCCATCATCATTCTTTATCTCACTCTGCCACCCCAGTTCAGACATGGCCATATGCAAATCAGTCTGACCCTGTGCTACATGGGAACAGTCCAGCCCAAACTGCCAAGCCTTGTCCTCCCTGGACCGGAAACAAGCATCCTGGGACCGGTTTCTGGCTTACAGCCGTCATGAGCCAGGCTATCTTGAATCCAGTGGCAAAGTGAGCAAGGGACCCACGTCTGGGCATACCCTACCAACTTAGGGCGAACATAGCAAAACCAAAGGGGATGAAGGACAGAGTGTTGAACATTGCAAGCACTCACCCCCAGTCAACTGATCTGGGTTTAATCCATCATCATTCTTTAGCTCACTCTGCCACCCCAGTTCAGACATGGCCATATGCAAATCAGTCTGACCCTGTGCCTCATGGGAACAGTCCAGCCCGAACTGCCAAGCCATGTCCTCCCTGGACCGGAAACAAGCATCCTGGGACCGGTTTCTGGCTTACAGCCGTCATCAGCCAGGCTATCTTGAATCCAGTGGCAAAGTGAGCAAGGGACCCACGTCTGGGCATACCCTGCCAACTTAGGGCGAACATAGCAAAACCAAAGGGGATGAAGGACGGAGTGTTGAACATTGCAAGCACTCACCCCAGTCAACTGATCTGGGTTTAATCCATCATCATTCTTTAGCTCACTCCGCCACCCCAGTTCAGACATGGCCATATGCAAATCAGTCTGACCCTGTGCCTCATGGGAACAGTCCAGCCCGAGCTGCCAAGCCATGTCCTCCCTGGCTCATAATATTGTGCCATTGTCAGAAGGGAAACTGGAGAGGACGTGGTCCAAGAACTTTCACTGGCCTTGAGGCGACTAGATATTTCAGGTAACATATTAGCAACAAATTTGTCAACAAACAGGTGTTTGCCTGTCTCGTCAGCCAACGACTGGCCACTAAAGTCATGAAATGTCTCCTCAAATCTCGAAAAGAAGTCAGAAACTGACTCATCCTTTTTCTGTTTACTGGACGTTAATGTAGTCCAATCTATTTTCTTAGGGGTTATGAGAGTCTTCAATTTAGTCTCAATAGCTTTAGGAAGATCTAATATCTCCTGTTGGGGCTTCTGGGCAGGTTCCCTGTCCGCATCTATTTCTTCTAATTTTTCCCAGGTGTCACCAAATGCCACAGCGTCATCAATTTTACGTATTGTTCTCCACATATCAGGGGGCAAAATAAGCCCAAAGAACATATCTATATCCGCTAAGGTCATAGTGCAAGAGCTGATAGCTCCCTCCACCTCCTCATAGAAGGCGGCGGGGTTTTTCCGGGGGTCGGGCAAGGCAGTCTTAAGGGCCATAACATCTGCTCTACTCCAAGGAGTGTAGAGCCAATTACATATGAAATATCCCTTTGCATCATCGGAAGTCTTATCATCATTAGTTCCCGCACCCTTCGGGGGAATATACAGGGGTGCGGCTTCACGCATTGGTCTCATATCAACTTTACTACTACTAGGATTGTCCTCGTCCACCGGAACATCTGTTTTCTCTGTCTGAGACTTTCCTGTTTCTACGACTTTACTCTTCCTAGCTAATTCTTTTTCCTTTTGCAGTTTTAATGTGTCATCCCGTAGTTTAACTGCTCGTCTAATTGTATCAGGTATGTTTTTGAAAGGGTAAGTCCCATCTCCTAACTGCTTATAATCTGCATTCAAGTCTTTTGGGCCTGGTTCGTCAGAGATATGTTGCCAATTATATAATACATCCCAACAGAACTTTTCTAAAAAATATAACTGTTTTGCGTCTTCCCAAGCCTGAACTGTAGTTGTGAGGATCGTCGCTGTAGTAGCCCGACGAGATTCCTCTCTAGCACTGCCCTTCAATTTATCTTTATCTTCGCTAGACAGAGTAGAGCGAGTCTGTCGCATAGATCGCTGATATTTGTCCATATCTTTTGAGGAGGAGATCTCATCATCAGAAGCACCACCCTGAGGGGCACTCGGAACGGGGGATTTATACGAGGGCCGCTCTAGTATGATACAATCATCATGAAGCGTATGAAGTATTGGATAGACAGGACGTCTAATAGGGTACTGGCCATTTGCCTGCAATCGGCGTTCTCTATCTTTCTTTTCTATTCCTTCCTGCATTTCCTTGTCTCTTAATTCAACACATTGTTGATTTATCGTCTTCCGCTGTTCTTTCTTTGCTATAGCTTCCGCTTTCTTCGCTCTCTCTCGCACTTCCTTATCCCACATACCCAAACAATCAAACATATCCTGCCTACTCTTTCTTTTGAACAAACACTGTTCCACGTACTGAACCTTCTGAAAATCAAATGACCCATTTACTGGCCACTGTAGGTCGGGTTCTTTCTTTGTGTATTTGTTCCACAATGAGCCATACATTATGGGACAAATACCATATTTTATATACATATCTCTATTCGGCGTCCCTTCTGGAGGAGCCGGTTGACTTTGTTCCAAAACATTTCCTGCACTGCAACAGCAGCACCACTTAGGATGTTTACTAAGAGCAGGCATATTTTAACAAATATATGTAAAATATTACTATCCAAACAAATGTCAGAAGGAGAAAAATCCCCACAATACCTGCCTTCAGTTTTGCAAAGAATGAATACCAAAACCAAACCAAACAATCAAGAGTGCCGCATCAGCGACCTTACCAAACAGAAGTCTTCAACTCCCACCTGCCGATCTCTGGTTGACCTAATGGTCACTGCAAATTTGCCAAAGAAGCCCCAGTCGAGACTGGCCACCACCCGGAGGGTCAAGTCAGGAAAACCGGAAAGTTCACGTCGGCTGCAAATACAAAGGTCTTCTCATGCAGTGCGCGTCCTCAGTGATAATTTCGATCTTCCGTCAAGACCACTCCTTCAGACAGCCGCGTATCCGATGGGGCCCCACATGCTGGGCGCCAATTGTGGAAATGTACCCCCGTGAGGGCACACTGGTGCAGGGTCACCCTCTCGTCCACGGGTCCGAAGACTAACAAAAGAGAGATCGGCACTGGAGTGAAGTAAAACAAACCAAGTTTATTAAACACTCATGAGCGGGACCGCATCCGAACAACACCCTAAAGTGTTGTGGGAGGAAGTACATTGAATGCAAAAACCATCACCCTTATATACTGTTTGTTGCAGTGTAATCGCATGGGAAGAAAAACTGGAAGAAACAAGTTTAAGCACGGAAATAGCTATAGGCAAACAAGAGCAGATGGGTGACCAGGTGGTCAGGAGATGAGGAGGGGGAGTAAGGAATGTTTATGGCGGCAATAAGCAATCAATTGATAACATCTGAGACCAGGTGCACAGGCAGCTGCAGCCCCCCAGCACGTACATCAGATTGACCATGTCAGAGAGGTCAGCTAAAGTTGAGGACACAGGCTGGGTGAAAAGGCGAGCAGCAGAGAGTAAAATGAATACGACAGAAACTAAATGGACGCGACAGTCAAAATGGCTGAGCTTATGCTAACATAGAATTTACACTTTTCCACTGCATCACTACATTACGTGGCATTTATTAGAAGTGATAGTTTCTAAACATGAACTTAGAGACTCATACTCCTCCCTCCACCACTCTGACGATTCCATCAGTAAAACAAGAGATGTCATTTATCATGTATACCTTATCTGTAGCCTAGGTTAGTTTTATTGGTGGAGCAACATTAAAGTATTTAAACACATAAAAGAGAGGGTTATGCATAGCGCACGTTTAACTTTGTATTTCAATGTGTCCTCATATGTGATGATAAACAAAAAGGAAGCACAGTGAAATAAGGTATTTGCCTAGGATCACACAAACACATGATTTGGTTTAGCAGGGAAGCCAGTTGATCCCAGCTTTTCTGATTGCGCAACCAGCTAGCTGGCCACCAGCTGGGTGTCTCTTTTTTTCTTTCCTGCTTGACAGCAAAATCTAATACTGTGGGGCAGATTTACAAGCCCCGTGCGTCATTTTTGCGCTGCCGTTGCGTAATTTTTTGTGATGCAGCGGCAGCGTAAAAATGCAGCCCATTTACAACATGACGCATCTAGGGAGATGCGTCACGTTAGTAAGCCCTGCGTCACATTATACCTGCGTCAGGTATAATGTATGCAGGGTGGGCGTTCCCACGCGAAAAAACCTCGCAGAAGTGACGCAGTGAAATCTGTAAGATTTCACTGCGCCACTTCTAGGACGCCACTGCGTCAAAACCTCACGTTGGAGCAGGCGTAAGGTTTGATGCAGCACAATGAGGCTAGGCCTCACCATGCATTACTGGAGTTGCTTCGTGCTTGCGACACGACTGCAGCAAAGCATGACTTTTGCGCCAATAGATGCATCAGAATTTCTAAAGCATCTGTAAATCCTTGCACCATGGTGCGCTGTATTATTTATATGGTGCATCCATGGTGGCGCAAGGGTTTCTCAGGGTGGTGCAGGGAAAGTGACACATCTGTCCAGATGCGTCACTTTCTTGTAAATCTGCCCCTTTGCCTTTACAGCAGTACACTGTGTTTAATTAAGGTGCATGTTACATGACACATGAAACAAGAAGACTTTTAAAAAATGGTGATTGAGGGAAGAAGGAGGCAGGCAGAAACGTCAAGTCTCGGCTTGTTTTTGACTCGAGGATGTCGAGCTGAGCCAGAGCCAGACTCTTTCAGCGCCTCACCCACTCAAGTGAGCAGGGATTGTTTTGCTAAAAGTGCTCCCGCCAATGTGGCTGGAACATTTAGTTCACAAAAAGTGAGGGTTAAAGGTCTCCTTTCCGAGAGATTTTTAGAGAATGCAGTACATTTACTGATCCATGTGTATCTAAAATGATTGGCAAATGCAACCTGATCTAACAGATACCAATTGTTGTGTTTGCTTCTTACCTTTCTGTCTAGGATTCAAGTTTTCCATCTCATGTGGAGCTCTGTACTGTACCACCCCGGGTCTGGCATTGCTCTACGACCTCTGATCTGCGTAGAACATAATATATTTGCAAAACCTAATTTTAGTTTATGGATGGTGGTAGTTGTTGTAAACTCTCTGAAGTGTCCCTGCACGTTAGAAATACATCAATCTGTGTACAAATACCGCCACATGTTAAATTCTCACTCTTGCATTTGCTGCACTAAAAGGTTGTGGTTTCGCTAGAACATTCAGAAAAGATTATTTCTTTGGCCTTGGACCTGACGTCAATTTCTCTTCGCTTTTCAGTGTGAGTTTGATTTGCACAGTGGCAGCTGCAGGGAAGGTATTCATTTGGAAGAATAGCGCAGTGTATATATTATCTGTTTCGAGGCCTGCGGGGAAGGCCGCGGTTTCCTGCGCCACAGATTCCCAGCTCCTGTCTGCGAGCAGGTACACAAAGCTCCCTTTAACGCGCCTGAAACGGGCGGCGAGATGAAACGTCCCCTCTGATGCTTAACAGTTCTGTCCCTGAAGACTCCTCTCCGAGGAACATGGCATTTATTTACACTCCGTGAGGCTTTCAGCATTTCCAGGCCAATAAGCGGATTTTCCTAGTAGCCCTGCTGCTGATCGTCATGCTGCCCAGTTAGAAATGTCAGTTAGCCTCTGCTTCCTTCTTCCGGTTGGTAAGCCTTTTCTGCATTTTCTCGATCATTCCTTGGAATTAGTGGTGACATATGTCATTTACGTATCTTTCTCCTTACTCCAAGGGATGCGAGTGTGTACGCAGCTTTCAAATACAGGGCACTGTTTTATTTCATTCCCCTGACAAGTGGAAGTGGATGAATTTGTAAATGGTTTGTTTAAATAGTAACGGACAGACTTACAATCAAGGTACTCCATATGCGGAACCTTTTTACACGTGACAGTCAGATTCATACTCAAGGGACACATTTAGGAGTGATGCTACTCTGCGAGAAAGGAAGAGAGCAGAACAAAGCCATATCGACTAAGGTTTGATGCTGTTCTCTCTTCCTGTGCTTGCTTGAACGTTAGACGTTAGGGACACTTTCAGCACAAAATACTATGCTTTGACATAGTTTAACACTTTCAAAACTTTGGGCCACGTGTATCAAGCATTTTTGTATTCGCAAATGGGCCAATTCTCAGAATCGGCACTTTTTCAAATGCAAAAAATGCTTTTTATGTGTGTCAAACCCTATTTTGCGATTCAGTATTTGGAAGGGGCAGGTTTAGGGCGTCCCTTCCAAATACCGAATCGCTGCGGTATGTATGGAGGTTTTGTGACCGTGAATGCGGTCGCAAAACAGTCGCACTTACCACCAACTTCAAATTGGTGGTAACCCATTCGCAAACAGGAAAGGGTCCCCAAGGGAACCCTTCCCCTCTGTGAATGTATGCAAAACTTTTTTAAGAGCAGACAGAACTATTCATTTTTTTTCTAAACTCAACCCGTTTTCCTTTAATGAAAACGGGCTGCATTTTTAAAAAAAAGATTGCTTTACTTAAAAGCAATTATGGACATGGTGGTCTGCTGACCCCTGCAGGCCATCATCCCCATGATTTTAGAAATTCCTAGGGGTCACAAATTGCGACCTACCTCATTAATATTATTGAGGTAGGTCGATTTGCGACCACCTACAAATTGCTATATGAAACTCTTGGAGTTTCATACATTTGTAATAGTGATTACCTAATTGCGATTTGCTGAAAATCGCAATTAGGTAATCGCTATTAAAAATATTGATACATGTGGACCTTTGTATGTGAGGAAAGAAAACTTTTCTCTAACGATACTCCTGCTTTGAGGAGGAACACATTTTGGGGTCAGTTTCCTGTCTAACAATATTAGTAGATAGGGATTTGCATCAAAACTCATGAGTGATTGCATGGGAATGCTCATGTACCACCCATAGCACGCCTCCTTGATGCAAAGTTGTGGAAACTAACACAAATAGCTACTTTGTGTTACCTTAGGGCTACTATCTAATGCAAACCTTGTTTTGGCCAATTGAACTTTAATTTAGTTCAAATGCATAGAATCAGAGCTACAGAGTAAGGGAAGACAATTCAAAGCCATTACCTGGACATTGGGGGTTACAAGGATCCTAAACTTCCCTTTTCATGGGCCTGTCAGTTCTGTGAATCAGGAGAAAAGCTGCACATTTTCCACCTCATTATGAGTGCTGTGGTAATGTTGGTATAAACACAAGGAGATGATGGACAGAGCGCTGAAACTTTTCAGACACTCACCCCCAGTCACTATTAGATCTGGGTTGAATCCAGCATCGTTCTTTAGCTCACTTCGCCACCCCTGTGCAGACCCAGCCATATGCAAATCAGTCTTGACCCTGTTCCTCATGGGGACAGTCCAGCCCAAACTGCCAAGTCAGGTCTTGCCTGGACCGGAAACGGGTCCCAAGATGCTTGTTTCTGGTCCAGGGAGGACCTGGCCTGGCAGTTCGGGCTGGACTGTTCCCATGGAGAACAGGGTCAAGACTGATTTGCATTTGGCTGGGTCTAAACTGGAATGGTGTGGCAGGCAAAAAAACGATAGATTTAACCCAGATCTGTGACTGGGGGTGAATGCTTGATTGGTTCACCATTCCGTCCATCATCTGTTCTTTTTGCAGTGGTAATGCTGAAATCAAGTGCAAATAGGTTTTGCACTGGATTTCAGGTTACGACGTGAACCAATTGAACAGAGGCCCTGGTTTTTGAAGGCACATATTGCGTGAGGTATCTGCATGGCGACACTGTTCAACTAATAGAAGACTCAGGCCTATATCTACTATCATTCATGCAGTGGAGCACTGTGTGAAAAATGTCAGAGCTACATTGTGCGTACAAGTAAAAATATGCAGTGTTACATCTACAAAGAGTTGCCTGCTGATGATATCATCCGCACCTCTCACGTAAAACAGAATTTCAGTGCAGTGCAGCATTAAGGGTGCACTATGGCACAAGGGTGATCTAAGGAATGGTGCCTTGTGTGACATTTGTACTCAAGGTAAACCCTCTCACAAAAATTTCCGTGTGATTGCAACCACCCAAGGGTAAGTAGCGTAAAATGTGTAATTTTGTTGCAATAATACTTCTTAAGTGTAGACATATACAATATTTTGTTTGGGGAAACAGCCTTTACAACACGGGCAGAGCCACGCATGTCGTTTCCCCGCAAGCTCAACCACACATGCCTTAACCACGCATAAGCCTTAACCAAGCATGTGCATGGTTAAGGCAGTGTGTGGTGTAGATGCTGGGATGGGCGGTCACAGTAAGAGGAAGGATCGGGAGAGGAGAGGCTAGTAAGTGGGGCTGGGATCGGGTTTTGAGGGGGGTAGTTTTTAAGGGTTGGGGTAGTTTTCTAGGGCTCACGGGGGTCGGGGTAGTTTTTATGGTTCAGGGAGGCGGGATAGTGTTTAGGGCTCGGGGAGGTCGGGGTACTGTTTAGGGCTCAGTGGGGGGTTTGGGATAGTGTTTAGGGCTCAGTGGGGGCTGGGGTACTGTTTAGGGTCAGGGGGCGTTGCAGTTTTTAGGGCTCAGGGGGATCGGGGTAGTGTTTAGTGCTCAGGGGGGGTCAGGCAGTGTTTAGGGCTCAGAGCGGGGTTGTTTTTAGGACTCAGGTGGAGTCGTGGTAGTTTTTACAGCAGGGGGTTGGGGTGTGATCTTTACCACATATCCCTTTACAGTCGTGCCTTTACCATGAAATTGCATGATAAATGCATGCGTGGTAAAGGCATGCGGGGTAAAGGAGGCACGCGTGGTTTAGCCGTGCATGCCTCTGTCATACGACCTTTTGTTTGGTCCTTGTTCATACCAGATTCTCTGTCATTACGATTTTACTCAACGCTAAGTCATGCAATATAGTTGATTTGCTCCTGGTACAAAGGGATTTTGGTGCAGCACTTGAGTCAAATTGCTGAGGAAAATGGGTTTGGTGCACAAAGCTGATCTCCACATCCATTTGTACTGATTAGCTCCTCTTTACACTGCAATGCATAATACAAGATCCCAGTGAAACAAACAGTAAATCTCAACATTTATGGTTTTACTGGTCACAAAGACTGGTCCTGTACATTATTCCCCTTTTCCAAAGGCAAAACTCTTAGGGCCCGATTACAAGTAGGTCAGTTATTTCCAACCCATACCTAAACACCAGTTTACGCATGGGTCTGAATTATGAGTTTCAAGGTATTTAACGCAGATGCGTTAAATAACTCAATCTTTGTTCAATTTCGGCAGGTCAAACCTGTCGAAATTTAATGGGGTAAAAGCTTACAGTATTTACCATATCATGCAAATTTTGGGGTGTTAAACAACAAAATCCTCATATTAAACCCCACAAACTCGTAATGGGTGTTATTTATCAAACCTGGTAAATAATGTACCCCATGGTATAGTTATTTTTCAGCTGTGTTAAATAACACCTAAACTCGCAATCAGCCCCTAATTGGGCCCTAAGCCCCCATTCTCGGAAAATACTGTAAGTGTTCAAACAGTATTTCTCTGGGCCATATTACCACCCAGTTCTAGCATGACCATCATTATTTTTTTTAACACAAACTTTATTGTATTTTCAGTTTCAAGTATTAGGCATTACAGACATATGGTTTCCATCAAGCGAATGTGTACAATATAGTAAAATCAATAACATGTGTAGAGCGCCGTGAGTATAGCCTCTAAGACCAATCACGATGGCGCTGATACTATAAGAAAATTCAAGAATTACACAGCTTAACATGCCCCCCACCAGAATCCCCAAAACATACGAAACCTTCAATGTGTCCCCCAGGGGCTATCACCGTCAACCTAGCGTGACCATCATAATAACACAATGTAAACATTTTTTGTGATTGGGCCTATTTACTTTAATTTAGTCTCACATTAAAAAATCTTATTTTAAAAAAATTAAGAATCATGTAGTATTAATATTTAAAATATATTTCAGTCCTCCCAAAAAATTCAAATATTTTACTTTCTTTTCATGTCTTTTATCTGAAAAAACATTGTTCAAAGATACTGGTTAACAACACCAACATATTTTACAGTGCCCATTACAAAGACTAAAACTGACCCATTGCATGCATGCATGCAGATATGTAAATCAATTACAAAAGAATTAAATGATGTCTTTCATATATGGAATGTATGTTTCGGCAGATATTGCTCAAAGTACTGCAAGTTAGTAGCAAGTTAAGTTTCTACTAACAGTAAGGAAATATGAATGAAGTGACCAGGGACCATATGCACAAACCGTTTTTGCAGTCGGAAGTGGTCCGATCAGGCCGTATCCGACCCCAAAAATGCTTTTAAATATGTACAAATGGCAGATTATGATTCGGTATCTTCTTACCAAATCACGATATGGTTTAGCGATTCTGTGTTTGGAAGGGTCGTGTTTAAGGCGTTCCTTCCAAATACCAAATAGCTGTGCTACGTATGAATGATTTGCGACCGTATTACGGCAACAAAATGTTCGTTTTTTACAGACTACTAAAAGGTAGTGTAACCATTCACAAATGGGAAGGAGTCCAATTGGTACCCCTTTACTTGAGAATGTAAAAAAAAATATTTTTTTTAAGAGCAGGCAGTGGCCCACAGACCCCTGCCTATTCTTAAAAAATAAAACTTAAAAGTTTCATTTTTCTTTTTAAACGCATCCTGTTTTCCTTAAAGGAAACGAGATGAATTTTAAAATAAAAAAGTTACTTTATTAAAAAGCAATCACAGACATGGTGTGCTGCTGACCCCAGCAGACCACCATCCCTGTGATGGCTATTATTCCTAATGGGTTGCAAATTGCGACCTGCCTCATTAATATTCATGTAATCTCTGTTGAACACTTGTATGATTTCTTACATTAGGAAATCGCAATTCCTAAATTTTGTATATGTGGCCTCATGCCATGCCGGAAAGAAGCTTTTGTGTGGACCATGGGCAATATGTACGAAACTAATGGTTTGCGATTTCCAAATAGCGAATTCATAGAAATCGCTATTAGGGAATTGCAAAATGAGATGTATGTAACAGTGGATTCCACTAATAGCAACTTTTACAAAATCACAATCGCAATTAGGAAATCGCAATTTAAAACATTGCAAGTTAGGAAATCACAAAATTGTGATTTCCTAACATGAAATTGCAAATTAGGAAAAGTCGCATTCTGAATAAAGAATGGTGATGATAGACTTTCGAGTCAAGAAATACAAGGTGTGGCCACAACCCAGAAACCTAGGAAGGTGCTGGAAGGAAGGCATGCTCCTGTCTCACTAATGGCAGTGGAATACCTGTGCTTGAACTACACCATGTCTAAGGACGATAGGAACAAGGATTCTGGGAGCAGAAAGTGAAAAGTCAAGTTCTCTGAAAAGGAGTTGGAGCCTCTAACCAAAGAATGTGTGGCACATATGGACCAAGCTTTTAGTAAGGCCTCATTTACTGTTCCTGAGAGCCAGAAGACCAGTATATAGAACAGAATCCTGGAGAAGGTGAACTCCCTTGGTGTGACCCAGAGGACCATACCAGAGTTAAGAAAATGCTGGTATGACTCGAGATTCCGCACAAAGGAGAAGGTGGCCAACGGGATGGGTGAGGGTCGTGGCATAGGTGGTGGACCCTCCAAACATCCCTCTCTCCTCCCTTGAAATCCCTGATTGAGGGGACACTGGAACCAGAAAGTGTGGTGGGAGTATCAGAAATTGACACTTCCAATCCTACAGGCAACAGCCAGAGTAGGTCTTCTCCCCTTTACTTACTTAACATAACATAATGTTTGTAATTCCTCAAGTGAAACATCACAGCAAACATAAATCCATTTCAATGCTTGCTGTACCTTGGCAATGCACCATGAGAGTTGTAGTACACTAAAGATGCATGCTATACTGTGTGCTGATGACTACACTACAGATATATGTACATCATAAACATGTCACAAACACATGAAGCACAGTTACAACAATATTGTGAGCAAACATCAACCATTTATTTATACTAACTATATACATGTATTTCCACAGATCACACCCAGGATGAGACAGAAACAATTGAGGCAGAAGAAGCTACTGACACATGTAGAAATGGAGGACACCACAATAGCAACTCCTATGCCCATTACTCCAACTCCAAATACTAGGAGGGCAACCGTTGCACAACTACCAGACTTTGTGGACAGTGATGAGGGACAATCCCAAAGCAAGGACACAACTACATCTGTGGGCAGGACACACAGACACAGTAGAGGCCAACCAGCAACAGTCAACAATGACAATGTGTCAGATGACATGGCAGAGAGTTCTCCTGTGTTTGTGGCCTGAAGAAATCCATCAACCCTGTACAGCGCCTGCAAACCAAGCAAATGAAGAATGTTAATAGGCATTTGGAAGGCATGTCCAGGTCAATGCAGCAATTGCAGAAAGGGCAAGACCATTAAATTAAATTGCTGCCATGGAGAAGGAGCATCATTGAGAAGATGCAGGTACATGCAATAAATGGCACGTTTGTATGCCTTCACTCATTCAAAAAATCTATTGGCAGTGACCCCAACCACTCTTGCAAGGAGAATTGTCAACATGCAAAATGACATGGGGCACTGCTGTCAGGATGTTGTACGTGGGCTAGTACAAGTGACCACAGCCCTTGAAAACATACAGACACATAACTTGTCTGTCCCCAACATTCTACCACCACCTGAGAGTGAAGACAGCTCTAGCATCAGTGCCATATCTATGAAAGAGGTATGCTGTACCAGGAATACATGCTGAAACAGTTCTTGATCTGACATGTCCCCTCTTCCACAGGCCAGTGTTGCTGAGAAGGCAAGTAGCCCTAGAGCAACAGAAAAAGTGATTCCACTGAACACTTAGACTTTGCTTTGTTTGTTATTACATATTTTGTTGCTTTATTGAAACAATGTTACATCCATAATGGATGCAGTTGATTTAGGAACGATACATTATTTTGTCACAACCTGAAGAAAAGGTGATATTTCTGTTGTGCACCATGCATTACCATCATGTTTGATGTCAATTTCTTAGATGTAATCATTCTTACCTCAAAAATAGCTGTTGGTGATCTGTGTGCGTCGTGCATTTCGCTCTGCTGCACGTGTTCCGTCCTGCTGCACCTGTAGTGGTCTTAATTCCTTATTTGAGTTGGATTCGGGCTCTATGGTGATGTTGTGCAGACCCTTCCTCATGGCAATATTGTGTAGAATGGCACATGTGGCGATGATTTTACAACACATCTCAGGTCTGGAAAGTAGTGCCTCACAAGTTTTGTGGAGGCAGCAGAACCTGGACTTCTGTATGGCCAAAACTCCACTGTATGCTGGGCCGTGTTGTCTTATGTACCCTGTTGTACTGCCTTTCACTTCTGATTCTTGGGATAAAGTATGGTGTCAGTATACAAGGACGCAATACATATGCAAAGTCTCCTTAAAGAGCAGGAGAAACCATTAGGTCGCATTACACAAACAGTTCTGGCCACTGTATGCACTGAGTCAGCAATTCTCTTACCAAGTAAAAACCATTGCCAAATTCACCCTGAGACAGTTGGTTATGTATTCCACTGTGGCAGAAAATGAAGGAGTTATGGATGCTGCCTGGAAATCTGGCCCCAAGATCTGTTATGATGCATAAGGCATCACATACTACCTGTACATTGAGCGAGTGTGAGCTTTTCCTATTTCTGTAGATCAATTCATTTGCTGAGGGGGGACATATGGCAATATGTGTGCCATAAACACAGCTAATAACATTGGGGAACTGTGCTACCAGGGAAAACATTAAATTGATCTGTTGCAAATATTGGGTGGTTATTTGGAAAAGATATGTACTGGTTAACTTTGCTAACCATGATGTCAAGAAACGTGTAAGAACCTGGAAAATGCACTTTGGGAGATCCCCCCAACCACTGATATGACCCCCTGGTAATTGCCAGAAGCTCGAAGGTGTAGACAACACAATACCTGCACATGTGTTGGGATTGCATTGCTTAATGTTGGGGTCTGCAGCTGAGGTTGTAAGTCAGCAATTAATTCCAGAATTACCTCACTACTGAGTCTGTACTTCTCATATATTTCCTTTTCTGTCTGTTCACCCTAAATATCCTCTCCTGTCTCCTCCTCCTTCCCTGCCTACCAACCAAAATCCTCATCCTCCTCACCAAGACATACAGAGCTGCCATTCTGAAAGAGCCTGATGTATTTTGGGTGCCTTTTTATAGTTTGCACCTGGTTATCAGCTGTTTCATATTGATGGTAATTGCATTTCCTATATGCCCATTTTGTGACTAATTGCAATTGGGAAATCCTTTGTATATGGTCTTTGTGAATCGCTATTTGATAATCCCTCTTTGTGGTTTCCTATTTAGCGATTTCCAAAATGTTATTTCTACCAGATAGAAATCACATTTGCACCACAGAAAATGCCTTTCGTACATTCTGAATTTCCTGCTGGCCTGGAATTGTGAATCGCACCGTTAGGAAATGCTAAATTCCTTCGTACATATGGCCACAAGTCACTTACATCATGTAGGGCCCCCTCTGATGCAAGACCACCTTGTTGAAAAGAAAAACAATGTTCTGTGACACATTTCAAGGCAGCTCTAGTATGTGGCACCAACTAGTTGCGACTGATGTTACATGCCTCATAATGCTCTGCATGCTTTTGTGACATTTAAATACAGTTTGCAGTGGCAATGCAGAACCCTGAAAATATTGTGATCTGAGTCAAAGAGCTCTGGTACACCCCTTATAACAGCCCTGGTGGTGGTGCAGCCCAGCAATAAATTCTATTGGCTATCATGTTTTAGGTAGCACTTTTGCACAAAGGTGGAACAATGTAAAATTTGCCACATAGTGGTCTAACTCAGAGTGCGTGTTAATGTGCCAAAGTGGCATGGGCCAATTCTTTTTTACCCAAATGCATAGGTAGTGTTTGGAGACCAGTTCCTGATCTGCTGATTAACACATGAAGCCCGCTGTTCCATGTGCTATTATGGCAATTTGAACAAACATTTTTTTAGGAAGGCCGTGTTTAATAGGATTTAATTTTTATGGCAAGGGTGTCCAACCTAGATTCCGGATTTCAGGATCTATGCCACTGTATTGTGTTGACCAAGACGTCTTGCATGAAACAGGATCTCTTTGAGCTGTGTTGGATACCATTGCCTTTTATGATATACTGAGTTCAAGTTTCATAATTTGAAATTTGTGATTCAGTTTGAGAGTTCTGACTCAATTATATTTAATATTTTCATTTTTGCAGCAGAAATGTATACGAAAAACATCTGCTGAACTACACATCATTCACATTAAGAGAAAATATTTGAGGGGTAAGAGAGGATACTGGTGTTGGAAATTGTTTTGTTTTTGGTGAGGAACAGGTTTGAAATGCCATTCTTTTGAAGGAGATGCAATAACCATCCATTCAATATACATGAGAGCGGATTTCATCTGATTTTCATTTTAATTTTATAAGGAGGACAAGGTGGCAATCTAATCTGAGATGGACACTTCTCCCTAGGTGTCCCTTCCTTGAGCTGCACACATGTTTAATACAAGTATACCAAAGTTCTGCTTTCTAGGCCTGTTGCAATGTTTAACTGCCTGAAATGAAAGCAGGCAGGTGGGCCATTTAACTAGGAGTGGACATTGCTGTGTGACCATGTTTCCACTTCCAAAATTATCTGACCATGCTTCCACTTCCAAATGTTGAACCCTAATTTGCTATTACTTTTAAGCTGTAATTGTAAGTGGATGCCCTGCCCTAACCACAAAATAAAAACATTTGAGCGCTCCCTGCTGCTTTTTCATTTCAATGATTTGCCTACTACTACAAAGCAGTCTTTATGCCTCCTTTTCGGTGCCTGGATGCCTGACGCCTTTTGTAAGAAACCTATCTTCAAATCCATCAATGAGAACATGATGCAGAGTTCATGCTTACAAGTTCATCCAAACTTGGTTTGCCCCATATATAAATATCCTTAAAAACATATATACATGCATAAATAGTCAATATAAGACCTACATTAAAGCATGCATATATACATTCTAGATGAGACTATCTTCAAAATATATTTCACTCAACCATTTCCTGGTCAGGCACCTCTTCATCAGCCATTGTGACATCAGGATAATCGCTTCTTAATACCAAATGACAGTACGCATCTCAATCCTCAAGTTCACTTCTCTCTTCATTTACAGCATATTTCATGAGTTAATACAGCAAAAGTAATTTGCAATGAAACAGCACCAAAGAATTACTTTTGTGCTATTTCCAGTGTGTGCTTGAAGGTGATGTGTGAGTGTGTTCACGAACTGCAGGTTTCTTTTTGGACAGGTTCCTTACTGATTTCTGTTTACAGTAAGCTATGATGTATGCTTATCACGTAACGTTTATTAACTGTGAATCCGACGCTTCCCTTTTTAAGACGGAGCCTACCAGACATTGCTAAAGACATCTTGGGGACATTCAGAAAGTTTCCTTGGGAATGGAGGTAGCCCGTTATTTACCATCGGCTTTGTCATTTGTAACTCACATTTTCTGACTTTCTAGTTGCTGGCTTTATTTGTTTTAGGCTGGCTAGGTTCAGTTCGTCCTTCCCAAGGAGCAAAGCCTTTCCACTCTACCTCTCCTTGTATTCTTCCAGGAGTGCTCCTTTCTATAAACAGGCCTGTAAATCTTGTTTTTATATTTCCACATTTGCTGTGCTTTTAAAGACAGAGGTCAAATGTCAGGTTCTGTCTTCCAAGGGAGCTTGGTCTTTACTTCTCTTCAAAGTGAGTGGATTTTTGTAACTATCCTGCTGGATACAGGGGGTAGAGGAAAGGGTGTTTCTTTTAGTACACAACAGCATTTAAATGAAGTATGCAAGTATTTCAGAATATATCAGAATTAGCAAAGCACAAATGAAGCACATTTTTTGTTCATTCTGAAGTGTGTTGGAAACAAATAATTTAATGTGATCGAAAAAATCAATACACTAGGCCATTTCCACACATTATCATGTGTGTGCTGTAGGATTTTATTATTAAAACTGGAGGATTTATGTGACAATCTTGCTGGATACTAGAGGTAGGAAAGGACATAATGTGTATATTAACTGTGCAAGTATTTGTAAACTGTACAGTTTTATTAGTAAAACTGTATGTTCCTGAAAATGTAATGGTCATTTCAATTGAAAATGTGTTGTCTGTAATGGCTGTGGGCTACCACACCATGCATACTCCACTCTACGCCACTCCACTCTACTCTACACCACTCCTAGCCACTGAACTCTACTCTGCACAACCATACACCACTCCACAATAAGCCGCTCCTCTCTACGCCATGCCACTTCACTCTACATCACTTCACTCTACGCCACTCTACTATGCGTCACTCTACTCCATGCCAATGCACTCTATGCCACAGCACTCCAACCTAGGCCACTCCACTCCATGCCACTTTGCAACACTGCACTCTGCACCACTGCATTCTATGCCAATACACTCTACGCAAATGCACCCTACTCTGTACCACTCCACTCTACGTCCCTGCACTCTATGCCAATCCACTGTATGCCCCTCCAATCTACTCAGCCCCACTGCACTCTATGCCACTGCACACTGCACTCTACACCACTTTACACCATTACTCTACACAACTGTACTCTGTACCACTCCACTTTATGTCACTTCACTGTACTCTGAAACAATCTACTATATGCCATTTCACTCTAAACCACTGCATTCTACTCCGCACCACTGTAGTCTTCGTTACTGCACTCTACACCAATATACTCTATGCCACTCTACACTACTGCACTCTATGACACTCTACTCGGCAACACTGTACTCTCCGCCACTGAACTCTACCCTACTCTACTCTGCAGCACTCCACGCCACTGCATTCTATGCCACTCTACTATGCACCATTCTAATCTACTGCAATCTATGCCACTCTATTCCACACCACTCTACTCTACTCTGCACCACTGCACTCTATGCCACTGCACTCTATGCCACTCTACTCTGCACTACTTCATTCTGCACCACTGCACTCTACTGTGCACCACTGCACTCTATGATACTGCACTCTACTATTCACCACTCTCATCTATGCCACTGCATTGTTCGCTGCTGAATTCTATGCTGCTGCCCTCTACACCACTATGCTCTGCAACACTCTACGCCAATGCACACTACACCAGTCCACTCTTTGTCACCCCACTGTTTGACACTGTGTTCTTGTTTGCACCACTCTACTCTATGCCACTGCATTCTACTCTGCACTGTACACCACTCCACTCTATGCCACTCTACTCTATATCACTCTAAGCCTCAGTACTCTATGCCAATCTACTCTACTCTCCACTACTGCCCTCTATACCACTGCACTCTATTCCATTCTACTCTACACCACTGCACTCTATGTCACTGCACTCTACACCTCTGCACTCTTCTCCACTCTACACCATTGCACTCTACAACACTCTGCTCTGCAATACTGCACTCTATGTCACTGAACTCTACCCCACTCTACTCTGCACTACTGCATTCTATGCCACTGCAGTCTACACCACTGCACTCTACTCTGCATAACTCCTCTCTACACCACTGTGCTCTGCAGCACTCCACTGCACTCTATGCCATTCCACTCTATGGCACTATACTCTACATTACTGCACTCTACGCTACTGTACTCTATGTCACTGTACTCTACTCTGCACCACTGCAATCTATGCCATAGCATTCTGTGACTCTGTTTTGTACACCACGGAAATCTACACCAGTCCACTCTACTCTACACCACTGCACTGTACGCTACTCTATGCAATACGACTCTGCCACTCCAGTACACAACACTCTATGCCACTCCATTCTACTACACCCTAATCCACTCTTCGCCATTCCACTCTACCGACATTCCACACCAATGACTTTTGGCCATGCTGAACAGCAGCCACACTGGTGTACAACATGGCTAAAACACATTAGCAAAGCCAATAGCTCTGGCATAGGTGAGATGAACAGGAGAAGGAGTCTCACTCTCCCAACAACATGCCAAGTGCTTAGTCACCCTAATTCTTTAAACCTCCAGGGTGTATGTGGGCGAACTATAGAAAACAGGCTAACTATAGAAACAATGCAGCTCATCTGAGGTGACTAGTAAGGGCCTGAAGCACGTAGCTTTTTTGAGGGTGCAAATGACCCGATTTACAGAATGGGCCATTTATGTCACAAACAAAGTGTTTTTAATTGTACAAACACCAAATTGTGATCCAGTAACTTGTTACCTGATCACAATTTGCATTTGTGACCCAATTCTGTTTCGGTATTTAGAAGGGACATACTTAGGGCATCCCTTCCAAATACCAAATCACAGTGGTATGTCTTAATATTTTGTGACCTAATTCCAGTTGCAAAACAGTAATATTTTACCACCAATTCAAAATTCATGGTAACCCATTCGCAAATGGGAGGGAGTCCTAATGGGAACGCTTCCCCTTTGAGATTGTTAAACAAAACAAAAAAAAATTAAGGGCAGGCAGTGGCCGCACAGGCTACTGTCTACTCTTAAAAAATAAACTTTTACTTTTCATTTTCTTTTTTGAAATGCATCCTGTTTTTATTTAATTAAAAAGGGCTGCATTAAAAAAGATTGTTTTATAAAAAGCAATCACAGACATGGTGATCTACTGGCCCAAGCAGGCCACCATCTGTGATGGTGGCGATTCCTAGTGGGTTGCACATTGAGACCTACCTCATTAATATTCATGAGGTAGATCAATTTGCGACCTACTAAGAATTGCTATTTTAAAATAACATGTTTCATACATTAGGAATAGCGATCTCCTTATCGCGATTCGGATATAATCGCAAGTAGGAAATCACTATTCCTAATGTTAGTGAGAATGCTCTGGGCCTTTCCTTCCAATTCGACTGTGGTCAATAGACTTCTTTAGTAACCTGAGAGGAAAAGGAGTTAACAACAATTTAAATCTTAAGGTACAGTGTGATCATTAAGGACTACACAATAATAGTCTGAGTCAGCAACATGAAGTCAAAAGGTTTTTTACAAACTCAAAGCCAGACTAATTGAGATCAATCTCAAGAACATACTATAAAAATATAAGATTATCAAAGGAGGCATACAATATTGGTCCTCAACAGCAAGAAGCATATAAGAATTTCTGTGGAAGCGATGCAAAAAATAAGGAAAGGGATTTGATTACTAGGCGAATAGTTTTGATCCTTCTCTGCATACATGGAAAAGATTTGCAACATTTACTAAACCCTACTCTAAACTAAGGATAGGGGAAACCCTATTGAATCAGGAAAGCAAGAAAGTTGTCAGCACCAGAACCTCTGGAGAAGTTCTATAGGTAACGAGTCATATATAGCTTGAAGCCACACAATCAGAGATGACCAGAGAGGTCAGTACCTCTCCAAGTCAAAATTTAGGGTTGACTTGTGTCTCACCCTGACAAGGATTGTGGTTGCTGCTTGACCATGGTTTATTCCCTAGTAAGCCAATAACCCAATTTCTTACATTGGTGATCAATAGTTTGTGTTTGTGCAGTGCAATACAGTGATTTTGTGTGACACTACCGCCCCATATCTGACACCAATTCAATAGTCTTTTTTTTCATTTAGCGCCATTTTTGTTTTACCGCTACCTTCTATATTGTAATCTATTTGTGTTATTTTTAGGCTATTTTCCTGGAACCACGTCGCGGTAAGGTGGTGTTGTTCATCAAAACAGATAAGCACTTTTTCAAGGATTTTTTAATGGGTTTTGAGGGTGGGAGATTTGGGGGAGGTCTACAAGTTAGTTATAGTGTTGTTTGTTGGTTTTTTATATATTTAGATCTATAAGTGTTAATGTCTTTCACTAGTTTGTAGTTTGGGCTTTTCGTACACTATTTTAGTAATGTATCGCTATGTGATGTTAAATCGTGTTATATTATTACATTTGTTATGTACATGTCATTTTTGGAATGCAATGTGTTTTGCGGGTGTGTTTTTTTATTTACTTTACAGGTTTTTGTCTACAAGCGTGTCCTATGGGTACTGAGAGTTTATGTTTTTTTTTAAGGAAATCCTTTTTGTTTATAATAAACCAATGCTTTTTAGCTTGATTTCCTTTTTTGGGTTTCCTGAAGCATTTCTCTCTTCAAACACTTTTTCAGGTTTTTTTATGGTTCCAAGATACTTTAGATTGCTTCAATGAATTTCTACAGGCTTTGTTTTATTTTTGCATTTTTGGGGGCTTTTTTGACAATATTTTTCCCATTTATGGTGGATTTCTAATTTTTGTTACGTGGAGACAGAGAAAGTTCTGCTGCTACAAAAAAGTAAGATTGATTTATTTCTTTTTCTTTTGGGGGAAAATGTGATATTATATTGTTTGTGTAAACAATATGGGCCTGATTCACAAAGGTAAACTTACACTTTGTGTAAGTTTACTTTTGTTTTTGAATTCACAAAACAGCATTTTAATAGTAAAAGGTGGGGTGGATAACTCTGCACATCAGTGATGTCATCAGTGATGTCACTGACCATGTCATGAGTGATGTAATATGTGATGTCATCAGCAGTGCATTGTGGGGGCGCGACTTATACTTAGCTCAACTAACTATAACGGCTGAATTTCTCTGGTTTTGTATGAGTGAAATGTCCAACTAACTATAACGTCCCTGAAACCTGTGGTTTTTTCAGTGAATTTCTATGTTTCTTTAAATGCTAATTTCTAACTATAACGTCCCTAAAACCTATGGTTTTTTCAGTTAATTTCTAAGGTTTTTTTAAATGATAATTTCTAACTATAACGTCCCTGAAACCTATGGTTTTTTCAGTGAATTTCTAAGGTTTTTTAAATGATAATGTCTAACTATAACGTCCCTGAAACCTATGGTTTTTTCAGTGAATTTCTAAGGTTTTTTAAATGCTCATTTCTAACTATGCCTACATAGGCAGAACATGTGCAGAAAGAGGAAGAAAGACGCAGAAAGAAGCAAGAGAAGTGCAGAAAGAAGCAAGAGAAGTGCAGAAAGAGGCAAGAGAGGTGCAGAAAGAGGAAGAAAGGTGCAGAAAGAAGCAAAAGAAATGCAGAAAGAGGCAACAGAAGTCCAGAAAGAGGAAGAAAGACGCAGAAAGAAGCAAGAGAAGTGCAGAAAGAGGCAAGGGAGGTGCAGAAAGAGGAAGAAAGGTACAGAAAGAACCAACATAGGTGCAGAAAGAGGTCTACTTTAACTGTACCTTACAACAGACTCATACAAAGTACCCTAATCACTAATCCTTCTCCGAAGATGTCTTGAACCTCACTTTTCTCTTGAAGGTTCACTAATAATCGACTGCTCAGAATCTTAGGCCTACCAAATATAAAACAGCAATCCTAAACATATCACTGTTGTAAGTCTGACCAAGTTTGTGAAGGTATGCATGAGTGTCTATGCTTTTACCTAGTGACATGTTAAATGAAAATAAACATACAAACACTTGAATACCTGTGTTTCAAACAGCATACTCTGTAAATGTGTGTAAAAAAAGGTGTATGCATTTCTTTATGCTCACAATACAGGGCACATGGGTATTCAATAGTATATTTGAGGAGCTCTATAACACATATATACATAAGACCTGTCTGCCTGCGCAACCGAATGACAGAGCAGAACTAACAAGATTTGACCACCTATAAGAGAAGCTACCCGCTTTTTAAGCTACCATCTTCAGATGAATAACATGTGAGAATACATGTGCAAGTAGACATATACCTCAGTCACGAGAGCACGCAGACCTTTAAACTTGACAGCTTGCACTTCCCATTTGAATATAAAAACAGGCGAGAGAAGTACAGAAAGGAGCAAGAGAATTTCAGAAAAAAACAAGAGAGGTGCAGAAAGAGGGAACAGGGGTGCAGAAAGAGGCAAGAGAGGTGCAGATAGAGGGAAGACGGGTGTAGAAAGAAGGAACAGGGGTGCAGAAAGAAGCAAGAGAGGTGCAGAAACAAGCAACAGAGGTACAGAAAGAGGCAAGAGGGGTACAGAAAGAGGCAAGAGAAGTGCAGAAAGATGCAACAGAGGTGCAGAAAGTAACAATTGAAGTGCAGAAAGAAGGAACAGAGGTGCAGAAAGAGGCAAGAGAGTTGCAGAAACAGGCAAGAGAGGTGCAGAAAAAGTGAACAGGGGTGCAGACAGAGGCAAGAGAATTGCAGAAAGAGGTGAGGGGTGCAGAAAGAGGCAAGAGAGGTGCAGAAAGAAGCAAGAACAGTGCAGAGAGAAGCAACAGAGGTGCAGAAAGAGGCAAGAGGGGTGCAGAAAGGGGAGAGAGAAGTATAGAAAGAAGCAAAAGAGGTGCAGAAAGAGGCAAGAGCAGTGCAGAAAGAACCAAGAGATGTGCAGAAAGAAGCAAGAGAGGTGCAGAAAGAGGCAAAAGCAGTGCAGAAAGAACCAAGAGATGTGCAGAAAGAGGCAAGAGACATGCAGAAAGAGGCAAGAGATGTGCAGAAAAAGGGAAGAAGGGTGCAGAAAGAAGCAAGAGAAGTGCAGAAAGAGGCAAGTGAGGTACAGAAGGAGGCAAGAGAACTGCAGAAAGAGGCAAGAGAGTTGCAGAAACATGCAAAAGGGGAGCAGAAAGAGGGAACTAGTGTGCAGACAGAGGCAAGAGAGGTGCAGAAAGAGGGAAGAGGGGTACAGAAAGAGGCAAGAGGGATGCAGAAATTTACAACAGAGGTGCAGAAAGAACCAACAGAGTGTTAGGTTTCAAATTCCCATCCCTGCAACGCACTCATCTCATGTTATATTAGGTTAGCAATGTGTGGCTAAATAGATGCCATTTGTATTCACGTTATGTAACCCACTGAGTTATCCCCATAATGCGCAGGCTTCAGTTAGCGATTGTGACTCCATTTTGCATTTCGTAATTCTTAATAGGCTGCTTAGGCTGTGCCTGAGTTAGGCCTCATTGCTCGTATTGCTTGCCCCAGCAGAACAATGTATTTTGTTATTATTTTTCTTTCTGTTCAAGGCTGTTTCTCGACTTACTAAGGAATGGGCCGTTCTTCCCTCGCATACTTACATCCGAATGTATAGTTTCTGCTCCCACGTTAGGAGATGCTGAGACCCAGCACTGTGGCCTTGGATTCCTGATAAAATGTACCCATCTAGCAGGTGTTAGCTCATCCTACTGTGCCTCTTTGTTCATGATCGGCCCAAGCCGGTAGTTTTCCATTGTGGGCGTGGTTGGGGGCTTCTCGAGAGGAATGATTACACAGTGTGGGCTGTTGGGGGGTCAGTCCCTCGGCAGACATCTTAGGGTGCAGGTCAAGATGGACTCCTATGCAGAGCACTGCTAATAAAATGTAAGTTTGCATTCTCTACTGTCCGACCGACTCTTCATTCTTGGGAAGGCATAGCAGGTGGTTGTAAAAAAACCTGAGTGGCCCTAGAGGGCCACTTCCTTTAGTTGGCGCCCGAACAGGGACCCCGAAAGGTGATCCGACTCGCCCGTAATCGGGTTGTAGGGTCGGGGTGCGTTTGGTTGGTCGGGTGTATCGGGGTACCCCACACAAGACCGAGCTTGGTTCTCGCAGCTGCCCCGCCCAGCTGATCGGGCGCCCCCTCGTCTAGTGGTCACCGGCTGGGGTCCTGAGAAGGCGAACCCTTGGAGTTGACCGTTTGGTCCGAAGAGTCGGCAGTGGAGAATAACTTGACTCGACCTGTGTGCACCAGGTGAGTGATTTGATTCTTGGAAAAATGGCACCATTCTTGGACGGCACGAGCCTGCGGGCTGTGTCTTGATACAGTCTCCGGACTGTCTTGTCTGCAGTTTTCGAACTGCCTTGCTTGAACGGCACGAGTCGACGGGCTGTGTCTTGGTACGGTCTCCGGACTGTCTTGTCTTGAACTTGGTGGGTTTGCGGACCCTTGAAAAAGGCACAGAGTGTTTGCGAAGAATTCACCGGACCGCCTGGAAATTTGGCCCGCGCTTGAAAAGGTCCGGGACTGCCTGCGAACAATCTGCCAGACCAACTGGTAATTTGTTAATGCTTGAAAAGGTCTGGGGCTGGTGCCTGCCTTCTTGAATTTGATACAGTCCCCGGACTGTAGGGAGTGGTCCCTGGACCATTTGGTTATGTTCGTGACTAATATTTGTTACGTTATCTTGTCTTTGTTTGCCGATTGTTGGTGTTATACTTGTCCGTTAGGGACCGCGCATGCGTCTTATATTAAGATGCCTTGTTTCAGCAAGTTGGGGTGTTTTGGATGTCGATGTTGTTCTACTGATGCTCGATTGGAAGAGAGCCAGCCTGCACCTCCGGAGGGTTCTCCAAATTTTGAAGTATACGTTAAACATGGTATTGGCCCTGTTATGTTTAGCACATTGTGGCATAAATATACGAGGGACAATGCAGAGTTACAGTGGCCGCTTACTGGCTCATTTGATGAACAGAAATTGAATTTCTTGCAGGACAAGTTGTTCGCTAGGAGGAGCAGACAGTCGATGTTTGATTCTCTAAGAGTATGGCAGAAAGAAGCAAAGCAGCGATGACTGAGAGCAGAGAAAGAGGCCCGGAAGAAGCAGACGCAAACTATAACAAAGAAAGCAGTAGCCTATGAAAGAGGTAAGATAGAGAAGGGTATAGAATGCGCAGATAGAAAATTTTGGTTACAGACAGATAAATGTTATGTTACTAGAGAGGAAGGTGATGATTTCGTCGAAGAGCTATTGGATTCTCGTCCTCCTCCTCCTTATGCCCCTGAATGGATATACCTGGCAGTTGCCACCTCTCAGTCCTTGGCCTCTAGTGCCGCCCCTTCTAACGTTCCTGTTTCTAGCGCTACCGCTTCAGCCCCGGCCCCTCTTGCTTCTCTTCTACTCACACCAGTCACCGGGACGGGTGCTGTTAGCTCCCCCACCCAGTCTATCAGTTCTGTATCGACTGCTACTCCCCCTTTCACCCCTACTACCCTGTCTCCCTACATGAAGGTACCTGTCTCTGCGTCTGCTCTTTCCCCCGTGAGTGTGACACCCCAGGCACAGTTGAATGTCGAAACTCCTGTGCGTGGAGTACATGAGGTGAACTGGGCAGCAGCGCGAGATCGAATGGATAAAGTGTTGGTGCGTTCTGCAGTGGGTGATGAGGAAAAGCAAATGGTGGCGAATCAAGCAGCTCAGTGGGCTCGAAACCCGATATATAGTGTGGAGGATGTGTGGAATGTGATGAAAGATTACGAGCCGTTTATACAGCAGCACACCCTTAAGCACATGTCAGCAACGCTGATAGGGTTGTGGGAACAGTGTTTTCAAGGTGTTGCACCGCAAATAATATATGACATACGGGATAGGGTATATGCTGCAGGTTTGGCTCCCAATGAGGTTTTTAGCAATGTAACAACACTAGTGGGTTACCGAGGCAGATTGCTCCAGAAGGTTCCGACGATGGGGACACAGCATCCCATGAGGGTAATTCATCCCATTTACCACCCCGAAATTCCAGAACTGCGTGACTCCACTGATGCTGTGATTAGACCGCGGGTCAACGCTCGGTTTCAGGAACAGTGGATCTATACTCCTTGGAAGAGGAGTGAGGTCCTATCCTTAAAGAGCCAGCTGCCGGACCCCCGGAAAAACCCTGCTGCATATTATAAAGAATTGACGGAGGCAGCCTCCTCCACTGTTATGACGTTAGCTGACATAGAGTTGTTTTTCGGTTTGTTGGTACCGGTGGATATATGGAGGCAGGTTCATACACAGGATCATGCACTCGAGTTGTGGGGGACGTGGGATGAGATCAGGGCTTGGGATAAGGAGGGTAAGCCCGGCGACAATCCGAAAGCGGAGCTCCTTGCTTTGCTGGGGCGTATTATAACATACATGCACTAACTTATTCCACCAAAGAGAGTGGCCTGGGATAAGTTGACTGTGTGTCGCCAGAAGAAGGATGAAAGTGTGTCAGATTTCTTTACCAGATTTGAAGGGGTGTTTTTAGATTTTAGTGGTCAGGACCTGTCACAGGAGGGTGGTGTTCGTTTATTTGTCAACAGATTTGTCACTAGCTTGCTTCCTGAGATTGCAACACAGTTGCAGGCTTCGGAAAGTACTTGGACAACATCATCCCCATCGGTGATATTGAGTATGGCACAATATTATGAACATAGAGAGAATGAGGACAAGGAAAGGGTGGAGAAAACGTCCAAGGATTTGAAGACGAGGGTATTGATGCAGCAAGTTGTGAGGGGAAATGGACGAGGTAGAGGTTCGAGTTCGGCCCAACGGCCGCCCCGGTCTGGCAGGGGTGGTGCTTCAAACACGCCCCTTGGACTCAATCAATGTGCGTACTGCAAGCAGGAGGGACATTGGCGGAACGAGTGTCCAGAGTTGCTACGGAAAGGTGAGGCCCTGAGGGGTCGGGGTTTTCGAGGACGCGGACGAGGAACAGGAGGTAGAGAGGGGATGCAGTCAGAGGATACATCACACAATAGGCAGAGCGGGGAATATTTTGACGACAGTACTATAATGACGACTATGACATGGACAAAGTGACAGGGTTGTCTCACAGCTAGGACAGCCGAGGACAGGGCGAGGGACCAGTTCCTGTGCCTATAGATCAGCATGGACCTTACGTCACTGCCGATTTACAGGGTACTACTAAAAATCTTTTAGTTGATACCGGGGCTATGAATAGTTCTGTTTTCCGTTCACTGGTCCCGGGGGCAGCTCTGTCTGGCCAAAACAATGTATCAGTGGGTTTCTCAGGCATGCCGGTCTTTAGCCCCATTTCCAAGCCTCTTGCTTTGACTATTGGCCCCTTTACGGTCGATTCACCATTTTTACTGACGTCAAATTGTGGGGAAAATTTGTTAGAACTTGATTTGTTAAAAAGGATGCATGCCATAATTTTTTGTTCTCCAGACGGTGTTTACATGACTATTGGACTGCAGGTAGCTTATGCCAAACAGTGCTTCGCAAGGGATGCCCCCCTTCTAGTTGAGTTCAGAGATGTTCCATGTACACGGATGTGAGGTTACTCCAGATCCCGCCAGTATCTATACAGATCAGAGACAATGTTAAATTGCCATATATTCCCCAGTTCAAGATATCCCAGGCAGGTGAAAAAGCCCTATTGCACATAATACAGGATTTGATTAAGTCTGGTGTAGTTGAAGAGACTGTGGCAAATGTGTGTAATAGCCCTATTCTTCCTATTCCTAAAAAGACACCCTTGGATTCTTCTGATGCCCACCCTGACGTTTACCATTTTGTGATAGACCTCAGAGAGGTAAATAAGATCGCAGTTCCCCAATACCCTGTGGTCCCGGACATTACAACGATCTTGACAATGATTCCCCCATCAGCAAAATTCTTCTCTGTAATTGACTTAAAAAATGCGTTCTTCAGCATACCAATCCATACAGATAGCAGATATATTTCTGGATTTGCAATAGCCGGTCGGAGCTTTAGATTTTGTCATACTCCACAAGGCTATACTGAAAGTCCTAGTATTTATAGCCAAGCCTTGAAAGCTCAATTGGATTCTTTGGAGCTTCCCCCTGGTAATGTGCTATTGCAGTATGTTGACGACCTCCTTGTGGCCTCGGACAATGAGGATGGTTGCAAAGACGCCACAGTTAAATTATTGTTGCATCTGGCACATCATGGACACAAGGTGTCACTTTCCAAATTTCAATATTGTCAACAGGAGGTCACCTATTTAGGTCACCTACTGTCGAAGGAGGGTCGCAGACTAACACCTGAGCGCATAGCTGCTATTACTAATATGTCTGTTCCTAAGACCCAACGCGAGGTACGCGCGTTTATTGGGATAACATCGTATTGTCAGCATTGGATCCCTAACTATTCCCTACTAACAAAACCCCTTCTTTACCTGACCACCAAAGAGGTGCATGAACCCCTGCCTTGGACATCTGCATGCCTGCAAGCTTTTGAGCAATTAAAGACTGCGCTTTGCTTTGCTCCTGTGCTTGGTACTCCTGATTACCAGAAGCCTTTTGTGCTCTACGTGCATGAGGTGGACGGTTGCGCGCTTTTTGTTCTAACACAGGACTTCGGTGGTAAGCAGAGACCCTGCGCCTACTTCTATGCCATGCTTGATAATGTCGCCAGAGCGCTCCCGAGCTGTCTGAGAGCTGCCGCGGCGGTGGCAGTTTCTATCAGACAATCGGCAGGGCTCGCCCTTGATACAGACCTCACAGTCATGGTACCTCATGCTGTGGATGCGCTATTGAATAAGACAAAGACGCAGCACCTTACTAGTGCGCGTCTGACTGGCTATGAATTGACTCTGTTTGCTCCGCACATTACCATCAAAAGATGTGCTACTCTGAACCCAGCCACGTTACTACCCCTCCCTTCGTAAGAAATAGACAATGATGTCCATGATTGTTTAGTTCGGACTGAGGAAGAAATGAAGGGACGGGTAGACCTGACTGACGTTCCCTTATCTGACCCCCAAGGAGAACTATATGTCGATGGCTCTTGTTTCAAATTACCAGATGGCACACACCACTGCAGCCTATGCAATCACAACGTTACACACTGTAATTGAGACATTCCGTATCCCACACCAATCGGCCGAAGCTGCAGAGTTGGTTGCCCTCCTCAGGGCTTGTGAGTTGAGTGAGGGACTGGCTGTTAATATCTACACCAACAGCCAGTACGCCTTTGGGGTGGCCCATAATTTTGGGCGCCTCTGGGCGGAGAGAGGGTTCTTGACTTCGCACGGACTGCGGATTCAGAACGGGCCATTGATACATAGATTGCTGTCTGCACTGACACTTCCCAGTAAGTTAACAATAGTGAAATGTAGCGCTCATAAGGCTATTACAGATGATGTTGGAAGGGGAAATGCTTTCACAGACCAGACAGCTAAGGAGACAGCTCGATCAAAGATGACAAAGATGTTGGTGGCAGGTCCCGCTAGGTGGGTCCCAGGCAATGGAATGTTCGAGGACACATTGGAGAATGTCAGGGAAATCCAGGGTGAGGCAAGAGGGGTACAGAAAAAGGCAAGAAAAGTGCAGAAAGAAGCAAAAGAGGTGCAGAAAGAGGCAAGAGAACTGCAGAAAAAGGCGAGAGAGGTACAGAAAGAGGCAGGAGAGGTGCACAAAGAGGCAAAAGGGATACAGAAAGAGGCAAGAGGGGTGCATAAAGAAGCAAGAGATGTGCAGAAAGAAGCAACAGAGGTACTGAAAGAGGCAAGAGGGGTGCAGAAAGAGGCAAGAGAAGTGCAGAAAGAAGCAACAGAGGTGCCAAAAGAGGCAAAATAGGTGCAGAAACAGGCAAGAAAGGTGCAGAAAGAGGGAACAGGGGTGCAGAAAGAGCTAAGAGGGATACAGAAATTTGCAAGAGAGGTGCAGAAAGAAGCAAGAGCAGTGCAGAAAGAAGCAAGAGAAGTGCAGAAAGAAGCAAGAGAGTTGGAGAAATAGGGAAGAAGGGTGCAGAAAGAGGCAAGAGGGATGGAGAAATTTGCAAAAGAGGTGCAGAAAGAAGCAAGAGCAGTGCAGAAAGAACCAACAGAGGTGCAAAAAGAGGCAAGAGGGGTGCAGAAAGAGGTAGGAGATGTGCAGAAAGAGGCAACAGAGGTACAGAAGGGGGCAGGAAAACTGCACAAAGAGGCAAGAGAGTTGTAGAAACAGACAAAAGAGGTGCCGAAAGAGGGAACGGGGGTGCAGACAGAGGCAAGAGAATTACAGAAAGGTGGAAGTGGGGTACAGAAAGAGGCAAGAGAGGTGCCAAAAGAAGCAAGAACAGTGCATAAAGAAGCAACAGAGGTGCAGAAAGAGGCAAGAGGGGTGCAGAAAGAGGAGAGAGAAGTGTAGAAAGAAGCAAAAGAGGTGCAGAAAGAGGAAAGAGAGGTGCAGAAAGAGGCAAGAGCCGTGCAGAAAGAAGCAAGAGAGGTGCAGAAAGAAGCAAGAGAGGTGCAGAAAGAGGCAAGAGCAGTGCAGAAAGAACCAAGAGATGTGCAGAAAGAGGCAAGAGACATGCAGAAAGAGGCAAGATATGTACAGAAAAAGGGAAGAAGGATGCAGAAAGAAGCAAGAGAAGTGAAGAAAGAGCCAAGAGAGGTGCAGAAGGAGGCAAGAGAACTGCAGAAAGAGGCAAGACAGTTGCAGAAACAGGCAAAAGGGGTGCATAAAGAGGACACAGGCATGCAGACAGAGGCAAGAGAGGTGCAGAAACAGGGAAGAGGGGTACAGAAAGAGGCAAGAGGGATGGAGAAATTTGCAACAGAGGTGCAGAAAGAAGCAAGAGCAGTGCAGAAAGAACCAACAGAGGTGCAGAAAAAGGCAAGAGGGGTACAGAAAGAGGCAAGAAAAGTGCAGAAAGAAGCAAAAGAGGTGCAGAAAGAGGCAAGACAGGTGCAGAAAGAGGCAGGAGAGGTGCACAAAGAGGCAAAAGGGGTACAGAAAGAGGCAAGAGGGGTGCAGAAAGAAGCAAGAGAAGTGCAGAAAGAAGCAACAGAGGTGCCAAAGAAGGCAAGAGAGGTGCAGAAACAGGCAAGAAAGGTGCAAAAAGAGGGAACAGGGGTGTTGAATGAGGTAAGAGGGATATATAAATTTGCAAGAGAGGTGCAGAAAGAGGCAAGAGAAGTGCAGAAAGAAGCAACAGAGGTGCCAAAAGAGGCAAAAAAGGTGCAGAAACAGGCAAGAAAGGTGCAGAAAGAGGGAACAGGGGTGCAGAAAGAGCTAAGAGGGATACAGAAATTTGCAAGAGAGGTGCAGAAAGAAGCAAGAGCAGTGCAGAAAGAAGCAAGAGAAGTGCAGAAAGAAGCAAGAGAGTTGGAGAAATAGGGAAGAAGGGTGCAGAAAGAGGCAAGAGGGATGGAGAGATTTGCAAAAGAGGTACAGAAAGAAGCAAGAGCAGTGCAGAAAGAACCAACAGAGGTGCAAAAAGAAGCAAGAGGGGTGCAGAAAGAGGTAGGAGAGGTGCAGAAAGAGGCAACAGAGGTACAGAAGGAGGCAAGAAAACTGCACAAAGAGGCAAGAGAGTTGCAGAAACAGACAAAAGAGGTGCCGAAAGAGGGAACGGGGGTGCAGACAGAGGCAAGAGAATTACAGAAAGGTGGAGGAGGGGTACAGAAAGAGGCAAGAGAGGTGCCGAAAGAAGCAAGAGCAGTGCAGAAAGAAGCAACAGAGGTGCCGAAAGAGGCAAGAGGGGTGCAGAAAGAGGAGAGAGAAGTGAAGAAAGAAGCAAAAGAGGTGCAGAAAGAGGCAAGAGAGGTGCAGAAAGAGGCAAGAGACATGCAGAAAGAGGCAAGAGATGTGCAGAAAAAGGGAAGAAGGATGCAGAAAGAAGCAAGAGAAGTGAAGAAAGAGGCAAGAGAGGTGCAGAAGGAGGCAAGAGAACTACAGAAAGAGGCAAGACAGTTGCAGAAACAGGCAAAAGGGGTGCATAAAGAGGGAACAGGCATGCAGACAGAGGCAAGAGAGGTGCAGAAACAGGGAAGAGGGGTACAGAAAGAGGCAAGAGGGATGGAGAAATGTGCAACAGAGGTGCAGAAAGAAGCAAGAGCAGTGCAGAAAGAACCAACAGAGGTGCAGAAAGAGGCAAGAGGGGTACAGAAAGAGGCAAGAAAAGTGCAGAAAGAAGCAAAAGAGGTGCAGAAAGAGGTGAGAGATCTGCAGAAAAAGGCAAGACAGGTGCAGAAAGAGGCAGGAGAGGTGCACAAAGAGGCAAAAGGGATATAGAAAGAGGCAAGAGGGGTGCAGAAAGAAGCAAGAGAAGTGCAGAAAGAGGGAACAGAGGTACAGAAAGAGGTAAGAGGGATACATAAATTTGCAAGAGAGGTGCAGAAAGAGGCAAGAGAAGTGCAGAAAGAAGCAAAAGAGGTGCCAAAAGAGGCAAAAGAGGTGCAGAAACAGGCAAGAAAGGTGCAGAAAGAGGGAACAGAGGTGCAGAAAGAGGTAAGTGGGATACAGAAATTTGCAAGAGAGGTGCATAAAGAAGCAAGAGCAGTGCAGAAAGAAGCAAGAGAAGTGCAGAAAGAAGCAAGAGAGTTGGAGAAATAGGGAAGAAGGGTGCAGAAAGATGCAAGAGGGATGGGGAAATTTGCAAAAGAGGTGCAGAAAGAAGCAAGAGCAGTGCAGAAAGAACCAACAGAGGTGCAAAAATAGGCAAGAGGGGTGCAGAAAGAGGTAGGAGAAGTGCAGAAAGAGGCAACAGAGGTACAGAAGGAGGCAAGAAAACTGCACAAAGAGGCAAGAGAGTTGCAGAAACAGACAAAAGAGGTGCCGAAAGAGGGGACGGGGTGCAGACAGAGGCAAGAGAATTGCAGAAAGGTGGAAGAGGGGTACAGAAAGAAGCAAAAGAGGTGCAGAAAGAAGCAAGAAGAGTGCAGAAAGAAGCAACAGAGTTGCCGAAAGAGGCAAGAGGGGTGCAGAAAGAGGAGAGAGAAGTATAGAAAGAAGCAAAAGAGGTACAGAAAGAGGCAAGAGAGGTGCAGAAAGAGGCAAGAGCAGTGCAGAAAGAACCAAGAGATGTGCAGAAAGAACCAAGAGATGTGCAGAAAGAGGCAAGAGACATGCAGAAAGAGGCAAGAGATGTGCAGAAAAAGGGAAGAAGGATGCAGAAAGAAGCAAGAGAAGTGAAGAAAGAGGCAAGAGAGGTTCAGACAGAGGCAAGAGAACTGCAGAAAGAGGCAAGACAGTTGCAGAAACAGGCAAAAGGGCTGCATAAAGAGGGAACAGGTATGCAGACAGAGGCAAGAGAGGTGCAGAAACAGGGAAGAGGGGTACAGAAAGAGGCAAGAGGGATGGAGAAATTTGCAACAGAGGTGCAGAAAGAAGCAAGAGCAGTGCAGAAAGAACCAACAGAGGTGCAGAAAGAGGCAAGAGGGGTACAGAAAGAGGCAAGAAAAGTGCAGAAAGAAGCAAAAGAGGTGCAGAAAGAGCTGAGAGATCTGCAGAAAAAGGCAAGACAGGTGCAGAAAGAGGCAGGAGAGGTGCACAAAGAGGCAAAAGGGATACAGAAAGAGGCAAGAGGGGTGCAGAAAGAAGCAAGAGAAGTGCAGAAAGAGGGAACAGGGGTACAGAAAGAGGTAAGAGGGATACATAAATTTGCAAGAGAGGTGCAGAAAGAGGCAAGAGAAGTGCAGAAAGAAGCAACAGAGGTGCCAAAAGAGGCAAAAGAGGTGCAGAAACAGGCAAGAAAGGTGCAGAAAGAGGGAACAGGGGTGCAGAAAGAGGTAAGTGGGATACAGAAATTTGCAAGAGAGGTGCATAAAGAAGCAAGAGCAGTGCAGAAAGAAGCAAGAGAAGTGCAGAAAGATGCAAGAGAGTTTGAGAAATAGGGAAGAAGGGTGCAGAAAGATGCAAGAGGGATGGGGAAATTTGCAAAAGAGGTGCAGAAAGAAGCAAGAGCAGTGCAGAAAGAACCAACAGAGGTGCAAAAAGATGCAAGAGGGGTGCAGAAAGAGGTAGGAGAAGTGCAGAAAGAGGCAACATAGGTACAGAAAGAGGCAAGAAAACTGCACAAAGAGGCAAGAGAGTTGCAGGAACAGACAAAAGAGGTGCCGAAAGAGGGGACGGGGTGCAGACAGAGGCAAGAGAATTGCAGAAAGGTGGAAGAGGGGTACAGAAAGAAGCAAGAGAGGTGCAGAAAGAAGCAAAAAGAGTGCAGAAAGAAGCAACAGAGTTGCCGAAAGAGGCAAGAGGGGTGCAGCAAGAGGAGAGAGAAATGTAGAAAGAAGCAAAAGTGGTGCAGAAAGAGGCAAGAGAGGTGCAGAAAGAGGCAAGAGCAGTGCAGAAAGAACCAAGAGATGGGCAGTAAGAGGCAAGAGACATGCAGAAAGAGGCAAGAGATGTGCAGAAAAAATTAAGAAGGATGCAGAAAGAAGCAAGAGAAGTGCAGAAAGAGGCAAGAGAGGTGCAGAAGGAGGCAAGAGAACTGCAGAAAGAGGCAAGAGAGTTGCAGAAACAGACAAAAGAAGTGCCAAAAGAGGGAACGGGGGTACAGACAGAGGCAAGAGAATTATAGAAAGGTGGAAGAGGGGTACAGAAAGAGGCAAGAGAGGTGCCGAAAGAAGCAAGAACAGTGCAGAAAGAAGCAACAGAGGTGCCGAAAGAGCAAGAGGGGTGCAGAAAGAGGAGAGAGAAGTGTAGAAAGAAGCAAAAGAGGTGCAGAAAGAGGCAAGAGAGGTGCAGAAAGAGGCAAGAGCAGTGCAGAAAGAACCAAGTGATGTGCAGAAAGAACCAAGAGATGTGCAGAAAGAGGCAAGAGACATGCAGAAAGAGGCAAGAGATGTGCAGAAAAAGGGAAGAAGGATGCAGAAAGAAGCAAGAGAAGTGAAGAAAGAGGCAAGAGAGGTGCAGACGGAGGCAAGAGAACTGCAGTAAGAGGCAAGACAGTTGCAGAAACAGGCAAAAGGGCTGCATAAAGAGGGAACAGGTATGCAGACAGAGGCAAGAGAGGTGCAGAAACAGGGAAGAGGGGTACAGAAAGAGGCAAGAGGGATGGAGAAATTTGCAACAGAGGTGCAGAAAGAAGCAAGAGCAGTGCAGAAAGAACCAACAGAGGTGCAGAAAGAGGCAAGAGGGGTACAGAAAGAGGCAAGAGGGGTGCAGAAAGAAGCAAGAGAAGTGCAGAAAGAAGCAACAGAGGTGCCAAAGAAGGCAAGAGAGGTGCAGAAACAGGCAAGAAAGGTGCAAAAAGAGGGAACAGGGGTGCAGAAAGAGGTAAGAGGGATATATAAATTTGCAAGAGAGGTGCAGAAAGAGGCAAGAGAAGTGCAGAAAGAAGCAACAGAGGTGGCAAAAGAGGTGCAGAAACAGGCAAGAAAGGTGCAGAAAGAGGGAACAGGGGTGCAGAAAGAGGCAAGAGGGATGGAGAAATTTGCAACAGAGGTGCAGAAAGAAGCAAGAGCAGTGCAGAAAGAACCAACAGAGTTGCAGAAAGAGGCAAGAGGGGTACAGAAAGAGGCAAGAAAAGTGCAGAAAGAAGCAAAAGAGGTGCAGAAAGAGGCGAGAGAACTGCAGAAAAAGGCAAGACAGGTGCATAAAGAGGCAGGAGAGGTGCACAAAGAGGCAAAAGGGGTACAGAAAGAGGCAAGAGGGGTGCAGAAAGAAGCAAGAGAAGTGCAGAAAGAGGGAACAGGGGTGCAGAAAGAGGTAAGAGGGATACATACATTTGCAAGAGAGGTGCAGAAAGAGGCAAGAGAAGTGCAGAAAGAAGCAACAGAGATGCCAAAAGAGGCAAAAGAGGTGCAGAAACAGGCAAGAAAGGTGCAGAAAGAGGGAACAGGGGTGCAGAAAGAGGTAAGAGGGATACAGAAATTTGCAAGAGAGGTGCAGAAAGAAGCAAGAGCAGTGCAGAAAGAAGCCAGAGAAGTGCAAAAAGAAGCAAGAGAGTTGGAGAAATAGGGAAGAAGGGTGCAGAAAGAGGCAAGAGGGATGGGGAAATTTGCAAAAGAGGTGCAGAAAGAAGCAAGAGCAGTGCAGAAAGAACCAACAGAGATGCAAAAAGAGGCAAGAGGGGTGCAGAAAGAGGTAGGAGAGGTGCAGAAAGAGGCAACAGAGGTACAGAAGGAGGCAAGAAAACTGCACAAAGAGGCAAGAGAGTTGCAGAAACAGACAAAAGAGGTGCCGAAAGAGGGAACGGGGTTGACGACAGAGGCAAGAGAATTGCAGAAAGGTGGAAGAGGGGTACAGAAAGAAGCAAGAGACGTGCAGAAAGAAGCAAGAACAGTGCAGAAAGAAGCAACAGAGTTGCCAAAAGAGGCAAGAGGGGTGCAGAAAGAGGAGAGAGAAATGTAGAAAGAAGCAAAAGTGGTGCAGAAAGAGGCAAGAGAGGTGCAGAAAGAGGCAAGAGCAGTGCAGAAATAACCAAGAGATGTGCAGAAAGAGGCAAGAGGCATGCAGAAAGAGGCAAGAGATGTGCAGAAAAAGGGAAGAAGGATGCAGAAAGAGCTAAGAGAGAGTTGAAGAAACAGGCAAAAGGGGTGTATAAAGAGGGAACAGCTGTGCAGACAGAGGCAAGATAGGTGCAGAAAGAGGGAAGAGGGGTACAGAAAGAGGCAAGAGGGATGGAGAAATTTGCAACAGAGGTGCAGAAAGAAGCAAGAGCAGTGCAGAAAGAACCAACAGAGGTACAGAAAGAGGCAAGAGGGATACAGAAAAAAGCAAGAAAAGTGCAGAAAGAAGCAAAAGAGGTACAGAAAGAGGCAAGAGAACTGCAGAAAAAGGCAAGAGAGGTGCAGAAAGAGGCAGGAGAGGTGCACAAAGAGGCAAAAGGGGTACAGAAAGAGGCAAGAGGGGTGCAGAAAGAACCAAGAGAAGTGCAGAAAGAAGCAACAGAGGTGCTGAAAGAGGCAAGAGGGGTGCAGAAAGAGGCAAGAGAAGTGCAGAAAGAATCAACAGAGGTGCCAAAGAAGGCAAGAGAGGTGCAGAAACAGGCAAGAAATGTGCAGAAAGAGGGAACAGGGGTGCAGAAAGAGGTAAGAAGGATACATAAATTTGCAAGAGAGGTGCAGAAAGAAGCAAGAGCAGAGCAGAAATAAGCAAGAGAATTGCAGAAAGAAGCAAGAGAGGTGGAGAAATATGGAAGACTGGTGCAGAAAGAGGCAAGAGGGATGCAGAAATGTACAAAAGAGGTGCAGAAACAAGCAAGAGCAGTGCAGAAAGAACCAACAGAGGTGCAAAAAGAGGCAAGAGAGGTGCAGAAAGAGGTAGGAGGGGTGCAGAAAGAAGGAAAAGAAATGCAGAAAGAAGCAACAGAGGTGCTGAAAGAGGCACAAAGGGTGGAGAAAGAGGCAAGAGAAGTGCAGAAAGAAGCAACAGAGGTACAGAAAGAGGCAAGAGAGGTGCAGAAACAGGCAGGAAAGGTGCAGAAAGAGGGAACATCGGTGCAGAAAGAGGCAGGAGAAGTGCAGAAAGAGGAAAGAGGGGTGCAGAAAGAGGCAAGAGGGGTGCAGAAAAAAGCAAGTGGGGTGCAGAAAGAGGCAACAGAGGTGCAGAAAGATGCAAGAGAGGTGCAGAAACAAGCAAGAGAAGTGCAGAAAGAGGCAAGAGAATTGCTGAAAGAAGCAACAGAGGTGTAGATTAAAGCAAGAGCAGTGCAGAAAGAGGCAAGTGAGGTACAGAAAGAGGCAAGAGAGGTGCAGAAAATGGCAAGAGAACTGCAGAAAGAGGCAAGAGGGATGCAAAAAAGGGAAGAAGGGTGCAGAAGAAGCAAGAGAGGTGCAGAAAGAGGGAAGACAAGTGCAGAAAGAGACATCAGGGGTGCAAAAAGAAGCAAGAGACATGCAGAAAGAGCAAAAGAAGTGCAGAAAGAAGCAACAGAGGTGCAGAAGGAAGCAAGAGACCTGCAGAAAGATGCAAGAAAGAGGGAACAGGGGTGCAGACAGAGGCAAGAGAGGTGCAGAAAGTGGGAAGAGGGGTGCAGAAAGAGACAAGAGGGGTGCAGAAATTTGCAAGAGACGTGCAGAAAGAAGCAAGAGAGGTAGAGTAATAGGGAAGAGGGGTGCAGAAAGAGGCAAGGGGATGCAGAAATTTGCAAAAGAGGTGCAGAAAGAAGCAAGAGCAGTGCAGAAAGAACCAACAGAGGTGCAAAAAGAAGCAAACATGAGGGGTGCAGAAAGAGGTAGGAGAGGTGCAGAAAGAGGCAACAAAGGTACAGAAGGAGGCAAGAGAACTGCACAAAAAGGGAAGATGGGTGCAGAAAGAGGCAAGAGAAATACAGAAAGAAGCAAGAGCAGTGCAGAAAGAAGCAACAGAGGTGCAGAAAGAGGCAAGAGGGGTGCAGAAAGAGGCAAGTTAAAGTGCAGAAAGAAGCAACAGAGATGCAGAAAGGGGGAAGAGGGATGGAGAAAGAGGCAATAGGGGTGAAGAAAGAAGCAAGAGAGGTGCAGAAAGAAACAAAAGAAGTGCAGAAAGAAGGAACAGAGGTACAGAAAGAGGCGGGAGGGGTGCAGAAAGAGGGAAGAGGGGTTCAGAAAGAGGCACGAGGGGTGCAGAAAGCAGCAAGAGAGGTGCAGAAAGAAACAAAAAAGTGCAAAAAGAAGGAACAGAGGTGCACAAAGAGGCAAGAGGGGTACAGAAAGAGGGAAGAGAGGTGCAGAAAGAGGCAAGAGAGTTGCACAAAGAGGGAAGAGGGGTGCAGAAAGAAGCAAGAGAGGTACAGAAAGAAGGAAGAGAAGTGCAGAAAGAAGCAACAGTGGTGCAGAAAGGGTCAAGAGAAGTGCATAAAGAGGCAAGAGAGGTGCAGAAAGAGGCAAGAGAGGTGCAGAAAAAGGGAAGAAGGGTGCAGAAAGAGGCAAGAGGGCTGCAGAAAGAAGCAAGTGAGGTGCAGAAAGAGTGAACAGAGGTGCAGAAAGAGGCAAGAGAGGTGCAGAAAAAGAAAGGTGCAGAAAGAAGAAACAGAAATGCAGAAAGAGGCAAGAGGCAAGAGAGAGAAAGAGGGAGAGGAGTTGGCCTAATGGCTAGGGCGGTCGACCTCAAATCTGGGGAACTGGGTTCGAGTCTCGGCAATCACGCTGAACATCCTGTCATTCTGGGCAAATCACTTAATCTCCCCGTGCCTTACAAAAAATGAATGTGTCCTCATGTAACGCAACTGGTGCTATGTAAAGCGCTCTGATACCCAATACCTTCGGGTCAAATTCGCGCTATATAAAACTCTGTAAAAAAAAAAAAAGAGAGGGGCAGAAAGAAGCAAAAGTGCTTTGCACACCATTAGTACCAATTTAACACCCACATTTAGCAATAAGTAACAGATGACCATTCCAGGTGTGCAAAGGGCCTTCCACCACGTTGTAACACTTGTTGCTGCATTTTTAGTAACGTTTGAGCCGTTTGAACTAGAAACAAGGTTTTTTTTGTTCAAATCTGCAGATTACGCAGCAGATGATGGATTATGTGGCAAATGTGGAAAATGTATAATTGTGCGAAAATCGGTGCAGCCAAACAGTCGCATAATTCCAGTGGCCCTGCTCATACCTCTGACTAGGTCCAGAAGTCCTCCTCAGTGGTTCCTTCTTTTTTTGTGTCATTGAGTTTATTGTTTAGCATCTATGGAAATGAGGAAGACTAAACCTGAGGTTACCACTCCACAACATAGACTACCATACCACATAATTACTCTCCATAACACATAATCCCACTCTACATAATTACTATACACTAAATACCACGTACTTCCTATCCACATAATTTCACTGCACAACATACCACATAATTCCAATACACACAACGTACATCCACTGCACCCCAAAAAACATTAGTAAAAACTTTTACATTTACAATGCCAATAGCTCTAACTCTCGCAAATGCGAAACCTATTACATTGCAAATGCTTCTTTAACTATTATTCGCGTTTGCAGAGTGGTGGAGAAAGGGTGCTGGGCCTCCGACCAGCACTCAGGAATTCCGCTGCGTGGGGACTTGCAGGAGGTACCAGGAGGGCTTCTTGGCCCCCAAAGTCCCTCGGGAGTAAATTGGACTTCATCCCCCAACCCGTAGTGTGCCAAGAGGTGCGTTTGCAGAGTGGTAGAGAAAGGGGGCGTGGCCTCCGAAGACCTCTTAGCAATCCCACTGTGTGGGACTTACTGGAGGTACCAGGAGGAGTAGTTGGCCCCCAAGGGCATCTTTGGGGGCCAACTACCCCTCCTATTATCTCCAGTAAGTCCCACACACAGCAGGATTGCTAAGTTCTCTTAGCAGGCCATTCCCCCTTTGCCCACCACTCTGCAAATGCACCTCCTGGCGCGCTCTTGGATGGGGATTAAAGTCCCCTTCACTGCTGGGGGTCCTTATGAGCCAACTAGCCTACCTGATACCGCCAGCAAGCCCTAGCTAGTGGGATTGCTGAGAGGTGGACACAGGCCACGCCCCCTTTCTCCACCACTCTGTAAATGCACCTCCAGGCGCGCTCTTGATTGGGGAATTAAGTCCCCATGCCTCCTGTGGGTCCTTGGGGGCCAGCTAGCCCACCAGGTACCTCCAGTAAGCCCCACACAGCTGGATTGCTGAGAGTGGTCCGAGGCCATGCCCCCTTTTTACCCCACTCTGCAAATGCACCTCCTGGCACACTGCTGCTCGGGGGATGAAGTCCACTTTATTCCTGAGGTCCTCAGGACACAAGATGACCTCTTCGCCCCACCAGCAATGCGCCAAGATGCGCATTTGCAGAGTGGTGTAAAAAGGGGTGTGGCCTCGGACCACCTCTCAGCAATCCCACTGTGTGGGGCTTACTGGAGGTACCTGGTGGGCTAGTTGGCCCCCAGGCACCCTCAGGATTCAAGGGGACTCAATCCCCCAACCCAGAACGCGCCAGGAGTTGTGTTTTCAGAGTGATGCAGGGAGGGGGCGGGGCCTCCGGCAAGATGCCGGCATTGCTTTTGGGCAAGGGGAGCTGCTAACATGCAGCTCCCCTTGTCCAAAAGCAATTCTGCTCTGCTTCTTGGAAGCGAGAGCAGGTTTCCTGCTCTCGCTTCCAAGAAGCAAAGCTGTGTTTGCTATGGGGGGCCCGCGAGGCCCCCCACCCTGAAATTCAGTGTGCCCCGGGGAGGTGGTAGTCCCCGGGGCAGTGTGGGGGGGCAGGAGCCCCCCCACATTTGTTTTTCTTTAAATTGAAGCTCCGGGGAGGTGGCTGTTCCCGGGGCTTGGGGGGGCCAGCGAGACCATCCGTCTCATAATTACGAATGCCCCAGGGAGGTGGCAGTCCCCGGGGCAGCATGGGGGGTAGAAGCCCCCCACGCATTTGAATAAGAAAGCCCCAGGGAGGTGGCGGTCCCCGGGGCTGCGGGGGGGCCTCGTGCCCCCGCGCATAATAAATTAAGCTCCGGGGAGGTGGCGGTCACCGGGGCCCACCCTTCATTTTTTTTTTGGGCCAGATTTGTGCACCCAGCACGAATTCGGCTGAAATTATTTAAAAAATGCTTTTTTTGGCCCTGGGATCCTTGTGGGACCCCCTGAGCAGGCCTTGGGGGTCAGGGTGCTTCTATCTTGCCCCCTTTTCTTGGTTTTTATGCTTTTTTTACTGTCTTGTGACTGGCTATTACCAAGTCACAAGATGGCTGCCAACACTTCCTGGTTTGGAGTGTTGGCAGCCAATAACAATGAAGCTCCGGAGGGTTTGCAAACCCTCCTCGGCCCTCAGATATCGATATTTTTATTTTTTGAATTTCTCAGGAACTACTGAACAGATTTTCACCATTTAAAAAATAGCACGCTTTCTGAACCAAGACCTACTGTTTTGCCAAATTTGGTGTAATTCCGTTCAGCAGTTCGGGCTGCAGCTTTGTCTAAAGCTCCTATGGAAATTAACATGGGGAAAAAACATTTTGGGACCCCCCTTTTTTCTCGGCTCCCACTTGATGAATCACCCCGAAACTTTCAAGACAGGTGATGACCTGAGCGAGTTTTGAAAATTTTGTGAAGAATCGTCAAACGGCGCCAAAGATATTGGCAAAAGAAAAACGCTTTTTGAATAGAAACAAGGTCCTAACTATAACTACCTACTGGCGACCGCCAGTAGGTAATATGTATATATATGTATATATGTATATATATATATATATATTCAATAAAAAAACATAGGTTTCAGGGACGTTATAGTTAGCTGTACATTTCACTCGTACAAAACCATAGAAATTCCACCGTTATAGTTAGTTCATCTAACTATATCTCGCGCCCCCGCAATGCACTGCTCATGATGTCACATATTACATAATTCATGGCATGGTCAGTGACATCACTGATGACATCACTGATGACATCTCAAATGACATCACTGATGACATCACTGATTTATTTAACTCATTTATAAGGCGCACAAATCATCCCCAGGGGGATCTCTCGGCGCCCGAGAAGGAGGCAAATGAGGGAGGAGTATAAAATTCACTCGTTAGAATAGCCAGGTCTTGAGCAACTTTTTAAATTGTGGAAAATTTGGGCAGGCACGAAGATGTTCGGGGAGCTTGTTCCAATGTTTGGGGGCCAGATAAGAAAACACACGACCCCCCATTTTAACTTTCCTTATTCTCCTGCCACAGAGCAGGCTACGCTTACTGGATCTAAGTTGTCGCCCAGGTTGGTAGCGTTCAATTTTGTTAGACAAATAGGACGGGCCCAGACCGTGCAGGGACTTAAAGACCAGGCAGAGTAGCTTAAAAATGGCTCGTTTCCTCACAGGAAGCCAGTGTTTGTTAAGGGCAAGACGGGCTGCGGTATTCTGCACCATCTGAAGCTTGGATAGCAGGTCCTCCCTAATTCCTACCAACAAGGAATTGCCATAATCAAGGCGACTGATAAGGAGCGACTGGATAAGGGTCTTTCTAGCGTTCAGAGGGATTCATGGAAAGATCTTTCTAAGTAACCGCATGGTCCCGTAACAGGTTCCTGCAAGAGTATTTACCTGATCTTCCATTGAAAGCTTATTGTCTATTCTGACCCCTAAGTTCTTAGCCCAGCCCCTAGGGGCAGGTGCCTCTCCTAATTCTGTCGGCCACCAGTCAGCGCTCCACAGTTCTTCAGCCTTGCCGAACAACAAAATCTCCGTTTTAGAGGAGTTGAGTTGTAAAATGTGCTTCCTCATCCAACTGGCACTACTCGTCATACAGGAAATAAATTTAGCCTTGGTTTCTGCAGGGTTGTTCTCAATGTGTACTATCAATTGCGTATCATCAGCGTAGGAGATGGTTTCAAACCCATGATTTCTGATGATAGAGGCCAAGGGAATGACATAAAGATTGAACAGCGTGGGGCTCAGTATAGAGCCCTGTGGAACCCCCTTGTCCACTACAGTTGTATGTGACACAAATGAGTCCAACTGAACACATTGTGTTCTGTCGGACAAGTAACTCTGAATCCAGTTAAAAGCCGGGCCTCTGACACCAATCTCTCGAAGCCTGTTCAACAAAATACGATGAGAGATGGTGTCAAAGGCCGCCGACAAGTCAAGCAACACTAACATGACTGGAGAGTCCTTGTCCAGTGACATCCTGAGTGTGTCCGTGACCTCTAGTAGAGCGGCCTCGGTGCTATAAGATGCACGGAAACCAGACTGAGATGGATCTAGTATTTTATTGTTTTCTAAATAACTAGAAAGATGTCTGTTAATTATTGTCTCCATGATTTTGGAACAACAAGGGAGAAGAGAGATTGGCCTATAATTCTGTAGGTCCATAGGATCTGCTGAGGCCTTTTTAAGCAGAGGCTTAATACGTGCGGTCTTCTATTTACGTGGGAAAGTCGCCGTCGCTAATGAGATGTTTCATACCTCTGCAAGTGAGTCCGCTACGACCGAGGATAATTCAGACATGACCGCAGGTGGTACCGGGTCTAAGACAGACCCCGATTTCGCCTGAGCTAGAAGGGTGCCTACCTGTTCGCTAGTGATGATAGGGAAGCATTCTAACCTCGGGGAACAGGGATTTTCCTGGGGGAAGGCTCCCTCATGAGCATCCTCTTCAGGCCCGAAGGAGTGATAAATTGGATGACATCATCCAGTGACTGTGTGTTTCTGTAAAGTTTAAGTATGTTTTATATATATGCCAAGATGTATTGAAGAATGAGTGGGTGTATAAGGGTCTGGATGGAGGATTTAGGAGGTGTGTGACTGATTGTATAAGTGACTGATTAAACGTGTCTTACTGAATGCATGGGTTAGTGACTAAACTGTGTGAATGTCTGTATCAGTCTGTCTGTTGTTGTGTAATCTGGTACATGGGTTGGTCAGTAGCTACATGAGTGTCTATATGGGTTATTGATTGTTTGCCTGAGTATTTGTATGGGTGCCTGAGTGTGTGTGTGGGTGGGTTTGAGGTGTGTGACTCTGTGCATAGATGTGTGAGTAGTTGATTCACTGGGTGTATGGGTTCAAGAGTGCATGTGGAAACAGCTCTATGAGTGGGTGAGTGTGTGTATGGCTGTGTTGGTGAGTGAATGGATGTCTCAGTGATATATGTGAGTAACTACATATGTAAAAGGCAGTATATGTGAGTGATGGTGTATATAAATAACTATATGTGAGAGTGAGTGATTGTGAGAGTGGCTGTATGGATGAGTGTGTACTTGTATCAGTGATTATATAAGAGAGTAAGTATGCGTTACTATCTGTATGAATTAGTGAGGTGGTGTGTGTATAACTAACTGTATAGGTGAGTAAATGGGAGTGTGATTGATTCTTTACATGACTGACTAGGTGTGTGAGTAACTCCATGGATGAGTGGCGGTGTGTGAGTGTCTGAATAGGTGTATGAGTGCATATGATAGTGCTGTATTGATGAGTGACTGCATGTATAAGTGATTGTATGGGTGAATGAGTGTATGTGTGTGTAGACCTAGGAATCAGTGAGTGCATATGTAGTAACTGTATTGGTGTCTTGATGGTTTCGAAAAGGGTAGTCTGTATTTTACAGTGGGTGTATCAAAGGTTATATTAGACTGTGAGGAGGTGCATCAGATTTTCACGTGGATGATGTCATCAGTGATGTCATCAGTGATGTCATTTGAGATGTCATCAGTGATGTCATCAGTGATGTCACTGACCATGCCATGAATGATGTAATATGTGACGTCATGAGCAGTGCATTGCGGGGGCGCGAGTTATAGTTAGCTGAACTAACTATAACAGTGGAATTTCTATGGTTTTGTACGAGTGAAATGTACAGCTAACTATAACGTCCCTGAAACCTATGGTTTTTTCAGTGAATTTCTAAGGTTTTTTAAATGCTAATTTCTAACTATAACGTCCGTAAAACCTATGTTTTTTTCAGTGAATTTCAAAGGTTTTATAAATGCTAATTTCTAACTACAATGTCCCTGAAACCTATATTGTTTTTAAGTAAATTTTAAAAAGACGTGCATACTTTTTGTAGTGAAAAACTAACTGTAACAGTAGTCTGTTATAAGTTATAATTTAACAATGTTTAAAACTTAATTAGCAGTAATTAACATATAAGTGTGGAAAAAGTGTGACGCAGCAGCTATGATACCTGACTTCAAACAACAGCGTTCATAGTTCGATTCCCGGCTCCAGCGGCACGTTAGCCCACCACTATGTCACTGTGGGCAACACCTTGCTTAATCTTCCCGACGCCCCGAGCGCCGGCACACCTTTCCGGGGGTACCTCTACGCTTTACAAATGCTGGTATTTTTTTAATTTAAAACCATAGTGATGAGAAATATTAGCACATACTTTTTTTTTCTTCTATTCTGAACGATTTTTTTTTATATCTTCTATTTAGAATTACGGCAATTAATAGATGGTTTTAGTCACGAGAAAGGAAATGACACGGTTTGCCGGGTAACAGTTTTTAAGCTCTCCAACGTATGTACATATTAAGCAACTTATACTTTTGAGGATCGAAAGGGAAACCTTTACCTCTTCACATTTTGTAACTTTTCCAAACACGTGCACAAGTGAAACAGTGAAAACGGGAGCACGTGTCAACTGTAAAACGTGACATCTAAATGGGCGGAGCCGCATCTTCCTTCCATAGACTACTCAATAACCAAAAAGTATATAAACCACACCCGTTGTTCGATTAGTTTCGTTTTTGCGAGTTATTTACGCGTGTCCATTCTGTAATGCATGTTTCCTTTTCTAGCGTCGGATTCTTCTTTTGCGACAACAAAACATATTACGGAATTGTAAGTTGTTTGATTATGGCATAGTAGATATTTATAATACGTAGCTATTTGTGAATATTTAAAGATTTGTATTACGAAAAAAGTGTTATTGGTTGTTTTTGCCATTTATATGTAACGTCAGCAGCTTGTATTGAGAAACACCCAGAATAGAGGAAACACTGTTCCTTTTCTGGCTCCTTTGAGGTTATATACTGTGACTATGTACATTGTAATAATCAGAGTATAGCAAACTTCAGAGGTGTTGGTGACCCGTCGACGCGAAGACTAAAGATTCATATGTAACGTGAACAGCTTCTCCTTCTTACTCTGTTTCCCCCTTTGATCATATACTGTGAATATGTATATTATAAGATTCACAGTCATTATAATCTGAGAGGAGTTTATGAGCCGTCGGCGTGAAGACGAAAGATTTCGAAGTTCCAGAAAAAAAAGCTTTGAACATATTCACCGCGGAAAAATATTTCATTATTGATCTTGTTTTGTGTTTATGACTTTATTTTCCTTTTCCTTTTTTGTGTGGCATCAGTGAAACTCTCTATATTGTAGTAGAGTGTCATATTTTCACACAAGAGGAATTGGAGATTTGTCGCCGCCAGGAGTAAACCATCTGAAATACAGCTTACTGACCTTTATAACTTACTTGATCAGATATTTTTACAGTCAGAATATTTTTCGAAATTGCAGTTTAAAAAAAGATTGTTTACATAGATACTTTTTTACTGAATGCCTTTGATAAACCCTACATTTCTTAATTGATATTTTCGTATTTCTCTTTTTCTTTGTTGTGGTTCCTATTCTCATTCTTCCTATAGAATATATAGGAATTGTATTGTATATATTACTACTTTCCTATATATTCTTAAAGGAGTACGTGATCTGTTAGCAGAGCAGTGAGCGACCTCTAAGCACTACGACAAAACTTTCCCGACTTCTACAGAATAGAGATTGTAAAAATGTAGTTTTTTTGGTTGTGCTTCTTATTCTTCTTCTCCTGTGGAATACTATAAACTCACCCTGTACATTTTAATACTGTGAACTTATAGTACTTCAGAGGGGTTGGAGATCTATCTCTGCGACAAATTAACAACATTTACTACAGTTATTTCCGTTGATAACTTAGTACCTCACAGTTTGTAACACTGCTAATATTTGATAAAATAGTAGTCCCTAAAAAAAAAATTGTATATATAGTGCTTTATTTAATGTTTTGATGACGCGTACATTTCTAGGTAATATGACGTCATTTGTATTTAACTGTTTTTTTTCTTGTTTTTTTCGTGTTTTTTTTCTTGTTATTGTTGTTGTGACCTGAGATGATGTAGTGCGGGAGTGTTTCTTGTAGTACTTCTTTTCTACTTTATCTAAAAGTAACTGATGCCCTCTTATATTAACAAGAATATGTGGCAACACTTTTACAAACTATAGGCGACAAAAAAAAGGAGGGTGTGGCCACGCTTAAGGGATATTTTATGAATTGCGTTTTTATTTGTCACCCCTCTGATATATACAGCTACACTTTCCTAAGAAAGTATATTTGTGATTGCTTAATAAAAACTGTTTTCAAACCTAGACTTAATTTTTTGCAGCGCAACCACACCTACTATTTTGCTGCAAGGAAATAGCACTACCCGCGACAGAAGTAAGCACCACACTATAACTATACATTATAAGTAAACATTGCTCCCGAGAAGTAGCTTACTCAGAACCTTATTTAAATAAAGACCGCAACAGCGCGCTTTCTTTTCAACCCCTCCTCCATATTATAATATTTGCTCCAAAGATGTAGCACTCCCCGTCAGAAAAGTAAACACCACATTATAAGTAAATACTGCTCCTGTGAAGTATCCCACCCGGTGACTTAATAAAAAGAAGACCGCAACACAATGTTATTTTCCCGACGTGATTTGTAGGCCCCACGCAAATTATATAAATGTCCCTTAAAATATATAAAAAACAATTTTTACCTTCACAGTCCCTGTCCACCACCTTGTGACCACTGTACAGAGTTAATAGTGTTCCTACCCTCCCCTCTACTACTTTGTTTTCCCGTACTCCTTTGAAGTGCGTCACAAAATGGCTGACAACAGTGAACCGTTCCTACCCAATAAGGAGCAAACTTGTACTCGGAACACTTTAGTCAATAAAATGTCCATGGTGTTCCGCAGAAGGGGAGGGAATGGCTGCCATCACTTCTACTTTTAATGCTTCACAGCCAATGAACATTAAGCTTGGGAAGGTCCTCCGTGGAACACGTTAGCCAATCAGATGTCCCTGATACTCCGCGGAGGGGAAGGGAATGGCTGGCAACACTTCTACTTTCAATGGTTTACAGCCAATCAACATTAAGCTTGGGAAGATCCTCCTTGGAACACGTCAGCCAATCAGATGTCCCTCCTACTCCGCGGAGGGGAAGGGAATGGCTGACAACACTTCTACTTTCAATGGCTCGCAGCCAATGAACATTAAGCTCTGGAAGGTCCTCCTTGGAACATGTGAGCCAATCAGATGTCCATGCTACTCCGCGGAGGGGAAGGGAATGGCTGGAAACACTTCTACTTTCAATGTTTCGCAGCCAATGAACATTAAGCTCATTGTTGCAACACCTCAGCCAATTAAACGTTAATTTTGTTCCGCGCACAGGGAGAGAACATGCCCTCCCACATAATATTACATTTCCTCTAACAAAGTGACACTATCCGTGATAAAAGTGAACACCACATTATAAGTAAACATTACTCTGCATTATATTAAAGGAAGGCTGCAATACGGCGCATTGTTGTTTTCCCAATATGATTTCCACAGCCTACTGAACATTGCAGCAATACCGCGCATCGTTGTTTTGCGGACGTGATTTCCACGGCCTACGCAACATTCACACTACCTGTGTGTGCACCCTACACACTGCTTGTCGCAATACGGCGCATTGTTTTCCCGACGGGCTTTCCAGAGCTTACGCAACCTTGCTGCAATACCATGCACCGTTGTTCTGCGGACGTGATTTCCACGGCCAATGCAACATTCAAACTCCCTGCCTCTGCACCGTACAGACTGCTTAAAGTAACTCCACAGTGTTCCTACTATACCCTCTTATACAATTTTTCTCTTTTTTTCCCCCTACTCCTTTCAAGTGAGTCACAAAACGGCTGCCAACACTTCCTACTTTCAACCGTTCACAGCCAATGAGCCGCAAGCTCGTGCTCGTAACACCTCAGCCAATCAGATGTCAGAATTCTCAAATATCAATATCTGTAAAATTTGATATTTCTCAAAAACTACTGAACGGATTTACCCCATTTAAACAAAAGCGTGCTTTCTGGACCAATACCTTTCTCCCTGCCAAATTTGGCATAATTCCGTTCAGCAGTTTGACCTGTAGCCTTGTCTAAAGTTTCCTATGGAAATTGCATGGAGAAAACACGTTTTGGGACCCCCTTTTTTCTCAGCCCCCCCTTGACCAATCACCCCCAAACTTTGAAGATAGGAACTGATCTAAAAAGAGAAACTTTTTGGAAAATTTCGTAAAGATTCGTCAAACGACGCCAAAGTTATAAGCACATGAAAAAATGCTTTTCCTATGGAAACGTGGTCCTAACTATAACTACCTACTGGCGACCACCAGTAGGTAATATATATATATTTATATATAGATATATATAGATATATACATATAGATATATATATATATAGTCCATCCATGCCTGTGGAATGTCTGCTTGGCAGTGACAGTGACCTTGAGCACACCATACCATCTGGGAGGAGGTAAGGGTTGCTTGGTGGGTATGCCTGACCACATGGTCCATGGCCGCCCGAGAGGGTAGTCAGTATGTCCAGGAGCATGGAAGAAGGACCTAGGTGCCTGCCAAAAAGATGAAGGCAAGGATGTGGGAAATCCACTCCTGAAACTCCCATGGTCTGGAGGAGGCTGAGCCTGAAGGTGATGCCCCAGTATCTACAGGGGAGGACTTTGCCACTCTGGGACACCTACCTGAGTTGATCAACTAGCAGAATGAAAGGGGTCCCACCAGGGAGGAGTTCGGCAAGATGCAGATGGAGTGCCAAACTCTTGAGGACCTTTGGCAGCAAGCCGAGGCGGAGGTGGCTGGCAACATCTCTGATGATCACCTGATTTAGTGGAGAATAGACTCCTGCATAGTGAGCCTAAGGTTCCTGAACCTGGTGCAACCCATGTTGTTGGTAGTCCCTCAGTGATAGAGGGCCTTCCTACTACAAATGGCTGATGGTGTTTCACTGACAGGCCATCTAGGGCAGAACAAGACCTTTGAAAGGCTTGCCACCCACTTTTACTGGCCCTGGATGAGGATGTTCTCAGATACATTCTCTGCAGGTCATTCCCTACCTGCTAAGCTAGTGGCAAGCCAGGAGAGAAGCGCAAGGCTCCCCTGCAGCCACTCCCTGTCATTGGCACTCCCTTTGAACGAGTGGACATCGTCATTGTTGGGCCTCTCGACCATTGGCAACAGGTTCATCCATGAACTACGATGTACAATCAACTGCTCCCTCAAATCAGGCACCTTCCGTGACAACTGGAAATACGCAAACCCCTCCTCAAAAACCCCTCTGCAGACCCGACAGACCTCAAGAACTACAGACCCATCTCCCTCCTTCCCTTCACTGCCAAAGTCACTGAGAAGATCATCAACATCCAGCTCACGAACTTCATAGAATCCAACTCGATCCTCAACACTTCTCAATCCGGATTCTGCAGCAACCACAGCACCGAAACTGCCCTCCTAGCTGCCACTGATGACATACGCACTGTTCTCAACCAAGGCCACATGGCAGCACTCATTCTACTTGACCTCTCAGCAGCATTTGACACTGTATCCCACTGCACACTAGCCGCCAGACTCCATGACGCCGGCATACAGGGAACTGCCCTAGGCTGGATAGGCTCCTTCCTCGCCTGCCCAATTCAAAGAATCAGACTTCTGCCCTTCCTCTCCAAACCCACAGAGATCAGATGCGGAGTACCCCAAGGATCCTCACTCAGCCCCACACTCTTCAACATCTCCATGTCCCCTCTCGCTACCATCGTCAGAAAACACGGACTCAGCATAGTATCCTACGCCGACGACGCCCAGCTCATCCTCTCCCTCACCAAGGAACCCGATATCACCAGATGCAGCTTCCAGGAAGGAATGAAGGACATCGCATCCTGGATGAGCAGCAGCTGCCTGAAGCTCAACTCGGTGAAGACAGAAGTCCTCATCCTCGGATCCGCTCCCTCCGCGTGGGATGACACCTGGTGGCCCCCTGCCCTCGGCAACCCTCCCATACCCACAGACCACACCCACAACCTCGGCATCATACTCGACTCCTCACTCACCATGAACCGACAGATCAATGCCGCATCTTCCACGTGCTTTAACACACTCCGCATACTCCGTAAGACCTTTGAGTTGATCCCCCCGAATCCAGGAAGACCGACACCCACGCACACATAACCAGCAGACTGGACTACGGGAACACCCTCTATGCCGGAATCAACAAATCTCTACTCCACAAACTCCAGACCGTCCAGAACGCTGCAGCCAGACTCGTCCTTGGCATCCCACGACACGACCCCATCACCCAGCACCTAACAGACCTCCAATGGCTCCCCGTCGAAAAGAGAGTGATCTTCAAGCTGCTCACTCATGCCTACAAATCTCTTCACAACACCGCACCCCAATACCTCAACGAAAGAATCTCCTTCTACGCCCCCAAGAGAAACCTCCGTTATGCCGGCCTCACCCTGGCCGAAATCCCTCGCATCCGGAGAGCCAGAGTGGGAGGAAGAGCCTTCTCCTACATCGCGGCCAAGACCTGGAACAAACTCCCCCTCAGCATCAGATGAACACTGCAAGCATTCAGGAGGAGCCTCGAGACCTGGCTTTTCAGATGACTCGGAGCTCCCTGATACCCCCCCAGTGTCTTGAGACCCTCCCAGGTGAGTAGTGCGCTTCACAAATCCCTGATTGATTGAGTGATTGATCCTGGTCTTGGTGGCCATGCCACCCGGAACCTGGAGGCTCTACCTCTGAGGTCAGTGACTGCATCTGCAGTGGACAGGACACTGATGGAGATCTTTACCCACATGGGGTTCCCCAAGGAGGTCGTATCTGACCGAGGTACCAGTGTCATATCTGCATACATGAAGTCCATGTGGAAGGAGCATGGGGTAGCCTAGAAGTTCTCCACTCCTTACCACTTCCAAACTAATGGGCTTGCTGTGAGGTTCTACAAGACCCTACTAGGCATGATCATGGGCCTGTCGGAGTCTTTGAAGTAGAAGTGCAACATCCACCTGTCATGCCTTTTTGTTGCCTACAGCAACGTAGTGCAGAAAGGGGTTGGCTTCAGTCCCTTTTAACTTCTGTCCAGACACCCTGTGAGAGGATCTCTCAGTCTGGTGAAGGAGGGTTTGCAGTAAGCTCCCAGGAAGGCTCCCCAGGATGTGGTCAGCTACATGCTGGTACTCCGTACCCAGATGAAGCTTGTTAGAACTGGGGGTCTCTAGTTGGCAGAGGTAGGTACCTTTGTCCAAATAGGGACCCTTGCTTTAAGTCAGGGTAAGGGGGTACACTCCTGAAATAACCCCTGCTCACCCCCTTGGTAGCTTGGCACGAGCAGACAGGCTTAGTTCAGAGGCAGTGTGTAAAGCATTTGTGAACACATACAGTAATCCAGTGACAACACTACAAATGAACACCACACAGGTTGTATTATAAAAATAAGTATCTTTTATATAGATTTACCACAAGACCATAAACGACAAAAATAATCCACAATACTGTACTTTAAAGATGGTAGAATTAGCTTGAGTCTCTTAAAATGGAAATGCGACACTTTGAGTTCAATGTACCTTAAGATGCGTAACGCAGGGCAACGAAAAGTGTTGCAGGGAAGGTGATGCGGTAGTCCCCTTACACGCAAGGATGGTGATGCGTTGAAGATCTGGTGCAAAGAAACAAAGTGGCGTCTTCTGGAGGTTGCGACAACGAAGGGGTGATGCGTGCACGCCCGACGGCCGTGCGGCGATTTCGATGAGTCTTTGGAGCTGCGACAGGCCCTGCGACACACTTCCCTGGCGATGCGACGGCGTCTGATGCGAGGTCGACGATCTTCTCCTGGGATGCGGGGCGCCTCGTGTTGCGATGCGTCGGCGTCTGATGCGAGGTCGATGCTCTGCCCCGGGGATGCGACGGCGTCTGATGCGACTGCGACACTTTTCTCCGGTGCTGCGAGGCGCTTCGGAGGGTGCGAGGGTGTCAGCGGCGCGCTTCTTCGGGGATGCGCCGGCGTCTGATGCGACGTCGACACTCTTCTCCGGCGATGCGAGAAACAGCGGCTGCGGCGACACGCTTCTTCGTCTTGAGTCGCGCTTCCAGCTCCCAGCGACACGCAAGTGTGTCAGAAGGTCCAAATTCCCAGCAAGGGAATACAGGGGAGCTGGTGGGTGAAGTCTGTTGTCCCTGAGACTTCAGCAGGAGGCAAGCTCTGAAATCAAGCCCTTGGAGATCCTTCACAAGTTGATGAAAGTACACACAAAGTTCCCTTCTCCTTTCTTTGGCAGTCAGGCAACCACTGCAGGCAGATCCCTCTAGCTTAGGGATAGTCTTCTCCTCAGTTTCTTCTTGGTTCCGCTCCTCAGCAAAGGTTTCTTCTTGTTTCCCAAAAGTGATCTAATTTCCTGGGGGTCTGGGTCCCCTTTTTATACACCTTTTCTCTTTGTTCTCTGAAGGCAGAGAGGCCTTTGCCTAGTCCAAAACCAGTTCTGGTCAGTCCTGGAGCACTTTGTTTACAGGACTCCTTCTTTCCTTTCAGAATGTGGGACAGAGTGCTCAGCCGCCCAGCAGGAGGGGGAGCCAGCATTGTGGAAGGCAGGCACAGCCCTATTCAGACCCAGGTGCAACTCCTCCCTCCAATCTGGATTCAGATCTCTCTATTCAGCCCTGTGCTGACTCACCCTGTCTCCTGGAGCCACCCCCAGCCCCTGTCACTCAAACTCCAGACAAGGAATACACAACCTAGCAGAGGCAGGCTTGGAAGGTAAGGCAAGAAAATACCTACTTTCTAAAAGTGGTATTTTCAAACACAGAATGTTAAAATCAACTTCACTAAAAGATGTATTTTATCATTCTGAGTTCAGGCATACTAAATTCGTTTCTCTACCATGTTCCCTGGGTCAGTTAGGATTATAAGGTGTAATAATCAAAACTGCCCATTCTGGCCTATGGGGAACAGGTAGCCTTGCAATAGTGAAAAACGAAAATGGCTGTAATTCACTATTAGGATATGCCACACACACCAGGGCATGTCCTACCTTATACTTACAATGCACCCTGCCCTAGGGCCTACTTTAGGGGTGACCAACATGCAGTAAAGGGAAGGTTTAGCACAACCAGTGCTGCAAGCCCACCAGCAGCATTGGATTTACCAGCCCTGGGCACACTCAGTGCACTGTACTAGGGACTGACAAGTAAACCAATCATCCAATCATGGAGTCACTAATCCATACATCAATTTGCAATAGGGAGAGCATATGCACTTTAGCACTGATCAGCAGTGGTGAAGTGCCCAGAGTCATAAAACAGCCAACAACAGATCAGAAAAAATATAGGAGGAAGGCAAAAAGTTTAGGGATGACCCTGCAAAAAGGGCCAAGTCCAACACAGCTCTTCTGGAAGAAAGCCAAAGAGAATCTCGAAGCCGGCCAGAAGGTCATGAATTGGTGCTATGACCAGAAGGCCACTCTGGCCGAGTTTCAGCCTGACTAAAAAGGGTGGGTTATGGAGCCGGTGGAGCCCAGGGCCCTGCAAGACCATTGGTCTGGGCCCTATAAGGTGAAAGAGTGCAAGAGTGAGGTCATCTACCTGACAGGCCTCAGGACTTCCAGGAACACTTTAAGGGTTTTGCACTTCAATTGCCTCAAACCCCACTTCAAGAGGTCCAAAGTAAGCATGCTCCTGGTCACGGATGATGGAGAGGAGGAGGAGAGTGAACCTCTCCCCGACCTCCTTTCTTCCAAGGTGCAGGATGGTCAGTGGAGTGTGTCAGCCTCTCCCCTGACACTGGAACAGCAGAGAGACAGCAGCCAGTTGTTGGGGCAGTTCTCCTCTAGCTTCTCACTTACCCCAGTACTCACTACATGCCAGTACTCAGTACATGGTGCACCCATGATATTGATACTGGGGACAGTCTGCTTGTCAAGAGTAAAATCTACAGATAATCTGACAAGGTGAGAGCCAGCATAAAAGAGGAGGTCTCCTAAATGCTGGAGCTAGAGGTCATAGAGCCCTCAAAAGTCCTTGGTCCAGCCCAGTGGTGTTGGTCACCAAGGCTGCTAATCTAGGTGCCACCCCAGAACTCAGGTTCTGCATGGATTACCAGGGGCTCAATGCAGTCACTATGACTGATGCACACCGCATCCCCTGAGCTGATGAGCTCATGGACCGGTTGGGAGCTGCTAAGTTCCTCATCACGTTTCACTTAATGTCTGGGTACTGGCAGATTGCCTTCACTAAGGAAACCAAAGAGAGGTCCACATTCTCAACCCCAGAAAGGCAGGCCTTACTACCAAAGGCAGTAAGTGCCAGGTAGGGCAGGGTTCAGTGGTCTACTTGGGACACCAAATAGGAGGAGGCAACCTGCAGCCCCTCCAGGCCAAGATTGAAACCAATCTGTCTTGGGAACTGTCATGTCCGTACGTATTGGGGAGTGCGTGCTGTTGGTTGTCTGTCTAGTCTATCTAGCTCTCCCACGGGAGTGCAGTACCGCGGGTCGCCATCAGAGCACTTCCGGGTGACACCACGTAAAACCCCGCTATACTCGGCCCCTGGTGCTTTTGATTCCGACGCTACGTGCTTGGAGCCAGAACCTGTGGATCCGTTTCCCTTTCAGGTGCCCTTGGTTCAAACCCTTCCTTGCCTCGCTCTCTACGGAGGCATCTTCATTGTTTGCCAGCTGCACGCGTACAAACACGTCGCAGTGCTTCACTCAGCCTCCCGACCCTGTCAGCGCAGGAGCGCTGCTACTGACACGGGAGAGCCCAAGACGAGAACACTCTCTCTTCTTCTTGTTGCCAGCTTCCCGGTGAGCGCAGGAGCGCGTCACCGCCCCTTCCATTGCCGGTGCCCTGGTGAGCGCAGGAGCGCGTCACCGCCTCTTCCATTGCCAGCTGCCCGGTGAGCGCATGAGCGCGTCACCACCCCTTCCATTGCCAGCATCCCAATGAGCGCAAGAGCACGTCACCGCCCTTGCCATTGCCGGCGCCCCGGTGAGCGCAGGAGCGCGTCACCACCCCTTCCACTGCCACCTTCCCGGTGAGCGCAGGAGCGCGTCACCGCCTTTTCCATTGCCAGATTCCCGGTGAGCGCAGGAGCGCATCACCACCCTTTCCATTGCCAGCATCCCGGTGAGCGCAAGAGCGCGCCACCGCCCTTCCTTCTCTCCTTCACACGGCGAGCTCAGGAGCGCATCGTTGTTTATCATTTTCTCCATTGCGGTGAGCGCAGGAGTGCATTGCCGCTATTGCCCTATAGCTGCAGCACAGGAGCGCTTCATACCGTGACTACTGTTCCTGGGAATCCTCTACCCTCCTGATACCGTGGTGTTCAGCGCAGGCGCGCTCTCTGTCCATTCCAAGACCTTGGGTTGCAGGTGCACCTACCGGAGACTCGTTGCAAAGACACTTCATTTCAGGTGACTATTGTGACTCTCCCTACCATCCCCCAGTTGAGTGTGTGTGTGTGTGTGTGTGAATGCTGGTTAAAGCAGTAGTAACTGCTTGTTGGTTGTTTTCCCAGGCTGACGGCCAAGAAAGGCAACAACTCCACTGGGTGTCAGTCATCATCTCAGCACACCATAAGGCACACCACTCCTTGAGGATTCCTTCCCCCGGTCTTCACCAAGCCCCGGTCTGGTACTATTCAAGGCAGGACAGGGAAGCAGGTGGGAGACGGTGGAGGTTATTCATATCATCCCTGCGAGACTACTCTCCAGGCAGAAGGTAAGGCTTGTGGGGTCCGTGACAGGAACAACCCAAGGCCCAGACAGAGGTGAGAGCCTTTCTAGGCTTCACCGGATACTAAGGAAATTTGTCAAGGGGGATGGCACTATTGTTGCTCCCGTGACAGAACGGATTCTAAGAACCAGCCTAGACAGGTGATCTGGACAAAGGCATGCCAGAACACCTTCTACACCTTGAAGGAGGATATGCACATGGCACCCGTGCTTAAGGCCCCTTTTTCGCCAAAGAATTCATTATACAGACAGAAGCCTCAGGGCATGGCATAGGGTTCATGCTCTCACAGTGAATGAATAGGGCCTGGATCAACCTTCATAAGTAGGAGGTTACATTCCAGGGAAAGGAGGTGGAGTGCAATAGAAAGGAAAGCCGAGACCAAACCTGTTTGGTGCTCACTTCCTCAGACCCCTCAGATGGCTAATGCAGATGAGGGGTGAGAATCCCAAACTCGGTAGGCCCTGGCCAGCCCACAGGGCAGGGTGCAGTGTATTTAAAAAGTTGGGCATGTACTTTTAAGTTTTAGATTACAATTTTGAAAGTTTGCATTTTTTTGCCTTAGCCAGAAACTGAGGCAAAGAGAAAGTGGTAACCAAGTTCACACATTCCTCATGTCAGACGTCCTTTCCCTATCTTTTATTGACATTAGTAGACAATATTTGGGCCATATTAAAAGGAATAAAGAGGTGGTCCATCTCCCTGCAGGGAATGACATTTACGGTGGAATACCATCCTGGAACCAGGCCATTGATGATGGTCTCTCCAGGTTTTTCCGCTTTAGTGAAGAGAACTTCCAAAGGTTTAGGTAGTTCTGCTCCCTTTCAGCTTGGGGGACATGTGTTACACCTGGCATTCTTGGCGTTATTTTTCCTCTAACATTTTGCCTTTAACCCTCTTTTGTGCTGACCGCTTTTTTACTGGTTATAGGACTACACACTTTACCACTATTAACCAGTGTTAAAGTGCTTGTGCTCTCTCATAGTAGAATTGGCTTATAGCCAATTGCATATTTATTTTACTTGTAAGTCCCCAATAAAATGGCCATATCTGTGCCCAGGGCCCTGATTGTGCTGCCCACTTAAGTAGCCGTTCAAACATGTCACATGACTGCCATTACAGCCTGTGTGTGCAGTTTTTTAAACTGTCATGTCGACCTGGAAAAATAAACCTTTTGCCAAGCCCAAACCTTCCTTTTAAATACATATAAGTCAACCCTCTGTGGGCCCTGGCCAGCCCACAGGGCAGGGTGCAGCGTATTTAAAAAGTTGGGCATGTACTTTTAAGTTTTAAATTACAATTTTGAAAATGTCACTGTTAGAAAGTTTGCATTTTTTTGCCTTAGCCAGAAACTGAGGCAAAGAGAAAGTGGTAACCAAGTTCACACATTCCTCATGTCAGACGTCCTTTCCCTATCTTTTATTGACATTAGTAGACAATATTTGGGCAATATTAAAAGGAATAAAGAATGGCTCTCTTGCTTGAACATATATCAATTTGGCCAATGCAAACCAGAATTTAAGGGAAGTTTGGACTTAAACATACTTTCTGCAAATCAACAGCACCTGTTGGGCTGTGAGGACTACAACCATGTCGGGTTTATACACAATATAAAACAGTGCCATTATTAAATACCTGGCATATTTACAGTTGTTACAAGACATATTTCCCTTTCTTTTCACATTTGCACATTCCTTACTCACATCTAGATGACAATTGTGGCAGCAAGGCTGTCTCTAGAATCCCAAATCATGGAAATTAATTCATTCCACTTGGTACCTTCATTCATTCTCCTTTTATTTATTTTACTTTACTTTGAATCAGTCAATTAAAACACAGGATGCATCTTCACATCTTCTATCAAATGTCTTAATTTCTTAGTCACAAAAGGAGACTTGTACATTAAACATCAAGTTATATAAGTTGGGTTGCCTGTAAGGCAATACTTTGGATCTCTTGTACTAATTTCTTATGATGCTTTGAAAAATAAACGTTATTAGAAAGTAGGCTAACCTGTTACTGGATTACCTCATTGAAAAGGGAAAACACTCTACTTACATAAACCCCCCTCTTAATTCTCAGAGCACTTTAATGAAAAGGTATATCATAATAATGTATTATCCTAATAATTATGTGGTACCTCTGTAAGATGAAATCTAAGTTGTGAGATAGCAGTAAGCTTCTTGACTTACTATTCAAATATCTTTAAGGAACAATTTAAGATCTCTGTCTTTATGGACTGTCAAGGTTCACTTTGTACCTAATATATGAGATTTTCAACTTAATTCTTGAGCATTTATCCAAAAATATAGCCCTCTAGATAACTCCTCATATGAATGGATTATTGAATGCAATGGCAAAAGTGCCTCCTCTATTAAGTTCAGTTTGGACATGTGAAATCTTAAAGAGTCTACTGCACTTACTAAAATGAAGTAAGTCCTTAGGGGCAGATTTACATGACCTGGCGCATCCCTGCATATTAGCAGGGATGCGCCAGTTGTATTGCGAGACGGAAAAAAACCCTTGCGCCACCATGGATGCACTGCATTTATAATGAAATACCATCCAATTTCTTTTAGTAATAGGGAGCACAAAAATCACGTTGATTTTGTCAATAGAAAGCTGTCATTCTCTGATAACAGGACAGATTTAAAGTATTATGAGTAGGGCTAATGTGTATAAGGTAATCAAGGTGTCTCATTTTGTTGAATTTCAATGTTCAGGAATACCAGTCAGACATAACAAGACTGCTGAAAACCCAAATTGCTGAATTTTCAAAATAAAAAATATACTTGTTGACGAAGAGATGACACTTACTAATCATCGGATCACAAATGTTATACAAAAAATTAAAACTTCTAAGAATTATTTATTCTGTAAAAACAGTTAAACTTTATGCAGAGATGGTGTAATACAAGGCAACACAAAATGTAGATCACACTCATATCTCCAAGTAACTGAGCACAAGCCTACAGTACATCCTTCTTTTGCTGGGTGAATGGGATAAGATAACAGAACATTCCTGAAAGATGTACTACTTGAGTAACATTCAAAATGCACAAATGGAGCCCGTGTTTTCTTGATGCAGGGAGAATCTAAACGGGGTGAAGATGTGTTTGGAATTTGCATGCATTCCTTACCAGACACAGGCATGGACTTTCCCAAGGAGTGATGGGAGTGATGAAAGTGTATAGGTTGTGCTCAGAAGGTAGGATATTGTTCCTTTTACCAGCTGTGTGTGGATTTACTTAGAACTAAGTGTGAGCAGTGAGTGTTTTTAGACTTGATGAAATGTGATCTACAGGTAAAGGTGAGTGCCTCAGGCCTTTACTATTTGTTTGAAAGATATTCACCAAGACATTTTTACAAGCAAATCATCCCCTTGGGTGAGTGGGTGTGGGGAGAAGCAGACAGAATGTAGATCTGCAATATAGATCACCTTATCTGTCTAAGATACGAACCCTCAGGATGAAACGTTTTAAGGTGACTTGAGTTGTCAATGTTGAGGTCCTTGAGGATGAAATAGGTAATGTCATATCTGTTGACATCAGCTATGCCTTAGTTGTTGTAGCTGGTGATGGCATAGGTGGCATCATAGTTAATATCTGCAATGCAATGCTGTCACATAAGATGTCAATAATGTCATTAATAATGCTGGCTGCGAATGGCCATGGGCAGCGCATAGCGGGTCCTTTGTTGAGAACTTACAATGCTTGGGTGCAACCTATTTGGGTGTTATTGTGAGACAGATGTACAGCTGCCCTTGATTTTTTTTCACTAGCCCACACAGAGCCATCTGCATGGCCGAAGTGAGGACAGGGCACACAGTGTGCTGAATCCACAGTGCTAATGTTCATTTAGACTAAGCATAACTGGCTCTGGATAAAGGGCCCCATTGCCACCTAGCTAATCGGGCATAGACTTGGGTGATGTGCCATGGGAACAGGGATCAGGGTATGGCCTTGGTTGTACCTCTTATATCCATGCCAAGAGCAGTGTAAAGGACCTACCAAATACTATACATGTTTAAACCAAACGTGTGTTCTGCCAGCCAGAGAATTGTAGGACACTTCGCTCAATGTATGGATGAAAATCCACACTGCCCAGACCATTCTGAAGTCTTTATGCTCACGGCCATCTGGGGAGGAGGGGTGGTCAGCTAGATTCCCAGAGCACTAGGCATAAGGGATAGTGGTAGGACTCTGAATTCCAGCACAGACTGAGGGATGCACAACGTGGCTTCTTTTTTTCTTCACCAAACAAATACCCTGACTTTCTGGAATGGGCATGGACAAGCTTTATAACCAGCCCTACTGTTGGACATGGCCCTTCTTAGGGGATTTCCCTAAATCATTTTGCTTTTTCTCCTCCTGGTTTTTGCTGATTCACTTTTCGTGGCCATAGGACCCTGGGCGCTTTCACACTGTAATACAATGTGAAAGCGCATGCACCCTTCCTACCCATGCTAGGAAGTGGTGCTCACTTGATTGGTTTAGGTGTTGCACCTGTGAGAGCCCAGTAAAAAGGTATTCCACATACCCAGGGCAGGCACTGCCCTGGCTAATGGTGGGATGCAGAACTGATTGTGCCACCCACCAGAATAGCCTTTCAAACATGTATCAAGCCTACATTGCAAGCCTGTGGGTGTGCAGTTGGGCCTATACTCAGGTTGGAATTTCTAACTCATTAGCCTACCCTGAGTGTGGGCTTTCCACTACCACTGGAGCACCTGGAGGGTAAGCCCTGAGAGGGGGAGCAGGTGGTAAGCGAAAGGCCGAGCAGGTACCCATGGGTGTTCCCTTCCCATGTAGTGATTATCCCCCATGGGTCAGCTCTTCCCATGGGACAACACTGGGGTTTTGCTGATTCTCATTTAGTGGCCTTAGGGCTGTAGGCACTTTCACACTGTAAATGCAGTGTGAAGGGGTGCGTGCCCATCCTACGCACATTAGGAAATGATGCTTACCTGATGCTTTTAAAAAGGTCTCAATCCTGCCAGTGCATGCCTGTGGGTGTGCACTTGCACCTATGAGGTTTTTAAACATGTGTCAAGCCTGCCATTGCAGGCCTGTGTGTGCAGTCACACTTATGCTCAGGTTGGCCTTTCTAAATCACTGCCCAATCCTGACGGGACCTTTCGCTACCACTAGGGCACCCCCTGGGGTAAGTCTTAACGTGTGAAGCAAGTAGTATGTGAAAGGAAGGACAGGTACACATGTGTGTTCCCTGCCTAGGTAGTGAAGAATACTCATGTGTGTTTTTACTACCTATGAGGTTTGCTCCTCCCATAGGTTAACAATGGGGAATGGTTGAAATTACTTCAACTGCAACAGTGGCTTACAGTGGAGCAGCCTCATAATGTTTCCTTTCATTGGATTCACAATGACAACCCCTCCTGTGGTAAGGAGGGATTTGTCATTACTAGCTTAGAAATGCCACTTCTAGAGAGTGTAATCACAAAAGGGGATAGGCCCTAATTGGACCAGGGTCAGGTAGGGCCGTTTTTAAAGTACAAACACAAAAGAATACCTGGCCCGGTTTTGCTTTAAGCTCTTCAATGTAGCGAGCTAACAAACAGACATCCACTATATCTATTTGAATGGACTATTTATTTATCCACTTCGATTTAGTTTATTTTCTCAGACACAATTTTATAAAAAATTCAATGTACAGAAAAGAAAATGCTTCAATTTCAAATGACGAACATCAAATTATACCTCATTAACCATAAACCATATTTTTATAAACACAAAAAACATTAATACAAACATTAAAACACCAACCACATTCACTCAATCACATCATCCACCCTACAACTAAACCTAATCTTTCATCCATCAAATACACTCGCTTTAACACACACGGGGAATATTCTTCAATACGACTGGGGGATACAACTCATGACAATCCCTCTCAAAGTACGAAAATTGAATTGTATTTTTAATTCCTCCGTGGACAATAAGCCAACGTGTTTCGAGACCCAGGCTACAGCTGCTGGGACTCTCCTCAGAGCTGCCTCTTAATGGATATCAACTTTTTTCTGTGGGGAAATAATACAGAAGCACAACATCAGAACCCAATCTCCTGTTAGTCACTCCGACTCAACTGTGTTTAAAGAATACGAAACTAAATACCTTAGAAACGGCCTTGGTGTCCGAATCGACTGTGCTCGAAAACAATCAGGTATCACTTCCATATGAACTTTATCAAGTCTGTTCATCAACCACGCTGAGCACCAGAAATGCAGCCCCACCTTTATTGCTGGAAAATAATTCCAATAAATGCTCACGATATCTCCTAAAGTGCCATGTAACACTGAACAAGCCTTCTAAATCATCGATTACTCTAGTATCCCCTCAAGTTTCTTTCATAAAGATGAGGGAGGGGAGAAACTCTATCACACCTACTCACCTAATTTTCTCAACCGCACCGCATCTGGTTATCCAAATCAATCCCTTGTCAAGCGGCGCCAACTGCGCTCTTGTCAGAGAACAATTTTTTCAAGATGTTTCTAAAATGAAAACATCGAGTGTTACAACCCATCCTGATGGGGTCCCGTGCTCACTGCGCCACTGGAGTCAAGCTATCCTGGCTGATGACGGCTGATAGCCAGAAACCGGTCCTAGGATGCTTGATTCCGGTCCAGGGAAGACATGGCTTGGCAGTTCGGGCTGGACTGTTCCCATGAGGCACAGGGTCAAGACTGATTTGCATATGGCTATGTCTGAACTGGGGTGGCGTGGTGAAGCAAAATAACGATGGATTAAACCCAGATCTGTGACTGGGGGTGAATGTTTGCCAATGTGCAACATTCCGTCCATCATCTTGTGTGTTTTGCATTTCGCCCTATGTGGGAAGGGTATGCCCAGACGTGGGTCCCGTGCTCACTGCGCCACTGGAGTCAAGCTATCCTGGCTGATGACGGCTGATAGCCAGAAACCGGTCCTAGGATGCTTGATTCCGGTCCAGGGAAGACATGGCTTGGCAGTTCGGGCTGGACTGTTCCCATGAGGCACAGGGTCAAGACTGATTTGCATATGGCTATGTCTGAACTGGGGTGGCGTGGTGAAGCAAAATAACGATGGATTAAACCCAGATCTGTGACTGGGGGTGAATGTTTGCCAATGTGCAACATTCCGTCCATCATCTTGTGTGTTTTGCATTTCGCCCTATGTGGGAAGGGTATGCCCAGACGTGGGTCCCGTGCTCACTGCGCCACTGGAGTCAAGCTATCCTGGCTGATGACGGCTGATAGCCAGAAACCGGTCCTAGGATGCTTGATTCCGGTCCAGGGAAGACATGGCTTGGCAGTTCGGGCTGGACTGTTCCCATGAGGCACAGGGTCAAGACTGATTTGCATATGGCTATGTCTGAACTGGGGTGGCGTGGTGAAGCAAAATAACGATGGATTAAACCCAGATCTGTGACTGGGGGTGAATGTTTGCCTATGTGCAACATTCCGTCCATCATCTTGTGTGTTTTGCATTTCGCCCTATGTGGGAAGGGTATGCCCAGACGTGGGTCCCGTGCTCACTGCGCCACTGGAGTCAAGCTATCCTGGCTGATGACGGCTGATAGCCAGAAACCGGTCCTAGGATGCTTGATTCCGGTCCAGGGAAGACATGGCTTGGCAGTTCGGGCTGGACTGTTCCCATGAGGCACAGGGTCAAGACTGATTTGCATATGGCTATGTCTGAACTGGGGTGGCGTGGTGAAGCAAAATAACGATGGATTAAACCCAGATCTGTGACTGGGGGTGAATGTTTGCCAATGTGCAACATTCCGTCCATCATCTTGTGTGTTTTGCATTTCGCCCTATGTGGGAAGGGTATGCCCAGACGTGGGTCCCGTGCTCACTGCGCCACTGGAGTCAAGCTATCCTGGCTGATGACGGCTGATAGCCAGAAACCGGTCCTAGGATGCTTGATTCCGGTCCAGGGAAGACATGGCTTGGCAGTTCGGGCTGGACTGTTCCCATGAGGCACAGGGTCAAGACTGATTTGCATATGGCTATGTCTGAACTGGGGTGGCGTGGTGAAGCAAAATAACGATGGATTAAACCCAGATCTGTGACTGGGGGTGAATGTTTGCCATTGTGCAACATTCCGTCCATCATCTTGTGTGTTTTGCATTTCGCCCTATGTGGGAAGGGTATGCCCAGACGTGGGTCCCGTGCTCACTGCGCCACTGGAGTCAAGCTATCCTGGCTGATGACGGCTGATAGCCAGAAACCGGTCCTAGGATGCTTGATTCCGGTCCAGGGAAGACATGGCTTGGCAGTTCGGGCTGGACTGTTCCCATGAGGCACAGGGTCAAGACTGATTTGCATATGGCTATGTCTGAACTGGGGTGGCGTGGTGAAGCAAAATAACGATGGATTAAACCCAGATCTGTGACTGGGGGTGAATGTTTGCCAATGTGCAACATTCCGTCCATCATCTTGTGTGTTTTGCATTTCGCCCTATGTGGGAAGGGTATGCCCAGACGTGGGTCCCGTGCTCACTGCGCCACTGGAGTCAAGCTATCCTGGCTGATGACGGCTGATAGCCAGAAACCGGTCCTAGGATGCTTGATTCCGGTCCAGGGAAGACATGGCTTGGCAGTTCGGGCTGGACTGTTCCCATGAGGCACAGGGTCAAGACTGATTTGCATATGGCTATGTCTGAACTGGGGTGGCGTGGTGAAGCAAAATAACGATGGATTAAACCCAGATCTGTGACTGGGGGTGAATGTTTGCCCATGTGCAACATTCCGTCCATCATCTTGTGTGTTTTGCATTTCGCCCTATGTGGGAAGGGTATGCCCAGACGTGGGTCCCGTGCTCACTGCGCCACTGGAGTCAAGCTATCCTGGCTGATGACGGCTGATAGCCAGAAACCGGTCCTAGGATGCTTGATTCCGGTCCAGGGAAGACATGGCTTGGCAGTTCGGGCTGGACTGTTCCCATGAGGCACAGGGTCAAGACTGATTTGCATATGGCTATGTCTGAACTGGGGTGGCGTGGTGAAGCAAAATAACGATGGATTAAACCCAGATCTGTGACTGGGGGTGAATGTTTGCCCATGTGCAACATTCCGTCCATCATCTTGTGTGTTTTGCATTTCGCCCTATGTGGGAAGGGTATGCCCAGACGTGGGTCCCGTGCTCACTGCGCCACTGGAGTCAAGCTATCCTGGCTGATGACGGCTGATAGCCAGAAACCGGTCCTAGGATGCTTGATTCCGGTCCAGGGAAGACATGGCTTGGCAGTTCGGGCTGGACTGTTCCCATGAGGCACAGGGTCAAGACTGATTTGCATATGGCTATGTCTGAACTGGGGTGGCGTGGTGAAGCAAAATAACGATGGATTAAACCCAGATCTGTGACTGGGGGTGAATGTTTGCCAATGTGCAACATTCCGTCCATCATCTTGTGTGTTTTGCATTTCGCCCTATGTGGGAAGGGTATGCCCAGACGTGGGTCCCGTGCTCACTGCGCCACTGGAGTCAAGCTATCCTGGCTGATGACGGCTGATAGCCAGAAACCGGTCCTAGGATGCTTGATTCCGGTCCAGGGAAGACATGGCTTGGCAGTTCGGGCTGGACTGTTCCCATGAGGCACAGGGTCAAGACTGATTTGCATATGGCTATGTCTGAACTGGGGTGGCGTGGTGAAGCAAAATAACGATGGATTAAACCCAGATCTGTGACTGGGGGTGAATGTTTGCCAATGTGCAACATTCCGTCCATCATCTTGTGTGTTTTGCATTTCGCCCTATGTGGGAAGGGTATGCCCAGACGTGGGTCCCGTGCTCACTGCGCCACTGGAGTCAAGCTATCCTGGCTGATGACGGCTGATAGCCAGAAACCGGTCCTAGGATGCTTGATTCCGGTCCAGGGAAGACATGGCTTGGCAGTTCGGGCTGGACTGTTCCCATGAGGCACAGGGTCAAGACTGATTTGCATATGGCTATGTCTGAACTGGGGTGGCGTGGTGAAGCAAAATAACGATGGATTAAACCCAGATCTGTGACTGGGGGTGAATGTTTGCCAATGTGCAACATTCCGTCCATCATCTTGTGTGTTTTGCATTTCGCCCTATGTGGGAAGGGTATGCCCAGACGTGGGTCCCGTGCTCACTGCGCCACTGGAGTCAAGCTATCCTGGCTGATGACGGCTGATAGCCAGAAACCGGTCCTAGGATGCTTGATTCCGGTCCAGGGAAGACATGGCTTGGCAGTTCGGGCTGGACTGTTCCCATGAGGCACAGGGTCAAGACTGATTTGCATATGGCTATGTCTGAACTGGGGTGGCGTGGTGAAGCAAAATAACGATGGATTAAACCCAGATCTGTGACTGGGGGTGAATGTTTGCCAATGTGCAACATTCCGTCCATCATCTTGTGTGTTTTGCATTTCGCCCTATGTGGGAAGGGTATGCCCAGACGTGGGTCCCGTGCTCACTGCGCCACTGGAGTCAAGCTATCCTGGCTGATGACGGCTGATAGCCAGAAACCGGTCCTAGGATGCTTGATTCCGGTCCAGGGAAGACATGGCTTGGCAGTTCGGGCTGGACTGTTCCCATGAGGCACAGGGTCAAGACTGATTTGCATATGGCTATGTCTGAACTGGGGTGGCGTGGTGAAGCAAAATAACGATGGATTAAACCCAGATCTGTGACTGGGGGTGAATGTTTGCCAATGTGCAACATTCCGTCCATCATCTTGTGTGTTTTGCATTTCGCCCTATGTGGGAAGGGTATGCCCAGACGTGGGTCCCGTGCTCACTGCGCCACTGGAGTCAAGCTATCCTGGCTGATGACGGCTGATAGCCAGAAACCGGTCCTAGGATGCTTGATTCCGGTCCAGGGAAGACATGGCTTGGCAGTTCGGGCTGGACTGTTCCCATGAGGCACAGGGTCAAGACTGATTTGCATATGGCTATGTCTGAACTGGGGTGGCGTGGTGAAGCAAAATAACGATGGATTAAACCCAGATCTGTGACTGGGGGTGAATGTTTGCCAATGTGCAACATTCCGTCCATCATCTTGTGTGTTTTGCATTTCGCCCTATGTGGGAAGGGTATGCCCAGACGTGGGTCCCGTGCTCACTGCGCCACTGGAGTCAAGCTATCCTGGCTGATGACGGCTGATAGCCAGAAACCGGTCCTAGGATGCTTGATTCCGGTCCAGGGAAGACATGGCTTGGCAGTTCGGGCTGGACTGTTCCCATGAGGCACAGGGTCAAGACTGATTTGCATATGGCTATGTCTGAACTGGGGTGGCGTGGTGAAGCAAAATAACGATGGATTAAACCCAGATCTGTGACTGGGGGTGAATGTTTGCCAATGTGCAACATTCCGTCCATCATCTTGTGTGTTTTGCTGAGGAGAGTCCCAGCAGCTGTAGCCTGGGTCTCGAAACGCGTTGGCTTATTGTCCACGGAGGAATTAAAAATACGATTCAATTTTCGTACTTTGAGAGGGATTGTCATGAGTTGTATCCCCCAGTCGTATTGAAGAATATTCCCCGTGTGTGTTAAAGCGAGTGTATTTGATGGATGAAAGATTAGGTTTAGTTGTAGGGTGGATGATGTGATTGAGTGAATGTGGTTGGTGTTTTAATGTTTGTATTAATGTTTTTTGTGTTTATAAAAATATGGTTTATGGTTAATGAGGTATAATTTGATGTTCGTCATTTGAAATTGAAGCATTTTCTTTTCTGTACATTGAATTTTTATAAACTTGTGTCTGAGAAAATAAACTAAATCGAAGTGGATAAATAAATAGTCCATTCAAATAGATATAGTGGATGTCTGTTTGTTAGCTCGCTACATTGAAGAGCTTAAAGCAAAACCGGGCCAGGTATTCTTTTGTGTTTGTACTTCAAGAGAGTGGGCATTTTTTGCCTAAAACTATTTATGTGCCTTTTAGTTTGACTCCAGTCCACACTGGAGGCTGGGGGAGAACACCTGTGCATTCCCCAGAGACAGCTATAAACACTGCACATGCAACTGGAATGACTGACCTCTGTTATTTGAAGGCTTGGTTGGATATATAGGAGGGAGAAGTTTTGACACGTGGCCTCTGGGAAGCCAGATCATGGCCCCACTAAATATTAAGATCTGTATTCCACGTCCCCATGGCAGACAGGACTGAAATTCAGAGGAGACATCTGTGGTTCAAATGAATACCCCCTAAATCACCCCCAACTTCAAGGGCACACCAGAGTATAAATACTGGTGCCATTCCTCAGCAAGATAGAGATACACTTGTGGGGACATGGGACTGGAGATCCTGGAACTGCGTTGTGCACACTGCCAGAGGCATCTGTTGTGCACAAGGAGGATTACTGCCATTGCAAGGGACCATGTACCCTTCCTGTATAGTGGCTGGCCTGGGCTGACTACCTGCTGCTATGTGGCACCCTGAAATGTAATCTCCAAGGGCTTGTTGGCTTGCCCCCTGTTCTCTTGTGGAGGTCTCAGGAACATCAAAGACCTCGTGCGAGGAACCCAAATGTTTACTTGTGACACCGAGAAAGCGGTGCCCTCTTAAGTGCCCACATCATCTACTGGATCCCAAATGGTAGCACGGCGTGAGCGTGGAACTAAGACTTGTGTCTTGAGACCGCATTGCCTTGTGCAAAGCCTCAAAAGTACTACCCACATCTAAGGAGTGTGGCCCCTGCATCGTGGGATCTCAACATGCATAAGCGTCTTGTTGGTGGTGAGCAGATTCACCGGTTGCGGGACCCCACATGGCTGGTTTGACGATCGTGCTGCATCTCTCTAATGCGACACGCTGACTGCATGCTAATTGTGTGCGGTGTCCGATTCACAGGTCGTGACCCTCAGAAGTGAGGGCATACCCGTAGTATTGCCTCATTCTACCTCGTGCAGCACTGCTGAACTTGCGCCTGTGTGTGTGATCGGAATTGTCTGGTGCGACCCATATCAACGCGCTCCAGACATTGTTCCTCATTTCCAGGGAGGTAGGGAATTTGCAACTCTTCATTGTGTGTGACCGGAATTGTCTAGTGTGACTTGTATCAATGCACACCAGATGTTGTGCCTCATTTCCAGGGAGGTAAAGAATTTACAACTCTCCATTGTGTGACTGGAATTGTCTGGTGCGACCCGTATTAACGTGCAGCAGACGTTGTGCCTCATTTTCAGGGAGGCACAGAATTTGCAACTCTTCGTTGTGTGCGACCTGAATCGTCTGGTGCGACTCAGAGCAACGCGCACCAGATGTTGTGCCTCATTTCCAGGGAGGTGCGGAGGAGTGGATTTGTGTCCTGTGATACCCAGATTACCTGGGTGCTACTTTGATCGACGTGTGTCTGACAGGGTGCCTCCTTCTTCCGAGAGGCTCTCCTGCTTCATCCCCCATTCATCGCTGTTCCTTTTGTGCGCTCAGTGCAGCGGACCACCTGCCCTCTCCTCACCCAGCCCCAATGACCTCGTGTTGCCAGGTCATATTGCCTGGATCGGGCCTGGGTGGTGAGAGCAATTGACTGGGCTAAGGAATGCTTCAGAACGCTTCGATCGGAAACGGGCCAAGAGACTGCATGACCCTCTGCGCGACCCCCTGCACAAACCCCATCCTGCTTTTCAGAACTGGGTTGGTGTCGGAAGGCACAGTGTGGAATCCTTTAATTGAATGACTTTTTCCTTCAGCCTGCTTCTGCTCCTTATCCTGTGGATGAACTTCCTGAGTAGTGACCAATCCTCCCTTTGTCGACTGCCAGCTAATTAGCCCTGCTACCTACTCCCACCTTCTTCCCTGGGACCCTGACTGTGACTCCCGCCGCAATCGGCCTAGTGTCAGGGAGAAGATTTTCTTCATCTCCAGCCTGTGGGTGTAGGGTTGTCAGGGTTAGCTGAATGGTGGAGGAGGGCTTGGGCCACAGGGTCTGCATGTGCATTATCAACTGACCTGCCGGATATCAGTTGCACCGCATTACGGTGCTGCGTACGTGTGTGTGCAAGTGCAGTCAATATGTACCAGCCTGATATCCATAGCACCGTGTATTGCTGTTGAGTGAGTGTGCGGGAGTGACTGTCTGTTTTTAATTGCACCGCACGGCGATGTTGCTTTACATATTAATTTCCTGCCAAAAGAATACTACGTTTGACATTGTTTTTTATCTGTGCGGCTTTGGCCCACTGTGCTGGTTAAAAGTGTTGTAACTATCTGTGGTTATGCATCTCTGATATCGTTGTGATCTGGGGTGCACCCTATAACTGTGTGGTATTAAATTATAATAATTGCCAGGGTGGGCCTCATTCTGACAACATTTCACACCGCATAAGGTTGCTGTGGGGTAAAGTAGGATCTTTCCCAAGTGTCCATATTACTCATTTTAACACGGTTGGGCCAAGTACTGCTAGTGATATTTCCAAATGTGATTTATGCCCAGGAATACATGACTTTTATGTTGTGTTGATTAATGTGTGTGTTGAATACAAACTTTATTTACATACAACACGTGTAAAGTCTTTTTTGTAATGCTCAGTGTATTTATTGTGTGAGAGTGCTGTGACAATGCTTTACACATTGCCTCTGTGATAAGCCTGACAGCTTAGCGCCAAGCTTCCCAAGGGTGAGCTCAGGTTATACAGTGAGTGTAATGGCCCACCCCTAACAGGAGCGGTAGGTTCTGACTGGCTATGGCCTTGCCTCAGCCAGCCAGACTGTGCCAGTTCCAACAACTACCCAAGATGGTGGTCTGTCTGCATGATGTAATGAGAGGTTTCCAGTTCAGGAACGCAATGGATCATTCTCAGGACCTAGCACAAGAGTTGCAATAACAGCAACTTGAACATTTGGTGTCAAAATAAACCTTGGTGACAAGGTCTATTGGTATTCCAGTAGTCCCTTAGAGTGCTCCACATTTCCATGGGGATCCAGTGAAGGTCATTTTTGCATTCTCTTATGGTACATTTTGCCCTGAACAGATTAGTCAACAGCAAAGTCAAAGGGTGAAAAGAGAAATTAAGAACTTGCTGATTCAGTCACAATGCCCTACTTCATTTTCTGAACTTGCTGAGCTAGTGTTGCTGGTTGAACACAGATTACAGGAGAGAAGAAAGATAAGAACGAAATCCAGTCAAAGCTATTCTTATGTATAATTTAGGCCTATGTTAAATGGTCTCTGAGATATGCTGGAAGTCTCTGATATATGCTGTAAGTACTCAGTCATGTCCTGAGAAGAAGATAGGAGTGTTTTGGCTCCCATATATTACACTGCCTCTTATAAAGGATATTTTGCTGTCAATCCAAGGAGCACGAGTGTTAACCTTTGGCTGACATTCTGAGTCACTGAGAAGCCCAGCCTTCCCTGAGTCTCTCCCGAGGTGTTGAGTATGTCCTCATTTCATCAGAGAAAGAAGGGGAAATGTGGAAAGGGACGAGAAACCACAGGTGTGTATGCTGCTATAGATTGGCGTTGCTTAAGAACCGGACTCGGCAGCAGTTAGTTCTCAAACTGGAATGCTGCCTGATTCGGATGCATGAGTGGAGTGGATTCTGAGTAGGCATAAGTACCAGAAAGTAATTACATGTGCAAATAGTGTATAGCATAATACCTTACATGTGCTACTCTCGTACCCTTCCAAGGTGGTGGAAACGATGACAAGACCAGACGTCGACGAGGATGCCAGAGTTCATCCCTGTAACACCAATGCACAGGAAGTTCTTTGAACAGCAGAAAGATAGAGGACAAATAACAGATAAAGAAACAACAGAGACAAAGACACAGGTCAATGAGCAAAGTCTGACCTGAAAGGGGAACAGGGAAGAGAGAACGCAAGAAGAGTGATGGGTGCAAGGTTGGATGGATGAAATATGCAGCAGCAGAGAGCCAATACAACTTAGAGATGTCACCTGGAACAGTGCCATGTTTGTACTGTGGTTAAATATGCTGCTCTCATGATGACCTGCAAAAGTAATCCTACACTAAGAAGTTACCAACCCCATGCTGGTTAGTAATCTAGTTGCTCTCAGCTGTCACTGTCCAGTCTTTCAAAGTCTTTTAAAGTTTCCAGCACTTTCCCTGCCTAAAACAGGTAATTATATTATTCTTCCAGGAGTGATGGTAAGATGGTAGTTTTTAGCTGATCTCTTCTTAAGCAAGTACCTGCATAAACCCTTCCCCACGCAATTCTGTGCTGGAATCCTGACAGGGAGTATTTACTAAAGTTGATTTAGATGCGCTTTTCTTCTGCTGAGAATAAAGAATGGCAACACATGGAAACCAACATGCCATTTGGGCATTTTGAATATTGTGTAATGCCATTTGGGTTGTGCAGTGCTCATGCCATTTTTCAGTGCTTTATGAATTCTGTATTCAAAGATGGCTTAATTCACTTTGTGTTGATCTACTATGATGATATTGTAGTGTTTTCAAATACTTTTGAAAAGCATGAAGAACATGTGAGGTGGATGTTATCATGACATCATTATTATTTTTCATGCAAACTTGAGATATGTGAGCTTGATAAGCAAGAGATTAAGTACCTTCAGTTCAAATTGAATGCTTCTGGCATTTCTATGGCTCTGGAAAAGGTCTTAGCTATTTTAGATTTTCCCTCACCTACTAATGTTAAGGCGACGCATAGTTTTCTTTGATTCGTAAACATTTGTTATCAATTCATCAAGAATTTTGCTACAATAGCTAGTGATGTTGGGCCAGATGTACGAAGCTTTTTTCAGTTGGCAAATGGCCCAATTCACAGAAGCGGACCGTTTGCTAGCTGAAAAAGTGCTTTTTAAATGTACAAAGTCCTATTTGCGATTCGGTAAGCTATTACAGAATTGCAAATTGGGTTTGCGAGTCTCTATTAGGCAGGGGCGTAACAAGGGCGTCCCTTCCTAACAGTGAGTTGCACTGGTATGTAGGAATGTTTTGCAACCGGGAATGCAGTCGCAAAACATTCGCAGTTACCAACAACTTCAAGTTGGCGGTAACCCATTCGCAAAAGGGAAGGGTTCCCCAAGGGACCCCTTCCCCTTTGTGAATGTGGGTGCCAACATTTTTTAAGAGCAGGCAGTGGTCCCACGGACCACTGCCTACTCTTAAAAAAAGAAAAGGAAACTTTTCCTTTTTCTTTAAAAGCATCCCAAAAGCCTTAAAGGAAAATGGGCTGCATCTAAAAAGCAGTCACAGACATGGTGGTCTGCTGATCCCAAGAGGCCACCATCTCAGTGAGTGCCAGCCATGAGGCAGGTCCCTTGCGACTCATTGGGAATCTCAAACAGTGTAAAACAGACTGTTGTACATTGCTGTTTGCAATTTCCCAATAGCGAATCGCAAACATTTGCTATTAGGAAATCACAATGAGAAGTCTAGGTACGGCTGGCCCGTTATGTTTTGAAACAAAAGATAATTTGAAGAGAATTTATTACTGGAATGATCAACCAAAAAATGATTTAGTACACTTAAACACTTAAACAGATGATGAAGGTGGCAAAATGCCTGTGGACAGGGTGGGGAGTGGGGCAACGACACGGGCCCCCCCTTGTAAATAAATAAAAACACAGGGCAGTCACCGCGGGGCAAACACCGGCGTTGAGAGTATGTTGATATTTGTCCCGGCAGATAAATGTCCTCAAATTAAACAGGTGTTTACTCAAGCACCAATATTATGTCACTGTGATACCTTCAAAAAGTTTCTTTTGAATACAGACACCTTTGAAAGAACAGTTAGGGCATTTGTGATAAAAGAATAAGAAGATGATGGGCAAGAATATCATGTAATTTAGTTAGCACACATTTTGTCAGAATCTGAACCGAATTATTTAGCACTTGAAAGAGAACTCTAAGCCACGAAGATGGCTTGTTCTTTGTGGAGACATTTGATGAGGAGCAGTAGAGATTCATCTGAAATTCAAACTGATCATCAGAATTTATAGCAGCTGTGATCCTTCAGTGCAGTCAAGCCAGATGAGTATTTTTTGTTTGTTCAATATGATTATTTTATCATTTATATTATTCATTCAAAAATTGTTTTGCCCGATGCCTTATCCCATAGTTACCCGGAGTCACCACTTACTTATGACCAGTTTGTAACTCCACCTCAATGAGAGGTAGAAATAGTTCAGTCTTTTTGGACAAAGTCAAGATGGCTAAACTACAGATGGATGTGAAGAAATCAGAAGATTTTTTACATTCACTGCAGTTCAATGAAATGAGTTGTATTTTAGCCAACAAACTATTTCTGTTTCAATTAAAGGCCTACTTTAGTATTTTCCGGGTATATTAGTGTCTGTCGGGATAGTAGTGGACAATACGTCTGCCATTTTGACAGTACTCTGACCGCAAAGTAAAGAGATGACTGCCAGCCCATCGGTCATCTCTGTACATTGAAGGGAGCCGCTGTCATAGCTGTTTCTTTTAATGTACTAAAAGTTTGGTAGATGGCTGCTATCAATTTTGTTGGCCTTCCACCAAATGTTTGTCTTTTTTTGTTTTTCAGAGACAAACTCTCAACATGAGTTTGTTTCTGAAAAACAAAAAACTAATGACCATTACTACTTTTTCCTGTCCCTCACAGCCAGGTTTTTCCTCACAGTGACGATTAGGAAAAAAAGGCATTACACCCTCCACACTAAATAGAGTGTGTGTAATGTCCTTTCTCTGACAGCCCATACTCTGTTGGGCTGTCGGAAGAAGTATTCTGTTGAAGGAGCCAACGGGGGCTCAGTCGACAGAATACGTAAGGTCCTCTTTTCTCTAAATGAGACTGGCAAGCCGAGGGTTTGGCGGGCAGGGCGCTCTGTTGCGCTTGCATCCAGTAAATTGGCCCTTTTTGGATTTCCTAACAACGTTCTGATAGCTAGTCATATGTTTCTTGCTTTAGATCTTATCGTTGTCCACATTGATTTGTGACTTATGTATTCAAAGTTCTGGCTAGCCTACTCAGAGTCAGCCAGACCACTGTTGTAGTGATTGTTTATGGATGTGATGCATCTCTATAGTATTTTACTTCTGAGTGTGCTGAGGTTGTTTTTGGGGCTGAAATATTATTGCAGAAATTTTCTACCAAGTCTCTCAGTTGATGTTCTGCACAGTGATTGTGTCCATCAAACATCTTCGATCTTGGAACACACTTTAATCCTTTTATTATTCTCCAGGAGTGAAGCAAGGGTGACATTAAATATTTTACATTTATCATGCTTCTTCATCTCCTGCGATAAACTAGTGTCACGTTTATGATAGCATTTTATCTCCCTTCTTGCGAACATCTTCTCACACAGATAATTAACAAAAACCCATTGACTCCTCTATCTGGAAATGTGGAAGAAATACCTGCCCCCAGAATCTGATTAAAAGCTGCTAACCAGAAAATTAATATCTATATCATGTTTAATTCAGTGGCCAAGATGACACAACAAAGACCACAAAAATATTATCTGAGCCCCTGAGCAAGGCGTTCCAGGGCATTTCTCATCCAAAGGATACTCTCAGTCTTAGATCCTTATCACAAGTATCCTGGAAAATGGGCCAAAATGTCCTGAACCCTAGAGTTACCAATACCAGAGGTACCGGTAACTCCCGGTTTAGGGTAAATCTGGCCCATTATGATTCGAAACCTTAGGGTCTACTAAGAAATGGGGAATTAGTGGGGGAATCAGTTATTCCAGGACCAATTTCACAGGAAATTCCTCAATTTCCCCTGGACTTTCAGGCAGAGATTTCAGCTGTTCTTCCGTAACTGAAATCTTTCTGTGATAGTCGAAAATTTATAATTACGATTGGGCCAGTACCTTCTGTTTCATGCTACAAGAGGCCACGTGTAATGGGGGCCTTAGACTCGCAGACCCTCTTTACCAGTGCCTTTGTAAGTCAGAATGAAGCAGAAATGTGATTTCCTGCCCACATTTGAATTACAAGTTCTGCGGAAACACTGCACTTTCAGAGTTATCCACACACACATTTGAGCAGGCAAAGTCTGGCTAAATCTGCATGTGGACAGCACTCTCTAATGGAGGAAAACATGGAATTCAGTGCACTATTCATGTAACACTATGGTTATTCCACATTCGGGAATTACCAAACTATGTGGTATTGGTTTTTCCAAGTGCAGAGTTACCCACGTGGTGTTCCGACATGCGTTATAAGAAAGGCCCAAGTGTTACTTCCACCTTCCAAGAGAGCATCATTCTGTTAAATCCCTCCTCCTCCAGTCTGTGATTGCTTCTCCGAGCCCTACACATAACTGAATGCTACAGCCCTAGTTCAGGTATACAAACTATGTGGCTTGGTCACTGCCCATCACCTTTCATTTCTTCTGCCTTTTCTTTATCTAAACTTTTGCTCCGTCTGTTTACTTTCAACACTAAACCAATTGTAGATCCTGCTGCTTGCCTGAGCCAGTTACATGTTTGTTTGTTGCCCCTTTTTCGAGATTCAGATTAAAATAATTCACTGCCAAAGATCCAGCCTACTCCAGCATCTTCTGGCCTCACTGGCTAACCCGACCAGTTCTGTAGACATTTATTGATCGCTAAAAATAATCATTTCACTTGCCTCGCTAAGTCAAAGCCCGAATGATTGATTAGGAAAAAGAAGCCTGCTAGAAATTAACAAAAAGACATAAAGGAGCGAATTCACAAATAATTCAGCTTTTGGCGCAAAAAGCGACTAGTGCCTATACGTACTTGGGACGAGGCATGAAATGCTTATGTTGTTTTTGGTGATTGACAAAGATTTCTATCCAAGCAAGTCCTAAAGTGCACACAATGTACAATGGAAATATTTGTGAATAACATACGAAACTCTCTTTTTCCAACAGGTACATACGCAGGCCCTTACAGGGAACATCCCCATGGTCAATGTCCAGCCCATTCCGTCAGTCATGAAAATACATGGAAGTAGTTTAATTTACTCAGGAACTATTGAAAACAAAAGTTGTATTTCTTTAACCTTGTCCCAATTAACTTCCTGATTTATGATAGTTTGGAATAGACACAACTTGCTACAAGGTTCAGCAAGAGCAAACATTTTACTCCTTGTTTGTAGACCTGCAAATTCCTATGTGCGATTTGCTCCTTTGTGAGTGTTCATTCACATCACCTGTCCTTGGTCACTCTGCATACATAAAGTAGACAATTCTTTAGCTCCAGCTCTGCCTTTGAATATTTATGCTTCCACTTGTAGTTTTTCCCTGCCATGCATTAAAATCTGGAGTCATACCTTTCAGAATTTTTATTTTTGTGATTCAGGTTTATTTTGCGCATGTGTAATCTATACGTTTTTATTAGTACAGATCCATTTGCATTGATAAAGCCAATAGGTCTGTGTGAAATGTTCAGCAAATTCACCATGTATCCGGATTTTTCGTATATTGTCACCCAGTAAATTTCTACAAGATTGCACTGAGTGGTGCAGTAATTACTGTGAATTACGATATGTGGAGTTATAAGAGTTTCCACACATATTAAAATGAACATCCTCACTCATAACAGTCGTAATTAGGGCCTACGTGCAGTTCGGCCCCATATCCATTTTTAATTCAGAACAGCAAATCATGATGTATGCAAATATCAACAAGCAATGGTAAAGACAGTAGGTTTGGCGTTAGCGTGCTAACGTGTGCAAGCAGGCATGTTTAATTAAACATTAGTGCATGTCTCTGTTTCCATGCATAACCAAATTAAAGCTATATCTATTGGCTTTGCCAATGCTTATTCAGTAAGTGAAGCTTTCCATCGACCTCACAGCCTGTTGTTGGCAATACCTGGAGTATGGTGTTGTAGTTTCTAACATGGCATTACGGTGGTTCATTTGGAATTAGTAACAATGACACAACAGTGAATGTAATGCAATATCTTATTTGAACATTTAAATCAGTAACATAATTCGATGCAGTGTTCAAGTGCTTGTGTGTGTACAGTGAAAAAATCCTGAAAAATACATCAAATAAAATGAATTGAAGATGCATGATATGGGTGTATTGGACAAAACGGAGAGAAGACACACTTGCCGGATGCTCTGCTATCACTTTGGATCGGTGCAATTTGGCTTCCATAAAGATTGGGATGTACAATACGTAAATTGGTAAGATCCTATTGGACTCATACTGCTCCTGTTCCTCATACAAGTACCAAAATCTCTATTCATTGACATGAATACTTCTTAGGTTGCCGTGGTCTGCATAATTGACCTCTCATGATGATGATCCATGTACTAATGAACCATTACGGGTCAACGACGGCAAGTCAGAAAACGAAGGACAGTATTGCGAGACCCAAGAGTGTTTATAAACTGGCCAGGCATACCATCTCTGAGACATAGATCATGACAGTCACAAGAAGAGATGATGGTAGAACAGTTGAGATACATTCACCGAGTAGGACCAACCTAGGAATGACTTCACAAGGAGAAAACAGCAATTGGTCCTGGCTTCCCGTGGGTTTAAATGGTGGTTTTAAACTAAGAGTGCAAGCAGAACAGTATGCCTTTCTTCTTTGTTTTAACATCATGGACACCCTATCTCCTGGGAATACAAATTATATAAACTTTGGATTGGAAACATCCAGACCCTCCTGCTAGAATTGCTATCCTGTCCTGGAATATTGCAGGCCTGCAGGAGAAGTTTGCGGATGAGGATTGGTTTCCAGGCGACATGGGTAGTGGATAGCAACCTAGACAATTAGCCCATGCAGATTATCTTGAATTTTCAACTCAAACAACTAAATCCAATAGAGGTAGAGCATGAAGGGCTTTACTACTTAGTTCTCTGCAAAGTTGGACTGTAAAGTCAACCATATCCATGTGACTGTTATGCCCAAAATCTTCTCCATATAAGGCTGTTAAAGAAGTCAGAATGACTGTGAATCATGGATATCATCAATGTCTATCTCCCACCCACTCGGCACATAGACGAAGTTGGCCATCTTGAACTTCTTGATGAAACACTTCAAGCAATCAGATCAAAAGTTGATGTTACCAGTGGCGGCTGGTAGTAACGGGCGTGGGGGGCGTTGCTCTCCCAGCTTCGGAGCGGAGAAAAGGGAGAAAATTAACACCACCATGGAGCACTGGAGCAGCTTTAAATGGCATGCTCAGTGCTCACTGCTTGGTGCTCGTGCTCCACTTGACCCACATTTTAATATGTTGTAAAATGATCGTTGGTTTACCATCTGACGAGAGTCCCCTCCTACGCATGTGCTGAACTGGGCGAGGATATTTCCTCGCCCTCGAGGCACAAGCGAGGAGAGTGACGTCAGCCTGATGGAAGTGGCTGCACCGTGCAGCAGTGAATAGGCTTCAAATGGGGCACTTCTGACGTGGCCCAGGGCACGGTCAGCAGAGCCTCATTCACATTAAGGGGAAGGGGTGGGGCTGGCCGACAGCAACACAGTGCAGTGGGTGGCAACAATTGAAGCATTCAATCAATCAATCAATCAATCATGTCACTTATAAAGCGCACTACATACCCGCGAGGGTCTCAAGGCGCTGGGGGAAGAGGGGGGTGGTGATGCTACTGATCGAAGAGCCAGGTCTTGAGGAGTCTTCTGAAGGCCAGTAGGTCTTGGGTCTGTCGGAGGTTGGTGGGGAGGGTGTTCCAGGTCTTGGCGGCGAGGTGGGAGAAGGATCTGCCGCCGGCGGTCGTTTTCCGGATGCGGGGGACTGTGGCGAGGGCGAGGCTGGTCGAGCGGAGCTGGCGGGTGGGGGTGTAGAAGCTGAGTCGTCTGTTGAGGTAGGCTGGTCCGGAGTTGTGGGGTGCTTTGTGTGCGTGGGTGAGGAGCTTGAAGGTTATCCTCTTGTTGACAGGGAGCCAGTGCAGGTCTCTCAGGTGGGGTGTGATGTGGCTGCGTCGGGGGATGTCGAGGATAAGACGTGCAGAGGCGTTCTGGATGCGTTGCAGCTGTCTCAGGAGCTTAGCCATCGTTCCTGCGTAGAGGGCGTTTCCGTAGTCCAGCCTGCTGGTGACGAGGGCCTGGGTGACTGTTTTTCTTGTTTCGGTGGGGATCCACTTGAAGATCCTGCGGAGCATTCGGAGGATGTTGAAGCAGGATGAGGAAACGGCGTTGACCTGCTTAGTCATGGAGAGGGTGGGGTCGAGGATGACCCCTAGGTTGCGTACGTGGTCGGTGGGTGGCGGGGCTGTTCCCAGTGATGTTGGCCACCAGGAGTCGTCCCAGGCTGAAGGGTTGGAACCAAGGATGAGGACCTCCGTCTTGTCCGAGTTCAGCTTCAGGCGGCTGGTCCTCATCCATTCGGCGACGGCCTTCATTCCTTCGTGGAGGTGGGCTTTGGCGGTGTGAGGGTCTTTGGTGAGGGAGAGGATCAGCTGGGTGTCGTCGGCGTAGGAGATGATGTTGAGGTTGTGCTGTCGGGCGACGTGGGCGAGGGTGCCATGTAGATGTTGAACAGCGTTGGGCTGAGGGAGGAGCCTTGGGGTACGCCGCAGATGATCTTGGTGGCCTTGGATCGGAAGGGGCGAGGCGGACGCTTTGTGTTCTGCCGGAAAGGAAGGATGTGGTCCAGTCCAGGGCCTTCTCTTGGATTCCGGCGTCGTGAAGGCGTGTTCGTAGTGTGTGGTGGCAGACCGTGTCGAAGGCGGCTGATAGGTCCAGGAGGATGAGGGCTGCTGTTTCTCCGTTGTCTAGCAGGGTCCTGATGTCATCGGTGGCGGCGATGAGGGCGGTTTCGGTGCTGTGGTTGCTGCGGAAGCCGGACTGGGAAGGGTCCAGGATGTTGTTCTCCTCGAGGTAGCGGGTCAGTTGTTTGTTGACGATTTTCTCGGTGACCTTCGCGGGGAACGGGAGCAGAGAGATGGGTCGGAAGTTCTTGAGGTCCTTGGGGTCCCGCCTTCGCACTGTTAGGCGGCTTTTTCATTGGATATTGTTAGCTGCTGGGGGCGTGGGTTATGATTGAGCTCATTCAGCTCTTCTGCCGAATTCCGGAATTTATCAGCACGTGTACGTGGTGTTGGCTTGGCTGACTCTTTATGGCGCGCAACGGACAGACAGTCGGACATCATGAAGCTGCTCCAGACCAGTCCCAACTCCCGAGTCCCGACCTAAAGTGACCTACAGCAGGCCAGGCACCAGTTGGAAGAAAGGCGCGCCTGCACAGCCACAGTAAACAAGCGCACAGCACGACTCACGACTCGGGGAATTTAAGGAAACGCTGGCCTGGTAAGATAAAGTGAAACGTTTTATTTTGGGGCAGTTATATTTTAATCGGGGTGAGGGTGCTGTCTGCATTCCCTTTCTTCAGCTGTCTGAGACTCCAGAACAGACGTGCGTGCAGCCGCGGGAGCTCAGCCCTGGAACAGGTATGGTGGACGATTGGTTCAAGGGGCCCTGGGGCATAACTAATCCCAGCTGCAGACCTTCGCATGACTAATATGCAGTTCTAATGAACCTTTCCAACAGTTTTGAAATTCCTTTCTGCTCCTGGTACATTTGTCAGCTAATGGGTTTTTCGGAAAACGCTTTTCAAATTAGGTACACAACAGATTATGAATTGGCATCATTTTACCTAAAAGCTGACTTCGTAACATCTCGGAAAAGCTCCCTGAATGCTTATTTCGAAATCCGACGCGAATTTTTACGATAAGTCTGGGTGCCTCTTGAAGTGTTTTTCTTTTTTATTAACTCACTGTACGGCTCATGTATTCAAGATTATGCAGAAATCACGGAGTCCACCTCGAAAATCCGTAAAGCTGCCAAGCTGGGCATATTTGCACTGAAGAAAGTACGCGTGTCACTCTCTTCCAAACATCCCCATCCCTTAGTTATATTTGAAAAACCGTAGAAGGGCCTGCTGTCTATATTTTTGTGTATTTTCATCTTTGGAAATTATTAGCATTTTCTTTTTTTTTATAAAGGAGTAAAGGGATTCAATTTCAGAGCCTTGGCGTGGTTTGTGACATGGTCCTGATAACAATTCCGACATTGTCCTCGGTGGGTTACTGCTGGCATGAATTAAGAGTGTGAAGACACTTACCCTGAATTTTCTAAATGTTCAAGAAAACCTATACAGTTTACTACCTGTTCAAGGTGATGACAAGATGGAGGGCTGTGTCATGCCACTTGATGCAGCCACAGACCTCAGGAAAAATAACTCCTGCATGATGCTAAATTTAAAAGGTCCACACTGGCATTCCAGGAACTTGACTAGGATACAATTTGCAGAAGAACACCATTTCGTTCGAGTATTTTCATTTTCTGATTTCCTGATGTAATTTCTAAGTCTGATAGTTGACTAGGAGAGGGGAGTAAAATCCCATGCTGTGTGCACTCTTACTGAAGGAGATCTGCTGGGTCTATCACCTGAGTGATGCCACTCAGGCAAGAGTGCCTTGCGTCCAGACAGAGGAGAAAGATCAGTGCTTGTGCACAATTTGGAAACACAACATGGCGGGTGCTTCTTGGTGACAGAGTGTGGCTGGTGATTGGTGAGTCTAGGAAAAGAGCTCCAGAGCCAATGGATTAAAGGAATATGACTGAGAACAGGGGCAAAGGCGGTGTTGTGTGTGAATAGAATTAAACTCAGTTGTACTAGCAACCATTTTTTTAATCCACTTTATACCATAGTGTTTCTAGGCATGCTAATCCTGGGTCCAGGCTGGAGTTTGATGGCTGGTATTTCAAATACGCCTCCCCACTTTCAAATGTCACCAGCCGCCACTGGATGTTACCACAGAATACGTGATGGTCATGTGGAGATTTTAATGTCTCACCACCAGTAGGAATCAGGGATGATGTTATCATCAAAGAAGAGCCATCTTGGGGAATTCCTGCATATGATTTCCCCAACGGTACAAAGCTCTGCAATTCACGGCTGGGGAGGGCTTTCTCAATTTGGTGTCAAACCGTCATCTCACTTTTCTTACTGGTCAAACCTTTTCAGATCGCCCTGCAGCCCCAATCTTGTGGAGTAAAAACACATCAAGCCTGCTAGATTATATACTCCTTCACAATGAAGCATGGGGCCTGGTGGTGGACATGAAAATAGTCAGATGTCTGGAAAGTGATCATGATCCACTATGTCTGTGGCTTAAATTAAACTTAAAGCAGCAGGTGGAGTCTCGCAGCAGCCCATGATGGAGGCTTTCCCTTGAGCTTCTCTGCCACCAGAGTAAAGCACAGCCCCTGTCCTCGTTCCCAATGCCTCAGTCTTGTAAGCAAGGTGGGGGCCACATCCTCACTCCCCAGAGCACTCACTGACTCAGCCTCCAGGGGCAATTCTGTCACCATCACCCGTCCTGAGGGTTTCGACACCGCCTCGCCATCCGCAGCCTGCACCGTGTGCTCTAAGTCACTGGGCGGAACTCCCTCTTCAGCATTCAGCCGCTTCCTACAGTGACCTCGTTGCGTGACCGGAGACCCGCCCAGTGGCTACAGGACTGCACGCTGTGGGCGCTCTGCTGTATCGGACACATTTCTTCCAGTGCAGCCAGGCGGGGCTGTGGGTTCCCCAACCCTGACACTCTCTCCCTCCGGGCCTGCTTTTATGCATTCATTCAGCCAAAGGTGGAACAACCCCCTCGCTGGCAGCCTCCCTCTACTTTACTTGGTAGCCTCTTTTAACGACAAGGCCTGTTGGCTGCTGGTCTCTTCGGTACTGGCCATCAAGCTCCATTGCCGCAGGGGCCTTGCCGTGGCTGCACTGTGGGCTGTCATGTTTGCAGCCCTATGCCAGCAACTTGAGGGCACCCTGCGACATGACAACCCCTTATTGGGCTTTGCCTCCGGACCTGCTGCTTTGGGTGTTGTGGTTCCCACCTGGCTGCCGCCGATCTGGGCTGACCCCCTTTCCGTTGCCCTTGGGACGCTTGCCCCTGCTCCAAGAAGCCTGCTGCCTCCTCCACTGACCTCACTGTCCCCCGGGACAGTAACTGACGACTTGCTGATGCTCAGCTGGCCTACGCCGCTCCACAAGCAATAAGGGGGTGTCCCCAGATGCCCCGTGTACACCTACCTCTTTTCCACCCACGGAGGCGCTTGTCCCATTGGAGGGCCACACAGCCTCTGGTCCTCTGGAGGGGGTCATTTGTCAGCCCCACGATTGGATAGTCTTCCCTCCAGCTTGGCGGACTGGCCTGGCGGCCCTCCGCAGGGACCAGCACTGGAGTGCACTGTCGACTTTTTTTACCTAACCCCTCAGCACCTCTTGAGCCAGACCTCTCCCCCACGACCTACACATTATTTTCTACTTCATCACCATTGACTGTTGGAGGTGGGGCTCAACTAGCCTTTACTGTCTCAGAGCTGCAATTGATCCTCTGAATTGTCCTTTTCACATCCACACAACTCCTTCTGGCCAGCCCCGCTGAAGAGTGCCTCTGTGACTCTCTGATATTGGTCTTGATTACAACTGTCCTCCTTCTGTTATGAGTCTCAATGTACCCCAATATAGGCCTAGGTAGATGCACAACCTTTTACCTACATTTGTCCTAACTTGCTCTACATAATGGTTCTGGCGCTGACATTTTACCTAGTTATGTGCCGAATAAATGTCGTGTGGTTTTCTTCGAAAACTAGACTGATTTATTATGCATGAGGATTTTTAGTATCACACAGCAGGATTACCATCTTTTGTATGATAACTCTGTACAAAAGTCACCGCTATTGTCATCCTTGAATGACAGGCCCACAGTACCATTCTAGGTAGAGCCCCTGAGGGTACCTTTTGAGTATATAAGCAGCACATCTTCGCTGTGCAAACGAGAGGAGAAGGTTCCATGCTGACACAAGATGCTGGAGTCCCTTCATGCAGAAACCCAGCACGCAGTCGTCTGACATCCCTTGCGGGGTGTCCAACTCAAGACCAATACTGGGTCCTTCGTTCTTTCTCATCAGGTAATGGTAGGGGGATTCTTGGCTTCACACCTACATACATGATAGGTACACTGAGGTACACTAAGGTTTGCATCTTAGGAGTATGTTTGATTGTTGCCATGTATCTATATGCCTGCATATATTCACTGTTTTAGCACCATGGTAGAATTCTACCTTTTATTTACTTTGTTGGTGCTTACCATCGTATATCTCTGCTCCTGTCTAATGGTTGTCGCAGCACAGGTATTTTATTCTAGAATGAAGCTGGTTCAATAAATGCTTATTGAAAACGTCCCCATGGTTTATTCTGTATATCTCCCTGAGAAGAAGTGAGCACGAGTGACTGAGCAAAAAGTACTGTACTGTCCTAAGGACTACTGCCTATTCCGATTTCTTTCTTTTTACCATTCACAAAGGGCAAGAGGTTAGTTAGGGACCGATTCCTGTTTGCGAACATGTTACCACTACCTTTCACTAGTCTGTAAAATATTAATGTTTTGCAACCAGATTGCAATCACAAAACATTAATGTATATGTTAGACCTGGCATCTTTTGGTGTGTTTCCCCTGTCTTTTTGCTCTCTGACCTCCTGTTTTTATGATATGTTGGACTTCGTTTTGCTGGTTTAGGGTCTCTGCGTGCTTTCTCACTGCTGTTCAGTATTAAAGTTACAGCGCTCCTCCTGTAAATTGTGTTATGGAATGGTGTTTCCATGATTGACCTTTTGATGTACTACTACCTTTAAGTCCCTAGTACAGTGTGCGGTATGTGCCTGTAAATCAAATGCTACTAGTAGGACTGCAGCACTGGTGGTGCCACCTTCACAAGTGGCCTTTTAAAGGTGTCTCAGACCTGACACTGCAGTGTCTGCATGCAGTTTTTACTGCCATGTCGAGCTGGCAAGTGCCCCCACTTGCCAGGCCCTAACCTTCCCTTTTCTTACATGTAAGGCACCCCTCAGGTAGACCCAAGGTACCCCCATAGGCAGGATGCAGTGTATGTGAATGGTAGGACAAGTCCTGATGTGTGTGACATGTTCTGATAGTGAAAGACTGCCAATTTCATTTTTCACTATTGAAAGGCTCTCTGTCCCCATAGGCTAACAAGGGAGTTGCTTTGTACCATCTTACAAATATAACTTTCTATTGGGACAAGATAGAGGAATGAAGTTTAGGCTCTTTGAACTCAGAATTTAATAACACATCTTTTAGTAAATATGGTTTTTAAATTGTGTGTTTGAAAATAGCACTCTTAGAAAGTGGACATTTTCTTACTTAACCATCCTGTGTGCCTCTGCCTGTTTGTGTATTCACCGTCTGGTTTTGAAGTTACAGGAGCTGGGGATGTGCATCCACTGTAGACAGTCACAAGGCGAGTGGAGGTGTGTCCTGCCTTGCGTGGGTGACTCCGAGTTAGGCTGAATAGGCCTGGTCTGCATTTAGAGTGGTGGGAGGAAATTTCACTAGCACCTGAATAGGCTGTGTCTGCACTGCACAAAGCTGACTCCACCTCCTGTGGTGAAGCTGGACTAGAGAGGACAGAACTGGCTTTTACTGAACTCAGAGACTTTCTACCTGAAACTTCAATGGCAATGGGAAAAGTGGTATAAATATTGGGGCCCTGACCCCAGAACTTTAGAACTCTTTTGGGACTAAGAAATCTTCAAATAAAAGAGCTGGAAAAGTTGTGAGGATGAACTACCACTTTGCTGTGTTGGCCTGCAGTGGCTGCTTCTGTCTTGGGCAGTGAAAGGCCTGAACTGAACATCCTGCAACTTCTTTGTTTGAGTTTCTCCAAGGGCTTGAGGTAGAGCTTGCTCCCTGTTCAAGAAGCCTCAGGAACAAATTTCCTTGTCATGCGTGCGGAAAGCTTGGACATTGGAAGAATGAGTGTAGATCCGCTAAAAAGATTAATGGGGGAAATCAAAATTTGATTCCACAGATGCAGAATGAGGTGGGTATAAATCAACAGCAGCAGCAGATAGTTACTCAACAGTTACAGGTGCCGCAAGCTCCCATGCCAAATAATGTGAATGCTCAAGTGCAGAGGTACAGTGTGAACACTGGATATCAGGGAGGTGACCAGGTTGGTAAGAATCAAGGTGTGATTCCGCAGTATTGGGTGCAGTGCAATGGGAGTGATTCAGACTCATCTCAATGACGGTGCCTGAGGGGGGAAGAAGAGTGCGTACTTGGCGCATCTTTGGCGGTAGATCAGTCAGGTCCATTTGTTGATGGAAAGGTGGAAGGTAATGACATTACATTTTTAGTGGACACTGGTGCTACCCGTTCTACTGTGAGAGCAGCAGAAATTCCAAACCTACCCCTCTCGGGAGAAACTATCCAAGTTGTAGGAGTCTCAAATAAGCTCATTAGAACACCTGTTACAAATCCAATTGAAGTTCACATTGGTAACTTCAAAGACATGCATCGGTTTGTGGTATGTGACTCAAGCCCAGTAAATCTCTTGGGAAGAGATTTGCTATGCAAGATGAACTGCACCATCTATTGTACACCAAATGGGATTGCATTTCAGACCCCTGATGAGGATGTTGAATTTAAAATGATGCTAGCAAAGCAAGGAACAGAAGTGGATGAATTATATTCACTTCTCACAGAAGAAAGTTTGCCTGAAAAGTTAAAAAGCACTGTGAAATCTGATGTGTGGGGTTTTTCAGGAAAAAAGATTGGCCTAATGACACAGATAGACCCAATACAGATTACAGTAAAGGATGGTGCTATATATCCAAACACACCACAGTATAAAATGAGTCCAGAGGTAATTGCAGGAGTCATTCCCGTGATTGACCAAATGATTGAACAAGGAATTTTAAAAGAGATAATGAGCAGTTCTTGTAATTCACCCATCATAGGTATCAAAAAGCCCAGTGGGAAATACCGGATAGTGCAGGATTTGCTAAAAATTTATAAAATTGTTGTACCTTGTTGTCCAGTAGTACCAAATCCGGCTGTGATTCTTTATCAGATCCCATGTGATGCTGAATGGTACATAGTTATTGATTTGTGCCAAGCCTTTTTCTCAATTCCTTTGCATCCGGAAAGCCAATATTTGTTTGCATTACGGTCCGGAGACCGTGTTTTGGCATGGTGCCGAGTTCCTCAAGGGTATACAGAAAGCCCCTCAGTTTTTAATCAGATCTTGAAAAAATGTCTGGAGACTCTAGTCATGCCAGATAATTCGGTTTTGGTTCAGTATATTGATGACCTATTGGTGGCATCAAAGACACGAGAGGCATGTGTGACAGACACAATTGCCTTATTGAACCATTTGGCAGAAAAAGGACACAAAGTGTCCTCAGCAAAATTGCAATTTTGTAAACAGGAAGTACAGTACCTTGGACACAAAATAGAAAGGGGAGTCAGAAAAGTAACTCCAGAAAGAATCAGTGTGATCAAACAAATGAGTCCACCTAAAACACAGAAAGAAGTGTGAATGTTCTTGGGAATGGTTGGATACTGTCGCCAGTGGATCTGTGGTTTCTCACTGATTGCAAAACCTCTACAGAGGTTAACACAAAAAGATGTGAAGGATCCGTTTGTCTTGGATGATGAAAGTATGGAAGCGTTTGTAAAATTGAGAAGTAGTCTGTGTCATGCACCTGCATTGGGAATGCCAGATTATTCTAAAGAGTTTGCATTGTACTGTTGTGAGAGAGATGGGTGTGCACTCTCAGTCCTAACACAGAAACATGGAATGGCACGACGACCAGTAGCATATTTGTCGGCTACTTTGGATTCAGTGGCTGCAGCGTTGCCAGGATGCCTAAAAGCAGTAGCAGCTACTTGTATGAGTCTGGAACAGAGTGAACCAATTGTGATGGGATATCCAGTCAAAGTGTATGTGCCACATTCTGTTGAGATTCTTTTGACCCGAACCAGGACACAGTATCTTACTTCTAGTCGGCTGACTAAGTACGAGAGAGTGATTCTGGGTGCTGAAAATGTGACTGTGGTAAGGTGCACGACTGTGAATCCAGCAACTTTGTTGCCTAATTCTCGGTGTGAGGAAGCTGATCATGATTGTCTGGATGCGACTGAATATTGCACCAAACCTAGGCCAGACATAGAAGTTTGTCCCTTGGAGGAATCAGATTGTGAAATGTTTGTTGATGGATCCTGTTTGAGAAATGAAAAAGGTAAAATATGCACTGCCTATGCTGTTTGCACCATAGAAGGGGTTCTTGAAGCATCCTATATGAGGGGAGTAAACTCCGCCCTAATACTGAGCTGATAGCTTTGATTAGAGCATGCAAAATTGCCAAAAGCCTAAAAGTAACAATATTTACAGACAGCCAATACGGATTTGGAATTGTTCATGATTTCGGCCAGCTATGGATGCAAAGGGGATTTCTGACCTCTTCAGGTTCCCCTATTAGAAATGGTAAAACTGTTAAAGAACTATTGGATGCTTTACAATTGCCCAAAAGAATTGCAGTAGTCAAATGTGCCGCACATAAATCAGGAGATGATTATGTGATGAAGGGCAACAGATATGCCGATCAAATAGCACGTTACTGTGCACGAAATACAATGGCTTTGAACAGATCAATTGATAGGGGAAATACCGAATGCCATCTTTTGTTTACAACCACATTTGAGACATTGGAAGAAGTTAGACAGATGCAAGAAGAAGCAAGTGATGAGGAGAAAGAAAGATGGAACAAAACAGGCTGTAGCAAAAGAACAGAAGATGACCTATGGGTCTATCTTGATGGGAGACCAGTGTTACCAGATTCCTTACTTTCCCATATGGCCAGAGTTTACCATGGAATTGCACATGTTGGAAGAGATGCAATGATCAGACTCTTCGAGCAGTCATGGTATAATCCAAAGTTCAGGGTCATTGCAGAAAGCCTTTGTCAGAGGTGCGCGATCTGTCAGCAGCAAAATCCAGGCAGAAAGACAGTTGTAAGTTGAGGACGCATTGGGAAAGCAGGAGGTCCATTTACCTGGCTTCAGCTTGACTTTATTGAGCTTCCCCCGTGCAATGGGCTGAGATACGTGTTGGTCATTGTCTGTCTGTTCTCTCGCTGGGTGGAAGCCTATCCCACGAGAAGGAAAGATAGTCTCACTGTGGCTAAACTACTTTTGAGAGAACTAATCCCTAGATTTGGAATTCCAGTCACTTTGGAGACAGATAGAGGAACACACTTCAATAATGAGATAATTCGGCTAATTTGTGCAGCATTTAAAATTGAGCAGAAGCTGCATTGTGCCTATCGACCCGAAGCCTCTGGAGTAGTTGAGCAATTGAATGGCACTATAAAATCGAGATTAGGGAAAGTGTGTGCATCCACATCACTGAAATGGCCTGACTCTTTACCCCTTGTACTGATGAGTCTAAGAAGTATTCCTGACAAAAAGACTGGATTGAGTCCTCATGAAATTCTCATGGGAAGAGCAATGAGACAAGCATTTATACCAGCAAACAAACTAATGAGTATATCTGATGATCTAGTGCTTGACTATTGCAGAGGATTGGCTGAACTAGTACGTTCTGTGTCTCACCAGGTTGGAGAAGAAGCCACAACGATACATCGAAATCAAGCTCATGATCTGAGTCCTGGTGAATGGGTTTTTATCAAGAAGCACGTAAGAAAATCGTGTTTAGAACCCAGGTGGCACGGACCTTATCAAATCATACTGGTGACGACAACTGCAGTGAAGTGTGCTGGCTTGCCAAATTGGATTCATGCAAGCCATACCAAACAAACCCTAGATCCACTTGAAAGACCAAAGGAGCAACAACTGGTGAAGGAAAAACAAAGACCAGTGCTTTAAGTGTGAGAAGCTGATGAATCTAGAGTGATAGATTTTGACGAACAACCAGATGGTGAACAGCCGAGCACAAGTCAAGTAGAGTGGGCGCAAGATTCCAGGGTTCGAGAGACTGCCTTTGAGCCAGAAAGAAGCGAGTTTACTGTTGATCCAGAAGAAAGTGAACTCCCAGCAGAACTTGAAACAGATGAGATTGTTCTTGATCCAGAAGGAAGTGAGTTACAGTTGAAAGAGAAAGTATTGCTGAATCGGAAGAACCACAAGAAACTGAAACTCAGGAAAAAGAACAATCAGAAGTGAGAGCAAATAAAAGGATTTGTGAAACAAATGCAGAAAATGACCAAGTGATCAAAGCAAAGAAACTCAGAAAGGATGAAAAGTGGCCAAGTGGAGTGAAGAGACTGAAAGGCACTCTTGTGAAAAGAAGGTTAAGAAAAAGACCAGAACAAAGCAATAAGGTCTCAAAGCAGACAGAACAAGAAGAGTCAGGAAAATAATTAGTACGAAAAACAAGGAGAGTGAGAATACCCAACAGGAAATTCAGAGCACCTGAATGGACCTATGTTATTCTAGAAGAAATTGAAAGTTCAAATCCAAGTGAAGAAAAATATAAATCTGACACTGAGCAAGTTGATGAAAACAAGCTAAGACCTCCTTAAAGAGTTGTGACAAAACTAAGGTGCAACCCTGCTGATTAAAAGAAAATTGAAACAGAGACTCGAAGAAAATTGAAGAAAAAAGAATAAAAGAAGGGGGTAAAGACGAAAGCCTTGAAGTGTAGGATTTACACGACTATTTTTTAAGATATTTTTATTTTTTAAAATAGCTTAGAATATTATAGGATTAGATAGATTTTTATTTTTTCCTAAGAAACAAAATGGCTGAAGCAGAAGTGACTGAACTTCCAAAATCTAGTCTAAAACGTAGATGTATTAAAGCTTGCTTATGTAGTGTTTTGATGTTAACATTTATATGGTTGTTATTAACTGTCCTTGTACCTATTTTAATGGTAACTAATAATGGAAACAATACTAATAATGTAACAAAAGAAAGAATGAATGATGTCACTAATGAGATTCCTAATACTAACTTAGAACCGTTGGATGGAAGTATTCTCCATCATGATAAATCAATTAGTGATTTCTCGTTAAATGTCTTTACTAAATTACTTTCCGAGTATATTAACACAATGAATGTACGTGATTGTTATGTGTGCATGCAATTACCTTCGTCTGTTTCAGAGGGGGTGACTTATCATCACCTTCTGTTAACCTATGGTGTGTCTTGCAGTATACTCACAAGCCTGTTTTACTTGACGGGAAAGCTCGAGTACTATTTTTCCAATATAGATTTAGTATTTTCTGAAATTCCTATTATTAAAGAACTAAATAAGGTTTTGAGTGCTAAAAATGCACGATATATGGGGGAATTGTTCCATATTACTAAAACCTTAGACATAGAATATGGTTATAAGAATAATCTAACCTGTAGTTTGAGGGTAGAAGAGAAGATTTTCATAGAAATGGTAGAAGATAGAGGAGAAAGTTTCAAAAGGAAGGCTGCTGAACAGAAGTCACGGGTACCACCATGGGATTTTAGGGCAGGAAGTTATGAGAAAGACGAGGGGTACGCTGCAATGTCCCTGGACTGGTCACAGAAGGGAAAAATGTGTTTGCTTAGAACGAAAACTAACTATAATAATTATTTTATTGGTTCTAGTGAATGTGAGCATACTTTCCAAATCACTGGAGGTTGGGGATTGAAAGGTGGAACTGATCCTGTTTTTCCAGGGATTTATTATGTGTGTGGTAAGAAAGCCTATTATAGGTTGCCTGCACATTGGTATGGTAGTTGGTATTTTGCTATTGTCTTCCCCAAGGTCTACCATATGGACCGAAGCAGTCATAAACTGAACGAAGTAAAGCAAGGACTAACACGTAACAAAAGAGCAAGCTTTTCAGAAATAGTAGGAGATATTTTTGGTGCACTGATACCCTCAGTTGGAGTCGTTCTGAATTCACATAAAATTAGAAAATTGTCTACAGTGGTTGATCGGTTATCTACAAATACCGCGGGTGGGTTCTTGATGATTGACATGGAATTGTACCGATAAAAGTAACTACTTTAAAAATGCCCAAATTTTGCAAGAGAAATTAACAACAAGACGGTACCCTAAAAGATTGGTAAGAGGGGCATTAAAAAGAGCTTGGTACACCCCCCGGGAAAACTTACTTACCCCAAAAAGCAAACAAGAATCTGAACAATTGGTATGCGTACTCACCTTTAACCCCAAGGCGAATAAAATGAAACAGATTATTCTAAGGAATTTGAGGTTAATAGAACATCTGAATATCCCTAAGCCCTTGTTCGCTTTTCGACGGGGTAGAAATTTGAGAAACTATCTGGTAAAAGCCATTCGCCAACAAACCACCCCAACAGATGTGAGAGGTCTCTTGGGGTTACCTGCGGTAATTGGGCATTATAGGTGCAATAGTTGCGCTGCATGCCCACAGACAAAAGATTCTAAATTTGTGGAGATAAATAAGAAACAACATAAACAATTGTGTTTTTCAAATTGCAACACTAAAAATGTAGTGTATTGCGTGACCTGCCCATGTGATAAAACATATATTGGGCAGACGACACAAGCTGTCAAGATGCGGATATTACAGCATAAGTCTCGCATACGATGTAAGACTTTGGGAGCTCCTATGGTCTAACATTATATTGAAAAAGGTCATGACGAGAATGAATTGAAGTGGTCGATCCTGGTGGTGGTGAGAGCAACCAATAAAACAGCATTGCAAAGTAGTTTAAACCATCTAGAAGCACGTATGATAGAAAGATATCACACATCGAGTATAGGACTGAATGATCGAGATGAGATTTGGGCTTTAATTTAACATCTGTAGATTGTATGAGACATTCGAACAGGACACAGGCAGGTCTTTTGCCCCTCATAAGGTAGAAGGAGAGAGGGGTAATTGAACCGGTGATGCAGAAGACAGGATGTTTTCATTGAAAATTATTGTATATCTTGAGATAAATCTTGTTAATTAGATTTATGGATACAGGCTTAGCCACCATGCATAATATATTGTTTTTATGTAGATATGTGTATATAGTGTATATATTATATATGTTCGGTTGAGATATAATGCTCAACCTTTTGCGTGTTAGGAGGTAGCTGGCATGACTTGTTGTGACTGCCCAATTCTTCTTCTTATTATTATTTTATTGAATTTTCTCTCTTTTTTGGATTATTGTGTGGGTCATGTATTATTCTATGAGATTTTTTTGATCCCGGATGATTTTAGCGTGTATAGTTTTGTATGGCAGAGGAGGCGTTACTTGGGAACGCTCTGTTTTTTGTATAAGGCGGATTTACTATCAGGGAGAGTGGACTTTCGATTTGACATGTAGGAGTGTAGTCCCCTTGTCGATGCCGCTTGCCCACGCCGTACGTGATGACGCTGCGCAGGGAAGTGAGACTTCCCGTATATTCCCGCGCGCGTCCTAGATTTCCAGATTTTCCGACTTTGGCGGCCACGGAGAATGGAGACGGAGTGAGGGATTGCCGGCTGATTTATTGAGCTGTTTCAGTAACCGTAAGTGTTTATCCCCCCCGAGGCCGGGGCCTGTGAGTGAGGGGATTGTTTTATTCTCCCGAATTGGCTAGAAGCTGAGTGCCGTTTTTGTTGTGTCATCCTGATGCAGGTTTAAATCGGGATTTTTGTGTTTGTAGAAACACACGAGGATGGAGCTTCATTAAAGTGATATAAGGAGTGGGTGTCCCACCCTATTGATAGGGAGGTAAGCGCTTCCCTGTGAACAGCCATATGGAGCGGACCTTGGTCTGGCTAGGAGAGATGGGCATCCCACTCATTCCACCCCCTCATTACATTTTAGGTACTGTTCCCGGGGTGTTGGTATAGATATAGCGTGAGAGATCCCTCTATCCTGGTATTTAGGATCATGTAAGTAGTCGATGTGGACTCTGCATGGTTTGGTAATTTTTGAGCACTCTCTTGTGCATTGGGGTTTTAAGGTTTTACTCATTTTCATGTTCACAGGGATTGAGTGGTAGTTGACCCACTGTTGTTTTCTTCCTCATTTGAGCATGGCACTCCTAGAAAGATTTACACTTGAAGTGGTAAATGGCCCTTGTTCTTGATTTCCTGCTTTTCCTTTTGTCTTTTCGTGTAGCACGGGTGTACGTTTATTTATTTATTTTGTAGATTGGTCAGTCACTACTATCAGCCAGCATGCTCCACACTGAGTGAAGGATTAGAGTAATGTTTTGGTATTGTACTTAAGTATTATTATTATTTTATTATTTCATTTTAGTATTGTATAACCCCTGTCCTGAAGAGGTCTAAGAAGAAAAGGCTGAAACGTGGTCACGTCGACACTTTTAAGGAGGAGTCATTGGATTTATAGTGATCTCTGGAATTGTGTTGTGTTACATTAGAGCTAGGCCAACTAGTATACAAGCCTAAAAGTGTTTCACTTTGACTATCTACAAGTGGTTCGCCCAGAAGTATAGGGGGGACACTATTGTGTATATTTGTTTTAGGGTTATTATTATTGTTACATGTTTTTGTTTGCTTTTTATTTTGATGTAGAATGTATTGTGATACATGTCATTTGTTGGTTTCTTTCCCCTTTGAATAAGCGCCATTGTTTGTGTATGTTATAAATAGATTTTGATATATTCATTGTGAATAATAATAAGTTCGGAGAGGGTAATTAAATGTGCTCTACTCAAAAAATTGTTCAGTATTGTTTCCTTGATACCATTCCCTATTGTATAAAACCTTGATATATTATTGGCAAAGGAGGGTGGAGTCTGTGGAATGTTGAAAGTCCAACATTGCTGCACATATATCCCTGATAAAAGCAAAGGAATCGAGGGATATATAAAGAATATTACAAAATTACATGAAGATTTGACCCAACTGGAGGTTGATGGTGTTTGGGAGAGACTGGGTAAAAGTCTCCACTATAGGTAAATGGTTTTCTACCTTTGGAAGTAGTATATTAGGAAGAATATTAATACCAATGGTTTCAGTAGCATTAATAATCTTAGTAATAATAACAACATATAAGTGTTGTAAGAGTAAGAATAAAAGAAAATAAATAACAGAATCAAAGAATAAACGAAGAGCAAGAAAGAGAAAAAGAGAAGAAATAGAATTAGAAGAAATAAGAGGGGAGTACTATGACTTGATGAAAGATTTGGATGAGGGTGCCATAAAAAGAGAGAAGAATACAGAGATATAAATGATTAAGGATGGCACTCGGTATGGTAGGTATTTTATGATGGCTTCTAAAAGCCATCAGAGGGGGGAATTGATGGAGCAGGGTTTCGCAAAAATGAAACCTGCTCGGAATTAATACCCCCATAATACGTACTAACAGTAAGTAGTTGTTGAAAAACTAATGTACACCCAACACGAACATAAGGGAAATTGCTTTGCGCATGTCTGAACTAACACATAAACAAAATAATATTGTAATAACATTTGTGATTTGGGAAAAATGAAAAGTGTTGGATAAATAAGCCGCATATGCTTCAATAATCTGCATGTTGCATTCTGTTTTGAACTAATAAATAATGCTAATTTGGAACAAAAGCTTATGCTAGGTAACATTAATGGGGAACAGTGCAAGGTGGGTGGTAAACAGTGAAGGTTTCATTATCATATAATTAATAAATGTTCATTTTTGTTTATTTTAGTGTGCTAGTTGAAGCAGCCATCTTTCTAAACTTGGCTAAAAAGGGAGGGGGAAGACATGAGGATTGAGTTCGCTCTGCCAGAAGCAAGACAGATGCGCAGTGCATCGAAGATGACATGAGGAGGGTGAAGGCCAGAGTGTCGAACGACGGCCAAAACCAGTGCCCAAGCGTGGGACCGGAGAGACAGAGTGCGGATGATGTTAAAGAAATGAATGAAATTGTTAAATTTTGTATTATAATGTAATAAAGTGAGAACAAACTGAGAACCATACCCTGGGAATGAATATGAACAAAAGGGTAGTTGAAAGAAAGGTGAAGTCACAGTGGTGATTTAGAAATATTTGCAACATTTGTGGGATGGAGGATTGAATCAGGGGAACATGGCGGCCAGCTAGATGCCGGTCGCGGGTCGTGCTCCACTTACCTCGCTGCTAAGGACTCTCGCTAACTCTCGTTATGGACTTTCACTGTTGCTGAGGAGCTGTTTGTTGCCGTCTTGTCTTTGGTCCGCTTCCTCCTCCTCGTTCCGGTTATGGACTGGGGGTCCCGAAGCATTTCTCGCCCTCCACGACCTCCGTGTGGGGCTCTGTGGATCTTTGGACCCGGGTGAGCCGTTTTTCTTTTGGCCACTGACTCTCCCGTACTTTCGGCGTGGCTTGACAGTGAGGAGGGGAGCCGGCGGGGGGTGGAGAGGAGCACGTTGTGTACGCTCCCCCTCCCGCGAACCCGGGCTCTGCACGCTCGGGGTAGACCTGCGGGCTGCGAGCAGGTCAAGAAGCCAGTGGGGGGGCTGCAAAGCACGAGGTGGAGCTGCTTGTGGCCAAGAGCAGAGCCGGTTCAATCCGGGGGCCGTGTTGGGGCTTCGAGCGCTTGGGAGTCTGACTTTCCTGGCGGTTTCTGTTTTTAGCTCCTATTGTCTCCTATTGCCTGGATGTGCGGCGATTCGTCTTTTGCGCTCCTTAGGGCTGCTGGAGCGCTAGGAGAGTCCCGCCGAGCCCTGGTTCGTTCTTTGGAGCTGACCCCTTGTTATTGGGTCAGCTCAGGCAGAGCCAGTAAATGCTGTAGGCATTCCTCCCCGGTGAGAGCTCAGGGTGCTGGCAGCTCTTTAGCAGTGTTTTTCTCGCCTTTGGGAGTTCAAGAGGGTAATGCAGTTAAAACTTGCCCGGTTAAGATTGTCAATCAGGTGAAGGGGGATAAGATAAGGCATGACACGGTCTCCAGGTCTATGGAGGTAGAATTGCAGCATTGTGGGAAAACAAAGCAGACTGCTCAGAGTGACCGCCTAACATAATATAAAGCCCCATCCTCTCCTCCCTCCAGTCTTAACCCAGATAGTGAAATAACACTAGAAAAAGATATAAATTAGGATCTAGTTCCTTTCTTGGGAGAGTACCTCCCCCCCTGCGGGAGAGTCAGCTCACTCAACTTTCCGGGGTCTCATTGGTAAAGAACCAACACAGGAAACTGCCAGTTAAGACAGGGAAAGACACCCCTGTAAAGGAAAGAAAGAAAAAAAAAAAACAGTACCTGCAAGGGTGACCCCCTCGCTCAGATCTTTTTTCAAACTTAATACACACGGCACTATGGAAACAATAAAGCAAGGCGTTCCGATGTCAGGGGACCCTTCGATACTACACTCTGTCATCCCTACGTCAAATAGATTTTCGGCCTTAACTGTCTTAGCTTCGAGGCCAGACGGAGGACTACAGAAGGAAGGTGACCTGGTAGGAAAGGTGTCCCTAGAGGCAGCCCCGGCTGTTGCTCCTGGCCCGGACCCAATACAAGGGATGTTGACCTAGTTGTGCCAGTTGTCTTTGGAGATTAAAGAACGCTTTTCAACCTCAGAACACAATCAAAAGAAGATCCAAGACACATGCACTAGTCTAGAGGAAAACTTGTCAGCGCTAGCGCATCATATGGAGTAATTGGAGAACAAAGTGGGGGAACTGAGGTCAGACGTGAAGGATAACTCGCAGGAAGTGGCTAGGCTGCAGGAAAGGGATCTATCGGACAGACTAGAGAGGCTTGAAAATAACTCTAGAAGAAACAATATCAGGATTCTTGACTTGAAAGAAGGATTGGAAGGAGACAATATTAAAACCTTTGTTATAGAGGCACTGACACAAGCTTTCCCACATCTTGCCTCGGCGTCTGTATGGGAAACGGAGATCCAACGGGTACATAGAGACCCATTTAAATTGAACCCCGGACGGAAGAGGCCCAGGAAAATACTGTTATATATTCAATCATTCCTTCTCAAGGAACAATTACTGGGGGCAGCTCTCAAACATAATAGCATTCATGTACAAGAGGCAACCTTTAGAATAAGGTCGGACATCTCTCGTGTAACGGAGGACAGAAGGTGGGAGCTGGGAAAGTGGATGGAAAGTCTGAAAGAACTAGGCGCTCAGGTGCAGTTAAGATTTCCTGCTTTCTTGAAAGTGATGTGGGCCAATAAGATGCACTATTTTCGTTCTCCTGAGGAAGTGGACAGCTTTTTGGCACATAATAAACCATCAGTTAATTGAGGCTTGAATTTAAGGCCTTGGAGGGAGTTCAGTTTTTTTGTTTTTTTCTCTTTTATTTAGGGGTTAGTGGGTAGCGGCTCAAGTGGCAATTGTAATTGCCATAAACAGTAAGGGAGGGTTCCCACAGGTGGGGAGGGAGGTGAGGGGGGTACGGCACATGTGTGGGTGGGGAGCATTGGGAGAAAACAAAAAAAGTTCATATTAGTGACCTCATGTGACTTAACAACTGCCTGTAGATATAGCCTGGGATGGAAACAAAGTGATGACAGGGGTAGAACCGATCCGGGGGGAGGTGGTAGTCTTGAAATTTTATGTTGGAATGTGAATGGCCTGAGAGTTAAAAGAAGACAGAGCTTGGTCTTGCAATATCTTAAAGATAGCTCAGCTAGGATTCTTATGCTCCAAGAGACCCACCTGCTGAGCTCAGAATGTAAGGCTCTGTTTGACAAACAAAGATGGGTCGATAAGGTTGTAGCTTCGGACCAACAATGCTGCTCGAAGGGGGTGGTCATAATCTTTCAAATAAATTCAGGGTTAGAGTTAATTAAGACAAAGGTTGACGAGAGAGGACACTGGGCAATAGCAGAGGTGAGGTCTCAGGGCGCTTCCTATACTCTGGCTAATTATTATGGCCCTAATGAAGATGATACGTGCCCCCTAAATAATCTCTGTCTTTCTCTGTCAGATTTTGAAGCCCCTTTGATATTAGGTGGAGACTTCAATGTCCTTCTAAATAATAAACTAGACGGATCCTCCCCTAGAACTCAGATTGCAGCACCACGGGTTAAAGCCCATCTTTCTACAATGTTAAAAACCCTCAACCTGTGTGATGTCTGGCATAAGAAAAAGGGAGATGCCAGAGAATACTCTTTTTACAGTAAGAAAAATGGCAATTTTTTGAAGATTGACTACATCTTTATAGAACTCCCGGAATTAGGGAAAGTAAGGGGAATAGAATATTTACCTATTCATCTCTCTGATCATGGGGCAATTGCCCTGAATATAGAACTTCCCCTAGAGCTTACTGCGAGGAGATGGACTCTGAATAGAAGACTTCTTCTACAACCATCTATCCCAGATATGATAAGGAGGGAAGCAGCTACCTTCTTCCAGCATAATTTGGATTCGGCCCCCCTGTTTACAGTTTGGGATGCTTTCAAGGCTTGGTTAAGAGGGATCTTAAAGGGTGCTGCTACGGGATGGGCTAGATCCGAAAAAAGGGAGTTGGCGGACCTGGAGGAACAGATAGTAGTGGCTGAGCCAGCCTTAAAGGCTGGGAGGGCGTCTGGCGCTGAGAAAGATAGCCTACTAGGAATAGTTAAAGATCTTCAACTGAAGTTCAGACTTAAAACTGAAGAGATCAGGCTCCAGAAGTGGGAAGTAAGCAAAATGATGGATTTTGACCAGGGAGAGAATTGCGGCAATCTCCTTGCCATGAAGAGCAGAGTAGATAGATCATGTAACTACATCAGCAAGATCAAAAAAGGTAGTCAAGTTGTGGAAGACAAAGGGGAAATCGAGCAGGCTTTTTTAAAATTCTTCCAAGATTTATATCGGGAGGATTTATTGGTTGAGGAAGACACTATAGACCGTTGGCTTGCCGGGAAACAACTCCCTAAGTTGAATCTGGATAGCCAAAGAATACTTACCCAAGACATAACAGGTAATGAAATACTTGCTATCCTCAGTAAAGCTAAGAAAGGGAAAGCTGCAGGACCGGATGCAATCCCAATCGAGATTTATACTATTTTAATGGATGAAATTATTCCGGTCTGGGTGAGACTATTTAATGGAATTCTAAGGGGTACCTCTCCTCTTCCCGACTCGTTGAGCGAGGCAGTCATCTCACTGATCCTGAAGCCCGGGAAGGACCCGACACTGTGTTAGTCTTACCGGCCAATATCATTATTGAATTGTGAATATAAGACATTTGCAGGGATACTGAATGCCCTACTTTGTAAGATCGTGGGACCGATAATTTATGAAGATCAAAAGAGATTCCTTCCGGGTAGGCAGATGTTGGATTTGGTTTATACCTTAATTGGCTCCATTGACCTCGCAACAGTGCAGGGTGTCCCTCTCTCAATTATCACCATTGATGCAGCAAAAGCCTTTGACCGAGTCAACTGGCATTACCTGAACAGGGCGTTGAAGGCTTTTGGGTTTGGAGATATCTTTAGGGAGGTCCTTAAGAAAATATATAAAGCTCCCCGGGCCCAGATTCTGGTCAATGGCAGCCTCTCGGCGGCAGTAACAATTGAGCGCGGTACTAGGCAAGGGTGCCCGCTGTCTCCCGTCCTGTTCGACTTGTATATTGAGCCTTTGCCCCAGAGTTTAAGGCAGAACGAAAAGATTACCCCTTTTGTTGCAAACGGGTTCACGAGGAAGCTGGCCCTGTATGCAGATGACTTGATCTTGTTGTCATCCAATGTCGACACTACCTTATCTGAACTGCTTATGGAGGTTAAGGCTTTTGGTAAGCTGTCGGGCTACGAGGTTAACGACGACAAGACAAAAATTATGGCCTGGAACATTGCAGCCCAAGGGGTGAGGCTCTCCAAGGAGTTAAGATACCTTGGAGTAACAATAACTCAGGATCTTAGGGACATCCCCAAAATAAACCTAGCTAGAGTCTCTAAGGAGGTGAATCTACTATTGAAAAGATGGCAGAATATCCCGCTATCTCATTTCGGGCGGGTTAACCTGATCAAAATGTGTGTTTTACCTAAGTTTGCCTACCTCTTTAATAATATCCCTCTGGAATTTGATAAGGGTGGATTACTTAAAATACAGGGTAAGATTTCTTCTTTTATCTGGGCAGGCAAAGGGATTAGGTTATCCTGGAAGAAACTAAGGCGAAAACTCGCACACGGTGGTATGAGCTTACCAGACCTTCAGCTGTACTGTTGGGCGTATCAATTAAAGAATTGTAGGATGCTACTTCTTAGGCCAGATAGCTCGCTTATCGGCAGTATGTTTAAAGCTATGCTGCTAGACTTGGCTGAGGAAGGCTTTATGTATATGTTTGGTGCTCCAAAATTCTTTTTAAAAAGTCCGGCTCAAGATACTTTACGCGGCGGCTAAGTTGTGGTCGGATTGCCGGGTCTGTTTGGAGTTGTCCTATTACAGTGAATGGGCACCAGTGTGGGATTCTCCAGGAACACCAGAGTGCCTTTTAGACGCTCTAGTTCAGCCGCTGAAAGACGCTGGAGTTGTGCACTGGAAGGACATTGTGGATGGCAGCAAATGTTTTCCCTGGGATTTTTGGAGGAATCTTACCAGTGGTGCACTCTCTAGGTTTAAGTACTACCAAATTTCGTCATTGTGTAAGAGTCAACACTGGACCCCTCTAGAGGACAATCCCATGGAATATGAGTTACAAGATCTGAACCCGAAAAAGAAGGAAGTAGCACAGTGGTACAATCATCTCCTTGCAGCAGCCGACAGGAAACTGGAACATCCATATCAGGTCTGGGAGAAGTGCTTGCCGAGTGAAGAGCTGAAAAATCTATGGCAAGTATCTTTAGACACTTTACCCGCTGGTTAAATCTGCTGCACTAAGGAGAAACCACTTTTTTATGCTCCACAGGTTATACTGGTCCCCACTCAAACTTTCCAAAATGAAGGGCAATGGAGAAGCAAAATGTATGAGATGTGGTGCCCAGAAGGCGGATGACATCCATGTGTTCACTTCCTGCCCTTTGATCCAGGAGTACTGGGGCAATGTGGGTAAGACTCTGTCGGACGTCCTAGGTATGGAGGTGGAGGTAAGTCCTTCTCTTATTATGTTTGGCACTATATTGACGCCCGATGGGGCGTTAGGTCTTTCGGGGATACAGAATAAACTGGTGTTTTATTTGATCCTTCTGGCTAGGAGGGAGATTTGTAAGTTATGGCGCCAGGCGGCTCCCCCCATTTGGAGAGCCTGGTGGAACTCTGTGAGATACTTTAGAGACTTAGACCAGAAGGTTAATGTTTATAGAGAAAGAACTGAATTGGGGTTATTCTGGAACCTGTTAGACTCTTTAGGCTCTGATTAGTCTGCTACACAGCGTCCAATGATTATACCTCTTGGTCAGCTCATGGCGTGTTGTGCGGGTGGTTCTCGCAAGAACATCAGCTGAGACTGAAACCCTAAGCAAAGAGCAGCAGGGGTGGATCAGATCGAGAGGTTGCTCAAGCTACGGAGGTCGTATGAGGATAAAAAAAAAAAAACAATTGTGGGATGGACATGTTAGTTTAAGGGTATAATTGGGGTGCCTTTAGGGGTGTGGTTTAAGCTTAGGCTGGCAGGAGAGAAAGAGGGGAGATGCGTCGCTGTCCGTTGGTTTGCAGAGAGGCCTAGCTGTTCCTGACCTGTCCCGATCCTGTTTCTTCTTATCCTTTGTTTCCTGATCCTATGTCGGGGAACCCCCATCATCCCCTAGGTCAAGGGGTTGGTTTTCTTACAGACCAATAGGTTTGTATTTAGTCTAGCTTGTTCTCAGAATTTATCTTATGGATGTATTTTTGTCCCTGAATCTTTTGTCTCTCCACCTATCCACTCTGTCATTGATATGTATTATTAGATGAAACTATTTTCTCTTCATCTATCCCCTCCGTTAGGTATATGATGTTTCGCATATATATTTTTTGCTGAAACTTTTGTCTCTTACTCTATCCACTCCTTCATTGCATAAAGTCATTGCCATGTTCGGATGAGTTTGTGTATTACATTTGTACTGCATATGTAAAGTTTCTCCTCATGTGAGATTCAGTGTTTGTATTGTGTAACCAAATGCAGTTGAGCATAATCTTTAATTTCTTGAGATAAAATTCATTATTAACTTCACCGAGAGTCTGTGATCATTTTAGATTTATTAAATGATTGGTAAGTTAGAAGTTAATCATTGCCATCAACTATTCAACTAATTGGTCCATCGACCAAATAGAGAGGAAAGTTGATGATAAAAGTTAGTTGTGATGTCATAATTTAACCCATGAAAGGAAAAGAATTGATCGTACATATAAATTGACCCCAGCGCATCAGGGATTCGGGGTGAATGTGTATGGGCCATTGTAATATGATGTATTGAGTATTGATCCCTGATAATTATTGGATTAGCACTGGATCACAATCTACAAAACTAATTAGAAAGAAAGCTTAATCGACGCATGTATTGCTCATCGTAATGGTAGCACACTCCTGCCACTGCAGTAATGACTTGGACAACACAAAAATGCAACTCTGATCAATTTAAGTTGTCCCCCCATTTTCCCTCCTGAAACAAAACCCAGAGCCGGATCATATACTTGGGAAACACCATTGTAAAGCATGGCTTGTGACATAGTTTGAGGCCGATCAGTGTCCTCAAAAGTCGTAGAGCTTGATTGGTGGTATTTTACAACCTACAGCAGCAATAATTATGTATGTTTCATTGGAACTTTGGTGGAATAAGCTACTTTTGGCATGAAACATAGAGGAATGTGCTGAAGTCTGTAAAGAAAGCAACATAAGACAACAACAGAATGCAACCAGTAACACAACAAAATAACACAAACAGATCATATAGCACAACAGGAAAACAAAACATATAAACAACAGTGGAAAAACACACTACAAACCAACAACATCACAATACAAACACACACCAAAAACACAACCCAACAGCTGCACAATCAAAATGCATATACTAAGCAGTAGCCACTCCTCCGTTATGGCGGAGGAGCGTCCCCCCTCTGCTGAAATCCAGCAGAGGAAAGGACATAAATACAATGATGATAAAATGTTTTATTATAATTTTATTTTGCATCCTGCGGGCTGCCTGCAAGCCGAGCCGAAGGAGGGGCGGGGACAGCCACAGTGACACTGCAGCTGCAGCACCAAGGGGAGAGGGAAGTGGTGGGCACGTCAAAATGCGCATGATGGTATGGCCGGCCCTAGAGGGCCAGCCAATTCGTCATGCGCACTTAGCCTTTCTCCACCTAGCAGTGTTGTACAGCTGGGTGGAAAACCCAACACAGGCTCCCAGTCTATGTTTGAGCGCCGAATCAAGGCACTCAGACCAATTCCAAGGCTGGTCACATGCTGGGAATGCTATTCCCAGCATGTGAGCAGTGCTGGGATTGGGAGCTGGGAGCCTGCACAGTGTGCACCAGGTTCCTGACAAGGACCCGAGGATCGGGAGGATGGCGGTGGCCGTCAGAGCAGGTAAGTGCAATTTTTTTTTTTTTTATTGTCTTTTTTTGTGTTCCCCCCTTCCCAAGCCCCACCACTTCACAGTACGACCGGACGCTCCTGATACTAAGCAACACATTGACGGCAAAATAGTAACAACCCACAAACACAGCACTTCAGGACAAAATAGTTTAACACAATACAAGATCAAAGAAAACAAAACAGTACAATACAACACAATAACTGCACGAACACACCTCTACTCATTTTTAGTACCGAAGGGCAGAACACCACAAGAAGACATTAACATTGCACAAAAACACAGCACATCAACACAACCTAATAAAACCATTTTGCAAAACTGTGGGCTGAAGCAGACTTCCATCACTTTGAGGTAGGCAAACTGACCACCAATAAATCTGGTAATAGTAACATCTGTTATTTACAATCGTAGGCTAGGGATGAAGTAGTATAAAAACATGTAATTATTATGATTTATCATTAATCTATTGTTATAGGTTTTGTTGTGCTATTTGTTTTGATTTGTTTTTATTTTGTGCTGCTATGTTGGCATTGTGTTGAGGAGATTTTGTGTTTGCATTAGTGTGTTCAATGGTTTTGCTACCTTGTTTGTTATGTTATTTTGTTGCTGGTTTAGTATGTGTTGTGTTGCTGTTTGTGGTGTCACATCAATGTGTTGGGTTGATGTACGGTGTTGTGTTCTGGTTGTTTTGTTGTGCTACTGCTGTGGTGGTGTGTTGTATTGGCGTGTTGTTTTAATTTATTGTCAGGTTGTTTTTGTTATGAAGTTGGCTTGTTTTGTATTGTATAGCTGTTGTTGTTATGTTATAGTAATGCAATGATATGCTTTTGTTGTTTTATTGTGTTGATATTTTGTGTTATTGCTCTAACTCATCTGAAGTTCATGTGCACAAACACTCTTGACCCACAATTCTCCTGCTTGAAACCTACTGAAAGATGTTTACATTCCCCTGTACAGCACCATTGCTGAACTAAAACAAGCCTTTTGCTAAAATGTTTCATGAACGTTGCCATTTATAAGCAGAAGATAGTTTGAAACTGTTTCAAATGTGTTAAAAAACCTGGTTTTGATCTGAAGCAAAATGTTTCATTTACCCCTTGACAAGCACCTACTGATTGGCAGCACCATTGCCCAGGAGCATTCACTCTCAGACAGAATTCCACCCCGTGCTAAACACCTTCTGATTGGTTGCCCCTGGTTCTTTAAACAGCTACTAAATTCTCTGCAGGTTTTGCATTGGTTTTGGATCTAATTCATTTCTAGGAATGAATTACAGCTTGAGGCGGGGTGCAACTGTAAACTCATTGAACCGCTTTAGAAAGTTTATGTGTGATTCTTTGTAGTACAGGGCTGAAACAAGTACATCCAGCAGATTTGACAACTGTTCAGGATTTCATACTTCGTTAAACGGAAAATTCAAGAGTAGCACAGCCTAACTTGATACAGAGGTAATTCCGCCAGTATTACACACTATCGTTTCAGTGAGCGCATCATTCACAATCATGAGTCTTTCCTATGCTGACTTTACTTCAAGACACAAGGTTCTATTATGCAGTCTCTCTTTTTGCTTTTGGCTTAGGCCTAAAATATCGTGCATTTACCATAATTCACCTCTCTCAAACTGGAAGCATAGACAAGGAAAAGTGACCGCATTGCTTATGAAGTGGTGCAGTTCTCAATTAAGTTCTTCTTTCTTGATAGCTGCAATCAAAGTTCAGGGAAACGGGAAAAATAGGAATAGCAACAGACATCATTTCACAGGGTTATGGTAAATTTAGTTTTCTTTGAACAGACTGCATAATATGCACATCCTTTTTCTTTAATAAAATTAGAATTCTCCTTCAACAACTGACTGGGAGAATCTCCTATTTTCTGTGCAAAGTGACTCACAGTCAAAGTAATAAAACAGCTCTTTACTATGCAGGCAAGTCGTGTCTATGGTTAGTGAAAGAAAATGTAGCACAAACTTTAAGAACAAATTCATTGTAATTAAAGAGGTGTGAAATTATGTCATTTTTTTCATAAAATGTTTGGGAAATTATGTGAAATTAAATGAACGAGGTATTCCAGTCTCTCGAGTAAAAATGTAAAAGCGAGGGAATAACTTGTATTAAAAAGACACATGGGACATCAGCAGAACAATGGTTCAAGTGAAAAAAATCTCGAGTGGGATATTATTTCAGGAACCATCTCTGGCAGCTGAGAATTCCATGACATAGCCTAATTTGAAATTTCAAGAATTTTTGGAAATATCGCAAAAGGGGACATTTACAAATTTTAAGAATTCCACCAGCATTTCTTCCAAGCCTAAGGGTAATGCTTTGTCAACTTTGTCTCATTATTGCTGAAATTATTCCTTGGTGGGGACAAATGCAGTGTCCCTTTGGAATTCAACCTTTAATTTATTGTGAACAAAGTATTAGTGAAGCTTTCGTCAGTGATGTTGAATTCAATAATGCGAGCATAAAAACAATTCTGGCTTTTGTTTCCTGCAGACTTAATAACGCACATAATAGCACAGGCAACAACAATTCAAAGATTCCTTCACAAAAAGCTGGTTCTGCGCTGCAGCATCTGTGTAAGCAGTGCATGCTTCACTCACACTATAGGTACAGCACACACAATAGCACAAGAGAGTGAGACTTATCCAGAGATTCATTTAACTAGTCCATAGACATGTATTTATTTCTTGAGTGACACTTTACACCGACCATTTTTAGAGGGATGAAACCCTGAAATTTGCACAGAGCAGCAAAGGCATCACTGTTAGACGTAAAGTAAATACAATATCAAACAAATGTCAGGGCACTCCTTATCCAACAAAAGAAGTAGGTAGGTCTCAAGAGTCATAGATAAACAAGAAAACTATCATCTCAGCACCTCAAGACGCCTTTCTTTTCTGCCACCTGTTCCATTCAATACCATCTCTGTCTAACGAGCATAACATCTCTTTTAAATGGACAAAAGCTTCCTATGCTAAATGGGACATAAGCCCAGATGAAGCGCACTGGTTGCAGATATGCAAGCTATTCCCATTTATTGGCTCCCAGTTTATGGCAGATCCTCCACCTTCATCTCAAAGGTGAAACTTGGCAGTACTGTCTGGTTGCCACTTCTCCTTCTTCTTAAAGTAACAAATTAAAGAGTTCTGCTCTGAAATCCTTCTGCTACTCGAATCATTCCACAGAATAAATATAAACAAAGTATTGCTTCTCATGCTTAGGTACTGTAATACCACGTATGTATGGTTGCCCAGCACTGGTCCTGAAATTTAAAGGCTATGGTTCAATGTAGCTCAACCTCAAAAAGCAGGATAACACTAACCCTATCCTGAAGGCCTGCAGTAGATCTCTGTGGAGCAAACATTCAAAGTCAAAATTCTGTGCACCAGACATAATTTTAATGGAAAGAGTTAGAAATTTAACTTTTTAGGGCAGTGTTTAACTAAGAATTGGTTTTACGCAACTGCACTTCTCATTCAATCAACTAAAGCTCTCATGAAGTGCACGCTAACTGGACACATCACAAAATTCCCAACCACCATGGGTTTCATTTATCTGTTGAGCTTAATTCAATCCACAATAACAATTTTTGTGCTGCCAGCAAAACCACCAACATGACACTAGGCCTGGACGGAGTTCGCGGAGTCGCACTATACAGAACTCTTCGGAGAGGCTAAAAAGCTTTGCCCTTCTACTCGGAATTCCACAGGTGGGCGGAGTTTTCCGTCCCGCCCATTCACATTGTATCTTCCGTCAAACGCAACACAGAGCACATCCTCGCGTTGCAAATCATGTGCAAACTGCACCACGTGGTTCACATGGGCGTGGCCATCTTATTTTCTACTCTGTTGATGGTGCTGGGCCTAATTTTCAATCCCGCTGTAATCTTTGTAGTCCTCCGCCCTCTTAATTAATCTACCCCTAATATTTATTTATTGTATGAGTGTGTGTTTGTGTCTGTGTATTTAATGTTCTTTTTACTTTTTCATGACTTTTTGTATTTTGTTTATTCTTCCCCTTACTTCCTTATTTCTTCTTTTCTTTTCTCCCTTTTCCTGTTTCTTTTCTAATCTTTACCCCACCCAGTGCCATGGCAGAGCAGAGTCGCCTACCTTGCGGGTGGTGCTGCCACCCAGGTGTGCAGCCCCGGACGATTTTCAGTGAGGAGGAGGTGGCAGGCCCATCAGTGGATACCTCCTGCGGGAGCGTAGGCTGTGTTGGGGGAGGGTGCGCTGGTGCGTGCGGCGCCCCAGCCAGGTTCGGCGCATCATCCAGAAGCTGACGCACAGCTTGGCAGATATTCTTTACCGGGAGAAGAACCTTCTTGACCTGCTCTGTGTCGAGATTCCGGGGCTCGGTGAGTATTAATTATTTGTTGTTTTTGTGTTCTACTATGCTTATATTTTTTTCCGAATAGCAGCTCACACTCAGAGGTAAGTTACGTTTAGTTAACGTTAAGAATATTATTATTATGTGATCCAGTTTCTGCTAGGCAGGTGCTCAGCACTACCTAATTGTACTCATCATTGGGGCTCGCTTTGGCTGATTAATTAAGAAGCCTTTACAAAGTTTTCAATGTATTGGTAACCGAATGCACAAGGTGTGTTTCCTTTCACCCACTATTCTTTCCTGAGTTCTTCCGTCCCATCCTACTAAAAAATTGAAAAATACATTCTTGGCATGTGCCACATTTGATTTTATAGCCATGTGAAGTGATTCCCAAAAATATTTCATGGTTTCCCATAACAGATTTTATTTTATGCCTGTTCGGATTTTTCCCTTACGACTTCCGTCAACTAGTACAGTGACTGAATAAGCCAAACAAGACAAATCGATGATCAATGTAATGACAGTGACCCCTCTATTCTTATTCTATATCAAAAGCTCTACCCTACCCGCATAATCCTTCTACCCTACAGTAGAGTAAGAGTAAGTCAAGTTTCCTTTCCTTATGGCCCAGCAAATGAATTTGTTGAAAATAAAATAATGTGGTGGTGGGCAAGGCCAGTGAGTAAAGTGGGACTAAGTGCATGATTTGATTTCAAGTTTGGCTTATGGAATACGCTGTGATGAATGTGCCAAATCCAATCAATATAGCCTGTTACTTTCGCTGCAGTGCAGTGCATCATTTTCCCCAAAGTCTACTTACGTCAGATAGGATAATATCCACATTTTATACGTGAGGTGTGTGACACAGTATCTTATTTATTATTCATATGCCGCTTTGGAGTCAGGGTAGAAAGAGAAAGGCATTTGGAGAAGAGCATGGTCATTGGAATAAAAAATAGATAATTGTCAACTACAGCTGCCCCAGCTGCAGACAGTAGCAAAATAGCTGATGCGCTGGCTAGCAATGAGCATCGATCCATTAATTTAGTACAACACACAGCTTGTACTCTATAGTGCATAATACCTTACTCATTAATGAGAGGTAATTTATTTTTTGACTCAAAGTGTCTGTTTAGTTACTTGAAAAGCCTTTAGAAGAAAAAAAACTACTGTTTATTTAATCTGGTGTTATTCTGCCTTAATACTTTTCTGCCACATAGTCAGTGCTTTTTATGTGAGGGATGTGTGGGTAAAACATAACAGTGGCCTTGTGACTCTCGTAATATTAATCACATCAAATTCCAATGGCCCTAGTTGACCAGCAATGTTCTGCTACTGTGCCACCCACTAATTTCAAACAATTGTACAGAGCATTGTTTACAATTTGCTTTTTTTCAATATAGCTACTCCTGCTGGTCCATCCGTACTACCCAACAGGCATGAGATAACTGCCCATCTGCAGTGGCAGGGGCTGGACCGTGTCCAGCAGGAATACCGGCAGCTGGTGTCTTGGAACAAGAAGAAGAGGCAGAAATAGCTACCTCAGGCTCTCAGATGGGCCCCAGTGCAGCCGGTCCTCTTTAGCCTCCAGCCTCCCTGCCATCCAATTGCCGTCCCTGCTGCCAGCTGACAACAACTGCTGCTGCCCCCTCCCACTGTGACAGGTCCTTTCTCCGACACATCCTGCAACAGCTGGACGCTATGGAGAAACGGCACACCAGAATAGAGCCAGGACCAGCTCCAGACTCAAATGGACAATGCCCTCTTCTAATCCTTTTTTAAATTTTTTGTTTTGGTGGGAGGGACTTGTGGGTGGAGAGGGTGGGAAGATAGTTGGGACTGGGTTTTTTCATTCGTTGGACATTTTTGGACATTGGTGGTTGGATCAATTTGTTTGGAGAGAGGTGTGGGCCTGTTGTGCGTGGACAGGGTGGGTTTGTGTGTAAGAAAATTAAGGGGAAAATTATATTTCATCAAGTGAAGTAGTTTTTTTATGTTTTACTTTGCACTGCTTCATTTATTTTTTGTGCAGCCTGTTTATCTGCTTGTTGGAGTAGTTATACCTCTCTAACTATCTTGACCACTAAGGGGGATGCTGCCATGACATATATTGCCTACAATACCTTAGATAAATGATTACTTGCAGTAGCAGTTAGTTCCATACTTATTAACTTAACTAGCTCACTTCACTCCATAGTCATCTTACCTGAATATAGATAAAGCAATAACAGGGAAGACATCACAACTTCACAAGCGAGGTCCCACTCCCACCCAGGTGAGCTCCAACTGTAGGATTAATTGGAAGGAATATCCATCGCAGGCAACTAAATCAAAATAAAAACACTGAGTTTATGGGTTATAAATTATATCAACACTTTACAAAGAATTGTAACCAGACTACTATTGATGACCCAACAAAGAATTCCTGATAGTGATAAATAACAAAAAATAGCAATAGTAATATAAGCAATGGGCAGCTACTATTTAAATAAAACTAAAGTTACGAAATTCTCAAGTCATGAGAACTGGACTCAAAGTCTGGAGTGGACAAGGGTAGGCATTTACGGATACACAACACAAGGCCTGAATTATGATGCTGACAACTGATGTTCTTCATTTTATAACTAAAATATGGATCACTTTTATGCGCGGGTTGATAAATAGGGCCACTGTTGGCTATTGCTAATAGAAGATCCTGCAGTGAGTTAGTGTTGCTTTCACCACATCTGCCCCACCAAGTGTGTGATCCATTGATGGTGTAAATTAAGCCACACCTCAGTAAATCCCACAGCCGGGGGGGAAGAGGGATAGGGGTTTGATGAATGGATGGGAAAGGGGATTTGGGGAAAGGTTTGACAAAGACAAACACTACACAAGGACAACATCCTGGCAATGAGCAGCGCATCATCGTCACCAATCTCTTGTAGAAGGAAATGAAAGAATGAGTATGACACAGTTAAATGCATTGCAAACATTCCTTCTGCCCCAGAGACCCAAGTTATCAGATATCTAAATGTTCTGTCTTCTAGGTTGAAAAAAAATATTATGGAGGAGTGAACCCACCCACCCAATTCTCCAAATATGATTGTTAAAAGAAAAATGATACTGTATTGCAAAATTAAGTGGTGCATCTGCATTCTCCTCGGGAATGTCCATCACTCTTGGGTGCCCGACTGGACTGGACTGGTCCGGTAGGTAAGCAGGAGTGTTGAGCTCAGCTTTCACCTTTCATTCGTGCAGGAGACTAGAAGTCCTGCGGATTGTAAAACATAAACTGTATTTTAGAGTCAAGGAGAGGGACAGAAGGAAGGTAAACTTAATGAGGAGTGTACCAAGAAGACTCAGAGGCAGAGGAAAAGAAACAAGAGGAATGGATAGATTGATGAAACAGGGGGGAGGAATAGCGTGTATACACCAAAATACACTCTCTGTATTGCAATCTGATACCACCACTCTGCCCTCAAGTGATTATTTATGCATCAACATTTCAAGCAAAACTTCCCTGTATGCAAATTATACACATTCTACCACCCCCAGGACACAATCTGTCCTTCATTGAGCAATTATGGATATCATCCCATCCAATGATGATCCTTTAGTGTCCCAAATCTTCCTGGGAGACTTCAACCTCCACTGGTCTAACCCAAATGATCTAGCAGTAAACTGTCTAAATTCCTTCCTTTTGGATCATGAGCTAACACAATTCTGTGACAGCCCAACTCACAACAAGGGTGAAACTCTGGACCTCATCATTTCCAAAAAAAACACCAACTCACTGGATTCCATCATCCCTTGTGACTGGTCTGACCACTACTGCATAATCTTCTTTATTAACAGGCAAGTTTCACCTAAAGGGACCAACCAAAGAAAACAAAGCTATGGAAAAGGAACCTCCGAAACATTAACACCTAAAAACTAAGTACCCGATGTAAAAAGGCTTTGACTTCCCAAGCAGACATGAAAGATGTTCATGTCCTCACAGATTTCTATAATTCCTCCATCTCTGGTATCCTGGACTCTATAGCCCAGTTAGAACAAAAAAATGTTTCCTCCAAAATCTCCGAACCCTGGTTCAATGACAACCTAAACTCGGAACGTCGCAACCTAAGGGCAGCGAAAATATCCTGGAGATCAATACCCTCCACCGAGCATCTAAGTCACCTGAGAACTGTTAGGAACTCTTACAATAGAAAAATCAAGACTGTAAAAGCTGGATTTTTCAGAACTCATTCGAATCAAGCCAAAAACCACCCCAAGAAACTTTTCGAAATTGTTAAACAACAATCAGTCAACGCTCCTAACCGCCCTGACCTAGTTGATGGTGGTCCATCATGTGATTAATATCGTCCTAGATTCAAAGAGAGCCCTTCTTCCTATTTCTGGGTTCGCTGCCCCACCTGCCCCTCAGGATCGGCTCGTTGCCCCTAGCGTGAGCCCCAAGAATAATGCTTCATGGCATACCTTCACTCCCTTCAGCGAAAGCGACATCTACAACACTCTTCTTGCGGTCAAACCATCTAACCACTTCAGCGACCCTCTACAACTCCCCATCTTCAAAGAAATTAAAGCTGCCATCCTCCCCTTATGGTCAAAGATTGTCAACGCTTCTCTATTGCAAGGCAGGATCCCAGACTGCCTAAAAAAAGTGCAGGTAACCCCCATTCTAAAACAAACGAATGCAGACAGGGCTGATCTTAATACCTTATGCCCTATCTCCAACATCCCCACCATGGCGAAACTTCTAGAAAAGTGGTTGCAATCGCAACTCTGCCTACACATTGAGAAATTCCAAATTTTAGATCATCATCAATCAGGCTTTCGGAGAGATCACAGCACGGAATCGGCACTCATTCACATTATGGATGACATTTTAAAAATGCTAGACCAAAATGAATCATGCCTCCTGATTCTCCTTGACCTATCATCGCTCTTTGACACTGTTAATCACGTCAAACTACTTTCCATTCTTGAACAGAGAATGGTCCTTTCAGGGCCTGTATTGCAATGGTTTACATCTTTCCTCCACAACAGATCCCAACGAGTGAATGTGAACCAATCACTATCTCAGCCCTCCACAGTTGCTATGGGGGTTCCTCAAGGGTCCGCCCTCTCACCCATACTCTTCAATTTATTCTTGAAACCACTAGCTAATGCTCTGAACTCCGCGAACATTCTTTTTCACATGAATGTAGATGACACCCAACTATATCTGAAAATCACATCCCCAGAAGACTTCATCTCACTCAACTCTACTCTGACAAACACTCAAAACTGGCTCACTGAGAACTACCTTATGCTCAACACCTCCAAAACGGAATTCATCCTCATCGCTCCCCCTAATCACACTCCCAAGATCGACCTCTGGATGAAACATCTTACAGCCTTCAACTGCTCTCCCCACATCATTGAGTCAGCTAAATTCCTTGGAGTTACTCATGGCATGCACCGGAACATGCAGAATCATATCAGCAATGCAACCAAGGGAGCTAAACATCAGATGAGAACACTAAGGAATCTCAAACCATTCTTTCCCCCTGAAGACTTTATGTTGGCGGTACAAGCTCTTGTTCTGCCTAGGCTTGACTACGATAGCCACACATTGTGTGGTCTTCCCAAACATAACTTGGCCCCTCTAAGGGCTTCCATTAATGCTGCAGCCAGATTGATATGGTACAAAGCGAAATGATCACATTTCCCCAGCCCTAAAACCCTAAACTGGCCGCCATATGAAGCAAGAATACAGCTAAAAATTGCCTGCATGACTCACAAAGCCCTACATTTCAAGACCCTCATTTATCTGGCTCAAAAGCTAGAATTATCAGGTGGTAGCAGACAGTCGGGAAGTGCAAGTTAACTGCTTCTAGTGCAAGGTCACTGCTTCTGAAACCACAGATCTTCCACAAAAAGAGAACGAGTCACAGAGCTTTTTCAGGCATTGCCCCGAAGATCTGGAACTCTCTTCCACTGGAAGTCCGTCGAATCTCATCCACCGATTCTTTTAAAGAGGAAGTGAAAAAAAACCTAATGAATACGTTTCTGCCATAAAAAGACCTTAGCTCTACTGTTTACTAACCTGCCCTCTATTTGGAGGCTCTGGTTGACTACTACATAGTTGTACATCTGGGAATCCCAGTTTTAGCATGCTATGGACATTTTTGTTACAAATGTTTTTTTTTTCTCCTACTACTGTATCTTACCTTCCCTTAATGTGGAGCACTCTGATACGCGCTTGGGTCTTGTTCGCGATATGCAAAACTTTATAAATAAAATAAGAGGAGGACTCCGAGATTCACTTTTAGGCAGCACACACACACAAACACACACACACACTCAGCAACATTTCACAAATCATGGCACCTCTCTCCATTCCACATAGCTGAGTACTAGGCCTCAGAGTCATGGTTTCCCTTTGAAGTCAATAACTTCTTGCTTCTAGCTGTTGATGAGGTAGTCCCATCCTCAGTTCTTCCATCCTCCTGACTCCTAGAAACTCCATCCCAGTCTTGAGTGATCTGAGCAAGATAGACGTGTAGTGCACTGATGTTGAAGAACAAGTAGAGAAACAGAATTGCAGTATTTTGTATAGCTTTTTGGTTGTTAACTAAAGTGACTGTGCTGGTCTCTGAAGAACCAGACAAAAGGAGGGGACCCTGCAAGTAAATCTGGCTAAGTGTGAAAGGGCCAATCACCTCCCGGAAAAAATTATCACCCATCATTCAGGTCCCAAACATTGCAAATCATCTCAAGGAAGTTCCCAAATGACATTTGAATACCCTCCCTCACTGTCAGCCACCACATGAATCATCAATCGTCTTCACTCACAATCACTCAATAATCACTCATTGTTGCAATGGCTACCAATTCCAATCCAAGCATGGTGTTATGTACACGATCTCCCCTTTAATGCAAGCAACAGATTGGAATTTGGCAGTCTTGTAAATCAAATGATTGTCTGGGGCAGACCACCTAGATTATGACAAAACAGAAGGATCATAGGAGTGGAAAGTACAGGTTAATTTTCGCAAAGTAAGTTTGTAAAGGCCAATCACCTCCAGGAAAACATTATCGCCCATCATTCAGGCCCCAAACATTGCAAATCATCTCAAGCAAGTTCCCACATTACAGTTGAACACCCTCTCTTACTGTCTGACTGTCGACACATGAATCATGAATCACCACTCACAATTACTCACTCACAATTGTAATAGTTGTAGTTACCTCTTCCAATCCAAGCACGGGTAGGTTAGGTAGTAGGTACACAATTCATCTTTGATGCAGGCAACACATTGGAATTTGGTATTGGCACTCTTGTAGATCAACAATTTTCTGGGACAGCCCTGCTAAGTGATGTAAAAAAGGATAGGCATGTGAGGGAGGCAGACATTGTCTCCAATGTCATGATGGAGTTGTGGTGTCTTCTTCAATGCACACTGATCCAACTGCAATCCGGCAATATATATGTCACTAAAAAATGGTGGGGCAGCATAAATTTGACACAAAAATAATAATGTCCCACAATCTACTTTTGGGGGAGGGCAAAGTTCAACGAGAAATTATGAAAAAGTTCTATGGGGGACCTGGCATACTCAGTCCGGGAAGTAGAGTTCGTCCTCAAACTCAGATGGTTCACCCAGAAGTTGGTCAGCTAACACACTTGAATCTGACCAATCCTTCTCGTCCTCTGATGCTTCAGGAACAGTGTAATTGTGTGGTATGAAATGCTGGTTCATTTTGATCATGGTCAATCTCTCCACATTTAGAGCCGAGAGACTGGTCCTTCTCACTATAACAACTGCACCAGCTGCACTGAACACTTGCTCACCAGACACACTGGCCACTGGACAAGCCAGATACTTTATTGCCACCCTGCTGAGCTCTGGCCATTGGCGCATCTTCCCATACCAATACATCAATGGGTTTTGATCCACATAGACCTTTTTTGGATCATCTAGATACTCCTGGAACATCATGTGGATGGTCTTTGGTGCTGCCACTTGCTCAACCTCTTTTGCCATCGCCTTTGCAAAGAAGTTAAGCCCTGACGATTGAAACCAATACAGTGCAGAGGTTGAGACCTTTCCTTCTGTTGCTGTTGTTGCCAGTGTTATGGTTGATGGTGTTGTTGGCTGCTGTCAGACAAGGCTGCCCTCCCTGGAAGTTGAAGGTGGCACCCCAGAACTGTGGGGTGGGACTCAAAGTTCCAGGTGTTCTTCTTCCAGGTCTCTGGCTTGCTCAACAATCCACCTCTTGTATTTTGAAACATCCCCTCAGAAAAAGAAATGAAAGTGGGCAGAATTCTTTTGTACCATGGATCAAGTAGTGTGACACAGATATACTGTTTGGATGAGATGATGTCATGTTGCAGACTTGTATTACAAGCCAAGCGAAGGATTAAGCTCTCAACCAAGGCATGCGCTTCTGTGTTTTCATTCACACCTGCAGGGTGAACCTGTCAGACACCTTCTTTAGCTGGTCCTGTAGCTGATGCAACAATGCGATAGCTTGGCCCATCGTACTGTCCTCCTTGATAACTTCCCGTGTGAAAACCTCGGAAGGAAGGACCATCTGTGTCAGGCATTGGACTAGGCCCCATTTGTCCTCTTTGAATGACATAGCATTGATCTGTTTGCACTGCTCAAACAGACGTTGCAACATGTAATAGGTTGAGTTCCATGTGTTGACACCTCCTATATCAGGGCTTTAGATGGTGCTCTATTCTCATGCTAAAAACTCCACAACTGTTTCCAGGCTTTAAATGAATGGTTGGAATGAGTGCAGATTCTTCTCCACATGGTCAGTATGTTGCTAACTATGTCTTTTTTTTTTTAGAAAGTCTTGCACCACCAGGTCGATGCAATAGGCCAAACCCAGAACCCTGAAACAGCAACTGTCTGACATGGCTGTGACTATGTCACTGCCTTTGTCCGTGGAAACAAATCCAATTCTGAGACCTCTTAGTCGCAGCCATTCTACACCTTGAGCTTAAATTTTTCAAAGATGGACGTGTTTTTTCCATGGCGAACATGACCACTGTTACATGCCACCAAACATTGTTAAATTTTCTTCAGGGCCAAGAGCTGTAGATTTCTTTTGCTCTACACCTGCAAAAGAGATCCAGTGTGAGGTGGTGCACATGTAATCAATTGCCTAACAACTGGTCCACATGTCAGTTGTCAGGTTGATAGTGTGAACAAAACTTTGCTGCAAAGCTTGTTCAACCAATTGCAGCACATCGTGACGAAGCACTGGAACAGCAACTCTGGCAAAATAGGTCTGATTTGGAACCTTCCATTTGGGATAGATGGCTGCCACAAATTCTAGGAATCCCACTCCATTCCACAAAAGAAAAAGAGAGGAGTTCCAGCACTAACATTTTGCCAGCTTCCCCTTGTACAAATGTGCTGTTGGGTGGTTCAGCTCATAGGGCCCCTCCTGCCTGTATACGTCCATAGCAGTAGCCTGTATTTATTTCTCCTTTTCTGGGGCAACTGATGCAGGTGACTTTTGAGAAGTAGGTGGTGGTAGACTCAGTGCGTCATAGTGGGGCAGTCACTGTATGCCAATGTGTCTCCAATTGACTCAGATTCTTGTGCCATTGTGAAGTCACTCAGGTGGGCGATTCAGGTGGCGCACTGCTGGGGACAGGGCTGCTTTGCATGATGATGTCACCCTCTTTTTCCTCATCATCACCACCTCCCACCATGATTGCACTTGTAGCTCATGTTCCCAGGCTCTCCTCCTCACCTTCACCACCACCACGTTCAGCAATTTTTTTAAGGTGCTCCTCCCATTTGATTGCGCGGTGTTTCTTCATATGGGTCGGTTGGCCTCCAGTACCATAATATGTACCAGGCTTACCTCTATGAAAATGTGTGTGGCAAATGGTGCATACTGCAATGTGCTCCCCCTCTTTGCAAACCGTAAAAAAGTCCCAAACTGGGAAGGAGCACTTTTTTTCTGTGCCACTGACAAAGCCTGAAAAACAGGAGGTAGGTTGGCGTGTCGTCGATTGCCTCTCTGCAGTCCATACTTCAACTGAGGTAGTGGTTGCTAGTGCAGGTGTCTGCTAGGGATTTGCAAATATGGGTGCTGGCAGTGCTACCTGTGCCACATCCCTTGGAGCAGGTTCAATAGCAATGTCGGACTCCTCTGTGTCACCTTCCACAATGACTGCCTCATCGTCGTCATCCTTCTCATTATCCCCTTCCATAAGTCTAAGGCTTTCAGGAACTTTTCTTTTCCCTTGCCTCTCCTGGCGTCTCCTGGACTCTGCCGGGGTCCACTCCATGTCCCTATCATCATCATCAGAAGTGGTGCATGGAGAGGATGGTGGAGAAGTACCCTTCCTTTCTGTTGCTGGAGATCTCGGAGCCAATGAATCCGAAAGAGTAGGTTCTTGCTCGGAAGGAAGCTCAACCTCCTGTTCTGCTCCAACATCTGGAAGATGTACTATCACTGGCTGCGTCTGCTGTCCACTTTTCTCTGTTTCCTGAAACAATTGGGTAGTACATTGCGAAAGGGACAAATTAAATTCAGTATTACTGCTCATTGGCATTGCTATGATTGCAGTGGCTGCGTCACTGGTCTTGGGCTGAAGTTGGGCTGCTGCTGATGATTGTGGAGTGCTGCTCTCAGCTTGCTCCCCAGAGGCCGATGCGGCAGACACACAACATGGTAGTACAAAAATGATTTGGGGCGACATGGCTCTGGTGGGAACCTGCTTCTTCTCACTGCCCACTTTCTTGGAACATGTTTCTTTGGGGCCTTCTTAAAGCTCTCAGTTGGCAGTTGCACTAAGCTGCACAAGTAGAAGAGATTAGAGGACTGATATATAACTGCACAGGCCTTCTGTTTGGCAATACTGTGGATGATGTCTCTTCTCTTCTGCACCTAAAAGCAAGCAAGTAAGAAAAACATTTAGGGGCCGATTCCGATTCGGGCCGGAAATCTCTCCGACCGAGCCGGACTCGGAGAGATTTCCGACCGAATCGGACTCTGGCAGCCCGACCGAACGAGTACGATGCGCACGTATGCCATCGGACTCGAGTCGGTCGGACTCCCATTGAAGTCAATGGGAGCCGGTCGTACAACGCGTACGCGGGCTCCCATTGACTCAATGGGTGCGAGGCGGACAAGGGCGCCCCCTACAGCGTGTACGCGGCGCAGCGACTCGCGCCGTACACGCACAGGTAGGGGTGACCCATGGGTCCCCCTGTGTGCGACTCGCGCGGCTACGCGTACAGGGGGTCCGACACGGACCCCCAAAGTACGGCTCCGACTGCTCTTTGGAGCCGGAGTGCGCGGCTCGGTCGGACTGCTCGCGGCGCGCATCGTACTTACCCGGCCGGGGAACGTCTCCATTGCGCGGTGCGAGTCGAGTCCGAGCGAGTCGGTCGGTGCGGTTCGACCCGGGAACGAGTCGGTCGGAGCGGTCGGGATGCCCGGACGAGTTGGTCGGCGAATTCGCATCGTACTCGCTCGCCCGGGCGCGCGTACGAATCGGTCGGGAAATAGGGCTCCGAATCGGATCCGGTTAAGCCGAATCCGATTCGGAGCCCTACCGGCCGAGATCGGAATCGGCCCCTTAGTGTGAAATGTGGCATTGTTGCAGCTTCAATTAGTACAGACAAAGGCAATATTAGTGTGGTTGTTTACTTAGGTAATAATAACCTCTTAAGAGTCAAACCACACCGCCATTCCATATACCATATACAGAATAACACACAATATACAGAATGATAGAGCTCTTTCCTTTATGTCCATATATTCTAAAGGAGACACCTGTGGCACTCAGGGAACTGCATGGGTAAATGGAATAGTACTCTTTTAAAAATGGAGGTTAGTGTGTGCCTATGGCAGGCAATGTGGTCCGGGGGCAATGGAATAATCATCATTATACAAATAAATGATGCTGATGTGTCTAAAGAGCACCGCAGCCAGGGTGTCCAGGAGGAAATGGAATAATCGTCTTGCAAATGAATAATGCTGATTTGTCTAAAGTGTGCTGGAGCCAGGGAGTCCAGGAGGAAATGGAGTAATCATCATTGCAAATGAATGATGCCGATGTGTCTAAAGTGCACCACAGCCAGGGTGTCCAGGAGGAAATTTTATTATATACCAAAAACTGGAATGCTGTTGCACGGCTATGCGCCTATGATGGATGGATCGATGATGGATTGACCGAGGCAAAATGGGGAAAAAATAGAGAAAAAAAATTGAACAAAAATTAAAACATAAAACAATTTACATTTAAAAAAATGGAAATAAAAAAATTACATTAAAACATTTAATTAAAAAATTAAATAAAGAGTGAAATATAAAAAATTAAATCAAGAGTAAACAAATTACAAGAAAAAATTTAAAAAGATAAAATGCAAATTATAATTAACAAAATCAATAATTGCAGATGTTTATATGGGAGGATGAAAAGAAACCTATTGGAGGTGCAAAATGAAAAAAATGAAAAAAATGCATGTAATATTAAATAAGCACTGTTCATCAAAATCAAATTCTTAATATACATACTACAATGATCCTCAAGCATATTATTAAATTTATATCTCATTCATCCATGTAAGCCAATGGTAAAGGCACACCGGCTGGACGCAAAAAATGGCTGCCAGCCAGTGCCACATGGTCAAACAAAAATACTGATCAAGGAGGCATGGGGAACAAAAAACACATGCAGGCCTAGGGCAAAAGCACACTGGCTGGCTACACAAAGTGGCCACCAGTTACATTGTCAAACAACAAGCAGGAGGCATGGCCACAACAAAGAACACATCAGGCCTATGGCAAAACACACTGGCTGGCTACACAAAATGGCCACCAGCCACATGGTCCAACAACCAGCAAGGAGGCATGGCCACAACAAAGAACACATGCAGGCCTATGGCAAAACACACTGGATGGCTATACACAATGGCCACCAGCCACATGGTAAAACAGCAAGTAGGAGGCATGGCTACAACAAAGAACACATGCAGGCCTATGGCAAGACACACTAGCTGGCTACACAAAATGGCCATCAGCCACATGGCCAAACAACAAGCAGGAGGCATGCTAAATAAAGAAGACATGCAGGCCTATGGCAAAAGTACACTGGCTGCCTACAAAAAATGGGCACCAGCCACATGGTCAAACAACAAGCAGGAGGCATGGCAAACAAAGAGCACATACAGGCCTATGGACACTGACCACATGGCATGGGTAACAAAGACAAATGGTGGCCTAGGGCAAACACGCCCACATACTGGCCAGTCAAAGGAGACATGGTAACACAGGAGAAAACAGCATTAATTCAGCAATGTCAAAAACAAAATTAACTGGGCTAAAATTGTTTATAACAGCACACCTCCTCCAAATGCATCAAATATATTGCCCCCACCTGTCCACTGTTTGTGGAATAAAATTTGAAATATCCCAAATAAAATACATTTTGTAATTCAATTCAATGACATCCATGGCCTAAATGATGTTTCAATTCAACAGACACCACAGGAACAGTTGCTTCTGGTACCCATGACTAGTACTGGGCCTACTGGCTAGAAGTCCCATTGGCAGACTAGGCCACATGGTGAATTAAATGAAAATTGCAAATTCATTTAAAAAACATGGAGAAAATGTACTAAACTGTGCAACATTTTCCCTTACAAAAGAAACAAAATTGCATGCAAAAAAATAACTAGGCGCCTACTGAAACTGCAGGCCACCTACCACAATACATTTTTAAAATTGAATACAATTACAAATAAATCCTGGTGCTTGCCCCGAATCAATCAAACACCCTTATACAACAGTTTTTGAACTTACTTGTGAAATCTCAAATATCCTTAAATCCAATGATATATATGCAGCCGGCAAGAAGAGGGATCCCGCCAGCTCCAAATCCAAATGAAAAGTGACCAGGAGATGGACAAAGCACTGGAAGGAGCCTGCTGGAAACAGGAAGTTGGAGTCTCTGGGGCACTTCCTTGCAGTTTAAAAAAATAGAAAAAAGGCTTCTCGCACAAAATGAAATACAACTCCAGCAGCCGGTTGGAGAAGAAAATCCACTCAAAATGCTTCTCAGCTGCTTCTGGAGCACAAAAACTATTTGAGCGGTGCGTTCGCGGTTTGCACTACATTGGCGCTGTCGCTGCCAGAAGCTGTGCAAGCGAGCGTGAAGTATCATGTGAGCTCCCTTGTGGCCTGAGATTATTGGGGACCAAAACAAATCTCGAGCGCACAAATGGAAAAAATCTCCGCTTCACGTCTGGGTAGGCAGAATTCAGGAACTCCGCGCTCCTCTGCAGAGTGTGGAGTGCCCGAATTAAGTTCAAATCCCATGAGCGGAGCGGAGTTTACTGCTGGGCCTACGTAACACATAAATGTGGAGGACCTTAAGGACACTTGATCGCCAGAGGCCCAGCACAGTCAATTGACTCACTGGACTATAAGTAGTAGAGTGGTAAGTCCAATATCAAGGATAACTACAAGTGGGATGATAAGCAGCAGTCACCTACTAATGCTTACCTTAAGTTGTTTTCTTTTTTGCAACATGTATCTATTATTTTAGGGTGCATCACCTCGTCCCAAGATACCCTTTTGGCTTTAAGGAGAAACCGGTGCTTAGGAATCTAATGTGCTAATTTGGAGAACACTGGCCTCCCTTACCATTGTAAGCAATGTACTTTTACTCTTAGGGAATTAGGTGGTGTGACCAGGGGGAAGGGAAGGACCCCCAGTTCTCAGAGGGTGATGGATGATGGGGTAAGAGCTTGCTTGATTAATTGTAGATCGCTCCCCAAACATGCTGATGATATTTGGTTATCTCTGATGGATAACACCTGAGAAGTGATGTTCCTGACAGAAACATGGTTAAAGGAGGAATCTATGCCAGCCCTGACCCTTGCTATCCCCGGGGTTTCCGAATAATCTGTGCTAATAGGGGCTGTGATAAAAGAGGGGGCGGGGTGGCTATTATTTTGAAGGAAACATGAGAGATTTTCACAACGGAATTGAGCAATTTGGGCAATATTGAGGGCTTACATTTCTGTATTAAGATCACTCCTACTCTCTCCTTTGCGGGGCTATTGATATATAGACTGCCTGATTGCTCAAACAGTTTTACCCCCGAACTATGTAATCTTATTGCGCAGAGATCATTGCAATACGCCAAATTTAAGGTGTTAGGTGATTTCAACCTACATGCAGATGATCCCACTTGCCTGCAGGCCTCTCAGCTTATAATGTCACTTAATGGAGCTAACCTTACATAGCACGTAAATGCTCCCACTCATAGAGCAGGTCATGTTCTTGATTTAATTTTCTCGAACATTCCAACCATGAGAGTTGAGGCTCCTCAGTGTATGGTCTGGACTGACCAATTCCTGGTCCTCTTCTCATTCACTTTGGGGAAATTACAGCCGAGTGGGGGTAAACGCTTAGTGTTAAAAAGGAACTGGAAAAAGGCAACCGCAGACAGCTTGGTTTCAGTGCTTCTAGATTGGGGACCACAGATAACCAGTAATCCCATTGACAATGCTGTTGCGCTCAACTTGGGGATCTCTTCCGCCCTTGACACAGTGGCACAGTTTTGATCTGTTAGGACCCCGAGAGAGTCTCCTTCTGCCCCCTGGTTCTCGGCAGATCTCAGAGCAGAAAAGAGTAGGTGTAAAAGGCTTGAGCGGCACTTGAGGAAAGATTATAGCCCAGCGTCCAAGCAAGCTTATAAGGAAGCTTTGAAGAAGCTCCGAAAAGTGATGGTGGCGGTGAGAAGGAAATACTTTGTCAAGCGCATAGAGAGTGCAGAGAATTCTGGAAAGGAAATGTTCAGGATTGTTAGATCCTTTACCAATCCATCAGCAATAGAGGGAAATATATTGCCCTCTCCTTCCTTGTGCACAAACTTATTTGACTTGTTTGAGGGGAAGATTCAGAAAGTATATGCCTCTTTCACAGCTGGGGAGGAGACGGGGGAGCCACAACCATCTGGAATCACAAATTCCAATGGGACCTTCCTGGATTTTCTCCCTATAACTTTGCAGGAATCACTGTGCGAAATCCTAAGAGGTAAGTCTGGCTCCCCTGAGGATCCATGCCCCCCCTAAGCTTTTTAGGACTCTGGCTCACATGATCAACCCAGTATTAAACTACATTTGGAACACCTGGCTATCCATCGGCACTTTTCCAGATATTTGGAAACATGCATTCCTACTACCCCTTCTGAAAAAAACTAATGCTGACCCTACGGAGCTTGGTAATTACTGCCCGATCTCACTACTGCCAGCGCCTGCAAAAATGATGGAAAAACTGGTGCAACGACAACTCACCAATTTTATAGATCCACACAACATCCTGCATGACACTCAGTCCGGATTTAGGTCGGGATATAGCACCGAGACGGCATTGGTGGAGGTGGCGGAATCTGTGAGAATGACTGTAGACGCAGGGGCTGCTGCGTGGCTGGTCCTTTTAGATCTGTCGGCAGCGTTTGACACGGTTGCGCACCCAATTCTACTGGACAGACTCAAACAGCTGGGCTTGCGGGGGGTAGTACACTCATGGTTCCAGTCCTATCTCAAAGATCGCTCTCAAAGGGTCTTTCTCCAACCGCATCAATCTGAACCCAAGCCACTAAGGTGCGGAGTGCCTCAGGGCTCTGCCTTGAGCCCATTGCTCTTTAACACCTATCTGGTGCCACTTTTCACTCTCATTGAATCCTGGAAAGTGAAGGCAGTCTCCAATGTGGATGACACCCAGCTGGTGTTTTCATTTAAGGATCGCTCTGCTGATTCATTTGCCAGATTCAAGGGGTGTCTGAAGGACATCGCGAGCTGGATGAACAATAACAGCCTAAAACTAAATGCGGACAAGACAGAGGTCCTGTTATTTATTCAGGCTTCCCCTCCCTCTGCAGGTTTATGGTGGCCAGCAGAACTGGGTTCACCCCCGTCACCAGCAAATACAGCAAGGAATTTGGTAATCAAATGGGATACGGACCAATCTAATGCGTCCCAAGTTCGCCACATTTCATCGTCTTGTTTTAGGAAGCTGAGAAGCTTAAGGAAGTTCCTGCACCTATTGCCGGAGGAAAGCCGCAGGGTCATTGTCCATGCTACCATGACTTTCCAGATGGACTATGCAAATAGTCTGTACCTAGGGCTGCCTTCTTACCTGATCCATAGACTTCAAATGGTACATAATGCGGCAGCGAGATTAATTCGACGGGTCCCGTTCCGTCATCATATCTCCCCTCATATCAGACAACTTAATTGGCTCTCTGTTGTTAAAAGGATAGAGTTCAAGTCCCTGACCCTGGCCTTTCATGCCCTGCATGACAGAGGACCAAGGTATCTCAGGCGCAGGCTATGCCCATATCAACAAAAACGCACACTGAGATCCAACTTCCAGCACCTGCTTTGCGTACCTCGTTATGCTAAGTCCCGAATGGGAGGCAGGTCCTTCACAGTGAGGACTGCCAGGCTGTGGAACTCGTTACCCCCTCGTATGCGCTTGATTGAATCAGAACTCGTGTTCAGGAAGATCTTGAAAACCTGGCTTTTTAGTCAAGATTAGTACCTCTGTTGGACCTGATCCTCACTTGCATCTACCGCTAAGCGCTGGGACACCTCTGCATGAGGTAGCTGTTGCGCTCTATAAATGCCAGTATTTATTCATATTATTATTATTATTATAAAGAATTGGGGTGGTGGGTAGGTGATTGGTTTCTGGTGTCTCGACGTCTGGTGTCTCTCTTAGGTTGTTTTCATTGTTAGAGTATTTTTCCTCCATCTATTTTAGTCTAGTCTAGTTACTATTCCCAATAAGCAAAATAGCTTATGCAAATGCATTCAGCCCCATTTACCTGCTATGACTTCATCAGATTCAAATACTGCATTCTAATGTGCATTAGGTATCTAGCAGAGCTCCTCTTCTGAGGTCAGCAAGCCATGACATCTTACTCTGGAGTAGCTTTCAGCCCAATGAGATAACCGCATCCCTTAATCATTCATTATTTTATTGGATACTTCAGTGTTGATATCCTCAGAGATCATTTCCACTTCAAGATTGCGAGAATTATGCCCTTGTAAATGGGATTTGAAAATAAGGGAATTCCAACAGTAAGTGGAATTTCACACATTTGCATGTAGATTAAAGGTGGATTTGTGCGGTCCGACATGCAAATGCAGATAAACACCCACAACCCTGTAAATCAGTGGGTGATTACACACCACTTGCAGGTAATTTATCACCTCGGAAATGCTATGTCCTCTACTCCTGCCAAGTGCAGGGTTAATTGCATTTCCAGGATGGAAAAGGGGAAGGAACATCCCCAAAATTAAATGGGGTGTTGAAAAAGGGGTTGCTCTATTTAGAAAAATATTTTTCTCAATGAGAAACAAAAAAAAGCTGAATGTGCTAATGCATGTTTACTTTACATTTCCCTTTGTAAAATCACAAAGTGTGGAGTAATCTGCAGTAGTAAATCCCATGCGAAGGGTGGTGAATGAGCAGGCGCCCCCCACGCCTAGGGGAGGGGCGCCCTTAGTAGCGCCACGGGGCTGAGCCTCCTCCGGGGCCCGGAGAAGGGGGCTGGTCATGGAAGGGCGGGCTGTGTGATGTCATCGGGAGGTGGTGCGGAGAAAAGTAAATGTAGCAGGTATTTAAGGCTGTGACCGGGGGGTCTCGTTCTCTTTGTCCCCTCGGACCACAGCAGAGCTACAGGAGCGTCGTCGACGTCGATGTGGAGGGATGTGTCCGGTCGGCAGTGGAGAGATGTGTCCTGTTGGCGTTGTGTGGCAAGCTGGGTTGGAGGGGGCCGTGGCGTAGTGTGTCGCCCTCTTAAAGGGCGTTTTTTGATTAATGATTATCGTTTTATTTAAAAGGATGGGCACTGCTCTAGAAGGTGCTGCGCCCGTCGCCCTCTTAAAGGGCGTTTTTTTATTAAGGTTTCACTGGTTTGTTATTTAACATAGGGTAAAGGGCGGCGAGAACTGCAGTTTCCTCGTTGCTGTCCCGGTGGGTAGAGAGCGCGCTGTGTGTAGGGGGCGTGGCTTCGTGGTCTGGGCTTCGATTTCAGCCCGGGGTCGCGCGCAGGAGTATGGCGTTTTGGCACGCTCATGGGGGCGATGTGTAATCCCTGCCGTGGCTTGGTATTGGCACAGGTCTCGTTATTCGCTAGAGAAGAGAAATTGCGTATTATATGAAACGTATTAACTGAATTGGTTTGGCATGAAAATGACTGTTAGACTTGGCGTGTTTCCCCTGACTTTTTGCTTTCTGACCTCCCGGTTTTGACTCTGTTTTTGCTGGTGTAATGATTCTGCGCACTTTCCTCACTGCTGTCCAGTGGGAAAGTGCAAGTGCTCCTGTATAAAATGTGTTATGGATTGGTGTTTCCATGATTGGCCTATTTGGTTTATGTGTCAGTCCCTTGTAAAGTGCACTGCGAGTGCCAGGGCCTATAGACCAAATGCTGTTGGTGGGCTGCAGCACTGGATTGTGCCACCCACGCAAACAGCCCGTAACGTATAACTCGGGCCTGCCATCGCAGAGCCGGTGCGCAGCCTGGGGCTGCCATGTCGACTTGGCAAGTGCAGACACTTGCAAGTCCCTAAACCTTCCCTTTGCTACCTGTTAGTCACCCCTAAGGTAGGCCCAAGGTACCCCTGTGGGCAGGGTGCGTTGTATGCGAAAGGTAGGACATGCCCGGGTGTGTGCGGCATGTCCTGATAGTGAATTACAGCCTAGTTTGTTTTTCACTATTGCAAGGCTACCTGTTCCCCCTAGGCCAGAACGGGCAGTTTTGATTATTACAGCTTATAATCCTAACTGACCCCGGGAACATGGTAGAAATTCGAGTTTAGTATGCCTGGACTCAGAATGATAAAATGCATCTTTTAGTGAAGTTGGTTTTAACATTCTGTGTTTGAAAATACCACTTTTAGAAAGTGGGTATTTTCTTGTCTAACCATCCAAGCCTGCCTCTGTGAGGTTGTGTATTCCTTGTCTGGAGTGTGAGTGACAGGGGCTGGGGGATGCCAGGAGACAGGGTGAGTCAGCACAGGGCTGAATAGCACGATCTACATGTAGATGGGTGGGAGGGGTCGCATCTGGGCCCTGAATAGGACAGTGCCTTCCCTCCACAATGCTGGCTCCACCTCCTGTGGTGCGTCTGATGTTCCTGGCCTACTCACTGAAAGAAGGGACGGAGACTTGTCAACAAAGTGCTCCAGAACTGGTATGGACTAGGCAAAGGCCTCTCTGCCTTCAGAGAGCAAAGGAATTTGGGATATAAATATTGGGGCCCTGACCCCATGAATTTAGATCTCGCTGGAATCAAGGAACCTGCCAAGACGAAGAGCTGGAAGAGCTGCCAGGAGGAGTACTGCCCCTTTGCTGTGTTGTTGCTTTGTTGGGTTGGCCTGCAGCTGCTGCTTCTGCCTTGGGCAGTGAAAGGACTGGACTGAACTTTCTACAAACTTGTGCTGAGTATCTCCAAGGGCCTGGAACCGAGCTGGCCTCCTGTTAAGAAGTCTCAGGGACTACAAAGACTTCACAAGCCTCTGGGTACCGCTTCTGGAACGCTGTTTCAGTTGCCACAGAGGAAGGGAACCGCAACCGACTCCGTCAACCGAATCCATCCCTGGCCGGTGACCTGTTTGCACCGCAGACCGCATCGCCCCGCTTCGCATCGCAACCCTGGTCTCACCGTGGGCGACGTCCGACGCCGCCAACATCGAGCCGCTGCTTGCACCGTGACCTGTGGGCACCGCAGTTCGCATCGCATCGCTTCACTGAACCAGCCGGACCCGACCGACGCGGTCGCTGCAACTGGCTCAAGAGTCGAGACCGCACCGCATTTGGGGCACCGCTCGCACGTCTGCGACGCACCGCTCCGACTCGCACCGCTGTCCGACGCCAGCTCCTGCACTCCGGCTAGGTCGCCTGCATCGCAACCTGTCAGCACCGCATCGAGCACCGTCTCGCCCTGCATCGCACGCCTTGGACGCACCGACTCCGTCTGCACGACGCTCATCGAGCCGCTGCCTGCACCGCATCGAGGGACACCGCACCTTGCATCGCTCCGTCTTGCACCGCAACCGCGACGAACGCCGACCGGCTCGTACACTCCGTACCAGCCACAACGAGAAAGGTACTGTAACCGAGTCTGTTCATGACTCTGCTGGCCCGTATCGACGCGGTCGGCTGGAACTGTTAGACTCTGTGGTTTTCAGCATCGCGGTAGGCTCGGACGGAGCTACCGACTCGTACGAACTTTGCTTTTGTGCTATTCCTGCAAAGAAGAAGTTACCGTATCAAGCATTCATTTTTAAAGTATAGTATTGTGGATTTTTGTCGTAATTGGTCTTGTCTTGAGTATATAAAATATTGGTTATTTTTCTAAACTGGTGTGGTGTCCGTTTGTAGTGCTTACACTGTATTACTGTTGGTTATGTGCAAATGCTTTACACACTGCCTCTGAATTAAGCCTGACTGCTCGTGCCAAGCTACCACGAGGGTGAGCAGGGGTTACTTCACGAGTGTAACACCCTTACCCTGACTAGGAAGAAGGGTCCCTACTTGGACAAAGGTGCAAGCCCTTGCCAACTAGAGATCCCATTTCTAACATTGGTTGTCAGCGGTGAGGATAGGACTTGTGTTTGCACTTGACTTACAGTGATTGGTGTGCACTACTACCATATCGCAGACCATTACGTACCACATACTGGTTCTTTTTCTTTTGGCCTATTTTTGATCGTGCCAGTTTTCAACTCACTACTTTTGTCATGCCTGAATCAATTGCATCATCCGTTGCATCTCTGGAAGTTATCTTTGAGGAGGATAGGTTGGAATCCTACGCCGTAAAGGAGCTACGAGCGATTTGTAAAAACCTAAAAGTCCAAATTAAAGGCCTCACAAGGAAGGAGGAGCTACAGAAGGCGCTGAGGGCCTGGGTAGCAGCCAGACATGCCAATGGGCAGCCTGGTAATCTCAGTGAGGAGGTGGAGGAGCCTATTTCCAGGGTGGATGTGCTTTTGGGTAGGGGGAACCCGCCAGATCAGCCAGCAGCAGTCTGTCCCCAGAGGAGCTGGAGGACAGGCGGGAGGCAAGGCAGTTTGAGCTGCAGAAGCTCAGGCTGGAGAGTGAGCGGGAGGAGAAGAGATTGGCCATAGAGGAGAGGAAGATGCTCTTAGAGCATGAGAGAGAACTGAAGGAGCTAGAACTTAGGAGTAAGTCAGGCTCAGATGGTGGCAGCAATTCGTCCAGAAAGGCAGACAGGATTGTGCACATTCCCAAGAACGTAGGCAAAGAGTTCAAGAAGGGGGATGACATACAAAGGTGGTCTCAGGGTTATGAGGCAGCCATACACATGAATGGGGTCCCTGAGGAGAATTGGGGAGCAGGATTGTGGCCACTTTTCCCGGAAGAAGCAAGGGATGCTCTGATAGCTTTGGGTAAGGGGTATCACCTCACCTATGCTGACATGAAGGATGCCCTTCTCACGAAGTATGGTCTTACTCCTGAAAAGTACAGGGATCAGTTCAGGTCCAGTAAGAAGTCTGATGCCAACACTTGGTTGGAATGTGTGGATGTGTTCTGCAGGTCGCTGGTTGGTTGGGTAAAGGGCAGTAGTGTAACAGATTTTCAGGGGCTCTACAACTTGATTGCATGGGAGCACTTGTCTAGTCTATGTTTTGCAGATCTGCGCCAGGACCTAGTTGATAGTAAGCTAACTGACCCCAGGAAGCTTGCTATGGAAGCGGACCGCTGGGTGAGTACCAGGGTCCACAAGAAAGCGTTTGGGGAGACTCAGCCAAAGGTGGGCAGGGTCCCCAGCAGAAAGGTGGGGGGACAAGGGTAAAGCACAGGAGTTCTCTAAAGGGCCCCAAACTAGTACCCAGGGTAAAGGTTCCCAGCCCCCGGTGATAAGAAGAAAGGGGTCTCTACAGGGAAGCCTGTTGAGACCGGCCCCCGCAAGTGTTATGCATGTGACCAGGTAGGTCACTTTAAGGGGACCCCAAGTCCCCGAAGGGGACACAGCCACCCACCGGTGGACAGTCCAAAGTGTTGGCTAGTGTAGTGCTTGGGGAGGAGGGGTGCCCACAGGAGGGTGGGGATCCCGCAGAAATGACCCTTGTCTCACTAGGGGACAGTGAGATGGTCCCAGGAAACCAGGTGCCCCCTAACACAAAGAAATATAGCACCTGGGTGACCATTAATGGGAACAGGGTAGAGGCTCTCAGAGATACTGGAGCCAGTGTGACCTCAGTCCGGTGTCACCTGGTGTCTGAGAAGCAAGTAGTCCCAGGAGCATTCCACCAAGTAGTTGCTGTCGACAACTCAGAGCGCCAATGTATGGTGGCGCAGGTTCCCTTTGAATGGGGGGTCGCAGGTCCCTTGAGGGTGGTTGTGAGCCCTACCATGCCTGTAGATTGTCTGCTAGGAAACGACCTGGAGCAGTCCTCATGGAAGGAGGTTGAGCTCAGGTCTCACTTGGAGATGCTTGGGTTGCCAGAGTGGGCATGCGTGTCTACTCGGTCAATGGCAGCCAGAAAGGGTGATCAAGAGGACTTGGAGCCTGGAACAGTGGCCCAAGTCCCTGCCAAGAGAAAGGGCAGGGGCGCGGGAAACCGGCCCCCGAAGTTCCCACGGACCGGGAGGAGGCGGACCTCGAGGGGACGCCCGGTGCCTACAGGGGAGCAGGTAGCCGAACTGGGAGACATCTCTGAGCTGACCCATTGGCAGCAAGAAGGGGGTCCCACCAGGGAGGAGTTCTGCAGGGAGCAGAACGAGTGCCCTACTCTGGAGGGTCTGCGGCGGCAGGCTGCAGACCAGGCAGCTGGTAATCAGTCCGGGTCACATCTGATCTACTGGGAGAGTGGTCTCCTATACAGTGAGCCTAAGGTTGCTGAGCCTGGGTCAGCCCGTGTGCTGGTGGTACCCCAGCGCTTCAGGACCTTCCTACTGGGTCTGGCTCATGACGTGCCTTTGGCAGGACATTTGGGGCAGGACAAGACCTTTGACAGGCTTGTCACCCACTTCTTTGGCCCCAAATGCGAAGGCAGTCAGATGCACATTGTAGGTCTTGCCAAACTTGCCAGGCAAGTGGTAAGAGTGGGAGGAAGGTCAAAGCTCCTCTCCAACCTTTTCCTGTTGTTGGAACACCCTTTGAAAGGGTAGGGATGGATATTGTGGGGCCACTGGATCCCAAGACAGCCATGGGCAACAGGTACATCCTGGTCTTGGTGGACCATGCCACCCGGTACCCGGAGGCAATCCCTCTCAGGACAACGACGGCGCCAGTGGTGGGCCGGGCGTTAATGGGGATCTTTTCCCGTGTGGGATTCCCCAGAGAGGTGGTTTCCGATAGGGGGACCAATTTCATATCGAAGTATATGACATCCCTGTGGAAGGAGTGTGGTGTAACCTACAAGTTCACCACTCCTTACCACCCACAAGGAAACGGTCTGGTGGAGAGATTCAACCAGACCTTGAAAGGCATGATCAAGGGTCTAACAGAACCCATGAGGCGTAAGTGGGACGTCCTCTTGCCATGCCTACTCTTTGCATACAGGGAGGTGCCTCAGAAGTCTCTTGGGTACAGCCCCTTTGAGCTCCTGTATGGCCACCCTGTCAGAGGACCTCTGAGTTTGGTAAAGGAAGGCTGGGAGGCAGCTCCCAGGAAAACTCCCCAGGATGTATTTAGCTACATGCTGGCCTTTAGAAACCAAACTGCCCGCTTCAGGAAACTCGCTCAGGCGAACCTAGAAGCAAGCCAGGAAGAAATGAAGAGATGGTATGACCAGAATGCCACTCTGGTCGAATTTCAACCTGGGCAAAAAGTGTGGGTCATGGCCCCAGTGGCACCTTGTGCCTTGCAGGACAAGTGGACTGGGCCATATGAGGTAAAGGAGCGCAAAAGTGACGTCACCTACCTGGTGGATTTGCAGGCTCCAAGGAACCCTTTGAGGGTCCTTCACGTGAACCGCCTCAAGCCCCACTTCGAGAGGTCCGAAGTGAGTATGCTCTTGGCGACAGATGATGGGGTGGAAGAGGAGAGTGAGCCTCTCCCTGACCTCCTGTCTACCAAGGAGCATGATGGGTCAGTAGAGGGTGTGATCCTCTCCCCTACTCTGACTCAGGAGCAGCAGGGGGACTGTCGCCAGTTGTTGGGACAGTTCGCCCCACTGTTCTCTCTGACCCCCGGTGTTACTCACTGGTGTACCAATGAAACAAAATGTGAAGCTAGACATCAGACTGCACTTCCCCAGTGTATAATAGTACTATATAAAATTACACTTTGGTGAAATGGGAGTCTGGGAAACATGTCCAATGACATTTCCAGTAGTATGTTTGGAAATCTGCTCGCGGTGTAGATTCTGCATGGAATGCCTTTGTATTACCAGAAGTACTGAATCTATTTGTACACAGGAGCACAACTAAGAGTGTAGATTTACTATTTTTCCAGGATCACACCTGGAACTGTTAAAGACTTAAATTACAGTGGGAAATTAACCCCCAACTTTTAAAATAATAGTCCACCCTTGCACTTCGTGAATCGAGACAATAGATATCATTCTTAAATATAAAAATGAGTTCTATGACCTGTTTCGGATGGCTGTGAAGAGTAGATACAAAATGAACAGGTTTGTGCCAGGTTTCATGTGAGACTTTGCTGTGAACTGTTTGGTTAAAAACTGTTTGGTTAACGGCGTTAACCAAACAGGGAAAATGAATTATTTATTAAATTTTCCCTCATGATCGTCTCTCGAAATCCCCCCTCACCTGGCCCCACCACCCCACTGATCTTACCTGCAGCGGCCGAAGCTGGTTAACGCCTTGAATTACCTTCCTCGCCAAAACTAAGGATTACAGCAAAGCAGGTTATAGGAAGGCTTGGCCTCTGTGTGACAGCGGGGTGAGAACTCTGGGTGAAGCCCAAGAAAATCTGTGCCAGCTAGCTCATAGAAGAGAAAATAGTTTTACATATTAAAAAACAAAAGAAACCATAACGAATTAACACCAGGCAGGTGGTCTAAATAGAAATTTGAAAACCAAACAAGGTCACCAGTGAACGCAAAATTTGGCAGACAGAACTGTAGCTGAAATCATGCCTGTCGCGGAGCCAATCGTGAGGGGAGCCAGCTAGCCTTAAATAAAATGATGACTGTGCCAGTCCTTTCTGCAATAATGAGCCAAGGACAAATGAAAGCAGTTCTCAAAATGAGCATGATTTCATTAAGAGTTCAGCCGTTTCTTTGGAAGGCTTCGCCTGCCTGTATTTTTCTAAACTTTGCAGTATAATTTAAAGCAACAATGCCACTGCTGTGAGAAAAGCAGCAGGAAAGAAAACGAGGGGCAAAAGTTAAAATACAGATGAGGTTAGGAGTTTAATTTTGTCAGAAGGGAAAGGAAAACCGTATTCCCCTTTAAGAACAAGGCAACGCAGATGCCAGGGATAGATGGAATCAGCCGAGCTAATGTGAAATGCTAGAAAAGCTGTACCTGTGCCAGTGACAGAGGAGCAGAGGAGCTCATGATGGAGGCGGATACAGATAATATAATCGCCAGCTCAAGATGCTTCATTGCCACTATTTCTGGGAAAGATTCAAAGCCCTAAATCACCCTTTAGCTGTGCAAAACTGTTTTCTGCCTTCCACACAGTGCAGTTTTGGTTGCAGTTTATCGTGCTGCCCATTGCAAGCTCACGTTTTCAGTGGCCAAAAATGCATGCAACTCTGAAGGCCAGATTTGCCATTTATTTTATGGAACGCAACGCAGCAAGACAACGTGCGTCAACGTGCGTCATTGCGTGAAAGGGAGAGGGCAGGAATACGCCATATCTGTCAAGATGGAGCATTTCTGTCCTCGTCCTGCGCTGGTGCACAATCTGCAGCCTAGCGCCAACACAGGCACCCAGGCACCATGGATCAAGGGTACCTCCGTTACAGCCAGGATTGGTTTTGTGCAGGAAGGGAAGAATGCAGCACACTTAGAAAGAGGAAGCAACAAGGAGCAATAAAGATATTTCTCCTCGTCGGGCCTCTGGTGGGAAGGCATACAATACTGATGCATTCCCAGGTTGACCAGTGTTGGTAAATCTGGGAATGCTTTAGAATACACGGGTGTCAACACCTACGCTCCACCCATGTAATGCCCCCATCATGCAGACTAACGCAAGGCAGCGGCTTACGCTGCCTCGCGTTACTCCATATTTATCAAGACATGCAAGTCCACACAAGGTGGTGTTACATGCCTTGGTAAATCTCATTCTAGGTTTTCCCTCGCCCTGTGTCCCCCTGCATGGTGCGAGGCCGACACAAATCCTCAATAAATCTGGGCCCAAGTACCTTTCTGAATTAGGCAAATGTTGCCTACACAAAAATGAAATGCAGTGATTAACAATATGTGCCACTAATGGTAAATGTTAAAAACGTAGGTGCTCTTTTCCTTCACAGCATGACATATGGTGTCTCGGCACACAGTCAACTGCAGAGGTACACTGGTGGTAGTGCATGCTATCTCCAGCATTTTCCTAGATGATAGAGGAGGCAATGATTCAGAAGCAATGTATTTCACCACAACCACAAAATTGAACTATATAACATTCTATCTTACATGGCATCATTCCCTTTGTCAGTGAGCTTTTCATGCTATTTCCACCAGTTGCTTACCAGAATCTCATCATACTTTAAAAGATCTTGAGCAAGATGTACATAGATTTTTACCATTTGCAAACCTTCCGATTTGCTAAATCAGAGGGTTTGTGACCAATAAAAACCTTTTTTAGTGTACTAAGCGCATTTAGTGATTTCTAAACGTTTTCTGAATAGAAATGATTACAGATTTGCAATTTGGAAGGGGCATGTTTGTGATAACCTATGCATCAATAGTTAGCAACCATAATTCTAACCACTAACTAGTTACCGGCTCCCAATTTGGGGTGGAAACTGATTCACAAAGGGGCCCTTTGCCAATCAGTTACCACCCCAACTTTGGAGCCGGTAACTTGTTAATGGTTTGAGACCATAATTCCAAATGGACATCTTCACCTCTGGAAATCAAGGTGGCAGCTCCACTGATTTTTGTCAAAATGGAAAAACGTATTTTTTAAGCATCTTTGTTTCCCTTAGGAAACTTGGGATACTTAAAAAAAAAAAAAAAACATTTTGAAATACTTTCACAGGGATGTTGGTCTGCTGTTCCTGCACAACACCTCCCCTTTGAAGGCAGGAAAATGTATGGAGTCTCAATTTGCTACCTGCCTAATGAATATTAATTAGGTAGATTTTTTGGTGACTTCCTCTGATTTCTTATTTTGCTAACCCATATAGTAGTACATAGATTAGTTCACAAAATAAACTACTGGTCACAAAATGTTGGTGTGTAATTTGTTCCCTCAATAGTTCATTGTTCCTTGTGGTGCTGATGGCATGCAACCATTTGATTAGTTGAGTCCCGCTTCAGTTTGAGGCGCTGTGTGGACCAATCTTGGGTGGGTTAACCTGAGGACCCCCCAGAGAAACTCATATCGGTCACCATATGGAGATGGTGGAAAAATTGGCCTTTAGCCACTGTAGCTTGCTAACATTAAGTACTTTGTGTAATCTAAATGTGTTTCAGGGGACTGCAGCTAGCTTGGGATCACTCTCTAGAAGCGCTAAGAGACCAGTTGGTGATTACGCACTATAGAAATATCAGTTAACATAACATATGCACAAAAACATTACAATAGACAGCCACTCTGTAGCTAGAGTTTAATTCCATGTATATTGTGCATACTGTTCAAAGATGGATCCTTGATACACTAAGTCAGTGGTGGAAATGGCAGATGTTCAGTTGCAAATAGTTTCTGCTAGATCAAGGTGTGCATATGGAGATTTGGACATTGGAATATCTGTGCCCAAGAGAAAAGCAAGGTTATCTCTAGTAGTTTAATACAAACATCGAACGATACCAATAAACAGCACTGGATAGAAAGAACTGGTTCTAAGCTCTAATTGGATTTGTCTCCACAACTTTTATTTGGATGTTCCCAAACAGCAATTCAAACAACTCTTCCCAATAGAAACCCTCTGTAACTGGTTAAGTGGGATTTCCTCTGGGATCTACGTGTGATAGAGTGTATGTGCTCTGCAATTGCTTATTGTATGGAATTGATGGAAATATTTGAAAGAACTCCAAACTATTTGTCAGGAAATTCAAGAGTCATAGAAGTGTTTGAAACTTTTGATGTAGAATATAAAATGGTCAGACACCTTTTGCCAGTCTGATGGAACTTGTGGGTGAATGCAGATGAAATGAGAGCAGGTTGAGAGCTGGTTTGAATACATGTTTAGTGGAAGTCATGATTACATCTGGGGCAGCAAGGATAGAACTTTGATGAAAGTAGATACACTTGAGGCATTCAATTACACAAATGGACAGGCAGGATTGAATGTGAGTGAATTGTGTTTGAAGTAATAAATAACTACTTTGAGATATACTTCCAAGAAAGTGGCAGACTTCAGAAGAGCAACTGCATTAAATATTTAATAAACAATGGAAACTTAAAGAGCAGACATATTTTAGTCACACGATCACTGATAAAGAGAGAGTACCACCACAAACCTTAACTAAACACAATTTATATCAAACCCTGTGTTGAAGTTTGTTGGACTACATGTTAAATTTGAAGTGGGCATAGAACCAATAATTAACATCAAAGTGGCACAAAATTGTACCAGAAAAACATTGGATGTCATCAGTGGGAGATCCTTAGCCATCAAACCATCTGGGCCTCAAAACACATTCACCTACACTTCGTGGGTACAACCACCCACGTAAGAGCACGGAAGTGAAGGCATACCCTGATCAAGCAGAACACCCCAGGAAATTAAATGGCAAGACACCCATTACGAGTGTCCACTAAATTCTTATGCATCAGATGACAGCGGTTACCAGCCCCATTGGAATTATGAGATCTGCTGATGTGTTTACTTTCTCACAGAGACAATCAAAATATCAATACCAATACCTCTGGTAAGCACTCATTTCTTAGTGGACACACAGAGTGAAGCTAGTAATGGGTCAGATTGTCTCCGTCACCCAAGTTACAGCTATCCCCGGGATTGGTAATCATAGGAGTGGGGTAATGCCTTCTCCTTTCCCAGAACACTCATAATGAGGGCATTACTTTAGCAAGACCTTTCTATTCTTGAACCCATTAATACACTATGTGGAAACACCTGCGAGGTTCTGAAATCAGCATCTACCATTACATTGGCAAGTTCTGGTGACCTCATTCCAGGCATCCCGTCATCATCTGTCACTGAAAGGGAGGAACTCTTCTAAATCTCGCCCTTATTCTAATGCCAAGAGAAAACAGTTTAATTCTTGGAAATATGGGATGTATTTGGATTATTGGTGCCAGTCATTAACTCCTGAAGGAAAATTAAGTACTTGTATTTCTTTTATTATAAACAGCTCTACCATCCAAAAAGCATCTTTTCAATTCAAGTTTTTTAGTAGTAATGTCAATCGATTTGAAAGATTAACAGCAATTTAAAATGTTTAAAATTACGATAAAACTCGTGCAATGTGCACAATAGATAGGAGCAAGGCTACAAATAGTTAAACGTAGCATATTGGCTTTCTTAACTAAGTGAATAAATGTAACCAAAATTTAATGAACAACTCAGTTCAAATATTTTACATAAAAAATTGTATCCCTTTAAATTTGTCACACTATATTTATATAGAGTTAATTTTTTTTTTTTTTTAAATTAAACTTATCTTCGCCTCCGGTCCCGTGTCACGTTGTGGCTCCTCTCCACACAGGAAGCAGCAGCCTCCCTCCCTATTGTTGTGAATAGGCCCAATGTCTTTAATAGCCCACACATACTTCCATTCTAAACAGTTGCAGTGATATCCCCGGACCCAGCAACAAAAAACCCCCCTGAAATGAATTTTCAACCACCTCCAGTTTCTCACTGATGTAACCACGTAGTTCGCTTCCCTAAAAACTCTGAGGATCCTGCATTAGCGTTAAAGATGTCCGTCACCACTTTCTTAGAGGTAAAGCCATTAAATATTTTAGTTCCCCTGCCATATGGAGTGGCGGTCGGTGCAGGTAAGAGTGGTGAGACAGGGGACGATGAAGGAAAATAAAATAATTTTTTTTTTTTTTAAACCACTTACCTTACGCTCGCCACATCGCCGAGTTGGCAATGTGGTGAGGGCAATTTCATTTTCCCTCGTCGTCATTTGTCGACTCCCCCACCCCAAAACTCTTACCTGCACTGGCCGCGACTGGCCACATGGTTCAATAATGTAAAAGATTTCTCAATCTAAGGGCACCGTATCAATGAGCTTGGAAAGCTCAAGCCTAGGAAACCAAGTTCATCATTTTGCTCCAATGTTCGCCCCTTAATTTTGTATTGGTTTTGCTCTGCTTCCAATTACCATTGCCTTATTTTCTGAACAATTTAGAATTAGCCTTTCAATAATAAACGTCAAGTTACCTCATCAACTCGCCATGCATTAAAGGCCTTGTTAAAATTGGGGGTCTCTAGTTGGCACAGGTAGGTACTTGTGACAAATAGGGACCCTCGCCTCTAGTCAGGGTAAAGGGGGACACTCCTAAAATAACCCCTGCTCACCCCCTTGGTAGCTTGGCACGAGCAGACAGGCTTATCTCAGAGGCAGTGTGTAAAGCATTTGTGAACACATACAGTAATCTAGTGACACACTACAGATGGACACCACACAAGGTTTTATATCAAAAATAAGTATTCTTTATATAGTTTTAACACAAGACCATAAACGACAAAAATCCACAATACTGTACTTAAAATGGTAGTTTTAGCTTAGTTCAGTTCAGTTCTTAAGATGCGACACTTTAAGTCAATGTACCTTACGATGCGGGACGCTTCCACAACAAGCAATGTTGCAGCGATGGAAATGCGACAAAGTTCTGGTGCAAAGAAATAAAGACGTCAAGTTCTTCTTGATGCGGCACGCTTCTCCGAGGTTGCGAGAAGTCTCGATTCGATGCGTCAACTGCAGCGGCGACACCCTTGTTCAGCGATGCAACGGCAACAGCTTTGGTGGCGACCCTCTTCTCCGACGTTGCGAGACGCTTCCGCTCGATGCGACAACTGCAGCGGCGACACCCTTGTTTCGTGATGCGACGGCAGCAGCTCCGACGGCGGCACGCTTCTCCGTGGATGCGAGGCGCTTCTCTTGATGCGGTGCAATGCGACAGCTACAGCGGCGACACCCTCCTTCGGAGTTGCGACGGCAGCGGCTGCGACGGCGACACGCTTCTTCCTCGATGCGAGACTCTCCTCTTGATGCGGTGCAATGCGACAGCTACAGCGGCGACACCCTCCTTCGGAGTTGCGACGGCAGCAGCAGCGACGGCGACACGCTTCTTCCTCTTGAGTCGCGCTTCCAGCTCCTTGCGACACGCAGTCCCTTCAGAAGGCCCAAAACAGCAGCAGGCACTTCCAAAGGATTCTTGGGGAGCTGGTGGTTGAAGTCTGTTGTCCCTGAGACTTCAGCAGGAGGCAAGCTCTTTTCTCAAGCCCTTGGAGATACTTTACAAGTTGAATAAAAGTGCACACAAAGTCCTTTCTCCTTCCTTTGGCAGTCAGGCAACCACTGCAGGCAGATCCCTCTAGCTTAGGGATAGTCTTCTCCTCAGTTCCTTCTAGGTTCCGCTCCTCAGCAAAGGTTTCTTCTTGTTTTCCCAAAGTGATCTAATTTCCTAGGGGTCTGGGTCCCCTTTTTATACACAGTTTTCCTTTGTTCTCTGAAGGCAGAGAGGCCTCTGCCTAGTCCAAAACCAGTTCTGGTCAGTCCTGGAGCACTTTGTTTTTCTGACTCCTTCTTTCCTTTGTGAGTGAGGGGCAGAGCCATCAGACGCCCGGCAGGAGGTGGAGCCAGCATTGTGGAAGGCAGGCACAGCCCTATTCAGACCCAGGTGCAACTCCTCCCTCCACTCTGGATGCAGATCTTTCTATTCAGCCCTGTGCTGACTCACCCTGTCTCCTGTAGCCACCCCCAGCCCCTGTCACTCAATCTCCAGACAAGGAATACACAACCTAGCAGAGGCAGGCTTGGAAGTTTAGGCAAGAAAATACCCACCTTCTAAAAGTGGTATTTTCAAACACAGAATGTTAAAACCAACTTCACTAAAAGATGTATTTTATCATTCTGAGTTCAGGCATACTAAATTCGTTTTTCTACCATGTTCCCTGGGTCAGTTCTGACTATAAGGTGTAATAGTCAGTCTGCCCATTCTGGCCTATGGGGAGCAGGTAGCCTTGCAATAGTGAAAACGAAAATGGCTGTAATTCACTATTAGGACATGCCACACACACCAGGGCATGTCCTACCTTATACTTACAATGCACCCTGCCCTAGGGCCTACTTTAGGGGTGACCAACATGCAGTAAAGGGAAGGTTTAGGGACTGGTAAGTGGGTGCACTCACCAAGTCGACATGGCAGCCCTAGGCTACACACAGGCTCTGCGATGGCAGGCCTGAGACACATTTTACAAGCCGCTCCTGTGGGTGGCACAACCAGTGCTGCAAGCCCACCAGCGGCATTGGATTTACACGCCCTGGGCACACTCGGTGCACTGTACTAGGGACTGACAAGTAAACCAATCATCCAATCATGGAGTCACTAATACATAACACAATTTTATCATAGGGAGCACTCGCACTGTGGCACTGAATAGCAGTGGCACAGTGCCCAAAGCATCTAACGCCAGCAAAACGGATCGGTAACATAGGAGGCATCATAAAAATGGAAGGGAGACCCACGCCAAGGATGCCAGGTCTAACACGTGTCCCCTCCAGCTGAAATGTGGGGAGAACTACCCTACCTCAGGGGAGTTCTCTTCACTAAGGCGGAAAAATCTGGACAGACCATCAGCATTGGCGTGTTCTGTACCAGGGCGGTGTTCCACCGTGAAATCCATCCCCTGTAGGGAAATGGACCACCTCAACAGCTTTGGATTCTCACCCCTCATCTGCATCAACCATCTGAGGGGCCTGTGGTCTGTCTGAACCCGGAAGTGAGTCCCAAACAGGTATGGTCTCAGCTTCTTCAGTGCCCAGACCACAGCAAATGCCTCACGCTCAATAGCACTCCACCTCTGTTCCCGTGGTAGTAACCTCCTACTGATGAAGGCTACGGGTTGATCTAGGCCCTCCTCATTCATCTGTGACAGAACAGCCCCCACACCATGCTCTGAAGCGTCTGTTTGTACTACGAACTCTTTGGAGAAGTTGGGTGCCAGGAGCACGGGCGCCGTGCACATGGCAGTTTTCAGGGCCTCAAAAGCTTTCTGACAGGTGTCAGTCCAAATCACTTTCCTGGGCTGCTTCTTGGAAGTCAGCTCTGTCAGGGGCGCAACAATGCTGCCATACCCCTTGACAAACCTCCTGTAGTAACCCGTGAGTCCTAAGAAGGCTCTCACCTCTGTCTGGGTTTTGGGGGGTTCCCAATTCAGGATGGTTTCAATTTTGGGCTGTAGGGACGCCAGCTGGCCGCTCCCCACTTGGTGTCCCAAGTACACCACGGAACCCTGCCCGATCTGGCACTTACTCGCCTTGATCGTGAGGCCTGCCCTCCGCAGCGCCATCAACACTTCCCAGAGGTGGCGCAGATGTTCTTCCCAACTGGCGCTGAACACCGCGATGTCATCCAGGTAGGCGGCACTGAACGAGTCCAGTCCAGCCAACACCTGGTTGACCAACCTCTGGAAGGTGGCAGGGGCATTCTTCATCCCAAAGGGCATCACCCGGAACTGGTAGTGCCCATCTGGGGTGGAGAATGCTCACCTCTCTCTTGCCCCATCAGTCAAGGCGATCTGCCAGTACCCAGACGTTAAGTCAAACGTGCTGAGGTACCGTGCAGCCCCTAGCCGATCTATGAGCTCATCAGCTCTGGGGATGGGGTGCGCGTCAGTCCTGGTGACTGAATTGAGTCCTCGGTAGTCCACACAGAACCGGAGTTCTGGTGTGGCACCCGGTGCGGCAGCCTTTGGGACCAAGACCACTGGGCTGGCCCAAGGACTGTTAGAGGACTCAATCACCCCTAACGCAAGCATTTTGGAGACCTCCTCCTTGATGCAAGCTCTCACCCTGTCAGTCACCCTGTAAGATTTGTGCTTCACAGGTGTACTGTCCCCAGTGTCCACATCATGGATGCACCAATCTGTGACACCGGGAACCAGGGAGAACAGATCAGAAAACTGTCCCAGCAACTGGCGGCAGTCATTCTGTTGCTCAGGGGTCAGGGTGGAAGAGAGGTTGACACCATCCACTGACCCATCTTGCTCTGTTGCTGACAGGAGGTCAGGAAGAGGCTCGGTCTCCTCCTCCATCCCAGCATCTGTCGCTAAGAGCATGCCCACTTGGGACCTCTCCAAGTGGGGCTTTAGGCGGTTGACATGCAGGACCCTCAAGGGGTTCCTGGGAGTCCGCAAGTCCACCAAGTAGGTAACCGGACTTTTGCGCTCTACAACCTCAAAGGGTCCGGTCCACTTATCCTGGAGCGCGCAGGGCTCCACTGGGGCCATGACCCACACTTTTTGACCAGGCTGAAGCTCTACCAGAGTGGCATTCTGGTCGTACCACCGCTTCATCTCCTCCTGGCTGGCTTCCAGATTCGCCTCAGCGAGTTGCCTGAAACGCCTAGTTTGGTTCCTAAAGGCCAGCATGTAACTGTATACATCCTGGGGAGGTTTCCTGGGAGATTGCTCCCAGCCTTCTTTGACCAAACTTAGAGGTCCTCTTACTGGGTGTCCATAGAGAAGCTCAAAGGGACTGAACCCTAGAGATTTCTGTGGCACCTCACGGTAAGCAAAGAGCAGGCATGGTAAGAGGACGTCCCACTTACGCCTCATAGGTTCCTCAAGACCCATAATCATGCCTTTGAGGGTTCGGTTGAACCTTTCAACCAATCCATTTCCTTGGGGGTGGTAAGGAGTGGTAAACTTGTAGGTTACCCCACACTCCTGCCACAGGGACTTCATATACTTGGAAATGAAGTTGGTCCCCCGGTCAGACACTACCTCGCTAGGGAATCCCACTCGGGAGAAAATTCCCATCAGTGCTCGTCCCACCACGGGGGCCGTCACTGTCCTCAGAGGTATGGCTTCCGGGTACCGGGTGGCATGGTCCACCAAGACCAGGATGAACCTGTTGCCCATGGCTGTCTTGGGGTCCAGTGGCCCCACAATGTCAATACCCACCCGTTCAAAGGGGGTGCTGACTACAGGGAATGGCTGGAGAGGAGCCTTGCGCTTCCTCCCACTCTTTCCACTTGCCTGGCAAGTCTGACATGTCCTGCAGTGAGTGTCTGAACTCCTGCGCATTTGGGGCCAATAAAAGTGGGTGACAAGCCTCTCAAAGGTCTTGTCCTGCCCCAAATGTCCTGCCAATGGAACATCATGAGCCAGCCCCAGTAGGAAGGCTCTGAGGCACTGGGGTACCACCAGCACACGGGCTGACCCAGGCTCAGCAACCTTAGGCTCAGTATACAGGAGATCATTCTCCCAATAGACCCAATGTGACCCAGACTGATCACCTGTGGCCTGGTCTGCAGCCTGTTGCCGCAGGCCCACCAGAGAAGGGCATTCTTTCTGCTCCTTGCAGAATTCTTCCCTGGAGGGTCCTCCTTCCTGCTGCCAATGGGTCAGCTCAGGCAGGTCCCCCAGTTCAGCTACCTGTTCCCCTGTAGGCTCCAGGGCATCCCCCTCAAGGTCTGCCTCCTCCTGGACCGTGGGAACTTCGAGGGCCGGTTTCCCGCGCCCCTGCCTCTTCTCGTGATGGCAGGTACCTGGGCCTCCCTCTCAGGCTCCAGGTCCTCTTGAGCACCTTTACTTGCTGCCATGGACCGGGTGGTCACACACGCCCAGTCAGGCAAACCCAACATCTCCAAATGAGCACTTCGCTCCACCTTCGCCCAAGGTGAGCTCTCCAAGTCGTTCCCTAACAAACAGTCAACAGGCATGGCGGGCCTCACAGCTACCTGAAGAGTACCAGAGACCCCCCCACTCAAAGGGAACCTGAGCCACTTTGCAGTGACTCTCTGTGTTGTCAGCGGCAACAACTGGATAGAATGCATGGGGGACAACCTGCTCTTGAGACACCAGGTGACACTTGACAGCTGTCACACTGGCTCCTGTATCTCTAAGAGCCTCCACCCTATGGCCATTGATGGTCACCCACTGCCTGTATTTCTTAGTGTTATCAGGCAGCTGGGTCTTGGGGACCATCTCACAGTCTCCTAATGAGACAAGGGACATCTGTGCGGGACCCCACCCCTCTGGGGCATCCATCTCCTCCCCCAGGGCTACACTAGCCATCTGCCGGGGGCTGCACCAGGGGTGCGGTCTTTCCAAACTGGCGGCACCTGGGATCACTCGCTATATGACCCAGGTCCCCACATTTGTAGCATCTCAGGGGTCCCCTTTGAACAGGTGGACCTGTCGGGGCCCCTGAGGGTTTCTGGGGGAGGCTGGGAACCTTTCCCTTGGTTCCCTTGGGGACTACTTTGGGGCCTTCTTTGGAACTCCCTCTGTTTACCCTTGTCCCCCCACTCTTCTGCTGGGGACCCTGCCCACCCTTGGCGGAGTCTCCCACGTGACCCTTGTGGACCCTGGTACTGACCCAGCGGTCCGCCTCCTCAGCAAGCTTCCTAGGGATAGTCAGCTTGCTATCTATCAGGTGCTGGCGTAGCTCTGGAAAACAGTTACTTGACAAGTGCTCCCATGCAATCAAATCAAGGAGCCCCTGAAAATCATCAACTTTGCTACCCTTCACCCAACCATCCAATGCTCTGCAGAAAAAAGTGACATATTCAACCCAGGTACTGTTCTCTATCTTCGTGCTACCCCTGAACCTCTGCCTATACAATTCAGGAGTTAAACCATACCTAGACATTAAAGCATCCTTCATGTGGCGATATGAATTATGGACATCAGAAGGCAAATCTAGCAGTGTGTCCCGCCCCTCACTGAGGAACCGTCCCCACAACCCCGCTCCCCAATCCTTCTCAGGGACCCGGTGGGAAGACATGGCTACCTCATAGGCCTTGAACCACTGCCCAATGTCATCATTTTTAAAAAACTCTTTGACCACATCTTTAGGAATATATACTCTAGATTCCACAGGCATTGACGGTGTGCTGCCACCAGAGGGAGTAATTTCTAAGCTCCTAGCTTTCAAATCCAACTCCCTCAAACTTCTATCATGCTCAAGCTGCATTTTCTTTTCTTCTAGGGCCAGTTTCCTAATTTCCAATTGCCCACTCATTTTGGCCAGCTCTAACTCATGCATCCTATTTCTCTCCCTGTCCTCCAGCTCTTCTGGGGACAGGCCTTTGGCAGAAACACTGCTACCTATTAGGGAAGGTGCTTTCCTTTCCCCTGGGCCCACTGGCCCTTCCAGCTGCACATCTGCATTATTATCCCCTTCCTCAATCTCAGGGGTTTTCCTTGCTTCTACCCAGGCCCTCAGCGCCTTGTAGAACTCATCCCTCTTGGTGAGCCCGGTAATTGCAACATTAAATCTTTTGCAGAAGTGCTTCAGCTGCTTCGCATTGTAGCATTCTAGTTTCTCCTCTTCCCAATCAAAATCAACAGATGCTATGGATGCTGGTTTCATGATGGCTGAACTTGGCAAAAATGGAACGTCCTAGAAAAACAAATCTACCAACAGTATGTGGTCGCGTTTTGGTCTGCACTCACTAGTAGTGTTCACCAATCACTGTACATGAGTCACAAATGCAAGTCCAGAAATCCCCACCGCTGACCACCAATGTTAGAATTGGGGGTCTCTAGTTGGCACAGGTAGGTACTTGTGACAAATAGGGACCCTCGCCTCTAGTCAGGGTAAAGGGGGACACTCCTAAAATAACCCCTGCTCACCCCCTTGGTAGCTTGGCACGAGCAGACAGGCTTATCTCAGAGGCAGTGTGTAAAGCATTTGTGAACACATACAGTAATCTAGTGACACACTACAGATGGACACCACACAAGGTTTTATATCAAAAATAAGTATTCTTTATATAGTTTTAACACAAGACCATAAACGACAAAAATCCACAATACTGTACTTAAAATGGTAGTTTTAGCTTAGTTCAGTTCAGTTCTTAAGATGCGACACTTTAAGTCAATGTACCTTACGATGCGGGACGCTTCCACAACAAGCAATGTTGCAGCGATGGAAATGCGACAAAGTTCTGGTGCAAAGAAATAAAGACGTCAAGTTCTTCTTGATGCGGCACGCTTCTCCGAGGTTGCGAGAAGTCTCGATTCGATGCGTCAACTGCAGCGGCGACACCCTTGTTCAGCGATGCGACGGCAACAGCTTTGGCGGCGACCCTCTTCTCCGACGTTGCGAGACGCTTCCGCTCGATGCGACAACTGCAGCGGCGACACCCTTGTTTCGTGATGCGACGGCAGCAGCTCCGACGGCGGCACGCTTCTCCGTGGATGCGAGGCGCTTCTCTTGATGCGGTGCAATGCGACAGCTACAGCGGCGACACCCTCCTTCGGAGTTGCGACGGCAGCGGCTGCGACGGCAACACGCTTCTTCCTCGATGCGAGACTCTCCTCTTGATGCGGTGCAATGCGACAGCTACAGCGGCGACACCCTCCTTCGGAGTTGCGACGGCAGCAGCAGCGACGGCGACACGCTTCTTCCTCTTGAGTCGCGCTTCCAGCTCCTTGCGACACGCAGTCCCTTCAGAAGGCCCAAAACAGCAGCAGGCACTTCCAAAGGATTCTTGGGGAGCTGGTGGTTGAAGTCTGTTGTCCCTGAGACTTCAGCAGGAGGCAAGCTCTTTTCTCAAGCCCTTGGAGATACTTTACAAGTTGAATAAAAGTGCACACAAAGTCCTTTCTCCTTCCTTTGGCAGTCAGGCAACCACTGCAGGCAGATCCCTCTAGCTTAGGGATAGTCTTCTCCTCAGTTCCTTCTTGGTTCCGCTCCTCAGCAAAGGTTTCTTCTTGTTTTCCCAAAGTGATCTAATTTCCTAGGGGTCTGGGTCCCCTTTTTATACACAGTTTTCCTTTGTTCTCTGAAGGCAGAGAGGCCTCTGCCTAGTCCAAAACCAGTTCTGGTCAGTCCTGGAGCACTTTGTTTTTCTGACTCCTTCTTTCCTTTGTGAGTGAGGGGCAGAGCCATCAGACGCCCGGCAGGAGGTGGAGCCAGCATTGTGGAAGGCAGGCACAGCCCTATTCAGACCCAGGTGCAACTCCTCCCTCCACTCTGGATGCAGATCTTTCTATTCAGCCCTGTGCTGACTCACCCTGTCTCCTGTAGCCACCCCCAGCCCCTGTCACTCAATCTCCAGACAAGGAATACACAACCTAGCAGAGGCAGGCTTGGAAGTTTAGGCAAGAAAATACCCACCTTCTAAAAGTGGTATTTTCAAACACAGAATGTTAAAACCAACTTCACTAAAAGATGTATTTTATCATTCTGAGTTCAGGCATACTAAATTCGTTTTTCTACCATGTTCCCTGGGTCAGTTCTGACTATAAGGTGTAATAGTCAGTCTGCCCATTCTGGCCTATGGGGAGCAGGTAGCCTTGCAATAGTGAAAAACGAAAATGGCTGTAATTCACTATTAGGACATGCCACACACACCAGGGCATGTCCTACCTTATACTTACAATGCACCCTGCCCTAGGGCCTACTTTAGGGGTGACCAACATGCAGTAAAGGGAAGGTTTAGGGACTGGTAAGTGGGTGCACTCACCAAGTCGACATGGCAGCCCTAGGCTGCACACAGGCTCTGCGATGGCAGGCCTGAGACACATTTTACAAGCCGCTCCTGTGGGTGGCACAACCAGTGCTGCAAGCCCACCAGCGGCATTGGATTTACACGCCCTGGGCACACTCGGTGCACTGTACTAGGGACTGACAAGTAAACCAATCATCCAATCATGGAGTCACTAATACATAACACAATTTTATCATAGGGAGCACTCGCACTGTGGCACTGAATAGCAGTGGCACAGTGCCCAAAGCATCTAACGCCAGCAAAACGGATCGGTAACATAGGAGGCATCATAAAAAATGGAAGGGAGACCCACGCCAAGGATGCCAGGTCTAACAGGCCTAATTTATGCCATTTGGCTACGCCAAAGTGAAAGGATAGGAATGCACTGTATTTAAGCAATATGGTGCATTCCTGTCCTTTCTGCCTGCGCTGGTGCCGTTTTAGCAACCTAGCGCCAAAGTAGGCACCCTTGCACCATGGTACAAGGGTGCCTCCGTTGCAGGCAGGATTGTTTTTGTGCAGGAAGGCACAACGTCCTGCACAAAAACAATCCTATGAGCTGTTTTCCTCTTTCTATGTGAGCTGCAGAATGCAGCACACATGGAAAGAGCAAACAACGAGGAGAAATTAACATATTTCTCCTCATTCCATCTCACCGCGGGAGGTGTATGGATTTGATGCTTCCTCAGGTTTACATCACTTTGTAAATCTGAGGCAGCGTCAAATTCCATGGAAGTTGCTTGGGAAAACCCACCTGAACGCCCATGGAACCCCTCCCAGGTGAAGAGTAGGGTGACACAGCGATTTGCGCTGCGTCACCTTACTCATGATTTATGAGGCCACTCAAAGCCATGCAGGGTGGCTTTGCCTGGCTTCACAAATCTTTATGAGAGTCCTGCGTCATGCATGTACCAATTTTCGTGCAAAAATAACGCAGGGCTCTCATAAATGAGCCCCTAAATCTTTAAAGTTTGAGTAATTAGTACTATATCTTCTGCATGTATGCCTCCAGGTTGTTAAATCCAATAGTTTGTGGGTCATCGCACATCCCTGTCTCTCCCCAGCTGTCACTAGGAAGGCTTTACCTTGTTCATGTCACATAAGTGATTATTATTCACCAGCTAGAGATACCGTAATAATTCTGAGTTCAACCATTCCTTTTTTTACCTTTTACTCCTGTCTTGAGTTTAGTAGAATTTACAGAACCAAATGCTGATTTTGGTTCTATAAAAACAAGCTGCATGTGAATTTTCTTGCTAGGCACCTAGTTTGCCAATATACCAAATAGCTTGAAACAATGGGCAGTAGTTATGGTTTCACTAAGCAAACTTGCTTGACAGTCAGTCAGAACCCCATCAATCCACTTCAATCTACCAAAATTCTTGCTAGTTGAATCCAAGAGGCATACTCGCCTCTAAAGTGACAAGCCATTTCTCATCCCTTTGAACACAGCAATTATTATAGCACTTGACCACAATGGTAGCTTCCTCGTTTTCAAGAAGGCATTCATTAATACTGGAAAGAATGAACCCAATATTCATTGATTTTCCAGAAACATGCTTATCTGTAGAACGTCAGGGCCAATTTGGTTTATTTAACTTGAGCAGAAACAAAGCATTTTCAAACATCCGTAGAATAAAAGCTTTAATTTCAAACAATAAATCCTCAACATTCCTTTCTCCCTTGGGCTCAGCAACAACATCATCCACATCTTTATTGTACAGTGCTGTAAAACCCAGAACCCATTCATCATCTGAAATGCCCATTCTAAAATTGGATGGACGGTCACTATACCTGTCAATAGTATTACACAAAAAACGTCTTGCATTTTGGTGTTAGATGCCTCCATCCGTCCTTCCCCAAACACTTTTCAGGGCACATTCGTAATTTATTATTGAAGCATTTAATCCCTCTTTGCATTTTTAGCTTTTTTATCCGTAAAGGACCCTCTGCTTTGACTAAATGTACCATTTCCAACTTGGAAGTTTTTCATTCCCCAACATGCCTGTCTTTCTTGTTGTACCTTTTTATATGTTGTTGTCACTTCAGTCTGAATTTTTAGACTTGTATATATTTTTGGCCTCTAGGATAAATAAGTATTGTAACACCAGTACAATAGTATAATCATTCGAAAAATAACAGTGTTACATGAATTAGTCCTCTTGCTTCTAATTACCATTGTCAATGCCTTAATCACACAATGCATGTTCCCAAAAGCTCTCAAGAAAGTATGTCTGTTAGAAATGGGGTTTCTGGTTGGTAGAGGTATGCACCGTGTCCAAGCAGGTACCACCACTCTAGTCAGGGTAAGCTAGAAACACACTAAAAGATAGCCTGTGCTCAACCTCTGGTAACTTGGCACAAAGCAGTCAGGCTTATCTATAGAGGCAATATGTAAAGTATTTACACTACACACACACAGTAACACAATGAAAATACCACACAAATATGCCACACAGCATTAGAAAAATAGATTCAAATTTTATGAATCAAAAAAGACCAAACCCACAACATTCCAATAAGCAGAACCGGAGTCATGAATTTGTAAAGATTAAATCAAAATATAGTGCTTAGAATCATTAAGCGCCAACTGGGGACATCTGGTCGCGCTAGACCGGGGTAAATTCAAAGTTCGGGCCGACCGCGATGGAGGGCAGGTGGCTACAGGACTCATGCAGGTCCAGCGGAAAAAGTACCTAGGATGGAGGAAGCGTTAACATTGAGGAACTGGTGTGGGAAACAGAGGAGGTGATGCATTGGCGTCGATCCCGTGCATTGGAATGGAAAATGTTTTTGGTCGACTTCCCCTTGCATTGTACGATTTAAGTTAGCATTTGCGGCACCATTTTGTATTCAGCCGCCATTTTGTACCATGACCGAAACTAAGCTTCTGTCTCATTCTGATTGCCTCAGCAGAAAGCAGCCTCAATGTTTTTTTTTAAATTTCTCCAAGGTTGAGCTTCGCTGCACTAATGAATAGACTGTCTTGTCACTGCATACCTTTCTCGCTAGTTAGGCCTGCTCCCACTCTTAGAGTGGCGGGCATGGGCAGAATAACCTTGGAACTGAGATAGCATGTACCCGGACTTAGGATTGTAGCTCATCCTTCTGTGTATCCTTTGTTCACCAGCTACTAACTGGAAAATTCCAGTCTGGGCGTGTCCTTAGGGGTACTGGAAATGTATATCATGTATTACCATGTTGGTGGGGGTCAGTCCCTCTGCAGCAATCCAAGGAGGCTGGTCAGACTGGACTCCGCTCGAGTGTATGACCAATAAATAACTTTGGTTTGTATTCTCTACTGTCTGACCGACTCTTCATTTGTTTGGAAGGCTGAGAGGTGGTCGCGAGTGACCCGGGTGACCCTATTCGGATCACTTCCTTCACGTGGAAGAAGGCGATGCATCAGTTCCAATCCACTCAGTGAGTGAAGCCTCGTCGACGAACCCCTTTGCAATGCAGGCAATGCATTATCATCGAGCCGTGCAGCCCGTCATCGTCGTGCCATACACTTTTTTGAAGCAATGTCGTCAGGCAACAGCTGCGTTGAAAGGCGATGCGTCAGTTCCTATCATCAATGCATGGATTCTGCTGGCTCAGCACAGAAACAAGCCCTTCCAAGGCCCAGCATTGGATTGGCACCACTTGGCAAGGCAGGACTCACAGATGGCAGAGTCCAGGTGCTCTTGCAAGGTTGGAGGAAGTCTTTGATGGTCCGGAGACTTCAGAACAGGGGGCAAGCCAGCAAGCCCTTGGAGATACTCGGGGTTCAAGTTAGATTGGGCCAACCTTTTACTCATTAGGGCAGAGTGTAGTAAGCAGCCGGCATCAGGCAGCACATCAGTGCAGAAAGCAGTTCTTCCAGAGCAGCATTCCAACACAGTGGTAGTCCTTGTAGCAGCACAGCAATCCTTCTTCCTGGCAGCGTTCTTCACAAGTCCAGTAGCGTACTGTCTTGCTAGGGTCAGAGACCCAGTACTCATACCTAGTTGTTCCTTTGTAGTGGCGGTGACTTAAAAAGAGGGGTCTTTGAAGTGCACGCAGGTCCTTTCTTCCCAACCCTAGCTCCAGACTATTGGTAGGGTGTAATCAGCTCTTTGTGTGGGAAACTGGACACTGCCTATTCAGGTGTGTCAGCTCCCCCCTCCCTTCCTGCTCAGAAAGAGCCATCAGAATGTACATGATTATGCAGACTCACCTAACCTTATTGTGTTTGTGGCTGTCTAGAGGGAATGCACAAAGTGTAGCTGTCATCCACCTCAGACGTTTATCAGAGACAGGCTGCAGACACACAGAGCAGTAAGAGCAGAGAAATGCCCACTTTCTAAAAGTGGCATTTCAAAAATAGTGAAGTTAAATCCAACTTTACCAGTAAAGAGGATTTATCAATGCCATTTCAGAGCTATAAAACATGGTGCAGCTACTCCTTTCTAATCAGGAATTACAGCTTAAAAGTGTATTAAGGAATTCCCAGTTTTGACCTATGAGAGGAGTAGGCCTCACAGTAGTGAGAAACTTACTTGGGTGTTTGTCACTACCAAGACATGCAAGACTTTAAAGTACATGTCCTACCTTTTACTTACACAGCACCCTGTCCTGTGGGCTAACTAGACCCTACCTTAGGGGTGACCTATGTGTAATAAAAGGGGAGTTTAAGTCTTGGCAAGTAGCTTTAAATGACAAGTGGAAGTGGCAGTAAACTGCACACACAGGTCCTGCAATGGCAGGCCTGAGACAGTTTTGAAAGGCTACTTGTGTGGGTGGCACAATCAGTACTGCAGGCCCACAAGTAGCATTTAGGTTACAGGCCCTGGGTATATGGTATACCACTTTACAAGGGACTTATAAGTAAACTAAATATGCCAAATGTGTGTACACCAATGTTACCGTGTTTAGAGGAAAAGCACATGCACATTAGCACTGGTCAGTAGTGGTAAAGTGCTCAGAGTCTTAATTCCAAAAAAAGAATCATCAAAAAGAGGCAGTAAGCTGGCAACATGTTTAGGGGAATACCACCCTAAGGATGACAGGTCTACCATTTGTCCCCCCCAGATGGGGAGATCTACCCAACCTCTAGGGAGTTCTCATCACTAAGGTGGAAAAACCTGGATAGACCATTAGCATTGGTGTGGTCTACCCCGGTCTGTGTTATACCCTGAAGTCCTTACCCTGTAGGGAAATGGACCACCTCAACAGTTTTGGATTCTCACCCCTTATTTGCAGAGCCACATGAGGGGCCTGTGGTCAGTCTGAATCAGGAAGTGAGTGCCAATTAGGTGTGGCCTCAACTTCTTCAGTGCCCAGACCACAGAAAAAGCTTCTCTTTGTATAGCACTCCACCGTTGTTCCCTGGGAAGTAACCTCCTAGGGATGAAGGCTATAGGTTGGCCTAGGCCTTCTTCATTAAGCTGTGAAAGTACTGCCCCTATGCCATGTTCTGAGGCATCTGTCTGAAAGAAAAGCTCCTGGGAGAAGTCAGGGGCCTTGAGCACAGGGGCTGTGCACACGGCCTACTTAAGGGAGTCAAATGCTTTTTGACATGCCTCTGACAAAATCACATTTCTGAGCTGCTTCCTAGAAGTCAGTTCTGTCAAGAGGGCAACAATGATTCCATATCCCTTGACAAACCTCCTGTAGAATGCAGTGAGGGTAAAAAATGCTCTGACCTCAGTCTGGGTTTTTTTTTTTTTTAGGCCATGATAGTTTCTATCTTGCCCTGACCTGGAGGGGCTATACCTTACTCATGCCCACCAGGAGTCCCAAGTACACCACAGACCCCTGCCCAATCTGGCACTTACTGGCCTTGTTAGTCAGGCCTGCCTGTTGCAGAGCCCGAAGCACTTCCTGGAGGTGAAAAAAGTGGTCCTACCAGCTGCTACCGTAGACAGCATTGTCATTCGGATAGGCAGCTGAGAAGGACTCCATATCAGCAAATACCTGGTTCACCAACCTCTGGAAGGAGGCAGGGGCATTTTTGAGTCCAAAGGGCATCACCCTAAACTGGTAGTGGCCCTCTGGAGTGGAGAAGGCTGACCTCTCCTTGGCTCCTTCTGCCTGTACCCTGATGTAAGGTCAAAGGTACTTAAATACTGGGCAGCCCCTAACCGGTCAATCAGCTCATCAGCCCGGGCGATAGGATGAGTGTTGCAAAGTCATCCTGTGCCCTAGGCACCCCCATTTTTTTGCTGACTGATACTGGTGGTAACTGACTCTGACTGTCACTGGGCTCTACCTAACCAGCCCCAGGGCCAGTGCTATGCTGAAAACACACTTAGAATACAGTGAAAACACCTACATACACTAGGGTACACTATGGGTCAGGGTACCCCTATGATTGCATTACCTCCCCAGTAAGGCTGTTGATACTGGGGGTCATTCTTGTCTGTATATTTTAGCATTCACAAAACCATCTTGTAATCTGGACGCCATTTTGTATTATAATCGAAACTGCTGCATGGTTATTTTCGAGAAATGGTCCTTGGTAAGTTTCGTTTCCCAAGGTTGAGCTTTTTCTATTTTCTGTAATTGCAAGTGTCCTCGTTAGTGCATGACTTTCTTGTTAGATGGAGCCCTTCTCCCACCTGTCTGGTAGGGAGGATAGGCCAGACGACCTTGGGCAGTAGATAGCCTGTGCCCGGCTGCAGAATCGAAACTTATGTTCTGTACCCCCATTGTATTTAAGGCTGGGCGTAGTTCGCGAAGTAGTGCTTCGCGAAGCTACGCAAAGTGCAGTTCGCACTACGCGAGCTTCGCGTAGCACTACGCGAACTGCGTAGTGCGTGTTCGCAATGATTGCACAGTGCCGGATGCTTGTCCGCACTGTGCAATCATTGAAAACGGCAACTTGCACAGTGCGAGCTGTCTTTTACTGCCGCTCGAGTAGATTTTTACTCGAGCGGCAGCTTTCTCAACGCGGACTGGTAGTTTCTCATCGCGAGCGGTCGCGAGCATACGCGACCACTCGCAATGAGAAACCTGACCTCCCCGCGTTGAGAATCTCGCCGGGAGGTTTATTTTCCACGCTCGCGATCGGCAACTTGATGTTGCTGATCGCGAACGAGGAAAAAGTCTCGCCGGGATAGTCATTTTGCTTGCTCGCGGTCGCCAACTTGACGTTGAGGACCGCAAGCAAGCAAAAAATGACTGCGGCACTACGCTACGCTACGCGTGTTTGCACTGTGCTACGTGCAATTCGCGCTGTGCGAAGTAGCGCAAACTTCGCAAACTACGCGAGCGTAGCGTAGCACTTCGCCCAGGGTTAATTGTATTATGACACCTGCTAGTGTTTTTCCATAGTAGGCAGGCCTTTGTGGACTTCGCAACGTACAGAATGTAATTGTATGCTTACAGGGTTCAGTCCCTCGACAGCCATCCCAGGAGGCTGGTCAGACTGGGCTCCGCTGCAGTGTAATTTCAATAAATATCTGGTTTGTATTCTCTACTGTCTGACCGACTCTTCATTTGTAGGAAGGCAGAGAAGGTGGTCATGAGTGACCCGAGTGGCCCTTTTCTGTTCACTTCCTTCAGTTGGCGCCCGAACAGGGACTCCATCGGGTGACCTCATCCTCGCCCGCGGACGGGTGAGGAGGACGGGGACGCGTTGGGTCGGATAGGCGGATCGGGGGACCCCTGCACGATAGAGTTTCGCACTCGCAGCTGGCCCGCCTGTCTTATTGGGCGGTGACCTGCCCAGTGGTCATCCCGACTGGAGTCCTGAATGGCGAAATCCTTGGATCTGACCGTTTGGTACGAAGAGTCGGCAGTGGAGAATAAATTTGTTTGACCTGTGTGCACCAGGTGAGCTTGTTTGGTTCTTTGTTGTCATGACGTTTGTTTGACGGGTACTTTGGTTGGTCTAGGAATCAGTTTTTGACAAGCGTTTGTATTTGATTTTGAAGAATTTTTGAAACATGGTACCATTTTGTTAATTTGTAATGGATGCAATCCACGGAAGCGATTTTTGGTAAAGGCATGAGTGTATTTTACTAATTGTGTGGTGCATGTGTTTCTTTGTGTGAACAGAATGCCTTGTTGGAGTAAGTTGTGTTGTGTGAGGTGTTGTTGTTCTGCTGATGCTCGACTAGAGGAAAAACAGCCTGCACCTGCGGAAGGTACTCCAAATTATGACATGTATGTCAAATACGGTCTTGGCCCTATTACATTATGGCACAAATATACCAGGGACAATGCTGAATTGCAGTGGCCGTCAACGGGCACCTTTGATGAACAGAAATTGAATTATTTGGAAGAAAAATTGTTTGGTAAACGTAGCAGGCAGTCGATGTTTGATTATCTTCAGGTGTGGCGGAAGGAAGCTAAACAGAGACGGCTGAGGGCGGAAAGGGAGGCACGGAGGGAGAGAACGCAGACACTGACTCAGAAGGCAGTGGCGCATGATAAGGAGAAAGTGGAAAAGGGTATAGAATTTGCAGATAGGAGGTTTCGATTGCAATGTGATAAGTCTTATGTTGCTAGAGAGGAGGCAGACACTTTTATGGAAGAATTATTGGAAGACAGACTGCCTCCCCCTTATGCCCCGCATAGAATATATCCTGTTGTTCCACAGCCCTTGTCATCTGCCTTTGCCCCCTCGTTCCTGCTGTTTCTGGTATTGATCAAAGTGCTTTGGTTCCTGCATCACCAACTTCTCCTTTGGCTCCGTCCCCCACAGTCACTGTGACTGCCAGTCCTCCTGTCACTCCTGTTGTTACGACGTCACTTTCTCCTTCACAGACACTTACTACTCAGCCGATGTTGACCTTGATGCCCCCCTCTTCAATCACTGTGTTGTCCACTTTTCTTACTCCTACCCCCTTGTTAGATGTCGAGACGATGGAGCTGGGGCAGTTGCAAAGTAGCGATTAGGACGGGTGTTGATTCGGTCTGATGTGGGAGATATGGAGAAAAATATGGTGGCCAATCAGGCTGCCCAGTGGGCCCGTAGTCCTATTTATGGTGTTGAAGATGTTTGGAGTGTGTTAAAGGATTATGAGCCATTTGTTCAGCAGCATGCCCTTAAACATATGTCGGCCACTTTGATTGGACTAAGGGAACAGTGCTTAAAAGGTGTTGCACCCCAGGCTGTTTACGATATTAGGGACCAGGTATATGCCGCGGGCATGGCTCCCAATGAGGTTCTTGCTAGTGTTACCACACTGATTGGATATCGAGGTAGATTGCATCAAAAATCCCCGATGACAATATCTCAGTTCCCGATGAGGGAAATTCACCCCGTTTTTCACCCGGAGATACCAGAATTACATGATCAGCACGATCAAGTGACTAGACAACAAGTAGAGGCCCGTTTTCAAGAACAATGGGTTTATACTCCATGGAAAAGGAGTAAAGTCCTCGCAATTAAGGCCCAGTTGCCTGACCCCAGGAAAAATCCTACTGCTTACTATAAAGAATTGACAGAGGCTGCTTCATCAACGGTAATGACTTTGGCAGATATCGAAATGTTTTTGGGCTTATTGGTACCAGTGGATATCTGGCGACAGGTGCATACTCAAAACCATGCCCTAGAATTGGGTGGTACTTGGGACGAGATTAGGGCGTGGGATAAGGAGAGGAAGGCTGGTAAAAAGCCTAAGGCTGAGATCTTGGCTTTGCGAGATCGCATTATTACTTATATGCACTCTCTTATTCCACCTCGGAAGGTGGATTGGGATAAGCTAGCCGCATGCCGTCAGAAGAAAGATGAGAGTGTGTCTGATTTTTTTACTTGGTTTGAAGGTGTGTTTTGGGATTTTAGTGGCCAGGATTTGTCTTTGGAAGGGGGTATCAGATTGTTTGTTAACAGATTTGTCACAAATTTGTTACCAGAGATTGCAACACAGTGGCAGGCTGCTGAGAGTACATGGACTACTTCTACCCCTTCAGTGATATTGAGTATGGCTCAGTATTATGAGCATAGGGAAAACGAGGAGAAAGAGAAGGTGGAAAAGAAGACGAAGGAGCTGAAGACTAAGGTACTGATGCAGCAGGCATCCAGGGGGCAGGGACGGGGTCGAGGTATTGGACCGGCCAGGCAGCTTCCTCGTACGAGCCGGAATGCTGTACCTGTAGGCCCAAATCAATGTGCGTATTGCAAGGAGGAAGGGCACTGGCGCAGCGAGTGCTCGGTATTGCTGCAAAAGGTTACGGCTCCTAGAGGACAGGGAGAGAGAGGGCGAGGACGGGGAGCAGCCAGTCAGGGTGGGGATCAGGCTACTGGGACATCATTGGGCCGTTCCAATCAGAATTATTTTGATGACGTTCGAGGGCAACAGTATTATTATGATGATTATGATTTGGATGAGGTGACGGGGATGTCTTACAGCTAGGACAGCCAAGGACAGGGTAAGGTACCAGTTCTAATACCTGTAGATCAGCATGGACCTTATATTAGTGTGGATTTGCAGGGCTCGGAAAAGAAATTTTTGGTGGATACAGAAGCAATGAATAGTTCTGTTTCGAGGTCACTGGTCCCTGGGGCAGCCCTGTCTGGCCATAACAATGTTTCGGTTGGCTTTTCTGGTGTGCCGGTAGTAAGCCCCATCTCCAAATCCCTTGCTTTGACTATAGGCCCCTTTACCGATGATTCGCCATTTTTACTGACATCAAATTGTGGAGAGAATTTATTGGGGTTAGACCTGTTGAAGAAGTTACACGCTACTATTTACTGTTCTCCGGATGGTGTCCATTTGACAATGGGTCCGAGTGTGGTTAGTACTACGCAATGTTTGTCTAAAGATGCCCCCCTCCCAGTTGAGTTTAAGGATGTTCCATCTACGTTGTGGGCTACAAGTGATACGGCCGTAGGACTTTTGCAGATACCTCCAATTTCTATCCAGGTTAAAGAAAATGCAATATTGCCTCGTATCCCTCAGTATTAAATTTCGCACGCAGGTGAACAGGCATTGTTGTGCACAATACAAGATTTGATTCAGTCAGGAGTTGTAGAGGAGAAAGCGTCGAATGTGTGCAATAGCCCCATCCTTCCTGTTCTCAAGAGGCCACCTCTGGGTTCTCCTGATGATGTTGCTGATGGTTATCGTTTTGTGATTGATCTGCGAGAAGTTAATAAAATGGTAGTCCCTCAGTTCCCCGTGGTCCCTGACATTACTACTCTTTTGACTATCATTCCCTCTTCTGCCAAATTCTTTTCTGTTATTGATTTGAAAAATGCTTTCTTTAGCATCCCCGTTCATCCAAACAGCAGGCACCTTTTCGGGTTCTCCCTGGCAGGTCGTAGTTTTAGATTTTGTCGAGTTCCCCAGGGCTATACTGAGAGTCCTAGCATATATAGCCAGGCTTTGAAGGGTCAATTGGACTCCCTTACCCGTCCCTCAGGTAATGTATTGCTACAGTATGTGGACGATCTTTTGATTGCGTCCGATACTGAAGAAGGATGTAAAGCAGCTACAGTCAAATTGTTGCTGCATTTGGCTCAAAATGGACACAAGGTGTCTGTTGAAGATAGGAAGTCCACAAGAGACCAGGTTGTAGTTCCAAGAGGTAACTTTATTCAGGTTCAAGTTACAGAAGCTTTGGGTAGATAGCCACGATGGTAAGTAGGTCAATATGTACGCCCCACCAGGAGCAGCCTCCTAGCTGCTCAGCCTGCAATCACCAACTGACTCAGATCAGGCACCCAACATTCCAAGGCATCATCAAGATTCCACACATGCTCAGGCTGAACAGCAAGGGGAAAGAGAGAGAGTACAGAAAGAGGAAAAGTCACAACACTACATATCCTCTTTCTTTACACTGAAAAACAAAACAAAGCAAGAAGATATACCAAGAAGTAAATACATCACAAGAGCAAATACGTGCAATAGGAGATAGATTGAGAAATAGTCCAAAATGCAATAAAACGATAGCAAGAATAAAATGGCATATGAACGATGTAACGCAGTAAGATAATATCATTAAGAAATGGAACAGGAGTAAAAGATGATACAAAGTAATGCAATAAAAGAAGGCATAAATACAATGCAATATAGCAATAAATTGTGGCATAGGAAGGCACATGCACACCATCCCCTATTCTGACAAAGGAGTGGAAAAGCAAAACAAAGTACAAAGTACAAAATACCAGGCACCTGAAAGTACAACAGTCTCAGGAAGCATACAACACGTACAAGACTTGTACACCAGACGTCTCCGGCACCCCTACAATCTGTGAATCAAATCCGCCGTATGGCGCACAGTGAACCAGCACTGTAAGCATGGCAGGACACAAAAGACAGATCATAGAAAAATTGTACGTACGTGGTAAACAATGAATTATAAGTAAAAACAGAATGGCGCAAAGAATGCATACCCACAAACGTCAGACAAAATACGGGATACACTCACCCACAAGCGAAGTACCGGGATACACTCACCCGTCAAGCAAAAACATGAACTGGGATACACTCACCCACAAGCGAAGTACCGGGATACACTCACCCACAAGCAAAGTACCAGGATACACTCACCCGTCAGACAGAAAACAAATACTGGGGTACACTCACCCATCAATCAGAAAAAACATACTGGGATACACTCACCCAAACAGCAGAAAGAGTACAGGGCAGAACGACCAGTAATGGTCACACGCTCACCCACCAAAACAGCATAAGTACACGCACCACAGACACACGGACCGCAAAAAAAAAAAAACTGGGATGAGCTCCCCTAACAACTCACCCATGTAATCAGCAACAGAAACTGCACTGCCAGCACCGAAAAAAACACTTACACTGTGCGCATGGCAAAACAAGTAGACTATCAGGCATACACAGTAAGTATAATGCACAACAAACAGTGCACAACCCCGTAAAGCAACAGGGATAGAAAAATATAATCAACATTGTAAGTAAGCAAGGCAACAATTAAACAAGCAAAGAAACATGTAAGTTGCGCTTAAGATCTCAAGAAGCACTGTCCACCATAAAACAATAAACTAAAACAAGTGAAGTAGTCACCATGGTCATTAGGATGCTGGAAGAACCATAGATTTAGTCCGGAGCTCAGAAGCACGTCCAAATGATGCATTCAATGTAACTTAGAAGCATGAGGCAGGGAAAATCTGTGAAGGACAGAAGACTCCCAAACGACGTGTCTCAGGACCTCCTAATGAGAGATAGCACCACCACCAGCAAAAGAAAGAACTGGGTCTCTTGAAAAGTCGACTCCCACGACGTGAAGAAGGAGGCAGACAAACCGAAGAAGACCACGCAGAGCAAGGAAGGACACCACAGAGCTTGATGGAGGAAAACTGGAGAATGCTGCTGCACGAGGACGTCGTAAAGATAAACTTTAATACAGCACAATAGACGAGAAACGTGGTTGGCAGAGCACCTAATGATAAGAGGTGCAGAAATCCTCAAACGCAAGATGGCGGCACGCAATACGGCGGTGAGCCGGGTGGCTGCCGGCACGTTTGTGCACGAAATGTATGTAAGCAGCAATGAAGTGATGAAGCCTCCGACAACGTCAGAAAGACCATGAAGCTGCTGCGCGAGACCTTCAAAGCAGGTAAGCCACTCGCGCACAGTTTTGAACAGTTAACGTTAAACTGCCAAAAAAACTTCGAGAGTAAAAAGGGCAAGAAAAAAGAAAAAATAAATTAAGAAATAAAATCGTCTCACCTCGCATGAGGAAGCCTCTGGTTATGGTCACAAATCAGTGTACACAAAAGCAGATAGTAGTTCCTCCAAAGCACTTGACCAGACGGAGATTTTCACGTAGCATAAGTAACACAGCCAGGCTCAGTTGCAGGAGCTTGTGAAAATAGACGAGTAGACTTTGGAAGTGAACCAAGATCGCAAATGTGCATTGGCAGATAAACATCGAGTATAATAAAAGTAGAGTAGGGCAAACAGGAATCCAGCAAGGTGTAGTAATTAGAAGTCCACTTATTTTCGTAGTGGATGTGGCGATAAATCGCTAGCAAGTATGTGTAGTGGAATCAGGTGAACACAAAAAAAATGTCAAAGAGTACGCAACTCACCAAGCTTGAGTGAGGTGGAAAACTGGCACGCCCGAGTTGAGGCTGACGGGTGTCAAATGGTCACTGGTGGGGCTGGGGCTGCCAAGTTCTTAAGGTTCAAGCTTGAATTTCTTCATGTAGTTGTAGAATTGTAGATTTCTTAGTTGCAGTAAGAAGAGTACTTGTAATGTAGGTCCATTGAATTTTGAATTCACGCAGGGTTTGAAGACCAGCTCGTCGCCAAAATGTTGAAGATAGGAAGTCCACAAGAGACCAGGTTGTAGTTCCAAGAGGTAACTTTATTCAGGTTCAAGTTACAGAAGCTTTGGGTAGATAGCCAAGATGGTAAGTAGGTCAATATGTACGCCCCACCAGGAGCAGCCTCCTAGCTGCTCAGCCTGCAATCACCAACTGACTCAGATCAGGCACCCAACATTCCAAGGCATCATCAAGATTCCACACATGCTCAGGCTGAACAGCAAGGGGAAAGAGAGAGAGTACAGAAAGAGGAAAAGTCACAACACTAAAGTGTCCCTTTCCAAATTTCAATATTGTCGACAGGAGGTCACCTATTTAGGTCACCTACTGTCGAAGGAGGGTCGGAAACTAACTCCTGAACGTATTTATGCCGTAATTAACATGCCTGGTCCAAAGACCCAAAGGGATGTACGAGCCTTCATTGGTATCACTTCCTATTGTCATCATTGGATACCCAATTTTTCTTTATTAACGAATCCTCTGCTATATTTAACAACTAAAGATGTGCATGAACCTTTGCCTTGGACACCTGAATGTCAACAAGCTTTTGAGCAATTGAAGGTTGCGCTTTGTTTGGCTCCTGTGCTTGGCACACCTGATTACAACAAGCCGTTCGTGTTATATGTACAGGAGTTGGCCGGTTGTGCGCTTTCTGTCTTAACACAGGCCTTTGGAGGTAAGCAGAGGCTGTGTGCGTACTTTTCTGCTGTTCTTGATCCCGTCGCGAAAGCCCTCCCGAGCTGTTTAAGAGTGACTGTGGCTGTGGCCGTCTCTATTCGACATTCGGCAGGGCTTGTTCTTGATACTGATCTCACAGTTATGGTACCTCATGCTGTGGATACGCTTTTGAACAGAACAAAGACACAGCACCTTACCAGTGCACTTCTGACTGGCTATGAGCTAACCCTTTTTGCACCACATATTACGATTAAAAGATGTGCCACTCTGAACCCTGCGACTGATGTTCCCTTATCTGACCCCCAAGGGCAACTATATGTCGATGGTTCTTGTTTTGAATTACCAGATGGCACCACAACTGCTGCTTATGCGATCACAACACTGCACACGATAGTTGAGACATCACGAGTTCCTTATCAGGCGGCCCAAGCTGCAGAGCTGGCAGCTCTAATTAAAGCCTGTGAGTTGAGTCAGGGATTGGTGGTTAATATTTACACTGACAGCCAGTATGCCTTTGAAGTCGCTCATAATTTTGGGCGGCTCTGTGCAGAGAGAGGAATCCTTACCTCCCATGGCTCAAAGATTCAGCATTGCCCTTTGATAAATAGACTTTTGTTGGCGTTGACCCTGTCCAAGAAACTGGCAATAGTGAAGTGTAGCGCTCACAAAGCAATTACTGATAATGTGGGGAGGGGGAATGCTTTTGCAGATCAAACAGCTAAAGAGACGGCCCGATCTAAGATGAAAAAGATGTTTGTAGCAGGTCCTGATAGATGGGTGCCAGAAGTTACAATGTTTGAGGACACACTAGATAGCGTGAAGGAAATCCAGAGGGAGGTGACCGTTGAGGAATTAGCAATATGGCAGGAAAGTACAGCGCAATTGGATGATGATGGGTGCTGGATAGATAAGTCGGGGAAACAGAGATGGATGTTGCCAGATGCATATGTTCTCCCCGTAGTTACTATGGCTCATGGACCAGCTCAGATTAGTGCTAGGGGTATCTGTTAGTTGCTTGACCCGGTATGGCAGAATGATAATATTCCAAAGATGGCTGCCCAATTGGTAAAACATTGCATGGTGTGCATGCTATACAATCCAGGGAAGGGCACTCCTATACCTCACGGTAGTTTTACACCCCCTTCTTTCCCTTTTGAAGTCCTGCAAATGGACTTCATTGAGATGGAACGGGCGAACAATCTGAAGTATGTGTTGGTGGCGGTTTGTGCATTCAGTAAATGGGTTGAGGCTTATCCTACCAAGAATACAGCTTTGGCGACGGCGAAAGCTCTTTTGAAGGAGTTTTTCCCTCGCTTTGGTTTGCCCCGTTTGATTTGGAGTGACAACGGTAGTCATTTTAATTCGAAGGTCATTCAGTTGGTGTGTGATGACTTGCACATTAAGAAAAAGTTTCATGCTGCGAATCACCCCCAGTCAGCAGGTTTAGTTGAGAAGTACAATAGTACTCTCAAACTAAAGATGGCCATAATTCAGGAGAGTACAGGGTTGAAGTGGCCGGATGCTTTACCATTGGCTTTGCTGTTGACGAGAGTTACAGCCAATACCATAGGGTTGTCCCCCTATGAGGTTGTCTTTGGTAGGCCCGCTAATGTCTGGGGCGTTCCAAGACCCCGTCACTTTTCCGAGATAGATCACCCCATGTTGATAGATTATTTATACGAGTTGACTAAATATTTGCATTCTATTCATCAGCAGATTCAAGAGGCCTTGCCATCTGCTACAGAGGGACCTGGCCACGACCTTTGGCCCGGGGACTTCGTCCTGGTTCGCCATTTTCAGCGCAAAAGCAGCCTGGAGCCCCGGTAGAAGGGGCCTTTCCAGATCCTCCTTGCCACACGTACTGCAGTGAGAGTGGACGGCCGGAAGAACTGGATCCACTCGACGCACTGTAAGAAGATGCCACTCCCTCTGTCTATGATCAGTGGAGGCTTGACGGCATTGGGGATTCTGAGACGGAGAAGGTTCCCCGTTTCATTCCTTTCTCCGATGCCAGAATAACGTGGGCACCCTCTGAGGAGGAGAGTGATGCAGTCCTGAATGAAGCAGTGCCACCTGAGATAAAGGTCAGCCAAGAGCTCCAGTCAGCTGGCCCGTCTGTGTTTGAATCTGAATCAGTCAATCCCGCTGAAAGTGAACCTTTGTTTCTTGATCCCTCTGTTCCTGGAGTTGTTAAGTACAATTTGCGTCCTCGACGAAGGAACAGTGCACCAAAGGAAAAGTCAGGTTAGTAGGGATGGACTTCATGGATGAAGAATAGGGACAATAGAGCAGGGACAGGGAGATTGGTGCACTGTCCGAGACACTGGACAGGATAAGTTTGGGGTGTCTTCCCAGGAGGTAGGGTACCCTATCTTGAAAGAAGTGGATTTTCCTTAAAAAGGGCTGCAATTGTGTAGCTCCAACAAGAAGTGCTTGATAGCACCACCGTGGATGAACAATAGGAGCCTGCCAGCGAGGCTCAAAGGGAAAAAAAACGGAAGCTGGAAAGACGATTGTTTGTGGGGTTTCATTGAGGCTATATTAACAGTACCTTTTCGTTCTGCTATCATGCATCTTTTTGGCTGGCCAATGATTGATGAAGAACGGCCATTTAGTTTTGTTGTTTTGCCCCGATCATCATGGGTAAAGCAGCAGAGAGTGCTAATCCTTCTTTTTGCTATTCTGCTGATGATTTTTTTGTGGGGTACTTTGGGCGTTAGAATATGCAAGTACTTCGCCTACTCCTGACAATGATATCTTTTTCACACCAAGACGGAAGGGAATGCTTTCTAATAATGTCTTTATAGATACTCATAAGAGATTTTTTGGTCATGGTGTTGCTTGTTATCCTACTGAATCTGTAATTAGCCTACGGACTGCTTATCCTTTGTCTTTGATAAATTATACATATTCTAAGCCGACAAATTTTGTTGAGATAAAAGGGGAGTTTGGGTTCGGCTACCCAGGGCCATGCTTGTACCATCGTCAGCCCACAGGAACAGGTTATCCTGGTTGTGATAACAAGGAGCATTACGTGACATCACCATTCAATTGGAGAGTATGAGGATCTATTCTGAACAAACCAGATATGCAGTTGATTTTATTTTAGCAAAAAATGGTGGTGCGTGCGCAGTTATTGGCGATCAGTGTGTAGTGGGCATAACAAATATGGAAAAGAATATCACCAAGCATATCTTGGATATTATTGAGAATGTCAAAGGTATGGAACCAGGTAAATGGAGTTGGTCCCTTTTTGGAACATGGGGGTGGCTAATAGAAAAAGCAATATATTTCATTGCTATATTGATACTTTGCTGCATCCTTATTCAATGTCTTCCAATGTGCTGCACATATTGTATCTCTGTATTGACTCCAAAGAGGAAGATATCGATTCAAGATACTAATGCTGCAATAATGTTACAGAAAGAAATAGATGACATCATGGCCATAGATGAGGGTGTCTTCGAAACATCTTCTCTTCTCTTGGAATATTCTCCCACTGTTGACAAAATGACATGTGCATAAAAAGCTACCTGCTTTATTATTCCTTTATGTTTCTGCTTTGATTTTAGATTATAGATGGTTAGCTCATGTTAACAGGAGGGTTCGCTAATACTGGGGGGCCTTCTTGTCTGTATATTTTAGCATTCGCGAAACCATCTTGTAATCTGGACGCCATTTTGTATTATAATCGAAACTGCTGCTTGGTTATTTTCGAGAAACGGTCCTTGGTAAGTTTCGTTTCCCAAGGTTGAGTTTTTTCTCTTTTCTGTAATTGCAAGTGTCCTCGTTAGTGCATGCCTTTCTTGTTAGATGGAGCACTTCTCCCACCTGTCTGGTAGGGAGGATAGGCCAGACGACCTTGGGCCGTAGATAGCCTGTGCCCGGCTGCAGATTCGAAACTTATCTTCTGTACCCCCATTGTATTACGACACCTGCTAGTGTTTTTCCATAGTAGGCGGGCCTTTGTGGACTTCGCAATGTACATAATGTAATTGTATGCTTACAGGGTTCAGTCCCTCGATAGCCATCCCAGGAGGCTGGTCAGACTGGGCTCCGCTGCAGTGTAATTTCAATAAATATCCGGTTTGTATTCTCTACTGTCTGACCGACTCTTCATTTGTAGGAAGGCAGAGAAGGTGGTTGCGAGTGATCCGAGTGGCCCTTTTCGGGTCACTTCCTTCAAGGCCGAAGTACATAAAAAGGAAGGAGGATCAAAACTACCTTTAAGTCCCTAGTATATAATAGGGCATGGCAGTTTAGAGGCCAGCAGCCCTTTCTGCACTTGCATGTGGGCACTGGTGAGCCCTGAGGTCAGTTTAAAAGCAGCCCTGTGTTGCAGGACTTCTTTTAATAGTTAAATTATGCCCAAACTCGACTTTGGTGTTTGGGGTACTTAAAAATTAATAAACTACAATACTTTGGGATATTAGGTACCCCGAGTGTCTCTCCTAGGTGTCCGAGTGATGGGGGGTCAGGTACTTACAAGGACCCTTATAATATAGGTTTTATTTGCCTTGGGTTTAGAAAATTGCACATTTCACTTCCCACATTGTAGTAAAGTGCTTCCTAAAATCGACTTTTGTGCTAGGAGCACTGTGGAGTGAGGATATGCAATATTTTTACATATTCAGAACCCCTAAAGCCTCCCTTAGGTGTTCCATTGGTGGGGGGCCCTGAAGATATAGGCAGGGTCCTTATAAAAGATGTTTCATAAGCCCTGGTGTTAGAGAAAACTGGCCAGTTCATTTTCCCCATTGCAGATCCCCAGCCACATAGGTTAACATGGCAAGAAGTTATTAGGTAATAATTCCCCAGGGAACACCGAAAAATATAATTGAAGGACTTACTAGAATGGTATTGAAAAAGCCAACAATACGCTATTGTTGAATTTATCCTAAAATGTACAGACAAGAAGTATAAGACTTTCTTGTCTGTAAGCTAAAGTTCAGCCCTCAAGTGATCTTCCCTGATTGGTCAGAGTTAAGTGGACAAGCCAGGCTGCCTGTGGGGTGAAAGAGCCATTCTGGGAGGAGAGGGTTCTGCCACATAGGAATGCTAGAGCAAGGGAGGGGTCGTAAACCATGATCTTCAAAAGAAAGAGGAGACAGGCAGAAGAAGCCAGTTTCATTTACACCCCTACTATTTGAACCTAGCCAGATGGCAGGCTTAAGAAAAGAATGTGCAGATACCAGGGGGAGGGAGAATATGGAGATGAGTCATCCTGGAGGTTGGTTTAGCCAGCTCTTGCCTCTCTGCTGAGACTTCAGCCATATTGAATTTTGGAGAAATAGTGCTTTCTGGGAGACCTTTGTGCCACACTTTGGAGGACATTGTCATGCTCTGGTATGTTGCATTGCATCTCATTGGACAGAAGTGCCCTCCTGTGTGGCCCCAGAGAACACTAAATAAGTATCTGAGAGGGGCAGTGCCTCTCAGATCTGCTGCTTTAAATAAGAGGACGAAGAAGGGTCCTTGCTGAGAAGTTTTATTTGCACCAACCAAGGCCCTCCACGCTGATTGACTGCGTCTGCTGCACAATCTGGAACTACAGCCCCGTGGACCTAACTTGCTTCAAAAGGACTAAAGAGTGGACTCACTGCAAGCTACAGGTTAACAGAGCTCACCTGGACCATCACCACCAAGACTCCCCAGCCTGGAGTACTACCAGTGGATTTGTAATGGTTTTGTCCAAGTGGATTGTGGGAATTTAAGTCAAAAATGTTAAAGGACCATCTTGGAGCTTCCAGACCCTTGGAGTAAGTTTTGGACACTTTGGGACCCTTAAAGGAACTTCAGGAAGAAGTTCCAGAAGTTTGAAGAAGTTTGGAGCAACTTTGGAAAAAAGCTCCTTAAGTGGATCAGCTCTAGCTGGCCAGCCAAGCCGGCAACCCTCAACCGCGAGCCGGCCTGCCCTCCAGGTTCGCCCCGCTGAAAAGCTCTGGAGGTCCGACTTCCAGAGTTTTACCTGGATCTGGTCGAAACCCAAGCAGGCAAACCCTCACCAAATCTGGCCTAGTGAAGAGCATTGAGGAACCCCAGGAGAAAAAGCTCTGTAAAAGTTTCTAAGTCCGAACGTAGAAAAGGTGACCGGGACAAACCGAGAGAGTCAAGCCGCCCACCTTCAACCGCGAGCCGGCCTGGATCTCTGGCTCGTCCCGCTGGAAAGTTACAGAGGTCTGACTTCCATAAGTTTGACCGAGAGCTCACCGCAAGGTAAGTCGGCGAACCCTCACCGAATATGGACTGGCTGAGAGCTTCGAAGGAACCTGGGAAGAAAAGCTCCAGAAACGTTTCTAAGTCAGAAGGTAAAAACTGACCGAGATTTACTGAGAGGGACAGCCGCGCAAGGCTCCATCGCGGTCGGTCTGAAACTTTGACTTTGTCCCTGTCTAGCGCAACCAGATGTCCCAATAGGCGCAATAGGTTTCTATGTGCTATATAGTACTAAATCTTTACAAATTCATATCCCCGGTTCCCTACATTGGATTGTTTTCATTTTGGTGTCATTTTAAAGTCAAAAATATTTCCTATTTTTCTAAATTGGTGTTGGCTTTTTATTGAGTGTTGTGTCTTAATTATTTACTGAATTGATGTTTTTAAATGCTTTACATACCTGTCTCTGAAGTTTAGCCTGCCAACTCACAGCCAAGCTACCAAGGGTTGAGCATGGGAATAATATTCTGAGACTATTCTGAGCCCTAGACTGTGTTAGTGGCCTTATTGCCTGTAGTAGATATATATTTACCACTACTAATAATCCACTTTCCAACAATGAGAATCTGTCTTTGTGACTGAGTTGAGCCCTCTATAGTCCACACAGAACCTGAGTTCAGGTGTGGTGCCCAGTGGGGCGGCTTTGGTACCAGAAACACAGGACTGGTCCAGGGGCTGCTGGAGAGTTCTATAACCCCCAATTCCAGCGTTTTGGAGACTCCACTCTTAACGCTAGCCTTCACCTTATCAGACAACCTGCAAGACTTCTTGTTGACAGGGAAGTTGTTTCCTGTGTCCACATCATGGGTACACAGGTGGGTGCTCCCAGGAATGAGGGAAAACAGAGGGGAGTACTGCCGCAACACTTGGTGGCAGTCTTTCTGCTGTTCAGGAGTCAGACTGGGGGGCAGGATTACTGCCTCCACAGATCTGTCTTTCTCCCTGGAGTCTAAGAGGTCAGAGAGAGGTTCACTCTCTACCTCCTCTTCTCCATCTGTCACCAACAGCACCCCTCAAAGTGGATTTTGAGGCGATTGACATGGAGCACCCCGTGGGGTGCCTTGGGGTCTCAAGGTCCATCAGGTAGATGGCCTTACCCTTCCTCTCAATCACCTCAAAGAGCCCAGTCCAATGCTCCTAGGGGCAGTGGGCTCCACCAGTTCTATCACCCACACTTTCTGCCATCATTCAATTCCACAGTGGTAGAATTGTGATCATACCACTGCTTCATGACATCCTGACTGGCTTCTAAGTTGTCAGAAGCTTGCTTCCACAACTTAGCCATTTGGCTTCTGATGACCAGCATGTAGCTCACTGCATCCTGGAGAATGTTCCTGGGAGCTTTATCCCACCGCTCCTTCACCAAACTCAGAGGTCCTCTGACAGGGTGCTGATACAGAAGATCTAAGGGACATAAAGCCCACTTCCTTCTGTGGTACCTCACTGTAGGCAAACAACAGGTATGATAAGAGGATATCCCACTTACTCCTCAAGGCCTTAGGTAAGCCTCTAATCATGGCCTTCAGGGTCTTGTTGAATCTCTCAACAAGCCCATTTGTTTGTGGGTGATAAGGAGTGGAGAACATGTAGGTTACCCCACACTACTTCCACATTGACTGCACATAAGCAGACATAAAGTTAGTGCCCCTGGCAGACACCACTTCCTTGGGGAAACTAACTTGGGCAAAAATCCCCACCAGGGCCTTTGCCACTGTAGATGCAGTTGTGGTTCTCAGAGTGATTGTCTATGGGTACCTATTGGCATGATCCACCTGGACCAGGATCTTTTACTGGTTCCAGCATGACTGCACCAAGACTTTGTATGTAAGAGCCCCACTGTGTTAGTTGGCAGCCCACCCTGTGTCTGAGAACTGGCACTGCCACTGTCAGTTCAGGAGGAGAGGAGAGGAGCCACATCACTGTTGATCCTGTAATGTTCAACTGCCAAGACACATCACTGCTGACTGCTGATGAATTGTACCAAAGGCTGCAGCTGCCATGCCTGAGTACCTATCTGCACACTGCCTGGAGGGCCGGTACTGCTAAAGATATTGTGAGACTATGCAGGACATGCTATGCTGACTCCATCCAGTGAGGCTTTTTCCAAAGGGAGGTCACCCCTTTGGTCCCCTTTGTTGAGAAGATGCTGCTTTTTAAAAAAAACAAGAACGTGAGCTGTACCTGCCACATCACCAAATCTGCAAACACCAATGAGCAGGTAAAGTGGGGCTTCACCTGTGAATGGGAAAAGGGAATAAAGGTGTGCAGCGGAATCTGACGCAATAAATTAAGACTGTTTTGCTTGACTGAACATCTGGGGTGAGAAATATTAAATTAAGTGGTACATGAAACCAGTGGGATAAATAGAAGTGATCTGCACTTGTGCCTAACCAATGCTATGCCTGCATCATCCTGGAGGACATCAGAAATTAGAGATCTCCTATAATGGGGTTGTTACTGAATATTGTAACTGAGATTACAGCCCTGTAATTTTAATTCCTATTGAATTGAGTAGTATTTCATTTTGCTTGTATATATATAAAAAAAGATAAGCACTGGGCTGGACAATACATTATGTGTCTCTTGATTTACTGTTGTCTTCTAAATCCTTGTCCCCACACTACGTCCCAGAGAGGCCTTTCCCTGCTCACCCTTGCTACCCTGAGAGATAAGTGTAGAAAGGGTTTAATTGGCCCAGTTTTGAGAACTATTGTAGGATGGGTCTGAGGACATGAGCGGCAAGCAACAATAACCACCATTGTGGGGCCTGGAAGCAAGCCCCTTTCTGCCCTGTGGCCTGCTGAACGGGATTTGACAGATTGTATAGGAGGATGCAAATGAAGAGGATTCTGCGTCCTCATTCGAGAGTCCCTACCAACATACAACTTATTTTTCATATTTTTCAGTACATCATCATCCTACATATGTTTTGCTCTTACTTTGAAGCTTTTTCATTCCTCTATGAAGTAGAAAAAATAAAACAAATAGCTAATTCCCAACTGAAAATGCTTTAGATTTGAAAGCGGAAATCATTCACCACAGAAAAGCATGCCTAACTGTATAAACCAGTGAAAAAGTGAATTCCTAAATTCTATAATACTAAGAGGAATATGGGGGGCCAGCAGTACTTTCCTGATGTTAAGAAACCAAAGCCTCACCCAGGATTGTAAAGTTACGTTTACATAAATTACAGTCGATCATTTTATGTGGAATTCATTTCTTCTAACTGATGGTTTCTGGGTCTTAAAATTGAAACGAATACAAATCCGTATAGCAATTTCAAGATTTAAAAGTAAACAGGGCTTGTTTTGAGACAAAGAAATGTTCGTACTGTCAAGGAGATCTCACCAGTCGCTCATCTGTCTATCAATGACTAAGCGTGCGTGTTACCTTTTTTAGGATTGCTGAGTCTGTCATGTTGATGATGTGGAATACGTCATACAGGGATTTGTAAGCCTGCAGTGTACTCTGCCACTGGTGTAATTTGCAATCGGAGTAGAAAGGCACCATTTTACGTGAGTTGAAAATTTGAGTTGAGTGAAAATTGGTAATAAGCATATTATCACTAAAACAATATATGTTGGATAAATATAGCCTACGTAATGGTGGTACTGTAGTATGGAACAAATATAGGCAAAGCGAAAAAAATGCTCTATAATGTTCAGAGTTAAGATGAGTTTGTCAAGTTCGTAAGTGCAGAGAACACTGAAGTGTTAATTGGTACAAGGATATACCAATCAGGGTATTCTCATCAGTTTCCTCAGGTTAGGCCATGCAGTTAAGCAGGTTGTACAGAATGGCAATTCTCTGTCTGTGAGTTCGGCCAGCCCTAGTGAGGTGGCAAGAACAGCTCTTATGGAAGGATGGGCAGGAATGCTAGTTCCTAAAATCTTTGTAAGGAGTGAGCCATCTACCGCCACTACTGGGGCTGCCCACTCCCACCACTGCTGCCTACCACTGCCCGAGCAAGCTCCACCCGCTCTCTTTCGTGCTGGCCTCATCCCCAACTGCAAATCATCTGGTTAGAGGGCAGTCCAACCTAGGGTGCTTTTCCCCAGATCAGGCGAATTATTGCCAGAGCGCTATCAAATAGAGCTTCTGAGACAGGACCAGCAGCAAGGGCCTTATGGAGCAGATGAGTGGCTCATTGAGCCAGACAGGTAGCTTGAAAATGCCTGTGGTTATAGCTAACAAGACAACAGACTCACCTCAACCACACACAGTAATTCAGCATTTTATCGTAGGAAGGTGAAGGCTATTGTAAGGGCTTTGGTTTGATGTTAGGGGCCTATGCAGTTCTCAAAGGCTCGAACAAAATTAGCCAATTTTATGATCTGCTTGGTCTTGTTATGGTTGATCTTATGGTTTGTTGTGTGTTGCTGTTTTATATAGCACAAGCTCGACCGAAGGTATTGGAGCACTTTACATGAGCACCAGTTACATTACACACGGACACATTCATATTAGTTTTTTAGGCAAGGGGCCTAAAATTTTGATTTGCCCAGAACCACAGGATGCTAAGCGGATGCCGAGACTCGAGCCAGGTTCTCCAGTTCCAAAGTTGGCAGCTCTATCCATTACACCACATCCTCTCCCTGTGTCACATATATACATTGACACTTTCTGCTTATTTGCTGTGAATTCATCACTGAAATATATGAAGCTGCAACTGCTGTGGACCTGCACCTTTGCTGCACAAAGCACCTGTCATCATCCAATCAAGGAAGCTCTGAAGTTTCTTACTCCTGATTGGACATCTGCCAGGGCAAGTGGATTAGACATTTGCTATGATCAGGCAGCTACTGACATGCACACAGATAATGTACACACAATGTGCCTGGCCTGCACTACATGGCCCCAGCTGAGCTAGCATAGGTCAAATCCATGAATGGGAGGTACATGTACGTACACAGAAGGGTCAACAGACCTGCATGTATGATGGAGGTCCAGCAGAGCTGGAGGATGAGGCTTTGATTTACTTCCTCGCCCTGAGTGCAATTGCCAAGGTGCTGCAATCTTGGGTGTCCCCCCAGAGTTGTTGGTGTCAGATTTCTAACTCTCTGGTACAAAGACTTAGTTCAATGCATCAACAAGAATTAGATGTTCCAGAGGACTATGACCTGGAAACAACCCACTAAGCAATACTGTGTGGGCGGTATTTTCTGGTCAAGATTAGTCCCTCTAGATGAGTTCAGTCACATAATGGATCTCCAAACCATCTATCATTAATGAACAGTACACTCAAAATAGCACTAAGAAACATGGGGTAACACTTTAAAATGTTTATTTTCTAAAACCCAAGCCTAGAGCATAAAATATGAATGGTAACCACGCAGACTAAGAAAATAAATGTAGCAATGTATAACATGGCAAGCAAATACAATATGAACAGTTCTAAAAGGGTTAGTACATTTCTAGCATGCTAATTGCTACTTCTAAGTGCTATGCTAAAATTTAGCACAAGCCGAAAATAGCAACCATCTAAATCGAGTTTCTTAAGATGGATCACACAGCATAACTTTCTAGCTATTCCCTATCACAGCCCTTGCTGGGGAAGGCTAAGCAGTGCCGGGCTGAAGGCCACTTCTCTGCGCCGGTCTCGGAGCCAGGTGTAAACCCCAACTGGGGCTGGTTTGCAGTAAACCAGCTTGACCTCGGCCTGATAGTTCTGGCATGAAGCCTCTCCAAAGTGTGGCCGAACACAGGGGGTTTTATAGCATCTGATCACTGATTTTTATCTCATGTTTATAAGTTTGGTGATGGTGATAGTTAAGTTTCAATAAGACCAAAAAACTATGGCATTGAATGCCTCATTTGAATTTACATTTTGACATTTTAGCCTCTACTGTACGCTTCCACCTTAACATGCCAGGACCATAATTAAAACAATGAAAATATGTCAGTCTAAATAGGATGCAGACATGATGCTAACACTTCTGCACATGTCTAAAATGGCAAACACTAATAGAAAGAGATATAAGAGTTTGTAGGCCAGCATACGATAAAATAGAAGAAGGTAAAATGTGGGCCCTGTCACAGTGCTCGTGACAAAGTCCTGGGTGTAGCGGGCACACCTTCTATTCCAGCCGGGATTGGCTGAAGAAGGGGTGCCTCCTTCCAATAGCCACAATGTTGTCTATGCCTACTTGAATGCACTCGTCAACAGGTGTTCAAATTGTAATGGTCCAGATTTTGCCCAACCCTGGAGTTACTGATAACCCTCATATTAGTTACTCCGAGGTTGGGGAAAATCCAAGACATTTTCTACCCCACTCAAAATGAGGGCTATATAGGCACGTTAGGTCAGCCCTCTTCATCCGTTGGTGTATTCAGTTGTCTTCCATATTTTGATTTCACCTATAAAGGGCAATATGTATGTACCCACTTCAGGCATTCTTGCATTGTGAGTGACAGCATTTTACTTTATCAAATGTATGCACCCACCTAAAATGAAGTGCAAATCAGTACCAGAAATAACAGGACAATACATTACTTTGCCAAAGCTTTTTCGTTTAATTTTTTATCCTTTTTTTTTTTTTACATTTTTGGTCATATTGTGTGTTAGACTATGCTTTCGGGTTACAGTAACTCAAAGTCAATAGTATATTTTCTTTATGTCCTTAAAAATCACTTTTTCCTGTGTTGGACATTAAAACTAAAAATGGTTTCTGCACATGGTCAAACTACAACTGCCTCTTTGGGAGCATACATACTGTCCTATTAAAATTACATACAATGATTACTTTTTTATTTAGAATTTTTCTTATAAGCATATGCTCAAACATTTAGGCTGATGCTTAATTTTTTTCTCATTATTATTTTTGTCACATATGCTTGCATAAAAACAAAGAATCACAATTGTGCCACTTTGCTAAGGCCAGACATCTTGGCTTTGCCAATGCTTGTTAAAGTGGTGATATGTTTGCATTTATTTTACAAGTTGTTTCACGTCTGCCATCTTTATTTAATTCTTTCAATAGATAACTTATTTTATACTGGCAGCCTCCTCAGTGAATAGGAGCACAAGCTTCTTTTGTTACGTTCAGGGTTATGTTAAGGCTGCTTTGTAGAGTGTATGTGAACCAAGTACTTCCATAAGTGATATCAGGTTGGATTTTTAATTGATTGTGTTGGTCAAAGTGATTTCTGCACGGGTTAGTGAGTGTAAATTTACAGTCCAGAATTACTCTTGTAAGCCAAACCCAGATTTGTTGTTGGTGATCAGTATTATTTCTTGATCCATTACAAGTGTTACTAAAATGGAATGGACATATTTGGATGTTATTTCAAAATAGTACTCTACAATATAATCATCATATTTTCTTGAAAACATTTTTAATTCTTTTTCAAAAATTTAGGATGGGTATAGGAAAGAAATGTAAAGCTCACATCCGGGGCTAAGAGAAAAAGGAAACTAACTAAACCAGTCTGTCCTAAGAGGAAACAACCCCCACGTTCGAAGATGCAGCGCACCGCTTTAAGCACATGGATCCAGGGCCCGGCAGCTATAGTTGATATAGTTGATATAGTCGACACAGCCTCTGTCAGCGCCCCTATTGACTTAACCCCTCTTGAGTCGTCAAATCGCTCAATCTCCACTCAGACTGAGTCTTTACCAGCAATTTTTAATAATTTTACACTTGGGGACACAGCAATTGACATTATTATAGACACTGTCAAAGAGAATGTCAGGGAGCTTGTTGACAGGTATTTTACCACACTCTGGAAACGCCTGGATCGCTTAGAATCCTTGTTCAATAAACTAAGTGTGCCTGGTAGTATCTTTAGGCCAGTATCCCAACAGGGAGGGGCCCCTAATCAGCAACCAGCAAGTAGAATAGAACTTGGGTTGACACAGGAAATTGTAACACATGATCAGCGTCCTATGGTAGATTCGTGTAGGACCTGCCATCAAGCAAAAGGATGTTCTGTTCCTAAGCACCCAAACCACCATGTCACACTTTTAAAACCTAGCGACCCTTTTAGTTCACACGTATCGAACCAACAAGTCAACAACGCTTCTTCTTTAATTTTTGCACATAATGCTCATCCTGCACATGACATCAAGACCGCTGCCATTAAGCCCAAAGCAAGCGAGTACACTGAGGGTAGAAATGATGTGTTAAATCTACCTCCGGCATCCTGCCCTTACGTTTTGATCCTTGCAGGAGCCCCACCAATAGGGAAAAACCAGCCTGAATCTTGGGACCAATTACGAAATAAATGCACTGACTGGTTGATCAAACATAAAGGGTTTAGTGCCGGTAACATCAATGACATCATAATGGTGCGCAGGGTGGGCTGGGTTGGATCATCAGATAAAACTATAGAGGGCGACTGTGTCGTCATCAATTTTCGGCGACCGGCTTCTGTAAGATTCATATTATCATCAAAAGAGTGCACCAATGGCATATCCACTGATATTTGGTCATTACCTCTTGGTTATTTTTACAAGCCAAATCCTAGACATAACATACCGGATACCAATTTGCCCCTGACGCAAAATAGATTCACGGCCCTCTCTGGCCTGGACAGTTTAGACTGACTGCAGCCCACAATAACATCTACTGAGCCATCTCTTTCTATAGCCACATTGGTCCCCACTCTAATTGACAGCCCGGAGACACACGATCTGTGGGTGCTAAGTTGGAATATTGCCGGGCTGGCATCTAAAATAGCCACTGAGGATTGGGTAAAGATGGTAAACACATTTGACGTACTGCTATTCCAAGAGACCTGGGCAACAAAAGAACTGTATCTTGAAGGGTTCGAATGTTTTAATGTTATGGCAGACACCTCGACATATGGGAGACCGTCAGGCGGCCTCTCTATCTGGGCTAACATTTCTTCGGGAGGCACTGTCAAAATTATTCCTACACATAGAACTAGTTTTCATGCCCTGATATATACACTTGGGGTCTCAATCTGTTTTATTAATTTTTATAATAATGATTTTTTATCCAAACCTAATTTGAATTTTGTGAATCTTTTTAACTTTGTCTCAGAGATTCAAGACTCGATGAGGTTACATAAGTTAGTTGGAATCTGTTTGGGTGGTGATTTTAATGCTAACATTTCAGGGGTAAACTGGGCAGGTGCTGCTTATACATTGCAAGCACCCCCATGCAGAAGGGGGACTGAGTTACTGGGCTATTTATCAAAATATAATCTACTCAATGTGATGGATATCGCTGATATAAACCACCGCAACAGTCACCCATTACCAACTTATAGAGGACGTGGCTGTGCCTCAGTAATAGACTACGTCTTTATATCAGACGTATTGGAAGATCTCTTGGTCAAAGCCGAGGTTATACCTACCATGTATGGGGACCATAACCCTAACTTTGTTACACTTAGGGTAGCCCCCAAACCCGGCCCCCCCAAGGAACCAGGGGCCTGTAACTTAGCACCCTCGACAGACAATCTAAGAATTATATGGAAAGGTATAGATAACCATAAAGTCTTTTCAAAAATGCTGTCAACATATCAACTATTTGTTAACAGCTGCTTGTCGTTAACTGACCCTAACTCTGAGGTAGTCACTGCTTTTACCGATTTATGCGCAGGTGTCAAACAAATAATCTCAAGACCAGTGTCAAACAATAACAAAAAATGGTTTAACACCACATGCTCACAAGCAAATAGAGAGCTTCGGGCAGCTATGAAAGCGGCACCAAGGGATGTTAACCTTATTAGATCATTGAGGAGCCAATATAAAAAGGTGGTCAAGGAGAGAAAAGAGGAAATCTTGAAAGAACAGTGGGACACCTTGGCATGCGCTGCAAGACTCAATAACACAAATGGCTTTTGGGCTGCGGTTAAAAACATGAGAACCAGGGCCCTTTCAATCACCCCGATAAGCTGTAACATATCTGCTGAAGCATGGGAAGCGCATTTTTCTAAAATATACACAGCTCCGCCTGACAATGGGGACTATAGCGACATCCACCCTGTGTCAAGAATACATATAACGCTAACTGAAGTCGAGGATGCCATCGATCAGAGTTTAGGGAACAAGGCCCCCGGCCCGGATGGTCTTCCGATTGACCTTATAAAGTATAACACAGAGTTTTGGGCACCCCTTCTTCTGAACGTTTTTAATAACTTAACAAACTCTTATATTCCTGAAACATGGGCCTCTAGTATAATCGTCCCAATATTTAAAAAGGGGGACAGATCCAACCCGAGCTGCTACAGACCGATCTCCCTGATCGATAATACTCTTAAGATACTTGGTAGGGTATTATTTAATAAAATCAGGTCTTGGGCGGAGGAGGGAAGCATTTTAAATAAATGCCAGTTAGGTTTCAGAAGCAACCTGGGAACCATGGAACAATGCCTTAATCTTAATCTAATTATAGGCAAATATACAATTGCCCGGCAATCCCCAATCTACCTGGCTTTTATGGACCTGACCTCCGCCTTCGATTTTGTTAATAGATCGCGTCTGTGGGCATGTCTCTTAAGATACGGGCTGGACGAGGATTTCGTTCATTTTTTATCATATTTGCACAGGGATTTAAGGGCAAGGGTTAGGATTAGTATGGCTGGGGAAGTATCAGGGGACATACCCATTGGTAGAGGGGTCAGGCAGGGGTGTGTACTGGCCCCTCTCTTATTTATTTTATATATCAATGAGCTGCATAATACATTATCAACTCTGAATACAGATGTCCCAATGATCAATGGTAATAAACTCCCTGCCCTGTTGTACGCGGATGACGCGGTTATAATGGGTCGCACCCCGAACTCTCTCCGCATTTTAGTTAGGGGTTTTGTTGATTTTATGAATGGATTAGATCTTTGTACTAATTTAAAAAAATCTTTTTTAATGTGTTGTGGCCCCAAAAAATATCCTATCAAAGTTATTAATTTAGGTTCAGAAAAACTGATAAGCACTCGCACTTTCCCCTATTTGGGCTTAGTATTTTCTCATAAAGGTTCTTGGGCGGCCCATTCTGCACATGGCCGGAGTAAATTCTCAAAATCGGTTAACTCAGTTTTGAGTCTTCCCCAACCTAGAAGATCTGAGATAGTGCTATCTTTTCTGAAAATATATAAAACTCAGTGTCTACCCATAGTAACATATGGGGCAGAGCTATGGGGGGACACAAACAGCAACAGCACCCAGATCGAGGAAAATAGATTCTGCCGGAGAGTATTGGGGGCACCGATCTCTTCATCATCCTATATTTGTCACAGAGAGTTGAATTTGCCATATGTGGAAGATTATATCAGGTCCCGCCCGGCCGTATTTTGGTTGAAAGTATGGCAAAATCCAGCGGCAGCACTGACCAGAGAAATTATAACTGACTGCCTTAAATGTGATAAGGGCATTGACATACCATGGTTGGCTGCTGTCAGGGCTAGTTTGACTAGTATAAATCTTGCACATATTTTTACAAACCCAAACCACTTGGAAGGCATCAATAAAAAGATCATTCAGAAGGCCCTGTATAAACATTATAAAGGTACTAGGTATGAACGAGAATTCCCGAAATCCACAGTATTTCGTTATATATCCACGGTAGAGGGTAACGTTCCCCGCCCATACCTGCCAGCTGGTTATCTTCTAGAAGCTATTAACCGCTGGGATCGTAGTTTGCTCTTTCGCCTTAGATCAGGCACTCTAAAATACTTATTGTGCTTCCCCTTAGGCTTCAACATCAACCTTGAGCAAATGTCATGTTATTGTGGCAACCGTGGAAACCAATCTATGTTACACTTTATATTCTTTTGTAACTATTACCGAAAATACAGCATGCAATTATTGATCCCTTATTTTAAAGCCCTGGGTATTGATGATTTTAGGGTAGCGTATAGTGTCATTCTTAAACTTGATGGGGAAAATTTAATTCTTCGTGTTTGCACATTCTTGAAAATGGCTGTCCGCTCACGTGCCTCTATGGACATTATTTAAGCAAAACTTGAGTGTACTTTTATAACTGTTCTCCCCTTCGGATTAGCATTTAAATTTGGACTCTGGTTGTCGTAGAACGTATTTTAATGACTGATACCTGTCATAATACATGCACTTTACTCATTATGTTGCTATATTTTTATGAAATATCCTATTCTTGCTGTGTCGTTGCATGTATATGATATTATCGCATCTATTGTATTAAAATTAGGTATTTATTGTATGTTTTAAATTAGAATATATTAATGTATTTTTTGCTGGTACTTTGCTCTGTACTTTTATGGATATTTTGTATATCCGAATAAAGGAGATTGATTGATTGTAAAGCTCACATGTGGGGAGTTCAAGAAATTAAATTTTCTATCATTTGTACTTTATCAGCACAGCACTATAATTTGCTGAGTTTTCATGATCTCTAGAATTCATATTAGGACATGATATTTAGTTTGGCCAGTAATATTAGAAAAGATCCAGATTGGGGAACATTTTGTGCTGTTTCCTTGAGGCACCTTGTATTATGTTTTGGGTGCACTTCACATGTAAGTCACTGTTGTACTTTTAAAAACCAATTACCTATGAGGGCCAAGCACGCTTGGCAGTGGTTTGCTTGTTAATGCATGACACCACTTTGGCATCTGCTCACCTCTCTCGAAACCCATTTGTTCAGGGGTGTGGTACGGCTTCCTGTGGCTGGAGGCACTAAGAAATCAAGTCTAGAGCCAGGAAAAAATGGGCGCATTAATTATTACGAAGACAATATGCATCTTTTCAGGTGAGGAATTTGGCAAAAACAACCGAGGTAGAAAAACCGCACAGTATTTCAGAAAATGTGGATTAAACGCAGGCAGGCACAGAGCTTGAAGTCAAGCTCTTGTTCATATGCAACTGTAATGTGTTTTTTGTGCTGATCTTCCTTTGTTTCTGTTTTATCAACATTAGGTGCAATAAGTCACCTGGTTATTTCCCAGCCCAGGAAATTGTGTTGATGAAACAGGTTTGGAATTTCAAACAAAGCCAGTTTGTTTGCCGAATTGTTTTACAAAAGCTGGAACTAACTGGATTAAATTGCTTACAATGAAAACAAAGGTACTTATAGGCAGATAAAGGAAGAATGCAAACAAGACGTTCAACTAGGAAAGCATGTACAGTTTGTTCCCCTCTAACTGTTTGGAGCTATTCGGAACATACAATGCTATGTTTTAACCATAGTTCTTGAAAATGTCTCCCAAAAACCGCATTACGTTGGCAATTATCAGACCATAACATCTTTTGAAAAATGGCCGAGACATTTTTACTAACATTTTGGGGTAGATTTAATAACATTTTGCACCAGGACACAAAGGGGGGCAAAATGTTTATTTGGGTTATATTTTCCAGCGCAAAACGCCTAGAGGTAACAGAAGGCAGGGCTTTGAGCTGCTTTGCAATATTTTGAATCAAGAGGGCGTTCCTTGGGCGGTACATAGGGATTACCATGCACCCACCCATGGTTTTTGATGCAAAGCCCTATCTACTAACAATGGTAGACGACTTTGCTCCAAATAAAAACCTTCTTTAAGGCAGGCATCAAAAAGGAGAAATGTTTTCATTTCTACAAACCTTTCCAACTTTGCATGTGTGCTGCACTGTAGAGCACATATCCAAATTATTCTAGTCATAACATTTTGTACTTGGAGTGTATGCTTCCAATACAAAACCAATGCTAGACATGACCCACAGGCCGATTCAATAGGGTACAAAGGTGTGTGCGGGATGCTAGGCACTGTGATTTTGCATCAGCGCAAAATGTAAGTGTAAGTGTAAGCACTTGTGTAGAGCAAAAAGTGGTGCAAAGTGCTGAAAAATATTGCATTGGTTTATTTGCCATTAGAAAGGCCCACAGATCTGCATGAGGACGTGCGCAGCCCTTGGTAAATCTAAGCCTAAGCCCTGCAACCATGGCTTCACTTTCCACCCAAAACCAGTGCAGAAAGAGTGAAGTCCCCTGACACATACGCATTCTAATACGTTGGCCCAAAGTGATGAAAAGGCATGAACTTCCACATTTGTAACTCATGAATTCTTGACTAGATAAGAAAACTCCTATCAGAGATCACTGTTGTTGGAGAGGAAAATGCATTCAAACTTTTAATGACATGAGAAACTCGATAATGACAATTTCTGAGAGAAAAGTACTACATGTACACCAACTACAAGTTCAAGAAACATGACAAAATAAGAGAATCTTTGTTACTGCATAATAAAACCATGCAGAAAGAGGTTTAGACTAGATGATGTCAATCGTGTGTGTGAAACTAATAAGAACTAGTTAATCATCAAGATGTAATCTGAATATGATGATGAATTCAAAATAAATGTATTCTCTCTGTGTAAACGTGTGCACCGAAATGAAAAAAAAAGTAGGTGTTACGCATTCCTAATTAATGCTGCCTTCATGAAACTTTCATAGATTGTATTTCATATATGTACTAATGTCGCGCACTTAGAGCGAGCTTAATTCATTAGCATTTTAAATGTATTTACACGTTGGTACATTCGGAAAATAGAAGTCTATCATACTGACACAAATTATTTGTAGCCAGACTAAATGATTTCAACTGCATCAGAGTTATACTAGAATCATAATGTCTATATTTCCTATGAACATATGCTTAATAATTATATATATTTCACATTAAATTAGCTTGATTTAATGTAGGCCTGACTGAAATTGTGAAGTCCCCTGTCTTGCTGAGTCTACAGTTCATGAGAGAATTCCTCAATATAACAAATAATGTGAAACAGTATTTTCTTTCCTGAGTTCTCATGTACTGTACTAGATACTTTGCTACATTTTACTGATACAATCCTAAACAGCTGCCTGGGAAACTGTCCTCTTGAACTCGCTTATGTGCTCTTGCTGAAGGAGTATTGTTCTAATGATTCACACACTGGATTTCTTAAGGATTTTGTAATTGTCCCACCTATTTCTCAACAATTTGTGTCTTCTTTATGTCGCCTGACACCTATCCTAAACAAACTGACCAGTGGACTGAGTGGTCTGACCAGATGAGGTGATTCCAGGAGGTGTCGCCCCCAGAACTTCAATAATATAATGTTGCCAGATTTCACGGACTTGTTCGGCTACGTCTGCTGTATTTCTCCCTGCCTGACTGGAGTTAGCGCTCCTAATGGTGATGGATCTTTGTGGAATTTTCCTTGACAATCTCGACATGCCCAATTGTGGACTCACCTGGCTTCCTTTATGAACTGATGCATACGCTGCATGTGCTGAGTGGCCTCTTCCTTCTTTGGGAGACTACTTGAACTGACATGTTTCATGTCCCTTACTGAACTCTTAAGCTTTTGTACCTTATTTCAATTGCCTTACTAGAATTCGACTAAATTGTCTACTACCTGATTTATTGATGCACTTGTTTACCTTAAAATCTGATAAACTAAACCAAATTAATATATTGATTCAGCTATCATGATTCGTTCCTTTTCAATTGAATTTGCATTCCTAATTAGAGGTTACTAATGACTAGAGGAGATTATATTAGTGAGATCTTGGAACAATAAATACTAATGTTATTGTTCTGTATAGCTTTGGCTGAACCTTTAGTGTGCATATTGGCATGCCTATGTTTCTTCAGGAGATTTGGGCTTGTCGTGATAATCTTTTATCTTTATAGTATTGTTTTAAGGGTAATCTATATGAGTCTGATTTCTAGTCTATAGTTTAGTTATCCAATTCCTGGTCCTCATTGGATGACTGTTGGGACCCTTTATATCCAGCCCCTCTCTGTACTAAGCAAGATCCATCAGAGGGCCATGAGAGTAGTATGAATCATTGGCAAGGAAAATGAGAAAAGAAAGTAACAAGAATCGATGGGTTTGGTATCACTGTAGCACTGTACTGGTGAATACTGCAAGAGCGAAAATCAGTTAAAATTATTTATGGTTTATCGTCTCATATGCACAGCTGATCATCGCTCTATATTCGATTAAATGTGTGATGTTTCTTGGCCACTGTACATGATAATAAGGAGCTAATTTTCACATAAATCACAACAGCGATTCTTAATACTAAATTTTAGTCAAAAACAAGAGTTTTGGAAAAAATGTAAAGGGTTTAATTTTCATTAAAGGTTTAATATATTCTCTTTAAACAGTTAGTTCAAGATTTCAGTCATATAACAGAATTGATAATAAAAAATATGGTTAACTCAAATCATAATTAATAATGCATTAAGCATGTTCCATAAAGAAAAGAAACCCAATTCTAATAATGGGGAAAAATTGTGCTAGCATGAACCCTTAAAGAGTTCAATTACGAGAGGAAGAATGAGATAGAGCATGAAGTTCAAATTCAATCAATTAATGTCAGCAGATCTTCCCATAAAGAGAGGTTCCTAAAATTCAGTGAAGTCTGAGCAGATAAGAAAAAATATTCATGCAGTAGCAATAGCAAACTGCATTTAGCAATAGGTTCGAAGGAAGATAGTAAATCAGCATTCAGCTTTCAGCATTAAGCCACCAACGTTCAGCCTCTGTGTGGAAAAAGAGTATGGGATAAGAGTTTGGAACAAAGGTGTTAACCTTCCGTGGGAGTACGCACTAATATAAACAGTCAAAAGGAAATACTGCAGGCAAAGTGTATCTTCTTCTCCTCTCGTCCAATCAGCTTTAAGGATTCTCCTGAGAACAGGCTCTTCTCTTCCTTTCCCACGTCTTGAAGAATGGGTTATCAACAGTTATCATGAGGTGGGAAATAAAATTTGCAATTGTGACTACATATAAGGCCTTTCAGTTTCAGACCTTCTTTTCCCATGAGCATGACTACACTTCTAACCTTCTAATAAAGCAAATTGTATATTAACTAAACAGTGGATTATGTGAAATAGAAACATCAGATGCAACGAAATATTATTCGGCACCACATTTTTTCATTATAAAATGAGGGAAATATGTCAAAAGTGTTTCTTTATCGTTAGATTAAAATGTTATTATTAAACATTTTCAAAACGTTATTATTATTATTATTAATGAAAAACATTTTGAAGTGTTATGTGAAACTTTCATTTAAGGTATCTCAGGGTAAGCTCAACTTTTAAATGTTCTATGCATGCCTTTGCACATTCGGTTAAGCCACTTGTGAAGCAAAGCTGCTTCAGGCCTACTGAAGCCTAGTACTAATAAGTATAGTTGCATACTGCATTTGTGCACATTTTAAATATCATGTCATTGCAATATTTTTTTTAAACGTTTATTTCCTAGTTAATAAAAACCATTGCATTCAGCTAAAAATTACTAACAATTCATACAATAATATCAAACAACGTTCAAATAGGAGTTACTTAAAAGGCATAATTAATCATTATTACGTATGGACAAAAATGTTTGGGGGAGGTAAATACAATGGGCTTCATTTATGAGGTTTTGCCGTAGGGCAGCGCCACAGGCCTTTCTGCTGCGCTGCCCCACGGTAAAAGAAAAGGGCAGGAATCTATCAGACACGGCGCATTCCTGTCCTTTTCCCTGGCGCACAATGGGCTGCTGTGCGCCAACTCAGGCACCTTTGCACCATCAATACCACCACCAATACCACCAGCAGCACCACCAATACCACCACCAATACCACCACCACCACCATTACCACTGCCAATACCACCACCACCGCCAATACCACCACCACCACCAATACCACCACCACCGATATCACCACCATCAATACCACCACCACCACCAATACCACAACTACCACCACCAATACCACCACCACCAATACCACCACCACCCCCAATACCACCACCACCACCACCAATACCACCAACACCACCAATAACACCACCACCACCAATACCACCACCACCAATACTACCACCACCACCAATACCACCACCACCAATAACCACCACCAATACCAAGACCACCAATACCATGACCAATATCACCACCACCAATACCACCACCATCAATACCACCACCTCCACCGACACCACCAATACCACCAACACCACCACCAATACCTCCACCACCAATACTACCACCACCACTAATACCACCATCACCAATACCGCCACCAATACCACCACCACACACCAATACCACCACCAATACCAACACCACCAATACCATCATCAATACCCCCACCTCCAATATCACCACCACCAATACCACCACCACCACCAATACCATCAATACCACCACCACTAACACCACCACCAATACTACCACCAACACCACCAATACCACCACTACCACCAATACTACCACCAGCAATACCACCACCACCTATACCAACACCACCAATACCACCATCAATACCCCCACCACCAATACCACCACCACCAATACCACCACCACCACCAACACCACCACCAATACCACCATTAATACCACCACCAATATCACCACCACCAATACCACCACTGATACCACCACCACCAATATCACTACCACCACCACCAATACCACTACCACCACCAATACCACCACCACCAATACCACCAATACCACCACCACCAATACCACCACCACTACCAAAACCACCACCAATACCACCATCACCACCAATAACACAGCCACCACCACCAATACCACCACTAATACCACCACCACCACCAATATCACCACCACCAATACCACCACCAATACCACCACCACCAATACCACCACCACCACCATTACCGCCACCACCAATACCACCACCAATACCACCACCACCACCAATACGATCAATACCACCACCATCAATACCACCACCACCAATACCACCACCACCACCAGTACCACCACCACCACCAAAACCACCACCACCAATAACACCACCACCACCAATACCACCACCACTAACACAACCACCACCACCAATACCACCACCACCACCAATACTATCAATACCACCACCACCACCAATACCAATACCACCACCACCAAAACCACCACCACCACCAATACTACCAATACCAATACCACCACCAATATCAATATCACCACCAATACCAATACCACCCCCAATACCACCACCAATACTACCAGTACCAATACCAATACCACCACCAATATCAATACCACCACCAATACCACCCCCAATACCACCAATACCACCACCACCACCAATACCACCACCACCAATACCACCACCAATGCCACCACCACCAATACCAGTACCACCACCACCACCACCAATACCAGTACCACCAGCACCAATACCAATACCACCACCAATCCCACCACCACCACCAATACCAATACCGCCACCACTAGTACCACCACCACCACCAATACCACCAATGCACCACCACCACCACCAATACCACCAACACCACCAATACCAGCACCACCAATACCACCACCACCAATACCACCACCACCAATACCCCCACCAGCAATACCATCAATACCAATACCACCACCACCACCAATACCACCACCACCAATACCACCACTGCACCGCCTCTTGCTCACTAGTAATAGCAGGGGCACTGTACGAGGCCAGAGCTGCAGCCGAGACCATCCCCCCTCCATGCCTGCCATAAAGCACAGCCTGCCCTGCACCAGGAGGTGAAGCCAGGGCCCCACTACATCTGGAGTGTTTTTATTAGGCCAAAGATAGCAATGACATTACGCAATGTCACACTGCACACTCAAATCATGGAGAGGGCAGGAAATAGCCCCCCATCCCACTGTTCCTCCTGAGCCGCAACAGTGTAATCACAGAGCGAAAGGTGCTGGAGCGCTTTGTTAGTGTTTATAGCTCGGATCATATGTAACTCTCACTTCACACTTTGGGGCCGATTCCGATTCCGGCCGGAAATCTCTCCGACCGAGCCGGACCCGGAGAGAATTCCGACCGAATCGGACCCTAGCAGTCCGACCGGACGAGTACAATGCATTCGCATGCTATCGGACTCGATTCGGTCGGACTCCCATTGAAGTCAATGGGAGCCGGTCGTACAACGCGTACGCGGGCTCCCATTGACTCAATGGGTGCGAGGCAAACAAGGGCGCCCCCTACAGCGGGTACGCGTCCATGCGTATCGCGGCGTACATGCACAGGTAGGGGGGACCCATGGGTCCCCCCTGTGTGCGACTCGCGCGCCTACGCGTACAGGGGGGTCCGACGCGGACCCCCAAAGTCCAGCTCCGACAGCTCTTTCGAGCCGGACGGCGCGAGTCTGTCGGACTGCTCATGGCGCGCATCGTACTTACCCGGCCGGGAAACGTCTCCATAGCGCGGTGCGAGTCGTGTCCATGCGAGTCGGTCGGAGCGTGTTGAAGCCGCGTACGAGTCTGTCGGCGATTTCGCGGGAGCTTGCATCGTACTCGCTCGGCCGGACCCGCGTACGATTCGGTCGGGAAACAGGGCTCCGAATCGGATCCGGTAAATCCGAATCCAATTCGGAGCACTACCGGCCGAGATCGGAATCGGCCCCTAAGTGTCCTTGTAATTTACAACACTTCTCTTCCTCTGATATTTACAATCTAACAAGCAGTCGAGAAGGCCCTTTATTGCAATGCAATAGGTCTCACATTTGCAAGAGTTTAAGCTATTGGTTTTGTAAATGACAATGCCTTTTATTTATGTTTTAAAACCCAAAACTTAAATAAAAGGCATTTTCATTTACAATGCCAATAGCTCAAACCTGCGTGAATGCGAGACCTATTGGATTGCAAATGCTTGTTTTAATATTGTATCTAGGTGTTGTAGTCTTTGAAATATGGAAACTTGCTTCTGAAAATGCACTCATTTTGCGAAAAGTTCGATCTTTAAAAATATCATTACCTTTAGAGGAACGCTTTGTAGGGCTTGGCTTGCACTGTAGCACACAAATTTCACAAGCATTTTAAGGTGGTGCAAGAATTCGCCTCAGAACCACTTATGAGAAGCTGGGATCAAGCAAAACTTCAGCATCTTTCCGAGTTGTCAGCTTGAGTTCATGAAAGATACAGACCAATAAGAACCATAAAATAACATTTTGAAAGTAGGAGGCACTTGCACTTTTCATCCGTTGATAAATGAGGGCCACATTGGATTCAGATAAGATGTCTGGGTGGGGGTGGGTACGACCAAAGAAAAATGCTGATATTCAGCAAAAAGCAAAATACTCTCCTTCAACTGGGGTACGATAGTCTAGGCGCCCTTTTTATAGTCTATTACATCCTGTCCTGAAATGAACTTTCATAACTGGCCTGGCTCTGAGCTGCAATACATCAGCAAAGGGTTCATTTGTACTTAACAAGTCAGATATAAATAACAACTGACAGAGGGGGACTTTTGCCTAAGCCATCATCCCCCTATCCTTAGAAGTCTGCCTCCTTTCAATGGCAACATCTGATGCACAGTTTGAAAGAAATATGAATGTTTTGAAGGGCAAGTAAAAAGTGCAATTAAAAAACAAAAATCACACAGTTTTAAGGAAACATGCAGGGACGTCATATTTTGCAATAAGAAATATGCCGTTTTTTGTAGCTGAGCACTGACTGAGGCATTGAAACCTAATTAATTTTATGGTGGTATGTTATTGAAGCAGACGTCCTGAATCTGTGGGTGAAGAATATTACCAGATTGTGGGAGGCTCTATCTATCACACATTTCCTGCTCCTTGAATCGTGAATATTGAACAGATGATACATTGCAGGAATAAATTAATGGAGGAGCTACTGGCAAGAACACCAGCAGCTCTTATTAGTGTATCTGTAAAAGAGCACTTAATGAAGATAGCTCAAAGGAAAATACAAATCACTGCAAATCCTACTAATAAAGAACACCAACCACCAGGAGCCACTAACTCAATCAGCTCTTTCTACATCCACATCTGAAGCATCTCTCAGTACCCTGGATGTTGCAGCTGCACATTTACTGGCTATGGAGGAGATAGTCTAGTTGTTGTATAGAACGTAGGAGGAAAAACTGGAGGAGAAACACCATTGCAATAAAAAAGATGAAAAAGAGGATAGTGATAATAGTACAATCAGATTACCATCAGTGAATGTGGCTGCTTACCAGTTACCATATTGTGAGGGTTTATTATTTTGACACAGATATTGTTGGACCCGGCATCTTTTGGTGTGGTTTCCCTTGTTTTTTTGCTTCTGACCTCCTGTTTTTGACTGTGTGCTGAACTTCGATTTTGCTGGTTTTAGGACTCTGGGCACTTTGTTCACTGCTGAAAAGTGCATGTGCACCGTGTCTAAAGTGTAATGTGATTTGGTTTCTCCATGATTGGCATATTTGATTTACTGATAAGTCCCTAATACAGTGCACTACATGTGCCCAGGGCCTGTAAATGAAATGCTACTAGTGTGCCTGTAGCACTTGTTGTGCCACCCACATGAGTAGCCCTTCAAACCTGTCTCAGGCCTGCCACTGTAGAGCCAGTATGTGCAGTTTGGATCACTGACAGAATATAGAATGCCAAAATATCGACCTGCCAAAATATCGTGGATAAAATATAGAATGCCAAAATATCGAATTCCTATCTACTAACAGGTAAGTACAAAAATATTGAATCCAAAATATCGTTGTAAATAATATAGGGGGGTCATTACGATGTATGGCGGATTGCCACCGCCCGCATGGCGGTGGCGATCCGCCGTACATTTCCCTCCACCCTCCACCCATTTACCCCCCGCCATATTAGTATGGCGGGGTGGTCAGCGGCGGACAGAAAGACCGCACGCCGCTTTTCCGCCGGTCGACTTGCCGACCGTGCGGAAAACGGGTTTAATATGGTGGCGGTGTCTGTGAGACACCGCCATCCATATTAGGATGTAGGCGGTGAGGAGCCTTTTCATGGCTGCATTTCAGCCATGAAAAGGCATGCGGTATTCGCATTTGGGGGCCCGTTGCGGGCCCCCAGGATGTTGGACGGGTGGGGGGGCACATGGGGGGTACCTATGGTACCCCCCTGCATTTGCATGCACAAGGTGGCAGGCACCGTGCGGTGCCTGTCACGTTGTGTATGCAAAAGCACAACATGCATTTTGTACATTGCGGCGGGTGCTGCTGACAGCACCGCCCGCCGCAATGTAAAACATGCGGGATGCGCCCGCCAGTGTGGCGGGCGCATCCTAATGTGCCTGGCGGGACCGCCGCGACTTCGGCGGGCGGTCCCTGGCTCCGTTGCGGTGGCGGGCGCCCGCCATCGTAATGGACCCCATAGTTTGTTAAAATATCGAATTTTTTAAATGTCTTAAAAGTAATGTAAAATTAATGAAATAATAAATATAATTAACTAAAACATACTTAAAAATACTTAAATAACCTTAAAATTGATAAATAATTAATGTAAGTTATAAAAAAATAAACATACATTTTTATTTTTTAATACATATATATATTAACTTAATATTAATAAAAAATATTCAATATTTTTAGCGTAGGATAGCGGGAGGGTAAAATTTACTATTATCACTCCAGAGAGTGCAACAGTAGGGAAAGCGTTGGATAGCGGGAGGGTAAAAATTACCATTCCCACTCCAGTGAGTGCAACAGTAGGGAAAGCGTTGGATAGCGGGAGGGTAAAAATGACTATTCCCACTCCAGTAAGTGCAACAGTAGGGAAAGCATTAGATAGCGTAGGGGTAAAAATTACTATTCCCACTCCAGAGAGTGCAACAGTAGGGAAAGCGTTGGATAGCGTAGGGGTAAAAATTACTATTCCCACTCCAGTGAGTGCAACAGTAGGGAAAGCGTTGGATAGCGTAGGGGTAAAAATTACTATTCCCATTCCAGAGAGTGCAATAGTAAGGAAAGCGTTGGATAGCATAGGGGTAAAAATTACTATTTCCCACTCCAGTGAGTGCAACAGTAGGGAAAGCGTTGGATAGCGTAGGGGTAAAAATTACTTTTCCCACTCCAGAGAGTGCAACAGTAGGGAAAGCGTTGGATAGCGGGAGGGTAAAAATTACTATTCCCACTCCAGTGAGTGCAACAGTAGGGAAAGCGTTGGATAGCGGGAGGGTAAAAATTACTATTCCCACTCCAGTGAGTGCAACAGTAGGGAAAGCGTTGGATAGCGGGAGGGTAAAAATTACTATTCCCACTCCAGTAAGTGCAACAGTAGGGAAAGAATTGGATAGCGTAGGGGTAAAAATTACTATTCCCACTCCAGAGAGTACAACAGTAGGGAAAGCGTTGGATAGCGCAGGGGTAAAAATTACTTTTCCCACTCCAGTGAGTGCAACAGTAGGGAAAGCATTGGATAGCGTAGGGGTAAAAATTACTATTCCCAATCCATTGAGTGCAACAGTAGGGAAAGCGTTGGATAGCGTAGGGGTAAAAATTACTATTCCCACTCCAGTGAGTGCAACAGTAGGGAAAGTAATGATTTAATATTTAAATAATAAAAAAAAAATATTAATACCAATAAAAAATTTATTAAAATTAATTACCAATTACAAAATATTTAATCATTAATTAATTAGAAATATCAATAAATATTATTTGTTAAAAATGAATTACCTATTAATAATTAACAACCAATTAATTTTCAAGACCAAAAATGTAACAAGTAATAAAAAAATACCAATTAATATTTAATTAACAATAAATTAATTATTAATACACAAAAATAATTTAATTAATTCCTTAATTACAATTAAATTACTTCCCTCCCTATTCCCCTATAAACCCACAACCCGCTCCGAATAATAAATTAATACAATTAACATAATTATCAATTTATCAATTAATACAAATTAATTACAAATTAATAAAAATTAATTACCAATTAATAATTAATTAACAATAAATTAATTATCAATACAAATAAATTAAAATAAATATTTACTTAATTACAATTAAAATACTTCCCACCCTATTCCCCTATAAACCCACAATTCGCTACAGAACTAAAACGCAAAATTAAATTAAAAATAATTAATAATTCCTAACAATTAATATTTAATTTACTATAATTAAATTACTTCCCACCCTATTCCCCTATAAACCCACAACCCGCTCTGAATAATAAATTAATACAATTAACATAATTATCAATTTATCAATTAATAAAAATGAATCACCAATTAATAAAAATTAATTACCAATTAATAATTAATTAACAATAAATTAATTATCAATACAAATAAATTAAAATAAATATTTACTTAATTACAATTAAAATACTTCCCACCCTATTCCCCTATAAACCCACAACCCGCTACAGAACTAAAACGCAAAATTAAATTAAAAATAATTAATAATTCCTAAAAATTAATATTTAAGGGGCCCATTACGATACCCTGCGTAAATAAATCCGCCAGGCATGGAAGCGGCAAAAATCCGCCCGCACACACCGCCTGAACACCGACCACGCCATTACGATTACACAAACCGAAAACCGCCATCGGCGGAAAAAGCACACAAAATACCGCCCGCCAACGTCCGAGTCGGAGTCAAACCGCCCGCCACGGACGGAACACGCACGACAACACAAAACCGCCCGCCCTCACGGCCGACACACCGCACGTGACATTACGATCGCACCGACATGAGCGCGGAAAACCACAAATATACCGCCCGCCAGCGCAAACAACGCCGATGAGAATCGACACGGCAGAAGCCATGGCGCCAACGTACCTGCACAGAAACCATCCGCACACAAAACCAATAGCACACAACATGGCCAACAAGTCCACACAGCAAGGCACGCACAAATACACAAGCACAGTACACATCCCGAAAACACCCCCCGGACAAACAAAAAATACAAAGGCCAGAACCCCAGACACAACACACCTGAAAACAACAGACCATGAGGACACACCCACATAGGTGAGTACAAAAGCAGCACTCCCACAGACCACAACCCCTTGCTACATTGCAAACCAGAGAGGAGAGGAGAGGACACAGTGACACAGCAAGGACAGCAGCACACCACAGAAACGCACACATCACAACCACCACCACCACCACCACCACCACCAAACACCACCACCACCACCACCAAACACCGGCACCACAAACCCCCTGCACATTACACAACACACACCGCACCAGCACCACAAACACCATGGCACCACAAAGAATGCCCAAGTTCACGCCCATGGAGCTGACGGTCATGGTCGACGAGATCATCAAGGTGTACCCACAAATCTATGGGAACATGGTCCAGCACACACCACTAGCCACCAGAAACAGAATGTGGAACCGGATCGTAGACCAGGTCAATGCAGTCGGGACCCTGCCCAGGAACAGAGTCGAGATTAACAAACGTTGGAATGACGTAAAGAGCCTGGTCAAGAAGAAGGAGGGCAAAAACAGAGAGCTGGCTGCCGTCACTGGCGGAGGGAATCCCGCGCTCTTTAAGACCTTCAAAGCGTGGGAGGAGAAGGTGCGAGTCGTAATACATCCGGAGATCCTCGCCGGATTAGCAGGGGGAGTGGAGGCTGGTAAGTACAAACTAATGTATACCAGCACACCGCTATGTACTCACATGCAGTACCACCATGCCACAGCTCCCAGGGACAAACACCCCCATGTCCAGCACACAATACACAACACATCACACACACATGCAACAGACACTACCACACACAGCCCAAACCGAACAACTGTAAGATGCGTGGGGACATGTGTACACTAAGCCAGCCACGTAACCACCAACAGGTCCCCAAATATGCCAGAAGCGCCACAACGAGCACCCACCACACCCATGTGTCCACCACAGCTGCACTAACCGACAAGTAACAGGTAAGTGGCAGGAACACAAAGTGCAGTGGGTGGGACGGTGGACAGCCCAAGTACAACACACACCAGGCCCCAGTCCCACAGCACAGCAAGGAGGAGCATCCCCCACACCCCACAGCCACGTGTCAGCCACCGCAGTGCACATCGACAGCCGAAAGGCAGACATCACGGTCCACAGCAATCGGTGTCAGTGGGTGTCCAGCCACCCCCACGACCCACAACACCCCCCACCCCCACAGACCTGCAACATGGAGCACCCCCCGCTTAGAGCCATGTGGCATCCAGTACAGTGCACGCACGAACAACTTGCAGGTGGGAAACTGGACAGGGCTGGATTACTGGAGGCATGAGGACCATAACACGACCAACACATGGGACATGTCACGTAGCAGACGAACACGCAGCACCGCCCACCGTCACGAACAAGTGAACAATGTGCACACGGACATGATCAACAGACTCACACCCCACATGACCCATCACAGACATAGCAACACCCAAGGAGCCACGTCTGCATGCACAAGCCACACTGAATATAGTCCCACACGGCAGCCACTGTGCAACTCATCACACACAACCGAAACACCATTGAAGTCCTGTCCATGTAGCCCCTACTGCCTGTCAACAACACACCCCACAACTACGCCTATGTAAGACAAACAACACTAGACGCAACAGAGCGGAACAACATAAATGCACACGAACACCACTGAACCCATCAAACTCACAGACACACCATGCACATACAACATACCATCCATCCCATCCATCAGCCCCAGTCTCATGAAAGGCATGTCATCCACACAGCTGCCACACATACAGCAGTCACGCTAAGACACATGCCCATGACCAACCATGTGCCAGAAGTCAATTAAGCGCACGACACACTGTGAGCAACAACACACAACATGGGCCACACCCCCCGAGCACTGCAGTGATGCACATGGCACAGGGCAGCACGCACACCAAGGAGATGGGACAACTGCAATACGTTGGCTGGCACACAACTATCACTCACTCATAACGATGCGTCCAATGCCATGTCCAGTAATCACAACAGACAGCAAATATGCAGGCCATGTCAAGCATGCACACACCTCAAACCATGCACTGTCATGCTGCCACAACACATGTCACGTTCGGCACCCATGGCTCACAGCATGTAACCCAAAAGCATATCCCCTCCCAAATGCGAATCTGGGGCATGGCCCCCATGTTGCCATATGCGTTCCTAACCGTTCCATTTGAACCCCAAAAGCATATCCCCTCCCAAATGCGAATCTGGGGCATAGCCCCCATGTTGCCATATGCGTTCCTAACTGTTCCATTTGAACCCCAAAAGCATATCCCCTCCCAAATGCGAATCTGGGGCATAGCCCCCATGTTGCCATATGCGTTCCTAAGCGTTCCATTTGAACCCCAAAAGCATATCCCCTCCCAAATGCGAATCTGGGGCATAGCCCCCATGTTGCCATATGCGTTCCTAAGCGTTCCATTTGAACCCCAAAAGCATATCCCCTCCCAAATGCGAATCTGGGGCATAGCCCCCATGTTGCCATATGCGTTCCTAACCGTTCCATTTGAACCCCAAAAGCATATCCCCTCCCAAATGCGAATCTGGGGCATAGCCCCCATGTTGCCATATGCGTTCCTAAGCGTTCCATTTGAACCCCAAAAGCATGTCCCCTCCCAAATGCGAATCTGGGGCATAGCCCCCATGTTGCCATATGCGTTCCTAAGCGTTCCATTTGAACCCCAAAAGCATATCCCCTCCCAAATGCGAATCTGGGGCATAGCCCCCATGTTGCCATATGCGTTCCTAACCGTTCCATTTGAACCCCAAAAGCATATCCCCTCCCAAATGCGAATCTGGGGCATGGCCCCCATGTTGCCATATGCGTTCCTAACCGTTCCATTTGAACCCCAAAAGCATATCCCCTCCCAAATGCGAATCTGGGGCATGGCCCCCATGTTGCCATATGCGTACCTAAGCGTTCCATCTGAACACCAAAAGCAAAGTACAAACCAGACCCAGGATGGGCCAGGAGCCCGCATACACCAGAGTCACAATAAGTAGGGGCACAGCAACACACCCATCGGCATGGCCAATCCGTCCCATGCCACATGTGCACAGCACACAGTCCCATTGCCAAGCACACACAACTACAGATGCTACAGCCACACACACGCCTCCGGGAAACCCATGTACGAGATTGCACGGACTGTCAATGTCAGACGACAAATACATACTTCGCCAGGTGAAACACAATAACAAATCTCATTCTCTCCACAGGTGACGAACTGCTGGATGCTGGGGATGGAGCCAGCAGCCAGCACAGCCAGCCTACAAGCCCCCAACGAGGACACACGGATCTGGAGGATCTGTCCTCCTCTTCGGACACGGACAACCAAGCAGGCCCATCTGGTGTGGCAGGGCCCAGCCGCTCCCCAGGACCCCTCCTACCCACCAACCCATCATCCAGGGCTGCTGAACATTCCCAGCCCCCTGCTGCCACTGTCGTTGCGGCCACACCCACGGTCATTGTGGCCACTACCACTGCCGCAACCGCCACCATCGCCGCACCGACCACCACCGCCGCCACCACCGCCACGTCTTCGCTGGCACCAGCCCCAGCGCAGGTGGTGGCCCGGACGACTGGATCCACCCTGGGAGCCACAGCGAGGACCGTGGTGAGCAATGTGGCTAGTGGGCAGGCCGGTGGCAGCAGGACTGGTAGGAGGAGCAGGGTCAGGGAAACGCCGGCCTCCCCTGGGAGCCATGCCCTGCCTCAGATGGCCAGAGTCCTTGGGGCCTATGAAGAGGCCCAAGGACAATGGGTCCGGTCTGCTTCAGACACGCGTGAGGTGCTGGGGGTGCTGAGGTCCATGGACGCCCGTATGGGCCAAATCGTGGACCTCATGGGACAGCTGGTGGTGGCGGTGAGGTCACAGCCAGGGACAGCAGCTCCCCTCCGCCACCACCTGCCGGGGCGCAGGGTGGAGCAGCAGTGTCCAGTTCCCCTGCGTCCACAGCCAGTGATCACACCTCAACCACCAGCATGTCGCAAGCAGGCACCCCCTCGCAAACGTGGAAGGGGCCGTCCGAAGTGGAAACAGATCTCCCGGGAGGACTTCGCACGCTCCAAACGCAAGTGAGGCAGCCAGCCAGCCTTCCGCCAGCCTTCCTTGACCAGCCACTGCATTGACTTGGACTACGATCCCACTCCACACAGCCATCTGGATGGCATGTGTGTGTTGGACTATGGACATAGAACCAGTGGGTACACCCTGATCATCACGCAGCCATGACCGACAGCTCATTGTCACTGCACGCACCACTTTTGTCATCACCTTACACACAATCACATGTCACAGTTTGTAATAAATGCACCTTTTTCACTAACTGCTGTTTGTGCCCTGTGTCTTATTTGTACGGAATACAACGGCCACCTTGGGCGGAAAGGCACCTGATGCGTGGCATGGCATTTGAATCCGGAGGGCCTGTAGGGACCTAGGGGTGGGAGACAGAACAGGAGCACATTCAATGAGTGTGTCACACACCCATCACACAGTACATGTCAACAACTACAAGCAATGTACACACATCGCACAGAGCAATAGGGCACAATGCCACAGCCACCAACAGTGGCATACTACCCTGGCCATGGAGCGTTGACACACAGCACGCAGTGAACAAACGGCCACCCTGACACAGCACACACACACCTGCACAGATACAGCCACATCAGCCGTCGTACATGGACACTCACCGTCAAGTGAAGTAGCGGGCGATGAGCTGCTGCCGCACATTACCAGCTTCCTCCTCTCCGCTGTCCTCCTCACTCGAGCTGTCCTGGTCTGCGGGCTGGGGCCCTGGTTGATCTCCGTCATCCACGATGAGGGGGATCTGCTTCCGAATGGCCAGATTGTGCAGCATGCAGCACGCCACCACTATCCGGCACACCTTCTGTGGGGAGTACGCCAGCGCACTCCCGGTGCGGTCCAGGCACCTGAACCTGGACTTGAGGAGGCCAAAGGTACGCTCGACCACACGTCTGGTCCTCCCATGTGCCTCATTGTAGCGATCGTCTGCTGGGGTGCGAGGATTCCTCAATGGACTGAGCAGCCATGCCCCATTCGGATACGCAGAGTCACCTGGGTGTGAGGGACACAGAGAACCGTTGCTAATCCAACTGGACAGGGGACAGCATCGCACAGCCAGCACGCTACACCACTCCACATACTCACCGACAATACAGGCACGATCCTGTTGCATATTGGACATCAGTCGTGGCAAGATGCTGTTGCGCATTATGTGTGCGTCATGGGCCGAGCCTGGGAACTTTGCACACATGTGGGTGATCACCATGTCCGCAAGGCACACCACTTGCACATTCAGGGAGTGCGTGTGCTTCCTGTTGCGGTACAGGTGCTCAGTGGCCTGTGGTGGAACAAGGCCGACATGTGTGCAGTCAATGGCTCCAACGACGTGTGGGATTCTGCCAAGGGCATAGAATGCACCCTTCACTGCCGACAATTCACGAGCCCTGGGGAAGCGGATGTACCTTTTCCGGTACAGCATCATGACTGCCAGTACATCCCTCAGCACCTTGCTGAACATGGGCTGGGACATCCCTCCTCCACTGCCCACTGTGTGCTGGAATGACCCAGTGGCGAAGAAAAGCATGGCGGCCATCACCTTAGCCGTGGGGGTGACAGCAGTCGGATACACCCTGCGGGGACGGAGATGGGGTTCTAACATGGCACACAGTCGATGCAGGGTTGGCCTGTCCAGCCGAAACTTCCTAATAACCTCTGTATCGTCCATGTCCGCCAGCAATTGGTATGGGCGGTCAATGTTCGGTCTCCGCCTAGGGACAATGGCAGAGGACACATGTCAATGCAACACGACACATAGCAATTTCGCATACACATCACTGACATGACTGAGCAAGCACATGAGCCACAGCCCAGCTGTCAAGCTGGGACGGCACGGCCACAATACACTTACACAGGTCTCCCAACAATGGCAATGGCTAGTGATACAAACCACTGCCATGTGCATGCACATGGGGATCTAGGCCCCAATGACTTGCGGGCGTGCTGATGGGGACTGACTGCATATCCGTCAAGCGGCAACGCCACGGCAACATGAATGTCTGCTGAGCATGGAACTGCTTCCGCGGCTGGATGAGTATGGCACACGACGACGACGATGTGGGCACAGGCTGAGCGGCCAAAACAAGTGGGACCTGTGGCACGAGGGGATATGAGACAGTAGTAGGTGTCAGCACTGCACCCTATGTACAGCACTGTACGGATCACACCTCCCGAAACATTGACAGGTGTCCACATTGACAGCCCCATGCCAAGACGGCTGTGTGCTTGCAGTCACACGTCACAGGTGAGAGGTTACATTGCACGTGCCAGGTGGCAGTCGTACATAGTGGGAGCTGGCATGTGTGTGCATGTGTCTCCTGTTCAGGATCCACCAGATGGGCGCTGACTCTGTACTGACCATTGGACACAGCATGTTCCGTGGAAGGCTTGTGTGTGTTGGATGGTGGCACTGGATGTGCCTCCGTTGGGTGGGGGGCCATGCACAGGGCGGGTTCGTCGATGATTGCGCATTGTTGGTCACGGTGGGTGCACCCACTAAGATGTGTTGCCCTGTGTTCAATTCCTATGTCCGCATGATGATGAACTGTAGATGTGGGCAGACTACACATTGGTCGATGTGCTGTCTATATGCATGTGCCTTCACACCAGGCACAGCTGCCCCTGCACATGTGACCCCTGCTGGACTCGCTGCTGGGTCTGTGGAGCTGATGCACCTTCTGCGCGTGGGGCGGGCAGCTCTCCTCACTTCCCTCATTGCGCATGTCATGACTTTGCCGCAGGTGACATGGATCATGGAGGGCCCACATGTACGCGTGGGTAGGCTACACATGATTGTACACTGGTCGCCACCCCCAGTCAGTGTTTCGAATGGGAAGGTTGTCGTGCTGGTGGTATGTTCGATGTGGCGGATGGGCGGGCCTAGGTGCGGGCTTACATTCCGGACATGGGGGGGTAGTTGGATTGGCGACTAGTTGCAGTACACACGGGACACGTCTCTTCCTTTCCACATCTGGGTCATCCCTTGTACTCACTGACAGTGATACAGTCATCTTCGCCCCAGCCCTCATGTCCTCCCCTCGCTCCCCCAATATGCATGCTCACCTGCGAGGCTAGCGCTTGCACAGGCAGCCCCAAGCTCGCACCAGAGAGGGCAAGGAGTGTATGTGTGGGTCCAGTTGCACGAGTGGGCTGTCTCAGGGTATGATGTGTTGCGGGACGCCGTCCACCTGCGTGGTGCCCCAAATGGAGACCCGGCCTGCATGGACTATGCATCACAGTCTTCGCCTTCCGGATCCGCCACCTGCGACACCCAGTGGCTGTGGCTGCCATTGCGGCCAGGCCGCGTCCGTCTGTGGCTGATGGCCCACACATTCACTCTTTGGCCTCTCTGGGGAGGGCTCGGGGGTGGTGGCGCACGCGCTTGCACTTAGTCGCAATGGCATGTGGCGTGGTTGGTATGATGGGCAATGGATGGGATGGTGCGAGCCACCTCCCGTGACGTCAGTGCTGCTCGTGCTGTGGTGCGTCCCCCTACACTTCCATGTGACTTGTGCCATGCTAGACGTTGAGGTTCTATTGCCTGCGTGATATGACCAGGAGGAGCGCGAGGAGACCTCTCACACACCATGCTCCACTGCCATCCCGTGCCCTGTATCGCCTGTGCGGATTGACTATGTTGGGGTTACACCTGGTCGACTGGGGCTGTGTGTGCCTTGTCAAGGGGCATGGCGGGCGCACAACAGGATCCAGCTTGTCCACAGAGGGTGGGCTGAGGTGCGCCTGGTACCGCTTTGTACATGTGCCCGGCTGCTGTGCACACACGTGTTCACTCCCCCGACAGGTGTCCTCTCACAATGCCCAGGGAAGCGGTGGTGTACTGTTCATGACCCCTCCCAACACGGCGTGCTCCAACTTGGCATGTGCGCATCTACCCGTCGCACCCACCCACCTGAGCACTGCGTCCATACGACTTCACACGACACATGTGTGTCTTCCACAGTAGTGCTACTCATTTGCGTTGACATCCAATACCAGTGGACTACATGGTCATGTCACGACTGCCGTGTACTTCACATACTCTCATCCTCTCTCATTCGTACTTGTGAAATGAGTCAGCGGAGACAGTTTTGGTTTCAAACATTATATTGAGTCTTCTGTCCTCTGTGATGCAGTATAGTGGACACTACTGGCAGCGGAATACATGTTGAGGATATACTGAGCATGATTGCAAATGGGATAGGGTGTGGGGTTACATGTGATTGGCTGTTGCATGTGGGATGTGGGCTTCAGAGTGACATCTGCTTGGCCAAGGCTGTGCTAATGTACATTTACGTATAGCTGCGGAGCTGCGGACTTTGACACAGACGGTATACATGTAGCCTACCAGACCGCTTGGCATCATGGGCACAGTCCATCTCAGTTCCATGTGACAGGTTTGCTGCGGTTGTTCCTCATACACGCGTGCATGTGAGTTGACATCAGGGCATGTGCTTGCGTGCATGCAGCGGCGTGCCACTTGTTGTTGCACTGTGGTGGTTACTGGACATGTCACAGTCACTGGGGTCGTGTTGTTGTTGTATGCACTTGTCGTCCATGCAAAGGTCCTGGTATGGGATTCCCGGGGCGGGGGTGGGAGGGGTGCAGCACCCACAGACTCCAGGCGACCTATTCATGTCCACTGAGCGGTGTGTGATGTGCGCTAGATCCATGTCGTGTCCTGGTTGTTCGTGCAGTTCCGTCCATGTGGGTGCGATACACAGAGCCCATGCCACTGCCTCCCACGATGCATGCGGTGTTCCTGAATGTGATGGGGAACAGTGTGCAAGTCCCGGTCATATCCGATGTCATGGCGATGTCGTTGATGGTGTGGTTACAGTTGCCGGTCGTTTGGTATGGCTGTTGTGGTGGTGACTGGCCAGTCCGTGCGGAAGCTAAGCATGGGTGCGGGGTTGGACATCATAGGTCACTCGGGGAACCTGCGTTGTGGTCCGACGTATTTACAGGTTGTCAGGTATGCGATGCCGTCCAGCAGGGCTTCCATGTCATTGGTGGTGTACATGTTTGCCAGCCAATGTAGCGGATGGTGGCTGTCAAGGTGTTGTTCGTAAGTTGTCCCTTGGAGGACCATGATGGGGCATGCTGGGTGACATTCGATGTAGCTGTTCTCGATGATCCGTCGTGTGGAGGCACGTGGTCCCATTTCAGTGCGGGTGCGATGTTGGCCACATACGCCATGCCCCCATAGGCAGAGCAGGCCCTGTCGTGTGCGTCCAGAGGGAGGAGTAGTGGTAGCAGGTCCGCCTTCAGACATGCCGGGTTGGAGAGGCATATCTCGACGGGATGCTGGTAGGGACACCTCCGACAGTAGAAGACGGGCATGACGCAGCTGAACAATGTGATGCGGTAAGTCAGTCGGTAACTTACGTTCAGCAGGGACAGGAGATCGCATCCCAATGTATGGAACAGGTTGGTTTTGTACAGCTTGAGCTGTTCGGCGTAGTTGGGTAGGTGTGTTGCGGTTGCCATTTCGCAGCGGTTCGTTGAGGTGGCGTGCTCCGGCTGTGTGTGCAGTCTGCAATGTGCACGCTCCGGGGTTGCTGTGAGCTCTGTGTAGTCGTAGGGAGACAGGACTTGTGTTCTGTTTGCTTGTTTGGAGGACACGGGCCCTCTTCCCACATGCTTCTCAGACAGTTCAAGGTCAGTGATGTGTGACTCCTTCCAATTAACTTGCATGTGGCCGACATGGGGGAGTGTTTTCTTCTTTCTTCCCCGTCCGTTGTGTGCTTCTGTGATATGCGCTATCTGCCCTGTGGTCGGTCTCCTCGGCATGCCTGTGTTGGTCTATTCTTGGACAATGGCTGTATTCACCGGCTTCTGTCGTAGGGCTGTGGTTTCGGAGTTGGAATGGAAGGTCATTCAGTGCTGTCTGCTCTCCCTTGTGTGGGCGGCAGGCTGCCATTCCGCTCTGCGTTGGGCCTTGTGTGTGAATGTTATTCTTGGGCCACCTGTTGTCGGCCCCCGGGCTCTTTGGTGTTCCGTTTTATATGTCTTGTTCATATGTGCAGGGTGGTATGGGTGTTTCTGTGTGGTACTGGCGTTCCTCTTCCCGAAGGGGCCCTGCTTCTCCTAGTTGGTGTTGCCGCCGCTGTGTGCTACGCCATGTTTGTTACACTGGGGTGTGTCCTGCTGTTGCGTGTCTTCACTGACATGTGTGCGTCGGTTGTGTGGCGTTGGGTGTTGTCCGTGAATTGGGCGTTGGGGACATGTCTGTGGCCGGCCTGTCACGTGTCATGTGCGTTCGGGGTGGGGCTGATGTGTGTGCTGCTTGGTTGTGTCCCTGTGTCTGTGTGCGACGCATGCATGGCGCAGCGGTTGGCCTCTGCGTTGTGCGCATGTGTGGCGGCGTCATCGGCGCTTTGGGGCCGTGACGGGGTGGTTGGTTCCTAGTCCCAGGTGGTGTGTACACATGTGTTCTGCGATGTTACGATTTGGCCTGTGTGTCATATGTGGATGCGATGGTGGATGTGTAGTGTACACGCGCTGGTGGGGGGTTATCCGCTTTTTCCGCCCTTGCACTGTGTGCGCTGTTTGCGTGCACTTGTTGTGTGTGTGCCTACCTGCGTCTCCGCGGTACGTTGCGTCCTTGGTGGTGCATCAGCAGAAGCATGGGGAGTGCCTGCAGTGCTGGATTCATGCTCGGGGAGCCGCTTCTTCGTTGTCCGTGCTCGGCATCCGTGTTACCGCTTCGGTTTGTCGTACGGTATCTCTTGGCCGTGGGAGCCGTTTGTTTGCGGCATCGTAATTTATGCGCCGGGCGGGACGTGTTTCGTCGTACGGTGTGTGTCAGTTGAGCTGCGCCGCTACATGTACGGGCGCACTTTGATGGCGGACGGTGTTGCTGGCTTGCCGGCGGTGTTTGGCCTACTTTTCGCATCGTAATTGGACGGGCGTGTGGACTGCTGCGTGCCGGCGGTAACTGGTGGTTTTTGCATCCGCCAGCACGGCGGTGGTGCTTCCGCCCGCCATCGTAATGTGCCCCTAATTTACTATAATTAAATTACTTCCCACCCTATTCGCCTATAAACCCACAACCCGCTACAGAATTAAATTACGCAAAAATTAAATAACATAAAATTAATTATTTAAAAAAATTAAACATACATTACAAAAATAATATACACTTTTAACACATATACTAACATAGAAAACACTTAAAAAAATTTGATATTATTAAAAATTCGATATATTTTAATGCCTATATTATATACTTTGATATTTTGACAGTCGATATTACTTACCTGCATTTCGATATTTTTAACCACTATATTATGTCCATTCGATATTATGTCCATTCTATATTTTGACTTCGATATTCTGTCCATTCAATATTTTTTTTCCGATATTTTGTCTAGTTACCGTGCAGTTTTAAACTGCCATTTTGACCTGGCAAGTTCACCTACTTGCCAGGCCCAAGCCTTCCTTTTAATTACATGTAAGGCACCCCTAAGGTAGGTCCCAGGTAGCCCCATGGGCAGGGTGCAACGTATTTAAAAGATAGGACATGTACTTTTAAGTTTTACATGTACTGGTAGTAGAAAGCTGCTAAATTAATGTTTCACTACAGCAAGGCCTAACTCTCCCATAATTTAGCATTGGAGCTGTCATGTAACACTTTACAGGTGTAACTTACAATTGGGGGCAGATAGAAAATTGGAGTTTGGTGTCTCTGGACTCGCAATTTAAAAACACATCTTTTTGTGAAGTGGGTTTTTAAATTGCAGGTTTGAAAATACCACATTTAAAAAGTATGCATTTTCTCTTACTTTAACCATTCTGTGCCTCTGTTTGTCCCTAGACTACACGTCTGGGTCAGGGTGACAGCTGGGCTCTGTACATTCCCATAGACAGTCACACAACAGAAGCTGAGGAGTGTCTTGCATATCCTGATAGCCCATCACCAGGCTGATGGGTCTTCCTGACCTAGAGTGAAGGGAGGAGTTAACACTTGCACCTGAATAGGGCTGTGCCTGACCCCACACAAAGAGCTGCATACTCCCCTGTAGTGTGTCTGGAGCAAGGGCCAGGAAGGGCAGGGTCCTGTGCACTACAAAGACCTTTCTTTGAAGTCTCCCTACTCCAAAGGCCAAAATGGATATTAGTACTGGACCTCTGACACCATATACTCAGAACACTTCTGGACTGAGGACATTCTGCCAGGAAGAAGATCTGTTGTGCTGCCTGGAGGAACTGTCACTTTGCTGCTTGCTATGCTGTGTTGGCCTGCTGCTTCTTGCCTGGGGGTGTAAGGACTGGACTTTACTCTCTACATCCTGTATCTAAAGGTTCTCCAAGGGCTTGTTCAGGATTTCCTCCTGTTGCTGAACTCTCAGGCATAACACAGACTTCACCTGCATCTTGATACCAGCACCTGGGCTCCTCTGCTGTGAGTCCAGCTCTTTCAAGTAATGCCAAATCCAGTCCTGGGCCCTTGGAAGTGAGTATTTGTGCTGCAACCAAGTAACTGATGCATCAACTCCAAAGAGTCATTTGGGAACTGGTGCATCACTGCGAAATCACTGCATCGCTGCTGCCTGCACCGAAGCTGTGGTGTGCCACACAATTACCTCAACTTATAACGCAGCCTCAACTTTGCTGCAGTGCCTCCGAGGAACTGCCTCTGCGTGGGTCTCAGACACCGCATCAGCGACGTCCGTGGTGCACCGTCCCAACTTCGGCAACGTCCTGGCCTGTCTGTGGCATTTAACTGACGCCCAGCTGTTCGAAATCGAAACCGTGGAACCGATGGACCGCGCTCTTGACATCGATGCATCCCTGATGCCGCGCTGCAATCAGAAACCGAGGTCTCGCACCAGCAACTGACCCATCACCTCGTTCGCGAAATGCATGGTCCCCGAGCACCCAAGTCTCAATGACATTGCACCACCTCCATGAACCGATGCATCACCTGCATCTGCAACGCCTCACCTCTTCTGCGCCACACATCGTCTATGATTTCCGATATATCCAAGGTTCTATCAGCGGGTCTGCATGACTCCTATATCTGTCCCATGCTCCATCGTGCACAGACTGAACTTTTGGATTTGTCCATGTCAACCGTGAACAGATAGCCCCAGTTGGAGCTATTGATTTTTAAGCACTGCATTTTGATTTAATTTTTGCAAAATTCATATCTTGACTTGTGTATGTTGGATTTTTGTCATTTTGGTCTTGTGTTACTCAAATAAATATTGGCTATTTTTCTAAACTGGTGTAGAGTATGTTTGTGATGTTTTCACTGTGTGGGTGTGTGCACAAATACTTTACACATTGCCTCTTTAGTTTAGCCTGAGTGCTCTGTACCAAGCTACCAGAGGGTGAGGGTGAGCACAGGTAAACTTATAGTGTGTACTACACTTACCCTGACTAGGATTGTGGTTTGTGCTTGTCCAGGGTGCATACTCTGCCAACCAGAAACCCAATTTCTAACAGACATCATAAGCTATATCTTGTACCTGTGAAAACTTTAATCCTGCCTGTATCATATTCATACACTTCTGTGTACTGCAGTGTTAATCCGCATGTATATAGCCAAGAATGTACTAATATTTCATAATCAAATATGAATGGTATTCTTGTTCAAACACAGGTCAGATGCTGGGGAGACATACTGCCAGAACAAAGCATGCACCTCACAATCCAGTACCTCCACATGATGAGGATGGGCAGCCATCTGACACTATGGTTAGCTAGCTCTTTTCACACTCACACTGCTGTCACACTGTTCACACTGCGACAACACTGGGGCACGGACCTGGGCTGTCTGTGCATATTCAAGGAGTGGCAGGCTATGCTGACATATCCTGCTCTGGTGCAGCGTAATTCTCACTTCAAGCTGATTCGATGTTTTATATTGGACCAGGCATACCTCATGCCCCAAAAAATAAAGAAATACTTCCACCACACTGACGCTGCCTGCCCCTGCTGTCATACCCCAGTTTCAGCCTACCTACACATGTTCTGGACGTGTCCCTTACTCTTCCAATACTGGCTAGGCATTGCAACCCACCTGGCATGCTGCACGGGCCACACCGCTTTGCACACATGGGGCCATATTATGCAAAGTGCCCCGGGGGCGCAACGGGCACATGCACCTTCTTTGCGCACCCCCGGGGCACTTTGGGATTACAAAAAGGGCTGCAGACACTTGTGCGGCCCATTCTGTAATACAGATAGCTATGGTGCATATATAGCACCAACACTATCACCAGAGGATGTTCCCTCATTTGCTTGGGAGTGTGGCCCCATGCAAATGAGGGAATCCCTTTGCCTCTGTGCCCACGCTATATTATAGATGCGGGCACAGAGGCAAAGATGCTGTCAGGAGGCACACTGAGAGTGCGCGGCATAAACGTGGTGCACTGTTAGTGTGCTCCCTGATAGCAGCCCTCTGGAGGGGGTTAAGGGGGTCATATGGACCCACAGGCATTACCCTTGCAGGCCGATGCAGTCACTCATTGCACCCGCCTGCAAAGGGGATCTCTAACCCCCCTGACAAGTGCAGGCGGGTTACTTCCGACACAGTGAAACACGGAGAGGCTGCTTTAAAGCTGCTCCGTATTTCACTTGAATGCACTGCCCCAAGGCAGCACAACTTTGCAGCTTCCTTGGGGGCAGCACATTCAGTATAATAGGGTGCACGCTCTTTAAAAAAGCGCCTGCTGCAAACAAAGAGAGCACCTGCCGCAAACAAAGAGAGCGCGCCGCAATTTGCAATATGGCACCTGGGAGGTCTGCTTACTGTGACTGATACTCAAAGCAAAGAAAATCAAAGCAGTGATGTGCTTTATAGACCTTGCCATTGTTTTGGCCAAATGCCTGATCACCTGTAGGTGAAAGACATATCATCCACCCCCATCTCTGCCTGGGCAATCTCGATGTAGGCTGAGACACAAGCTGACAGTACAACCTTGCATAGAGAGGATACGAAGGGCCTCCATAAATACCCCATCTCTGGTATTTGGGACACATTGCTAGTGGAACTGCATGCAGGCCTGAACATGCACGAACATCACCCCTAGCCTACCACCACTGCTGCCTCCCTGCCAAACACTGGTTATATCTGGAAGACCCAACTCACCAGGGGCACCCTGGCCTAGATCTGCACTCCTGACAATGCTTTTTCACATGTTCAGTTGTCACATCGCTTCTCCTGATATGGGTGACGGATGCAGGCACGTTTTCAATAAATCCTGCTTTGAATACTTGATCACTAAATTGTTATTGAATCTACGATTGTATGTGGTAGATACATTACAGCCAACCTGCCTAGACAGCACAGGAGCTAATTGTGAAGAGATGATTACACACAACACACTGATCTGTCTGCTGTAAATATGAGCAGCGATACGGTAAACAGCCTGATATATTACGAAAGTGCAAACTGCAATGTATGCTGATAAATGTAAATGTGAATGTTTAAAATGCCAAACACCAATAAAAGGTTTTTAAAAAACCAAATATGGATGGTGTATTTTTTTTTCAAACTTCTTTTTATTAGGCACTTTAGCATTACACAGAGTGGTTGTACATTACAGAAAAGAGCATATCGCGGTAATCCCGTCCTCTAACATAACATCTAACGAGGTCACAGTTTCACTAGGAAGCAGGGAGTACACCGCCACTTTCCCTTCTCAACAACACATCCTATCAGACTCGGATAGTACATCAGAAGAGGCCTAAAAAAAATTTAAACACTTCCCCTACCCCCCAACCCACCCCCACAATAAAACTTAACTACCAGAAGGCGGTACTGAAACAAGGCTATTACTGGACTCATGGTCCAGCTCAGTTTGGCTGATATCATTAAGTAGACTCCCACTGTCAAGCTGGTTTTCCGTGGTGACCAAATATCCTCCAACTAAAACTAAAACAAGTGCATAGCGCGCAACGATGGCGGGCATACTGCCAAGGGGAGACCCCTTGTTAGGTAGGCGACAAGGGGACCCTATTTATATTCAAAATTTTTATAGTCGTCTCTAAAAATATTCGCCATTCTTTCCATGGACAATACCTTCTAGAGACAAGCGTGCCACTGAGAGAGCACCGATGGTGCCTTTTTCTTCCATGCTGCAGTAATCGCTACTTTGGCAGCCCCAAAGCAAACCCACATTATGACCCTGTCCGCCTTGGTTTGGTGCTCTAGTTCCGGATCTCTCAGTCCTAGAAGTACTCCTTCCTTGGTGGTAGGGATAGGGTAGCCCAGGATGTCTTTCATATGGGACAAAATCTCCTCCCAAAAAGGCCGAATTGAGGGGAAGTCCCACCATGTATGACTAAAGTCCCCTAAAAGGCCACACCCTCTCCAAGATAGGTCAGATGACTCTGGGAAGATCTTTTTGAGTTTCGTTGGGTATAAGTACCAATCAAAGAGAATCTTATAATGCGCCTCCCTTAAGTCTAGTGAGTGGTTATCTTTAGCAATATCCTTCCACAGATGTGTCCATTCTGAATCTGAGATCTCTCTCCCTATCCACTGTTCCCACGTCTGCATGTAGCGGGGTCTTGGCTTGTGTGAGGTAGAGAGAAGAAGGTTGTAGAAAAAGGAGATCACCCCTCTCGTGGACCCCACCTTCTGCACAAATTTTTTCATTGGTGTCTTCTCCCGTGTCCCAGCCTCCCTGACCCGCGGCTGTAGGGTCCAATGTTTGAGTTGGAGATAATGAAAATGCTCGCTGGGCGGCACCTTGAAATCCCTTTGACAACTAACAAAGGTGAGAATGTCATAGTTGTGAAACAGATCAGAAAGCATCAGACATCCCCCCTCCCTCCATAAGTCAAAGGGACCCTCTCGTAGCGCCGGGGGAAATTCCAGATTAAAATGAATAGGTGTATAGGGTGAAGGGAAGGTAGACCACTCTAGTCCCCTAGACACCTCGTCCCAGACTTTATGCGTTGTGCGCATGGGAGTGCTAATGTACGCGTTTAGAGGCCTATGTTTTTTAGGCTTCCATATCAAATCCCAAATTGTTCTTCCCGCCACCGCCCTGTCCATATGCAGCCAATGTTTATCTGATTCTCTCTTTGACCACTCAGCCAATATACGGAGCTGGGCTACTTTATAATATAAGTGGAGGTCCGGTAGTGCCAACCCTACATCACCTCTTGCCCGACGAAGAGTGTGAAAGGGGAGCTGTGCTCTACCATTTTGCCAGATGTACCGCGTAAAAAGAGACCATAATTTAGGCAGTTAATCCCTGTCAAGGTCTATTGGGAGGGCCTGAAACAAAAGTCCTCAGTTCGTCCTGCAGCACCCGTAGAGACTGATCGGGAGAGGTGAGCGATAGCAGCACGTCGTCAGCGAAAAGCGATATTTTATGCTCTTCCCCCCCAAATGGAATGCCTTGGATTTCTGCTGCCTTACAAATCTGTAGGGCCAACGGCTCCATGCTTAAAGCAAAAAGTAGGGGCGATAGCGGACAACCCTGCCTTGTATCTCTCTCTAGAGGAAAGAGGATTGAGCTGGACCCGTTCACCTGGACTCTCGAGCGCGGACTTGCATAATTAGCTTTAATCATATCTATAAATGGTTTACCAAACCCAAAGTGTTTGAGAGTGTTTAAAAGGAATGCCCAATCCACCCTGTCAAACACCTTCTCGGCGTCGAGGCCCACCAATACTGCAGGTATCCTAAATTTGGTCGCCTTCTCAATCAGGTGAATGGTTCTTCGAATATTGTTGTGGGTCTATCTTCCCTTTATGAAGCCCGATTGATCAGGGTGGATTAAGTTTGGCATCAGGTCCTCCAGCCGCACTGCCAGAATTGAGGAATAGAGTTTGGCGTCTAGATTCATAAGCGCTATTGGCCTGTAAGAGGCACATTCTTGGGGGTTTTTCCCGGGTTTGTGGATAACCGTGATAACGACCTCTGCCATTGATTGGGAGACGGTCTGACCTTCCGCTATCGCATTAAAGAGATATGTTAGGTGCAGGATGATGTCTGGTGCAAAGGTTTTATAGAAATGGGCTGTCAAGCCATCCGGACCCAGCGACTTATTAGGTTTGAGAGCCGTGATTGCCTTCCCCACTTCTTCCCCCGAGATGGGAGCATTTAGTCTGTCATTCCAGTCCGACGAGACCTGTGGTAGTTCTAGGGATTGTAGGTATTGATGTTGCCCTGCAGGCTCTAAGTAGTCTCTAGAATAAAGACCCGAATAGAAAGCCCCAAAACCATTTGCTTTATCGGTATCATTATGGGATGTGTGACCCGCTGTGACTAAAATGGGGCCAATAAATTCTTTCTCCCTCTTTTCCCGCAGCTGCCTAGCTAGGTGCGAGCTGATCTTATTCCCCTGTGCATACGAGGTGTGGCGCAATCGAAGGAGGGTATGTTCTGCCCTATTCGAATATATCGCTGTGAGTTTCCCCTTGAGTGCTCTCATCTGGCGCAGATCCGTGCACGAGAGGTTCTTTTTGTGTTCCCTTTCAATGTCCCCCAGGGATTTTTCTAGCGCTTCCCTTTCTTTGGCTCTTTGTTTGTTTAAAGCAGAAATGAGTTTTGTGCATTTCCCCCTAATAACAGCTTTAAAAGCATCCCAATTAAGCAGGGGGGAGGTGTCCTGTGGCTGGTTGAAGTGAAAAAACTCTGTGATGGCCCCACGGAGTTCCTCTCTCAGAGCTTTGTCCCTCGTTAGCGAGGCAGGAAAATACCACCTTGGCGCCTTGGGGGTGCCACCCCTCCACTTGAGACAAATCGTAACCAGACTGTAATCTGAAATAGAGATTGGGAGAATTTTCGCTTCCTGAAGGGACCCCAGAAGAAAAATATAATCGAGTCTCGAATATGTTTGGTGGACATGGGAAAAGAATGTGTAGTCCTTAGTGTCGGGGTAGAGATGCCGCCACGCATCAACCAGGCCTAAAGTTTGTAAAGATTGTTTGAAACTCTTTGGGAAGCTATCCGTGGGAGACCTGTGGGGGTGTGTCCATATCCCCATCCCATGTAAGGTTAAAGTCACCCATCAGTATCACCGGGCCTTCTGCAAATCCCCCAATCATAGCTAGCAAGGCTGTGAGAAAAGTCGACTGACCTGAGTTAGGCGCATACCCTGATATGAATGTACAAAGCCTCCCTCTTACTTTCCCTTTCACCATAATAACCCTGCCTTCCTTGTCAGACTTAACATCTTCAGGTTGGAATTTCAAGGACGTGTGAAACATGAGAGCCACCCCTCTGTGTTTGGTGGTCGCAGAGGATCTATAAATTAATGCATACTTTCTGTGGCGCAACCGGAGCTCCTCGGCTCTCTTTAAGTGAGTTTCCTGCAGCGCCACAACTTCAAAGTCATGGTCTAACAAATATTTTCAGACTTCTGCCTTTTAAGGGGTGAGTTCAGCCCCTTTACGTTCCAAGAAGCTATAGATAACAGCATAGTCTCAAAGTACCTTTCACCCTCTTCATCCTCTCCTGTATGAAGCCCATCTCACTCCAGCTGTTGCCACTCATCAAAAGAGAACACCCGACATGATCACTGCACTAACACGAAATCTGAGCCATCATGAATATGAATTTAAAGCTCTACTGGTGCTACATCTGCCTCCCGGGAGCCCCCCCCCAACATTGATAACATTTATATGAACAAAACCTGAGCCTGAGCGCTCCATCGCTCCCGGCTTTAGCCTCGTGGATGAAGACTTCCATGATGTGGGGTAAACGGCACAGATCCGCATCCCTGGCTGTCTTTTCTACTTAATCATCGCATCACCAAGACATTCAGTTGTTACGCCCAATGTGGGAATCATATCTGGTCGAGCATAGACCATGCCCCCGTTTAGCATCAGACTCTTAGGGGTGAGTCATTCCCTTATTGCGCCTCTGACGTTAGTTGGGGCTTGCACACAACAAAAAGGCCCCTTATAGTCCTAATGCTCTTTGTGGTGCAGACTCTAGTCGTTTGAGTGTCTTCCTTTTGCGCTCGCTCGCCATTGTGAGGAGTTCTCATTGTCCTTCCCCTTCGGAGCAGACTCTGCATGTTCCTCTGCGCTGGAAGGAAGGCCCAGCAGCCTCAGGCCCTCTTTCAATTCGGTAATGTGTTTTGCTTTGTTGTTCAGTTCAAAGGCCAGCCCGAAGGGAAATGTCCATCTGTACTTAATATTATCGTCTCTCAGCTTCGTAGTGATGGGCCTAAATTTCTGTCTTCTTAGTAGAGTCGCAGGTGCCAGGTCCTGAAAGAGGCTACAACGGAAGCCCTGGAAGGATACTTCATTTTTCTTTCTGGCCGCTTGGAGGATGGCCTCTTTGGCTTTAAAGGAGTGCATTTTAACTAGGACGTCGCGGGTGCGTCGCTGCTCTCCTCCTTGTTGGACCCCTACGCGGTGAGCTCTCTCAATCTTAATCTTTGTTTGGTCGGACCCCAGGACTTCCGCAAACAACCCCTCAATGAACGCCTCCAGGTCTGGGCCTTCCACGCCCTCCTCAAGGTCCCTAATTCTAGTGTTCTCCCGTTGCAATCTGTTGTCCAGGTCTTCCGTCTTTAAAAGTGCTGCCATTTTTTTCTCCAGTTCCTGGGCCTGCATCTCCACCTCTAGGACACGTGTGCCCACCGAATCCACATCTTGTTGGAGCGCCATCATCCGCTCAGTCAAGTCATCTTTCAGCTGGTCCAAGGAGGTCTTAATGTCCATTTTTAATTCTGCACGGAGCTCAGTTTTAAACTCCTTGAGGGATGTCAATAGGTCCTCTTTCGTGAGAGCCATGTTGTCCGCGTTCGACCCTTGTTCCTGTGCTTGCTTCTTCTCTGTTGTGGGGAAGTAGTTAGACACCCTAGCCGGCCCCTTTTTCGGTGGCATAGGTGCTGACCGGTCCCCCCCTCACACCATGGGCAGCTCTCTTCTGATCACCCGCCACTCAGTTCTTCAGGGCTAGTATTCTTCCAACTGTGGTGTGAAGCAGTTCCCCACGCCGAGTGCGCCTTCAGGAGGCTCCAACTTATAGGGGAGAACCGCTACCTCCCAAACTTCCTCAGGGCCACTGAGCACTTCGCAGAAATCCTGGGTTGCTATAGGTCTAAGCTGCCTTCTCTGATGTGGCACGTCGTTTGCATCATGACTCTTTGCGTATTATCCCTAGGGCAGATCACCTCTGTCTCTCTTTAGTGCTCCCTTACAGTCTCTCATGAGCAAGCATGAAGTGGCAGCAGCGGCAGCCATCTTAGGGTCAGGGGTCAGGCACCCGGTCAGCTCTCCATTAATCCAGGCATACAAGGGGGCTTCAGAGGGCAATCCACCAGACTGGGGGAATCTCCATGGTCAGCTGGAGTCTCCTGCCCCCACAAGCAAGTGTCCCCTACTGTGCGTGAGAGCGAGGGCGATGCGGGAGCGGGTCACGATCGTCAAGCCTGACGTCCCTCCTCGTCTTTCAGGGTCCCCTCCGCTCTCCCACCTCATGCAGGAGTCAGCCGCTGCCCCAGGGGTCCCAGCCGCAATCAGCCCCGCACGACGGATCCAAATGCACGGCCCCGCTTGAAGGTGCTCCTGGGGCCGCGCATAATCCTCAGTCGCGCACCGCCATCTTAGGAGCGGGCCGCCCCTCCTCCTCGCGATCGTCGCGGCCACTGCGGGACAGAGAGCAGCCCGCAGCTTCAAGTCTCTGGGTCTCCCCACACTCCGTGCCTCATTCCCCCACAATTGGCTCGTCTTGGTGCGATTTAGCAAGCTGTAAACACCGAAGACAGCCGCGGGGACGACGGAGCCGCGGCGAGTTACGACCGCCTGGCCATCTTGCCTGGCCACGCCATGGATGGTGTTATAAGGTAGTTTGAAGCTACCTGGAGCGTTGAATATGTGTGCTAATGTTCATGGTTCAAGTAGGCCCTGAAGCCAGAATATCCACAGCTGTACATTTTTCACATTTCCGAAAGGCAAAACCTCACTTCTAACCTGCCAAGTGAAAGTGGGATTTTGGGGAATAATGAGCCTAGTATTGTATGTATGAATGATATCTTCACCTCAAAGAAGTCCAGTCCTACTCAGGGAGAAGACCCTACCACCTGCTCCTTAGATGTGTTTTCACTGAGAGTAACAAGTTACTGCCATGAGATTAACTTTCATTGACTACAGATAGAAACACACACACACACACACACACATATATATATATATATATATATATATATATATATATATATATTCAAATCCTTTATTCCACAAAAGCCAACATGACGTGTTTCGGCTTACGCCTTACTCTTATGTTTTTATGGTTTCGCGCCGTTCGAGCAGCAAGCTTTATTTAAAAACATTCATTTAGTCGATCACATGATTATGCAGTCACATGACAATAGCGATATGGCCATTGAAAACGGACTAGTGTTATTCATCATAAAACAAGCGCCATCTTAGAACATTTGTTTCTAGACACTATCCTATCACAGATGCATTGTGGTTACTGAATGGAGCACCACAATGTGACAATCCTTCAAACGGTATAAATTGTTTATAACCATCATGCCGTGTATCGGCCTAGCCGCTACCATGTTACAAGTATACATGACGCCGTATATCGGCCTTCATACCAAATCTACTTATTTGTTCAAAACATAGTAGCTCTAAATCTCGCCGTGAATCGGCATACTCAATTACCCGTTTATGGACCCTATGAGACATTTTTGTGAACATACATGGCCTATCGCTTACACTACATATAGCCATCATCAATATAAACATAAGCACATCTTTACTTCCCAGTTTTTCAAAATGTTTGTAAACTCTGATTATCCAAATTATTTTTAACAGTTACAATGACATATCTTCGAGCCTAAGGCAATGTGTAATGCATTAATCCCCGAGATGTATTGCCAACACTTCCCCTACATTCATCCCTTTCGGGGTCTTAGTTTCCAAGTCTATTATATATCTAGATTCAAGTCTTCGTAACCTCATTATCCTATCACCTCCCCGTATACTACTGGGGACCTGGTCTAAGCCAAAACAACGTAACAGCTCCCTGTTACTGCCATGTTGCTCCGAAAAATGTCGTGCTACTGGATACGTGGCATCTTTCTTAACTATCACCCTCATGTGTTCTAAAACTCTGATCTTCATGGGGTGAATAGTACTGCCCATGTATCTTAATCCATACGGACATTCTAGGCAATATACTACATGTGTTGTGTTGCATGTTAGAAATGTATTAATGGTCTTGGGTTTTTAAGACCAGGAACTGTGTACACAAGTGTTCTCCTACTTGCTATGCAGGCCTTACATTTGCCACAAGGATAAAAACCCCTTAACTCCTTAAGGGTCCCTCCTTTATTTAGGTTTGTATCAAAATGGCTCTGTACCAGACTGTCCCTCAATGACCTCGCTTTTCTAAAGGTGATAAGGGGTGAGGACGGAACATCTGTGTCAATGACTGCATCAGTTTTTAATATATGCCAGTTCTTACTAAGTATTCTTCTGAGTTCATTGGCATCATCTGAGAATGTAGTTATCATCCTGAACCTTGAATCAATATTCTGTTTCCCCTCTTTTTCATTCTCTTTCAAAAGTTTCTCTCTGGGGATAACTTGTACCCTTTTAAGGGTAGTGTTCAAAAAATCTTCATTGTACCCTCTATTTACAAACCGATTAATACTGGCCTCTGCAGGTGTATTGAAATCCTCCTCCCTTGTACTATTGCGTTTGAGTCTTAAAATTCCCCATAGGGGATACTCTTAACCAATTTGGGGGGATGGTTACTCGAGGCATGCAGGGTTGAATTGCCCGCTGTCGGTTTACGGTATAGTGACACAATGGGCTTGTTCTCAATGATGGTGACTTTTAAATCTAAGAAATTAACCGTTTCAGCACTGATTTCCCCGCTGAACTGTAAATTGAATTGGTTGGCATTTAGATGGTTGATGAAAGTTTCTGCCGACTCTACGCTACCTTTCCACACTATACAGAGATCATCGATATATCTATACCAGGCAATTACCTTAGACATCCAAACATTGTTTTCTTGTGCTCTGGACACCTGCTCCTCCCACCAGCCAACGAACAAGTTCGCGTAGCTGGGAGCGAAGCAGGTGCCCATCGCTGTACCGGAGATCTGCTTGTAAAAATCTTCACCGAATACAAAGATATTGTTAAACAAAATTCAGTGAATTGCAGAATCATTTTATTATGCTCCGTAAAGTTCAATGATTTCTTTGTCAAAAAATGTGCCACTGCTTGTAATCCCTGTTCATGTTTAATGCAAGTGTATAAACTTGTGATGTCCAGGACAATCAATTTATACTCTGAGTCCCATTGCAGCTTTTCAATGAGGCCTAAGAAAGCACGTGAGTCTTTAATGTAGGAAGGCAACTGTTCTACAAAAGGAAAAAGAAATAAATCAACAAAAATGGACAGATGTTCCGTGAGTCCCCCTTGTGACGAGACAATTGGTCTCCCAGGTGGTCTTTCTTTGCTTTTATGTACTTTGGGAATGTGGTAGTAGGTTGGTACCAAAGGATTGAGACAACGGAGGAACATATATTCATCAATGTCCAACATTGATTTGTCTAACCACAACTTGATTAATTCATGATACCTCCTGGTACTGTCCAAGTAGACATCTCTCGTAACCTTCTGATAACTGCCCACATCCGAAAGTTGTCGCAATGCTTCTGCACTGTATTGTTCCTTTGTCTGCAGAACAATATTTCCCCCTTTGTCCGAGGGTTTGCAGACTAGCATTGTATCCTTCTGTAGACTAATAATAGCCTCCTGCTGTTCCTTCGTTATATTGTATTGTCTTTTATTATTAGTTGTGCATTTCCTTCTTAGTGTTAACAAGTCTTTGTTCACCGCCTCAGCAAATGTATCTATAGGATCGAAAGGAAGCTGAGGTAGAAACTGGGAGGTCGGTTTGAAAGGACTCTCTTCCTTTACCTGTTCGAATCCTAGCTGTACTATTCTCTGTACCATATCCGTGGCGACACCACTTTCATCCTCCATGTTTGTCCTTAATGCTTCCATTACCTCTAGGGCAACCAGATCTTCTCCTGTAAGGGCATCAGTGATTCTTGCTGTTTTTGGGAGTTTCCTTATCTTCAAAACATTGGGTTTCATCTTGTGATATTTATGAAGCTTTCGTTTGCGAGTCATTTTGAAGAGATCAATACGTGTCTGTGCGTATTCCAATTTGTTAGAGGGGCAAAATGTGAGGCCCAATCTTAACACCTCCTCTTCTGCTGGAGTAAGAACTTTAGGTGTTAAATTGATTATAGTGAGACTATCTATCTCCACTTCTTTCCTCTTTGGCTGCGAGTAACTCTTGGTGACGCATTTGATCCCTTTACTCCAGCCGCCTCTCCTTGTTTTCCTTTTTCTTCGGGTGGTCTGCTCTTGCCTCCTCTGAGCCAGGTTTGTCGCATTACTCGAAATTCCTCCTGAAAAGGGGTTTTCTGGAGTATTACAGCATCAGTTCCATCTTCCCCGGAGGATTCATCCCCAGTTATCTCCGACTCAGAGGTTTCCACTCTAACCGCTTCCGGCGTGTTTTCTTTTGCTTTGAGTTCTTTGCGTGTTGCATCAAACTTCTTAGCGAATGTTAAAACTTCTTAGCGAATGTTAAAACTCTAGAGCTACTATGTTTTGAACAAATAAGTAGATATGTTATGAAGGCCGATATACGGTGTCATGTATACTTGTAACATGGTAGCGGCTAGGCCGATACACGGCATGATGGTTATAAACAATTTATACCGTTTGAAGGATTGTCGCATTGTGGTGTTCCATTCAGTAACCACAATGCATCTGTGATAGGATAGTGTCTAGAAACAAATGTTCTAAGATGGCGCTTGTGTTATGATGAATAACACTAGTCCGTTTTCAATGGCCATATCGCTATTGTCATGTGACTGCATAATCATGTGATCGACTAAATGAATGTTTTTAAATAAAGCTTGCTGCTCGAACGGTGCGAAACCATAAAAACATAAGAGTAAGGTGTAAGCCGAAACGCGTCATGTTGGCTTTTGTGGAATAAAGGATTTGAATTAACGGAGATCCCCTGTGAGTGCTTTTTCCGATCGAGGATTCTGAGAGGAAAGGGAGCGTGAATATTGTACTCGGTTGCACCTCCGCGTTGGAAGCACCCGTCCGTGAGTGCGCTGGTTGTGGTGCAAGGGAGCGTTGATATATAAATATATATGTATAATATATATATACCTATGTTCCAACTGACCAATTTCTGGTGAGAGCCCTGATCAGTTCAAAAAACAATTATCTCTGTACTTTTGCTATGCTGCCTGCTATTTTGCTTCAGATGCTTGTTGGAATTTAGGCTCACTGACTTTTGTGTTTTCTTTTTAACATACTTTATAGCATTCAATATCACATCCAGCAAGACCATCACTGCTGAAGCTTCTGTCTGTCCTTCACCTTTGTGCTTTTGGTTGATACCAAACAGTGTTGCATTGGCACATGGTTTCACACACCCATGCTTCCATATTATCCTGTCTTTGTTGATAGCTAACCTTTCATCAGAGGTGAACAACCAAATATGCTTTCCAGTGGACCAACAGTCTGTAAGTTTCACCATGATCAAATTCTACTCCATAGCCCGTTTTTTAAACGTGACAGGTGTAACTTGTTACACACAAATTCAACTTGTTGTACGAAAACCACAGATATGTATTTTCGGGACAACATACAATTCTCCAACATTGTACAGATGATATGTGATGCTGGTTTACATTTTATACATGGGGTACATGCTTCTTGGTATCAGCATATGATTCTTATCAATGGCGGAACAACTAAATTCATACTATGGTGAGGAAACTTCCTCTAGAGAAAAAATGTCTTCTGTGCACATTTCACAGTATGCCCCCAGATATACGCAATGTACATTTATAGAATACGTCCTGGGAGTATACAAGTCATCTCTGTTTCAGACATCCAGTGCCTCAAACACGGCCTGCACATCATCCAGATCTACATATCCAGTGCCTACCTGAAGCTCAACCCATCCAAAACAGAATTCCTGGTAATTGCCATGAACAATAAATGAAAACCCATATCAACCTGACTCAATGACACGTACCTTGATGGTGTTGAACTCCAACTGTCACTGAATGCCACGTCACTTGGATTTATGATGGACACCAACCTCACCCTCAAAAACCACATTACAAAATCAAAAGGCCTTGTAACTGCTCTCTCTTCTACAGAAAGTAAAACCATTTTGTCGGGACACCTTTTTAGGTAGCTGTGCGCTATGTAAACGCATTGTATTGTATTGTATTTTTTCCAGAAAGTCACTGCTGTACAAGTCTTCGTACTCTAGCATTTGGATGCTGCTAACACCCTGCTCCATGGCCTCCTAGGCTCCACACGGGCACCCTTTAACAACATTCTACACACAGCACCACAACTTATCTAGTGACTGAAGAAATCTTATAACATCATCTTCATTCTGATGGAAGTTCATTGGCTCCCATTGCCAGCTTGCACCATCTTCAAAACCAGTTGTATAATTTTCAAAGCCATCACTGCCAACACCCCCACTTATCCTGCAATCAAGCTTACCATCTCTAGTGGTTCTCGCCACAACTGCATCCAGGACACACTCAGACTGCAGACTAAGGGCCCGATTACGATGTCGGACGGACCAGAGTCCGTCCGACATCATTTGGGAACTGGAACCGAACGACCTCCTGTCGTCGGTTCCAGCCCAGCAAGTTGGATGCGACCGAACACTGTTCGGTCGCAATCTTATTCTTTACAATGGGAGCATGCATTACGAACAGAATGCATGCTCTCATTGTAAAGAGCAGAGGTGCAGTTCATCCCTGCACCCCGTGGAAGGCACCTCTAGGTGCCTGCCACTGGGTGCAGGGATCAACAGGGGGGCACCATAGGTGCCCCCTAGGCTGCCATCCGAAGGCCTTGCACCCATGGGGGCGCTGCTGGAGGCCCCCAAAGACAGATTCCCACAGCCTTTCTGTGTCGGAAAGGCTGGCACAGAAAGGCTGTGGGAATCTTCCATCGTAATCCCTCGGCAGGAAAGAGCCGCCCGAGGGATTGATGGAGGATTTCCAAATGGCAGCTGGGCTCTCCGAGCCCATCGGAGGCCATTCGGAAATCCGGTTCGGATTCCTTTCCGACAGACCCCATCAAAATGGGTCGGTCGGAAAGGAATCCGAATGGGACATTTCGATGAGGTCGGAACTGCTCCTACCGATGGTCGGAGGCGTGTCCGACCGCATCGAAATCGGCCCCTAAGATGTGTAAAAAAGAAACAAGTAAGGCAGCAGGCCTTTTCCATCTATGCACCCAGGATCTGGAGCAACATCCCCATATCCATCAGGATGCAACCAATGCTGCTCCAAATTAGGAAAGAGTGGAAGACCCATCTCTTTAAAAAACACTATGTCACAATGGATTAACAGTACAAAAACCAGCTATCAGTCATTGACTATTTGCTTATCTTTGACCTTGTAAAGCATTAGGCTGCCTTTTGCCTAGGAGTGTGCTATAGAATACCACATATATACATACATTCATACAATGCACACGCAAGTCTGTGAACATGACACTACATTTGGATAGATGCACATCCTTGTGTGTCTAATCACGGTGAAGTTTAATTGGTGTGCATTCTTTTCTTGTCCTTGATGACTCTGGCTAACTTTCAAAGACCTAGCTGCTCATCTCACTTAACCGGCTAACCACACAGCAGGTGCAGCATTAGAATGAAGCCCTAGAATGATACCTCTATCCTTTTGAGGAACAGCTTACATTGAACCTTTAAACTGTTAAAGACCAGGTTCTATTGTTTGCATGTCAGTAGTGGGGCCCTGCAGTACTCCCCTGAGAACGTGAGCAAGGCAGTTGCATTGTGTGCATACACTTTCGCATAATGTTGTCTTCTGATGACATATGCTCTTCCAGATGAGGGAGATGACACGTCTGACATCCACCGAGACAATGGCAGTGCAATGATTACCAGAGAATATGTAATTCTAAATTAACTTTTAATGTGTACTCACAACATTAGTTCTTCCTGAAGTTCCTGGACACACCTTATGTTATTCAGCATTTGCGTGACAACTTCCACACATGAGGGCCTATTCAAAAACTGCATTTTGTAGTATGTTTAGTAGTACTACAATACTACCAACATCATACAAAATGCAATTCGCAAATTTACATGCAGATGTTCCATCCCCCTCCTAGTCTTTTTCTCTGTAAATGTGGGAGAGTAAGAGGGGAGTGGATAGAAACTGGAGAATACTTACGACTAAAGCGTAGGGAATTAGGGAGGGTTAGGAAGTGTTAGGGAGGGTTTAGGGAAGAACCCGCACCCATGCACCCACCCACAAAAGAGTAAGCCCCTTCCTATTTGCAAACTGCACTTTGAAAGTTATTATAAGCAAAAAGGACCCAAAACAATTGTAAAGGTAATCGAGCTCAAAGCTGGGGTAGGTCCAGCACTACACATGGCCAGACATTTGCACTGCAACATTCTCCCATGGAAAATAATGCAGGTAGGGACTTAAAATAAAATCTAATAGGAAATAATGTTAAATTTAATTAAATTATTTAAACTATTTAAAAATATTAAACAAATGTTAAAAAAGTATCTAAAAATAAAACATATATTTTTTTTTTAAATTACAATAATAACCTGGTTAATTACATTTTATGTAATTATTTGTTTAAAAAATTAATGTTGCATTTATTTTTACAGTAAAAAAATGCATTAAAATATTTTATCATGGGGGTGTAGCGAGGCACCTTGGAGGATTGCCATCTACCTTTGAAGCCATGCGCCCTTCCTGGGCATTTTGTCATATCATAGCATGAGAAATTGAACATTTTCTAATACCATTCATTTCATTATGAATATTGCATCTGGTGAGCGTTGTAATGTCTCCACAGTTGCCACCATTTTATGCATCCCGCTTGCCATGGCTATAATATATCTATGAACTATACTGAAATATTAGTTTACGATGCATTTCGCAGGTAGATATCTACCTTTCATGGTGCGTTTCTTAATAATGTATCTCCCATTACAGGCACTGGATTTGAAGTGTGGTGTGATCTCTTCAGAATCACTGTCATTTTATACATTGCGCTTAACGTGGATGTATACAAAGCCATTCATTTTTTTAATATAAGGTTATGGTATGATTTTGGAGTGCATTTTTTTCATCTGCCTTATATAGTTCTGCAATTATTGATATATATTATACCAAAGTAGGGCATACTCTTTTGAACATATGTGCTCACTATTGACTCAATAGTTCTCCAAACTTAGAGCTATATAAACAAAGGACATTTCCAGGATATTATCTTCACCATATTTAATGAGTAGCTCTTGCGAACTTTATCTCTAATTAATGTTGTTTTTTCATTGTCATCCCATTTCTGTTATACCAGCAGTTACTCATTACATTTGCAACATTTCTAAATGCTATTTCTGATTCTCTTCATATGGACAAACCTAGGACATTCAAATTAACTAATTCTTCTCTAGTCTCATATCCTGACCTAATTCTAATGACAAGAAGATTGTGCAGTCTGCTTTTGACTTCGATATCATGGATGACACAACAAACTCAAAACAGAAGTCTTCAGCTTCAAATATTTCAGGAGCCCTGTCAATAATTTCAATTGCTATGATTTTAATTACAATTTCTAAGCAATAGCCTCTCCAATTTTTTAGGAGGAAATAATTAAGATAGAAAAAAGGTTTCTCCAAGGACATAGTAAATTGCTACCCACCTCAGGTTTCTGTACTTGCTGCCTCACCCGGCATCTTAAATTAGCTAACTTTCTCTCTGTTCCTATGGAGCAATCTGAACGCGTCATTCAGCCCCGCAAATCGGGCTCCCCTTTGGACCCTTGTCTGCCTGCTGTCTTTAGGAAGGCCAAGGAGGCTATTAACCCTATGAGTAATCATACTTTAAATACTTCTCTTTCTATGGCAACAGTGCCAGAATCTTAGAAATTGGAAGTGGTTAAACCTTTATTAAAGACACAATCCACTGATCCAAATACTCTCTCCAATTTTTCCGATCTCCCTGCTCTTGCTAAAATGCTCAAAAAGTTAATTAATGAGCAATTAATGTAATTTATGGAAAATTCCAAGATCCTTCATCCGCCTCAATCTGGATTCAGGCCTAGATACTCCACAGAAACTGCTCTCCTCGAGATACCAGAAACAATGAAAGTCACTCCAGACAAGGGTGTCAACCCTGTGATAAATTGTATGGACTTGTCGACTGCATTAGACACAGTATCACACTCAATACTCCTTCAGGATTTCACCAATATTGGTATTAGTGGTCCAGTATGGACTTGGTTTCAGTCTTTCCTTATAAATAGGAAACAAGTGGTTTCCATTGACCAGTTTACACTAGAAGAAAAGTATTTAAAGTTTAGTGTTCCGCAGGGCTCTTCTCTCAGCCCAATGATATTTAATGGTTACATGTCCCTCCTGATTTCCTTCATAGAATCTTTTGGCATAGCAGCCATTTCTTACGCATATGACACTCAGATAATCCTTTCTCTAGTTAAAGATTTGTTAGGCTCCAAAACAAATTTAAGAATTGCTTCACCTGTATTCTGCTCTGGATAGAATCTAGCCATCTAAAATGCAATAAAGAGAAAATCGAGATAATCTTATTCTGGAAAAATAACTTGTTCTCCTCACTTAGTTGCTGGCCAAATGATCTCTTACCACACCCTACTCTGGTGGAGGTAGCTAGAAACTTAGGCCTCAATTCACAAAGGTAGACTGAGAGGAAAGTTGAACTTTACGACTTTCGGTATTCACAAAGGACATTTACTACTCGTAAAGATCCTTTGTGAATACTGAAAGACAAACTTTACGACTTTTGGTATTCACAAAGGGCATTTACGAGTAGTACATGCACTTTGTGAATATGTAAATGCCCTTTGTGAATATCGAAAGTCGTAAAGTTCGACTTTCCTCTCAGTTTACCTCTGTGAATTGGGGCCTTAGGAGTTAAATTTGACGGAGCCCTGTCTTTTAGACCTAAAATTCTAGCAGTGATTGGATCTTGTCTTTTTTGATTAAATCTCTCAAAAGAGTTTTCGAATTTCTTCCACTCACTGCTAGGAAAACTGTAGCTCAAGAGCTCATAACGTCCAGTCTGGACTATTGTAATAGCCTTTATCTTGACATTGCCAAGCAAATTCTTCATAAACTTCAAGTGGTCCAAAATACGGCTGTTCAGTTGGTGCTCAAGCTCTCTCACATGTGTTCAGTCTCCCAGGGTCATTATCTCCTTCGCTAGTTACCCAATCAGAAGCGTGCTCTTTTAAATCACTTAGCCTGATTTTTAGGGCTTTTCATTCTATAGGTCAGAAATATCTTGCTAATCGTTTTGTACACTATAACACAAAAAGGACTCTTAGATCTTCTAACACTAATCATCTCCAAAGTACAGGTTCAAATCTAGGGGCAGAAAGTCCTTTACTTTCCTAGTATCCAAAGCCTGGAATCTGCTCCCATGTTTGTTGAGACTTGTCAATGAATCACATCTCAAAAAACATCTGAAAACCTTGCTTTTCTCATTGTCAGAGGATGAGCGTAGTAAGCTGATTTAAACTAGTTCTTTCATTTTCTCAACCAACATCCTTTTAGCCTTTCTGCTTTTGTGCTGTTTTTGTATTATGTCTTATTCGGTGGCAGGATGTTCTGTTTGAGTGACAGTGCGCTTTGCAAGTACCCTCTCATTCTTTCATTTCTACTAATCCCACTTCCAAGAGTCCAAAAAGGATTCCCCTTCTCAAATCCAATTCTTCTTTCTCTATAGAATTATAATTGGAGGAAACTAGGGCCCTTAGACCATATGTTGAGGAAACAAGCAAATGATTGCATATTCTTGGCGATAAATATTCTCATACAGATTAGAGAGTATCTGAAGTAGAACAACGAGTGAGGGACCTACAGGATTAGATGATGAAAATTTAATCCATACACTATGAAATCTGTTTTCTTAAGAAACAAGCCGAATATTTGGAAATAAAAGAAATAACCTTAAAATGTATGGTTTACCAGAAGGCGTGGAGGAAGGTGATCTAATTGCATTTTTCAGTTCTTCATTTCTAAAGTATTGACTATGCCGGCCTTGACTTTCTTAAACATACATAGAGTGAACAGGATGGGTCAAAAACCACGATCTTCACTCTTATTTTTGAAGTGTACTGTTCTTCTTAAAGTAGTTTTGGCAACCAAAGTAAAAAAAACACATTTCATGGTCAGGCATCAATTTATTCCTCTCACAAGACATAGCAAATGCAAATGTTGATCGACAAAAGAGTTTACCAGACATGCAACTTGCTCTCAGATCACTTAATGCAAGATTTGGACTATTTCATCCATGCTTGTTTAAAGACACCCACAGAAATAGAACTATGACATATGAAGATCCTGTGAAATTGAAACAGCTTTTGGATATCTGTAAAAGAGATGATATGAAAATATATGGACATATAATGTGTTCATTACTTAAATCTTTGTTTTTCAGGAGAATCTTAACTGTTTACTCCCCTATAATATTGTTCTTATCTTCTTTCATTCAAATATTTCTCTTTATGAGTATTTTTCATAATGTCCTGTCAATGTCCCTTTTGTGTATATTATGGGCCACTTTTTTGAAAAAGTGGGACAATGCAGCAAGTCACCTTGCTGCGCTGCATCACTGGGAAAAGGTAGGAATGTGCCGTATTTAAGGCAATATGGCACAATTTTGTCCTTTCTCCTGCATATTCCTGTCCTTTCCCAAATGCTGGTGCACAATGGACTGCCTAGCACCAAAGCAGCCACTTTTGCACCATGTTTCAATGGTGCCTGCTTTGAATGCAGAATTGTTTTTGTGCAGGAAGGAGCACCTTCCCGCACGAAAGCAATCCTGAGAGGCTTTTCCCTCTTTCTACGTGTGCAGCAGAATGCAGCACACATAGAAAGAGGAAAACTTGAAGCAAAAAAAAATATTTCTCCTCGTTACGCCTCTCCCTTGGAGGCGTATTATTTGGCACATTCCCAGGTTGACCTGTTCTTGTAAATCTGGGAATGCCTCAAAATCTATGGCTGTTGCATGGAAACACCCACACAACACCTATGGACATGCCTTCCTGGCATAGAGTAGTGCAACGCAGCAATTTGTGCTGCGTTACATTACTTGAGACTAATAAAGCCACGCAGAACCACGCAAGGTGGCCTTGTGTGGCTTCATAAATCTCATTTTTTCATTTGCAGCATGGTGAAAGAGCGACGCAAAGGGGCTCATAAATATGCCCCTATGTGACCTATGCCTGGACTACCTGGAGTGTGGTTCTTTCACCATTGGCTGTCCGTGTTTCTTATAGGTTTGTCTTTTAGCTTATAGCATTATATCCTTTGTTGTATTCATTGTTTTTTATCTTTTCTTCTCTCATCCTTTCCCTCCCGATCCTCCTTTGTAACTCTCTTTTGGCTTTTCTATTACCCTAACATACATTTTCTTCTCAAACTATTCTTGTTATTTGTGCATAAAATACTGCCAGATTTAACTTACTACTCTGAACACTTAGGGGCCGATTCCGATCTCGGCCGGTAGGGCACCGAATCGGATTCGGCTTAACCGGATCCGATTCGGAGCCCTCTTTCCCGACCGATTCGAACGTGCGTCCGGGCGAGCGAGTACGATGCGAGCGCACGTGAAATCGCCGACCGACTCGTTCGCGGGTCCGAACCGCTCCGACCGACTCGCACGGACACGACTCGCACCGCGCAAAGGAGACGTTCCCCGGCCGGGCAAGTACGATGCGCGCCGCGAGCAGTCCGACCGACTCACGCCGTCCGGCTCGAAAGAGCAGTCGGAGCCGGACTTCGGGGGTCCGTGTCGGACCCCCATGTATGCGTAGCCACGCGAGTCGCACACAGGGGGGACCCATGGGTCCCCACTACCTGTGCATGTACGGCGCGAGTCGCATCGACGCGTACCCGCTGTAGGGGGCGCCCTTGTTCGCCTCGCACCCATTGAGTCCATGGGAGCCCGCGTACGCGTTGTACGACCGGCTCCCATTGACTTCAATGGGAGTCCGACCGAATCGAGTCCGATTGCATGCGTACGCATCGTACTCGTTCGGTCGGACTGCTAGAGTCCGATTCGGTCGGAAATCTCTCTGGGTCCGGCTCGGTCGGAGTGATTTCCGGCCTGAATCGGAATCGGCCCCTTAGTGTGAAATCTTGATATATGTTGTGATGTTGTATCTTTATGGTATTTAAAGTAGTTATATAGAATGTTAATGGGGCTTGGTTCTACAATTAAAAGAGATGTGTTGGTACGGGAATGCCCCCTGCATGATGTACAGTTGTGTACCCTGCTGTGCATGTCACAACTGGATACATCTTTGATCCTGTTTTTGTTTATTTACGGCCATGTCACTAGGGGTGGGCGGAATTTGCGTAGTCGCGTTACACAAAGTTCCGCGAAGATGTAAAAAATCTCCATGAGCTACGCAGAATTCCGCGAGCACGCGGAATTGCTTGTTCCGCCCGTTCGCGATGCGTTTTTCCTGTTTGGGGACGCTGTTTGCGTGCTCGGGGGAAATATCTCGTGAACTTGCCCATGCGGTCGCCAATTGGCGCGGCCATCTTGTTTCACTTGTCCCGCCTGTTCGCGATGCATGTTTCCAGTTTGCGAACGCGGATGTCCGATGGCGCGTCCGAATGGCGTGTTCGCGATCGCACACTCTCGCGGGATCACGCGGCCGGTTAGGAAAACTCGTCTGCGAAAGCGCGAACAAGGAAAAAATTCCGCTACGCCGCGGATCGCAGAATTTTCGGCAATTCCGCGTTCTCCATGGAACCCGGAATTACCAAAATTCCGCAAATTCCGCGAGCGGAGAGAATTTTACCGCCAAGGCCTACATGTCACACACTATTTCTGTGTGGCGAGTTGACTTCGTCTCTGCTTTTGACAATAGTACTTTCTGGATCTTGTCCTGAACCCGGAGGGGTGCACCATGTGTAGTGACATAGTGACAGAAAACAACCCTCCTTCAAGCTGGTTTAATGTGCAGTGCACGGTGGTGGCAGCATACCATGGTTGGTGAATATAGTGACAGATTGATATGAGCATTTTGATGTATGGAGTGAGTGACACGGGCTAGCACCATGATTGGTGTATCACTATGATTGTGCACATACTAGTATGCGGCTACCGACAGTATGCGACTAAGATCGCCACAACACCACATTTGCCCACCTAGGTGAGTGTGGTAAAGCTAATGATAACTTTTGAATCACGTACTAAATTAAGTATGATGAAAGATGTGTGTTTCACACTGTGTTCACAACACAGGTGTTCCGGCAAGCACATCACAAATGGGAAGCAGTGACAGACGTCCAATGATCAATACACGATGATGTATTTTCTGTTTGTTTGTTTCTTTTTCTTTTTATTCACAGATGGAGTGATAAGAAAATTTGAAAAGATAATTGTCTTTAACTAACCGATAAGGAGCAGCTATCTGCCCTTACATAAACAACAGTATAGGGAATCTCCTTCTGCGTCTTCCAGGGAGGGTATCACGTAGCCCTGATGAAAGTCCAGGACCTAACGAGGCCCAATCAGGACTGAAACATGTTGGCTTTAGGGTCATAGGAGCATAAATACTCCAATTGACCCCATCCTTACATTTTTTAATAACCTTAACAGATCCAAGAATAAAGGGATACTGGGATCTGTTTATGGTTTTTTAATCTTTATCGCCCCCTGGTAATTTTTTCACTAAGAGCTCCCTGCAATATGGTTGAGCCCACCCTGACTTTTAGGCGTCCGGGTGACCCGATGATGAAGCATGACACCACTAGGGTGTGTGAGGGTAATTAAAACAAAAGGAATTGTTTCCTTCCCCACTCCCTAGGGTGTCTCTTCAAGATAGGACTTCCCTCCAATACCCCATTAGGGTCTACCGTATTAAAACACGTGGATTTCATCCACGAACCCCAGGAGTACTTGTTGTGTTTCGGTACGGGAATGCCCCCTGCATGATGTACAGTTGTGTACCCTGCTGTGCATGTCACAACTGGATACATCTTTGATCCTGCTTTTGTTTATTTATGGCCACGTCACACACTATTTCTGTGTGGCGCGTTTGACAATAGTACTTTCTGGATCTTGTCCTGAACCCGGAGGGGTGCACCATGTGTAGTGACATAGTGACAGAAAACGACCCTCCTTCAAGCTGGCTTAATGTGTGGTGCACGGTGGTGGCAGCATACCATGGTTGGTGAATATAGTGACAGGCCTTTTTACCATTGAGACATAAATGCGCATTTACAGGCCGATATATCTAAAGTTCAGCTGCTCAGGACAAACCCAAAATCTTCAATGCCTTCTTCCAGTGCATTGTACATGTGTGTGTGCTAGACTTGATAGTGTGCTGTGCGTAAGTGATAAAGGCTTTTGGGTTCCATTTTGGGAAGCTCACAGCCTGTACTACAGTACAGGATGGAAGAGAGGATGCTATAGTGAGAAAAGAGGAGACAGGCGTTCTTTAGTAGTAACCCAGGGTTTAAATTAAGCCTGGGCGTAGTTCGCGAAGTAGCGCTACGCGAAGCTACGCAAAGTGCAGTTCGCACTACGCGAGCTACGCGTAGCACTACACGAACTGCGTAGTGCACTGTTCGCAATGATTGCACAGTGCTGGATGCTTGTCCGCACTGTGCAATCATTGAAAACGGCATCATGCACAGTGCGAGCTGTCTTTTACTGCCGCTCGAGTAGATTTTTACTTGAGCGGCAGCTTTCTCAACGCGGACTGGTAGTTTCTCATCGCGAGCGGTCGCGAGCATACGCGACCACTCGCAATGAGAAACCTGACCTCCCCGCGTTGAGAATCTCGCCGGGAGGTTTATTTTCCACGCTCGCGATCGGCAACTTGATGTTGCTGATCGCGAACGAGGAAAAAGTCTCGCCGGGATGTCATTTTGCTTGCTCGCGGTCGCCAACTTGACGTTGAGGACCGCGAGCAAGCAAAAAATGACCGCTGCACTACGCTACGCGTGTTTGCACTGTGCTACGTGCAATTCGCGTTGTGCGAAGTAGCGCAAACTTCGCAAACTACGCGAGCGTAGCGTAGTGCTTTGCCCAGGGTTAGTTTAAATGGAACTGTAACAAAATAAAATATCTAGGATTATGGTTTACAAACTTTTGATACAACATATATGAAGATAGATAGTTTAATATGCAGATGGAATCTGTCCTAGTGGGGTTATTTATGCTCAATATAAAGGATGTTAGTCCCAATCATTTTGTATACACTGGCTATGACAGCTTTAAAATTTCCAGTCTTTGTTGTTATGAAACTTGCATCCTGCCTTAGTCATTTTTGTGGAATAAAAAGAATTCTCATATCTCAATATCCATACTAAAACTAAATAAATAAGACAGAGGTGTTCATTTTCCAGATTTAAGGTGCATGTTATTGTGATGTGAGAGCCCATCAGTGTCGTCTTCCTTCCATTTCAGAAAACAAACTTCATTTTGAAGGCCTTTGAGTTGTGAGTTTATATCATTCATTGAAGGCCTCATTGTCACTATGATGGACTCACCTGTTCTTTAAGTTTCTTGCAGTCATTCCGAAGCAAACTCAATGCATGTATGCATTGTAAGTCATAAGATAATGCATTCTTCTTAAAACAATCATCATATTGGTCATCAGAATCTAAAAACCTAATACCTTTTCTCCATTGTGGGTTGATGTAGAAAAATCACTGATTACCCCATTCTCTTTTAAAGAACTTATTAACATTTAAAAGAAACCAATTACTCTATCCCTGCCCACTTTAAAGAATATGTCTAGATTGCTTCAGCCTTTGCTCCTTCATGTTCAAAATGAGAAAGTACATTTTCATAACTATGCTATTTGGTATGATAAACTAATTAGAACAATACAAAAGCCTATTTATTGGTCTACCTGGAGACATAAATGGCTACTAGTGTCCATGAACTTATTTCCAATTGAGAATTAATTCTCTTTCTAGATGCTCAGAGGATTTCCAATTTCCCCAATTCCTATAAGAATATATATATTTTATTATCTCATTTAATCATTGATGTTCTCTGTGTCATGATACAGACAACTAAATTCCACAAAGTAAATAACTCTTACACACTACTCTCAATTTCCCAAAAGCTTCTAATATTTTTATAAGATGTTAAAAAACTCTTCTATGAGGAAAGACCAAAATCAAAAATTGAGTTGCTCTGGCAAGAGGATTTGAGCACTTCATGGTCTACATTACTATGGAGCAAGATTTGGCAGATATTTTATAACTCATCTTCTACTGTTAATGTTAAACAAACTTTCTTTTTTATATATAACAGATTGTTACTAACACCTGATTGCTTACATAAAATTAGGGGTGGACAGTTAACTCCACTCCACCAGCAGAGTTTGCAGAGTTTTTACCACTCTGCGCTCCGCTTGGAGCACGAGGTTTGGCAAAACTTCTGCCAACCGCAGCGGAGCACAGTTTGCCGGCACCAAGATTTGATATTGCCTGACCCTATCATGGAATGTCCGTGGGACAGGCTCGGCCTTCATGCATTACGACATGCGCGCAGCAGTTCTTGCTGCCCTTGCAGTCAAAGGGCTAGCTGGGTGGCAGGACAGCAGAGAGGAGGCTGTTATAGACTGGCAACTGCACCAATGTGGATAACCATGTGAAGGTAAGGTAAATGGGAAACTAGTACAGTAAATAAACATGGGGGTTGCACTATCAAAACCAGCATTACCACGTGGGCTACACATAGAGACCATTTAATTTTGGCCTACTGGCCTGGGAAAATATATATAACTCTGAGCCATGTGCCCTCGACGCAATCCACTTTGTAAAGATGTCATTGCGCTTGGCAGCAATAGAGAACTCCACATTCCACCGCTTATGTGCACTGCACATATCAATAGTGCGCATATAACATACCAGGAGTCTTGTACATCCTGCACCATGTGCCCTCCATGCAAACCCCTTTCTAAAGATGTCATTGTGCTTAGCAGCAATAGAGAACGGAGCATTCCGCCGCTTGTGTGCACTGCACATATCAATAGTGCACATATAACATACCAGGAGTCTCGTAGCCCCAGGCTGCTTCCAGGGATCGCTGAAGGCTGGCACCTAGCAGCACCAGGCTGTAACGGCAGGTGCTGGTGGAATGTCCAGAGAATATGTTTGAAATGAAATCTTGCAGGATGAGTTCCCTGGAGGGTGGGTGCATTTTTCGGCGGTGTTTGAAATGGAGGTTTTTTCGACGAGTACTGGGGGCCCCTGTCTGGGCAAACAATGCCCACATGCAGCAACATCCCAGGAATCCCATGGACTTTGCTTCAGGGAAGGGTGCAGCCCTGTGTGAGGGCTGTGGTGCTAGCCAAGATCACTGATTTGGAGTGTGTCTGGGCACTGTGGTGCTTGCCGAGACCACCAGCCCTGCCCATGCATGGACACACTCTGCAGGACCTCAGGCTGTGGTGCCAGCCGAAATCACCAACTGTATCTGACAAACACTACAGGACCCCAGGCTGTATATTTTATGAGCAAGGACTGCATCGAAGGTCTGCAACATCTTGGTTCAAGTTACTCCGCCAGGACGTGGAACTCTGCAGAATTTCACTGAGTTTTTCGGTTACTCCACGGAATTCCACGGAGTACAAGTTCACGAGCTCCGCCCAGGCCTACATAAAATGACTCCTGAATTATATACTATTTGTTGGTCATGTGAAGAACCATAGGCTGATTTAAAACATATACTCTTCGCAAAATATTTTTGTTACAAAGTTTGGACAATTGAATTTTTTAAATGAATATAAAGTTTAAAGTTAATAATATATTTCTAGGAAGCTTATCAGAGAAACTGTTTTTGTTACAGAGTTGACATAATTGATCTTCTGAGGGGTGTGGCCAAGATGGCAGCCAAGCAGCAAGCCAGTCACAGTTTAACGAGCTCCAGCTTGGTGCCTCATAATCAATGATGTTGAGCGCTTCTTGACCCCCCCCCAGTGGATAAAGTCAGAGAGTGAACCCCTTGAGAGGGTGACAGCGTTGCTAGCGGTGGCGGAGGAGCAATGTTGGCAACTGTAATGGAAGCTTTTGTGGTAAGGCTTTGAAAGGGCATGTGCACTTCTGCTGCAGCATCAGCTGAACCTACGCTGACTGAACTGTGAACAGGCACTGCAAATAGAGCGCGGCTGTGCGCCCCATTAGAGCTTCATTTTGGTGCCCGTTACAAGTGAAGAGCAAATGTGGTGCATAGCAGAAGGGTTCGGTACATGTGCTTCCCTCTCCTCCTCCGCTTCTTCACCCTGGAGAAGTCGGGTGGCTGAGGTGGAGCGCTGAGGTTATACTTTAGGCACGGCCCTACTGATTGTGTTGAAATACTGTGGCTATGGTCTGGGGCTTGCACCTGGATTGTAGAAGCTAGATCAAGATGTCCATATCCTGCTTGCAGGGGAAATACCATTTCTTGCAAGCGATACAGTGGCATGCAGAAGTTTGCCCCCAACCTCCTCCTCCCCCTGCCACCTTGTCCACAAAGGTGTGCTGGAGGGTGGAACTGTTGCTTATACTGGACAGAGGCAACCTGAGAGACTGTATCGACCAAGGTAGCGGGGGTCCTGTCGCCAAGAGGAGATACCCTGCATACATCCTGGATTGTATAGATTATAGATGGCCCTGTGTAGGAGAGTAGGATCTGCCTCTTATGTTGCCCCCACTTTTTTTCTGATGTTAGCACTGGTTTCTGGCTATAGTCTGGCTGGGTCCCTGCCAATCAGGGCCCCAGCCTCTCTGTTCTCTCTAAACGACATGGAGTGCACTCGAGGTGCACTAGTGATTGGATACTGTGGTGCCTTATGAGTCCCTAGTATATGGTACCTTAGGTGCCAAGGGCATAGGTACTTCACAGGCCTACCAGGGGCTGCAGCATGTGTTATGCCACCCCTGGGAAGCAGTCTAAATCTGACACCACAGGCCTGCTACTGCAGCCTGGGTGAGGTGGTGCTAGCACCCCTCACTGAGATATAGGTTTCCTATATCTCTCCTGCACACACATATAAACCTATCAGTCACCCCTAAGGCAGGCCCTATCAATCCTGAGGGCAGGGTGCTTGGCTTCTATGTGAGGGGGTGCCTCTGCCTGAGCAGGGCCCCTCTGCAGCTCTCAGAGTCTATTCTCTGGTGCTGTTTGTGGATGCGGTTAAACCATATACTATTAAGTGCATTATATCCTCGCGGTAAATGCTAACTTTGGAATGGCTGCATCAAAACATGTCGTGTTTGGTGTCAAACATCTTGGAATACTACCCCCCGCCAATCTTGGCGGCGGGGGTAGCATTCCACCCTTCTAGAGGGATAAGACATGTACCTGCTGTGGAAACGCGGTAGAATCCTAAAGAGCCCTGGCATCACAAAATGGATGCCACCAGTCACAGACACTGGGCTGCCCTCCTGCTGATGACCGAAACTCACAGTGGAGGAAGCCCAACAATAGGCATCCTGTCACAGGGAGGTGTAACCACCTTCCAGACAGGGTTTAGTGTATTGGGGCTGGGTGGGTGCACTCTTAGAGTGCTTTGAAGTCCTGCACTGGGGGAGCAGAAGGCTCCTCTGTGCATATGCCAGTTCAAACCAGCTCAGGGGCTACCTGCCCCTGCTCTGGCGCGAAACTGGACAAAGGGAAGTGGGTGTAGCCACCCCTCCCTTGACCCTCCCATAGGTGGGGTCATAGAGCTAGTCCATCCCCTCTTTTTAGTATAAGAGGGGGAACCTTGCCATTGCAAAGCAGATAACCCCTGGACGACGCTCTACAGAAGAATCCTGGCCCTTCGACGTTCCACTACCTTTGGAAGACAGAAGAATCTCCCTTGGAGTCAAGGAGTGACTCCCCTGCTTGGCAGGCACCAAAAACGACAACGACGGTCGCAAACTACGCCGCTCCCGCCGGAGTCCGAAGTCCCTGCAGCCCAAGAAGTGGATTTCCTGACCTCTCCCAGGCCATCGTGAGTCCCCAGTGAAGCTGAGGCAAATGGACCCCACGAGTAACGAGGAACCGCGACCCCTGGGTACCGTGCACTATTGTCGAGTGCAACCCCTTCACAACGTTCTGCGAACTTGTGCTTTGGACCACGTGTGGTCCCGACCTCCAGCAGGAATCCCTCCGAAGATCAGAGGCCTACACCGTCCCGAGTGACCGTGGGCCCCTGTTGAGTGATTCCGCCCAAGGTGTCTTTGCGATCCCTTGCCCGCCGGCTTGTGGGTCCCCAGAAGACTTCTTAAAGAAACCAAAGGGCTCCCCTGGTTGCTCCAGGCCTGCCCTGACTTACCCTCGCTGGGTGAGTCCCTCAGACCTTGCTGGTCTGCGCCATCGACTTTTCTTCATCTCCCCGAGACTTGCGGCTGCCAAGGCTTGTTGGCTCCGATCGAGTTGCTGACACCGCAGTCAGCTGCAGACGTCGAGGGACACACCGAATCCAGCTCCTGGTTGTCGTCGACGCCTCCTGGACCACGTGGCTGAAGAGTCAAGGCACCCGCAACCGACCTGAATCACTCGACGACGGTGGGCATCCATCTTCCTTGCCCCGAGTCACTGCCAAGTGACTTTGAACACTGTCCCCTCTGCTTTCAGGTCATCCTTCTTCAGAATCCAGGCTTGGATTCCACCGGACACTTCTTCAGCTCCCGCAAGCAGCAAGTCTTCTTTGTTCGCCATTGAAAACGACGCCGCGACCCGACACCAAAGGACACCTGTGCACCCGGCTTCCCTGGGTGAGGTAACTCCAGCACTACGGTGCTCCTGTGGGTGTGGGCCCTAGAACGACTTACCCTGTAAGTGACTTGCTTGTAGGTTCTATAGAAGTATCCTAAAACTCTTTATTTCCAACCGCGACTTGCCCCATTGAAGTCAACGGCGATCCGCGCCTGTGTATCTACACTGCACGCGTCCCCCGTGGGTCCTTTACTTACCTGCCTTGGGTGGTTTCGTGAGGCCCCAGCACTTCTGAAGCGCCCTAGGCCTTGTCTCCCTGCAAGTCGTTGTCCCTAAGTCTCTTACTTAGTATATGGTCTGGTACGCCCCTAGGGCCCCAGCCATATTTTGTGCTTAACTTATTGTGAAACGTTGATTTGTGCATATGTTTGTCTTCTAATCTCATAAAGAGATTAGTAGAGAGTTATTTAGAAATAAATACATATATATTTGATATATATACCTGTGTGGTGTCTTTTCATTTGGTGATTCAAGAGATTATATGGTAAAACAAGCTGCTTTACATTCCTCCGAGACTTAGCCTGAAGGCTGCTCTCCACAGCTACCACTAGGATAGCTTTCTTTAAAAGGTTGTCTTAAACCTATCTACCATAAGAGTCGATTTGCCCTGGTGCAAGGTGTCCACTTTAATTAGTGAACAGCATATACCAGGCCAACTTCTCACATTGGTGGGCAGCGTGTGGGATTCCAGCTTGCCATTGTTTTACCAGAAAATCTCTATTTGAATTACTAACTGAAAACCATTATAGGTACTCAAGGTACATATAAAGTCAAGCTTAGTATCAATAAGTTCTACTGAACTTAGAGCTGTGTGCCAAGGGATAGCACACCCTTTCCACAGCTCAAGCTAGGATCAGTAGGCCACAAACTAGTGTAGGTAGTACAACACTGCACAACACTAGAATGTCCTTAAAGGGTGGACCCAGTGGATCCACTCAGCCTCAGTATAAGGACATGGCTTTCTCTGACTTGAGAGCCATGTGTGTTGACAGACACCTGAGACTAGGACAGAGTCCCTCAACACTACACCTGATAGATCTGCTGACAGCAGATGACCTTAGATTGGCTCTAGGAGCTAAAGGGTTTGAATCAGTGGGTGGGTCAGTCATAGTATCTGGGTCAGATGATGAAAATCAGAATGACCAAGACTCTGTGATTGAAGGGCCAGGCTCCAAGGGGCCTGAAAAGGACAGAGGAATTCTCCCTAAGAGAACTGACAGAGAGGAGGAGAGGCACAGATCCCCTTCCAGGGAATCTGACCACTCTTATCACTCTGGCAGAGAATTTGTCCAGCAGAGGAGCTCATACTTTTCCTTAAGAGAGACCTCCTCTGAGAGAAGGTGCAAACTGCTCCAGTATGAGGAAGCCAGAGTGGCCCTCAGAACCAAGCAGTTGGCACTGGATAGGGAAGCCCTGGAGATCCAGAGAGCTTCTAGAAAAGAGGGGTTAGAACCCCCTGGTGGCAGCAACAGTGTCCCTAGAGGCAGAGAATATATTCCTGATCATAGGAACCTGAGCAAGGTTGTTCCTCCCTACCAGAGTGGGGATGATATCCACAAGTGGATAACTGCTATGGAGAGGGCCTGTAGAGTACAGCAGGTCCCCCAAAAGCAGTGGGCAGCAATCTTGTGGCTCTCCTTTTCAGATAAAGGAAGAGACAAGCTCCTCACTGTTAGAGAGGAGGATGCTGATGATTATGAGGTCCTGAAGAGTGCACTGATAGATGGGTTTGGCTTAACCACTGAGCAGTACAGGTTGAAGTTCAGAGATACCCAGAAGGCACAGACTCAGGACTGGACTGACTTTGTTGATTGTGCAACCAAGGCTCTAGAGGGTTGGCTGGTTGGCAGTAGGGTTACTGATTTCAAGGGATTGTATAATCTGATGATGAGAGAACAGATCCTAAATAATTGCCAGAACCAGTTGTTGCATCAGTACCTGGTGGACTCTGATCTGACCTCTCCCCAAGAATTGGGAAAGAAGGCAGACAAATGGGTCAGAACCAGGGTGAGGCAGAAAACCCAGAACCAAGGGGGTGACACTAAGAAGCAAGATCCTAAAGGCTCTGAGAAAGGTGGGGATAAGTCAAAAGACCAGAAGTCTTCACAAGGGCCCCAAAAATCTGCATCTGGTGGGGAGTCACAGTCCAACAAGGGAAAAGGCCAAAAGAAGCCCTGGTGCAAATTCTGTAAACAGAAAGGGCACTGGACTTCTGATTGTACCAAGTCCAAAGACCAAACCACCACCACTCCTGCCCCTAAGGCAACTGTGCCCCCTAGCTCAGCTACTGGTGGAGGTGGTACGCAGAATAAGGGTGTAGTAGGGTTGACCCTGGGTTCTGAAGTGGATTCTGACCTAGTCAGAGTGACCACTCAGGCAATGCTGATTTGTGAGGGAAACATTGATATGTCCTTCCTAGTAAGCCCCAGTAATCTGGGCAAGTACAAACAGCAGCCTTTGATAAATGGCAAACAGGCTTTGGCATTTAGGGACACAGGTGCTAGTGTCACCATGGTGGCAGAGGACCTAGTGGACCCTGGACAGATCATCCTGGGTGAAATGTACCAGGTGACCAATGCAAGCAATGTCCAGACCAACCATAGTCTGGCAGTTGTGAATTTCTCCTGGGGAGGGGTAACTGGCCTCAAGAAGGTTGTAGTCAGTGCAGACCTCCCTGTAGAATGTCTATTGGGCAATGATCTAGAGACTTCAGCCTGGTCTGAAGTAGAGTTATGGACTCATGCTGAGATGTTGGGCATCCCTGCAGAGGTATTTGCTGTGACCAGGTCACAAGCAAGAATGCATGACACTGAACCAGCTCTGGATCCTGGAACAATGGACCAGATGCTTCCCAAGAGGAGGAGCAGTAGGGTAAAGGCAGTGCCTTCCCCTCTGTCTCAGATCAAGGATTCACTTCCAGAGGGAGGTGAAGCAGAACCTGAAGAAGGAACTGCCCCAGAGGGACTTGAACCTGACCAGGTTGAGTTCTTGGGGGCAGGGGGCCCTTCCAGGGAAGATCTGAGCAAGGAGCAACAGTGCTGCCCCTCTCTTGAACCCCTCAGACAGCAGGCTGCTGCTGAGGCTGCTGGGAGTGCTAGTGGGTCCCATAAAGTTTATTGGGATGAGGGACTCCTATATTCTGAGGGTAGAGACCCAGCCCCTGGAGCCACCAGGAGGTTGGTAATACCTCAGAAGTTTAGGGGGTTCCTCTTGACCTTAGCACATGATATCCCTTTGGCAGGACACTTGGGCCAAAACAAGACCTGGGACAGGCTTGTTCCACATTTTCATTGGCCACATATGTCAGAGGACACAAAGGAGTTTTGTCGCTCCTGTGTCACTTGCCAAGCCAGTGGTAAGGCAGGTGGCACAACAAAGGCCCCCCTGATACCACTACCTGTGGTGGGGGTACCCTTTGAAAGGGTAGGGATTGACATTGTTGGTCCCCTTGACCCTCAGACTGCATCTGGGCACAGATTTATCCTGGTGGTAGTGGATCATGCCACCAGGTACCCAGAGGCAATTCCCCTGAGGACCACCACAGCCCCTGTGGTGGCAAGAGCCCTCATTGGAGTTTTCTCCAGAGTGGGTTTCCCAAAGGAGGTCATTTCTGACAGAGGTACCAACTTCATGTCAGGATATCTGAAAGCAATGTGGAAGGAGTGTGGTGTAACTTATAAGTTCACCACCCCCTATCACCCACAATGCAATGGTTTAGTTGAACGCTTCAACAAGACCTTGAAAGGAATGATTAAGGGACTCCCAGAGAAGCTTAGGCGGAAATGGGACCTTCTTCTTCCTTGCCTTTTGTTTGCATACAGAGAGGTTCCACAGAAGGGGTTGGCTACAGCCCATTTGAGCTTCTGTTTGGGCATCCTGTGAGAGGTCCACTATGTTTGGTAAAAGAGGGCTGGGAGTTACCTCTCAAGCCCCCAAACAAGATGTGATGGACTATGTACTTGGTCTCCGCTCCCGGATGGCAGAGTACATGAAAAAGGCAACCAAAAACCTGGAGGCCAGCCAAGAATTGCAAAAAGCTTGGCATGACCAAAGAGCTGTGCTGACTGTATACCAGCCAGGACAGAAAGTGTGGGTGTTGGAGCCTGTGGCCCCAGCAGCCCTCCAGGACAAATGGAGTGGCCCCCATACAATAGTTGAACAGAAGGGAGAAGTCACCTATCTGGTGAATCTTGGAACTCCCAGGAGCCCCCTAAGGGTGCTTCATGTCAACAGATTAAAGCCATATGTTGACAGGGCTGACATGGGCTTGCTCATGGCAACTGATGAGGACCAGGAGGAGGAGAGTGACCCTCTCCCTGACCTGCTCTCTCAGAACCCTGATGATGGGTCAGTAGATGGTGTTGCTTTGGCAAGCAGCCTCACTGACCATCAGCAAACTGAGTGCAGACAAGTTCTGCAACAGTTTAGACATATGTTTAGCCTGACCCCTAGTCAGACTACCTGGTGCACCCATGAGGTGGACACTGGGGACAGTCTGCCTGTCAAGAATAAAATCTACAGGCAACCTGACCATGTCAGGGACTGTATCAGGACTGAAGTCCAGAAAATGTTGGAGTTAGGCGTGATTGAGCCTTCAGATAGCCCTTGGGCTAGCCCAGTAGTCCTGGTACCCAAGCCTCATACCCAGGGTGGTAAGAAAGAAATGAGGTTTTGTGTAGACTACAGAGGCCTCAATGCAGTCACTAGGACTGATGCCTATCCCATACCAAGGGCAGATGAGCTGATTGATACTTTGGCCTCAGCCAAGTATCTAAGCACATTTGACCTAACAGCTGGCTACTGGCAAATCAGATTAGCTGATGATGCAAAAGCCAAAACAGCATTTTCGACCCCTGGTGGGCACTACCACTTTGTGGTGATGCCCTTTGGATTGAAAAATGCACCTGCCACTTTTCAGAGGTTGGTGAATAAAGTTCTGGCAGGGATGGAAACTTATTGCTCAGCTTATCTAGATGATATTGCTGTCTTTAGTTCCTCCTGGCAGGATCACCTGGTCCACCTCAGAAATGTTTTGGAGGCCCTGCAGAAAGCAGGCCTCACTATCAAGGCCACCAAGTGCCAGATAGGGCAGAGTCAGGTTGTGTACCTGGGCCACCTTGTAGGTGGAGGCCAGGTTCAGCCTTTGCAGAGCAAAATCCAAACCATAATGGAATGGGTTGCTCCAACCACCCAGACACAGGTGAGAGCCTTCTTAGGCCTGACTGGGTACTATAGGAGGTTTGTCAAGGGATATGGATCTATAGTGACCCCCTTGAATGATCTTACCTCTAAGAAAATGCCAAAAAAGGTTCAGTGGACAGCTAGCTGTCAAAAGGCATTTGAAGACCTAAAGCAGGCCATGTGCACTGCCCCCATCTTACAGAGTCCAGACTACACCAAAAAGTTCATTGTCCAAACAGATGCTTCTGAGCTGGGTGTGGGAGCTGTACTGTCTCAACTGAATGATGAAGGTCAAGACCAGCCAGTAGCTTTTATTAGCAGAAGGCTGACCCCTAGAGAGAAACGTTGGTCAGCTATAGAGAGGGAGGCCTTTGCTGTGGTATGGGCCCTGAAGAAGCTGAGGCCATACTTGTTTGGTACTCACTTCATAGTTCAGACTGACCACAAGCCCCTCCTATGGCTAAAGCAGATGAAAGGTGAAAACCCAAAACTTTTGAGGTGGTCCATTTCCCTACAGGGGATGGACTATACAGTGGAACATAGGCCTGGGACCCAACATGCCAATGCAGATGGACTCTCAAGGTATTTCCACTTTGAACACGAAGACTCAACTGGTCAAGGTTAGTTTAGTGTCCCTACGTTTGGGGGGGTTGTGTAGGAGAGTAGGATCTGCCTCTTATGTTGCCCCCACTTTTTTTCTGATGTTAGCACTGGTTTCTGGCTATAGTCTGGCTGGGTCCCTGCCAATCAGGGCCCCAGCCTCTCTGTTCTCTCTAAACGACATGGAGTGCACTCTAGGTGCACTAGTGATTGGATACTGTGGTGCCTTATGAGTCCCTAGTATATGGTACCTTAGGTGCCAAGGGCATAGGTACTTCACAGGCCTACCAGGGGCTGCAGCATGTGTTATGCCACCCCTGGGAAGCAGTCTAAATCTGACACCACAGGCCTGCTACTGCAGCCTGGGTGAGGTGGTGCTAGCACCCCTCACTGAGATATAGGTTTCCTATATCTCTCCTGCACACACATATAAACCTATCAGTCACCCCTAAGGCAGGCCCTATCAATCCTGAGGGCAGGGTGCTTGGCTTCTATGTGAGGGGGTGCCTCTGCCTGAGCAGGGCCCCTCTGCAGCTCTCAGAGTCTATTCTCTGGTGCTGTTTGTGGATGCGGTTAAACCATATACTATTAAGTGCATTATATCCTCGCGGTAAATGCTAACTTTGGAATGGCTGCATCAAAACATGTCGTGTTTGGTGTCAAACATCTTGGAATACTACCCCCCGCCAATCTTGGCGGCGGGGGTAGCATTCCACCCTTCTAGAGGGATAAGACATGTACCTGCTGTGGAAACGCGGTAGAATCCTAAAGAGCCCTGGCATCACAAAATGGATGCCACCAGTCACAGACACTGGGCTGCCCTCCTGCTGATGACCGAAACTCACAGTGGAGGAAGCCCAACAATAGGCATCCTGTCACAGGGAGGTGTAACCACCTTCCAGACAGGGTTTAGTGTATTGGGGCTGGGTGGGTGCACTCTTAGAGTGCTTTGAAGTCCTGCACTGGGGGAGCAGAAGGCTCCTCTGTGCATATGCCAGTTCAAACCAGCTCAGGGGCTACCTGCCCCTGCTCTGGCGCGAAACTGGACAAAGGGAAGTGGGTGTAGCCACCCCCTCCCTTGACCCTCCCATAGGTGGGGTCATAGAGCTAGTCCATCCCCTCTTTTTAGTATAAGAGGGGGAACCTTGCCATTGCAAAGCAGATAACCCCTGGACGACGCTCTACAGAAGAATCCTGGCCCTTCGACGTTCCACTACCTTTGGAAGACAGAAGAATCTCCCTTGGAGTCAAGGAGTGACTCCCCTGCTTGGCAGGCACCAAAAACGACAACGACGGTCGCAAACTACGCCGCTCCCGCCGGAGTCCGAAGTCCCTGCAGCCCAAGAAGTGGATTTCCTGACCTTTCCCAGGCCATCGTGAGTCCCCAGCGAAGCTGAGGCAAGTGGACCCCCCGAGTAACGAGGAACCGCGACCCCTGGGTACCGTGCACTATTGTCAAGTGCAACCCCTTCACAACGTTCTACGAACTTGTGCTTTGGACCACGTGTGGTCCCGACCTCCAGCAGGAATCCCTCCGAAGATCAGAGGCCTACACCGTCCCGAGTGACCGTGGGCCCCTGTTGAGTGATTCCGCCCGAGGTGTCTTCGCGATCCCTTGCCCGCCGGCTTGTGGGTCCCCAGAAGACTTCTTAAAGAAACCAAAGGGCTCCCCTGGTTGCTCCAGGCCTGCCCTGACTTACCCTCGCTGGGTGAGTTCCACAGACCTTGCTGGTCTGCGCCATCAACTTTTCTTCATCTCCCCGAGACTTGCGGCTGCCAAGGCTTGTTGGCTCCGATCGAGTTGCCGACACCGCAGTCAGCTGCAGACGTCGAGGGACACACCGAATCCAGCTCCTGGTCGTCGTCGACGCCTCCTGGACCACGTGGCTGAAGAGTCAAGGCACCCGCAACCGACCTGAATCACTCGACGACGGTGGGCATCCATCTTCCTTGCCCCGAGTCACTGCCAAGTGACTTTGAACACTGTCCCCTCTGCTTTCAGGTCATCCTTCTTCAGAATCCAGGCTTGGATTCCACCGGACACTTCTTCAGCTCCCGCAAGCAGCAAGTCTTCTTTGTTCGCCATTGAAAACGACGCCGCGACCCGACACCAAAGGACACCTGTGCACCCGGCTTCCCTGGGTGAGGTAACTCCAGCACTACGGTGCTCCTGTGGGTGTGGGCCCTAGAACGACTTACCCTGTAAGTGACTTGCTTGTAGGTTCTATAGAAGTATCCTAAAACTCTTTATTTCCAACCGCGACTTGCCCCATTGAAGTCAACGGCGATCCGCGCCTGTGTATCTACACTGCACGCGTCCCCCGTGGGTCCTTTACTTACCTGCCTTGGGTGGTTTCGTGAGGCCCCAGCACTTCTGAAGGCCCTAGGCCTTGTCTCCCTGCAAGTCGTTGTCCCTAAGTCTCTTACTTAGTATATGGTCTGGTACGCCCCTAGGGCCCCAGCCATATTTTGTGCTTAACTTATTGTGAAACGTTGATTTGTGCATATGTTTGTCTTCTAATCTCATAAAGAGATTAGTAGAGAGTTATTTAGAAATAAATACATATATATTTGATATATATACCTGTGTGGTGTCTTTTCATTTGGTGATTCAAGAGATTATATGGTAAAACAAGCTGCTTTACATTCCTCCGAGACTTAGCCTGAAGGCTGCTCTCCACAGCTACCACTAGGATAGCTTTCTTTAAAAGGTTGTCTTAAACCTATCTACCATAAGAGTCGATTTGCCCTGGTGCAAGGTGTCCACTTTAATTAGTGAACAGCATATACCAGGCCAACTTCTCACACCCTAGATCAACTATTACTCGGACATTGACCCTATCTCATCGTTTGCACAGTGACCTCTCCGGGTGGGGCATACTCCAACAGATCTCCTGTACCTCAAGCATATTGACACTTTGGATGGTTCTAGACAGGGGTTCAAGTGCTATACTATAGTTTGTTGCCCAACTATGGTCAAACCTAAGGGCCCTAAGGCTGGGCCTCCCTCGAATGACGTACACACTCAGGATGCTGATGGCATGGATGCTGGGACACATGGTCACAGCATGGAAAAAACGCTCAGGAATTCACAGGTACATTGTATATGATCCTGCAGGCTGTACTAGACATTAGTTCTGCCCTTAAACTTAAAATTGAGGCACTGGTGATTGATGTGAGGTTGCTTCAGTATGACTGCAAGAAACTTAAAAAACAGGTGAGTCCATCATAGTGACAATGAGGCCTTCAATGAATGATATGCACTCACAACTCAAAGGCCTTCAAAATGAAGTTTGTTTTCTGAAATGGAAGGAAGACGACACTGATGGGCGCTCACATCACAATAACATGCAAATTGTAAATCTTCTGGAACAATCTGAAGGTCTGAGTATGGACCTGTTCCTGGAGGATTGGTTGGTAACCACAGTATGTGAGAGCAATACCTCAGCATACTTTTTAATGGAAAGAGCCTACAAAGACCCTAACAGATTACCACCAGCAGGGGCACCTAGAGGGTTTCATTATCATGATAGGGACCACATCTTGCAGGTTACGAGAATGAAAGGCCCTTGGCTAGTTGTAAATAGCAAAGCCAATATTTTCCCAGATTATACAGCGGAAGTATAGAGAAGAAGTGAATCATTTCTGGAGGTGTAAAGCAGTTTATGTACCTAGACCCTCAATTTGACATTATTTTCCCAGACAAACTGTAGGTCTTGGATGGGGAAACAACAGTGTTCTTCCTCATGCCAAAAGAGACTTGGACATGGCTGGAGTCAAAGGGTGAGACTGTTCCATCGGACACACAGGATGCTGGAGATAGCTGAACAGCCCAACAGAACAGACAATGACTAAACAGGAGAATATGGGGTAAACATTCCAAATTACAAGCAGCCATAGAAAGGGCCTTAAGAGGAAGTGCAACCACACAACACATCTACTAGGATTTCACCATCTTTGGAAATTGAAAGAGCAGAGAGATACAACGATGGGGTGCTTGAGAAACTGGCACTGGGAACAAAAGAGGACCCTGATTGTACCCTAATGACATCAGGCTACATCATATGTAAGTATATACGTGCATTTCTCTGCTGTTCTCTTCTTTATATTGGTGGTGGTATAAGGGGGATGGGCTGAGAGACACAAACAAAAGAAATGCGCAGATCGGGGTGGTTAAAATATGTTTACAGAGGAGTGGGTAGTCAGTGGTGTGTCAGTAAGAATATTTGTGCTGCAGAATGGCTTTCTCCAGGCCTTAAGATGGATGTGTTTTTACACATGTTTAGAGTGCTAAGTTATTGGCTGAGGATTCACAAATACCTTAGCCTAACAGAGGGAGTTGTGAGGTCATTCATGTTTATATCAGGACAGCTCATAGATAAAGGTGTCGTTAGGACAGTGTGAGAATACAGAAGCAGCAAACCTAGGTCCAGTTCATGCCTGTTGGCTTCCTCTCCCATTGGTATTTGACATAATTATTGCAATGGCATCTGTTAAATAAAAAGTACTGACCTCGAATGTAAGGGGCATGGCTACTCACAATAAAAGGTACCATGTTCATGCTTACCTTAAATGTCGCCACACACATATTGCAGTTTTGCACAGAATCCATCTCATTGGTTTAGAACTAGTAAGGCTTCACAGGGCACCATAGTTGGAACTACATACTCAAGGTTTGCCAGTGATGTACTGGAGTGGATTACACCACAGGTTCCATTAATGATACAATTCAGCACTCCAAGGTGGACCAGAAGGGTAGGTATGTGGTAGTTCATGGTTTATTAAATGGGAATCCATTGTCGTTGATAGTGATGTATGCTCCTAATGGTAGCGTAATATTATTCCTGAACATCTTAACTCCGACCCTGATTAGAAACATAAATGCACCATGCATTTGGGGAGGAGACTTCAAATGCATACTATATGTTGCCCTAGATAGGTCCTTACCACCACTGCAGGACATTTGGGGAGATTGGAAGATAATAATCAGGTGACGGAGACATGTAGAAAATTGTGACCCGTGGCTAGGAAATATTCCTTCTACTCAGGACTGCACACCCTGCACACCAGAATTTACCTTTTCTATTGTAATATAGAGGGAAGATTACAAGTGTCCGACATAGACTTAGGATGAACATTGTTCTACCAAACCCCTCTTAAGTTATCAATTAGTTGGGGCAGGTAACTCCCAAGAATACCAACTGGTGGTTCCCAGTTGAGACCCTTCAGGATCCGTTGTTATGAACAACAGTTCTGGAATGTATTTACCAATACTTCGATGAAAACACTGGTTCGGCTACGAATGCTGCTATAGAGTGGGACGCTTTTATGGTCGTCAGAAGGGGACAATCCATTAAGACTGTCCATGAGGCGAAGATGTCATATTTAAGGAAATGGGGAGAATGGAGAAACACGTGCATGATCTGGAAATTAAGGTACCCTTGGATCCCGATTTGGACCCACAGTTAGTACAACAGAGTGCAGATTATAATGCTGCACTAGATAAATGGGGAAGAATGGATTACAGAGAATAAGTGATCCACCAAAATGCAGAGGGGGATAGAGCGGGTAAACTGCTGGTCTGATCATCCCAGAGTCCCAATAAGCGCTACCTGCCCTAAGCAGGGGGTAATAGTAAATTCCCAGAAGGAATGCAGTTGTACGTTCCATGAGTACCATGGCACACTCTACAACTCCCCTTCTTAAGGTAACAAGATTTTAATGGGAGAGTATCTGGATAAGATTCCATTACCCAGGATAACCAATTAAAAGAATGTGAATAAGATAAACCAGTAGCACTGGAGGAAACATGACTGGTGTTCAACAGATAGCAAGGGATAAAACACCAGGTATGTATAGTTTACATGTTATTTTTTTGCCACATATAGTACATAGTTGGCACCCAGACTAGTATAGGTGTACGAGGTGGCCAGGGAAGGTGGGATGCTTCAGCATCAATGAGGGAGGCATTGCTGGTCGCACTGCTGAAACCAGGTAGGGAATCCTCAGAGTATCGGCTCCTATCTTCCTCTATTTTAATTAAATTTGGACTGTAGAGGGCTAGGGAAGATTGCAGCTAATCTATTGATACCCATAGCTCACTCAACTGTACAACCCAAACAAAATGGCATAATTCCTTTCTTAATATACAAAGGATATTTATGGTCATGGTTTGGGCCAAGCGAGTGAGGGCTGAACACTGGTCACTTCTCTGGATAGCAAAAAAGGGTTTGAGACCCTAAGCTGGTCTTACCTCTTGGAGGTGCTCCATAAAATGGGATTAGGCACGGATTTTCTGGGATGGGTATGTTTATTATTTTTGTAACCAATGTCCAGAAATGCACGAGCCCAGTGATGTCTGAGAGGTTATCAATAGGGAGGGGTACTAGGCAGGGATGCCCACTGTCACCCATTATGTTTGCCCTTGTCATGGAGCCACTGGCATGTTTGCTACTTATAAGGGGCCCGTAATGGGGGTTCAAGGTAGCAGATAGATGGCATATCATATCCTTATGTGCCAAAGATGGTTTGATGTATCTCTATATAGATGCCCATAATTTACAGTCACTAATAGATTCCCTGCACAGGTTTGCGAGGTTTTCCTGATTGCAGATAAATTATGACCAACCTTCTCTCTTTCCTCTGATCAAACTTTCAGATGCCTAATGCCAATTGCTACCTGCAATAAGTGTACAATGGTGATTTGTGACCGTAAAGTGCCTGGGTGTCAGTATTTTGGTCAATGAATGTGGCTTTGTCTAAGGGATCCTGGGCTGCGCAGTGGCATCAGCAAGACAATCACTTTCTTTTTGGTGTGCACTCCCCTGCTTTGGGTCGAATTTCCAAAATGCTATTCCTATCTACCTTTTTTTTTGCTGCACTCCTGATGATCCTTAGGAAGGCATTTTTCATTGACATACTATCACTCCTCGTTTCTCTGATATGGGGGTTGGTAAGACTCCAGGTCGCCATCACAAAAGCATATGCCCTATTTGCGGAAGGTGGGTTGGAGGTCCCTAATTATGAAGCATACTATGCAGCAGCTCAGCTTCAGTGGCTGATGCAATAGTTATCAGATCAAACCAACCCAGAGCCGGAGGATGTAACAGCAAGGTTGGGTGACACTAATATAGTAGACTGGTTACTAGATAGAGAGAAAGGAGTGTACCGAGGAAACATTCTTATGAAGGTAACAAAATGGTGCAGGAATGCACCTGTGTTACTGTGGGCTAAACTGACCCCTTATGCTCCAGAGCTACCATTATTGTCACTGCCTAACTGTAACAGGTTGAAAGAAAAATTCTAATCTATACTTAGTGTATTATCCTATTGATATACCTTTACCACTTAATTCCGGGCTAAGTGCCCTGTATTAAAAACATTTTTGTTATTATTGTAACCCTATGTCAAGGCATGCTGTCTTACAACATCCCATCTGCATGTTATCCTAGGCTAAGTGCCTTTAATAGTTAAGATGCCAATAAAGTTAAAGGTCTTTGCAGATGATTGCATATTACACCATTCCGTTCCTGATTATGTACTACATGATGTCACTGATAGTGGTTGTGTATCAACATCTCATATAGATAAAATTAATCTTTTTCCTTTATTAGTTTGACTTGATGTCCTTCCTCTTTGTTTACCATTCGACCTTTTCATACCTTTTCAAAAAGGACGTTATAAGTTAGCAGTTCTAATATGGTCCATAAATTAAATCTTTTTAGTTATAGATGTACATATAATTCTTCATCTCCGTTTAGGTGCTGTGGTGGTTTTGTTCTGAATCGTATAATCAAATGGGATTCTAGGCGTCTGAGTTTAAGTGTCCTGTCAACACCTTTTTCATGCCTTGGTACCAATGCTATGCCATAATATGTCATTTTTTGCCAGTTGTATCCTTCATGTTTCTAAATGTTTGGCCATGGCATAGTTTGTATCTTTATTTTGCACCGCTCAAATATGTTCCAATATTCTTTTCTTTAATGGACATGTGGTGCTGCCTGTGTACTTTAGGCCACATTTACATTCGATCATGTATACTACATAGCTTGTGTCACAAGTGATTTTATCATTGATGGTGAAGGTATTACCCTTGAAGTCCACAATCTCTCGTGTGTTTCTCCCAATGCTACATGCCTTACACTTGTTGCATTTTGTAAAACCCTTTTGATGTTTAGCAAGCCAGGTCTCAGTTCTTGATCTTTCAAAATGACTTATGACTGGTTTACCTTTCACTGAAGGAGCATTCCGATATGAAGCATCTGGTCTATTGCCAAGTTTATCTCCAATGTCTAGATCTTTTTTGAGTATGTCCCAATATTTGTTCATAATTTTAATGATTTGATTGTTTTCCTTGCTATAACTCAATACCATCCTTATTTTCTGATCTTCCTTCTCTGGTCCAGGGGCCATTTTTCTGGTGTTATTCATCAAGGTGTGAGTCCGTAGAATAGCTTTTGCTCGCATTTTTCATTCTTTTATGTCCGACATTTTATATCCTCTTTGTAAATACTTTACTTAAATTTCACTCAGTTTCAACACAAATTCTTTGTCATCATAACGGTTTTGTCTCATTCTTCAGAATTCACCATATGGAATACTTTTTTCAGTGACTTTGGGTGAAAACTGGATCCATGTAACAAACTATTTGTTGCTATCGGTTTTAGATAGACCGTTGTTTTGATTTTATTTTTCTCTATATATACGTTTATATCTAAAAATTGTACTGATGTTGTGCTTCTATTGCAAGTTAACGACAAACCCACATCATTCTGATTTAACTTCGTGAAATACTCCATAGATTTTTCATTAGTACCATTCCAGATTATAAATAAATCGTCTATGAGACGTAACCACAGATTTACTTTTTCAGTATATTGTTCATTTCCCTCTCTCAAAGCTATGGTTTTCTTCCACCATCCCATGGTGAGATTTGCATAACTTGGAGAGAAGGAAACTCCATCGCTGTTCTGCATATTTGGGAGTAGAGTTGATGATCAAATAAAAATATGTTGTTACGAAGACACAATTTTATCATCTCAATCAATAATTCTGAGTGTTTTAAACAGTGGATATTTCTCTGAGAAAGAAAGTATTTTATTGGCTTCAGACCCACCTCATGATTAATAGAAGTGTATAACGATACAACATCAATGGTGACTAACAATAATCCATCGTGCCACTCTGTGTCTGCAAGGATCCTTAAAAAATCACCAGTATCTTTAATGTAGGAATTTAATGAGGTCGCTAAGGGTGCAATGAAATGATCCACATACATTGAAACATTTTCATAAAGAGCCCCACAGCTCGAAATTATAGGTCTACCTGATGGATTGATCAATGTTTTATGGATCAGTCATTAGAATAACCAAGTTTTCAGATTTTTGCGAAAATCAAGTAGGGAATTACAATTTCTGAGGTCGGCAGGCAAGGCATTCCACGGTTTGCGCCCTAGACATGTAAAGAAGTGACCCTTCATACGGGTGAGACAAAATCTAGATATGGAAAACAGCACCTGACTTGAAGATCTCAATGGGCGAGTAAGGAGTCACCAGTTCCTGAATGTATCACGGCGCTAGGCCATGTTTGGCCTTAAACATATAGCACAAAGCCTTAAACTCAATGTGCTTGGATAACTTGACCCAGTGCAGTTCCTGAAGTAGGAGAGTAACTGAGGCCCTCTGAGGTAAGCGAAAGAGTAGCCGCATTTTGAACCATCTGTAAACGGAATATCGAGATCTTGTCAGCCCCTAGGTACAGCACATTGCCATAGTCCAGTCTGGATATGACCAAAGCCCTAAACACAGTTCTTTGGACTTCTAAGGGAATTAACCAGAGAATTTTTTTTAGCCATTTAAGGGTAGAAAAGCAGATGGCAGTGACCTTGGCTATCTGTGGATTCAGTGAGAGCTTATCATCAGTGATGAAACCCACATTTTTAGCCGTGGTGGATAGAGTGGGCAAAGGTCCTAAGAAGTCCGGCCAGTGTCTGGGGCCCCAGAGGGAGGCATTGTTACCAAAGACCAAAACCTCAGTTTTATCACCGTTGGGCTTAAGCGTGTTCTTATTCATCCATAATGAAATGTTCCTCAGACCCAGGTTCAGCAAAGTTGTATCATGGTGCTGAGCCGATGATAGAGAAAAGATGATCTGTGTGTCATCGGTGTGTGAGAAAAGGGTAAGCCCAGATTTCGCTATTAAGTTCGCTAATGGTTGGACATAGATGTTAGAGAGTACAGGGCTCAAGATAGAACCCTGTGGAACACCTGAGGTCAAGGCTACAGGCTTGGATCTTGTGTAGGCGGAGGAGACATGAAAGGAACGGTCACTCAGGAAAGAAACAAGCCATCTCAAGGCCGAGCCTTCAAGGCCCAGGGACTCAAGTCTGCCAGTCAGAATGGCATGAGACACTGTATCGCTCAGATCAAGCAGAATGAGCCCCACTGTTCCTCCTGAATCCAAATGCTGTCTAAGACAATCAGTTACGGCAAGAAGAGCAGACTTAGTGCTGATAGTTCCTCCACTACCTTAAAGAGTGTTTTCTGGCAGTGTTGGGCGGTGGTAATTAGTTGTAGGGTGTTGACCCATTCCATTTGTGTAACTTCCTTCCAGCAGTGGCTTGGGGTGTTGCTAGACTCCATGGGGATGGCTGGTGGCTCTGTTATTTGGAAGTGGTCCGTCCATGTGAGTGGAATGATGTAACTGACTCTAACCTTGTTGCTGTAGGAGAATATGGGGTCCAGGGTGTGTACGGCAATGTGGGTAGGGCCGTGTATGAGATGGGTGAGGCTGATGTTCTGTAGACGTTTGCACAACTCTGTGGGGTTGGAGTCCATGTGGTCATCAGGATGAAAGTTGAGATCGCCTAGGAGTATGTAGTCTTTGGTGCCTATGGTGAGGGGTGTAGTGAGGTCAGTGAGGAGGTTGTTAAAATGAGTGCAAGGGTCTAGGGGCTGGTAGGCGAGGGTGCCTTTGATAGTGGTTTTACTGTCTGCCTGAAGCTTGAAGTGCATGTGTTCCATAAAAGGGGCTCACTGACTTAGTGATGGTTGCAGTGTGTGTGTGGGCAGTGGCCTTTGAAGTGGCAATGTGAGCAGGCAAAGGGGCCCACTGTGGACTGAGATGCGACTCGACAGCAGCGTTTGTGGTGGCATCCAGGGTTTAGCAAGTGGAGTTCATTGACGGTGTAGCTGCAGGAGGCATTTGGACCAGGGTTCCTGGCATTTGACGTGGTCCAGGCTCAGACAGGCACAGACAAGTGCAAACAAGATTGCCTTTGCAAGATTGCCTTTGGTCCAGTGGCTCACCCGCGCTGAGCCTTCCATAAAGTAGGGCCTGAGAGAATATGAGGAGTGCGAGGGGAAGGTGCGTGGGCTGAGCAAGAGCGGGAAATTCGGGGGGGGGGGAGAGCTGGAAAATCCGGTGGGAGAGGCAAGGTGGGAAAACGCAATTGGCAGAGCAAGTCGTGGGCAAAAACTGACAGAAGAGGCCAAGATGCAAAACGAAGCAATAAGAGGAGCAAAAGTTGCCAAAAGGGGAAGTTGAGAGGAACAAGGATGCAAAATGAAGCAGTTAAACAAATACGGGGGAGATAGAACAGACACCACAAACAAACAAAGAGTAATTACCAAGTGGGAGTCTGAATGAGCAGCTTACAGGAAAAATGGCAGGAGACAGACATGAACAGGAGTCAGAAGGAGAAGGCGGGGTCAAGGTGGCACTGATGCAGAAGAGAAATGTTTGGGCACCTACTCGTACTGGTTGTCTGGATCACTGACTGCTTCCACTGAAACAGCCTAACACAAATCCCAAAGGGAATCTGATACCATCAACTTTGCATTGTCGGTATCTGATCAATGTTTTGCAAGCACAATAGCAGTTACAAAGCATTGCTAAAATCCATTGCTACTTTCAAATAGGAGGGAGTGTCCTATTATTAGCCTCTCCTATTTGCAGTTTCTAATGGGATGTAAAGCTCCAATATGAATCGAAAAGATGTTTCCAACTTACAAAAGGGTACATTTCATAACACACTTTTGTGGTTACAATCTCTGTGGTTTTTCAAACCGCAATGTTTGGGCCCACAAAATTATTTTGTTCATTAGTCCCCAAACTTTTGCGAATGTACAACACCTGGCTAGGGGAAAAGTTTCCCCATACAAATAACTAGCGTTTTTTTCATTCACTTTGTTTTATAAAGAAAGACAAATAATTTGTGTATTTTCACTCACTTTTTTAAGATCTCATGGTTGAGTGATAAAGATCTGAACGATCCTTATCTTCTATATGGAGGCTTAATGCACTTTCCTTTTTTTTTATCTGAGGTACTGGTAAGGTCTCTTCCAGAAGTGCAGTGCGGATGCTCAACTGCATCATATCCTGTGCTTAACTCAAGTTCAGCCATTCTTCAAAACAAACACCATTTCTTGCCTGGCTATATTCCTGTAGCTTCCAGCTGAATCACTGCTAATGAATATGCATAAACTTTGAAAACCAACCAACCCACAGATCTGCTATATCCTCGCAATGTGCAAGAACCTTACTAGCAAAGAAATGTTTTGTAAGGCAAACCCTGCTCCCTTGGGGGGCATGAATAGTCTATCCTGCAGGTCCTTTCCCAAGTTCAACTTAAAGGAGTAATGGTTGATAACTTTGGGATCTGGATAGCCCTTCCTATGTTCCCCCAGATCACAATCCAATCCCTACTCACTTTCAGGATACATTTCTTTCTTGAAGCCTCTTGTATTGGCAAACATTATTCTTCTCTTTTGGCTTAAAAGGCTTGATGATATTTTGACTGAGCCAACCAATTTCGAAATTCATAATTCTGCCACTTCCCCCTAAAAGGTTATTAGCTAGGACTCATTATGTTAACATATTTCTTTCAATAGTTTGTTTTGGATTCGAGAAGCAGAACATTTTTGCAGAGTTCTTCTGGGAAAGATTTGCCACGGGCTTGTCATCTCTTCAGGGGCCACCTTTAAGGTCCCCTGCATCCGTTATGAGTTCATTTAAGGCAGGTCACCCAGCTTCCTGAATAATAAACGACTTCGCTGCATTGCCGGACTCTTCCACCACTCTCCAGATCGTCTACTGTTGAGATCCAGCGATTTTGTAGACAGCATGACAAAAGACGACCGTACTCGATTTTGATTCGCTCTCTCTTGGAACTCTCTCCCGCTCTCTTTGCTTCTCCATTTTCTGTTACCTTAATTTTTGTGCCTTCTTGCAGTTTCCTCCTATTCTGCCTAAGCACCTTTAAACCCTTGTGAGTCAACGGCCGCCATTCTGAAACACATAAAGTAACTTCTTCACATAATATAACATTACTTACAAATATGTCTCTTCCGTGATTCTTTCACCTGTCCTAAATTATCCACATTCAACTCTTCATCTTAAGGTACTATGTGGCTTCATTCTGAGAGATGAATGCTGGGTCCCTTAATGCATTCGACACATAGTAAGGCAACATTCAAATGCACACTAATCATATTAAGACCTCTGACTACTGATTCACATAATATTCAGTTGTGTTATTTATTGTCAGTCCACTTCTTCACTCACAAACACAAGATGCATCTACATTACAACGAGCTGCAGTGTTCGCCCTTGCACCCTAAGAGCAAGTGTGCTGATATCGTTATGTCTTAAACCCAGTTTGGTTCCAATGATTTTGGTAGCTTCAAGCAAATGTGATTTTACAAGTTGAGTGCTCCCTTTTCTCTAGAAACAGGGACTTTTTGAGGTTATCATTTGTTGTAATGTGGAGTCCTCTTCTGGACGTTTGTGGTATCACAGTAAGGCAGAGCCTGCATTGGCCTTAAATATTTGGCACCTGCCGTAAAACTTACAGTTCTACTGAAATGGTATCTAACACACCCAGGGATTAATTTGAATTCACCCAGGAATTAGAGAACAAAAATGATTAGGGCCGAAGATGTTCCCTGTGATGTTGTATGGTGCATTGTTGGTGGGGATGCCTTTGCGGACGCAGGACCAAAATTTCCCATAAAATAGGCCACTGAAAAGGTTCCACCTTCTCGTGTAGTTTTGTACACCCGAGAACCGTGACAAGAAGCACTAGAGACGTAATAATGGATTGGTTTTAGAGGAGGTGGCAGTTGTGAAATATTAAATTATGCGGTGTACTACTTTGGAACCCATTCTCTCTCATTTATTAGTAACAAAAAAATTGCGGTTGAACAGCAAGCTCTATACAGTGACGCTTGTTAATGCATTGCGCAAATAATCTTAATGCCAAGGTGACAGTTTCACATTGTTAAGGAAAAAATATCTCTAAATTTGATATTGGTCAAACAACATTAAAATAATGCAAAGAATAAATAGTTAAATTCCCACAAACCAAGGTGAACGACTTGAAGAGCTGTTGTATTCTCATTGGGGCTGATGTGCATCAGCACTGCAGCTGATAAAGCATAATATAACAAAACGTATTGTGAAAAAAATAATCACAATGCTAAAAGCAATCATTTTAGCAATATTTCCTGTCTGCGAGGTAAGAATTTCGCTGTATTGGTTTCTCCATTTATTTTCACTAGATTTTTCAAGACTGGACCTGGGATAGAGTTCAAAGGCTACTTGATAGCACTCAGATTGTTTATTTATGAATATTTAATCATGCATGAGAGCCCAATCAAACAGCACTTAGTCAAATCAGCTGTAAAACAAGCCTGAAGCACTAGTACGAACTCTGGGTTCCACAATATGACCTTGCACTTTCATAATGCCACGAAAGGGGCACGAAGCCGCACAACAGCATGTACAGAATATGACAAATAAGAGATGTACGACAGTTTAAGAAGTGAGCTCCTCATAGTGCCTTCAATTCCTTTAACTACAGAAAGCTGCTTTTTGACAAGAGCAATTCCTTCAAATTTATTAGCCTTTATTTGTAAAATAAAGTGCCTGATTCACAAAACATTTTTCATAATCTGCCCCAGTGCAGATTGGGAAAAAGCACATTTTGATCAATAAAAATTTGCAAAGGTAATCCGTGCATGTGCAAAAGGAGCTACGTATATACAAATTGCTTTGCAAAAACGCATCTGCCCCAGCACAACATTTTAACTCTGAGGCTTGCCAGCGGGGTTTCTGTTGTAGATGTAAACCACACCCCTCATTCATAAATGAATGTACTGAATACGGCGCCTCGGGACGTAAAATAGAAAGTGCTCTGGTGACACAATGGGCATGTGCACCCGCATTTTGTACTTCGGTAGTAGAGAAAGGGCCGCAGGTGCTTGCACGCCCCCTTCTGTAATACATATAAAACAGCAATGCCAGGGCACAAGTCCTAAAAAACAGAAGTGGGGGGACTAACCTAGTTGGGCAGTATGCAAGTGTCATCACGGCGCATGACATGGCGCATAACAACGCATGTAGCATCAAAGGAAGTGGCTTCACAAGCCATGACTTTACAGGAAGTGGCATCACACGAAGTTACATCAGATCTTAAGCCCTCATATATATGTTTAACAGGTATATCATGAGTACATTTGAGCACATTTTGAGTATACATGCAAACCCTCCTGATTTAGGCAGAAAATTTACACTTTTGTAAGCTATGCGTGAAACAATGTTACCTTTTGTCAGCATAAAGTTTCCTTTACCCAAGGATTGAACAAACGAACTCTATGGCCATCCTACTCAGCCAGGCATAATATTCCATATGCAGCACATTTCCATGTAGATGTGATTGCTTTAGCTACCTCCGCTCTCCAGAGGTGAGACCGCTCTCCTATGCAAAGTATTCTTACTCAGCCCTTAAGTTCCCACCACTTAATGTGTCTGTGGTGGGCACTGGTATTCATTTTTGGAGATTGGGACTCATTTTTTGCAAGCAGACCATGACCCAAAGCAAGAGAGAAAGAATGGAAGAAAGGAGAGAGATAAGAAAACAATGATGAAGGTCAGAAAAAGGGTAGAAAAAACAACCTGCAAGAATAAGCAATTTTAGGCGAGTGAAAAAAAAAGGTTATGGCAACCTTGGCGTTCAGCAATAGGACCCTAAGAAAAATGTGGGGCTCTGCGTTTATGTTTCTACAAATTACACACTGCCCCCTCCACAAATGTCACCTCCACATTTAGCAGCAGACATCTCTCATGTTATTATTGTTGGCATAACTATATCTAAACCACCCTCACATTTACCACCACAACCCGACAGTTCACCCTGGAATCAGTACCACCAGAAAACCCACGCAAAGAATGGACATTAAATTTCAAAGTAAGAGGTATTATATCTACATCAAATAAGTGTAAGCTTCACAGTATCCAAGGATGAAAAGGAAATGGTGACAAAGGTAACTCACAAGAAAAAGGCACATGCTATTCCAGTCCGAACTAGCCCTTTCAAGAAAATATTAGCCTTCCGAAGGAAATATTACCAGTTTGCATAGAAAGAGTACCAAGTGGGGAGATGTAGGAACAGCGAGAGACACCACAAACTATCACTAGTAATCAGAATCTACACTAGACTATGCTCGCTAATAAGACCTCTGCATATTCCAGACATGTTACACTGCCAAATGGTGCACCAGAGACGGCCTACTTGACCTACTTGTTTACAGAAACACTGACTTGTGGGCTTCACCTATTCACTGTAACCTCATCCTGAAGGAGCCAGCCCTAGGTAAGCGCACATGATCTTTCATTTCATAGATAGCATAACTCTGAATTAAATCAGTCTCCCAGACCTAAGAGCATCATAACAAAGCTAACCTGTGTTATTGTGTTTTTAAGTTTTAAACATAAATTTTATTTTTGAAAAAATGCAACCAATTACAAACAATCAAAGTAGCTAACAGATGATAGGTAAAAACATTAGACAAATTAAAGCTTACGCAATATGGAAACAAGAAATAATGAATCAAAGATAGTTGCATATGGAACTTTTGGTATAAAAACATAGGAAGGAAAAGAGAAAAAGAACAAGCATTGGCATAGCCAATAGGTCTCGCCTTTGGGGCCTTATAAGTGTTTAGCCAGAGCTATTGACTTTGCCAATGTCTTCAAGCTGTGCTGTAGAGAAGTGTGGCTGCTGTGCAGCATGCTGAAAAGTTATAATAAAAAAGTGTCAGAAGCATATTTGTTACTTTATATATGACCAAGAAGGCATTATGTAAAACTGAACGACCATATTAAAAAAAGTATTTACAAAAAAATGTCCTCAGTTTTCTTTTGTTCTTGCAATGCTGGCAACTTGTTTCTGCCTATTGCAATGGTTGTTTGTTAAAGCTTTTTTTTTGAGGGGGCATAAACAATCGGAGGGTGAAGGTTGGGAACTAGTACCTGTATTATAACACTAGCAGCGGCCAGACGCTAGGGAGACTCAACAGATGCCAGATTCCGAGAGCAGGCTGAGGTGGTGCTGAGTGATGCTGAGGTGGTAGTGGTGGTGGTGGTGACTGCTGCGGAGACGATGCTGAGGTGATGCTGAATGATACTCAGGTCTTGCTGAGTGATACTGCTGTGGTGCTGAGTGATGCTGTGGTGGTGCTGAGTGATATTATCTTGGCGCTGAGTGATGCTGTGGTGGTGCTGAGTGATATTGTCTTGGCGCTGAGTGATGCTGTGGTGGTGCTGAGTGATGCTGTGGTGGCCCTGAGTGATGCTGTGGTGGCCCCGAGTGATGCTGTGGTAGCCCTGAGTGATGCTGTGGTGGTGCTGAATGATGCTGTGGTGGTGCTGAGCGATGCTGTGGTAGTGCTGAGCGATGCTGTGGCGGCGCTGAGCGATGCTGTGGCGGCGCTGAGCGATGCTGTGGCGGCGCTGAGCGATGCTGTGGCGGCGCTAAGCGATGCTGTGGCGGCACTGAGTGATGCTGTGGGTGATGCTGTGGTGACGCTGAGTGATGCTGTGGTGGCGCTGAGTGATGCGTGGTGGCGCTGAGTGATGCTGTGGTGACGCTGAGTGATGCTGTGGTAGCGCTGAGTGATTGTTGTGGCACTGAGTGATGCTGTGGTGATGCTGTGGTAGTTCTGAGTGATGCTGTGGTGGTGCTGAGTGATGCTGTGATGGCGCTGAGTGATGCTGTGGTGGCGCTGAGTGATGCTGTGGTGGCGCTGAGTGATATTGTTGTGGCGCCGAGTGATATTGTTGTGGCGCCTAGTGATGCTGTGGTGGCCCTGAGTGATACTGTGGTGACCCTGAGTGATGCTGTGGTGGTGCTGAGTGATGCTCTGGTGGCCCTGAGTGATGCTGTGGTGGCGCTGAGTGATGCTGTGGTGGCGCTGAGTGATGCTGTGGTGGCGCTGAGTGATGCTGTGGTGGCGCTGAGTGATGCTGTGGTGGCGCTGAGCGATGCTGTGGTGGCGCTGAGCGATGCTGTGGTGGTGCTGAGCGATGCTGTGGTGGTGCTGAGCGATGCTGTGGTGGTGCTGAGCGATGCTGTGGTGGTGCTGAGCGATGCTGTGGTGGTGCTGAGTCATCCTGTGGTGGTGCTGAGTGATCCTGTGGTGGTGCTGAGTGATGCAGTGTTGGCCCTGAGTGATGATGTGGTGTCGCTGAGTGAAGCTATGGTGGTGCTGAGTGATGCTGTGGTGGCGCGGAGTGATGTTGTGGTGCTGCTGAGTAATGCTGTGGTGGCGCTGAGTGATGCTGTTGTGGCGCTAAGTGATGCTGTGGTTGTGCTGAGTAATGCTGTGGTTTCACTGAGTGATGCTGTAGTTGCACTGAGTGATGCTGTGATGGCGTTGAGTGATGGCGTTGAGAGATGTTGTGTTGGTGCTGAGTGATGCTGTGCTGGCTCTGATTGATGCTGTGCTGGCTCTGATTGATGCTGTGGTTGCACTGAGTGATGCTGTGGTGATGCTGAGTGATGCTGTGGTGTTGCCGAGTGAGAGATAGAGTGAAGATATAATGCCCAATTAGAGAGGGTGGTGAGAGAGAAAGAGAGAGAAAGGGTGTACATAGAATAAAGAGTGGAGCGGGATAGAGAGAAAGAAGGGGAGAGAGAGTGAATGAAGGAGTTTGAAAGAGAAACAGATAAAGGGGTGAGAGAGAATGAAAGGCTAAAAAGATAGAGAGGGGAGAGTTAATTAAGTAGAGAGAGAATTAGAGAGGGGAGAGAGAGAGAGAAGGAGAGAGACAATAAGAGTGGGGGTGTGGAGTTTAAATAGAGTGAAGAAGTGACGCGGAAAAAGTAACCTTAAATATAGCTTTGTGCTTTGCGCGAATAAATATTAAAAAAAAAAAAAACAGAGTGAGACAAAAATACTGGTAATTAGGCTGTGACTCCCAATATAAAACAAATAGCGATATAAGGTGAAATCAACACACCGAAGCAATATTTCCAACTAGACAAAAAAAAGCTTGCATTTCAATGCTAATCGCTGTTGTTTTTCATGTGACTGTAGTCCAGGGCCGTCAGTTGGTAATGTGAGCTGCTGCTGCGATTGAAACATCAGAGTCCAGAGAGTTAATGAGCCATGACGAGGAAATGAGGAAGAGATAGGAAACCCAGATGGCAGCTGCGCGCGTGCACGCTATCGTGAACGCAAGCTGGTCGCCAGCCGAAAGCCAGTGGGTTTGCACTTCCAAAACCCGCTACTAAAACTCTCGGCCAGACCAGCGCATGCGCTGGTGCAGGCCGAGACCTAAAAATGGAGTAACTTTGCTTGCTAAACAGACTGCAACAGTACCTGGGCCCCCAGTACACAAATGTTAAACAACAGTACCACCACGGATATTGCCGAGCAACCACTCACTGTTCCCGGACCCAGAGCAAAGCCCTTGTATGCTACAATCCACCTTGCTATCTCCTGCTTTAAAATAATGTTTTTTCCCAGTAATCACAGTAGTTATATGTATAACCTTAATATGAGAAAGCCCTGCCAAACACTTAATGGACGGCTCTTTTAGGGGTTTGGGATTAAAAAAAACTGGTGGAGATGATTATTGAATCATCAGAATAAAGTAGCAGTCTGGAAAGTTTCAACAAATTGCCCGAACAGAAGCACTGATTAAGTAAATACAGGACAAAGCATGAATATAACCAACTCTTCAAACAACATTACAGTAAGGGCTACTTTCTGAGGTTAAGGTTTTAAATCACAACTGTGCTTGGGGTCAAAAAATCCCCCACTAGTGTGTATAACACTGTAATAATGTTTGAAGAAAGGGGAGGTTCTTCAACTGAAGGATTTGCTGTTTTAAACCTTATAGAAAATACTTTCAAAAAAGGAAGAAGGAATTTCTTTTTCATACAAAGGCATAGCCGAGTCAAAAGTCACACCAAGAAAACAAAATCTCCCCTTTTCTACAAAAATTTAGACGAAGTAGATATCTGGTTAGACAAGATATGCAAAACCCTTTTCATATGAACTGTTAATATACTGTGCTAATACTTTATGGCTTATTTCGGAAACCTTACTTATAGTTACAATTTCCAGGGGGACATGAAATGATCTCTGCTAGTATTCGGCAGTTTTAATTTAGTAGTTTTTTTTTTTAGAAAGTTTGTGCCATGTATATCTTTTGGACCTCTGGTAGATGCAACTTTAAGTGATGTCAAGTTATTGCGGTAGATGCATTAAACTCGACAACGAGAATAAAACGGCAAAGGTCTTCTCTTATAGAAAACATAAACATAAGCTATAAAACAGTATGCCTGTTACACTATTCGATTTTTATGGCATGCAACCCCAGCTGCTAATCAATTTACCAGTTCTATTTAAGTGTACAAGCACACCAAAATAAACAAGCAATGGCCGCGCGGCCGTGAAACTGACACGGCCGCGCGGCGCGAAAGTGAAAGTAATCGCGAGCAGATGGCGAGGGAAGCCATATGGCGCCTGATCATGCGTGCACGCTCGCGTGAACGCAAGCTGGTCGCCAGCAAACTGCTGTTTGCACTTCCAAAACCCGCTTACTAAAACTCTCGCCAGAGCAGCGCATGCGCTGGCTCAGGCGAGACCTAAAAAGGGGGGGTAAGGGGGAAAGGAGAGACAAGAGTAAAGGAAATATTCATATTGTAATTAAATAAATACATGTGCAGGTAAAATAGATTAATACATTTTAAAAGGTATCGAACAATACAAGAAAGAGATTGCTGTTTAACAGTGTAAGATAACAATTTAAAATGAAAGAAAAAAGAGAAAATATATAATTACAACTATAAAAGCAACAGTATATCATTATTAACAAGTCATGGTGGCTTGGGAACCTCTTCAGATGAAGGATGACGATGGGTAGTCCTTCGTGCAGAGACGTCTAAGAAAGTAGTCACGGGAGACCATATACGTTCTCTTTTGAGGAGTAAAGACATAGCAGAAACATAGGCACAATCTAATAGATGATTATAACATACACTGTACCACCAGGATTGAAAGGAAAGTTGCGTAGAGTGTTTCCAATTTTTTGTTATTTGTTGGAAAGCAATAGTAATCAATAAGTCTACAATGTCCATGTTATGAGAAAGGGTTTGCCAATGAACAGATAATGTGCCTAGAAATACAGCTTCAGGAGAAAAAGGGAAATGGGTATGGCAAATGATGTTAATTTGAGCCCATACCTTCAACCAAAATTGATGTGTAGAGGGACAGGAAAAAGCATATGAAATAAGTCTGCGTGAGAAGCATTACACGTCCAGCAATCTGGAGAGTGTTATTGTGTTTTAATGCAGTATATTGTAAACTTTGCAACATCACTGCAATAGGTAGGTGTGAGCAGGGCAAAAAACAAGACCACTCATACCTAGTCAGAGTAACAACTTGGCAAAATTTAACATAGCCATATCGAGCGCTCTAGAATTTCTAGAGTTAAAAAAATGCAACTTGTCTTCCTTTCAATGAAAACAGCTCTTCAACATTTAGTGACTGGAACTGGTAAATACAGCACACAATTTCAAATATTTGGCAATCATTCTTTGTTGTGGTGTGACAGATTTAGATACTTCTGCACAAAACTGAAATATTTGTGTCATGGAGGAGCAAGCAGGATTATGCAAGGCAATCTTTATTTGAAGTGAAAAGTGCACAGTTGCGGCATCTGCCTGCCACCCACACTTCACCCTAATTTGCCAAGAATTAAAGACAAAGCATTAATCTTTGATATGATATAGGAGAAATAAAAAAATGTCCATCTAATGACTGAAATAAACAATTTGAAAGCAGAAAAGCTGGGATCAATCTCGGCTTCCCAGCTTGACCAAAGTCTGTGATCCTAGGCAAATCTCTCTCTTGTGTTTGATTTAATAGGCTATAATGTTGCACCATGTATAATAAGAATCCAGGATGCGGGGAAAGGAGGAACCAAATAGGTTTACTTCTGGGAAGAGACATTTGATGAAAGTTTGACTACAAGGTCCACCTGCCTCCTTACCCTCATGGAGCTCTAAATAGGACACTATTAAAAAAATGCGAACATAGCGACCAAATGGGTCGGTATGTGTGGCATGTATGGGTATGGTGAATGGAAGTTTCACAATTGAATGCACACAAATAGGATACTAACAGGATCATTGTGAGATCCTGATGAAATCCAACTTGCCCAGTGAGGCATTGGTGTAATGGCTAAAACATTCTGACCCAGGATTACAGAGGATACTTATTTCCTTAGTGCATCTTCAACAATTGTTTACTCCGTCAGGATGCCATTTGAAAATAAAATTAACCCTCAGGACACCTTAGACTATTTTAAAACTAGGATCCCACCCAATAACCAAAGGGCTTCCTTGGTTACCAAGGTTGAGTCCGCCTAGATACATTAGGTATCTAGAAGAGGGCTCTATGATGAAGCATACCACTTGGAATTCCAGTGGGTGAGAGCCCTTTTAATATTATAGGGTGATCCCCTTTGGCTGGTATGGCGAGATAGGCTAAGCACAGTAGGGGTTCCCTCCCACTGTTTTTCTATTGTTAGGTGTTTGGGAAGATGAGCAAACCCTGTATCACTTCTCACTCACTCCTTCTTGGATTATAGAAATAAGAACCTAAGCCACATACATAATGCATTTGACACTTGACTCCAATGTGGCTTCTGCCTACCAGCCACACTCTAACCTCATGCACCAAGAATTAAAGACAAAATATTGACCTTTAATGTGAAATAGGAGAAATAAAGAGATGTCTATTTAGTGGCTGAATTGTACAAAGTGAATGCAGAAAACCTGTGTGCTGCCCATGACCTCCGTATGCCAGGTGGGGCCGTGGCAATGATTGAGGGCTGTCGTCCTGGTGAATTGCACTATCAAGAAGAGGGCCATTGCACTGTGCAATGCTATGACCTGAAGGGGCTGTTTTCTGTGTGTGCTCTCACAAACCCTGCATGCCAGGAGGGGGGGGGGGCCGTGATGAAGTGAGAGGGATGTCGTCCTGGAGAAGTGTGCAGCTTTGAAGGAGAAGCAAGCCACTATTCACGGAGGAAGAGCACGGTTCAACTACCCAACAATTCAAATGATCCAAGACCTGCTGCCGGATTTAGGAAGGCTTACCAAATAGGCAGAGGAGCGTGTGGACACCTGCCACCTCTACCGTAGAATCCAGGCTTCTGCTCACCACCGGGCCTCAGACACGTAACAGGCACTCCAACCCTCCACTCCAGTGAGAGCGGGTAAGGCTGAATACTGGGCGGCCACTACTGGGATTGCTCTGACTCACACACTATAGCGCGGATGCACTTTGACTTTCTCAAAGCCATCATGGAACTTCTAAGACTTGAACTCTCTAGCGGGGTCTAGCTGGAATGCCGCTTCACATAAATAGGGAATAACCTCGATCCTTTTACAGGGAAGTGGAACTCGAGAGTTGATCCAAGGAAAGCTAGTGTGCCTGCCTTTAGAAGACTGAGTATATTATTTACACAAAAAATACATGGGTGGATGTACGGGAACGCCAATGCCCCACCCATGTAAACCTACCTGAAGCACGGTAATGCAAGGCTGCTGTGCGTATTTTATTTTTTCACCCAGAGTCATGCAAAGACTATCCTATGAGGCTATTTCCTCTTTGTATGTGTGCTGCAGAATGCAGCATACATGCAAAGAGGAAATAACGAGGAGAAATTGATATATTTCTCCTTGTTATGCCAACCTCAGCAGACTCACTAGTTTGGTGCAAACCTATGATTACAAGTCTTTGTAAATATGGGTTTCCCTCAAAATACATCCATGGATGCACAGGAACGCCCTAGCATCACCCATTTAATGCCTACCTGACATAAGGTATCACAAAGCAGGGCAATTTGCTGCCTTGTGTTAGTGGAGACTGGAGGGGGGGCGTTGATGTAGTTTGCAGGGGGACCCTCAGGTTTCGTTACGCTAGTGCTGCAGAGATCTATGTGTTCACAGTAAATCTGAGTAAACAATAATAGTAAGATAGCTCTGGAGGTTAATGCACTTGCCAGAAAAGTTCTATGTTTTGTCTAGCCTCAGTTTTGACTCAAAGAAGCAAAGCTTGTTAATGTGTGTCCTGCGAAGCACAACATGTAACATGCAAATGACAGATTTTATTTTATGTAGATAGGTAACTGGATTACCGCTTTGAACACAGAGATACTTCTATTATTTGCAGTTGCATTGTAAACCTTTTAATACCGCACAGTGAGCTATGAGAGATATGTGACTTCTACACCTTGTAATACCCCACTGTTTTATGTAACATATACTATCAATTGATTTACAAACATATGATTTATTGTACATGTAATATGTACGTGTGATGTAAAGTGCTCTGACACCATGCATTGGGATGAGTAGCAATATACAAGAAAACATTGTGGTATTTAAGTTATTTCAATGCCTCCTCAGGGTAGTAAGTGCTAATAAATGCAATTTATTTTGTGAAAATACTGGGAAAGCCGGGGGGCAAGATGGCGTCTGAGTAAGACCACTGTCACTCACCTCCGCCTTACTCCGATCCTCGACGAGGTTTTTTCCCCGAGTGAAGCCGACTATGCGAGCAGAGTGCGACCGCTGGAATCGATGGACTGAGAAGCGTGAAAGTGACCGGAGACTGAGCAATCACCGGACCGAGGGAAGAGACGATCGAAGCAAGGGCTGCTGTGCGCGGTGGGAATCTCTTGCTCGGCTATTGCTTCCGGCGGCTTCCGGCTGGGGAGTCATTCACGGATACCGGTCGGAGTCTCCTAGCATCGAGGACACCAAAGACTCTAGTGTTCATTCCAGAGAAGCCATGGCAGGCGAGGAACACGGAACAAGACGCGCTCGACTGAGCAGCCGGCGTCGAGGTCAGCACGGAGGGAAACTGACACGAAACCACACACAGACTCAAAGAAGAGTGAACTCCCGACCGGTAAGGAGGGCAAAGCTGAATTAAATAAAAATTCTGGCCAGAGGGGCACGACAGCGGGAGAACAAGGAAAACAAGGAAAAAAACAGGTTGCCATAACAAGTTCGTTTCCACTGAGGGGTATGAATGATAACGTGAGAGAGGCGGATGATTCAACTAACACCCCTACCGGCACGGAAATATCCGACCTAGTAGATCCCCAGATTGCCACACAGGACAGTATGTTAGAGCTAAATAAGGAGCGAGTTTCATGGGGGTCAAATTGTGAAAATACCATACTGGGAATGCCAGGAAGACTCACTAGTGATCAACAAGAGAATGACAAAGCTAAGGAAAGTAGAGTGGAACAGGGCATCCCCAACAGGGAAAATATCTGCGAAACAGAAATAAGTGAAAAAGAGACAAGCAATCTTGAGGCGATTTACAAATTAATGCAACCTCCTCTTATAGAAGGGGATATACAGGGAAACAGCCACGAGACGGGATACCTCTCCCCTGACCCTCTGGAGAACTTTTACTCGCTGAACGAGGAATCTGCTGTATCTGACACCACGGCATCAAACAGCAGTAGTAATTATGACGATTGTGGGGACGATTGTGCGGATACCTCCACAAGCAACTACAGCCAGCAAGGGATGAGAAGGATACCCAGAAAAACAAAGAGGTTATCAGGAGGGAAAAAGAGTAACCACAAGCGGAATGGGGAGAGGAAGAGGGAGAACTTGGATGGGATTACTCAGATACACAGCCGTTACCCTTTAATGAAGTACACGAGATAGAGAGGATGCCTAGAAAACAACAAGGGGACACGGCAGGACAGAAAAAGTCGGAACAGCCTGAGCCATCTTTATCTGTGATCCTACAATCCCTTAGATCATTCCAAGATGAGGTCAAAATGAAAAACCGACAAGCCCGACTGGCCTCAAAGAAAATACAAGGATCAATCCGTAAAATTGGGAAAACTTGTGCCGAGATTGCAGAGAGACTAAGCATGGTGGAAAATCAGACAGAAGCCTTAGAAACCACGGTGGATGTACTGAAAACACAGGCAGCCTCTCAAGAGAGCTCATTGAAAGATGTGATGTGGAAGCTAGAAGAGGCAGAAAACCGTCAACGTCGCAACAATTTAAGACTGCTAGGGATACCGGAGAACAATGAAGGTAGCGATATTAGGAAATACACAATAAATCTGTTGAGAAATTCTTTACCAGAACTTGGACAATGGGATTGGGATAAAGAAATCCAGCGTGTACATAGATTCCCATTAACATTATCCAGGCGTCCTTCAAACAACCAGTAATTTCCAAGGGCAATCTTAATTTATTTTGGAAATTTTTGCTTCGACAGGCTGTTTATGACTTGGCCAGGCCCAATAAGAAAAGGAACTGGGAGGGTTTCTCGTTTTTTGCTAAATCTGACTTTGCACATGCCACAGTGGAAAGAAGATGGAGGCTCAGGCAAATGATTGCACCATTTCAAAAAACAGGAGCAACAGTTTTCTTACAGAACCCTGCTAAGCTAAAAGTAATCTCGCAAGGCCGAAACTACTATTTTACTTCTGAAATACAAGCTCAGAGAGCGTTAGAGGAAATCATAGCGGGGAAACCTGGGACTGCTGAGAGCAAACATTAGGTGTTAATATAACAGACTTTGGGGTGACGACCTGATGGTTATTTCAATTCTTACATGTGGTCTGGTTTTTTTTTCCTGTCTTCTGGCTATGTTATGTTATGGTTGCCCTTGTTTTTTGATTTTTCTTTTTTCCTTTTGATGGGGATAGGGGGAGCGCTTGATGATATAATGAACTGTGATTATAAAGTTTAGCAACACGTCTAAACACGAGGGGAAGTGAGGGAGGTGGAGTGTGGGTGAGGATGGGTCAGACACTATCACACAGGTTCAGGACTGATCCTGACTGCCTATATAATGGTGGGGGGAGGGGGCGGGAGGGTTGGTGGGGGATAAGGGGGAATCTCAGACATGTGGTGAGGGTAAAAGGTGCAAACAGGGACCAATTTGGATATAGAAATAACACACAATGGCAAAAGTCGCACAATTTGAAGTGGACCCGAGAGGGGAAAAATTTACAGTTAGGGATGGACAAGAGTCAATATGGCTAGTTTGAAAATTCTTACCGTCAATATTTGCGGCCCTCAATGACACAAAGAAAAGACAAAGAGTGTCTGTTGGATTACAATCAACAGGGGCCAATATTATTTGCATACAAGAGACACATATCGAGGGGTCACAAAGGTATTTACTCAACATACTCGGGTATAGATTGATTACTGCATCAACACAAGGAGTAAGGACTAGGGGTGTGGCAATTCTGGCGAAAGATTTCAATATCGGGGCAGGAAGCCAAAAGTGTTTCAAGCTTTTAAAAATTTATGTCGAACTCATGGATTGATAGATTGTTGGCAAACAGAGCATCCGAACGATTCTGGATTTACCCACTACTCCCATCCACACTTTAGGCATGCGAGACTGGATTATATTCTGGTCTCTAGTACGTTAAGATCTAACTGCACAATAGAAAAATTGCCAAGAGTGTTGTCTGACCACAATCTTCTTGTTTTAAATATAGAATGCGGAGTAACGAACTCCAATGTGAAAACCTGGACATTCGAAAGGGCACTGTTGGTAAATGAGGAACATTGTTATCATATGAGGAAGTGGATGCCCAGGTTTTTGGAGGATAATATAGGTAGTGCGCTAATCGATATGGTGTGGGATGCCCTGAAGGCTGGAATCAGAGGGGAGATGCTACGATTTTCATTAAATTCTAATAAGAAGGCTAAACAAAAAATGGTGGCACTACAGAGAAATTTGGGTATAGCTGAGGAAGGATTGATAAAGGCTGTTCAGGAGGGACGGGAAGTTGAAAGCGAATTAAGGCGTGTAGCGACAGCTAAAAATTATATTATTGATATCCTAATGGAAAAAGCCGTAGTTAAGGCAACAATGCATAAAGAAAGTTTTTACGAATTAAGTGAACAGGTGGGACATCAGTTAGCGGTGCGTATCCGAGAACAAAGTACAGCCAATCTAATAAGGGTAATTAAAGATCCAGAACATGGGCAAAGGACCGATCCTAACGCAATAAGAGCTGCGTTTCAACGATTTTACCAAAAACTATATGAGGATACAGATATACAACAGGAAAAAATTGTAGATTATATATAGATCAAAATTCACCTTTTAGACTAGAGGTAGAGGACCAAGAAAGCTTGGATGGTATACCGCAGTGGGAGGAAATCCTTCTCGCAATGAATAGCTTAGCTGCAGGAAAAGCAGCTGGTATGGATAGGATTCCAACAGAGTTTTACGTTAAATTTTCCTCACAGTTAAAAAAAATATTGTATGATCTATTTGCACATATTTTTCAGGGGGGATGACCTCCGGGATCATGGTCTTTAGCCAAGATTGTGGTTTTCTTAAAAAAACACAAAGACCCCACAGAACTTGGGTCTTATCGCCCTATCACTCTGATAAATGGGGATTCAAAAATGTATTCTAAATTATTAGCAACCCGTTTGGCACCGATTATACATAAAATTGTATCTGACTGTCAACATGGGTTTATCCCAGGGAGATCTACAACCGATCATGTTCAAAGGGTGATCTCATTGTTTGACTTGGCGGATGTTGCAGGGGACCCTATGGCACTTATATTACTAGACGCCGAAAAGGCCTTCGAGAGGGTCTCCTGGAAATACCTTTGGACGACAATGTCAAGAAGTGGTATCAGGGAACCATTCATCAAAGCAGTACAAATGCTATTTACTGATCCATCGGCTGTAGTAATGGTTAATGGGTCAGTGTCAGAAAAGTTAGCCATTACTAGAGGGACAAGACAGGGGTGCCCATGTCCTCCTCTTTTATTTTTGGTATATATTGACCCTTTTATCCGTAGACTTGAAAATAACACATTAATACCACCTATATGGGCACGAGACCAGTCTACGAAAACGTTGGCGTATGCTGATGACATTGCCCTAGTTACTAGTGACCCTATTAACGCAATAAGCGCAATAGAAGAGGAGGCCAAGATCTTTGGAGGGGTGTCAGGATATAAATTGAATCAAGATAAAACGCAGATTGTCCTCAATGGTAAAATCAAGATGAGAGACGATCGGGTAATGGATAAAGCTACTTATTTGGGTGTTAGTATAACGGCAAAATTGGAGAGTTTAGTTAACAACAATCTCGAACCATTAATACAACACACAAAAAAAGATCTGATCAGGTTAAATAATTTACATCTATCCATCGGGGGTAGGTGTAACTTGATTAAAATGCTTTTTTTACCTAGATTTTTATATTTTTTTAGAACAATTTGTCTGGAATTTCCACCACAACTGTTTAAGTCTGTAGATAAGATGTTTTCTAGGTTTATATGGGGATATAAGAGACCGCGTAGAGCATTAAGATTTATTACCCTACCTAAGGACAGAGGGGGACTGGCGCTGCCTAATTTTAAACTGTATTATTGGGCTACCACATTGAAATATTGCGTTGAATTATTATCAATTGGGATGGATAACAGAATAAATTGTAGTATCCCAACACCGCAAGAACTTATATTGGGTGATGAAACTAGAGGGTGCCTCTGGCGACATTTAAACGATAGCTATTTTAAGAAGGTTAGATTTTAGACCATTTCTGGCATTTATAAGGTCTGGAAAAACTTACGTAAATTGCTGGGAATCGGACAGCTATCCCACTATACTCCAATTTTTAAAAACGACAACCTCCCAGAGATCTTCTGGGATACCTGTATGGATAGATGGGTACAGGGAGGGATCACACAATTAGGCTGTTTTTACTCCACTATAGGGCTGAAGTATTTTGAGGAATTACAGATTGATTATAAACTAGGTCATAGGGATTTCTTTAAATTTCTACAGGTCAGAGACTTTTTGTGTAATAAAACGGGTTGGCGGAGTAAAATTTCAAGTAATTCAAATTATGGAGAACCTGCTTAAAAAAACAACAATAACTATAGGAGAAGTTTATGAATTTATGAATGTCTTTTATCCGGACGATATGGATAAATGTGTGTCGAAATGGCAGACTAAATTAGGGGTTTCGGCCGAAACCCTCCACCACTCCTACAAATTATTTCAGTCTTGTCTAATGTCTACAAAACTGCAAGCTCAATACTATAAGACCTTTTTCTCATTATATTACACCCCAAACAAGTTAGCAAAGTGGGGGACCGGAAAAGGAACGTCATGTCCTCGATGCACGCTATTTGAAGCTGACAGCGTGCATATATTTGCATCATGTGATGTGTTAATGAAATTGGTTAACGATATATCCGTTTTTTTGTCAGAGATATTAGAAGCAAGAATAGAAATCTCAGTGGACGAAATAATCCTAGGTACAGCTAACGTAAATCGACCAAAATATATGCAAGGTTTGATCTTTGTGGCAATGGCGGTCCTAAGGATGTGTATAGCTTCAGCTTGGCTGGATCCGAATCTGCCGGTGTTCCAACAATGGAGATCCCGATTGTTGGCGACATGCAGCTTAGAGGCAGCCATATATAAAAAAAAAAGGGCGTAATATACGTAAAAGAGGGCTGGCAATTTGGGACCCTCTAATGCAGTGTATGCAAAGACATACTAGGACTGGATAAGTGACTACAATTGTATTATGTAGGATGGTGGAAGGCAGACAGGAGTTAACTATGGTTTGCAGATATAGATTGCGATGAATTATTTTGCACCAGAAGAATCAAGATATGTTTTCATAAAGGAAATACTGGGAAAGACCAAAACATCTGACATTCTTACAGTGCATGCATATCTCGTAAACAGGGACTGAACAAAGTGAAAAGCTGTCTTGCTTAAGCATGTGTGAAGTGCTAATAAGGTGTGAGCCTTTGTTTCCCCTCTGATGCAATTGCATCTAGGTGTGAGGCTCCTGACTACTCCCAGGCAGAAGACTCGAACAAAAGGAGGCCTGAAAAAACCCTCTTATTTGGCCTTTGTTATGGGCCCAGCTGGAGTCTGAAACAATAAAGCCCCCTCCCATTGGCATGTTGTTGCTGATCAAAAGCAAACAATATGCAGGGACTGCTGAATGCATCCCGGTGTTTCAAAATTACACCGGGACGATTTCAGCATATTTTTCAGTGGGGCCCAACTTCTTGGCAGGGTGGACGGCGTCCACCCTGTGAAAGTATTGGGTGGATGCCATCCACCCGCATGTACCCCCGACTTGTGCCCTGACTAATGATATATGTGTTGGAGGAATCTTAAGGGGGTGTTCCTTGATTTGAATAGAATGCTAGACCAATGCACATGAGGTAATCTGTTGCCTTTGTGTCCTTGCCATAAGAAATAAGAGGGAGCAGAGGCACTGAGGCCATCAGTGGGCACCCTGACTGTGCACCACATAGAGGTGGCACAAATTTAGTGCACCCCAGGATGGCACATGTTGAAAATTGCAAAACACAAACCTAGTGACCTCCCTGATCTCTTCAAACAGAACCAGCCCCTGCACCCCTGACATCCCTCCTCCTAGCTCTACAACTTCTCTGGTGCTAGTACCTTAGCACATGCCCTTCCGGGACCATCTACCACAAGGTAATTAAACTCTTGTCCTTGCACCCCTATAACGTTGGGTAGCTCCTCCTACCTCACTTGATCTCTTCCTCCCTCTCTCACTCTGTGCTACAAAAGTGCTACCAAACCCAAGACAAGATCCCAGAACAATTAGCTCCCCCTCATCCAGATACCCAACACTAGAATTCCACCTCTCTAAAGCAGGCCCATACTCCCACAAACTCTCCTACCCCCAGTCTCTCACTCAATGGCAGAAAAGACTTCAAAGACAAAGACCTTAATGAAAGCACAGAGACACTCATAGCTGACCACTTCCACTGATGTAATTAAGGTAAACTAATAACCAACTTCATCTTCTTCACCCACAACACACAGATCTGGCTCAAATTCCTTATCTGTCCTCTCCAAGTATCAACAAACTCCTGAATTCCACAAGGAAGGAACTCACTATCACATCATCTCCATGCCTCAAATGTGAAAAGAGCATAACCATCTTTAATAATGGTAAAGTTATGATCTAACCATCGGATGCAAACCTTAATCTCTTTTACGCCACTTCAGTATGCTCATCATGCATTAAGAATAACCTCAAAGGAAGCAACCAACAATTACTGATATAAGACACCCATACCCAACCCTTACAATAGGAGAGTTCAACCTCCGAAAAACTCAGCCTGGGCCCTTCCCCTTTACCACATCATCTAAAAGACCCCTCTTGCCATCACAACAACCTTTCACCAAAAGTACCCCTTCTACCACTCTCACTAATACTCAACCCAGCTCCAAAAATAAAACCCCACAGTTGAACTCACAACTATATACCCCACAGCACCAATGCCAGACCACACCCCCAAGGACATAATGTAGTCTCGATCCACAGATCCTCACTTGTCACCCCACCGGCCCCCATTAAATGCTCTCTCTTTAGCAACCAACATCATGCCCCACTCTATAAACTGACCATCCCTTCACACCTGGTTCTACCAGTCTCCCAGTTCTCCCCCATTGCTTCACAAGTATGTACCCCAGCTCTGGAACTCCCTACCAAGCCTCTCCCATCTCCTTCACCCCCCAGTTGGCCCAAACCCTTTCTAACTCCCTTCACTTCCCACCCTCCCTGCACCCCGATCTCTGACACCCTGCACCCCACCACCACCACTTACCGCTGCCAGGTCATTCCCTATGACCCACCCAAGTCCAAACTCAAACCTCCCATCCCTCTGAACTCTCCTCTTCACCACCACACAGTCCCCACCCAACATCACCAGAACACCACAAATCCAACCGACAACACTAGAATACCACAAATCCATCACAAAGTCAGCACCACCAAAGTGAAACTAGACTGCATCAGCAGTTCTGCTAACACACTGTGGCAGCTTATCTAACCCTACTCTTGCACAAACTACACAACATTGAAACTTGGATCAAACAGTAACCACAAGCAAGTTCACCACAAAGAAACCCCAGGACAACGCACAAACCTCAATACAGCAGGGGTCCACATATACTCACTAATAAAGACATCGAAGTCCTTGTAAGAAACTATAGTTCAAAATCTCTCAACAACAACTTCTTTATTGCCGCCACCATACTAACTGCAAATAGAAGGTGGAGAAACTCACTTAACCCAAAGGCCAGAGGCCAGAGGAGTCTACCCAGACAGCCTGATTACAATCCAAATCACCCCAGCCACCAATTTCAACACACTTGAAATGTATTCTCCATAACTGAAGAGCCACAATCAAAGATAGTACAGAGATTGCAGAAACCCTTATCATGCAGAACCTAGACCTTCTCTTCCTAAAAGAAACATGGCTCAATGAAACCGCGCACACAGTTCTTGACTATGGCTACTCTATCATTCACCTGGACACACCCACTAAAACAAGAGGAGGGATAGCGCTGATCCACAAAAACAATCTATCCTGCAGGAGTCTTACTATGGCACACTTTGCCTCCTTTGAATACCTCTCAATTGAAATCTAAATCTATACACTGATTCATTATCTGCCTAAGAATCAGGACCTTTACTCTCTACTACCCAATTCAAAGTCCCTCTGTTCCACCTTTAAAAATGTCAATGATGTTGACCTGGCCAAAATCATAGCCAAAACAGGACCCTCCTGTCACTTTTCTGACCCCATTCCTGGCTACATCCTCAAACAAATCAGTAAGGCAGTGATTTCATTTTGGCTAAACTTTAAATTCTCACTAAAATCCAAATATGCCCTGGACCTGCTCAAAGTAAGGCAAGTCACTCCCCTACTAACAAAATAAGGTTTAGATCCTGAGGACCTTGGTAACTTCCACCCTGTCACCCTTAGAAGCCAAATCTCCTGGAAAACTGTGTAGCAGCGCAACTCAAAGCATACCTCTATGAAAACACCCTACTAGATGATCTCCAATTTAGAGCAAAACATAGCAAGAAAACAACTATCCTAAAAACCGTGGATGAAGCCATGGAAATCCTGGACAGTGGAGAATGCTGCCTCTTCCTGCTCCTGGACTTAATGGCGGCCTCGGACACAGTCAACCACCTAAAACTACTAAAAACACTCAAATCCAGTAATGGCCTTAAGGACGTGGTCCTCAGTTGGTTCACCTCTTTTCTCAATCACAATGTCAATGTTTGAAAATTGCCCGCTTCTCCTCTGACACAGCAAAACTCCACCAGGAAGTTCTTGAAGGCTCCATATTCTCTCCCACGCTCTTCAACATCTACATCAAGCTCCTCATCACTATCCTCAAGCATTCAAACCACAAATACCACTTCTATGAAGACAACACACAGCTCTACTTCAAAATTACCTCCATAGACTATATCACCACTGCCTCTTAAACCCTCACTGAAGTCTAATTATGGATGCCCATACAAAACCTTAAACTGAACCAACTTAAATTGAACTTCTCCTGATCTCCCTACCCCAAATCTACTCCCCCGCTCTCAAATGGCTAGAGGAGAGTTACCTGCTAGAGGGCAAACCAAGCATCGTCGAGAGCACCAAATCCCTTGGATTCATTCTAAACAAACACCTAAATGTTCGGGACTACATGAACAATTTAGCAAAGGGAACACAAATCAGCTCAAGTTATTAAGAGGTATCAAGTGATTCATCCCAACTGATAACTTCAAAAGAGTTGTTTAATTCCTAGTCCTCGCAAGACTAGATCACAGCAACTCTCTCCTGGCAGGGATCCCCAAAACTCACCTGACACATCTCAGAGCAACTCTACATACAGTCGCCAGACTCGTCTCAGGATTCAGGAAATTTGATCATATCTACCCCATCCTGGAATCCAACAAATGCTCCCCTGGGAAGCTAGGAGTCTCTTCAAACTGGAGTGCATTACACATCAGGCACTGCTTGAGTCCAGCCCTATGTACTGCAACCATAAACTACAAATTTAAGGAGGTTAACACAGTACAAGAAGCACAGACTCACTTCTATGGGCAGCCCATGCCAGAAATAAATCAAGATTGATTAAGCAGTCATTCCCAGGATGTACACATAGAATATGGACTTGCTTACCTCCCGAAATCAGAACAAAATCAGAACAATCCCCTCGCACAAAATTTTCAAAAAGGAAATGAAACCTCTACTCTCCTGCCACCTGCAGTCCCAGATAGGTTGAGCCATTCATCACAGCAGGAAAAGACTGCACTGACCTACAACTAGTCTCTATATTCTGTTCCCTGCTTCCAACCTGATCTCCTTTTAAGGGTTTAATCAAATGTGTATTGAATCTGAAAGGGCCGGGCCCATAAGTTCGAGGCCATTCTAGAGTCACACTCTGATGGTTCTTTTTCACAGCATGAAAGTGTAGAGGGGAGAAAAGTAATTAGAGAGACAATCAACTAGTCAATAATTCTTTTGGATACATATTAACCCACGGACAACTACTAAAGATTAGTTAATTTATTACAAAGCCAAAAATGACTGGACATAGAAACACCTCAATCCGAGGGTATAGAAATACATAGGAATTAGCATAAAGCCAAATCTGCACATCCAGTTTAGACGATGCAGCATAAACAAAACAAATAATTCAAGAAGTAGAATACAGAAAATCAGGAAGCATGATTCCAAGTTTCCCTGCATCGATGGTTGGTGAGTGAAAACATAAATCTATCCCTATTCTAACACTAAAGTGACATCCCTAAATAAGCATCTTTGGAAAGAAGGGTTAAAGGTGTCAGCACGTGAAGCCTCCCTAAGAAGTTTCTCCACAATCAGAGGGTCAAGTAGCATGAAGCTACCAAAGACAGAGCTCATTCTAGGATACTCTCTCTCTCTGAAGGCAAGAAAGGAGTGGTGCGCTAGCCCTAATTCCAACAACCAGTTATTCACGGGTAGCACTCCCATGGTTCAGTTTGTATAACGCCATCCACCCTGGGTACAGTCCTGAAGGTATTTTTCCATGATGTCGAAGGTGTGCCTTCCTAGCTACAATTTGTCCTTGGTTCCCATGCCTTCTCCTGTGTGAAGCACAACGACCTACCTTTATCGACTAAAACCACACAATTGTAACTTCTTCTCTCCTTGCCTAACTTAATAAAACAAAGACATTACTTTTCCTAAAGAATGTAATCTCCACCTGCAATGGAAACGTGAGAAAGAACAGAATCTGCAATGCACATGAAATTCAACTATTAATTCTACAGCAAGAGTTTCCAGGGACTTGCATTTCAGGCCTAGGACTTCAGCTAACATAAGATGTGTCTCTTTCAACAATACAATTTTCATCACCATTGTTAGCATTTCAATTAATACATTTAACTACAAATTAGGATTAATGTTGATTGTCAAGCACATTTAATAAGTGAATAATGTCAGTTTCACATCATGAGTTTCACATGTTAACCTTTTCTGCTAGTTACATTTATTTCCTATGTTACTTCTCCATGACATTTATCCATAAACTAAAGCATGTCACATAATTGCTTTAATACGTTTCAAAATTCTGACACCTCATATTAACAATAATTACATGATTATATGTGGATGCATTCTACACATGATTATAATGCACCCCTACAAATTAAATGAGATTTCCGCTTCATCAGATCTGTAAAACCTAATATGGTTTGGAGATTAACTTCTCCTATGTCACCTATTCTGATATATTTCTTTCTTTCTCCTCCATTGAGTCCTCCTGAAATACCATTAATTCTTATGTAAATTGCTTTGATACCCTTGTGTCTTGTTCGTGCTATATAAAAACCGTAAATAAATAAAGGGCTCCAAGAGACCCTCCTCGATCCCAGGTACCCCATGGCAGGTGGGTGCAATCACTCACTGTATTATCCTGCACAGTCATCTGTGCCCTACTTTTAAAATGAGGCCGGCTTCCCACCTGCAAAGTCAAAGGAGGACCTTTTATATTTCTTCTTTCCGTATAGTTTCTATGCACTTTTGAATGACAGGTGCTTCTATTACTCAATGTAATGGTACTATGTTTCATCCTGAGAAAGGTGAAAGGCTTAGTTGGCCCTATTGGGATTCAAACCTGTAACCAACTGATCCTTCCAGGTGTCAATGGCAAGCATTTGACATGCTGAACATACTTGCTAGTGAAATCAGTGCTTGGGCAGTCAAAGTATTTAAATTCAAAGCAGTCTGAAAATACACATACGCCCATGTCAAATTAGACTGCTTCATAGAAAGTCCAACACTAACCTGCTGCTCTTTATACATGTCACTGGATGGATCAGCCAAGAGATTCTCATAGACTCTCCCTTGACCTAATTTGATATATCCCTTTAACCCGCATCTAGGGTATTTTCTTTTAAAATAAAATTTGCTTGCTATCCTGAACCAGAGTCTTAAGTTGTGTTAGTTCAAATTTGTAGTGTTGCTTTTATTATTATAAGAGTAGGGTTGCAAGGTTCGGAAAGCAAAGTAAAAAATGGGTCTTCGTTGTCCTGTTCACAAGTGACAACTAACAAAACAACCATTGGAAATGCAATAGGTCTCGTATTTGTTGGATTTGGAGCTATTGGCAATGTAAATGGCAATGTTTTTCACTTATGTGTTATGGAGTGTATGTATGTAGTGTGTTGTGGAATTATATGGGTTGGATTGGATTATTTAGTTGTGTAATTGCGTGGAGTGGATTTGTGTATTGAAATTACGTGGCATGGTGTGCTGTGGAATTATGTGGATAGTAATTATGTGGCACTGAGTGTACTGGAATTATGTGAAGTGGGATTGTGTGTTTTGGAGTATAATTATGTGGAATGGTATTTTGTATTGTGGAGTGGTAGGTAGTGCAGTTTAATGATGTGATGTGCTATTGAGGCGGCCTTCCATGGCACAAAAAAGCCTATAAATAATACTTTTAAAATTACATAATACATGATGTAAACGGACAAATATTAATGTACTTGGTAAGGATATGCCCTCCCCACCTTAATAAAACAAAGAACTCAGTTGTGTGTCTTTTTCTGTAAAAATTTGTACAGCATGCTCATTACTTAGCGAGTCACGGGGTGCAGCTGCAAGTGTCGTATAAAAATTAGATGGACTAGATTTAGGTTAAAGGTAACAATGCACTATTACATTTTTTACTTCCCTCCTCCCAGTCTTGCTTTCTTCACAAGGAAGACATTTTTTCCCTGTGAAAAACAATCCCTTACTCTAAACCTCTATAAAACACGCAAGTGTTTCGCTGGCCCTACCACCTAAATTTGCACAGCCAGCATTTGTGAGCACTGGCTTTAGTCTCAAACTCTGAGGTGGCTTGACTCATTAAGTTTATTAACCTCCACCCCATCCCACCTCATCCACCCTCCTCAAGGAATACACATGTTCACGCTCCAACCACTGTGTACAGCTCTGTGGAAAAGCATTCACATTGGACAAAACTGTGGAAATTACCGATTATATGACTATTGAGATCTTGGTTGACAAACTCAAAAAATACTTTTTTGCTCACACAAATACAGATTTGATGCACAAAAGTTTCTCGAATTGGGCCCACAATAAAGACAAATGAGACCAAAATCTCTTGGGCTCCTATCTGCAATTTAAACTGGTATACATTCTTGTCGCAGTTTATGCGAGTGTGCATGTGAGTTGCAGCTACTCTGAGAATATTCCACAGCTGCATGTCTGCATTCTCTCCCATGACAGCCCAAGACAAAAAATGATGGGAGCAGTTATGCAAATTTGAAAGACCGGAATATACCTCACAGCAGCAAGAACAAACTAAAGTATTCAAACAAATACTCGTCACCATTGTATTATTCTTTGCCCTCCCATTGATTTTAAATGTCACGAATTTGCTGCATACTTTATGGCACTGGTCAATTGTCATGGCAACTCACAAGATGAGCTCCGAGGCTGCGGCGGCCGTCGGAGGCTGCAGGGAAAAGGTAAGCTTTTTTTAAATTATTATTTTTCCTCGTTCTGTCTCGCCCGCCGTCCCTCTCCATCCCTTCCTCCCCCCCACCTCCCCACCTTCGTGTTGTGGCAGCCACCACTGGTGTTAGTTTAGGTATAACAGCTGTATTTCAAGGCTTTTGAGGGCGCAAATATTAAAGGGCAATGTTTGGTCTGAAATTACCTGGGCAAACATGCTTTCCCTTTCAACTGAACATGAGACATTCGGAGAACTCTTTCTTAGCCCCGCCCCATCATTGAATGAGAGGAAAAGTTTCGTTAATAAAAATAAAATGCACTATGTTTGCAATTGTGATCAAATATTTCATTTCCTGGTGGGGTGAGGGGGTACCACCACCTTTTAATCTCCACTCGCTGCGCTCGCTTTACTTGCAGTAAGTGTAGGGTGATCAGACATCCCGGCTTTGCCTGGACAGTCCCGGGTTTTGAAGGACTGTCCCGACACTTTCCTCTAAAACAAAGAAATGTCCCGGTTTTTAAGGAAGGGTCGGCTGAACCTGCACATTAATCATTGGGGGATATTCCCAAGAACGCGTGTTAACTATCGCCAAAATCGCTTAACGCAACTTCTCACATCGCAGTCCATCGCGGGAAAATAACACCGTGTTAACGCAGCATTCACAACCTGGCGGCACCATGCGATAGCCCACGATAACGCGACAAATGCGCGCGTTAAAATCAACGCGACGCTGAAAAAATGCGAATCCCCAACGCGAAAAAAGGTGTGATGACCCCAATGGTGATACAAAAATCAGCGAAAACCAGTGACAGGCCTGCGATTCCCACGCACCATGCGTGAGAATGCACTATAAAAGCAGAGGGAAAAAAAAGACAAATAAATGCAACTGCGTAGCAACATGGACGCACCCGGACCCAGTGCAGAGGACAACGCGAACCCCACAAGCCCCACAGACGACCAGCCAGGAACCCCGGGGCCGGAGAAGGGCAAAGAGAAGAGGAAGACGGGGTTCAGTCCGCAGGAAAACCCGATCATCGTCACGGAGGTGACCGAACACTACCAACAACTGTACGTCACCTCCACTGTGTCATCGGCAACACAAACGGAAATATGGCAGTCCATCGTGATCAACGTGAATGCAGTCGGAGTGTCGAGGAGGTCAATGGAGGAGGTCAAGAGGCGCTGGCATGACGTCAAAAGCCAAACCAAGCAGAAACTCGCTGCCAACCTGAAGGCAGCAACGGCCACTGGAGGTGGGAGTCCTGCGCCACAGGAGGAGCTGGATGAGCTGGAGGAAATGGTGGCCACAGTCATCAGTGCGGAGACGGTGCAAGGAGTGGGGGTCCGGACACTGCCCGAAATGACCTGACCCAACAGCAACAGGGTGAGTAACCACCAGGGACTGGGGGACGGGGGAGACGGGCACAATGGCACACATGCACAATCAAGGATAGCACACTGCACACCCACAATGACTGTAGAACCTGTCTCTGATGGCTTTGGCACACTGCAGCACACATAGAAACACCAAGTAGGCCCCCGTCCACCATGTGCACAAATGCCCCCCTCACCAATTCCACAACCTACCCATGCACATGTGCTGAACCCAGCAAAGCAGCGGCTCTGTGAGCCACACTGACAATGCAAGTGACACTGCATGACCAATAGCATGGCTGCAGTCAAAATACATGACATGGTGCACGACACGACACTGAGGTGGCCCAGTGTGGATAACATCCTCAAAGGAGCAGGTCACACTCTGACACATCCACGTGCACATACAACTCCTGACGTCAACAACACATCTGCAGACAAACAATGCACAAGAGTACCAAATCCGTCCAAGAGCACAAATGACCCAAGTCGCCAACATCTCAGCACCGTAAAAGCACAGAAGCCAAAGGCACATCGCATCAAAGGAACAATGGGCCGCTAAATCAGAGCTGCAGGGGCGACTCTCCCACAATGCAGCACACACACATAGCAATCACAGCACATCAACATTGACGACAATGTGGTACAAAGTGCCACACCAACACCACAGAACAGAGGACACAACTGGTGCCGCATGTGCGTAGAAAAAGGCCAATCACATCAGGCATAGCAGGAAACTGTCAGATGATAATGTACGAGTACAACCTCACATCCTTCATGTAGTCGGAATGTCCACTGTCCCCCATCAAATACCCAGCTTCCCCAAAACAGTCACAATGTACATTGACATGCAGTCAATATGTAAACATGTACAATGCGTGCACATACATGGAACACACTGTTAACCTGCATCTCCCCTTCACATTGCAGAGGGACAATCAACACCTCCTGCAGAGCAGACCAGACATCTCTTCAGTGATGAGGAGGAGGAACCCCTGGCCATCTGCTCTGACACCCTCCAACTGCTCGTGGACAGCCTCTGCACCCCACCACCAGGAGCAGGGCAGCCCAGCTGCAACGAGGTGATACCACCCCCTGCACCACACAGCAGGAAGCACCCACCACCACGGCTGGCTCCCAGCACCTCACCCAAGAACACATGGCATCTCAACACCGTGTGTCAGACTGCCAGAGGGGGCTGGCTGAACAGATGTGGGTGGGTTTTGACCTCATGGCAGCCAAACTAGATGCCATACGTGGGTGTCTCAGTCCCATCAGGGACCACTTACAGTCCCTAATGGACACCCACAGTCCGCTCCATGCCCTACAACAATCCTTGGCTGACCTCGCTGGATCCATTACTTGGATACAAGAACTGTCTAGGCAGAGTGGCTCCAGCGACGACAGCACAGAGTTGGCACAGATGCGGAGGACAATGGAGAACATGGAGCGGATGCAGGCAGGAAGGATGGCTGCCACGGCTGAACACCAGCGAGATGTAGCTGGGATCTACCATGCCCTGCAGATCCTCATCTTGCCATTGCTGCCACAGAGCCTGTCCCAGATGACTGCTGCAGGAACTTCGACACACACATCTCTGCCCCTGATGTGTCAGTGGCACACAGTGATGCAGCCATACCACCTCCGCACCCTGATGAGTCCGTGGCACACAGTGATGCAGCCATACCACCTCCGCACCCTGATGAGTCCATGGCACACAGTGATGCAGCCATAACACCACCACCCACACCTGGCACACCTGACACAGAAGATGTATCAGAGGACGAAGATGTGGAAGGCAATGACTCTGTGTCAAAAAGGAGGTTGTAGCATTCATCCCCCACCATATGGCCTGTTTCTGCTTGGTACAGCCCTCTGCATTATGCCCTGGTACAACACCTTCCACTGTCACCCGAACACCCTGCGACATTCACCTGGACCCCGACATGGACTGCCATATCTGCTCTGGTTACCAATGACACAGCAAACAGGCTGCGGACTCAACTCTTCCTCTACCGATTAACTTGTCATCCCCTAAAGGACTCTGTTTGGCCCTCCACTGGGCAACCATGTAATGTGGGGTGTGCATGGCCCTGTACTGCTCCAGCTCCGACACTCCACAGGATGTGAATAAAACATTCCTAATCATACAGATGTGTCATGTCTATGTCCAATCAAGTATGACAGTATGGATGACTGTAGGGACATTGATTGCACAAAAAGGTACACCCTGGGAAATGACATCAATGCGCATGTTTGACCGTGACACACATGGCCAATTACATGACTGTGGAGGTGTGAACTAGCTGTGGCCTCATTGATCATGAACAACCTCACAACCCCCAACGTAGCCCCACGTCCATGTATTAAATAGGGCTGTGTGTAAATATGTCAGAGTCGGTAGGAGGCCTAAAGTAGTGTCCCACATCACATGTGACAACAGAACATCTCTTCGCATACCTACACACACTCAACTGTGTGGACACAGCCTGGTTTGTTGGAACACATTGGTCCACATGGCAAGAAGTTGGACACCATACTCACATTGCTGAAGACCCGTAAGCGCACAGGTCGACCAGCAACTCTCCCGAACACAATGTCTGGCTCTCAGAGGTGGAGCTGGCAATAGGGACTCACCCCTAAGTGTAATCCGTCAGTCAGTCCCTCCCTGTGTACGTACAATGCTCATTGGGGCACACGATTTGGCATGCAAATCAACACTCATCACAGTTGTACACTAGTGAAGCTGCGTAGACTTTATTAGCATGTGCGTGTCAGTACGGGCAAGACAAGGGCCACAACATGCAGACCAATGCATCATACACTAACAGGCAGCCAAGGAACATGTAGAGGTGCAAGACATGGGGAGGCACAAATGAACACCAACCATGACGGATGCCGACAGTCTCAGCCCACCTTGCCCTGCTGGACAAGTCATGTGGTGTTTGGCGAATGCTCATTGCACCGTGTCAGGGGACACCACTCACAGCCCATGGGATCTGCATAGTCCTGTACCACCGGACAGCGCTGACTGCCTGCTCTGCTGACAGTGAGCAGGTGAAGGAGTCCAACAAGGTCCCATGTGGTACTACATTGCCATGTGTGTACTCTCCCTCCAGCGGTCTGTCAGGTAGAGGAACGTTGCCAGGCGCCGCTGTCCACTTACCTTGCACATGTGTGTGTCAACCCGCAGTCCTGCACGCACATGCATTCTGAGTCCAGGCGAATGCAGACATGTCCACTGTCATGGTGGGATATGTGTCCATTTCCCCAAGATGCAAAAGGGAGTTGGGACCTGTGCCAAGGGTTTCAATCTTTTGTGGCTGCAGGAACGCAGTTACTCGTCCATGAAATCGAGCGCAGCTTCATGGGCAATCAGTTCCAAGAGTACGTCGTTGTCGACTTCAACGAACACGGGGGCGAGCCAATCCATTAGCTGGTCTGGACAGATGTGCTCCGTCCACGCCGTTTCACCAATCCGCAACACAGCCCAATAGGGGAGCGCTTCCATGTGGTCACTGCACACGAGGAATTGTGCGATCTCACATGCCCAACTGCCAACACATACGCCCAATTCCAAGGCATCCCATGAACGGGTATCACGGTTACACTACTGGTCGTGGTCCAACAGGGGGAGCACACACATATCATAATCCAGTTCAGCTACCGTTGTGTTTAACCCTGGGCAGTGAACTACGTTACGCTCGCGGAGCTTGCGTAGTTTCGGTAACTTCGCGATTCGCGTAAAACGCGAAGTTACCGTGCACTACGCAATTTGCGGCGTAGCGTAGCTGTTTTTCTCCTTCGCGCGCTCAATATACGTTCTCGCGTGTGCAGTAACGACCTACCGTGATTCTGCGTTCGCCGACGCGACTTCCTATCCGTTCGCGGGCGCCACGAGATTTGGAATCCGGCCGCACGATCCCGCGAGAGTGTGCGAACGCGAACACGTCATTCGGACGCGCGATCTGACTTCCGGCAGCAGTGTTGGTAAGATCGCGATCCCGAACACGAAGAAACTACAATCTGGCGAAGAATATCTCTCGAGCATCATAAAATCTTCTCGAAAATGATGGTTTTGCTCCAAAAACTCCTCAGATTGTGATTTGGCTGTAGTTTTTTGTGCAAGGAGTCCTTTTTCTTTTTTACTTTTTTTCCAAGAGGAAGGAAGTGCCCCTGATTCTCAAACTTCCTGTTCCTGTCCAGCAGGCTCCTCCCAGTGCTTTGTCCATGTGCTGTTCACTTTCATTTGGATTTGGAGCTGGAAGGATCACTTTTTGTGTCTGTCTGCTGCATCATATCATTGGATTGGATTTGAGGACTCTTGGATTTGAGATTTTACAAGTAAGTTGGAGAATTGGTGTACTTGTTTGTTTGATTGGGGCTTGTTTGTACCTACATTTTTCTTGGGATTTCCATCGTTTTTAAAATTTATTGTTGTGGCCTGTAGTTTCGGCAGGGGCCTAGTTGTTTTTCTTTGATTGGAATTTCAGCCAGTAGGCCCAGACTAGAGCCAGAGGTACCCATGGGTGCATGTTTCTGTGGTGTCTGTTGAATTTAAACATCATGTAGGGCATGCATGAATGGCATTGGATTGAATTGGTAAATGTGGTTTTTGGGGTGTATTTCACTTTTTGGGTGTAATATACCTTTGTTGGATGTGTGTGTGTGCTTGTTGTGTAACTTTACAACCTTTCGTAGCCCTGTGGATTTTCGTTTTTGCATTTTTGTATTAAAGCTGTGTTGTTTAGCACTGCAGGCCTCCTTTGTCTGGTCATATTATTATAGGCCTGCTTGAGTTCATTGTTTTCCATGGCCTATTGTGACTGTGAGTGACTACGTGGCTTGGGGCCATTTTGTAGTGGTAGTTTAGTAGTGTGCTGCTTTTTCCATATAGGCCTGCATGTCTTTTCTTTGTTCCCCTTGGCTTATGCTTGTTGTGAACTTGTGGGTGGTCTGGCCATGTGGTGGCGGCCATTTTGTGGGACCAGCCACTGTGCTTTTGCCATAGGCCTCCAAGCTTGCGGCCTAGTCTGCCAGTAGGCCCGGAGGTAGTCATCCTCATGGGTGCATAAAAACTGTTTCTGTGTTGTCTGTTGAATTGTAACATAATTTAGGCCATGGATGGCATTGGATTGATTTGCAAAATGTGGGTTTTGGGGTGGTATTTCAGTTTTTGGGTGTTTGTTAAATAAATAGGCCTTTTCAGCCAGTAGGTGACCCTGGGCATTCAGCTCGCAGACTTTGGGCAACTCCGCACTGCGCGACAACGCGGACTTACACTTTTTATCTTCTTCGCGCGCTCAATATACGTTTTCGCGCGCGATAACGACTTTTTGTGACGATCGCGATGCCGAACACGCAGAATTTACAATATGGGGAAGAATATCTCTCGAGCATCATAAAACCTTCTCGAAAATGATGATTTAGTTCATTTTGCACAAAAAACTCCTCAGGTTGTCATGTAGATGTAGTTTGGTGAGCAAGGAGTCACTTTTTTTTTGTTTTACAATTTTTTTCACGAGGAAGGAAGTTGCTGGGTGGTCTGGCCATGTGGTGGCGGCCATTTTGTGGGACCAGCCACTGTGCTTTTGCCATAGGCCTCCAAGCTTGCGGCCTAGTCTGCCAGTAGGCCCAGAGGTAGTCATCATGGGTGCATAAAAACTGTTTCTGTGTTGTCTGTGGAATTTTGACATCATTTAGGCCATGGATGGCATTGAATTGAATTTCAAAATGTGGGGTTTTTGGAGGGTCTATTTCACTTTTTGGGTGTGTTAAATAAATGCCTTTTTGCATGTGTAATTATAATTATGTGTTGTTGTAGTGGTTGTTTAACTTTCAAAAGTGTTTTTAGCCATGTGGATTTTAGTTTTTGCATTAAAGCTGTGTGTGTTTTATAAGGCATCCTTTGTCTGCCCATATATAGGCCTGCTTGAGTTCATTGTTTGCCGTGCCTTGTGCCTGTGAGTCACCATGTTGCTGGGGGCCATTTTGTGGTGGTAGTTAGTAGTGTGCTGTTTTTGCCACATAGGCCTGCGTGTCTTTCCATTGTTCCTCTTGTCTTACTGCTTCCAAATCCATCCCCATTGCCAGCTGCAGCTCCTGATGCTGCATACATCCCATGTGATGCACAAATTTAGGCCAAACATGCTCCACTACATTTTAGTTTTTGTTCTTTACTATTCTTATTCTTCCAGAGTGTACACACTAGCACTACACAGTAGCCAGGAAAGCCCTGGCCATGTTGTCAAAGTCTCATAAATGGCTACACTGTGTGTTGTTGTTCGCCAAGTTTCTAAAATTTAATAATTGAGGCCACCACACACTAAGTTCTATATTATATTTGTTTGATTTGTGCTATGTTTGACTGATGTTCTGGCTTTTTTGCTTTTAGGTGCACAAAGACTGAGGAGGAGGTGTGTCATCATTGCCCGTTGCACTGCCAGACAGACATCCTGCTGCTGTACACACAACACAACGTGACGTGTGACCTGACCAGACATCTCTGCAACTGAGTGCTGCTGACATCTGAAGAAGATGGGCCCAAAGAAAGCAGGTACCAGGTCCTCCAGTACCAAGAAAGTTGCTATTGAGAAGAAGGAACAGAAGAAGGAAGTGACACTTAAGTCTGGTGTGCCGCCCAATACCTTTTGGGAAAAAAAAATTACGCCTGCAGCAGCGGTGTCCGGGGGCAAGCTGGGGGCAGCACCTCCGCATCAGTGGGCCCAACCCACCAACCCAGGCCCAAGCACATGAGTGTGGAAGAGGTAGCCAGCCTAATGATGGAAAGCAGTGATGCTGAGCCTGAGATAAACTTATCGCTATCTCAAAGTAGTACCCAATCAACACAGGAGGAAACACAGCAGATAAGTGGTCAACAACAACAGCCGCAACCACCGCCCGCAATAGTAGTTGTTGTTCCTCCTGAAGTAGGGGCAGTTCAGGAAATTGAGCCTCATGCAGAGGTAGAAGAAGAAGCCACTCATTCAGAAGATCCATTGTTTTCCAAATCTCCAGCAAGGAAAAGGAGGGGTAGTCCATCAAGTTCTTCGCCAAGCCCCCCTTCTGATGATCTAGATGCCACTTGGAAGCCACAAACTGAGTCTGAGAGGGAGCCACATTCCAAGACCAAGCTAGGGAAAAGGAAGGTTCCAAAAAGCCTTACACTTATGGAGGTCGATGTAGAACAGCAGGATGATGATGATGAGCTAGTCATCACGAACATCACTCCCGGCCCCGAGGAGATGGAGACCAACATTATTACCCTATCCAAAATCGCTGCGAGGGATGTAGCACGCATACCTCCACAGGTAACACCAACATGACCTACAGCTTCCATATTTGCATTAGCAAAGGCCCGGCAGCGACCTACATCCAGCACAACCACCACCTCAGTAGGAGTAGGTAGTGGTATAGCAGCACAGAGTCAAATTCAACATACACCCTCCAGTTCATCCGGCATTGGAAGTGGCACCTCCAGCAGGAGGCCAAAGTTAAGCTCCCCAGTTTGGGACTTCTTTACGGTTAGCGAAAAGGAGGAGAACATTGCTATATGCTCCATTTGTAATACCTCTGTTAGTCGTGGTAAGCTTGGTACAAACTATGGTACCGGAGGCTTAATGACCCATCTGAAAAAACACCACTTGATCAGCTGGGAGGACCACCTTCGCGGCATAAAAACTGCAACAATTGGTGTTGGTGGGGATAAAGGAGTAGAAGATCCGATCACGGTGGAAGAGGAAGGACAGGGATACATTCTCTCTGGTAGTGGTACACAAGGTGTCCCTGACCCCAGCAGTGCAGTGTTAACGTCGCCCACATCTTCAGCAACATCTCAGTGGCACAAGAGTAAGAGTCAGCCTGAGACACCAAGGAGTACCAGGTCCACAACCCAAAAAAGTGCGTTGTTGAGCCTAAGAGAAAGGAAAACCATGCAGCCTACCATTATCAGCATGTTTGGGGGGGAGGGGCAGTACGAACGCAACCACCCAATAGCACGTTTGTACAATGCGAAGCTGGCTAAAATGTTAGCACTGGACCTTCTCCCTTTTTCTTTTGTTGAAGGGGTGGGTTTTCTGGAATTTGTGTCAACCAACTGCCCAAAATGGCATGTTCCCAGCCGCTACTAATTTGCCAGAGTTGCTGTTCCAGCACTACATCACGACGTGCTGGAATTGCTTGGAAAAGCCTTGAAGCAGAGTGCTGTTCACAGTATCCACCTGACAACAGACATGTGGACCAGTTGCCAAGCCACAAATTACATGTGCATCACTGCACACTGGATCTCTTTGCGGGGTTAGAGAACAGATATCTGCTGGTGTTGACGCTGCTGAGATTTTTCATGCCACTCGCAAACATGCAACTGTAGCCATGTTTGCCATGGAGAAATCTCATACTGCTGCAAACATTTTGGAAGAGTTTAACACCAAGGTCTTTTAGTGGCTGCGCCCAAGAGGGCTTACGATTGGTTTTGTTGCCACGGACAACGGCAGTAATGTAGTTAAGGCCATGGGCAATGGTGGCTATTTCAGGGTCCAGTGTTTGGCACACTGCATTAACATTGTTGTTCAAGACTTTTTGAAAAATGAATCCAAAGTCAGCAACTTACTGGCCACCTGCAGAAGAATATGCACACATTTCAGCCATTCTCTTAAAGCCCGGAAGCAGCTGAGGGTCATTCAACGTGAGCATAAAATGCCAGTCAAAGCGCTCATCCAGGAGGTGCCAACACGTTGGAACTCAACTTATTACATGCTTGATCGTCTGTTTGAACTGTACATACCACTCAATGCTTATGTCATGCAAAGATTAGGGGAACCTATTGTGAGAGGCATGACCGTTGAGATGGGTCAATGGGACCTCATTAAATGCCTGACTGAGATGCTACTTCCTTTTGAGATCTTCACACGTGAAGTCAGCAGGGAGGACTGTACTATGGGCCAAGCTATCCCATTGTTGCACATGCTAGAGCAACAGCTGAAGGAGGTGTCTGAAACGTACGCAGGTGTGGATAACAAACAAGACGCATATCATTTGGCGGAGACCTTAGCCGCTCGCTTATCTGAAAATACAAGGATTCAAAATAACATTTTGTCACAACCACATTACATTAGTGCCACAATTTTGGATCCACGGTACAAAGTATTTCTGAACAGCAAGGCAGTAATTCCTTTTTCGGAAGTGGATGTTACCAACTACAAAACTTTGATAGCTAAGGAAGCCACTATTTTTGAAAACGAACGGCTGTTAATTACAGGCCCCCCACCCCAGGCCATAACAAGTACTACAGGGCATCCAGAGTCAAGTTCTACTTCGGAGCCTGAGGGCAGTGCGTTTGCCTCCCAGCAGTCACCTACACCAACAATAACATCAACAACAGCAAGAACAGGATCATCCACAGTACAATCTGCAACTGATTGGTTTCTATGGCAGGGGTATGGTAAGTCCAGTGCTGATGCAAAGGCAAAAGAGGCCGAGCACATCGGAGCACCCCTGAACATTGAGCGGACGGTCCAGGCCTATCTGGATGACCCAACAGAGGTCTTCATGGATCGAAACCCATTGGTGTATTGATATGGGAAAAGAAGCCAATGGACAGTGCTCAGCAGGCTGGCGATAAAGTATCTGGCTTCCCCTATTGCAAGTGTCTCTTCTGAGCGTGTTTTCAGTGCTGCTGGTGCCATTGTAACTTCGAAAAGGACCAGTCTCTCGCCCAAAAGCGTGGAGAGGTTAACCATGATCAAAATGAATCAGCACTTTATACCACCGGATTACAAAATACGTGAATCACAGCAGGAAGAGGAGAGCGACTTGGATGACGTAAATAGTGCGTTACAGGACCTACTTCTGTCCGAACCACCAGAGTTTGAGGACGAGCTCCTCTTCCCTGACAACTAGGCTTTCAAATTGTTACTTTCTTCCTTCCTTTATGTGTCTGTGTATCTGTCTTTCTGGTTCAAATCAAATCACAACAAATCCATCACCAGCGTCTTCTCTTTTTATTTCCCTATTGGAGTTGCACGTCTGTGCATTTAACTGTCCACTCTTCAGAGTCCTGCTTCATCTTCCTGTCTCGCCCTAGTACATTTCCATCAAGCCAGACATTGGAGTACAAGAAATGTTGCCTTTAACAGTCCCTCCATAAGAAGTGAAACGTGACTTTAGCTATCCTCCGTTTTGTTTCCGAGCCGAAACTCATCAGTGTCCGAAGGCTACCGCCTCTGCAGGCATCCACAACTCTTCACTGTCAGAACTTGGGCAGGCATCCAAAAGTGAACTCATCACTGTCCGAAGGCTACAGCCTCGGCAGGCATCCAAAGCTCCTCACTGTCAGGACAGAAGGTACTTGGCAGAGAAAGACAAGACTCTTCGAAGAAACTTGCTGACATTTGTGCAAACTCAAATGACCAGCAATGAGCGCTACCCAGGCCGCGGCCCATCATCACAGTGCTGACCATGTGAAGCAACTTAAACTGTGACAAAGTGCCACAGATGAATAAGACGAAAACCGAAACAGCGACTAACACTCAAAATGAATGTGGACTGGAGTAATGATGAGGCCACTGCCCCGTAAAAAAAAAAACACACACCTGTCAGCACTAGGCATCTGATGATCTGACAGCCAAAGAGAAGAGCAAGACAGGTAATGATGGAATACATTGGATGCTTGCAGACTCTGAGCGATTGCTGTTGTTTGTTGTTGATGTTGTGCATGAAGTCGAACTCTACTCTACTAGTTAATCTACAAAGTGACTCAAGTGACAGTCAATGTTTCCCTTCTTGTTGTTTAATAACCAAATTGTACTCCTACTACTGCAGGTGCAGGCCAATATCTGTTGCAATTTTTTAATATGGAATATGGACTTAATCGGAGTCACTACAGACTGAGTTGGAGTTGGACAACACGTACCACACCATGATGATGACCATACTATCTTTGCACGCAGTCAGTCAGTTGGATCGGAGATGATTGAAGGAATAACTGCATTTCACGAAGTGGCATAAGGTAAACATAAACACAACAATTCAACAAGAAAGTAAACACAGAAGACCTACATGTCCATGTAGTGGTGGAGTCGAGTGTAGTCATGACTGACAGCGGCGCATTGATTTTGTCACTTAATTTTGAAAATGCTAAGTTGCTGTATATATGCCTTTTGTCTGGCTCTGTCAAAAATTAAGGTAAATGGAGGTTGGGTCACGGCCGGGCTGGTGCTGTGGTGGGACTGTTCTGTCCTGTTGTTGTTGTAGCTTAATGCTGTAAACAGAATATACACGATATATCCAAGCCGCCTCAGTCTGAAAGTGTTCTCTCTTCTCTTCTTGGACTCCACCGTAATTGATGCTTTTTTGTATTCATTGATTTTTCAATACCCCTTTTGTTTTTCCATCTAGACGTTACAGGCCGGCCTTTACCCTGTGCTATACTGGGAGACACAACTCACATTTACCTTACCAATCCGCATCAGGAAGGCCACCAAGATTGATGTGCGGAGCGTCCATGGAAGATAGGACCAAGAGGAAGGACGAGATTCAACTCCACAATTTGACCAGGATAATACAGTAACTTTAGTATCATTCATCATTCATCTTTTAATTAATTGGAATCCTTTTTTCTCTTCAATCATTACGACTGTGTGTTGTGTGTTGCTGTTTGTTTGCTAATTGATCCCTACAACTATTTTTTAATTTTCTTTGCTATCTTTAAAAGTAAGCCCAGTACAACATGGAATTTGGGTCTCTGAGGGCATATTACAGGCAAGGCAAATTGCGCAGAATATACTGCTGCCCTGTACTGTCTAATTGTCTAGTAGGAGTTAGTAAGTACTACTCATTAACCATCAAGTTATCTTCATCATCATGCATGCATTTCCTTTTTCTCCCTTTATAGATTTTTTGGATAAGATCATGGTCGTCTGCCAAGATTGCGCTTTGCTTTTGTTGTCCATGCGTACTGTTTTTCTTTCTCCAACCTTTCCCCAAACCCCCTTCCCATCCATTCATCAAACCCTAACCCTCTTCCCCCGGGCTGTGATTTATATTGAGGTGTGATGTGACTACATAAAATGTACACCAATTGATCACACGCTTGCTGGGGCAGATGTGGTGAAAGCAACACTAATTAAATTTCAAGGCAGGGCGAGGAGCTTCTTCTACTTGCCCACCCATGCTCAGTCTATGTGCAAGCCGTCACCGGCTAATAGTACATCATAATTGTTAGAAATGGGGGTCTCTAGTTGGCAATGGCTGGCCACTGTCCAAGTAGGGACCCTTCTTCCTAAGTCAGGGTAAGAGAGCCACACCCTTTGATAGCCCCTCTCAACCCTGTGGTAACATAGCACGAGCAGCTAGGCCTATCTCAGAGGCAGTGTGTGAAGCATTTATGACCATACACAGTAACACAGTGAGGAACACTACAAAGGGACACCACACAAGTAGTTATAAAAAATAAGTATCTTTATATATAGACTTAACACAAGACCAATAACGATCAAAAAGCCACAATACTGTAAAATAGGATTATTCTTGAAATGCTGTAAAAATAGTTCACAGTGTGCAAAGAGGAGTTCAGTTCAAAGCAGTGGTCTCTGCGACCCTTTTACTCACAAAGTACCTGAATTTCGTAGCAAAACCAACAAAATGTCACAAAGAAGTGGTAGCGATGATTTTCCTCACGCGAGGCCGGCGATGCGTTAAATCCTTGCCGCAAGGGAGGATGATGCGCCGATCTGCTGATGCGTGCGGAGACGATGCGACCAACTTCTGCACGCTAGGCCGCCGATGCGATGACTCCTTGCCGCGAGGGAGGAGGCGATGCGACGATCCTGTTGCGTGTGCGATCAGATTGCGATGCGATGGCGCTCCGCAAGGGAGCGACGATCCGGATGCGATGCGATGAAAATGGCGGACGCCCGGCGTCCGCAATGCGATGTCGTGAAGCGATGATCTCTTTGGTTGCGAGCGCTCGGCGGCAGCAGCGCGATGATTTTTCAGGCGCTCTCAGCTGCGGCGGCTCGCAAACGTGCGGTTGCGATGATCTTTGGTTGCGAGTACTCAGCGGCAGCAGCGAAATGATTTTTCGGGCGCTCTCGGCTGCGGCGGCTCGCAAACGTGCGTTAGCGACGATTTCAGCACTCTCTTCTCTGTAGTACAACTCGAGGCCCTGGAACTCACAGGAGCCTCACCTGCAAATAGAAAATCCTCGCTGGGAGGAATCAGGAGGCTGGTGGTGAAGTCTGATGTGCCTGAGACTTCAGCAGGAGGCTAGCTCTTCTCCTAGCCCTTGGGTGATTGCTTTAGCAAGATTAATAAAAGTTCTCTCAAAAGTCCTTTTCCCTCTTCTTCCAAGTCCAATGGTAACTACTGCAGGCCAATCCAAGAAACAGCACACAAGGACAGTCACCTCCTGCAGATTCCTTCAGTTACATGGACAGAGGTTCGTCTTGACATCCAGGAGCAATACAAATTGTAGGGGTTTGAGCACAGATATTTATACCCCAAAAGTCTTTGTTCTCAGAAGCTACAAGTCACTGAACCCAGCCAGAACCAGTTCTGCTCAGTCCTGGAGCACTTTGTTTACCAGGCTGCATCCTTCCTTTCAGAAAGAGGGGTCTGCCATCAGACGCACAGTAGGAGGTGGAGCCAGCATTCACCTTGCCAGGCACAGCCCTATTCAGGTCAAGGAACTACCCCTCCCCATACTCTAAATGCAGATCTCTCTATTCAACCCAGGTCTGACTCAGCCTGCCCTGTCCCTCCAAAACCAGACAGCCAATACACATAACAACAGAGCACACTGGAAGGCTTAGGCAAAAAAATACCTACTTTCTAAAAGTGGTATTTTCAAACACAGAATATAAAAGTAAACTTCACTAAAAGATGTATTTTAATATTCTGAGCTCAGGCATACTAAATTCGTTTTTCTACCATGTTCCTGGGGTCAGTTAGGACTATAGCATGTAATAGTCAAACTGCCCATTCTGGCCTATGAGGAACAGGTAGCCTTACAGTAGTGAAAAACGAAATTGGGTGTAATTCACTACCAGGACATGCTACACACACCAAGGCATGTCCTACCTTACACATACAATGCACCCTACCATAGGGGTGACTTACATGATGCCAAGGGAAGGTTCAGGGGCTGGGAAGTGGGTGCACTTCACAGCCAAGATGGCAGTTCTGGACTGCACACAGACTCTGCAGTGGCAGGTCTGAGACACACTTTACAAGCTGCTTCTGTGGGTGGCGCAAACCAGCGCTGCAGGCCCACCAGCAGCATTTGGTTTACCAGCCCTGGGCACACACAGGCCACACTACTAGGGACTAACAGGTAAACCAAATAAGCCAATCACGGATATACCAATTCACATGTCATATTTACACAGGGAGCATTCGCGCTGTGGCACTGAATGGCAGTGGCACAGCGCCCAGAGCATCTAACACCAGCAAAAACAGAGGAGACAACAGCGAAAAATGGAAGGGAGACCCACGCCAATGGTGCCAGGTCTAACACGTGTCCCCTCCAGCTAAAATGTGGGGAGAACTACCCATCCCCTTGGAAGTTCTCATCACTAAGGCGGAAAAATCTGGACAGACCATCAGCATTGGCGTGTTCTGTACCAGGGCGGTGTTCCACCGTGAAGTCCATACCCTGTAGGGAAATGGACCACCTCAACAACTTGGGATTCTCACCCCTCATCTGCATCAACCATCTGAGGGGCCTGTGGTCTGTCTGAACCCGGAAGTGAGTCCCAAACAGGTATGGTCTCAGCTTCTTCAGTGCCCAGACCACAGCAAATGCCTCACGCTCAATTGCACTCCACCTCTGTTCCCGTGGAAGTAACCTCCTACTGATGAAGGCTACAGGTTGGTCTAGTCCCTCCTCATTTATCTGTGACAGAACGGCCCCCACCCCATGCTCTGAAGCGTCTGTCTGGACAACAAATTCCTTAGCAAAATTGGGCGCCTGGAGTACGGGTGCTGTACACATGGCAGTTTTGAGGGCATCAAAGGCTTTCTGACAGGTGTCAGTCCAGTTCACAATCTTTGGCCGCTTCTTGGAAGTCAGCTCAGTCAAGGGTGCAACAATGTTGCCATACCCCTTGACAAACCTCCTGTAGTAACCCGTGAGTCCTAAGAAGGCCATCACCTGGGTCTGGGTCCTTGGGGGCCCCCAAGCCAGGATGGTTTCAATCTTAGGCTGCAGGGGTGCCACCTGGCCACTCCCCACCTGGTGTCCCAAGTACACCACAGAACCCTGCCCAATCTGGCACTTACTGGCCTTGATTGTGAGGCCTGCTCTGCGCAGCGCCATCAACACTTCCCAGAGGTGGCGCAAGTGGTCCTCCCAGGAGGAACTAAACACTGCAATGTCCTCCAGCCCAACCAACACCTGGTTGACCAACCTCTGAAAGGTGGCAGGGGCATTCTTCATCCCAAAGGGCATCACACGGAACTGGTAGTGCCCATCTGGTGTGGAGAATGCTGACCTCTCCTTTGCCCCATCAGTTAAGGCGATCTGCCAGTACCCAGACGTCAGATCAAACGTGCTGAGGTACCGGGCAGCCCCTAACCGATCTATGAGCTCATCAGCTCTGGGGATGGGGTGCGCGTCGGTCTTCGTGACCGAATTGAGACCTCGGTAGTCCACACAGAACCAGTTCAGGAGTGGCACCAGGCGTCGCAGCTTTTGGTACCAAGACCACGGGGCTGGACCAGGGGCTGCTAGAGGACTCAATCACCCCTAGGGCAAACATTTTGGAGACCTCCTCCTTAATGCAAGCCCTGACCCTGTCAGTCACTCTGTAAGCCTTGTGCTTGACAGGAGGACTGTCTCTGGTATCCACCTCATGGACGCACCAATCAGTGACACCAGGCACCAGGGAGAACAAATCAGAAAATTGCCCCAACAGTTGGTGACAATCTCTCTGCTGCTCAGGGGTCAGTGTGGTGGAGAGGATCACACCCTCAACTGACCCATCCTTCTCTCCTGCACACAGGAGGTCAGGAAGAGGCTCACTCTCCTCCTCCATCCCATCATCTGTGGCAAGAAGCATGCCCACTTCAGACCTCTCAAAGTGGGGCTTCAGGCGGTTCACATGCAAGACCCGCAAGGGGTTCCTGGGAGACTGAAAGTCCACCAAGTAGGTAACTGGACTTTTGCGCTCCACCACCTCAAATGGACCGGTCCACTTATCTTGGAGCGCACAAGGCTCCACTGGGGCCAGTACCCAAACCTTCTGACCAGGTTGAAATTCGACCAGAGTGGCATTCTGGTCGTGCCAACGTTTCATTTCCTCCTGGCTGGCTTCCAGATTTGCCTCAGCAATCTTTCTGAAACGCCGAGTCTGGTTCCTGAAGGCCAACATGTAGCTAAATACATCTTGGGGAGGTTTCCTGGGAGATTGCTCCCAGCCTTCCTTGACCAGACTCAGAGGTCCTCTAACCGGATGGCCATAGAGCAGTTCAAAGGGACTGAACCCTAAGGACTTCTGTGGCACCTCACGGTAGGCAAACAACAGGCATGGCAAGAGGACGTCCCACTTACGCCTCAGGGGCTCTTCTAGGCCCATGATCATGCCCTTCAAGGTCCGGTTGAACCTTTCAACCAGACCATTACCTTGGGGGTGGTAAGGAGTGGTGAACTTATAAGTTACCCCACACTCCTTCCACAGAGACTTCATGTACTGGGAGATGAAGTTGGTCCCCCTGTCAGACACCACCTCTCTGGGGAACCCCACATGGGAGAAAATCCCCATCAGTGCAAGTCCCACCACGGGGGCCGTCACTGTCCTGAGCGGGATGGCTTCAGGGTACCGGGTGGCATGGTCCACCAAGACCAGGATGAACCTGTTGCCCATGGCTGTCTTGGGGTCCAGAGGCCCCACAATGTCAATGCCCACTCGCTCGAATGGGGTACTGACAACTGGAAAGGGTTGGAGTGGGGCCTTGATCTTCCCCCCACTCTTCCCACTTGCCTGGCAAGTCTCACATGTCCTGCAATGAGTGTCTGAACTCTTGCGCATCTGGGGCCAGCCTCTGAAAGGTCTTGGTCTGCCCCAGATGTCCTGCCAATGGAATGTCGTGAGCCAACCCCAGTAGGAAGGCTCTGAAGCACTCGGGTACCACCAGCACACGGGCTGACCCCGGCTCAGCAGCCTTAGGCTCGCTATACAGGAGACTGTTCTCCCAATAAATCAGATGTGAACCAGACATGTCACCTTCTGCCTGGGCTGCAGCCTGTCACCGCATACCCTCAAGAGAGGGGCAAACTCTTTGCTGCTCACAAAATTCCTCCCTGGTGGGTCCCCCTTCCTGCTGCCAATGGGTCAGCTCAGGCAGGTCCCCCAGTTCGGTGTTCTGCTCCCTGCTAGGCTCCAGGGCATCCCCCTCAGGGTCTGCTCCTTCCTGGGCCGTGGGAACCAAGGGGGCCGGCTTCCCGCGCCCCCTGCCCCTTCTCTCTAAGGCAGGGATCTGGGCCATACTCTCAGGCTCCAGGTCCTTCTCAACACCCTCCTTGGCTGCCATGGACCGAGTGGTAGCACACGCCCACTCAGGCAGACCCAACATTTCTAAGTGAGCCTTCCTCTCCACCGTAGCCCACGGGGAGTTCTCTAAATCATTGCCCAGCAGACAGTCTACAGGCATGGTGGGCCTAACAGCCACCTGAAGAGTTCCTGAGACCCCCCCCACTCAAAGGGAACCTGAGCCACCTCACATTGGCTCTCTGAGTTGTCTGCGGACACTACTGGGTAGAATGCATGGGGGACAACCTGCTCCTTGGACACCAACCGGGAGCTGACAGCAGTTACACTGGCTCCTGTGTCTCTTAAAGCCTCCACTTTATGGCCATTGATGGTCACCCACTGTCTGTACTTTTTAGTGTTATCAGGCAGTGCAGGCTTAGGGACCATCTCAAAGTCTCCTAATGAGACAAGGGTCAACTCTACGGGATCCCACCCACCTTGGGCACCCATCTCCTCCCCTCCCAGGGCTACACTAGCAAGCTGGCGGGGTGGTGCACGGGGTGGTGCATTGGTATCCCTCTGAGGACACTGGGGATCATAAAACCGGTGGCCCACTTGATCACACTTAAAACAAGTAAGGGGCCCCCTCTGAACAGGCCTACCTGTCGGGGGCACTGGTTTCTTCTCTTGGGGAGGCTGGGACACCACTGCTTGGTTCCCTTGGGAATTACTTTGGGGCCCTCTTTGGAACTCCCTCGGTTTACCCCTGTCCCCCCCACTTCTCTGCTGGGGACCCTGCCCACCTTTGGCGAAGTCTCCCACTGGACCCTTGCGAACCCGGGTGCTCACCCAGCGGTCCACCTCCTCAGCAAGCTTTCTAGGGTTAGTCAGCTTGCAATCAATCAGGTGCTGGCGTAGCTCAGGAAAACAGTTACTAGATAAATGCTCCCATGCAATCAAATCATAAAGCTGCTCAAAAGTTTCTACTTTGCTACCTTTTACCCAGCGTTCCATTGCTCTGCAAAAAAAAGACACATATTCAACCCACGTGGTACCCTCTAGCTTCTTGCAGGTCCTAAACCTCTGCCTATACATCTCAGGGGTCAAACCATAGTGGGTCATCAACGCTTCCCTCATGTGGGCATAAACCATTCTACTTTCTGGGGGCAGGTCCAACAAGGTATCCCTCCCCTCACTCACAAAGCATCCCCACAACCCCGCTCCCCAATCCTTCTCAGGGACCCGGTGGGACACCATGGCTAATTCATAAGCGGCAAACCATTGCCCAATATCTTCACTTTTGTGGAAATCCTTAATAACCTCCTTGGGTATATACACCCTACTCTCAGGATGCACTACAGGTATGCTGCCACCAGAGGGGAGATCTCCATACTCTTAGCTTTAATCTCCAACTCCCTCAATACTCTCTCATGCTCAAGTTTCATTTTCATAATCTCAACTTCTAACTTCTTGTTCTCTAGGTCCCTCTGACCATCCATTTTAAGCTTAGCCATCTCCATATTATGCCGCCTATCTCTCTCCCTGTCCTCTATCTCCTCTGGGGACAGACCCTTAGCGGACACACTAGTGCCCGGGCTGGAAATTGCTTTATCTCCTACTAAGTCTACTGCTTCACCCTGCTGCTCTCCTGCATTCTCTTCCCCCTCCACAAGCTCTCCCATATTCTTAGGGGCATCCCTGGCTTCTAGCCAGGCCTTCAGCGCCTTGTAATACTCCTCCCTTCTAGTGAGACCTGTGGTAGGGACTGTGAATTGTTTGCAAAAATATTTGAGCTGCTTGGCATTGTAGGTTTCTAATTTATCTTCTTCCCAGGAGAGATCCTCTGAGGCATTGGATCTGGGCTTGCCCATTGTAGCAATAACTGGCAATATCAATCAAAAATAGAATCAAAAAAACCTCAAAACGTATGTGGTTGCGTTATGGTTTGCACTCACTAGTAGTGTACACTATAATTACTGTATGCGATCATAAATGCAAGTCCAGATCCTCACCGCTGTCCACCAATGTTAGAAATGGGGGTCTCTAGTTGGCAATGGCTGGCCACTGTCCAAGTAGGGACCCTTCTTCCTAAGTCAGGGTAAGAGAGCCACACCCTTTGATAGCCCCTGCTCAACACAGTGGTAACGTAGCACGAGCAGCTAGGTCTATCTCAGAGGCAGTGTGTGAAGCATTTATGACCATACACAGTAACACAGTGAGGAACACTACAAAGGGACACCACACAAGTAGTTATAAAAAATAAGTATCTTTATATATAGACTTAACACAAGACCAATAACGATCAAAAAGCCACAATACTGTAAAATAGGATTATTCTTGAAATGCTGTAAAAATAGTTCACAGTGTGCAAAGAGGAGTTCAGTTCAAAGCAGTGGTCTCTGTGACCCTTTTACTCACAAAGTACCTGAATTTCGTAACAAAACCAACAAAATGTCGCAAAGAAGTGGTAGCGATGATTTTCCTCACGCGAGGCCGGCGATGCGTTAAATCCTTGCCGCAAGGGAGGATGATGCGCCGATCTGCTGATGCGTGCGGAGACGATGCGACCAACTTCTGCACGCTAGGCCGCCGATGCGATGACTCCTTGCCGCGAGGGAGGAGGCGATGCGACGATCCTGTTGCGTGTGCGATCAGATTGCGATGCGATGGCGCTCCGCGAGGGAGCGACGATCCGGATGCGATGCGATGAAAATGGCGGACGCCCGGCGTCCGCAATGCGATGTCGTGAAGCGATGATCTCTTTGGTTGCGAGCGCTCGGCGGCAGCAGCGCGATGATTTTTCGGGCGCTCTCAGCTGCGGCGGCTCGCAAACGTGCGGTTGCGATGATCTTTGGTTGCGAGTACTCAGCGGCAGCAGCGCAATGATTTTTCGGGCGCTCTCGGCTGCGGCGGCTCGCAAACGTGCGTTAGCGACGATTTCAGCACTCTCTTCTCTGTAGTAGAACTCGAGGCCCTGGAACTCACAGGAGCCTCACCTGCAAATAGAAAATCCTCGCTGGGAGGAATCAGGAGGCTGGTGGTGAAGTCTGATGTGCCTGAGACTTCAGCAGGAGGCTAGCTCTTCTCCTAGCCCTTGGGTGATTGCTTTAGCAAGATTAATAAAAGTTCTCTCAAAAGTCCTTTTCCCTCTTCTTCCAAGTCCAATGGTAACTACTGCAGGCCAATCCAAGAAACAGCACACAAGGACAGTCACCTCCTGCAGATTCCTTCAGTTACACGGACAGAGGTTCGTCTTGACATCCAGGAGCAATACAAATTGTAGGGGTTTGAGCACAGATATTTATACCCCAAAAGTCTTTGTTCTCAGAAGCTACAAGTCACTGAACCCAGCCAGAACCAGTTCTGCTCAGTCCTGGAGCACTTTGTTTACCAGGCTGCATCCTTCCTTTCAGAAAGAGGGGGTCTGCCATCAGACGCACAGTAGGAGGTGGAGCCAGCATTCACCTTGCCAGGCACAGCCCTATTCAGGTCTAGGAACTACCCCTCCCCATACTCTAAATGCAGATCTCTCTATTCAACCCAGGTCTGACTCAGCCTGCCCTGTCCCTCCAAAACCAGACAGCCAATACACATAACAGCAGAGCACACTGGAAGGCTTAGGCAAAAAAATACCTACTTTCTAAAAGTGGTATTTTCAAACACAGAATATAAAAATAAACTTCACTAAAAGATGTATTTTAATATTCTGAGCTCAGGCATACTAAATTCGTTTTTCTACCATGTTCCTGGGGTCAGTTAGGACTATAGCATGTAATAGTCAAACTGCCCATTCTGGCCTATGAGGAACAGGTAGCCTTACAGTAGTGAAAAACGAAATTGGGTGTAATTCACTACCAGGACATGCTACACACACCAAGGCATGTCCTACCTTACACATACAATGCACCCTACCATAGGGGTGACTTACATGATGCCAAGGGAAGGTTCAGGGGCTGGGAAGTGGGTGCACTTCACAGCCAAGATGGCAGTTCTGGACTGCACACAGACTCTGCAGTGGCAGGTCTGAGACACACTTTACAAGCTGCTTCTGTGGGTGGTGCAAACCAGCGCTGCAGGCCCACCAGCAGCATTTGGTTTACCAGCCCTGGGTACACACAGGCCACACTACTAGGGACTAACAGGTAAACCAAATAAGCCAATCACGGATATACCAATTCACATGTCATATTTACACAGGGAGCATTCGCGCTGTGGCACTGAATGGCAGTGGCACAGCGCCCAGAGCATCTAACACCAGCAAAAACAGAGGAGACAACAGCGAAAAATGGAAGGGAGACCCACGCCAATGGTGCCAGGTCTAGCAATAATTAATTGCCAGCATTGATTGGATTAATCATCAAACTCCTGCCACACAGCAGTAAAGGTTACGAATTACGATTGTGTTAAGTTAAGTGACTCACTCGACACAACTACAGTTTGTAACTTCTTGTACTAGGCTGTCCCCGCCACCATTATGTTTTATTTGACTTTAGCAGTTGCAAATGCAATATTGTTTGTTTGGCAGTCTTCTTCTGTACTGTATTTTACTTTGTTCTACTACTCCTCCCACAGTCGCTTTCAGGCAAGTGACTGTCTCTTTTATTTTTTTAGCAAATGCTGCTGCCAGTGTCTACTCTACTACTACCACCACAACCATGGCATCTTCTCCATTCTCTTGGGAAACCATGCAGCCATCGCTGTGCCGAACGTAATCATCATCAATCACAGGTAAGATAAGTTTGGTGGGAGGTATAATGGACTAGGAGGAGAGACTGACAGTACTAGTAGGACAAATAACTCAGTGAGGGGTACCGCATCTATCTGTTTGTGTTACATCATCGGCAGATTATTTAAATCAAACACTGGCTGTGGCCCTGCAGCAGCAAGGAAACCATGTGACGTTAATTCGTAAAACAGTAACCCCCCACAAAACATTAACATTGTATGTTTAAGTATAAATATAATTTATTACCCTAACAAAAATAAACTATCCCACACCTGACCTACCCCTCTCCCTAACCCCAACCAATGTCCAAAATGAAAAAAAGTCCAAAGAATGTCCAGAAACCCCAACGCCCAATTCCCACCCACCAACAAAAGGAATAAAAAAGGGGCAATGCAACAGGGTCCTATAGTTATATTGGGCGGGCTTTTATGTGTTTGTCCATCAGAATTTTGACACGCTCCTCTAGTTGCTCCTCTAGCCGTGCCACCCGGAGGAGAATCTTGCGTCGAAATGCCCTGCAGTGGCATCCAGGGTGGGGGACAGCAGTGCTGGCTGCAAGAGAATTGCGGCGGCGGGCGGCTGCCAGACCGCGGCGCCGTACCACTGGAGGTCTGGCCTGGCTGGGGCCCGGGGCATCGGATGAGGCTGCAGCTGCTGCCGCCTCCTCCTCCTCCGCCTGAGCCACCAGCCGCCGGTACTCCTCACAGATGGCCTCCAGTTTCCGGCGCCGGGCCCTGGCTGCCAACTCCTTCCGGGATGGTTTTTCTTGGGAAGGAGTACTATCTATATCAAGAAAGAAAAAGAATATTGTTGTAACCAGTACTCTTAGCAAAACAGTAACACAAAATTAATTCAACACATAATGGCACAGTAGCACTAGCAAGAAGCACAGTACATAACATTTCTGGTAATAATCTATCTATCCTCCCACTTCCTCGGCCTGTAACATTTGTGGGAGTTTCAGGCATTATACTAGCACTATGGACTCCAGTACACAGTACACCAGTCTTCTTCTTATCTCTAGTTTAGCGAAATGACATAACCTGGTTGTAGCCGGCATGCCAGCTCGGTCATCTATGCTTGCACCCAAGACAAACATACAAGTCATGACGCAGACTCACGTTAGTTTGATTTACTACTGTCTGCAGGTGGGGAAGCTCGTATTTTTCTATTACGGATGGCACTGGCCATACTCTCTCTGTTTCATGAAGGGCAATTGGTTAATTTCACTTTGACAGTGCCCTGGCTACTACAAAAAGGCAGATTATATATCTGATCCAATGATCATTGCTTTTATATGGGACGACGACATAAGGTCAGTAGCGGTCGGTGGTGGGACTCGGGGAGTGCTGCCGGGCGGTGACGTGGGGAGGGGCAGGGTGGGGGTAGTAAACTATGGATTACGGCCAATTACAGGTAAGTAAACATATAAATAAATAAAACTAATTTTGTTGCGCCCACTGCATCGCTTTTGGCGGTGCAGTGCGCACAATGAAATTTGCTTTATTTATTTTTATGTTTACAGTAAAGTTACCTGTATTTGGCCGCGTAATACATTGTTTACTACTACCTCCACCCTGCCCCTCCCCACATCGGCTTTGCTACTCTGGCGCGGTTTCTTTACATTCCCTTAAAACTAAAACTGTGCATCCCGTGACAGTCTCCACCTATGCTGTCTATGATGAATACATACAGGCATCCATCCATTCTAAGTAAATGTCAATCATTCTTCTTAATCTCTCCACAAACCTTACTTTGTTTCACCAACAACAACCCATGCGTCCACTCACTCCGTTGCTTGCCTTGGCTTAGAGTTTCACCCAAACACCGCTGATGATTCTTGCTATCCACAGTATCCACCCATACTGTGTCGCCCACCCAGGCAGGCATCCATTCTTCTTTCACCTTCCACCCATCCTTCAACAACAAATGCATCTGATTCCTATCAGCCACCTATCCATGCTTCCAATGTATCCTTCTCTGCCAGTCATCATATTAAATCTCGCCCGTCCTTCCTCCTTCCACCCTTCTTTCCCTTTTTGTTCAACACATCCATCAAGGTCATCTGATCTGACTTTTAGTCTCCTCCATAAAACTTTCACAGCTGAGTTGGAGTCAGATAGAAGAGGCCATTGGTTAATCAAGTCACGCTGGTAATGCTATTGCTACTGCATTGCTAATGCTAAGTAAAGGGTGTCTTCTCTTCTTCAACCGTTGTATAATGTTCACTACAACTTCATACCTAATAAGTCTCAACTTCAGTACAGTGAGTGAAGTCAACACCCTTCCAGCTAGTGCAATGTGAATAAGTAATGAATATAACTTACCACCGCCCGCCACTGCTGCTGGCTCACCCCCTGTAGCTCCTGCAGGTGCCGCATCTCCTGCCCCTTCCGGAATGGTCAAATCGCCGCTGGCCCCGCCGGCACTGGTGGTCGCTACTACGCCTAGATAAAAACATGACACATTTTTAGATGCCTGTACACCTCCCCTATTTATTCTTTTTCACTAGCAAGATTGAAAAAAAAAGTTCATACATACATATTATACATCACATTCACTAGTCCAAATCGGGTACTAGAGTCAGTAGACACTAGTAGTGTTATGGTCCCTAGGGTCATTATTTATTATACTCTACTCTACTCTTTGCAAAGTTAGCCTGAGCCATGCAACCATTTTTCGCTTCATGTCTTTTGCGCATGTTACCTCGCAGCTTGTTGTGCAGTAACAGTAAGACGCCTTTTTGACCCCACATGAGCACATACAGCTACTGTCTGAGCGTTGCGTACAAGAGGTTGAAAAACAAGCCACTTTGTTATGGAGTTCGGTTAGTCCATATTGCTTAGCCATAAGTAACATGTTACACTTTTTGGCAGGACTGAGAAATGCTTGCATTATACTATCTAACGCGCACCATTTTTCTCAGGCAGAAGATTCCCTTCTACGAACCAGAGATTTGCAGAGCTTATGAATGATGCATGTAACCAGTAATTCTACGTTCTACAGTGAGGAGTCTCCCAGAATTCGCACAGATCTTTTGTCTTCTATCATCATGCACTTGTTGTAACAATGTTTATTGTTTTAATCTTATGCATTTTGCTGTTGGAGCTGGCTGGAGTACACTGAATTTTATAGAACAACATACAGAGCTTGTTAGTTGAAAATAAACCTTTTGAACTTACACATAGACTCTGTTGGATTTGGTGTGGTGGTGGACTTACACGAGTGAGTGAGCGAAAGGGTGTTATGTTCTGGGTTGTGTAATCATTGGGTATCTTCGGGTGGGGGTTCGGGGACCTAATGAGACACTATAGCTAGTCATTCAGGGGATTGTGGGTTCACTTCTGACTGAGGTGTGAGGAACGTCCAAGTTCCAAACTCCCATCACCAACATCCTATTTCCTTGTGCATAGTTCTGCATGGGGCTGTGCAGAATCCCACATCAGTAGTAGTATGTACTATATCCTATCAAAAATAGTCAAATATCTGGTTGGGCATTTTGTTTGTGGTAATTGTCAAAGCCTCAAGATTAAGAAGCCTAGAAGAGGACAACCGAAAGGACTGGACTCAGTGGCTAGAGCTATTGGTCAATCTGAGTACAATAAAGAGTGGCAATGCAAACTGGGCAAGCTTAGCGACAGACTAATAGTAGTAGTACAGACATTCATAGCAGAGGCAGTTAGAAATTAGAGGCAGGGATAACCAGAATTTAGAAACAGATAGTCAAGTCAAGATCAAAGAATCTTTTGTAAAAAATAGAATTAGGGAGTGGAACCAGAATTAATAGTTCTGAAAAAATAAGGTGCAGTAAAAGTTAGGGCAATATAATTGTTAATATTAACCACTGGAGGACTCACTGGGACCAGCAGCAGGGCCCTCGGTAGAGGAAGCGGTCCTCTGGTGGTTGTCCCGCCGACTCGGACCCCGTCTTCTTGCCCCTGGGTGCTGCAGATCAGTGATCATATAAGATATAATAAAGAAAGACACAAACATTAATGATTGCTGTGAAACAAATAAACTATCTAAAAAACGCTCAAAAACGTTTTAGGAAACAAAAATTGCAATAAAATTGACCTATCTAATCCGATCGACTACTGGCTTGCGGGATTCACGGACAGTCTACTTATTTGGGAACACTAATTCAGTGTTCCATTCTGATTGATTCAAATAAAATCCAGAACACTAACTAAGCCTAAGTACCACCTGACCTAGCCCACCTATTCAAGGCGGGCCAATTGTTCATTAAGTCTGCATTTCCATTTTTTAGCCCTCAAAAATGCATAGATGAGAAGGTGGACACATGCATAAATTGGTGCATAATGCATACACCAAATTGTTGGTTGGTTGCGTCTGATGTTCTGCAGCTGACTGACACTGCTAAGCTTACCACTCACTAAACAAACTACAAAAGGTTCTACTAAGGACTGGGGTAAGCAGCACTCAGTGACAGAGGATGCGTCACGCAGACCGCTCAAAAATTATCAACTAATAGTAACTAAACCTAGTATCAATCCATCCACCACTATTTGACAGGAGGACAAAGGAAGGACTAGAGTCTCTCTAGCAATAGCATTACCTAACTGAAGTTCTCTAAAGTAAACTCTTACATAATAAGGACAAGCGAGCGCAAAGTTGCAAACAAGTAAGAGTAGCGCCCAGCACCTATGTCCTACAATCACAGAAGATTTTGAAACGTAATTTACCTGCAATGTAAGCAGCAGTATTCTTGTTATTTGTAAAAAATGTATACACAAATCACAATACTTATACTACTATATATATTAGCTACTCACCAAGCCCCAGGACCTCGACACCTAGCAGGTCCAACAGGTCCTGCTCCCTGTCGAGGATGTCTGACCACCGGTGTGCCAGCTGGTTATGGGTGCGCCGGACCCCTGAGCAGCGAAACACTGCCCGGCGCACCTTCGCCCACCGGCGGTAACGCTCCTGGGTCGGGTACCCGGAGCCTGGCCTGCCGCCTGCTGCCAAGGTCAAGGGGAGGTGGCGCTGAACAAAAAAAACAAGGGCGGCCCCCTCCGCCTCACTAAAAAGCTGGCGGGCTTGCACCCCTGCAGGGCGCAGTCTGCCGCAAGGCAGGCGGCTCTTGGGCGCACGCGCCTTGCCCTTCGAGCCGTTGCTGCTGCTGCTACCCTTCGCCATGGTTCTGGGGTGGGAGGAGGCAGAAAAGAAAAGTTAGAAGGGAAAAATAAAGTTAGGGGAAGAAGTAGGAGCTTAAAGAAGAAAGTTATATAAAACAGTCGAAAAGTTAAAAAAACACTGTAAAAAGTAGAAAAAATGCAAAATATAGACTTAGGCAGAGAGAGAGATAGATAAGAAATAAAGAAAAATTGAAAAACAGTGTAAAAAACTAAGGATTGCAAAGATTGAGGGAGGATAGAAAAGCAGGCCCAGAACCATAGCATAGAGTGAAAAACAAGATGGCCGCGCCCATCGCGACCGCGTGGGTAAGTTTGCGCGATATTTCTCCCCGAGCAGGCAAAAAACGTCGCGAACACGTACAACGCGTTCCCGAACATGGAATGCACATCGCGAGCATGCTATACGCGACCCGGAACAGGAAATAAGGGATCGCGAACAGGCGGGACAAGTGAAAAACAAAATGGCCTCGCCCATAGGCGACCGCATGGGTAAGTTCGCGCCCCCGAGCATGCAAACAGCGTCCCGAACACGCACAACGCGTTCCCGAAGAAGAAAAACGCATCGCGAACGGGCGCGACAAGCAGCTACGCACGCTCGCGTAGCTACGCGTAGCTCGCGTAGCGCTCCGACGTCTTCGCGTAGCTTTGCGTAGCGCGACTACGCGAACTACGCCCAGGGTTAGTTGTGTTGGATAGGCAGACATCCACGGGCCACTCGAATATGCATGATTGGCAGTGGAACCAGGGCTGGACGCAGATGACGTACGCAAGATGGAAGCTCAGACGGTAACTGATGCGCAACACTGCCAGTGGCAGTGCCCCCAACAAATGCAGCATTCGGTCACTGTACAGTTCCACGTGACAGGGGTTGTGCATGTGCCCGGGATGTTCTGACATTGCGTTGTTCGCACTCGTAGAACCGGCACTCTTCTGACCTGCGGCTGTTATGTGGATGATATGCCACAGCTCGGAGCAATGAGTTGTATGAGTGTGCAAAGTTTGTATGTATGGGTTGTCCTGTACGTAAGTGTCAAGGCTGTTCCATGCAGGAGTACCTCGGGCAAGGACTTTTGTGTGTGGGTGTGGATACGTTGATCTTTCATTGGCGCCGTGTGTAGTGTGGGAATCGTCTTCGTCTGCCATGGTATCTCTCTTAGGGGGTGCCTGCCGCATGCGTTTCCAAGGTCGGGGTGCAGATGTCCTTCCGCCTTCTGTATTGAGACAAGGGGGCTTTCATCCCTAATGTTAGTCAGAACACTGCTTGTATCCTGGGTATGTGATGTGGCCATCGCACTGCAATTGAGGCTAGGCCTTGGGCTTATGGTGCACCAAAAGCGATGAACACACACACCAGTTGCCATGTATGAGCCAAGACCCCGAGGGGCCTTGCACTCCTTGTACAGTCCCTTCGTGCGCGGACGCCCTCCGGCTGCATGCAACATTGCAACATTGTCGATTGCGGGCCGTGTGGCGCAGACACTGCAACAGAGACACACGCATTAATTGGTTTCCTGTGCAGCCCAGATATGAACCACGCCCAGGGGCCAGGGATAATTGTTCACACCCCTACGCTGGCCTGGCATACGCCGATCCAGCCCACTCGGCGTACGTATAAAGGGGGGGACGATGACGATACATGTCCCAGTTCTTCCCCACTACCTGAGGTGACATGGCTGCGTCCGCCTGGCCTACGACGAGGCTCAATCATATAGGGTCCATGACTTGCGTTGCACGGAGTCGGTGGCACCGGTTGCACTGCGGCCGGCACGGGCCTACCGCCACGGGACGGTGACTTACTGTGCACTGAGGTAGGGGCACCTAAAGTGCTGAGCGGGTGTGCAGCCTGCGATGATGACGTGTGCACTGATATGGTCTCTGCCATTGCTATATCAAGACCCAGAGTCAAGTGTGCGCCTGGTGGACCGCAATGTAGGCCTGAACCAGCGGGCAGCATGGGCCTACCGCCACGTGGCTTTGCCTCGTGTTTCACAGAGTTAGTGGCACCTAGAGAGCTGAGCGGGTGTGCAGCCTGTGATGATGACGTGTGCACTGATGTGATCTCTGCCATTGCAAAATCAAGACCCAGAGTCAAGTGTGCGACTGGTGGCCCGCGCTGTGGGGATGCATGATGTGGAGGCTGCCAAGGTGTAGGTTTCAAAATAATCATAGGGCTATGCCCCTTATGTTACGCTATTAGAATAGCCTTGTATAGCTAAATATAGCAGTGGTAGTCATCTATATTGACAACCCACTGAGCTATATTAAGAAAGATGATGTTTTACAGAATAGGTTAGTCCTGGACAGGTGGCAGCCATTTTGTATACTGGCCGCCATCTTACATTATGGCTATGTTTAAGCACGCGGTGATCTCTAAACTGCGAACGAGGTAGGCCCAGACAGCTGCGCCATGACACTTGTTGTTCACCTGATAAGTATGCGCCCAGTTTCGTTTCTTTATTCAATAAGGGGCGCTGCCTCGCTTATGAATAAGCCTTTCTGTGTGCGTAAGTAATATTCTATTTGCAGAACCTCTCCTACGTTGGGAGGAGCAGGGATGCAGCTGGCTGACCTTGGCTAAGAGATACCGTGTGCCTGCTTCGGGCTGGTGATGTACGCCCCTCTGCCTCCCTAAAGTATGCATCCCTAAACCAGTAACTTTCCCTTGTAGGCGTGCTCTAGATGTTTATGACGTGTTTGATGTTTCATACTATGCTGCGCATGATTATTGAGTCAGTCCATTAGCAAGCATTGCATGGTGCATGTTGTATTTGGGCTCCTCTGCAGAGTATAGATAATAAACTGCTTGTTTGCATTCTCTACTGGTTGACCGACTCTTCATTGATATAGGTAAGGCCGAGAGGTGGTGTAGTGACCTGACTGACCCTATATGGGTCACTTCCATCAGTTGGCGCCCGAACAGGGACCCCGCGATTAATCACCCATCACACCCGTAAACGGGTCGTGAGGTCGGGGTGCAGGCTGGTCTAGCGGGCGGATCAGGGGCCCCCCACAAGATAGAGCTCTGTTTCTGTGGCTTGCCCCGCAAGTCTGATCGAGGATGCCCTGCCTAGTGGTGATACGCCGGGGTCCAGAGACAGCGAGACCTTGGAGCTGACCAGATTGGTCTGGAGAGTCGGCGGTAGAGAATCACGTGTGAAACCTGCGTTTGACAGGTGAGTGACTTTGTGTACATTTTAGTACTTGAAAATGTACTGGCGCCAGTCCTGAGGTGGTGTTGGATTGAACCGTGCGAGGCAGACTGTTGACCGCCTTTCGGTGTGAACTTGAACTGCTCCGGGTGATTCGGGTTTTTGAGACCCCTCTCATAGTGGTTCTCGGGTAGCACCGGGAGGGGCAGGGCCTTTGGGGTGTGTTTCGTGGACGGGGCCACACTACCGACTTGAGAGAGACAGAACTGATCGGTCTGTGCTCCATAAGTGGTACCAGACTGTGAGGGTGAGGTCGCCCATCGAGCTGTATCTCAGTGGTCTTGAGCCACAGATGAGATGAGCCTTAGTGGCGAACCTCATGGGCAGTGCCGGACCGCGTTTGACAAGGCAGAACCTTGAGTTGTACCCTTAAGTATTGTGGACAAGCTACTTGGGCTGTGCTTTAATAGTGAGTGTGAACTGTATTGTGTGAACGAGTGCTGGGGCTGAATCTCGTGGTGGTTTGAGAGTCGTTAACGGCTCTACGAGCTACAAGATGCGGGATAGGCTTTAGATCGTGTCTAATCACAATAGGGTCGAGCTGGGCTATCCATACACGTAACAGAGATTCTTAGGTGGTGCTTAGTGAAAGGCTGTTTGGGCCGTGTTGTATCGCATACCTTAAGAGGTCTGTTCGTGCTGATTTTTGAGTGTATTTTGTGTATGATTTTGGGACAGAGAAGTGGATTTGCTTTGCGCTTGCGCAGTGGGAATTGTTTAATTATCTTATATTAAGATGCCGTGTTTTAGTAAACTTGGATGTTTTGTATGTCGATGTTGTTGTTCAAGTGATCGACTGGAGGAAAGACAACCTGCTCCTCCAGAGGGTACCCCGAATTTTGATATGTACATAAAGCACGGTATTGGCCTTATTATGTTTAGCACCTTATGGCATAAATATACGAAGGACAATGCTGATTTGCAGTGGTCACTGGTTGGCTCGTTCGATGAACAAAAGTTGAATTTTCTAGAAGGAAAGCTGTTTGCTAAGAAGAGTAGGCAGTCAATGTTTGATATGTTGAGGGTTTGGCAGAAGGAGGCAAAGCAGCGGCGAATTAGAGAGGAAATAAATACGAGGAAAAGACAGGCGCTGACGATCGCGCAGAAAGCCATGGCTTATGATAAAGCGACAGTAAACAAAGGTGTTGAGTGCGCAGATAGGGCGTTTCGGCTGCAAGCTGAGAAGAGTTATGTCGTTCAAAATTAAGGTGATGCTTTTGTTGAAGATTTGTTAGTCACCCAACCCCCACCACCTTATGCTCCTCTACGGATATATCCTATTGTTCCAGCTTCCCAGGCCCCGGCTTCAAGGGCTCTGGCTCCGGTTCTTGGCCCCACCAGTCCTCCTCCTCCTCCTAACATTCCGGGTCTACATTTGACACCTTCTGGGTATTATACTGCTTTATCGATATCCGGGTTGGAGGGTACTAGCTCTCCGTCTGTGGCACCTGTTTCTGCATTTTCTGGTTCGACTTTCTTTACTCCCTCTAGTCAAGCTCGTTCATTGATGGTACCTGTCTCTTCATCCACTCTTTCACCGGCGGATGTTTCACTTCCCATGATGCAATTTGACAGAATGCCTGTGAGTGGAATGTCCCCGGGAAGTTGAGCGAAAGTGCAAGAACGCGTGAGTAGGGTCTTGGTGCGTTCTGCAGTAAGTAATCAAGAAAAGGAGATGGTGGCGAATCAGGCTGCGCAGTGGATTCGAAATCCGATCTATATGGTTGAGGATGTATGAAGTGTGATGAGACAGTATGAACCGCTTATGCAACAACTTGCGCTTAAGCATATGTGTACAATGCTGATGAGTTTGTGGGAGCAGCGCTTTAATGCTGAGGTCCCAAGGGAGGTTTCTGAGATACGAGATGAAGTGTATGGTTCTGATATGGATCCTGCTGCTGTGTTGAATAAAGTTACTACTTTGTTAAAATATCGAGGTAGGATGCTTAAAGAGGGTTCCACAGCATTAGCGCAGTTCCCTGTGAGAGAAGTTCACCCCATATATCATCCCGAGACACCAGCAGAAATAAATGCAGTGGGTGACATTGTTCAGCCCCGGGAGGGGGCACGGTTTCAAGAACAATGGGTTTATACCCCCTGGAAGAGAAGTGAAGTACTTTCTCTTAAGAATCAGTTGCCAGATCCCAGAAAGAATCCGACTGCTTATTATAAAGAACTGACAGAAGCGGCCGATTTGACAGTTATGACGTTAGCTGACATTATGTTGTTTTTTGGGTTCCTGGTGCCGATTGATATATGGAGGCAGGTGCACTTGGTGGATCACGTGGTAGAGTTAGGAGCAACATGGGATCAGATAAATCTGTGGGATCAAAAACGTAAGCCAGATGAGAAGCCAAGAGCGGAAGTGTTAGCTTTACCTGGCCGAATTATTACGTACATGCATTCGTTTATTGCTCCCAAGAAAGTGGATTGGGATAAACTTACAGCATGTTGTCAAAAGAAAGAGGAGAGTGTGTCAGATTTCTTTACTAGGTACGAGGGGGTGTTTTTGGATTTCAGTGGTCAGGATTTGTCAGTGGATGGTGGAGTCTGGCTGTTTGTCGACAGGTTTGTTAATAATTTGCTTCCTGAGATTGCAGCCCGGATGAAGGCAGCGGAAAGTACCTGGTCCACGTCCACTCCCTCGGGAATATTGAGCATGGCACAATATTATGAACATCGAGAGAACGAACAGAGGCAGGTTGTAGAGAAGAAAGGGAAGGAATTGAAGACAAAGGTGTTGTTGCAGCAGGTGCAGGGAAGTAGTGGAAGAGGAAGGGGTCAGCCGCAAGTGCAGCAGCGATGGTCCGTACCGCGAGGTGGTTGAACGAGTGCTCCATATGTACCTGTGGGACCTAATCAATGTGCATATTGTCGGAAGGAGGGGCATTGGCAAAATGAGTGCCCTGAATTGCTACAGGTTGGTGGGATCCCTAGAAGAGGGGGTTTTCGGGGACGTGGTAGAGGAACAGGAAGTCAGGGTGAGAGAAGACCAGAACGAACTGAGAATGTTGAAAAGGATCAGAATTACTTTGATGATCCTAGAGGACGACAGTATTGTCGCGAGGATTATGATGTAGATGAAGGAACAGGGATGTTCATCCACAGCTAGGACAGCGACGGACAGGGTGGAGGACCAGTTTCGGTGAATGTAGATCAACGCAGACCCTATGTTGCTGCGGGTTTGCTTGGTACCTTTCAAAAGTTTTTGATTGACATGGGTGCTATGAACAGCTCTGTTTCCCGTTTGCTGGTCCCTGGGGCAGCTCTGTCTGGCAAGAATAATGTTTTGGTGGGATTTTCAGGTACGCCGGTTGTTAGTCCCATCTCTAAGCCCCTTGCTTTGACAATTGGTCCGTTTTCAGTGAAATCCTCGTTCCTTTTGACTTCAAATTGTGGGGAAAATTTTATGGGGCTTGATCTGTTGAAACGGCTGCATGCAACCATTTTCTGTTCCCCAGACGGTGTTTACATGACGATTGGACCTGATGTGGCACGGGCGAAGCAACACTTTGCCAAAGACGCCCCTCTCACCGATGAGTTCAAGGACGTGCCTAGTATGCTGTGGGCTACAGGTGACACGGACGTAGGACTGTTGCAGGTACCGCCAGTGTCTATTCAGGTTAAGGACAATGTTTCTCTGCCTCGTATTCCACAGTATAAAATATCGCAGACAGGAGAGACTGCTTTGTTGAAAATAATAAATGATTTAATTGCGTCTGGTGTGGTTGAGGAAACAGTTTTTAATGTGTGCAACAGTCCTATTCTTCCGATTCTTAAAAAGGCCCGACAGATTCACCTGATGCCCATTCTGATGTGTACCTATTTATTATTGATCTTAGGGAAATTAATAAAATAGTGGTACCACAATTTCCTGTTGTTCCTGATATCACTTCGATTTTGACTATGATCCCTCCTACAGCTCAGTATTTCTCTGTGATTGATTTGAAGAATGCGTTCTTTAGTATTCCGATTCATCCAGATTCCAGGTATCTTTTCGGGTGCTTTGTGTTCTGTTGCGCTCCTCAAGGGTATACTGAAAGTCCTAGTATATATAGTCAAGCCTTGAAAGCGCAATTGGACTCGCTAGTGCTTACTGTTGGTAATGTATTGTTGCAATATGTTGACGATCTCCTCGTGGCTTCTGATACTGAAGAAGGATGTAAGGAAGCCACGGTCAAATTGTTAATGCATCTGGCACAAAATGGACATAAAGCGTACCTTCCTAAGTTTCAGTATTGTCGACAGGAGGTTACCTATTTAGGTCACCTCCTATCGAAGGAGGGTAGAAGATTGTCACCTGAACGTATTTCTGTAATCAATAAAATGGGCGTGCCAAAGACACAGAGAGAAGTGCGAGGTTTCATTGGCATTACCTCATACTGTCGACATTGGATCCCCAACTATTCTCTGATTGTGAAACCCCTCCTTTATTTAACTACGAATGGTGTGTGTGAACCCTTGCCGTGGACGCTTGAGTGTCAGCATGCCTTTGAGCAACTGAAGCATGCGCTTTGTTCTGCTCCTGTCCTTGGTACTCCTGACTATAGGAAGCCCTTTGTATTGTATGTACATGAAGTGGATGGTTGTGCGTTGAGTGTCTTGACACAGGCTTTCGGTGGTAAGTATCGGCCCTGTGCTTATTTTTCTGCAGTCCTTGACAATGTGGCTAGAGCGCTCCCGAGCTGTCTGAGAGCCGCTGCTGCAGTGGCAATTGCAATCAGACAATCGGCAGGGCTCATTCTTGACACTGACCTAACGGTCATGGTACCCCATTCTGTAGACACTCTATTGAATAGAACGCAGATGCAGCACCTTACTAGTGCGCGTCTGACTGGATATGAGCTAACTTTGTTCACTCCACATGTCACCATTAAACGATGTGTCACTCTGAATCCAGCCACATTACTACCCCTCCCTTCAGGGCCGGACTGGGAACTGATAGCAGCCCTGGCAAATTTCCCCAGACCAGCCCCCGTCTGGCGCGTTGCGAGCGAGCGCGCACGACCACTACATGGGGGGTTTGGAAAAAGACAGACCAAAATGGTGCATTTTAAAGCACATTTTTCATTACATATTTAATTATATCAACTTTCAAAGCACAGTAAATAGTAGATGATGACCTTAAAGAGCACCAGGTTACCCACCCAGTCATATGTGTACCCATAGACATTCTTACAGAGAGCACCAAAAATAGACTGAAACATACAAACCTCTATTAGTAAAGGGGCAGTCCTTTTTGATCTGTTTTAATTGTTTTTGAACATTGTAAGAAATTGGGGTTGTTGGCCGACTGTGGGTATGACGGAGGGGCGGCTTCTCCATTTGAGTGGAGGAGCGTCGCCCCACAAAGAAGAGCCCCAGTCCAGAGCTGAAAAATAACATGCATTTGCAATGCAATAGGTCTCGCAAATTTTGAAAATTAGAGCTCTTGGTGTTAGAAATAACAATGGTTTTTAATTTTGTTTTCTGTATATAGTGGAGTGATGATATTTGCATAGTGCTATTTCCATTCATATGACCTTGCCGCGCTGGAGAACCAGAAAATGGGAAATAGGTTATAAGGGGGTGGGGGGGAGGGGGGAGACAAGAGTAATATGCTGGCTGTGGAAAAAAAAGTAACTATGGAATTATATGCTCTTGAAGCCTCAAGATTTTAAACTGGACTATGTATTTCACAAACATGACACATAATCCACAACCTTCTGCATAATCTTAGATTACAACACATTGTAGCTCAAACAAAAAAAAAAGCATGACCCGTGGTGATGGGCACTGGCATGTTCTCTCTAAAGTTTAATTTGGCACCGTAGAGTTGCTGATTGTTGAATTTAAGTGCTAAACTGGTACTAATGTGGTTAATCTTTTCCCATCCAGTAGTTATTGTTACAGATATTGTTTTTAGTAAAGCCTTTTATGTGCAATAAAAAAAAACCTTTCAAAATAAACATAGATGCACAGATAGACACACACAAACGTGCAAGCACGGATAGAAAGAAACATGTATACACAAACGCATGCATAGAAATGCACACATTTGGAAATAGCCAGCTGCAGCCGCATACACAGATAGATGCAGCCACACAAGCATACACACACACTTACACACAAACACACACATACAGGTACAAGCACATAGAAGCACAGACACACGCTCACATAGACAAGCACATAAGCAAGCATGCACATACATATACAGCATTAACAAGAGGAGATACATTTACAAACTCACATGCAGATATATACAAGCACACATACACAGGCACTCATATATACCTACGCATATGTGCACTCAGATACACATGCATGCAGGCATGCACGCACACATTTACACGCACACACTCTTGTGTTTCTTGTCTCACCCCAGTGAGGTGTCTTGAATGAAATATTTATTTCACATTTTTTGCAAATGTAAGCATTTGAAGTGCTTTGATGGGGGCAGCTGATAGATGGAGATAACAATAGAGAGAGATGAGTGTGTGAGATGGAGGAGAGCGATATGTAAAACACAGACGGGAGAAATAGAGATACAGGTTTAAAGAAACAAAAAATGTTAACGACAGAGAGCGAGATGGGGCAACATGGGTGGATGGGTACATAGAGAGCAAGAGAGAAAGGGGAGACAGATGAAGACAGGTGAGAGAAAAGGTAGAGGTGACTGTGTAAGGTGAGAGAGAAAGGTGGAGGGAGAGAGAGATGGGTCGACGGGTAAAGAAGTAAGACGGAGCAAAAGAGAGAGTGGGATGAAAAGACAAGAGGATGTGTAAGGTGAGAAAGACAAAGAGGTGAGAGAGAGATGAGGAGACAAGGGATAGGGACATGTGAGATAGAAGGAGAGAGGGAGGAGAGAGAGAGGGAGGATGGACGAGCGAGATTTGGAGAGAGAGAGAGAGACACTTAGAAAGAGAGCACGAGAAAGTGAATGAGAGATAGGGAAACAGGGTGTATGATAGAGACACAGATCAGCCAGAATAAAATGTTTGCACAGAGCATGGAAGGTAGAGTGAGGAGCAGGGACGGGGTGTAACAAGTGAGAGTTAAAGGCGCAGAACCACTGCACTTTTCTCCCAAATACTGCACCGAGGCAGGATCTGAATCTACGGTCGAGTTTTTATTTCTCTCTGAGGTTTTTAGCAGGCACGTACAGCCAACAAGCTTGCCTACAGCTGTTGTTACAAATTTCAGGTAGAAGAACTGGAAAAATACAGTTTTGCCTAGGCCTTCAGTAAGTATATCCACCATCTTGGTGAACGTAATCTTCTTTGCAATTGTAGATTTCTTTGGATTTTTTTGGGGGGGGCGAGGAAGGGGGAATCTTGATTTAATGCCAACTGGTTGAAACAAAAATACCTAATAAAACAATTTAAGTGTTGGAAAAGTTCCGGTTAAAGACAAGCAAAGACACTAAAACGCACATATAAAGGCTTTTAGAACAACAATGAAGCAAGTGGCTTGCTGGAGGCCTTCGTTAATGAGCACATCTGGATTCCCACTACTCCAGAGGTGTCCCTAGGCAGGTCGAACAAGCGGAACACTCAGGTGGTACTGCATTGCAGGTAGCACACCACAGGGTATGTGAGAAACCTATTTTGTGACAAAACGGGGGATTTGAAGAGTAAAAAGCTGTTAAACTGACCAACAATGACATCTTAAATGTCGCTGGGAGTATGGTAAAAATACTTGGATGAAGAAAAAAGGAGATGTACTGATAACATGAGGATGGTCCCAGAGTATGTCCATAACGCAAGGAAACTGAATGAAAAAAAAACCAGGACTAACATTTTAAACAACGCAATGGAGTTGTTTTGTGGTTCGAGAATAAGTCTGCATTGTTTGGTCAATAGTTTGGTCTATGGGAAGGGTAGCTGGTACAGCAGTGTTTGATGTCTGTGAGGAAGCAAAATAAAGAGCGAAAGAAGGCAGACGAGAAGACAGGCCAGTGAAAGGGAGCACAAATAATTTAAAAATAAACCCTAATTCAGAAATATGAAAAAGAATAAGAATCTAATAAATCAGTAAACGATAGCTATCAGCGTAGCCACCACAGAGCAGTATTAAACATTGCAGGGTCAGCAATTGGGGGACTGACTAAGTATGTACGGTTGCCAGCAGCAAAAAAATTAAAACACTGAGCAAAGAAATGCAGCTTTTTAATTGCACACAAACGCAAGGTTATCGCCAAAAGTGGGCCCGCAGTTCTAAAAAGCAGCTGCTGAGACGGGTCCCATTCGGGCTCTCCATTTTTGCCCTCGCTGTGAGGGTGAAAAAAATCTTAACTCAGCAGTAGTACCACCTTTCACTGCCTTTAATGTAACTCACAAGAGACTCGTTATAGTTCTTTCACTGTCTCATCATGTCAGAACTGAAGCATTTTCAATAATATATACAACGAAGCCATAGTTGGTTTTTCTTCGTATACAACTAACAACTATTGACAAAGCCAATAGTCCTCGCTTGCTGTCGGTATAATGTTATTTGTTGCATTATATATGTGGGTACAATGACAAAAACAACAAAATACCTGTCGGACGGCACACCATGCTAAGCACAGAGTTTTAGGTTTCGTGCTTTTAAGCAACACCCTTAATAACACCAGCCATGCCCCTTTGAGAGATCCGCATGTTTTTCATCCCACTTAAAGCCCTGGTTATGGCCAAAAACTTAACGCAGACATGCCAATACAAACAGAATGTGGTGCCTCACAATGCTCAGCAAATGAAAGCATACACAACCTGCTGCTAGCCTGCTACAAAAAACACGAGAAGTTGGCAAATATTTAAACACGCTTGTCCATGTAAAGGGTTCTTACAAATCAGCATGAAATATCGGACGTAAGGAAATGTTTGCCCCCCCCAATCAGGCCACCTCGCTCCTCTCACTCACAAACAATCAATCAGGCCTGCCTGCTCACAATCACAAACTGGCCTGCAGGCTGTCAATCACCCTCCCGGTCGTCTCTCCACTGCTGCGCAGCGCAGAACCGGGCCTGGTACTGTATCAGTGGTCGAAGTGGGGAAAAAAAAGTAGGGGAACTGTGGGCAGAGAATCAGAGGGCGGGAATAACCCGTGGATTGGGTCAGTGGGCGGAGTCAGAGGTGTGGCAGAAAGAGCAAAATATCCCAATTTTTAGTATTTGTTTCCTATTTCACTAACCGGTTACAGCTTATTACCTTATTTAATTTAACCAATGGATACACATGTTTATTTAAGGTTTAAAATGAGTTATTGACATTAAAAAACATTCACAAAGTGGGATACGTTTCCAATCACAGAATGTCCCAAATATCCTTAAAAGTGGAATCGCAAGCCATGTGTCTCCCAGCGATGGAGTTTCTGTCATCAGCACTTCTCCCTTTTTCCACAATAGCAGTTCAAACATGAATGGCAAAATATCCTGTGACCTCAGTGACAGAGTCACTGTCACTCTATGCTGTGCTGCTTCTTAGGCCTGCCTGCAAGACTGGAGGTGAACTTCAGAATGAATCGTAGCGGACAGTCCTTCAAGGTTAACCCACACTTGCCACTGCTAGGGTCCACCTGCTGGTGCTAACACACCAGGGCTTTTAAGATCTTGCGGGGCCTTCTAAGGTCTTGCATGGGAATGTGCTCCCTCGGGGGGAGTGGTCTGGTGGACTGGTCATGAAGGCTGAACCTGGTTCCCCAGTTCCAAATTCAGCAGCTATGAGCAAAGTGCCACATCCTGTCCCCCACTGAACACCATACTGCCCCACTGAGAGAAACTTGCACTGCACTGACCCGCTATAAACACCCAGATGTGAGACAATTCAAATTACGCACTAGACAAGAGCAATATGCTGCCTTAAAAAAATTAACAACATCTTAGAAAAAAACAAACACTCATAGGGAATGCAAGATTAAGTAAAGCATGTGAAATGTAAGCAGGAACAACATGGTTACCTTTTTCTTTTTACACTAATTATTCAGAACTTAGTGAGTGCTTTTGCCTCAAAAGTTAAGGCCATGACTACAGGGCCCAGAAGGGACCCGCTTCAATGCACATTGCTTATATCCTTACAAAAGGAAAGCAGTATGGTTTAAAAAGACCACGTTTGTGAATACAGAGCCGCAGTATGCATTTTGTTTTCCAATTCACCCAAAAAGCAGGTATTTCAGTACCTTCAGGAATATTACTTTCCCACCGAGGGAAAACATCGTTGTTCAAAGAGCGAGGAGACAACAAAAGTAGCGCTTCACTGGTAAACACTGTAAAGTGGCGCTAATGTGTTTAGGTGTGAATAAATCAATCTGGCCAGCTTGCAACCACTCTGTCTTGCTTTAGTTAGTTAGTTATTTTTCATATTTTGAATGTTTTATTTCTCTCCACCCTGAGGCTGCACTTAGAAATTGAAAAATGTCAGAAAAAGACGACGTTTCCAGCAACTGTTTTTCTTTTTGGATCCATTTCACAGGGGAGCAAATAAACGAAAGGTGGAAAGAAAAGGTAATACCTGTTTCTTGAAGTCTCGCTTTTTACTACATGAGGAGGAGGGAGACAGAGAGGGAAGAGGGGGACAAAGAGGGGGCAGCTGCCAACGGCAGGAGAACTGGACACTGTCCTTGTCTTCTTACCTTCTAGGCTTCTACTCGGCCCGGACGCGGGCCAGCCCCGTGCAGTTGCTGCGCTGCTGCTCGCACCCAGCGCGAGCCTCGCCCTCAAGGCCTTCATGCGCATGACAAATTTGCAGCCCCACGCCCCCACCCTAAGGGTGAAGACTAAGAGCGCGGTGCACACACACAGAGACAGTGCAGATGTCTCTGTGTCTGCGCGCTGCGCACCATCACCTGCCTGCCTCTGCCAGCAGTGCAGTTGTGCTTTTTCCCCCGTGCTTTTTCCCCCGCAGTCTGACTCACGGAGTCAGTCACGGCCCGAAAATCGACCGCACTCAGAGGGGGCCGGTTTTGCTGGGGCTGCCCCACCAAAACCGGCCCCCTCTGAAAAAACTGGCCTCCACACCATCCGGCCTACCGGGGGATTGCCCGGTGCCCGGAATCGCCAGTCCGGCCCTGCCTCCCTTCGACAAGTCATTATGCAGATGCGCATGACTGTATGTACGGAACAGAGGAAGAAACGAAGGGATGTTCCCTTATCTGACCCCCAAGGGGAACTATATGTCGATGGCTCCTGCCTTAAGCTACCAGATGGCACTACTTCTGCCGCATATGCGATCACCACATTGCGCACAGTCGCAGAGACTTCCCGCGTCCCATATCAATCTGCCCAGGCTGCTGAGTTAGTAGCCCTGTTGAGAGCTTGTGAGATAAGTGAGAATAGGGCTGTTCATATTTACACCGACAGCCAGTACGCGTTTGGAGTCGCTCATAATTTTGGGCGGCTCTGGGCGGAAAGGGGGTTCCTGACATCCCATGGGTTGAAGATACAGCATGGCCCGTTGATCCATACATTGCTGTCGGCTTTGATGTTACCCAAAAAGCTGGCAATAATAAAATGCAGTGCCCACAAGGTAGTTACAGATGACGTGGGTAGGGGCAATGCATTTGCGGATCAAACAGCTAGAGAAACTGCTAGATTGAAGATGAGTAAGATGTTTGTGGCAGGACCTGCTAGGTGGGTACCTGATAATGCGATGTATGAGAACACTGTAAGTAGTGTTAAGGACATACAGAATGAGGCCACAACAGATGAAGTGGCTGTATGGCAGGAAAGGACAGGTACTCTAGATGAGGATGGGTGCTGGACTGATTTGTCTGACAGCCGGAGATGGCTGTTGCCCAATGCATATGTTTTCCCAGTTGTCACTATGGCTCATAGTCCCGCTCATATTAGCACAAAAGGGATTTGTAAATTGTTAGACGCAGTGTGGCGAAATGATCTCATTCCCAAGGTAGCTGCCCATTTAGTGAAACATTGTATGATTTGCTTAAAGCATAATCCTGGGAAAGGTAATCCTGTGCCTTCTGGGAATTTCGCACCACCCTCATTTCCCTTTGAGGTTCTTCAAATGGACTTCATTGAGCTAGAACGAGTGAATAATTTGAAGTACGTTCTAGTGGGCATGTGTGCTTTCAGTAAGTGGGTGGAGGCGTACCCTGTGAAGGAAAATACTGCTAACGCAACGGTGAAAGCACTCATAAAAGAGTTCTTCCCTCGTTTTGGTTTGCCTCGGGTGATCTGGAGTGACAACGGCAGCCATTTTAATGCCCGAGTCACGCAGTTGGTGTGTGAAGGGTTGCACATAAATCAGAAGTTTCATGCAAAATCACCCCCAATCTGCAGGTCTTGTGGAGAAATATAATGGAACGCTCAAGTTGAAGCTAGCTAAGATCCAGGAGAGCACAGGCCTGAAGTGGCCGGATGCGTTACCATTAGCCCTTTTGTCCACAAGAATGACCGCACACACGAGGACTGGTCTATCTCCCTATGAGGTAGTTTTCAGGCGCCCTGGCAATATATGTGGTGTCCCTAGGCCAAAATAATTTAGTGAGATTGAGTATCCGATGATGATAGATTACCTGTATGAGTTAACTAAAAATCTTCGTTCTATTCATCAGCAGATCGGAGAGTCACTGCGACCACTTCCAGAGAGTCCCGGACATAAGTTGCAGCCCGGTGACTGGGTTCTGATCCGAAACTTTGCAAGGACAACGGCTCTGGAGCCCCGTTGGCATGAACCGAAGCAAGTCCTCCTTGCAACGAGGACCGCGGTGAAGGTGGATGGGAGAAAAATTGGATACATGCCCACCATACCAAAAGAATACCGCTGCCACTCCCTTATGACCGATGGGTCCAAGAAGGAATCAGAGATCATGAATGTGAGCACGTACCAAGGTTCATCCCGTTTTCGGATGCTCGGCTAACTTGGACGGAGACAGAAAAAGAGAACGAAGATGTGTTATTGGAAGCTGTCCCTCCCGAAATAAGGGCAGCACGAGAGTCCTCTGACACTGAACAACGAGTGTTGGAGTCTGGGAGCTTTGTTGAGCCTGAGCCTTCGTTGCTTTTTTCTGATCAAACAGTGCCTGGGTCTGTAAGATATGATCTACGCCCACAACAAAAGATGAGCACCAGAGGGAAATAGAGAGTTATGGATTTGAGTTTATGGTAAGAGCACAACATCTGTAGTGCCTGCCACAAAAGAGAGACACTGGTGCACTGCTTTGAAACATTTAGACTTTCGAGTGAGCTGTGGGTGTTTGCCAGGAGGGCACCCCAACCTACACAAAGAAGGATTGGATTACTGAGTAGGCCTAGACTATGAGGCCCCACGCGGAGGAAGTCACCTGTTACAGTATGATGGACAATAGAAGCCTACCAAAGAGGCTTAGAACGGACTTTGGCGTAGTTGATCATTGATTGAAGAAGGTCGCAAGTGACTCCATCATTATTGAAGAAAGTAGGTGTTAGATATGTTCCCGTTTGGGCAAGTCGTCGCGCAAGAGGAGCAGCCTCTGGAGGACCCGCCCTTAGGTCAAAATGACCCTGGATGGCCTAGTTGGACCACTAAAACCAAAGTTGTGGTTTTATTCTGCATTTTTGTTGTTATGATTATATTGTTTGGTGTGATATTTTATTTAGAAATTAAGCATCCAATGTATGTTCTGATAGGGACTACTCCTGATTAACCCTGGGCAAAGCACTACGCTACGCTCGCGTAGTTTGCGAAGTTTGCGCTACTTCGCACAACGCGAATTGCACGTAGCACAGTGCAAACACGCGTAGCGTAGCGTAGTGCAGCGGTAATTTTTTGCTTGCTCGCGGTCCTCAACGTCAAGTTGGCGACCGCAAGCAAGCAAAATGACATCCCGGCGAGACTTTTTCCTCGTTCGCGATCAGCAACATCAAGTTGCCGATCGCGAGCGTGGAAAATAAACCTCCCGGCGAGATTCTCAACGCGGGGAGGTCAGGTTTCTCATTGCGAGTGGTCGCGTATGCTCGCGACCGCTCGCGATGAGAAACTACCAGTCCGCGTTGAGAAAGCTGCCGCTCGAGTAAAAATCTACTCGAGCGGCAGTAAAAGACAGCTCGCACTGTGCAAGATGCCATTTTCAATGATTGCACAGTGCGGACAAGCATCCGGCACTGTGCAATCATTGCGAACAGTGCACTACGCAGTTCGCGTAGTGCTACGCGTAGCTCGCGTAGTGCGAACTGCACTTTGCGTAGCTTCGCGTAGCGCTACTTCGCGAACTACGCCCAGGCTTACTCCTGATCCGCCTGAGCATTCGTTTGTTTCCCTAGCTCCACATAAAGAAAGACATAGGCAGACGTATTATGGAAATGCTTTTCTTCAGATGCTCCATGAAATACACCAAATGACTAATGCGACAAAGTGTTGGATCTGTGGTTTACTTCCTTCTATGACTCATAAGAATGATCTTCTTATATCCTTGCCTCTGTCATATCTAGGGAGTTGTGAAGCATGGTTCCAGCTCCTTACTGTAGTGTATACCCACTCACATGCAGATACTGCCCAACTGACTAAAGAAGATTATGAAGCAGTGTTGGAATACATAGTGATGCACCAGGGATACACTCCCGGAAAAGGAGGGAAGGCAGGTACTTTGCATTCAGATGCCTGTATGAATGTTTATGAGCAAAGTGCAAACATTTCTTGGGTAAAAGATGAGATGATGGAGTTCCAAGGGTTTAATATAACAGAGTATTTTAGATCCTTTCATGAGAGAAATATCCCAGATAGTGAGGTCCTACCCATTCCAATAATTGATACACCAACCCCATTTTGTGTAGAAGGGTTTGGGAGTGTTCCTGTGGGGAAGAGTCATTGTAATTATACATTTACATTGACCACGACAAGTATTCCACCCTTGCTTACACCCCCAAATGTATATTTTATCTGTGGGACACATGCTCATGTATGGCTCCCTAGGGGGTGGGCAGGACGCTGTTATGTTTCTTTCCTTCTACCCCCAGTTTACTTAGCCCCATCCAATTATCATAAGGATCATAAGTTGCAGCAAAGGGGTACCTCATTGTCACGAGTAAAGAGGATTATCAACACTGAAGATGTTGATCAGACAGATACCACGATGCAGCAATTTGCTGATGCTATGAAGGGATTGTTGCCTCTATGGGGACCTAAGTATAATAGTAGGCGCATTCGCCATCTTACTAGAGTAGTGGAAGCGGTCATTAACACTACTGCTGGTATACTCACGAATATTACAGCTTAGCTTCAGGCGACCAGGCTCGTTGCTCTTCAAAACCGGATTGTCCTTGACGTCATTCTTGCAGACAGGGGTGGAGCCTGTCGTGTGATTGGTAGCAGCTGCTGCGTTTACATACCAGACCATGCCCCTACCGTTTATTCAGCTATTCAGAAACTCCATAAGTTAGCCGCTGAAATACATGAAGATAACGGTACAGGGTCTCTGACACAGTGGTTCTGGGGCCTAATGTCTGCATGGGGATGGAAGATTCTCATGGGTTTAGTAGTAGTTGCAGGGATCATCTTCACTTGTTGCCTTTGTGTGAATTGACTTCCATACTGTTGCACTTATTGCATGGCTAAACTCACCCCCTCTGTTCCAATAAGTGAGTCTAAATCCAGGGATGCGATTATGATGCTGAAAGAACTTCAAGAACTGATGGATATTGACGAAGGCATTTTCGAGGACTAAAGATTCGAATTCAACAGAATCTCGCCTTAGTTCTGCACAGTTGCATACCCCCCCTCCCCCGGTTTCCTCATGCTGACGACTGATAAAGACCCTGCCTGATGGCCTCTGTACTTCTATATTTAGCTTATAATGCTAAAAGGAGGGTCTGTAGGTTTCAAAATAATCATAGGGCTATGCCCCTTTTGTTACGCTATTAGATTAGCCTTATATAGCTAAATATAGCAGTGGTAGTCATCTATATTGAGAACCCACTGAGCTATATTAAGAAAGATGATGTTTTACAGAATAGGTTAGTCCTGGACAGGTGGCAGCCATTTTGTTTACTGGCCGCCATCTTACATTATGGCTATGTTTAAGCATGCGGTGAGCTCTAAACTGCAAACGAGGTAGGCCCAGACAGCTGCGCCATGACACTTGTTGTTCACCTGATAAGTATACGCCCAGTTTCGTTTCTTTATTCAATAAGGGGCGCTGCCTCGCTTATGAATAAGCCTTTCTGTGTGCGTAAGTAATATTCTATTTGCAGCACCTCGCCTACATTGGGAGGAGCAGGGATGCAGCTGGCTGACCTTGGCTAAGAGATACCATGTGCCTGCTTCGGGCTGGTGATGTACGCCCCTCTGCCTCCCTAAAGTACGCATCCCTAAACCTGTAACTTTCCCTTGTAGGCGTGCTCTAGATGTTTATGACGTGTTTGATGTATCATACTATGCTGCGCATGATTATTGAGTCAGTCCATTAGCAAGCATTGCATGGTGCATGTTGTATTTGGGCTCCTCTGCAGAGTATAGATAATAAACTGCTTGTTTGCATTCTCTACTGGTTGACCGACTCTTCATTGATATAGGTAAGGCCGAGAGGTGGTGTAGTGACCCGAGTGACCCTATATGGGTCACTTCCATCAAAGGTCGCGGGCCCCGGGCTCGGAGCTTGCACCGGGACATGGTGTGCCCTCTTGGAGACACGCCGGTGGCGGAAGGTGAGCAGTGCGGCCTGGGTGCGCAGGGGCGGGCAATCCGCACTGGGTGGCGGGAGGGGCTGGGGTGCAGCGGCCTGGGTGCGCAGGGGCGGCCATGCGATGTTGCCGTGTGCAATGATGTGTACTCTGCCATTCATGTATCTGGACTCTGTTTCAGATTGGGGACCTGGTGGCCTGCAGTGTGAACTGGAACGTGCTTGGAGACACACCGGTGGCAGCAGGTGAGCAGTGAGGCCTGGGTGCGCAGGGGCGGGCAAACACCGCTGGGCGGTGGGGGGGCTGGGGTGCAGCAGCCTGTGTGCGCAGGAGCGGCCAAGCGATGATTGGGTGTGCAATGATAAGAACTCTGCCATTCATGTATCTGGACTCTGTTTCAGATTGGGGACCTGGTGGCCTGCAGTGTGAACCGGAACGTGTTTGGAGACACACCGGTGGCAGCAGGTGAGCAGTGAGGCCTGGGTGCGCAGGGGCGGGCAAACACCGCTGGGCGGTGGGGGGGCTGGGGTGCAGCAGCCTGTGTGCGCAGGAGCGGCCAAGCGATGATTGGGTGTGCAATGATAAGAACTCTGCCATTCATGTATCTGGACTCTGTTTCAGATTGGGGACCTGGTGGCCTGCAGTGTGAACCGGCACGTGGTTGGAGACACACCAGTGGCAGCATGTGAGCAGTGAGGCCTGGGTGCGCAGGGGTGGGCAAAGACAGCTGGGCGGCTGGGAGGCTGGGGTGCAGCTGCCTGGGTGCGCAGTGTCGGCACTGTCTCTCTCTCCCTCTCTTTCTCTATCTTTCTCTCTCTTTCTCTCTCTCTCTCTCCCTCTCTTCCTTTCGCTATCTCTCTCTTCCTCTGTTTCTCTCTCTCTCTCCCCCTTTCTCTCTCTTTCTCTCTCTCCCTCTCTTTCACTCTCTCTCTCTCCCTTTCTTTCTCTCTCTCTTTCTCTCTCTCTCTGTCCTTTGTTGTGCACATGACACACCTTCTTATCTTCAATTTTGTCTTGCAGGCTGTAACTTACGGTTTGTCCGGAGAAGACCCGCCATGACTCTTCCAACTATTGCTGTTGATTTGGATTTGAATAAATTGATTATTTTGGGAATTCTGCGATGTCTGTATGTTTTTCCTTTTTTGAACCACACATGGATGTTGGTTGGTGTACTTGTGCGACATCAGGCGAATTGTTGTGTTCATGTATTTGTGACGTAGATGTGAAATATCTTTGTCCGGGGGGGTGTGTGCCCGGGGTAGGGCCACGGGGCGGGGTCCTGGGGGTGGGTGGCAGGCCTGGGGGGTGGCGGTGGGTGTTGAGGCTGCATTCATGGTCAGTAGCTCCATGGCATCTGTTGTTCTTCTGGTGTGGCTGTGGGCTGGGCTCCCTTTTGTGGTGCAGGTTGTCGTCCGACTTAACACCAGGTAGGAGCAGGTGTTAAATCCCTGCTGCTAACGCGCCTTAGCGCATGTTTTGTGGTCTTATCGCCGATCTGACTGGTCGTTGTGAATGTTGTGAAGTGGTGTTTCCGCTGGTTTTTGCAAGGGAATGCCTACTCTGCATCTCATTAGCGTTAGTTGCCGGTGTCATCAGTGGCGATGTTTTTTGCGGCTGCTCTCACCGGAATATTGGTGATATCGGCTGTTAGCACCAGCTTGTGAGTGGTGCGATGTATTTATCACCACTTTGGCTGCGATAAAGTGCCACTAACTCGGCGATAAGTCCTTGAGAATATGCCCCATAGTGTTGTGCAGGCTCATATTTCAACCAGCCCTCTTAGAAATGGGGACAGAAGTTCACTTCTTTAAACTCTCCTGCTGTGCTGCTTTGCTTCATTGAAGCAGCACGGCAGGGTTTATAGAGGTGTGAATCAAGGTTGCAGAGCCCAAGGGTCAAAGCCGGGCCCACCAGCAGTCAGACCCTGGAGCTCTTCACACAAATGGGGAGGTAATGTGAAATATATATATGATGCCCTGAGACCTAGTAGGACATTTAGTCCTATTTCTATGTCTATGCCCGTCACGGTTTTACGTCTGAAAATCTGGTCACCCTAAGTAAGGGGGCTGTTCTGACATAATGTGTCAGGCTGCTTTGGCTCCCAGTCCGGCCCTGATTGTTGCACCGGTGCCAGCCCTAGCAGGAGCTCTGGTCTCCAGAGCTTGAAAGCAAAGTGCACTGATGTTCCATGCTTCTGAACGGGAGCTCTCTGCAGCGCAAGGTCAAAGCCGAATTAGTGCATACGATGCATATACAGTGGCATATCTTCAAAAACAATTGCCCTGTGCCCTTCTGTTCTCGCGCGCAGGTGTAGAGTGGGATCAGGATACGCCCTTGTTTTTTTATTTATGGGCGCATTAAGTATTATTTCAAGTCAATAGGTAAACGCTGACCTCGTTGGCTCGTCTAGGGGACGGGGTGGTAGTTTTATCTTAAACGCCAGTAAATTGAATGTTCTTGCTGGTCTCGTCGTCACCGGTTTCGTCATAAAAGATTTTGATTATGCAGTTTATTTAATTAAATGCTTTGCAGAGCTCTGGCGAGTGATGGGCTCCAAGTCATAGCCACTTGTTAAAAGTCACACTGTTAAAATACACTTTTCGTGCAATATTTACGTTCACACTTTTTAGTTATTGTCAGCTTCTTCCAAATGCCATTGTCTCCAGTTTTAGACAAAGGAAGTGTGCTGCCTTATCAGGTGAAAATCATTGAGTGTTCTTAAAAAACAGAAAGGCCCTAGGATAGGATTCCTGGTTCGAGGGGAAACTCCATGAATTCCAGAAAACAATTGCTGGGATACTCAGCTTCTGGTACTGGCATTCAAAGTCCTTTTTCTCTTCCTGTTCCTGCAAAACTTCTGTTTTTCACAGGCTGAACACATTGAGCATATTCAGACCTAATCATGCTTTTACTTTAAAGTTACCTCAAAGTACGATACAACCAAACCATCTGCACAGCGATGAACTCTTTCTGAGCACAATCTGTGGATGGAAGTGGCTGCTAAAGGGTGCAACACGTGTAACATGGCAAGAGCGGTGAGGGATGGAACGAGCACAAGGAGGAGTGGGAGGGGCTGCAATGCCTGATGCATTCTTACAAACAAAACTTCAACAAGTCCAATTCCCCTTAAAAAAAGCCCAAATCAATATCCTACCCAAAAAAAGCTCAAGTGGCAGTGGACATTGAAATGTGCAAAAAGGCTAAAAAAACATACAAGCAAGGGAGCAGGAGGTATGGCACGGGAGGTAGCACTAACAACTGTGGCATTAAGAGGAGGCGGGAGGGTGGAATGCTACATTTACATGTAAGCATTTATGGCGCCGAAGCTGAACATAGGCAAACAGTAACAGAGCAGGCAACAAAACAAATGGTCCCCCAAAGAACTGAGAAAGAACCATAGCGGAATGAGACAGTACTTAGTCCCTGCTCTGTGGGAGGAACGGAAGAGAATAGGAGGGACAATGAGGCAGGACTGACCACTAGCAAGCAAGGATTTTTAAAGGACAATGAAACAAACAAATTAAAAGCAGTAGGCTTGCTTTAATCCCACAAGAGAAGTATACTAAAGTATACAAGAGGTCGTACGCTTACCCTCGACTTAATAATTGTCGTCCAAACGTTAATGTTCTTGAAATAGTTGACTGCTAACTAAAATAGAACATTTGCATTTTATTAGAAAAACATTGCATAGCACGAGCGCAGTGTCAGAAATCCTCGTTATGTCAAGAAAAAAAAAATAAAGATGACAAACAATAAAATACTATTTTGTAGATTATATATAAAATTCCACCCTATTTGCATTCACGAAAGTGTTTTGCAGTGCTTAATTTGAGACGGAGGTTGCCAGTGGGGGCCACAGAACTTATTTTAGGGAAACAACACTTATTTTTCCACATCAAATAATTACCGAGAGGAAAAAACACACAAATCAGAGAGAGGGAGGAAGAGGAAGCTGGAAAAAATGGCACAAAGGAAGAAAGCATGAGTCTGAACAAGTGGGATAAAGGGACAGAGAGTGTCTAGTAGTGGATTAAAGAGGGGTGAGGGTTTAATACAGTCAGACTTGGTATTCAGCCCCTTGTGTTTAATTGCCCCGGTCACTGACTTTTGAGCAGAGCTTTAGACACTGGCATACTTTTTTTTACAAATTAAGCACTGGTTGTTTTTCCCCAGTATCCTAGACAACCATCCTGAGCCCCTCCAGAGAGCAAAGAACAAAGGCCTACTTTTCCACAGCAACTTGCCATTTCTGCCTACATTACTGTGGATAAACAAGCATGCTGGTTTAACTGAAGATGCTGCAAATATTCCTTAAATACTTAGGGCCTCACTTACAGCTTGGTGGCATAGGAATACAGTCTTAGATTGATGTGCTCCATCCTAGCAAACTTGTAGTTCCTATGTGGAGGATCTTAGAGTCACAGGAATGGCATCAGTTTCAGACAGAGGAGTCTCAGATGGCACCACAGTTGAAAATCATCGACCCAGTGGTCTGTCCACTATTGGACCACTGGGGCACAGTGAAGTTCACTCCATCTTGTTTAGAGTGGGATGACCATTGTTGATTTTTCCATCATGGCACTTCCTGGGAAGACATGGAGATCATGGGAAGAAAAAATGTGAATGACATTTGAATTTTGCTTTTTTAGCAATAAAACCTGATTTTGGAATTTATGTGCGAAAAGAATAATAGAATGTTGAAAGAGAAGCTTGACAGCCTGCTTGGTATTTAAGTGTGGGGAAACCTCATCAGCCAAACCAGCAAATGAAAATTCATCACATAGATCTCCTCCTGGAAGTGGGATCTTTAAATACAGCAGATGGCCCTTTGCCAGGGGAGCTGAAGCCAGCTCATCACCTGACATCACAGGCTCACAGACCACCTGCTGGGTCTAAATCAGAATATTGTAGACAAAAATATCATTCACCTCTACCTTGGATGCCCTACATTCTTAAAAGGTATTTAATGTGTTTAGCTCAAAGTAGTGGCTGAAGCTTTAGTGACAATTTCTTTTCAGCCAGATGTCAAAATGTGCTATCCATACTGCAGTAACTGTATTAGAGGGAAATGAGACCATGAGGGCATGACAGCACAAGTGTGGGATACTACATTGTTTAGTGTGTTCCTATAAAATACATGTTTATGCTACATGTTTTTACAATTTGAGACACAGGGAGATACATTGATTTACTCAGAATAAAAAGATTTGAAATATATTTTAAGTGTAATTTCCCATTGGGAGCAGATAGGGATTTGGAGTTTGGGGTCTCTGAACTCACAATTTAAAAACACATCTGTTGCTGAAGTTGGTTTTTAAATGCAGTATTTGAAAATGGCAATTTTAGAAAAGGGTATTTTCTTGCTTAACCATTCTGTGCCTCTGCCTGTCTGTAGAATACACGTCTGGGTTTGCTGACTGTTGGGATTTGGGGTATTCACTCTAGACAGTCACACAAATGTAGCTGAGGTGTACCTGCATAACCTGATGGGCCATTACCAGGCTGATGGGACTTCCTGAGGTATAGCAATGGAAGGAGTTGTCACTGACACCTGAATAAGGCTGTGCCTGTCCTCACACAAAGCTGTCTCCACCGCCCCTGTGGTATGTCTGGAGTCAGGTCAGGGAAAGGCAAGGTCTTGTACACTACAAAGACTTTCTTTTGAAGTTTGACTACTTCAAAGGCAGAAAGGGGTATAAGTATTGGACCTCTGATACCCCAAAATCAGATCATTTCAGGACTGAGGACATTCTGCCAGGAAAAAGAGCTGGATGCTGTAGGAGGGACTGCTACTCTGCCTGTTGCTTTGTTGTGCTGGCCTGCTGTTTGCTGCTTCTGTCCTGGGAGTAACAGGACTGGATTTTGCTTTCTGTATCCTGCTTCTAAGGTTCTGCAAGGGCTTATGCGTGCTTGCCTCCTGTTAAGAAGTCTCAGGGCCATCAAAGACTTCACCTACCAATGCCTGGGCTCGTCTGTTGAGAGTCCTGACTTGCCAAGTGGTGCCAAATCCACTTCCTGGGCCCTTGGAAGTGTAACGTGATGATCTTAAGGAGAAAATCCAAGCATTGACTCCTGGCGTCTGTTTCATATATGCATCACTGCAAAAGACAGAAGCAGCGCCTGCATCGCAGCTGTGGAATTGACGCAGCACCTGCATCACCACTGTCGCATTGCCACAGCATGTTTGGATTTTCAACGCATCGTCCCTAGGTGCTGATTCTTCATCGATACCGCACCGCAGTATAGAACCGAGGCCACGTGTCCGGAAGCCAACGTACCACCACCCTTGCCAGTAAGGAAGGAACGCATCACCTCCCCTGCCAGTAAGGAACTGTCACATCACCTCCCCTGACTAGCAGTAAGGAACCTATACATCACCTCCCCTGCCAGTAAGGAACCGACGTATCACATTCCCTGTGCAGAAAGGAACCGATGCATCACTTTGCTTTTCCGGCACCTCATCCCCCCTGCGCCATGCCCTGTCTTTGATTTTTGATGCATCTAAGGTTCTTTGTGCTAAAACTAATGCATCCATTCATTTCTATGGACTATAACTTGCTTAATCTTTTAAAAGTGATATCTTGTCTTGTGTATGGTGGATTTTTGTCGTTTTGGTCATGTTTTATTCAAATAAATAGTGTCATGTTTCTAAACTGGCGTGGGCTCCTTTTGTAGTGTTTTCACTTTTTTACTGTGTGTATGTGTACAAATATTTTACACATTGCTTCTGAGATAAGCCTGTCTGCTTGTGCCAAGCTATCAAGGGGGTGAATAGGGGTTATTTTAGCCTTGTGACTCCCTTAACCTGACTAGAGTGAGGGTCCCTACCTGGACAGGGTGCAAACAAATGCCAACTAGAGACCCCATTTCTAACATGTATAAAGTGGCAATTCCAATTGACAAGGACTTTACGCCCTTAAAAGTCCTTATTATATGTTACCAGTGGTACCCAGGGCATGGGTGGTAAAGGGTCGCAAGGGCTTGCAGTACTGTTTGTTCCACCTTGAGTGACCCAAATAAACTACTGACAGCAGGCTTGTAATTGCAGACTGCAAGAGCAATGCAAACATGCTCTAACTCAACTGTACCCTCACTTTGTGTGACAAAGTCAATGTACTATCTTTGATATATGCCAGTCACCCCTAAGGAAGGCCTCCTAATGCCCAGGAGCCAGGGTGCATTATATGAAAGGTGTGGATATGTAAGTGCAAGCTTATTTGACCCTATAGTACCCTTTAACATTAAAGGACACTATAAATGATAGGCAGTCCTTAAGATAACATGGGCTGAAACCTGGGCAAACCCAAGGTTGGCAGCTCCATTATGGTACCACCTAAATATGTCATGTTTGGTATCGAACAATGTGTTTCTCACCCCTGATACAAATCTTGTGTTGAAGACAATGTGGCAGGCACCCAGGTGGCTACCTTAGAGGTTGTCCACCTGGTTGCCCCAACTTTTCTGTGCTGTGGCTCACAGCCCACCTTTGCTGCCTCCAAGACAGGATTCTGACCTCCTGCCAGGCAGTGTGACTACTCCCAGGAATCAGGAACAAAGGCTTGGGCAGAAAGGAGGTCACACCACCTCCCTTTCAGACTGGTTAGTGAAGTGGCACATCAAAGTGGTTAGCTTCAAAGGCTTCACCGCCTCTTATATGCATCCAGGCTGCCTCCCCACAGAAGGAACAGCCCTCCCCCTGCCCCCAGGTACATTTGAACCCAGGCAGGTGGGAAATTAGATAATCAGGAGGGGTACGCCCCCAGAAGGCTAACCACTCCTTTAGGGTGGACTACCTGGTTTGTACGGCTGAGGAAGACTTCTGCCATTTTTAGGTCGCAGCCTACCAGCCTGCTGTCTGATTTGCTAAAGACATCTGCCCGTTGCTTGCCATTGACTTTGTTATTTGCAACACACATTTTCTGGCTATTTGTATTTGCTGGCTTTATTTGCTTTAGGCTCTCCAGGTTCACTTCGTCTCTCCCGTTGCCAAAGTCATGTACTCTGTATTCTTCCACAAACTCACTTTCTGTGAACAGGCCTTTAAATCTTGTTCTTATTTTTTTACATTTGCTGTGCATTCAAAGACTGGGGTCAAATGTCGAGCTATGTTTCGAGGAAGCTTGGCTTGGTGTTTACTTTTCTTTCAGCTGACTTCAAGGTGAGAGCGTTTTTAAGAAAGAGGAATGCAGATTACTTTCCCCATGGAGCCTGCTTGTTCCTCTTTTAGTTACACCTTTTGAGATGGCTGTCTCCTTCTCCAGCTGCACAAAACATTTGTCTTTCTTTCGTGGGACATGAAGCTACTGCATAGCTCGCAGGATGAAGGCATACAAAGGATTAGTTCGTTTTAGACTTGTTTCATGTGAAACTTCAATTATCTTGAGAGATAACGCTCTTTTGTTACCACTATGTGCTATTTCTTATAACATATGTGTCAATTTGGGCAATCTTTTCACACAATTTTTTCTCTTTTGTTTTTTGCATGCAAGACGCAGGCTTTTCGTGACTAGCTTTAACTATACCAGTAGAGTGAGTCTTTCATATTTATTCTTTGTGCCCTGTCTGAAACAAAATGTAGCAATAAGAGGTCATCCAAAAAGATAAATCAGATTATGAGCACTGAAAAGAGGAGATTACAAAGGCTCCTAATCTGTACAATATTTAGGGTATTAAATACAGTGATGAGACGGGGAGAATTCATTGATGTGCTTGATGATAAAATACAAAAAGACACAGGATGCACGCAGGCTGGGGCTTAGAGTTGCAAGGCCTGTCAAGGAGGCCTAGGCAGCCCTCCTCCTGGCCATTCCCATACAAACCCCACCCAAACCAATTTGCGTTCTAAAAATGTGTGATAAGCGCATTGGTAATTTGCCCTTGAATAAATATTCATAAATGGGACTTCCACTACACGTATTTCAAAACATAAAAAGCGCAGGCAGCACCTACTTTGAGCCATTGGAAAGAGGTAAATGTTGCACCGGAAAGACTGATGTTTTTTATTTCTTAATATTTTAAGAATGTGGTTTTAAGAAGGTCACAAATAAAAGGGCGAGCAGATATAATATTTTACAAAACCATCAATTCTATAAATGATACTAGCGTTTCGTGCACAAAACATGTAGAATAATTATGTTGTTGTAAATAAATAAATAAATAAAAATCATCTTTGGTCTACATGTACTTACTTCCATTGTGCATCTATGTACCTTCCATGTACTTGGATCTGTGTGTCTGTTACTTTTCTCCTGAAAAAGCATATCCAATGCACTACCCTATTTCTCATCCTGTACCTCTATCAATATCTTTAATCTATATATACTTACCTCCTTTATGCATCTATATACTTTCAATGTACTTATGGATCTATATATTTATCACTTTCTTCTAATTTAGCATTTCAAATGCACTACCCTATTTTCTCAGCCTATACTTCTCTCAATATATCCTCTGGCCCAACCTTCTGACTCATCTCAAACTTCTTTCTACTACTCTTTCCAATGCACTACCATATCTCTCACCCTATACATCTATCAATATATCCTCTACATCCACTCTCTCATTTATCCCAAACCTGATACCACTACTATGATCCCCAAAATAACCCTTTCTAGACTCTCTCCTACTCTACCACTCCTTGCATCATCTGACACCTCTTTTTACTATACCGATCCCCCAAAACAAACCTTTCTAAACTCTTCCCTCTGACTCTTCCCCTCAAAAACCCCTTTTTACTCATCCAAAAGCCTCCTCCTACTGCTATGACCTAAAAAAAAAAGAAAAAAAAATAATCTCACTCTTCTGTCCCTCCACTATCCTTTTCAATCAAAATAACAGACTAACATGTTCACGTCTCAAATTCCATATTCCACTATACTAATTCACCACTAATCCTTTATGGGTTCCAGAGTAGCGTGCTACTCGCCAATAAAGCGTTTCAACACCCCATCAGGGTTACCAGCGCTATATAAATGCAAACCTTTTTCCCTTTCTACCCCTCCCCAACCCTTCTCAATCCAAATAACTGACTAACATATCCACCACTCAAATTACTTTCATGTTTCGCCGTACTAATTCAACAGTAATCCTTATCCACCTGGAGCGATACCCCCTTTCAGAATTGTCAGGGCACCTGAGGCAGGTGTCCTACATAATTCGCCCACCAGTTCAGGGGTTCTATCCTGCAACTGGTAGCCCAGCATAGGGTCTGTACCCTTAGACTGGGCGGAGGTCAGGGGTGAGGCTGCCCTCTCCCCGCCCCCTTTACTGGGGCCCGGCACCCGCCCACCTGGAGAGGTGCCTCCATAACACAAACCGGGAGGGGCACTGTTAGCAGTTGCCCCTTCCTCCAGATCAGGGGGGACACCCTGAACCTGGCCCGCCAACCTAGGGTCTGTACCCTTGGGCTGGGCCTGTGCCTGGCAACCCAGGACTTCTGGGGCGTACACCAATTCCCCCAAGGAAAATACACTCTTCCACTAGTTCAGGGCCTTGTCCCTGCAACTGATCCATCAACCTGGAAAAACCCTCAGGTGGTACTGGGGTCAGAGGCGAGGACTCCCTCCCTCTGCACCCCCTTCCAGCATACTGCACCCTCCCACCTGGAGTGGTGCTTTTAGAAAAGAAAATGGTCGGGACACTGCTTACAGTTGTCCCTCCCTCCAGGTCAGACAACACCTGGACCTGACTTACCATCCCAGGGACCAACCCCTGTGCTTGAACAACTGCCTGGCCAACCAGGACTTCCTGGGGTGCACACAGACCCCCCTCAAGGGAAACACACCCCTCCACCAGTTCAGGGCCTGGACCCTGCAACTGACCTACCAACCTGAAAAAACACGCAGGTTGCACCGGGGTCAGAGGCGAGGACTCCCTCCCTCTGCACCCCCTTCCAGCATACTGCACCCTCCCACCTGGAGTGGTGCTCTTAGAAAAAATGGTCGGGACACTGCTTACAGTTGTCCCTCCCTCCAGGGCAGACAACTCCTGGATCTGACTTACCAACCCAGGGACCAACCCCTGTGGCTGAACAACTGCCTGGCCAACCAGGACTGAAGTGGTGTCACCATGGTCACTCCTAGGGGGCTCAGCCCTTCTGACTGACCCCATACCCACTGGCTCTTCCACTGGGGACTCCTTCCCCCTTTCATCCCTCAGACTGGACTTCCGTACCCTCCCCCTAGGAGTGGCACTGCCAGGCACAAGAACTGATGGAGGCCTGACTACAGGCACTCCCAGCTCACCTAACACTGGGGTACCCCCCACAATGGACTGTCCATCCAGACAGGCTAGGCTCCCCACCTGGTGTTCCCTCATGGAACCATCCAGTCCTGGGGACTGAGGCTGGGGCACTTCGGGACCTATCCCAGTCTCACTCCTGCTCCCACGAGACAGGATGTGAGGCCCTACAACCTCCTCACAACAAGGGGACCCAGCTGTAACACTCCTAACCTTTCCCAGCACTCTGGGTTGGAAAACTTCTGAACCACTTCTCTTAGGGTCATTCCCTAATGCCTCTACAGAGCCTCTGGCACTCACCCAGAGGTCTGCCTCCTGCACAAGTTCCCTAGGATCAGAGAACTCGCACTCTAACACATGTTGGTTTAGCTCTGGAAAATAGGAACTCACAATATGCTCTCCCACAATTGGATTACACAGTTCCACGCAGGTGCTAACCTTTACCTCACAATCCAGTGTCTCACACACGTACCCACACCACTCTCTTGAAGTGGGCGAGACATTAACTGACTGTCTCTATCACTCAACCCACACTCTTCTGGGCGGTCCTCACACTCATACACCAGGACTTCAACCACGGGGGAACCCCTCTCCCTGCACCTCTCATCCAGAGTCGGTAGAGTATCCCTCCTTTCACTAGGACTATGGGCCCCTGCGCTAGTTCCCCAATCCACCTCAGGGCCACTGCATATTAATGGAACTACCTCATATCCTTGAATCCCCTGGTGTAGATCAACCCCCTCCTTCAAGTCAGGTGCTACATCTCTGGGTGGGGGTACTACACTGTCATCACTATATACTTCAATTTTGCTGCCACCACTGGACCCCACCCTCTCGGGGAATCCAGACAATTAAAACTGCGCTCCAGGGGTAACCTACCCTCTTGAGCTAACTTCTCCTTTTCTGCTATCTGCGCTAGGTGCGCCTCCAGCTGGGCAATCTCTATTTGGAGCCTCTCCAATTCCAGCTGGTACTCCCTCTCCCTCTGTCTGTCCAACTCCTCTGGGGACCATGAAGGGGATTGGGCACTACCCTGTGCACTAGATCCAGCAAGGGACTCCCTACCTATGGGACCTTCCTGCCTGTCCCCCAACTCCTCCGGGGACCATGAGGGGAATCTGGCACTACCATAGGCACTAAGCTCATCAAGGAACTCCCCACCTATGAGATATTCCATAACACTTTCTTCCTCCTCTTCAGACTCTCTAGAGCCACCCTCAGACCAACTACCCTCTTGGTAGGTGTACTGGGACTCCAAGAATCTCCATCTGTCTTGTTGCCAAAGTCTTAGGGATGTCTGCAGGGATAGCTGAGTCTCCTTCCTACTCACTGCTAAGCCCTTCTCCTCACAGAACCCCCTTAGCTCCTCTAGACTGTAGGTTAACAGATCATCTATATAAAAGGTAGGTCTCATTTCAGCAAGACCCATTGTAGCAATATCTGGCAATATCAATAATAAAAAAAAATAGGCTTGCCCGTTGTAGCAATCACGGGCAATATCAATAAAAGATAGAAGAAAACTTCTCAAGAAAATGTATGCTGGTAAAAATCACCGGCAATATCAATTACAATATAGGATCCAACAATTCTCAAAAATGTGCGTGGGTGAAAAATTACCAGCAATATCAATCACAATAGGGGATCAAAAAACTTTCAATAAATGGGCGCGGGTGAAAAATCACCGGCAATATCAATCACAATATAGGATCCCAAAAACTCTCAGAAATGTGCGCGGGTGAAAAATCACCGGCAATATCAATCACAATATAGGAGCAAAAAAAAAAAAATTTCTCAAAGAATGTATGCGGTACGTTATGGTCTGCACTCACTAGTAGTGTACACTATAATTATTGTATGCAATCATAAATGCAAGTCCAGATCCTCACCGCTGACCACCAATGTTAGAAATGGGGGTCTCTAGTTGGCAATGGCTGGCCACTGTCCAAGTAGGGACCCTTCTTCCTAAGTCAGAGTGAGAGGGCTACCCTCTTTAATACCCCTGCTCAACCCTGTGGTAACGTAGCACGAGCAGATAGGCTTATCTCAGAGGCCGGGTGTGAAGCATTTATGACCATACACAGTAACACAGTGAGGAACACTACAGAGGGACACCACACAAGTAGTTATAAAAAATAAGTATCTTTATATAAAGGCAGATTTATCACAAGACCAATAACTGTAAAAGCCACAATACTGTCAAAAATAGGATAGCTGTTGAAGGGCTGTCAAAGATAGTTCAAAGGTTGCAAGAATAAGGTTCAAATTCAAGGCAGGGGTCTCTGCGCCCCTTTCTCGTTCAGAGGTTGCAAAAATAAGGTTCAAATTCAAGGCAGTGGTCTCTGCGACCCTTTCTCTCATAAGACTGTCAAAAATAGGATGGCTGTTGAAGGACTGTCAAAAAATAGTTCAAAGGTTGCAAAAATAAGGTTCAAATTCAAGGCAGTGGTCTCTGCGACCCTTTCTCTCACAAAGTACCTGGGTTTAGTAGCAAAACCAACAAAATGTTGCAAAGAAGTGGTAGCGATGAGTTTCCTCACGCGAGGCCGGCGATGCGTTAAAATCCTTGCCGCAAGGGAGGATGATGCGCCGATCTGCTGATGCGTGCGGAGACGATGCGACCAACTTTTGCACGCTAGGCCGCCGATGCGCTGAGACCTTGCCGCGAAGGCGATGCGACGATCCTGTTGCGTGTGCGGAGACGATGCGACAATCTTCTGCACGCTAGGCCGCCGATGCGATGACTTTCTTGCCGCGAGGGAGAAGTCGATGCGACGAGCCTGTTGCGTTGTGCGATCGTGTTGCGATGCGAAGAAATGGCGCTCCGCGAGGGAGCGACGAAATCCGGTGCGATGCGATGAAAATGGCGGACGCACGGCGTCCGCAATGCGATGTCTTGAAGCAATGATTCTGTAGGGGTTGCGAGCGCTCGGCGACAGCCGCGCGATGATTTTTCCAGCGCGTCTCGGCTGCAGCGGCTCGCAAAGGGGCGTTAGCGATGGTTTCGTGTTGCGAGCACTCAGCGGTAGAAGCGTGATGATTTTTCCAGCGCTCTCGACTGCGGCGGCTCGCAAACGTGCGTTAGCGACGATTTCCAGCACTCTTTTCTCTGAAGCAAACTAGAGGCCCTGGAACTCACAGGAGCCTCATCAGCAGATAGCAATCCTCGCAGGGAGGAAGCAGGAGGTTGGTGGTGGAGTCTGATGTGCCTGAGACTCCAGCAGGAGGCTAGCTCTTTTCCTAGCCCTTGGGTAATTGCTGTAACAAAAATAAAAGTTCTCTCAAAAGTTCCTTTTCCTCTTCTTCAAGGTCCAGTGGTCACTGCTGCAGGCCAGTGCAAGAAACAGCACACAAGCACAGGGACAGTCACTTCCTGCAGATTCCTCCAGTGGCACAGACAGAGTTTCCTCTCCAGATCCAAAAGCAATACAAAAGTAGGGGGTTTGAGCACAGATATTTATACCCCAAAAGCCTTTGATCCTTGAAGCTACCAGTCCCTGAACCTAGCCAGAACCAGTTCTGCTCAGGCCTGGAGCACTTTGTTTACCAGGCTGCATCCTTCCTTTCAGAAAGAGGGGTCTGCTAGCAGACACACAGTGGGAGGTGGAGCCAGCATTCACCTTGCCAGGCACAGCCCTATTCAGATCAAAGAGCCACCCCTCCCCACACTCTAAATGCAGATCTCTCTATTCAACCCAGGTCTGACTCAGCCTGTCCTGCCCCTCTAAAACCAGACAGCCAATACACATAACGGCAGAGCACACTGGAAGGCTTTAGGCAAGAAAATACCTACTTTCTAAAAGTGGTATTTTCAAACACAGAATATAAAAATAAACTTCACTAAAAGGTGTATTTTAATATTCTGAGCTCAGGCATACTAAATTCGTTTTTCTACCATGTTCCTGGGGTCAGTTAGGACTATAGCATGTAATAGTCAAACTGCCCATTCTAGCCTATGAGGAACAGGTAGCCTTACAGTAGTGAAAAACGAAATGGGGTGTACTTCACTACCAGGACATGCTACACATACTAAGGCATGTCCTACCTTACACATACAATGCACCCTACCATAGGGGTGACTTACAAGATGCCAAGGGAAGGTTCAGGGGCTGGGAAGTGGGTGCACTTCACAGCCAAGATGGCAGTTCTGGACTGCACACAGACACTGCAGTGGCAGGTCTGAGACACACTTTACAAGCTGCTTCTGTGGGTGGCGCAAACCAGCGCTGCATGCCCACCAGCAGCATTTGGTTTACCAGCCCTGGGCACACACAGGCCACACTACTAGGGACTAACAGGTAAACCAAATAAGCCAATCAGGGCTATACCAATTCACATAGACATATTTACAAGGGGAGAGCATATGCACTTTAGCACTGAACAGCAGTGGTAAAGTGCCCAGAGTCATAAAACCAACAGAAACAGGTCAGCAAAAATACAGGAGGCAGGCAAAAAGTTTAGGGGTGACCCTGCAAAAAGGGCCATTTCCAACAGGGAGTGTAAAGGGAAATGCTGTAGGATGTCATTTTTTGTAACACATAACTAAATGTAGATACCTGTAAACGAACTGTGCACATATTTCAGAATATATCAGCAGTTAGCAAAACAAAAATGAAGCATATTATTTTTGTAATCTGAAATTGTGATGGAAACAAATCAAGACACTTTTACTCGGTGAAGCACAAATGATAAATTTTTACAGAAACTCGATTTCCACACGTTATCATTTATATGCTATGTAGATTTATCACTAAAACTGTTTAATAATTTAGGAACAATTTCAATGTAACATGTACTCTCTGTAAATGACAGTACACTACCACATGATTCTTTAGCAATATATTTGTGACAATGTGCTTCAAAATGCACCACCAGCTACATACTGTAACCTAAGCACTCTCCTGCTGAATACATCTGCTACACTTTGTGTGAAGCCCTGAGTTCTCACAATGACTTCAGTGATGTAGCATTGATGTCCACACCCCCACCCTTAAAATTGATCCGGGACCATGAGTGCAAATGTGCTGAACTATGTCCCTAATTCTAGTTTTAAAACAAACCCGTTCAAGGATCCCCAAGCAATCCTCCAGGTGAACCTTTCAGTATTTTTGCTGCTGTTTTTTCTACTTCACAAAGCCATTTTAACAGAGAATGTGCTCACTATTCCGGACCATACGCAATCATTCCACTTTTGTATGCCTTTCACACATCAATTGTGAAATATAGATGTGGCCTAATGGCCACAGCGTTCTACTTTAGACCTGGGGAACCAGGCTCGAGTCCCACCACTGTCTCTGCGTGAATCAGTTAATCTCCTGCGCTTAAAATAAAATGAATCTGACCTTATGTAATGTAATCTAGTGCTCATGTAAAGCTCTCCAATGACCTTGGGCAGTGCTTGCGCTACATAACACTGCAATATATATAAATATATATGGAGTCCAAAATGCACTGGGCCTTGTTTTAACACAAAAATGGACATGAGGCTTTACCTTATAAGCTGCTAGGGAGGGTGTGGTTCAAATTTGCTAAAATCACTACTTTCAACACCAACATTTTTCAGAAGCCTTATGAGATTAGTTAATAGATGCCTCAGGCGAGCACCTCACTCCAAAAAAGGTGCCAACTCGAGTGCAGTTCACCATCTGCTACTTGCATGCGCAGATCAATATCTTGGCCACAGTCAGATAAAGACGTATCAAAGGGTGTGGTCAAGGTTGTGCCATTTATAAACAATTGCTGCTTGAGAGGAATGTAAAAAATTGTAAAGAGTATGTTATTTTGGTAATGTAAAGCATTTTGAAAGCATGTCTGCTATTACTTCAAAAAATCACTCCACTTCATGTCTGTTAAAGCTTGGTGGGTTGCGGAATATTTTTGTGGTTCTGAAAGTGTGGGAAGCACTGCGTTAGTCAGATCTTTGTGCTCCCAGAAGTCCTACTAGACACAAGATCAGGAAAGGCTATACAGGAAGACATCCCTTGTCAGCACGATCATCATCAAGATACAGTTTTGAGGTGGATATTTTGCTACGCAAAAATGAACTACAATCCCTTATCAGCCTTAACTGCCGCTATCGCTGGGATGCCTCAGGGTAGCCATGCTCTTTATAAATGCTAATTAATAATAATAATAACAATGACACAGTAAGATACAGTATCTAATTTAAAAAATGGTTCTGATTATCAGTAACATATTATTTAATTTCACAGGTGAAGGAAAAACTGTAGACCCCAGCAGGCCCACAAGCAGTAATGCAGCAAAATGGCATAATTGTTACTTTCGTATGTTAAGTTGGTTTCTACATTACTTAGTGCAATATATATTGAAATCACGAAAGGAAATAGTTCGATATAAAGTACGTTGTAATTCTGCAGTATGCATTGCCATTCTGAGACTGTGATAGAACACATGTGCTGTTTGACATGTCACGGCACATAGCCTGCAGAAAGCATCATCGAGTGATAACATGCTCTCACTCATGGCAGTCTGTGGAGCATGGCTGCCTTTCAGGTCCATTCCATTATTGGTATACTTGCTTCACAGTAGCAGATGTGTGCCATTTCCTGTTCTCACTTCAGTGGCTATGAGAAGAAGGTTATGAAAATTATAGTACCTCATATATCCTCTGGATGCTTTTAAGACATGTTATTGGGACTATAGGGCCATGCGGGTCTCCTAAATATAAACTGTGTAGGAAAGAATAGCTGATTTACAAAAAAACTAGGTTCAACCACAAACTCCAGCAAACATCCACATTCTCCAATAAAACTGCATATTGAATTGTCAATCTTCACTTCTTGTCAATGGACGCAAATTAAAAAACATAGCTGAATGCAAATCCATTCTGATTATAACAGCTGAACCATGAGCTGTACAAACAGGATGTAAATCAGTTTTAAATTCAAGGAGATGAAAATGAATAGAAAAAGACAGCATTATTTCAGTGTGCTTTGCTATGAAGATTACAAACTATGCCCTGACCAAATTCGTTGACGAAATATAACTTTCAGACACCACAGGCTACAAACAATGAAGTTTACGTGAAGATTACACATTATAATGATCAGCATTTTATCTTAAGTAATTGCAGATGTATTTTTCTCCTATTTTTCTCCAGCCAAACTAGAAGAAGACTGTGTGCACAAAGATGTTGTTAGTTGTTTTAGATTTCTTTGGATGATCTGAAAATCCACAACGATATGTGCTTTTGTTTCAATTTTTGTGAATGATCGTGGGCTCTTGCCACATAAAGTGAGCACTGGAAGTGCAAATTCGGTATCTGACATAGGTTTGGGCTGAACGGTGCTTTCAATAGTTGAGTACCTAAAGAAACACTATTTTACCAATTTAGACAGCGGTAAATAATTGTTTGTCACTGTAACAATAAAAGGAATCTGCTGCTTTTGGCTGGCAATTTAGCAGCATTTGTAGACATCTCTAAAGTAATTACAGAGGACAACATAATACACAACATATAAATCTAACATTCAGCTAAACAACAGCACAACAAACACTTAGCAGGGCACAACACAACAATACCATCTAAACTAATGCAACTCTAAAACTACCGTAAAAACATCAAAAAGGACAATGTAATAATACAGCATCAAAGCACAACACAGCACATCAACACCACAACCAAATGCAACAAAAAAATGCAAACGAAATATTGGCACATGTTTACACCTCTGCAAACTTACTTTCATAACCCTGTCACTTACCCCCAAAGGCATGAAAAAGCACCAGTCAAAAATGTTTTGTCATCCAGCATTAAAGTGCCAGTTGTAAATTGCAAGGAAGTGCAAGGAAATGAGAGCCTGTTCTTGCTAAACTTTAGTTTGTGCTATTGGCAAATAATCACAACATTGACATTGTGAACCAAAAGACACATTTGACAATAGAAGTTCAATGCGTTGGTCTGTATTTACCGAACAAAATGTAAATGTTCTCGTGGAGATTTACGTCTTGCCTTTAACGCCTGCTTCCCACCACTAGCTTGGAATTTACTACTCCTCACATATGGTCGAGAAATCCGCAGTAGTAAAACCATTTACAGCTGCCAGGAATCCTTCTGTGAATTCCGGGCAGGCCTAAATGAAGGGATTTTCAGCCTTAAAGGTGAAATATCTTTGTGAGTGTGATCCTGTGCTTTTGGGTTTCCCTTTTTCGCAAAGTTTTCCACCTTGCTCAGCTTGAGTTTGACTAGGGAGAATAAAATATCATACAGCGGGGCCAGGAGTGTTTCTGGCATAGAATAGCATGGAAACAAGCTGCACAGCAAATGTTTCCAAATATTGTTAGTGCTAGTGTATCCTAATGTTGAAAATAATAGTATTTATTGTCTGATGGTTGTGTTTTGTTCTAAAATTAGGTTTATGTGTTTTTTTAAACTATAAATAAAGTATTTATTACATTTTTAGACCATGTGGTGGAAACGCCTAGATCAACAGTGAAGAAGCTCAATAGTGTAGAAAGGAGGTACACTCAGCGACCAAGCTGAAAAGGCACATTGAGAGCAGAGTCTTAAAAAGGTTAGAGGTCAACGTTGTTAAAATAGTCAAATATTGCATTTTGAATGAGTGCTTCACCCTCCTTTCTGTTGACATTTCCAGGAAATTAATACCCTGTACTTTTTTTCTGTATTACTTTTTTAATATTGTTATTTTTTTCTGCAGGCTCAGAACGCGGTCAGGAAGAAGGGTTATTAGACTTCCCAGAATGAGCAGAAATTAGATGTGTAAAACTAAATATGTTCCTGCATGTCCAAAGTAAAACAAACGGTCCATTTAAGCCTACACTGTGGGCAGATAACAGGAAACTGAACCTGCAGCAATTGTCTTGAAAGGCTGGTATTTAAGCAATTATTTTCATATTAATAAGCTCTTTATTTTGCCTAATTTTCTATAAATTGAAAAGTCGGCCATTTTGGCAATAAGAAACTATGCTTCATGAACTCTAACAACCCTGCCAAAATCGTTACATTTAATCATTGATAAATCAATACAATTTCTTGATGTAATTTGGCAGCTATACTTATATTAAATCAAAAGAGCACCTCCTGTGTCGGGGCTGTATTGTTTTTAATGTACTGTGACACCATAATTTGGCTACAACCTCCTTGACGACCCATGGCCCCATAAAGGCCCACCAAGGACAAAACTTCAAGGTATGCTGAACCTGTGGTACATTTACTGTACTTTGCAAGTCATCAACCATTGATTTTTCTTAATTCCATCTGCAGGTCTCTTTTGTCACGTACTCCCAAGCCCGGTAGCTTACACAAGAACACGCTACACACGGAGTTCGTAACCAACATCTTTATTCATCAGTGTGCAACATTCAAACTTGAGAATGTCTGGTATGCCTCACACTGCAAATTTGTCGTCCAGTCGTTCAATGACTTTGTCGTGGGTTGTTGATGGCATTTCCTCCACCAGAGGAAAACGGGAATACTCGTCAATGATTACCATCAGGTGATGGCCATTTGCTAAGGACCCAAAGAAGTCCACGGTCACTCTTTCCCATGCGCGTGCAGGAAGATCAGACATCGTTAGTGGATGTTGGGTCACTTTAGGAGAAAGGCAATTGCATAAGTGACACTTCTTCAACTCCCTCTCAATTCTCTCGTCTAAGCGAGGAACAACACTCGATCTCTCAGGGCTCGTTTGGTGGCAACAATGCCACAATGTCCTTCATGAGCGAGTTCAATGGCTTGCTGTCTCAGACTCTTGTGTAGGACAATTCTGGAGCCTCTTACCACAATGCCTTCTTTAGTGACAGACAGTTCATCTTGCACATTTCAAAAGTTTTGAAATTCAGCATTGTCACTCAGAGGTCGAACACTTTGTCTCCATGACTGAACTGTAGAGGTAACAATCTGTTTGCTGGATAAGGCCACTGGCATGCTGGACCTTATAATGAGGTTGATGCATAATTGTGTAGTCGTACTCTTGTAAACGCAACCACCACCTCTCAATGCGAGGGGGCATTTTGACTTTTGGGTTTCCAAATATGGTGAGCAGCGCTTGGTGGTCTGTGTGTGACAATTGTGAAATACTTGCATGTAAAGAAATACATGAAAATGTTCACAGGCCCACACCACAGCCAGACAGATTTTTGCGGCTGGGAATAGGCACGTTCTGTGTCAGATAGACTTTGGCTGTCATATGCCACAATGTTTTTTCTTAGCATTTGGATGTCCATTATGCTGAGCAAGGATTGCTCCCAGCTTCACCAGGCTCACATCAACAGTAATCTCAGTGGGTAGTTTAAGATCAAAGCAGGCCATCTCAATCACATTTTCAATTGCATGCTTTATTCTTTTGAAACTTTGAACGCATTCAGAGGACCATCAGAACTGGAAATTTCATTTGGTCAGGTCTCACAAAGCGGCACTCACTCTAGCAAAGTCATGAATATACCTTGAACAATAGCTGGACATGCCCAAGAAGGACCGTAACATGGTGTCATCTTGTGGGGGACTGGTAGCTGGCAGTGCTTGTACTTGATCTGGATCAGGAGTCATTCCCCTATCAGAAAATATGTGCCCAAAGAACTTGAGTTTGGTTTTGTGAAATTCACACTTATCTGCATTTACAGTGAGACCTGCATTTGTAAGAAACTGGCACACTTGTTTGAGAGCCTTATCATGCTCCTTCCTTGTTGTCCCAAATACCAGTATGTCATCATTGTAATTGAAAGCATGCGTAACAGGTTGAATTATTTTACATATAACATCTTGCGATATTTCTGCAGCAGATGACACTCCAAAATCTAACCTTTTGTATCCAAACAAACCAATATGAGTCGAAAAAGTAGTAATCTACCTACAATTTTCTTCCAATTTGAGTTGCTGATATCCCTTGTTCAAGTTAAAATGGGAGAAGACTTTGGTTCCATTCAGCTGCATGACCATGTCTGGAATGTGCTGACCAGGATGTCTTTCTCTCTCTCCGTTCTAGATTTCTGGGTATGGACGGCTGATCTCTAGCGCCTTGATGCCCTCGGGTGAATGCTGCGCTCTATAAATCCTCAAATCAAATCAAATCAAATCAAAATCAAATCAAACTCTCTCTATTGCTTTGTTGGCCTGGTGCATATCCAGGCAAATGCCCATTGCACCTCCACTGTCCTTTTTTGGCACTACCACTATGGTCGATACCCATGGTGTGGGGCCAGTAGAGCTCTCAATGTTGTGTTTCAACAGCGATTCTAGTTCTGTTTTTTACCACTCCTTGTAGGTGAAATGCTATTTGACTTTGTGGCTGTGCAACAGGCCTGATATCTCCGTTTATGTAAAGTTGCACTTTCATTGTTTTGAGCTTTCCCAGGCCATGAAATAGCAACAGCAAATGACTAACAATTTCAGATTGTGTATTTAGGTAAGAATTGATAGATATTAGTCTCATGTCAGCAGAAGTTGCAAAACTAAGTAAACCTGCACTGGATGAAGTACCTTGAAGAACATGGATTGGGGCTTGCACAGAAGTCTTCTTATGCTGCAAGGTCGCTGTGAATGATCTTTGGCTCCACAACGGTTTAGAAGCAGCCCTTGTGTACACCTTTGTATTTGACGCTTTGAGTTGCGGCACAGGTGACAAACTGTTAAATTGTTCCATTGACATGATGTTGATCAATGCACCACTGACAATTATAAAGATTATAGGGCAACCGTTGACTTTTAGTGTGATCTTGGAGCAATGCCCATATGAATTCTTTTGTTACGTCGACTCACTTGTTTTTGTAGTTCATTTGTTTTCTTTGCAAGCAGCAAGGCCTGCATTTGCATGTCACTTTTAGATACAATCATTGCTCATTCACCCTCTTTACTGTCGCCTGATTGTGACATGGAGGAACTCTTGCAGGATGAATCTGATGATGATCGACTTCGCTTAGTTTCCACCTGTTGCAGTTGAGGTTGCTTTTTGTCTTTGTGGGTGTGGCAAGAATGCTTCTGGAACCTTCTGTCACCCAATTTCTCGTCTCGCCGTGATGCAACTGGTTTCTCTTTTGCTTTGCAAACCATTATGAAGTGGTTTCCCTTTCCGCAACCTTTGCATGTCTGTCCTATAGCTGGACATTCACTTTCATGTGGAAATGAAAATCCACATCAGAAAGACAGTCTTTCTTTCTTTGAGGATGCCGACTTACGTGTATCTATTTTGTGCTTGTGTTTGCTCTTCATGATTAATACCAATTCACTTTTTTCTATGTCTGTGGTTTTCCGATCTGCTCTTTTCTCAGCTCTTGCAGCTATTAATACTTTTTCTAAACTGAGCATCTCTCTCAACATGCATCTTCTGGACAAGTCCAAAAGACAACCATCAATGACTCTGAGGCGAACAGCTTCTACATCATTAAATTCACTAAACTTACAGTGTTTGATAAACACATCAAGTCTTTCAACAAACTCATCCATCGTTTCACCAACTTGTTGTTGCGCTTGATTGAAAATGTACCTTTCATAGCCGACGTTTGGCATTGGATTGAGCTTGGCTCTTAATTCTTCTTTAGGTATTTAAAGATTTTCTCATCATCTACCTCTTCCAGAGCATCGATGAGTTAATCGAAAGTCTCGATTACAATCCATGTGGTCATCTGGAGCCAATATTCTGCTTTTTTGTGGAATCGAACAGAGGTGGAGGTTTCAAAAATGTGGTTGCTGATTACTTCGAGCTTCTCTCTACTGTCATTGAGAGTATGTGTTGTGCGGACAGCGCCCGTTGTGCACCTAAATCCTTGCCTTCCAGAAGTACCAGCTTTGTACTTGAGCTCAGGCCATCTGGTCTGCTCAACAGTTGTGTGGCACCTTATTCGTCTTTGACGGTAAGTGCATTTTCTGGTTCTTGCATGCTCTGTTTTTGCTTTTGTCTTTTTGTTCGAGTAACTTTTCATGCTATTTTCACAGCTTTCACCACACTCAGTCCAATCTGCGACTTTGATAATGGCAGACCATGAGTTTGAGGCACCTCGCTCAAGTCGAGACTCGGAACATAGAAGATGCTAGTTGCTGCTTTGCACAGTTTACGGCTGTCCTTGGCAATCATAGAGCATTTTATTTTCGCTGGCGAGTATGTCTCTGTTTCTTGTACCTGGTTGTTACTACCTTCTATGTAGTACCTGGTTGTCACTGCCTTTAGTATTGTCCCTGGTTGTCGCTGCCTTTAGCATTCTATTTGTATGGCTCATGGCTCAGTGTTGTGGTGCAGCACCGTATTCTTCTTCAGCCTGGCTGACACGACTAGGCGGGCTTTTCCAATGGTGCTCCTCTGCTAGGCTTTCAACTTCTCCACGAGCCCTTGTATTGGCTGGAGTGAGCTTTTACTCCACATACACCAACTACAGACTCCTTTGCATTGGCTTGGGATGCACGTGGCACACATGAGTAGTTTGTTTTATCCTTGCAAACTCTCGGAGAGAGCAGTCTTGTTTCTTTGGGGCACGTGTCCCTTACTTGTCACCAGTTGTTGCATCCTCCCCAGCTCGGAAGCATGCACAAGAACACGCCACACAAGGAGCTCGTAACCAATATCTTTAGTCATCAGCATACAAAATTCAAACTGAAACTCTCATTATCTCACAACCGTTAACAACCACACCTCAACACCTCCCAAATGATTACGTAATACTTTGGTTGAGTTTGTCCAGGGCTGCGGGGTCCTAATGCTTACAGTCCTACGACTCTATGAAGCTTATTTACAAGCCCCTTGCGCCACCGGTGCTTCACTTTTAGTATAGGAAAAAGTGATGTACCGGAGGCACAAGGGGCTTGTAAATAAGCCCCTATTGGTTTTTCTGCAGCGTTGTTTGTCTTTGGAACTCCTGCATTCCTTACCTCCACATGACTCTGCTCAAGCACACCTACGCCTCCCCAGCATGTGTGTAACATCAGAGTACGTGGTGAAATCTTCTGGAGGGAGTTGATACTCAACAAAGTCAGCCATGTCATCAAAAGCAAATCAAGATAGAATGTGACGGTGCAGAAATTGCAACATGTGGTGAGCACGATGCTCTTTGTTAGAAAGAATGGAAAATGATACATTTCAGGCGGCATAGTGGGCGTAAGATGAATTATAAGTCAGCACAGCACAACCGACAGTGCTCTGTTCAGTTTGTCAAACTGCAACACATGCAATAAGGACTATACTTTAGAAAAACACATTTTGACTTTGGTAACCATGGTCGCTCCAATATATTTAAAAATGGAAATCGGTGAGTTGATCAGAATATAATATAAAAAAAATCATTTTGAATAGACTTTCAACAGACTGATGTAAGGAGAAAGTTGCTTTTTATATTTTCCTTATGGTAAAGAATTAAATATATAAATCAACTACATTTATTTCTGCAGAATCAGGAGAAACAGTCTTTAAAGTGGAAACAATAGCATCGCTCCTTTGAGAATTATCTTGTTGCCATTGGTGGAAAAGAGTTTCACCAGAAAGAAATAAAGCTCAAATTTTCAGTTTGTTAGGGGATGAAGGGAAATATTTTGTTATAATTTATCTAAAATTGAACCTCCAAGGAGACAGTTTGTTTTATAGGATGAATACAAGGAAACTACAGTGTGGCTGGGAAAACAAATTACAGAGGAACTCTGCATCATGTTTAGTGGCACTGCTTCTTCAAAAGGAACCAATTTTCACATGAGACTATTGAAGAGCATGTAACTACTTTGAGTATGCTGGCAACTTGTTGCAAATTTAAAGACAATGTGGATCCTCATCTGAGAGACCAATTTACTTTTCACTGTTTCTCTAACAATTAGCATGTTGACCAATGTTGGTACGTACTCTTTTTATCTGGCATACTGGTCCACAGCTCCTTAATTGGAGATATTGATTTGTATGTGAACATTGTCGTTTTATTGGTGATTTATGAATTCTCTTGACTATTATTTTTTTATTGATATGTTAGGAGATGTGTGGTTTGTATTGCCTAATTGACATGATATCAAACTAATAAAATATACAATACTTTATACTTTCAATGGTGGTGCAGGTTCTTGACATTGCTAAGGAAATAGAACATTCAACAGAGCTAGAGCGGGTATGGTTTAAAACAGGGTCTCGTTTTTTTCTATTATCAGCTAACCCCTGCTCTTCTATTCATTTCTCTACGTAGGTTGATGGATCTTGCCGTTGTTTTAGAGAAGATGAAGGGCTGTACATCACATTAAAATATCACAATCTGTATCAGGGAATAATGAGAGTTTGTTATGAGTTAAAGGGTTATACTATTCAATATTTTTAGAAAGTCATCTTTATTAAGTCACAGGTTAAATTCATCAATCTTAGTCATTAGAATCTCATTAGAAGTCAATTAATCAATAAGCAATCAATAAATCACCATAAAGTGCATCAAGCATGTTCCATAAAGGAAAGAAAATCCCTAATCTAAGCATGAGAAGGTAATGATGTCAGCCTCAGCAACCCATTAAGAGTTCTGATATTGAGAGAAATCATAAAGCATAAAGTTTCAGCATTAAAAGTCAGCTCAATAAATCAATAATCAATCAAAGTAGAACTTCTAGAAAGAGAGTGTTGGACCTGGTCCTATTTGCAGGGTTCTCACAGAACTTTTTGCCTTCCTCCTATATTTTTTCTGACCTGTTTTTGTTGGCTTTATGACTCTTGACACTTTACCGCTGCTGATCAGTGCTAAAGTGCATGTGCTTTCTCGTGTAAACTTGGTAAGATTGGCCTACACCTGTTTGACATATTTAATTTACCTGTAAGTCCCTTGTACAATGGTATCCCATATACCCAGGGCCTGTAAATTAAACGTTACTCGTGGGCCTTCAGCGCTGCTTGCACCACCCACAGAAGTATCCTTCCAAACCTGTCTCACGCCTCTGCCACTGCAGGGCCTGCATGTACAGTTTACTGCCACAGTGATCTTGCACCTAGAGTATTTGCCACGTCTGAAACTCCCCTTTTACTACATATAGGTCATCCCTAACATATGCCCTAGGTAACCCTATGGGCAGCGTGCTGTGTAGGTAAAAGGTAGGTCATATGCTTTTCTTGTTTGGCATGTCCTGGTAGTTACAAACAGCCTATTTGGTTTCTCACTGCTGTGAGGCTGCTCCTCTCGCAGGTTTGCCATGGGAATTCCCTGATTTGTGTTTCAGTGGTAATTTATGATATGAAAGGGGTAGCATGGCCATGTTTGGTATGTTTGGAATAGTAGTAATAAATCCTGCTTATTGGTGAACGCAGATTTGTTATCACTATTTAAAATGCCACTTTTAGAAGTGGGCATTTCTGTGTGCTTATGACTCTTTGTGCCCTGCCTGGTTGTGTATTCAACGTCTGGTTTAGACTGACAGGAGCGGAGGATGTGATTTTACTGAAGACAGTCACAAGGGAGGTTGAGAAATGTCCTGCCTTTCCAGGGTGACTCATTGTTGGGCTGAATAGGCCTCGTCTGCATTTAGAGTGGTGGGAGGAGTTGTCACCTGCACCTGAATAGGGCTGTGCCTAACTTTCACAATGCTGTCTCCGCCCCCTGTAGAGTGTCTTGAGCCAGGGCTGGGGATTGAATGGGAGTGTTATGCACTTCTAAAAGTTGTTTGAAGTGCCCTCAGAACAAAGACTTTTGGAGTATAAGTACAGGGACTGTGACCCCATGATTTTAGACACTGCATGGGACTTGCAACCAGAAGACTGCTGGACTGCTAGGAGGAACTGCGGTGGGAATGGATGACTCTGTAGTACTGACGTGCTGCCCTGAGATAAGGACTGCCACTCTGTTCTGAGGACTCCTTGTGCTGGCCTACCTGTCTGCACCTTGCTGGTGTGCCCCAGTGCTCTCCAAGAAGGGCTGAGTATGCCCCTTGTCCTTGCCAGTAGAGCGCAGGGTGAAGGAGGTATTTTCCCTTCGGTTTTGGAAAGTGCATGAGGTTAATTTTTGTATCCTGGCAGCGCATGCAGTGCTGCACTGTCCGAGTGGTTCTGGAGGGACTAGAGGGGAGAGCTGAGGAGGAAAAAGTGTTCTCCCTCTCACTGCTCGTGACTGCCGTGAGGTGAGCATGGGGGTTGCCACAGAGAGGAGCCAACTCGGTGTCTTCCACTACAGCCCTGGCCTGAGAGGTTGCCTGGCAACCTACCGAAGCAGAGTGCGGCCCCACCCAATTTTCTGAAGCCCAAGGGTGCCAGCCAGGGAGTCGCAGCCGCTTTCGGGTCTCAGGAAAGGTGGGAGAAGAGCAGAGGAACTTCGCCAACACCGTGTGGTGGTGGGCGGGGCCTTGTGGCCAGAAGGATATATCCCGACGTCCTTTTCTAAAAGAGGCCACGGCCCCAAGACGACCAACGGCTCACGGCATTTCCCTGAAGGTATTGGGGAACTTATAGCTGGCCCCGTGAACGCGGGTAGCTGCTCTGTGGAATTGCCCATACGGGGGGACCGAGTGAGGTCTCCTCGCAGAATCTTGCCAGTGCGTGTGTTCCCCATCACTGGAAGAGATTCCCAGAGAGAGTGGGGAGGCAGAGACTTCGTTCCATGCCTTTCTGTCCCAGAGAGTCCTACAGTGGGCCACCAGCATTTTCGGCCTCCTCATAAGGGAGCAGACAAGCCCGTGGGTATTTCATACAGCCGTCTGCTCAGCCCTAGAGGGCTCAAGACGGGCTGCAATACCATTAGTTCTTGTGAAGAAGTGGCAGGATTCTTAGAACCGCCCGGCAGCTGCCTGATCTGTTTCAGGCGTAGATTGAGTGTGTGTTACACCCCATGCCCCTTTCTTGGTGCATTGGGCGCAGGGGACATTTTGTCCAGCATGACGGGGGAAACCTCGAAGGATGCCCCTGGTTTCACAGAGTGAGAAAAGCCACTGCAATTACCGCATTCCCTGTTGTAGGAGAGCAGGTGGCTCAGTAGCCTATGTATGGGGAACAGAATTACCGTATAACATGTAAAAAAAAGCACAGGGGCGCTGATATATGGTTCTGCTGTATTTCATGCCCTAAAAACCTGCATTTTAGGCCCTGATGTGTTCGAATGTATGTTATTTTCACCTTGCATTGGTCAGGATAATTCCAGGATTCGCCATATATATGCAGTGAGGGTGGTTTTATAACGTGTGCAAACTATATGTATTTACTGGATTGCACTAACTCGTAATGTTATGGCAATTGCCTAGTTGGCAAAGTGATTTATGAACTATGTGACATCATGACAATTGCCTAGTTGGCAAAGTGATTTATGTGATTGTGGTCTAAGATGTTTTATGTACGATACAAAGGATATTTTTATATAACCTTGTGTGGAATCTCTTTTTGTGGTGTGCCTAGTCTGCCACAGGTGTGTGTGTGTTGCGCAAACGCTTTATTCAATGCCTCTGGGATAAGCCTGACTGCTCTGCTAAGCTACCAAGGGGGTGAGCAGGGGTTATCTTGTGTGTATAACTCCCTTACCCCGACTAGAGAGATGGGTTCTGCCTGGCTTAGGCACATACCCTAGCCAACCAGAAAAACCCATTTCTAACAGAGAGGCTCAAGAAACTCAGGAAAGCCTCAGAGCAGCATAGCTCAGGATATGTAGTGGGAAGGGCTCTGTGATCAGGGCTCAACAGCAGCTCAGGAAATCAGATCAGAATCCAGTAGCCTACTCTAGGAAGAAGCACTATTGCAGACAAATTATTATTTCAATCTTCATGTAGCTTCTTCTTTCTTCTGTCAACCAATAAGCTTCCGATGTGCTCATGGGAATGTGTTCACTCCCCATATTCTCAGAGGAAAACAGCCTTTTTAGACAGTAACTCCCAAAACATAAGCTATGTTTCATCATTTCTAAATTTCTCAGGATTAATTCTCCCATTTAAGTCTACTTTTCAAAGTGTGAAACTGCAATTCTAGCCTTCTGAATAGCAAGCCTATTCATTTGCTTCTGTCGACCAAACAGCTTCTGATGTGCTCATGGAAATGCGTTCACTCCCCGTCTTCTCACAGAAACACAGCATTCGTAAGACAGTAACTTCTAAAACTTCAACTATGTTTTATCATCTCTAAGTTTCTCAGGATTCATTCTCGACATTCAAGTCTACTTTACAACTACATTTCTAACTTTCTGAATAACAAGTCTATTCATTTGCTATAAATGGTCCATGTAGAAGTTGAAGCATCTATGTAAGCGCAAAGAAAAAAAAAGAATATTGCACAACAACCATTCATTGGAAAACAAGTATGTTAGGAAGGTCAATATCAATTTTAAATGCTGAATTTACAATTTCTTAGCTCTGTTAATTCTAATATAGCAGTGTTTCATTATATTAGGCCTAGCACATTTAAGTAGGATTGCCTAATGCAATTTTGCATTAAATTCATTGTTAAAGTCTCATTAGCTTTACACATTATTTAAAATTAATTCTCAATTTTTTAAAAATATTTCTCTGAATACCCCCTTTGATGGTTATCTAAATATCACATCTTTTTCTACAAATGAATCTTTAGAGATGACTCTCATCCTCAGTTGAGTCAGTTCTCTTTCTTTTCAAAGTTCCAGATCTTTTCAATCTTTTCAATCTTTTGTATTCTTAATTCATAGCTTCTTCTAATTCTAATTCTTTTATAATCGGTTTGTTTCATTCTCTGCTCTTTCTTTTATTAAAATAATAGCTACAACCTTTATAAAAAGCAAACAAGGTCAATAGTCAAAACCCTACTATTAATACTGGCATGAAAATAGCCGTAAGAACTCCTCCTCCAGTGGTAGCAAACCAGTTGCCAATAGCAGAAACTCCTTTGCCTACATTTTCTAAAGCACTAGTTGTTTCTAATGATTCTAGTTCAGGTTTTAAGTCAGAAATGTTCTTTGTAAATGCGAGACTTTTCTTACTCTCATCAGGAATGAATGTGCAGCATTGATGAGCTTTCAGCATCTTGCGAGCAAAATGTCTAATGCTAAGCGATTAGTAAAACCATTGATCTAAAAGCCACTAATTCTGTATTCACAACTAGTAAACCTGCAGAAGTACTAGTTGCAATTTATCCACTACTGTTGAAAGTTTTCTGATTTTTTCATCTTTTATAACAACTCCCACTGATGGTATGATTGTTCCAAAGATTTCTCCGACTAATTGTGTTCCCTCACGTATACTGTCTGCATGTCGGTGTGATGATGTCATTGTCAAAGCATCTATACTATTTACATGGTACATCTTTGGAAACAGCAAAGCTAAATAGCAAATACCCTCCCAGTCAGCTTGCAGTTGAAAATAGGCATCCTCTCCACAAACAAAATCAACTCCTGAAATGACTGTTTCCTCCCCTTAAATTCTGCATTAAATTTGTGATTAAAGTCTCATTAGCTTTGCACTTTATTTAACATTAACTCTCAATATTTTAAAACATTTCTACAATGGTTACGTCAAAGCTTTGGTGACAGACAAATCTGAGGGTTTCACATCTGTATGTGCAGTGCGCAACTGAGAGAAAGGGCTTAAAGCAATGCCAAATGAAAGTGCGTATAGACGTGGGTCTAAGGGGCATTTAGGAAATAACCCTAGTTGTCCAGTCTTTGGTAAGTAATTGCACACCATTAAATTGGAAGAAAGTTCTATTCCCATAAAGCAGTAGGTCATACCAATTTCATTGAACATTAGAGATGACTGGAAAAAATTACTTGATTGTCTGTGCATTGATGCCATGATTGAGCCCACCAATTTGGCAGAATGGGTGTAAGAAATCTGGATAAGACCTTGGTTTTCCTTTCAACAAGTTGCATCAGAATTGTTAAATGAGAATGGAATGATTGCCAGACAAGGTTTATTTCTGTCCACCGCAAAGCGTGAGAAATAAGCGAATGGACATTGTGCACATTTGGCGACTGCCACAAAGATATTGTTAAAAAAAACACTATTGGTGGCCAGGAATGGATTACCAAGTTGAGATATACATAGGCAACTGCATAGAATGCTGTCGGGCAAGCATTGGTAAGTTACTAAAGATCCTGCAAATCTTACTCATTTTCCACAGAGAGCTTCACAAAAAATATCAATTGATTTTATTGGACCTTACAATTTATTATCACCCGGCTTGTGACACTTAATTGTCTTGACTGATTATTTCTCTAAGTGAAAATATTGCACTTTTGTGAATGCTCCAATTACAGACATTGTTATTGACTTGGCTGGAAGATTTTCTTTCGACAGAGATATCAACATTGGAAGGCTACAAAATAATGGAACACAATTTGTATGGGAAAGAGTGTTAGCTTTTTCAATTATAATGTCATCAGGCTGTTCAGTAGACAAATATTCCTGCACAATGTAGGAGTGCTTACAACCATTAATCACTATAAATATGTGGCCATACTCACAGGACCTTGGCACTCTCTTGAGAATATTAGTGAGGCAAATGTTAAGTCCTTGGAAGTAGACATGCCCACTATTAAAGTTTTTGTTACAATATTCTCAATGCAAGCCATTGGTGCTACATCCAGCATTGTATATTGAGTATGCCACCATGCGCAGCATTGGGGTGAATAGTCTAGTGTATCCCACTTTTTCCACTCCTTAACTTGACCTCTACTTGTATTTTATTCAATTGCATTTTAGAGTCGATATTGTGTCTCCTGATAACCTCTGCATGCAGTTTTAAATCAATGAACAAATTGTGATATAACAAGACAGATCGGAAGTCCTCCAAATTCTTTGGGAACTAAATGTCACTGATTTGTAGGTCTCAATTACAGACAGCTGTAGCTGTCTGTTGATCAGATGTATTGTTTCCAACATACATGGAGTGACCTTTGGGTCAGCCCCTTGCTTATGATTGGATGGGTTGATTATCTACCACACTTCCCTATTCCTGATTTAATGCTTGCCCCACTCAGGAGCATTTTGGTCTCACAATGCGGAGCTTGCTTGCATCCAGGGAAGTACATTTTTACTGAAAGTACTCCATGGAAAAGTATGTGTTTTCTGTCTCTCTTACTTTGTGTGCTAGTTCCCCTTTCATTTTCCCCCTCTCACTCTCCATGTTGCTTCCCTAGCCCTGGACCCTCCCAACTTGCCCATTGCTTCCTCCACCCTTCATTACCCGTTTCATTTTTTTTAACACTTCTCTTCCCCTCGCCACTTCTCTGTTGCATGCCCACCTCTCCCCAGTTGGGATCCCATTCCCCCATTTTTTTTTAAGGTTTGGGCATCGACCGTGCTAGGGGCAGGCATTAATTTTAAATATTTTCCCTATATCAAGATGACTGCACTTTGAATGGGTATCTTCAAATACTACAAAAACATAAAAAATGGCTGTGGTAGACCTTTCTTTTTCAGGGCCATTTTCTTCTTTATATGACATTTGTTATTAAGTCATGAACTCCTGTCAACTGAAGATTTAGGAAGCAACACATAGCAGGAATTGCAGACACAAAAGATCACTAGATCCACCCCCACGTAGGTTTTCACGTAGCTGTGCTGGAGTTATGTACTAGATATACCCCCAACAATGAAGCACTTACTAATTCATCAATAGAAACAGCTCCTATTGAGTGGGCATTGGATGTGAAATTGTGAACTCTTATAGGTGACATGTATATGTAGGAGCCCAAGTGCAAGCTGCACTTCTGTAAACCAAAAATGATCTGAAATCCTTGCTTGATTGGAGTAAAGTCATAGCATTTGCTTAAGGTATCTCAATCATTTCTGTTCTGGCTGCCAGTACAATGACAAGCATATACCCTCAATATTTCCTCTTCTTTGAGCAATGGTTCCAACTGTTATTGCATTCTGAATATTTAAGGGTGCTAAAATCACCTTCAAGTTTTGCTCTCATTTCCGCACGATATCTCCAGAGTTGTTGTATGGTTGCTACTGACATGTGGAATCTTCTTAGACAAAATTTTAATAACTTTTCTTTTCTGGCAGAGATGCAAATTTCATGGAAATTAAACCTCAATGGGAAGCACTTGCAAATATTAACATACCAGATGCCCCAGCTGACTCCATTATGTTGACTTAAGCAATCTCAATTACTTATTTTCTAGTTGTTAGGGCAAAGGAGAGCTTGTACTCTCAACTCTTCTCCTCTTCTGAGTGGAGACACAATTGTTCCAGCTTTAAATCAACAAGCTCTTCCCTCTTTTCCCTGTTGGTTTTGTTGCATAATGTAAATGAGCATTGGCTAGTCCAATATGCTTCAGTGCAGAGACCTACTGACTTTGCCAATGCTTGTTACTTGTTGCAGACTGTGGATGAGAAATTAAATCAGCTATTCTGATGCGCCAGTCTGACAAGGATCAATGAATAACTGTACCCAAGACAGACAAGAGGCCTAAATCACGGTTAATGCTGTACAACAGCAGATGTCATCACAATAAGCCAGAGAACATGAGATAAAATCTAGTGTGTACATATATTACTTGAATAAGTCATATCCTATCATTTGTTTCAGGAACAGTCAACAAATGTGCTGTATGAAATGATGTTCAACCCATTAATAGGCTCCTTCAGGTTTAAAACTTACACCTATAGAGAAAATAGACAAGTGTTGTAATCCCAAGAGTAAAATAAAGCTAAAAACACTAGTTTAGGATAGGGTACACAGTCATGTTATCCAGATGGCCGCTCATAAATATTTGTCAACTATGTATGAATAGGAGAATTGTAAGCAAAAAAAACTTTGTTTTTTGCAGGCGTTTCTAGGTGTGTATCCTCACAAAGGAATTGGTGATCAACCTGCAAGATTAAGTAGACCACACAACCTCTGTTGGAGAACAGCCATCGCATGACTACATCCAACATTAATGGCATGACTGAACCACCTAACTGCTGTTATAGAGTAGAAGTGGTGTGACTGAATCTACCATCAACGCGTTAGAACAACAATGAAAACACTCCTTGTGTCCCATTAGTAAATGAAAAAACATTTATAAAAATGAAGGCAGGGGGATGGTGCCACTGAGTCAAATTTTTACTAGTTTTACCCAAGGAGTGGGAAATACAGTTCATTAAAATACATAACATAACTAGTCAGAATCATAATTAATAAATCAAACATACTTGTAAGAACAATTAAGAATTCTTAGGCAGACAGTATACAAAAATGCTCAAATAGCCGGACGAACTCTAATTGGCTTGATATCTCCAGAGACCACCGCATTAGCTGTAATTTACATCTGTATACTGGCAAACACAATTCAAGGACCAGGATTGGACCCAGACTGTTCATATGTCTACTGTTGTCATGACGCACTGATATCAGATGTGGAAATGGAAGGCAGGAACTTCATGCCTTCAGAAGACCTACAGTCACTTTTCCACACATCGTTGGAGTGTATGAAGGGCACATTGAGTGATATTCAATCCTTGGTGACATGAGTAACTATCATATTTAGAGAATTTGGCATCACTGTAATAATGAAAACTAGTGCATCAGAATCTTACATTTACCATTATTAACAAGATTAGTTTTGCTAAATCCTATACGTTTTCCTCACAGTGTGTGACTACAGGGAGAAGTTCCCCTTCTTGCCCTGTATTAAGAAATTTCTATAATAATTCAGTGTGAGTTATTTTAGGAGGGTGTCATGTTTTCTTCCCATGTGTTTCCACATATTTTTGCAATCCCTTACTGTTTACTGCGACTCACAGAATTGTGCATAGGAGTTCTTCACATAAACCTAATGTGACAACTTTTAATTTGTCTCATTCACAGAAAATTCCTGTAGAAAGGTTGCATGTGAGTACTTTCACTATTTTTGTATGTTTATGTGTCTGTCCACAAGCATAAGTCACCAATTATAGGGACCTGACCTAATGCAGGATTTTTAAGTCCTGATGAAGGCCCCTGACCCAGGTCGGACACTAGTGACTGGCCCAAACATGTTGAGAAAGTAATATTTGAGGATGGTGGGTCAATGCAAACCAATTACTATTTCGTAGTTTTTATGTTTTAATACTGTCAGGGTGGCCAAGAATAATCTTGTGCTGGCCTATGCTTTAGGCGGCTTTAAGCTATATGTTAATGAAAAAAATGGATACCTAATTATAATATCCTTAGCTCTCACTGCGCAGTAGAGCTGAATGATGTGTTGAGGAGGAGGGTAAAGTCCGATGATGAAACATGCCATGAGATGTGGATGAGGGCTTCTTTTCTAAAAAGAGGGATCTCCTTTACACTATTACAATAGTATAAAACTAATTACTACATTGTGCTCACTGTAGCATTTGGTGTGATGAATGTATTATACCATTTACATTAATAAGAACATTTCAAGAAAAGGGCGTTCTTCTTTGCTTATGTTTGGTTTAAAATTCTGATTTATACTGGAGTGATTAATCTACTGTAAGAATTCATCCTTGGGCTCCACCCCTTCCTCATGGGAAAAAAAATATTGCCTACGTACCCTGCAAATTCATAATATTTCAAAGAAAAGTGTTACTACATTATATATAACTCTCTTTTTGAAAGCTCTATTATAAACATTTACAATTCTGGAGGCACATGCAGAACCCATGCTTGTGACTTTGATCTGTAGGTGTAGTAGGTCATGATGACAAAGGTGTTATTGTGTTAGACATTGCCAGCATGATCCACTGCAAATTTAGGAAAGAATAACTAAACAGGCCTCCGCTTGCTTTTGGACTAAATGAATAAGCTTAAAAGCCAGCTTTTAAGGTCTTTTGATGTGCAAGGATTAAATGTCTAGATCACTACACATTGGGTCCGTAGATCATTTTCATACTTTCAAAATAGGTAGACAGCATGAATGTGTCTCCATCACATATGAAGAAAGATTTGTAGCCCAATGTTTCAAAAGTCAATCTACATATTGAGATAAAGATTTAGCCATAGGATCAATCTCAGAAATCATAGGTAAGGGATCAATTCAATTTTTTGGTTCTTAGGCATCTATGAATTTTAGACATTTTGGGACATTCATTGTATAAAAAGGAGTATTGAGCCTTGCACACCTAACCTCTATCACCGCCTTTATTGATAATAGAGCTTATTAACTTAATATGCTGAATGCATTCAGATATATGTTTTTCTAAGGTTCCTGTACACTCAATAGCTCATCTATCCTCCTGATGTACTCCTGCATAGTCATAACTCTGCAAGTTTTATTAAAATGTATGTGCTTTCACCTTTATCAATTCATTGATCTGAGGTATGGGTCTAATTACCATTGACTTAGGGGTGACATTGATGATGCATTTTGCAATAAATATTTTTTTCTTTTGCTTTATTTATATCTCATAGATTTGTTCAAGCTTTTTTCTGTGATTGGGCCTAATCATCTGGATGCAAACATTGCACAGAGCCTAATGAGAAATTGCTAAGGTATGCTAAGTGGAGATTTATTTTCAATGTATGGATCAGATTTCTTCCTCCATGAAAGCACAGCAAAAAACTGTTAAAAGCTGAGTTTAATATATATGTCCTGCTATACAAGAAACCATAAATGAGGCACTCTTTTAATGCTTATTCCATAAATATTAAACTAAGAGGTAGATTTGTTAACATTTCATACAACAAAGTGCAGCAATCAAAGTTGTTTTGCTGCATTGCACCAAAAGGAGATAGCATTATAGTGCCACACTGATTAAGATATCTCTCTGTTTCTCTCTCTCCCTGCACCAGCTCTCTTCAAGCCTGCCTTGTGCCACACAAACACTCTTGCACCATAGTGCAAGGGTGTGTGCATGATGTCTTGGTTATATACTGGAAGGGTACCCTTTATCCGCATTGGATGTGTGCTGTACCATACAGCACACTTGTAATGTGAGAAAAGTGAGGAGAAATAAAAACATTTCTCTTTTTATTGCCTGCCTTGAAGAGGTGTTATTTTTTGGTGCAAAGCCTGTCTATAATTTTTAATAGCTAGGGCTTTGTATTAAGACCCGCGGGGCTGCATGGGAACAGGATAGAGGAGGCAAGGCCGCCTTGATTATGTTGGACTTATCGGCGGCCTTTGATACGGTCCATCATGACCTACTGCTGAACCAATTATCAACATGCGGGATTCAGGGTAAGGCATGGAAGCTGCTGAAGTCCTTCCTAACGGGCAGATCTCAAATTGTGGCACTAGATGAATTTTATTCCAAACCGTTTTCCCTGCCTTGCGGAGTACCTCAGGGATCCTCCCTTAGTCCGACTCTTTTAACGTGTATGTCTCTTCCTGGCTTCTTTAATTGGCTCTTTTGGTTTTGACCTCACTTCTTATGCAGACGACACACAAATTGTGGTGGCTCTGCGACCAGGACAGGGAGTAGGAATTGACATTCAGTTCCACGACTGTATGGCGGCAGTCGGGAGGTGGATGTCGCAAAACTGCCTGAAACTTAATTCAGGGAAGACTGAGGTCATCTTATTTGGAAATGATGCCAATTTTTGGACCCCCAATTGGTGGCCGGATACATTGGGTACTCTCCCTACACCCACTAAGAAAGTAAAGAATTTAGGAGTGATAATTGATGACAAGCTTAATTTTGGTGATCAGATAAATGCAGTAACCTCAGCCACTTTTTATACCCTCAAAATGATTAAAAAAATATTACATTTCTTACCAGTAGACAGTCGGCGGACAGTAGTCACGGCACTTATCATGTCTAGGCTGGATTACTGCAATGGTCTTTACTTAAACATTCAAGAACGGTTCATGAACAAGCTCCAATTGTTGCAAAATGCGGCGGCAAGACTGCTTACTGGTACCCGAAATTTACTCCTATTGCCAAGGAAATCAAAAAACTTCATTGGCTGCCTGTCAGGAAAAGGGTACGTTTTAAGGCCCTGTGCACCGTGCATAAAGCACTGCAAGGTACAGGCCCAGACTACCTTAAACAGCGTCTGAAATGGTATCAACCCATAAGAACTCTTCGCTCCCTTGGTGCTAAGTTGGTATCAGTACCACCCATAAAAAAGTCGCATGGGGAGGGAGAAGTTTTATTGCCGGTGCTGCTAAGGCCTGGAATAATCTCCCTTTTCATTTGAGAAACACACATAATATCCTAACCTTCAGGAAGGAATTGAAGACATGGCTTTTTACTTTGTAAAAATTGTCTTCCACCTCAGTGCCCAGTTTGAGAGCAGCTAGCGCCAGGACACCTTTGGGTAACCGTTCGCGCTGTATAAATGCCTATAACATAACATAACATAACATACCACCCATGTAGCACTAACCCTTGAAGCAATGCTGCAAAAAGTAGAGCATACAGCTACTTTGCATTGCTTTAGGGCTACTTTGCAGCACAAGTTTCACACTGGCAAGTAAATCCCAATTCTACACTTTGCACCAGTTTGCATCACTCTTGTGACGCAAACTCTGCACAAAGTGCTAGTAAATCTGCCCTTCGATATCTGTGGGCTACTCTGTCAGTTTATTTATTACATGTTGATTTTCTTTATGGTGACATGTATGGACTACTTGATTGGGACTAATTCAGGAAGAGAACAATTTATTTAGGTTTTCATTGCCTTTTTTAAAGTTTTCATTCTCATTTATTTTTTTAGATAATGGTGGCATGCTCATCAAGCATTGCAGAATACATCAGCATTGTTGCATTACAATCCAAAAGAGCTATTTTATGCAACAACAAGGCGAATGTTTCAAAAACTGGCAAGACAGAGCCATATGATAAACTGCACATTAACGTAGGCTTCGAAGATTGATGGACAAATAAATGGACTACATATTCTCTACCTTCTTAGAAGGACTTTTTTTTTAATCTAACTGCAGTGCCTCTTATTCGGGGATTAGAGAATCACAGGATCTGGATTACATTTCAGTGATGTTAAAGACTTTCAAGGGACTTAGTATGATCTGTGCTCCAACACCATTGTCATCCAGCTCTTATCTGAAGTCATGAAGAATGATAGTGACTCTTATCTGCGGTCATAAAGAATGACAGTGGTACCAATGCTGTCAGTGCAGAATGAAGCAGTCAGTTATGCTCCACTAGTGCTGGTACTGTGCATTATCATCGTTTCCAGCGAACTAGCTGGAGGTCCTTGGACTGAAATTGATCTACAATTGGTTCCATCTGTGATTCTACTAATACATTGTTCATTAGGAAAAACAGCTTTCATTAGCTGAGGAATAATTATTCCAGTGTTAATCCAATATTTAAATAATTAACTAAATCTGAATGGAAAGCAAGGTTCTTGTAAAAGAAGGCTTTAATAAGGGTATACTACTTGGGAGCCTGCAATCCCTGTATAATAGTACATCTCTAATTTCCTTAATACAGTTGAGTTGTGACATCTCCTAGACACCTGCAATAAGAAAGTGACGTAGCAGCTCAACTGTAATATGTTGTTACAATTGAGTAGTGAGGTCATAATGCCTTCTGCCAGCAGCCATGGTGAATGGCATATCCCAGGTGTTAGACCTGGCACCATTGGCGTGGGTCTCCCTTCCATTTTTTGCTGTTGCCTCTTATGTTTTTGCTGGTTTTAGATGCTTTTGGGCACTGTGCCACTGCTGTTCAGTGCCACAGTGCAAGTGCTCCCTATGGTAAATTGATGTATGGATTAGTGACTCCATGATTGGCTTGTTTGGCTTACTGTCAGACCCTAGTACAGTGCACTGCGTGTGCCCAGGGCTTGTAAATCAAATGCTGCTGGTGGGCTTGCAGCACTGGTTGTGCCACCCACCGGAGCAGCTTGTAAAGTGTGTCTCAGGCCTGCCATTGCAGAGCCTGTGGGCAGTCTGGTAGTGCCATGTTGACTGGGCAAGTGTACCCACTTGCCAGTCCCTAAACCTTCCCTTTTATACATATTAGTCACCCCTAAGGTAGGCCCAAGGGCAGGGTGCATTGTAGGTAAAAGGTAGGACATGCCCTGGTGTGTGTGGCATGTCCTAATAGTGAATTACAGCCATTTTCGTTTTTCACTATTGCAAGGCTACCTGTTCCCCATAGGCCAGAATGGGCAGTTAGATTATTACATTTTATAATCCTAACTGACTCAGGGAACCAGGTAGAAATTCGAGTTTAGTACACCTGAACTCAGAATGATAAAATACATCTTTAGTGAAGTTGGTTTTAACATTCTGTGTTTGAAAATACCACTTTTAGAAAGTAGGTATTTTCTTGCCTAACTATCCAAGCCTGCCTCTGCTAGGTTGTGTATTCCTTGTCTGGAGTTTGAGTGACAGGGGCTGGGGGCTTCCAGGAGACAGGGTGAGTCAGCACAGGGCTGAATGAGAGATCTGCATGCAGATTGGAGGGAGGAGTTGCACCTGGGACCTGAATAGGGCTGTGCCTTTCCTCCACAATGCTGGCTCCACCTCCTGTGGTGTGTCTGATGTCCCTGGCCTACACTGTGAAAGGAAAGAAGGAGTCTTGTCAACAAAGTGCTCCAGGACTGACCAGAACTGGTTTTGGACTAGGCAAAGGCCTCTCTGCCTTCAGAGAACAAAGAGAAAAGTAGTATAAATATTGGGACCCAGACCCAAGAACTTTAGATCACTTCTGGGAATCAAGACAGAACCTTTGCTGAGGAGAAGAACCAGGAAGCTGAAGGAGGAGACTACCCCTGTGCTGTGTGTTTGGGGGTTGGCCTGCAGTGGTTGCTTCATTGCCAAAGAAAGGAGAAAAGGACTGAGTGTGCTTTCTATCAACTTGAAGAAGAATCTCCAAGGGCTTGAACTAGAGCTTGCCTCCTGCCTGAAGTCTCAGGGATACAAGACTTCACCAACCAGCTCCCCCCTGAATTCCCTTGCTGGGAATTGAAGTGCCTGCTGCTGTTCTGGGCCTTCTGAGAGACTGCGTGTCGCTGGGAGCTGGAAGCGCGACGCAACAACGAGAAGCGTGTCGCCGCTGCAGCCGCTGTCATCGCATCGCCGAGGAAGCGAGACGCCGCTGCCGCTGTCATCATCGCATCGCCGAAGCGCAGCGCATCGCCGGAGAAGCGGGACGCTGCCACAGAGGACATCGTCGCATCACCGGAGAAGCGCGTCGCAGGGCCTGTCGCGGCTCCCAAGATCATCGAGTCGCCGCACGGCCGTCGGGCGTGCACGCATCGCACCAACGTTGTCGCATCGCAGCCAAGATGCCATTTTTATCGCATTGCACCGGAGAAGAGTATCGCATCGAGGTGCCATCTGTCGCATCGCACCGGAGAGCAGTAAGAAACCGACGCCCAACTCCCCACACAGTAAGGAAGCGAGCATCAACTCCCCTGCGCAGCAGTAAGGAACCGACGCATCCACTCCCTGAGTGTACGGAACCGACGCATCACCTTCCCTGCGACCCTTTTGTTTTCTTTGCGTTACGCATTCAAGGTACATTGAGAGTAAAGTGTTGCATCTACAACTTGAGAGAACTTAACTATTTTATAACCTTTTCAAGTCTATTTTTGAGTACAGTATTGTGGATTTTGTCGTTTGGTCTTGTGTTAAGTCTATATAAAAATACTATTTTTATAATACAACCTGTGTGGTGTCCATCTGTAGTGTTGTCACTGTATTACTGTATGTGTTCACAAATGCTTTGCACACTGCCTCTGAGATAGGCCTGCCTGCTCGTGCCAAGCTACCAAGGGGGTGAGCAGGGGTTATTTTAGGAGTGTAGCCCCTCACCCTGACTAGACGCAAGGGTCCCTATTTGTCACAGGTACCTACCTACCTATGCCAACTAGAGACCCCCAAATCTAACACTAGGGAATAATTGCAACTGCAGTTCAAACAACAAAAACAAGAACTGTTTTTGTAAAATGAACAGTGATCAGCAGGAAGGATATATTTATTGAAACATGCTTATTTTAATGTTTTAAGTCAATACAAGAAAGATAGAATCCTTGCATGTTTCTAAACAAGCTGAGCTACAACATTTTTTATGTACTTACATGAAATGGATTCTAATACATTTTAGTAACAAATTACTTACTACTTTTGTTGTGTGTTCAATTTCACACTACAGATCCTACTTTTACTCTTCTTGTGTGCAAACAGACTAGCTATTTCATATGCAAGAGCAATAAACTAAGTATTTATTTTGGGGAAAGGTGATGGTGTGACCATCTATACATGATGGACCACAGGTTTGCAAAGTACAAAGGTATCTTAATTAAGCAATTGAAAGGTGAAAAAATAGCACAGTTGAATGATTCCCACAGAACAATGTATATATATATTCCAAACATAAATGAATTTAGGGAATCACTGCTCCTTACAAAAATGTTAATTACCCTGCCTTAAATGTTGATGATGTGGAAGCAAAATGGTGTACCCTAAAATCTGGACACCCCAACATTTACTTCAATCCGAATTCCCACATTTCACTGGATCTGAGACAGTGTTAATCCTTAAGAAGCAATGCGTCCTTGAGTTAAGTCATCTCACAAAGCATCAAAACTCAGGAATACAATTAATTAATTAATGTAGATGAATTGTTAGGTTCTAGATCAATGAAAAGTTAGAGGGTTTTATTACAGATTTCAGAAGTAAAGCGTTGCAGAGTCAATGCCATGAAGGCTCTTAAAATCAGAGTTATACAAAGAATGCAAAAATTTGAAATTGTTTAAGTGGCAAATGGGTAGCAAAATGAAGAGAAATACAGACAGGATTGCTAACATCATCTAGGTCTTTATGAAAGTCTTGTGGCTCACTCCGAAAATCAAGGTTTTTTTATACATTATTATGGCATATGAAATTACAGGAACCACAGACTCACTGTGGGGTGAGCAAATGTAGCAGTTAATCAGCAAGCATCATTGTTGGAACACCTAAGCACTAACCCGCTGCATGAATAATTATTCTGCACCTAATCTGTTAATGCTGTCCGGAGAGGCTAGAACAGAACAAGATACATTAACAATAACTTATTATATGAATGAATGGAGCTCTGTAAACTAACAGAAGGACCTTGTAAATGTGTCAAGTCACCATAAAACAGGAGAAAGTTAATCAAGAGCAGAATAACAATAACAGTGGAAATAAACCATTACATCTCAGCTTGACTGTGTGCTGCAGAGTTTCCGAGAAGAGAAGGTGGGTGGGGGGAAACAGGGTGAGTAAAAGAGATGGCTTCCATCGTGAATAAAATGGCGCATGCACTAATAATGTGACCTATGTAACATACATCAGAAAAACGCACTTCTACACATCATAGAAAATTAATTCCAAAAGCAATTGCACTATATCAATGTACATACGTGAAATCGAGTGTGAAAATGATTCTGCATGTTGCTAATGGTGCATAAAAATATATAAACCAATTTATATCTCTTACAATGATAATATGTGTGTATATGTGCACTCGGTTTTGAGGTTCATTCATAAAAAGATATACTACACCAAATTTTTCTGGGAAGTTGTCTCTACCTGAGAAACGGTCCCATTGTTTCAGTAAGGCTCTAAGTGTATGAAAAATCTTTCCACTTAATGCTTGAATCACTTCATGGCCAAGCTAATCTGCTTTCCTAATTGAGGTCGCAGGTTAAAGACATATTCAAAGCCCCATGTATTTTCTGAACTATCGGGACAAAAACCCTTCATTCTCTCTCGGCAGTGCACACAATGTGCCTTCTGTTTGCATGGAGAAGCCCTTTCTCACAAGACCGCCTGTGCGAAATACCGCTTCAGTCTTATCACCTTGTTTGCCTGGATCTCAACTCTGTCCGCATCCTTTACAAATACTGTGTCGCTATTGACCTATTGTACCATTTCTGAAATAAATGCATGCAATGCGCCACAGTGCATTGCACACTTTTTTTCATCCAGAATGCATGTAACTAACTATCATGTCAGAGTGTCATTCTAGACACCAAACAAGGATCCAATAATACACGGCAAAGGCTATGGAAATTGGAACCCAATGCTAATGTATGCTTTATGTGCAATGTGCAGCATTTTGCTTCTGAGGTGCAATATTTTGAATGCAAGCATTGAAAGGTAAACATCCACGTTTGGCATAGCTAACTAGTTCAAAACCACATGTTCATCAAAATGTGAACAAATAGGATTTTGTTGTGAACGAAAGATAAAACAAATAACTGCACAGTGAAATAAGCCACAAATTAGTGTATTTGACAAGAAATAATTTTAACGTATTTCCTAACAGTCTCTGGCAGAGAGGGTTTTGTTTTTAGAAACTTCAAAGGAAGCTGCAGCTCCAGTTATGCAGATTGTTGTGTTACTAGCCAGAATTTCCTGGTATATTTAAGTTCGATCCTGCTGAGGGTTCAAATTCCCTTAGAAAATACTTTACTCACTTCGAGGATGCCAACACCATTAAAGGAGGAACATCCTGTCTAACAGTTGTGGGCATCAACAGCCGAAGGTGAGCTCTACATTTCATCTTCTGTTTCAGGAGAGAGCAAACCTAAGTATTTGAGGCCCATACATGTTCGCTGTTTTCAATTTTCTTCCTGAAACATTTTACCATCAGAAGGATGCATTACATATGCTTTAAAAATTCATACATTTTAGCCCTCATACTTGCAGCATAATCAATGGAATCTACTGGGGGAAACATTACAAACTCCCAGCTCTTTTGACTCTGACAGGTCATTATAGTCCAACATCACATGATGATCAATTGCCTTATATGGAACAGTTTATTTTCTTAATTAACAGAAGACAGCATTACCATCTCGATTTACGATTTTTCTCGATTTATTATTTTTATATATCCATTTATTGTTTTTGTATGACTCTGAAACTGCGTTGTGGTGTTTATCTGGAGCTGCCAGGAGCCTGTATAGACATCGAACTTCATGCCAATGTCTATGACCTTCTTTTTCGTCATTATCATTCTGACTGATAGATTCAGCCAATCACTAGATGCTGGTGCAATGTGATTTACTTTCGATGTTTGAACATATAGCTGTGTCATCCTCTGAATCAAAAAAATAACCAATTTAGGATCTACCTTAGTGGACATTTCAGCACACTGATCAGTTACCCCAGTGATCTGAAGAGGCAGTTCTCCAGACCAAGAAACAAATATATTTAAACACTCATGTTGTAGCTGCACTTAGACAATTCAGCGTGTTTCTCAATTATAAAGTGTGCGTCTACAGTCCAGTTTTGCAGCTGTAACCTGGTCTTGATTTATTTCACTCTCTGTGTTATGGTAACTGAAGTCTCCAGTTTTTCATTCACTGCATTTCTTCCTTCAGTTCAGAGGTGTATAACATTTAGATGAGCTGCCTTGCATGCATTTGAGTTTGTTCAAATGGCAAGATCCAGTGTTCATGCGATTGCCAGGTGCAAAGTATCAATCAAAAGGTCAAAAAAGGGGCTAATATTGCTGAGGAAAGGGAGGCAGGGTCTCTTAAGTGATGGAGAGTGCCTGGACCAGAGTTATGGTTGGGGACAGTCAGCTGGACTGTTTATGTTGCCCTCACATATCCCCTAGAGGATGTCATGCTTCATCATAGGGCAGTCCTCCTCGTCGGGCCGGTGCTGTAATGCCCTAAGGGTCCCCCGAAGGGTCACTTTGGCGGAGATCTTTTTAGAGGCTGCCGCATGATGAGTGCGGGTAATGTGATTCGTGATGTGAAGTGGTGGGGTGTGAATAAAGGTTAAAACTGGTAAGGGAGATCCTGCACTATACTTTAATGAGGAGATTGCCCTTCCAGGGATAAAAACCTATAGTAGGTGAGTGCTACCTCAGGGTTTGAAAGGAACCCTGGTAGTCTGAGTGTTGAGACTGAGTAGGGAAAGTCTCCTATCGTCTCGAAGGAGGGACCTGACTCTGGTCACCCCTTCACAAGTGTGTCGACATATTTCGCGCCTATTCTGGTCATAGGGATCCAATGGCACTTCATCAGGACAAAAAAACATATAGTAGATAAACTACCCCACACTGAGTTGGTACCCCTAGGTGCTACCTACTGTGTGTGTGTAGTTCCAGGTCCAACCTGTAGGGAGGAAAAAACATAATGAAAACAAAAGGATTGAAAACCATGGTAGAGCAGACCGTAATCTACCAGCGGTGTCCCTAAGTCATGGACCCATAGATTGGTCCCCAACCATACCAAATAATGAAAAAAAGGGTAAAGAAAGTGCATAATTGGTTAAACACTTTGTAAGACACAAGAGAAGTACCAATGTGGGGCGCCCCTGGGTAGAACTAACACAGTGATGTCCGCAGGAGATGTTGTCACTGCGACGCCGGTACACAAAAATACATCACACTCATTTATATCAGGGATATGTATCTAAGGCATGGCCTCGTTAATATTAGCAGTCACAGGATTTAAGGATTATCCTAAGACTTCGCCAGTGCTAGCCTGAGCGTTACTCAGGTTTCATTTAATGCGGTATATATGACATAAAGCAGCTTGCTGTCATTGGGCATCGTGTCCCATATGCGAGCTGTGAGGAGAAAAAGAAAATTACTATCTTCTTCATGTATATGTGACAGACAAGGTAAAAACGTAAAAACAAACTGCACACACAAACATATAGAACACGTAAAGGTGCCCATGATTTATCATGCCTTGGAGTGCTCATTGCAACTGACATGAAGACAATTTAAAAACCATTGAACAGAAAGTACATAGGCACCATACCTCTGACACCGTGCTCGCACAACAAACGTGTGGTGTCATCACGTCTAGTGCTGTATTGTATAGGTTCAGAAACAGTCATCGTGATACTGGTTATGGCGCTTACTTAAGATTTGAAGGAATATGGCAACATCGAGTGTGCTCATCTAGAAATGATAATGCAGCATGTATCACGGCCGTATAGTTACTAGAATTTGCGGGTAGGGAAAATTATAAAGAAGTAAAAAGAAGTCGGCCGGTCTAGGAGGCCGGCTTCCTGGGTACTTACAACTTTGTCGTGTGGACAGTGCGTCTGCACCTACCCGTCTCCGCGTCCCCGGGATAGTGATCCCAGGGGGGACGGAGGCTCGTTTTGACCAGTTCTATTCCGAAGAAGACTAGAGCGTTGAACCGCCAGGACAGCGATACTACTCAGGTCTGGCGGCCATATTGAAGTGGCTGGGAGTATAGCACAAGTTATGAGGCATTCTAATTATGACTCAGGGAGGTCGATGGAAAACAAAGGAAGGGCACTTGGATGGTACCGGTATCATAGGGGTACCAAAAGAGGGTCCCTATAGTTGTGTGGATGTTTTAATGAAGAGGTCATTAATGATATGTGGGGATTCATGGTGCTATATTCCCATATAGTGTGGGCACAACATATGGTTATTCGATATAGATGGACACAGTACTGAGAGGGTCACAGACAGGAGTAGAGGGGGTTTCACCCTCCTCTTAAGATAAAAGATCAGTAACGATACTGGTAGACATGTGGGTAAGTCTATACAGTAAACCTACAGAGGGAGGTCAAGGGGGGGTGGTGGTTGGGGTGGGGTTCCCTGTGGGTGGACTCAAGACCACTAGGAAGGAGGTCTCAAGCCTCAAAGAGGGGGTACACATGACCCCGTATAAACTCCCCCTATCAAGAGTGTAGGGTCACTGTAGCGAGAGGGCTCTGCTCAGGAGTGCAAATTCCTTAACGGACCCAGTGAAGGATGCACTGGGACAGGTGTTGTGTCTGTCACATCACGGATGGATGCAGGTGTGTTCCTGTTACTATGTATGAAGGATCGTCCACAGGTGGATATGGGTACTTAGACCTCAGTAGCAATCACCTTTGCCAGTGGGTGCATTATAAGCAAAGTAGACATAAGAAAAATAAACATTGACTCTGCAAAAGAGTCCCTTTTCCACCACCCTCCAGCATTGGATTCCATCTACTTATTTGATTCTTCTCTAGAAAGTTTGAATTTGCATTTATTTCCTGTTTGATAACCTTTGTGCGATAATCACTAAACTATTTTCAAAGGTTTTTTATTCCCATCATATAAAGCTCAAAACGAGGGTTTGCTCACACACTTTTATACATGGGGCAAAATAATTCCTATTCCCATGGGTGGGAAGTCCTTTCGCTTTGCTGATAGGGCACCTACATTAATGGAGTCTCATATGGAACCAAAATGTCACAAGTTGCTCTAAGCCTTGTAAGACAGATAAGAAAGAATGGTAACATACACATGTTAAAGTTGTTCATTAGTGTTTTTTTTAATTTTTATTGCATTTTTTCACAGCAGACAGCATTCAGTGTAATGTAGCATATTAGTTAATACATATTCAGCAACACTGCACATAATGGGTTGTAGAGGATACACGTCTATATAATGTCAGCAAAGCAGAGTAGCAGACTAGGGGCCATATGTACAAAGAAATGGCGGAGTGAGGCGTTAGCCATCATGGTTTAACTCCTCACTCCGCCACTTCAGAAACACAAGGCTGCACCATATTTACAAGAATATGGTGCAGCCTTGCGTGTCCCCCTACGCTGGCACTAAGTTTAGCAGCTTAGCGCCAATGCAGGCACCCGTGCACCATAGTGCAAGGGGGTCTGTATGCAGGAGAAGATTGTTTATGTGTAGGAAGGTGTCCCTTCTTGCACATAAACAATCTTTAAATGCCGTTTTGTCACTTCTATGTGTGCTGCTTAATGCAGCACACATGGAAGTTACAAAATGTCATTTTTTTAAAAGATTGTTGATGTGCAGGAAAGGAAAACCTTTCTACACATAAACAATCCAGGGCGCTTTGCTTTTTCTATGTGTGCTCACAAGGCAGCACACATGGAAAAAGCAAAAACAAGGAGAAATAAAGCATTTCTCCTTGTTTCGCCAAGTTAAGACCTTGTAAATAGGGGCAGAGTCAGAGTCAGAATCAATGGGTGTTGCGGTGGAACGCCCACTGCAACACCCACTGCCCTCCCCTTTCACGCTAAGCATAGCGTGAAAGGGGGCCTTATTTACAAGGCAGCGTTAATGTGGCTTAATGCTGCCTTGTAAATAAGGCAAAGCCCCTATCGCCACAGGAATGTCTGAAAAAGTGACGTTCCCGTGGAGATAGGGGCTTGTACATATGCCCCTAGAATTCAAAATAAACTAAGCTTGTAATGTAATCATAATAATGATGTTGCGGCTTGCTGTACATAGAACATAAACAGTAAGAATTATTTTGGTGGGTTATGGCAATCATTTATCACCTTTGTATGAAGAAGGACATCACCAATAGTACACATAGCTTTTTTCTGTGAACATTGTGAATTGGTACAAGAGTTAAAACACATACAAGATAGAATTTACCCAAATAACAAGGGGAACACCTTGGGATAGACCTTGTGTGTTCTCGCGTTAAGGGGGACCATGATCTCAACTAAGGTGGGAGTCTACCATCCTTGATAATAGATTGACTTCAGTCAGCAGTGTATCCCATCCCTGCAATACTATGCTTTTGCAAAGACTGCTCAGTTCTTCTCTTTCAAGGGCTTTGTTCTCAGCTTCTCCCAACCTGAGTACCTAGTGATGCCATTTCTGTATGCTGGTGGGAGGGTTGGTCTCCCAGCAGTGAGTGATGGCATGCTTTGAAGGATTTAATTCCAGACCAAGACATTTTGCATTTATTTTATGTTTCCCAACACAGTGAAAAACATCCAGTGCACCCATTTTTTAGGTGTTGAGTGCTGCGTATCCCGTAAGATGTGTGAGATGTGAAGTGAGTGTCGACCACTAGTAGAACAAAGAAGGACACAACTATCGCATGTGCATCAGGTCAGCTCCTTCGGCAGTACAATGCCGGCAGCAGGCGTCTGCATTTGAAAAGGATTCCTTTATTTTAACCGATGACAGATATGCCCTATGCAGAATATTGAGTTGTATGAATTGAGACCTGTTGTTTCTGGATACCTCAGAGTGATATGTCAGGATTCTCTCCCATTGTTTGTCATGGAACGCCCTGCCCTACTTTGTCTCCCATCTGTACTGTTGGGCCGTGAGAAAGATGTGTGTGTTCTCCTATAGCTTTGGCCATCCAGCTGGCTAGTCAAGCTCCCGTTCCCCATAATATGGAGATATTGTATGAGGGCGTGTGTTTGTGGTTCAGCAACCATTATGTTCCAGTAAATACGGAGAGAGTGAGTCAGTACTGTGTATTGATGGAGAATGACTATTTGATAATAGTCGTGCTTGATCAAGTCTGCTCATTAAGTGTGTATTTATAAACATAACTAACAGTGTGGAAAATTAGTAACATGGCAGATTCTTTTAAATGCAACGTGAAAACATGCAAGAGAGGCATGACACATTTAGAAATGAAAAACTGCAATGAAAGCATGCAGAAAGGTTGAAAACCAGTGTCTTGAGAAATGATTATGACACGAGAGAGAAACATAATAAATGTACTAAGTAACTTACCAGTAGAATTATAGAAAATACGATAATGAAAATGCTTAAAGTAAAATGTTTCTTGAGAATGTTTTATGTTGCCATATTAAGAAAGTGATTGCCTATATTTTGACACTAGACTATACTTATAAGTTTGATTGAAATGATGATTTTCCGTATATCGTTCTCTTATGCATTTTCTCTATTTTTTCTACATTATTAATAATAATGTTTTATTCTTCAGAAAAATGACGATTTATGGTTTCTCTGTGAACGCCTCAAGACCTACTAGTGTTATTTCCTTTTTGTAAGGTAGGCCTCAGAAGAAATGGAACAAGTGTGAGAGAGCCTATTGCTGCTGCACTCTCAGTGCCACTCTGGCTGGCTGGCTGGCTGGCTATTATATTTGCAATTTTGGGCGTGACATGCTGTCGGTCCGAACTCTGAAAATCCCTTGAACTGAACTATCCTGATTACCTTGCACTTCATCGGCTGGTGATGTTGCACAAGCTATACCTTTTCGGCTGAAGGGTTAGCTACTTGATCTTAGGTTCGTATGAATTTCGAATTGCATTCTGAAATTGCAATGCATAGCTTCTTTTTATCTCTCTCTCTTTCTCCCCTCACGTTAGTTATTGATTTTATGATGTATTTACCATGATCTGTATTTCTTATTGTGATTAAACCTTTAACATTTGAAATAGCAAAGAATTGACATTCTAATGTGTTTTTGTGTATTGACCATTCATATTTGATGATTTAGATAAAAGTATCTTGATAAGTATACAGAGTTTGTCTTTATTGTTGTGTTATTTGACATGATACATATTTTTTGACTATTGTTGTTGGTTAGGCTTTTTCTTCATTACAGGTCCTCATGAAGGAAATAGCATCCGTCTCTAATTATCTTAGTCCCTATTAGCTCTTACAAAGATCTGTAGGAGGACCTCATGTTCGTAGGTGATTAAAGAGTTTCTATGGGCCCAAACTCTTGGTTATAGAACATAATCGTATGTTTGGTTCATGATATATTGGAGCTATTATGAATGATTATAATATTTACACCACTTCCGCTGGATCACTGTGTAAGACATGAATATATATACCAAATTTATAAAACTGTGTGGCAGTGAGATACTCTTTAAAGCATGGGCCTGATTAACGAACACACATTCAGTCGTAAGCATAAGATTGTGACCGAAAGCAAAATTTTTAGTCCAGCCTGAAATCTACAAAAGGATTCCTGGCAGATGTAAATGTGTTTATGAATGCTGATTTCTCTGCCAAAGTCTGCAGAAATCTGCACTTGAAAATTCAATTCAAGGAGCCAGATGTGGGTGTTACAAGGCATGGTTTACCCTGGAAGATTGAGAATTCCCACAAACATGAATATTTGTGGGCATTCCCAAACTGTGATCTGACCGCCTTTCGACCCTGGAATTGGTTGGTGATTTAATCCAGGAAAGGGCTGGAGTAACTGCTTTTCAAGAATAAAAGGGGAATGACCACCCCCAGGTTTGGTGGGGATGAAGGTGAAGAAAAAAAAATTCCCCATGGAAAACAACAGAATAGTTTGGGTAAGCCTAGTGGATTTCATTCCCCCGCGTGGGTTTCTCTTCAAAGGTGACTTCCGTAAAGGAATAGGAGCCTTTGGAAACAATCACACGACATTCCCAGGGAACCACACCTGAAAACTTTGAAGGCACAGCTTTCCAGGTGTACTTCTGGGAATTTTTGTGAATTCCTTAAAGTATTAGGTCTGCAAACACATGTAGATATATATCTACTGATATACTGGATTTTTTTCTTGAATCAGATTTGGTGTTTATATTTATGGAGAATTCCTGAATACAAAGAAACCTCATGTAGAATATTGAAAAATTAGGACAACTTTAAAGTGTCCCAAATCAGTGTGACACAAATCAGATAAATGCCGATTTGAAACAGATTCAGTTTACACATTACCCTCTACATGTGAATAACTGACTGTGAAGATTGTGTTATATTTCGCTATTCTTACCGTTTGGATAAACCTATCTATTATTGTTTTTCTGTTGTAGTACTTCCATGTATTGAGTTAAATGTGAATAGTAGTTACTGGAAGGAAGACTAACACCACTGTGAGGAAACCTTTGCTTTTGGGAAGCATTGATCGTACTAATAATGCAGAATGACTTTATGGAAGTAAAGATAGAGGAAAAAAGATGTCCTGTGTTTATATGTGAAGATTTCCTCCAAAGAAATGTATATTTATATTAAAAAAGAGACAAATGAATCTGAATACATTTGTATTTAATGTAACTTTCACTCGACTAAATTATTCAGAAATGTTTCTAAACATAAAGTGTATGCACTTTATAACAGCCAAAGTAGCTACTCGACTGTAAAAGGTGAAGGAGCAGAAGTGTGTATGGATAAAATAATTGAAGGATACCAATCAGAAATCAAATTTATTGGTGTGCATTATCAGTAGAATATAAATCCTTTGATACTCTCACGGCCTGATTCACAAAGACACTTCTGTTTAAGGCCGAAAATGCCTTCATATTTAGGCCTGACAGGAACTCGTAAAAGGACTCTTAACAAATATAAATGGTTTTACTCCTTCGGATCTCTCCAATACCAGTGCAGAGAAATCCGTAGTAGTAAATCCTGTGCAACTGGTGGGAAGTGGGAGAACTCAAACACAGTTTTGCATGAAAGTTGGGGAATCCTCACAAACGTATGTTGTGGGTATTCAAAAACACAAATCCAACCCCTTCCCACCCTGGGAATGATTGGAGACGGATTCCAATCAAGGGCTGAAGTAACTCTCATTTCAAGATGGGAAGGGGAACAAATTTCCCCAAGGTTTGCTGAGGGTGAAGGGCTTTCTCAATTCTAAAAAAAGGTTTCCTTCTTGAGAAAAAACAGAAAAGAAAAAAAAACATGCTGTTGCACTTTTGGCTGACTTTCCCACTTCATTTGTACTTTTACAGTTTTCTTTTTGGATCACACCCATAATGTTTTGATGCACTACAGAACTTGTGTAGCCCATATTCCGATTTGAATAAAAATGTCTTTTGTGATAACTTGATCACTATTGATAAGAAAAGCCATAATAAAATCTCCTCCTGTATAGTCATTTTACAGACACAATGTCTCTGCACCTCTAAGGAGTAAACTCTACCTTTACTAAAAGATGTGTCCAAAGGTGTCTCCCCCACATTAGTTGATAGTTTCTGGTATCTACTAGTGCTATCTGATCACTTCATGGTAGAGAAGATGTCTTAAATTAGACCTTCTTAAAAGAAAACAGGTCTTCTAATGTTAGCCCAAAGCACTTTCCTAAGTAGGGTCATGTCACTGTAGTGTACCTATGCCCACATTATAGTTGCCAGGTCTTCCATCATTTATATATTTCTTGTTATCGGGAAGCACAATAGCACCAAGGCTATTTTAATCGCTGGTCTACAAATTTATGACAAGATACATTGAGTGTTTCTGTGTTTATGATATTTGTGAAAATTGTTCTGTCATTTATGTATCGTTTTGTATATAAATGAAAATGGGTCAATTCGTTGAGTATCTTCAGGTATTAGTATTGAAAGCACCAGTTATTGAGCTTGTCCTTGAGTTAACAATAAACCTTTTTTGGAGTTAAATAGATATATTTTTTCCAGTGACTAATTTGAGTTTTCACTGTGATAGACTTATGCTACATAATTAGTCCCGACAATATACCGACCTTTTTTGGTTTAGTTTTATGGAGCTATTGATGGCTGCCTTTTTAAAATTATCAACCAGGGTCATAATCATTGTTGGGGAGGGAGGTAATTTGTCAATTACTGGAGTGCAGTAACAGAGAGGATGGTTTATAGTAAGCTTCTTAATTATGCAGTCAGTGAAGCAAGTGAGCTTTTGCTTGATGGAAATTACATAAGAGATTAATGGCTCACTTGTATATCTAACTTGTCAGATTGCAAAAGCAATGCATGTACAAAATTGTACCTGCTTGGAGGTCAGGTGGCAAGGGCAAACAAAGACTTTATCCTGAGTAGGTGGAGAAGAGAACTTGCAAGCTGGTTGATCTAAAATGCTCTTAAATTCATGTAGGTCCAATTAATTGATCAGGCAGTCAATCATGTCTGGCAGCTAACATCTAGAACAGTTCAAGCTGTTGTTTGGCGGTGTGCACGCTGATTCTGCATGAACAGTCACAGTAGTTAAATTTGCCACTAGAGTTCTATGAAGACACTTGGGGACTTAAGTCATTACTAGGCTTGAGGTAAGCCTGGATTGACCTGACAGTACAGGTTTAAGGGCTAGGCTTGCAAATTTTTTATATTGTACTCTGGTGGGGCTTGCATGCCAGGTCTGGGTTCTGTTTTCAGATTCAATTGCTTGCGGAGTCACCTGAGCTTGCCTGAGCTCAAATTGATTCAATTCTTGCTTACCAGGGGAACAAGCTGCAACAGCCCCGCTTTCTGTTCCAGCCCACGCAACAAAGACAACCTGCTCAGCACCCTCCTCATGCTGACTAGTCTACCATGACCCTTAGAGGTTTGGTCTATGCATTCCATATATTTGTGCAATTCTTTTATGGCCTTAGGTACCTCAGCAGGTCCCCAGGCCAGCTCCAACTGTCGCTCATAGTTGAGCTTCCCGGCTGAGCTCCACCACTGTGCACCGCCATTCAAGCTTTTTTCTCCCATAGCATCTACTTGTTTTCGATTGACTTGTCTCTAGTATAGTCACTGTTCTCTCCCATAACTTCACTGTTTTCACATAACTTTGCTTTTTCTCTCCCATAATCACTGATTTTCTTTCTCCCATAAATTTTGCCTTTCTCCTCTTGTAAAAGCTGTTTTTTTTCTCCCATTACTCCTGACTCTCCCTGTGTAACCACTGTTCTTCATCCTATAACCTTTCCTTTCTCCCTCGTAACTGCTGTTTTCCCTCTCTTGTAACCTAAGTTTTTCCTCCCTTGTAACCACTCTTTTCCCTCCCTTGTAACCAATGTTTTTCCTCCCTTGTAACCGCTGTTCCTTTCATCCCATAACGCTGCATTCTCTCTGTGTTACCACTGTTCTTCATCCCATTACCTTGCCTTTCTCCCCTCACAACTGCTGTTTTTTCTCCTTCGTAACCGCTGTTCTTTTCCTCCCTTAACTCCACATTCTCTCCTTGTAACTACTGCTTTTCCTCCAATTACATTGCATCTGTAATCGCTGTTTGTCTCTCAGAAGTTTGCATTTTTCCTCTTAAATTTGCTGCTTTTTCCTCCCATTACCCTGCCTTGTTTCCTGCCTAATCTCGATCTAACCATTCTCACCTGCCCATTTCTCCCTCCTTTCATTACCCCAACCAGCACCCCTCCCACTCCCAGCACCTACTTAATGGAGGCCGCAGCGTGACTCCATTGAGCAGATCCTTGGGCCAGCTCCCACTGTCGCTCACAGTCAGGCTCCCCGGCTAAGCTCTGCCACTGTGCACCACCATTCCAGCATTTTTCCCCACAGCATCAGCTTGTTCTCGATTGCCTTGTCTCTAGCATAGTCACTGTTCTCTCCCACAACTTAACTGTTTTCACATAACTTTGCCTCTTCTCTCCCACAATCGCTGTTTTTCTTCCACCCATAATTTTTGCCTTTCTCCCTTCGTAACCCCGCTTATTTTCCTCCCATAACTCTGCATTCTTTCTGTGTAAGCACTGTTCTTCATCCCATAACGTTGCTTTTCTCCCCTCGTAGCCACTGTTTTCCCTTCCTTGTAACCGCTGTTTTCCCTCCCTTGTGACCGCTGTTTTCCAGCCCTTGTAACTGTTGTTTTTCCTCCCTCTTAACCACTGTTCTTTTCCTCTCATAACTCCACATTATTTTTATATAACCACTGTTTTTCATCCTATAACCTTGCCTTTTCTCCCCTCGCAACCGCTGTTTTTCCTCCCTCCTAACCGCTGTTCTTTTCCTCCCATAACCCTGCATTCTCTCTTTGTAAGCACTGATTTTCCCCCATAACTTTGCATCTGTCATAGCTGTTTGTCTCCTCTAAGTTGCCATTTTTTCTCTTAAATTTGCTGCTTTTTCCTCCCATTACCCTGCCTTGTGTCCCGCATAATCTCGATCTAACCATTTTCACCCGCCTGTTTCTCCCACCTTTTGTTACACCATACAGAACCCCTCCCACTACCAGGACCTACTTAATGGAGGCTACAGCGCAACCCCATTGAGCAGGTCCACGGTCCAACTCCCACTGTTGGTCACAGTCGGGCTCCCCAGCAGAGTTCTGCCACTGTGCAATGCCATTCCAGCTGAGCTGTTTTCCCCCAGAGCATCTGCTTGTTCTCGATTGCCTTGTCTCTAGCATAATCACTGTTGCCTCCCATAACTTCACTGTTTTCACATAACGTTGCCTCTTCTCTCCCATTATTGCTGCTTTTCTTCCTCCCATAACTTTGCCTTTCTCCCCTTGTAACCGGTTCTTTTCCTCCCATAACTCTGCATTCATTCGGTGTAACCGCTGTTTTTCCTCCCATAACCTTGCCTTTCTCCCATCCCTTGTAACCACTGTTTTTCCTCCCTTGTAACCGCGTCCAGCCACAGGATCCAATACAAGCACGTCTTTCAGCTCACTTGGACCGGCCACTACAGCATCCAGTTCACCATCTCAGGTGCCATTGTCACCGGCACCAGACCCCCCAACATCCCGCGCAGAAACTAGAAGAACATATCAGAAGACCAGTGGAACAATGCTCTCAACTCCTACTGCCCTGACAAAACAGCCAACCCAGAACATGCAGCAATAACCCTCTCCCAGGGGATCAAAGACTGTGCGGACACAATCACCCCCACCAAACTAGCCAAATCCAAAGGAAGGGCAAAAAGAGCAAGCTGGTTCACCAGCGAGCTCAAATCCACCAAAAGCAATTGCCCTCAAACAGTGCCACTGCCTCCTGAAAGAAACAAAGAAGAGCGCCCTAGCAGACTGCATTGAGGCCAATACAAACTGCATCAAGGAACTCTTCCTAATCATGAAGGAGTTTTCCAACCTCCCCAGCTGTTGTGAACATCATCACACCTTCTCAGGAACTATGCGACTCCCTGGTGGACCTCTTCCATAAGAAGATCGCAGAGATCTATGAAAATGTCAAACCTCACCCCCCCGCCGCCAACAGCATCGCCTACTCACACCCACATACATAAAACCTGAGCACCTGCTCAGCCAGTGGGACCCCCTCACAACTCAAACCACTATCTCCATGAACTCAGTACACTAGGGGGTACCCACGGACACCTGCCCCCACCATGTTTTCAACCTAGGAAGCAAGTACATCGGCAACGAACTCAAGAAAGTCTTGAACACCTCCATCACCACGGCCTCCTTTCCTAGAATCTGGAAACACCCGAAGCAAGGCCCCTCCTGAAAAAACCTTTAGCCGACCCAACAGAACCAAAAAACTACCGGCCCATCTCTCTGCTCCCCTTTCCAGCAAAAGTGCTTGAAAAAGCTATCAATCAACACCTCACCACACAACTGGAACATGACCTCCTGGAACCCGCTCAATCCAGATTCAGAGTCGACCACGGGACTGAGACAGCCATAATCGCACCCACAGATGACATCAGGGCCCTCATGGACCGCAGCGAGACAACGGCCTTCATCCTCCTTGACCTCAGCTGTTTTCGGCACTATCTCCCATCACATCTTGATAGACAGAATCCACCACATTGGGGTCTAGGGAGATGCCCTGAAATGGGCCACCTCCTTTCTCAGCAGAAGAACCCAGAGGATTAACTTCCTACCCTTCACCTCGTAACCCAAGGAGATCTTCTGCAGCACTCCTGAAGGGTCATCCATCAGCCCCACCCTCTTCAACAACTTCATGACCCCCCTGGCAGACATAGTCAGATTACACGGACTCAACATCATCTCATACGCCGAGGACACACAACTAATCTTCTCACAGTCTGAAGAACCCTCCACCACCAACGCAACTTCCATAGATGCATGTTAAATGTCGCCCACTGGATGAAGTACAATTGTCTCAAGCTCAACACAGACAAGACAGAAGTCCTCATCTTCGGAAACAATCCATTGTCATGGAACAACACATGGGGGCCGGTGGCCCTCAGCCCACCCCTACCCCATCAGACCACGGCCATAATCTCAGCACCATCCTGGACAACAAGCTACCATGAAGAAACAGGCGAATGCAATCTCCTCAGCCTGTTTCAACACACTACGCATGCTCCGCAAAATCTTCAGGTGGCTCAGGGTCAACACCAGGAAGACCATCATGCAGGCCCTTGTCACAAGCAGATTGGATTACAGGAACACACTCTACATAGGTATGACTGCACACCTACTAAAGAGACTACAGACAATATAAAACTCAGCAGCAAGACTCATCCTCGACCTCCACAGACGGACACACATCACACTGCACCTCAAAAAACTGCACTGGCTCCCAATTCAGAAGAGGTGCCAGTTCAATATGCTGACCCACACACACAAAGCCTTGCACAACACAGGGCCAGGAGACATTAACAAATGCATCACCTTCCACCAACAAACCAGACTCTTATGCTCCGCCTCCCTCTCCCTTGCTGACATCCCCCTGATCCGGCGAAGCAACAGCTGAGGATGCTCATTCTCCCACCTAGCGGCCAGGGCTTGGAATGACAATTATTACGAGATTATGCGGCCAGGGCTTGGAATGACAATTAGGAGATTATGCGGGACACAAGGCAGGGTAATGGGAGGAAAAAGCAGCAAATTTAAGAGGAAACATGTCAACTTAGAGGAGACAAACAGCGATTACAGATGCAAAGTTACGGGAGGAAAAGCAGTGGTTACAAAGAGAGAATGCAGAGTTATGGGAGGAAAAAAACAGCGGTTATGAGGGCTTGCACTTCAAGACCACCTCATCGCTCAGGAGTTCAGGAAAAGACTCAAGACCTGACTGTTTGACTGAGCAGTCTACAACCAAGCGACTAGCAACGTCAGTGCGTTTAGACCCTCATGGGTGATTTGTTGCATTATATAAGTAAGTATGATTAATTGATTGGCATGAATTAAGATGGAATGCTTTTATTTATCCTTGGAAATGGAAAACAAAGTGAATTAGCATCATATTTAGAGTTTAAGTGCATATCAATAAATGCAAGTACTGTGCAATTCACAATCCTTTGCCTCCTAAAGTTGTAATACAAAATGGGTGTGGTTGATATTCAGATTTAAATGAATTTCATTCCTCTTGCACTCCAAGTATAAAAAAAAGTCACATTTATACATCCTTCTGCATAGTTATTTCTTGGCACTGATACAGTACAGCAAAAGAAAATAAATTAAATGTGGGTGTTGTCTGAGTTTTGCTGTGGTTACCTGGTGAAAGCTATATCTTAAAACACGGAACAGGCAACAATGTCTTATCACCCAAATGGAGCCTTTAATCAAGATTTTAATCCATAATCTTTTTTTTTTTGCTAAGAAAATTGCTAATTCATTTGCAGCTATATTATCCTTTGCCAAAACATAGCATTTCACTCCGTTTGACTTCACAGATTTTTTCTGTAATTCATAATTACGTTTTATAAAGAATACATATTTGCATGCTTGTTTCTTTTAGAAATTCTAGCAAATGTGTTCTCTTGCCTTTTTGTAATCTGATATTATTATATTTTACCAGTGACACAGTGAAAAGATACAAGTTTAAAAAAATGTAAGTCCGTTTTTATATAGCGCAGCTACTCACCCTTACGGGTCTCAAGGCGCTGGGGGGCCGTAGTGGAAATTAAGTGAGCTATTGCCCAGAGTCACATGGTGCTGAGCTGAGCTGCTGCTGGAGCCAGGGATCAAACCGTGAACCCTGTGCTGCGAAGTCAGCTGCCCTGGCCGCTGCACCACACCTCTCCACTAAGTCACACATACTTTAAATTTCATCTCCCACCCACCTCAGAGCAAATCACTTTTTCATTTCTGTAAAGGAACTGCTGCCATTCGCAAGCCCGAAACAAATCGATGAACACCTATCTGGTTGGCCATGAGCAAGGTGACACCAGGGTGGTTCACCCATTTGCTGAGCACAGTGTCTCATAGCACGCCACCTGACAACGCAGGTAAAGGTTCTTCCCTTTTGGCCCAAACAGTGCCACCAATAAACACTCAATTCCCTTGACATCACTGATGTAAATGGGACCCAAAGAACCAAGACTATGCTATATGATTACCCATACCTTTGTAACTTACAAATTGGCAAACGGATATCCATTTTCAGGAGGTTCACATGAGCGAAGAAATATCCCCCTAGGCCAAAGCTTTTAAGGGCCATAGTAAATCCATTAGAATGATTTTTTTTCTACAACTGTGAATAAAGGAGTCATTAAGAGAAATTAAAGGAAGGTGTGTGTAGGAAAGTGCCCCTTGTTGACATGGTCACCCCCACTTTTGCCTGGTATTTGATGCAATTTTGACTGAATTGCATTGGGTTCCTGCTAACCAGGACCCCAGTGCCAGTGCTCTGTCCCTAAAACAAGATAACTGTGTAATTGTTCCCCAACTGGCAAGACCTTTAGCACCTCTGTAAGTCCTTAGTAAATGGTACCCCTGGTACCTAGAGCATGGGTACTAAAGAGGGTCCCAAAGGGCTGCACCATGTATTGTGCCACCCTAAGAGACTCACCACCAAACTCATGCAGACTGCCATTGAAGCTTGCTTGAAATGGTGCAGACAAATGTGAAAACATGATATAGCACCCACCCTGTGTGCCATGCCCACAGACACTGAATGCAATATAAGTAAGCCACCCATACAGCAGGCCTTATAGCCCTAAGGCAGCATGTATTATATGACACATGAGGACCTATCTGCATGAGTATGTATGCCCCTGTGCTGTCTTGGTCAACTGCTATATAGTACAAGTGAACAGGGAAGCCATCTTAAGTATATGTACTGGGCACTGGTCATTACGAGTTTCCTATAATGGCAACACTAAAACCTATGGTGTTTGGTATCAAATAACTTGTCTTAATAAATTCATACTGATGCCAGTAGTGGATTTATTAAGATATGCACCCAGAGGGCACCTTAAATTAAACAGCCTCTTAGTGTGCTGGCTGACTAGTATCATCGAGCCTGCCAACACAGATGAGGTCCTGACCCCCTGGAGGGGGGAGCCCATGCTCTCAGAGGTCAGAAACAAGGCCTGCTCTGGCAGGAAGTGTTTACATCTCTTCCAGCAGGATGGCTAGTGAATCTGCATACCAAGGCCAGAGGCTTCAAAGCCTCTGTCGCCTTTGCTCTGCGACCCTGGCTTTCCCCAGGCCTGGGAGATGCCACCTCCTGCCCTGAGGCCCATCTGACATCAGGACAGGCTAGAAATTAGCTAGGCAAGTAGGCGTAGTGCACCACCAGGCCAGTCACACCCTAAGGTGGGCTGCCTGAGGTGCCCTGCAAAAGAAGCATTTTACCATCTTGTTTTTAGTGGAATTAGAAACTCTGGGACAGGGTAATGCCCACGCCTCACAGAAAGTGGCCATAAAGGGGGTGTAGTGACCCCAAGGGTAAGTAACCCGTTGGCTACTATCCTCCACTCCCCTAAATATAGTACTTAGGTGGCCCCCTGACACCAGGAACTCAGATTCCACTGACAAAAGAAGGAGAACCGAGAAGAGCTGAAGAAGCGAGAACAGTGGACTACTGGTGGACTTTGGTGCCAAACCCTGCCTGCTCCTGTCCCGACAGTTGCGACAATCTGGCTCGTCCTACAGCTGTACAAAGGCCTCAAAGGGCCTCTAGCACTTCACAAAGCCATCAGCATCTCCCTTGAAGTGGAGGTGCCGCTTCACTGCAGCCTGAAGGCACCGACCGTAATGTCTGGTTCACCGTTCTGCTGACCACCACGTCCACCAAAGCAGCAGCCACCCAGGAGGGGGGTCACAGTGCTCCAGGAGGTCAGATCCATCTCCCCACCAAGTGTGAAGACACCACGACTAACCAGAGCCACACAGCACCAGTACCCAGGTTACCGAACCCCATGCAGCAAACAAAGCTTGTTTGAGTCCAATCTGGACTCCAAAGCTGCAAAGGCTGACCAGCCAACGAGGAACGTCAGCACCACAGGGGCCAGCACTGAGAGTGGCCAAGCTGTCCTGATGTTCGTCCTCTGCAGGTCTAACCAAGAACCATGAGTGCCTATGATGCACGGACCCAGCTGACCAAAACCCTCTGCACTCGAGTTCCCTAGCCCAGGACCACAGCAACCGACTGTGCCCCCCTGCTCCCACGGCCCTTATGAACCGAGCCGCCCTTTGGGAGCTCCTAGACATGTCCCCAAGTCCCCCTCTGCAGTCTGTTTCTAGGTGGCCCCCCTCTTTGCCTATGGTGTAGCGTGCAAGGCCACCAACCAGCCCAGCACCTCTGCACCTAAACACACCAGGCAGGTAAACTCGAACTGCTGGTGGTACTTCAAACCTTGGTGCCCTAGCACCTTATATCCTAAAGGAGACCCCTGGAATACGCTTGCAAGTACCTGTATTCATTATAAGATTCTTTCTCCATCGGAAAGCATTGACACGTAACAACGCATTTCTGTTAACAGTTTTACTTACCTGTAAAAATTGATAACTCACAAAGTGCTAACCCAATTGCGAAGTTCTTGGTGTTAAAATATATTCAAAAATACCTGTTATTTTTCTAAATTGGTCTCGAGTTTTTTCTTGAGTGTTTGCCTCATTTTTTGACTGTGTGTGTACAACAAATGCTTAACACTACCCTCTGATAAGCCTAAACTGCTCACCCAGTCTACCACAAAAACGAGCATTTGGGATTACTAGTAAGGGTCGTCTGGACTTTCTACACAAAAGAGAGCATTTGGGATTACTAGTAAGGGTCGTCTGGACTTTCTACATAGTGTACCTGATATTGGTAAACTACATAATAAGCCAGCTTCATACAGTATGCATATAGAGGAACTGTTGTTTTTCCTCCCTCTTAACCACTGTTCTTTTCCTCTCATAACTGTGCACTCTTATATAAAATATATCATCATATTTTCTCCAAAGAACATTTTTATTAAATTTGCAAAAATCTGCTGTTGGGGTAAATGAGATAAAAATAGCATTGATTTGAACTGGTCCCAGATAAATAAATACCTGGAAAAGATGAATTCTGCACTACTCTTAAATCTTAACAGGTAAATTTCTATATTTTCTATAGTTCATTTGTGATACCAGATGGTACAGCTAATTTTCTACAACATAAGCACCTACGTTTTAGATGCCCCTCAGTCATATTTTAGTTGGCTGCCCAGTTATCAAATACGGTTTAAAAGAGGCTCAGAAAGGGTTGCTAAAATGACAGAGGGCAAATCCATTTCTCTGGTGAATAACTTTTGATGGGTTTGGCATGAAATGAAAGCACAACTACATTATCAAACAAACTTATTAAATAACCAACATAAAAATGTGATATTATCTGAAGCACATATTGTTCTTGGAAATGGAGCAATTAGTAGCTTCTTACGGATAAACTGATTTGTCCCAGTTTGCACAGAGAACTTCAGGCATATCTAGCTCGCCTTGGGAAAGGGGAAGAGACGACAGACAGAGAAAAAAAGTCTGTGATTATACCTCCCAATGGAGGGTGGGTCATTGGGCACTCTCTGTCCCCTTCCAAACTGTAATCTGAAGGGTGGGCTCATCAACGGTGTAGATCTTACTAGGTAGCACACGGATAGCGTGCCTTCTTGAGCCTCATTGCTCAGTCACCTGTAATATAGCACAGGAGCAAGGACAAAGACATGCCCTCATTAGCATGAGGCCAAACCATTGTATGAGTGAGGGAATACATTCCCTTGCAGGCAGGTGCAGTGAGCGACTGCCCCCGCCTGCAAGGGGATGTCTGGGGGTCCATGGGATGCCAGAAGACTGCAAAATCTACTAGAGCTGCAGCAAATTCAGCTGGAGAAGCTGCGTGCTCTGTCGTGCCATGGGGTGTCGTTCATGCCGATTTTTCGAGCGCAGAAAGAGCTCCTGGCGCTAAATCACAGTGTGGGCAGCACGATGTGCCTATTTCCACCCATTCGCAAGAATTTGTTGAATCTTGCAGAATTTTTACAACTCAGTGGAATTCCGTGGAGTAAAACGCTGTAAGTTCTGCCCAGGCCTAGCAAAGAGTTGAGTTAATTTTTAAATTGATATACATTAAAGAGAGTCTTAAGGAATATTTCACTTAAATGAAGTAGATGAATAAACAATGCTGCCTGGCCTGTCACATGAAAAATCTATAACTGATATTGTTGTTTTTGAACGTATTTGACAAGACTAAGCAGTCAACAAATACAAAGTATTCTACTAAATTACCTTGGCAAGAGATGTGAAAGGAGTGATTGCATAAATTCTTATGTGTTTTTACCTTATGAGATAGTATAGTGTTCTTGGACCTGTCATTTTGCTTTTGGTGCAAGTAAATAATAAATTAAATACATTTAATTTAATAGGTTAATATACTTTGACATGTTATTTTGCTAGTTCTTTGTTAAAATTAAATATTTAAAATTAATTTACATTTATATTATACATTAACATAGTGTTTATATTTTTACGAACAATAAACTTTGACATGTTTTCATATAGTTCCATAGAACGATCTCCTCCATGGTTGATGGATATCTCCACCTACATGTGCAGAGTACCTGTAGTTATTTTACACTCATAAATCGTGTAGTAGGAGGTTTTAACACCTGATTTGAGAAAGTGGAAACATATAAGTCTACACCCAAGAGTAAATCTACACTTAGAAATGATGAATTGTAAACAAGTGTAGAGTTACTCATAGATGAAGTAGCAAGTATACATGTGAGTAAATATACATGTATATATTAACCTTTGTGAATAGGTCCCCCAGGGTTAAATTAAGCATACAACCACAGTTAATAAATCATTGTCTTGAAAGTGCTGCTGTTTGAGAAAGAGAAATTACCCTAATAACAAATAATGTGAAAGTTACACAGGGAATTGGAGCTGATAAAATTATACACAGTTTACGGGGGAGTTTTGGGGACTGGAGTGAGTCAGTGTAGGCTATTTCCTATTTTTTTTAAAGTGATAAGACAAAGTCAATGCATAAGTCTTTTAGGCAGTTCCAAGCCTGAAGAGTACACTCTCCTTTTTTTCTCCCAAGGACATTGATAGGTTATTGTTTAGACTGGTGAACTACAACTGTCCTTACACCACCAGTTTCACTTTCCCCATCTGATAAATTTACTGTCTCAACAACCTTGGTTGGGAATAGTACCTTGAATGGATGAGATGCAGAATTACTACACTGCACACAGCTAGTTGAGAGGACGGCTGCCACTGGTGTACACGTTCGCACACAGGCTCTAGGAAACAGCAGTGCTGTCTTGGCCCCAGCACTGCTGACTCCCATGACTGACACCAATGTCGCAGTTCTGTATAGGTGCCTGTCTTTAGGTCTAAAAAGGCAGAGCTGCATAGCCATAGTCATAGGTGCAGACCACACCACCCAACAAGTGAAGCGCCCACTCTGGGTCGTAATGTTGATCCTTGTCAATGACTTGTAGTGAGCAACCAGCAATTGCACTTGCAATTTCTTCTAGCATGAAGCAATCCAATTGCTTTGTATTTGGATGACAAAAAATGCTGAATACAGTCATGATTCCAAGCCATCAGGGCCACTTTGTGCTTTGAGTCTGTTTATGTCATGTTTTCTGTGGCAAAATTCTCCATACAATAAAGCAAAGCGGAAACTATGGTGGGCATATTCAGGGAGCAAACTACTTTTGCCGGGACCCACTGTAGGGGGCCAGGGTCACAAAGCCTCTCCAAATAACCTGACATTAGACATACTTCCCTGAGCTACAACAGACCAATATCAGTTACGTATGCACAGCTCCTCACAAACCCTCACTTCTCTGCAGGCTTCCTTCGTTAACCGGTGACTCCAGTACCCCTAATCAGGATTCAGTGGGCCTTTTGTCCTTCAAGGCGGTGGCAAGGCAGCTTTTTCTGGAAGAGAGTAGAACTCCAAGCTCTTGTTCCTTGAACTGGAAAAGGGGAATTGGAAGTCATCAACCGCAAAGTTAGAGCTCAGATGACTTTCTCTGTCACCACTGGTACAGAACTTCTGGCACTGGTAAATTACAAATCCTGACACACTGACTGGGAGATTCTACTGCATTCTTATGCCAAGTTTGATGACATAGATTTTTATTCTAGAAGTCCAGTCCTGGGATGAGTTAGGAAGGACTTAAATTTTGCGTATTCTTCCAGACTGGTTAAGTCACAGTCTTGATCTGCTAGTGTTAGCAAGAAGAATGGGTCGATCTTGGAGCTCCCTGTCAGGGAAACCCAAAATAAAGGCAAAGAAAATGAGTCTTCAACTACTCAGCTACCTCTCAATCTGTTGGGGGGTTACACCTCTCAGAAATAATGGCACATGTACTATATGAATGAAGCAACAAACCCAGTTCCAGAGTACAGGCTAAAAAAATAAACAGGAGAGATCGATAGGCAACTCTCCATGTGTAGGCAATAGATGATCTGAGCTCTGGTTTGCCTTCCATGAAACACTGGCCATTCATGGTACACACAAGATTGTCTTCTGCACAGAGGACAAAAATCAAAAGTAACTATCAACTCACTTTAAGGAACGGGGTTAATGTGGGAGGGGGTTACATCTACTAATACAATAAACCCAATCTGATTAGGTCTAAACAGTTGTTTTTTTTGATCAGATGCAACAGAATCATACAAAATATATATAACATTTAATAAGTGCAGCATACTTCCAGAATTAAGAAGAAACCAGCTATGTTACCGTAATCCCTTTCCACATAATTAAATTCGGAAAAGGAAAAAAGAGAAAAAAAGAAGCAAAATGAAATTCATAAACTTGTAATCCATTCATATGAAAGCCACATATAATATAAGTCAGTTTTTCCCACTTTTTCCAGATTTAAGACACTGTACACGTAACCCCCGTGTGCTTTGCATACATTATTTCACGTCATTAGATGTTTTTTATCTTGTTAATCCACTGGGATAGTGAGTGGACTGTTTCCAGTTTGTGACAATTCATTAATGACCTGGCAACGAGCGTGGAAGTATATACTAGCTGGCGCTGTCTAACTGACACTTCACCCAGATGAACTAATATCCCAAACAGCGCCCCATACGTATTTGAAAGAATGGTAAGCCCGAGTCTTGAGCTAATTTCCTCAGAGATGTCACACCATAACTCCATTAAATTAGCACTGGTAAACATAATATGAAGCCAATCCACATTCATGTTGCATCTAAAACATTTATACTCAGTCCCCGGATAGAATTTATGAATCTTAGCTGGAGCAAGGTACAGCATCCACTTGCTGAAAAAGGAGAATATACTGACTTAAATAAAGACTGGAGAATTTTTATCACAATGTTCGAAAACACAAAAAGTAGCAAGGGCAAAATGCTGAGGCTATTGCTGTATTCTTGCATCAAGCCGCACTACCTAGGGTGCCACCAAATGAGAAGGAGGCCTTGGGTACCCCCATATCCCAGTGGGATACATGGGGCCATTAAATAACTCACTAGTAACAAAACAGCAGGTTTGGATGCCATCCCAATTGAATTTTACTCCACATACGCCTCCAAATTAGTGCAGTGACTAGAAAAATGATAGAACTCCTCCTTTGGGGAGGGCTTGCTTCCTCCCTCTACTAGAGAGGCGTTGGTGACATCCTTGCTAAAGCCTGGAAAACTGCCTATGGAGCTTACCTTGTACAGACCCCTGTTACTCTTAAATTAGTATAAGATTCTGAGTAAGATCCTTGCCCGCAGACTTCTCCCGTTGCTCCCGCAATTGTTGCATGGGGATCAATGTGGATTTGTACCTTGACGCAATACCAAGCTGAATACTCGTCATCTAATCCACATCATGACCGCATCCTGCTATCACTACCCATTTGCAGGTTGTGTATCGTTAGATGTTTGCCAAGCCTTTGACACACTGGAGTGGGACTTTATGCTGGCGGCGTTGGCCCAGTACAGAATCCCACAGGCATATATTCAGTGGGTTATCCTTTTATATACAGGTCCTAAGGCTAGAGCTAGGACAGGGCGTCACATCTCAGACACTTATCACGTCACACGTGGGTCCCGGCAGAGTTGCCCTTTATCGCTGCTTTCATTTGTCTTGGTAATAGAACCTCTGGCACAGCAAATTCATCAAAAATCTGGTGACTGGGGGATACCGGTGGGTCGCACGATACACTTTGTGTCCCTATAAGCAGATGATATGATCCTTTACCTTCGGGACCTCCCTACGGGGATGCAGGGCTTAACTCAATTACTGACCTCCTTTGGGGCAGTTTTTGGCCTCCACATCAATGTCGACAAGTCCTGTGCGTTCCAATTTACTGACACTTCTATAGGCCCTACATTGCGGTTCGGAGATCTGGCTCTTTCCGTTGCTTCCCACACCTTCCGCTACTTGGGAATTCATATTTATTGGGATATGCAGGACTTGCTTGAAGGCATCCTTGTGTGACCAATAACACGCTTAAATCGCAAATTGCTTTCTGGGTTCCTCTGCCCCTGTCGGTGGTAGGCCAGCTGGCCCTGGCAAAGATGGTTATGTTGGTACGCCTCCTGTATTATTTCGTGAACCTCCCAGTGGTAGTGCCTGCTTGGGTGTTCAATTTATTAAATACTTTACTGGAGGAACTTGCCTGTGAAGCGGGGCACCGTAGGGTGGGCTTTACTAAATTGCAGCTTCCAACGAACAGGGCGGTCTGAGGGACCCTAACTTCAAGGTTTACTGTAGTTGTGGGGCAACTACAATGGCTGTGTTATCGGCTGGCAGGTCACAACCTATCGGAGGTAGGTTACACAACGGACCAGATTGACAGTGGCCAACTCCACAGACTGCTGTGCCCTGGCATTGTCCCTCCGCGAGCAGGTCCTCTCCTGCTATGCGTGACCCTTGCTTACTGGAAACTGGCATTGAGATACACTACAGCCACTCCACTGTATGCACCAAATGTTCCTCTCCACGGTCTCCCTACATCCTCTGGTACATCAATAGTGTGCCGTTCAAGTCCATGGGAGCAGGAAGGGTTTTGTCGACAGTGGGTTTATTATTCCAGGACGATACGTTATTGTCGAATGATGATTATGTGCACTCACAGGGGCTGTCTGAGACACTATTTTTAACGCAGGCTGGTATAATCCGATATGTGTGGAAGCATTGGGCCCCAGACAGGAAAGAACCTGGCACACATGAGTTACTCCAGGCAACACACACCATGGGGAATGGTAGACATCTTATACGCTGGCTCTATCGCAGGATTCAGGCGCATCTGGAAACGTTGCTTGCTTCTTTAAAGCAGAGTTGGGAATCGAACCTCATCCGTGAAGCACCTGATACAGACTTAACACGTATAGTTTAATATCCCAAACATGTCTCACGTAATTTCAGATTTAAATGTATCCTGTTCTCTATACTGCACAGAGCGTATCTAACACAGCAATGGCTCACTTCCCTGCCGCCTCCTCCAATTATCCCCATTGCAAAGTTCTAGACGCCGATCTGTTGCATATGCTGTGGACCTGTCGCCTCTTATCCACATACTGGGCAGGGGTTGCCTCAGCCTTATTGTATATAACAGGTTTAGATTAATGGGATATACTAGCGCAGTGTCAGCTTGAAAATGATTGACAGGGAAGAATGTATGGCAGGACCATAAATATAAATCAGGACACATATTAGGATTTTCCAAGAAGTGCAATAAACCAAACTCTGTGGTAAGGTCTGCCAAAACAGTACTTTAAGCAGCAAGTACTCTTCAGGTCAATTCACTATGCTTCTCAATTTCTGAAACTGCAAAACCAATCAGGAAAAACTCTAGGTGGAGTCCACTTACAGGATAGGGCTGGCAAATTACATTGTCTTTGGTCTCTTCGAAAGGTGTCTCATTGTGAGGCAGGTATGAAACTGCTCATGGATACCCAATGCAAGAATTCTGCTCAGAATAAACTGAAGACAATCACCACAGGTGGTTTCTACAACTGAACAGCTATATTCTTTGTGACATTGAGCCTTATTTAGAGTTTTGCAGATGTGGCACAAAACAACATAAAGAGCTATTTGCACCTAGAAAAGCACTCCTTTCCTATACAAAATATGCTTTGGGCTTGAAAGTAAATGCCCTTGCAAGAGTTTGCACCACTTTTGTTACTTTGCATGATTTTGCCCTGGAGCAAACCCTTAGTAAATGTGTCCCACCTTGTCAAAGTCAATCCTCAGTCAGGATGCAGTACGTTGAGGTTAATTTAGACAGTAAACACGTATCTGAGTGAGATTGAATCTAGAAAGTAGTTCCTGGTGAAGCAAGGTTTGCTCTTTCAAGATTTCTGGAGCAGTACATGGCACTACATTGAACGAGGCTTTGGAAAATGACAGAAAATTGTTACTACATTATGACCCGCAAATCAGGCTGATGCCAGCATCTCACCAGCTAATCAGTAAGGGTGTATTCCAATGTGTGTCTGGCCAGATTACTCTCATCAAACCTCACTTTTCTCCATAGGTGGGATCCTGTCGCCAAGCAAAATGCCAGAGAGACAGAAGTTTAGGTATGAAGCCTGAGTCCAGTTTCTAACCTGCAGTTTTCCTTGACCTGAAATGAACAAGGCACATCTTCTGCAAAGCAAAGATTCAAAACTGAGCGATCTGATAGTGGTTACTAAAATGTTCCTAATTGAACAGCGTAAAGCTACCTAAATGGCTCACAACATTAGGTTCCTATTAATCAAATCTATGGTTGCTCTAAGTGTACCAGGGGATTTGTGACAACTGAAGAATATCCGAATGATATGCAAAATGTTGCCAACATTTCCAAATGTTATGTCTCAGCAGGGGCACTGACTACAAGAGCATACATGTACATAGATACACAGAATAAAAGTATTTTTAAAAACACATCTTCAACAATTATTAATGACACTAAAGAGAAGCATAAACAAGATGCAAGGCTACCAAGAAATAAAACTGTGAACATGGTAGGAAAATGGAATGCTGAACAGATTTTGCTGTCCACATTTAAATATCTTGCGTATGTGGCCTTGCGGAATATTGAGGGTGCCTGAGCCTCTCGCTAAAGACATAAGATGACCTCAAAATAAGAAAAACTAAATATACATTTTGGGGAAAGAGAAAGACCGATGACATTTTACAGCCAATGAATATTGGAACCTATTGAGGATTTTATAGCTAATGCATTTTAGTAACAATCAAGAAAAGTATTGTGTGATAATTCACAAATATTTTTTATTAATTTACACACAAACTGAATGAAGAAATATTATGTACGTGTGGATGCAACACACTTTTTTCACAATAAGGCCGAGATAAATTGCTATTTGTGTATTCAGTCTCCTATTGACTATACATATTGTAAAAATGCAAAAAACCTACATAATTGGTGATCTGCACAGTACTTTGCCTGAAAAAAAGTGGTGAAATTATTTGAGTCTTCCAGATGGAGTAAGAAATGCGTCACACTCACAACTGACTATTTCAGCAGCAACATCAATAACTCATCACAGAAAGCAATAACCTTATTAAACCACTGCTTTCCCTTTGTAGCTGTGTAAACGCTGTAATGGAACGTATATGCAAAATGGTTAAGAATTAGTGGAGGTGTCTCATAGCTATTTGCTTTAGCATTAAAACCAAGTTCAAAATTCAGTTACAAGATCACATTCATAAAATACTTGACCAATATTAGTAATCGATTTTCAAGTTTGTTAAAGACTTAATTTTGTGTTTGAGGTTTGTCTTGTGGAGAGGAAGATACAGATTTATACATTGCAGTACCGTTCAAATTATATAATGCAATTCTACTCGTACAGTTCTATTTTGGGGAACAGGTAGAGGCGGGCAAGTCAACAAATTAACAGGGCGAGCTGAGTCAGAGCTGAGCAAAGGTTCTGGCTTGGCTCTTAGAGCCCATGCACAAGTCGAGCCCTGAAAATGTTTGCCAGATACATCATGCAACAAACATTACATAAAATATGATAAAGTCTCTGCAAAATTTTAAAAATTGTATTTTTTAAGAATGTGGAAGTTTTGAAATTAATACATCTCGTTATAGCACGGCACCGAAAAGTACTTATTAAAAGTGATAGTTTTTAAACATGCCCTTTGAATCATTCCTGCCCCTGTCCCACTCAGTTGGCAATGCCATTGGGGAACTAAGAGGCAAGAGAGTTGTCATATGACCCCTTATGTGCCCAGATTGTACTAGTGTAATAAATCAAACAAAATAAGCTTTTGAAAAGCTGGTTTGCTGAATTCACCTATTTGAAGGGGCTTTCATATGCGATAGTGAAGAAAAAGGAGGACTGATCAAATAAATTATTTGTCTAAGACTACAGAATTTGGTTAAGTGGAAAGCTGCGATTCATCCAGGTCTTCTGGTTTCACTTTGTACAAATCAACCACAAAATGGGTACCTTCATGCTTTGTTTTTACCTGTTTGTGCACGATGGTAGAGCGAGGGTGGAAGGCCGAAGCCATATGAAAGCTTGGTTCTTTATTGGCTCGATGTTCCAAAGGAACCTCGAGCTGAGCCAGAGTCTGGCTTCAGGCTCGAGCCTGGTTCAAGCTTTCAGCAGCTCGCCCACCTCTAGGAATGGGGAATGAAAGTACTAGTACAGTATATCTTCCTTTAAATAGGTTTTCTAATCTTCATCGCAAGAAAATCATTTATAGTAAAAAATATAAGTTCTATCATCAACATTCTCTCTGTAAGAAAGGATGTTTCTTCAAGGCCTGTTTCTTTTTTCAAGTAGCTATAGTACATCAGCTTTAATATAAAAACGAAATTTCTCAAAGGGCTTCTCAACTGATCTGAGAGGTCTGGTGGGACATCTTCAAACAATGCATTTTATCCAAAAGGTCTACGAAAAAAAACACTTGAAGAAGAACCAAAAGGAAATCATTATTGACATTTGACATCCATGATTTTGGTCTTAACAAATGCATCTTAAAAAACGTTTATCTACATATTTATACCTAACACTTTTTTAAGGCACAGCACAATATTGTGCAAACGTTGCCTCTTCCACTTCACCTAAAAGGCGCAATGCTCTTAACTAAACAATAAGTAAAAGAATGAGCAATTATTACAAATTTACACAAAAAATCTTCCTGTACATGATTGTCTCAGTGATGTACACATTTTTTTTAAGTTAGGCATTACTTCATACTTCTTTTCCTGGTGTGCTAAAAATCAGTCTATTGTTGCTGAGTCCCGGTGAAGGCCAGTAAAAGCCAATATGTGCCATCTTGTTGAACTTCATTTAGTATGAGTTAGACCAGTCTGTTCATAAATAAATGGGCGCGATAAACCAAAAAATAAATCTTCTTTACAACAACATTTAAAGAGATTGTTTTTTCCTTCTTTAAGTCTTAGTTTTCAGTGTGCAATCAGGCTTGCTGTGTTGAAGGACTTGTCCTGCTTGGTGGAAATCCAAAAATACGGAGAGCATGTGCAGGTCCGTCCTTTCTTCACAGGTGTGAACCTTTTTCGGGGTTATTTGGTAAAGACAGAGCACTGAGTTCTTCGTCTGCCTTGTTTTCTTCTGTTTCACAGTACTGGAGTCAACAGCTGTTCTGAAAGAAGCACATGCTCCTCCGTTTACTAAAAAGTCAAAGGTTAAGACAAATTGCAGCAGTATGTCAACATGCTATTAAAGTTCTATAGTCCAATGCTGACAGCAGACAAAGGGAATACTGTACATAGTCCAGGGGAAGGAGAAGGTTATGTGGCTTCAAAGTGCTGCAAAGCTGCTATAAGTACTCCAATTCTAAGGCGTGATGTAGGGCCATGAGGTCAGAGTGGCTTGAGATCCTCCAAAAAGGCATAGAATGCTGTCAACACAAAACAGAAAAAAACAATTAAAGGGAGGTGGAAATCCAGTGTACCAGTTCTAGTACAAGACATACAAGTAGATGAAGAATGAGGTTCTGGTTTGATAAACACAAAACCATTCACATTAAAAAACACAGTATGAAAGAGGGTGTTCCTCTTTGCAGGAAGAGGTGCAGCTCGATAAAGCATTGGAGTGCCACATAAAATCATTTATAGTGCATTGTCACATGCTACAAAGATCACCTAGGCACTTGGCTCATCTTAGCCTTCGACTGCACAACCACATATGAAGTGGGGAGGACATGTCAGTGTTTCTATATATCATAGGGCATTGCCTCCACAACGTGTGTCTCTGCTGCAAAAGACACCCCGTGCTGCGTGCACTTTGTTAAAACACATTGGTATTACTGAAGGGGACACATGTATTCTGTAATAGACTGGCCCATATTTACTATCTTTAATCAATGGAGGGGTGCAAGAAAACTTGCAGAGTTGCATTGCACCAACAACAACAAAGCATGAAGCACCAGATTTACAGACTTGCCCAGCCTCACGCTTACAATTGTTGTGCGTGACGCTTGGCTGTTCCTTACAGCCCAAACACGACTTAACATGTCTACCTCAAGATTTATACTTGAGGTACACCCTCCAATACAAATTCCTACAAAAAATAATAGCATAGGGGTCAACCACATAAGATTTATATCGTTGCATAAAACACGTGACATGTAAGTATATCATCAATGCATCGCTTGGATTCATGCTTGCTTCTGGTTTCATTTGGCAAAAGGATTTGGTGCAAAGCCAGGGCTGGCTTTTTTAGTTGATATAACTTTGAGCCAAACCCTAGGGTTGTTTATACTGTTCTACCCCAGACATGCTCACTTTGAAAGAAATAGCAAGCAGTGGACCGTCAGTTACAAAGCAGTTTTGGTGCTGCACGAGGGTCAACTTTAGGCGCCGAAATCTTTTGTACAGGAAAATTGATCGATTCTGCAATTTGCACCACTTGGCACGGCAAGCCCCTGATTTGCTTCTCATGAGTAACCGCACAGTCCTTTAATTGATCTGGATCAAAATGTGCTGACACTGATCTAGTTCCTTCACATTCTCAGGGGAGTATTGCTTCAATTTTCAGGGGGTGAATCCCATGGAAATGTGGTAATCATTCTTTTCAGCTACATATTCTCTCACTCCGAAAGCATGCACAGAGGGGTACAGGCCGCTGAGAGAGAGGTGCTCAGGGTCTATCAACAAAGCATTGGAGATATTTACCTTCGATGCAAGTAAGAATCCCCTTTAAAATCAGGATGGGTGTCATGCACAAAATCTGTTTATGCAGATTGTGTTGTGTGAATGGAATCTGTGCATGAGCACCACGCAATTGCCTTTGGTATAAGGTTTGCACAGTAGCGGCTCGTTGAGGGAGTGCCGCGGGGCGGTGGGGCGGGGGAGGAGCAGGGTGGGGGTAGTAAACTACGGCATACGGACAAACAGAGGTAAGTAAACAAATAAATAAATAAAATGAATTTCATTGAGCGCGCTGCATTGCCAAATGCGATGCAGCGCGCAACGAAATTCGTTTTATTTATTTATTTGTTTACTTACTCTGTTCGGCCGTATGCCGTAGTTTACTACCCCCACCCTGCTCCTCCCCGCCCTGCCCTACTCCCCCACAGCACTCCCTCCACGAGCCGCTACTGGGTTTGCATGCCTGCTGCAGAGGCTGGTCAAACAGGTCTGCAGCACAAAGGTATGGAGTGGTTGGTAAACATGCCACTTGTGATGCAGCACTGCACTCAGTGGCATTCAAATACACACTATGAAAGTGTGCGCCCTTACAGCAAACGCTGGATTTCTTGTGTAATTGGACATCTGGCACTGGCTTCCATGTAACCTCCAGGCGTTACCACTGTAGGCCTTGGTAATTAATAGAGACGCTTGGAAGTGCGTAAAGACAAGTAAATTGATTACCCCCCCCCCCCCGCTACCCTGCCCTATAATGAGGGGCTGGGGATAAATATAAATAAAGGGGGCATCAAATGTAAAGTGCAAGTGTAAAATTACACCACAGCTTGTGTAAGGATATACTACAGCTAGATTTAGCCTGCCAAGGTGTAAGTGCATGTCTGTGCTTTATTGCTTATTGTTACCAGCAATGAAAAAGGGATTTCCTTAAGGAGGACAGCTTGATGCCGTTGTTTGGAGTGTTTGCAAGTAAGCACTGTGTATGTGGGCAGGGTGCCTTAGAGTCCAGAGAGATGGACAAGCAGAGCGAGAGCAGAAGACCCCACGAAACATCAACATGTAGAATGAATCCCCCGTACCTCATGATCAGCCAATAGCCATCAAAGACTGCCAGAGGCATTGTTTTAGCACTCATTCTCTGAAGTCAGTCCTATCACCTTAGGAATGCTGGGAAGGTGGGCCAATGAGCTGAATGTGGTGTTCTAGAGATCATGAGTCTGAATCTCTGTACGGTCGACTCAGCCTTCCATCCTTCTGTGGTCATTAAAGCTAGTTCCATATACTGAATATTAGTAAGGTATGTTATTTACAGATCCTGAAAATGGCAGAAGTGCGATATTTAGCACTACATTAAAAAAAACACTGTTCTCTGTCTCTGAGAACACACTTAAACAGGCTGCATGAATCCAGCATTACAGCAGCCCTTTATCCTACTTTTCCTATTTCTTGAACTTTACTTTAATGTTCTGCTTTCTTGCGGTAATCTCGCTGGTAAATCTTAGAAAAATAAACGTGTATTATGGACATCTCACTAGGCCGGCCCCATCTGGCAGCCCAGAGTGCCGTGGGTTTGGAGTGCTTGCTCAGGTGCGGGACTGGGCGCTGGCAGATGGCTCTTTGCTGATAAAAGCCTCCTTAACCATGTTTATTTTTCCAAGCCTTTCCAGTTTGACTGATAGGTAGGAGTGCATTCTCTTACTCTAATGTACTTCCTCGCCATTCTTTTCTTGTTTTCTAGGGCACTGCCAGCTGTTTACCAATCAAAAAAGTATTTTTTTAAAACGGTGAATATCTTTTATTTCGGGTAGAGTTTAATTTTGGTACATATCGAAGCGTTAAACTCAGTATAACTGCAAAGTGATGGGAAACGTAAGTCCTAAGAATGGGTTTGTGCTGCAAAAGAAAGCCCTTTCCCATGGAGAATGTCACTCATTGAGAGTTAGCCTCAGAAATAATGTAAAAAGGGGCAGATTATAAAATAACGTCCTTTAGTATGGATTTTCGTCTTTGTTGTCCCCCAGCAGAATGATGTAAAACACCACAGACACAGGTATTAGTGGCTAGGCTGCAAAACAGCACCGTGTGTGCTAGCGTCTTCCATGTGACCCGCTCAGTTATTTGCGCTGGGTTGGATCTCACAATCGGGCACAGAGTAGGCTTGCCAGGATTCATAGCAACCCTGCCTCACCAACATTCAAGAGGCAGGATTCCTCCTGTGAATCCTTGCGACCCCATACAAATGCAGAGGTGGAGACCACAAGAAATATCAGATTCCATCTTTGGTGCTTTGCAGTGTCCAAAAAGGAGTAGGCAACATGCTAACGTGTCCAAGCAATGCTTCAGCACAAGGTTTGAGGCCACTCAGAATACCTTTCGCCTCTATTTTTTTGAACTGCTTTCTCTTAGTTTCCGCTATAATTCTACAGCTATCTTCAATGGGTAAATAGCAATACGTGGTGCTCAAGAAATACTTCAAAACCTACGATTACTCGGATTTATAGAGAAATTATAGACAATGCACTATTAATTTTGGTCACAGGGACTTATGAGGAGCATCTGCAGTGTGACACAGATATTGGAGGATTCCTGGGGTCGGTTTTGGGATCTCTAAAGATGTCTATCCACCATCGTCGGTGGTTAGCCACGCCACCCCCAGAAATACTAAATAATATTTATGAAATCCATGAAGGTCACAACACACTTTCCACAACAGCTAAGCTCCATCTGAAATACCATTTCAAAATCTAAACAAACTCCACAAATGCCAAAACAAACATAAAAGTAAAGGGGTTTCACTAGGTACCAAAATCATAATTTGGAAGTTTTCAATAATACAACTAAGGCACACATTGAATGGAGATGTGTGTACTTTGGCAAACAATTTGCACATAGAATTTACAATACAACACAGTGCAGTGTCAGAAACACATAAGAAGATGACAGAGAATCTTCAGCATACGATTCTTGAATATTAGACTGATTCAGAAAAATAAGAATGCAAACAATTGCAAGTTAATGTTTAAAAATCACACTAAACTTTATAAGTACATAAAAACGAGTGTAAAGATAAATTCAACTCTGTCCACTCCATAGAAACAGGAGAAACTAGTCATAATGATATAATTGGATGGGCAGCAAAAACGTAAATGACGCAAGAAGAGCTAAATTAACACCAAAGAAAAAGAAGACCGCAGTCACACTTTAGATCATTTGTATTATTGCTACACAGTCAAGCAAGACCCCAAAATCCTAAAGTATACCCTAGAAAACCTGAAAAAAACACCTGTTAATAAATGCAATATATTCTGCATTTCAAATATTGTGCTAAGGACCACAGATATACCACTGGCTACAAAGAGACAGTGACCCTAATATGAATGGCCTCTTCATTCTGATGGGGGTCACCACAGATCTGTTTTGTTTCACCTTTATTCCCTACTAACTCAGCTGCCCACCAGAGATATTGGTATTAGTAATTCTGAGGGTGAAGGAGAAGACTTACTAGGGTCAAATGAGGGCAACGCATAATGAAGGCCAAACTGTCTTCCCTGTTACCACTTGCACAGTTGCCTTCCCATGTGAATCACTGGACATTCCAGTTGTGCTAGTGATCATCAAGGTCATTTACTGAGGTGTCCTTCTTGGTAGTGACTACAAATAGCTTCATCAAGTTTGTTAATCATTCAAAGTGCTAAAGATTTTTTTTTCCAATTCTATGTAGGATCCTCATGGAGAATCCATGTGGGAAATAAAAGGAGGCTTTGTTGTTCACCATGAACTGGACAAATACTGATGTGTTTTATAGTGAAACCTGTCAGTTCCTAGTTATAAATAGCAGTCTGTAAGAGAAAGATTACTATTGGATTTTCATTAGAGGTGGGTGGAGTTTTACTGTGTGGAACTCCGTGAAGTGCTGGAAAAACTCTGCCGCACTCCGTGGAGTATCGCCTGCGGCGGAGTCTCTTAAGTCGTGCTGTTCGCACTGATTTTTAGCTCCGGGCGTTTGTTTGTTTTACAGCACGAGCGTCACTGCATGTCACACCAGAGGGCGCTACTGCTATCTGCCGCTCGAGTAGACATTCTACTTGAGTGGCAGCTTCCTCAACGCGAGCAGCAGATTTCTCAACGTAAGCAATCGCGACCTGCTGCGACTGCCTGCATTGAGAAATCTCGCCAGGAGGAGGGCTAGTGCACAATTTTTTCTCATGAGCACTCACCAACTTAACGCTGGCGAGCCGCTTGAGAGAAAAAACTCTGCTCCGCATCACTTTGGGGAGTTCTTCATAACTCTGCGCTCCGTGTGGAGCACAGAGTGGGCAAAACTCTGTGAACTCCGCCGGCAGAAAGGAATCCTTCGCCCACCCCTAATTTTCATTTCATGTCAAATATAAGAGGCGTCATTCTATGACCATCACTGAAATGGAAAACATTTGAGACACTAATTCTGTCAATGTCTAAGGTCTCATGAAGTCAAAAAGATAAATAGGTGATGTTAAGGAATAATTATGTGTGGGTGTGTATGGAAAGTGACAACTATTTCTGTATATGCATCATGAAGCTCTTTCACTTTTACTCAGTGAAGACAACAAACCTAATATATTGCAGACATTTTCCTGTGGATTCTTGAAACATGAGTCTATGTGCCATAGGCTTCTCCCTCCATTTTGCATACTTTGCAAAGTACTGACTATGAAACAAGGAGTGTGTACTCACACTCACCCTGGAAACAAACCTTTTCTATCTCTGTTTCCTTGGAATTACTTCATATGTGTTCCCATGTTGGGAGTCACGCTTGTACATGCTTGTGAATATCCACAAAGCTCCAACTTTGTAGATGTTAAAAAAAATGTACACAGCCACTGCCTGCTCCTTCCCTATGATCACCCTTATTCCCTTCCCTTCTCACACTTACATATATTACTGCAGAGAATCGGTCATGTGACTTGTTAGAAATTGGGTCTCTAGTTGGCAGAGGTATGCACCCTGTCCAAGTAGGGACCACAATCCTAGTCATGGTAAGTCAGTTACACACAATAAACCAGCCTGTGCTTCCTCTCTGGTAGCTTGGCACAAAGCAGGCAGGCTTAACTTAGGAAGCAATGTGTAAAGTATTTGTGCAACACTTAAAAACTGTAAAAAAGTGAAAAGGCCACCCAAAAATATACCACACCTGGGTAGAAGAATAGCGCTTAATTTATTGAAAAATACAAAACCAAAACAACAGAAATCCAATAGGTAGAACCGCAGTTATGAATTTGTAAATAATATCTGAAAATATAGAGTTTAAAAGCATAAAGCACCAACCGAGAACATCTCATCGCGCTTGACCAGGGTAAATTCAAAAGTTCAGGGTGACAAGATAGAACACAGGCCGGATACAGGGACCAACCTTGTCCGGCTAAGAAAGTACCTTGGATGGAGGATGCGTCAACTTCGAAGACCCGATGCGAGTAGAAGAGGAGGCAATGTGTTGGCACTTATCCTGCTGGATGTAGGTGGTGCGTCGGTTCTGGTCCGCGCAATTGGAGATGCACCATTGGCAAACCCTTTACGATGAAGGTGATGCATCATCGTCGAGCCGTGCAGCCAGCGATATGATGTCTTTGTCCTCACTGGCGATGCATCGGCATCGAGGGGAGATGCGTCAGTTCCGCCCGTACAATAACAGCAATGCTTGGATTCTGCAGGAAAACATCCAGAAAACCCCCTTCCAAGCATACATGACTGGATTGGCACCACTTGGCAGGGCAGACTCACAGTTGGTAGAGTCCAGAGGCTGTAGCAAGGTTGTTGGAAGTCTTTGATGTTCCTGAGACTTCAGGACAGGAGGTAAACCATCAATTCACTTTGGTTTTGGGGATGTAGAGATACAGGTACAGCCCTTCTCACTCCCAGGCAAGGAATGCAGCAGGCAGCAGGGCAGGCACAGCAAAGCAGGAGTCAAGAAAAGTCCAGCAGAGTGACAGTCCTTTCAGTAGCACAGCAGTCCTTCATCCTGGCAGAATGTTCTCAGGTCCAGAAGTGTACTGAGTTGGTGGTGTCAGGGGCCCAGTCCTTATACCCTGTTGTGCCTTCGAAGTTGGGGAGACTTCAAAGAGAGGCCTTTGAAGTGCACAAGGTCCCTGCCCCTCCTGCCCTGGCTCCAGACTCACTCCAGGGGGGTATGGAGCTCTTTGTGTGGGGACAGGCACAGCGCATTTAGGTGCAAGTCTCAGCTCCTCCCTCCCAGCCTGCCCAGGATGACCCATCAGGGTGTTAATGGCTCATCAGGATGTGGATGGCCCATCGGGCACATCTGTCTCAGGAAAAAGCTAACAACATGTCTTTTTACCCAAGCATATAGTTAGGCACGGACCACTATTAACGGTGGCTTCCCCAACCCAGCGCCAAGAGACCTATCGGCGTGCGAGCGCTTTATAAATTTCCCCTAACATAACATAACAACCTAAGCTCCCTTTGTGTGTGGCTGTCTAGAAGGAATGCGGGAATGCACAAAGCACAGGTGTCACCCACTCCAGATGTGAATTCAGAGGCACAGAATGGATAAAGTAAGAAAATGCTAACTTTCTAAAAGCGACATTTTTAGACTTGCAACTTAAAATCCAACTTGACCATAACTTATGATTTTAAATTGTGAATCCAGAGACACTAAACTTAAAATATCCATCTCTTCTCAATTGGAAATTACACTTATAAAATGTAATAAGGTAATCTCAATGTTAACCTATGAGAGAGATAAACCTTGCAGAAGTGAAAAAAGAATTTAGTAGTTTTTCACTACCTGGACATGTAAAACTAAAAAGTACATGTCCAACTTTTAAATACACTGCACCCCGCCCCAAGGGCTGTCCAGAGCCTACCTTAGGGGTGAATGATATGTATTAAAAAGAAAGGTTTGGGCCTGGCAAGAGGGTTAACTTGTCTGGTCGACATTGCAGTTTAAAACTGCACCCACAGGCTCTAAAGTGGCAGGCCTTGGCCATGTTTAAAGGGCTACTGAAGTGGGTGGCACAATCAGTGCTGCAGGCCCACTAGTAGCATTTCATTTACAGGTCCTGGGCACAGGTAGTGCACTTTACTAGGGACTTATAAGTAAATTAAATATGCCAATTCAGGATACGCCAATGGTACCATGTTCTAGGGAAAGAGCACATGCAGTTCAGCACTGGTCAGCAGTGGTAAAGGGCCCAAAATCCTAAAGCCAGCAAAAATGAAGTCAGTAAAACAAGAAGTCAGAAGTCAAAAAGTCAGGGGAAACCACGCGGAGGTTGCCCGGTCTAACATGACTGGATTTCCAATGAAGTAAGTGCTACTTGCAGTCGACAAATGTTCAAATTGTAATTCTGGGAATCAGACTTTGAAAATTGCAAGACCAAATTCAGCTTTTTGCACACCTAAGTTAAATATAACAAAAAATTAGTAAATTATACCCAGAGTGCCCTGTTCCACTATGTGGTGATCTTTAAATTGTTTCTTCCCAAATTCAGCACTCACGTCCTTCTACTTAAAAACACCTTCTGATATGTTTTTTACTTCATAAAAAGATACGAGTCTGTGATCCTTTCTTAGTAAATCAAATGGATATCAAAAGTATCAAGGCAGTCAGCACAGAGGGAGTGTCTGTCAGTTGGATAATAAAGCATGATGCATGCATAAATTAAAAAAGATCGAAAGCAACAAAAAGATTCATGGGAAATAAAAGCATAACCGTGTCTTAACTTAACCACAGCCAGGGTTGAGCTCATCACGCCACCGAAATGTAAGATTCTGATAGGTCTCTGAGATATCTACAATGGGAATGTTTATGAAAATATATACAGAATCCATTTCAGTAGAAATTATTTGAATATTTTGGCAATTTTGAAAAGTGGCTCAATTTTCCGGATCAGTGACTTGACCGAGCACAGCCCACATCACAACTAAAATAAGACAACCTGAGATAAGAAAGAACAATTACCTTTTTTGCTCCCTGTTCTTCTTCCACCCCATCACCTATAACAACGTAAACCACTTTTCTTCCAAATCTTTGAATTATTCGTTCAAAGCAACTTTCCTTTCCTGAAAGAAAATTGAGACAATTTAAAAGGACAGCCCATTTCACTGGTGGAAACTTGTAGACACTTGTGGATGACTGCATTGTGTAGGTGACTATTCGCTTTGTCAGATCAGGTGGCCTCCATGCAAAATTTACTATCTCTCGTGCCTTGACTTATTTTCGTACTAGTGAAAATATACCACATAATTGTTCATATTTAAAATAATTCTATGTGAAATATCATAAGGACAGTAGAAACATGATGTTAGACGACTGGCAGGGGAACATACGAATGAGATGACATACATCATGCTAGTCTTACCTCATACTCAACATCTCACCACACTCATTCATTTCATAATTGGACAACAAACATTTAAAATAGAGACTGTGTGATGTATTTTATAGCATGGTAAAGATCTCAGTGTTTTGTTGCCGAGGGAAGAAATCTTATTTTAGAAAACATTTTCAAACTATGACTTGAACAAATATGCACTTTCAATTTTGTTTGACAGCAACCCATTAACCATACAATCCCATAGGCATTTGCTGCAAACAGTTGTAGTCAAGTCCATTTTTTGACATGTATGTCCCATTTTGGTACAATTAATAATATATATTTTTTGGTAAAGCATTCCATACTGCACTTCTGACATTTCTAAGCAATGTAAATAAGAGATGTTACTATTACTTCCTCAAGGTATTCAATGTACCTACCTACCTTTGGAAGGAGGGGCCCCTGAACTGGCCTTGCTGAGATGCAAGCTCATGGCCTGCTGATGACCGCTTTGCCTTAACTCAATTCGTCTGTCAGGAAATTGGATTTCAATTTGTAATGCTGTGAAAACTTCATGAAGCTTCCCAGCACTCTACACTTCTGCTGTTTCAGAAGAGCCATAGACTCTCTGGAGCCCTAGAAAGGCCATGAGCCCTAGGCAGGTTATTGCAGAGCCTAAGGAGGGCCCCTCCCTTGGAATGTCATGGCCTTCTTCAGCATCAGCCAGCCAATGGGCACACTAGCTGAACATCTTAGAGTGCTTCAAGTAGGCATTCATTGCAGTGTGTCTGCATCTGAAACTTATGCAAGATGCTATAGAGAAGGAATTGGTAACACCAGCCGATCCTTAGGCATGTGTTCATTGTTCAGGTACACATTCATTTGGGCATTTATACTACAGCCGAAGTAATGAGCTTCATACCGGCTTTTAAAGGGTGGGTATGTTTTCCCAATCTTCCACTTTGTGGTCTAGTGGAATGCAATTGGCAACTCATTCCACTTGCTGCCAAACTTTTATTTTTTATCAAGGACAGTTTGTAATCAACTGAGTCTACACACACATCCTTTTAAGAGTCAGCTCAGCACCCGCTGACGTAAAACTGTAATATTTAGCAGCCGCCCTCAGCTGGCATCATGTCAGTACACACCACGAGAAAGGGGCTTCCACTCATTCTACTGGGACACTCAGAGCTACCTCTTCTATAGTAAGAAGGGAGAAAAAGTGATTCTTTCCCTTTGTCTGGACAACAGCTACAGCTCCTTGCGTGAAGGATGGCCCTTTCTATCCTACCTTAAAAAAACGAATTACAGGCCATACCCGTTGTTTGGAAATGCCTGCTTTTTAATTAGAATGAATCTGGAAGGGCATAACCACGTTTTAGTTGATTTCTCATTATACTTAAAGCACACTTTGCATTCCACTGCTGTCATCCAAATGCAGAGCGTGTATGGCCTTGGATTTCCAATCTAAATTTGTCAATGTCATCAATCCTTAGTCTCACGCCAGCATATGGGAGTAATCTTAATCGTGAAAAGAGTGTGTTCATCAGCTTTCATTGATTGGACTGCCTTTCACTGTAGCGCTTGAGCGAGAGAATGAGTGAATGCAAAAAACGACATTAAGGGTGGATAAGGCAGCATGAAGGGTGGATATGTACTAAAGGTCTAATTCAAAAATCAAAAGGCTGCATACTTTAAAAGGTTACCTTCTATTGATACTCCAGTATGGTGCATGCAAAAAGGCACACCAGTCTAAGTAATTCATTGTGACCTTCTGGTGTCAAATGTCCCTGACATATAGTGCACTGGACTCAAGTATCACTGTAAACCATTGTATGCATTGGCATATGTAATCCCAGGACCCTTCACTGCTACATGAGGGGCTTGCAGCCCCTGTGTTAAAGCTGAATATTTTGAAGGAAATTATCTACCAATACAATGAGTAGAGGGGGTTCAGTACATATGCACAGGGAATCAGTTCTTCCTAGGCCCGCTCATGCTGCAGACCTCCTTGGTTGTTATTTAGATTGACCATTCTTGGGTGCTTTGAAGGGAAACTGGTGGATCATACTAGGTGTCACTGGGGCACCCAGAGGAACCCCTAACCCTTTGCCAAAGAAAGGCCAGTGCTGCCAAGTCACAGATACAGTCAAGCTTCGGCAACGCTGTGTGCTATGACGCATCCTCCCATTCCCATCATAGCTGGACGAGAAGACAGGCAGTACTCACTAACAGAGAGGGTCTCAGACTTCTCCTCATTTTAATTGGGGAGCACTGGAACACATATATATATATATATATATATATATATATATATAATGTGTACCTATTGTGAAGAACGGCTTTTTAAACAGTGGGTACCAGCAGGTATCCGTTGTTGCTCAGCAGCGTCATCAGACTTATCTGAACAGTCTCAATTGTGCCAATAACATGTAGGTCAGTTGTATTGTTTTGCCACATTTTTATAGCCCAAAATCCCCCTATGTGGGGCACTGAAGCACTTGCCTACATGAATAGCAACCTGCACCAAGTAGGTTGTGTGGTTGGCAGGATGCTGTTTTTGTTTTGATCCTATGTGGGAAGTGTTTCCATAACCTGCATGATGGCCACCGAGGTATTGTTATCATGGTATGAGATGAAGACAATAGCAGGGTGTTAGATAATGCAGTGTAAGAGACAGAAGCGCAGTTTTATGGTTTTCAGTATGCAGGTAGCTTTGAACAGCTCTGCAGGTCCCTTTATGGTGTTTCATATGATATAGTGTACTTAGCTGGTTATTGCACTAGGGTACTGATTTGCCTTTGAGCCCAGAATAGTGACAGTATCTTTCTTCAAGATGCTACAAAGTCTGTGTGTGAAAATATGTCCAGGTCAGTAATAGTGCTTAGAAAATACAACAGTCTCTCAGTTGTCTATTAGCAGTGTGTGTTTGAGAATGTAGATCAGCGAACTCTTTTATGTCCCTTGGGTTTGCTTGCAATTTACAGCAAAGGTGGTTTCAGAAAAAAAGGCTGGATTTGTTCTCCACATAATGAATGTAAATTATGACATGTACATACAATTTCTGGACAGCGGGAGCATATTGGTATTCCAAGCTCAGCAACAAATAATCGTGTACATATTTCACCCATTTCTTCACAGAGTACAAAAAAGTGGCACATAAAGAGCATCTTCGGCATAGTGCCAATTATAGAATGTCATGGAGCAGGCATTTATCATACTCTAAAAGAATTGTCTTTGTAGTTTCATCACAACCAGGGGGACTGGTGACCTTTAAAAGTGGTAGGGCATAATCTTTGGTTTAAATTCCAATGAGCTTCTTCTTTAAGAGTTCTCTCACACTTTCTTTCACTAAGGGCCTCATTTACAAAGATTTGGTGTAGGGCAGCGCCACAAGACTTTTTGCTGTGCTGCCCTACGCCAAATCGAAAGGGCAGGAAGGCAATGTATCTATGAGATAAGATGCATTCCTGTCCTTTCAGCCAGCACCAGCGCACAATTTGGTGCCTAACACCAACACAGGCACCCTTGTTCTGCGTTGGTGGCTTGATTGTTTTTGTGCAGGAAGGGACAATCCATGGTGGCGTTGTCCTCTTTCTGAAGCAGCACACATGGAAAGAGGAAAAAACTAGGAGAAATGAAAACATTTCTCCTTGTTACGCCTGCTCTAGGGAGGCGTAAGGTTTGGTGCTGTCCCAAGTTTAGATTACTTTGCAAATGTTTGCAAATCTGGGGCAGCATCAAAATCCATGGGTGTTGCACGGGAACCCCCAGAGCCCATGGAATGCATTCTTGACACAGAGTGGGGCATGCAGCGCTTTGCGTTGCCTTGTCTTACTCCATACCTATGAGGCACTGCAAAGCCACAAAGGGTGGCTTTGCGTCGCCACATAGATATGAGTGAGAGGCCTATGCCACCGGAGCGTCTAAAAAAGTGATGCTCTGATGGGGGTTTTTGCATGCACCATACTTGAGTATCAATAGCAGGTAAACTTTTAAAGTATCCAGCCTTTTGATTTTTGAATTAGACCTTTAGTACATGTCCACCCTTCACGCTGCCTTATCCACCCTTAATGTCGTTTTGTGCATTCACTCATTCTCTCGCTCAAGCGCTACAGTGAAAGGCTGGCCAATCAATGAAAGCTGACGAACGCACTCTTTCCACGATTAAGATTAGTCCCATATGCTGGCGTGAGACTAAGGATTGATGACATTGACAAATTTAGATTGGAAATCCAAGGCCATACGTGCTCTGCATTTAGATGACACCAGTGGAATGCAAAGTGTGATTTAAGTATAATGAGAAATCAACTAAAACGTGGGGGTTGCAGAGGCTTAACTGCACACTCACCTCTTAGTCCACTAGTGCAACTGGTTCTTTCCTTCTCTTGGGCCTCTACAATCGAGATAAGGAGCACTCTGTGTGCTCAGCTCCATAATGTTTTTTCAAAGTGAAACCAAATGCAGTACTAAACACGAGTTACTGACAGGAGAGCAGTCACATGCACCCTTCCTACAGCCTGCCCCTCTGTGATAATCAACAAATTGTTGCCACCCACTGCCTCCTTGCCCTCATCTGCCTTCCCCACCCCAGCCATTGAAGTGCATTGTGTTTTGTAACTCCTCCCAGGGTCACTGTTCATGTGCCCCAAAAGCAACCGGACCCATGGCATTCTAATTCAGCACTGCCTCTCATGTGATGTCACTGCTGTAGCTTGTGCCTGCAGGTCGAACAAAACCTCGTCCGGCTGGCGCTTGCGCAGTAGGACATCTGCAAAGTTCACTAGAGTTCACCCAGGAGATTCAGCACACAGCCTCAGAGCAGTAATTTCTTTTCAGCTGCTCTGTGTTTATTTTCCCTGTTCTTGCCTCTTCCCATAGGATGGCAGGGCAACGCCCCTATTGCCCATAAATACCAGTCGCTCCTGATCACAACCCAACACTTACCATATTTTTAGAAAGGGGGGTCCTGATTTGTGGACATTACAGCTGTTTTCGCATTCTGTACCGGAATTCTACATGTGTTAACTAGGAGTAGCCACCTGTGGTGACTTAGGTGGTAAAATTAGTTTAGTCAGCAGGCCCGTGGACAGGCAGCAACAGTGCAACTTGGATGGTCAGTCCAAGGGTATCAAACATGTTTCACTACTGATGCATGCAAAAGAGTTATGTGGTTATTTTATTTAAGGGCAATTTTTGGTGCAGAAAAAACAGCATTGTAGTCGTATAGCTTTTGCCAATATTTCAACATCACAGCAAATAAAAGGGTCCTCTAAGAGCTTGTTTCCTACAGTTATGTCATTTTGGCACTCTGGTAATGATTGAATATGACACCAGTGCGGCATTGTAGTTAATTGCTAGTAGAATAAAATACAATAGAATTTAAAAGACCAGCTGATAATCATTGCATCTTAGAATACAATTGCTTAGACATGCAAGGAATGTATACACTCCAGTGTGACTGGTTTGCAATAAGTCAGACTCGAATATATACTTTGATCAGCAGATTTATTGACGCATATAAGAAAAAACACCCCCCCCGCTAGGGGCTAGATGTTCAGTCAAGGTCCATCTGATGAACCACCAGTGACAAATTTCCAGAGAAGTTAGCAGTCCATGGGATCACAAGGATTCCACAAGGATTCCAGCTTCAAGACTCACCAAGCCATCGCCCATCACCATAGATGATGATGCAGCACAACCTGGATGCCACAGTATGTTTCTTTGACTGATCTGCCATCCAGGTAATAAGTTATCAGCGTTTTGTAAAATGATTTTTTCACACACATCACAGGATGGTTATCATCATTTAAAGGCAGCTTGTGTTGCTCATACATTCTGACTCCTCCCGTTGTGAATTAGATGTAGAGTTAGAAGATACTCATAGGATCAGAAGAAATATCCACCACTATAACACAAGATGATTGTTCCCCATTTTGGAGTGACCATAAGCATTTCTACAGCCATAAACTCACAAGAATAAATAGAAATAAAGTGCAATACAAGACTTAGAGGGCAATTCCTTAGAACACCCATAAATAAATAAACAAATTCCTCAGGAATAATTGGTGCAAACTATCCCTTTGCCTAGAACAGCAATGTATTTGCACTCACCCTAGATCTGGGATGTGGAGGTATGCTCTGTTGGCAGACAACATGCAAGGTATTTGTTCATGCATGTGTATTTTGGAATCATAGGAAGTCAGTTGTGGTATCACAGCTGCATAGCCAGCGTACTATTGAATATACAAAAGAAAGTCAATTATCAATATCCTACTAATTTATTTACTCTATATGGAACAGATGATGGTCCAATGGAGAAAATAGGTGCTGCACTTGGCCTCTTTTCAGGGTCACTCCCAAACATTTTGCCTTCACCCTCCTGTTTTCTGAACCCATTTTTGTTGGCTTTTAGGACTCTGCACACTTTATTACTGCTAACTAGTGCTGAAATGCTTGTGCTCTCTCCCTAAAAATTTGTAACATTAGCTTCCACTCAATTGGCTCATTTAATTTACTCATCAGTCCGTAGGAAATGGAACGACATGTACCCAGGGCCTGTAAATTAAATACTACTAGTGGGGCTACAGCACTAACTGTGCCACCCACTTAAGTAGCCTTCTAAAATGTGCATCAGGCCAGCCATTGCAGTCTGTGTGTGTAGTTTTAAACTGCCATCTTGACCTCACAAAATAAATCTTTTGCAAGGCCTAAACCTTCTTTTTTAAAACATGTATGTTACCCCTAGGATTGACCCTAAACAGCCCATAGGGCAGGGTGTCGTGTATTTAAAAAGTTGGATGTGTAGTTTTGACTTTTACATGTCCTGGTAGCGAAAAACTCTTCAATTAGTTTTTCACTATTGCAAGGCCTGCTTCGCCAATAGGATAACATTGGGTTACCTTACTACATTTAATAAGTGATAACTTTCAATTGGGAGCAGGTAGGAATATTGAGTTTTGTCTCTAAAGAATTGTCATTTAAAATCCTCTTTAATGGTAAAGTTGGATAATAAGTCACAATTCAGAAAATGCCACTTTTAGAAAGTTAGCATTTTCTTGTTCCAACCATTTGGTGCCTGCAGCCTGTACCCTGGGTCACACGACTAGGTGTAGCTTGCAGTTGGTCTTTGTGTATTGCTCCCAGACAATGAGACAAAGGTGTTGGCAGGATGGGCCATCTCTAACTTGATAGGGGGGAGCAGAACTGTCACCTACCACACTTGCACATCACAAAGACTCTGCCTAAGTACACTCACATACTGGGGCCAAGGCAGAGAGGCAGGAAATTCCAGACACCTCTGTAGGGGAGGAATCTAGATGGTTCTCCCACTTCAAAGCTGTCACAAAGTATAAGTATTGGACCTTCAGACCCAACTCTTCAGTACACCTCTGGACCAGTGGAAGAGTCAGAAGGACTGCTATGCTGCTCTGCTGCAAGAAGGACTGCTACTCACCTGACCTTCAACTCTGCTGTCCTGTTGCCTGAGTGAGAAGGACTGGACCTGCACCCTGAACTCAGGACCAGCAGTGTGGCCCCAACAGCTAGTTGGCTGGCCTCCTAATCAGAGCCTCAGGGACAGAAAAGCCTCCAACTATCTCGAAACTTGCACCTGAACTTGGCCTGCTGTGAGTCCTGCTCCCCAAGTGGTGCCAACTCAATCCTGGAACTTTGGAAGTGGGCTTGAAGGTACTCTGCAATCTGTGGTCTTTTTGGCAGAAGTGTTGCAGCGTTATGCATCACCTCGCACCTATACATCGGAACCACCGCTACGTTTAGGATCCCCAACGCAGGACCCTGCAGCTCTCTGGAACCGCCACATCATGATGCATCCTTAATGCAGGTTCTTGCATCGCAGCCCTGCAACTCCTCAGAACCGCCACTGTGTGACGCATCCTCGACACAGGACCCCACATCAGAGCCCCACAGCTACCTGGAATCACCGCTGCATGATGCATTGTCGATGTAGGACCTTCCATCGCAGCCCGCAGCTCATCACAACCAACGCTGAACGACACATCCTCAATGTGGGATCTTGCAATGTTCCACAACCAGCATTTAAGGTACTTTGTTCAGTGGCCTAAGTTGGTCATTGTATCCAGCCCGTGCTCCATCGTGGTTGGCTTAAACTTGGAACTTTGTCCCGGTCCCGTGCGACCCAATAACCACAGTTGTCACTTTATGCTTTTAGGCACATTTTTTAAATTGCATATCTCCTTTTCTACTGATTGGATTTTTGTTGTTTTGGTGTGAAATAATGTATTACATTTTACTCTATTTTTCTAAATTAGTGTGGGATTTCTTATGGTGTTGTGTTTTCACTTTATTACTGTTTGAAGTGCTGTACAAATACTTTGCACATTGCCTCTAAGTTAAGCCTGACTGCTTTGCATCGGGATACCAGAGGGTTAGGAACAGGTTAATTTTGTATTTACTTGTGTTTCATCCTGACAAGAATTGTGGTTTCTGCTTGAGCAGGGTTTCACCCCCCTCAACCACTAACTCAATTTCCTACAGGAGGCCTCTGTCAATGTAGACTGGTACCTGAAAACATAAGGACAACTCTTATAGAGAAGGTCCTCAGCATTTTGGAGAAAGAGAAGATTTTGTTTTCCCCTCGTAGAAGGAAGCTAAGGCAAATATTGTCAAGGAATGATCATATGGGGCAAAAGTGCAGCGCCATGCCTATACTGTACACATACATAGATCATGACTCATTTAATGGGCTGCTGCTTTGCACATCATTCAAGATGAATATAGATTTCCACTAGGGCACAAATTATCAAATTTTAACTACTTCTCCAGTGGCAAACTTATTTGCCTGAGTTGCAGCCAATATTTTGATCAAGCACAATGTTTCCACAAACATGCATTTGGTGCTGTTGACAAATAATGCTCCTGCTAACGTATGTGGTAGTTCTTGAAACTTTGGAATATTTTTTGAGGTTTTCTTCAGAACTCATCCAAAATATACACTAAAAATACACTGAATTAATCAATGTTTTTGAGATCTCTATTCCACCCCCATTTCTCACTTATAAAGCGAGGCTAACTTGTACTTCTTTGCTGTAAAAACCTCAAAACATTTGTGCTGCAATAGAAATGCCAGAAACCGGTCCTAGGATGCTTGTTTCCGGTCCAGGGAAGACATGGCTTGGCAGTTCGGGCTGGACTGTTCCCATGAGGCACAGGGTCAGACTGATTTGCATATGGCCATGTCTGAACTGGGGTGGTGGAGTGAGCTAAAGAATGATGATGGATTAAACCCAGATCAGTTGACTGGGGGTGAGTGTTTGATTGGCTCAAACATTCCGTCCATCATCCCCTTTTGTATCGCAATAGAAAGTGAGCCACAAAACAAAGAGTATGGTTATAGTCCTCATAAAATGATTGTCAAAATTGAAAATGAGGTCTTGCTACATGGTGTGGTTTTCAAGAGGCGTAACTCATAGTGGAGACAACAGTAATAACAAATTTATTTTATATTCTCCTGCCTCTGGGACACATAGATCATATGCTAATACATTTCTATGTGTGTCCTCCAGCAGCTATGCGATATAACCCCATTGCTGGGATTTATGCCACACATCAGTAATTTAGAACTACGAATGTTCATGTCCTTAGCCACCTCTTTGACAACGAAGCTCTGTGCGATCACCTAGCAGGCTTCAGGACATAGACACAGCAGAACTGGATAAGCTGGAACCAGGTATCACTCAGGGCCCCACAAACTCTTACCCCAGTACAAGAATTTATTTATGAATAAAGTTGTTCCACAGGTACCACCCTAGGCAAAATGTTTCACCCTGGAATTTCAGATTACGATATCATTTCAGTCATGCTACCATTCAATAGGAGTCTTCTGACAAAACCCATCTCTTTTATCATTTTCCAATATCACAACAAGAATTAGTCCTTTCATAAATTTGGGGTTGAATTACTGCAAATCCTCAAATATGGCTTATCAAAATACAACTTTAAAGTTCTCGGGAAGGACACTCCACTTAAACACAATCAGTCAGGGGAGGAAGGTCGGGTACCACATACTTCAGGTGCTGATGGCACTACAACACGTTTGTACCTGTCCTGAAACGTTCTACATTTATTTATTTATTTATTTATTTTCTTCAGTACTTCGGTGGACTTGGAGCCCTTGTGTGCTCTATATGCTAAGATTGGAAAAAAGTGAATTGTTCCCTAACTTAGGGGCATATTAGCAAGACCGGCGATAAAATTGCCGTTTTAGCGGCAGGAAACTGCCGCTAAAACGGCGATAATGGGCTTGCTAATATGCGTTATAGAATTCCAATAGAAGCCCAGGTTAGATGTCATGCACATCTAACCTGGGCTTCTATTGGAATTCTATAACGCATATTAGCAAGCCCATTATCGCCGTTTTAGCGGCAGTTTCCTGCCGCTAAAACGGCGATAATTTTATCGCCGGTCTTGCTAATATGCCCCTTAGTTTTTTCATGATAGTTCTACTTCATACAATGAAAGACGCTTCTTAGTGAAATTCATGAAGAAAAGGCGGTGCAAACTCATGTGGGCCATGTTGAGAATGCAACTCGACATGACCCACATGAGTTTACACTGCCTTGTTTTCATGATGCATTCAGTTCGCCAAAATGTTAATTCAGAAAAATGTTTCAGAGGAAAAACTACAGGTTGTGTTTGTACTGTCCTATGCAAAATCCTAATTTCTTAAACTAAGGCCAGGTTAAAATCAAATCTGTGGATCGGGTCATTTTTCCCATCCATTTCAACCCATCTCATTTAATTAAAACAACACCAAGATGTTTTTCTCACACTACTTTGGTTTATCCTTTTACTTTATAGGTCAAATTAAAAAACTTCTATTTCATGTTTCCAACTCTTGTGACATCCAGCCATGCGTTTTACCTCACACAGATTCCGTTTTGCAATTATTCACCTCTACAATATCACTAAATTGTGTCTATGCTCCCTCTGATATTTTACTATGCCTATCAATACATCCCCAATTCCCTGATGGTCCCTTTTCCAGCACAGCTCATCCATCTTCTCAAATTCAGATGACCTTTTCTTCCCTCTGAAATCATACATACACTTCTCACACTATTTTAAAGAGGGCTTTCGGCAAGCTTAGCTTCTACATATCATCCACAGTATGATTTTGCTGATTGATCTTTGCGTCATGCTTGTAACTGGTTCCCTTCTAATGGTTTGACTAGTCAATATCTTCTATATTGTCCTTTTCTCTCTTCCTACATCTTTCCTCTGAGAAAGGCACCCATTCCCTGTCAGCTAGGCCATATCAGTGAATACATTTAACGTAATTATAACAATCTACCAATTTAGTTAAGTCATCCGCTTCGTAAATCACAACACACTCTCTCTCTCTTACCACTTTGATTGACACAGCCAATATACGTCTGACATAAAACAAGGACAACACAGATGGATCTGAAATTCACTGCTTCCTTTACTATGAGTCACTGAAGAGACTTCAGAGCAGATGTGTTGTGGTCATGGTGTTCAGTTAAACAGGTGGTGTGCAGCATGGTTTTGGACTCTTTTCAGGTTGGAAATTGATTTTTGGATAGGCCGTTGTACAGGATATTGCAATAATGAGGTAGGACTTAACCACAGTGAGGATTAAAGCAGTTTTCTGAGTCATAAAGGAATCGAGAAAGCCTCTAAGCAGAATTATGTGGCGAAACGCAGATTTTGAGATAATGCGTATTTAGATTTTGAAGGACAACTTGTTGTCAAACAACTTAGCAAGTTTTGCAGTTTTTATATCTGGATGTGGGTGTGATTTCAGGGATTCAGGTCAAGACACTGTCAGATGACGACTGGATTGACAGGCCTCACAATTATGATTTCTATTTTCCTGCTGCTTAGGCACAGCCAATTTTTCTATTCCAAAGACGAATGTACTTTAGGCAGTTCAACATATTCAGAAGGTTGTCAGAGTTATCTTAAATTTTGAGACGGAGTTAGTGCCATCTATGCACCTATAATAGCCAATAGTATTTGAGTCCATGATGTATAAAAGTGAACTGGTGACAGTGCCAAGCCTTTGGGTAACATAATGTTTACAAATCTGAAAATAAATAGTCCCAGTTTGAGCAGGTAGGTGCAGTTTTGTAGGAAGGAGTTAAACCAAGAAAATGCTATGCTGCTGATGGCTGCTGAATGGGCTGTCGAAGAGCTAGTGGTCAATGGGATCAAATGAGGCCGAGGTGTAACAAAATCAGGCATTGGATATGTGAAATTTCACGGTAATGAAATGTTCTTCATTGATATTTAGTAATGTTGGCTCCGTGCTGCTGAGAGGATTGAAATTAATTTGAAAGTTGCAGAGAAAGGAGTTAAAGTTATGTACAGTGAATATAGTTGTAGGTGCCTTTGCAAATCAAGATAGGCCTGAAAAACAGTAAAGGAGATGTAAAGGATGTCAGGGCCTCGTGAATGTTTCTTTAGGACAGAGATGATGTTAGTGTGCTTGAGAGCTGGAGGGTGGATCCTCTATAGAGGTTAGACTGGGTGTGAGAGGCAACATTGCAATGAAACCCAGGTTAACCACTAGCATTTACACGAATCTGATGATAAGGAGGAATTTTTTGAAGGGCCTCATGTCATCTTCAGTGATTAGGGGAAACACAAGAGAGGTACAGAATGGATGGTTTCTGGTGTTTGTCTCCAAGCCATAGTCTGTAGGCTGGTGGTGGTGGTGGTGGTGGTGGTTATGTTCTCTCTTATGGCAGTAATTGTTCTGGTGAAGTTGGAAATTATATTATTGCAAATGTTATTTGAGAGCCTCCTGAGGCTTGATGGTATTCTGTTGGACAGCAAAGCCTTAATCCAAGGACATCGTTCTTAGTTAAGTTGTTTGCATCACAAACGCTGGCTTAGAAGTGTTATTTTCTTGCTTTGATATAAGCTGATTTGCAGTCAACACAGAATGAACAGAAATTAACTTGGTATTAATCAAACCTCTTTGCATTTCAACTGGCACGGGTTATATGTGAACCGTTTGTAGATTTCAAAGGGATATTGCTTGTTAGGTGGGAAAAAAGGCAGTATGTCTGGATTTTCTGTGGTGTTTCCAAATGGGGATCTCGTTAATCAAGAATGTGAGATGTTTCTAGCCCAATAAAAATGTTCTCTCTAAAGGGCTTCATTGCTCTTTGGAACTAGTCTTTGCTATAAAAACGGCTATAAGGGTGTTAAAAATATATGCTTTGAAATTGCATCTAAATTGCGTTTTTGTGTTTTTATGTTGTCTTATTTTGGAGAAACAGAAAAGAATGTTGCTACTAACAGTGAGTAGAGGTTAAGGGGCATATTTACAAGCCCTTGCGCCACTTTTGCGCCGCCGTTGCGTCACGCATGTGACGCAGCGGCGACGCAAACCATGCGCCGCGTTGCGCTATATTTACAACGTGACGCATCTAGGGACATGCGTCACGTAGTAAACCCCTGCGCCACATGAAACCTGCGTCAGGTTTCATGTGGGCGTACCGGCGCAGGGGGCGTTCCGGCGCAGGAACGCCTCGGAAAAGTGAGTGAAATCTACAAGATTTCACGCAGTCACTTTTCCGGACGCTGGTGCGTCAAATCCTTACGCCTGCTTCAAGCAGGCGTAAGGATTGACGCACCATGTTAGGGATAGGAAGGTTGGAACAGTGCTGGAGTTGCGTCGCGCTTGCGACACAACTTCAGCACTGCGCCAACCTTCCGCCGGCAGATGCGTCACGCATCTGCTTATCCTTGCGCCACGATGCGCCGCATTGTAAATGCGGCGCATCGGACGTGGCGCAAGGGTAAACTTGCGTGACGCATTTTCCCTGGCGCATCCCTGCTGATATGCAGGGATGCGCCAGGGAACGTAAATATGCCCCTTAGTTGCTTGACTATGAGCAAAGAGTGATTTGGTGCTGTATGCTCTGAAATGTATTGCCTACGTCACTGTCCTTGTAAATGTGATAAGTTAACAGCATTAAGAAGTCATGTTCCAAACAACGTCATTATTCAAACCTGAGACTATAAATGATGCCATTGCACCTGTCTATTTTGGTATGCTGGCATTACGTCTGAGGCATAAAGCATGGCTTCATCTCATGGCTGTCAATGCTCCAAGTTATAAAGCGCCTGGGAGCGGCAGCTGTTTCAAGCTTGTTGGATTGCCTTCGATATTAATTCTAGTGCAGTTAGAACTCGGGTTTCGACAAGGCACATGCTTGATGCTTTTCAAAAATAAGTTTTTGTTATTAAAACAAATATTTTTCTTTTATGGCTCTTGGTTTTAACACAAAGTTTAAAACAGCAAAATGTTGTGCCAAAAATGTGGATGTTCTGATATAAACAAGTGAAGCCTGCAGTCAAATACGTTTGAAACAGTAATGCTAAGAAGAGAATAATATGTTTGACAAGCTCTGAAAAATGTTTGCCTTGTTGATGTTGATTCAAGTAATTAACTTCTGTTCATATTTCCATTCTTTGACAGCAATTTCCTTTCATAACCAAAGCAAAATGAAACGCATGTGCATCATGATTTATACTGCAATATTCACGACAGAAACATATATGCTGATTATCGAAACAGATTTATAACTTCCAGCCAAGAAGCCTTTATTAAATAATATAATTTTCAATATTTTTCAAAGTAAGTCACGAATTCTGTTCCCTTTATGCCTCTCTGTAACTCCCCAAAACTCATTGGACAGGAAGTGTGCATTCAGGAAAATTCATCACAACCAATAAAAAACAACGACACTTATGAACATTAAATTAAACCCCAATATAGAGCGTTGATAATGTGGTGCCTTCTAGGTGACAGTCCTAATGAGAATAATTTCGTTAAACGCAGGTGTAACTCCTTGTAGCACTAACATTATACCACAAGCCATTTTAGCTTCATTTAGATGTCATCAATGAGGTCATATGAGATGTCATCAGTGACTCATCTATAATGTCATTTAACATATCATGAGTGATGTCACATGTGAGGTCATAAGCAGTGCATGGCTGTGGTGTGGGTTAGTTATAGTCTTTTAGATTTTGTAGTCGTAATTACCCCCAGATCCCTCCTGTCCTCGTCCCCTTCATACTTAACAAGTGAGATAATCTATCTCATTGACAGAAAAAAGAAAAGAAGGCATGCTGGTACAGCCCTCCCACTCACCACTGGGAGTACATAAGCGTACTCTACCCAGCATTCCTCCTGTTCTTTTTTCTGTCTTCCGACAGTATGAAGTGGACCAGGAGCCAGGAGGCTCCTGGGGCTTACCTGCTGCTGGGCTCCGGATTGTACTGGTTCTTCTTGGTCTCCCCCCCTGCCGGGCTTGGGGGGAGCCATGTTGACGCCTTCATGCGGTTCCTGCGTGGTTCCAGGGGACGTGGTGTTCTCCTTCCGCTGTTGGTGTCCTTGCCGCGCCTCCCGGGTTGCTGGGCATGTCAGGGTCGCGGCGGTTCCTGTTCTGGTCTCCGGGAGTGCGGCGGCCTCTGTGTGGCTGGGGCGCTTCCTTCCAGGGATAGCCTGACTTCCTTTGTTTGGTGCAGGAAGTCAGGTGTTTCTTCCATTGCGGCCGGCGGCGGTGGCGTGGGGTGCTTGCCGGCCCTCTTGTAAGTACTGCGTAGCGTTTTTTTGCTATTTATTCTGCCCACGTTTGTTGCTTTCTGCTGCATTTGTTCTTGGGCAGGCTGTTGGTGTGAGGTGCTGCAGTGTATTGGGCTGTTTCCAGTTTCTGCTTGGCGCTGTCGCTCTCCTTGGCCTCCTGCCTCCTTCCTCATTTGGGGGTCTGCCTACTGTTGGGGTCTGTGCCCTGGGCAGTGCCTTCTGGGGCTTCATTGACTGTGATCCTGTTCTGCAGGTGGTCTTCCTGGCTTGGTGTGCTTCGTTGGCCTGCGGTCCTGCTCCTGTTCCCCATGAGTAAACATGCCAAGAAGAGCAGGCATGTGGATGTTTCCTCCTCCTCTTCCTCAGCTTTGTCTTCTTCTTCTCCTGCGCGCTCCAGGCGGCATTCGAGGGGTGGTGATGCCAGGATTAAGCGGCTCATTAAGGAGACCTTGTTGGAAATGGGGGGTGCTCCTCGGTCCAAGTCCTCTGGTCGGGCCCCACCGCCTTCGTCTTCTTCTGCTTCTGAGGATGAGTGGTTGGGGGGTGATGTGCTGAAAGGTAAATATGTCGACAAGGACATGTTGCCGGACTTATTGGGTCATGTGAAAGCTAATATGGGGTTTCCTGCTGATGATGCCCCTAGTACTTCTGGGAGTTCCTTGCTTCGCCAGTTCCAGTGCTCTGCTGCTGTGGTTATGCCGGTTCATCCATGTATCAAGGATTTGCTTGACCGGGAATGGAAGAATCCGGATCGCATTCTGCTTCCTCGCTTCATGGCGAAGCTCTATCCTCTTCAGGATATGGCCAGGGACTTGCCAGACTGTTCCCGTGGATTCTTTTGTGGCCAGTCTCGTGGGGCGCACTTCTTTGGCTGAGGATGCGGTTGTGCGGGATCCTGTGGACAAAAAGGTGGACGCTTCCTTGCGGAAGGTTTATTCTGGTTCCCATCTGGCGCTCCGGGCTGGCATTTATGGGACTTATGTGGCTCAGTCTCTGCTTTCGGACTTGAAGTCCCTGTATGGGTCTATGGATGATGCCACTGACTGTTCAGGGCTTCTGGCTCATGTGGAGCGGCAGGTTGAATTTCTGTCTGATATTTCCTTCGACGTGGTGCGTGCCTCGGCCCTCTCTGGGGGTGCTTGTGTGGCTGCTCGTCGTAACTTGGTCCTGAAAGACTGGAAGACGGATTCGGCCCAGAAGTCTGCTGCGCTGCGATTGCCCTTTCAGGGTTCTATGTTGTTTGGTGAAGAGTTGGAGGGCAGGTTGCATCGTCTGTTTAAGGAGAAGAAGCATTCTTCATCTTTCAAGCAGTCTTCCTCGGTGCCGGCTTCTTCTAAGCCCAAGACATTCTTCCATCCTTCCTCTCGCAGGCAGTTTACCAGGGGCAGGGGTCGTTTTCAGTCTGGAAAGGGTCGAGACAAGAAGGCGAAGTCCCCTCCTGCGAAGCCTCGTTCCTGACTATCTGGCGGCCAGCGCCGGATCCTTGGTCGGAGGACGGCTTCGGTTCTTTCTTCCAGCCTGGATGTCCTCCTGTTCAGACTTGTGGGTGCTGGACATTGTGCGGTTGGGGTACCTCATAGAGTTTTTGGCCCCTCCTCTGGACTCTGGGGTCCGTCCGACTCCCTGGCCGTCTTGTCCGTCCAAGCGGGCGGAGCTGTCTCTGGGGATCAGGTCTCTGATGGACAAGGGGGCGGTGCAGGTAGTTCCTCCCGGGGAGAGGGGTCGGGGATTTTATTCCATAATTTTTCTGGTTCCCAAAGTGACAGGGGGGTTTTGTCTTGTCCTGGATCTAAAAGCCCTAAACAGGTTTGTGCTGCGTGTCCCGTTCAAGATGGAGACTCTTCAGCGGGTGATTCCCCTGGTTCTCCAGGGTCATTACATGTGCACTCTGGACCTTCAGGATGCCTATTATCACGTTCCGGTTCACCCCCTCTCTCGTCGTTTCCTGAGGTTTTGTCTTCAGGGTGTCCATTATCAGTTCCAGGTCCTCCCTTTCGGCCTGCGGTCGGCCCCCAGGGTGTATACCAAGGTGGTGGCTCCTTTGGTGGCTTCCTTGCATCTCCAGGGGGTGTTGGTTTATCCTTAGCTGGACGATTGGCTGCTTCATGCTCCCTCCGCGGTTCTGTTGTTGAAGGTTCAGGAGTTGGTGTGTTCGACCTTGCAGGCCCATGGGTTCCTGTTGAATCTCCCCAAGTGTCAGCTGCTGCCGTCCCAGGACTTGACTTTCATAGGGGCTCGTTTCCGCACGGATCTGAATCGGGTCTTCCTGCCTGTTGCTTGTGCAGTGACCTTGTGTTCCCTGGCTCAGTGGTTTCTGGTGGGTCGGTCCTTCCCGGTCCGTCTTTGGTTGCGCCTTCTGGGTCTGATGGCGGCTACGGTGTTCACTGTGCCTTGGGCGCGTTTCCATCTTCGTCCTCTTTGGTCCTACCTGTTGGCTGAGTGGGATCCTTTGTCTCGGGATTTGTCTCTCTTGATTCCGGTGTCTCTGTCAATCCTTCCTGTTCTGCGCTGGTGGACTTTGTCGGACAATCTGGCCAGGGGTTTGCCTCTGCAGTCGCCTCCTCCGGTGGTCCTTGCGACGGACGCCAGTGCGTTGGGTTGGGGGGCAACTTTGGGGACGGGGTTCCTTCAGGGTCGTTGGTCGCTGCTGGAGAGTCGGCGGTCTTCGAACTGGAGGGAGTTGTCTGCTGTGTCTCAGGCGGTCATGGGGTTTCGGAGTCTGCTGTTGCACAGCCATGTGTTGGTTCGGTCGGACAACACTGTGACCGTGGCCTACTTGAATCACCAGGGGGGTATCCGGTCCCAGTCCCTGAACGCGGTGGTATCCCCGTTGTTTTGCTGGGCGGAGGGCCATCTCTTGTCTTTGGCGGCTGTTCATGTCCGGGGGGTGGACAATGGGGTGGCGGATACCCTCAGTCGGTTTTTTCCCGCCTCCCTGGAGTTGGCTTTGACTCCGGTGGCCTTTCGTCTGGTGTGCGTGAGGTTTGGTCTTCCTTTTCTGGACCTATTTGCTTCCCAGCTCAATGCTCTGCTTCCCCGCTTCTACTCCCGGGTCCCTCAGGAGGGGTCTTGGGGGGTGGATGCCCTGACCCTCCCTTGGCCTTCTCGCCTGCTATATGCCTTTCCTCCCCTTGCTCTGATCTCTCGGTTTCTGTCTCGGCTGGTGTTGGAGGATCGGGAGGTGGTGGTGGTGGTGCCCTTCTGGCCCCGCCGTTCGTGGTTTCCCACTCTGAAGTTGCTGGCGGTTCAGGGTCCTTGGTTCTTCCCCTTCCCTCCGTCTCCCTTGCGGTCCTCTCCGATGTTGTCCCTCCGGCGGCTTCGGCTGTCGGTTTGGAGGTTGAAAGGCAGGGGTGGAGGAATAGGGGTATCCCCGAGCATTTAGCTTTGGCTATTCAGCAGTCCCGGAAGCCGTCTACTCTTCGGTCCTATGGTAGGCATTGGGGGAACTTCGAGCGTTGGTGTCTCGGTCTGGCGTTGTCTCCTTTAGTTTGTCCTTTGCCTGATGTTCTTCAGTTTCTTTGGGATGGGTTCAAGAAGGGTTTGTCTGTCTCCATTCTGCGGGCCCAGTGGGCTGCTATTCAGGCTTTCCGTTCCCCTTGGGGGAATCTGCATGATGTGGATGACCCGGTTTCTTGTTTGTTGCGCAGTTTTTCCATTTCACGTCCTGTGGTTCGGCCTTCTTTTCCTCTTTGGGACCTCCCTTTGGTTTTAAAGGCTTTGGTGGCTGCGCCTTTTGAGCCTTTGGAGGAGGTTGATTTGAAGTTTGTCACTTTTAAGGTTGTTTTTTTGGTGGCTATTACTTCTGCTCGTTGCCTGGAGGAGCTGGGGGCTCTGATGGCTCGGGAGCCTTTTCTTTCCTTTTCTGCGGATGGTGTTGTTCTTCGTTTGGATTCCTCTTTTGTTCCTAAAGTTTCCTCCCAATTCCATCGCTCCCAGGAGCTGGTTTTGCCTGCTCTGTGTTCTGTTCAGGTGGATGAGGACGACCTTCCCTGGTCCTTGCTGGATGTTTGCCGTGCCTTGAGGGTCTATGTGGACAGTACTAGTTCCTTTAGGCGGTCTGACTCCCTGTTTGTTTCCTTTGGGGTGGTCTCCAGGGGTTGCCGGGCTTCCACTTCCTCTATTGGTGGTTGTTTGAAGCAAGTCATCATGTTGGCCTATTCCCTTTCGGGCCCCCCTCCTCCGGCTGGGGTTCAGGGGCGTTCTACGCGGGGGATGGCGGCTTCCTGGGCGGAGGTTCGTGGTGTGTCCCTTTCTGAAATTTGTAGGGCCGCTACTTGGGCCTCTGCTAATACCTTTGTTTGGCATTACCGGATTAAGAATGTTCTGGGGGATGACGCTAACTTTGGTTTGGGGGTGCTTCGGGCTGTGTGCTCCTGATTCCCCTTTTTTTCTTTGGTACTGTGCTGTTTTCAATAAATTGCTGGGTTTGCTATGGCTCTGTGTCCTGGTGGTTTGTTGTGTGATGATGGCCGGTTGCTGCTTGGGTATTCTCACTTGTTAAGTATGAAGGGGACGAGGACAGGAGGGACCTGGGGGTAATGCCCTATTACTTACCGGTAATCTTCATTACTCCGGGTCCCGTTGTCCTCGTCCCCTTCATAGCATCCCTCCCTCCCTCCCGGGCTTTCCGGCCCTCATCTGGGGCTTGGTGGTTCAGGAGGAATGCTGGGTAGAGTACGCTTATGTACTCCCAGTGGTGAGTGGGAGGGGTGTACCAGCATTCCTTCTTTTCTTTTTTCTGTCAATGAGATAGATTATCTCACTTGTTAAGTATGAAGGGGACGAGGACAACGGGAGCCGGAGTAATGAAGATTACCGGTAAGTAATAGGACATTACACTTCTACAGTGTTTTGTTGAGTGAATTTGTAAGGTTTTTTTTTAGCATATACTACTTTTTTTTAACTGACAGTTACCTGCACCAATAGCTGGCTGCAGGGGGTTGAATGTAGGGCCTGACTGCTGAACTGAATGGATTTACACCAAACCAAGGAAAGGCACTTCCCCTTTTAAAAATAATAATAGAAAAGGAGTACCAAAATATATTGCAACCTTTATTCACCCAAAAAATACAGTGCAGTAAAGCTCCCTGCTATAAATAACTGAAGTGGATAAAAATGCATAGTCTGTTTTTTTATTGCTTTACATATGCGCACCTATTAGGCCAGATGGCAGTAAGCCCAATAGCCTTCTGAGATATTTCCTCTTATCTGCTCTTTCCAAATGGCTAATTCTATACCACAAAAATACATAAATGTACTGCACCTGTAACGGATTTGAGCTTGTAATCGAGCACAACCGCAGCTGGATTAGACGCCCAATTCAGATAGCCACGAAAATATACATTTGAGCACAGGTAATACATGATCCATTGCACACAGCATTACAATCTTTGCCAAAGGAGTCATTTCAACACCAGTTGTTATCTTGAGCTCCATAAAAATCCATACCCAAAATTGCTCCAAATACACCCATTTTGCGAACATTTGAACTATATTTGCATCTAACTGTCCACAGAGTGGACAGGAAAAATTCAGAACGAAGTCCCCAGGTGTAGCTCTTCCTGGGCATGTGATAGCGATTATACTTTTAAAGTACTGCAGCTTTAAATTTGCAGTGTTAACAAGCTTATGTCTGTCAATTACAGAGCTAGAAATAGTTGGGTATCTATTCGGACTGTCAAGAATTCAGGCCATTTAGCTGCCGTATTGATCAAGTCACTGTCTAAGTTACAGCAGATAAGCTTATAAGGTCTGCTTATACTCATGTGTATCTTATCAACAAGCATTATTCGTAATAGCGGAAAGACTTCTAAATGGATAACGTAAGGTTTGCAAATGATAAAATCCCATATTGGCAGATTTTTAAAGAATCTATGTTCGTGGATGCCATACATAGCGCCTGATTACAATGCCGTAGGAAACGGCCCCGACCCTTGGTCGGAGCCATTCCTATGACATAGCAATTGACTGTTCGGATTCCTTTTTGATGGGATCGGTCTGAAAGGAATCCTAACCGGATTTCTGAATGGCCTCCGATGGGCTCGGAGAGCCCGTCTGCCATTTGGAAAGCCTCCAGTAATCCCTCGGGCGGCTCTTTCTGCCCGAGGGATTAGGATGGCAGATTCCCACAGATTTTCTGTGCCGCCCTTTCCAACACAAAAAGGCTGTGGGAATCCCACTTTGGGGGCCCCCAGAAAAGCCTCCATGGGTGCAAGACCACTGGATGGCGGCCTAGGGGGCACCCATGGTGCCCCCCTGTTGATCCCTGCACCCTGTGGCAGGCACCTTGAGGTGCCTGCCAACGGGTGCAGGGATGAACTGCACCTCAGCTCTTTGCAACGAGAGCATGCATTCCGGTCGGAATGCATACTCCCATTGTAAAGAATAGGAATGTGACCGAACAGTATTCGGTCGCATCCTAATTGCTGGGTTGGGACCGACAACAGGAGGTCGTTCGGTCCCAGTTCCCAAACGATGTCGGACAGACTCAGGTCCGTCCGACATCGTAATCGGGGCCTCAGTCTGTAACGTTAAAAAAAGTGGGGTTCAAAACGATGGTCCATCTGTTGTAATGACACTCGCTGCCACATAAAGGAGCACGAATCATGGAAAACCACAGGCAGATGTGGATTGCTCTATAATGGTGAGCATTGACTAATTGAAGGTATGTTTTAAAACCATAATGATTTCTATATATACAAGCAGCTGCCCAGTGTCTAATATTGCACCTTCTTGTGGTCAGAAGACTCTAAACAATGGGATAGCACACCATTTTGCAGGATTTACCAGAACCATTAAGAGAAAGATCCCACAGGTGTCGATCAGCTTCAGAGATCAAAAAAATTTAAGTACCTTTTGCTGCCCAGGGGTAAAATATTAAGGGGCCGATTCTGATGCGGGTTGGAAAAGCTTCCCGACCGAATCGGTTGGGAAATGGTGTCCGACCCACTCGGATCGGGAAAGTCCGACCGGCGGAGTAGGATGCATCCGGATGCTTCCAGATACGATTTGGTTGAACTCCCATTGACTTCAATGGGAACATTTGTTCCTAACCGCATCAGAATTGGGCCCTCGGTCGGGAAGACACGTTCCCGATCCGATTTGGAAGGAGCAAATGCCGTTAGGAGGCCTTCCTAACCGCATCAGAATCAGGCCCTCGGTCGGGAAGCTTTTCCAACCCGCTTCAGAATCGGGCCCTGTGTCTGTTGAAACCCAACCCCCAAGGCTTAATGGCAATTAAACCATATATATATTTTGTACGCCTTGGTCTCTTATATGAAAAGCTATTGAAGGCAGACTTGACTATTTTTTTTTTTTAATAAATTGGCACTAACAAGTAGTGGAATTGAATGAAATAAATAAAAACAACCTCAGAAGAATCATCATCTCAATAATGCTAAATTGTGTAAACAAAGGTTTTTTCAATTTCAATAATTCACCAACGTCGATTTGAAATTCAGCAACTATTCAAAAATTATACTTAATTCATATTATTAGAACTGCTTTAATGATAATTTCATTCAAATATCATTCAGAGATTTTTTAACTATATTCACCATTAATGAGATCACCACCCATAAGTGTAATTCACCATCTAACCAGACATAATTCTGTCCTAGTGAGATCATTTCTAATAATTGAAATTCAGCTACAATTCAACACTTCATTGGTAATTCATGCCATTGGACCTACAATTATTACATGTTTGGTGTCCAAAGAAAGACATGAATCAAAAGCAAGAATCTCCAAATTTCATAGTGTAATTGTCATTATGTTCAATATTTGCAATCAATCTTTCAATGCACAAACAATATTGAGCCCAAGTGGGCTTTTTATCTTCACAAATGCGTTGGTCAACAAATAAAAAAAATTGCTAAATAACATGATCAAACCCACCTTCAATACAATTTTCAGAACTTAAATTTCACACTACAAAATCATCAGTATAGGGAAGTTACATGCAAAGGACTTTACTTGCAAAAATGTGTACAATTCCTCTACATATATGTGTGTATACGCACCTACATACAACTCTAGAGAAAATAAATGTGGCTTAATTACAATCACGTGACAAACGGAAAACAATTCCAATAATGGTTAAATGGCCAATTCTGTGGGATTTTACATCAATGCAAGGATTTAATCCTTTATATTCTAAAGCCTGTTGAATACATATGTTTATGACTACCGTACATGACAAACAATGTGGAATTAACCATATATGCAGATGTGCAAATTATAATATGTTACTAATTATTATTGTTGAAGGGGCATGGGTCTTGATCCAGTCAAGGCTTCACCTCTTTTGAGCCATAGCCTTTCCCCACACACACCAATCGTAATAAATAACAAACTACACTCTACGCACCTTCACATATTTATTAACTGTTTGGGCACTTTCATTGTACAGAGGTAGTTTTATTAAAATATATTTCACATTAACCCATTAAATATGAAAAATATTTCCTGTGGATTTATGAAATATGAATTTCATCATTGTGACATACTCAAACCACTTTGCAGATTTTTACTATTGTCATGATGACTAATATTATGTAGTAATGGAGGAGCAAATTATGTGACAGGTTTAGTTAAATTATGTAGCACGGAAAGGAAAATTATGTGGCACTTTCTTTAATGGTATTATTTTGAATCATTTCATCTAGAAATATTTTTGTTGAAAGCTGAAAACTATGCAGCAGATTATGTGGCAAGTGTGGTAAACCTAGAATTATTCAGTTAACACCATAGCACAGAATCCCATAATTCCATTGGCCCTGACCACTGTTCATTGTTTTATCAATAATCCATTCATAAAACCTAAATATTCGAGGGCAGGTCATTGTCCATTGTCAGCTACACCTTCATGAAAGCAGCATCATCCATGTTTTCCTTCTACAGACAGAATGTGTTTTTAACAACGCAAGGAGGGTTTTGTTTTCTAAACTTCTGCCTTCCTAACTACATAAGCAACTTTTGCTCACTTCTTTTTACTTCTGCCCACCAAGCAGCACAGTCCAGTATTTCGCTCACTGTTAGACCTGGCATCCTTAGTGTGGTATCCCCCAAACTTTTTGCCTTCACTCCCTGATTCTTGCTGAATTAATTTTTATTGGCATTAGGACTGTGCACTTTATCCCTGCTATCTGGTGCTAAGTGCGTGTACGCTCCTCTTAAAACATGGTAAAATTGGCTTACACCTAATTGCCACATTTAATTTACATGTAAGTCCTTAGTATATGGTACAACATGTACCCAGTGCCTGTAAATTAAACGCTACTAGTGGTCTGCAGCACTAATTGTGCCACCCACTAAAGTAGCCTTTTCAAATCATGGTGCAGGCCTGCTACTGCAGCCTGTAGTTAGGTTCTAAACTGCTTTTTTATTCAGGCAAAATAAACCTTTGCTTTTAAAACTTGTAAGTCACCGCCAAGGTAGGCCCTAACCACTTCTAGGGCAGGGTGCATGGTATTTAAAAAGTAAGACATGTGTGTTTATGTTTTGCAGGTCATGGCAGTGGAACAACTCCTAAGTCATTTATCTCTCACACAGACTTACACTGGGTTGCATGATTACACATAAGAAGTGGTAACTGTAGATTGAGAGCAGATAGAGATATGCTGTTTATGCTATTAGCACTCAAATGAATAGCAATTGACAGATACAATTTTGCCACTTTTATAAAGTTGGTATTTTTTTGTCCAAACCAATTGTTTCTTTCTTGGAGTGTCCTGGGTCACCTGACTATGAATGACTCTTCTGTTGGGGTTTGTGTATTGCTTCCAGACAGTGAAGCAAAATAAACTGGTGTGACAGGAGAATGTCTTCCTAACGGGATGGCTGGGGAGGAGCTGCCCCATGCCCTGATTGCATTTTAAAGGGCCCAACCTGCAGTACACACAAAGGAACCTGACACCAGGCCTTTTGTCACCCTAGACAGTTTGGAACAGGACCAGGGGAAGGGGAAGAACTGACTAGAATCAGTTTTGGGGCTAAGTCAGGGAATTTCCACCACACAAAGGCTGGTGCCATGTATACAAATAGAACATTCAGAACCACTCTTCTGAACACTCTTGGACCTGTAGAAGTTTCAGAAGGACTGTCCTGCAACAAGAGGGACTGCCTTGCTGTCAGAAGAAAGAAAATTTGCCCTGCTTGCCTTGATCCCCACCTATCCAGAGTGACTCGAAGGGTGCTACAGGGACACAACAAGCTTCCAGAGGCCTCCCTGCAACTTCCCACCTGACCAGCACCAACTATACCTACCAGGACATGTCTGAAACCCGTTGCTGGATTTTCGTAATTCTGGTATTTCTGGTATCATTTTATTTTTAAAATGTACTCTATTTTTCTAAATTAGTTTGTGATTTTTCTTTGTGTTGTACTTTCACTTTATGACTTTTTTATATAATATATTGCCTCTAAGTTAAGCCTGACTTCTTTGTACCAAGCTACCAGACGGTTAAGCACACATTAATGTAGTGACTTTTGTGATTTACCCTTAAATAGAGTGTGGTTGTTGCTTAAGTGGGGCTTCCAACCCTCTCTACCAATAATCCAATTTCTTACACTTATTATTTTCAACATACTTTCCACTGTTTGAAAAATATATTTCAAGCTAACTACAAACTAAACAAAAATACATAATGGTAATATCTGTAACATAGTCAAACTGTCATCCAGGGATTCAGGGTTCTGTCGATGCTTGTGGTTTATGATGTCATCAGAACCCCTCTTTTGCAATAATGGACCATATGATTCTGTTACCCTTTATGTATTTTTTTATTACATATGTATTTTAGGCTAGTAGCTAGAAAAACGTAGCTGCTGTTCATAAGGGAACAGCTGATATACAGTATCAAAATTATTTTTAAAATGTCTGGTTAAGTAGGATGCCATATGAGGAATGCCACAGAAGTATACCAAAAAAGTAATGGACGAAATGCTTCAATTAATCGCATCCACTGAGGAGTGGCAGGAAAAGCTGAAACAGTTATACTCTATTGGTAGGTAAGCTCTACGACTGTTTTGTTCATTTCGGAGTATTAATTTCATCAGTCCTTAAGACCCAATTTTTATGTTATCTGTAGCAAAGAGTTCATACTGCTGCCTCTGAAAAACTAAGCAGTAAAAGGTTTTTTTTCTGCTAAAAACAATACTATGTTTAACATTGGTGATGTTGTATTCTGTAGCACCAAGCAACTACTTTTAGAACAACAACAAATCTCTTTCATGTTGGCATACCAGGTCATCAAATAGAATGCTTCTGAAATGTAGTTAATTTGATATAATTCTGCAGTGAAATTTATATTTTACGGGCCAGAAATTCCCTAGCGCATGGTACAGAACTTGAAAGACATCTAAATCCTTTGACTTGTTCACAAGGGAACTAGTATAGTATCCAAATTCTTTCACCACCTGTACCAGGCACACACACTACAAGAACCATAACGTCACAGGAGCATGCAGGTTCTAGCAACCAATTTGCAAATACAAAAACAGCATTGACTTCTAAGTAACACATGCCCAAACCAGTGACACTGTCATAGGGTTTCTGCACATACAGAGCTATGCACAGGATAATAGGACCTCGGAATATAGTGGTGAGCCAACCATAAACCTTAGCACCCAAAACCCCAACCCAACTAGCCTTAGCGTCCCATTAGCACCAATGTACCAATGCTTAGACAACCCAGAACACGGTATCTATCTCTCAGGACTCGCAGAGGCAAGGACACTCTCTCGTCACATTCGTACCTGTCCACAACATGCGTATGAAGAGACACTGTATAGATTAAAATGTTTATTTCAACTTACGTGCTCTAAGATACAGTACACGAGTCAGTACTAGTAGCATAATACATAATAACAATATAATCAGCATAGTTACTACTCCATAAAATACGAACGGGGAAAGCATCTCATAAAGCAGTGGATATATGTCTAACTAACATTACCACCCTCCCCGTGCTGGAAGCCAGTTTATTATAATAATAGAAGACCTTTGGGCTTTGACTAGCGAACCCCCATACCTCAGTCCCTTGATGCAAGACTACATCAGCAAACAATCACAGCTCTTCTCTCTGGAAAGGTCGTCTCCAAGTGCTATCTTAGAGCAAGCAAACGCTTTATTAAAAGCACACTAATTTCTCGATGGCAGCTGTACAAGTGTTATGTCTAGGTGCGAGGGACGGGCCAAAACAGTATAAACCAGGGGGTTGTTATTCGACCTTGTAACTGTTGTTCAGACTGAGCCCAAAAGGGAACAGGAGAAAAGGTGAGCAACAGAATATGCAGACTGTTGCAGAATCACTTGGCAATAACAAAGGGCGAAAGAACAACATCCAATAACAACGTGCGCAATAGTCATCATGGCATCCAGGCCTGCGGAACATGGTCAGACCATCCAGGAGGCCATGATCCACAAGACACCCTCCCCTGGACAGTCCATCGGCCGAAACAAAAACGAAGACAGAGTTCCAAACACCTGAGCAGAATTGAGGCTGTCTACTGAGAACTAACGGCAAGTCAATCAATCCAAAAATGTGAATGAGCAGAAAAACGCTATACCGTCCAACAGGACATCATTGGAATCGTCAAAAAATGTAGACGCCATCCAGTCCAACAGGTCAAAGCTGCAGGAATGTTCTTCAGTGTATGGAGCATCCAAAAGCAATGCGGGACAGCTTGCGTGATATTCAATGTAACTTTGTTGTAGGAGGTTCTGAGCAGCCGCCCAGATATCCCATTGTGCCAAAATCCCCAGTGCAGCCGCACGCATCATAAAACCAGCAGCGGAACAGTCCCGTTCATGGGCCTCTAAGGGACCCACCAACCGAACAGAATCCGGTACCGACAATGACGAATTGGAGAGGCAATAATCCATGGTCCATGTAAACGGACATCGGATGCAAGACATCACAGGTTGCACGCAAGTGAAATACGCAAAGCGAAAGGAAAGGGTGTAGGACACACTGATAGTTGCCAAGGGCAGAACATCGAAGCCAACCAGGAGTCGCTCACGGAGCAGCTGGAGGCGTTCGGGATCGAGAAGGGCCCAGTGGAGTGCAGCCATTGCGCAGAAAACAGACCAACAGCAAGACACCGGCCGCCAAAGCGAGGATTAATGGAAATCCACCAAAGACGCTAGAAAAAATGGAATGAATGAATGCCGGTATCACACCGAAAACAGTTTGAAAGGTGGACACGAGGCCAGACCCCACAACCTTAAAAAAGTGCACCAGACCCTCGGTGTTTGATGCGTTAAAAATACGATGAATTAACTCCCCAAAATGTTGGGGGAGGTCAGTGTTCAAAAGGGCCTGTATTTCACTGTGGGTGCTCGCCACCTGGAGAATGAATGTCTCCCGGGCGGATGTGAGCATAACCTCCTCATTCAATAATAGGGCCTTTATTCTGCTCAACTTATTGAAATCTGCCTCCATTGTAGGAATGGAAGGCCAAATAGAGCTATCAACGATGTCGTGAGGGGGAGGAAAAAGCACATTCTTGCAGCAGACAACTCTGTGCGAGACTGTAACAATATACGGAATGCCGGCCTGCAGGCCGCAACAATTTTCGTTATTTAAAAGCAAATAGCTACCGTTGGTAAGCAAAGTAAAAGTAGGAGAAATAGCAGGAGCAGGAATACCCTTCAGGACACATGCAAGATTTGGAACTGAAACGCTACAAGCCCCGTGCAATTTAATATGTTTACAAATAAGCGAATGACCCACAGTTGAATCACAAGACTCCCCCGTGAGAAATACTTCCTTGCCATCTCTAAGGCATTTATACATGAAAGGCAAGGACCAAAGTTCATGCAGGAAAGCACCACCCAAAGGCTGGAAACGGCCCACAGGATAATGCTTCATGCACGAACTGAACTCAAATAGGGAAAAAGGTAAAGCTATAACCCCATGAACTAGCCATACCGCAGAATCTAGTTCTGCTACTGAGAACGGTAAAGGATCCACTTTTTCAATATGTAACAAAGTGTAAGATGCATCTTTCATGGACATGAACTGCTGTTTGTTAGTCAAATTAAAAGGCAGAAAGAGGGCAGTGGTGTTTAACAAATTCCAAGGAACTTTACCCAACTTAAGAGTTTGCAAAGTCCATGCAAACTGCATCACTGAGCGCAACTGATTCTGACCATGATACAACATAGAGACATCATCTTGTACAATATCAACAACAGAGGATACAATATTGTCTAATGTGTAAATGCGGGAAGACAGGGTATTTATACTATTGTCAACAACAGCAAGCACCTTTTCCAAATTGGCTTGGTCTATTTCCCTAAGACGGGAAGCAGCTTCCATTTGTGACAGTTTCCAGAGCTCATTATATGCCTCATAAATGAATCTCTTCGGTCGGGGACCATGAGGTCCCAAGATAAAGTCAGATAAGTCAATAGTGCCTGATAGGAGGGATAAATGGTTCTTAACAGAGTCTAAGGACGAATGTTGTAACCATTGTTTACATAATTTACCAACCGAATACGTGGTCACAGTACGAGTTTCAGTAAATCTTGGATCAGGCTTGTCCTGTATGTAGCCAGGAACTGTGCCATGAAAACGCAGTTGGCATGCATTAGATGATATGGGCCATGCCAACCAGGGTGACTGTATCAGTGCAGAAACGTTAAAGGAATTATTCTGAAACTGAGCCTGTAACGCCATAAGGGACATATTAAAATGCAAACTATCATTTGGCAGACTCGACAAGGATGGGATGGTTGGCGCATTTAGTTGTTTAACGGTAGCCAACCCCCAACACGTGGTCTGATAAATGGAAGCATTTAGAAATAGAATTTGGGCTGGGATCAGGCAAGCACGGTGCAAGGCCTCAGTGCCTTGCACCTGCCATGGCTTCGAACCCCAAATTGATTTTAAATCCACTGTGTCTTTCCAATATTCATAACCACCCACCGCCAAGGCGCTCAAAAAGGAACCCGAATATAACAATTTAGTGTGGGTCAACATTATTTTCTGAGTCAATGGAGTTTTTAATTTAAAATAATATGACCCAGGGTTCGATCGATTAAAATCAGTAAAATAGGTGAATTTATTTCGAAGAGTTTGGGAACTACCTGGTACGGGGTTTGGGCAGTGTTCCCATTGGGTGTAAGTAGCAGGGCTACGTAGTGCACTTGGCTTGTGGAGAAAATGATTCCCCCAATGTTGGTAACAATACAAATCGGCATAATTCGCAGAATTCATATACAAGTCTTCAGCATTAAAAGAGGCATAATATTTTAAATCAGCAAACAATGCTTCAACTGCATGCACATCCCAATCATCAGAATGAATATTACTTTTTACTACATCACCCATCGAAACTCGAAGGACATTTGGTACATTAATAATTTCTGTCGGGCCATGTATTTGAAAGTTTACCGCATCCCATACTATGCCATCAGCAACTGGAAACGCTGAAATGTTCACAAATGTGTGGTCACGCTTCATGATGTGTGAAGAGGAATGTGGAGCCAAAGTTCCAGCAACACTGTTCACAGCAGAGCGTTCAGGTAAATAGTGACCATTGATGAGTAGAAAAAACACTGTGACAAAGCCAATGGACATGAACAAAAAAACCAAGAAAAGTACCATCCAAATGTATGTCCAAGGTGGAATCAAAAAATTGTCTCTAAACCACGATACAAAAAGACTAAACTTGGACGGGACTTGTGATGAATTGGATTCCGAGTCAAAAGAATAACGTGTCGGGCTCAGTGGCGTTGTTGGTTGGTGTGCCACCGACTCTGTGGCGGGATAAGTATATTCGTCCTCGTCTATGCAGGGTGATGCAGGGGGTTCAAATATATTGTCAGGCAAATCAACCATCTCCATGGTAACGTCATTGATTGTTCGTGCAGGCGTACCTCGAACGCTTGTCCGATAAATGGCAGGACAAGAGACCGCTGGTGTGACACTATTTAAGATCGGCCAGATGTTGTAGCTTGACATTTTCCACTGAGATGTATCTGTTTTCCTTGCGACCGGGAAGCGGTGGTAGGATGACTGTACGTGTTCCCTTCAAGCCCAGTACTGGAACCGGTGCACGAAAAGAGGGGCCAAATTCTTTTTGTTCTCCACCTTCTCTCGTACCAGGTCGCCAATCTTCGGAAGCCAGCCGGCAACCGGAATCTGCAAAGCAGGGTCTGTGGCTGAAGGCAAATGTGCAATTGCTAGTTTGTCTCGGGCTTCTTGTAAGTCCTGTAACATAGTAGAATGATTATCTACATCAAACTTGGCGGATTGCGCCGCCATGTCTAGACCATCAAGGTCAGGCACAAACATTCGTATGCCAAAGAGCATTTCGTAAGGGGTCCGTCCACCCAGAGGCCTTCTAGGGAGATTATTAAGTGCACGTTGAACAGTATACAAGTGGGCCAGCCAGTTCCTGCCAGTACCTATAACTCTAGCTGTCAAGGATTGCTTTAAGTCACGGTTCATTCGTTCAACGATAGAGTTGCCCTCAGGCCTATACGGAGACGAAAATTTCACCCGCACCCCTAAGGAGCCCATTGCGTCCTTGTAAGCCTTAGAGGCAAACGCCGGACCTTGGTCAGAATGGAAGGTGCCGCATGCAAAAATTCCCACAAAGACTCGCAAATCCCTAATGACATTTCGTGCGTCAGCACTCCGTTGTGGCCAGACCCAGATGAACCGTGTGCACGAGTCCACTGCCACTAAGATATATTTATAGGCAGTGTCTGAAGAAAATGGACCGCAGTGATCCAAGTAAACACACCCAAAGGGTCTGTTCGAAATTGCAAGCGAGGTCTGCGGTGGTCTTGTGACTGTCGAAGGCTTGATCTGTTGACAAACGTCACAGGAAAGCACATAAGTACGTGTATCATTGTATAAACCACGCCACCAGTAACGCTGCTGCAAAATGGAAATTGTCGCTGACACACCAGCATGCGCCGAAGCCATGCCTTCGTGTGCTGCTGCCATCAAGGAAAGTCTGCGGTCCGCGTTGGGGATCAGCCGAACCCCAACGTTAGGTATTGTTACATAAGGAGCCTGATCGGGACCTATCTGGTAAGAATATTTAGAAGGGAAACCTCTAGGGTAATTAATTCCTTCTTTTGTTGCAGCAATAGCTGCCAAGATATCAGTGTCTATTCTAGACATGGATCTAGTAACTGCTGCTACTGAACACGTGAGTACTGCTGATCTGGCAGCTTCATCTGCCAGACTGTTACCAACAGCGTGTGCGCCCACCCTCTGATGGCCTAGGGTGTGTACCACCTGTGTGAGAGGCAGACGTTGTTGTAATTCTGCCACTCGAACCCAAAGCATTTTATGCTTGATTGTGTTGCCTTTAGCGTCTCTATAGTCATTTTGCGACCAAAAGAACAGATTGTCATTGTATGATTGAACACAGTAGTAAGAATCGCACACAATTAAAGTGGTCACATCAGGATTTACGAACTCAAGCGCAAGCACCAATGCGCGCAGCTCGGCCAATTGTGCAGTACTATCCCCGAGTGTCTGAGTGTGCACCACAGTGGATCTGAACTTTCCGTTCACAAAAGTACCTGCAACAATAGCACATGCGGCAGAATAAGCATGCTTGGATCCCGTGGCCGGTTGTGCCGAACCATCGGTATAGATCACACAGTCGTAATCCTCAAGCGGCAATAAAGACAGAGGAGGAGGATGAACGAATTCATACTGTAAAAACTCCTGAGTCTGAAGAGAAGAATCGAATATGAAAGTGACATCCGGAGACGTCAAAGAGGTTGCCCATTGAATCCAACGGGGGTGCAAGGCTTTAGAGTTCGGAACACTTGCTTTAGTCACTGCCTCTAGGGCAGGATAGGGTGTCACCACCAGAATGCGTTTTCCTTGTGCCAGTGCGCGCTCCTTCAGGATCGCCATTTGCACTGCTGTTAGCACTTTCTCCACAGATGAGAACCGCATTTCTGCAGAGGTGTATAGATGTGACTTGTATGCGATAGGTACTGTGTCTCCTTCATTAAAGGTTAAATACGTGAAGCCCACTGCCCCTGGAATGATTCTAATCACCAAGTTTGTGTGGTTATCACGCGTCAAAAGGTATTTAGACTCAAGAAGGTCTTTCTGCAGTGATTGCAGAATGGAGGTATGCTCCGGAAGCCAGCAAGACTTCGAAAAAGTAGGCTGTATCAAGGCATACAGTGGCTTGATACGCTGGGCATATTCGGGAATGTATGTACGTCCGAAATTCAGAAAACCCAGCAAAGACTGAAGCTTCTTCAGATTTGTAGGAGGGCACAGAAGTGCACATTTCTACAGAAAATGGGGGCTAAACCCTTACCTTCATTGTTGAGCTCATAGCCCAAGAACAAAACGGTAAATTCAGCAATATGGGATTTGGCAAAGTTAATTTTGTATCCCTGAACCGCAAATTCAAGAATAATGCGGTCCACCCGGGTCAGATGCGGAAACAATTCATCGTCTGTCAGATAAATGTCATCCACATACGAACAGGCGTCTGGATCGATGCCGTCTAACAAAGAGACAACACGAGCGGCGAATACGCCTGGACTATTCTTGTAGCCCATAGGAAGACGCCTGAATTTGAACATTTTACCACCGGAGGTAAAGGCACACCATTGGCCACTCTCCGGGGCTAAGTTGTGCGTGTAGAATCCATTTGAAAGGTCAAGGGTCGTTTTGTATTTTTTACGAACAAGACTGTCTACAAGCGCAGAACTATGGGTATTTTGCACCGCAAAGGTCCGACAATGAGAGTTCAAATGCCGGTAATCCAATACTAAACGGTACGATCCATCGGGTTTAGAAACCGTGAAAAGGGGATTGTTCATAGGTGAGACACAGGGTTCAATTACTCCCTGATATTCCAACTGTGTCAGAATTTCGGAAACGGGGCCTTTGGCTTCACGTTTTATGGGATACTGGGGTTGTGGCTGCGGCAACGATCGCAAAGGGATTTCATGGGGGGAGATTCTTCGTCCCAACCCACGTGATTGCGAAATAACGCTGGAGCCAGGGACACAGCCCATTCTGCTGCAAGAGCCTTTGCTTTGTCCTTTGGGACATGTCTAGAAAAGCTCGGAAGGATTACCTCCTCCCCTTTACACGCAGTAAGTACGAATGGGGGTGGCCAATCCGCCTCTGCTAATAAAATATCATATGAAGAGGTCAGATTTTCCCAAAAAATACCTTTAATTACTCGCTGTATATCACCTTCAATTTGGAGGACAATATTAAATAGTCTGTCAGGGGGTGCCACTCTGGTGTCTGCTGTTTCAACAGTAATGAATGTTTCAGTTGCTGTCGCCTCCATATGAGGACGTAGCGCCTCCCGCACTATGGTTACTTCCGCGGCGCTGTCTAGGAGGGTTACTGCCCACGTCCAATTCAGGAGTCTCGTTCTCACCGTTTGTGGCATATTTAGCTGTTACAGCGGCAACTTTCTTCTTTTGAAATTGTGGTCGAAAACGTTGAGCGTCTTCTTCTTTTCCTCTGACTTGTTGTCGAGGCTGGTCTCGTCCCTGTGGGGCCTCACGGGCCCTTCCTCTATCCTGGCGGTCTCCTCCACCGGCCTGTGACGAAGTCTGTGCCTGTAAAGAACGAGGAGAACGCGTATCAGGGATCTGAAACCTATCCGGAGACTTAATTCTCGCTCTATCGCGTAAATCATAAGTACGTTCAGAAGAAACTGAAACCGGGGATGCGCCTCGCGATCCCGGCTTTGTCTGTTGCTTACCCTGTTTTTTCAGCCTCCAGCTCTTTTTAGTGAAGACTGGTTTCTCATCCTTCTCAGATTGAGATTTGGTTTGTTGCTGTTGTGGTTGCGATTGTGTTTGCTGTTTAGCAAAAGGCTTGTTACCCAGGCTGTTTCTACCAATAGTTTTGTAAGCCTGGGTAATAATTTTCGGTAATTCTCGAGGCTTGTCCAATTCTGGGACCAAAGCCAAAGCGTTAGCTACTTGAAAGTTCACTGCATCGCCCTTGACATTCGCAAGGATCAGTTCAGCTACTACTTCAAACACTCCCACTAGTCTCATCCCTAATTCCACAGCCGCTTCAGGGCCGTGTTCATCCTGTACTTTTTTAATTACAGAGGGGAGAACTGTCATGGAAGGAGTACCAAAACATTTAGAATATACTGCTGCGAATACCCTACCCCAGTTGTCACATGCTGTCAACTCGGGAATTAAGTCTTTTGGCAAACTAATCGTCAAAATACGATGTTTATCCACAGGAGTTGTATGTGGAAAAACTGCCTCCAACTGATAAAACTTTTCTGCAAGCCAATAAGGAAAATCATCCTTATTTTGTGGCCGTTTGCCCATCACAGAATTCACCATGACGGGACTTATGGTCACTCCGCCTGCAGCAGCTGGTTGGCCAGGCACTCCAGGAGCGGTTCCATGGATGCTGCCTGTAACATATCGCACTAAAGCTCGATGCACCTGCACCAAGGCCGCATACATAGTGCGTAGTTCCGCGACTGGTATTGTCATATAACGCGGATGTGGTGTGTACCCGGCCAAAACAGGCCAAGTGGCCCCCTCAATTGATAAGGGGCCTAAACGAACCGTGGTATTCGGTTGTGGGAGGGCGCCATTAAACCAAACACGGTGTTGCCAAGCCGTGAGCGGTACTTCAAGATTAGTATAAGGTCTATAGACTGCAGGAACAACGGTGGGTTCATATGTATGGAACAGATCATCGTTCGCATCCACCGCTGGAAAAGTGATCCAAGAGTAGAACACTTCAAAATGGAAAGCCGGATCGGCTTGAACCACAAAGACTAGTTCAACTCCCGCGTCTGGCACTCCATACACCCGTAAGTGATCCCGGAGTGCTGTGCGGCTATGCGCCGCTATGTCTATACCCGCCATTACTAACGGGTCGAGACAACAATCTTACACGAGGCAGCACAAAAGGGTTATATTTAAGAAACCTTTTTTAATAACATCAAGCTTGAAAGAACCTACAAAATCTGCAATATAGGAGGTATTGCCGTCACACACGCTTCCGGAAGCGTACGTGAGGGTTGTGTGGACAAGCACAAGTACTACTCAAGCGTCTCGCAAGTAAGCTGCCCCACCTGTTGGTCGCGCCATGTCATAGGGTTTCTGCACATACAGAGCTATGCACAGGATAATAGGACCTCGGAATATAGTGGTGAGCCAACCATAAACCTTAGCACCCAAAACCCCAACCCAACTAGCCTTAGCGTCCCATTAGCACCAATGTACCAATGCTTAGACAACCCAGAACACGGTATCTATCTCTCAGGACTCGCAGAGGCAAGGACACTCTCTCGTCACATTCGTACCTGTCCACAACATGCGTATGAAGAGACACTGTATAGGTTAAAATGTTTATTTCAACTTACGTGCTCTAAGATACAGTACACGTGTCAGTACTAGTAGCATAATACATAATAACAATATAATCAGCATAGTTACTACTCCATAAAATACGAACGGGGAAAGCATCTCATAAAGCAGTGGATATATGTCTAACTAACATTACCACCCTCCCCGTGCTGGAAGCCAGTTTATTATAATAATAGAAGACCTTTGGGCTTTGACTAGCGAACCCCCATACCTCAGTCCCTTGATGCAAGACTACATCAGCAAACAATCACAGCTCTTCTCTCTGGAAAGGTCGTCTCCAAGTGCTATCTTAGAGCAAGCAAACGCTTTATTAAAAGCACACTAATTTCTCGATGGCAGCTGTACAAGTGTTATGTCTAGGTGCGAGGGACGGGCCAAATCAGTATAAACCAGGGGGTTGTTATTCGACCTTGTAACTGTTGTTCAGACTGAGCCCAAAAGGGAACAGGAGAAAAGGTGAGCAACAGAATATGCAGACTGTTGCAGAATCACTTGGCAATAACAAAGGGCGAAAGAACAACATCCAATAACAACGTGCGCAATAGTCATCATGGCATCCAGGCCTGCGGAACATGGTCAGACCATCCAGGAGGCCATGATCCACAAGACAACACCTTGAATCACATAAAAAGGCATTCATTTGAAAAATCCATGAAAAAAACTCTCCCTTTGAAATGGTGGACATTTTCAACTATCAGTTTGCGAGCGTAAGGATAAATCTGCAGGAGCTGCTCGTGTCAGGGAAGAGAGGGGAGACAAATAAACGACGGAGACAAATAAAACAATGTAAAAAAGAACTTACCTGCCGCCATTCAGGATTGCGCTCTTTTGCTACTCTCCACTGCAGGCAGGCACAGGCTCCAAGAATGCCCTGGGGCCAAGCCTGAAGCTGCTCTCATACGTCAGAGCAGCTTCAGGATTGTCCTGAGCACTGAGGATTTGTGCTACCAGGCTGACTGGGAGCCTGTGCCTGCTCTCTCCCACCGGGCAATGCAGCTGGGGTTGGAGAGAGCTTCACTGCACTTGTGAGTTTGACCAGCCTGAGACTGTGGGCCAAACTCACATGCGTAGTGAATAGTAGTGCCCAACACTCCCCCTCCATTCTGTCATTACCCTGGCCCCACCCCCAAGCTTTGGCACAAGAAAACGAAAACAATAATAAAATGGGTTTAAAACCCATTTTATTATCGTTTTATTTTTCACGTTTTTGAGAGTGCTGGCAGGGGCCACTGTAAATCTGTGCTCAGGTAAAGGGGTCTTGGCTGAATTCAGTGAACCATAATAAAATGACACACAAGGAGTAGCTGCCATGTTGTGTCAGTAAGCCTACAGTTGTAGACAACACATGCCTTTACAGAACACTTAGGTTAACAACAAAATCCATTATTTTCTGTGACACTGAGGTAGCACGTGCACATTGTAGGCTGCAGCCGTTATTCCTGGGAAAACCAATTCAGTCCCTGCCAGATCTGCAATCCAGTAAATAATTATACCAAGAAAGAAAAGTGGAGGCAGAGTATTTTAGCCACGGGTAGGCCTCCTTGAACTAGGTTTCCAACTGTCATGAAGCTTTTGTTGTGGTATGGCAATGCAATAAAGTCAGACTCAAAGTACAGAAAAACCTGGTGAATAGACATTGTATGAAATACATGCTGGTCCCTTGCATTTATTTCAAGTAAATCTATAGGGACTTATTTATGAAGGCCTTGCGCCGGCGGTGCGTCACTTTTAACATGGAAAAAAGTGACGTACTGGTGGCGCACGGCCTTCATAAATAAGGCCCATAGTGTTTAAAAAAATCCCACATTCAACACTAATCCATGTTCATGTTCAAAGATAGTGTTAATAGAACAAGCGAATGACCTAGTCCTTCACTAATACTTTTCACAAGCAATTTTCTTTGGCATGCCGGTAATATGAATATAAAATAATGTAAACACTATTTCTACAATTATGAAAAAGTATACATGTATGTATCAGTCTCCTGTGGGTGCCATTAAGAGCTCACAATTAGTCTTAGGGCCTGATTTAGATCTTGACAGACGGGTTACTCCATTACAACGGTGATGGATATCCCGTCTACTGAAATATAAATCCCATAGGACATAAAGGGATTTATATTTTGGCGGACAGGATATCCGCCACCATTGGGACAGAGTAACCCGTTCACCAAGATCTAAATCAGGCCCTCAGAAAACAAAGAGAAGCAAGGTCTAGGCTATCTAATCCCTGTGCTGTGGCTATTTAAAATTGATTGTCATCAGTCTGCTAGGGATCTCATTCCACAGTTGTTCATTTTTCATACTAAAGAGTTTTATATGTTTTATTACATATCTAATTGTGGCTTGCCCTGTTTTATACATTTATTAGCAATTTGGTAACATCCACTTTATGCTGTGCAAAGGAGAAATAAGATCCTATGAGTACAAAGTATATATATTATATTTATCTTTCGTTATTTTGATCCTTGATATCTTGATCATGGGATTAACATAACTTGATGTTCAGTATATGATATTCTGTACCTACAATATAAATGTCTGCTTATGACATTAGCAAGCCATTTGATGTCTGAAATTTCATGTGAACAAATAATTAGTGTGTAGCTGAACATTGAGGATCATAAAAATAAGTATTGCTTAATCTCTTCATAGTAGAAACATTTAAGTACAAATGGTAGAGGTGACTCACCTATTTTTGTTGCACTATAAATATTTTCAATTGGAAAAACAATCCCTAATCCATACAGCAAAACTTTTGCCAAGGCCGGAATAAGCTGTGTTGTTGTGACTAGTATATTCACACAGTTTGCCCTGTTAAGAAAGAAATTATTAATTAAATATCCATACGGTATTTTCGATTTGCTTGAGAAGTAAAAACAATGGGCCACATCCAATACACAATTGTTAATGCACAATTGTAAATTGAGCAAATGTACACAAATATGCCAATTCATAAAGAGAATTGGCAATTGCACATACATATGTCGCTTACTGTACTTTTCAGCATGTGTGAAACTTTATGGTGGAAAATGTGTGTGATTTCCTTGTTTCACCACATGGTTTTTGGTAAAGTGATTTGGCACAAGTGTACACCACCACCATTCAACTTCCTGTGTTATGCCACACTGCAAAGCCCACGCCTTCAAACCTAACACTAAGTCACTAAAAGTGAGAATTGGGCAACTCCCCAATAATGGTGGAATCACAGCATTCGTCTGTGCTGACTGCAAATGAAAAATACCCCTAATCCAGATTCCATGAATCAGATTGTGGAATTTATATTTGGAAAATTATGTTTTTGTGCACTAAATTCAACTTAGTTGTGCGAAAACATGTATGAATTGAACTCACTACCTTCGTACAATGCTTGCATTTTCACTTATTTTACAAAAGTACACATAAAATTGCATATTTACCTAGAATGAATGAGCGTGAGTGCTTTAAGTGCTAACGTTAACCATGAATCGGTAAGAGCTTCTATTTCTGCTCTTAGCTGCAACCATGCTTCTCTTTTTGCAGGACCGAGCAGACCTGTGGAGAATAAAAAACATAGGGATAGTAATTGATGCCTAGCTTAGGTTAAGGTTCGTTTAATACTGTCATGTTAGCCTACACGTTCCAAACGTTGACATTAGGATTTGAAATGTGTTCTTATTCAAAATTAATTCAGATGCATTATTATTAGGACCCAGTGTTACAACTTTGGAAAATTATAATAATATTAATTGTGCATACCACTTTTTTTATCTTGTATAACAAAGTTCTAATTGTGAACAAGCACTTTCTTTAAAATAAAGACTGTTTTTGGAGGACAAGCCAAGTTGCTTGTGGATTGATTAAAGAAATATGTCCTATGCTTGACATTGTTTGCATCCATTAAAGATAGAAGATCATCAAAAATACAGCTCGGCAATTATGATTGGAGCTATCATATTGATAAATAAAATGTTTAATTCACAATTTCTAAATCAAATGTTAGCAAGTTACTTAGAAATACGTCACATTCATTTGAGAATGACTGCATCCCATTCCATGTTAATAAACACTTTTGGGCGAACATCCCCGCCATAACCTCTTCGGGCCTTATTTATGAAGGCCTTGCGCCACCGGTCCGTCACTTTTAAAATGGGAAAAAGTGACGTACTGGTGGCGCAGGGCCTTCATAAATAAGGCCCTTCATTTGTTGCATTTCAGTATACACCTGCTTTCTTGCCTTGTCATTATATATATAATCCTAACCATTAAAGCTAACATTTACACAAATATTGAGCAGAATTGGTGCACTTGTCAAGTATGATTTGCAAAGGGGGAAGCATTTGCGGGCATGACTTCTTGAAAACTTAAATCTGTGTCTTAAGTGTGATGTAGCCTAAAGACATAAGATGACAGAGAAGAGGTGCTACATTGCTGCATTGTCTCCGAGATGCATGGTATACAAGAAAAGCTGCGCATTGGGGATGAGAGCCAGACGTCTTACAATCATTTCATGAGGAATGAGTCACCACAGCTGATTGTGCTTGATGTTCAGGGACTGATTCTTTGAAGAAGAAAAAACTGAAAATTACTCCTGTAGCCTTACTCCTGCACTTCACTTTAAGTCAACGTCAAACGTTTTTGAATTTACAGGAAATTCCAGGGGTAGTCCTGGGAAAATGTGACCTTCCAAACGTTCCAGAAGTACCTCTGGAAATCTTTACCGTATAAAAGGCAGTCCCATGTGCAATCATTGCCACATGTTTAAATGTAACGTGTGATTCTGCCTGTGTAAATATGCAGCCCAAATCCATCTGCACTAATTAACACTATTTTGCATCTGTGCGAGGCAAATATTTTTACTCTTTAGCGAACCCCCTTCGTTTGCAGTCCCACTATGTTTGGTTGTGCTCCCTTTCCCCACCCACCTCCCATAAAGGTTTACCTGTAACCCTGACAGGAATACATCTGCACCTATTTTGAGGGTGAGAATGTGCCTTCCAGGGATTTTTGAGCCCTCTCATACTAGCAAGTTTTTTGTTCTACCTACATATGTAGGCAGACATTCCCACCATGATCCTGGCCCAAACCCCCTACATCAAATTATACTATAACAGTGTATTCTAGTTGTGTGAGTACGTTCATTTGCAAGTATGGATACACACAGTGTGAATACCAAAAAAGATTTTATATTCACAGATGGAGAAATATGCACCCATGAGTTCTGGTTAAGTGTACAAACACACCTCTGTCAAATGGGACCACAGGGAGGTATGTCACAAACAAAGAAACAGTCAACTGTAAGCATTGTTGTAAGGTTAGAGAGTTGACTCAGGATTAACACAACTTGGACATCAAGGTATACATAGAGAAATAGATAGGAAAGCAGATTTTGGGTGGGAATAGACACATCTTGAGAGCCCTATGGAATAGATGGTGGTCATCAAATTTTGGAAGACACCAAAGTTAGCCTGTGTAAAATTTGGAGCTTCAATCCTCAGTTGACTCTTGGAATGGAAGCTCTATATGGTATGGTAGCAGCACAACTTTTGCTGTAGGAAGATTGGTATTATTAATGTCGAGCACAGTGTAAAAACAAGTTCATGGAGCTTAAAAGAGATAAGGCTAGTCACTGGTAGTGGATACCACAGAAGAATACATTTGTATAACGAAGGTGTGAGAGACCAAGACCTGCTATGGAGGCTTCCCCCCCAATAAGAGAATCCTAGATAAGGAAGTGTCCATCTGAGAAGGCGGATTTCACAACTTAATTTATCGTTAATGTCAACAACAGATCGGTGTTAAGGATGACTCTGGACATTTTTTGGAGCCAATGGTCCCAGTGGGGGACCCATTCTATTAGCTAATTAGTATACAAAAAGAAGTCCCTTGCTGTGCAACTAGACAGAAAAAACAGAACAGTGCACGAATTGTGCCACCATGGAACATGAGTATTGATACCAGATGGAAATCCATTCTCCAAGAGTGGTGTGGCCCAGGGGAGACAAACATATGTACTTTCCAGCGGCACCCTCCGACACACTGCAGTGAAGAAGTACAGTGCCAGTAGAAAGTGGGGTTTGGATAATTGTATTGTAAATGTCCCAATGAATGTGTGCAGGGAAGTTGGTAAATGTAATTCTTACTATTCCCTGAAACGGTGGGTAAGGCTGTGGGTAGCATGCAGCTAATCTCGTCAATTTTGTTCTGTAATGGGGCCTAATAAGTGCTTTAAGAGAATTTTAACTGGCTGATTATCTCCATAATTCAAGTTGCATCTATAGGCATAAATTTGACATGTTCAGCGCTTGAGATATTGATATTTATTGAGCTCCATGATGAGGTTGAAGTTCCATATTTTATCTCAGCCAAAGTCTGTATTTAGCCATAGTGAAAATACAGTGGATGAAACAGAATGGAGTACTTGAGTGACAAAACTTGTCAGATACATCAGCTCAATTACTTCCGGGATTGGCAGGTGTAGACTCATGTAGCAGAGCAGGTGCCTCTGTATTAAACCCTTTATGAACTGTCTATTGTGCATCCTAACTTCAATGACAGAAGGTGCGCATTTCCAGAGATGGAAGGAAAAAGAAGGAAGCTCCCAGAGTGCCCTTGTCTGCTACAGGAGCAGACATCACCAAATGATGTCTGCCACTTGATAAATTTACATTGTTCACTCTGCTCTTCAAATTCTGAAAGGCAAGTATTTGTGAAGTACTGTGCCACTTAAAATATAACTTCATATTTCAAGAAAATCTGTAAAACCAAGCATGCCAAACCTTGCATTTTTTTATTTCAATATTTTTCAGTCTATTAATACCTTTGACTCAATTACAACAAATTCTAATATACATGTCACAAAAACATATTTGTGCTTATTACTTGCCTCCAACATTATTTTTGTACGTGTTATAAATTTCTTTTACTCGTCTATACCGGAAAGCGAGTTTTCTCATCCAGTCCACACCTCCGCGAACACCGGTTGCCAAACACAGGTTTGCACTGGTCGCTGCTGCAGGGAATCCATCTGTCCCAAAGTTATATGTGCTGGTTTCATTAGACAAGAGGAAAAAGTAAGTTGCTATTCACAGTTATTTGAAACATTGTGATTGAATTCAGACAAAAGTCACATCTAACTGAAACAATTATTTGAGCCTGTTTTCTTACCTCAAATCCTGACCATTGTCATCTGACGAAACATCATCAATATGAACCTGGTCACATTCCTACAGAAAACAAATGGGTTTTGATTTACTTTTGAAATGCTCTTATTAAGCAAACATATATTTATTCTCCTTTCAGTGGGAAACCTTTTGATTATGCAAGCTGTTGGTGCAGCGCAAAGTTGCCCACTCTTTACATGTATTACGACAGAAAACATTAACAGATATCATGTTTCTTACTTGATTCAATGATTGACGAAAATATTTTACTCCACATTACTTTTAAAGAGTGCATTTATTGCAGGATTAGAGAATCTACTTACAAATGTGTGTTTAACCATGCTAATTAAGTTGTTTTAATGAAGTCTTGACTAAATAAAACCATTCTTGTCTAATAGATAATCTACCTACTCTAAAGAAGAAATCCAACTTTCCTAAACGTGTGCTATAATGTATGATTAACACATAACGACTTGAAACTGTGATTAAAACCATCCTCATATATGTAAAATGTGATCTTACTAGAAATTACCAAGTTTATGTAATGTGTGCACTGATGTTACACGTATATGCATAAAAATTTAGTTCTTAGTAATACTTACTCTTGATTTATTTTAAGGATTTACTGTATGCCACATGTAGTATGAATTTAATGACATGTACTAATAACTTATATTCACTTATGTTTAAATGTGCACATGCATATTAAATGTGCACCAGTGAATTTATGTTTAACTTGTCTTGACAGTTATGGCCTGTATTTCACCATGCTGCATTTCATAAACTTATTGTTTTCTATTTTCTTGCAGGTATTCACATGCTTTATTAGTTTAGAACAAATACATTGCTGTACTAGAGATAGGGAAAAGAGCCTGAGAAGAAGACCTTGAGAAACAGAGTCAACTGAAAGGCCTATTGACTAAATGTTTCAATCCACCTTTATCTGAGAAAGAGATGTTGTTCCCATGACCAGTGTGGGATAATATGTCGATGTTGCAGTCCGCAACCTGGGAACTTGACGAGGACAATGGGCTCCTGAAGGTGTGATCAAGGGGGTGTTACCTATGGACTGTCTATATTATAATATAGTGTTCACACCACCAGAGACTCAGACAACTTCTTTCCTGATTTCATGCAGAACCCCTTGGCAGATTCCTTCCTGATTTTTGCCGGACTGACTTGCTGAAACTCATCTGCAGACTAAATGCACTTCTCTCTGATGGAATCCTTGCAAACACCATCCCTGATTCCCTGCCACCTGAATGGACTTAATGAGGTTTTGACCTTAATGCTTTCCTTTGATACTTTCCTAAGAGTGGCTTAGGCTAACACATATTCCTGACCCATAGAAGACTCTTGACTGAGCTTCTAAGATGCTAACACTTTCTTGCTTGATTTCCAGTTGTCTTGTCCTGACTTCATTCATTGAAATTCCCTGATTTGTGAGTTTCTTTATTATCTAACCATCTTCTGGACTTTGAAATCCTATATTACTGATGTATAGGCGAGGGAATCTTAGATTATTTTTGCGCACCAGATATTGATGCTACTTTCTGTATCACAATCACAGGACTGCCTGTTTGTTTAATACTAGCCCGCCTCACTTTCTTCAGGAGACAGAGACTTTCAGTTGTTATTCTGTACCTTTACAGTATGATTTTAAAAGTGGTATATTTGAAATTGATTGTTAATTTGTAATAAAACTTTTTGAACTTGGCTACCGATTCCTATAACTCTCCTCACCTCTCAGTCGGGTTTAAAAGGTCCATCGGAGGACCAATGGTAAGCAAGTGGGCCAAGAAAACTCTATATCAATGTCAACTTGAGTGGAGCTATGAGGATGACTTTCAGCTAGTCCTGGTTTCAAGCCGATAGTAGTAGGCATGTGGGAAGCTGCAGTCCATATTCGTAATGTGAAAAGTGAAACTACAAATTCCAGCATGATTAGTGCTGTTACTTGAAAAACCGCAAGAGCAGTAAGTCACTCTCTTGACATTGCATGAGTTGACAGCCATGTTTATGACCCTAGGAGGCAGTCAGTCTCGCTATGCCCAGTCACGCTACCCCCTGCTTTTTATCTTGTTGTGTAAAAGAAATGTCTTGTCACAATAGGCCTCTGGGATATGAGATTTCCCTGCGAGCACACTTAAGTGTTTGAAACGGAAAGTGGTTTTAAACAATTAGCATGTGTATTCCATAAAGGCTTCTCCAGACTTTCAGGTACTTCAGAATATCATGCTGCTCTGGGCTGCGCCAGTCAGCGCGCCGCATAACTGAAACCAGACATTTTGGGAAATATAACATGCTACAAAAATTAAACTCGATGCAACCCGCCAATGAAATTATGACCTCTGATTGCTGTCGAGCCACACACCAACACAGCCCGAGGGCAGTGTTCCCGAGGAGCGCAGACAAAGAAATCTGTTCCTCGTTTGCCTCCCATTGAAGACTTGTATTTATTTTGTCTTCCTTCGAGAAAGCAGCATGCGCAGACACTGCAAATGCCAAACAAAAATAGGCAAACCAAACATTGGTGGACCTCTGCGAGTGCGTTTTTTACAGTTTTGCTACTACACGCTCAGAAAGTAAATAGCATTTTGTAGTGCGTTGCCATACTGACCACCAAAAATGCACGCCAGTTAGCAGATTTGTCTTGGGAATGTGAAAGAAAAACACACGTTTTTTTCCTCTCGTTTTTTGCATTGTGTAAAAGAACTTGCAAGCACCATAACTTGGCCAGAGACCAAGGGGCTTATTTACGAGGCCATTGCGCCAATTTTGCGTCATTTTTAACATGGGAAAAGTGACGCAAAAGTGGCGCAAGGGGCTTGTAAATCTGCCCCCAAGTGTTTAGCTTTGGCGCAAACCTGCTAGGCAAGTTAGGTCTCTGTGCTCACATGTCGAAAAATGATTGAACTCTAGGCATAACATTTCAATGATAGATGATAAAGAACAGCACGTGCATGCAGCCGACTCCAGGACTACCCCTGCTCAGGAAAGCAAATCTTACACTCGAATTTATCTATAGGGAACCCTTTACCCAGTCACAATGGAAGAATGTTCTTTGTGATGAAGAACGTTGAAAATTGTAGAACACTCTAGATGGATTGAAACAGATTAATTCAATAATTATATGTCTTACGGATGCATAGAAAATATGTTTATTTATTGTATCATTATAGGCAGGGCCACTGGAATTATGCGGCAAGGGAAGACAAAATTATCCAGCAGGGTTCACTAAATTATGTGTCAAGAAAAGGCAACTTATGCAGCATAATGCGGCACATTTTGTGAAAGCATTGATTCATTATTTTGCACATTTTACACATGGCAACACTGCCTGGGCAATGATTTTAACTCATTAGTACACGTTTAACAACCAAAGACAATGATAATCAGCTGAAAGATGATCAGTGAGCCTTAAAGAAGGGCTTTTCACTGCACTGGAAAACGTGTTGCCACATTGTTAGCAACTTTTGATCCGACTGAGCTAGAAACAAAAACTTTTTGAAAACATCTGCAGATTATGCAGCAGGTGATAAATTCAGTGGCAAATGCGGCAAATCCATAGTTAACCCAAAAGCGCAGCATTCGCTGAATCGCATCATTCCAGTGGCCCTGATTATAGGATGTGAGTACACACAGCATGGCTGTGAGGCTGTTACTGTGTGCTATGATAGAGGGAAAGAAGGCTTTAGACAGATTCATGAAGCAAAACAAATGGGGACGAAGACCAGATGTCAGTGGTGTTCACCAGTCCTGTCCACTGGTCAAGGGAAACAGAGACTTCCCGCCATCTGATTCAGAGAACATTGCAGCCATTTTTTAATACTATTTTGCTCAATGTAGAGGAATTCTACACAAAGTCAAACTTTTCAGCTTAAGCCACTGGGATTTGGAAAACCTATTTATATTTTACAAAATAGGGGAATCTTGTGGAGCACAAATCAATCGGTATCATAAAACAATGTTGTTGTTATAAATCGGACAGCACACTGCTGATTAAAATGGAGAACTGAGACAGTTCATGGTGAGAATAAAGAGTCTGAGAAGATACTTTGATGCATTGTGTAGCCAACGTAGAGGCTATTATGTCTGTACAAAATCATCTGAATTTATTACCACAGACCCATACACTTGCTGCCTTCCATTATGTTAATATCATGCAAGCTTTATAAACAAGCTGCATCAGGCATCATACTATTACTAACAAGATAACACACTAATAATTTGAGTGACTAGCATTGCACAACAGTACTTTAGATTTTTGATTGTAATTGAAGTTAAATTCCTATCATTCATCATATGGAAAAAGAAACACTCCCACTCCACACAGTCTCAGCTTTTAATCAGATCACTGTCTATGTCCTAAGTACTATATCATAATGCACTGTAAAGCATGAATAAAATTTGTCGCGTAAATCAATATTTTTCAGGTTCTGCGTATAAACACATTAAATCTTGGCCCTAAACGTTACAGAACATTTTTGGCCCAATGACAGGCAGAAGGCTTTCACAACTGCATATGCCAATGACAATTTATATCCGTCCATCTCTTTGAATTTCTGTCTTTTTGGAAAAATATTTTATAATAATTTGTTAATTAGACATTTGTGCTAACAAATTAAACAGTGGCTAGTGAGCAATGATTCACTCATAGTCCCAGTAAATATTAAAATCTAAATGATAAGAAACATGCAAGCACCACAAAAATAATACCACAAAAAGAATTTGTACAGAGCACAATATAAACAGAATTGTTTTGATATTACAATGTGATATAATCAAGATGTTGATATTTATATTCACTTCCAGTGAGCAATTTTAAGAACATGGCACAAAACACCCAGGTACCCGGCTATGTTGATAAAATGAATATCGGGTATGGGCTTCAAAAGTTAAAAAAAGGTGAAGAGTTAGGAGTGGGAGAAATCAAAAGCGAAGCAGTTAGTTTTTTCATATTTCAAACTAATGTTCGCAGCCTGTGATTGCTGAGTGAATGGTGTATTTGTACCATCTTTCAGAATATGTCATGCTTACTTTGTTTAAAATTACCAGGAGAAAGAGAAAACACTTGGAAGTGAAGACTAGAATGTACATCTTAGGGGCATAGGTAAAAATAGCCTCCAAGTTATGGAACATGGCTTTCGTTTTCTATGGGGATTGTAACTTGTTATTACAGGCCTGACCTAAATCTCACGACCATTGGGGACACTCTTCAAAGCAGAAAAAATTAGAGATAGTTATAACTAGGAAAATTCAATATATAATGTAGACATGATAAATATTGCATTACCTCCCGTCCCTCCCTCGCCTTCCTTCAATACAAATGAGGCCCCGCCTCCCACCCAGACCCACCCCCAGCATAAAAACTCTGCCCGCCCCCACCTCCACCTGTTTTTTTCTGTCTCCCTAGTGAGACTTACCTTCAGTTCCTCCCTGTGGCGGTGCCGGGGAGTCTTCGAGTTGGTTCTCTGCGACGGCGGTGCCCTCGACGGAGTTCTCCTGGCGCTGCCTCCTCTCCTCGTCTCCCTCGTGGATGGGGGCGGAGCGGTGGCTCAGGAAGCCGCTGCGTTGTTTGGCGGCCCTCCTGTGGCTGGGGCTGTGTTTCCGGGTCGGGCCTGCTTGGCTGCCTCTGCTCCTGGACTGCACTCTTCACGGTGTCCTGGTAGGACGGGTTTTTGACCCGTGGTTTGTTCCTTTACGCTGTATGGGGGTACCGGGTGCTGTGGCTTGCTGTTTTCCCTTGACTGGCGTGGGGGTCTGTCCGCCTTGTCTTGGGGCTGCTGGGGGCTGTTTTCCACTTGCTGCCCTGGGTCGTTTGAGGTTGTTGGGGGCCTTCTGGGGTCTTCTTCCTCTGCTGCTTGGTCACCGGTCCCCCTGGGGCGCCCTGGCTGCATGGACTTCGCGGGGGGTGTTGGTGCCTCTCCTGTCTGTGGCTGGTGCAGGACTTGGCTGTGGCTGCTCTGTCTGGTGCTTCGGGCTCCGCCGCTGCCTTCTGGTCTGTCCCGTCCTCGTCCGGCGGATCCTGTGGGCGGATGGTTTCCGTCTGGGTCCTGGGGTGCTGGGCCTTCTCCCGCCTCTGGCGTTGCCTTTGGCTCTGGGGGTGTGGAGGGTCGCTTGGGCTCCTGTGCTGGTCGGCTGGGCTTTCCTCTTCCCTGCTGGACGGGCCCTGTGGGATTCATGGTGTTCCTGGCCCGCCTGGTTGGGCTTGCCCTTCTGTCCCGGTGTGGGGATAGGTGCTGTGGGAGTGGCGTGCGTTGCCCGTGCTTGCTGTTTCCGCTTTTGTGTACATTGTGCTTGCTGCTTTGTCCACTGTGGGCCGCCCGGCTGGCGACTGTTTGTCGGTTGCCTGCGGAGCCTGCTGTGTGCGGTCTTTTTCCTCCGCCCTGGGCGTTCCTTCTGTGCTGTGTTGGTCCTGTTTGGTTTCAGGTTCCTTTACGCCCTCTTTTGCATCAGTGGGTTTTTTCCTGCAGTGCTGCGGGTCCCTTGCTTCCTCCAGCGGCTTTGCTTGTTGGGGGTGTTCGCCCCTTTCCTCCCGTTGGGCTGTTGGTCTCTGTCCTGGCCGCTCTGCTTGATGGGTCGGCTGTTCTCCTTGGCTGTTGCTGTGGCGCTGGCCTGTTCTCGGCTTCTTCTATGCCCTCCTTGGTGTGGGGTTTCGTGGCTTTGGCGGCAGCTGTTCGAGCCTCCGGCTTTGGCGCCTGGTGGGCCCCTGCTCTTGTCGGATCTCTGCTGTTTGGTGGAGTCTGGCCTGGTTCGTGCCTGGCTGGGTGGCTGCCTGGGACTATTCGGTGCTGTGGGCTGCAGGTCCTCTGTCCTTCTGGCCGCCTTGAGGCTTCTGTGTGCCTTTACTTGTGTGGGGCGTCCTGCCTTTCTGGGGTGCCTTGTCCTGAGGTCTCTCCTTTGTCCCCTTTGTGGGCTTCTCCTCCGCCTTTACGGTGGGTGCGGTTTGGCCTGTTTTTCGCCCTGGCTCCCTGCCTCCTCTCCTGGGGGCCCTGCCCGGCTGGGTCCCTGTCGCTGCTCTCTGTTCGGTTCCCTACGGTGGGTGGTCGTCTTCGGCCTTTTCTTCCTCGGTGGCGGCGGCCCATTTCTGGTGGTTGGGTCCTGTGTACTTTGGTTCTTGTGTACAGGGTCGTCTTGGTGCAGGTTCCTCCGGATTCGGGGGTTCGGTTGCCTCCACTGCCTGTCTCCGGTCCCCGCGGGGTGGCTCTGCTGGACTGGGTGTCCAGTTTGGTTGCCAGGTGGTCGGTCTGCTGGGTTCCTGTCGTGGTGCCCGGGCCTGGGCCCCTCTCCGTTCTGTTTCTGGGGTTCAGGGTGTCCGGTGGCTTCGGCCTGTACTGGCTCTCCTGTGGGTCTGCTCCTGGGTTCGGCCCCTTCCCTTCCGTGTGTTGGTCCTTTCGGCCGTCGTTCCTCTGGTTCTGCCTGGCATCTTTTGGCATGCCGTGGGTCTCGGGGACGCCTCTCTCTGCTTCCCAGTCGCCGCTTCTTTTCTGCGGTTCGCTGTGGGTGAGGCCCGTTTCGGTTTTGAGTCCTTCCCTTCGGCCTCCGGCCCCCGCCATGTGTCTTCCCGCGGGTCCTGGTGCCTCCTGTGGCTCTCCTTCGTGCGGGGGTTTTTTCCTTCGTCCTTCTCTGTCGGTCGGCCTCTGGCTGTGTGCGGCCGGAGTGTCTTTTTTGCTCGGTCTGTTCGGGGGACCTTGGTGGTTCTTCTGGGGATCTGGGTTGTTGGTGGCCTGGGGTGTGTCTTCTCTGGTCCCCTCTCGGGGCTTGGTGTTCGTTGAGGCTCGTTGTGGCCTTTGCATGGCCCTGTTCCCTTGTCCTGCCTGCACCTGGTCTCTGTTCCTTCTCTGGATCGGGCCTTGTTGTCCCGGGGGCTCCTCCGGCGGTCCTGTGGCTGCGGGGGCTCGTGGCTTCTGGGGTGTTTTCAGGTTCCGGGGCTCGTTTCTACTTCTCCGCCTGACCGTCTGGATCCTGTTGGGTTGGTCTCCGGGGTCTGTTGTCCCCGCTGCCCGTGTCGGTCCGTGTCTGGGGGGAGCTGTCCTGGTGGCTCTCCCGCCGTCGCTTTCTGGCTGGCTGTTTGCTGCCTCCTCCGGCTCCGCTTGTGGTGGCTTTGGTCACCGGCCTGTCCGGGGTGCGGGGTTGGCTGGGGTCTATTCGGGTTCAGGGGTGCTGGTCCCTGCTGGTCTCCCGGAGTTCCTCCTGCTGCCGCTTGTTGGGGGCTTGCCCTGGTGCTCTTTCGTGGCTCTCTGCGGGGCCCATGCGGTGTTGGTTCAGTCTGGCGTTCTGGGGAGGTGGTCCTCTGTCCGCCCTCTGGGTGGGTCCCGGTTCTGTTCCTTGTTTGCCTGCGTCCTGTTTCCCTGGCTCCGGTCTGGGGGCTGGGGCTGTCGGCTCTCTCCCTTCGGCGGGTGGCCTCTGGGCTGGCGGCTCTGTTTTTGCTGGGTCATTCCTTCTTCCCGCGTTTTCTCTCTTCTTCCCCGTGTGGCCTGCCTGTTGGTGGGTCGTTGGGGCCTCCCTGTGGTGGTCCTGTTGCGGATCCGGGGTGGGCCTTGGTGGCCCGGTTCTGGTCTCTGGGATGGGGTCCCGGGGCTCAGGGGGGTCGTTGGCCTTCCCTCTCCTGTGCCTCGGGGTCTTCTGGGTGCCTTCCTCCCCCCCCCCTTTTTTCCACTGCTCCGGGCCTTTCTGGTTCTGGTCGGGTGGCTCTGTGCTCGGGGTTATTGGTTGCTCCCGTTGGTCTGGGGTGCCTTGGTCTCCTCTCCTGTCCGCCTTCTGTTGCGTTCGGGTGTGGGTCCTTCCGGTGGTTCCGTTCTCTTGATGTTTCCGGCCCTTCCCCTGGGTTCTGTGCAGGGGTTTCGCCTGCTGCCTGGTGGTGGTGCGGCTGGGCTTTGCTGGGTTGGGGGCTCCTGTCCGTTTGGCGGTTGCTTGGCTGCCTTCCCGTCGGTCCTCCTCTCTGCTGTCCTGTGCTTGGCATGGGCGGACCTTTTCGGCCTGGTGTTCTGCTCTGGGGTTGTTACCTCGGTGGCTGGCCTATGTTTGGCGTGGCGATTCCTTCCTGGTGGGGCTCTTCTGGGTTTGTCGGTGTCTCCTCTGCGGGTGCTGTGGGCGGCTCTCTGGCTTCTTGATGCTCCTGGCATTCTTGCGGGTTGGCGGGGGTCTGTTGCCCCTCGCCCTGTCTGATCCTTCCCTTCGGGGTCTTGGCTGCTGGTATTGGCTGTCCTCCCTTTGGTCCCCTTGGGGGTCTCGGGTTGCGGCTCTTGTCTTTTGGGCCTTGTTTTTGGTTGCCATCCCCTCTGCGCGGCGCTTGGGGGTGTTGGATCGGCTGTGGGTTCTCGTTTTGCTTTGATCCGGTTGCGGTGGTTGTTTGGCCTTCCTCTGCTCTGTTGGGTCGTTGGCTTTGGTCCCCGGTCTTGCTGACTGTCCGTCTTTTGGGGGTGGTTCCTCCTGTGGGGGTTTGGGGGTGTTCCTCTCGCTGTTTGGCGATTTCGGTGGCTGCGTTGCTTGCTGTCCGGCGTGCTTTGCTGTGGTCCCTGCCGGTTGTGGTGTCCTGTCGGGTGGGCTCCTCTGTGGGATCTGTTGGACTGCGTCCTGGTCTTCTCCCTCTCCGTTTGACTGTCGCTGTCCGTTTGCGTGTCTGGAACGCTTGTCTGCTGTTCTGGGCCGCTGGGTTCCTGGGATGTTGATCTGCTGTGTTTGGTGCACTGTTTCTGTTTTGGTGTTCTCTCGCACTCAGCTGTCCGTCTCTGTTTTCTTCTGCTTGCTATGTCCTCATTTGTATTGAAGGAAGGCGAGGGAGGGACGGGAGGTAATGCTTCCATTTCTAACGATAATGGCATTACTCCTAGTCCTACTCCCTCGCCTTCCTTCAAAGACCCTCCCTCCCTCCCGGTGCGGTTCATCTGAGTGCTAGCTCGGCTTGTTTACGTACAGGTGGAGGTGGGGGCGGGCAGAGTTTTTATGCTGGGGGTGGGTCTGGGTGGGAGGCGGGGCCTCATTTGTATTGAAGGAAGGCGAGGGAGTAGGACTAGGAGTAATGCCATTATCGTTAGAAATGGAAGCAAAGTTACTGAAATGCAGTCACCGAGATAAGCTGGTTGAAACCCAACAATTTAAAGTGGGTCATGACAATAGGAGGACCACAAATAAAGTAAAATAAAGCAGACGCCCTGATATAAATTATGTTCCATCTTTCTAATGATCAGAATTTCTTGTTGATACACTAAGAAACACAAATAAAGAAATACGAAGAGAAACCATTCATGATCTTCTGGTTAGTAATTTGTAGAGTGGAGGGTGTGCAAAGTGACTTTGATATTTCCATCTGTGGCAGTTGCAGGACTTGGTTGAAAGTATTATGTGTTGGTGTGAAGTGTTGGTAAAGTGTTAAAAAGTAATCAGTATTGACAGAAGGACAGTCAAAACAATTGAAGAATTCAATGGACATACCCTGACCTGGGTCGGTGTTTATTTCTGGCTAAAAAACGGATGGTGGGAAAACCATGTTTCAGAAAACATGTGTACAAATAAATGGTGCTGATGCTCTGCCGGCATTATTAATATCGTTAAGCAAGAAAAAATCGTTCATAGTCAAGCTTATTTGCGATCTGTTTGCTCAAATTTATCGCCTTAAAAATGTGTACTTTTTTGGAAAGAAAAGCAGTTAATTCAGATAGTGGACTGCAGCTCTTTAAATGTATACTGAATCAATTTGGATGAAGCATTCTAATGTCTGTTAAAACAAAACGGAACAAAAAGTAAAGGTTCTGAAAAGTCTCCAAAAGCAGAAACAATACTGAGAATATTGTAGCATCCCGGAGCAGGCTTTTCGCTGCGCTCCTTGGATTTGCAAGCGAAGGAGGTGAGGAACGAAGTGCACGGAAACTCAAAACAGCTGTTCCCTAACAGAATTAAAATCATGACCCTCAACCTCTGCTCTTAAACATCCATTTTCCAGCCATCCCCCTCCCAGCAAGCAGCAAGATCCAAGGAGGAAAAGACTTTGACCCTGTAACCCCCTGCCTCTCCTGAGGTCCAAAGCTAAGATAAGAGAAAAGGAAAGCATACGAGGCCTCAGCCGATGGCTGCAAATGCAACATTTGAAAACTCATTGTGTCACTTGAGGACAAAGTTCAGGAAACCTTACAGACCCTTTTTAGCGACGTTTGGGAGCTAAAGAGAAATATTACACTTCCTGTAGGTTTAGCACTGATATCTTTGCCGTATAGATGTGTTTATCTGGACTGCAAACCACCATAAAAGCTGCACTTCATACCACACACCTCAGCGCCTAATCCATATTAACGTGCGATCAGTGCCACAAAAATGCGTGCAGGTCCAAACGGTTCAAGCCATGGGATTGATCTAAAAATATCATTCGACAATGTAATCATAACTGACTGGCGCCAGAACTGTTTAGGAGGTAGACGATCAATCCATGCAGTGAAAATACCGCTCCACTTTAATCAAACATCTTTAAAATGTAGAGGTTCACATATTTGAATGAAAACAATATTTTTTTAAAAAAGAACCTAACATGGGAAAGCTAAAAAAAAAAGCACTACGAAGATGAATAGACTTGTGCATTTTGTACGACCCACTATGTTGTCATGTACTCCCATAGATGCCTGGGTACATAAAGAGGTGTGGTGATAACGTACATGCGCGAAGTTCTAAGCAAATGTGATAAAAATAAATTGTCAGTTCATGCGGGAAAAAGTCGCTCCAGTTCTAACTGAAAAGCTCAAAATGACCCCCTTCCAGGCTCTTAATTAACCTATTGTGCCCGGGCTTCTCAAACATCCTGTATTTCTTTTTCTCCGCATGGGTGACTTGAGCCTCTTTGTTCACCCGTAGAGGCGATTATTAATTAGGAGCATTGTGCATTATCTCAGCTTTGCATAATTAAGTGTCAACAAGTGTCAAGTCTTCAAAACGTACAATCCTGTCATTATGAACTTGAAGTACGCCGGGCACTGGTCGATTGGTGGTTGGCAACGAGACTGATTGCAAAGCAATTTTCTTTCTCCAATCAGACTCAAACCCTTTTTAAATGAACGTTAATGGCTTTCCGTGATTTTAGCTGGAACACACTTTTCTTCAACACACACTTATTTTGACTTTCTACAGTTAAGGCTGTTTCATGCTGCATCCGTGCTTGATTTCAACACTGATGCTTTTAAAGCTGTACCAAAAATCGACCGGTTTCGAGAAACTCCGACAAACTAAAGTGCAACAATTTCTTCTATTAAAAAAAGAAAAAGATTTAAAAAAAACCCTAAACCGTGCTGGTTGATATATTCAATCCTTAAAGAAGCAGAATGTAAAAAAGACATTGACAATGAAAAGTGTTTGGCTGAACTTTTTTTTTTTTTTTACAAATGTCCCTTTTACACGGTTTTGAGAAAGATGGTGTGTGTATATTATCTCCTAGTTGTGGTAAAATGCATACAAGAAGACTTGTAATGCATTCACGAGTTATACAAAGATATAGATAAACGGTAATTAGCCAGGCACGGGGATAAACACTTACATTCAAACACCACCTTCCCACACAATGTGAATTAAGTGTAGAAAACTGATAGCAATGACATTTTACTGCTTTTAAATACACGTTTTATTCAATTAGAGGACCCCCCATCTTCACAAATGTTAAATTATTGCAGGAATGCAAACTGCTTGTTTTAATTCAGCTTACAGGCCCCAGTTGTAACCTGTGCGATAAGCCCTTTTGTATTAACACACATTTTCCTATACTAAAAAACAACATAAAGTAAGAACTTAGGGGTCTATCACACAGTTTGTATCATAAGTAATTATGCACAGGAACGTAATGAATGAAGCGTACCTCAACCATTTCTGTTCATTGCAGAGTGTGCTGTATTCTGTGCTAGCGAACTGTCATGGTTGACACACATTCAACTTGCATGCCCTCCATAGAGGAGACTTGCGGTGTCGCACAAAAGTCATACTGTTATTGTGAATGTTTGGATGCCCTTGACATTGAAGGAAGGATTGCAATCACTGACTGCATCTTCCACGAAGGGGCTTGTAGGATTCACATTCAGTAGCGTTGGCCCTTACCCGTGCACCTTCTGCCCCAAAGAACGTAGCACATCTTTATGGCCACCTAAGTGCAGTCTTAATATTCATGCAAATATAGAGAGTAGGAGCAGGCTTGAAACTTTATTTGAACATGTTCAATCCAGAATTGCACCACTGTAAAGAAATGCATTTTAATGGGGTTCCATCAGCTAAAATGGTCTTAATGCAGAACTCGCCCTGAGTCAAGTGGTTTATGTTCTGGATAACTGAGAGGGTGAAAAGCATCACTCTGCAGTGAAGAAGTGTAATACGGAAGACAGCCTTAATATATGATAAACAAAAATGGAGCCGGTGATTCAGAATTTAATTCTCGCTTTAACTATGAGTACTGTTTTTTAGGCTTTAGCTTGTCTCTCCTCAAAATCTTTAAATTTAGTCAGATTTTCAGAATACCCACAATGAACATGTAAGTGGTAAATATACATTTAATCATTTTGATTGGAGACTTCTGGTACAATTATTGGTCATTCAGAAAACTGGACGAATTAAAAAAATTTGTGGGGCTGACCGGCTATGCCCGACAGATTTGGGTGCATGAAGCTAGCCTATTAGATTATTATGTCTCTAATAGGCCCTTTAGTGGTCAATCGCTGTGTATAGTCTGATTTAGCAACCAATGCAGCCAATGACACTATCTCGTTGAGCACATCAGGGAACAAATGAGGGTCCAAGTCAGAACTGGGCCCTCAGTTATGGTCTGAAAAAGGCACAATGTCAAGTAACATGTTTCTGGGTTTTAACAGGGCAGATGGTGTCCTCACACTAATATTTATATGGAATTAATCAGATAAATAAAAAATGGGAACAAGTAACCTTCAACAACAGTAAGCTGCCCATTACCAGGAAAGTGGTCAATTTTTTTGAATAATGGCTTTTCAGTTTGAGATCAAACCTGTTTCCTCTTTCTATGCACCCTTTCATCTTTTAAGACATACTTGACCAGTTCGGATTTTATTTGCACTGGGACAGAAAACAAAGAGGTATGCTTTAACGTCCTATAACAGTACTGTGAAAGTACAATTCAATAGTCAGTGTCACATTTCATGAGGAGGGCATACATTTTGAAGAACAAAATACTTGTCATAGCACTTTAAAGAATATTTGCGAATTCAATATAGTTGTTTTTAAAGGGATATTAGATACCTGAAAATAATACTGTCCATCTGCTTTTATTGTACATTCTCTAAAGACTTCTATTTGATAGTAGGCTGTTAAAGTTTTAAATTTAGGCGTATGCACTTTAGGGTGCTCATGACTGTTAAGGAATCTTCATTCATTCATCCATCTTATCGAATGAGCAATATATCTAATTTACATTGTCAGCAAACTTATTTTAAAATATTGAACTATCCATTGTTTTAAAGCATGTGTGTCCCTATCCATGCACACCTATTCACAAACCTAGATGTTCAATTAGCACACCAACTGGTTTGTGAATGGGTGAACAATTGTGATGCGACCTTAGTATTATTAGTTCGCATTGGAAATTGATCATTTGCAGGGGGTCACAAACTAGTCTGCCCATGGATTAGCCTGGTCTCAATTTGTAATACCCTGTGACTTTCTGCTAGTTCAGGGATGAAGGCTTGCAAGAGTCAACAAAGCTCTGTTCCTGAAACTGTACTCCGAAACAAGAAATATTTTTAAAAAGCAGCACCTGTTCATTAAAGGGACAGATGATGTTTTAACAAAAATGTTTCCTTTTAGGAAGACAAGACCATTGTCTGCTCCCCCTAGGCCATCAGCATTATTACCGAAGAGGAAGCTATCTCAATGGGGACAGCTTCCCTTTTGTGAATCAGTTACTACCGCAACTGAAGGGTCGGTAACTTATGAATGGTTTGCAAACCATTGATACATACCTTACTGAATCGCAAATAGAAGGGGGAGAGTAATTTCATTCCCCATCCTATTTGAAGTTGGGAACCAGGTGCAAAAAGTCTTTTATGAGTCAAAATTATTTTAGACTCCAAAATGGCCTTTTGTACATTTTCCCTTATGAGGTCTCAAACTATGTACTTTAGCAAATTGCAAGGTATGCAACTGCAAAAAGGGTTTGTACACCTGGCCCATGTTATGCTATTAATAAGTATTAAGTTAATGTTGCAAAAGCTATTTGTATATCAAACAATATGAAGACATTGGGTTTAATATAGACAATGGCTGGCAGACTTTCCACGCATGAGTGGCAGATTTAGATCTTCCACCACAACTACAACCTGGCAGTCACAAAGCGTTTTTACAATTCCACCTATCATCATTATTTCTACCACTTCCCAACTATCAGTACAGAGGGTATTACATTGCAGATACACAAGATTCAGTTATAAGACAGTGTTTCCTCTGATTATAGCCCTACCAAGAGGTACATCCTTGGCAGATCTTTCACTGTATGGATGATTGTGCAAGGGCTTCTGCTGACACTTAAGGAATACATATGAGGAGGTTGGGAGTGGAACCATCCACTACATACTGCCTTAAATGCAAGATCCAATTGGGAACCATCACATGTGCGGTGGTGGCAAACAGAGCAGTGCTTGACCAGTTGTGCTGTGGTTACCAGGACATAACCAAAAATGTTTATGTGTATATTGGCATTTACATAGCGGAAACCAATTTGTATAGCAACAGTGACCTCTAAATTAAAGGATTGATGAGATATGAGACAAGACTGCATATACTAATTGGAGACATACAAAATTTAAATATTATTATATTTCACATATTTCCAATTTAGTCACAGGCAGGCTAAGTGAGTTGTCCAGAATTACACATTCTTCAGTCAATGCTGGGATTAGAAACAGGGGGCCCCATGTCTCCTATTTTTGTTATCTTAGTCTCTAGTAGACAAGCCTTAATTAGATACCTTCATTTCTAATAGATATTGAATGGAAAAGGGGATGAACAAGTAATGAGAATTATTATTAATTTATGAATTAAAATGTTTACACTGTTAGAAGAAAGGAATAGCATGCTTTGTAATAAGCAAAATGCAAAAGAATCATGTTACACAGTTTGCCATTTAGGAAGCGTCCCTCAAAAGTACTGGATAAATATATGAACACTTTTCAGATCTTTGCTTAGCGCGGCCACCGCCTGACGCCCTGCACCCTCACGGCACCCACTTCAGGAAAATAATTCCAAACAGGTAACAAGCTCTCTTTAAATCTTCTTCACTTGGACACCGGACTTTGTCATAGAACTTTTTGAAATCTGGATAGTCCTTGATTAAAAGGCCCACTTTTGATTTACAGGAGTTGTTCTTCACAAACAGTGCGGTATGCGCTGTTTCACTTTTGTCCGAGTTATGAGGCTAATCACCTTCACGTGGCACTAAGATTTCGCTTTTCACTTTTCACCTTGGTACTACGGTACCTCTATCTGTAAGATCAGGATATGGTTCTTACAGATTGGGATGCTCCTTTTGTTATGAAAGATTGAATTTCGATTATTTTAACTATGTATCTCGAGTTCTCCTTATCTTTTGTTGTGGCACCCACGAATTTCATTCATGCACAGATTTTGGGATCCCGTCTACCTTATATAGCCAAGAAATCGCCTAACCGGCAGTGCGGCAGGGGCACTTTTTGACTGGTTGCGCACTTTATGCTTATTGAGAGCATGTACTAGTTAGATCTTTTCTCTTGCCATCAGCGTCCCTGTTTTTATTATTTTATATTTTTTTATCACTTTTTATTTCCTGTTTCCATTTTTATCCTCAGATGCATTTCGTACATTGATCGTTACTACTTTAAGGATATAGCCCAGCCGGGTTGGAATTATCACCGGCAGCGCGGTAAGCGCCCTCCTTGTTTTGCAGTTTCCCCTTATTTTTGCTTTAATTTTGTTGCATTCTTTTACCGCTGTTCTCCATATTTGTTCCTTAGATTTGGAAACCTAGATGCTCATAATTCCCCATTTTTGTCTTCCCCACCTTGTTTCTCCCACGTTTCTCTCTTTATTTTTCCTCTACATTTCTCTAGATTACAAAGACCTTTCTCTTCTCCATTCAGGTACAAAGCTATCTCTGTTTGTCTATAAGGATGTATTTAAAAAAAACTGAATCAGCACAACCTTTTTTAGGAATTTTTCCTCAAACCATTATGAAAGAACACTACCTGTCTTGTAAATTTTTGCCTTAATATTCAGTACTTGCAAACGCCAGGTGTTAATATGTAGGATATTTGTGTTTGCATGTTATTACACAGGCACCACTGGCCTTGTCACATTCAAGGGACTGTGTTTCCCAAAGCTACATACTTCTTTGTCAAATCTTTGGAATTTTAACTTGTTCGCGCACCATCTTTCGGTGAATAGGGTTTCCACTGGTAGCAATTTTTCACACAGAAATATGAACATATACGCTTTCCTTTCGCACTTGAAAAAAGTATCATACATATCCTTTGTATCTTTCCCAGCCCTGAGGAAGTCGCATAACTATTTCCAAATGCGACGAAACACATGTCGGCTGGTCTTGTTTTGGCCGAATGGAATACTGAATTAAAGACAAAGCAACATTATCTTCATATGTTCATGGATCATTGATTTCATTGTGCACAAATTGTGTAGAGACTATACATACTGTTTATTTACTCTGATGTGTGCCTGGACTTGGATGTACACTTTTTATCTTTGACCTGAACAATGCAAATGATAAATACTTCCACAGTAGCGGCTCCTGGAGGGAGTGCTGCGGGACGGTGGGGCGGGGGAGGGGCAGGGTGGGGGGTAGTAAACTCCAGCTTACGGCCGAACTGAGTTAAGTACATCAACAAATAAATAAAACAAATTACATTGCAATGTAATTCATTTTATTTATTTATTGATGTACTTAACTCAGTTCGGCCGTAAGCCGGAGTTTACTACCCCCCACCCGGGCCCCTCCCCCGCCCGCAGCACTCCCTCCAGCAGCCACTACTGTATTTCCACTATGCCATGAGGTGCATAGAAGCAAATCAATCCCAGATGATAAATGGACTTTATTAATGTTACTGTGTCGGCAAAAATGAAAGACGACAGGCATTGAAACACAACCAAAGAAGGTAATTGAAAACACAGAAATATAATTAAATCATATCTTTTATCTCTCTGTTCCTACCACCATCTCTGTGCAACACCTACCAGAACTGTCCCTCTCAGTACGTTTCTAAATCATTATATTGATTTCACATATCCTTTTTGGCTGTATACAATCTTTCATCTACTTCCTTGAAATAGTTTTCCAATCTGTTCAAAACTCTGCAGTTTTTATGTTTTCTTTTGTTAACATTGCTAAATTGGAAATAGAAGAAAAAATCAATAATTCCTTTATGAATAATAAAAAATAGTAGAATGAGATAATTCTAGCACCATGGATTGAAATTGATAGGTTAAAAAAGCTCTTAATGTGCCTTGAACATAAGACAGATAAGCAAAAATAAGGACACAGTGAAAAGTTAAGAATTGAGGTGATCGCTCTCTAACCGTACATCTGGCGTTTAATTCACCATAATATATTCACAATTGTCTCTCATCTTTAATGGCATGTGTTCACCTCCTGCCTGGGCTTTCTTTCCTGCTATATATTAGCAATTTGTGTTTTTGTATAGTTTACTTGCGAACAACTACATTTCCAGGCAAACAAAGGTTTTGAAAACAGCCAGGAAGCACATTATAGGATTACACAAAATGACTTCAAGTAAATAACATATTTTGGCATAAATCAAATTTTGATTGTCCCAGTCTTTAACAAGCCATTGTCACCACCATGCCCACAAATGTCATCAATGATGCCTTAGTCCATGTCATGAGTGATGCAATTTGTGAGATCATAAGCAGAGAGAGAGCATGGTGAGGAAACAAGTTCTAGTTAGCTTAGCAAACCATAACTGGTGAATTTCAGTGTTTTGTAGTTCAAAACGTTACATTTGCACAAAACTATAACGTCACTGTAACATGTACTTATTGTATTAAAGTGGCTTGTGCCCTGACGTGCACTGTGTTTACATTTGTAAGTGCATCTTTGTGCACTCCCATACCTTTCTCTTGCTGGGCATGCATCTGCGTGCCCAGCTTTGTGTTTGTTCAATCTTATTGTTGTTTGCGGGAGTTCCATGTTCAGGCCCGCTGCTATAAGGAACGCTCCCCGGCCTGTTCTGGTTAGTTGAAGTTTTCATATCGGAGTGCGGTCATGGACGTGGGCTGCTTTATATAGGGAAATAAACCTACAGATTCTTATACAATATATGTGTATTTCTCCTTATTACAGTCCCTTTAACCTTTGTTTTATTTGCAGTGAGTTTTTTTAAAAAGGAAAAGTAAAATATCATTACCATACCTAACTATGATGTCTCTTTAAACTTTTTATTTTACTATACCCAACCACCTGTGGAGAGACAACCCCACCCGCGAACAGACTTCAACCATGCAGCTTGTAGTTGGTTGCAGGCCCAGTAGTCAACCCCCCCCATGAGTAGCCAACCCTCCACCTTGGACAGCCTCCGGCCATATGAGTTGTAAGGATGGGCTCAGGGTTGTGACCAGACCCTGCACTCACCTCCCCTTGTGCATCCAAGCACCCATACTGCATGGCCTTTTACCATGCATAGTGTGTGGTTGGGCGCAGGGCCCAACTCTCTACAGATGACCAACCCCACACATGGTCAAAGGCCCTGCAGCCAATCTCCTGTGGGCGGCCAAACCCTCCCCCACTATAGACACCCCCATCTTTTTTTGTAATATATTTTTAATGTTTCTCCGAAGTCCTGCTGGATCACTGTGACCACCGCAAAAAGGTTCTTTTATTTCTTTTTGGGCCCAAGGGTGTCCCTCTGGGACCCTACCACAAGGGCCAGGGTGTCAGGATACCCCTACACTACTCCCTTATATGGTGTTCTTTAAACATTTTCTGGACATGGGAACCGAGTCCACGTGTCCTGTAATGGTGGTCGCAAGTCTCCTTCTGATGTTGCAGCTAGCCAACCCGAATTCACTCCCATGGGGACGAAATAACTGATGGGAAAAAGAGCCAGCTCGGTCAATTACAGCACTTTATTTTTTTAATTCACAGTCTCGCAGGACTCCCAAGGAATTCCCGAGTGACCAACTATCAATATATCACTATTGTTTAACCATAGCTTCTACAAAATTACTAAACATATTTACTCCAAATTACTAAAAAGACACTTTCTGGAAAAAGATCTAGCTTTCTGCAAAATTTCATGTAATTATGTACAGCCACTTTTTCTGATCCTTGTCTAATTTTCTCAATGGAAATTGCATGGGAAAAGTGCATTGGTACCACACCTTTTTCTTGGCCCCTTCTTGACGGATCATCCCAGGAAGGAACTGAGGTGAATGAATTTTCGTCTCAATAGTTTCATGAAGATTCCTCAAACTGCGTTAAAGTTTTAGCAAAGAATGGAAAGTCTGACATAACTATAACTACACAATGGTGACCATCTGTCTGTAAAATTATATATTATAGAGTTCCACGCATCCAAAGATCCAGATGGGGTGGTAGATCATTCTCCTGTTCGCCCCCCAGACTATTGAACTCCATGCCAATGGAACTTAAAACTGACCCTAATGAGAATAAGTTTAGGAAACTGCTCAAAACATGGCTTTATCCTCATTAGTTGATCCAGGCTATAGCTCCAGAGATTAAGGATGTACACTTGACTCACCTAGTGCCGGGAAGCCCCTGGGTAGCTATGCACTTTATAAATCCGCACAAGATATGATATGAATATATATATATATATATATATGTATATATATATATATATACACACACACACACATATATATATATATATATATATATATATATATTACCTACTGGCGGTAGTTATAGTTAGGACCTAGTTTCCATAGGAAAAGCGTTTTTTCTTTTGCCAATATCTTTGTCGCCGTTTGACGAATCTTCGCAAAATTTTCCAAAACTAATGGTTCGCTCAGGTCAGCTCCTGTCTTGAAAGTTTCGGGGTGATTCGTCGAGCGGGGGCCGAGAAAAAAGTGGGGTCCCAAATCGCATTAGCTCCATGTTAATTTCCATAGGAAACTTTAGACAAAACTGCTGAGCGGAATTACACCAAATTTGGCAAAAAAGTAGGTCTTGGTTCAGAAAGCGTTCTTTTTTTTAAATGGTGTAAATCCTTTCAGTAGTTCGTAAGAAATCAAAGAATAAAAAAATATCGATATCTGGTGACCAAGGAGGATTTGCGAACCCTCCCGAGCATCAGCTTGATTCTGATTGGCTGCCAACACTTCAAACCAGGAAGTGTTGGCAGCCATCTTGTGACTCGGTAGAACCAAGTCACAAAAAAAGTTAAAAAAAGGTTAGAAATGAAGAAAAGGGGGCAGGGTAGAAACACCCTGGGGATGCCCTAGGCCTTCTCAGGGGGTCCCCAGGGCCAAAAAAAGCATTTAAAAAAAAAAAAAAAATTCAGCTGGGTTCGCGCTGGGTTCACGAATCTGGCCGAAAAACTTTTAAAAACTGAAGTGCGGGCTCCCGCGCTTTGTTTGTTTTAAGCCCCAGGGTGGGCCAGGTCCCGGGGGCAATACAGATTTATGTAGCAGGCCCGTGGGGGCCCCGCAGCCCTAGGGACTGCCACCTCCCTGGGGCTTTACTGATAATACGCGGTGAGGCATGCGGCTCCCCCACAGCCCCAGGGACCGCCACCTCCCCGGGGCTACTGTAAAAAAATGTGTGGGGGGCTCGAGTCCCCCCACACTTCCTCGGGACCACCACCTCCCCGGGGCACTAAGTATTGAAATACGGTGGCCCGTTGCAGACCCTCGGCCCCGGGGACCACCACCTCCCCGGAGCTATGTATACGTTGGGAGGGGGGCTGCGCAGCCCCCATCCTGGAGCCCTTCATGGCCCTGGGGACCGCCACCCCCCAGGGCCGGCTCCAGCAATGTCCCGGGGTGCCCACCCCGGGACATTGCAGTTTGCAATGACAGGGCGGGAACATGGCTCTCGCCCTGTCATTACAAACTCTGCTTCGCTTCATGGAAGCGAGAGCAGGAAACCTGCTCTTGCTTCCATGAAGCAAAGCAAATTGCTTTTGGACAAGGGGAGCTGCATGTCAGCAGCTCCCCTTGTCCAAAAGCAATGCTGGCTCCCGCGGGAGGCGGCAAACTGGCTGGGACCACGGGTCCATTGGAACTCCTCCGCGGTCCCCAACAAAGAGGCCAGGCCCCGGGGGATAGGGTACCCGGGGCCAAAAGTGGCACAGGGAAGGGGGCCACGCAGCCCCCTCCCGTGATAATAAAAAAAAACTAGGCCAGGCCCTAGGGGATGGGGTCACTGGGGCCAATAGTGGCCCAGCGAAGGGGGGCCACGCGACCCCCCTCCCGTGATAATAAAAAAAAAAAATTGTAAAAGAGGCTAGGCCCCGGGGGATGGGGTCCCCGGGGGCAATAGTGGGCCAGGGAAGGGGGGCCACGCACCCTCCCTCCCGTGAATATAAAAAAAAAAAAAAAAAAAATGAGGCCAGGCCCGGGGGGGCCCTCCCCAGGGCCAGAAGTGGCCCAGGGAAGAGGGTCCACATGGCCCCCTCCCAAATATTTAATTATAAAAAAAAAAAACGAGGCAATGCCCCGGGGGATGGGGTCCCCGGGGATGATAAAGGCCTCGGGAGGGGGGCCGCGCGGCCCCTTTCCCGTTTTTTTTTTTAAGTTTAAAAAATGGGTCAGGCCCTGGAAAAAAAGCCAGCATTTTGCCGGAGGCCCCGCCCCCTCCCTGCACCACTCTGCAAACACGCCTCCTGGCACGTTCTGGGTTGGGGGATTAAGTCCCCTTCAATCTTAAGGGTCATTAGGGGCCAACTAGATGACCAGGTACCTCCAGTAAGCCACACACAGTGGGATTGCTGAGAGGTGGTCCGAGGCCACGCCCCTTTTTACACCACTCTGCAAACGCACCTCTTGGCGCACTGCTGGTGGGGCCATGAGGTCTTCTTGTGTCCGAGCACCTATGGACTAAAGTGGACTTCATCCCCCGAGCAGCAGTGCGCCAGGAGGCACGTTTGCAGAGTGGTGTAAAAAGGGGGCATGGCCTCGGACCACTCTCAGCAATCCAGCTGTGTGGGGCTTACTAGAGATTACAGGAGGGCTAGTTGGCCCCCAGGGACCCTCAGGAGGCAAGGGGACTTCATCTCCCAACCAAGAGCGAGCCAGGAGGCGCGTTTGCAGAGTGGTGGGCAAAGGGGGCATGACCTGCTAAGAGAACTTGGCAATCCAGTTGTGTGGGACTTACTGGAGATAATAGGAGGGGTAGTTGCCCCCCAAAGATGTCCTTGGGCGCCGACTACCCCTCCTGTAACCTCCAGTAAGTCCCACACAGTGGGATTGCTAAGAGGTCTTTGGAGGCCACGCCCCCTTTCTCCACCACTCTGAAAATGCACCTCCTGGCACACTACGGGTTGGGAGATGAAGTCCACCTTACGCCTGAGGGACTTTGGGGGCCAAGAAGCCCTCCTGGTACCTCTAGTAAGTCCTACGCAGTGGAATTCCTGAGCGCTGGTCGGAGGCCCAGCACCCTTTCTCCACCACTCTGCAAACGCGACTACTAGTTAAAGAAGCATTTGCAATGTAATAGGTTTCACATTTGCAAGAGTTAGAGCTATTGGCATTGTAAATGTAAAAGTTTTTTACTTATGTTTTTGGAGTGGAGTGGATGTACGTTTGTGTAGTGGAATTATGTGGTATGTTGTGCAGTGAAAGCTAAACTATGAACTCAATGATATAAAAAAAAGAAGGAACCACTGAGGAGCACTTCTGGACCTAGTCAGAGGTATGAGCAGGGCCACTGGAATTATGCGACTGTTTGGCTGCACCGACTTTCGCACAATTATCCATTTTCCGCATTAGCCACATAATCCATCATCTGCTGCCTAATCTGCAGATTTCAACAAAAAAAGCCTTGTTTCTAGCTCAAACATTACCAAACATGCAGCGACAAGTGTTACAGCGTGGTGAAAGGTCCTTTGTAAATCTAGAATAGTCACCTGTTACTTATTGCTAAATGTGGGTGTTAAATTGGTACTAATGGTGTGCAAGCCACTCTTGCTTCTTTCTGCGCCCCTCTTGCCTCTTTCTGCATTTCTGTTGCTTCTTTCTGCACCTTTCTTTCTTTTTCTGCACTTTTTTTGCCTCTTTCTGTACATCTCTCTACTTTCTGCACCTCTTTTGCCTCTTTCTGCACTCCTCTTGCCTCTTTCTGCACCTCTGTTCCTTCTTTCTGCACTTCTTTTGTAACTTTCTGCACCTCTCTTGCTTCTTTCTGCACCCCTCTTGCCTCTTTCTCCACCCCTCTTCCCTCTTTCTGCACCTCTGTTGCTAATTTCTGCACCTCTCTTGCTTCTTTCTGCACCCCTCATGCCTCTTTCACACCCCTCTTCCCGCACCCCTCTTGCCTCTTCTTCCCGTACCCCTCTTGCCTTTTTCTGCACTTCTGTTCCTTCTTTCTGTACTTTTGTTTCTTTCTGTACCTCTCACTTCTTTCTGCACCTCTTCTGCCTTTTTCTGCACCCCTCTACCCTCTTTCTGCACCCCTCTTGCCTCTTTCTGCACCTCTGTTCCTTCTTTCTGCACTTCTTTTGTTTCTTTCTGCAGCTCTCTTGCTTCTTTCTGCTCCCCCTTGCCTCTTTCTCCACCCTTCTTCCCTCTTTCTTCACCCCTCTTGCCTCTTTCTGCACCTCTGTTCCTTCTTTCTGCACTTCTTTTGTTTCTTTCTGCACCTCTCACTTCTTTCTGCACCTCTTTTGTGTCTTTCTGCAACCCTCTTCCCTCTTTCTGCACCCTTCTTGCCTCTTTCTGCACCTCTGTTCCTTCTTTCTGCACTTCTTTTGTTTCTTTCTGCAGCTCTCTTGCTTCTTTCTGCTCCCCTTGCCTCTTTCTCTACCCTTCTTCCCTCTTTCTTCACCCCTGTTGCCTCTTTCTGCACCTCTGTTCCTTCTTTCTGCACTTCTTTTGTTTCTTTTTGCACATCTCTTGCTTCTTTCTGCACCGCTCGTGCCTCTTTCTGAACCCCTCTTCCTTCTTTTTGCGCCCCTCTTGCCTCTTTCTCCACCCCTGGTACCCCTTTTTGCAACTCTCTTGCTTCTTTCTGCACTTCTCTTGCTTCTTTCTGCATCTCTGTTCCTTCTTTCTGCAACCCTTGTACCTCTTTCTGCACCCTCTTCCCTCTTTCTGCTCCCCTCTTGTCTCTTTCTGCACCTCTGTTGCTTCTTTCTGCACTTCTTTTGTTTCTTTCTGCACCTCTTGCTTCTTTCTGCACCCCTCGTGCCTCTTTCTGCACCCCTCTTCCCTCTTTCTTCACTCCTCTTGCCTCTTTCTGCACCTCTGTTCCTTCTTTCAGCACTTTTGTTTCTTTCTGCACCTCTCACTTCTTTCTGCACCTCTTCTGCCTCTTTCTGCACCCCTCTACCCTCTTTCTGCACCCCTCTTGCCTCTTTCTGCACCTCTGTTCCTTCCTTCTGCTCTTCTTTTGTTTCTTTCTGCACCTCTCTTGTTTATTTCTGCACTTCTCTTGCCTCTTTCTCCACCCCTCATCCCTCTTTCTGCACCTCTGTTTATTCTTCCTGTACTTCTTTTGCTTCTTTCTGCACCTCTTGCTTCTTTCTGCAACTCTCTTGCTTCTTTCTGCACCACTTGTGCTTCTTTCTGCACCCCTCTTCCCTCTTTCTGCACCCCTCTTGCCTCTTTCTGCACCTCTGTTCCTTCCTTCCTTCTGCTCTTCTTTTGTTTCTTTCTGCACCTCTCTTGTTTATTTATGCACTTCTCTTGCCTCTTTCTCCACCCCTCATCCCTCTTTCTGCACCTCTGTTGATTCTTCCTGTACTTCTTTTGCTTCTTTCTGCACCTCTGTCCCTTCTTTCTGCAACCCTTGTGCCTCTTTCTGCACCCCTCTTCCCTCTTTCTGCTCCCCTCTTGTCTCTTTCTGCACCTCTGTTGCTTCTTTCTGCACTTCTTTTGTTTCTTTCTGCACCTTTCTTGCTTCTTTCTGCACCCCTCGTGCCTCTTTCTGCACCCCTCTTCCCTCTTTCTGCACTCCTCTTGCCTCTTTCTGCACCTCTGTTCCTTCTTTCTGTACTTTTGTTTCTTTCTGCACCTCTCACTTCTTTCTGCACCTCTTCTGCCTCTTTCTGCACCCCTCTACCCTCTTTCTGCACCCCTCTTGCCTCTTTCTGCACCTCTGTTCCTTCTTTCTGCACATCTTTTGTTTCTTTCTGCAGCTCTCTTGCTTCTTTCTGCTCCCCCTTGCCTCTTTCTCCACCCTTCTTCCCTCTTTCTTCACCCCTGTTGCCTCTTTCTGCACCTCTGTTCCTTCTTTCTGCACTTCTTTTGTTTCTTTTTGCACATCCCTTGCTTCTTTCTGCTCCCCCTTGCCTCTTTCTCAACCCTTCTTCCCTCTTTCTTCACCCCTCTTGCCTCTTTCTGCACCTCTGTTCCTTCTTTCTGCACTTCTTTTGTTTCTTTCTGCACCTCTCACTTCTTTCTGCACCTCTTTTGTGTCTTTCTGCAACCCTCTTCCCTCATTCTGCACCCTTCTTGCCTCTTTCTGCACCTCTGTTCCTTCTTTCTGCACTTCTTTTGTTTCTTTCTGCAGCTCTCTTGCTTCTTTCTGCTCCCCTTACCTCTTTCTCTACCCTTCTTCACCCCTGTTGCCTCTTTCTGCACCTCTGTTCCTTCTTTCTGCACTTCTTTTGTTTCTTTTTGCATATCTCTTGCTTTTTTCTGCAGCGCTCGTGCCTCTTTCTGCACCCCTCTTTCATCTTTCTGCACCCCTCTTGCCTTTTTCTCCACCCCTGTTACCCCTTTTTGCATCTCTGTTGCTTCTTTCTGCACTTCTCTTGCTTCTTTCTGCATCTCTGTTCCTTCTTTCTGCAACCCTTTTACCTCTTTCTGCACCCTCTTCCCTCTTTCTGCTCCCCTCTTGTCTCTTTCTGCACCTCTGTTGCTTCTTTCTGCACTTCTTTTGTTTCTTTCTGCACCTCTTGCTTCTTTCTGCACCCCTCGTGCCTCTTTCTGCACACCTCTTCCCTCTTTCTGAACTCCTCTTGCCTCTTTCTGCACCTCTGTTCTTTCTTTCTGCACTTCTTTTGTTTCTTTCTGCACCTCTTTCTTCTTTCTGCAACTCTCTTGCTTCTTTCTGCACCACTTGTGCTTCTTTCTGCACCCCTCTACCCTCTTTCTGCACCCCTCTTGCCTCTTTCTGCACCTCTGTTCCTTCCTTCTGCTCTTCTTTTGTTTCTTTCTGCACCTCTCTTGTTTATTTATGCACTTCTCTTGCCTCTTTCTCCACCCCTCATCCCTCTTTCTGCACCTCTGTTGATTCTTCCTGTACTTCTTTTGCTTCTTTCTGCACCTCTGTCCCTTCTTTCTGCAACCCTTGTGCCTCTTTCTGCACCCCTCTTCCCTCTTTCTGCTCCCCTCTTGTCTCTTTCTGCACCTCTGTTCCTTCTTTCAGCACTTCTTTTGTTTCTTTCTGCACCTCTCTTGCTTCTCTCTGCACCCCTCTTGCTTCTTTATGCACCCCTCGTGCCTCTTTCACCCCTCTTCCTTCTTTATGTACGCGTTGCCTCTTTCTGCACCTTTGTTCCTTCTTTCTGCACTTTTGTTTCTTTCTGCACCTCTCTTGCTTCTTTCTGTATCCCTCTTGCCTCTTTCTCTACCCCACTTCCCCCTTTCTGCATCTCTGTGGCTTCTATATACAATTCTCTTGCTTCTTTCTGCAACTCTCTTGGTTCTTTCTGCACCCCTTGCACCTCTTTGTGCACCCCTCTTCCCTCTTTCTCTACTCCTCTTGCCTCTTTGTGCACCTCTCTTGCTTTGTTCTGCACTTCTTTTGATTCTTTCTGCACTTCTTTTTTTTCTTTTGGCACCTCTCGCTTCTTTCTGCACCCCTTTTACCTCTTTCTGCACCCCTCTTCCCTCTTTCTGCACTCCTCTTGCCTCTTTGTGCACCTCTCTTGCCTCTTTCTGCACCTCTGTTCCTTCTTTCTGCACTTCTTTTGTTTCTTTCTGTACCTCTTGCTTCTTTCTGCACCCCTTTTGCCTCTTTCTGTACCCCTCTTGCCTCTTTCTGCAACTCTGTTCCTACTTTCTGCACTTCTTTTGTTTCTTTCTGCAGCTCTCTTGCTTCTTTCTGCACCTCCATGCCTCTATCTCCACCCCTCTTCCCTCTTTCTTCACCCTTGTTGCCTTTTTCTGCACCTCTGTTCCTTCTTTATGTACTTATTTTGTTTCTTTCTGCACATCTCTTGCTTCTTTCTGCACCCCTCTTGCCTCTTTCTGCACCTCTGTTGCTTCTTTCTGCACCACTCTTGCTTCTTTCTGCACCACTCGTGCTTCTTTCTGCACCCCTCTTCCCTCTTTCTACACCCCTCTTGCTTCTTTCTGCACCCCTGTTCCTTCTTTCTGCTCTTCTTTTCTTTCTGCACCTCTCTTGCTTCTTTCTGCACCCCTCTCATCACTTTCTCCATCCCTGTTCCCCCTTTTTGCATCTCTGTTGCTTCTTTCTGCACTTCTCTTGCCTCTTTCTCCACCTCTCATCCCTCTTTATGCACCTCTGTTGCTTCTTTCTGCACTTCTCTTGCTTCTTTCTGCACCTCTTTCCCTTCGTTCTGCAACCCTTGTGCCTCTTCCTGCACTCCTCTTCCTTCTTTCTGCTCCCCTCTTCCCTCTTTCTGCTCCCCTCGTCCCTCTTTCTGCACCTCTGTTCCTTTTTTCTGCACTTTTTTTGTTTCTTTCTGCAACTCTCTTGCTTCTTTCTGCACTTCTCTTGCTTCTTTCTGCACCTCTCTTGCTAATTTCTGTACCCCTCGTGCCTCTTTCTGCATCCCTCTTCTCTCTTTCTGCACTCCTCTTGCCTCATTCTGCACATCTGTTGCTTCTTTCTGCACTTCTTTTGTTTCTTTCTGCACCTCTCTTGCTTCTTTCTACACCCCTCTCGCCTCTTTCTCCACCCCTCTTCCCCCCCTTTCTGCATCTCTGTTGCTTCTTTCTGCACTTCTCTTGCCTCTTTCTGCAACTCTGTCCCTTCTTTTCTGCAACCCTTGTGCCTCTTTATGCACCCCTCATCCCTCTTTCTGCTCCCCTCATGTCTCTTTCTGCACGTCTGTTCCTTCTTCCTGCACTTCTTTTGTTTCTTTCTGCACCTCTCTTGCTTCTTTCTGCACCCCTCTTGCTTCTTTCTGCACCCCTCGTGCCTCTTTCACACCCCTCTTCCCTCTTTCTGCACCCCTCTTGCCTCTTTCTGCACCTCTGTTCCTTCTTTCTGCACTTCTTTTGTTCCTTTCTGCACCTCTCTTGTTTCTTTTTGTATCCCTCTTGCCTCTTTCCCCACCCCACTTCCACCTTTCTGCATCTCTGTTGCTTCGTTATGCACTTCTCTTACTTCTTTCTGCACCTCTCTTGATACTTTCTGCACCCTCGTGCTTCTTTCTGCATCCCTCTTCCCTCTTTCTGCACTCTTCTTGCCTCTTTGTGCACCTCTGTTCCTTCTTTCTGTACATCTTTTGTTTCTTTCTGCACCTCTTGCTTCTTTCTGCACCTCACTTGCTTCTTTCTGCACCCCTCGTGCCTCTTTCTGGACCCCTCTTCTCTCTTTCTGCACTCCTCTTGCCTCTTTGTGCACCTCTGTTGCTTCTTTCTGTACTTCTTTTGTTTCTTTCTGCACCCCTCTTGCATCTTTCTGCACCTCTGTTCCTTCTTTCTGTACTTCTTTTGTTTCTGTCTGCACCTCTCGCTTCTTTCTGCACCCCTTTTGCCTCTTTCTGCACACCACTTACCTCTTTCTGCACCTCTGTTCCTTCTGTCTGCACTTCTTTTGTTTCTTTCTGCAGCTCTCTTGCTTCTTTTTGCACCCCCCTGCCTCTTTCGGCACCCCTCTTCCCTCTTTTTGCACCCCTCTTACCTTTCTGCACCTCTGTTGCTTCTTTCTGTACTTCTTTTGTTTCTTTATGCACCCCTCTTGCATCTTTCTGCACCTCTGTTCCTTCTTTCTGTACTTCATTTGTTTCTTTCTGCACCTCTCGCTTCTTTCTGCACCCCTCTTTCCTCTTACTTCACCCGTTGCCTCTTTCTGCACCTGTGTTCCTTCTTTCTGTACTTCTTTTGTTTCTTTCTGCACATCTCTTGCCTCATTCTGCACCACTTGTGCCTCTTTCTGCACCCCTCGTCCCTCTTTTTGCACCCCTCTTGCCTGTCTGCACCTCTGTTGCTTCTTTCTGCACTACTCTTGCTTCTTTCTGCACCCCTCTTGCTTCTTTCTGCACCACTCATGCTTCTTTCGGTACCCCTCTTCCCTCTTTCTGCACCCCTCTTGCCTCATTCTGCACCCCTGTTCCTTCTTTCTGCTCTTCTTTTGTTTCTTTCTGCACCCCTCTTGCCACTTTCTCCACCCCTGTTCCCACTTTTTGCATCTCTGTTGCTTCTTTCTGCACTTCTCTTGCTTCTTTCTGCACCTCTGTCCCATCTTTCTGCAACCCTTGTGCCTCTTTCTGCACCCCTCTTCCCTCTTTCTGCCCCCCTCTTGCCTCTTTCTGCACCCATGTTCCTTCTTTCTGTACTTCTTTTGTTTCTTTCTGCAACTCTCTTGCTTCTTTCTGTATCCTCTTGCCTCTTTCTCCACCCCACTTCCCCATTTCTGCATCTCTGTTGCTTCTTTATGCACTTCTCTTGCTTCTTTCTGCACCTCTCTTGCTTCTTTCAGCACCCCTCATGCCTCTTTCTGTACCCCTCTTCCCTCTTTCTGCACTCCTCTTGCCTCTTTCTGCACCTGTTGCTTCTTTCTGCACTTCTTCTGCTTCTTTCTGCACCGCTCTTGCTTCTTTCTGCACCCCTCTTGCCTCTTTTTCCACCCCTCTTCCCCCTTTTTTCATCTTTGTTGCTTCTTTCTGCACTTTGCTTGCCTCTTTCTCTGCCCCTCATCCGTCTTTCTGCACCTCTGTTGCTTCTTTCTGCACATCTCTTGCTTATTTCTGCACCTCTCTTGCTTCTTTCTGCACCCCTCGTGCCTCTTTATGCATCCCTCTTATCTCTTTCTGCACCTCTGTTCCTTCTTTCTGTACTTCTTTTGTTTCTTTCTGCACCTTTCTTGCTTCTTTCTGCACCCCTTTTACCTCTTTCTGCACCCCTCTTCTCTCTTTCTGCACCCCTCTTGCCTCTTTTTGCACCTCTGTTCCTTCTTTCTGCACTTTCTTTGTTTCTTTCTGCAGCTCTCTTGCTTCTTTCTGCAGCCCCTTGCCTCTTTCTCCACCCCTCTTCCCTCTTTCTGCACCCCTGTTGCCTCTTTTTCTGAACTACTGTTCCTTCTTTCTGCACTTCTTTTGTTTCTTTCTGCACATCTCTTGCTTCTTTCTGTACTTCCCTCACCTCTTTCTGTACTCAAATGGGAAGTGCAAGCTGTCAAGTTTAAAGGTCTGCGTGCTCTTGTGACTGAGGTATATGTCTACTTGTATATGTATTCTCACATGTGTTATGCATCTGAAGATGGTAGCTTAAAAAATGGGTAGCTTCTTCTATGGGTTGTTAAATTTTCTCAGTTCTGCTCTGTCATTCAGTTGCACAGGCAGACATGTTTTATGTATATAGGTGTTATAGAGCCCCTCAAATATACTATTGAATACCCATGTGCCCTGCATTATGAGCAGAAAGAAATACCTTTGTCCTTTTTGTACATATATTTACAGAGTATGCTGTTTGAAATACAGGTATTCAAGTATTTCTATGTTTATTTTTATGTAACATGTCACTCAGAAAAAGCAGAGACACGCATTCATACCTTCACAAACTTGGTCAGATTTACAGCAGTGATATGCTTAGGATTGCTGTTTTATATTTGGTATGTAGGGCTAACATTCTGAGCAGTCGATTAATAGTGAACCTTCAAGAGAAAAGTGAGGTTTAAGACATCTTGGGAGAAGGATTAGTGATTAGGCTACTTTGTATGAGTCTGTTGTAAGGTACAGTCAAAGTAGGCCTCTTTCTGCACCTCTGTTGGTTCTTTCTGCACTTCTCTTGCTTCTTTCTGCACCCTTCATCCTCTTTCTGGACTTCTGTTGCCTCTTTCTGCACTTCTCTTTCTTCTTTCTGTGCTTTTCTTCCTCTTTCTGCACATGTCCTACCTTTGTAGGCATATTTAGAAATTAGCATTTAAAAAACCTTAGAAATTCACTGAAAAAAACAGAGGTTTCAGGAACATTATACTTAGTAATTAGCATTTAAAAAACCTTTGCAATTCAGTGAAAAAACCACAGGTTTCAGGGACGTTACAGTTAGTTGGACATTTCACTCACACAAAACCAGAGAAATTCGGCCGTTATAATTAGTTGAGCTAAGTGAGATCTGATTGGCTGTCAGCACTTCAACCAGGATGTGCTGTCAGCCATCTTGGGACCAATATACATGATAGCACTTCATTGAAATACATTGTAGTTAATGGCAGGTTTTGAGGGTGGCAAAAAGGAGAACGTATAAAGGGTGACAACAGATTTTAGTTACAATATATATAATTTGTTGATGATACCGTACTCAGTTTAGGAATTGTGGTGTGTTCAATGGTGATTTTACCCTATGAAAAAGCCTTCTGCTGGGATTTCATGAATCATGCTTGAGAGAAAACTGTTTTCTCATGATTTTCTCATAGAGGTTATGGAAGGTGCTCCAGAAGCTAAAATTGGAGTATATTTTCTGTAAATCCAAACTATCTTTCTAAGCCATATAAGAATGAAGTCTGACATTCTCAGTAAAACACACTTCCAACAGGAGAGGAGCAGCCTGTCAGTTGATTCTATTGTGTTCTACTGCAGCCTCCCAGAGTGTTCTAAAGAACAACTAGAGCGCTAACTGTCTTACATATGACAAAAGTATGGCACACCTGAAGCCATCTTGATTGAATCAAACTGGTAAAACTTAAAATATTTAATTTAGAGAGAAACAAAATGAGGGGGTTCATTTTGTCAAGAAAATTATGGTTAGTGCTGTAGAAAGAAAAATTAGGACACCTTTTAAGTGAGTTCTCAAATATCTTCCTCTTCTATTTCATAAAAATATTCTGACATGCAGACTGAAACATGCACTTTCAACACCAGCAGCAGACTGACAGTTAACTCCCTGGTGATCGGCAGCATTACTACAGTGTTATAATGAGCAACTAGAGTGATAACATTCTAAATTTATGCCAAAAGTGTGGCACATCTGAACGCCATGACATTAATTTTAATTTTAGGCATGGGGAGATTAAGTCATTTGCCCAGAATCCCAGGATGTTGAGTTGATATGGAAACTCAAACCTGGATACCCAGTTGCAAAATCTGCAGCTCTGGCCATAACACCACATCCTGTTCTCTAAGTGTAACATATAATCAAGTGATCAACTGGATAGAAAAACATAAAGATAGCAAATAATTTAAAAGTGCTTTGTCGCTATTTGAAAACTTAGAAAATATTCTTGATTTTAGTTTTCTAGAGCACTAACCATAATTTCTATGGGAATAAGACCCTCTGATTTTTATAATTTCTAAAGGAAATGCTTTAGGTATTGCAGTTTTGGTTAAATCAAGATGGCCTCAGGTGTGCCACACTTTTGTAATAAATATAGATTGTTAGCAATCTAGTTGTTTATTACAAAACAGTCGGGAAGCAGAGGTCAGGGACACAGACTTCGATAATTGAGGGCAGGGAGGAGGGTGCAGAGGCAACAAGTTGACCACACTGGGCAGAGGGAGGGGCAGTGGCAGCACAAAACACCATGGAGGGTAAAGAAAAGGGGCAACAAACCAACCATGCAGGACAGGCAAGAGAGGCTGTAGCAATTAACATACCATTGAGGGCAGAGGCAGTGGAAGTACAACCATACATGCCAACAGACCCGATGCAGGCTGGAGACTCCCAATGTTTTTAAGTCCAAAAGGACGTTATTCTATCTGTCTCCTGCCTAAAATCTCCGCTTTTTCAATGTAAGTCAATAGGGAGAATCAATTCCCCAGGTTTTTTTTTTCCAAAATCTCCCTCTTATCAAGTTCAAACTCTTGGCAAGTATAGTACATTGGATCACGGAGGGAAGGAGGAATGGGGTAGGGACATGGACTCGGATAACAGAGGGTAGTTGGGAGATAGGTGGGGAACCAAACCAACTTTACAGGGCAGGCTTCAGGTGTTGCAGCAGCACAATACACCACACATGGCAAGCGTGATGGCAGTGCAGCACAACAGACCATTTGAAGCAATAGGGAGGGGGCAGGGTCATGCACACGGACAACTGAGAGCAGAGGGGAAAGATGCAAGGGCAGCACACTTACCATACCAGACAGAAAGGAGGGGCAGTTGCAGCATAACGGACCATGAAGGGCAGGAGGGAGGGGGCAGGTGTATGACAATGGACAAGAAACCGGTCCCAGGATGCTTGTTTCCGGTCCAGAGAAGACATGGCTTGGCAGTTCGGGCTGGACTGTTCCCATGAGGCACAGGGTCAGACTGATTTGCATAAGGCCATGTCTGAACTGGGGTGGCGGAGTGAGCTAAAGAATGATGATGGATTAAACCCAGATCAGTTGACTGGGGGTGAGTGCTTGCAATGTTCAACACTCCGTCCATCATCCACTTTGGTTTTGCTATGTTCGCCCTAAGTTGGCAGGGTATGCCCAGACGTGGGTCCCTTGCTCACTTTGCCACTGGATTCAAGATAGCCTGGCTGATGACGGCTGTTAGCCAGAAAACGGTCCCAGGATGCTTGTTTCCGGTCCAGAGAAGACATGGAGTTCGGGCTGGACTGTTCCCATGAGGTACAGGGTCAGACTGATTTGCATATGGCCATGTCTGAACTGGGGTGGCGGAGTGAGCTAAAGAATGATGATGGATTAAACCCAGATCAGTTGACTGGGGGTGAGTGCTTGCAATGTTCAATACTCCGTCCGTCATCCCCTTTGGTTTTGCTATGTTCACCCTAAGTTGGCAGGGTATGCCCAGACGTGGGTCCCTTGCTCACTTTGCCACTGGATTCATGATAGACTGGCTGATGACGGCTGTAAGCCAGAAACCGGCCCCAGGATGCTTGTTTCCGGTCCAGAGAAGACATGGCTTGGCAGTTCGGGCTGGACTGTTCCCATGAGGCACAGGGTCAGACTGATTTGCATATGGCCATGTCTGAACTGGGGTGGCGGAGTGAGCTAAAGAATGATGATGGATTAAACCCAGATCAGTTGGCTGGGGGTGAGTGCTTGCAATGTTCAACACTCCGTCCATCATCCCCTTTGGTTTTGCTATGTTCGCCCTAAGTTTTCAGGGTATGCCCAGACGTGGGTCCCTTGCTCACTTTGCCACTGGATTCAAGATAGCCTGGCTGATGACGGCTGTAAGCCAGAAACTGGTCCCAGGATGCTTGTTTCCGGTCCAGAGAAGACATGGCTTGGCAGTTCGGGCTGGACTGTTCCCATGAGGCACAGGGTCAGACTGATTTGCGTATGGCCATGTCTGAACTGGGGTGGCGGAGTGAGCTAAAGAATGATGATGGATTAAACCCAGATCAGTTGACTGGGGGTGAGTGCTTGCAATGTTCAACACTCCGTCCATCATCCCCTTTGGTTTTGCTATGTTCGCCCTAAGTTGGCAGGGTATGCCCAGACGTGGGTCCCTTGCTCACTTTGCCACTGGATTCAAGATAGCCTGGCTGATGACGGCTGTAAGCCAGAAACCGGTCCCAGGATGCTTGGTTCCGGTCCAGAGAAGACATGGCTTGGCAGTTCGGGCTGGACTGTTCCCATGAGGCACAGGGTCAGACTGATTTGCATATGGCCATGTCTGAACTGGGGTGGCGGAGTGAGCTAAAGAATGATGATGGATTAAACCCAGATCAGTTGACTGGGGGTGAGTGCTTGCAATGTTCAACACTCCGTACATCATCCCCTTTGGTTTTGCTATGTTCGCCCTAAGTTGGCAGGGTATGCCCAGACGTGGGTCCCTTGCTCACTTTGCCACTGGATTCAAGATAGCCTGGCTGATGACGGCTGTAAGCCAGAAACCGGTCCCAGCATGCTTGTTTTCGGTCCAGAGAAGGCATGGCTTGGCAGTTCGGGCTGGACTGTTCCCATGAGGCACAGGGTCAGACTGATTTGCATATGGCCATGTCTGAACTGGGGTGGCGGAGTGAGCTAAAGAATGATGATGGATTAAACCCAGATCAGTTGACTGGGAGTGAGTGCTTGCAGTGTTCAACACTCAATCCATCATCCCCTTTGGTTTTGCAATTGTCAAGACAAGGCATAAGGGAGGGCATGGGGTCTGCACATGGAAAACGGAGAGCTGGGGGCAAAGGGGTGGGGCAGAAGCAGCAAGCTGACCATGGAGGGCAGGCGGCATAGGCACTGCAAGCACACCATACCATGGAGGGCAACAGTGAGATTATAATGGCATACACACAGACAACAGAGGGTATGTGGGAGTGGGTCAAGGGCAGCAAGCTGACCACACAGGGCAGGTGGGAGGATCTGTGGCAGTGCAGAAGGCCATGCATGACAAGTGGGAGGGTTATTGGCAGCACAACGGCCATGATGGGCAAGAGGGAGGGGGCAGGGCATGCACAAAGGACCATGGAGGACAGAAGGGGGGTAGGGGCTGGACACAGACAAGAGAGGACAGGAGAAGGGGCTTCACAACAGACCACGCAAGGCAGGAAGGTGCAGCAGTTGCAGAACAACAGAGCATGGAGGGCAGAAGGGAGTGGCAGCATAATGGACCATGATGGACTGAAGGGAGGGGATAGGAGCATTGAACTTGGACAGGCAGGGTGGAGCTGGCAGGGACAGGTGGCAGTCGTTTGACCATGCTTGGCAGGCTGGAAAGGCAGTGACAGAACAACGGCCACACACAGCTGTAATGAGAGAGGGTGAGCATGGAATTGGACAGTGGCCGGCAAGGACGAGGGATGGCAGGAGCAGCAAGCTTGGGTGGGGGCACCCAAAAGCCAGGCCAGGCCTGCATCCATCCCCCACGGCCATGCATTTCAATGGGCATTTTACTTAACGTAAAAAAAACTTAGAAATTCACTGAAAAAAACAAAGGTTACAGGGATGTTATAGTTTGGAAATAGAATTTAAAAAAACCTTATAAATTCTCAGGAAGGTTACACGGACGTTATAGTTAGGCTCAGATTTCACTCATACAAAACCAGTGAAATTCAGCAGTTATTGTTACCTGGGCTAACTATAACTTACGCCCCCGCAATGCACTGCTTATGGCACATCACTCATGACATGGTCAGAGGTATCACTCATGACATCTCAAATGGCATCATTGATGACATCAGATGGTGGGAGTCTATGGTTCTGAGTAAAGCAAACGCCAAAAAGCGTCGACTGTCCCCAGTTTGTAATGCACTGTCAGTGAAAAAAACAAAATAAAATACTGAACTATACTAAAGTAGTGGAAATGTTGTTGTTTTGTATATCTATTGACACACACATACACACACACACACATACACACTAGGGGCGGTCGCCACTGGCTAGTTATAGTTGGGTAAACGTACATAGGAAATGCTTTTTTGTTTTGCTAATAACTTTGGTGTCATTTGACACAGCTCCAAAAGACTTTCGAAAATGTTTCTCTGTTTTGTCTAGCTTGTGCATGGAAAGTTTTGAGGTGATCTGCCATGTGGGGGCCGAGATAAAAGGGGGGTCCCTAAACACAAAATCCCCATGCATTTTCCATTGACTTCTTTAAAAAGCACTGTCGCAAAAACTGATGAATGGAATTACACCAAATTTGGCAGGAAGTTAGATCTTGGTCCCTAGATTGTGCATTTTGTTGTGTAATTTGGTGTAAATCAGTTCAATAGTTTTTAAAAAATGAAGGTTAAAAAATATATGTATACCTGCAAAAATGGGTTTGAGGGACTCTCGCGAGAGTCCCTCGAACCCAATTAAAAAAAAGAGCCTTCTGATTGTCCCCGAGAACTTTTTTTCCCTTGGGCCAATTCACTCCCATGGTATTCAGACTCCCATGGGAGCAGCACTCTGATTAGCTGCCAGCAACATGAGAAAAATGTTTCTAGAAGCCATTACAGGACTTTGGGGACTCATTCCATTGTCCCGAAGTTTATAAGTATAAATATTATAAGAGGGCAGGGTAGGGATACCTTGCCCCGCTAGGCCCCTTGGGGGGACCTAGAGGGAGCCCTTGGGGCCATAATAAAAAAAATTAGGTGGGTTTTGCTGTGATCCTCTGGGATTCCAGCAGGATAGAAGGCAAAAAAAAAGAAAAGAAAATAGTATCCTGTCATTTTTTTTTCATATTTGGGTGACGTGACTAAGGCTCACCTCCCTGAGCTCATTTTGGGCCAGGGATCTTATCCGCTATGGCTGGATTCCTTAAGTAAAGGAAGGGGGGACCCAGCCCCCTCCCTGAGCCAATGGCGGCCACAGGGACCCATCCCCCATGGCCCAATGCATTACTTAAAGGGAGGGGGTGGTGCCCCCCTCTCTGAGCCTTGCTAAGCCCCAGGCACCCCATCCTCCTTGGCTGAATTCCAAACATATATATATATTTTAAAAAAATCACTGAATAACACAGGGATGTTATAGTTAGGCTCAGATTTGACTCATAAAAAAACAGTGAAATTCAGCAGTTATAGTTAGCTGAGCTAACTATAACTCGTGCCTCCCGCAATGCACGGCTTATGGCCTCACATATTACATCACTCATGACATCATCCAGTGACTGTGAGGGTTTTTAAAATGTTTAGGTGTTAAATATATATACCAAGGTGTATTGGGTGTATGAGTGCCTGTATGGATGATTCAGTGGGTGTGGCACTGACTGTATAAGTGAGTGAATGGGTGTCTCAGTAAATGTATGGGTGAGTGACTGGTTTCGTGAATGTCTACATCAGTCTGTCAGTTGGTGTCTAAGTGTCTGTATGGTTGGGAATGTGAGTGGATGTATTCGTGAGTGATTGGTTGTCTGAGCACCTGTATGGCTGTCTGTGTGGGTAATTTTGGCCCCGGGGAGCCATCCTCTGGGGCCTGTCCCTTTTAAAAAATGTTTTATAAAAAATGGAGGGGGCAATGCAGCCCCCCTTCCGGGCTGAATTCGACCTCGGGGAGCCCATCCCCCTGGCCCTGACTTTTCTTTTTTTTATTAGAAAAGGGAGGGCCATTTTTGGCCCGGGGACCCCATCCCCCGGGGCCTGTCCCTTTTTAAATGTTTTTTTTTTAAAAGGGAGGGGGACTGCACGGCCCCCCTTCTGGGCCAATTTTGGCTCCAGGGACCCCATCCCCTGGGGCCAGGCCTCTACTTTGGGTGCCCTGGTCCCACCCAGGGAACCCACTCTTATCTGTTGGGTACTGTCAGGGGGACCTCAAGGCCTCCGCAGTCCCTGCCGGCTCTCTGCGTCCTGTAGGAGCTGGCATTGCTTTTGGCTTTTGCTAACATGCAGCTCCCTCTGTCCAAAAGCAATTCTGCTCCTCTTTCAGTAAGCAAGAGCATTTTAAATGCTTTCTGAAAGTGGAGCAGTGTTTGCTATGGCTTGGAGGGAGTGGTGTCCCAGGGGTGGGCACCCTGGGACATTGCAGGAGCTGGCCCTGGGGGGAGGGCGGTCCCCTGGCGCATCTATTGCTCCACAAGGGGGGACACGCGGCCCCCGTTCTTTCTTTGATGTAGCCCCGGGGATGTGGTGGTCTCCGGGGGTCCACAACGGACCCCCTTAATTATTATGTTTGTGCCCTGGGGAGGTGGCAGTCCCCCGCATTTTTAAAAAAAATGATGTATTTGCCCCGGGGAGGTGGTGGTCCCCGGGGCAGAAGGGGGCTGGGCGGGCACCCTGCATTCCTTTTGTCCCAGGAAGGTGGCAACCCCTGAATTATTTGTGATTAAAGCCCCAGGGAAGTGGCGGTCCCCGGGGGTGGGGGGAGCAAGAGGCCCCCCATTTATAAAATCATAAGCCCCTGGGCAGTGGGGGAGGCCGTAGGGGCCTCCCCCACATTTAACTGTATAGGTGGTGGTCCCTGGGGCAGTATTAAGCCCCAGGAGAGGGGCTCATGTGCCACTGCCTCCTCTAGCTGTATAATGCCCCCTGGACCTGGCCCACCCAGGTGCCTTTATTTAATAAAGCGCGGGAGACTGTGCTTTGTTTAAAAAAAAAAATCATCTGGAGTCACGGAGCGTGACTCCAGCTGAAATATTTTTTTAAAAAAAATGCTTTTTTGGCCCCCAGGGCGGACCCTCCCCCCCAAGTGGCCAAGGGGGTCAGGGTGTTTCTACCCTGCCCCCTTTTCTTATTTTTAAATCTTTTTTCTGTGACTAAGTTCAACCGAGTCACAAGATGGCTGCCAACACTTCCTGGTTTGAAGTGTTGGCAGCCAATCAGATCTTAGCACGAGATTGGGAGGGGTCATGGATCCACTGTATATACAACTGGGAATTTCTTTAAATAATTCCAAAACTACTGAACGGATTTACACCAAATAACAAAAAAAGGCACATCCCTGAACCAACATCTACCTTCCTGCTAAATTTGATGTAATTCTGTTCAGCAGTTCAGGCTGTAGCAGTGTCTAAAGTTCCTACAGAAATTAACATGAGGGAAAACGTGCTTTTAAGCTCCCCCTGGTTCTCGGCCCCCGCTTGACGGATCAACCCGAAACTTTCAAGACAGCAGCTGAAGTGACCGTCATATCAGTTTTGAAAATTTCATGATACCTCTCCAATATATACATGCACATATATATATAGAAGTATGCATGAAGAAAAGAGTTGCAGCTGGAAACATGTTTGTTGTCAGTGGTGCCAGATTATCCTGAGATGGAATTTCATAGCTCTCTAAGGACAAGGATTTGAACATTATGGAAATCAAAAATGGACACACCTTGTTGATGAACCAGACACATTCTGATTTGAATAGTAAGCCTATATGTTCCAATTTACTGCCGAAACATCTCAACATCGACTTTGTCTGACAATGTTGAAAGGAAATTTAAAGGTTGAAAAACACTGGCTTTACAAAGGAGACACATGGCTTAAATGCATCTGTGCCATAGACATTGATAATATGTTTTGCAATCCAATCTTAAATTTAGAAATTAGGTAATTTGAAATATGTGTTTTTTCTCTGCGCAGAGGGAAGAGCGCAGAGGGAAACGGAACACCGTGCAACCCGGCAGGCACACATACATTTCCACTGTACTTCAGTGCCATCCGAGTTTCAAAACAGATGTAGTATAACATGAAATCCGGTACGTGATCGTTCTCATTGTGGACTTATACAGTGTTGAGACAAAGACCACTGGGATGTGACAGCATTCCAAATCTCCTGACCTCAGCTAAAAGCTCTTTTCGACATTTCCTTAATTTGCCTAAATCACCGTGAGAAAACGAACACCGTGCTGTCAAGAAATCATTTCAATACCTTGTTTGAGAAAGCAAGGGTGGAGAAGAAGAAACCTCCCGAACCAGCAATTTTCATGTATTCTTTACCTCAGCTGGGCCATTGAGCGCAGCTGGAACCTCGCCAGCTCACAAGAAGTGATCAGTGCATTCTCTGTTCTCCTCAAATCTGTCATTAGCCAATTACTTCCAGTGCTTTGTTTTCAAGGCGGAACAATGGGGAGATTCGGCCATATCGCTGTGAGAACCAGCACAGCATTGAGGAAAGAGTGAACTGCAGCCATTTATATTAAGGACAATTGTGGCTGACCCTCAATGACTGAGTGTTTGGGATTCACAAAGTTTATTTAACTTATATTGCGGGAAGCGAAACAAGAAAGAGGTGGGTGACACGTAGGGTCGACGTCTAGTCTTGTAGGAGTTGATTCACAATGTAGTCATTATATCTGGAGTTCATGGCATGCTCCTAGGCAATGAGGAGATCCGTGACTGCTCTCTTCATTCATGAAATATACAGGCATACATTTTAATAATCTGCGAGTTCCAGACATTATGTAGGGAAATGTAAGGTGGTCATATAGGCGTTTTGTGTATGCCAGGTTTTAAAAACCCCATGTGCACAATCAGTTTTTACCAAATCATGGACGTGTGATTTAATACTTTTCCAAGTGTCACACTTATGCACAGGAAAAACTCTGTGAATTGTGCCTTTGATATCTCAGGCGTTTGTGGTAATACAGATAGATGTCTTATTCGTTGTTCTATTCATGCAGGTGTGGACGGTGCTCATCTAAAATTGGCACATAGACAAAAAAAATGGCAGCAGTTAATTTTAGACTACCTATTTTTCATCATTCACAATCTTCACCTTGGACACAGCTAAAAATATATTAATATCATTGTATCTATGTCTACGTTAAGGTCCCTTCTCATACAGTTAGCGCCTTAAAATCACAACATAACTTGTGTTGTATGTGTTTAAGGTTTTTGCATTATTCCTTGGATTGCACTGGTTTATGCATCTATAGTTTTGCAGGAGATAAGGAAAAGTTTTAATATTGTTGGTAAACATACGCAAACGTTTTTTTATTGTCCAGTTACGAGGTTCTGATGAGAGGCAAAGTAAATGTTAATTATCCATTATGCATGACTGCATTTTATACAATGTACTGAATTGTACTGCTGCATTTCTATAGTGCTTTCCTACCTCTTAGCTGCACACAACGGAATACACGTATCTTTTAGTTTGGAACAAACAGTTCATGGAAAACACTAATACTCTAAACAGCAGTCTGTCGGTGAATGCAAACTTCACAATTTGATTTTCGCCAATTTAGTTTGGTTTTTTTCATTAGTTCGTTTCCTTTTCTATTGTTTCTTAAAAATCAAATATATTGCCTCAAGCTTGATTACTATTAAATGTGGGCAAAGTGAAGTTACAGCAAGGCATTCTACGATTGTATGCGACAAACATCAGCTGCAGCAAACAATACGGTTTCTCTGCAATGAGAGAAGGTGCCACCTCTAAGGCTAGGGTGCTTTCATACCAGGAGCAGTTGAGTCTAAAGTAGTCCCTAAACAACCAATCGCTCATCACGGGAAGCTACATTTGCGATGAATCCATGTGAAAAGGCAAAGCCTCCAGTTCGCAGGTTCTCCACAGTGGCAGTCAATTGGCAGAACCTGTCATCCCTGTCTGGCGTGCACTTTGTGACCTCCTCATTTCCACTGCTTTCCCACAACAATTATTCTGTGCAGAAGAAGAAAGGTGCAGATTACCTGTGGGCCAGGAACAGGATGTAGTGAACAAAGGGAGTTCTTAAATCCACTTCATTCCACCTGACTCTTTGCGCATGAACAACCGAGGAATTAAAAGAGGCCTTGCGGGGCTTGAAAAACTGCTTCCCAAATGACACAGAGCCCCCCTGTATGTTTATTAGGTGCACCCTTCATAGTTCAGTGCTTGTTAGTATGACTGTTGTGTGCTTTATACTTCAACATTACAATTGCGACAGTGGTGAAAAAGAGGAGCATGGAAGCAGTGCATTTTCACATCTCTGGAGATTGATCGTGTACTCCTGTGTCCTCCCTGAAGTAAGATCTAGTCAACACAATATAATTTGTATACGGTTACTTTCAAATAACAGAAATTATTAGTCATTGCTTACAAGGGGGATGTCAGCCTCCTGGATACAAATCACGTGTATGAAATATTTTTTGACCAAGCTCTGAGGGGATAAGCAAGGACTGAAGTGGACCGTTGTGAGGATGAGCACATTTTTAGACATATCAAATGGAAATATGTTCAAATACCTTTGTTCATCTCTTTGTCAAGGACATTGATTAAGGCCTGATTACAGTATGTATGAAAATAGAGGCCACAGGTCTTGAAGAATTATGTAAAGCATTTCACCCTTTACTAACAAGAGGTGTTTGTTGGTTTTTCCAGGTCTGCTTTGTACCCCAAACTCATGCTTAATTGATGGTGTGTTCCATTTCCCATCTTCTGTGCATGCCCCAAGAGGGAACTCTATTGTGTTCTTTTTCCACTACCCCAATCTGCCTCATTTCTCACTGGACTGTAATTGAAGCGGGTGGCATTTATAATGACTATCAAATGCTGTAAAGACAACTAAGCATTTTGTAGAAATGTTTGTAAAAGTTGATTTAATATTTGAATCGTACACTTTGGGTTACACTCATAAAATGTTTAGACAACCCAGAAGAAAAGATTATGTACCTAGTTGTTGGCATTAATTCTTTATCTTAGTGGGTTTTTATTGGAGTTTAAATCAGATTCTGTTTACTTTCTGAATAAACAAGTACAGCATGTTCAGAGTAATATATTTAATAACATTCCTACTGCTGTAACCCTGCCTAGTTCAACAATGTGAGTCCACAAAATCTGAGCTCTGCGCCTACCTCTTCAGTATAACGTCAATAAATTAGAACTGTATTGCTGGCAAGGCAAAGTGGGTCCAGGACGCCATCTGAACACAAATATTCGAAACAAAATAGCCAGCTGCACTAAAAATCTTCAGCTTGCAGTTGAAAAGCTTCTACAATGAACCATATAAGGATGAAGGCACTGACCTAGAGCCTGATTTGTTGAATCGGTTGAGGTGATATTTGAAAGATTCATCTTATTTGAACTTTCCACCAATTAAATGTTATATGTTCATTAAGGTTTAGGATACTCTTCAACAGTTTTTACTCTGGGTTAAACCACTAAACAGTTACAGCCATCAACATACACCATTTCTGTAACTAACCCAAAACACTATGTGAATTAGTGATAATAAAAACATTGAGTCTGAGTGTTAGTGATATTGAAGACATAGAGTCTCAGTGTTGTTTGTTAGAAAGACTAACTGCTGATAATTTCAAACTATTTTCTTATGTCAATAGTTTTGAAGATGTATCAATTGCCTTCCTTTTATTATAATATAAACAGTTAGCTTTCTTTTTATATGTGGAAATAAATATGAAATATAAAACTAAACTTTTGGGACTATTTTTGAAAAAAAAACCTCTATACTACTTTGCAAACAATGAAATCAGACTAACATTAAAAAATATCACACACCATGTTTTTCAGTTATCTTCCAGTACCTTTTGAAGGCAGTATCAGCATTATTACTTCTTTTTTTTTTTTAAATGCCGTCTAACATGCTGATGTTTATATTAATTTTCAGAAATATGTACAACAGTATCAATCAAAACTATTTCTGCACAGATTGATATTGCTTGTGTCAAAACATATTAAGGAGATTCTTTGAATACGAAAGAAAAAGAAGACAATATGATAACAATAAAAACAATAAATATTAACATACTAGCAATTTACCATTTCTCCTTAGAATAATTACTTCTAAAAGAAATTGACATGTTGTCATGTTTAACTCAGAGATAAACTCCCCTTATACTATATAGTGTGTGCCATCTGTAACACGCTTTATAATACAAATAAAAATAACCTCTCATCCAAGGAGATGACATCTAAAAATAAATTAATAGGACAATGATATCCTGAAAAGTGAATGCAAAACATTGCATTTTTGGACAAATGCTTCTTGCAAAGACTAACTTTCTGGGAGACAAAGTGGATATTGTGAAACAAGAACGCAGGAAATAAGTATGAAAATTGGTATTATCAAAACAATTGGCTTCTACTACTTTCCCTGATACTGTGCGTTTGCCACTGGGATAAGAAGTATTTAAGATGATATTATCAAGAGAAATTAATTCAGTAGTCTGAGGGATCCTATGATTTGAGGTTTACATTGATCCAGACTCCAATTAGATTCTGAAAAGTTTCTGAAGCTTTTCCCATATAATGGTCACAGGGGTTGAATGTTCACCATTCATTTAGTTTATTGCACTAGAAAACAAAGTTCAGGGTATGGCTAAACTATTTACAAGTGCTTCTTGATAGACATTGTTTCCTCATCAGCTTAAGACAGATACAGACATGCATATGCTAGAAGTCCCTGATTCTGAGTGGATAATCTCTGCTGTCATAGATACCAATACCTTTGTGAAGGGGTGTTTGAAGGCAAGGGTTTTGATAACATGATGCAGAATGCCTTGATGTTATGGCACTGCATGTGTTGATTGTGAGGGTGGGAGGCTACACATATTATTTAATAGTCAATAGAGTTGGTACCTGGTCCTCCGGCCTGATTTGTTTGGTTTGATGTTGGATTGGAAGGTAGTAATGAAACAGGGTGAGAGGAATGGTGTCTTTGCCACATTCCCGTGTTTTTTCGTTTCATTACCTTTTATATGATATAAAGGACATCAGCAGATGACTCGCATACCACAAACAGAAAACCCATAAGCATTTGAGCTAATTTGCTTTTCTTCTTAGAGGCAATCACAATGGTTACACTAGTGATGCTTGATATGCAGGTATGCATTGCTAATTTTTTTCCAAATCTACTGATTGATCAGTATAAAAAGCAAACAATTTCCACTGGTGCCTGATGGTGCAAATGTCAGTGCAAAATTGTAATGGTACCAGTGAAGTTTATGCTATTTGTAATGCTGGTAATAAACTGCAGCAGTGCCTGTGCAATCTAGTAACCTGACTCCTTTTCTATAATATTTAAAATAAATAACAATCTTCTGATCATTCCTACCCACTATAAATCCCTAAGGCATTTTCTTGGGGTTTTGTCCTTTAGTAGATGGGAACAGAACACAGCATGTGCATGTATAGCTTTTCAGGAATATTTTCTGAGGTTTGAGCATTCCTTGTGCTCCTGCATTTTGCCTTGAGGCAGCAACGTTTTCTTTTACCAAGTGTTTAATCTTAATGGAGATGTAAGATAAATATTGGAAACTAATGTATGAACAGAATACAGACTATTTAATGTCATCAAATTGTCAAAATGCTAGCATTCAAATCCTGAAACAACACCTCATTAGAGGAACTAAAAAGACGACTCCATCAGTATGCATACACCCACATATTTGTATGTTAATTCTAGGCTGAAAATCTAATGAACATGGCCCAGATATACAACATTGTGGAAATCTAAGAAGCACGGCCTGGATCAACATATATACTCTGTCCAAGGATGGGAGTGACTAAGGGTGAAGACCTTATCAATAAATTATATCATGGGATCAGCTTGAAATATATACTTAGCTCTCACGATATCAAAAATAGCAGGCCTCTTTCAGGATAAACTCACTTGTCTCTCTAATCCCTTGCTTTCATTTCTTACGGTAAGGAAAAAGATCAGAATTTCTCTTCATCTGAATATGCATGCCATCACCTGACTAGAGAGTCAATGCGGAGAAGTTACCACGTGACAGTGTTTACGGTCACTGTATTACCTGCCAATGCTTCGTGTGTGAACATAGCAGAAACTGGATGATGTCACAACAAAACAGAAAGTATTGTGTACAAATTCAGTGAGGAGATGATGAACCCTTTTGATAGTCCACTTGGGAAGAAATCGGTTATCATGTGTTCCATGGGGACAAGGCACCAGCAAATCACTGCAGAATCACATAGAAATGCTTGTCCTATGAAAATAAAGTTTCATCATCTTTATCTGCCGGTCCTAAAACCATATACAACAGTTTGCTCAATCATGCTGGAACAAGTGGCTCCAGTGCTAGCTCTATTAAAATGTGATGGGTGGAAATGTGTGATTGGTGTCCTGCCTGGCAAGGCAGGTCACTATTACCTGTGGGTTAGATTGCTGCTATCTGTCTACAGATCCAGTGTCAGAAAGTACTACAAAATGTTTCTCAATGATGCCATTGGAAATGTATATAGAATAGTGGACAGCTGCATACACTTCTCATCAGAATCACTCAGATAACTACAGGGTCATTGAACAACTAGATGAGGATCAATGTCACAGCATTAGATACATTAAGCTACTTCTCAAATGCTGCAGCAGATTTGGGGTTCACTTCAGGAAGTTTCCTCAGACTGGGATATGAGATGTCAAGGAGAACTACCCGTAAACTGTTGACATCTTCAGTAATGTACAACGAGCACCACAGCTTCCTCTATTCCCATACTTAATGCCACATGCCACAAACAAACTGCAGTATATTTTCACTTCGCAGAAGAAATGTGTAGTTAGAAATCAATTGGCCTAACAATGTTCAAGTGGTAGCACAAAACGCCTTCACATCTTCAGAGTGAGTCAAAGAAGGGCCTACTTCAGACTCTTCTTTTGTAAGTACTGGAAGCCTTGAACTGGACACAAGCTTTTCCTGACAAACCGGGACCACACTTAAATGGCTGTTCAAGAATTTTAAAATACCCCAAGGTCCCATCCTGTACAGTTAGTATGTGCATATTACCCATTTGTAATGCGACATTTCATTTTTCGAATAGGCAGCTTAGATGGCAACAAGAAAGAAAAGGGGGAAAGCTGCTGTTGATTATCTACTCTAACACATTAAAACACTAGGGTGTTATACAGAAGAGTAACCCCTTTCTCATTGGACCAATTAGGCAATGCTCATTGCCAATCACTGGCAGCTGCAAAAAGGCCATAATAGGTCTGTTAGCGTCATCATCATTGGTGCTGTAACTATGCAAGGATGTTTTGAAATTACATATAAGAATGGTAGGCAAGAGGATTTGCACAAACTGAAACAAAATACACAAGTCACTCTTAAAAGCGCAATGTGAACCCGTTTTGAGAAGCTAGAGACACTCAACAGCAATTTGGAACTATCACTCAAGAGACACAACTCAAAGAAACATGCATTGATGGAGCCAATTGATCTTGGTTTGAGAACACTTCTGAATATTTCCCACAAGCATTTCTTGTGTGTCTTGCCGTATGATTGTGAAATGGACTTACTTGGGAAAGCAGTTTTGATCCCTGTTCAGTCATCCATACTGCATGACTATAAGGTGTCCTTCTGACACGCATTAAATTATATTTAGTCAACAAGACTTGCATACTTTAAATATGTTAATACATTGCTGAGTCAGCAGTGACTGCTTCAAAAGTAGTACAAAAATACTGCGCACAACAACAGTGGCATTCCATGATTTTAGGAACAGAGCAGACTTCTTAACTCAAACCATTATGGCAAATTTTCATTGAAATATGTTATAGCATACAAGCTAGAGTGAAACTTGTGTCAGTTGATCTGAAATTCCAGAACAGATGGCACAGTAACAAGAACATATATATTTAGTACTTACTCCATAAGCTAAAGAATTACCCACTGGATAGTATATACCACAATAGAGTGCTTGTCTCCATTCTTTTCAAACTAGTTACCACTGCAAACAGGAGGACAGTAGCCACATTGCTCCAAAATCCCCCCAAAAATACTGTCATGAGAGTTTCTCTATTTCCGATGTATACAAGACCACACCACATGAAGCACTTCCTCGCCTCCCTTCATATTGGCCCATATGTAAAGTACCATTGTTATGGTATAATGGAGATGACTCCTATATATACAGCACCTTTGATGAGGGAGAATCCAAATTGCCTTGTATATAAAGCACCACTTCCATGCCAGAATCCTCATTGCTTTGACTTTTGTAATGCACTGCTACATGCAAGCATGCATATTGCCACAGTTTGTATAGCCAGAATCTACACTACCTGGGAACGCACAGCACCACAATCATGACAGGAACTAAATGTTCCCAAGAATTAAAGTATTTTTTATTATAAACATCACTGCCTCGTCTCTCTTAATCCTCCTTTACCAGGCCTGGGCAACAATGGTATTGAAGGCTTTGGCTCTGATATGCAGAATCCATCTCCTGCAACAATACCTAGAGCTAGCTGTTCACCACAGTTATAGCTGGCAGACCACGCTTCAGTCTTCCTGTAAAAAGTTTACATTTTTACTGGAGTGGGCAGACCAAGCAGGCCTTGTGCTCCAGGTCACATGGTTGGCGGGGCACTGGCAGGAAGATGTAGCTAGTCAAAGTCTAAGGACAGCCTTAAAAGTAACCCACTAACTTGGAGAGCTTGAGAAACACCAGAATGTCTAAATGACCACTCCAGTCCAGGCAAACCCTTACCACTGTGAACTTCAAGCGAAAAGGAAAAGCTAAAAACTGTTAGCAGACTGAGGTGGCTTGGAAATGCAAATCGCTAATTTAACACGCTCAATTTATTAATAAAATGACTGATTGATTTTATAACTGGTTGAATTGCTAAACGTATCCCTTTTAAATTAGGCTTGATTTTTGACACCTGAATTTGTAAATGTAGCTATAGCATTAATACTGAAAACATTCTCTCTGTCCTATAGCTGTGCATTCTCAGCATAGCTTCGATTAGCTCATGAAAGAACAGCAGTAAACTAGCAAATCGAAAACATAACATGAAGTTCATAAAAAAGCAAAACATGCAGCATGCGGGATGTTTTTCACAGTTTTTCAGTTAAGCAACTTAGAAAACCAGGAACCCGATTAGATTTATTTGCAGCAGTTTGCAGATTTGATCGTTTAATGGGCAAAGCTGTTTGTTAACTGAAGCAAACCACTTTGAAAAACACAACATGACAACTTTCTGTGGTTGTTCATTGCACATCTCTGACAAATGAGTATATGAAAATTATCGTCAAATTTATTAAAAGAGTTTTTCTATAATTTCATATATGATGCGCAAGGAATATCTAATGAAAATAAAAAATAACTATAAGTGCACAAATGTAAATGAATGATTACATTTCTTACATTGAAGGAGCCAATACATTTTGTAAAGCATTTTAATTTGTAGCAAATGCATATAGGCGTTTATGTGTTGTGTATAGTTTTAATGTACTCAACAAAATCTTTAAGTACAAAAATAAATAACAAATATGTTACAAAACTTTCCTTGCTAAGAAATGGCTGGAACTTTCCATCTTTAAGCTGATATTTTGTCTGTATGGTTTCTTTGCACATGAAAAGAAAGGAAAATATAGGACAGATGTTGAGCTAACCACATTTAAAGCCTGTCATACGTTGGCATTTTCTCATGATTTTGGCTCATCTGTTAAATAAGGTGCATTTCGCTTGATTTTCAAAATGGAAACATCAGGAAATATTTAAAGGCCAATTGCTACCAATTAACTTTGATCAGCAAAAGTTGTATTCGAATCTTTCAGAATCCATCGCCTGTCTGAAATAACACACATTTGCAAAACCCAAGAAAACAGCATGGTGATGATTAATGCCTGTTGGCAGCCCTACCACAAGCTTGCTTAGCAGTCAGATTTAAAATAAACAGCGGTCTATATTTCAGTGGGTGTCATATGTGACTTCTATTTTTATTCATGCAAAATATGAAAGCAAGTGACTGTATAACTAGCGGTAAGTCAATCAAGGGTTATACCAATCACTTAGAATAAATAGCCCATGAGAATACAGTAACCAGTCTCCATTAGAAGGTCTCCAAATAGTCTTCACGTTTGACTGTTAGTAGCACAGCATTTGACAAATAGGTATCCAGTTCAAATAGGACACAAATTAGTAATAATCACACAATTTAACATCTGGCAACTTGTTCAGTAGCCCATGTAAAAGAGTTGGTGATTTTGTTCCATGTGTCCACTGTACACACCGGCTCATATATCAATTGGACTAAAAGTGGTACTTTTACTGAAAGTCTCAAAACAGAGGCCAAAGACCGAATGATCATCGGCTCTAAAGTAATTATTGTTCCTCTTAATCATACTCTAGGCACACGGAGTTTTGATTTATCTTTTACTACTGTGAATAAGTTGGGTTTCTAGAGCTGCGATCTAGCCCCTTTCACAACACCTAAATTAATTCAAATGAAACATGAAGTGATTTTGTGGAAAATGTACACTCTACAAATATAATTATCCACTTTAACCAGTAAGGTATGTGCAGACACAATTATTATGCGTCAGCGTAACCAAGGATACAAATATCTACTGCAGCTTTCAAAATATTGCACCCAGTTTCTTTTTTACTTTTGCATGCAGTAGAAAAGAAGTATATTCACAGTGATAAAAAGTTATTCGTATGTATTCTCTTTCTTTTCATCAAAACATGTTCTACTCCTATAAGCACAATTATTATAGGGAAAAAAAATCAAAAAAGCCAATTCCTGTCAAAAAGAATTTACATTTATACATTTAATAAGGAAACATAAATAATGTTTTTCTTACACATATTTTTCAATATTTTCGGATTTTCTGAAAATTCTCTCTACTGACTCGTTTGTGCTAAATAAGCGTTTTGGGAACCAGGAAAGGAAGTATTGTCTGGGATTCAGTTTACTGTTCTATGCCTTCTTAGGAAAAAGTGTCATTTTTACCAGTCGCGGCTCGCATGACTCGCGGGTGGGGGGCGGGTTGGGGGTCTCGCGGGGGGGGGGATTTTTAAAAAAATTACCTTACCGGGTCCCGCTCCACCTCCGCTCCTGGCCGGGTCCCGCGCTCAGCAGTAACAGGAAGCAGGCATCCTCCCTCCCCTCCCCTAAGCCAATCACAATGCTGCAATGGCAGCGTTGTGATTGGTGCAGACGGCGCCCAGCCGGGCACCTGTAGGGCAGAGTACGCAAGACTGGTTTGGTCGGCCCCAGAGGGCCGACCAAACAGCCAGGGCCCACAGCATTGGGCAAGCCACTCCTCCCAGACCCGCCCGCCCCCAACCAGGCATACCGTTCTGCTTTTTAGCAGCGCAAGAAGCAGAAACATAAAATGGTATTTAAAATACCATTTTATGTTTCTGCTTCTCGCACTGTGAGAAAGCAGTGGGGCGATGCTCCTCCACCCTAATGAAGGAGCTGCCCCTGATTTTTACTCTGCTAGAATGCTACACTTTTCTGTGACTATGAATTCAATACCTCTTGATCAATTTTTGTGTTGAATAGTTAGAACCCTCCTGTACCATTATGGCCAGTGTTTTAGACACCTACAGAGAAGTGTTATTAGCTGCACAGGTCTCAACACAAAACCAAAAGTAATATTTTACCCGCCCTTTCATGTGCTGCTCTAGAAGAGTCCTCGGAGGTCAACAGAATCGGACCTCTGTTTACAATTATTCTATTCGGAGGCAAGATGGCGGAGCTGTCTAAGGAGAATAATAATACATGTCCTGGTTTCCTAGTTCTCACGAATATGAACAGTTTAGTAGCTGCACTGTAGGAACATTATTGAGGGGTGGAATTTTATAACTGTGCTACAAATGTTCCAACAGTAAATTGGCATATGAGCATATACACCATCTCCTGTTCCTACCCATGCGCAGAAGATGGCCGTTTGCTAGTCTTCTCTGAAATTGCACTGTTTACAACGCATACACCTACTGGTAGAACTATTTCAAAACTTGAGCCAGCAAGTCACAAAGTCACAAGGAAAATGGAGTTGGTAGCTTCAAATGTTTAAAGAACCATCACTGTGGTACCAAGAAAGACAGAATGAAACATATTATAATAATGGCCACAATACAGACCACCGATTTGGCAATGCGTACACCGTAAGTATCTACTAATAGTCCTAAAGGCCCCAATTCAGTAGCATGTTTAGTATTTCTCCAATGAACAGAAATAAACGTGCATAGAATGTACAGCTGAAAGAGTGAGTTATTTCAATTGTCATCTATTACACTGACAACGTAACTCATTTTGGCACCTTAAATCCATCAAACAGTACCTGTGGTCTACGTGTCATCCATGCCAATAGACAATGAATCCCAGCAAATCAAACAGGATCTCAACAAAAACTCTGAACATAAAACCTTTAACTTAATATAATATCTAAATTACAACAAAATCAGAGTGGTGTTTGCTATTCATTAACTTGTCCAGTTACTCTAACCGTGTATGTGCAGAAGACCATTTGATTTTCAAAGGAACAAGCACATAGCCACCTTATGTGCCATGTGCAGGGCTGCAGAGCGGTATCATGAAATGAACACAAGCTTTTTATATGAAAGGACATTACTATGATTCCAGCAATAAGGCAAACAACCTTAAGTGTCACTGCTATAATTATTACTGACAATATATAATAATTTATAACATCTTGTGCTGATTGACTCACTCCAACATGTGGCATTTCAATCAGTTCACAGCGCATCATTGCAACTACAACATGTATCGCCTGGAGGCTATGTAAGGGTATCTTGTATGGTTGTGTGAGTAGTATGAGGCTGTATATTTGTAGTATCAGCATTACCATTAAAGACAGTAAGGCATGTGTTGCAGCGTTTTACACCTTGAGGAAAGGTGAAAAAATACAGAAAATCTAACAGCATATCAACAACACTAAGCCTCCTTCATCTCTTACGCACCCACCCCTACCCGTAGAATTCCGCAGTGGTTAGCCTTTACAACCCTATCACTCTCAGATCTCATTGAAATACTTAAATCCCTCAAAACAACTTCTTACGAAGATATCATCTTAGGCCCGTCTGTCATCAAAGCTCTCTCTTGGGGCACTTTCTCACCCCTACTCACCATTGTCAGTGACTCCCTATCTCAAGGAATCTTTCCAGAAGTCTCTCAAGATAGGCCAGATTGTACCACTCCTAAAGATACCTACACTAGACCCTGACGACACTGCCAACTACCGGCCCTTCACTCACATACCATTCATCATCAAGATCATTAAAAAGTAATTCTGTGTTCAACTCCAAGATCATATCAATGGGTTCCATACTAACATCTTCAACATTTACATTGAGCTGCTCATTGTTCTACTCATAGATAACAGCATTAAGATTCACCAATATGCCATTTATGCACAACTGTCCTTGAAAGGCTCTTCTCCTTCAGACATCTAATCCTTCAATCACTGGCTGTACGTTATCCAGACCTGGATCCTGTGTTTTGCCAGAAACAGCACACAAGAAACCATACAAACCTGATTTAATCACATGAACCTTGACAGCTTCAAACACCAATATTCACCAAATGCCAAGTCACTTGGTTTCACCATATTCACCAGCCTCACCCTCAAGGAACACATTGCCAAAAAACAAAGAAAGCGTGGTACCAACTCTCACGTCTGAAGAAACTGAAAACATTTAATCAAGAAAGTGGCTTCAGAATGACTGTTCAAGCCCCCGTACTCTTCTTGTGACTCCTACCCTCATCCCGTGCTCATTTCTCAGCTCAAGTCCCAAGTTCTTTTAACTCATCTTGGCAACCTTGCTGCATGAAAACAATCAGCTGACTTATGTTTGCCAGAATCACTGTCTGCAGGGATTGGCAGCTCTTCATCTTCCACAAGCAACTCCTGGTTTTTAGTGCTACTGATTATTCCAAAACCCTTTCCTAGCATGCTGCAGTATTCTCCAGTGCGTTCTTCCTTTCCCAATGACTCAACTCTGCTTTTCCTCTCTATTTCCTTATCTTCTTGGGGTTAGATCTGACATCCTTGGCGTAGTATTCCCCTGCTAACCAGTGGTAAAGTACTTGTGCTCTCTTCCTAAAGCATTTAATCTAATTATAGATACCTAGTAAATGGTACTACATGTACCCAGAGCCTGTAAATTAAATGCTACCAGTAGACGGCAGCCCTTTTTGTGCCACCCACTAAAGTAACACTGCAAAATATGTCTCAGGCTTTGCTTAATTTGAGCCTGTGGGGGCCAAAGAGGCACACATTTTTGGGATCGGAACTCATTTTTTCACATCAAACATTTACCAAAAGCAACATAGGGAAAAAGCAACATAGCAGAAAGGTGGAGGAAGAGAAAGGCAGAAAACCTGTTACCAAGGGAGAAACCAGAAGCCAATTAGAGAGAGATAAGAGGACAGGGAGTGTCTGTTAGTGGATTTAAGAGTTATGAGGTTGATTTAAAACTGCGCAGTCGTGGTATTCGGTGCACAACATTTAATTGTACTAGCGTGAGCTTCTGAGCAGCGCTTTGGGCATTGGCACTCATTCTTTTACAAACTAAGCACTGGTCTCAGTCCTGCCATTCTAGCCTGTGGGGCAGCTTTAAACTGACATTTTGACATTACAAAATAAACCTTTTGCCAGGCCTAAACCTTTCTTTTTGCTACTTATAAGTCATCCCTAAGGTAGGCCCTAAAATCCTCATAAGAAAGGGTACATGGTATTTAAAAGTAGGACATGTGTTCCTGAGTTTTACATGTCTTGGCATGGAAAAACTCCAAAAGTCCTTTTTCACTGCTATAAGGCTCTCTCTCCCGTACTCTAACCAGGGCCGGACTGGCCGTAGCAGGCACCGGGCGTTTCCCCGGTGGGCCGCCAGGGTGGGGGCCGGTTTTAGGCCCCTGGGGGGCCGTTTTTCTTACCGGGGGCCGGCAATATCGGCCCCCTGTAACAAAATCAACTGAAACCGGCCCTAGGACACAGCTCGGCCGCACCCCCCTCCTCCCTCCCAGGGGGGCCAGCCGAGCAGTGTGCCAGGGCCGGTTTCGGTTCCCAGTCCGGCCCTGACTCTAACACTGGGTTAGCTTATTACACTTAATAAGTGATAACTTTAGTTTGGGACCAGATAAAGAAATGCTTCTTTCCACACAAAGGAATTGTAATTTCAAATCCCCTTTAATAGTAAAGACAGATTTTAAGATACTATTCCGAAAATGCCACTTTTAGAAACTTGGCAAGTTTCTTTCCAAACCAACTGTGTCTTTGTGCCAGTGGCCTGGTACACACAGCTGTGAATTGGGTTGTGTATTCTTTCAAGACATAGGAATAAAAGAGGAGTAGGTGTGAGGGGAGTGGGTCTTCTTGGCACCACAACTGAGGAGGAGCTGTATCCTGCCCTGATTGCTGAAGCACACAATAAGAAGTTCTTTGTGCTTTTTGGCACTAAGTTCACCTAGAAGTTTAAAAACTAATTTCTGAGGTTGTACTGTTGGATTTGGGGTGTTTTGATGTCATTTTATTTATAAAAAATAACTCTGTTTGGGATTTTTCTTTGGGTTTTTCACTTTATTATTGTTTGAGTGCTGCATAAATACTTTACACATTGCCTCTAAGTTAAGCCTGACTGCTTTTGTACCAAGCTAACAGAGGGTTAAGCACAGGTTTATTTAGTGACTTTTGTGTTTTACTCTGATGAGGGTTGTGTTTATTATTTGAGGGGGCTTCCACCCCCCTCAAATAATAACCCAATTTCTTACACTTGGTATTTATTTCTAAGGAAAAAGATACTATTGTGGTCCTCACAGAGCCTCTCCACCATCTGGCTTTCCATCAGAGCAACAAAATGCCTCTTTTTGTATTAATAATTTTATTTTAATAAACAAACAATATAATTTAAAGTATTCACATTATATCTTAACACAAATAGTAAATGGCAGGACGTTCTGCTATAAAGAGCAATAAAAGCAAAACAATTTAAACCAAATGTAAATATAAAATGTATGTTTTCTTATAAAACGCAAAATCACGGAAACAAGACACACATTCTGGGGGGCACAATACAGCTATTGCAAAATTAAAATTGCTGATAATCAAATGAGAAGCAATGCATTAAACCACCAATGATCTGAGCTACTTTAAACACTAAGCACATACATTTCTCTCGGATTGTCATTTGCTTTTCTCCTTTCCCATTATGTATGACTCAATTGCTATTTGTACAGCGCTTTGATACCCCGGACGGATCATGTTCGTGCTATTTAAAAGTCTGAAATAAATAAATCTCAAAAAGAGATCCTATTAATTGGTGCATCTGCGACCATTCTATTAACAAGTTTGCTTTAGTCACAAAGTCCAGCACCTTTCAACAAACTTCGCAATTAAACTGTATGTGTTATGGTTCAAATTCTCCCTTTAATTGCATGTCTCCCCATTACCTTTAAAAAATCATCATCTGTAAGCTCAATCCCTTTAAAAAACACCAGCTTTTTCTCCAAGAACCCTGTTGCATCAAATGTTCACTTCACTGTATTATCCGAGCGCCTGCCCTCAGCAAGACTTTATCTTCCTCTCATTTCACATGTAGAAAGACAGGTGCAGGCCCTACCTTTTTCATAGATAAGTAGGTAAAACTCAAACTCAAACAAGCATTTGCAATGCAATAGGTCTCGGATTTGTAAGAGTTAGAGGTATTGGCGTTGTAAATGACAATGTCTTTTACCCATGTGTTTTGGTTTTGAGTGGATGTATGTGGTGTGCAGTGGAATTATGTGGGTTGGATTGGAATTGTTAGTTGTGGGAATTGTGTGTGGTGGAATTGTGTGGCGTGGAGTGGATTTTGTGTAGTGAAATTTTTGTGCAGTTGAATTATGTGTACAGTTATGTGGTATGGAGTGTACTGGAATTATGTGGAGTGGGATTGTGTGCAATGGAGTGTAACTATGTGAAATTGTAATTTGTGTTGTGGAGTGATATGTAGTGGAGTTTAATTATGTGGTGTGCTGTAGAATTTTGTAGCATAATGTGGAGATCTGTGGTGTGTATTGGATGTATGTGGTGTGTTGTGTAATTATGCAGTTTTGTTGTTGAATTATGTGGTGTTGAATGGTAATGTGTAGAGCTGAATTGACTGGAGTGGAAGAATGGAGGGGTAGGACGAGCGGATAACATGGAGAAGTGGTGGGTGGGAGAGGAAAGCAGCAACATGTGTAAAAAATTAACACTTCAATCAACTAGCACTTTAATTAAGACACGATTAAACGGAAACCAATTAAATGTCATTCATGTGCTTGGTCCATGTGATAGAGAAAGGAAAGGAAGTGACGCATAGTCTCTGCTGTCCATTTAGGAAGCAGCAAAGCTGAATGACAGACTCCAAAAATTGAGTAAGCAATAGGCGGGTTTAAGCCCTATATTGTATACCACAGAGTATTGCTCTGCGATAGCTCATAATTTGTCAGTTCGAGAAAAGGCTTTAAAGATAACGTAAAGAATTGCACAAAATAAATAAATGTGCACATATTTCACACAGGTCATCGTGAAAGACAATTAATCTGTTTAAAACAACTCAACATATAACTCATCAAAAGAGATGCACAAAATAAAAATGCTATTGAAAGGGCATAAAGAGCATGCAATATTTAAGGCGACCTTTACTAGAAATCATAAAATAAACTATTGCAATTAAAACAAAACAAGCAAGACTGGAGGAGTGGAGGAAAAGGAGACAGCAATGTGAAGAGGTGGTGGGTGCGAGAGGAATACAGCAATACGTGTAAAAACCTAGCACTTTTATCAAATAGCACTTCTATCATCAAGGCACGAGCGAACGGACACCAATTAAATGTTATCAATCTGTGCCTTGGTTCCTGCACCAGAGAAAGGAACGGAAGTGACGCATGGCGTCTGCTGTCCATTTAGGATGCACAAAGCAGAATGATGGAGACTCCAACAAATGGATAAGCAATGGGCAGTTTCTAAGCCCTATATTGTATAAAACAGAGTCTCCGTTCAGCCCTAAAAAAATATAAAAGCAAGTGCCCACATTAGGAAAAGCCTCCCAATTGAATATGTATATTCCAAGTAATCAATTGTATTTTCCTAAAAAGCCATAACATTCATTACCCTACCATACCCACTAACAAAGTGAAGGTCATAATAACACCAAAAATAAACAATATGAAGCTTCCAAACCCTGGAGGGAGCTATTAAAATTGCAGCATTTACATATTATAAGTGTTCTGTAACATCAGGTAACAAACTTATGAGGAAAATACCTGACTAGCACAATAATGTGACCAAATCTGCAAAATGGAGATTAAACAGCTGTGCAGTCCGTTCAACTAATGCATGTATACCTAAAGCACCCTTAAAGTTCCTGATGCCAACAAGAACCCCAGCTTTAAGGTTTTTTCCCCAAAATTGTTTATCTACTTAAAGAAAAACTTTCAGAAAGTATAAAGATAGGCATAAAGCAGTCGACTGTATTTTTGAAATCTATCAAACGCAAATGCTTACCCAAAATAAATATACTGAAAAAAGAATAACTTGACTGCATAATTCAGTTGTTACGTTTCCTCCCACTGATAAATTTGTAACGGAAGTGTCGTTGATTTTCTGTGATGCAAAGACGCTTTAGCCACTGTGGTTGCATATTACACAGCCCTCGAAGTTGAGTCTATGAGAGCAACATGTTCCATTTACCCCTGCCATGCTTATTGTTGTGAGGTGGAAGTGTAACTACAGAGACCTTCATTTACACTGTTCGACCCTGATGTGCTTATAACTAATATTATTATTATGAAGGCTAATGAAATCCAGTAGAAATAGTTGCTATAGTGTAATACTGTAAAGCAAACTTAAAACTAATACTGTAGACTAGCCTTAAAAGTAATATGCAGACCAGCCTTAAGGCGGAGAGCTTGCTTCTCTCTTTCTCTCTCTGTTAACCACACAGCCCTGAAGGAGCTGTTGCAAGCTAAGTCACACCGAGAGAAAAGCACAAACTTCAAGGACAGCGTGAAGTACTCCAGCTTGAACGCTCGCATAATTCCTAACATTCATGTAACTCAAAATATCCCGCAAAGAAAGAAAAGCAACATGCACAGAGAGTCCTGGCAAGGCTGCCTACAGTAAGGGAACGGAAGTAGACAAGTTACAAAATCCGGCTCGTGCGCACTACAGCAGTCCTGCACTATTATAAGATTTGGGGGTTGTGTCCCGAAGAGTGGCCTTCTTAAGGTCAGGCAAGGTGTATTTGTTAGTATTGCTATACAATACTTAAAGTTACCGGATGGTTAAATCACGTACTTTGTGCCTGAAAACAAAAGGAATGCCGATCAGATCAAATCTAACCACTGCCAACAAGTGTGCTGTATTGGACTTTACATAATAGAGGAAGCACCCTAAGCATTGCAGACACGTCATGAATGCAGAAATGATAGCTATGGAATTGGTGTTGGTGCTTCACGGGCAGGCATAGCAATAAACCAGCATTGATTCCTGCATTTGAAACATTACTGTCACAGCTATGGCAGAGAGGAGCCAGCCCGCAGGCAAGATGGCAAGCATGATACATCTGTTTTTCTATATAATCGAATAAAGACCCCAAGTTTAAATTCAAATTAAGGTACCGACTGCCTGTAAATATACAAAATAAACATGGCTCTGATACCCCAAGTGCTCTTTGGAAGCCACTGCTCGAAATGCAAGATTGGACGGGCAGCAGCCCAGACTCCGAACTCGTCCTCACTTACCAAAGTTGCAGCCCTCCTGAGCTCCTTGGAAAATCCTAGAATCCATCCCCGGATAGGGAGACGGTCCGATTTGTAAAAAGAGATCCTCCGCTCTGTACCGAGCTGCTCTGCCTGGCTCCATGTGCTCGGAGCACGCGCTCGCATCAGTGGAAAGCTCCGAGTACAGTGCTGTGACATCACTGCAGGCACACGCACACACGCTCACTGTAGCACACACCCCCTTCTCAGGCTGCAGCAGCTCGAGCTCCGAAGCAGAGAACTACGTCGGCTGGGGGCTCGCCCTTGTAGGGCTGCCTCCTTCTTTGTATTCGGATGAGTACGGAAACATCTAATGCTCAGCGCTTTAGGCAACTCTGAAAATTACGGATTTGCCAACTTATCTGCCGCTTCTTCAGCCTCAGCGCATCAGCTGGGTTCAGCACTTTGCCACACGCTGTCCTGCAAGACCCTATCACATGACAAGAACCAGGCGGGCTTCAAGTAAACACGGCTTCCCAAAGAGGGCTGAGACACGTTTTCTATGGTTCACTAAGATTGACAATCGGTTGAATAAAGATATGGTTTATAAACCTGTCAACACACTCTCCTGCAAAGCAACATAGCTCCACAGACTTAACCAGTGGTGCGCGCACCACAGAGGAGCGGGTGCGGGAATCTAAACCAGTGGTGCGCGCGCACCACAGAGGAGCGGGGGAGGAGGGGGAAAGGGAGCCTGGCAGCGAGGCGAACGCGCGCTGCTGCGCGTTCTGGCCACCGTCGGGAATGGGAGGAGCGAAGGCGGGACATGCGCCCGCCTTTGCCCAATCGCGTGCCGTTTTTTAAAAAAAAACGCACGCTCCAGCCAATGGGGGCTTCTGAAAGCAAAACCACACGCACGAGCGTGTGGGTCGTTTTCAGAAGCCCTTTCTAAAGGTCTCGCGCTGCGCGAGCAGGGCTGCGCACTGCAACGCCAGGCCCGAGACCTAAAAATGGCTTGTTACTATCTACTGCCATTTTTGCTCTATACATGCTAACCTGCTGTCCAAGTGGACCACAACATGCACAGTAACATCCTGTGAGGCCACATGTATTCCAAAACTATTTTGCAGGATCAGTAGCGGCCCGTGGTGGGAGTGCTGCCGGGCGGTGACGCGGGGCGGGGGAGGGGCAGGGTGGGGGGTTGTAAACTCCGGAATACGGCCGCACAGAGGTAAATAAACAAACAAATAAAACGAATTTCGTTGCGCGCGCTGCATCGCCAAATGCGATGCAGCGGGCGCAACTAAATTCGTTTTATTTATTTGTTTGTTTACTTACCTCTGTGCGGCCGTATTCCGGAGTTTACTACCCCCCACCCTGCCCCTCCCCCGCCCCACGTCACCGCCCGTCAGCACTCCCACCACGGGCCGCTACTGTGCAGGATGCTTCAGTTCGTGTCCTCCACTAATAAAGTCCGAGAGTCCAATGCAATCAGTCACTGAGAAGGACATATACAAAATTCATGAGCATGCTCAGGTGTTCAGGTTCTCAGGTGATAGGTCTCCACTGCGCGGTGGAAACGAAAAAAATGTGTTCCATACTACTCACAGTGCAGACAAACCATCATTCAATATTTAATGCTCTGTGCAGGGTATCAAACTTCAGTGTTTACTGCTGACACTGACATGCACTTTAAAAAGCGCATAGGTCACTTTTACAAATTTTATATGCATACATCTTTGAGTACTGGCATTTAAAAGACTCTACCAGTGCACTCATCTGCCTCCAATGTAGTAATTTAGAAGAAGTTACAAACTGTGCCGTTCATGTCCAATTCACTGCCATATTTACCAGCTTAAATTATGGAAGTTCAGCAGGTCAATCAAAGCAAGTTTTACTTACTTCCAAGTCATTAAAAAACAGATGCGTGTCAGCCAAATTGAATATCATCTCTTCCATTCGAAGGCCAAGCGAAACAGAAGAAGGGGGTCCTTAAGAAAGAAATTAGAGATTTCAATAAGTGGATTTATTAGCAGTATATATTCTATAAGTGGAAACAACAATTGTGAAGCACTGTCATTTGTTCTTTCATGCATACATGGTAATGAATTAGGAAACAGGGCTAAAGGTTGTTAAATAGACTAATGTAGTTGTCTCAAGCATCTTAAATTTAAGTTTTACTTTCCTATCAATTTTATTTAAGTGACAACGTTACTGAAACATCAGAGACATTCCCAAAAAGCCCAAGTCCCTACAGTACTAACTCATCGAAATCTTGGAGCACTCATAAGAAATATCATTAATACCCCATTTATGCCCCAACAAAACCGGTTCTGTTAGAAGTGTCATATCTGTAACATGTATGCTGCACAACATTCTCTGCTGCAGGCACAGAGCTATCTTACTAATTAGACTGTAGCATATATGACTTACTTTACAAAGTAGCTAGAACATTATAAAGGTGTTTGCTGCTGAGCAGAAGCTTGAGGTTGAACCTCATGATACAGTTCTAAGATGTCATCATGGTGTAATAGCTTAATGCATTCTGGAAAGTTTAATACTCGAGGGAAGGAATTAGCAGCGTTCCTCACCTTAAGGGCAGTACAAGTATTTCAAAAAAAGAGAAAGGGGAATGTTAATGCTTCAGGGTGATGGTTTTTGATAGTTGATTTTAAGTTTGTGGATGACTGAGAGAGCTCAATGTGATGATTATTGACTAGTAGAATTGTGTGAAATGCTGGTCAGAAATCTTACTGCCAAACAGAGAGAAAATAAATATGCCATGCTCTCATGGAGGATGCAGTACCCCAAAGAATGAATAAATAATGTAACAAGGTAATGGTTGGGAGAAATTGAATGACTAGCCTCCTGGTCTGGGCTTAGGATACGTTACAAAATAATATATGAGGAACAACATATAATATTGTATTAATTAGATAAAATGAACCGCACAATAAATGTGATATTATTAACATTAACAAAAACGATTTAATGACCATCAATGACCAATAACTGTGTATGATATGCAGTTGGAATGTCATTCAGGAGGTAAATCTGAACTCTGGAACAGAAGGACTAATTGTTTTTTTCTTTGTGTGCTATGAGAGCTGCAGAAGAGTTACGAGACACGTTTTAAAATATTTTTAAATTAACGTTGTTGTGTAATTTATGTATATTTGTTTATTGTTTTCAGCCTTGAGGAAGACCCGACGGGACTAAATGCATCGTTTGTCAATGAAATTATTAACCTCTTCGGTGCTCATGACGAGACCAGCTCGTCATGAGTCACAGTGGAATGTGTGCTCATGACGAGCTGGTCTCGTCATAACGGCTGCGCTCCACCCACACGCGATTGATTCCCCGCCTGTGCGGGCGAATTAATCAGTGGGCGTGGTTGTGACGAGACCAGCTCGTCATAAGCACAGCTCCACCGTGACTCATGACGAGCTGGTCTCGTCACGAGCACCGCGGCGCCGCGCTCACCCCCCGCCCCCATGCACCCGTGGGGGAATTACCCCCGCAGGGAAGGGGTTAAATACATTCGTGATACCTTGGAATAATAGGAATTTTGAGACTGACATCTCAACTTGATACCTTTGTAAGGACGAACTCACATTATTGAACTGTTAGAAATGGAATTTCTGGTTGGCTAGGGCTTGCGCCTAAGCCAGGCAGAAACCACCCCTCTAGTCAGGGCAAGGGAGTTACACGCTGAAGATAACCCCTGCTCACCCACTTGGTAGCTTGGCACGGGCAGTCAGGCTTATCCCAGAGGCAATGTGTAAAGCGTTTGCGCAACACACACACACAGCAGCAACACACTAGGCACACCACAAAAGGAACTCCACACAAGGTTATATCAAAAATAGCCTTTGTATTATCATAAACACATTAGAATAGTAATCACACAATATACACTGTGCCAACTGGCACTGGGCAATATTTACAGGGGATTATATACACATGACAGGGCCAATTGGGCCACTGTCAGAACCATCACAAGCACAAATAATAAATGTAGAACACAACCAGTAATGACTGGCAATATACTGTACTCAGCATTATATCCTGTAACATAAATCATAGTATGCAATCAGCATCATATCAGGCGTAAAATACATTGTGCGCCAACCTCATAAGCCTAAACATATTAGACCATAACCTCCTAATCATAAATCACATTAGAGGCATAAATCACAGTAGAAAATAACCTCACAAGCATAAACCACAGTATGCAAATAACCTCATAATCATATACCACAGTAGAGGCATAAATCAGGGTGCCTAATCACATTTCCTGGACACCACATAAATCACATTAGGGCCTGGCGCCCTATCAACCTAACACAGTCCCCCTGGCCAACTGGCCTTCTCAGAGGGCTCAAATGCCCTATGTCCAAAATGTCAGGGCTGGCTGCCAATGCAGCAGAATCCCAGTGCGCAATTGCGCTGGCCTAAGCGTTGCAGCTGCCACTAATTGCTGTGCAGCTGTGATGAAGACTAGGCATGGGCACTCACTGTGCCCTCTGGATGGGTCCCCACTGGGACTCTCTAAAACAAATGTGCGCAAAACGTAGCAGCTGCCCGCGCTGGTGCGGCGCAGCTGGGAATCAAATAATCAACCCTGGCACCACTGTGCCGCCTGAGCCCCTCTCTGGGACTCTCTAACAACATGCTGCCAAACGTTGCAGCTGCCCGCGCTGGTGCAGCGCAGCTGTGAATAAGGTAAAGGGGCCCTGGCACAACTGTGCCCTCGGGGCCCCCACTGGGGCTCTCTGAACCAAAACTGCCCCCCATCGTTGCAGCTGCCCTCTATCAGGCGGGCAGCTGTAGAAATTACATCAGGAGGCCCCGGCACACTGGGGTCCCACTCTGGGGCTCAGTAACATATATTGCCCCCATAGTTGGAGCGGCCCGCTCTCTGGCGGGACCGCTCAGGAACTCACACTCGCAACATGAAGCCCTACTCACTGGGCGGTTGTGGAGGATTCTGCCGGCTTCGCTGGTCACTCGGCGGTCCCCAGGCATCGACAATGTGCCTCGGTGGATCCCGCCTTCCTGGGAGCCGCTCTCGTCATTCTGCTGATACCGCGGGGCTCTCCCTCACACACGGGAGCCCCGCTTCACTATGCGCACCGCTTGGCTGGATTTCCTCTTCCCTCAGGCTCCTGAAGCTCCGCCCAATTTCAGGCAGCTTCGCCTGACTTCTGGGTCGCCGCACGATCGCGGCAGCCGGCGGCTCCTTTCCTTTGGCGGCACAATGCGGGGTGGGCACCCGCTCCCAAAAAAAAAAAACATAAGCGGGGTGGGCACCCGCTCGAAAAACACCATAAGCGGGGTGGGCACCCGCCTTAAAGGTACCGATGCGGGGTGGGCTCATGCTCGGTTTTAAATTCAAATGCGGCGAAATGTGGGGGAATCCCCACGTTGGGATTCCCTCTCAAAGGGCTGCAGCTCAGCGCTGCGAAGCCCATGCGCTCCTCTTCTTGGGGCAAATTGAAATAAAAGCGCTCACAGGGCGCACGAGGTCCCAAAAAGTCCTTAAGGTCCTGGAATATTAAAATAAAAGTGCTCACAGGGCGCAAGAGTCTTCCAGGGTCCATGGGGCATAGCTGGGCCCAGGGAGGCCAGCACACGGGGCCCTCCAGCAGGGAGGCAAGCCCCCATGGTGGTTCCTCCTGGGCCCCAGCAGCAGCAAGCCCCAGCAAGTCAGGAACAGCACACATTCATGGGGTCACAGCCCCTATACTTATACCCAGATTCTCTTTGTCTGCAGCACAGGGCTTGGGGGAACCAGATGCAACTGGTTCAGGGGGGAATTGGAGCACTATGTTTACCAAGCTCCTCTTCCCCTGTGCCAGGTGGGGGCTCGGTGATCAGACACACCACAGGGGGTGGAGCCAGCATTGTACAGGCTAGGCACAGACCTATTCAGGGTCAGGGGATTACTCCTCCCACTACTCCCAATGCAGATGTCCCATTCAGCCTAGTGCTGACTCACCCTGCCCCTCCTGGAGCCACACACACCTCCCAGCCCGTGCCACTCAAAAGCCAGACATGCAATTCACATCAGGCAGGCAGACACATGCACACAGAAATGCCAACTTCTAAAAGTGGCATTTCTAAAATAGTTATAATAAATCTGCGCACACCATTGCACAGCATTTATTATGACAATTCCAAATATACTAAACTTGACCACGCTGCTCCTCTCATATCAGGAATTACCACTGAAACACTTATCTGGGAATCCCCAATGCATTCCTATGGGAGGGCAGCCCCACAGTAGTCAGAAACCAAAATGGCTGTTTGTCACTACCAGGACATGTCACACACTTAAGGTACATGTCCTATCTTTTACCTACAATGCACCCTGCCCATAGGGCTAGCTAGGGCCTACCTTAGGGGTGAATGACATGCAGTAAAAGGGGGTCACAGACATGGCACACACTTTAGGTGCCACGTCACAGTGGCAGTAACACTCCGCACACAGGCCCTGCAATGGCAGAGGCCTGAGATAGGTTTGCAAGGCTACTTTGGTGGGTGGCGCAATCAGCGCTGCAAGCCCACCAGTAGCATTTAATTTACCAGCCCTGGGTATATGAGATACCACTTTACAAGGGACTGACAGGTAAATTAAATAGGCCAAACAGGTGTGGACCAATCTTACCAAATGTAACACAGAGAGCGCATGCACTTTACACTGCACAGCAGTGCTAAAGTGCCCAGAGGCCTAAAACCACCAACACCATGTCAGAGAAAAGGCTAGGAGAAAGGCAAAAAGTTTAGGGATGACCCTGCAAAAAGGGCCAAGTCCAACATGAACGAATGAACTTGAATTGTGATAAACATGTTTTCCTGAGTCCACTCTACTATTGAATTCTCATGGAGGATGCCTCTGGAGCCCCTTCCCTAGGGGACCTCTAAAGCCTCCCTCTACATCCAAATACGTATCGGGAACTACTGGCAGGTGACACTCTGAAACGCCATCCAAAAGGTGATCTTTTCTGGACTTTATTTTTCCATCTTCAGCTAGCAAGCTAGCAGTGTAATCCTGAAATGGATTGCACTATAGTCAGAGGAAGTTGATGGGACTCATTTGCATAGGGTATGCATCCTTGTTAAAGATCCACACAAAACATGCAAGTCTGTTAGTGCTACGCACTAAACAGTGGTGGCTTTAAATCTACACTTTCATAAAGTTACATCTCTATGAGATTTACAAATACCCAAAGACTTTGCAACAAAATAGAATAAACTTTTTACCAGTTATGCAAGGTTCAATGCACCTTAAATATTTTTCATGAATATACCTAGCACAGCACCCCCTGAAAATATTATAGTGCTAAAAAAGTTTATCACTACCGGTGTTTGGCACTTACTTAGAATTGTGCCACTAAGTGTAGTTGCACACAATCTTTGAAAATGCAGGTTTTGTGAGTGTTCACCAGCTTCCCAGTTGCCATCCATGCACTCTCCTGTGGCACCTCCATGTTCCCTTACCCTCATCCAACTCTTACAACTATGGAAAGCCTATCATGGTTAGAAGTTCCAGTTACAAGTGTGTCAACAAAACTAGATTCTACAAATCAGAGTCTGACATTTCTGCTTGCAGGTGACACTTTTGTGCATCTAAATAGACCTTAGATGTGTAGAACATTTTATGAAAATGTTTTGCAATGGGCACAGTGCATTTTATTGGGGAATTATAATTTGTTCTCCTTTGTGAATCATGCTTTGTTATTCTTTAAAATTGTATTTATGCATTGCTACAGCTTTGTCACCAGCAGGTATCCTGGTGTTAGAACTGCAAAAAGACACACAAAACAAAGGGGGTGAGTGGAAATACATCGGAGGGAAAAAAAAGTAAGGACAGCAGCAAAAGAAGTAAAACCTGCCTAAAAAGAATGAGTGTTTTCAATTTCCTACCAGAGGAATGGTAGAAAGAGGTCTGAAGAAGGTCGAGGAGAAGGGCATTCCTAAGTTTGGGTTCTGAGATCTCTAAGGACCGGGCCTTGTGGACGTGAAGGTTTAAAGCAGTAAAAGGGACTCTGCCCTAAGTGTTGTTAATAGGTACAGTGGACCAGGCAGAGGACCTTGAAGTAGATACACTGTTTCACCAGCAGCCAGTGCAGGGCTCGATGGAATTAGAATACATGATCAACTTTCTGGAGCTCTGCCGTTAAGTAAACCATCATATTCTAAATCCTCCACTACTTGGCAATTTGAAAGTTAGGAAGGCCAGCGTAGAAAGCATTAACATAGTCCACCCATAACAGAGTGGTGGAGCTAATCATCAATGCAAACACAAGGAGATGATGGACGGAGCGCTGAAACTTTTCAGACAGTCACCACCAGTCACAGATCTGGGTTGAATCCATCATCGTTCTTTAGCTCACTTTGCCACCCCAGTTCAGACACAGCTATATGCAAATCAGTCTTGACCCTGTGCCTCATGGGAACAGTCCAGCCCGAAATCATCAATGTCTTCTTGTCCCAGTGGGGCAAAGGTAAGATTTTCTTCACAGTTTTTAGAATTTAAAAGGACATTCAAGTGTTTGGGATTTTGGTATTGAAAAAAAGGCCCTGGACACACCAAACTCCAATCTTTTTTTCTGTCTGCTGAGAGACAGGGAGGATACAGAAAGATGAGGGGCAATGGGGCAACAATGCATTGCTCAACTATTAAAAAAGCCAACTAGATCAATTTATCAACAAAAGGGAGACTGCATCAGTGTTATGTGCCCATACAATACAGAAGGATAACAACAACTGCAAAACACCAATGGATTAGATATTTCATTTCAACCTCAGTGCATATATTGTACAGACAGGAGAGGTAATAAAGATTGTAATATAGTATTGATAGTCAATGTCTGGATATTTGATTCTTAAAATTGTTTAGATATATGAAATAAAGAATTGGTTGTAAGCCACATTGGAAGGTAACCAATAATGTGTGCGACTTTAGGTAGCCACACGTGTGAAGCTAACAAAAAAAGTTAAAAAAAGAGGAGGAAAAAACTGAATACTGAGTTTACCTAAAGCAATTCAAAAGACTTAGTTGAGTTCACAAAGACATCATGGGCTTAGCTATGTTTGGTTCACCAGCTGCAGTGGCACCAAGTCCCTGCGATGTGAGGGTCTCCCTGCACCTCGATTATGGGTGATGTTTACTGTCCATGGAGGCTAGGAGATCCCATTTACCTTTAATCAATCAATCAATTAAAGACATTTGTAAGGCGGGCAGCACCTCATCTGAGGCGCCCAATGCTCAAAGCAAGACTGATCTGCATTAGGGCACATGACAGCCTTGCTACAACACTGGCATATATAGGTTTTTCACAGCCCTCCGAGGGCCTCCCTATTTGCTTTAACTTCCTTGTGGAGATGGTTTGTATTGTGGGAAATCTTAGATCTAGGGTTCTGGTTTCTGATCTTTAGATCAGAACAATTTCACAGTTATTTTTTTATTTGCCAAATAATTTTCCATACGAAGACGTTACAGTCCCAAAATGAAGGAGTGCGTCATGCACTTTCCTACATTAATTGCATAGATTCACGCCTTGTTGCTTTAAGTGTAAGATTAGGAGTGCAAATGAGTGTGGGGTATTTATTCTACAAATGTGTGAAAACCCACAAAAACAGGAAATAGCACTGCCCACTGCCTAGTGTTTCCACTGTAACAACTTCTTATTCCCTTCCGAGTACCACTAAGGACTGTAGACAAATAATCACATCTTTTTTTTTTTTAATCCTCATCCGCCTCAGACCAGAGTCGACATAAAGTAGAATGCCACTACCGTATCTCGACTGCAAGAGACGTAGGCAATCGAAGTGGGTCCCAGGGGCAATGCCCACCTACCGGTATATGGCGATCTCACAGAAAGTCGCTTACCCCTTTCCAAAAAAAAAGGGGTGGTCTCACTCTCTTTTGATATGAAGTGACCGACGACTGTTGGTACGGGCCTGTATTGAATGGAAAACTGGGTGCGAAAACACAGGGCCCTACCCGGTCAGAGAGATTCCATTGAGGCATAATCATAGGATCGGATAGTACTTTTAAATTTAAATTTGAACATAATCAACCTAAACTTAATCAACTTATACTTAAACCCCCAAAGCTTCTCTCAAACCCCAGAGTGCAAACACAAATAGACTAATGCTGAGACCAATTTAGCAAACAATCCCATGTTACTTTCCTTTTGCTGTTCTGCAGTCTATTCAAATCAATCTTAGAAGTTTTATATAGAGAGGACAGCCATTCTGTGTGTGTGGGGGGTGTGGCCTCTACCCACCTCTTACAAATCTCTCTCCTAGCCAGCAAAATTGCATAGAAGAGAAACCCCCTCACGGGGCCTGCAACTTCACTGGTTATGCCAAAGATGATCAAGGCGAGGGAAATTTGAATTGGTGTGCCTATGATGTCAGCTAGGGAAGCCGCTACATTCTCCCAAAATTCTGTTATTCCTGGACAATCTTTAAACATGTGTATGTCTGTGGCATTTACCAAGTCACATTTCTTGCACCTGACTGGTGGCCCTTTTGCCATTTTTGAAAGTCTTGCTGGAGATAAGTAGGCCCTATGAACAGTAAAATAGTGGTTCCTTCTAAGCCAGGCTGGTTTTACAACAGAAAATAAGGTATGAAACGAAGTCTGCCACAGATCTTCCCGATTTTCGTCTGGCATAGAGGCTCCCCATAGTTGTTCTGCCAAATCGAAGTCTCCATCAATAGTTTCCTCTATAGACCAATAGTAGAAGGAAACTTCTTTCCCCCGCAGGCCTTGAAATCAGTTGGTCCTCCAGAGTATTCCCTATGCCTATAGGGATTTTAAGGTTCTGTGACCAACTCAGCAGCTGTATGTACTTAAACTTGGACATGCCCTCCTCCAGCCTGTTGTGAAAAAACTCCCATGGTAGAAGTGACCCTTCGGAAGCCAGATCCCTCCATGTCATTAGCCCTGCTGTTCTAAGTGGTGTGGCTAGCTTATCCTTCAAACAATCTGGAGCCCCGGAGAGTTCCACAGAGGAGCTAGACTGGAGTAATAGTTCAAACCAGTACGCTGCTTAAGTCTAGTCCATATTCGGGCTGCTGCCAGGAGTACTTTCAGCCTGATCTTTTGAAGTACTTCTGGTCGCCATATTTAAAGAGGAACCCCTCAAGCGGTAGCCCCACCCCTTCAACATAGCCGAAAACATAACACCTCTCTCGGAATCATCTGGGGATTTTAACAGCATCCTCGAGTAAGATAGTTGGAAGGCCCAGGCATAGTACTGAAGGTCAGGGAGCGTGAAGCCCCCCTTATCTCTCCTGCGCCTTAACTTCTTCCACGCTATCCTCGTAGCTCTGTACGCCCATGCAAATGAATTAATGGCTTGCTGTAATTTATCAATAGCCGCTTTCTCAAAATGTAGGGGGATAGTATTAAAAGGAAAGTAATTTTCGGTAGTATAATCATTTTAATCAGATTGATTCTACCAAAAATGGTCAGTGGAAGATGTGCCCAGGACTTCATGAGCTTCTGACATTCCTTAGAAATGTTTACAATATTCGTCCCAGCTATCTTGTCTACATTCTGCACTATCTTAACTCCCAAATATCTCATGTCACCCTTGGTCTGGTACCCGCATCCTGGTAGATTCCATGCCATAATCTCCGTTTTCTCTGCATTCACCTCGTAACCCGAGACCCGCCCAAAATCTTGTGCCAACCTAATGCCCTGAGGGAAAGACGCCTCCAGCTCCGATGACAGGATCAAGATGTCATCCGCATACAGGGCAACCTTCCTCTCCCATGCTCCAAACTTAAATGATGGAATATTCGGTTAGTCTCTCAGACGTTGAGCGAAGGGTTCGATATACAAGTCAAAAAGGAGCGGGGAGAGTGGCCAGCCCTGCCTGGTACCCCTAGTGATCTTAAAAGGGGCAGTCAGTTTACCATTAACTAGGAGTCTTGCCGTGGGATCGTGATATATAAGCTGTACAGCTCGGCAGAATTTCTCTCCCAAGTTAAACCTTTCCATTACTGCAGCGAGGTATGACCAACTGACCCTGTCGAAGGCCTTAGTGGCATCTAACGTCATGGCTGCCAGCGGTAGAGAGAAGGTGGAAGCAAGGTCGATTGCTCCAATAAATTCGTGAGTTAGATCAGCTAGGTTTCTGCCTCTTACAAAGCCCTTCTGGTCCGGGTGTAACAGAGTGCCAGCTACTACTCCCAACCTATTTGCTAGGATCCTTGTGAATACTTTATAGTCCGTATTCAGGAGGGAGATGGGCCTGTAGGACCCGCAACTTGCCGGATTCTTTCCTGCTTTCAAAATTAATGAAATAGTAGCTTGACCCCATGATGCGGGAGGTTTAGTGCCTTCAGATAATATGTTGTTAAAAAGTACCGTCATGATCGGTATTATTGCCTCCCCAGGGATCTGTACAGTTCCCTGGGAGCCCATCAGGCCCCGCGGCCTTGCCCCTCTTACAAGCGGCAATGGCCATCCTGACCTCCTGTTGAGATATGTCCTGCTCCAGATTCGCTCTCTGGGAGGGGTCCAGGGAGGTAAGCGTATTCCCTCTTAACCACTCCTTCGCACAGTTTTTATCTACTTCATTATTTTCTTCATATAGTACCTGAAAAAAGTCAAAAAAGGCCTTTCCGATTTCTTCGTCAGTAAATACTGAAGAGGAATTATCCTCGCTGTCGATTCGTTTTATCAAGTTGCGTGTCCTATCTGACTTAGCTTTCCATGCCAGAAGTTTGCTGGCTCCCTCCCCGTATTCAAAGTGGTCCATCTTACTGGCTTCCCACCTACTTGTAATCCTAAACTGAATGATGGTGTCTAGCTTATCCTTCAAAGTTTTTAGTTCCGGCATGTGCTCATGGCGCTTCTCAGGGGCAATCTCACTGTTCAGCTTTAGCTCTGCTACCTTCATCGCAGACTCCGTTTGTGCCACCTCTTCTCTATATTGCCTGTTTTTATAGCATACCTTGCTTGTGACCTTACCCCTCAGGAAGGCCTTCCAGGCGTCCCAAACCACTGAGATCTCAGCTGAACCAATATTCAGCTTAAAAGCACTCTGTTTCTTGAGATAGGTGCTTTACCTCAGGTTCATCTAGAAGTAGTGCACGATCGAATGTCCAACTCCTAGATTGATTTACCCCTGCCAGACAAAAGTCCATCCAGACGGCCGCATGATCTGACAGGTGTGGAGTCAAGTACCTTATGCTCTTAATCTTGTCCCTGAGGTCGTGACTAGCCAGGATATAATCAATCCTAGACTTATGGCCATACTTGTTATTGTAGAAGGAGACACCTAACTGGGAACCTGACCTTTCCCTCCATACATCATATAGACCAGTCTGTGCCATCATTGTTTGGAGGTATGTTCGGGATTTAGATAGTACATTTGCTCTACTATTGGGGGATTTATCCAGTAGTGGTTCTAAAACTATGTTGAAGTCACCAGCCAAGATCAATGGTTCTGGAAATTCTAACAGATTTGCAAAAATAGTTTTCAAAAAGGAAGGATCATCTTGGTTGGGGCCGTAGTAGCCCACTACTGTTAAGAGAGAGCCTTGAATAAACAGTTTAGCAATAACCCACCTACCCCGTGTGTCGCTCATTGATTCTAAGACACGCGCATTGGCTTGCTTTTAACCAAGATGGCAACTCCCCTGATATTAGCGTTCTGATTAGTGCCAATTAAATGTTCCACCCATTTTAATTTGCAAAACATTCCCACCAATTCCCCTTTTAAAAGATGCGTTTCCTGCAATATAATGATCTGAGCAGGGGAATCTTTAAGGTATTGCAAAATTTTTGCCCTCCTGGTCTTTACTCGCAGGCCATTGATATTCCAAGATAAAAGCTGGATAATGGTCATGGAGGTTTAAACAACAGAGACTTATGTACACCATACTGATGGTCCCAGACCAAGCGTAACCAAGATGGGTAGACAAAACTAAAAGGCGAATGAGGAAAATTTATTTTCTTTTTATCCCTAATGCTCCCCACCCAGTGCACCCCCTCCAACTCCCCCCTTACACCACCCCTGAAGAACCCTGCCCCCATTTACCTGGACTAATAGTCCAGCTTCTGCCTGCCGGGGTTAGCCAGCCTTATCCTTCCCTTACTTGTATACAAAAACAAGAAGCTGAGTTTACCAATTCCAATTTCCAAGAAGGATATCTCTAATCTCTTAAATTTAACTTATTTATAATTAATTTACCGGGCGTTTAAGTAGTGCGTATTTAAAAAAAAAAAAAAAAAAAAAAAGTAGCATGAAAACCTATAATAGGTTGAACCCTAATGAGTCAGAAAGACAAGAAGAAAGGGAAAAGAGAGCCTAAAACGGAAAAAGCCTATATGAGTTTCTATAGCTAGGCTACTTTGTGGCTGTGGCTTCGGCCAGACTTTCGAGCAGCTCATCTGCCTCCTGTACTGTTTTAATGTTATGCATCTTATTATTGTGCATAACCTTCAGGAGTGCAGGAAATTTTAACTGGACAACCGCACCTAGCTTTTTAAAGTCGTCCATTTTCCTGCCCAGCTCCCATTGTCTGTCCAAAGTTGTTCGAGCCAGGTCTGAACGAATCTCATAGGCAAAGTCTCTAGGTTTCAGGGACTTTTGTTTTAAGGCACAGTTAAGTTTCTTCTCCTTCAAGGAAAATGTTAAAAAGTTAATGAGGATTTTTCTCGGCTTCGGCCGATTAGGATGTTTCCGAAAAGGGTCTCTGTGGATCCTCTGAATGTCTTTCTTCAGTTCTTCAGCCGATTCTTCGATCTGGACCGATTCCTTTATGAGAGTGACAATGAAGGACTTGATGTCTTCTCCTTCCCTCCCTTCTGGAACATTCAGGAGACGCAGGTTATTCCTACGTGAGTTATTTTCTAACGTCTCGAGCCTATCGCGAAGTATTGTCTCCTCTTTCTTGAGCGTAGTGATGTCTGATCTAGCCACCACCAGCTCGTCTCTAATTTCGGCGACAGAATTTTCCAGAACCTCCGTTCTGGAATTTAGGAGATCAATTTTCTTGTCTAATATCTCACAAAAAAGTCGAATCTCACCTTGGTTTGCCTCAGAAACGGAGAAGCCTCTTTTTATGTCCACCGACAAGGAGGAGAAAAGGGCCTCTAAAGAAGCCACTGAAGACCTCCTAGTTCCCTGTTCTTCGACAGCTTTTTGACCTTCTGTGGTATCATTATCTGACGTAGTCGAGCAGCCGGAATTAGCCATTTGTGAAAGAGTCTTGTCAATGACCGAAGCTGTATTTGAGTCTGTCGAAACTATTTGGGCTGTTACTATAGCCACTTCAGAGGGAATCTGCCCACCTGCCAGGGATCTGTCTATCGTGTCCATTTTCTTAAAGATTGATGAGGACTCTAACTGACCTTTTAGGCGCCTCCTTAGAGCTTCTCCTTGCTCAGCGACGTCTAGGACTAGTGGCTGAACCTTAAAGTAGGACCGCAGGGACGGTGTAATCTTAAGTCTTGTCTCTGTAAAGTGATTTTTTGCCCTCCCTGCTTTAATACTCCTGCCCTTTACCTCACCGTACTGAAAAGTGGAAAAATTGCCAGCCCTCTTTGAGTCAGGGAGTGTATTCAAAAGTAAATTCCCATCCTCTTCATTTACCTGAGGTGAGCTGCCACTACCACTGAGACTCCCACTAACACCAGCCTTTCCAATCTGGGTTTTTTTTTGCGCTTTGGAGTTGCTCTTTAAGTCTGTCTTAGCCTTTGCAGCCTTTGCAACCCCCTGTGCTTCACCACTGTGCCTTCTTCCCTTCCTATTTTTACGTTTTGTAGGTATAGATGTAATGATTGGGGTCTCCTTACCCCTGGATATCCTGAGTCCGGGTGGATACACCCGGCTGCAGCGGCTGTGAGGGAGTAAGCACTAGCTTACCGCCCTCTGTAGTCAATTTAGCCGTACCTGGAGCAGATGAACGGTGCCCCTCACCCTGTCCCCTCTGCACCTGATCCTGTAGCGGTGGAAACTGCTGTAGCTGTGGGTGTAACTCGATGTCTTCGCCTTCGGAAAGTAGGAACACGCTGGCCCGGTTGCGTGTAGAAAGCTGTGCTATGCTGTCTCCGCCTCTGCCTGAATCGGTCCGTAGGAGCCCGCGCGCCGCTGCCCTGCGGCCCCTCCTTAGCTCCAGGGCGGCTGCAAACCAGCGATCACCAAACACACCTACACACATCCAGGAGGTAAGCGGTGTCCGCAATACAGTCCTCCGGTCGAAAGCGCCGGTAGAAAGGAAGATGAAAGCCTGGAACGATCCGGAAAAACTCACAGGTAATGCCGATAAAGATGCAGATAGAAATGCGTGTGAGCAGGTGATGGTATCTCAGCCTCACATCGTATTAGCGTAAAGACAGGGCGTAGCTGCCTCCGGTGGCAGCGGCTGCTTAGTTAGCGGCCGCCATGTTCTTCCCCCAAATAATCACATCTTGTGGATTTACTGCTGTCGTATCTGACATCTGTACAGCTAAAAAATTATTTGATCTTGACTTTCTATAACAGTATTTACGCTGGTAAGGTACTTTTAGCATAGAAAAGATTTTCTGACCCTATCCTGAAGGCTGAGTGAAGAACTGCTTCACTGCCACAGACATTGTCTGAGCACTATTCTCGGATAGGCATGCTTATATGTTTCTTCTTACTAAGTGGATAGAATGAGAGCAATGTATTACACACCGCATTATAAAGCACCATAAAATAAAACAAAGAATTAAAAGTATAAAAAGAGAAAATCGAAATATGGCTTTTTAATTTGTAGAGCTGTGAATGAATCACTATGCTGTGTTCAAATGCCTGATACGAATTATGCATTGTGTACACTTAATCCAGAACTCTCACACTGAATGGCTTTTCGTACTGCTAATTTGCACAGAATGAGTATAGTGAGCATGAAACATGTATCCTCTTGAGTCTGACTGCAAAATCCCACATACATTGCAGAAATTGTAGGTCAAAAACAGAGATTGTGTGTGATGAAATGTATGTGAGACTCAAGTGTTTGCATGAGCGGTACATGAAATCTACAATTTTATGCGCAGTTTCTAGGGAAACGTGTGTATAAATATTGTGAGAGGGAGATTGTATAAAGTGTGTGCATTTGAGTGGAGGTTTTGTGCATGAGTGTGTTTGAGAGGTGACTGCGTGAGAAGTGCGTTTATGTTTGTAAATGTGCATGTAGTTCGACAGATGCTCATCCCACATATGAAAAACAGCTATGCTTTCCTATTATTTATTTTGTATGGTTCTGACGGCTTATCATTTGAGGAAATATCAAATGTTATTAGCCACATTGGCATTGTCTCTGTATCTTACCGCACCCACCATACAGATGCATAGTGACACCTTGCGTGCAGTGGCATGAGTAAGAACAAAAAGGCGACCATCTTGCAGGGCTAGAAGGAGTTGGACAGCAGAGTGTACACTCCAGAGAAGAGTGTCTACCTCTCTAGTAAAAGTGGAGTGCCCGCTCTGAACCTCGAAACCAGAGGCCTAACATACCGCCTCCCCATTGCAGTCACATTATAGCACACAAAACTCACAATGCAGCCCACTGCACTGGGCAAAGCACAGTTTACCCTCCCAGCCACCAGCTTCTTGTCACCACAACCCACTGACCAAAAGGTGGATTTCAACAATGCAAATGGATACGACAAGGTCACCAGTGACCTCACTCGAATCAGAATATGTTCACAATAGAAATACAACAACCTAGATATGAATTTAACATTAAGGATCTACGATTTAGTAGTAAAAAACACTTTGCATGTCAATTTAAAGATGACCTAAAACACTTGTGTTGTAAATTGTATTTTTTCACATGATATCGCTATCAAAAAGTGCTAAGTTATTAAACCAATGCAAGTATATAGATACATATTTTGTTTGCAGAATATTCACATCATTTGGATCCAGAAATAACTCTTACCTGGAGGAGAAATAAAAGAAGTGAACTTAAACCATTTGTTTTCGTTCATCTTCTGCTGTGAAAGTATTGCGTTCTTTTTGACTGTTTCTGAATTGGCATCCCCATTCCTCGTGTAAGAATAGACCCGAAATTAATTTGTAAAACTGAAAAATAAATTAAGACCAGGGGACTATCTCAACTAGAGCAACCAAGCCTGGGCGGTGCCAGATTACTCTTGTAGGCATGACATTTGCCATGGTGCTGAGGTTTAAGGGGAGTAAAATGCCACTTCCACATAGGTGGAAAAGGCTCTTGCACCAGCTCTGGTTGGAAAGGACCGTGATTGTAGGGTAAAAGTGGGTGCTCCGCAACCATCTTATATAAGTCGATTAAAGAAGCCTAACAGAGGTGACAAACTAAAATTAGTAATAATATTTTCAAATTCTAAATCAGAAAGCAGAGAAGAGAAGCTGTGCTACGGTAATGCGGCTGTCTCAAAATGCAGGGGCATTAACAGTAATTGTTTTTTTTGTTTTTTTTTGCAAAGAACCCATTAAAATGTGTAAATGTATGTAGAGTACCTATGTAGCACGAAGCTAGTTGGGAATCATTGAAGCTTTTCCTAGTTAGCTTTTCCCTGACTGTAATTCATCATACAGTGCAGCAAATGATAAAAAGAGACAAGTTATGCTTATTCTACACACCAAACCCTAAATTAAAATTAGCTTCTGACTGTTTTTCTTCTTGCAAAATAATGTGTGGTCTACCGCTGAGGTGGAGTAGAGGGGAGTGTACAAAATGTGGTTACCTTGCTAGCGTCTGCCAAACATCAAGCCCTTGCATACATAAGTGTTTGTTAATTGAAGTTTTCTCTACATTTTTCATGCACAATCAGCAATCACCAGGTCTGTTTTTAAAATCAAACAAACAAGAGAACTAATCATGTTCCTAGAAAGAATTATTCATGTAAAAAACAAGAATTTTAAAGTTACAGACCGCATGCACAGGGAATCATCGAGGTTAAAGATGCTGGCACTTGAATGTGTATTTGTTGCCCACTTCCACATGAACATGTACATTTCATCTCACTTTATGAATCCTCACTCCACATTAGTAGAGTGCTTTTTGAACAGACAACCTTTGGATAACATTTGCAAGTTAATTGTGGAATTTGCACAATAGGCTTCCTTCATGCCTGCTTATAAGGTAATTGTGGGAACCATTCATAGTCTAGCAAATGCACTGTTATCTTGACTGTTACAATGAACATGCATACTGTGAACATACAGACACAGTTTAGTTACAACAGCAGAGTAACGTTTCTCCAAAATACAGCAGCAGTTTGGAAAATCAATGTTCATAAGGGGGAAGGGGAACAGGCAAGGCCCTATTGCCATTTGTCAATCACCATAAAGACAAGTTTGAGTTGTACGTCTACAGAAGAGTGTTACACCAAAACCAATTCATATGCACAAACAAGAGGTGAAGTCATTAGTTTGCAAGCGTATTAAATGCCGAAGAGCAGTAGTGAGACTGAATTGTACTGCAAGTGAAGCCGTACTTTAGAGCAGGAGTAAGAAATGGTCGACTCAGCTTCTCTGCACGCACTGAATGCTGATGTTCGTGAGTCCTGGGCAGAGCACTGATGGATAATGGACTTTTAATAGGGTCTATATGTAACACTGTGAAGAGGAGGCAAGGGGAAGCAAGGACATCACTGGGAGGGGGCTGAATGACATAATGGAAAATTATGAAGCCATGCAGTAACCTCGCTGTTATACTCTGAATAAAAAGACCAAAAAACACATTTCTGCAAGTGATTATGAGAGGAGGGTCAACAGATTAATTCTGGAGTTCCATCACAAAGTAGGTTGGCACAAACACGGTGGTGGGTGCTTGCTGCACACTTCTGATATATGTGGGGTGTGAGGCCATGCCCTCTAAATTCAAGCATATGTGGAGCATATGTTGTTGAAGTGAGCAAAGTCAGAAATCATGTTAAGTCTGAAGTGTAGTCTTAGCATGGCCTCTCATTCCTGTATCCGATACTTGCACCGTGACACTAACGTCCATACCTCACAGACAAGCTCCACCCAGTCCAGCCCAGCTAGGCTTGTGCTAAGTAAGTAAATATACATATAGCTCTGGAAAATAAATAAAAATAATGGTTTCACTCTTACTTCTCAGATATTATCAATTTCCTCTGATAGGAGTTTAAATAATTTTGTCCCAGATGGAAAAATAATAGACATAATATCAAGTTCAGAGTGCATGGGCCAATGAGAAAAATTGTTTATGTGGAGCCCCTCTTTAACATAATATGTGTATTTAAAAAAGCACAAGTTCACTTCTAGGGGCATCGCGGCGCTGAATAACAGTTGTTTATTGTTACCCAACTCGTTGGTAGTAATTGTATCACCCACAGTAGGACTAAAGGCTGAGTGGATGAGCTGGGATTCTAACCTGTGACTATGAGGTCCAGCACAGATCACTGAAGTGGATGTATTTGTCCACTCAACCTCCAAAGAAATTGCCAGACATGGCCTACCTGGCAGTCCTTTCTCCTTTCATTTACTAGCTGCACTGAGTTCACCAAGCAAGAAACGGAAAACCACTCTGTGTGCTCTCTATGTTAGAGCACACTGAACTTTGGCGTATAAGGAGTGGGACGATGAATTGTTACTTCAGGAATTCTTGGCTCTTATGAAGCCCTGAAATCACGTGTGTTACTTATTATTTATGTCTGCAAGTCTAGCCGCAGATCTATATATTACCAATGGATACATTTTATTACTGCCCACCCATGTAGAGAGAACAAATCTATAGCTTGTTATTAACATATAAGACACTTAAGCCCACTACAGAAATTGCCATACTAATGTGCTCCTTACAGAACTAATAAATTCAAAGAGCTGCGGTTAGTAAATGTTTTGCAGATGTTTGCCTTGTTTTGATTTATATTATGTTTTCTATTTGGAAAAAGCAATAAAACCTGAATATATTTTAATGTCACATTCAGTCACCCAAAGTATTTGTATATATTACACGGTAAAAGTTAGATTGAACGCATTTATTTTCTCATCTGGAAGAAAGTGCTTGAATTTCTGATACTAGTTCACCAAGCGCTGTAATGTCCTATTGCTTTCTATGTCGATGAAAATGGTATTGAAAACTGTCCGCAATTTTGATATAATGTTCTGTTGGCAAAAAAAATGCAAGTCAGAACTGCAACAGTTTCATAAGCTTCCCCTTTTCCCCACATCCATCACGTTAATGACCTTTCAGCAGGATTCCCGAGCTTTCCAAACACATGTCAGTGGATGCACGCTGCTCAAAGACGCCCTGACCTAATAGCAAAGAAGTGCTTCAAAGATTAACAGATGCAACCACTCACCCTTTGGATTTTCAGGAAGTGGTAAATGCAATCAATCACATTTTAAACTATTATATTCAAAGTTAGGCATCAAGACTAGAACTCATAGTTGTAAACTACACATGGCTCAAAAGTTTAACCCCTTCGCTGCTAGGCCTTTTCCCCCCCTTGTGCTAAGCCTTTTTTTGGCTATTTGTGGTAGTTCGCGCTTAGGCCCCTGTAACTTTTTGACCACATAAGGTATCCATGTCAAATGGCCTAAGGCAAGCCCGTCTGCGCCCGTCCGTGCCTGGACCGCACCCAGCGCCAGACCCCCTGGCCCCCGCAAGCGCCACGACACACGTCACCGCTACGATGCCAACCTCCTCCACGCACTCAACACTGGCTGTTCATCTACCTGCATCCAGGCCACCCCGAAGCGCACCCACGGACCCTTCACCTGCCGAAACTGCAGCTTCACCAGCCAGCGTACACCAACACGACCTGCCCCTCCCACCAGGGCAGGCCACAACCATCTCAGATGCATACTTCTCAACACCCGCTCCATCCACAGGCACGCCATCGAACTCTGGGACCTGCTCGACTCATCCTCCCCGGACGTCGCCTTCCTGACGGACACCTGGATGACCACCTCATCGGCACCCGACGTTGCCATAGCCATCCCGGATGGCTACAAGATCACCCGCAGGGACCGCACCAACAGACCGGGAGGAGGAATCGCCATCGTCCACAAGAACACCCTCAGAATATCGACCAGCACCGAAGACACCCTCAGCTCCGCCGAACACCTGCACTTCCAGATCCACATCGACCCCAACACCACCCTCAGAGGAACCCTCGTCTACAGACCCCCTGGACCCCAGCCACAGTTCAGCGACTCCATCACCGACATCGTCAGCCCGCACGCCTTGGCCTCCACAGACTACATCCTCCTCGGAGACCTGAACTTCCACCTCGAGAACGCCAACGACAGCAACTCCACCACCCTGCTCGACAACCTCGCCAACCTCGGACTCAAACAGCTCGTCACAACACCCACACACTCCGCCGGACACACGCTTGACCCCATCTTTTCCACCAGCAACCACGTCACCTTCAGCCACACCACCGATCTCCACTGGACCGACCACCGCTGCATCCACTTCTCCTTCAGAAAAACACCGCACACAACCACCCGCAACGAATCCCCCACCGCAGCTGGAACAAGGTCACCGAAAACCAGCTAATCACCACCCTCGCCTGAGACCCACCAATCGACCACGCCGACACCGACACCAACACAGCCGCCCGTAACCTCAGGCAGTGGATCGACGACTGCTCCAACACCCTCGCCCCGATCAAGAAACCCTCAAACAGACGCACCGACAGAAGGGCCATCTGGTTCACCACCGACCTCCAGGCATCCAAGCAGACCTGCCAAAGACTCGAGAATAAGTGGCGCCACGAACAGACACCGGACAACCATGCAGCCCTCAAGAACGCCAGCCGCAGGCACCACCAACTCATTTGAACCGCCAAAAGGACCTCCTTCAAGGAACGCATCGACAACAACGCACACAACAGCAAAGAGCTCTTCAACATCGTGAAGGAACTCGCCAACCCCAGCTCGAGCTCTAACGACATCCCGCCGTCACAAGAACTCTGCGACTCTCTAGCCACCTTCTTCCACCGCAAGATCAGAGACATCCACGACAGCTTCAACACTCAGACCCCCCGACAGCCGCTGACACCTCAGACCCACCGCCCCCCAGCCACACCGGCCTCCTGCTTTCCTGAAACCACGTCAACGATGAAGACACCATCAAAACCATGAACACCATCCACTCCGGCTCACCGTCAGAACCCTGCCCTCACCACATCTTCAACAAAGCGAGCTCCATCATCACACCCCAACTCCGGAAGATCTTCAACAGCTCCTTCGAGACAGCCACCTTCCCAGAGAGCTGGAAACACGCCGAGATCAACGCCCTACTCAAGAAACCCAAGGCAGACCCAAAGGACCTCAAGAACTTCCGGCCCATCTCCCTGCTCCCGTTCCCGGCAAAAGTCATCGAGAAGATCGTCAACAGATAACTGACCCACTTCCTCGAAGAGAACAACACCCTGGACTCGTCCCAATCCGGTTTCCGCAGCAACCACAGCACCGAAACCGCCCTCATCGCCGCCACCGACGACATCAGGACCCTGCTGGACAACGGCGAAACTGCGGCCCTCATCCTCCTAGACCTCTCAGCCGCCTTCGACACCGTCTGCCACCACACCCTACGCACACGCCTCCACAATGCAGGAATCCACGACAAAGCCCTGGACTGGATCTCCTCCTCCCTCACCGACAGAACCCAACGAGTCTGCCTCCCTCCATTCTGATCCGAAGCCACCAAGATCACCTGCGGCGTACCCCAAGGATCATCCCTCAGCCTGACCCTTTTCAACATCTACATGACACCACTCGTCAACATCGTCCGATCACACGACCTCAACATCGTCTCATAAGCCGACGACACCCAGCTGATCCTCTCCCTCACCAAAGACCCCGCCACCGCCAAAACCAACTTCCTCGAAGGAATGAAGGCCATCGCCGAATGGATGAAGAACAGTCGCCTGAAACTGAACTCGGACAAGGCGGAGGTCCTCATCCTCGGCACCACCCCCTCCGCCTGGGACGACTCCTGGTGGCCAGCCTCGCTGGGAGCTGCGCCGACACCCACCGACCACGCACGCAACCTGGGGTTCATCCTGGACTCAACACTATCAATGACCCAGCAAGTCAACGCCGTCTCCTTCTCCTGCTTCAACACCCTCCGCATGCTTTGCAAGATCTACAGATGGATCCCCACCGGAACCAGAAGGACGGTCACCCAGGCCCTCGTCACCAGCAGGCTGGTCTACGGAAACGCCCTCTATGCGGGAATCACGGCCAAACTACAGAAAAGACTCCACCGCATACAGAACGCCTCCGCACGCCTCATCCTCGACATCCCCCACCACAGCCACATCACTGCCCACCTGAGGGACCTGCACTGGCTCCCCGTCAACAAGAGGATCACCTTCAAGCTCCTCACCCACGCTCACAAAGCACTCCACGAAGCCGGACCAGCATACCTCAACAAACGACTCACCTTCTACACCCCCAACAGCCAGCTTCGCTCCGCTGACCTCGCCCTCGCCACCGTTCCACGCATCCACCGAACGACCACCGGCGGCAGTTCCTTCTCCCACCTCGCCGCCAAGACATGGAACAACCTCTCCATCCACCTGCGCCAGACCCAGGACCTGCTGACCTTCAGGAGATTTCTCAAGACCTGGCTGTTCGAGCAGTAGCAGCTCCCCCCTTAGCGCCTTGAGACCCTCACGGGTGAGTAGTGCGGTCTACAAATGCCTGATTGATTGATTGATTGAACAGTTGAAAATAGAAAAAATTGAAAATGAGTTAAAAAAAAACAGCTATTTGTGCCAAGTATGACAGATGTTTGAAAGCAATATACCGTTACATCCGCTGGACCCTTCTGGTTGTGGGGATATATAGGACTTGTAGGTTCACCAAGAACCCGAGGAAGCCAGAGCCAATAACCCACAACTTTTTTTGCAAAGTGCTTAGCTGTAGAAATTGAACTCTAGCTCTGCCGGCACCTAATGAAACCTAGCAAACCTATACATTTTTGAAAACTAGACACCCAGGGGAATCCAGGATGGGGTGACTTGTCTGGCTCTCACCAGGTTCTGTTACCCAGAATCCCTTGCAAACCTCAAAATTTGTCAAAAGAAACATTTTCCTCACATTTCTGTGGTGGAAAGTTTTGGAATCTGCCTGGTTGCACAACCTTCCACCCACTCCGAATTCCCCCAAGTCTTCCGAGAAAAATGGTACCTCACTTGTGTGGGTAGGCCTAGTGCCCGCGACAGGAAACGGCCCAAAACGCTACGTGGACACACCACATTTTCACAGTGAAAACGGACCCTTTTTTTGCAAAGTGACTAGCTGTAGATTTTGAACCCTAGCTCTGCCGGCACCTAGGGAAACCTAGCAAACCTTTACATTTTTGAAACCTAGACACCCAGGGGAATCCAGGATGGGGTGACTTGTCTGGCTCTCACCAGGTTCTGTTACCCAGAATCCCTTGCAAACCTCAAAATCTGTCCAAAAAAACATTTTCCTCCCATTTCTGTGGTGGAAAGTTCTGGAATCTGCATGGATCCACAACATTCCACCCACCCCGCATTCCCCAAAGTCTTCTGAGAAAAATGGTACCTCACTTCTGTGGGTAAGCCTAGTGCCCGCGACAGGAAACGGCCCAAAACGCAACGTGGACACACCACATTGTCACAGTGAAAACTGACCCTTTTTTTGCAAAGTGCCTAGCTGTAGATTTTGAACCCTAGCTCTGCCGGCACCTAGGGAAACCTAGCAAACCTATACATTTTTGAAACCTAGACACCCAGGGTAATCCAGGATGGGGTGACTTGCCTGGCTCTCATCAGGTTCTGTTACCCAGAATCCCTTGCAAACCTCAAAATTTGTCAAAAAGCCACATTTTCCTCACATTTCTGTGGTGGAACGTTCTGGAATCTGCGTGGATCCACAAAATTCCACCCACTCCACATTCCCCAAAGTCTTATGAGAAAAATGGCACCTCACTTGGGTGTGTAGGCCTAGTGCCTGCGACAGGAAATGGCCCAAAACACAACGTGGACACACCACATTTTCACAGTGAAAACGGACCCTTTTTTTGCAAAGTGCCTAGCTGTAGATTTTAAACCCTAGCTCTGCCGGCACCTAGGGAAACCTAGCAAACCTATACATTTTTTAAACCTAGACACCCAGGGGAATCCAGGATGGGGTGACTTGCCTGGCTCTCATCAGGTTCTGTTACCCAGAATCCCTTGCAAACCTCAAAATTTGTCAAAAAGCCACATTTTCCTCACATTTCTGTGGTGGAACGTTCTGGAATCTGCGTGGATCCACAAAATTCCACCCACTCCACATTCCCCAAAGTCTTATGAGAAAAATGGCACCTCACTTGTGTGTGTAGGCCTAGTGCCTGCGACAGGAAATGGCCCAAAACGCAACGTGGACACACCACATTTTCACAGTGAAAACGGACCCTTTTTTTGCAAAGTGCCTAGCTGTAGATTTTAAACCCTAGCTCTGCCGGCACCTAGGGAAACCTAGCAAACCTATATATTTTTGAAAACTAGACACCCAGGGAAATCCAGGATGGGGTGACTTGTCTGGCTCTCACCAGGTTCTGTTACCCAGAATCCCTTGCAAACCTCAAAATTTGTCAAAAAAAACACATTTTCCTCACATTTCTGTGGTGGAAAGCTCTGGAATCTGCGTGGATCCACAACATTTCACCCACCCAGCATTCCCCAAAGTCTTCCAAGAACAATGGTACCTCACTTGTGTGTGTAGGGCTAGTGCCCGCGACAGGAAATGGCCCAAAACGCAACGTGGACACACCACATTTTCACAGTGAAAACTGACTCTTTTTTTGCAAAGTGCCTAGCTGCAGATTTTGAACCCTAGCTCTGCTGGCATCTAGGGAAACCTAGCAAACCTATACATTTTTGAAAACTAGACACCCAGGGGAATACAGGATGGGGTGTCTTGTCTGGCTCTCACCAGGTTCTGTTAGCTAGAATCCCTTGCAAACCTCAAAATTTGTCAAAAAACCCACATTTTCCTCACATTTCTGTGGTGGAAAGTTCTGGAATCTGTGTGGATCCACAAAATTCCACCCACGCCGCATTCCCCAAAGTCTTATGAGAAAAATGGTACCTCACTTGTGTGGGTGGGTCAAGTACCCACAACAGGCAAGGGCCCAAAACGTATTGAGGAGACATCAAAATTACCTATCACAAAAACAACCTGGTTTTGCAAGGGGGGTCCCATGAGTTTTTGGCCCCAGGCTTGGCGGCCATCTTGGTAAACCAACCAAACCCACACATTTCTGAAAACGAGACACCCGGGGGAGTCCAGCTAGGTATGGCTTGTGTGGACCCCCCCAAAGTTTTCCTACCCAGAATCCCCTGCAAACCTCAAATTTAGCTGAAAAAAATTAAATTTTTCTCAAATTTCTGTGTGGGAAAGTTCAGAAATCTGCATGGATCCACAAATTTCCTACCACCCAGCGTTCCCCCAGGTCTCCTGATAAAAATAGTACCTCACTCGCATGGGTGGGTCAAGTACCCGTGACAGGCAAGGACCCAAAACGTATTGAGGAGACATCAAAATTACCTGTCACAAAACAACCTGGTTTTGCAAGGGGGGTCACATGGGTTTTTGGCCCCGGGTTCGGTGGCCATCTTGGGAAACTACCAAACCCACACATTTCTGAAAACTAGACACCAGGGGGAGTCCAGCTAGGTATGGCTTGCGTGGACCCCCCAACGTTTTCCTACCCAGAATCCCCTGCAAACTTCAAATTTAGCTGAAAAAAATCAAATTTTTCTCAAATTTCTGTTTCGGAAAGTTCTGGAATCTCCATGGATCCACAAATTTCCTACCACCCAGTGTTCCCTCAGGTCTCCCGTTAAAATTGATACCTCACTTGCGTGGGTGGGTTAAGTACCCGTGACAGGCAAGGGCCCAAAACATATTGAGGAGACATCAAAATTACCTATCACAAAACAACCTGGTTTTGCAAGGGGGTCACCTGGGTTGTTGGTCCCGGGCTCGGCAGCCACATTGGGAAACTACCAAACCCACACATTTCTGAAAACTAGATACCCGGGGGAATCCAGCGATGTATGGCTTGCGTGGATCCCCCAACGTTTTCCTACCCAGAATCCCCCGCAAACCTCAAATTTAGCTGAAAAACCACATTTTCCACATATTTTTTTGTGGAATCACCGTGCCGGCACCAATGTCCTACCCCACAGTGTTCCCCTCAGTTTCCCGAGTAAAATTATACCTCACTTTCCCATAGTGAAATACATGCACAGGAGTTCCTGTTCCGAGGACGTGTGCCCTGGTCTCCACGCTACATTCGAGCGGTTGGATCGGCGCATGTACCTTTTGGCTAGTAAGCCAGGACAGATGCAGTGAATTCATTAACCAAATATGGTTCCAATGGTGGACATACTGAACAACAGGACCACTGGTTCAGTATAATACACCGTCGATATAGCGCATTATTTTTCACATGTGCATGTATTTCACTATGTTGCAGTAGCTGTATGCTCGACCCTGATGAAGGCTGCGACACTTTGACAGGTCCCTAGGCCGAAACATGTTGGTCATCCACTAATACAAAAGCCTCTAATGATGGCAGCTGTATTTTCAGCTATTTGTTTTTAATCCTGACACAGGGTAGCCGATTAAAGTTGCCACATAGCTAACCTTGTAGCCAGTTTTAACCATGTTCACCTTAGCACTGCACATCATACCAAACACACCACGCTCACATAGGGTTTTAGGTAACCCTCCTTACCTACATCAATAAAACATCCCTGTGCTCCTCCCTCGCAGCGAGGGGGTCGTAGCACGCGTAGAGACTAGGTCTCTTTACGCGAGGAGGCACCCCTATGATGAAGCATGACACCTTTGGTTTGAGAGGGGAACCGTCCTTAAAAGGGATCCCCCTCAAGTACATGGTTGGTCGAATTTCGTCGCACCTCATACCGCCTCCTTGGACCTGTGGCCTTTTTTGTGTTTGATATTATGAGTGGGGAGGTGGCTCACGCAGGTCCTTTAATCTCCTCTAGCCCCCCTAGCGTGTATTCATAGTAGGAAATTTGTGTCAGCCCGGTGATCCTACAACTTTCCCACACAGAAATTTACGAAAAAGTTGACTTTGTCATCAATATTTGAGGTTTGCAGGGGATTCTGGGAAGGGAAACGTTGGGAGATCCACACAAGCCATACCTCCTTGGACTCCCCCGGGTCTCTAGTTTTCAGAAATGTGTGAGTTTGGTAGGTTTCCCTAGATGCCCGCCAAGCCCGGGACCAAAAACTCATGTGACCCCCCCTTGCAAAAGCAGATCGTTTTGTGATAGGTAATTTTGATGTCTCCTCAATAAGTTTTGGGCCCTTGCCTGTCGCGGGTTCTTTGCCCACCCACAAGAGTGAGGTAACATTTTTATCGGGAGACCTGGGGGAACGCTGGGTGGGAGGAAATTTGTGTCAGCCCGGTGATCCTACAACTTTCCCACACAGAAATTTGAGAAAAAGTAGATGTTTTCATCAAAATTTGAGGTTTGCAGGGGATTCTGGGTACAGAAACGTTGGGGGATCCAGACAAGCCATACCTCCCGAGACTCCCCCCGAGTCTCTAGTTTTCAGAAATGTGTGAGTTTGGTAGGTTTCCCTAGATGGCTGCTGTTAGACCTGGCATTTCTTGGCGTGATTACCCCTGACTTTTTGCCTCTACCTCCTCTATTTTTGATGCTGTGATGGATTTCGTTCTACTGGCTTAGATGCTTTGGGCACTTTGCCACTGCTGATCAGTGTCAAAGTGCAAGTGCTCCCTGTGTAAAGTATAATGGTAATTGGTTGTCCATAATTGGTATATTTGTCTTACTAGTAAAGTCCCTAGTAAAGTGCACTCTGTGTGCCAGGGCTGGTAATACAAATGCTACTAGTGGGCCTGCACCACTAATTGTGCCACCCACACAAGTAGCCTTAAAGAGAGATCTCAGGCCTGCCACTGCAGTGCCTGCGCGCAGTTTGCTAAAACTGCCATGTTGTCCTGACAAGTGCACCCACTTGCCAGGCCTTACCCTTCCCTTTTTATGCACATCAGACACCCCTATGGTAGGCCCAAGGTACACCCCTGGGCAGGGTGCAGTGTATGTGAAAGGTAGGACATGTACTGAGGTGTGTACCATGTCCTGACAGTGAAATACTCTCCATTTCGTTTTTCACTGTTGAAAGGCTATCTTGCCCATAGGACAGAATGGGGAGGCTGTGTAATATGTTCCCAGCCTATCTTCCCATAGGCTTACGATAGAGGGGTGAAGTTTAGTGTGCCTGAACTCACAATTTAATAACACATCTTTTTGTGAAGGTGGTTTTTGCATTGTGTGTTTAGAAACCACACTTTTAGAAGTGGCTGTTTTTTTGTGTTCTAACAATTCTGTGTGTCTCTGCCTGGTTATGGATTGACTGTCTGGATTTGAAAGTGATAGGATCTGGGGAATGTCTTGACCCAGGGGAGGAGGTGAGACAGCAACAGGCTGACCTGCATCTGGAGTGTAGGGGGGAGGAGTAGCCCCTGGAGGTGAAGAGGCCTGGGCTGCCGCCATAAAACAATGGCTCCATCTCCTGCTGAGTGATTGAGGATCCAGACCCCCACTATCAAAGGGAGACACCCAGAACTGGTTTGGACAGGGGTCAGTGCCCCCTGAACACAAAGACTTCAAAGACATTTAGGGGTATAATTATGAGAGCTGAAACCCCTGAACTTAGGTCTGCCCAAGACTGAAATGGACTGATCAAGACTGTAAAGGATTGAAAATACTTCGTGGTCAAGAGGAACCTCTGCCAAGGAAGAAACAGCTGAAGAGACTGAAGGAAAGGACTGACCTTTGCTATGTGTTCTGGGGCTGGCCTGCAGTTTGCTGATTTAACCAAGGAGAGGCGAAGGGACTTTGCTGTGTGCTGTGTCCTCCTGCTTGAAAGGACTTTGCTGTGTGCTGTGTCCTGAAGTAACTTGTCCCCAAGGGCCCGAGGAGAGCTGGCTCCCTGTTGTGGAAACTCAGGAACACAAAAGTTTCCAGAGGAGTGTCTCAGCGATGCTGTGTGCATGTGCTTTTTGCAGCCTGAGACCTTCGTAAGAACTGCCCCGTGATCGTGTGCAGCCGGAGTCCAAGTGAGTCTCAGCGACGCTGTGTGCGTGTGCTTTGTGCAGCCTGAGACCTTCGTGATGATTGTCCTGTGATCGCGTGCACCCGGAATCCCAGTGAATCTCAGCGACGCTGTGTGCGTGTGCTTCGTGCAGCCTGAGACCTTCGTGAGGATTGCCCTGGGATCGTGTACACCCGAAGCTTAAGTGAGTCTCAGCGACGCTGTGTGCGTGTGCCCTGTTGCAGCCTGAGACCTTCATCATTGCCATCGGCTCGGACCGGCATCCCCAGAGGAGCAGTGCCGCCGGCCCGAGCCTGCCTGTGCCAAGGAGAGACCTTGAACCATCACGTTGGGGGTCCGTGTTCCACTGCCCGAGATCAATGAAGTCGCCCCGGAGGCCCAAGCCGCAAGGAGAGGAGAGCGAGATCGCACCCCCCAGGTAACGCTCAGCGAGCGTGCGTGTGTCGCCACCTGGGGCGGGGTGCGGTCTCAGAGAGAAACGCTCTCGGCCTTTCCCATCCTTGCAGCGCGAGCCCCCGCTCAAGTGAGAATCGCGGCCCGTACTTGCAGAGGAGTGGCAGTACCGGGGCCGGAGTGTGGAGCTGCACTTTGTTTACACCAGACCAGTGTTGGGGGCATATTTTGGCAGTAGCTAACCGCGAGTCAGTACGAGTGGCATAGAGTCCGTCCAGAGCACCGTGAACAGTGCTGGAGTACATTATTGTTGGCATTACGAACTGCCTGATTGTTGCATTACGCATTGCATTATTTTTGCATTACGAACTGCCTGATTGTTGCATTACGCACTGCATTATTTTTGCATTACAAACTGCCTGATTGTTGCATTACGCATTGCATTATTTTTGCATTACGAACTGCCTGATTGTTGCATTACGCATTGCATTATTTTTGCATTACGAACTGCCTGATTGTTGCATTACGCATTGCATTATTGTTGGCATTACGAACTGTCTGATTGTTGCATTACGCATTGCATTATTTTTGCATTACGAACTGCCTGATTGTTGCATTACGCATTGCATTATTTTTGCATTACAAACTGCCTGATTGTTGCATTACGCATTGCATTATTTTGGCATAACGAACTGCATTATATTTACATTACGAAGTGCCTGATTCTTGCATTACGAACTGCATAGCATTGCATTAGGACTGCATTTGGATCATTGAGAATTGCTCATTAATACTGCAAGAACCTACAAGGGCTGGCTGGCCTAATAACCAGCCAGGTGAAATATTACAAATACGCATATGTTGGATTTTGATCATGCGGTCTCATTGTATATCTTTTTATATAAACGTATACATGTTTGTTTATGAAACTCGTGTGGAGTCCATTTGTGGTGTCATCATTGGGTTACTGAGAGCGGGATTGCAAATACTTTACACATTGCCTTGGAGATAAGCCTGGCTGCTCGTGCCAAGCTACTGAGGGGTGAGCAGGGGCTATCTGAGAAGGTGTCCTTCCTTTCCCTGACTTAGAAGCAAGGGTCCCTATTTGGACTAAGGTACCTACCTCAGCCAACTGGGGACCCCCAATTCTAACCTTGGGAGGCAACGGGTGGGGATTTGAACCCTCCCCATTCTAACAGCCGCCAAGCCCGGAACCAAAAACTCATGTGACCCCCCTTGCAAAACCAGGTCATTTTCCGATACATAGGGGGGCGTCTGCGTTTTTGATCCCAGGGTCGGCAGCCATCTAGCGAATCCAACCAAACCCACACATTTCTGAAAACTAGAGAGCAGGGGGAGTCCAGGGAGGTGTAGCTTGCATGGATCCCCCAACGTTTCCCTACCCAGAATCCCCTGCAAACCTCACATTTTGATGAAAAAAATCTAATTTTTCTCAAATTTCTGTGTGGGAAAGTTGTAGGATCACCGGGCTAACACAAATTTCCTATCACCCAGCGTTCCCCCAGGTCTCTCGATAAAAATGGTACCTCACTCTTGTTGGTGGGTCAAGTACCCGCGACAGGCAAGGGCCCAAAACATATTGTGGAGACATCAAAATTACCTATCACAAAACGATCTGCTTTTGCAAGGGGGGGTCACATGAGTTTTTGGTCCCGGGCTTGGCGGCCATCTAGGGAAACCTACCAAACCCACACATTTCTGAATACTAGAGACCCGGGGGAGTCCAGGGAGGCATGGCTTGCGTGGATCCCCAATGTTTCCCTACCCAGAATCCCCTGCAAACCTCAAATTTAGCAGAAAAAAATCAAATTTTTCTCAAATTTCTGAGTGGGAAAGTTGTGGGATCACAGGGCTAACACAAATTTCCTACCACCCAGCGTTCCCCCAGGTCTCCCGATAAAAATGGTACCTCACTCTTGTGGGTGGGTCAAGTACCCGCGACAGGCAAGGGCCCAAAACATATTGCGGAGACATCAAAATTACCTATCACAAAACAATCTGGTTTTGCAAGGGGGGTCACCTGGGTTCTTTGGCCCCGGGCTCGGTGGCCATCTTGGGAAACCTACCAAACCCACAAATTTCTGAAGACTAGACACCAGGGGGAGTCCAGCTAGGTATGGCTTGCGTGGACCCCCCAACGTTTTCCTACCCAGAATCCCCTGTAAACCTCAAATGTAGCTGAAAAAACAAATTTTTCTCAAATTTCTGAGTGGGAAAGTTGTGGGATTACTGCGCTGACACAAATTTCCTACCACCCAGTGTTCCCCCAGGTCTTCCTATAAAAATGGTACCTCACTCGCGTGGGTGGGTCAAGTACCAGCGACAGGCAAGGGCCCAAAACATATTGAGGAGACATCAAAATTACCTATCACAAAACAACCTGGTTTTGCAAGGGGGGTCACCTGAATTTTTGGCCCCGGGCTCGGGGGCCATATTAGGAAACTACCAAACCCACACATTTCTGAAAACTAGACACCCGGGGGAGTCCTCAAATTTAGGTGAAAAAAACACATTTTCACATATTTTTGCGCAGAATCACTGTGCCAGCACAAATGTCCTACCCCACAGCGTTCCCCTCATTCTCCCGAGAAAAATGATACCTCACTTGTGTGGGTGGGGCAAGGGCCTGTGACTGGGAAGAGCCTAAAACATAGGGATTAAAAGTATAGCACCGAGAATTCTAAGAGCTACATTTTAATAAAAATATGTTTTTAGCCAATTCTGCATTGGACACCCACACAAGTGAGGTATCATTTTACTCGGGAGACTGAGGGGAACGCTGTGGGGTAGGACATGTGTGCCGGCACAGTGATTCCACACAAAAATATGTGGAAAATGTGTTTTTTTCAGCTAAATGTGAGGTTTGCAGGGGATTCTGGGTAGGAAACGTTGGGGGATCCACGCAAGCCATACCTCGCTGGACTCCCCCGGGTGTCTAGTTTTCAGAAATGTGTGGGTTTGGTAGTTTCCCAAGATGGCCGCCGAGCCCAGGGCCTAAAACATAGGTGAGCCCAGGGCCAAAAACCCAGGTGACCCCCTTGCAAAACAAGGTTGTTTTGTGATAGGTAATTTTGATGTCTCCTCAATACGTTTTGGGCCCTTGCCTGACGCGGGTACTTGATCCACCCACGCGAGTGAGGTACCATTTTTATCGGGAGACCAGGGGGAACGCTGGGTGGTAGGAAATATGTGGAACGATGCAGATTCCAGAACTTTGCAACACAGAAATTTGAGAAAAATTTGATTTTTTAAGCTAAATTTGAGGTTTGCAGGGGATTCTGGGTAGGAAAAGGTTGGGGGGTCCACGCAATCCATACCTCGCTGGACTCCCCTGGGTGTCTAGTTGTCAGAAATGTGTGGGTTTGGTAGGTTTCCCAAGATGGTCGCCGAGCCCGCGGCCAAAAACACAGGTGACCCCCCTTGCAAAACCAGGTTGTTTTGTGGTAGGTAATTTTGATGTCTCCTCAATACGTTTTGGGCCCTTGCCTGTCGCGGGTACTTGACCCACCCACGCGAGTGAGGTACCATTTTTATCGGGAGACCTGGGGGAACGCTGGGTGGTAGGAAATTTGTGGATCCACACAGATTCCAGAACTTTCCACCACAGAAATGTGAGCAAAATTCGTTTTTTTTTTACAAAGTTTGAGGTTTGCAAGGGATTCTGGGTAACAGAACCTGGTGAGACCCAGTTAAGTCACCCCATCCTGGATTCCCCTGGGTGTCTAGTTTTCAAAAATGTATAGGTTTGCTAGGTTTCCCTAGGTGCCGGCAGAGCTAGGGTTCAAAATCTACAGCTAGGCACTTTGCAAGAAAAGGGTCAGTTTTCACTGAGAAAATGTGGTGTGTCCACGTTGCGTTTTGAGCCGTTTCCTGTTGCAGGCACAAGGCCTACCCACACAAGTATAGTACCATTTTTCTTGGAAGACTTTGGGGAATGCGGGGTGGGTGGAATTTTGTGGATCCACACAGATCCCAGACTTTCCATCACAGAAATGTGAGGAAAATTTGTTTTTTTTAACTAAGTTTGAGGTTTGCAAGGGATTCTGGGTAACAGAACCTGGTGAGAGGCACACAGGTCACCCCATCCTGGATTCCCCTTGGTGTCTAGTTTGCAAAAATGTACAGGTTTGCTAGGTTTCCCTATGCTGTGCTAGGGCCCAAAATCCACAGGTAGGCACATTGGTAAAAACAAGTCTGTGCCTAGTGGACTTTCAGCCGCCCTAGGGGAGAATCGGGGGGGGGGGCATTTGCCCCGATACACCCCCAAGGGGGGCAAAAAGACTGTGGCTATTTTTTTGGGGGGTGGGGGCATTGGTATGCCCATTCTGGGCAGCCCCCACGCATAAAAAAGCCAGCATAATCGCTGGCACCTAGTGGGCTTGCTGCCCCCCCGGGGGCAGATCAGGGGCCACTGCCCCCATCCGACCCCCGGGGGGCAGAAATACTGTGGCTTTTTTTGTGGAGGTGTGGGCATTGGCATGCCCATTCTGGGCTGACCTCACCCCTGAATTTAAAAGAAAAATATTTTCTGAGGCCTAGTGGGCTTTGTGCCACCCGGGGGGGGCAGCTAAGGGGCTATTGCCCCAATATGCCTCCCGGGGGGGCCAGAAAGACTGTGGTAATTGTTTTTGGGGTGGGGGCATTATCATGCCCATTCTGGGCAACCCCCATCCCTATATCATAAAAAACAAACAAATCCCTGGTGCCTAGTGGGCTTTCTGCCCCCCCGGGGGCAGATCAGGGGATACTGCCCCCCATCAGCACCTGGGGGAGCAGAAAGACTGTTGCATTTTTTGGGGGGGGGCTGGGGGCATTGGCCTGCCCATCTTGGGCAGTCCCGCCCTTACATCAATAAAAAAAAGTACCTGGTTTCTAGTGGGCTTTCTGCCCCGCCGGGGGGCAGATTGGGGGCTACTGCCTCCATCTGCCCCCGGGGGGGGCAGAAAGACTGGAATTTCACTGGGGTGGGGGCATTGTCATGCCCATTTTGGGCAGCCCCCACCCCAACATCAATTAAGAAAAAATCCCTGGTTTCTAGTGGGCTTTCTGCCCCCCCCGGGGGGTCAGAAAGACTGTTATGCCCAAACAAATATGGGGGGAGCAAAGGCCCTTGCCCAAGGGGCCGCTCCCCCCTCCCTGTTGTCTAGTGGGTGGATCCCTGCTTGGGGATTGCTCTCCTGGGGCAATCCCTAAGCAGGATCCACTAGGAGGGGTACTCATTGGAAAGGGGAGATTCTCCCTTTCCAATGATACATCTCTCGGCCTTTCTACGTGCTCGGGAGGCTGAGATAGCCCCCTCAGCACGTGGAAAGTGAAACTGAAATGAGCCTCTTGGCTCATTTCAGTTTCGGTTTCACTGAAATGACATCAGCGTGACATGCACGCTGATCGTCATTTCAGAGAAACCAGGGGAGCAGCCTTGGGAGCTGGGGAAGCTCTTCCCCAGCTCCCGAGGCTGTTGGGGGGTAAAGGGAATCCCTCTGGTGCCCGCACCAGAGGGATTCCCTTTGCCATGTGCGAGGACGGCCGGGGGCTGTCCTACGCACATGAGCACTGGTGTGTCGGACGGCCCCCGGCCGTCCGATGCACCGAAGGGGATAATGTCCTTTCAAACAATTTAGACTGGATGAATGTTTTTTTCATAAAGTATAGATTCACTTATTGTTGGAAATGGCCCTTTTTGCAGGGTTATCCCCAAACTTTTTGCTTTTTCCTCCTATTTTTCCCTGACCTGTTTGTGTTGGTTTTAGGATTTGGGCACTTTACCACTGCTAATCAGTGCTAAAGTGCATATGCTCTCTGTGTAAATTGTGTTATGGATGGGTGTTTCCATGATTGGATATTTGATTTACCTGTTAGCCCCTAGTAAAGCACTGCGTGTGCCAGGGCTGGTGAATCAAATGCTACTCGGGGCCTGCAGCACTGGTTGTGCCACCCCCATGAGTAACCCCTGAAAACGGTAACTCAGACCTGCCATTGCAGAAGTCTGCACGCAGTTTGTACTGCCATAGCCGACTTGGCCAGTGCACACACTGGCCGGACCCTAACCTTCCCTTTTCTTACATGTCAGACACCCTCAGGTAGGCCCAAGGTACCCCTATGGGCAGGGTGCAGTGTATGTGAAGGGTGGGACATGCCCTGGTGTGTGTGGCATGTCCTGATAGTGAATTACAGCCAATTTCGTTTTTCACTATTGCAAGGCTACCAGTTCCCCATAGGATAGAATGGGAGGTTTGTTTATAACATCTTATAAACATAACTGGCCCAGGGAATTCGGTAAGAAAATAGAATTTAGTATGCCTGAACTCAGAATCTAAAGATGCATCTTTTAGTGAAGGTGATTTTTACATTCTGTGTTTGAAAATACCACTTTTAGAAAGTAGGTATTTTCTTGCTCAGTCATCCCGTGTGCCTCTGCTGGAATGTGGATTGCCTGTCTGGGTTTTGGATGACAGAAGGCTGGGGGCCGGAGGGGCTCCAGATAGTCTAGGTAGGTCAGGAAAGGGCTGAATAGACCTGGGCTGCGATGGGGAAGGGGGAGGAGATTTCCTTGCACCTCAAAGGGCCTGGTCTGCCTCTGACAATGCCGTCTCCACCTCCTGCCAGGAAATCACACCAGAGAAGGCAGAACTGGTTCTGGCCGGGAACAGACACCCTCTGCCTGAAAGATCAAGGGATTTTTGGATACAAATACTGGGGCCCAGACCCCTGAACTTTAGAACTCATCTGGAACAAGAAGACTGCCAAGAAGAAGAGCCGGAGAAGCTGCGAAAAGGAACGACTGCTTTGCTGGGTGCTTTGCTGGGTTGACCTGCAGTGGCTGCTTCTGTCTTGGGCAGTGAAAGGCCTGGACTGGACTTTCTGCAACCTAATTTGTGAGTCTCTCCAAGGGCTTGAGGTAGAGCTTGCCCCTGTTCACGAAGTCTCAGGAACAGCAAAGACTTCAAGTTCTTCGACCCGCAGCACTGGGGACTGTGTTTTTTGTGCTGCCACCCGAAGAACACCAACTCGACGACGTCTATGACGCCACTGCCGACTCCGTGTCCTGAAGGCACCGCAGAGGGCACCGCCGCAATGCCGCACCGCAACCCTGGTCTCACCGAAGACACCTGTTGACGCCGCCACCGAGCCGCTGCTTGCACCGCGACCTGTGGGCACGCACCGCCGCACCGCAACCCTGGTCTCACCGACGACGCCTGTGGACACCGCCACCGAGCCGCTGCTTGCACCGCGACCTGTGGGCACCGCACTCCGCACCGCCTTGCTTCACGAGGACGCCTTGGCCTGCCTGACGCCACCACTTCCCGCCGAAATCGATGCCGCTGCTTGCACCGTGGTTCGAGGGCACCGCTCGTAAGTCACACGATGCACCACCCTCATCCCGCACCGCAGCCTTGGCCTACCGACGCCGGCGCCATCGACTCCAGTTCATCAGCCGACAACAGCGCTTCAGCAACGATGCCGCCGCTGCTTGCACCGTGACCTGCCAGCACCGTGGCGAGCACCGCCTTCGTCTCGCACCGCGACCCTGGTCTCACCGATGACACCATCTGACGCCGCCACCGAGCCGCTGCTCGCACTGCGACCTGGGGGCACCGCACGCCACACCGCTGCACTTCGCACCGCAGCACCCGATGCCTGCCGGTGCCAGCGCTCCTGATTCCATCAAAGAGGAGCTCGACCTGCAACGCAAGTGACTTCAAGGGCCTCAACGCCCTGCATTTCTCACAGGTATTGTTTGCGGGTCTTCCCGACACCGTAGCTGGCCCGCGACCCCGCGACCAGCCAGACTTGTTGGATTTGTTGTTCACGACGCCGTGGTAGCCCGGACGGAGCTATCCACACAAGGAACTCTTTTTAATCAGCGTATTTTTGGAACTGTGAACTTTTAAGTATAGTATTGTGGATTCTTATCGTTTTTGGTCTTGTCTTAATTATATAAAAATATTGGATATTTTTCTAAACTGGTGTGGTGTCCTTTGTGGTGCGAACACTGTATTACTGTCGGTTATGTGCAAATGCTTTACACACTGCCTCTAAGATAAGCCTGGCTGCTCGCGCCAAGCTACCAAGGGGTGAGCAGGGGTTATTTTAGACTTGTAACTCCCTTATCCTGACTAGAGTGGTGGTTTTTGCCTGGCTTTGGCCCACGCCCAAGCCTACCAAAAATCCCATTTCTAACACTTATGTTAAAGTTTTACTCCCTTTTTTAAAGAATTTACTTATTTGAATTACAAATAAATATTTATTCCCGTTCACCCCTGGCTAAATTCTTTTCTTTGAAAAGATGGTGATTTGATGGACGCAAGTTCACTAAGTTTTCTCTGGGTTATTTTGGGCATTTTACCCTTCTTGTAACTCTTTGAAGTTGAACATATTTCAGTTCTTGGTGGTCCCCAAAAAAGAGTAGGGTTGAATGTTAATTTGCTTTTTAGCATCTGTCAAGAGTGCATGACCATTTTAAGTGGTTTTCCCAAAGGCGCAGCACCTCTGAGCCGATATTTGGCAATTTTCCATTGTTTGACTTGCTTTGAGGTATGACCCAAAGATCCCTCTTAAGTTTATCTCTCTCACGGTTGCCTTTAATACTCACACTACTCACAATTAGTTACCCGCATAGTGAGTGTGGTAACTGGCATGTGTGACTATTATGCACCGCATTCACCTATAACGTTTTCAGTGGTGCCTGCTGCGCTCTAGGCACATGAGAAATATCATTGTTTGGTATTTTCATAGCAAATAACAAACCTTATATACTTAGGCCCACTGCATCAAGCTAATTTGCGACCGGAAAAATAGCGAATCGGTAAAAAATGCCTTTTCCGATCGCAAATTAGCTAGTTCTGATGCATTAAGCAAAATCGCAAGAAATAGTAGTTCTCGCACTTTATAAGCTTCATAAAATACAGAATCGGTAATACCAAATCTGTATTTTAGGAAGCGCAATTAAGAAATCGCAAAATGGGATGCATCAAGTTTTCGCTAATACAGAACCAGCCTAAATTCACTATTTGCATTCCTTAAACTAGAAGACATCACATCAGGTGGTAAAAATTACACATAATCAAAAACAGGTGTAAATCATCAGCAAACTACTTAAACAGTCCCAGAATGCATCCCAACGACCCACCATGGCAGCGCTCTACGTTGTGGCAAGGAGGATGAGGCTGAGAGCAGCAGCACAGAGGAGAAGGAGGATCCAGGAGAGAATCTTTAGAGTGCGCGTCACATTGCTAGGACAGACGGAGGAGGAGATCTATGATAAATATAGGCTGAATGCTGCAGCTATCTTAGCTCTAATTGCTGAGTTAGACCCTATACTGCAGCGGCAGACCCGCAGGACATATGCCATACCCACCCATGTGCAGGTCCTGTGTTCCCTGCATCTCCTAGCTTCAGGGTCCTTCCAGGGAGTAATTGCAGCAGCTGGAGGGGTCTCCCAAAGTGCCATATCGCGTTTATTTAACAGTTTCCTAAATGCCATGTTGCAGAGGATACACAATCACATCAGGTTCCCCACCACACCACAGGATTTGATGCAAACCAAATTAGATTTTTATCAGGTTGCACAGTTCCCGCATGTGATTGGTTGTATCGATGGGAAGCATGTACCCATATGTCCCCCTGCAGTGAATGAGTATATCTACCGCAAACGGAAATCTTACCACTCACTGAACATACAGGTAACATGCAACTCAAAAACACTAATCACTGACATTGTGGCAAGTTACCCTGGCAGTGCCCATGACGCATACATCTACCGGCACAGTGGAATACACAGACGTCTACTTGCGGGGGAGTTCGGAGAAGGATATCTTCTGGGTAAATCAATGTAATACTGTAATTCAAAAGTGTACACCATGGTGACACATTGCAGTGACTAATGTATGTTGGTCTCTCACATCCTGTAGGTGATAGCGAATACCCTGTGAGGTCTTACATCCTCACCCCATACCTGAATCCTGCCACTCAAAGGAGCGACGTTACAATCGTGCGCACATTGCGACGCGCAATGTGATCGAAAGGACATTTGGGGTACTTAAATCACGATTCCGCATCATACACAAGAGCGGTGGGGCATTACAGTACAGTCCTGAGAAATGCTGTAAGATTGTGGCAACGTGTGCTATGTTGCACAACATAGCCACCACTAGAGGCATCCCCTTGGTGGACTCTGACAGCGAGCCAGAACAGGACATACAGCCGACACAACCACCCCATGCAGCAGGCGGACCACATGCAGCAGAGGGCAGACGTAGAAGAGCAGAAATCACGCAACATTACTTCTAAGGTGAGTAAGCACATGACAACACAGTATTTGGTTAAAGGTTTAATGTGACAGTTGTGTGTATGTGTTAATGCACACATACCATGTACAGACAATTACATTCCATTGCCTTGGGACTGCAACTGCAGTGTGTATAAGTAACACATATCTGGTTTCATCACCAGATTGTTTGAATGTCCAAATGTCTAACGCTTCCTGTGACGCCCCCCTGTGGCCCTTGTAGTAGGCCCAGCTGCATCTGACATGGTGTCTTCTGTGCCTGCCTGACTCCTGCTACTGCGCCTCCTGCTAAGTGCCACAGGCACCAGTAGGCTGCTAAGGCTGGAGGCCTCCTCACTCTCCCCCCTCCATGCATGAGGTTCCCACGGGCTGCTGCTGTCTGCAGCCCTTCCACAGCAGTGGTGACCTAGATTAGGCCCCTGGCCACATCCCCACAGCAGTGGGTCATCTCGACCTGCATGGCGACTGCACGCCTGTATAGCTGAGCTGTTGTAGAACTCAGCCTGTTGATGGCCCTGGTGTATCCGCGCATGCGCCCATAGAATGTTGTTGCCTCCTGGTATTAGAGATATGCTCAGCCTGCATGACCCTGCACATCTGTTCAATGGCTGTTGCAACACGGTCAAGTTTATCACTGTGTGCCCTGAGCCCTCAACGACTGCAGTCGTCTGCTCCTTCATGCAGTCACGTATCCCACTCATGTGTGTGACCATTGTTCCCAGTTGCTCCTGCATAATTCGCATGTTCTTTTGTTGCAGGCGCTGGACCCTCAGCATCTTGGTCTCAAGCACACTGCAGGCAGCTTCACCATCGTCCACAGCAAACCTCAGAAATGGACTTGGCCTTCGCCTGCGGAACGGACTGTGACGTGGCGGGATTGTTACCTCTGGTGGTGGGGGTGGTGGTGTATGGGCAGTGCCCTGTGGGTTCGCTCCTGTTTGTGTGTCCTCCTCACTATCCAAATCGGGCAGTGGTAGTACTCTTCTCCTGCGTTGAGTGGGAACAGGTAGGGGCGAGGATGCCGGCATCTCTTGTCCCTCATCTTGCTGGTCTGTATGTCCCTCAGAATCGTGGATGTCTGCCACGTCACTCTCCTGTGATGCATCTGTGAGGGAAACAGTGCAAGATCATTTTGTTTTGTAAAATGTAATATATCTATTTTTTTGCACATGTTTGTGACATTGCGCTCACAGAGGTGTAATAAATTGACTTCTGTGATGTAGGAAGTCTACTGTTGTCACTGCCTTGCTGTACTCTGTTGCATTTGAGCTGTGCTACTCCCTCCATGCTTTGCCATTACATTTTTATGCATACAACTCCCACAATGCATTAGGGGTTGCAAGTAAGAGGTGGACTGGACTCATGTCTGCTACACTACGCAGGGTATGCATTTGTTGCACTTTGGCTTACAATTATTTTGCAATATGTTTGGTTGTGCTCTTACCTTGGGAGGTCCCCGCATGTCCTGAGGTGTCAATCTGCGTGACCCCGACAACTGCCTCGGGCTGCAGAGTGGATTCCACCAAGTCGTCCATTGGGGTGTTTGCAGGCTGAGTGCATGTTCCCCTCCTGTTTTTCTTGCAGATGCCAGCCTTTCAGCCACTCTCTCTTTTGCCCGGCTGCGAAGGTCATACCATCGCTTCTGTAGGTTGTTGATGTCACGGTGTGTGACCCCACAGAATTGACCCGGGCTTGTATCCCAAGCCAGATCTTCCGCTTGACTGACTCTGCAACATGCAGGGATTGTTTCCCAAACAGCTGGTCATGTTTTTGGATCGACTTCCTCAGTGAGTATTTCCAGTTCCCTCTCACTGAATTTGATCTTCCTCTTCCTGCCTTCTCCTTTTTGCTTTTTGTTTCCTGGGTCCATTGTGATTGTTAGTATCAACTTCTGCAGGAAAAAGTGTTTTCCAGGCTGTGCACCAACAGACTTCCTCCTCCTCAGTCTCTCACTCTGCACAGGTGTGTGGTATCTGGGATTCACTTCCTGGTATGATGTCATCTCCTTGAGACGATTGACGCTTTCACATTTACCGAATCGGTATTTGCGAATCCGCAAATACCGATTCGGTAAATAAGTAATCGGTAAATATTTTAGCGATTTTAAGGAATAGCAAATATTTACCGAATATTTTGGTGCATTCCGTTTAGCGAATCTGAAATAGCGATTCCTTATTTTTCGCTATTTTAGAGTCGCAAATTTTTTCTTTGATGCATGTGGGCCTAAGTCCTTAACATGTCCCTTAGATAGTCATTTACGTTCAGTCTAATGCAAATAATAAACAACATCAAAATTAAACAGGTATTTGGAGCACCTTCAGCACTGTAAAGCTCCGTATTGAAGAGACTGTGATATTATTAGAGTGCTGGCTTGAGTACTTCTTGCAAACGTACCAAAATATACTTCATCACATCTGAATACTGTGTGTTGCCAAGTACAGCTGAGTTCGTGGAACGCAGAAGTAAGAAAACCTAAAAATGTTCAAATATGTCTGATGGTAGGATTTCTAGCTCCAAGTCAGCAACTATAGCAGGAAATTGTTAAATTACATCATAGTCTAGGAGGGGACCATATGTAGCACTAGGCACTGAATATGTCTCTCATGTAAAACTTGATTTATGGCACCAATAGTGTTTACGTTTTAAATTTGTAAATTGCAAAAACATATATTTTTTTATTTAAAGAGAGAAAGCAGGTAGACCATGAAACACAGGTTCCCCAAAATCTTTCAAGGCTTGATTCATCATTAAAATTGTGCTTCATAAGCTATAATGGAGTGTTATAAAAATGGTACAAGGACTAGCAGCAGAAGATGATCAAGAACCATGAGGAAGTAGGGATGAAGGGATCTGAAAGTGACTGGAGTTAGATCTCGGTGAACACCACATGATGAATTCATCAGGATAAGCAAGCCATGTTTCTCCACTGCATTCTGTATTCATCGGAGGTAGTTCTATTCTAGTGAGCATTACTTCCCACACCCCTCTTTCTGTGCACTCACAGACCCGTTATCTCCATTAGACAGAGGTGGTTGTGATGGGTGAGTAAACAGACGAAATTTAGCAGGGAATTTACCTGCAGTGATGTATCGCCTGATAATTCACAATGTGCACCTGGATATTGATACAAAGCAATATATGCAAAGATTACTGTTATAGCTTTAATGGGTGGACATAAACTTATTCTCAGCTGAAAGATAGCTGCTAGTTAGGTTGGTAATCTGTAGACCATTCAGTCTTGGTATGGGCCTATCCCCTAAGTGTTCCAATGTCTTCCCTAAGTAAGGGAAGAGGTCCATGCTATTGAAGCACTTAAAATGCCAGCCAATTCTCATATTTGTTAGTGGCGTTCTTTTTCAGACTTTTTAAAAAACAACCCTGATCTTCTCTTTCATACTGTAAAACATTCAATTTAAAAAAAAGAGGGGGGTTATTTCTGCAGTAAAATCCAAGGTGACCAGATTTTTCTGGGTATACATTTCGTATCAGGTCAATATTGCATCTATATCTTTCTGTTTTTTATTTCCTTCTTGGTTAAGGGCACTTTCGACCGTGACCATAGGACGCCTAGTGAAGGTAGCAATGCTGTTCACGTCACAAGAGCTTGCCATGTTGTAATGGTGCAGTCAGGGCTTTAAGTGGGCCGGGTCTCACCGGTGATGAGCACCGCCAGTTTTTTAAAGGGGCCCTCGAAAAGGGTCTCTGTCGGGCTCTGTTTTGTGCCCTGGCACAGGCGGTCCGTTTTTTCCCAGACTGCAGTGACAGCAGGCACACCGATGTGCGCGTGCTCACACTGCTCATTTCTCACTAGTGGAGAAGTTACGTCATGACCTCATGCCAGGTGAGCGCAGTAGGGGAAGGGAAATCCTTTAAAGAGAGTCGTTTTCTCTCTGGATTTCCCGTCTCTTTTTGAAATTCCAGAACAGCAACACTGTCCTGGTTTCACCAGGGTTTAAGTGGAAGCTTTTTCAATATTACATACTCTCCATAGTTGCTGCTTATTTATCTTATGCAACTAACAACCATTGGCAAAGCCAATAGTCCTGACTTGTTGTAGGTATGATGTTACTTGTTGTTTCATATATCTGGATACAATGACAAAAACAGCAAAATACAAGTCAGGCGGCACACTATGCTAACCACAAATTTTTAGTTTATGTATTTTTAAGCCACGCCCTTAATGACATTGGCCACGCCCCTTGGAGAGACCCCCCCAGTTTTTTCATCCCACTTAAAGCCCTGGGTGCAGTTATCCTGTCTGTATGTGCAAAACCTTTTCGACTCACTCTCTCTGTTTCCCAAACACACGTGGCTCTTTCGAGCTCATGTCTTTGACAGGCTTAAACAACCAAACCTCAATTCATTTTGCCTTTTTTCCAGAACAGAAGTTATTTAAATCTCAAAATGTCACCCTAAAAAGCGCTTTCTACTTGCAATGTATTGCCCAGAAAGTATATTTTGTAAAATGACTGAAATATTTTTCATATTACAGCAATACAGTTCTACCCTAGGATTCACATTTAAAGCACAGTGCATTTGCTGTTCGCAGTGGGCAATTAAACGATAGCTGCCGCTCAACTGAGATCGTTTAGTCTTATAATAGCTTCATAGAGCAGCTTTTCCATGACTGCACAGGTTAACATGGGTCAAGTTTCTTATTTGTAAACAAAAATAAACTGCAAGAAGGCGTCCACAATAAAATGCATGCCTAATTAAACATCTGTTAGAAAACATGCCACGTTGAAAGTAAGCAAGAGCCTAGAGTGTACCCTGCACTGACAGTTTATCCACCTGTCTCGTTCGTCAGCGGCATCATCAGGGTGTCAACGCTTTCCCAGCGTCCAAGACCCAATCGCCAGGCAGCTGCCTCGAAACATCAGGTTAATGAGGCCGCGGCTCACCATGATGACATTTAAGTTTAATGATAACCGATGCAGGCTGACAGAATTTTTCAGCTATTTTTAGCAGCCGCTTCGAATGAAATCTGAATCGTTAATTGTATTAAACCGTACATCCTTCTTCAGAATCTGTGTATTTTGGTTGAAACATTTTCTAACAGACCAAACAAGCTAAAGTCATTCATAAACACATAGATTCTGTTTTGAGACAAGGAAAATGACAACTTCACTTTCCCTCTATGAATATAATTAAATACATTTTTATCTGAGTATTAGCACATCCTTCGAGAGGAGCCAAGGCAGAGTCTCTTCTAACTGAGTTATGAGGTGTGCGAGTAAACACAAATCTAAAGTGAGAAACAGAAAAATACTTATTTTAATCATTTTATGCGGGCTATTCATAGAGCATACACCTGGCTTCAAAGTATAGCAGGGCAATGTAGTACAAGACACTTACAACAGTGCTTATTAAGGATGAAAACAGGGTGGAAAGGTGTCCGTGGTAGCAAAGTGAGGGCCAGCAGGAACTGGGAGAAGGCGGAACAGGGAGAGAGAGTAGGTGAGATGCAGACGAGTCTAGCGTGAGGTTGGATGCACAAAGCTACAGCAGTAGCGGCTCGTGGAGGGAGTGCTGCGGGCGGGGGAGGAGCAGGGTGGGGGGTAGTAAACTACGGCATACTGCCGAACAAAGGTAAATAAACAAATAAATAAATAAAACGAATTTCATTGCGCGCGCTGCATTGCCAAATGCGATGCAGCGCGCGCAACGAAAATCGTTTTATTTATTCACTTGTTTACTTACCTCTGTTCGCCCGTATGTCGTAGTTTACTACCCCCCACCCTGCTCCTCCCCCACCCCACCCCACTGGCCCGCAGCACTCCCTCCGCGAGCCGCTACTGGTCTACATTACTTGAACAGAGGCATTGTGAATATTTTTGTTTCCTGAAACCACAGTCATTTGCGGACTCCTGAGTAGTACTATTTGAATTAGATTCCTCTAAAATTATTATTTTCTTTAAATAATGTCATGAAAAACTCAGTGCATGGTGCCCTAGAGAATCTGGAGAATGTGAGGTAAACAGGGTTGGTCTTGCTCGATCTCAGCTGGTAGAACACCACTTTTGGTTCTCACATGCTTGACTCCGAATAATGCTCACCGAACATCTGTGCAAGGACCTTGGTTTTGTATTTTGTGTGTCCTGGGGAGTTTGAGCATGCTCTAGGCTACACTAAAGAAGTTACTGCATTTTGTGAGACCACCTGCCATTTTTAATCTCGAAGAGAATTGAAAGCATTCAGTCTTTCAGAAAATCAAATCCTGGCACAGTATCTGAAAGTAAAGTGATTTTTAGCATTGTTTAATAATTATAGTGTGGTGTCTGGGTGCTCCTTTGTCTTAATGATGAAGTATGGTTCAGAATGACATTTTGCCAAAACATATGTTAACTTCCTTTTAGAGACCCATGGAAGCATTTCTGCGATACAAACCGGAGTACTTTAACAACACCGATTGTGCCTACATGCAGTGTTTTAAGTCACTGCTCCTAAGCACCACCTGACTGTTTAAGTGACTATTACCAGCAGTTTACCTAAATCTTTTAACTATTCATTAGCATTTTTATACATGCATATTAGCTTTAACATGACATTCTTATAATATTTTGTTTCATATTAAAGTATGCAGTGATATTGATTAACTATTTGTTTAACATAATCTGCTACAAATGATCTTTTGAACAGCACAGTGGAGTGTAAAATGTATTGATACCTACAGTGGTGTAGTGCAAACCTAAGATAACACATGGTATAGTTGTAAGTTTGCCGTCTTGAATAAAGCATTTCTCCCCTTCTTTAATCTGCATTACCCATTCTATTTATTTTATTTATTTATTTTATCTAGCATGAACTAGACCTGAAAACAGGTGTTGGGGCACTTCACAGATCAATAGGTTACTGACAAGGGTATTAATACATCAAAATATTGGTTGATTAAGTATTTTACTATAAGCATGAGAGATGGACATTATATACATAACATACATAAAGGAGAAATTCCTAAGAGCATGAAGAGCTCTGACTGAAAAGGGAGTTCAAAGGTAGGAGTAAATTACACCCAATAGCTATTCAGATTACAAAAAGCACCAAATCATTAGTTCTTTGAGCCCCTTCTTGAAGAGTTTTAGAGTCTGTAACATTCTGAGTGAGGGGGATGGCATTCCAAATTGTGTGCGACTTGCCACACAAGACATGTTTCTAGGTTTTTCCCCTTCTTGAAGATTGGAATTCCAAGCTCCAGGTTATCTGAGCTCCACAGGTAATGCTGTCCACCCTGTCCTCTACCCTTCTTGCAACTGAATTTCCCATCCAATTAAGAAAAGGGTGTGGTTGTTTTACACTTACAAAATGATTTGCTTTATTAAATACACAACAGATAGCACCTCCTAGGTTTTATTGTTAAGCTAGGCTGTTTTTCAATAGCATACATTTTAAAATAAATAGAAAAGTGTGTTACAATATTTAGCACCCAAGAGAAAAAGTTTTGTATCTTCTATGAAAATTGCATTGTGCTGCACTATTGGCTTCAGTTGTTGCAAAATTAAAGACCATCCTGCTTTTATGCTGGCATCTTACATCTTTGCTTACTGTTTATTTGTCTGTCTGGAAAATGAAATGTATTTGTTTGGACAGTCATAATGATTTTTTAAATAAAATGTTGACATTTGGTTGTGAGCATGTGGAAAGTGTTTATGGTGATAACAATCATCATTCTGGAAGAAAGGTTGGATATGTTGAGCAAAGACCATTACTCAATTGATAACCATTACGTATACACAGTATATACTGAGATGACAAAGAGATGGTACAGGAGGCACAAAAGATAAAAAGGTACGCATTCTGGCCTTTAAATTCAGAGATAAAAAGTGATAACATACGCCTTGCAAATGTGAAATCTTCATACCTCAATGCTTACAATCTTAGGAATAAATGACTTCCAAAACCAACCATGGTAGACAATACTTAGGAGAAGTATGAGGAGCCAATAATTATGCTGTTAAGAATGTTGTCTTTGGGAGCATCTGATAGCCTGCACATACTTAGTATATTAACAAGCCCAGCAACACAAACTACCCAGAAACAATGCAGAAAGCAAATTTCACACACACGCAACATTCAGAATTTTATATCCAGTTATGAGGTTTTGTTTCAAGTTCTTGACAAGGGAGGCATAAGCCTCACAAACTGCATTCTGTCCTGCTCATAGTGGTTACTACATTTAATAATGCAATACATTTGTATTTTTCATTCAAAATTGGGGAACTCCTTTTGCTCATGTTCTAGACGACTTTGAAAATGAGAGTGAGGACAATGTGGTTAAGGCTACATTCCCTGTTATAATTATTTTCTGAAAGAAGGATAAGTGTAACATATGAAAATACTTCCTGATCCAACTTTTGCCACAAATGTATCATCTCTGACTTGCAACTGAATGCAAATTATTGAATTATAAATGTTTTAAAAGGGGATGTCTGATTGTCTCTTGGCTCAATACATTTCACCAAGACGTTTGGTCAAATAGCAAGTGTAAAAACTGTGAACACCTTTAAGCCAAAACAACTGTTTAATGCCAATTACATAGCCGGTAACTTAAGCGGATATTGCACAAACTCCTATCCAAACACTGATGGTGTGCTATAAAGTAAATTTAGTATATTCATGTATACAATGAAACAAGCCATAAAATTAAATAAGCCATACAATGAGAGACACTAAAATGGAAAAAAAGAAATACATCATCAAATAATATGAAACCATTCAAAAAATGCCAAAATGGGAGAAAACAAGGGCTAGGTTCAGTTGAGGTTTTAGAAACATATTTTAATGATTTACTGAAAAGAGAAGAAACAGTCAATCACAACTCCTAATCGAAATGCTGCAAACTTTATAGGTTTCTCTGACATGGTCTTATAAGGGTAAATTTACTGCCGCACCAACAGCCACCAATTTGTCCAATATATCTAAATATGGCAGAAATGAGACATCTACTATGGTGTGCATCAGGGCTCCATGTCATCCTCCATCACCTTCAACCCCTGGGACCCTGTACCAACAGCAGCATCAAGATCCATCAATTCACTGATAACACTCAACTCCATGTGAAAATCAGCACCCCTCCCAAAACCCATTAACTTAAAACCTGCCTTAATCTCATCAAGAATTGGATGTTCAGCACCTATCTAAAATTGAATTCACCAAAATAGAATTCATTCTGTTCACCAGTAGTAACAAAATCAAAACTTCAACATGGGGGGTCTGAAATGAACTTGATAGAATTATTCACTCCTATTGACCCTGAGTGTAATATCACTTGTTCGACTCTTGACACTGAATTCTCCTTCAGAGTACATATTGCTAAGAACACCAAGACACCTATTCCTCCCAGAAACCCAAGTCCTCTCACACATTGATAGAGGCAATGCCTTGTTCTGGGGCCTCCCTGACACCACACAGACTCCCCTGAAAAGCATTCTCCATGCTGCAACACCTCTCATAGGTCAAAAGAGGTTTGAGCATATCACTTTTACTCTAATAGAACCACATTTGTTCTCCCTCCAAACCAGCATCATCTTCAAGACATACTGCATCACATCCATACCTGCCTGAAAAAATAACTACCCAGTACTGCAAAAATAGAGGAAACCAGAAGACAAGCTTACTCATCTAAAGCCTCAGGATCTAGACCAACATCCCTTTGAACATCAGAACTGTCTCACCTCATCTGCGATTAAGAAATGAACTGAAGGCCCACATCTTCAAAGATAACTAAAGACTTTATTCTTCCTGACCACAAATAAAGAGATAATTAAAATTGGTACTATTATTGAACCAGTAGAGTGTTAGGAATTACGTTTAACAGCAGCACCAGTAAATATTTGCACTCGAACTAGTACAATAAGAAGGCATTTATATATGTATATTCAATGTGTTAAATATTGTAACTGCATTAAAACAATTACATGATTTAAAACTAAAACACAGTCTTATAATGGTTTGAAACTCTAGCAAAGGTCAAATAAATGCTGACCTGTTTTTAAATCTTCCATATCTCTACTGTACACTTTTCAAGAATCTAAGCATTTGGGTTCACAAGCATAGGAATTTATAATGCTTGTTCACTGAAGCAAAGCCGATGTACGAATCTGTCCTCCTACTTGTATGCTGCTTCGCAGCACTATGTCTTCTTAGTGTGATGCATGTATCACCCTCTTCATTAAGTATTTTAATATTAAAATGCACTCTCTTTTGTCTATCACACCTAAGTTTTAATTTTGAGCAATGCCTGGTGATATAATCATTAGCAAAAACCACAGGTGCAAATGATGGTATTTTACAATCTGATATTGTCTGTTTTCTGTATTGCTGACGAAGCCTAACCATATCATACATAAGATAATATTGCAAAAGATTTATCATGCCCCTATTTTTCCCTTTATGCTTTTGTTCAGGTGGCTGATGCATAATGGTTTTTAATGTATCATAATAAATGCTATTTTGGTCCTTTTGAATCCTGAGATTGAATGTTAAGTGACTCCATAGTGCTGTGACTGACTGTAGCTCCTAACGTGAGCTGTAGTCAATAGTCTGTGTGTTCTTTCCCAGCCTCCAATTGAAAGTACTTTAAGAAAGGCATGTCTCAAAGAAACTAAAATGACGTATATGCTTACTTTCCCATGCCAACTGGTCTGTCACTTCATGTATGTAAGCCTGTTTCTCACAATTCTAAGTTTGCTATGCTTTCGAAACCGGAAACGTGTTTTTGTTGTGATGTTCAGGTCCATGTACTGCTCAAGTTGAACAATGGGATCTTCTTGGTGGGGCGGCGCTGGTCCTGTCTCTTCCCACTGAAGCAGTGCTGAATGCCTCCTACAGACCTGCATCCGCTCAAAGTGATATTTAATTCTGCCACATCACTGTTGAAACAACTCTTCTTTTTACCCCTACTCCCTTGTATTCACTTAAACGTCATGTATAGTTAAATGAAATCGGCTCTCTGTCATTTGTGCTGCTGTGCGAGTTATTTATGGCAGAATTAAACACCTGAGGATTGAGAACATATCTATTTTAAAGCAAACGATATTAAACAGTGATAGTCCTAAGGTGTATTTTTCTAGTCCACTTCAAACAAGCCTTTGTAGAATCCAATTAATTCATCTTTCAGAATAATAAAAACAAGTGATTGCCTCTAAGAAAAAAAATGAAAACTTGTTTAAATTGTGCTCCTGATAAATACAATGAGATGCTTTCAAGCCCTTCTACTATTTTACATTTTGCATGGGATGGTGGTGTAATTTCTTTCCCTACTATTGTTGTCTTATTTTTAATTAACTTTTGTCTAATTGTATTTTCATGAAATTAGATTAAGATGTGTCTCCCACCTGGCTCGCACTTCGTAAAAATGTCAATAAATATATGCTTGACATAGCAGCATGTGGTTAATAAAGTACACGCCCATATGCACACATATATTGCACGTTATTTTTCTGTCATCTCAAAAAATGTCAAAGGAAAACATTTTGCCTACAGGAAAAGTAATGTACAAAGGTCATATGCAGGTAACTTTCTAGTGGGTTAGATAAGCCTTGTTCAGACCTAGCTGTGAACATTAGTGTTCGCCACTGCATAGCTGAACTTTGGCGGTGCTCCCTTTGCTCAACTAAACAACTGCTTTACTCAGAGATCCAGTAGATTACTATTTGTATACACAATGAGCTCTCCATTACATGTCTTTAAAATTAGAAGAATAATAATGCTAATATATCCGCTACAACTACTGCTAGTAATATTGTTAACAATATAAATCGCCAAGACATAATAATCAGAACACACTTCTAATTAACACCTGATTTCCCAAAACAAGGAGATTACAATTCACAGAGCACTGCTATGTAATGCAAAAGCTTGAACTCGCAGTTGGATTTATTTATAAAGGCACACCACTCTAAAGTATTGTCTAAAATCCTTTAAGTATTTTTTTTAGAGAAAGATTAACCTATGGGAATGAGTGTTCTACTTTTAATAAAGAAATCAATGCCTTAAAGTTAGGGGAAAAATGATACAGTATGTAAAATAGTCTGATTTCGAAAGTGCAGCTATATATAACCTATTGCACTTTCTCCACTTGAAGGAATGTAAAGTACATAAGTCGAAAAATTCATTTATTTAAGAATGAATTTATTTATTTATTGGTCACTTATTTATAATGCACAGCGGCGGCTCCTCCGCCATAGCGGAGGAGCATCGCCACTCCCCCCCCGCCCTGCCGGCAGTTTAAAAAATGTAAAAATAAAATGGGTTTAAAACCCGCTTTTTTATCGTTTTGTTTGTGCCGTGGGTTTGGGGCGTGGCCAGGGTTACGATAGGCTGGAGGGGGAGTGGTGGGATCTATCTACACTGCGCATGTGGTTTTTGTCCGGAGGTCTCAGGCTGGCCGAAAACCCCTTGCGCAGTGACCCCTCTCCAATCCCAGCTGCATTGCTGGAGAGAGCAGGCACAGACTCCCAGTCTGTCCTGGAGTCCACATTATCGGCACTCAGGCCAATCCCGAAGCTGTTCTCATATGAGAGCAGCTTCAGGAATGGCTGCAGGGCAGACTGGGAGCCTGTGCCTGCCTGCAGCGGTGGAGAGAAGTGGACAAGCGCAACAAGATGTCGCAGCAGATAAGTTTAATTTTGTCTTTTTTTGTCTTTGTTGTCCCCTGTTTCCTGCCCCTCCCTGCTTCTTTTGTAAATGTTTTTTCCATTGTCCTCCGCCCGTCCCCCCTCACGGCCCCCTCACCCACCCCGCCTCTTTTACCAAATACGAGCCGCTCCTGATAATTCACCGATGCAACTGTCACAGCCGCATCAGTGAACAGAGAAGGAAATCGGTTAATGGGAGAAGGAGAATGAAGCAAGGAGGAAAAGCAGAAAACGGTGGTGAATTGAGGCAGGGACATGCCAGACTTTCAGCACACGAGTCACATTTATATGCATCAAACTAAATGCAACAAATTGCACTGTCTGGTTACCATGACCATCTGGTAAGTTTCTGGCCCTTGTTGATCAACGTGGTCAGTCCTGGAATGCAAAATGGCTGAGCAAAAGTATTTAGGTAAACAAGAATGATCTGAGTTTGTTTCTGGAGTTGAAGGATGTCGGGCTCTGTAATAAGGCTAATTAGGAAGAGTTTCAAATCATCAGTACCAAAATAAGGAAGACAAGGCTACGCCAATACAGACTGATAAATCTTGGAAGGCCAGGCAAGAAACGTCAGAGGTAGAGCTTATTAATTCTAGTCCCCGATGGCTGCAAATGGACTGAGACAGTTTCACATTAGAGTAGTGGTACACACTTGGTGAGATGGGTTGTGAAATCAACTACCACACAATTAGTAAGACGCATCTGGGCATCTGCCTTATTGGTGACAGCAGATGCTGTCCCCTTTGTTGCCCTGACATACTATTAATACAATTACTGTAGATGGGCCCTACGTATCAGTTGTGGTAGCTATAGTTCGTTTGAGGCAGCCTAGTAGTTAACATTGAATTATGTTTATTTCTTTTTAAGTCCTTGCTAACTTGATTACTGTGCATCAGGTGGTCTTATGACCGAGTGACTGGTGGTGCAGAGGTGACCACATGATCTCTGGCTTCACGTTCTACAAACATAAAATAGCTCAGCTCTTTTTCTGCACACCAAGAGTGCATCATTAGCAAGCTGAAGGCAAAGTCTTGTGTCCATTCCAAGACGCAATCACGTCCAGGCACAGAATCGTGTCTGCCTGGGTCAAATCTTCTGCCCTAAGAATTCTCTAGACACAAGAAGCGTTTCTTCATCAGTGATCTCTACAAATGATGAGGTATGTAGACCACACCTATGTGTCACAAACAAATTGATAAATTCTGAACTGTGCAGGGATTACATTTTAACATTGAGTCCATTGTATTACTGCAGTACACTACACAGCAATAAACTAAAGTACTCATGTTTGTTGACAAAAACTTTGAGCACCTAATGTCTGTCGAGAGTCCATGTTGATTCTTTCTACTCCTTTTTCGATTATTCAAAACGTAGTGTTTCAGTTTTTTCAGACTTTGTACTCATTCATAACACCAAAACTATTGGAGTTCTGAATCATGCCACTGTCAGCTTTTAATTCTGGGATAAATGCTTCCTCGTAGACCACACCCAAACAGAGGGCAGTTAATACTGCAGTTTCCTCTTGATGACTTGAATATGCTACGAGTTACATTAAAGACTGTCATAATGTATATTGATTTAGTTACATCATCTTCATAACACTGTAACCATAATGGTGTAACCATGACTTGATAGTTCTATCATGGCTCCCACGTAGGTCAGAGAATGATGTTTAAAATTCGTTTTGTGGTGCACAAGACGATTCTCAGGACCAGCAACTCTTTCTTGTATATCAGTTTGAATATAATACTCCCTGCCAACAACACAAATCTTGAATTGGAGATTATTTTAGTGTATGAAGTTTGGACTGGTTGAATGAGTCCTTAACGTTTCTGCATCTACTTCAAGGAACTCACTACCAATTCCCCTGCAGAAGCAAATTGGTCATTTTTTCATCTCTAAACAAGTACAGGACTACTCACAAACATTTTCACTGGAGCCAAAAATTATGGTCTGTGGCATGACTGAGTGCCACACGGGTCAGGAGGTGCTGGGGGGGGGTAAAGGTTGATGCAGGGGAAGCAAAGCATGTAAATGGTGTGGACAGTGAGTTGTGGAGTGTTTTGAGGGTTCATCCCTTACTTCCCTCTCAGTTAAACCTCTGGTGTCTAGAAGAGTAATGGATTTGACAATATTGTGTTATGCTGTATCTGAGTCAGTATCCCTCCACCGCGCACTGGGTAAGCCTTCACTGCTGGCTATCACTACATTTGGTGAGTCAAGTGTACAAAGGAAGTGATTTATTATTGAAATGGATTGAAATAGAATCGTAGGTCTCACAATTCCCTTATTCCTTTAGTCTCTTGTCTGTAAACATTAGGAGTGCTTAGAAACAGGTTCAGTTAAGGTAGTTAGTGCTCTAAAATATTCTTGACAAAGATTCCCCCAACAAGGTGCACACTTTTATGAGGTGGAAAGGCACAAACAGCCAACCTCCACCGCTCGACATGGGACAGTTGGAAAGTTTTAGCTGTGACTATAGGATGCATGGCATTTAAACCTGGCTTTACCACTTTGTCAAAATATACTGGTTGTGAACTCTGTATTTAAAATATGGGTAGGTTCTACTGCACAGTGGCGTCTCTTTCGTGAGAGTAGTCCCCAAGTCTCACAATCAGAACCTCCTCAGTTGTTGGGTAATGGGCAAGATGGAAACAATGGAACCATAAGGCATGTTTTTGTATTAATCTGCTTCCCATTGTGACAAATTGTGCTCTTTTGGGTAATCACTTTCTGAACATATTTCTTTGCTCCTTTTTTAACAAAGATAGAAAAACTTAAATTAAACTAAACTCTGGAACTAAGTATGTGATATGAAAACAGAACTGAAACCCAAAAATCATTTGATTTTTGCCATGGGGCAGAGAACACCCAGTCTCATAGTATACTCACTAAAATGATGTAGTGACAAAGTTATGAATCTTGAAACAAGAAGACCTGCACTGTGGTGTTTTGTTAATGATAGTCAAATCAAAAATGTTTCCGGTGCCCTTGTCCTCGTCCTCGTTATTGCCATTATGTGATAGAGCCATAGATGACTGACTCAGCCCCAGATTCTCTTGGAGCCTCAAGCGAAAATGAACTGAACATTGATGTGGCTTGTATCTGCCACCCACCCTCTCAGCTTCTGCGCCAAGAATCATAGACAAAGCATTACATTTGGATGTAAAACAAGAGAGGAAAAGAGATACCCATCTACTGGCTGAACTGAATAATGTAAAAACATAAAACCTGGCATAAAAGCAGCTTCCAAACTTGACCAAACTGTGTGATCCTAGGCAATTGTTTTATTACACTTTGCCTCCTTTTTCTTCATTATCACATTTGAGAGGACCATACATTACATTAGTTCAGGGATTGCACTGAACCAGAACTTCTCTATAATGTTGTTCCATGTACAATAACAAACTAAGCCACCAAGAGGGTGCACATGGCACATGCCTCTTGATTTACTAAAGGCATTTTTGTAAGGGTGGGGGAAAGCATGAATTTTTCAAAGTTCATGTTTAAGAATATCACTTTTACTTAATGCCTCTCAATGCAGTGATATAATCTGATATACTGAGGCGAAAATATTTTGCATGTTAATTAAATGCACATTTTTTAATTCTGAATAGACAGTATCTCAGTATTCATACAGTTTATTTTTAGAGGTACTCCTGGCTTATTTGGCAACATCTACTATTCAGCAGTCTAAATAAATGAATAAGTAATAAAACAAATTATTAAAGCAACGTTTTTTTCCAAATAACCACTATGTGAATAAGTCCTTTTTGAATTATCATATGTAAATATTTCTTAGGAGAATATTCTGAAAAGTGGGGCACAGCACACATCTCGTTCTAAGGCCCCTGAATGGCACTCAATTATTGACTTGAGACTGATGGGGCATTTTCCGTGTGTGCCCTTTCAGGCCAGGCAAAGGTGCTTTAGGTTTCTGAAAGGTTCGGCAAGAATTTAAGAATTAATCTCTTTCCTTTGTTTTAGATGGTCTGTTGTATTTTTTAAATAAAATACAATTCCGATAATCATAATTGTGGTATTAATAGCCATGACAATAATTATAAAATATATATTTCTTTTAAATGTATTAATACTAAAACATTGGTTCATGTTATTGTGATTATCATGTTAATAATTTAAAAAAATCAAATCATAAGTTAGGCTTTTGAAATTACACAAACAACAGCTATGCCAAAAACTATAATTTATAAAAATGATGCTTACCTTTGAATTATGTTCCATACTACAAAAGAACATTAGCATTTCGGTCAATTTAAATAAAAAATTCAGAAGCTTAGAAAATGACTTCCTCATTGTGATATCCATCTCTTTCAGTATGTTTGTAGTAGAGTAGTAGACAGTACGAAACCTATGAACCATAGATTTCTGATTTTGATATTCATGTAATTTTAACTTTTAATGGGATCAAAAAGATTCAGTGGAGTGTGTATGAAAATGTTTGCAAATCATATATTTTAATGTCTATTTTGCCGCTGAACCTACTCCTGCAGATCATCATCAAGGTGCACATTTTGTGATTCTGCATGAATATTTTAGGACCAATTCACAAAGGCATGAGCACTCATGTAGCATTCTTTCACACACTTTTACATGTCTTTGAGAATCAGCACAAAAAAAATAAAAAATGTGAATAAAATGTGACTATTTGGGTCACAGTCATATACTATTAGTATAAATAGAAAAGTATGTGTCCTTTTAGCACTTTTGCTAATAGACAGTTGGATGTTTAGGGCCTGATTAAAAAAGGTATGTAAAAGTAAGTAAAATAGTACTCCTGCTGTACTACTTCCCATACCCATACATTCTTTTGTAAATAAGCTCCCTAATATCTCCTTCTAACAACAAGAGAATATACTTACTCATTTCTGTACTTCGCCTTGTAGGGGTGTTTCCTTCACTTTTCCACTCTTGGAAATACACTTAGAGATGCAAGAATAATTTTACATATGTTTTCAGGACAGAACCCATAGATGTTTGTTAGTACTTCAAGCATTACGAATGGCAACACCATACAGCAACCACTTTTCCCCCACCTTCTTCTAAACTTAGTACTGCTGAAAATCTGCAATCACTCCATGGGTTCCTGGAACACTGTGGTATTACCAAAAGGGCTGCAGATGCTTGTGCAGCCCCTTTTGTAATACATATAGCACTGGTGCACATGGAGCACCAGCGCAATCTTGGGAGAGCATTTCCTCATTTGCATGGCCCCATACAAATGAGGGAATCACTTTGACTCTGTGCCTATGCCCTATTACAAATGCAGGTGCAAAGGCAAACAGGCCCTTAGGAGGTGTACTGACAGTGTGCCACCAAAAGATGGTGCATTGTTAGCGTGCTGCCTGAGGGCAGGCCTCTGGAAGAGGCAAAGGCGGTCCCATGGCCCCCCTCAGACATCTACCTGCAGGTGGGTGCAGTCACTCTTCTGCACCGTGAAACACAGAGCTGCTTATAAGCAGTGCTCCATATTTCACTGAATGCACTGACACCAGGGCAGCCGCAAGTTCATGGACACTCCCAAGGCATTAATGATAATAGGGTGTACCTCCCTGGTCTTCTCAAGATACACCATGCTCAGTTCAGGACAGTGCGCCCATTCTGTAATCAGGGCCACTATTGTTAGCAGTATTACGTTTAATCTGCAATAGTAATATCCTAATTCTGAAAAAGAGTTGCCCTGTCAGTATGCCCACATTTTTCATTTTTGCATTTTTAGTTTGAAGTTAGAAGCTCAAAAATGTTTGTAAATCGGAATGATCACTTGAACCTTCCACTATAGCCAGTAGTGGGCATTATGCATACCAGTTTTGTCATTGCTTTTAGAGTGGCATGGTAAGGATGTCTACTAAGAAAGCATTCTAGACTTCTTTTAGAGATCCCACCCAGTCTGGCTTACTTTAGAAACACTATTATCTTCCTTAGTTTGCCTCTTTAATAATTGAGTTGATTGTCATTTAAAAATCATCCAGAATAAATAAATGCTTCAGACATTCTAAAATCTTTCCTTCGTTTAAATGACATGCTTTGTTCCTTCCTGTATTTGCTCAAAACTTGAAGTTCATGTTAGCATTTTCAAAATTACTAGCTAATAAAACAAAAGGTGAAATTACAGAACAGTAGTTATCAGGAAGCTCCACACAGTAGTTAGAATAAATCTGTATATTAGGTTCATTACTGAATGCACGTGACTTCCTTGATTGGGAAATACACTCATCATTATGGTTTCAGGGAAAATATTTACTTTACTTTGATTATACAGTAAGATTTAGCACTTTGCTGCAGGTGAAGAATTCTATTGTACACATTGGAATAAGACTATCCTATTAAAAAATGGCGCATTTAAACTGAGTAATGTAATGAAAAACTATTGAGCGGTACTATAAATCTTCCTTTATTACCTGCCTCAATATATTTATAACATCAGATCTGCTATTTTGTAAATGCACATTCTATTTTTACCAATTAATATATTTGAGTTCTTAATTTAGCTCACTAACATGTTCACTAGACCAAAAGTATGCTGTAATTTCTTGTTATTGCCCGTAGAATCACATATCATTGTTATAATACAGACTCTCGTTTTTAAAATAAACTGTTTTGGTTTGTATGTCTTTTTAAGAGTAATTATTTGTTTGAATCATGTTATGAATGAAGCAGCAACCTCCAAATATCTGATGTTACATGAACACAAATTTGGTAATGCCACTGGCCCCTCAGCTTGAGTGTTTCTGCAAATGTGAAACATTTAGCAAAACTGGCATTTTGTTTTTTTTACTACTTTTAAGTGTGATATGAATTATCCCATTTTCATTTTCATACAATACTAACTTTTAGAAAATCATTCTTCTGGCCATGTTGTAGAGGTCAGTCCATCCAGGCATCATGGCAGGCGTAAACCCATTTATGTTTAGAGAGATCTCGGTCATGAGTAGGCTTCTTCTCAGATAAGTGCCACAAACAGACTACCATGTCGATCCCAATAAAAAAATGCGAAAACAAATTCTTCATATGGACTGGGCATGGACCACAGGATTGCATTTCATATTGCACTCTACTCTTGATAGAAAATACAGACACAACATTATCCACCACTCAAACCTAATCCTCTCTAGGTAGATATACATTGCTATAACCTAGAGCTGGAGAAAGGGATGATATTGAAAGTGGTATTCTTTAGATACCTTTGTAACTCAACTTGAGTCTTTGAAGCTGCATTGCAAACCGTGAAATGAATACGATTTGTGAATGGATTGTACTGATCGCCAATTTATTAAGATCTTCTTTATTTACATGCACCCTTCCATACCCACCAAAACCAGCGGTCAAGGCTAAGAACCTTGGCGTTTGGTTTGATAACAAACTATCGCTTTCTCAGCAGATAAATTCAACTGTATCTGCCTCCCACTTTCTTATTAAGAAAATAAGGAAGATCTTTCCTTATATCCCTGCAGATACCAGGAAAACAGTGGTAACCTCGTTAATCCAGTCTAAATTGGATTACTGCAACGGGCTTTACTTGAACATACAGAAACAGTGCTTAAAAAAGCTTCAGATGGTTCAAAACTCAGCAGCACGTTTATTGGTCAACATCCCCAAGGGAAACTCTGTATCTAAAGAGATTCGTAACCTGCATTGGCATCCGGTGTCACAACGCATCAAATTCAAGGCTCTTTGTTTGGCGTATAAAGCTCTGAACCACACAGGTCCTTCCTTTTTGCAAAACCTGTTTGTCTGGTATGAACCAACAAGACACCTCCGTTCAACAGGGGCCAGACTCTTGGCAGTGCCCAGAGTTCGAACATTGCATTGGGGCAGTCGCAGCTTTCACCACGGCACCTCCAAACTCTGGAACACTCTTCCGAATGAGCTCAGAGCTGCGAGCTCCCTTTCCACCTTCAGGAAGGAACTAAAAACCTGGCTGTTCATGAATTAGACGTTACAGCGGGCGTACTGTGTCCTCAGCGCCAAGACGCCTCCGGGTATTCGTGCACTTTACAAATCTCGTTAACATTAACATTAACATACTGTATCATTGAGCACCTAACATATAATAAAATGACTGGTTGTGCAGAAACCAATAAAATATCACTGTATCATAAATATTTCAATTGTAACAAAAAACTCTGAATACATCATACATTGCACAGAAAGAAAGAAATGCTTAACAAAATATGATACTATTCATCATTAGTCATGTGGAGCTTTAAATTTGCTTCCGCTCCACAATTAAAAATCTGTTACCACTATTTTGGTGAATAGTATTTAATAGCATTTCATTATCTCTGAATAGCGCACACCAATAATAACATCCCTTTCAATATTGTCATTTTGTTATTAACACTTAGATCATTGAATAAATTCATCAGAATCTTATCTCCAAAAATATTCCTATTCCATTTCTTATCAAACACAAAAACAAACATATGCCTTTCATACTGTAAACAAAGTGCAGAAGAAATACTGTTAATTTCTTCTTTGAGATTACTTTGAATTAATTTGTCTAGTGTCACATGTAAGTAAAATAAAAATAATTTTGGTTCATAAAATTTTCACTTTTCATATAAATACAAGACTTTGCATACAGTATAAACCATTGCTCTTTAAATTTGTCACTCACCCGTCCATATCGGTTAGCATAGGATCCTGTAAGCAAGGAATGGAAAACGATGATGGTTTCATCCAAATCCCAAATGAATACTCTCTGCAGGAAAGGAGAGTCCAGAATCAATATGTCTCTCTGCATGTGGATAGGTGATCCTTCTATTAATCAATTGATGAGCAAAAAGGATAAAATGTCTTTCTAGTGAAACAATGATTTCTGCATCATTCCCACAAGGATTTTCACACTGAACCGTATCAGAGTCATACAATCAGCTACTTCCCTCTAGCAAAATGCAAGCAAACAAAACTGAAGTTTAACACGAGGGCTAAAGTTGTCTTTTTAGATCCCCTGCAATCCCCCAAAAATATATAACAATGAAGAATGCAGCTTTTGCTCGAGATATCAAAGATCCCAGTTTGTCAAACTGATTAACTACAGACATACATTTTGGATGTAATTTTTGCTTATAACGACTTTGGTAAAGCCTACAGTACCTCAAGGTCAGAGTCTGGAGGTGGTGAAGGGTTGTTGTTCCTTCTTCCTCTGCCACGTGATTTTCCATCTGAAGTGCGACGCAATCGATCTGAATCTGAATCTTTAATGGGCGTTGATGGACTGTGAATTGTACTATACTCAGCTTTGAGAAAAATAGAGACGCTGTTTCACGTTTTTAAGAAAAACAACTTGAATTGGCATTTTAACTTTACAGTTGTTCTGTAGTTTACTTTGCAAACGTATAATCTCACCGCATATACATTTGGTGCAGAATAAAATGAAAATAATGCAAACAGCACCATACAATCTACCAAATCAGAATTGCTAATGTGCAGAACAAAAATCTCCAGACATTTTGAGCTATATTGACTAAGGTAAGAGTTTACTTGTATAACCCAGGCCAGGATTAATGTAAGCCTGTGTGCGTGCATAGTTTACAAATCTTTCAATATTCAGCAATACATGTGTTCATTGACATTTGTTCTATATTTCAATGTATGTGAGGTACTCCATGTAACTCACATATATTGTGTATTTGCACCTATTTTTCAAATTTGCTTGTGCTTACTGTAGACAATGTGTACAAAGAACATGCAAAGATTTAGAACATCCTGTTACCATTATTGTATTTTATTTCTTATTTGTAAGTTCTGTTCTGTACAGAGTACCACCTTATACACTTAACATGTGGAAATGTGGTAGACATGCATATGCCACATTTTTCTATAGCTAGAGCTGTACCACTCAGGTTTACAGTGCTTAATTTGAGCCAGTGGTTGCAGGTGAGGCCTACTGGCAACTATTTTTGGAAACCTGCATTTATTTTTCCTCAACAGCCTTTGATCCAGAGCAAGAGGGAGAAAAATTCAAAGGGGGAGAAGATAGCAAAGGGTAAACAGTGATTAAGGGATGAAAAAGTACCTGCAAAAGTGATATAAAGGGGCTAAGAGTGCCTGGTGATGGATTAAATAGCCATGAGGTGGAATCAAGACTGCACAGTGTTGATATTCTACAATCCAGGTATTTATCAGCCCTGACTGAGGGCTTCTGAGGAAAACTTTGGGCCCACACTTATTCTTTTACAAATTAAGCACTGCAGGGCTACACTATGTGCATAGGGGAGAGTGGGAAAGTGGATACACACTAAATTACTACTTTGGGAGTGTTCACCCAAGTTAGAATTGTCAGACAATATTGCATATATTATACAATACAAAACATTTAAGAAATCCTTAATCATGATATGATGTTCTATAATGAAAGTGCCCATTTTCCAGGACAGGCTATATTATTCCAATATGAAGAATGTGACTCCTACCTAATCCTGGGTGCCTATTGCCAGCATTAAAATGCCTGTCTGCTATAGAAGGCAGAATAATAATAATGGAATTATTATATTATGCTATTCATTTAGATCATGAAATGGGTATGAATGCTTAGGTTCTTCTTTCATTTATCTAAAACTTTCTGTCTTTTCCAAATCTACATCTAATCACAGTTCTCTCTTGTAAACATGCAAAATAAAATAAGAACACAGATTAAAGACATTGGTCTCTAAAGTAACCTTTTCTGTGCCAAAAATAGATAACACTGTTACAAAATCGGTCACATCTGTATTTTTTTATTTGCTTTGCAGAAAAAATAAATAATACATAGGTGTACACAATATTCCTTCTAACAATGATTAATTTGGCGACAAAAATACACTGTTAGCAATAATCTATTTCATATACAGAAACATGCAACAGGAAAGAGCAATGACACAGGAAATCTCTGTCATCATCATTTTGGTACAACATTTCTGTGTTACAGTGACAATAGTACATGCTAAATGTCATTGGAACTATATAAAAGAATGCACACCCTCCCCTAAATAAGTAAATTGGGCCTCGGTGGATAGGGTCCCGGGGGCCTAATTAGGTTCAAGGAGCGAGGCTGCATGCCCACTTCCTTTATTAATTACTAAGCCCCATAGGATGGGGTTCCTGGAGCCTAATAAGTCTCTGGGAGTGGGCTGCGTGGCCCCCTTCCCTTTATAATGCAACACTGCTCCGGGGGGTAGGGTCCCTGGGGCCTAGTAAGGCTTGGGAAGGGGGCCACCTGACCCTCCACCCCTTTTAAAAAAATGGATGGCCCCGGGAGATGGGTTCCATGGGGCTAAAAAAGGTTCACGAAGGGGGGTCCCGTACCCCTCCTCTCCTTTTTAAAAAAATGAACGACCATAATAAGGCTCGGGAGGGGGGCTGCATGCCCTTCTCCCCTGTTTAATTGTATTTGGCTCTGGGGAATAGGGTCACCAGAGCCGTTTAAGGCTTGGAGAAGGAGGCCACATGGCACGCTACCCTTTTTATTGGAACTGGCCCTGGAGATGGGGTCCCCGTGGCCAATTTGGGGTCAGGGAGGGGGCTCCACAGCCCTCTCCCCTTAATATATATATGCCCCAGGGGATAGGATGCCTGGGGTCTGAAGGACAACCCTACGCTGCGCACACCAAAGGCTGTGCACAGTGTGGGGTTAGCAGCCTGCCAGGGGTTTGGCCACAGGACCTGGAGGAAGGCCAAGCCCTGTGGCCAACACACCACTGCGGACAGCCAAAGGCTATGTGTAGCATGGGGCTGGCTGCCTGTGGGAAGTTGGACGCAAGGCCTGACTGTGAGCCAGGCCCTGCGACCTACCCAATGCTGTGAGCGACGAAACGGGGTGTTGGCTGCCTCCAGGTGGATTGTCCACAGAGCCTGGCCACAGGCCAGGTGCTCTAGCCATCCCCCTGCTGTACACGGCTGAAGGCTGTGCGCTGCGGGGGTTGGTTTTACGTATGGTAATAAAATATTCTTTTAGTTAAAAATAACCTGCCAAATCACTGAAAAAGCCTAAGATTAAACTAACGTTATAGTAAGGTCTGATAAATAGATCTGTTTTTGATAAAACCCTTAGAAATTCACTGAAAAAGCCATAGGTTACAGTAATGTTATAGTTAGGTGAATATGTCAGTGATAACATTAATGTTTTGTACTAATAAAAACACATAAATTCACCAGTTCAGAGAGCAGAGCTAACTATAACTTACACCCCCGTCATGCACTTCCTATGACTTCTCATATTACATCACTCATTACATGTTCTGTGTCATCACTGATAACACCTCAAATGACATCACTGATGTAGCACATGGTATGTCAATGCTACTGGTAGTTGATGGTAGTACAATAATGGTAGTACAACAAGGGGGGTCAGATCTAGGGTTATTGAGCTCAAATGCATACAATAAAATCAAGAAACTTCACCAATGCAATGAATTTCCATCATCACTATTTCATCAGCCTGAATTTGTCATGAGGCATGTTTATCAATATCATTTTAATTATGATCACACAGATCAAAGCATTATGCCTTCTTCGTGGAGGACGCAAGACATATTGCAGTGGTGAATTTAACACTACTAAAGAACATTACCTGGCATTATAAATGTTCCCTCGGAGACGCAAGAGCGAAACCATTGAAAATGTCTATCAAGATTTTACAGCAAACATTACCTGGCTTTTGCATCTCACCCACTGTGGGGGTTTAGCCACAGGATGGATAGATTGGAGAGGACAATATATACGTATAATATAATAGTAACTGTGATAACCTTTATTTTTTGAAGCATTGTTATGTGTTTAGGGCAAGGACTTGTTGTTATGCTGGAGCTTGGGCTGAATTAGAAGTCAGAGGGAGGCTGATCATTTAGTCACTTTTACACAGTGTAGCATGATCTCTGCTGCTGGCTGATAGACTACCCACAAACAATAGGTATCCAACCCAAAATAATGGAACTAAAGGGGATTATGTAGGCACAGTTCTCAATCTGAGAGATGGTAAATTGCTTCTACCACTAGTGGGAGCAATACCTGTTTGTATGATAACCCTCACACACTCTAATAGTGTCATGCTTCATCATCGGGTTCACCCTGGCTCCTAAAGGCTGACTCACGCCATGAGATGCAGAGCCGATTAGGTCAGTTCGTGAGGTCGGGATCTTTCATGACTGTTTGACTACAAGACCACCCTATTTCTTTCTGCACTCATGTGATATACGCAGTCAGCCAAAGTCTGGTTGGACAAACTAGATATGGGCACGCCTCTTCAAGGATAAGTATATCCATACGGCGTTGTTTTGTTGTTTAAAAACTGTTTAAACTAATCACTTTGACTTGATAAATTCCAGGGAGGGATCTATCATTAACTTTTGCCCTGATGAAAGCCGTGGACCCTTAGGGCCGTTCACTGGCTGAAACATGTTGGCATCTGTAGGGTCATAGGACCATTGAATCCTGGTATCACCCTATCCTTTCTATTTTAATAACCACCATCTCTCCATATTAAAGGGATACCTGGAGTGTGTGGTTGTTTTTTAATCTTTAACCCCCCTGGCCATTTCTCATAAGAGCTCCCTGAAATACGGTCGAGCCCACCCTGGCCTTTAGGAGCCAGGGTGAACCCGATGATGAAGCATGACACTATTAGAGTGTGTTAGGGTTATCATACAAACAGGTATTGCTCCCACTAGTGGTAGAAGCAATTTACCATCTCTCAGATTGAGAACTGTGCCTACATAATCCCCTTTAGTTCCATTATTTTGGGTTGCATACCTATTGTTTGTGGATATTCCTTGGGAGGACGTATCCCTTCCCCCTTCCCTTGTGTGGAAGTACCTCTCTACCCTTGAGGCCCTTCGGCCAGTTTTGTATACTGACCCAGTAAATAAGGAGTGGCTTTAGGGAAAAAAGGTATAGAGTACACTACATCCATGAAAATAACAGTGCATAAATCTTTCATTTAATTTAACATAATAATAGAAATATCCATGTGTCTAGGGCAATCTAGGATGAATGATAGCAGTCTATTTGTAGAAGATGTAATAGCCCCAGGATTATAAATTGGCAGAGGAAAGGGATATCAGTTTGTAAAGCATCTTGGAATTTCCACCCACCAATTATTCATTACTGGTGAATCCACTAGAAGAGTCAAATAGATACGAATATGAAACAGAAATTCTTTAGTGGCCACTATTTTGAATTTCCTTCTTTTCAAGCATCAGTGTATTGGTCATACTGGAGTTTCCAATTTCTAGTCTCTCTACAAGCAAAATAGAGATGCTAAAAATTTCAGTTTCTATTTTCTAGATTACATTTTAGGTCAAGTAATGTAGAATTACATTCAGAGAGTTCAAAAATGTGTAACAACAATCACCATACAACACCTGGCAAACCCTCAAGAAACATACAGGATTGGGCTCTAATACCATACCAGCCTTGGAAGGATGCATCTACAATCCACACACACACAACTCTGTGAACGCCTAGGTGCCCAATGGTCAATCCCAGTAAATGATGTCATTACTTCACACTGCCTGTGCACAAACTAAATGAACGTGTATTTTCTTTAGTCAGAATTCTATTTATCATGGTTATTCCAGTTTCCAAACTCTCCTTTACACCTTTTGCACAGCCTTTTTCACTCACACCCCCTTTGTTAAGTTAGCTACCAGATCGCTGCATAATGTACGCTGCTTTATGCACAGATTTCAAGTGAGAGGAGTCACTGCCGAATACATGTAATCCGCTACTTAACTTTGGCATCACCTATGTCTTTAGTCAGGCTAACAAAGCATAATTGTCCTGTCTTAACTCTCCCAAAGGAGCCCATGGCATGGTGTGGGAGGTGCTTGCAGTGTAGCAGCCATAAATTAGCACATGACCCACCTTGGAAGCTTAAATGATCCCTCCCCCCTTTGGGAAATAGCGTGATCACAACAAATGTACTGGATACAAAAAGGCAAAGCCAGGAGCAGATTTTTTTTTAAACATGCAAACTCATTACCGTAAATAAAGTGTCTAAAGAGAAACAACCCACATTCTTCACGTTATTCCTCACCCCCGTTCCATTGGTTTGAAACGATTGTGTATTCTAACCTTGCATGTTCAGTGCTGGCTGATAACCACTATTATGCATTGTAAATATTAGAAACATGCCTTGGGATAATTTTTAAACATACAGGCTTCAACATTTGTTGCGCGTGGGAGACATTATGATCACGCTAATTTTGGTACTGCGATTGAGTAACGTGAGTTAAGATATTAACGGCATGCCCGTATTGGGGCAGAGGGGATTAGTTTACCTGACCCACGCACGCGCACTACCAATAATGCCTTACGCATGCGCAGCTTATTTTGTTGTGAGCCGGAAAAGGAAATCACCCCGATACGAGTATCCGTGATCTATTAAAGTGGCGTGTGCTGCCGCTGGTAGTTTATTACTGGCAGTCGCATGGACGGGGTCGGTATACCGGTGTGACGACCCGGGCTGAATTCCCGATAATATGGGGGGCGGTCCATGCGCCTAGCTGATGGAGCACGTATCTTCAACCAGTTAGGTAAGATCCTGTTAAAACCAATTACCCTGCCAATGGAGCTTCTATTATTGTTATTAGGGGTGAGGTTTCCCTATTGGTGCAAGGTTTTGATGTATTGGGTGAGATTATTTTGCCTTGGCCCAATATATGGGAACTCAGATACCATTTTTGACATGCCATTATGCGGCTACTGTTGGTGGGGAATTCTGTTAGATGCCATGCACGGTTGTGGTGCCCTCATATATATTCTTGACTCGTGTCCCTGCCCTGGCTTGGGGTTGATGTGCACACGACTGTGGCACACTTATGTTGTATTAAGTTTTACTGATACACATCCCTGTGGTTTCTTTTGCTTCCTTTTTCCTAGATATTGACCTGGAGCGATTTTTTCCATCGTTGACCTGTAACCATACTGAGGGTGTACAGGTGATTGCCCAGACCGATATTGAGGGTATTTTAATTTGTTTCACTTATTTTCACGTGCACTTTGTTTTAAGTATTTGGTCCTGACGAAGCGCCACCGACCTTTTAGGCGAAAGAGGCGCGAAACATGTTGGCCTTTGACCCATGACCCCTGGGCATAGTGTGCCTTCAGGGTTACAACTTTTTTAGCAGTCTAATTCTGCTCAGGGTACATCTATATAATTCGCTGCATGATTACCCTCCATGTTTTCACTAACTTGCACGCACCCTTTTTTACCCTCTACATAGAACCCACTCCCCACACACCCACATGCACCATCCGGCGGTCCTTAAAAGATCTCCGTCAAAGTGACCCTTCGGGGCCCGTAGGGAATTGCAGCGCCGGCCCTACGAGAAGCAACCGCCCGATGATGAAGCATGACACCCTTCGGGGTGTGTGAGGGCAACAGAGGACATAGAGTGGTCTTCCACTTACCGGAGTGGGTCTCCAAACAAGGAATTCTTTCACTCTCTAATTCTCTTTTTTAAGGGCTCGGGTGACTTTTTGCACCTGCCCGTAGGAACTTTGTCCTCCTGGTGATACATATTCACTCTAGGGAGCATGGACACTGGACCTTTTTTAGCTCCCAGATCCCCCCTCTTTTTTGTGTTTTATATAAAGAGAAACTGGCCCATGCAGTGAATATGTCAACTGAAAAGAATCATTCACAACCAGTATGCTCCTTCCACAGTAAAAACAAACAAGTCAAGAACATTTTGAAGTAAAAGGGTTGGCCGTCAAAGAAGGGTGTAATTCAACATCAAATATTAGCAGAGAAATCGAAAAACTCTTTGAAAATAAACACATCATTAATTTTCTACTCTCCTTCGGCAATATTACATAATTCAAATAAAAAGAATATACTCATAAATACCTCTCATTACCAAATTATCTATTCAGCATTATTAGAAGACATAATGCGTTCATCACTAAAACAATATTGGACAGCAATAATCTCTAGAAAAAAAACAGTAGAAATATCAGACCTATCATATTTTGGATGAGTTCAAAATCTCCCTGTTTTGTTTAAGATTCAGCAAGAAACACTTCCTGAGAAAATGAATGGACGTTTGCAGGAGTGACAGTTCGTTTAGTTGCTTTATAATGCACAGCGTGATGCCTTGCATTCACTTCAAAGGGCTGTTTACATCCATTTTCAAGTCCATGATAGCGCTGAAGCTAGAGTCCAATTATAAATAAGGTCTGATATTCCTCACTCTCTGCCCACAGTTCTAGGATGTGGTCAAATGCTACTATGAATAGTTCTGTTTCAGGAGTTTCCTTAAGCGCAGGCAGTTGGGCTTCGCCCTCAATGGTGGGTGCCGATTATTCCTCAGTTTTCAACGAATCAGTATTTGTTGAGTGTGACTACTCACCCGTGAGGGTCTCAAGGCGCATTTTAAGCCTTGAATTCTTAGTGATCTGCCTCCATGTCTTTGTAAAATGGATTAGACATTCCACAATCCAGACATAAAGTAATGGGGACAGAGCCTGTTCACTTCAATGTTTCAAACGATCATTTAGGAGGCATGGGCCATGCTGAAGATGCTGTGCAGATTCTCTTAGAAATTAGTGCTCACTGATATCAGTAACAGACTTCAAAACTCAAAGAGATCAGGAATAGTCTTAGATTAGAGGGTGGCAATGGCAAAAGCAAGACTGATATAACACCTTGCTTATCAAGATGACAGAGACTACACTGAGGGCCCGATTCACAGAACTAACTTACGTCAAAAACGTAAAGTTAGTACTTTTTGGTATTCACAGAATACACTTACTCATTTTGGTATTCACAGAATGCACTTACTCATTTTGGTATTCACAGAATGCACTTACTCATTTTGGTATTCACAGAATGCACTTACTCATACTAACTTTATGTCCGCACTCGGGCCGGAGATTCCGGCCCGGTGGTGGAGATTCCGGCCCGGAGGTGGAGATTCCGGCCCGATGGTGGAGATTCCGGCCGGTTGTGGAGATTCCGGCCGGATTCCCCTGTGTGCTCTTGCTTGTGTGCTTCAAAATTACTGCTTTATACTTGGTCACATTCATGAAAGATTCCTCTGATTTAGATATACCAAATAGATTTTCTGTTTTGACAGAAACCTGTTTTAATAACATCACTTAGATCTATTTCCGTAAATTAACGTCAGGTACTTGGCAAATACTTCAATAAGGGCAGATCTGCAAAGTCCACAGTAAAAAGTCACAAATGTGCTCATTTCTATAAGTACCACGTGCATAACATTTGCATATGGAGAATTTCCAACTGGTTGGCATGTTAAGAAATGGAATTCATATGTGTATTTTTATAATTTCTTTTTGATTTTTGTGTTAGGGAAAACTCTTTCACTATATAGAAACAAGTTTCCTTAAACGCCCAGCGTGTTTCATATGCATGCTCGCCCTGGATAAGGACATACTCATGCCCGTTACAGGAGTCCATTTACAAGCCTTCCACAGTAAAAATCTGCCTGCAAGGGGTAGTGAATACCCACAAAAGTATTTGTCTGTGGGAATTCACTGATCTTTACACATAGGAACACCAAGGGACACCCACAAACCTGCCAAAACAAATTCTTTGAGAATCGGGCCCATAGATACTACAATAACTACTAATGGAGGGGGTTATATTCAAAGACTTGTAAATTCCACCATGAGGCATGGAAGTGTTTCCTTTTTCTCTAATGATATCTGCATTTCTGCATTTTTTTTAGAATATGCTGCTAAAATAATTTTCAGAAAACTTGCTGGCGACAATACGCCCAGTTGCTTTCAACTATGATCTACTTAGGTGTTTTCAGCATCACTGCAATGGACCTAACTATGATGAAATCTATGGTACTATTCCCATTTGTAAACCAGGGATGTGCAATTTGAAGAGCGACTAACTTGCTAATGGGAATGCAATTTGTGATGCAACCTATGTATTAATAGGAATTTGAAATTATAAGGAATTCTGCAGTACCTGTGAAACAATCGGTCTAAAACAACAGGTCTCTGGCCCCACACACCTAGCGGGCCATACTTTAGACCTTATATTTTCCCCAGAAAATCTTACATCAATAGTGGATATAACTCCTCTCTGCTGGACTGACCATTCCCTGATCACGTTTCATCTGCAGCTGGCTAAAAGTTGCTTCCTTGCTAAGCCTGCAGTAAATCCAGTAGAAGGTAGAGAATGGAATAAACTCCATGAAGTTAAATCAAAACCTTTTATTACTAATCCATACTTTTCTTCGACAGAGGCTAACTACAACAGATTTGAGCGAGAAATAATAAAAAGTCTAGATGAAATGATACCCCTGACTACTTTAAGGAATCGAAAAGGTTTTCAGCCCCTGGTACAACTCTACGCTGAAAAGCGCTAAACTTAAATGCAGGCAGCTAGAAAGGAAGTGGAGGCGTCATTATCTAGAGGCAGATAAACTTATTTTAAAAAACGCTTTGGGCGAATATAAACACAAGTCTCCACGTCTCCTTCAGCCACACCACCGAACTCCACTGGACCGACCATCGCTGCATCCACTTCACCTTCCGGAAACCCACCACGCATCACCGCACCCAACAGATCCCCTGCCGCTGCTGGAGCAAAATCACCGAAGACCAGCTAAACACCGCCCTCGCCCGAAGCCCACCCGCTGACCCCACTGACCCCGACGCCGCCGCCAGCAACCTCAGGCATTGGATCAATGACTGCGCCAACACCCTCGCCCCGATCAAGAAACCCTCCAACAGACGCACCAACAATAAGGCCAGCTGGTTCTCCGCGGACCTCCAGACCTCCAAACAAACCTGCCGAAGACTAGAGAAGAAATGGCACCACGAACAGACACCGGAGAACCACGCAGCCCACAAGAACGCCATGCGCCAACACCATCACCTCATCAGATCCGCCAAAAGGACCTCCTTCAAGGACCGCCTCGACAACAATGCACACAACAGCAAAGAGCTCTTCAACATCGTGAAGGAACTCTCCAACCCCAGCTCCAACAGCTCCAACACCAACGACATCCCACCTTCGCAAGACCTGTGCAACTCCCTGGCCACCTTCTTCCATCGCAAGATCACAGACATCCACGACAGCTTCGACAACCAGACCACCACGACAGCCAACGACACCTCAGACCCCACGACCACCACCCACAACGACCCCCTGCTCACCTGGACTCACATCAACGACGACGACACCATCAAAATCATGAACACCATCCACTCCGGCTCCCCGTCAGACCCTTCCCCACACCACATCTTCAACAAAGCCAGCGCCACCATCGCACCCCATCTCCGCAAGGCCATCAACATCTCCTTCGAGACCGCGACCTTCCCGGAGAGCTGGAAGCACGCCGAGATCAATGCCTTGCTCAAGAAACCCAAGGCAGATCCGAGGGACCTCAAGAACTTCCGGCCCATCTCCCTGCTCCCGTTCCCGGCGAAGGTCATCGAGAAAACCGTCAACAAACAGCTGACCCGCTACCTCGAGGAGAACAACATCCTGGACCCGTCCCAGTCCGGGTTCCGCAGCAACCACAGCACCGAAATTGCCCTCATCACCGCCACCGATGACATCAGGGCCCTGCTGGACAACGGCGAAACCGCGGCCCTCATCCTCCTTTACCTATCAGCCGCCTTCGACACGCTCTGTCACCGCACCCTACGCACACGCCTCCACAACGCAGGGATCCGAGACAAAGCTCTGGAATGGACCACCTCCTTCCTCTCCGGCAGAACCCAGAGCATCCGCCTCCCCCCTTTCCGTTCCGAAGCCTCCAAGATCATCTGCGGCGTACCCCAGGGATCATCCCTCAGCCCGACATTGTTCAACATCTACATAGCCCTGCTCGCCCACGTCGCCAGACTACACGACCTCAACATCATCTCCAACGCCGACGACACACAGCTGATCCTCTCCCTCACCAAGGACCCCCTCACCGCCAAAACCAACCTCCACGAAGGAATGAAAGCCGTCGCAGAATGGATGAAGAACAGCCATCTGAAGCTGAACTCGGACACGACGGAGGTCCTCATCCTCGGCTCCACCCCCTCAGCCTGGGACGACTCCTGGTGGCCGACCGCCCTGGGAGCAGCACCAACGCCCACCGACCACGCATGCAACCTGGGGTTTGTCCTCGACTCAACGCTCTCCATGACCAAGCAAGTCAACGCCGTCTCATCCTCCTGCTTCAACACCCTCTGCATGCTCCACAAGATCTACAGGTGGATCCCCACTGACACAAGAAGAACGGTCACCCAGGCCCTCGTCAGCAGCAGCTGGACTACGGAAACGCCCTCTACGCGGGAGCCCCGGCCAAACTACTGAAACGACTGCAACGCATACAGAACGCCTCTGCCCGCCTGATCCTCGACATCCCTTGACACAGCCACATCACACCCCACCTGAGAGACCTGCACTGGCTGCCCGTCAACAAGAGGATCACCTTCAAGCTCCTCACCCACGCACACAAGGCACTCCACGACACCGGACCAGCATACCTCAACAGACGACTCACCTTCTACACCCCGAACCGCCAGCTCCGCTCCGCCGACCGCACCCTCGCTACCATCCCCCGCATCTGAAGTGCGACCTCCGGCGGCAGATCGTTCTCCTACCTCGCTGCCAAGACCTGGAACACCCTCCCCATCCTCCTACGGCAGACCCCAGACCTACTAACCTTCAGGAGGCTACTCAAGACCTGGCTATTCGAGCAGTAGCAGCACCCCCCCCCCCACTAGCGCCTTGAGACCCTCACGGGTGAGTAGTGCGCTCTACAAATTTCCTGATTGATTGATTGATTGACAAGCTAAGGAAGGTGAGGGCATATTATTTTTATGAGCAGATCACTACAGCCCCTAATAAAGCAAGGAAAACCTTTGATATTCTTAAAGACTTCACCAAACCAACCCGCTTTAAGCAAGAGATTAATCCCTCACAGATATTATGTGACAATCTGTCAGAATATTTTGACAATAAAATCATAACGATTCTGGAGGGAATTAACAAATCAGTAACAGCTATAGTTTCTTCCCCTCCAGACTCTCTTCCTGTTGACCGGTCAACTGTGGCGCTTAAAACTCTAGATTCCATCTCCAATGACTCTTTTAACATTTTGTATAGGGCTATTAAATCAGGATCCCCATTGGATCCCATGCCCCCGAAACATTGGCAGTTATGGGAGGAAGAGATGATAGACCCCCTACGGCAACTCTGTAATCACTCCATTTTAACCCAGGAGGCACCTGACTGCTGGAAGAGGGCCATAGTCAAACCACTGTTAAAAAAAGCCCTCTCAGACCCCGCCGATTTGTCTAACTTTAGACCTATCTCCCTTTTACCTTTTCCTATAAAAATTATAGAAAGTGACATAAGCTCACTACTGTCGAAACATCTAGAAGACACTGCTTGGCTTGAGGAAGAGCAATTTGGATTTCGCCCTGGTCATGGGACCGAGACCGCCCTCATCTGCGCTGCCAATGAACTACGGAGGATTACGGACAATGGAAAATCAGCTGCCCTTGTCCTACTAGATTTATCCGCAGCGTTTGATACGGTGAGTCACCACATTCTTATGTCTAGGCTTTCAGCAGCAGGTGTAGAAGGGACAATGTTAAACTGGCTAAAGTCATATCTATCTAATCGCCATCAGGCCATCTCACTCCCCCCGTTCCTTTCTAAATTTAGAAAAATAACTCATGGTGTCCCTCAGGGCTCCCCCCTTAACCCTATTTTGTTTATTATCTATATTAAGCCTTTGATTTCACTCATAAAAACTCATAATATTAAACTAATAAATTATGCAAATGATACTCAATTGATTCTGTCATTAAATAACAACAAGGAGGACACCACTGGCAAATTCCAGATGTGCATTCTTGACATCCTTGCCTGGATGAACTCTAACTCTTAAAAATGAATGGGAATAAAATGGAATTCCTCTGTTGTCCCTTGAGTAAAATCCCAGTGTCCCTACCACAGAACTTCTGGCCACTACCTAGAGAGAAGCCTTCGGGTAATACAGTGGCGGTGTGAATCCTGGGGGTGACAATTGACCAAGGATTATCTTTGGAAAACCATGTGAGCAAAACTACCGGGACCTGCTTTGCTCTGATTCGGACCCTTAGGAAGCTCTACCCTCTGCTTGATTTACCAGCCAGGTCATTGATCTCCAGAGGGGTAATACTGGGTAGGCTGGACTATTGTAACGCTTTGCTGCTAGGAGCCCCGGGCTATCTCTTAAATAAATTGCAAAGCATCCAGACTATCACTGCTAAGCTGACACTAAATAGACCCCGATATTCGTCAGCTGCAGAAGCCCTGAAGGAGCTCCATTGGCTGCCTGTCAAGCAGAGAATAGCTTTTAAATCTCTGTGCATTGTCCACAAGGCACTACGAAATAAAGGACCAATACCTCTTCAAAACAAACTAAAAAAGTACACCCCTGGCAGAAATCTTCGTTCTACTACAGGTAATTACGTTCAGGAGTGGAAGTACAAAAAAGTTAGACAAGGAGGACGCACTTTCACGGTCAATGCTGCTCGGGCATGGAACAAACTGCCACCCCATCTACGAGCTCAATCTGATTTACAGAAATTCAGGAAAGCCTTGAAGACCTGGCTATTTCCTCACTAGTGGTCGTTGTTTCAGCCATCATCCACTGTATCTTACAAAATGGTTAGCGCCAGGATACCTTTTTGGTCACAGTGCGCTTTACAAATAACCCCTACAATACAATACAATACAATACAAACTGTACATTTGCAGGGGGTCACAAAACTACCTTCCTTATAGATATTAATTAGGAAGATTGCAGTTTGTGACTTCCGTTGATTGGCGGTTGAAGCAGGGATGGAGGCCTGCAAAGGACAGCAGGTTTCTGGTCCTTACATTTGCATTCCCAAATAGATTTTTTTTTTTTAAAACCAGCCCAAGTCCAATAAATAAACTGGTGCTGCTATTTAAAAAAAAAAAAAGAAGAAGTTTGCCATGTAAGAATGTTATATTCCCGGGTCAGGCCCATGTAACGAAGCAGCTTATTCCTTACATTGTCCTAGAAGATAACATTTCAGCGGTGAACTTATGCACACATTTGCAAGCACGACAATGTTGGATTAGCTTCGCTTAAACTACTTCGTTTACACATCCAGCTTCGCACAACATTATCACGATGCCTTGAGCATCATGTACTAGGCCTCTTTACGCACTAGGTACAAAAATCGTCCTATCTTCATCCACGAGGCGACAGCGCTATCTACATTTCCTTAACATCACTAATCTAGCAAGCACATACGATCTGGCACCAAAGTGGTAGAATAATTCTCGGACATCAAAGATGGTAACCTTATTTATGGAATCAAAAAATCATTTAAATAAGATCTTATATACTTGTTTATTTTACTTTAACACAGTGAGTACTTTTAGCAACAAGACGTGGTTGGAGTACAATTTTACTTCTAGTTATTACCCATCCAATGTACTGTTCTCTTAAATGCGAGTCCTGAGTTTTTTTACTTAGGACCTAATTTAGACTCAGGAGGATGGAATACCACCCATCAGGGTGGCGGAGGGCTTGGCAGAGGACTTGACATCTGCCACCCCGATGGAGAGTAGTCTGTCATATTTAGAGATAACTTTCAGGTCCAGCAGTCGTCTCTGTACATTGAAAGGAACTGCAGGGATGGAGGTTGCCTTCAAGGTACAAAATGTTTAGTGGACAGCCGCCGTCAGTTTTGATGGCCATCCACCAAACTTTTAGCATTCTTTGTGGGAGCTTTTTATTGAAAAGCAAAAAACGAATGCCCCCACACCCTGTGAGTTCAAGCAGAAAGACAGACAGAAAAAAGAAACATCAGACCATCCACTCTAATAGAGTGGGCAGTGTGATGGCTTTACTGCATACTATGTTGGGCTATCAGAAGTAGCTTTTCAATGACAGAGCCAGCAGGAGTTCCGTAGACAGAAAGTTGACGGTCCTCCAGACCATAAATAGGGCAGGGGGGCCATCAGTTGGGTAGACAGAGTCCTTTTGTCATGTTTGCGATGGAGTACCCTGGCCATCAAGCTCTAAATCACCTCCTCAGTCCTCAGTCTTACACTGTGTTTTCTATCTTGTGCAATGTTACCATTGTGTGACACTTCCACCCCACAATAATCAAGGAAGGACACTAGACCAAAAAAGAGCATAGAGAACTAAGGGCCAGATGTACGACGTGATTTTGCATGTGCAGACGGGTTTGGAACCAGTTTGCGCATGCAAAATCACTGTTGGCCATGTACAATTCCTAAATAGTGAGTCACAATTTATTTGCGACTCGCTATTTAGGACTATAGCTGCAATTAGGGAAGGGGCATTCCCTTCCTAATTGCGATCCGCAATGCTATGTGTGAATGTTTTGTGACCGCAATTGCGGTCACAAAGCACTCGCAAATTGCCACCCTCTTCAAGAGGGTAGTAATGCAGTCGCAATTTGGAAGGGGTCCCCAGGGGACCCCTTCCACTTTGTGACTGTCTCTACAAATATTTTTTAAGAGCAGGCAGTGGTCCCTGGGACCACTGCCTGCCCTTAAAAAATGAAACGAAAACGTTTCTTTTTTTTTTTTAAATGCATCCCGTTTTCCTTTAAGGAAAACGGGCTGCATTTATAAAAAAAGCTGCTTTATTAAAAGCAGTCTCAGACATGGTGGTCTGCTGAGCCCAGCAGGCCACCATCCCTGGGAGGGCTGGCATTCCCAATGGGCTCGCAAATTGCGAGAGGCTCATTAATATTAATGGGCCTCGCAATTTGCGACCCCATTGGGAATCGCAAAACAGTGTAATTACACTGTTGTACATTTCAGTTAGTGCCTCGCAATTTGCGACTCGCAATGAGTCGCAAATTGCGAGGCGCTAAATGAAAGGGTCGTACATCTGGCCCTAAGTCACCTAAAGTGGCATTGAAAAGAATATTTTATATATTTAACATGTCTAAGCTGAACAACAGCTAGAGCCATTATGTCTCATCACAAAGTCATAATTGCTTCATTTAGAAAGATCTAAATAATTGTAAAGGGATCTCCATGGTTCAGAAAGTTTCTGTTTTTGGGCTTTGATGGTAGAATGAATATTTTCCAGACCATCTATCTTCATCACCTAGTTTCACAAGTTCTTAATTATTGGTAGTCATAATGATTTTCACAAGATCTGACTGAGCAGTGAATCCTTAATATCGGGAGTTTGCCTCCTGTAGTCGTGGTAGAGTGAAGCTGCGGGTGTCTATGCATGCACACATGTGTGATGCTTGCACATTTATTTTCCGTGGCCTCTCTAGATGCTAGATTCTGCCTGGACCAGCACATCTCTCAAGAATTGATCACTGACACCAGAAATGTCTTTGCTGTAAGTCGTTACAAATTCTCCATGGGGGGTGCTTCAGAAACAACAAGCAGTAGTATAATTATGTGAGATAAAGAATATATTTTAGAATTCAGAAACAGACAAAAATTTAAAAAGCATGTGATCTACCTATAACAAGTGGTTTGCAAAAATAAACACTTGATATTTTGGTTAAACAGAAATCAGGAAGAGACATCTTGAACTGGAAAATAGCAATCGACAGAGCTGTACTTGCTATGAATCACCCCTTTCCCATCACTGTGCTATTTTTATAGTGCGAACCTGAAGGCAGCTGAGTGCTCTACAGGGTTAAAGATTCAATGAATGATTGGAGGAGTAGCATGGTTGTGAGAGATGCAGTGGACTGTTACCTCCGCAACACATTTCGAAGTGCTCGTTTGCGTTGGTACCTGAATCACCTGCAGGAAATTCGTGTTTTCATTTTGTATAGGTAAGCATTACATGATTACTTCCTTGTGTTTTGCTGTGTTGTGCTTCCGCTATAGAAATATATTTTGCTGCCTGTTGGGGATGTAACAAAAATAAAAACATAGCAAAACCTACAGTTTAAGACAGAGTCTTATAGTTGGTGAATCAATAATGACAAAAAGCGTCATAACAGTTATTGCAAACAAGGAAATAATTACATCCAATGTGTCCCTTTATTAGGGCACGTTTTGCTTTCAAGTAAAAATATACAAGTAAAGGATTCCCGTTCATTTGTTGGTACCTCTGCCCATGAGTACCACTTAAAAACTGCATCTATATTATTTGTTATTAACTTTAAGCCCCCAAGCCATAAGATGTATTCAAGCATCTATTTCAGAGAGAAGGCACTGGATATGCAAACTGGAACTGGGATGCAGAACCCCATGCACGTGACGTGTGAACCCTGTGAAGTACATCAGACAGCCTTCTGGCGAAAAGATTATTCAGTTCAACTGAAGCATTTCGCGGTAGGTGGTGTTTAAGATGGGGATGGGGGAGGCATGCCTGGTCTGTGCCGTAAGGGGCTGTCCAGCGAGTGAAGCAGCTGCACAAGCAGGTCTGTAGTTGCTAAGTGCGCCAGAGCACAGATGGGGCACATTACTGCTCAGGGTGCTTTTGAGCCTTGTACACCAACTGGTTTATTGTTGGGGTAATAAAAAAGGCTCTGCGCTGCTTTCAGATTTGGTACCGTCCTGTCTGCCACATACACAATATCACACTTTAGTGTGCCGAGTTCATTTTCTGAAAGTTGAATCTAGTGGCACACTCACTCCTGATTAGTAACCCCGTAGTTTGCACAGGGCAGAAATCAGTCATGTGTCATTTGAATAAAATAGCTTTCTCTTGGAAACAAAAGGCCAACACCTTTAAGGAGCCAAATGTAAAAGTATTAGTTCTGAACTTGGTTTAATAATATTCATTGTCAGCCTTCACAGAAACTAAGGAACCACGGTGAATCAGTAGGCGAACATTTGATTTCCCTTGCACACCTCCCTTCCTGTCTGTTTCTTATCATGCTTCATGGACATTAAAGGCTTTTCATTGTTTTTCCTTGATGTAATCTGGGAAATCTTGGGAGATACTCTCTGCAACTGATCTTGACATGTGGAGCCCTTTTGGCTGCAGAAAGTTTGTAAAACACTATTAAACATGGGGTAAAACAGATAATTTGTACCAGAAGGAAATGCGGGCGTAGGAAAACCATGTTTCTTTATGGGACAGACTAGACTGACTTTGTTGGATTTTGGTTTTGAAGTTAATGTAGAATTGAATGCAACTGGGAGCCACAAGTGATGAAGCAGATAAACTGCTAAACTCCTTAGTTGACACATAAAACCGATTTTTGACGCTTTTGGGAGAAAATGACAAAAATGCGCAATCCTAAATATATGCTGAAGAAATCATGAAAAGATTTAGTTACTGCATTGTAAAAACATGCAGAAGAGTGAAGGCTAGGCGAAAATGTTTGAATAACATAGGTTGATGTTTTACTAAACTGCATTGGTGTATTCTTTTAACATGTAATAGAAATGTGACTATGATGGTTCACATGTTACAGCGATTACATTAATCATCCTCTTTAAATAATAATGTATGTGAAGAACTAATGAAACTAAATGCAAATTCGATGATACCATGAATGTTTATTGAAGAGTAGTGATTTAACTCTATCTTTGTTCATGTTAAAATGTGCACCAAGTGAGAAAAGAGAAAATAATGCTGCACGTTTATACTAATTCCAAATGCTCTGAAACTTTGAGACAATAATCTTCATATATGTACTAATGAGAATTACTAGAAACGAGATTAATAATTTATAGCGTGAAAGAATTGTATATGTTGGTACTTTGAAAATTCAGTAATACGCTATAGTTACATATGCAATTTACAATGAAATTAATTTACTTTTAAGAGCAATTAAGCTGAAAACAATATCTTAATGTCATATTTCTCAATGAAAATGTATATTTCAATTCTTCATATTTTGCTTATATTAGCCTAAATTCAATACAGGCCTGCCTGCTTACACGCATTTTTCCTTGTTGCTCGACTTCGTTATCATAGGAGATTGTCCTGAAATTGCAACTATGTTTTATTCCGAGAGTTCCCACTCGCATACGTGGACTGTTTGACACAATTTCTGTTACTTTGGAAACATCTGCCTGAGAAACTGCCCTTTCAACTTTGCTCATGTGCCTTTGCTAAAGGATCTTTGTTTAAGAGCAATATTCCTACTGGATGGCCTGACAGTTTATGTATTCCTCACCATCTATATTTCTACAAAATGTGTCTTTCTTATGCTGCATGACAATCACCCTATATGATCTGACCAATTGACTGAGTGGTCTGACCAGATGACGTGACCCAGGAGGTTTCACCCTGGAATTTAAGGGATATAATATACATTGTGAATGGGGAGAGGAGAGAGACTTCTTCTTTTCCTTCTTTGTGGCGATCTTGTATCTTTCCGGACTGACAGACATCATTCATTTTCCATGCGAACTCTACTGGTTTTCCCTGGCTGATGCATATGCTGTGTGCACTATTCGCAGACTCCTTTCCCTCATGGGAGAGAACCTTTGAGCTGATATGGTTCACGCCCTTTCCTAGAGTTTTGGTAGTTGATGGCCCACAAGAACAAAATTTGATTATTCTGCACTCCTAAATAAATGCCTGATATTGATGAATCTACTCTTGTTAAATTTACTTATAAAATCCAACCATCCTTAACTCTGTTCCTGTCGCTCTATGATTCATCTCCAACTATTGATTGTGCATTCCAGTTGAGCATTAATGAGGGATGGGAATTCGAATAGAGAGATCTCTGGTCTTCAGATTCTAATGCTACTAGTCTGTATAGCTCTAACTGAATTATTGGTTTGTATGATTTTAGTTCGACTGAATTTCTTAGGGAGATTTGGTCTAGCAGTAATAATACTATACCTGTAGGCTTAGTTATATATGAGATCACTAGATAGTCCATGAAATCGTAATGATTTTAGGATGAACTAGGTAATATCAGACTGTCAGGTTATGATGATTAGGAAATGTATTAGATACTCAAGTAAACATGCTTTAAAATGTAGCAATTTCAAAATTGAATGTTTAGAACATGTATTTTTTTGATAATTCAGAAAAAATGAGTAGTAAAGTGAAATAACAACTTCATCATCACATTGCATCATGGTTTAAAAACATATTAAGCAAGTGGTTTCTCTCCGATGCAATCATACTGTTATATTGAGAATTTTAATCCCTTCCAAATACAACAAAAACAATTGTTCCAAAATGTTATCTATTATTTGAAATGCTTTGACTGAATTTGTAATTGGAAATGTCTGAATTGATAAGTCAAGTCTGAGATGTTCTAGAAGGGTATTCAAGAGTGCACAACCTTTGGTGTCACTGAAGAATTTACATTGAGCTGAATTGGTGGCCAAAAGGATCAGGGTAGTGGACTTCTCACATCTGTTTGTAAGGGTTCTATGTATTTCTAGAGAAAAACACGTTTAAGGAAATGTGTTCTGGAACATCAAACTGTTTCCTCATTTTTTTTAATGAATGGAATTCCCAAGGCGTTAAATTCTTCCTAATGATCGCCTTTCATGTCAAAAAATTGCATGCAGTCTGCTTATTTCCATGTTTCTGTTTTTCTGTGGAAACCCACATGTCCCCTTTCTCTTGTTCTCTCTCTACTCTTGTTTCATTCTTCCGTTCTTCTTAGGTCTTCATGCATCCTGGTTGTTCCATTCCCTTCTCCCTCAACTACCTCTGCCCCTTCCCTCATCCTAAGCTCTCTAGTACCTCTGTCCTGCCTGCACCTTGGTTTATCTACCTATTGCTTTTCACCCTGCACCTCTAACCCTGCCTATATCCCATCACTCCCTCATACCTGTACTCTGGAAATTCTACCGCTAATTATAGCACAGTACCTTAATCCCTTCTTAAACCCAAATACAGTTACCACTGCCAATACCCTTTTAACACTACTTCTTTCTTCCTATGCCATAGTACCTCTACCCTTACCTACACCTCCATACTTCTATCACGCTCCATATCGCAGCACCTCTTCCAGTGCCTATGCCATTGTGCCTCCATCCCCACCTGTCCCCCGGAATATTTACTCCTACATATACCAGAGTACCTCAAACCATGCCTTTGTTAAGGTGCACATACCCACACCTATATCATAGAACATTTTCCCCTATCTATACCCTAATACCTGTACTCATGCCTATACCCTAGAACCTCTTCAATTACGTATAGCCTAATATCTTGCCCCTTCTCCTTTCCGTTAATCCTGCCACTTTTCTTCTATTTGTTTCCTATGTCATTTTCTTGACCCTCTTGTGTCCCTTTCCTGGTGATTTGTTGTTAAAAGTCTCCAATTTATTTCCAGAACAAATATGTTTTCCTTTGTTTAGACCTTCCCAAAGTAGGCTTTGACAAGGATGGTGTAGTCAGTCTGTTCTTCAATTTGTATTTTATGTGAAATTATGTATAGTTGTCTGTGAAACTGCACAGTGGTCACTAAAAACCCAGTATGTGGTGCCATGCAATTTAGATACATGGTCTCTTTAACTGGGAGGCAGTGTAAAGCCAAGGCAGGCATTTGATTTCATTTTCCGTATCCCTCTTCCAACTATAGGTAATTTGGAGGGTTGTTTGTATGCCTGTGATTTTATTTTAAATTTTACATAGTGCTAGAATGTCCTGGGGCATCTTGGCACTGCTGACACTGTGGCTAGAGCGGGGAGATAAAGAAGAAAGCCATACTAGTGACTAAAGAGCCAGGTCTTAAGAGATTTCCTGAAGGTCAGTAGGTCTGGCAAGTTCTTTATAATCATGGGGAGAGTGTTCCACATTTTGGCCGCACTGAGAAAGAAACTTCTAACTCCCCAAGATGTTCGTTTGGCCCTGGGCAGCACTAGGTGCTTGGCTTCCAAGGATCTGAGCTTCCGGAAAGGGGTGTCACCAGATAAATTTGTCCTGAATACAGTCCGGGCCGATGTTATGCAGTGCCTTGAAAGCTATACAGAGAGTCTTAAATTCTATTCTCTTAACCACTGGGAGCCAGTATAGCTTAATCAGGGCCTGAGACACAGACTGGTAAGGTCAGGTCAAACAAGCTTTATTCGATTTAAAACAAACCATAAAAGCACACATATAAAAATGCATTTCAATGATATTTCAAAACAATAATCCCATCAAGAAACAGTGCAAGTGATATGCAAAAAGTTGAAAAGATAAAAACAGCATGCTCTATTAAATAATTACATGCAATGTCACAATATTAAACATCCACAGTATAAAACAGACCTAAAAGGTGCAAATATATAAGTTAGGATAAAAACTTAAATAAATAAGCTTTCCACAAACTGCTTGACCAATATAGGAAGAGATTACTTTGCCAGAAACCATCCCTTCATTTATTTCACCCATCATCACTTTGGGAATATTCCTGGGTCATTTGCCTACAATTTTCCGACAGCGCACCACTGAGGCTATAAACCTATAAACAGTAATGAAGATTGCCTCAGTCTGAAGCAATTTTATATATAACAGGACTTCTCTGGATTTCCTAATATTTAGGTTCCGCAATGAAGGTTTTAAGTTGCAAGACTCTGCTCCTCATAAAGATCGCAGAAGAAAAATAGATGGAATTGTGATTGAAACGACACTGAATCACAAGGGCAAGGTAGCAGATCTTTGCTTCCGTAAACATTTGAATGGTAAGACACCAAAAAATGATCAATACCAAGTCTGAATCTAACCAGATAGAACCTCTGATATAGAGGGATTTTAGTCAAATAAAGTTCTATTCTAGTTGTAGTGCACAGAGGAAAATATGCTCCAAATAACTTTTTCTTATTTCAAAAGACAACTTTTTGTTTTGTAAATAATTTTACAAATGCTGCTTAACAGTAGTTTTAAGGGACTGATTTACAGTTTGCAGGGTGTCATAGCGATCATCGCCTGCAGGTTGTTCTTAACATGTGCAAACCAGCCTATTTTGCTCGCCCTTCTCAATTTAAGGCAATCAGTGATCACAGCCTGAGTCAGTGCCACCTCTGGCCTTGCACAGACAGACACCCATAAAAGGACCAAAGCTATTTTTATCCCATCCTCAGTTCTTCATGCGCTATAATAAAAAAGGGCTAGAGTTAGGGAGGGAAACACTTCTTAAAAAACTGTTCTCCATGGTCTGAAGTGATAAACAGTCAGTGAATCCCCATAACCCTGCACCGTAAGTGGCAACTGAGGCAGATATAACTTTATGAACAGCGATGGCGGCGTCTAATGGCAAAGATCTTAGCTTAGCAGCAAATCTGAATGGAGCAACAAGTGATTTCTCTAATTGTGCTGCTCTAACACCTGCAAGATGTTTTCACAAACTAACTTTGTCAAACGGAATGCCAAGAAATGTAAAAGTGGAGACACACTTAAGGGGGACCCCGTAATATGAAAAAAGGTATCTGGGATTGACCACACACCATGACAAAAGATTTAGATTTGTTTGTAGAAAGCCCAAAATCGGACATAAAACTCACAAATCTGTCTAACAGTTTTTGGAGCCTCTGTCCTGTTCTGGCCATTAAGACGCAATCATCAGCGTACATTAACACTGGCAGTGACATCTCTCCCACTTGTGGAGAATCTGCTTCACCGCTACCAGACTCCCAGTGAGCCCATTAATGTAGAAGCTAAAGAGAAAAAGAGCCAGCACACACCCCTGCCTTACACCTTTCCTATTTTTAACAGGAATGTTTCCTTACATGCCTCAACATCCTCATGGAGTTCGGCAAGCAGCTGTACTATCCCTGGGTCAGCACCATTTTTAATTAGCATGTCAAACAGCCTTCCCCTTATAACATTATCAAAAGCTGCAGTAAGATCCAAAAATGCCAAAAATAAGCATCCTTACTTCACTATCACATATTTATTAATTAACAAGTGTAATTTCAGACACTGGTCATTTGTCCCAAGGCCTTGTCTAAAGTCAAACTGAGCAGGCGTTAAAATAAAATTTTCACTTGCCCAAACCTCCAGATGATCCAATATTATTCATCCCAATACCTTAGCAGTAGAATCAATTATGGATTTAGGGTGATAGCATTTAGGGTCGCCCTTTTTAAAAATCAGGACAATATGACCTTTGGATCAGGACTTCGGAGGACCAGTGTCAATGGCACTCTGTAAAAAGCTGACCAGGATAGGGGCCCAAAGTGTGAGGTAGCATAAGAGGCCTTTTGTAAAATATAAGAATCATATACTGCTGAAAAGTGCTCCACTCAGGCATTTTCAGTAATTGTCACATCTATCTTAGTTGCGAGGCTGTTTGAGAAGAAAGGGGCATTCACTACTTCCCAAAACTTGGTTGTATCTTTCTTAGCACAGGCAGCACTTAGTTTTTCCCAGGCCTCCCTTCTGACCTCTTCTTTCCTTGCATCCACTGTTTCTTTCTAAAGCTTTCTAAGCTTCCTAATCTTCCCTATATCTCTAGGGCAGGATTTTAGGGCTAGTAACAAATTTCTATGTGCGTGAGAACAGGCTATATTGATCCATTTCGCGCTCCTAGGAGCTCATTGTTTTTGATCTACTGTGAGTAGTTTAACTGCCTTTTTACATATTCCCCAAAACGGCTTCATTACAACAGCAGGGCGCAGGGCCAATACTTAAGCATAGCTCCAAGAGCTCCCTTTCAGTCCTCAGGAGTGATACTAGAAATGCCTCTGAATCAAAACCCCTCCATTTGAGACGAAGACCCTTGTTTGCAGAATATTAGATCGGGCGACCTTCTGACTGGAAGTCGCCACAGGAAACTTTACACTAAGACAGAGTTCCAACAGGTTGTAATCACTTATTGGATATTCCTTAATAGTGAACTTGCACTCCCTCCCTCCCAGCCCAAAATTTAGAAATTCTGATAAAATTCATCAAAGAACCATTGCCTCTGCCTGTGAATGTGACCTGCTCAAGGATCTCTTAGGGGGCCAAATCTACCGAAATACAGAGGTCATACATCGTTCGCAAATTGTTCATGAGATTGCCACAAAGGGTTATGCTCAAAGTGGGAGTAATCACAAGAGTCTTCAATCCCCACTCCACATACCTTATCATTCAAAACAGCACATAGTCTGTGATTAAAATCCCTCCACCATATTATAACATAATCTACTACCAGCCCAGTAAAAGTCACATCAATAGGGGTTTTAGGAGAGTCAATAACAGTGACATTATTTTTGTCAAAATTGTTATTATAAAAATGTATCAGGACTATTAAAGGCAATCACACAATTATAAGGGGAAATAATTTTTTTTAAAAGCAGAGTTTAAATACATTTTCCCAATTTTGGCCAGAAATGTGGTGCTCACCAATGTTAGGAGACCACCACTGTTAGACTTGACATCTTTGGCGTGGTTTCCCCTGACATTTTGCCTCTACCTCCTGTATTTTTGATGCTGTGCTGGATATCGTTTTTGCTGATCAGTGTCAAAGTGCAAGTGCTCCCTGTGTAAATTGTTCTCCCTGATTGGCATATTTGATTTACTGGTAAGCTCCTAGTAAAGTGCACTGAAGTGTGCCAGGGCCTGTAAATCAAATGCTAGTAGTGGGCCTGCAGCACTGATTGTGCCACCCACATGAGTAGCCCTGAAAAGGTACCTCGGACCTGCAACTGCAGTGTCTGTGCGCAGTTGTTAACTGCCTTGTCGACTTGACTTTCTTACTTGTAAGGCACCCCTATGGTAGGCCCAAGGTACCCCCCTGGGCAGGGTGCAGTGGATGTGAAAGGAAGGACATGTACGGGTGTGTGTGACATGTCCTGGTAGTGAAATACTGCCAATTTCGTTTTTCACTATTGAAAGGCTAACTTGCCCCATAGGATAGAATGGGAAATGCTTTGTAACATCTTAAAGCATAACTTCCCATTGGGACAAGATCGAGAAATAAAGTTTAGGCTCACTGAGCTCAGAATTTAATAATACATCTTTTAGAAAAGGTGGTTTTTAAATTGTGTGTTTGAAAATGCCACTTTTAGAAATGATGTGTAACTGCAACAAATGATGGACGGAATGCTGAATGATTCAAACATTCTCCCCCTAGGCACAGGGTCAAGACTGATTTGCAGATAGCTTGGTCTGAACTGAGGTGGCGAAGTGAGCTAAAGAATGATGATGGATTCAACCCAGATCTGTGACTGGGGGTGAGTGTCTGAAAAGATTCAGCGCTCCGTCCATTATCTCCTTGTGCTTACTTTGTTTGGCCCAAGTTGGCAGGGTATGCCCAGACATGGGTCCCTTGCTCACTTTGCCACTGGATTCAAGCTAGCCTGGCTGATGAAGGGTGTTACCCAGAAACCGGTCCCAGGATGCTTGTTTCCAGTTCAGGGAAGACCTGGCTTGGCAGTTCGGGCTGGACTGTTCCCATGAGGCACAGGGTCAAGACTGATTTGCAGATAGCTGGGTCTGAACTGAGGTGGCGAAGTGAGCTAAAGAATGATGATGGATTCAACCCAGATCTGTGACTGGGGGTGAGGGTCTGAAAAGATTCAGCGCTCCGGCCATTATCTCCTTGTGTTTACTTACTTTTAGAAATTAGGCATTTTCTTGTTTAACCATTCTGTGTGCCTCTGCCTGTTTGTGTATTGACTGTCTGGTTTTGGAGTGACACAGGCTGGAGATGTGCATTCACTGTAGACAGTCACTGGGGGTGTTGAGGTGTGCCTGGCCCTTCCTGGATGACTCAGAGCTGAGCTGAATAGACCTTGGCTAAATTTAGAGTAGTGGGAGGAGATTTCCTTGCACCTGAATAGGGCCTGTCTCCCTTGCACAATGCTGTCTCCACCCCCTGTGGTCATACTACACCAGTGAGGAAAGGACTGGTTTGGACTGGGCTCAGAGACCCTTGCACAAAGAGAACAAAGACATTTTGGGGTATAAGTATTACAGCTGGAACCCCAGAACTTTAGATTACTTCTGGACTCAAGAGGAACCTTTGCCAAGGAGAAGAACTGAAGAGCTGTGAGGAGGAGTACTGCCCTTTGCTGTGTGGGGTTGACCTGCAGTTACTGTTTCTGCCAAGGAGAGGACAAAGACTTGAACTTTGCTTTGAACCTGCTTGAAGAAGATCTCCAAGGGCCTGTGTGTGCTGGCCTCCTGTTCTGAAGTCTCAGGGACACAAAGTTTTCACCCCCAGCTCCCCTGAACTCTGCTGCTGAGAGTTCTGACCTGCCAGGAGGTGCCTGTTCCAGTTCTGGGCCTCTGGAGGTTGTGCCTGCTGCTGGAGCTGGAATAAATCCAAAAAACTGAAAAACTCGACGCATCCCTCTTCTTGCGGCTGTTTTTCCGATGCAGCGCTGCTGTGCGAGAAGAATCTCCACGCATAGCCACGCCGCTGCTGAAACCGACGCATCGAGGGATTGTGGCTGAAGAAACCGACGCAGCGCCACTTGACGACGCTGCATCGATCGCCGCCGCATTCTGGATTTCCACACATCGTACCTGTGCGGCACGTTTTCCCAATGCATCACCTGCGGACCACAACTGTCTCGGAATCGATGCATCACTTCCCCCTACAGACCGGATTCGACGCATCACTTCTCCTGCGTGCAGCAGAACTGTCGCATCGCCTCCCCATGGTCTCAGGAACTGACGCATCTTTTTGTTTTTCGACGCTTCCCATCTCTGTGGCTGTCTGGCCTTGTGAATTTTGACGCATCTACACGTACTTTGTGAGAAATCGCACATCCATAGTTTTCTATGGACCCAGTTGTTTGAAACCTTTGAAAAGTCATATTCTTATTACATGTATGTTGGATTTTTGTCATTTTGGTCTTGTTGAGTTTAGATAAAGATACTTTTTTTTTCTAAACTGGTGTGGTGTCCATTTGTGGTGTTATTACTGTATTACAGTGTGTTTTAAGTACAAATACTTTACACATTGCCTTTGGGATAAGTCCGTCTGCTCGTGCCAAGCTACCCAGGGGGTGAGCAGGGGTTATCTAAAGGCTGTATCCGCCTTACCCTGACTAGAAACAAGGGCCCCTATTTGGACAAAGGTACCTACCTCTACCAACTAGAGACCCCCATTTCTAACAACCACTATCTCGCCCTGAAGATGATGGGGTCGCTGAAGTGTATACTGACTAAAAAAACATTAAGGTGCACAATCATGCGGGACCAAGTCTCCTGAAAGCAGGCCACCTGATATTTTGAAACATACCTGACCCAATTATCATCAGCCAATTTGTTCCTAATCCCTGCAATATTCAAATAGAGTACATGCACTATGTTGCTGGGATTGCAACACTCAGTTACAGATAAGCTTAAATTACCATCCAATAGCGGGTCATTGCCCCGTCAGTTGACTGATCCATGAGAGTAGTAGCCCTCATATGTACATTAGCTGGGGGGGTGATCATCTGAGTTACCCTTAATAGTACTACTAATTGGACAGTTTGTTAGGCTATAAAGTGAAGCAGAGGGGTTAGGTGCTGCAATAAGACTGTGGTTAGCTGGTGGGACATTACTACCGGTAGTCTGTCAACCCCATCAAGGGCAGCATAGCAGTTATGTGTTAGCGCTGTAAATACCTGTGACCTTGAGGTGTCATGTGAGGGGTTTAACCCAAGAAGCATATTAGGATTATATAAATGGGTCAATGGAACTATAAATATCCATGAATAAGGCCTGTGAGAGCTCCAAGACCTGTTTAAAACAAATTGCACCAACTCAGGATCTCGAAAATTGATTACAATACACTCGCCAAGTTATTTTTTGGGTCGTTTCCCAATCCACTGAACTCTGCGAACACCTATAATAATTTTAGCAAAAACATCACTACTAATGGCCCTAACGGCTGAAGACATCTAATGCACCACTTTGTTTTTCAGTTGGTAATCCCGCTCACTTTGAGGTGCACGCAAGTGTGGAACATTCTTTAGTATAGCGACATAAGGTGCACATTCGGGAGGCAGCTGCAAAGTTTGAAAACTGGAGTCTCAGTTGTCTAAAAATGGTTGGGCAAACTGAGAGGATGAAGTTAGCTGATTTGTTGCAGGGTGGACCTCGACAGATAGTGTAGCATGTCCATTACAGCCCTCTATCATAGTATCCAAACAATGACCAGCCAGCAGAACGATAGTTGTGGGGGGCGAGACTGGGTAACATTGCCTACAACTGTACTAGGGGGAGTTGATGTTTTTGCCAGCGATAGGTCAGACAAAATCTCACTAATTTTCTGGAGAGCCGTCACCACAGGATCAAGACATTTGGCAAGTATTGCTTCCAATTGGATGCACTTGAAGTGGAGAGTAACCGCATTTGTTAAACCAGCCGCCCCAATGTTCAAAGACTGACCCTGTTTGGTTAATTCTGTATCACAAGCTGAACCTCTCTCCTTAAGGTCCACTTGAACACGCACAGGTATTTTATTGATCATTGATTTTGCGGCTCTAGATAGGCGCACACTTTAAAAAAAAAAATATTTTGTAGGGGGGGATTCCGAAATGTGGAGTTTGTACCACCCTTATCATGCCCGAGGAGACCGCCAATACTTCAAGAATCTCATGAGATACACGTGGGTTACTTGGCATATTGTTTGGCACAGGACTCAAGTTACTGCCAAAACTAATTGAAGGTCCACCAAGGTGATAATTAAGAGGTGTAGTCATGACTAAAGCAGGACCTGCCTGTTCGGAACCAGTTGTGAGTTATAGTGACTTCATTATAGTGCCTAGTCGTGCTTCTACGGTCACTATTTCGAAGTTGATAACATTCATGGCAGTGTTCAGATAACTTGTGAAAGACCCTACTGACCGGCATTTGGTAGCTGCAGAAGTAATAGCTGTAGCCTTGGACTTACCCACTTCACGCCGGCTGTCAGCATGGTTCCCTCACACCAAGCCAAGAGTCCTGGCCCAGCCCAGCCTCATCCAGATGCAGATGGGCACAGACAGGCCTGCTCTTGGCCTGGTCTTGGCCTGGGCGCGACCGATGCCACTGGGGCCTTGAGGCGCTTTAATGCATGATGGTTTCAGAGAGCCCCGCCTCCTTGGCCAACCGAATCCTGGGGGACGAAGTCCCACTCCAGGAGCAACCAGGTTGTGGCAAACAGTACAATGTGGCAATGAAAGTATCCAGACTGATATTTTGGTATTCCCAGCAAAAGCCAGGCCGATGCGTTCTGTAGCATCTGAAGTTTATGGAGAAGTCTTTTCTGGATGCCTATGAATAGGGCGTTGCCACAATCCAATTTGGCAAGGGCAAGAGTGGTAACCACCGTTTTTTGGAGGTCAATGGGAATGAAAGAACAGATTTTCCTAATTGTTTTTTAGGTAAAGAATACTCATGAAACCAAAGTGTTTACCTGATATTCATAATGGAGTTTGGAGTCAAGAACAATTCCCAAATTCTTCACTTTCCGCACTGGTGAAGGAAGTGCTCCCATTTCCTGATACCACCAGCTTGGTGACCAAAATGAGTTGTCTTTGCCAAGGAGAAGGACCTCCGATTTCCCAGAATTAAGCTTTGGACAGTTGAGCCTCATCCAGCTACCTATTTGGGACACGCAGGAGCTGAACCTTGAGGCAGTGTCTTCTGGGTTGCTGGATACTGATACCACTATTTGGGTATCGTCGACATAAGACACAACCGTGAATCCATATGATTTGATAAGTCTTGCCAGTGGGGTGACGTACAGGTTGAAAAGAGTAGGGCTCAGCGAGGAGCCCTGTGGCACCCGACATGGCAAACAGAATTGGTCAGAAATGAATTACCCCATGGCAACATGTTGCACTCTTTCCGTTAGGAAGGATTTTATCAAGCTTAGAGCAATACCACCTATTCCCAACTCTGCAAGCCGGTCAATCAAGATGGTATGATTGACCGTGTCAAAGGCCACCGAGAGGTCCAATAATATTAGGGCAGCCTTGCCACCTAAATCTAAAATGGACCTCAACTCCTCCCATGCAGCTATCAGCGCAGTCTCCATGCTGTGAGACCTTCTAAACCCATATTGTGTACTGTCCAGCAAGCTGTTGGTGTCTATGAAAGACGTAAGTTCTGAATTCAGGGCTATCTCCAGTAGCTTAGCTGGAAAGGATCACTGACATAATATCGCCTACATAAATATCCCCATACACAAATATCGATATCCAAAATATCGACATCCTGTCTTTAAAATGTCAAATACAAAAATATCGAGAAAAAAATATAGATGTTAAAAATATCGATGTACAAAATATCGATATTTTTTATATATATAAAAATAATGTTAAATAAATAAAATAATAAAATTAACTTAAAAATATATTTAGATGCAATGTACATTTTAACAAATATAATAAATAAATGTAATTTAAAAAATTTAAACGTACATATATAAAATGTAATATATAAATGTATATTTACTGTAAAACAATTAATAAACTAATATTTTTAATTTATTTTAAATTATTATAAATATATAAAAATTAACAAATAAATATATATATATACATACACCTATAACATAAAATCTAATAAAAAAACATATAAATTAAATTATTAAAATATTTAATAATTTTTAAGCTTACATTTTGCACTCCATTGAGTGCAACAGTAGTAAAAGTGTTAGATAGTGTAGGTGTAAAAATTACTATTCCCACTCCAGTGAGTGCAACAGTAGGGAAAGTGTTGGATAGCGGAGGGGCAAACATTACTATTCCCACTCCAATGAGTGCAACAGTAGGGAAAGTGTTGGATAGCGGAGGGGTAAAAATTACTATTCCCACTTCAAACAGTGCAACAGTAGGGAAAGTGTTGGTTAGCGGAGAGCTAACATTTATTATTCCCACTCCAACTACTGCAACAGTAGGGAAAGTGTTGGATAGCGGAGGGGTAAAAATTACTATTCCCACTCCAGTGAGTGCAACAGTAGGGAAAGTGTTGGATAGCGGAGAGCTAAAAATAACTATTCCCACTCCAACTACTGCAACAGTAGGGAAAGTGTTGGATAGCGGAGGGGTAAAAATTACTATTCCCACTCCAAAGAGAGCAACAGTAGGGAAAGTGTTGGACAGGGAGGGGTAAAAATTACTATTCCCACTCCAGTGAGTGCAACTGTAGGGAAAGTGTTGGATACCAGAGGGGTAAAAATTACTATTCCCACTCCAGTGAATGCAACAGTAGGGAAAGTGTTGGATAGCGGAGGGGTACAAATTACTATTCCCACTCCAGTGAGTGCAACAGTAGGGAAAGTGTTGGATAGCGGAGGGGTACAAATTACTATTCCCACTCCAGTGAGTGCAACAGTAGGGAAAGTGTTGAATAGCAGAGGGTTAAAATTAATATTCCCAACAAAGTCAATTCAAAATAAAAAAGAAACAAATAATCAACTACAATACAAAAATTGTTAACACAAAAATAGAAATTACATAAAAATATTAAAAATTACAACAGATAGAAACATATTATAATGTTAAAAAAAATCTAAAAATTACCTACAAACATTGTTATAATTTATTTTAAAGATTTTACAAACAAATAACTATATTTAATATAAATTAATTATAATCAAAAACATTATTACACAAAATCAATATTTTTTATTTCCTACCCTATAACACCACACATTTCACAACACACATCTAAATTTCTAAAAAAAACTGTACCTCCATAATTAATATAATTAATTATCAAATAAACAAATATTATTAAATAAAATCAAATTAAAACATAAAAATTAATTTACTCACCAAAAATTACCCCTATAAAACCAAAATCCACACACAAAATAAAAGTAAACAATTAACATAAAAATGTATCAATTAATAAATGAAAATTAATGAGAAAATAATTATTAATTAATAAAACTTAAAATACTTTCCACCCTCTACCCCAACAAACACCACAGCACACACACAAAAATAATTGCACAATTTCCATAACCAATTTTACATTCTTAAATTATTAATTAACAACCTATTAATTAATTGAAAATAATTTACTTCCCACCATTTACCACTATAAACCTCAGAACTCGCATCTCAAATTAATTACACAATTTCCATAATTAATTTTTAATTATTTAATTACCATTAATTAACAATTAATTAATTATTTTTAAATAAATTACTTCACACCCTATTCCCCTATAAACCCACAACCCGCTCATACAAAATTGGCACAATTAACATAATTATCTATTAATTAATTATTAAAAATTAACAACCAATTAATAATACATTAATAAAATATTAATTACTACTATAAAATCTAAATTAAATAAATACTAATAAATAAAAAATATTAATGAATTTATTATAATTAAATTACTTCCCACCCTATTCCCTATAAACCCACAACCCGCTCCTAAAAAAATAACACAATTAACATAATTATCAATTAATTAATTATTAAAATTAACAACCAATTAATAATTAATTAATAAAAATTAATTACCACAATTAACACTATAAAATCTAAATTAAATAAATTCTAATAAATAAAAAATAATTTATTAAAATTATATTACTTCCCACCCTATTCCCCTATAAACCCACAACTCATTCCTAAAAAAATAACACAATTAACATAATTATCAATTAATTAATCAATAAAAATTAACAACCAATTAATAATTAATTAATAAAAAAATATTACCGCAATTAACACTATAAAATCTAAATTAAATAAATACTAATAAATGAAAAATTAATTAATTTTTTTAATTAAATTACTTCCCACCCGATTCCCCTATAAACCCACAACCGCTACAGAACTAAAAAACGCAAAATTTAATTAACATAAAATTAATCACTACTAAAATTTTAACACATATTTAAAAACAAAAGCAATACTTATTAAAAATAATTAGATAATATACTTTTAACATACTAAAATACATAACACTAATATAAAAATCGATATTTTAAACAAGGATATTTCTGCAAACGATATTACTGACTTCGATATTTAAAAAACTATATTTCTTACCTTAAAGTCGATATTCTGGACCACGATTTTCTTGCTGTCGATATTCCTGTATCACGATATTTCCAACTCGATATTTTTGTATATCGATATTAAAAACTTGATATTCTGTCTGTGCACCAACTGGAAAAGGAAGCCTAGAAATTGGCCTACAACTACTTGGCTCTATTGGATCCAGTTGGTTTCGTTTTACAAAGGTAGAATGGAAGCCTTCTTCCACTCAAAGGGGAATTATTTCGTTAAAGATCGACATCAGTTGAATGTTTAGGATTTCTGGGACGTGATGTGTGATTTTTGGGGAGGCAAGGGTCTAATGGGGATCCTGATTTAGTAGATTTCATTAGGTTAAAAACCTGTTCTATACTGAGCAATGAAAACGTATAAAAAACGGCAGGTGAGGATCGCAAACTACTGTCTGACGGGGATGTGGGTGATGTTCGATTATTGGTTAAGAAAGTGTCAAAAACTTCTTGTACTTTTGTCTGAAAAAAATTGGCTAAAGTATTACAAAACCCTTGGCTGCATTTATTGTTGCTAGTCAAAGACATTTTTGAAAGGCTTTTCACTGTGTTGAAGAGCTCTTTTGCAGAGTTGTTAGATTGGAGAATCTTGTTGGAGAAGTATTTGTTTTTTTTTCTCTAGTATAAGCTTCTTATACTCAGCAATAGATTACTTGTAAATCTCTCTGTCTTGTGGATCATAGTTGGATCTCCATATTCGCTCTTGCCTTCTACACCTCTGTTTCTGAGCTCTCAGTTTCTCGGAGAGCCAAGTTTTTCTTTGATTGCTGAAGGTCTTTTATGGCGCTAGAGTGTTAATCGTTCTTCCTATCCATGCGGAATAGTTCTGTATTGTTACGTTGAGATCTATCATGCAATTAGGTTTGATTTCTGGCAAGGTTGCTGATAGGGCAGAATGTACAGCAGATGGACAGATGGGCTGATGTTCTGCCAGGCCCTGCCCTTGGTGCTCTGGGTGTCTATGCCCCTGGTAAGCAGGGATCAAAGTAACTTAATTCTAAACATCACAGCTTTATGATCTGATCACAATAGTGGTAGCAAGTTTGTTACCTGGAGCTATGAGTTGCTGGAAAAGAGACCATCCAGTGTACGCACTGCCGAATGCGTGGGAAATCTGACAAGATGATGTAGTCCTAGGCTAGACATTGTGTTGATCAGAAAGACAATGGGGCCGATTCCGATCTGGGACGGAAATCTCTCCGACCGAGCCGGACTCGGAGAGATTTCCGACCGAATCGGACCCTGGCAGCCCGACCGAACGAGTACGATGTGTCCGTATGCTATCGGACTCTATTCGGTCGGACTCCCATTGAAGTCAATGGGAGCCGGTCGTACAACGCGTACGCGGGCTCCCATTGACTCAATGGGTGCGAGGCGAACAAGGGAGCCCCCTACAGCGGGTTCGCGGTGAAGCGATTTGCGCCGTACACGCACAGGTAGGGGGGACCCATGGGTCCCCCCTGTGCGCGGCTACGCGTGCAGGGGGGTCCGACACGGACCCCCAAAGTGCGGCTCCGACTGCTCTTTGGAGCCGGACTGCGCGAGTCGGTCGGACTGCTCGAGGCGCGCATCGTACTTACCCGGCCGGGGAACGTCTCCATTGCGCGGTGCGAGTCGTGTCCGAGCGAGTCGGTCGGAGCGGTCAGGTTCTGCGAACGAGTCGGTCGGAGCGGTCGGGTTCTGCGAACGAGTCGGTCGGCGATTTCGCGAGCGCACGCATCGTACTCGCTCGCCCAGACGCACGTACGACTCGGTCGGGAAATAGGGCTCCGAATCGGATCCGGTTAAGCCGAATCCGATTCGGTGCCCTACCGGCCGAGATCGGAATCGACCCCAATGTCTTTCTCCTTGTTTGTTTCGAGATGGTAATTAAAGTCCCGCAGATTTAGATTTTAATAATGTGCTTAGGCTTGGTACAAATGATGCTCTACTGCCAGGGGGTGGTATGTCAGTAAGCCTCTGAAGGTGTAGTGCTTCACAAGCTCTATTTGAAAGGTAAGTGTTTCACTAGTCGAATTACTTATATTCGGGGAACAGTGGACGGGAATGTGGTCGTGAGCCACAATAGCCAGTCCACCCCCTTTCTTATTTGACCTACCAACTTTGGCAATCGTATAACCAGCCAGGATAGCCTGAACCAGGTCAGGACAAGATGTAATATTCGCCCAGGTTTTGGTAATAAAGACTATGGGGCTGATTACGATGGCGGTCCCACCACTGCGATTAGGTGCTGGCTGCAGCACTGTACGCAATGTTAAAAGTGCTTGAAACGGCATTTCCCTGCACTACGTGGCAGGCACCATGCTGTGCCTGCCACTTGGTGCATGGAAATGAAGGGGGGTACAGTGCACCCCCCACAGACGGGGCCCGCAACGGGCCCCCGAATCCAGCCTCCGCCTGTCTTTTTGCAATGGGATGACCGCCGCGAAAAGACAGGCGGAAAGGGATTTCGTAATCCCTACGGCGGTGCCTGCTAGGCACCGCCGCAATGCTGCCCTGTGTCCTGGTTCCGCAAGGCGGGCGGAAAGTCCATCCGCCACGGACACATTGGGATTCCCACCGCCATCCTAATTCGGCGGAGGGAATTTCCTGTGTGATGGCGGAAGGACCGCCACCACCGGGCCATCGTAATGAACCCCTATGTCTGGCTCATGTGTTCCCAAAAATTCCACAAAGTCGAATTTATGTTTGATCAGCGTTCCTTCATCCATCAAGGTACATTTAACAAGCACTTGCAATGCAATAGGTCTCGCATTTGTTAAAGTTAGAGCTGTTGGCGCTGAAAATAACAATGTTTTTACTTGTGCTTTTTACACCAATGGCAATAGTGCAATGCAAATATAATTACTCCACTGCAAATAAAATACCAAAAGTAAAAACACTGTCATTTTTAACGCCAACAGCTCTAACTTTAACAAATGCGAGACCTATTGCATTGCAAATGCTAGTTTAATTTACCAATCCGAAAAGGGTCTTAAATTAATAATAATAAAAAAAAAATAGGGAGCGATTAGTTTTGTTAACTTTAAAAAAATAATTTAAAAAATAGGACTTTGGGGCTGCTGTGCAAAGGAGAAAGGGATGGGTCAGGGAGGAGAGCACACAAGCGTAGAACAGGGAGCACGGAGGGATAAGCACTTGGGTGAAAGGGACAGATGCACACAAGCGAGGGAGAGCAACACGGAGCACAATGGAGAGCAACACAATACACAAGGGAAAGAAGCACAGGCTAATATACTAATATGAAAAGGGTCTTACATTTATTATAAAAAAATACAGCGAGCAAGCGATTGGTTTTGGTAAGTAGAAAAAAATAATTAGAAAATAGGACCGAAGAGGAGAAATGCGGCATTGGGACAGCTGCTTGCAATTACGAAGATACTCCTTTTGCTTGCGCTTCCTAGAAGAATGGAGACAGCGCGATGATGATTTTATGTATAGAAAAAGCGGGCCACTGTGTAGTTAATGAAAGCGGGTGCCCGCATAGTTAATGTCCTGTGAGTGGTGTGCGGCGGACGCCACCATTGTAAAACAAATAAAAAAGCGGCCTCAATTTTTTATTTTATTAAAACATTGGCGGCGGGCGACGGGCCCGCCCTCAGACGGAGCACTGGGAGGGCCATGTTTGATGATTTATAAAACAAGATCGAGTACTGTAGCCAGCAAATGAAGCCACCACCCCCGAGTACCACCAGTGCGTCTACATCCAGACGCCAAAATGCAATTAACCCAAGAATTACCGAAGGAAGTCTTTCCTACACTGGCACCAAACTTTCCCCTAGGGATAGAGACTCTGTTTCACGACCATTCTTAGACAGTAAACAAAGACAAGCGGCACCAGGGTCTGCTCCACGAAGCGGGTCTTAATTTAAAAACAAAGACAGGCGGTACCAGGGTCTGCTCCACGAAGCGGGTCTTAATTTAAAGTAAACGCGCCTCTTCGCACCGTGTGCAGCCGGAACAGCGAGTGCACCTCCAGCCAGCGTGCGTGTCCGGCCACCGATGGGAGAAGCAGCGCCGCTGCTGAGCAGTGTGCGCCTGAAACAAAATAATGTTCACCGCTTACATATTGAGGACCTTGTAATGCCGCAAGTAAACGATCGACTCCGGATGGGCCGTCCAAAAAGGAGACAGGGCGGTAACAAAGAAGCCTCATTTTCAATCGGAGGCCAGCGTTTACCATAGACGATGACGCCAGCCAATAAAAAAGATGGGCTTCAACTCCACTTCTGAAATCTCCTCTAAGACAATATGCCTCGCAGAGCGAGCAGCACATGCGCGGTGCAACGCTAGGTCTGCGAGACCTAAAAACTGGGTTGGGGTGGTACGAGAAGCTGAGTCAGGTCTTACACAGTGTATATCCTGAATTGTAGCATTAGTAAGAGTCAGAGTACATTTGGAGCAATAAACCACGTCCAGGCCAAGATGCGACTCAAGAGTAGTACAAGTCATATTCCTACCGCCCGTATTGAGGGCCAGAAGCCCTTCCCCGGACTACTGAAGAGGGAACGGCTCTTCTGGAGCAAGCAGACCAGGGGTCCTGGCGCTCAGTATGATCCGGGCGCAGACAAGCTTGCCTTTGGCACGCCAGCAGTGAGCCGCTACGTACGTCCACTGCGCTGTCGCGTCGTTATGCTCATTTATAGTACCTCCCCCACCCAGAAAGACTGATGCTGCAACTATTGAAAATGGTGGTCCCGCTCTTACAGGCGGGTATTGTCAGAGGTGTGCAAAATACTAAATGGTCGGTAATACTTTACAGGCAATTCTTACAAGTGAATGGCAGCAATTAGAAATAGCAATTTAAAAGGCTAAAAAAACACGAGATCAGAGCATTCATTCCCACTTCAGATAGCAGTGCTGCGCAGTCGCATCGGCCTGCTCATTTATAGTACCTCCCCCACCCAGAAAGACTGGTGCGGCAACTATTGAAAATGACAGTTCCGCTCTAACAGGCGGGTACTGTCAGAAGTGTGCAAAACACAAAATGGTCAGTAATACTTCACGGGCAATTCTGACAAGCGAATACTGGTGTATTGTCCTCTGCTGTGGAATTCTAAAATATTGGACACGTAGCCACAGAGATATTTAAATACTGATTTAGGGAGTAGCAAATTATGGGCTTTCACAGTTAAAGAGATTGAATTCAGATAGGATGGTGCCTAGTTTGATCTGCTTTGTCAGAGGAATATGAAGGATGCGAACCAGGCATGGTGTGTCCTCCCACTTAAGCAACAAATGCCAGGCAGGTAAATGCTGGGGTTTCAGTTGGAATTTCCGCAAAGCCACTCGAATTTTACTTGCTTGAGCAATGTTCCACCATTTGCTGGTTTCAATGGCATTACAAGATCTAAGCATGTAGTATGCCAATTACTAGGATTTGTGTCAAAATTCAGAATACTTTTTTGCCAAATATTTTTTAAAGCACAGTTTTTACAGTATCATACGCCAAGCAATTGGGATCCTGTGGTCTGCAAGGCCATCCCTGCCCTCGCTACTAAAATTCAAATAATATGTTTCTGACAGAATGGTGTGCTAATCTTCTGTTTCACTGCCCAGGAGTTCTCCAAAAGCGTCAGAGAAATTTCAGAGGCCAGAATTTTTTTTTATGTATTTATCTACGGGTAATACAGTAGTTGTTAATGGCTTTCTTGCTATCAGAAGCAAACGACTGAAAATCCCAAACTGTCATTTTTCATTAGTTATACGTTTCTTGGCCCTGCGCTACACAGGGCTTTATGATTTCTTGAGAAAACATACAAAGGCTCGAAGTTGTATTTCAAACGGAGCCCTCCGAGGACAGAGTAATGGCAGAAGTAGACCCTTCCAACTATGGGGCCGATTCCGATTCGGGCCGGAAATCTCTCCGACCGAGCCGGACCCGGAGAGAATTCCGACCGAATCGGACCCCAGCAGCCCGACCGAACGAGTACGATGCGCACGTATGCCATCGGACTCGATTCGGTCGGACTCCCATTGAAGTCAATGGGAGCCTGTCGTACAACTCTTACGCGGGCTCCCATTGACTCAATGGGTGCGAGGCGAACAAGGGCGCCCCCTACAGCACGTACGCGGCGAAGCGACTCGCGCCGTACATGCACAGGTAGGGGGGACCCATGAGTCCCCCCTGTGTGCGACTCGCGCGGCTACGCATACAGAGGGGTCCGACACGGACCCCAAAGTGCGGCTCCGACTGCTTCTTCGAGCCGGACGGCGCGAGTCGGTCGGACTACTCGCGGCGGGCATCGTACTTGCCCGGCCGGTTTACGTCTCCATTGCGCGGTGCGAGGCGCATCCGTGCGAGTCGGTCGGTGCGGTTGGGACGGGCGTACGAGTCGGTCAGCGAATTCGCACGCGCTCGCATCGTACTCGTTCGCCAGAACGCAGGTACGGATCGGTCGGGAAAAAGGGCTCCGAATCGGATCCGGTTCAGCCGAATCCGATTCGGTGCCCTACCGGCCGAGATCGGAATCGGCCCCCATGTAGGTAGCTTGCAAAATGAGTAATGCCTGCATCACACTTAGAGCTTGGGGAAATATAGTTGCAGCGTCATTTGTAAAGAAAGGACTCATTGCAATCTGAAATTTGGACTGTTTTACAAAATTCCAAGATGCATAAAAAATACAACGAAATAAAAAATACATACAAGTTTAGTTCCTAAATTTTCCCAAGAGCAAAATATAAAAATGTCGGCCTACCCTGTTGAGGTAAACAAAGCATCCATTTTATGAAGATCAATTATAATTTCCATGATCTTAAAAACACTTTTTTGCAAATACAAGCTAGGAAAAGTAACAAAGCTGGGATATTAATTAAGACACCATAATAGTGGTCGATTTCTCAAAACTTGTTCGTGAGTCTCGGTAACGCCTATTTGTGATCAAGCGGAACGGTGCAGGCCATTATTATTTACATAAAGCCCATCACGTGAGGAATCCACATACCTGTGTAGTACCAATTCACTTACACTTCACTGAGGCATAACGAGAGAAACGGGAGGCCACTTGAATCAATGACTATAGAAAACAAGCATTAGAAATGCAATAGGTCTCGCATTTTTTTGAGTTAGAGCTATTGGCATAGCTCAACAGCTACCGGACAGAAATTGCCACTTTGCAGGTGCCGAACAGAGCATTGCTCCGTGAAATGGCCTGAAAGCCTAAAACGATGTTGATAGCCTACAAAATAAAAAGGCAGATCAGGATGACCAGTAGGAACCGCAGACGTATTGTGATGGCCAACGCAAGCAAACAATGAGTAAAATCGCCTGGGCGTAACCCAAGCACGCAAAGGCGAGAGAATCAGACACAATGCACCAATAAAAACCCTGTATTTCTAAATGGCACAACAACAAACAAATGGCAATTCATGGGCATGCCAAAAGCCGAAAGAGGGGATAACAACGGGTCTCGACCTAAAAAAAGATATGTACTCAAAACTAGCTGCTTAGTACCACTACAGCATGCCTCACACCTGCAACAGGACAGAGTTGCGAGGCAGCCAGCAACAGATTGGCTTTTTATTCCACAACCCCGATAGGCTGGTGCCCCTGGAGGCCGGGTTTGAAAGCCCAGGGCTGCTCGTGTTGCCTCTGTCACTTTTGGCAGCTCCCCGAGGTTATTTGCAAAAGCCACAAGGGATATTTAAGTGAAAGAAATAGAACTAGTGAGAGGGAAGGCGAACAGAGAGGAAGAAGAGAGAGCGAGAAGAGGAAGAGATAGAGAGAGAAAGAGAGATGGAAAAAACGAGCGTGAGGAGACGAAGGGAGGGGTGGCTGGGTTGACTCTTTTGCCAGGTCTGATTTTAGTTCCTCAGTCCGGCCCTGGAGACAGCCTTCATCCTAAAATGCCTGTCCACGTTAACATCTTAATCTAGTCAAAGCCTTTGGTGCACAACGTATCCCCATCCTGGTCTCCTGGGGGTATCTGAACCCTTAAATAGGGGTGGGCGGAGCTCGTGGAGTTGTACTATGTGGAAATCTGCGGAGTTGCATACAAACTCCCTGGAATTCTGCGGAGTTCCGCTCCGCCCTAAAAAACAATGTTGCAACGTGTTCAATGGACAGCCTTCCTGCATCAGCAGCACAAAACAGCACAGAGAGAAAAGGTGCAGCAACACCACAACAGTGACATGATATATGCCAAATGCTAATAGGTCGTTGACGAGGCAATGTGGTATTGCTGGTGCTGTCAACAATGGGCTGTTGATAGAAGGGGATGGCAATGGGTGCCTGGCAATGCTACTGCTACTGTTTCATTTGTGACAACTTTTTTATATAATGGGGGGACTGTTTACCGACATCTTTTGCCAGTTAACTACTTGTGCTGCTTAACGCACATACATAGTGCTGGGTTTGGTTAGTGGTCATGTTGACTGCTAGCTAGCGTGGGAATCGGTGGGATGCAGGTTCTGCTGACACCCGTGCATTATGTAACCACAGCTGCAGGGCCTGAGATGGTGTCCCTTTGGAAACAGAAAGAAGGTCCTTCAGGGAAATACTTAGCGTACACTCACCTGGAAGCCTCAGCTGCCATCACTACGTTCAGGAAATTTCTGAAGCCTTCCAACTGCAACTAGCCAGCACGCCGGAAGTGCCAGAGCGGCACCGCCAGCCAGAGCTGCTCGGGGGCAGATGGGAAAATGGGAGGGTCAGCGGCTTCCCAGACCACTGGAGTGGCCATTTTACTAAGGAACAGGACACCAAGAAAGTGCCTGCCTAACGTGCACAGGAACATAAGAACACTCCCAGATAATCCAAGGGGGGGAGCAGCTCAACATGATTCAAACTAGCAGCCATTATAGTAGAAATGGGCAGCTGAAACCGCTGATGCAAACCTTCCTCCCAGTACCAACAATACAACTGCTGCTCTCTGGGGGCAGTGTGCCACACGGCTGTTCTCGGAGACCTCACTTCGTTTTACAGTTGCTGTGTTCAGAGTTGGACTGTATTGCTTAGTAATAGAGGTGGTATTCTCTTCATCTTCACAGGAGTGGGTCGGTTCCAGTAACTGCACTACATTCGGAGTTTTTTTGCCTAACTCTGAGCTCCAAGCGGAACGTGGAGTGGGAAAAACTTTGCATGCTCCGCCAGCAGAGCGGAGTTCACTGCTCACCCCTACCCTTAAAGCTAATCGTATTTCGTCTGTCTTTGCATAACCCCACACCGGGTACCAAACCCCTAAAGAAATTAACCAAGGCTTGTAAAATGCAGTAAGGTGTACTGTTAGGCCAAACACAGAAAAAGGATTTAAGAACTGTGTGTCCTCAATAAGGTCCTCATTCCAGGAGCAGCTGTAATCCCAATTTTGGCCAAAGTCTTGTGCATAATCTCTGCATGAGAATATGAAATAAAAATAGCGGGAGAACATGGATTACAAATAGTGTGACAATACAGCACTATTGTCGCAATCCCTAGGGAATTTGTGAGTGTAAAAAATCTATTGGTTTGTATTATGCAGCAAGAACAGGGAAAACGTTTATCTCCATTCCGACATAGGGCACCCAGGAAATACTGAACCCTAACCAGGAGCTCTGTCGCCTTCCCAAATCACATGTCGTTCGCAAATTTGTGGACATTAGGGTCCATCTGTGGTACTCACACTGTAACCTGATTAGTTTGTTGTGCAATTGTCACTGAGTTGTACATCATTAACATTGCCAGTGCCATGCATTCTCATCAGTTGCTTACTTATTAGGTAATACTAAACAGCAGGGAAAGCACACCATAACTATATTGAAATATATTCACGTATTTTCAACAATGAAAAATTGAATTCAGCTCTGATTTAGGTATTAGTTTGTTGCAAAATACAGTGCATTTCAGCCTCAAGAAATATACCCAGGAGGACTCATAAAATACAGGCAATTACCTGCAGCAGGGTCTGTGACTGCTTGACTTGCAATCCCAGATGGTGGTTCCTGGAGCTGATATGTCGCCGTCGTGGAAGGTGTCGTTGGGCTGGTGCTATTGCTGCTCATGTAATGTGAGGGATACGGCGAGCTATTGTAATACTGCGCGTACTGGCCCTGGCCAAAGTTGGGATATGAAGGATATTCCTACCGTGCAAAAAGCAACAGAAGAGTATTCAAGCATCAGACTACTTCCTTCAATACATTCCAAAGCATAATTGGAAACATAGGGCATTTCGTTACTCTGTGTATGTTTCTGGCACTGTTTTACATACAGAAAATGCCCACAGGTATACTATACTTTAAAAATACTTCTAGCATATTGAAAAGGGTGAAACACAATCATCATACAATAAATATAAATGCCAACTTCATAATCTTTAGATCATAGTGAGTTGTTTATCTAAAATATTTGGTGCCCTATCATAAATAGAAATCGCTTTGAGGGAAATGCAACTTTGTATAAGCCTGTGCGGATAGGTGTGTCGACAATCTTCGATGTTAAAGGTACCCAGATGCCTATTGTTTGACCAATGTGCGCTCAGTGCCAAAGCCCATTCAGACAGCAATTAAACATGAACATTCACATTATGATCTGCTCAGCTCATCTACCATTAACCTTCGGCTTTACTTAGGGGTCACCAGTGTGATGTAGCAGACATTTGACAGCAGTATACCATAGCGGGTAATACCTGGCATCTTATGGTGTCAGAAACATTTCAGAAAAGAAATTCAGTGTAATAGTGCAGCAGTGAAGAACCTTTCTCAATTAAAGTCTACTTGCTACACTCTCATTTGACCTCTCAGAAAACTTTCTTCAGGGTTTCCACCATATAGTGAAAGCATATACAGGATGTAAACGCCCACTGGGGTATGCTTTCTTAATAGCATCAACAGTTCCAATTAAAAGGTTGGAATAAAGTCATACATACTGCATAGGCATTGTCTATTTTTAACAAGACTTTGTCATTAAAAGACATTTATCATTCACAGATGTTCAACAATCATAGACACGAGCAGCCCTGTTATGGGCTAACAAGTGTCATGTAGCTGACACGTTTTGAAAACCACAGAGTTCAAAGGGTACCTAAGCAAAAAACTGCAAGCATACAGATTATTAAAAAGTTGGGAGAACAGATACTCAGTAAGGAGCAGAAGAATCAAAGCTTTCCTGGTGGTGATCAACGCACCACATAACACCATAGCATCTGTTTATCAAGAAATGTCATCTCGGTTACTGGGCTCAAGCAGATGGTGTTGGCCGCATGCAAAAAGCAGATTTTATTTGCAACCGGTGACCTGATATCATGCAAGACTGACTTTCAATATGGTGAAGGAATTGGTAGCACCAGGGCACAATTATAAATAATACATTGCCTTATGCTTTGAAACTGTTAAAATGGCATCACTCAAGTGACCTCTTCCAATGAATCATGTGACCTTAGGTCAGAAGTTAAAGACTATCATACGAGCATTTTCAACTAAGTGGCCAGTTTCCTGTTTGCAGCACAGTACCACTGTGGATTTCTTTCAGGCCCTCATCATGAGTGGCCCCTTTATTCCAATAGGGAGAATAATGGGAGAGACCCCATCAGAATTATGAGCTCAGTGGGAACACCGCTCTTCTGTTCACTTTCCCCTGAAGATTCAGCAATCAAAAACTCTAGGGAAAGTCTGAGGTACAATCAGGAATTAGATGCAGAATTACTGATTTGCCCGTTAACTCCTTATTTCTAAGGATACCTCAGGGTCCAACTCGTAAATATCTGAACCTTCCCTGAGCACAATGGTACCAGTACCGCCAGCATTAGTCATTCTTTGGGTGCTGCATTACCAGCCTATTTCTGATGTCACTCACAATGGGGGCTTAGTGTCCCCCTCTGACTTTGCTCTCAGGTATTATATATATTTACTTCACTGTGTGTAGCCCATGCCTCTCTGAATTGTTTAACTGATCTTACCCACATTGTTTCTGATGAAAGACAGTGATACACTTCCCCTGACAAGTCTCCTTTCAATGGCTCTACACCCTTTCGTATTATACTGAAGGCCTCCATGACATTCCACCCAAAGTTTCCTCAGGCATTTCAATTAATTCCTTCATCAAAACAGAGGCTTCCTGCTCTACAGCTGCCAACTTCTACCCTACTTTCAGATTTTTTCCAACATCACAGCCATCTCCCGTGAGTAATTAAGCAAGTTGTTAGTGGAGCAGCAAATTCTTCACAAAGCTCCCTCAGTAATTAAAGGAGTATCTAATTTTGTCCCATTACCTTAACAGGCAACAGAGTTTCTGGATCCATCCTGACCTTTCCATCCTTAAATGGACTTATAGATGTAATACTGACAGCCAACGGCTGACGTACAACAGTGTCAGCTTCAGTCACCACATCAGAAATTCTTGTATATGTGTATTGAGGTAGGCAAGCCTACAAATTAACAGGGAGAGTCAAGCCAGAGCGGGGGCAAGGGTCTGGTTGGGCTTTAAGCGTTCATGCACGAGCTGAGCCTTGAAAAAAGTTGGCATCTAAACTATGCAAAAAACATCATGTGAAAAAACTACTCTCATTAAAATTTAAAAAAGGTGGTATTCATACAAAATATCGAACTTTTAATATCGACTTACAGAAATATCGAGTTGGAAATATCATCAGGCAGACATATTGTCAGCAAGAATATCGTTGACAAGAATATCGATTTTAAGGTAAGTAATATCAATGTTAGAAATATAGAAAGTGTTACTATTGATTACAAAACTATCTATGTTTTAATATCGACGTTAAAAATATTGTTAATAATATCGATTTTTTTTTTTTTTATTGTACTATATATTTTTATTGTATATGTAATTAATTGTATAAATATTGTTAATGTTTTTTAATATAGTTTGTGGATTTTTAGTACTTTTTACATGTAATTTAATCCTTTTTGGTCACTTTTAGTACAGTAGCGGGTTGTTGGGTTTATAGGGGTACAGAGTGGGAAGTAAATTATTTATAATTAATTAATATTAATTTTTAATTAATATAAATTATTTAATTGATAGTCATTTATGTTAATTGTATAATTATTTTTTTTTTTCATTTAAGTTTTAGGTGTAAGTTGTGGGTTTTGTAGGGGTATAGAGTGGGACATAAATTAATTATAATTAATTAATAATTAATGTTTTATTAATATTAACTATTTCATTGTTAATTATTTATGTTCAGTGTATGATTAAATTTGCTTTTTATTTTAAGTTTTAGATGGGGTTGTGGGTTTTGTAGGGTTACAGGGTGGGAAGTAAATTAATTATAATTAATTAGTAATTAATTTTCAATTAATAGTAACTATTTAATTGATCATTATTGTTAGTTGTATAATTACGTTTTTTAAATTTAAGTTTTAGGTGCAGGTTGTGGGTTTTGTAGGGGTATAGGGTAAATTAATTATAATTAATTAATCATTATTTATTATTATATTTACTTCATTAATTGTTAATTATGTAAATTGTGTACAGTTTTTTTTATAGTTTGTTGTTTTTGTAAGGGTAAAGGGTTTGCAGGAAATAAATTATAGCATTCAATTAATGCTAATGCATACATTTTTTGAATTGTTAATTAATTTTAACGCCGTCCATCCATGGTGGCGGTCGCATCCTAATGGGCACAGCGGGACCGCCGCACCTCTGGCGGTCGGTCCCGTTTACCGTTATGGTGGCGGGCGAACTTTGTCCGTCCGCCATCGTAATGGGCCCCATAGTTTGGTATTTCAATTGTAATTATAATATATGTATTAATTTATAATATGTATTAAAGATTGTAATAAATATATAATTTGCTTGATTTTAAAACAAAATTATATATATAATTTTTCTATTTAGTTATTTAAAACCTTTGTTATTTAATAATGTTTTTTTCAAAAATATATTTTTTAAAGTGAACTACTGTGTATTTAATGTTGCAAAGAGTGACTGGAGTGGGAATAGTAAATGTTACCCATCCGCAATCCAACACTTTCCCACTGTTTCACTGACTGGAGTTGGAATAGTAAATTTTTCCCCTCCTCAATTCAATTTTCCCTACTGTTGCACTGAGTGGAGTGGGAATAGTAAATGTAACCCCTCTTGCTAATTTTGTAATTAAGATATTGTTTGTGTTATATATTAAGTGTCAGTTGTATTTGTAGGGGTAAAGGGTGGGGAGTTAATTAAATATAATGAATTTGTTATTAGTTCATTAATATTAATTATTTAATTGATAATTAATAGTGTAAATTATGAAATTAACATTTTTTTAAATATAAATATTAGGTGCCGGTTGTTTGTTTTCTAAGGATAAAGGGCGGGAAGGTAATTAAATATAATTAATTTAGTATTAGGTAATTATTGTGAATATTTTAATTGATGAATAATTATGTGAAATGTGTAAATATTATAGTTTAATAAATATAGTTTTAGGTGTGTGTTGCGTAGTTTGTATAGGTATAGGGTAGGAAGTAACCTAAGTCACAAAAAGTTTAAAAATATTTAAATATTTTTAAAAAATTGTTTTTTGTTATGTTATGTGTTAATTGTGTGTTGCTTTTTTATTTTAAAAAATACATTTATTTGTTGCTATTATTTTGGGAATATAGGGGATCATTATGATGGCGATCCGCCCGACATCTTTCCCCGCCCGCCCTCCATTTACCCCCGCCATATTACCATGGCGGGGGGGACAGCGGCGGACGGAAAGACCGTCCGCCGCATTTTCGCAGGCAGGCAATCGTTCCGATTGCCTGCTGGGCGGAACTCGGGCCTAATATGGTGGCGGTGTCTGGAAGACACCGCCATCCATATTAGGATGCCTGGTGGTGAAGGCCTTTCCATGGCGGCATCGCCGCCATGGAAAGGCATGCGGGAATTGCTTTGGGGGCCCGTTGCGGGCCCCCGGGGGGGTGGGGGGGTGGGTGGCTGCACTTGGGGGGTACCATCCCCCTACATTGGCATGCACAAGATGGCAGGCACCGCGCGGTGCCTGTCACGTTGTGCATGCCAATGCACTGCATGCATTTTTTACACTGCGGTGGGTGCTGCTGACAGCACCGCCCGCCGCAATGTAAACAATGCGGGATGCGACCGCCACGGTGGCGGTCGCATCCTAATGGGCACAGCGGGACCGCCGCACCTCTGGCGGTCGGTCCCGCTTACCGTTATGGTCCGTCCGCCATCGTAATGGGCCCCATAGTTTGGTATTTTAATTGTAATTATAATATATGTATTAATTTATAATATGTATTAAAGATTGTAATAAATATATAATTTGCTTGATTTTAAAACAAAATTATATATATAATTTTTCTATTTAGTTATTTAAAACCTTTGTTATTTAATAATGTTTTTTTCAAAAATATATTTTTTAAAGTGAACTACTGTATTTAATGTTGCAAAGAGTGACTGGAGTGGGAATAGTAAATGTTACCCCTCCGCAATCAAATACTTTCCCTACTGTTTCACTGACTGGAGTTGGAATAGTAAATTTTACCCCTCCTCAATTCAACATTTTCCCTACTGTTGCACTGAGTGGAGTGGGAATAGTAAATGTAACCCCGCTGCAATCCAACACGTTTCCTACTGTTGTACTGACTGGAGTGGGAATAGTACATTTTACCCTTCCGCAATCCGATACTTTCCCTACTGTTGTGCTGATTGGAGTGGGAATAGTAAATTTAACCTCTCCGCAATCGAACACTTTCTCTACTGTTGCACTGACTGGAGTGGGAATAATAAATTGCACTCTTCTGCAATCCAACACTTTCCCTAGTGTTGCATTGACTGGAGTGAGAATAGTAAATTTTACCCCTCCGCAATCAAATACTTTCTCTACTGTTGCACTGACTGGAATGGGAATAGTAAACTTTACCCTTCTGCCATCCAACACTTTCCCTATTGTTGCACTGACTGGAGTGGGAATAGTACATTTTACCCTTCTGCAATACATCATTTTCCCTACTGTTGCACTGACTGGAGGGGGAATAGTATGTTTTACTCCTCCACTATCCAACAGTTTCCCAACTGTTGTTATGTCTGGAGTGGGAATAGTAACTTTAACCCCTCCACAATCCAACATTTTCCCTACTGTTGCACTGACTGGAGAGGAATAGTAAATTTTACCTCTCCGCAATCCAACACTTTCTCTACTGTTGAACTTATTGGAGTGGGAATAGTAAATTTTACCCCTCCGCAATCCTACACTTTCCCTACTGTTGCACTGACTGGAGTGGGAATAGTAAATTTTACCCCTCCTGAATCCAACACTTTACCTACTGTTGCACTGAATGGAGTGGGAATAGTACATTTTACCCCTAGGCAAATTCAACGCTTTCCTACTGTTGCATTTATTGTAGTGGGAACAGTAATTTGCACTTTTCCTGACTTTAATTTTTTGGTACGGTTTTAGAAATTGGAGTGGCTATACTATATGTTTTATATGTGGACTTTTATAGCTTAGTTTTTATTAATTACATGTTTATTATTATATTTGTGTCTAGTTAAAATTATAATATTTTTAATCAGTAATGTTTTTAAAATATAATATATTTATAGTAAATTTACATTTTTATATTCTTTCTTTTTTATTTGTAATGAAATTATGTTGTTGAAATGTTTTATGTCATTGGGTATATATATATATATATATATATATATATATATATATATATATATATATCCCTCTGTTTTCGGCGAGTTGCTCCCGGGCTGACCAGACTGCCGGTGGTGCGCAGTGACAGCGCTTCGCCGCGCGCTGTTTCAATCAAAATAACACAGATTCCTCCTCTCCACCTTGAACCTAAACCGGAGTGCCGTGGAGTCCTTGTGGCGAGGAGGAATCTGTGTTATTTTGAGATATATATATATATATATATTCAAGCTCCGATCTACCTTTTGGAACGCTTCAGCACTCAGGAGCGGGTGCGGCAAATGACGTGGCGGTGGGTCCACAAAATTATCTCAGCTCACACTCCTTCAAAAAAGAGGATGTCGCACTCACGGGTGATATTTCGGTATTTTATTTAACAAAAAGCAGGACGCGTTTCGGCTCGCGCCTTTCTCGACCACAATGTTTTCCCGAAGGGCAGCGCCATATTTATTTTACAATTGCGCATGTGACAAACCTTCGACAACATTAGAAATGAACGGCAGACTCTCATTCAATTGAATATATATATATATATATATATATATATATATATATATATATATATATATATGGGTTATATTGTTAGATAAAACATATTAAATTATCATATAAATTAAAATTATAAGTTTAATATTTTAATACTAAATATATATAATTGAATGTATATATTGATATTTATGTGTGTTAAAAAAATCATAATTCTTAAAATAATAAAATACATGTAAAGTTTATTATATTACTGTTACTTTTAAATATATTTAAAGTATATTATTTATGTTTTTATATATTTAAAAAACAATATTTTTGAAAACTATGTGGCTCATTAAGATTGCAGACGAACTCCAGTCCGTCCGCCATTGTCTCGGGGAGTGGGACCGCCCGCCTACAAGGCGTCAGTCCCACAGGGGGTATTAGGATGCGACCGCCACTGTGGCGGTCACACTTACCATACTTTGCATTGCGGCGGGTGCTGCTGGCTGCAGCACACGCCGCAATGTAAAAACGGCACTGTTAACATGTCTCTGCACTACGTGGCAGGCACCATGCGGTGCCTGCCACATGGCGCAGGAAAATGTTGGGGGACACCATAGGTGGACCCCCACCCCCAAAAGAAAGGGACCAGGGTGAAGGGGGGCCCGCTACGGGCCCCCGATGTCCATCCCCGCCAGCCTTTTCATAGGGGTTGAACCGCCATGAAAAGGCTGGTGGTGATTGACATCATAATCTGACCGGCGGTGCCTAACAGGCACCGCCGCCATTCTGGGCTATGTGGGCGGTCCAACTGGCGGTCAGAAAATGACCGCCTGTCGGAACCCGTGGCGGTCAGTCTTTCCGACCCCCACGTTTCCTCCCGCTATAGTAATCTGGCGGGCGGAAAAACTGCAGTACGTTGGCGGTGAACCCGCCACCGGCAGCCTGCCGGTGGCGTGTTCACCACCATCGTAATCAGCCCCTATATTAGTGACATCGATATTTTTGTTTCGATATTTTTGTCATTGACATTATACGTATAGAATGTCGAAATTTTTGTGGTCGATATTTTTGTGTCGATACTTTTGTAGGTCGATGTTAGTGCCCTCGCTATTCTGTCAGTGAACCAAAAAAGGAATTTCTTTAACATGCAGAAGTGTTTTAGCTTAATATATTAGATTATTTTTGCACAGTGAGCACCCTGAGCTCATGTTTTAGAAGGCGCTCTCATATGTGATAATGAAGAAAAAAAGAGGCTCTATGAATATGTATGTTTGTGGTATGTGTGCAGCAAAACTTAGCTAAAAGTCATCAGAACACTGCAGAGAGTCAAAGCCAACAATAAAGTAAAATGGTGACTGGACGGGTTAGGGTGACCAACCTCCTTCATGGTCATTATAGACACTTTTGCCAGTTCTAGTCTTTTGTGTGCTAGACTAATGCATTCTGTGTGTGGCAGTCTTTTTATTTTCATCAAAGTAATTAAACTAGCACACACCCCTGAAAATGATTATTCATAGGCAAAAAGTTCAGGACTGGAGACAGTGTCCATGATGATGTGGTGTGAGGTGACCTGTTAATCTTAGATGACCTGTTAATTCATTGTGATCTAGTGCTATTTAAAGAAGTGTGTCTTCAGATCTTTATGTATGATGTATGCGATGGAAACACCACACACACACACACAACGCCTGGAAGCTCAGACATCAAATCCCCAGTCCTCTGCTGTACTGTACAATAGGCAGCTGTACTTCCATCACCTGTTGTTCAAATAACTGGAGAAGCAGGGCAATTCAATTTGATCTGTATTAAGTACCATTCACAACAATACTGTGCAAATAGTGCATGCATTGTAAACTTGGTGAAGGCACAATCCTAACAACGAGCTGTGCGTGTTGTCCCTAGTACTGGGAGCTCTTTTGTTATAGATATTACAAAGTGTTTGCAATGACTAATGCGTGATGTCGCCCATATGCAGTGCTTAATTTGAGCTGGAGGTTGCAGGTGGTGCCCATCAACACTCATTTTGGGTCCTATTTTTCATTCATCACACTTTGACCCAGAACAAGAGAGAGAAAAGCTGAATGAGGGAAAGGAGGAGAGAGAAAATGATAGAATAGTGAAATATGGAGAAAGCAGGGATGGAAAAGAACCTATAAGAGTGAGATAAAGTGGCAGGGAGTGGAGGTTGGTGGATGAAAGAGGCATGAGAGTGAATCAAAACTAGACAGCCTTGGTATTCCGCAACCCTGACACTCAGCAGCACCAGTCTCGCGGCTCTGAGAAAACATTCTGCTCAGACAAATATAATCTTAGAATTTAAGCTCTGGGCATATGCAATCAACCCTGAAACTGTAGATGAGTAACTTCGGAGCAACTGGAATGGTTTTATCATGTCCCTTCATTTTAGAAAGGAAAACATGCCATTCAGTTTGGTGGTCTTTAGGCAGGCAGCTTGAATAATGTGATATTACTACTGTCTTGGATTCCCCTGAGTGTCTGCACAACGAGTGATGAGCATGCACGCATATATAAAACGATTATTAATATTCCTTTTATTGACCGCAGCACCAACACATAGGCCTGGCATCACAAACCATCTAGGACGCTGCTAGAGCGAGTCCCAAGATTCAACAGAAAGAAATGAAGGAAGAACCGTCTCCATCCTGAGTCCTCAAATCTGGAACTGGTATCCAGATCGATCCAGCCACCATTCGAGCAGATTGAAAAATGAAGACTGGTGGTTGCGGTGCTTAGGTAGCTCAAGATTAGGGCACTACACAACCGAGAACAGAATGGAATATAAAATCTGAACGCTTCAATAAGCTACCGATTTTCATACAAATACGTGAGTATGAGGGAAAATCACAGTAACCAGAAACGCGATGAAAAATTACATCACAAATTGCAGATTATGTTGTGCAAACTAATTTTTTAGTTTTTTATTCTGAAGAGTTTAGCAAGAAAGACATAGCTAAAGGGAATAGAAAAAATGGAAAAATGGTTCATGCATTTTAAATCCACATTTCTAAAGCAAATGTACCTGCTGGGAGCTATTAAATCCAGTCGAATTTGTAAGCGAATTGCTCCCTGCGTATATTCCAGAAGTCGTTGTAAAATTACTTCCTGAAATGAAATGGAAAATGTTCTGAATTAAACATCAATTACCGTATGGAACTACTTCCCATTGTAAGGAGACCGTCAAGGCTTGCAGAGTTAATTCCTTTTCCACTTCATTAGGTGTTGTTCTTCCAACTTTAAAAAGGCAGGGGACAGAAATGTTGACCTCTGTTAAAACCCTCCCACTCTCTGCCCTGTGGATTGCCATGCAACAGCTGGCCAAGGCGTGAGGTTCTTTTTCGTATTCCACTGCATGCAGACGCACATAAACACATCTCATCCACAGACAAAGTTGCTTACACATGAAGGAACGCCAACAAGCACAAATACAGAGCGCGTAAACACACAATTAAGGTAACTAAAGGCGGGCCTGTTATTAACATGTGTTAGCATACAAGGTTTGTAAATCATCTGTTTTCATTTATTTGTATGGTTTGTGCCATTCCTGCAATATAACAAATGACGGCAATAAAGTCTCCATGTGTGATCTTGCACTTCACCTTTATTATTAAATGTATCATGCTATATAACTGTACCGGCGTTAAGTAAGTTTAAATGAAAAACTGGCTCTGCAGTATGGAACCTATAAAAGGACGGCGCGAAAGACCCAACTACAAAACGGATCAAGACACATCGTTTTGTCATAAAATCACATATTTATTCCTTCTTTTATTAAGAGTACTTAAATGTTGGGCTACACAAGCTAAGAAATAATAAATGATACTTTTATAGCAGTTGAGCAGATCTCACAAAGCGAGTACTGTTTTGCCAGCCGCGATTCTTCAAATAGATTCCATTTTATTGCTAACACACACATACACACCCCTACCTTTGTTATCCGATATCAAACTTACAGTAGCCAAGGATAGAAAAAAGGTTTCAGAAATGGCAAAAAAAAAATCCAATGGAATCAGAACCATCCGTTGAAAGAGCAACAGCGAGATTACATAATCAAGGTGATGCTGGGTCGTTGCCTGGTAAGATGGCCGCCAGGGCGTAGTTTTCGTGGATCCCGTCCTGGGCCGTCTACATCTTGAATAATCCGATACGACTGCTATCTGGAAAATTGCCTGAACTACAAGAATTTTGTGGGGACAGCCATGGACGACATCCCAGACGGTGAAATGCTGAGGCCCGACTGGCATCGAGGGAAGCAGATGCGACCTGCGGTTTGCCTTGCGGTGGCCTAGTGAGGGCCTCAAAGTGCAACGGGACTGGGCGAGTCTGCACTGGGCCGCAAGCTGCTGTGGTCTCAGATCCACCCCCGGGTCAGTGACATTTGCTTGCTGCATCTCCCCAAAATTAGAGGAGACACCCTGCTGACAGGTTAGGTGCTGTTGAGGAGGACCGCCTGATGGGCGTCTGGCTGGACACCGCAGTAGCAGCACAGTGGCCATGAGGAGTGTCGGCTGCCTGGCTGTGGAGGGCGGCTGTGGTGCCGGTAATACTCCATGCAGCAATTGTGGCCCGGGAGGCTGCTACCCGCCCAGACTGAGGGAAAAGTGAGCAGCTAGACCTGTGGCCCCAGCGGGGCCTGGATGGAGCTTGGGAAGGCCTACGACTGACTGAGTGTGGAGGCGGCGCCTAAGATCAGTGTTTTACAGTGCCCAAAAGACAGGGGCTCCCTTTTTCAGTGTGCAGCAAGATCCTACCTATGTTGATCCTGGCGGCCCCCTCCCCTTGGTCCTGGAGATGGTGGATCGACAGAGGCCGAAGTGTGCTTGAGTCGGCGTGGCGAGTGTGGGCACTGAGTAACAGCTACTGGCGGACCCTGCGCATCTTTGAAGTTGGCTGAGTCTGCCAGGGCTTGGGGACTGCGTGGGCACGCTGCAGTGGCAGAGTGCCCTACATATGGGCAGCGGGACTTTGGTGAATGATCTGCTGCTTTCTTGGGCCTGTTGATGCTCACCTCAGGGACGGGACTGTAGGTGAGGGGAAGGGGAACAGCCCCCCCCCCATGGACCCTGAGGTCATTTAACTATCCTCACCAGCAGCTCTTGGGCAGACGGATGCAGCAGGAGGGTCTCTCCCTAAGTGGCTGGAGTAGTGATGGCATGCTGTGATGCTCCTTGCACACAAGGAGGAGTAAACTGCTGCGGTGCCTCAGTCTCTCGGAGGGACAGCGGAGTGGGATGGCAATGCAGTAGAGAAAGCGGCAGACCCTTGCTCACTTTGGAGCACAACTGTGCCCCTCCCTCGTGAGTGCATAAACATGGGGACGGACAGACCGCAGCGCTTCGCAGACCAAAATGCATCAATTTACGGCTACGGGGATGGGTGCCGGAGGGGGCCCACCTCAACTGAACGGGGGGACACTTCATGAGTCTCTGGTTCCCACTGTTGCTCAAATACTGGCTGCCATCAAAACGTCAAACGCAAATGTGCAAGCTAAGACTGAAGTGGTCTTGCACAATGTCAGGTTGCTGCAAGTTGACCTCCGGAAGGTTGCAGAGTGATCGCTGGCCACTGAACAACATGCCGGCAAGCTGCAGGAGGAACTGGCTGTCCTCAAAACCATGGTGACTGATCTCTAGGTGTGGACCCTTGGGTTTGAGACTAGGGTGGAGGATGAAGAGGGTTGTTTGTGGTGCTGTAATCTCTGTTCTGTTGACTGCCCGGAGGGAGTGGACAGCCAGATGCCGGAGCTATTCTTGGAGTGCTAGGTTAAATCCACGAAACCTACTGCAAAGCTCTCGTCGCTCTTTGTGATTGAGAAGGAGCACCAGGCCCTAGCGCCGTGGCCATCCATGGGGGCATCGCCCGGAACAGTGCTCACTAAAATCCTCAATTACAGAGCCAGAGACATAATCCTGCAAGCTGTCAGGCAAACTGGTGATCCTAACTGAGAACCAAGTGATCTCAGGCTTCTCTGATTACACACACTGAGTGCAGCAAAGGCATCAGACGTTTGGGGGAGTAAAACAAAAATTGAACGCAACGGGATTATGATACATGTTACTCTACCCGGCAAAGATTAAAACAATCCATGAAGGTTGGACGCACTTCTTTACTACATCGGAGTCCGTCTCGTATTGGCTGTAAGTACGAGTTGACAGCCGAATATCTGTGCCAATGCCTCTTGAGACCCGAGACAGGACACAGAGTACACGCTGGACTCGACTAGCGGCAAGGTGCCATGGACATAGTAGAAGGACCTCCCGGCCCACCTCCGGGGTAGTGGTGTGTCAGGATGGCACGCCGGACCTGAAGCATCAGCAGGCAGAGCAGGTGGAGGTGAGAGCATTGGTGGAGGTGGTGACGGGCACTAACTCTGGAAAAAGTGGCATTGAAGTGGTGGAAGAAACTCCAGAACTGTCTGAGTCTTAACGTAAATGGAACACAGTGTGGCGCTTTCTCATTTCAGATGCAGCTGCTCACTGTGCTAATATTCCGTACTCGGTTGGCCTCCTGCACTGCTATTACCAGACATATACCTCAGGCATCCACCTGGAATGTCTTCATTGAGGGGTTGAGGGAGTGCTCAATTTTTTTTTTTTAAATCGTATTCACTGTTACTCTTTATAGCAGAGCAACATTTCCTGTGCAGATGGGAACTAGTCCTTCATTCGCTGCTTTTGCATTTGTTTAGTTCGGTGAGTGTGTGGTAGTGACAGTTACAGTTTTGAGTTGTGTGTGTGAGTACAGTGTTTGGATTGTGTGCAGTGTGTGCTGGCAGGGGTAGGTTTGGGACACGCTGCGCCCCGAGGCGACTACGTTAGTGTCTGACACAGGGTGACACTGCCCCCCACATATGAAACAAGATAACACACTGGGAAGCAACATTAGGCCCCTGCTGTAAATTGCACTTCTGCATGCAGGGGTAGCATTAGATTAAGAGGTGGGGGTACCTTGTGATACTAGTTGGGGAGGCAAACATTGTTCTTCTATGTCTTTACCCGAAGGGTGGGAGAGTTGTTTTGCCAAGTTACAGTACAAAGCATCAGGAATGTGGCCACCCCTATTTTGGTGGACTGAGGATTGTGTGGTCAGGCAGGGCCCTGGGGTTCAGGGTGGAGAAGGGATTGGGTCAGGGGGGTGGGATGTGAGTGGGGGTACTATGCCTGGACGTACTAGACTGATGATGTGGAACGTTTGTGGCCTCGATTTATATGTCCAAAGATACAGAGTCCAAATATACCTCAGTTGACAGGGAATATATATTGCAATGTTTCAAGAGACACACCTGATGGAAGGGGAAATGCAGAAATTGCACAAGAAATGAAGGGGGCAACTGTACTCCTCCACATACTCTAACTATGCTAAGAGTGTTTTGATCTGGATTGCCCGCAGCTCCCATTCCAGGTCTGGAGTTTTAATGCAACATTGAAGGGAGATACCTGCTTGTACATGGATTACTGGATGGGCTGGAGATGTGCCACCAGAATGTGTATGCCCATAACACTGACGATGGGAGGTTCTTCCTTGAGTTAGAGCAGGAATTTCTTCCATATGTGGATGTCCCTCTTGTCTGGGTGGGTGATTTTAACTGCATACTAGATGGGCGGATGGACAAATACCCATCAAGACTGCATGCTAAGCCCAATATGATGGCCAAATTAAGGGAAATAATGGAACGGGTGAATTGCAAAAAACATCTGGTGGGAGACACACCCAGGCATCAGGGAATTTTCCTGTTACACTCTGATGCATGATGCATATAATCGCATTGATAGGTTTCTAGTAGCCGGAGAGATAGCCACTGATGTGCTAGATGTGCAGTTTCTGGGGACATTCCTCTAGGATCATGCGCCGCTGCTGTTGGCATGTGGCTCGGTAGGGGACAGGCCGAGGGTGCCCTTGTGGCACCTCTGCCCGGAGGTGCTGGGTGGTGCTCCATTCTGGAGTAAACTCTGGGAGGTACTACTACTGACAGATACTTTGGCACTAGCTGGAACACAACAACTCAGAGGGTGACAGAATGAAATGCCCTAAAAGTAGTAATGTGAGTAGAATGTATCTCTAAAGTCAGTGGTGCGAGACACCGACTTGAGGTTGAGTTGGCAGAGAAGGAACAGGATGAATGAATGAAAAGGCTTTTATATAGCGCATGGCTACCCGGGAGCATCCCAGCGCTGCAGCGGCAACTAGTGTAAACAGACCCCCTACGGAAAAAGCCAGGTCTTTAGCTGTTTTCGGAATGTGAGATGGTTGGATTCCCTACGGAGATACAGCGGAAGGGTATTCCAGAGTTTAGCGGCATTGTATGAAAAGAGCCGGCCTCCACTTCTGGCCTTCTTGATCCTGGGGACCACTGCTAGGTGGAGCTCATCTGAGCGGAGCCTTCTGTTAGCGTTATATGGGCAGATCATGGCTTTGATGAAAGGTGGTCCACTCCCTTCTAGAGACTTGTTGGCAACGCAGAGGGCTTTAAAGTTAATTCTCTCTTGCACCGGGAGCCAGTGGAGGGAGCGTAACGCAGGCTTTGCTGAACAACGATTGTGGGTCCCCATAAGCAATCTTGCTGCAGAGTTTTGTACGATCTGCAGTTTCGTGACCACTGAGTTTGGGGCACCTAGGTATAGGGCGTTGCCATAATCTATCCTTGAAAGAATTAGGGCCTGAATCAGCAGTTTTTTTGCTTGACAGGGTAAAAGAGGAAGCACTTTGCGGATCATTCTCAGCATGCCGTAACATGATGCAGCGGTCTTCCTGGCTTGAGCTTTAAATGTGAGGTCTTGATCTAACCAGATGCCTAGACTTTTTATCTTGGTTTTTGGGGCCGGTACCAGGCCCATACAGGCTGGCCACATGGTACTTTATTTAAAACTTAGATGGTTGCCGAGAAGCATAAGCTCGGTTTTATCGCCATTAAGTTTTAACTGGGACAGACTCATCCACTTAGCAACTTCCTCGAGGCAGGAATGGAGGTCAGTGGAAGTCTGGTCGACCTGGTTCAATGCTACGACCAGCTGTGTGTCGTCGGCATATGTTACTATATGAATCCCAAAGGGGGATACAATATCCGCCAGTGGGGACATATAGACATTAAAAAGAGTCGGGCTCAGGGATGAACCTTGAGGGACTCCACACTGTAGGGGGAAAGGTTTTGAAAAGTGTCGCCTTCAAAAACCTGGAAGAATCTTTCTTCTAGAAAAGATTGGAGCCATAGTAGGGCAGTGCCGGTCACTCCTACGCTCCTGAGACGGTGAACCAAAATTCGGTGGTTCACCGTGTCGAAGGCTGCGCTCAGGTCGAGGAGGATTATGGCAGACGATCCTCCTGAATCAAGGATCTTTCTCGATTTTTCCACCACCGCTAACAAGGCGGTCTCAGTGCCTTGATGGGGGCGGAAGCCCGTTTGTGAGGGGTGGAGCAAATTATGGGACTCAAGAAACGCGGAAAGTGTGTGGCTAACATGTTTCTCCGCAATCTTACTCATTCCAGGAAGGAGCGAAATGGGGCGATAGTTGCCCAGGTCGGCAGGATCCAGATTAGGTTTTTTAGCAACGCTTACCATTGCCCTTTTCCACTCGGGGACCATACCCGATGCAAGTGAGGCATTAATCAGGCTGGTGATAGTGGGGGCAACTGTAGGTACTACCAGTTTCAGAATGTTAGGTGGTGCAGGGTCCAGTGGTGACCCACTTTTAACTGATGATAGGATAGCTAGAAATGATTCCTGAGTCAACGGGGTATAGATCTCCAAATACTGTTCACTATCGTGCTGACCCGAGTCCGTAGGCTCGATTATAATGTCACTGTCTCTTTGGGGAAGACGCTTGAGAATATTTTGTACTTTGGTGGCGAAATATTCAGCGAGTTCATTGCAGCGGTGTCCCGACGGGTCTGGTACCGCCGGAGGGTTGGGGACTTTAAGTAACTTTTTAGCAATGAGAAAGGTTTCTCTTGGGGAATTGGCCGCTAGTGAAATCTTTTCCGCATAATAGGCGGCCTGGGTTCTTTTTATTTCTGCCTTGTATATTCCAATGGCCGCCCTGTATTCCTGTTTCTTATTGGGTGAAAAATCTTTCCTCCATATCCTTTCCAATTTTTTACATTGTTGTCTTAGGATACATAATTTAGGGGACAACCATGCAGACTTGTTGGGTTCAGCTTTTTTCTGGATTGATTTCTTTGGGAGCACCGTATTGAGTGATCCCTCAATCCAGTTGGTAAAGCTTTTATTAGCTGCAACTGGATTAGAATCAGGATTCGGTTTGATCTTTTCGAGTTCCTGAGTCCACCTCTCCAGGGGGAGTTTGGGCCAAGGACGAATTTGTGTTCGTGTCGACTGGGTGTGTGAGGCAATGATTAGTGGGGACCAAAAGAAAGGGATTAAGAAATGGTCTGACCACGGGATGGGGATAGGAGCTTTCCCTTTTAGTTCCCCCAGACTAGAGAAAATGGGGTCGAGGAGGTGCCCTTTAATATGGGTTGCTTGAGGGACCTTCTGGTGCAGTTGACAGGCCATAAGGTCTCGAGCTAGTTCGGTAGCCATCGATGCTGTGGGGTCATCAAAATGGAGGTTAAAATCTCCGAGGAGAGTAAAGTTAGCAGAAGTACTAGCGAGGTTAATGACTGTTTCCAACAGGGATTTACAGAATTGACCCGTCATCCCAGGAGCTGGTCAACCTTTAGAGTGACGCATATGTGGCTGGGGCAAAAAGGAGCTGCTAGCGGCCTAGAGGAGGATGGGGAGATATGGGACAGATTGGATTGCCATGTACGGCGTGAATATAGGCAGGGTCTACCTATGGAGGGAGATAACACTGGGTGGCTCCTAGCATGGCTACTCAAAAGGGAGCGTCCTCCTCCGAGGATTCTGTCTTTAAAGTGGTGAGACGGGACTGTGGTGGGGACACAATTGAGCATTAATTTCTTGCTGCGGAGGTACTTGTTGGCGGTTCATAGCGAGTTGGCTTGGACCCTGCCGGTGGGTATTTAGGGTTTTTAGACCATCTTAAGCTTCCCTGTCTTAGCACAGCGCAATGTAAAGATTTGGAGGAGGGAATCCGCGCTGGGGAATTGAAGCAAGCTGTATAGGACATGGTATGCTGATGGATGCTAGTAACGGATTGGCTCCAGGTGGAGTATTACCAGACATTTTCTGACTTACTCGTCCCCCGCCTGCTGGAGACTCTCCGGGAGGCATTGCGCATGGGGGTGCTCCCGCAGTCCATGAAGGAAGCCCTGATTTTGATGATCCTTAAACCGGACAGGGGCCCAATGGATCCTGGCTCCAATAGGCCACTGTCTATGCTAAGAACAGACACAAAAATACTTGTTTTTCTCACAATTGTGCTTCACAGTTTCATGAAGGGGGTGGGTTTGCACAGCTCTCGGCACCAATTGTAGTGCCTTCTTTGGCCATACTGGCCCAGATCTTAAATGTAGCTGACTCCCACATTGGGGATCTACTGGGACTGTCTAACCAAGTAACAGTGGAGGACTGGAGGACTGGATATCAATTTTTTAATTTGATCAGCGATCTATACTGACTACTGATGAAGGGAATCTTTTGGATTTATGCATGAAGTCTATTTGACGTACTCAACTTCCAGAAGTTATATTCTTACATGTACTGTATCCTGAAGAAGTTCATTGTTATGGAATAAGCTCATTGGCTGTCTTCGCTATATATGCGTGATGCTTTTAAGAAAAAGAAAATAAAGACAAGATTTGCATACAATTCACACATGTGATTGGGAATTGTTTGTTTACTTTTGAAGTGGTGTATAGCTACACTTTGTATTACTGTTCTAACCGTATCAAAGGCTGCACCTTGGCAGCAAGTGCTTGTAGTGAGTGCACACACCTAGTAAATTGAATGTTTGATAAATTACATTATTGGAAAATGGGTTAGGGGCGGCACCTTATGGTCCGCTGCCTTTTCTATATGGTATATTAGACACAAAAATATTATTAAAGGCTCTGGAGGCCAGATTGAGCAGGGTGGCACCTCACCTCGTGCATGAGAACCAGTGTGGCTTCATACCCAGCCATGGTACACATATAAATCTTAGAAGACTGTCCCATGTGCTACACTCAGTGGGGGGTACTGATTTGAAGGCTGCATTTGTGGCATTGGATATCGAAAAAGCTTTTGACACATTAAACTGGGAGTTCCTTTGGGAGGTTTTGGGATGCATGGGAATGGGGAAGTTCTTCTTATGCTGGGTACAACTACTTAATACTCAGCCGTTGGTGAGGGTTCTGTAGTAAGACATCCATCCAAAGACGAAGAACACTGTAGGTACTTTCCAAGTCCAAGTTTAATTCAATACAGGAACCCCATGCCAGAGCACAGCATCAACTGACCAGCTGCATCAAGTGACCACATCAGAGCATTCTACCACAGAATGTCATAGTACCCACATTCTACTGTAAACAAGACACAAAAGGAAAGGAAAGAAGACAGACTAAGGAATAAGACTCAAGACACAGTATAACACATCCCCCTTCTTTGGAAGACAAACAAAGGACAAAGAAAGACACACACAAGTATCAACAAACACACAAGGAACCCCAGACAGGACACCACCCACTCCCCACAAAACAACAGAAAACAGACAAGATCAACGAGTGCCAAAATCATTTAACCACTTTGGAGACACAGTGGTCCTCCTGCTTCTTTCAGAACTTGCATAAGGCAAGACAATAGATTTCTGAGTACATTTATTAATCGCTACAGAGTCATTGCATTTTGAGATCCACTTTTGAAAAAAAATTCCACCCGCCAAAAGAAAAAACAGTTCTGTAATATTGGGGAGTGGAAAACAGTCCATAACTACATTCTGATTGAGACTGCGGAGATCGACACAGAACCTTAAAGAGCCGTCAGCCTTCTTAGTGATTACCACTGGAGATAACCAATTGGTAGCTTCAACTGGTTCGATAACCCCATCCAAAACCATTTGATCGATAATTTTCTTAACTTCATCTCTCATAGCAATGGGAACTTTCCTATAACTATGCCTTACCGGAATAGCATCCTTCTTTAAGATAATTTTATGGATATAGTCTTTAGCCACACCCAATTTGCCATCAAAAATGGAAACAAATTGGTCCAACACTTGGTTGACATCCTCTTCACAAACTACCATTACCTGCTCTGTAGCTCTGGGATTGACAACTATATGCAGATCATACTGATGAGACCACCCCAAAATGGGTGGACCCTCAGTAGCGACATAAATCTTCCCTTTTGTGTGACGTTCATGAAAGAGGATGTCAGCCTCAAAATATCCTATAACGCCTATGTTGGCACCTTGATAACCTTTAAGTATCACATTTGTGTTATTCAATAATTTGTGTGGCCACACAGTATCAAACAAGTCTTTAGAAATGATGGTATATAAGGACCCCGAGTCCTCCATTAGAGTTACAACAATGCCATCAATCAAAAAATCTGCTTTAGGACGAGATCGTCTCTTAAAATCATCCGACTGTTCCTGTTCCAGTAGAGTTGATACGTCAGAGTCAACCATCATAATCTTATGTTCCAAAGGATCCTCATATTCCTCAACAACAGCAACTTTTGATTTGTTGGCCTTACTCATGCGGGCGAAATGTCCTTTCCTACCACACAAACGACAATCTTTGCCCAGCGCAAAACAAGATTTAGAGTCGGCAATGTGAAAGTTGCTACCACACCGAAAACAAAAACGTGTGTTAGCTCTGAATTGAGAAGGAATTGTGGATCTTGGCGTAGGATTGCGGGTGAAAGAAGACATGGCAGTTTTCGTTTTTACAAAATTGATAGTGTCTGAGTCACTGTCAATTTCAGCAACCTCAATGTGCTCCCTAGTGCCCATTTTTTGCATTTCCTTCATGCACTTTTGTGACTCCTCCACAACTTTAGCAACTTTAATGGCTTCTTTTAGAGTTGGATCTGCAGCTGCCCACAAGCGTTCTTGAATTTTTTGATTGCCGCACTGAACGATTAGTTGGTCACGTACGAGTTCCTCCATCATGGGACCACATTTGCATTTGATAGCCAGCTCTCTTAGTTTTGCCACAAATTCATCTATGGATTCGCTGGGTTTTTGAGGCTGGGTGTAAAATTTGTGGCGTTGCATGACAATATTCAAAGTTTTAGCAAAGCGTTTGTGAATGCGCAATTTAGCCTCTTTGTAGACATCTTCCATAACATCACCATTATCTTCGTAAATGTGTGGTAAGTATTTGAACACATGTTGCCCCTCAGTGCCAAGGCATCCAATTAACAATGATTTCTTTCTGATGGGAGAAATATTTGACCCCCCCTAGGGCCACAACGTAGTTTTCAAAGGTTTCTATCCAGTCTTCCCATTCAATGGGAGGATCCCCCTGTAACATCAGAAAAGATGGGGGAGGGACAACAGCCTGGTTGATGCTCATAATGAAAAAAAAAACAAAAAACAATTCAAACAAAAGCTCTGACTAGCTTGTGTAAAATTGCTGCTTGCTGCTTGTATAAACTGTTACAATACCAAGAACGGCCAGAAGGTGGCAGCGCTGCAAAAGACAAACAAGCTTATACGTAAGTTTCTATGGTTATGCAAATTCACACGTCGATCTCTATGGTTGGAGAGACTGGGGTGAAGACGTGAAGAAGGAGGAGGCTACTGAAGCAGGCTCGCTGGTGGGCACAGCAGTGTGTAACGTTGGCGCAAGCAAGAAGCGCTTAAGAATGACTTGGCTGAATTAAAACAGCGTATGTCATTCAGGCAAGACGATCGTGGAGACTGGAATCACGGAGACAAAGGATGACGTGGAAGTAAGAAGCGCATGGCGCGCGAGGCAATGAGAGCGAGATAGCGCTCGTGAGCAACTTGACACGCAGGTAAGGAGTGCGAGGCAGCACTGTTGAATGGTTGTCATGCAGAGTTGGCAGCGCGAGGCAGCGCTCGTGGAACATTCAAATAGTCATGAGTGTGCAGCGCGAGGCAGCGCTCGTGGATCATTCAAATAGTCATAAAAATAGCGATAAATACAGCGGAGGCCAAAAAAAAAAACCTATGAGCAGGGCAGCACAAGAAAGGGGGTCAAGAAAAAAAATGATCCTACCGCACCATAAATCACGTAGGCAGGGCACAGGGTTCCGTTAGTAGGCAGCTTGTGCAGACAGCAGTAAATTAAATGGTGTCAGAAATGAAAGGCGCATCCCATCCTGTCGGAAGAACATCCAAAGACGAAGAACACTGTAGGTACTTTCCAAGTCCAAGTTTAATTCAATACAGGAACCCCATGCCAGAGCACAGCATCAACTGACCAGCTGCATCAACTGACCACATCAGAGCATTCCACCAGAGATTGTCATAGTACCCACATTCTACTGTAAACAAGACACAAAAGGAAAGGAAAGAAGACAGACTAAGGAATAAGACTCAAGACACAGTATAACAGGTTCATACCAGAAACAAGGTCTCCAATTGCATATCGGTTGAGAGAGGCACGAGACAGGGATGACCCCGTCTCCACTTCTTGTTGCCTTGGCAAATGAGCCCTTGGCAATGAAGCTGTAGCGGGATATGGATGAGTGGGGTATCAGGGTCGGTAAGAGCACTCATGTCTCGCTATATGCAGATGACGCAGTTGTATATGTCACAAACCCAGACATGTCGGTGAAACTCTTACTGGAGATTAGGGAAGACTTTGGGACGCAGGACATTGGGGGTGAACATAAATAAGCATAAAACAGTGCTCTTTCCACTGGCAGGTCTGGAGAGTCAGGCCCCCCGCTGATCTCCCCTTGAAAGAACTATTGTGGCAGCGGGGTCATTTCTGTTATCTGGGGATCCAAATAGCGCACTCCTCAGAGGATCGATATCAATATGGGCAAAGTGGTTGGGAACCTAGGAGCCTTCATCCGGTTCTGGAAACGATTGCCAGTGTCAGTGATAGGCAGGGTGGCCCTGAGCAAAATGGTACTGCTCCCTAGATGCTTACATACTTTGCAAAACTCACTTTGTAGCATCCCACGGTCCACATCCACCAAATTAAATAACCTTCTGGTGTCCCTAGTGTGGACGGGCAAAAGATGCAGAGTAAATTAGAGATTTTTACATTAGACACAAGAGACTGGCCTCCCAGATCGCCAAATGTATTGCGTAGCGGGAATGTTACAATACGCAGCTCATTGGTGTGCGTAAGGAGTGAACGGGAAGAAGAATCTGTTGGCTAGGTGGACGGTTCATGTGGACCTCCCGAAGTACTTAAGTCTAGGCGCTAGAGTTCCAGGCTACTGTCCGTTTTTTTTCCGGTAGGTAGTAGAGGCATGTTAATGGCGGTCACGTGTACACTGTATAGAGCATCCAATGCCAGAATGCTTCCCATTCGGTGGCTGCGACCTTTTCAACAGATACAATTCTTGATGGATCTGACAGAGTGGACCGAGGTTGGCTGTACCATGGCAGGGGACCTTTATCTCAACGATACTTTTATAATTCTGGGTGATGCGCAGGATCTGTTTCAGGTAACAGCCGGTCAGTTATTACAATATGCACGAATGAGATCTGGACAGATTTCCTCAAGTCACAGACGCTCACGATGTTGCAGGACTCTGGATCCAGTAGGGGCCTGATATCTCATATTTACAAAGCTCTGAAAGGAGATAGACACATAGATATGACTGTAGTCAGAGACAGGTGGTTGGCAGATTTGCCCATACCACTTAAGGACAGCGAGTGGAAGCGAGCCTGTGCCAAAGTCAGGCAAGTGGCTAGTAATGCACGGTTTAAGCTCACTCAATTTTATTATTTGGACAAGCAATTACCTTACGCCACAACAGCTGCACAGAATCAGCCCCTCACGATCGGGGCATGCACCAGATGCTGGACAATCCCGGCGATGTTTCTCTACATGCCATGAGAGTGAGATAAAATACATGAATACTGGTAGAGCGTGGTGTGGGGACTTTGGGAAACTACACATTTGCATTTGGACCTTTCAGCTAAGCAATGCATACTGGGAGTTCTACTGTCACCTTAAAGGGGGAAACAAATGAGGCACAGATTTGCTCTTCCAAGGTTGCTTGATCACTAAGAGGCTCCTGGCCATACGCTGGGCACAGCCCAAGTTGCCTGATATACAGAAATATTTAGGAGACTTGCGGGAATACAGGGTGGCAAAGCAGTGGAGAATGAGATTAGTACTCACTGATGAGCATGCAGAGCGAGACTTAGAACTAAGAGGGATATGCTAGAACAACTGGAGGGCACTGAACTGCAGAGGGCGGATTCCCCATATGCCACCCTGGACTCTGATTTAGGGCATCCTCGAATGGCGGTACAGCCTGGAGGGACCCAATGGAATGCGTGCCATAAATATAGGTGAGTGAGAGGCGGGGTCACTGAACTACTAACCTAATTTAGGGCTGCTGCCTCGCTGCTCCCCCACCCTGAGTAGAGGTAATCATTAATACAATACATTTGTATGTTTCACACATGGAGTTGGGACGGTCCACTCCTCCTCCCCCGGGTGCTGACATGAGAGTCCTGAGGCCATGTAATCACTAATGTTTATCTGCAATGGCTGCTTAGTTTTTCACAGTTTCTGCATGTTAGTGTTGGTACCTGATGTACTTTGCACATTTCAAAAGGAGATGAAATGGAGCGATTGGTGAAGCGGGAGAGAGAGGGACATGTCGCACAGCGCAAGCAAGTAGTGTATCAGATTCCTTAGGCCACATGGGGGACAGAAAATGCGTACCCTGTCGATGTATCCTAAATGTAAGTACCCTCCTGATCATGCTTTGTTGTACAGTACTGATGGATAAGCTGAACACATCCCAGTAAAGAAATTTACAATAAAAAGCAAGGTGATGCTAATATGCAGTAAAGTGCTATTTATCATCATATCAGATACAGTAAGGAGTGCTGTTTTGATCAATTTCATTTTCATTTCATTTGCACTTTCTAGCAACAGAAATAATTAATTATAATATTTTGTCAGAAAAAATGAAGATGATTGTTGCCAATTGGCTACATATATTGCACAGTAGCGGTCACCACTTTGTAGTTATACACGAGCCAGAGTAACAGGTCTAAACCCTCCTTTTCAATATGAATAGTCAGCCCTAAGTAAGCCTTAATGCCCAATAGGGCAGGTTACATGATATTTAAAAGTAGGACATGTAGAGGTTTAATGGGAAACATGCACTTACAGCCCCAAAAACTATTTTCACTCTACCAGGGTTAGCCATTACATAGGAACGCATTGGGAGTACATTGAAATTAAATAAAGTAATCGCCACCTAGGAATCTGCTAATAAGTTAATTCTTAGACTTTTTTTTAAATATTTATTACAAATTGAGTTCATTTGTAATGCCAGATTTATACTAAATATTTTACAAACTGTACTTTTGAAAAGTCACCTTTCATCTGCCTAAAGCCTCTAGAAGCCCATTTGCATGAGCTTCCAACTGTCACCCAGAAGCTGAATAGCTCCTTCATGAGGTGTGAACATGCTCCCAAAGCTGAGACTAAGGTCTTGGGTGTGGGGAGGTATTCTATGTCTCCAACAGGATGACCATCTCTTCAAAGAGGCCTACCCATCACAGGCAGATGTAGCTAACACCTGGATATTGTGATATTACTACTGTCTTAGTTTTTCCTCACGCGTCTGCACTATGAGTGATGTGCATGCATGCATATATAAAACATTAATATTCCTATTATTGACAGCAGTACCTACACATTAGTCTGGCATAACAAATTGCTATGAACCATCTAAGTCTATCCCTTTTTTTGTCCTGTTAGCCAGTCAGGCACCAATCCCAGTGGGAGAGGAGCTGACCCTATAACCAGTTTTACGTGACCACCGAGGAGGGGTTGTATAGTTCCCTGGCCACATCTCTAGGGTAGGCAGAGAAAAGAGGGGCACTGTGGGTGTGTTTGCAGTAGGGCACACAGGAACTGCTGCAAATGTAGGTAGGGTTACCCTTGGAAACTTTTTCCATTATTGGTTATGGAGGGGCCAGGAGTCACCCCTACCCACAGACTAGTGTCAGGCATTAATGTGGCACCCTGAGCATCCTCTTCAGGACACTACTGGACCTATGGAAGCCAGAAGAAGGACTGCACCTGCTGTTGAAACCTGTGAGGAGAACCCAAAGGGGTGGACCTGCTCCTACTTGTACCCAGGACAAAGAAGTGGACTCCAAGGGTTATTTGGCTGATCTTCTGTGAAGGTATAGGGACACAAAAAGCTGCAAGAGGCCCATTCTACTGAAAGAGCCCAGCTAACCAGTTTCAACTGGACCTGCACTGGACTATACTGGTGACTTCTGTTGGAGTGACTCATGACCCCCAAGTGCTGTTCCAGTGGACCTGGAACCCTTGGTTTGAGTAAGAGTGTACTCCTCCTGCCTAAACCTAAAACTTGGGACTTAGAAACTTTTTCCAGACTTTTTGCCTGGAGAACCGACAGAAGACTGGGGCCAGCCAGCCAAGCTGATCCGCTGAGGGTGCATCATGGTGGGCCAACTTTGCCATAGCTCTAGCTATGTTATTTTCTACAGCAGTTTAAGAATTTCGGTTACTGGTTGAGGGTTATGAAACCCTATACAAGCAGTAACCACAATCCTTGTCAGGGTGAGGCACAAGCAAACTCCAAATTAATCTGTGCTCAACCCTCTGGCAACTAGGCACAGAGCAGTCAAGCTTAGCGGCAATGTATAAAGTATTTACACATTACACAGCACTTCAAACAGTAATAAAGGGGAAACACAACACAAGAAAACCCCCACATCAACTTAGAACAATAGCGTAAATTTAATTAAATAAATCAAGACCAAAGTCACAATTTCAGGTCGACCGCGATGGAGCGTGGGTTGGCTAGAGGGACCCAGTTAGACCCACTGAACAAGAGTACCTTAAATCCTGATTGAGGAGTGTTGTGAGGTCGCTCATCGAGGATGCATCGCATAGCTGAGGCCATGCAGCGGCTCCAAGGTGCTACAAAGCTGCGATGTGAGGTCCTATGTTGTTGTCAAGGATCTTGTTGATGAGGGCTTGTGATGCAAAGTCCGGCACTGAGGAAGAGCCATGCAGCCGAGGCATTGCCTTGGTTCCAAGGAACTGCAAGGCTGCAATGCAAGAAACTGTGTAGTTGTCAAGGCTTCCATCGATGCGAGATTAGCGATGTGAGGGCCTTGCCAGGGAGGTGTTATGCAGCAGCGGTTCCGATGCAGGCTGCAAGGTCGATGTGGAATCCTTACACTGGGAGAATCCACACAGCAGTTCTGGTTGGGGTTTCGTTATGCAGCAGAAGAGATGTGTTGGTTCTGTAGGATCCACAGATGGGCTGGCAGAGCACCTTCAGGTTCACTTCCTAGGGTCCAGGACTGGAGTGGCACCACTTGACTGGGTAGGACTCAATTGTCAGAGTCCAGGTGCTGGGCTCAAGGTTGTTGGAGCCTTCTGTCCCTGAGGATCTAGTCAGGAGGCCATCCAGTTATCCCTTGGAGTCACTCCGGGGTCCTGGGTTGAAATGATGCAGGTCTAGTCCTTCTCACCCAAGCAAGAGGGCAGCAGGCAGCAGGTCAGCACGTCATGGCAGCTGTCCTTCAGAGCAGCTGACCATCAGAGTGGCAGTCCTTTCAGCAGCACAGCAGCCCTTCTTACTGCCAGAGTCTCCACAGGTCCAGAAGTGTATTACAGAGTTGGTGTGTGAGGTCCAATATTTATACCTGGGCTTTCCTTTTAAGTAGGAGAATCTTCCAGAGGTTCCCTTTTATGTGCACAGGTTTACTGCTTTCCCTGCCCTGGCTCCAGACTAACTACAGGGAGTATGCAGCTGTTTGCATGGAGGCAGGACATAAGCTATTCACTTGTAAGTAGGGCTGTGCCCAGCTCCGCCATCCCATCCTTCCAGTGAATTATGGCCTAACCGGGAACACCTAAGTTCTCTATTGTGTTGCTGCCGAGGGGGAATACACACAGCATAACTGTCAACTACACCTAGTCATGAGACCCAGAGACAGGATTCATGCACTAAATGGCTATGGCAGAAAAATGCTAACTTTCCAAAAGTGTAATTTTCAAAATTGGAATTTAAAATCCAACTTCACCATAAGGGAAGGATTTTCCTTACAATGCCAAAGATACCAAATATGAACTGGTTACCTGTTCCCATTTGGAAGTTACGGCTTATTAAATGTAATAAGTTAACTCCAATGTTATCCTATGGGAGAGGTAGGCCTTGCAGTAGTGAAAAACGAATTTGAGAGTTTTTCACTACCAGAACATGTAAAACTTAAAAGTACATGTCCAACTTTTTAACAACACTGCACTCTGCCCTCTGGGCTGACGAGGGTCTACCCTAGGAGTGACTTACATGTATTAAAAAGGAAGGTCTGAGCCTGGCAAAAAGTTTGTTTTGCCAGGTCGACATGTCAGTTTAAAACTGCACACACAGGCTGCAATAGCTGACCTGAGACATTTGTAAAGGGCTACTTAAGTGGGTGGCACAATCAGTGCTGCAGGTCCACTAGTAGCATTTAATTTACAGGCCCTGGGCACAGGTAGTGCCACTTTACTAGAGACTTACAAGTAAATTAAATATGCCAAATGGATATACGCCAATTCTACCAGGATTTAGGGGGAGAGCAAAAGCAGTTTAGCACTGGTTAGAAGTGGTAAAGTGGGCAGAGTTCTAAGGCCAGCAAAAACGAAGTCAGCAAAACAGGAGGTTTGAAGGTAAAAAGTTAGGGGAAAAACCATGCTATGGATGCCAAGTATAGCAAGCAGCAAATCTGATTCAGAGGTGCCAATACCAACAATCATCTGAGGATGTTGAGCCCCCTTCGGCTTCAGCCTGCAGCCTTGCTCCACTGAAGGGATTCGACTTCCAGAAGAGTCTAAGGCCGAAGGTAAAAATCTTCACCAGGCCCGACGCAGATCAGCATCCGATCTACGTCGATGACTACCTTGGTGCGTACTCCAGACTTTTCCAGCTCTGAGTTTTTCCCGCCTGGGTTGACGTCTTACCAAGACATCGTCCTTCGTCATCCCATCATCGACGAGCTCATCTTCAGATCAGTCTGCAGCCTTGCCCCACTGAGGACCTTCTCAAAAACGTTTGCACAGTGGCGCTTTGCACTTTTTGGCCCTATTTTATTTTAAACCTTAAAAATTCATGTCTTCAGTTCCTGTTGTTGGATTTTTGTCATTTTGGTGTCTTTTAAAAAAAAAAAAAATATTCTCTATTTTTATAAATTGGAGTGGGATTTTTGGGGGTTGTATTTTTGACTTTTTAACTGTTTGATACTTCGAAACTCTTGACACATTCTCTTAAGTTAAGCCTGTCTGCTTTGTGCCATAACCACTAAAGGTTGAGCTCAGGTTTCAATTACTGCAACCTTTACTGGATGTAACAAGAATAGTTACATTATTACCGGTTGTGGACTACCATCCACCCCAACTAATAATCAATTTTTGTACAGCACCTTTGACAATAGCCTTGATATGTGAAGCCAAATTAAGCTGCAAGTTCAGTGGGACACATGGAGAGTTTGTTGAAGTGATACTTGCGGGATAAATTCCTATGTGAAAGAGAGTTTTGGTCTGCTCTGTTGGTAGGCAGGCATTGCAGGATTTGGAACAGAGAAAGAATTATTCCAATTTCTTTGGCATTCAGTTTCAGCTTTGTGTTCTTCATCTAACTTTGTTTTTGGAGAGGTCAATAACTAGTCTTGGAAGGCTATCGTAACAGTGCACTTGCATGCAAATCTAGGTGCCATTAGCGTATTAACAGAAGGAAACACCATGTTTGTGCAGGTAGAAGGTCAGAGGATAAACATATAGATTAAATAAGATAGGAGCTAAAACAGAGCCATGTTCCACTCCAAATGGTGATGGAGATGATTTTGGATGTAGAGTTGCCTATTCTTATTTGGTGGAACAATTTAGAGAGACAGGATTTCCACGAACTTAGGACAGTTCCCTCAATGCCCATGCATTCTTGGAGGATGACTAGAAAGATGCAGAGATCAATTGTATCGAATAATGAGGAAAGATCCTGTAGGGCAAACAAGGCAACAGGTTTTCCCCTGTCAAAGAGTTGGAGAGTCGTCTATTACCTTAAGCAAACTGGTTTCAGTGCTATGACTGTTCTGAAGCCTGCATAGTGAGGTCCTAACAGTCTGTTTTGGTTAATATGTGCAAATATTTGTAAGCAACACATTTTTTCAGCAGCTTCAACATAAAGGGGAGACGTGTTATTGATTGGAACTTTTCTCTTTTTAAGGGGTCTGCTCCTTCCTTTCTTAAAAGAGGTCTTATATGACTGATTTAAGAGAGTCTGGTAGTCAGCCAGGTTGAGGGGAAGAATTGATGCCATTTAACCATATTCGTGAGATCTTGAGGTAATATCAATTATATTAATAAACTATGACATCTATTTGTTTTGAATGTTTTAAGATTTCTTCAAATACACGAAAATGCTGTAACAGGAATAAAAAAATACTATAATGGATAAAATGCGTTCCTTCCATAAAAGACAAACTGGAGGCGAAAGAGGATTCTCCTTCTAGACGCCATTGACAGATATAAATAAGTGTCATTCATACCAATAGTACTAAGGGATGCATACAAACCACACTCATGTCATTAAATCAATCAAACACAGATACAGCCTAAGGACTTAATAACAGGCATGCCTGCATGACATAAATAATAGTTTCTGCAAGGGAAAGAACTGAGGGCAAAGACAAGCTACAGAAACAATGAATTAACTATGCTGATGCTAATATGTCTTCCTTCTTGGTTGCCTTTTTAATCCCTTGAGGCAATGGGCTTTCTTTTTTCAGTGCAATAGTTTTGTTGTTAGGTTCGTTATGGAACCGAGTTTGACTCGCTATGTATACATGCAGTGGAAAGTGAGCAAAATTATTTTTTATAATTTTCTTCAGGCTTTAATATATTTTATACTGTAGCTTGCCCCTCGTGAGGGCAGGAATAGATGATCCTTCTTTAAGGTGGTCTCAAATGAAAGTGCAATACCTTATTTCCCTGTATTTCTGCTTTTGATGTCTGGGCAATGTGTCTGATCATCGTGTGTTGCTTCTAGAAGAGGGAAATGGTGGAAAATGCATTGAACTTGAGTGTCTTCTAACGCCAATGTGCACTGGAAAAACTACAAGAATTGCACAAGCTAAGCTGTATAATTTATACCATAGTGCACTTAAACCTATCCCTCCTTCTCTTCCCACACTGACTGCTCGTCTTGAGAAACAATCAACTTGCTAGAACTCTGGGTCCCTTGGTAAATGGAAAACCTAAAATGTGATTTATTTACGGACACAAATGTTCTTCCATGGCTCTAACTAAGTCCCTTGGATTTGTTTACTAGCCAATTAGTAATGTGTGCTTTGTTGCTAGTATTATACAAAATGTTTGACTTTGCAAATTTCTGCAAACACATTAAAAGTGGTTGGTGAGTTCAATCCTTCTCTGCATTCTTTGGATCTAGATAACAATCCCCCAATCTCGAACCTGCCGTATGAGGCTAAAACGCTGGAGACAGTACTCACTAAACAACTCCAATGGTTTGAATGAATCAATGGTTTCTTTCGTTCAAACTAGCTAAGGCCTCAATCCCGTGGAACACTGAAGCGTTAATCATGCCCTCCTAGATAATCTGCAAAAATTGCCAAAACAGGGGTGGTTTCTTCAGCAGTGATCATATATCTTTTGCCAGCAGTAGTTGATAGGATGGTTTGCCTGATACTCCTGAAATATCTTCAAGAAACAGATCATAGAAGCAGCCCTCTGGACTGAATAACATAGTTCCTTGATATTTGCTTACACAGGGAGATGACCCTAGTATAATTTCGAACTGCTCCCCAGATTATCACTTGAGGGTTTTCCACAATGGTTTTTCCTCTGGCTATTTCTTATTCAACATATCAACATATTCATGAGACCTCTTGAAAAGCTGATTGGCAATTTTGGTCTCATTGTCTATGTGGATGAGACAAGGTTAAAGTTATGCATTGACTCAGGCAATCCATTAGCTTACATTTTATTGCAATCCCGCTTGGAATTGGTGGGCCATTGGAAATTTAGCAACTACATGCAGCAGAATGGAATTTCAAGAGATCCTTTTATTAGTGAAAGTAATTCCTTCTGGAGTGTAACTTCCTGGCCTGACATCCTACTTACGTTGCCATCTCCTCTACCAATAATAAAAACGTGGCCCTCAAATACATTTCATGGCCTGTTCCAGGTACAGTTAAGGATCCTTCCCAGATTCTCACCCTATATTCCTAAGGCCTAATGGGCTTTAATTTTAGACTCAGTGGTAATAGATTGTATCTTAGCATACCTAAAACCTTATTTCAGTAGTTACTACACATACAGAATGTGGCAGTCAGGTTGATTATCAACAACTAGAGAGATCATATTACATTGGCATTGGTGAAGCTGCATTGGTTTGCAGTGTAGAAATAAATTAAGTTCACAACTCTTTTTGTCATGTCTAAGGCCATGTGAGAGATTAGTCTTGAGTTTCTAACTAGCTAGGAGGCAAGCGAGCACTGTACAATGGCCAAACATCCATGAATATGCTTCAAGGATGTTTAAAAAAGCAAGGAGACTGCAGGTTGCTTGTGGTGTTGGGTGTTAAAGTTCTTTGGAAAGAAGTGACTTCAGTTGTTCCAAATTAAAGGAGATTGAAGCAGTTTTGATATTATAGGTGACTGTTCCTGGGTGCATAGTTGGACCAGGACTGTCTTCAGGTCATTTCCGTCTTGCATTTCTTCATCTCCAGTTTGGCAATGTCTTGGCTAACTAGTGGGACTGGCTATCTAGTACTGAGAGTTTCTCAGCTCAGTATACTGGGGTATTGCTGCTAAAATCTACGTAGGAACTACATCTGGTTTTGAAGATAATGAAAGTTTAGAGGGGCCAATGTAGTTTCTTCAGTTTTGGAATAATGTGGTCTAACTTTGTCAAATCCTTAATGAAACAAACTCCAGCACGCAAAATGATTTTCAGGATGCTCAATGTTGTGTTGCAGAGAGGTGGTTGAGCAGGATAATAAATTCTAGCTCTAACAGCCCCCATAATCTTTGTTCTGATGAGTAATGCCTCCTTTGGAACTGGCATAGTCAGAATTAATAACCAAAGGCAGAGTTTTTAAGGTCCAGGAAGTGGGTCTTTGGAATTCTTTGACATACCATTGCAACAAGAAGTATCCTGCTGGATCTTTCATAAAAATTTAAAACTTGGTTATTCCAAATAATGTGTTAATTCCACCACTGAATTGATAATTCATTACTATGTACTTAGCAGAACATATCCCAGCACTAGGATGCTTATAATAAGAAATTAAATGAAAAAGATAAATTAAATATGGCACGTGGCATATTTAATTTATTTAATTTCAGGTTCTAGACAATGTAATATTTACCCTCATCAGAGTACCTATCCATTGCATGCTTTAGCCACCTTTGACTTCTTCTAGTCTCACTGTATTAAGAATCTAATTGATCAGCCAAGATTACGCTCACTGCTTTGCGAAATATAGACAACACCCCATTTCAGTTTGCCTGCTATTGCCCTAGATAGTGGTGTGTGTGAATCACCAGAGTAAACTTCTATATCAATTTAAATTCCAAAACGTTGAAGCATTTACTTAACCCTGTATTAAATAATATTTTCCTAAGGCATTATTTGTTCATTTCTATGCATGTGTGATAAAACCTTATTTTCTCATTAAGCAATGTCGAAAAAAGGCATGTGTGAAAGACGTCAGTAGAAGCCCTTTGTGAGTTTATTTACATATGTGCTTTGGCACATCAATGTCGTATTATATTTTAAAGTAGAAGTCGCAGTTGTTTCCTGTTACTAATGGTCCATCAGAACTCAGTGCTGATCATGACTCTAGGCATCCACCAGCTCAAATGCTTGTAATGTGAGGGTAACCAAGCATTCTGCAGCCTGTGGATTGTCTGAAATTAATGGTGAGCAGAGTTTTTTCCATAGGTACTAACTGCAATGGCACCTACAGTAAATAGATCAACAGATGATGGGGCAGGACGTATAGGAATCAACAGCTTGATGTGTAATTTGTTCTCGTTCCATATCTGGGTTCTTGCTGAGCAACTTGTGGCTCTGATCCTCAAAGCAGAGGAAACCTGCTTCTTTGCCTGTGGTCTGTAAACTTGTGCGAAGAGGGTTCAAGAACGAAAAGCCTAACCTGCAAGCATGCCCAAACTTTTTTTGGTGCTGATGGTTAAATGTCAGTAGTACTTGGAAATGACCATCTTTTTCACACTGCCTCTCCATACTTTCCAAGGGTGGTATGGAAGAAGCCATCTGGAGACCAGAAAAGGAGTGTCAGCTACTAGTACTACAATCAGAAGAGCAGACATATAATGCATTTGATTCGAGAGGGATATAGAGGGGGCTTAAGTGAATCCAGGGTCTTTTTAGAATTGAACATCAACCTGCAGAAGGTAGAGCGAGGCCAGTACGCTTTGTCCCTCAGCAATGACTGCTTTGGCATACAGAACCATGCCAGCATTCCCTTCCTCCACCGGAATGAATCCTGTATCATCCAATGGAGTGTATTTAATACTACAGTACGTAGATGGAAGGGACTGAAGGGAGATGTTTTGGTACAACACCAGTGAAAAAGGAGAGGTTTTGTTCCCGTTGGGTGGTATACCTGGAAGTGTGGTTTACTGGAGGATTTTGAGCATAAGAGACAAGCAATCCCAGTCTGTGACTCATCATTTGAGCTCCTCTTTCCTGATAGAATTATTCCTCAGTGACTTCCAATTTGCCCAACTCACCCTGCCGTATATCAGAGTCCACCACACCTGATCACATTCTACTTTCTGCCAACTTCTACACTAGAAACTTAATAAATCACCCACAGACCAACAGAGAGCTATGGAGCACCATCAGACTGATATGTTCTGAGCATCGTAAGCAACTAAGGACACCTTCAAGAGCAATATCAGTGAACATCATTGATGAATGAACCCAAATGATTATCCTAGTGCCTATTCAGAGATTTTCAGCTTCCACATATGTCACTCATCAATTCACTGTATCAATAAAGAAGGGGGGGGACCAGGAGCCAGTTATGGTCCAGTGCCCGTGCTCCAAGCGCTAGACGTGAAGTCAAAACAGGGGACACTGTTCCAGAGGAGTGGTGCAAGGTGTCACCCACTCACTAAGAGAGGGGGAAGAAGGTAGGAAGTGAACCTAGGCCTAGAACCCACTAGTAAGAGGGAAGAGCAAGTCTTGCCTCTTGTTGCCCTTACACACCCAAAAGGATGTCATGCTTCATCATCGGGCGTTTGCTCCTCGTCGGGCCGGCGCTGCAATGCCTTACGGGTCCACCGAAGGGTCACTTAAGCGGAGATCTTTTGAGAACTGCCGTTTGATGCATGTGGGTGTGTGGGGTGAGTCCTATGTGGAGGGTGTTGAAGTGGGTGCAATGGTTGAAAACTGACTAAGGGTTACCAGGAAAGGTGTGTTTAATGTGACGGTACCCTTGTCAGAGTAAAAAACCAGTAGGTTAAATGTTACCCCAATAGGCGTAACGTGCCCAGGTAACTAGAAGATCAACATGTTTCGCGCCTGTGTGGTCACAGAGATCCGTGGCGCTTCATCAGGACCAGAAAAACATGGTGTGGTGTGATGTGCACGTGAGTAGTGAGTAAAAAGGAATAAAAGCCCTCTATAAGATCAGGGCAGGCCAAAACTGTGAACCCTACAGTTAGGCTACAACTAAATAGTTGATAACGCTCCTGATCGTGAACTAGGAAAGGAGGATAAACAACAAAGAAGACATACATCAGACATGTATATGAGGCATCATGGTGTGCCTCAGTAATGTATATCAAGGAAACGCACAACGCGTTATATAGAGAAACGAACGAGACAGACTGAGTTTGTAGTCCCATGGGGCCAATACCCAGCGTGGTGACTCATCAAGTGTGCACGGCAGGCCGGCTAGACGTTACGCCAAGAAGCTGGCGAGCACGTAAGTGGCCCCGTCGGCAACCCGGGAGTAACCCACGTCGGGAGTGGTATCATGAGCGTGGGGGCCCAGCGTGTTGGACCAATATCGCACAGGTCATGCCAAGAGTCTGGCACATAAGGGCACTCACACCAGTGTCGCGCTGTGTGTGGCTAGCGTGTGATGAGAAGTGACACTCTGCGCAGTACAGGCATGCCTGGTACAAGCAAGCCAACCGTGTAACGGGTCCTCAAGAGCCAGAGGAGTCTGTAACCTGTCGCTAAATAATGTGTGGTGAGGCAAAGGACCCTTACCTAATGAGAGGAGAAGTGCTCCAAGGGCTAGTTGTACAGGGTGCCCGCACCTTACCGGGGCTAAAGGAAAAAAGACAACATATAGAGAAAGAATGTAAGAAACTGACATGCCCAAAGTCCAGCGACTTACTGTTCAGGTTCCCTGGTCCATGTGTCAGGTTTCTACTTACAGTTTAGCTCGGGTGCCGGCTCATTAGCACCTACCCTGTCCATACGCCTGCCCGAAAGTGAAGTGGACCTGGTGGGGGCAGCCCTGTAATAGTGGTGATAATTGAAGCTTGGGCAGTCCCTCCATCCGGATTGCCTAGTCATACAGCGGTGTGGTGCGCATGTGTGTGCCGTGGAAGTAAGGTACAGGGCGCATGTGCCTGAGGGGAACGGTTTACTCCTAATGACCTGCGCGTAAGCGTGGAGGTGGCTAATGGTTGTCAAGGGGATCAGAACGCCTGTGGCGTGAGGCGCGCATGTGTATGGAGGCGCGGGCTCCACCTATCGGTCAGGCGTGTGAGAGTACGACCCCTTAGAAACGTGACTTGTTGTCATAGCTATAGGCTGCCCGTGGTAGAGGCGTGCATAACTTGTAGCTGCAACACTCCGCTAATGGAGAAACGGAGCACCCTGGCTAAGGTGAAATGTCCGTGAGTGGACCCAATGTGTAACACTAGAGCCAGCCAGTGTGTTGAGTCTCGGGGCATGGATGTCCGAGAGGGATTCTGGTGCAAGGTCCTGGTGGTGATAAAGCCGGGTTGGGCTGGATGTAGGGACAATGCTGTGCTAGCAGGGCACAGGGAGGGGAGAAAGAAGGGTGCCCTACTCCAGGACGAATGCTACCCCTGTATGTTTGAGGGGGAGATAGTCATGGGACGTGTGCAGAAAGTTGTGCTGCATCTGTAGAAAGGTTACAGGGAGTGGTGACCCGGGTCAGTGAGGAAAAAGAGGAAAAAGAGTCAGAGTTCAATCCACGGTATCTCATCGTTCAGGACACGTTCGTGGGTATGAAGACGGTGGACCCACCGTTGTTCACGGCGTAGGAGAGAGGTGCTGCTCCACATCTGATTGGCCTCTAGAATTGTCCACTGTATCTCCTCACAGGAGTGTCCCTTTTCGATGAAATGGTTGGTCATTCTCGTCGCCGTTCGTCCGCGTCTGATGGTGCTCTTGTGCTCACTAATCCTAACCTTCACGTGTCGGGTGGTCATCCCCATGTACCTAAGTGGGCAGGGGCAGGTGATTAGGTACACACAGTTTGTAGTGTTGCAATTAGTGTGTGTGCGCTGTTCCCACATGAAATCATCCAGTTGCAGAGTTTTGGTGTGTCGAGTCGAGGAGCAAGCACCGCATGTGCCACAAGGGTAATGTCCCGACACAGGTGGCAGGTTCCATAAGGTAGTGTCCTGGGGTTTCTTTTAGGCCGAGGTCGTGTGTTGACCAATTGGTCATGTAGATTAATAGTGCGTTTGAACGCGAAACGGGGTTGCTCCATATTGAGGGAGCCGGTGTTGAGGATCCTCCAGTTGCGTCTGATTATGCTCCTTATCTTATTAGACAGCGGGGTGAAGGTCGTAACACATGTGATCACGTCGCTAGTCTGGGGTTCCCTTGTTTCGAGTAGTCCTTCGCGGTTATTGTTCCTGGCACGCTTCCTGGCCTTCCGGATGACCTCCCTGGGGTAGTCCCTTTCGTGTAGGTTGTTGGCAAACGACTCAGCTTGGGCATCATACTCTTAGATGCTGCTACAATTCCGTTGTATCCTCAGAAACTGACCGTAAGGTAGGTTTTCCCTGAGGGCTTTAGGATGGTGACTTTTGAAACTGAGGAGGCTATTGCAGTCAGTGGCCTTCCTATAGGTTTTAGTGTGAAGGTGTCCATCCTCCAGGGTGATGAGCAGGTCCAGGAATGGAATGGCCTTGTCACTGGATGACCTCGTGAAGCGTAGGTGGGGGTTAAGGCTGTTGATCCACTCGTGGAACTTGACGGAGGTCTCCCCAGTGCCTCTCCAGAGGATGAGGACGTCGTCAATGTACCTCTTCCAGGTTTTCCTGGAACGGGTTGGTATCCGTGAAGATATTGGTGGCTTCAAAATGCGACATGTACAGCCCCACCAGACTAGGCGCAAAGGTACTACCCATACTGGTGCCCTGCACTTGGTGGTAGGTAGTGGTCCTGTACATGAAAAAGTTGTTTTTGAGTGCGATGGTGATGACATCAACAATGAAGTTGGCCGACGTGTTGGTAGGAAGGTCCGCTTCACGTAGTAGACTCCCCACTACCTCAATGGTGGCATCCTGGGGAATGTTAGTGTATAGCGCCTCTACATCGAGTGTGAGGAGGAGGTTGATTTCCTCAGTGTTGTCATGATTGATCTCCTGGATCAGATTAAGGACATTGCATGTGTCCTTAAGGTATGCCGGTGTTGCCTGGACCAATGGTCGCAGGAAGTAGTCGCCGAACTGGCTGAGAGGTTCAAGTAGGGAGCCTATGCCGGATACAATAGGGCGGCCAGGTGGAGGGACAATGCCCTTGTGAATTTTGGGAAGAAGGTAGAAGTATGGCATCTTAGGATTCACATTCACCAGAAAGGCCGCTTCTTGGGGGGAGATCCATCCCTCGGTAGCTGCCTCATTCACCATGATCTGGATCTGTGTGAGGAGTCGTTCCGTTGGGTCAGTATCAAGTTTCTGGTAGTACTGGGTGCTGCTCAGTTGCTGAGAGCACTCCTTTTCATAGTCCTCAATGTCAAGGACGACCGTGGCACCCCCTTTGTCCGCGGGCTTAATGATGATTGTTTCATCATCCTTAAGGGAGTTTATGGCGTGGCGAAGTTTGTTGGACATGTTATTGTAGGTGGATTTTCTTTTCAGTTGTTTAGCCTCCTTCAATACCGCCTTTTCAAACGTGAGGACCTCGCTGGGAACCATGCCTGCGGTGGGAGTGCATTTGGAGGGGGGGGTCTGAGCCCCGAATCTTCACGCTCCGGTGTGGTTTTATCATTGAAGAAGGATCTGAGTCTTATCTTCCTGAACAGTTGGTGAAGTTCCTCATTCAACCTGAAGTTGTCCTCTTTAGGGATTGGTACGAAGCCTAAACCCATCTCCAAGGCAGTGACCTCATCGGTATTAATTTTCCTCTTAGAGAGGTTGACAATTAAGTTCTTAGGTGCGTCATGCTCCTTGTTGTTCTTTGTTGGGTCTCCGTGTCCTGCCACTGTACCTGCCTGTTCCCTCTTCTTCTGCCTCTTCCCCTGCCTCTGTTCTGAACCCTTGCTGTGGACCGGGGTAGGCTGGGTACCACATGGGTCCTTGTGGGGGGTATGGTTGATTTAGATACCCGTACATAGGTGGTAACGGAGGAGGTGGGAGAAGTCCCTGTTTGCTTGAGTTCCTCCCCCAGCTGTGGTTGCTTGAGTTACTGTTGGATGAGCGCCCAGAGTTATGTGAGGTCGATGAGCCGTCATCAGATAGGGCATCGTTATCAGAGGGTTGGAAGTCCTCCTTGGTATAAGGGTATATTTTCTCCCTATCAAATCTCTTAATGTCCTTCTGCAACTTAGAGATCTTCTGTTGCAGGAGGTAGTCCCGGTGGTCTGACATCTCAGCGTTGATCTCGGCCAAGCGGGTTTTGAAAACGGATATGCTGATGCCCGTTTTCAGGCCATTCTCAGCTATGTTGATTTTTATAATCAAAGCCTCTGAGAGACGTTTGGCCGTACCGATGATCAGAATGATCCAGTCGTGGGTGCATTTCCACGCGATCTGGCTCCATTCGCGTCTGAAGATCAAGTCATCCAGAAAGATCCTCGGAGCGGTCCGTACTAGCAGGCCATTGGGCTCTGCATTTGCTCTCAGGTACTCTGTCACCACTGATCCATGTAATGCAATTTTAACCTGTAGTTTCTTGAGTGAGGCTAGCGAGTTCCAGTCACCCTGTAGACTGGCTGTTGCCATATTGCCTTCACTGTCCAGCAGTGAAGGTGTTCTGAGGATCTCCACCACGATGTCTTCACCGAACCTCAATCCTAGATTTTCACCCATGGTAGAGGTAGTCATGTCTCGGGGAAAGGAAACGAGGATGAGAAAAAGAGGACAGGGGTAGGGTCCCTCGGCTGAGCTGCCGTGCTACAACTGTATCAATAAAGAAGGGGGGGGGACCAGGAGCCAGTTATGGTCCAGTGCCCGTGCTCCAAGCACTAGACGTGAAGTCAAAACAGGGGACACTGTTCCAGAGGAGTGGTGCAAGGTGTCACCCACTCACTAAGAAAGGGGGAAGAAGGAAGGAAGGGAACCTAGGCCTAGAACCCACTAGTAAGAGGGAAGAGCAAGTCTTGCCTCTTGTTGCCCTCACACACCCCGAAGGATGTCATGCTTCATCATCAGACATTTGCTCCTCGTCGGGCCGGTGCTGCAATGCCGTACGGGTCCCCCGAAGGGTCACTTAAGCGGAGATCTTTTGAGAACTGCCGTTTGATGCATGCGGGTGTTTGGGGTGAGTCCTATGTGGAGGGTGTTGAAGTAACTGCAATGGTTTAAAACGGACTAAGGGTTACAAGGAAAGGTGTGTTTAATGTGACGGTACCCTTGTCAGAGTAAAAAACCCGTAGGTTAAATGTTGCCCCAATAGGCGTAATGTGCCCAGGTAACTAGAAGATCAACATGTTTCGCGCCTGTGTGGTCACAGAGATCTGTGGCGCTTCATCAGGACCAGAAAAACATGGTGTGGTGTGATGTGCACGTGAGTAGTGAGTAAAAAGGGATAAAAACCCTCTATAAGATCAGGGCAGGCCAAAACTGTGAACCCTACAGTTAGGCTACAACTAAATAGTTGATAACGCTCCTGATCGTGACCTAGGAAAGGAAGATAAACAACAAAGAAGACATACATCAGACATGCATATGAGGCATCATGGTGTGCCTCAGTAATGTATATCAAGGAAACGCACAACGTGTTTGTCGCGTATCCCAAGGGGGGGATACCGTTCCCCAAAGTAAGCGCTTGGACACTCTGTAGTATTGACAGGTTCTGTTTATTTTGTTCCTTTAGTCTATTGTGGAATACAAGGATAGTCCGGTTTGCGGGAGTTGCTCCTGTACGTCACCGGTTCAAGGAAGGTCGGGCGGGGGGATTCCCACTCGGAAGTCCGTGGTCGTCCAGGTAGTCGCGGGGAGGAACAAAACATAAAAAAAGACAAGCCATGGGTCAGTGGACAATATTCAAGAACTCTGATTATAGGGAGGGGAGAGTGAGGGATCACCGAGCGTCGCCAGCACGTGGAAACCAGAGAAGAAACGGTAAGCGGTGTCCACCCCACAGAGCTACCCATTCCCTCCCCGTGATTTTGTGAGCCCCTGTAGACGATAATGTACCTGCTCCAGCCACCCTCCTCCTGGAGCGTGGCGGGGCGAAGCGCGGTGCAGTTGGCCTCCGGGCATGTCTCCGCTGTCAGGGACCTTCAGTGAGACGTCAGGATCACCAGCAGCAGGGCGATCTCCAGAGGGCTCCTTACGCGTCTTCTTCTCTTCCTCGTTCGTTCCAGTTAGCTCCTCGGCATGCGCGCCTGCACTCCCGGCTGCTTCCTTCTTCACCTCGGCGTCTTCCGCTGATAGGAAGGTCGAGGCCGATGTCACGCCTCCAGACTCCTCCTCTCGTCCTCCCCAAGGGAAATTAAAGGGACCGTCCACGTCCCGTACCTGGAGCAGCAGGATATTGGTGTCAGTGAAAGTACGAGAGTCCTGTTCCCCGGAGTCCTCCCGACAGAGTTATATAGAGAAACAAACGAGACAGACTGAGTTTGTAGTTCCATGGGGCCAATACCCAGCGTGGTGACTCACCAGGTGTGCACGGCAGGCCGGCTAGACCTTACGCCAAGAAGCTGGTGAGCACGTAAGTGGCCCCGTCGGCACCCCGGGAGTAACCCACGTCGGGAGTGGTACCATGAGCGTGGGGGCCCAGCGTGTTGGACCAATAGCACACAGGTCATGCCAAGCGTCTGGCACATGAGGGCACTCACACCAGTGGCGCGCTGTGTGTGGCTAGCGTGTGATGAGAAGTGACACTCTGCACCGTACAGGCATGCCTGGTACAAGCAAGCCAACTGTGTAACGGGTCCTCGAGAGCCAGAGGAGTATCTAACCCGTCGCTAAATAATGTGTGGTGAGAAGCGACCTTTCTGGTGAATGTGAATCCTAAGATGCCATACTTCTACCTTCTTCCCAAAATTCACAAGGGCATTGTCCCTCCACCTGTCCGCCCTATTGTATCCGGCATAGGCTCCCTACTTGAACCTCTCAGCCAGTTCGGCGACTACTTTCTGCGACCATTGGTCCAGGCAACACCGGCATACCTTAAGGACACATGCAATGTCCTTAATCTGATCCAGGAGATCAATGATGACAACACTGAGGAAATCAACCTCCTTCTCACACTCGTTGTAGAGGCGCTATACACTAACATTCCCCAGGATGCCACCATCGAGGTAGTGGGGAGTCTACTGCGTGAAGCGGACCTTCCTACCAACACGCCGGCCGACTTCATTGTTGATGTCATCCCCATCGCACTCAAAAACAACTTTTTCATGTACAGGACCACTACCTACCACCAAGTGCAGGGCACCAGTATGGGTAGTACCTTTGCGCCTAGTCAGGCGGGGCTGTACATGTGGCATTTTGAAGCCACCAATATCTTCACGGATACCAACCTGTTCCAGGAAAACCTTATCACCTGAAAGAGGTACATTGACAACGTCCTCATCCTCTGGAGAGGCACTGAGGAGACCTCCGTCAAGTTCCACGAGTGGATCAACAACCTTAAACCCCACCTACGCTTCACGAGGTCATCCAGTGACAAGGCCATTCCCTTCCTGGACCTGCTCATCACCCTGGAGGATGGACACCTTCACACTAAAACCTATAGGAAGGCCACCGACTGCAATAGCCTCCTCAGTTTCAAAAGTCACCATCCTAAAGCCCTCAGGGAAAACCTACCTTACGGTCAGTTTCTGAGGATACAACGGAATTGTAGCAGCATCTAAGAGTATGATGCCCAAGCTGAGTCGTTTGCCAACAACCTACACGAAAGGGACTACCCCAGGGAGGTCATCCGGAAGGCCAGGAAGCGTGCCAGGAACAATAACCGCGAGGGACTACTCGAAACAAGGGAACCCCAGACTAGCGACGTGATCACATGTGTTACGACCTTCACCCAGCTGTCTAATAAGATAAGGAGCATAATCAGATGCAACTGGAGGATCCTCAACACCGGCTCTCTCAATATTGAGCAACCCCGTTTCACGTTCAAACGCACTATTAATCTACGTGACCAATTGGTCAACACACGACCTCGGCCTAAAAAGAAACCCAGGACACTACCTTATGGAACCTGCCACCTGTGTCAGGACATTACCCTTGCGGCACATGCGGTGCTTGCTCCTCGACTCGACACACCAAAACTCTGCAACTGGATGATTTCATGTGGGAACAGCGCACACACACTAATTGCAACACTACAAACTGTGTGTACCTAATCACCTGCCCCTGCCCACTTAGGTACGTGGGGATGACCACCCGACCCGTGAAGGTTAGGATTAGTGAGCACAAGAGCACCATCAGACGCGGACAAACGGCGACGAGAATGACCAACCATTTCATCGAAAAGGGACACTCCTGTGAGGAGATACAGTGGACAATTCTAGAGGCCAATCAGATGTGGAGCAGCACCTCTCTCCTACGCCGTGAACAACGGTGGATCCACCGTCTTCATACCCATGAACGTGGACTGAACGATGAGATACCGTGGATTGAACTCTGACTCTTTTTCCTCACTGACCCGGGTCACCACTCCCTGTAACCTTCCTACAGATGCAGCACGACTTTCTGCACACATGTCCCATGACTATCTGCCCCTCAAACATACAGGGGTAGCATTCATCCTGAAGTAGGGCACCTTTCTTTCTCCCCTCCCTGTGCCCTGCTAGCGCAGCATTGTCCCTACATCCAGCCGTACCCGGCTTTATCACCGCCAGGACCTTGCACCAGAATCCCTCTCGAACATCCATGCCCCGAGACTCAACACACTGGCTGGCTCTAGTGTTACACATTGGGTCCACTCACGGACATTTCACCTTAGCCAGGTGCTCCGTTTCTCCATTAGCGGAGTGTTGCAGCTACGAGTTATGCATACCTCTACCATGGGCAGCCTATAGCTATGACAATAAGTCACGTTTCTAAGGGGTCGTACTCTCACACGCCTGACCAATAGGTGGATCCCGCGCCTCCATACACATGCGCGCCTCAGGCCACAGGCGTCCTGATCCCCTTGACAACCATTAGCCACCTCCACGCTTACGCGCAGGTCATTAGGAGTAAACCGTTCCCCTCCGGCACATGCGCCCTGTACCTTACTTCCACGACACACACATACGCACCACACCGCTGCATGACTAGGCAAGCCGGATGGATGGACCGCCCAAGCTTCAATTATCACCACTATAACTGGGCTGCCCCCGCCAGGTCCACTTCACTTTCGGGCAGGTGTATGGACGGGTTGGTGCTAATGAGTCGGCACCCGAGCTAAACTGTAAGTAGAAACCTGACACATGGACCAGGGAACCTGAACAGAAAGTCGCTGGACTTTGGGCATGTCAGTTTCTTACATTCTTGCTCTATATGTTGTCTTTTTTCCTTTAGCCCCGGTAAGGTGCGGGCACCCTGCACAACTAGCCCTTGGAGCACTTCTCCTCTCATTAGGTAAGGGTCCTTTGCCTCACCACACATTATTTAGCGACGGGTTAGAGACTCCTCTGGCTCTCGAGGACCCGTTACACGGTTGGCTTGCTTGTACCAGGCATGCCTGTACGGCGCAGAGTGTCACTTCTCATCACACGCTAGCTACACACAGCGCGCCACTGGTGTGAGTGCCCTCATGTGCCAGACGCTTGGCATGACCTGTGCGCTATTGGTTCAACACGCTGGGCCCCCACGCTCATGGTACCACTCCCGACGTGGGTTGCTCCAAGGGTACCGACGGGGCCACTTACGTGCTCGCCAGCTTCTTGGCGCAACGTCTAGCCGGCCTGCTGTGCACACCTGTTGAGTCACCACGCTGGGCATTGGCCCCATGGGACTACAAACTCAGTCTCTCTCGTTTGTTTCTCTATATAACGCGTTGTGCGTTTCCTTGATATACATTACTGAGGCACACCATGATGCCTCATATACATGTCTGATGTATGTCTTCTTTGTTGTTTATCTTCCTTTCCTAGGTCACGATCAGGAGCGTTATCAACTATTTAGTTGTAGCCTAACTGTAGGGTTCACAGTTTTGGCCTGCCTTGATCTTATAGAGGGTTTTTATCCCTTTTTACTCACTACTCACGTGCACATCACACCACACCATGTTTTTCTGGTCCTGATGACGCACCACGGATCTCTGTGACCACACAGGCGCGAAACATGTTGACCTTCTAGTTACCTGGGCACATTACGCCTATTGGGGTAACATTTAACCTACGGATTTTTTACTCTGACAAGGGTACCGTCACATTAAACACACCTTTCCTGGTAACCCTTAGTCAGTTTTAAACCATTGCACGCACTTCAACACCCTCCACATAGGACTCACCCCAAACACCTGCATGCATCAAATGGCAGTTCTCAAAAGATCTCCGCTTAAGTGACCCTTTGGGGCATCCGTAGGGAATTGCAGCACCGGCCCGACGAGGAGCAAACACCCGATGATGAAGCATGACATCCTTCGGGGTGTGTGAGGGCAACAAGAGGCAAGACTTGCTCTTCCCTCTTACTAGTGGGTTCTAGGCCTAGGTTCCCTTCCTTCCTTCTTCCCCCTTTCTTAGTGAGTGGGTGACACCTTGCACGACTCCTCTGGAACAGTGTCCCCTGTTTTGACTTCACACTCATCAGTTCACACCAATTGACACTGCCCAACATCTATTCACTACCAGGTACTGTTGTAGGGAAAACGTACTCATCTAACGCAGACATCTGTTCCACTCCTCCCTGTTGACCTTGGACTTCTCCTTCAGTAGACTTGAAGCTGTGAGGTCACTGAAGGTGTTCCATATGATTTGTTCTAGCACAACAATGTAGCAAAGTACGCTACTGAAGGTGACTACTGCCCCTTCAGCAGAATATGATGAGAGTTGCTGGCAGCTAAGATTCTTTTGAAGGACAGAGTTGGTTTTACCTGCATTTCTGTGCTTTTTCGAAAAGTAAAGAGGCCATCCAGTGTTAAGGAAAAAAAATATCTATAAGCAGTCCTGCATTGTTAACTATCATCAACAATAGGCCTTCTAGTATCTTGCTTTGTTTGATGACATCTGCTTTGGTTTAGAGATGTATGTGACATAATTGTCTACATTGCACATCTAATGGGAAGCATCTATCAGTGGATATGTGGCACACTTGATTCGCATGCTTTATCGCCATTACTGCTAATTTATATGTATTCATTTTATTACTATTCATTTATATAATAATTTACCCTGATGTGGGGTTCTACGCTCTTTCGATAGTAACAGTAGCTATTACCCAATTAAACAGAATATCAATGAACCTCAGAAGAATGAAAGGCTCAGTAGACCTCCATGTGTTCATATGCTAACTGGAACTATAAATCTGTATGATAATATACTGCCAAGTCTATGTTGTATGAACACCTGCTTTTCAGGCGATCTGTGTCTCTGCACTGACTTAGTTAGTCACTCACAATTGCCTATGAAACTTAAGGTTTGCTTGTAATACTGTGACTGGTTCTACTACTATTGCTAGGATAACAGCCATTGCTACCACTAAGAAGTTACTGATTCAACTATGCTAAAACTAACACTAGTGTAGCACTCTCTGAACCATCATTCCTTCAACTGCCACAAATAAGTAGTAGTACTAACACCATTAACTTTAGTTGTCGCAACATAACTACCACTACTAATATTTCAAATGCTACCCCTATTACGACTACTACTACTGCAACATTAAGTGCATTATTACATCAATAAGCTTACTACTAATGTCATCAGCTACTACTATTAGGACTGCTGGCATTGGTAATACTACTAATTTTTCTAGTACTTATTTACTAAAACTAATATTACTACTGGTAGGACGATTACAATTGCTACTGATGTTACTACCATTCCTTCTACTAGTCCTCTTTTACTAGTACTAATGCAACTGGTATTAATGATACTTCTAAAAGCACTGTTATTACCAGAGTTTAAATAGAGACAGTGTTGGGTGGTAGTGGTGGTCTCTGCTAGCTAAGGGAACCACGCACTAGTGGGAAGTAATTTTTCGATGCTTGTGGGTGTTTTCTTTGCACACCGGTGTAACATTGCAGAAATGGAAGACAATTTTTAGAATCCAATTGTGCCTCCTTCAGTTATGTGGAAGATCCACACAGAACAAAAAAGGCCCAGAAATAATTTGAGTAAAGGTGAAACAAATTAGACCAAAATCTGTACCTAGTTCTTAAAATAGTTTTTTAAGGTCTCATTAAATAAGATGTATAATTAATCTTTTCAAATGTACATGCCACGAAGTATGTAAACACTGACACTGTTTTTTTTCAAAACATTCCGCCCTTTGATCTACTCCTTATTCCTCGGAACACGTGTTACTCTGCATGACACGTCTTTACCCTAACCATGAGTCCTGACTAAAATGTAGATTTTCACAAAGACATGTTTTCTGACCACGTCATTCTTCTTTTTTTCTTAAACAAGCAGAGATTTAAAGACGCATGTCTGTCACTGTTTTTCACAGCTAGGTACATTGGCACTTCCTAATCGGGATGTCAAATTTTTCATAGGATAGTGATGAATTACTTTATTTTTTCATTTGAATTTTGAGTTTTATTTTAACCAAACTATACGTGGAAAAAATATACCAGATGTGTTAAATTATCCATACAATGTTAAGTTGCAGTATTTCACTGAAATTGTTCCTTTTCAGAGTTTGCCTTATTTGCAAGACCTTCATCACTGCAATGCACCATGTGATCATTCTACAATTGAGAGCAGGCATCCTGAAACATTTCGCATCGAACCCAACCGCAAAACGCATTGCCACTGACTCTGTCATTGGCTGCTCTTGAGAGATTAGAAGCACTTTCTTCATGTTTATTTTTTGCAACTGTAGCTTAATTTGGCAACATAGAATGCCTCATGTCATGATTTATTTACGTAAAAACTAAATTGTGTGAACTGCAGATGTGTCCAAACTAAGCAAATGCCCATGGTGGGCCTACAATCACTGTCGCAAAAACAGAGGGCACCTGAATTTGTTTGCACTTCAACAGAAACAGACATCTACAAGCAGTGCTTAATTGATAAAAGAGTGTGTGCTGGTGTCCAGACCTCTGCTCAGAAGCCCGCAGCCGGTGCTAATAAATGTTGGTGAGCTAAATGCATAGTCTTGAATCCAACTCATGCCTCTGATCCACTATCAGACATTACCTGCCCCATTATCTCTCTCTCTTGCAGATTCCTGCTTTCTCTATTTGTGAAGGTTTTTCAGCCTGTCTCTTTCCTCTTCTTTCCCATGTTAGTTTCTCTCTCTCTTGCTCTCGGTCAATGTCTGATGTGAAAAAGTGCCAGTACCCAAAAATGAGTGCCTGGCAGTTGAAAATCAGCCAGACTGGTGGATGTTCCACATTGTTAGCAGTAAGCAACATGGGTGGGAAAGTGGATGTTACCATGAAGGGGCAGTGGTTAATTTGTAAATTAATGAGTGCCGGTGCGGAAAGCTCTCCTCACATGCCTGTTGCGAGTGCTATTAAACCTGGGCGTGCCAAATGCTAGTCTTTAATCCACATCACACCTCTTTAATCCACTACCAGACACCCTGCTCCTTTATCTCACTCTTGCAATGTTCCTGCTTTCTCCCTTTGTGATGATTTATTTATCTTTCTATTCCTCCTTTATTCCCTTTTGTGTAATTTTTTCTCTTGCACGCAGCCTGTCTAAGTCTGATGAGGAAAAATAAGCGCCGGTCCCCAAAAATTAGTTCAGGTGGACCCGACCTGCAACCTCCGGCTCAAATTAAGTAGTCTGAGGGAGTAAAATGGCCATCAGGCGAAATGAGGGGTACACTCAAAAGACCGAAACATTTGGGGTGTTAACTAACATTTCCAATACATTTTTTCAGCCCTAAATACACTCATAAATGTAATTCTATAAAGTGACACGAACGCCACCACCACCATTTTTAGGGACAGAAGTTGTATGGATTCATCTTTAAGTAAAACAAATGTCTGCAAGGAGAACAAATCAGGGGCAAATTTAACTCTTTGGGCAGTGCAAGCAATAGGAACATGCTTTATAAATGGCAATGCAATAAAATGCCTCCAATGTAGGTTTATCTTGTGGGGCAACTTTGAGATTTTTGTGTCTTTCAGATTTAAACTTTTTTGTGAAGTTAGCACAAATCTACTAAACTAGCACACATCTTTCACTTCAGGAAGTTTTGCAATGAAACTACAATTTACAATTGAATGATTTATATGAGCGAAGAAAGTACAGAAATAGGCTCCGCGGCCACGCACATTCCTTCTTCCTTTGCAGTCATCCCTGCCTCTTGGGAGTTCTCAGTGCAAACCTGAAACATGTTTCTTACATGCTGCTGTGTGGGCCACTTTGGCATTTGGCGTTAAGGCACTGAAAGCCTTTTATTTGACATTTCCATTTGTGTTTCTGGGATGAATAATGCTAGCATTAAAAGCGTAGGAAAACTCGGCAGCATGAGGCCTGTCATCCAGAGAATAAGGAGGTCTCCATGTTTCACACAGAAAAGACACAGTGAAGTAAAAGACATAAAACGCGATAAAAAAAACAAATTTGCAGGTCAAAGGTCTAGCAAGGAATGAACAAGGATTTATGAGGAATGCTGGACCTTTCAGAAAGAATGCTGATACCTGCGGGTCTAGTCTGCCCTGCCCCGGGGCAGAACTCCTCTGAAGCCCCCGTCCTCTCAGCTGGGCGCTGCTGCTCCGGGCAGAGAAGGGGAGGGCGAGTTACCTCTTGGCTCTGGCTTTGCAAGTGGAGAGAAGCATTCCCGGGCTTCAGTCCCAAATGCCACTGACAGCCTGTGTGATCTATTCCTGATCTGGCCACTTACTTCCCCTGTCTCGCTTAAGTCAGCTGTAATTGGTTAGCACTTGGTATCTGGCCGCTCCAGCATGCAGCACTAAACACAACACATTGATTAATTGTAGATTTGCTACACGGGCCCATTTGCTCCCCGCCATGAGCCACTTTGCCATGGGCTGTGTCCATCACCAGGGAAGGCTATTCCCCGCAAGAGTCAGTGCAACTCTCCCGGGAGGCGGAGGGGGCCTTGAAGTCGATGACAGCCAGATGGACTCTTTAAACCCGCGGCGGTTCCCTCTTGCTTTTACTGCCTTGTTTAAAAACACTTTGCAAGCCTTTTCCAGTTGTCTGTCACTGCTTTTCTCTCCAGCACACGTCATGAAAACCGCACAGTAAAAGCCACTTTTTCAAATGCCTTTTAAAACATGCTGTACGTTTTGTTCCCTTGTTTATCTTAATCTTTACAGAAAGGAAAACATGTTAGCCTCCGATTTAAGCAAGGGCTGCGAGGATGGTACCCCGTGCAGCCCTGCTTTCACAGCCGCCTCTAGGAAGCTTGCCTTTCCCCATCGTCATCATCATCATGTTTATGTTAGCGTTAACTACCTCGCCCCTTAACCAGTACATGAGTGGGACCCAACACCTTACAACTTGGGTCCAAGAAAAGCCATATGAATGACAACACCAAAGTACGTAGAAGAAGAGGTTTTAACCAGGGTTTTAAGTGGGATGAAAAAACTGGGAAGGGGGGGGGGGGTCTCTCAAAGGGGCGTGGTCAATTTAATTAGGGGCGTGGCTTAAAAACAGGTAAACTAAAAATCTGTGTTTAGCACAGTGTGCCGCCCGACTTGTATTTTGCTGTTCCTGTCATTGCGTCCAGATATATGATACAACAAGTTACATCATACCTACAAGTCAGGACTATTGGCTTGGTCAATGGTTGCTAGTTGCATAAGATAAATAAGCAGCAACTATGGCTTGTATATAATATTGAAAAAGCTTCCACTTAAAGTCCTGGTGACACCACGACAATGTTGCTGCTCGTGAGTTTCAAAAAGAGAAGGGAAATCCAGAGAGAAAATGACTCTCTTTAAAGGATTTCCCTTCCTCTACAACGCTCACCACGCGCACATCGATGTGTCTGCTGTCACTGCAGTCCGGAAAAAAAACAGACCACCTGTGCCAGGGCACAAAACAGAGCCCGATAGAGACCCGTTTTGAGGCCCCCGTAAAAAAAACTGCCGGTGCTCAGACCCGGTGAGACCCGGCCCACTTAAAGCCCTGGTTTTAACACCACCCGAGAAAGCCCTGGTCTCCTTGTTTTGGGAAGTTATAGAGCTGTACAGAGAGAAATCCAAATCTCCGACGACCACCTTGCAAAAGACAGCCAGGGCTGGGAGCAGAACCATCAGCTTGAGAGTTCAGAACACTCTTAAGTCTAGGAGGAAATGTAACAAATCAGTCTCTAACCTGTGTGCTGCGTTATCTGTTTTAATGGGTATACAGAACCGAGTCCAAATGCTCTCTGAAAAGTCAGTTCGATGATTTTTAGTACGATTTCATTCTACTTCATTGTTTTTAAAATGAGGCTCAAGATTGTACTAACAGCACACTAATAATAAGTGTTTTCAGGAGGCCATTGTAAACAATGTTGAAGTAGTCAGATACTAGAGAGCTAGTGAACTAAGCTTGGAGATGTGTTTGGAAGAGTGTCAGGATCTTTTAAATGATGGAAAACTGAAAGTTGGCATTTTGAACCACCGAGGTTAACGGAGGTGGGAGGTATATCTATATCGATCAAAGAGTACATCCATATTTTCAACATTTCGTATTAGAGCTGGGACAGCTCTCAAATTAGTGAGTTAGTTATATGCTATTGCTTGGTTCATGGTATCACCTGTTTCCGGTACTTCTGTCTTGGGGCAACTGAGTCATAGAGTGTGGTCCTTCACCAAGCAAAAGGCTCAGCAGAAAGTTATAGACTTTCACCAGCCAATACATTCTTGACTCAATGTACTTTGTTTGATCAATGGTCTCACCCAAATTCCATTCCTGGATTAGAGGCAAGATGAGGGAGGAATTTGAAAGACAAGGAGAGGATGGCCGAAAGCATGCCATGAAGACCATCAAAATGATGCTACAATTAAATCCACATGCCCAAAACAGGATGTCTATTTTTACCCTGTTTTCTGGCAGGTGGTATCCTTTATTCAAATCTAGGTATCACAGACAAACTGAAATTGTACCTGTTCTAATTACAGACGTGCACCTAACCTCTTAGTTGAGGTGTTATTGCTTTGTGTCGACCACATGCAATTAAATATATGCCCTTTCTCTACAGATCACAAAAGTTACTGCATACAAATAGATATTAAAAAGTATTAGAACATTGGAATGTTGGGAGCTCCATTGAAGACAATGGAGTGCTCCCTGCTTCTACGGGCCGGTAAAGGCCCGCAGAGCAACATTCCAATGTCTTACAAAGGCCTCTCGTAGCTCGAGGATTTAAATCCCTCCGGCTCGAAAAGCCTTTGTTTTATTTGTTAGAACATTCTGCCCTCTAGTGGCAGAATGTTCTAATAGCCTATAGCCCTTCGTAGTAGGGCTATACCGGCTATTAAAGTCCCGGTCCCTTGTTAAAGTCCCTCGCCTTCGGCTCGGGCCTTTAACACGGGAGCGGGCCTTTAATAGCCGGTATAGCCCGCTACGGCGGGCTATAAGGCTATAATATAGAATTGGTAGGACTTTGTTGATCCATCAAGCACCGATTTGGACAAATGGACACAAGGCTATCTTTGATGTAAAATGTTAACTACAAATGACTGCAGCCATTCTAATACTTTGTCTCGGGCTTTAAATCAGGTGCACAGTCTTGCCATCATGTTCCATTGAACAAAAGCTACAGACAGGTTTAGAAACCTTTCAATTTCCCTTAGTTGTCACCAAGATATTCCAGTAAATGTACCCTAAAATTTAAATGTACTGGCTTTGTCCAGTAAAAGGGATAACACCTAAACTAATTGAGAACAAGAACATTGGTAATTCCAATGCATGATTGAAATTATTCGGACATTTTGTTAATAAATACTTTGCTTGTTTGAGAGTTTTTCCCTACTTCTAGTCGATGAAGTGTGGACTGTTTCCCAGAAGATAATACTACAAGTCTAGTTGAAGTATATTTTTTAAAACAGCCAATGAAAGCAGCAGAGTTATTAATGGCCTAATCAATTACTGCTGATTTCTTGATGAATGATATTGTCATAAACTGAGAAAATATTTAGAAAAGAACCACAATGTAGTGCACCTGAAGAAGTGTGTTTACTGCCACAACATGCAACAACATCTGTTCTGCGACTAAACACACTTTGGGTACATGTTATCCTTAGACATCGCATGACTCTCCCTCTACAGGGAATCCCATCATCCCAATTCCTAAAGGTCTATGCTGTCCACATTTGATGATCCGATTCACCACCATAAACTGTAAAGGCATTGTCTTGTTAGTTAGAAAACATTTCAGATTTTACATCTTCAGGCAATGGAGCCTATTCCCAAAGGCAAATTTAGATACGTACATTTACTCCTGCACCAAAGCATAAATCTACACTTTTTGCTATTCACCATTTCTGAGTGTAGATTTACATTTAAGTGTAGATGTACATCTCTCCACCCCCTGATCGAGCCTCCTACAACATAATTGACAAGTATAAAGTTATGACTAATAACGTTTCATAAGTAAGGGGAGCTCTACACCACAGAGGCAGAGAACTACATGTGGGACAGTACAGAGAAAATTATTAAAGTGTATTATTCTATAAAACATATTTAAAATATTTCATATAAAATATAAATAGAATAACATTTTAAATATTAGTGATAAACTTATAAAGATTTTGTTAAAAGTTATGGCAGAAAGAATGTAATTTTTTTAATTTGTACATTTTTGAAAATGTAATGTACATTTATTTTGAAATTATGTGTGGTATTACATGTTAACATCGTATAATAATGATGTTATATTTATGTATGTTTCAACATCATTATTTTTGTTTATTTAACATTATTTCTCATGGTGTGTTACAGTGCCTGCCTCCATTATTTTCTATGGAAGTGTGTTGCAGTACATGCGAGTGACCATGTGTGGTACTTCACTTGCTCCAAGGCTGGGCTGGAGTACATTTACTACTGTCAAATTTAAGTGAAAGCTAGTAAATTTAGAAGTGTAGTTTATGAATAGCAATGAGCTTCCTTTTCCCTATCCCTCCCAAAACCTCTCCTTACCTCTCTTACTCTCCCTAAATCCCTTCCATTTTGTAGTAGATATTCCCCATTTTTCCACCACTCCCCCTGCTCCCTCCCACACTTCCCATTAAGCAGTAAACTTACATGTATGCAAATCTCCCTAAAGAAAATACAGGAGAATTGGAGATGTGGATCACTACCCATAGTTTTGTGAATTGTTTTTTTGTACTAGGTATTACTACTGTAGTACCACTTTACACACTACAAAATGCAATTTACAAATTGGGCCCAGTCACTCTACATGACTTTAATCATGCATACGTGACGCATAGAATCCCTCGTGATTTCTATGCGTTGTAACTCTGGCATTATTCAGATAACCACCCTGTAACTGAATGGAGTAATACCGGCTGGGTTGACTTTATGCTTGAGAACAGTCTTAAGATGAATCCATACAGAACTAAACTCAAGACTATTTGCCAGTGGAAATCATATATTTCATGTATCTTACTGCTTGCACTTAAAACTCCCAATGGTTTATAAATTGTCAGAGATCAACACTGTAGCATGAACCATTACTGTGCTCTGGTTCGTCTAGATGAGCCCGCAAATTTAAGATAGCAGAATAATCTTACACACATGGGCTTGGAGATTTGAGATAGGGAGAACCAATAGGGAGACAAGGCTTCCCTATTGGCATGCACTCACTTGGCACTGAATAATAAATTTACAGTTCATAGCATAGTCTAACATCACTCAACTGCCTCTGTAATTTGATGCCTGAGACAAAACTTCAACTTACAGGAGCAAAAATCATTGTGAAATTCAATGTACGCTGAAAAGGTGTTGTATTGGAAATACAGTATAATTTTGAAATGAGAAAAACATATGGTAGTAAGAAGTGTATTGTGATATGTTTGCATGTTTAGAGAAGGAACAGCCAATAGCAAAACAGTATCTCTCAATAGTATTATTGTTATAGCATTATAAAAATGAATATGCCCAACATGTTCCTAATGAAAGCTGAAAAGTAAAATTTTATTGAAAATATTTAACCGTAATGTCTTAGTGAAAAAGATAAACAATTGTGTGAACATTTTACAAATGTCTTTCAATCATGCACTCTTAACGTATGAGGGCACCTAAATTCTATTGAGAAATATTTAGGCTAGGAATGAACAATAACTTAACAGTAATGGTGAGATGCAAGTTTGTAAACACCATCTGTATTAGGACATACAAACATAAAAACATTTGTTCATTTCCTCTGCTAGCTGTGAGGCAGACTAACCAGAATGACCCTCTTAGAAACTCTGGGCAGATGTCACTCACACTGCAGCACAAACATTCAGCATAAGGTCAAGGCAAACAAAATCAAGGAGCAGCATCAATCCATTCCAAACTCTGGAAAAAAAAACTTGTTCATCTGTTTGAAGATAGTTGTTCTTCATATATGACTCAAAGCACAACATGAATATTAACTGTTCTATAAAATAAATGATTTCCTATGGAATTGAAGCTACGGGCCAATCATAATTTGACAGACTTGCAATGCACTGAGGAATATAAAGCTATGTTTGAGATACTTTTAAAACATTTCATTAAATTAAGTACCTTACACTGGCTTAACCAGTTTAAAATACATGAGATTTTACAGACACTGATAAAATATCTTCGCAAATTGCAGCAAATATAATGAAAACGAATAAAGTAGAATTTTTATTTAACAAGTAAAACAAAAATATTCACATTCTCTTGGTTTAACTTTTATTATAATGTTTCTCACATAGCTTCCTCACTATATAAATTATTGAGCTGTAAAATAAATATAATTGTATGTCCATGCTACGATTATCTCAAAGGAGCTAAATTATTACATCATCGGGCAGTTAAAAGATGTCAAACATTCAGGAGACATTATTTAATTTGGGCCAGAGAAAATTTGTAAGTCAGGACAATATTTTATATTTTGAGAATGGCTGACTCTGCCAAATAAAGTTTTCACAAGATATATCACACTGAATATTCTTTTGGACACTTACTGAGGCAATCAGAACTTGTCTCAAGAAAACAGACATTGCTCTTTCATAAGAGCTCCAGCTTACACCGATTACTTAAACAGCTTTATTTATATGAAGGGTGGAGATATGAATGATGGCACTTGCATAGATCACTATATGGTAAACACTATGAGGCACTTAAATGCAGGTCCTGCTTCGTTACTTTCTTTGGAATGCTAAACCAACACATATCTAACAGACCACCCCAATTTTGGCTTTTAAACGATACCTCTTACAGCACTTCCTAAAACACTTTTCATAATTAAATTCCACCTATGATATCTGGTCTCACCAAAACTGTACTACAAAGATACCAATATGTTTCTGACAATCGTTTCATTGCTTGTTCACTGTTATCTCTAAGCCATTATCTCTAGAGCACTTTGTAACCCTGTGCAAGCGATCTTGACTGACTATATTAAGAACCTAAATAAATAATTAAAAATATGTATCACAAAATTCAGAAGGACTCAATATACATATTTGTGTGTATATGCCAATACCAACCTTGCATTTGGTAGCTATAGGGAGCCTGGCCGGGTGGTGGTGTACTGAAGGTCGTCCCATAGCTGAGAAATCCTGTCTGTCCAGGTGACTGTGACTGTGATAATCCACCTTCTGTCTTGATGCCTGCCCACAATGTACCTAAATCAGTTAGTGATATCAGATCCATTTGATTATATTTAAACATAGACATACATCATATCAAACATCAATTTGGCAATCAGATTTGTATGTATTAGATGTACATACATTTCCGAAAATTATATCAAAACTGTTGCCTTCTATTTGTACCACTATAAAACATAAATTTGAGTAAAATGTCCCAGAATGTTTTCAACATAGAAAAGTGGAAAGCATACCAAAAATAGTCAAAGTAAATATTAGAAACAAATTCAGTATAGCATAACAGTGTATTATGTAAAATAGGAAGTACAGTACAGAGAAATAAAATCAGATCTGTAATTCCATAGGTGACTCTGTTCCTACGGCCATGTGTTGAGTCCTCATATATTGATCCAGGATTTTTAATTGTCCATCAATCCAGGTAGAAAGAAAGGAAATCCCATATTGAATCTGGAGTGTATAAAAGTCCTTGTTTAATTAGTGTTGTCAGGAAATAACAGTCCATGGCGTGTAAGGTATCGATCCTTCCTTGTTAAAGTAGTGTAATCAAAATCAAGTCAAATAAACCAGATCAGGCAAACATTGTGGAAATGTATAACATGATGGTGTTCACCCTGTCATAATGCTAGCCCTGGCTTAATGGTGGGAATAATGCTATAATTGTGTATAATGGTGACAATGCTAGCCGTCGGTTTATGGTGGTTAATGGAGCCATCCCTGGTATGATGGTGCCAAAGCAGGAATGCAAATAATGCTGTTGTCTCAGAAAAGAGAGGGACTAGTGTAAATGAACACATATAATGTTTATGCTAGTGTATAACGTAGATACGAGTCTCTACAAAACCCGGGATAGAAACATCTTTGTCCAACTCGTTACGAAAAAAAAGGCCCTTGTCAAATCAGTTGCATTTGTAAATATGTGCTCACACATAAGAATGTGCTTAACAAATGACACCAAACATCACAGCAATGCAATATGGTAGATGCTTTCATTTTGTATACATGACACTGGTGCTAGCACTCATTTCAGTTTCTTACAGTTCACACAACATTCAGATATTTCCCAACACAATGTTTCATAGAAATTGTGAAAGTTAAAAATAGGGCACCAATTTCACTTGATTTAAATTTTTAAAGAAAACCATATAGAGTACCGTTTTTAATTAATTCCATATCATAAAACTGTTTTGTAGTTTAGTAATAGTAGAATAATATACATGTACCTTTCATATACAATGTGAAATGTAGCAATTTGTGCTCCCCGAGGTAAATACCTTTCTTGTTTATTTAACCTTATACCAGCTAGATTCCTGGTATCCTTACAGTGGAGAAAGGTTTAATAAACTGAAATTATTATGAGATACATTTCAGACGTTCCGAGGCTACACAAAAATCTACAAGAGAATGTATGGAAATCTCAATTTCTCAGCATACCTCACCTCCATCTTGGATCACCTACAAGCTAGCCAATTAATAAGAGTGTGCATTATTGCAGGTAACTTTGTAAGTTATCTCCATTCACCTAAAAATATATTTTCAAAATGGAGAAACCCTTTCCTCGACACTCCCATGAAACGTGGTTGTGTTCCATACCCTCTATATGGCCTGGAAGTATGTTCAATTCTTCCTTTGTATTTGTATCTTTATTTTAGTTTGCCATAATATCCTTATGTATGCCTGTAATGTTCTGACTTTGTGTGTTAAACATGTTGCATGGCCAACTCCCCCTTCCTGTTCTCATTTTTAAAGCAAGGACTAATGACTGTGAAAATTCAGCAATAATGGAATACTTTTCCCCGTCATATGTGGAATTTAGAAACAATAACGTAATTGTCCATCAGACCTAGGTAATGGCATTCTGGATTCCTACAGATCCCTAAAATTGCTCATATTACACATGTGTACATATCTAATGATATTCCTGTGCTGCCTAAGGGCCCTTTACATCTATGTATGTGCTTGGCCCTTATTGTAGTTGGAGACCACTAAAACATCTCTTTCCTTTAAAGCAAGTGCCTCTCACACTCATAAAAAGCAGTTCTTCTAAAATTGTCCAATTTCTCCACTTACATCACTAATGGAAGAGGGGCGGTATGAATACCGATTTAATTTGTTGCACATTTCTTGGACCTTACAATATTTCACACCCCTCCTATTTATATGCAACGTTTCAATTCTTAAGCACTCACAGGATCCCAAAATTTACAGTCATCGATTTGGTCCTCAAAACTAGCAGTTTAGCTTGAATGCGGTCTGTTTTTGTCAGAACTGATGCTGGGTAAAACTGCCCTCTGCATTACTCTTTTTATGATGCCAAATGTGAATCATCTAGGGGAATCTGAAGCCACCATACCTGGGCAGACCAGCTGCCCCTTTGTAGTACCACCCCAGATGTTGTTATGGAGTGTCTTCTTTGTGAAAGCCAGACACTGTCTCAGCTTTCATTTCAGTATCCCCAGTGCTTAGGTTTTGTAGCCTGGGAAATTTGTTACTGGTCCTACTGCTTCAGGTTGCTTTTTGAAGGGCCATCCTGAATTACACTTATAAAGAGAATGCTCTCATTTAGCCATGACACCTCAGTCTGAAAATAACTATAAAATGTGTTACCTCATGGTCCCTCTTCTTTGTGACATCATGTACGGGAGCTAGATCCTCCCCAAAGCATTTGATTGCTTTTATTTATTGTAGTGATGTCTTTTATGGTCATATATGCCCAATTCTCCAGAACTACAGAAGGGGGAGTTCTCATTTCTCATGACGTCATGGATTAATGCATTTTTGTGTAATTTCACGTAGGTTAATTTTTTGTATCTGTTTCAATTCAAACAATATCCATGCAATAAATATATTGCTTTCATGGATCTTATTTATTTTAACGGAGAACTCTAACGAAAATAGTGGGATGTCTGTCAGAATATAGACTATGGAAATATTGTGATTCCATAATATCATTGCCAAAATATCGACAACCAAAATATCAAGGAGGGAAGTATTTATTGGTAAGTATATATTTACTATTGTCACCTCCCCTGCCCATATAAATATCTTGAAGATATTTATGTAGATATATAGTTAAGGTACATATATGAGGATTTGAGTATAGTTAATCTATACTGACCTATATATAGGTACTTTGTTGATATTTTGGTTGCCAAAGTTTTGCCTAAATATAAAGGTATCACAATATTTAGAGAGTTGATATTCCAGAACCATACCAATAGAGGTTTTGAATCCCATTAAGTTATTGGACATTTAATGTTGAGATTTGCCTCCTCTATCTGCCATGGCTTACAACCTTAGTTCACGTAATTTGTGTGAAAAACAGACACAATAATTCGTAAGGTGTTATGATGCTCCAGTAATATATCTTGGCATTTTATAGCAAAGGATAACTCTGAATGAGCACAGAAGTATATTTTGTTACTACTGAATGAGCCCGATCATGGAAAAAAGTAACATGATGCACGCATTAATTTAAACATTTTCTGGTACTTTTTTAGAAGTGGCACTCATTATGTTCTTCCAGACAATTCATTTGCTTGATTATTCTAGAAGCTGACTGAGTTGATCTCGAAAATGCAAAATATTTGTCACAGTAAATGGTGATTTCAGACAAAAGACCAAGCTAGAGGTACTACATGTTATGTGTACAATACAAAATGGTGAGTATTTATTTATAATTCAACAGTCAACGGCATGCTAATATAAACAGCCATAAATAATAGAACTAAAAACAATAACTAAGAAGCCAAATAAAGCACAAGTTACAATATTATTGACTGACAAATTTTGGCACTCAGTCGAGGCCTAATTAAACGTTCACTGTGCTACTCAATATGTGTGAATTATTTTTAAAGCTTACCATAAGGGGGAATACCATAAGGTTGACCGGGCTGTGGATATGTTGCATAAGCAGTTGCTTGTTGCATTCCTGTTGTAAACTGTGTCTGCCCATATGCAGCCATGGTTTGCGATGATGGGGTGGGAAGTATATGTGGATATGCTCTGCTATTTGCCCAAAACAAAAAAATAAATAAAAGGGCTTTTATTATTATTATGTTTAATACCATGTATAAAAGCATGCAGTAAATGTACTGATGAGCCGACTCAAAATTCAATATATATATGTACATACACATCAATCACTGTCCTTTATGTACAACAATTCGTTTAAATATTTCAAGTAAAGTATGGGGAAAGAGATTCATTTGACGTTCTAAAATTATTTGAAAGATTGCATTGAGTAACGTAGATTTGTACACAATTATGATGTAGCAGAAATGAACAATTAATAGAAAGGGAAATTAGTACAGTGTGAGGACTCGGTGGAAGTGAATCATGGCATGTGAGCTTGGACTTTTGGTAGCCTCATAGGTAATATGAAGATTATAAATGGAGAGCCATGTAAATAATTGTCAACAGTTCCTGGATAATATGAACATAACAAGTTAGAAAGTTGTAATGTAGGAGGCTCCGTGTCTGGTAGCTTGCGAGGGCGCACATAAGTAAATAAGATGAATACAGAAAATGGAATGACAAATCAGAGCAAAAGAATTTCTGCAGTGCTTGGATTTAGAACAAGGAATATGATATAGGCTAACATTAAATGAGGATCTATATAATGCCTAAACCTGCAGGTATCCAAGAGCTCAAAACTAGAGTGTACTTAGCAGATATTTGGATTGGATATGTTTCCTGGCGTTTCTAGTAGATTGTCAGCTTGCACTCCTGAGAATAGACAGTTCCACAACATTGGGTCCACATCCAAAAATATGTACTTATTTTCTCATCCACTCACTCACACATTGACCCAACAATCTACTTTGTTGTCATCTACTCAGAAAAATAATTGCTCTGTGACATACTGTACACCTTTTTCAGTTCCCTTAATTTTCTCTATGGGAGTGATACCTGGACAGGCATTTCCCACAATACCCAAGTAAATTGTGAATTTCCATGTAAACCTCAAGGTAAGAAGTGGTCACCTTTTCCAGTGCTTTGACCATGAATTGAGCACTGATACCCAGATAATTTCTCTGCTGTATAGAAATTGTAAGAATTAAGGGCTGTCCCCTGTGTAGAATAATCCAGTGGGCAAAAATGAGCACAGATGATGTTGCTAGTGATTTAGCAGTGATGTCACAATGGAAAAGATTGATAAGAGTTAATTTGTCTGAGAGAAGAGTTGAATCATTAGGTTATCTTTGGTGTGTGACGTCAAGCCAGATGTATCAGTAGTTTTGAAACCAAAAAAGGAGCATATGCATGATAGAAGAGAGAGGCGGTTAAAGAGAGATTGTTAACATCTCCTGTTCAAAAGCAATCAGAAACTTTAGTGAAAAGAATAAGTTCCAAAGGCCTATTAGTAGATCATATGGCAGCTGCCACAGAAGGGGGACAGCAAGATATACCATGCCTGGAGCAAGCATGTAGCATGGTTTACTCAAGAATAGCCCTGCTGTTCGTGTTTTCAGATGCTGTCTTTGGAAGAAAACCCAACGAATATAGGGTGTTGACTGTGATGTGAGAGGAAAAGCATTAGACAATTGCCTGGCGAAATTGTGTTTCAAGGATATCCATTTTACTTTAAAATATGATAGCCTTTTGGTTTTGACTGTAATGAGAAGCAGGAGACATAGCTAAAGGAGGAGGAAGAGATGAAGGAGTGGCACAATCAAGGCCACTGTTTATTGTAAATACAGATAAGTGAGGGGAGGGTTCCAGATTCACTAAGAGCTTTGTTGGTTAGAGCGTGTGAGTCGTGGTAGATCCTATTTCAATGGGCTATACATAGCATGGGGAAAACATTAAACTGGCCAAAAAGGACAGTTTTGATGTACTAGACACATCTGCAAAGGAAAGTGAACACCATTCAGAGAACCATATTTTCAGTTTACATACTAGAGAAATGCATCAGGTAGTCACCAATACAAACAAAGAAGATGTTCGCTGTGGCACTGCTGGCAAATAAAAAAAATGCTATGCAAGAAATGGAAAAGAAGCAAGAGGAGCTCACCAAGCAAATGATGTGAGGATATGACAGAGGTAAAAGATTGTTGGGGATATCCATGGGTGAGAGTCAAATAAATCTTAACAAATGAAAACGGATTTATGTGGAGAGGAAGCAAATAAAGGAGTCTAACATTATTGAAACGTATGTTGGGATTGTTATTAACAAAGATTGCAGTTCTTCTTTGCCATCACCGTCAATCACTGCGTTACATATTAAAGTTAATTCACATTTTTGGAAAGGGACACTACTTTCTAAGATGATGCACTTTAACATTCGCCCCCAGCACAAATTCAATAGGCAATTCACACACCCCTTACAACAAATTACACATTTTTCATATGATTAAAAGATGGCCAAGCCTGAGTATATAGGAGATGTTTATGAAGGAGCTTTATTTTCATATAACTTTTTAAAGGGTAAAAAAACTCTTACTTGGAAGGATAGATCTGTGGTGAGAACGGGTGGGTTTGTCTTGGGCTGAAGCCACTGCTTCCAATCACTGTACAGGCAAAAAGAATGCACATCCCAGCATAAACAAGGATATGAGAACAGAATATTGTTTGCTCAAAAATTCCTACGTTAATTCAGGTTTACAGCAATTGCTTTTTTTAAATAGTCTCAGCGTCTACTCAGCAAGAGCCCAAGAATTAAAAAGAATGCAATTGATAGATTTAAAACCACACATTCCAAACATTAACGCAGAGCAGGATTCTTTGTAAAACTAACATTTTCCTTTTCTGAGCATAATCAGACAAAACAATTAAACAATATCAGAAAACGGTTTCCAGGATCTCCAAAAATGTATGTTATTGAAAAAAATGAGTGCGAGAGTACAGTTTAACATTAGCGATTATTGTACAGTGGCCTGCGTTCAAGTCAAAGCTAAATTGGGCTGTGCCTTCAGTCATTGGAAATGTAGAAAAAGGAAGATACCAAGAAACGCAAGGGTTTTGGCAACTGAAAATGTTGTAGCTTTTGAAGCTTAACTCAACGTTTTATGAATCCTACTTCAATATCTTCGAAACTGCTAAACTGAAAGTAGCTTTCTCCCAGGATCCCAAGTTCCATGTACCTCCCATCTAAGAAAGGTAACACAACACCATGTTAATGAGGAGGCTAAGATTTGCCTCCATACTTTTCCCTTCCGCGTGCACTGGATTAAAAGGCGTGCTTTCCCTGGGAGAGGAAAAGAGTGACAATAAGGAAGCATGATCTAGTTGGGACATTAATCTAAATTCAGCTCTATCCAGCAGAAATGGAAAACCTAGAGACAGCTACTGCGGAAACCTGAGTAGATTAAATCCCAATAGAACTGGAAAAGTACATTTCATGTATATGTTTGAGACTCAAGGACAAACATGTTAAGTGACTTGCCATGCAGTAATAACAACTTTAGAATTGCTAATCGAAATTGTGACAGCCAAGTGAAAAATGTCTCTAATTTTTGCTGAACGTCTAATTATTTCAATTTTTTTCTTTCCATATTTCTTTATTGCAGTGACATTATGAAGAAAAGACCAAATTCAGAAAAGATTTTGCAGACCTAAGCGTAGCCCAGGTCATTAAAAGGCATTCACTACTCTAATTTCCACATCTTGATTCATGAGAAGTTTTATTTTCTAATAGTAAGGGGCACTTACAGCATGCAATTCAATATATTGGCAGATTTTCGGTTGTACGTTCATAATCAGGGGCAGTAAAATGAGATTATGGTGGCTGGATGCAAAAAAAGCATGGGACAAACACATTCCCATCAACCTGTGATTATTCACAAAGCATTGTGCCAGCAATCTGCATCCATAAAACACTTGAGAAGCTACTCTGAAAAAGATTGAAATACGTTTGTGTATTCTGGGTGGAACTGGAAAGTAATGACTTGATCAAATAATAGGGGAGTGGGTTTCACTGGAAGAAAAACATTGTTCGTCTGGTGAAAAGCTAAAAAAAAAGAAAAAAATTATTGTACAAATGCATATTTCATCCAGTCTTATTGATTGTCCACACAGTGAACAACCTGCCTATGTGTGGAGTAGAAGGTGGACTCCTGGACATCTACAACTGCTGCAGGTTTGTAGGTGCATGTGGTGCAATAATTGTGAGTTCCTTAAGGCCAGAAATCTACATGTACCAACGTTGATTTCCAACTCTTTTAATGGTCTTTGTGAATTGGACGTATGATGTTTATTTGAAATCGCAGACTGCCCCGCCACATTACGTAAGGTTTTTTATTGGTGCGGTAAAATAAAATCACAACCATTAACTGCTCCTAGCATAATGGCGAATGAGACAAAGAGGTGTTGCTCCAAACTCAGCCTGGACAGAGTAATGGTTTCCCCCAGGAGCATAGCAAGTAAATACTGTTGAGCATATCATATGTGCAAAGTTTAAGGACTGCCAATTATCTTAAAATCTTATTGTGCTAACAGCAAACATAACACAATATGCCTTTGCTCAAGGTTTTCCTAGTGCCAAAACTATTATGTAATATATAAACTGGAGCTACATTTCCCTACTCAATTACTTAATATCGAAACAGCAAAAACTTATGCAAATTGAAATTCCTTGAATACCCCCAATGCATCCTTTATGTGATATGTCTACAAATCTGGAGTGCTGTGGCGTGAAGTACTGCAGAGCAGAGTATAGTGGCATAGAGTGCAGTGACATAGAGTGCATTGGCATTGAGTAAAGTGGTGTAGAGTGCAGTGGCATAGAGTGCAATGGCGCACAGTAGAGTGGAGTAGCGCTGAGTGGAGTGGCACTGAGTGCAATGGCACAGTGTGCAATGTAGATTGTTTCTCAGTAGAGTGGAGTGGTGCACAGTAGAGTACAGTGGCATAGAGTACAGTGGTGTAGAGTGCAGAGTTGAATAGAGTGGTGTAGGGTAGATTGGGAAAGAGTGCACTGGCATAGAGTGGAGTGGTACAGAGTAAAACGAATTGGTGTAGATTGCAGTGGCATAGATTGCAGTGTTGCAGAGCAGAGTGGCATACAGTGGAGTAGCACAGAGTTGAGTGGTGAAGAGTGCAGTGGTGCATAGTAGAGTAGTGTGGGGTAGAGTGCATTGGCATAGAGTAGAGATTTGTAGAGTCAAGTGGCATTGAGTGGAGTGGTGCGGAGTAGAGTGCAGTGACGCTTTGTGAAGTGAAGTGTTGTAGTGTGGACTGGTGCAGAGTGGAGTGGCATAGAGTGGAACATTCATGATGTGGTAGCACACTGCCATTACAGACAACACATCTTCAATTGAAATGACCATCACACTTGCACAGACACACAGTTTTACTGATAAAAGTATACAGTACACAAACGAGAACATCACCAAGTGTACTGATTTGTTTTGATAGTATTGAAATATTTGGTTCCACCACACTTCATAAGTACCAAAAATTTGCTTCCTTTGTGCTTTTCTAATTCTGAAATATTTACACAGGTCTTTTGCAGACATTTAAATTTTGTTGTGTGCTAGAAAAAAAAATAACATTTCCTCAAGCACTCCCCCAACAGTCGGCATGATTGTCACATAAATCCTCTCACTTTGAAGTCAGAGAAAGAAAAGTAAACACCAAGCTCCCTGGAAAACAGAGCCTGATATTTGACCTTTGTCTTTGAATGCACAACAAATGTAACAAGATAAGAACAAGAGTTAAAGGACTGTTTACAGAAATCCAGTATTGGTGGAAGAACACAGTAAAAAAAGGTTTGGGCAAGGAAAGGGGCAAACTCAAGCTGGACAGCCTAAAACAAATAAAACGGCAACTAGAAAGCAAGCAAATGTGAGTTATAAACCACAAAGCCAATAAGCAATGGGTAGAATGCATTCCCATGAAAGCTTTCCAAATGTCCCCAATAAGCCATTAGCAAACCAGACAGCTGTGACTAGAAATGAGTAGTCATCTTCAAGGAAGGTAGATGACTGTTATTGGCAAATGATGAAGTAATAATTCTGACAATCTGTCAATTTCCATGGGGTAGAGAGGAAGAGAATAGGATCCCAAATTCTCAGTAGAAACCATGCATAACATAATTTTTGTATGTAGGGTTCCAGTTCTCACCAATCAAATTCCCCATAGACACTTCTATGAAAAAATGTAGGGCACAATGGTACCAAGAAAAATGCAATGAGGAAAACAGAGGCAGAACATTTTTTTCTACCATGCTCCACAACTCAGACATACTTGATCCTTAAAAACAGGTATGCTAATAAGGCAGCAACATTATCCCCTCTCCCCTCATTCATGGAGCTCTCTCTTAAAAATGGAAGATCACTGCATTTTAGGTTCTGTTGCCCATTGAGAATGACTCTCTATGAGTATATTGATTCATCTTACACTGGATGCCATATTACTTGTTCCTTAGATAACATAGAAGGTTATAGGTGTGCTATAGTGTGTAAGAAGGTAGTGACAATTTCATTATAAATCTTGTGAAAAACGTTTATTTTGCCTAAGGTGTCAAATTAGAACTGGTGAGGCAGTTGCTATAGGAAAATAATAAGTATTGCATCTCAATAACACATGCAAGTTAAGAACTACTTAATTTAAATTTGCACATGCTAGCAATTTAGGAGTTTCCAACTTACACATGCATGATTTATGTGTATCGGAAATTAGCATTGTAAATCCATAACATTCACAAACAAAGCTGACTTCACCCCATTTAACTAATGCTATGTGTATGCGCACATACATCTAGGGATTGAAAATTCGTGACATTTAGTGTTTTTAATGAGAGTCTGTTTCTTTTTTTAATAAAAATGATTCCCTGGCATACTTCTGTCTCCTCTATCTACTTTGCATTATCCATAGAATAAGGTGCACATTTCTTCACATACTGCTGCACTTGCACCTGAACTTTTCGCGTATAAGTTTCAGATGACCATAAAGGTGGGTATGGACACCACAACATTTGCGAATATCCACAATATTAACACTGTGCTTGTGACAGCTTATATGCATTGACTATCGCACACAAGGACACTGGCTGAATCCAAAGCGATCGGTTCATAGTATACACATCCACTACACATGTGTTTGTGGCTGTATCTTGACCTGTTTCTTTCATACTTTTTAATAAAAAGTAAATCTGACTTGAAAATGACACCCATTTTTGTAGCAGTACATCAGACTTATGCCAGCAAATCTCTGGGAATCAATGCCTCAGTTTACATCTGGCAAAGAGTCAGGCCACAATAAACAACATTTGTACTGATGCAAAAAAGTCCAGTCCATTTGCATATATTTTGCTGTTTGTTTAACAAGGAATAAACCAAACAGTATTGCATGAGAACAAACATGACACGACTGATTTCAGAATATATTTTATGTTACCCAACAATGAGTGGGAAAATGCATTTTCAATACTTCTCAAATGTGAAAGATAAAACTATATTTAGGTAAAATTAGTGTGTTACATGTACTATTACATAAGTAGTAAAAACTGTAAACACCACTTTCCTGCTTTATTTTATCAAACGATTAATTATGAAGTGCGATTTCTTTAATAAAAGTACATGACTGATACTACTTCTAAATGTCTCTCCTTTTTATTTTTGAGTTATCTGTTTTTTGCAGTTTTGGTGCTTACGGTTTTCTTAAATGATTGCCATTATGCATGCGAGCAGGGAGATTACGAATTTTAGTTATCTAACTGCGATGAATCATGTGCATAACTCTTCAGTGAGCCTTGTCAGAGTACAGATTCAGGGGAATCCTGAAGAACTCTTTTCTTTCTTCCCAGTTCTGATGACAGATAGCACATTCAACATCACTCTCAAAGCGGGTGACACAGTACGGATATATTTTGAAATATATTGATATAGCCTTACGTGGCAGACTTTATCAGCTGTGTGTTGCATGTTTCAGATCGGAATTTACTATATATGCTAGTATATGCTAGAGGAAGCACCAACCCTAGATTCATATTTGTAAATATTATCAATGGTTCTTACCTGTTCCCGAGAAATTGTCTAACGTTTCCTCTGTTGACCTGGAAATCTCACTGCTGGTCATTGGTTCTGTTTTCACTAAAAATATTAGATATATTTGTTAGCGTAAAAATGTGTGCACTTTCTTATCACTTAATGTATTATATTTAAGCATTAACTAAAATCCTATATTATAATTCAATAAATTAGCACCATTTAAACCTTCCATGAACAAATGTGCACTCTTGAAAAGACTCGATGACTTAAAGAATTGTTCATAGATTAAGCAAAGAGTGTTGGATGCTTCATTTTTCAAAGGACTATAAGGTGCCCGTCAATAATTACAAGTGATTTATTGACCCGCTGGTCCTTTTCAGTGGTCCTGCATCATTTGTTTTTTGACCAACAGCTTCAGTTTCCATCTGAATTGGTCTTCAGCTTTAGTTTCCATCTGAAGTGGTCTTCATTCATCTGATGTGAGCCAGGCTTTTCTTTAATCCCTAAAGAAGCATTGCTGCATACAACTACGAGAGCACACAATGTATGGCTGAAACAACTGCCCATTCTATGCTGTCAACAATTCCAAATGACTACAAGTTTCTAGCACATTCTTTTAACCTCTGTCACATAACCAGAGTCATAAATTTATGATATTCCTGTTTTAGACAAGGCAGGATGTTAACCAATATCCTCCCATTCTAGACACCTGCAGGCTTTTATGATGCTAGGAATCCATTCCTGAAGAGTTGAGAGCACAATGTGACCCAAGCCTTAAGTAAGAGTCATATTTTTGGAAATATGTTTTGTTATTAGTTCACAGAGGCTAAAAGCTATCCTAGTGTTGATACATCAAATATGTTCCAACAATTGTAAAATCGGGATTAAAACAGCAAGAGAATGATAGAGGAAAAAGGCCGATAATGACAGTACCTCATAGAGATTTCATCTATGGGTAACAGACTTTTACATACTGTAGATGTGACCAACCAATGTTCAGCTATGTTTTTGGTTGCCCACAGAAAAAGATGTTTTCCACTATCTAATTGCTTTCTTCTGGCATCGTAGTGGTGGGCGTGTAGAACTACTGGGGTTTGTTTTATTCTTGCTGTGCAATAGAAAATAATTCCCAGGTTTCTAAAAGGTAGATATTGGCGTATTCTGATTGCTGCCCTGACTTTGGTGAAGGTAAATGGATGTTGTGAACAAAGGTTCATTGACTATTACAACTTTTTGCTGGCTATTGGTAGATGCTGCTGCACCTGGCATCACCCAGGCTTGACTTCACTCTTTGAGTGAGAAACAGAATCTTATCTCTTCTCTTGCATATGGTCTAAGTGGTGAAACAAAGTTGCCACATTGTGCTTTTTGTCACAGTTGTGAAAGAAGTTCAATTGTAGAAAAACTGTATTACTAAGGCACTGGGCTAAAGATAATCTGCAGCCAACCAATTCATGTAACATTAATGGTGGCAATGACCCGTCACTTGGATGACAGCAAATAAATGCGGTCTATATCTGTGTGACATAAAGGGAAGGTCCTGGGGGAACTGTCAAGCCGAAGGTCTCAGCAAACTGCTGATTTTGTAGATACCATCAGGTTACCGAGGTTCAGTGTAAATGCATCAGTTTACGACAACCCGATTACCCAAGAGGGCGTCTCAAACAATAAGGGGAGCAGTACACAGGGCGTGAAGAACACAAGCGGCGAGGTTAATTCTCACTCTTTAAATAATTTTCATTAAAGAACTGGCTCAGTATTTGTGACGTGGAATGCCTTTGGTACACTCTGAAAAGGATTTCAGATGCATGTGGTGCCGTAAAAAAAAAAAAAATACATCAGTCATCTACACAGACGTGATGTGACTCACTAAGATGGAAGTTATTGAGTCCCATTCCCATGCACGTCTGCACCTGAATCACCAAAATGCCACTCTGTGACATCCCTCTCCGAGACTGAGATGTAGCAGGTGCAGGGAAAAGGCCAAAAAAACGGTGATGTGCGAATTTCATGCAAAAAATACTCAAAACCCGAGATCCTAAGCAATATTTCTATGAACTGCAAAGATTGGCCTCTAACCGGTGGCCAGGTCTGAGAAAGGTGCTTTGGGGATGCAATGTCTTGAATATGTCCTGTTGCCAACGAACCACATCTCAGACAAATCTATACCAGGTTCAGGTTCAAGAAGTCACCCACCTAGATTTATGAAATTGCTGCCGTTACGAAGTTGTGTGCTGTGCTTTTCTAGGTCTAAGCTCTCTGAATCTCTGCCTGGTAATAGCTTGCAAGACGACCCTCCAAATTAAGCGCTCACTGCTGATGTGATATGAGACATACAGGTGACAAGGTTGAATTCTACCGAGCCAGCTCGGTCTTTCATCCTTCCAATAGAAATACACAGATCACCACTAAATTGGCTAGTAGTAACTAACACCTGTTTTTCAGACCATTTAAATGGCAGAACTGTGTCATTAAGTGCTACATGCAAAATTATTTATTATTTGCCATTCTCTTTTTATTTCAGATGTTACGTTTGCTATAGAAGTGATGTTTCAAGGGCAAACTAATACTATACAAATGTCAAGGGTTCCAGTAGCAGTGGTGCTATATTTACTTCTTGATTTGGCACAACTGGAGGAAAAATGTGAAAATATGAATTGGTAACAGGAATTATGCAAGAGAAAATACAGAAGAAATAGTGGTTTCTCTTGTTTTTGAAATAGGCATCCTTTTGTACAATCAGTGCACACATTAATTAAAATGCGTTCTGCATGAAAACCTATTTCCAGTGGTTCATGTACACAGAGAAAACCGTGGACCACGGTGTTTAATGAACTGTGCTGAATTGTTTAAAATGCTAAATGCAAAAACTAAATTTATATTAGTCAAGAGGTGCGTTATACAACGTAACTTTGTGAATTGTTACAGGGTAGTAAATGATGCTGACCAAATTAAACCATGTGTTAATCTAGTATCACAAAGAGCGGAGAGCTTAGATAAATGCAACAGCTCTTTTATCATACATACTAATAATGTTTTTATTAATCCCCAGAGAAAGATATATGGGATAAAGAACACCCTGCCATGTATTATAGGGATATTTAAAGTCACTGAGGAGTTGCATGACAATACTGAGAAACGAAGCCTATGGTCAAGTGCCTTTATAAGTTCATGAAACTCAGAGGTGAGTTGTGGGCAAAATATCACTCATCTATACTGCCAAAACACCTCCTGCCAGCGTTACACCTATGTCACCCTAGTGACAACATCTTCGTGCTCTAAAAAGATACTTCCTCTAAAAGACACTCATTTTTCTGATGTTCTCCTTCATGGTGATTGACTCACAAGGACATTTGTACGAATACCATCTGCTCAGTCTGCAGATAAAAAAATAGCATTTATTCTACAAAGCCTCAGCATCATACCCTAAAAATGAAATTTACTGAAAGTTCCATATTTCAAACCGAGAAGCGTAAAATATTAAGCCTTCTGCACTGTGGCTGTGAAACAAACTTTTAATGTCGCAAGCATTGTTTTGAAGTTGGTAAGGTCCCTGAAACATATTGACCTTTGTTTACACGCCTCCAGCTGAATCGTAGTGACACATAATGACCACAAAACAGAAGTCAAATATTTTGAACACCCTACCCTCATTATAGGAGTTTGAGGTCGAATCCGCTCTTTGTAAAGTCTTTGGATACCCCAAGGTAAGATGTTCATGATTTAAAAAAAATCATAATTAAGTGAATGAAACTACTTTAGTGATTTTTATTGAAGTATAAAGACTTGAAGCAGAGACTATTTTAAACAGCAGTGTAATACGTTTAAGAGAATCAAAGAAGAGTGCCTTTAGTACTAGCTTTTTTCTGTTTTACAATGATCTTGTAGGGCATGCCTTGTAGAATATAGGGGTTGGTCACAATTGGAGGTCACCTTTTTTATTGCTACCCTAGAAAACCAAAGATGAAAATCGGACCTAGCTTTTCATTTTCTTTTAAACAATTATTGTTTTTCCTTCCCATACAGGGCCAGCTTGGGAACTAAAAGCAGCCCAGCCCACACTCTCTTCCAAGTGGTGTAATAAAATTTGAGTGAGCCCCCTTGCAAAGATCATGGAGGGGGGCCCCCATGCTCCGAGCCCAGTCAGGAGCTTTCAGGCCAGGGGCCCGCCAACCGTGCACAGTGCGGAGGCGCCCCCCTGGAGCTCAGCCCCCCCACACCACGGGGGCTGCGGGGGCTATTGTTACACCACTGCCTCTCCCTGTCTCTTTCATTTCTGTCTCTTTCCTTCTGATATCTCTATCTCTCTCTATCTCTCTCGTGCTCTCTTTTTCATGTTTGCTTTTTGCCTTGTGTGCCTGCTGCCATAAACCCAGGGGAGCCAGCCTTTGTCCATTAAAAACAGGCCTCCAATGGCTCCAACTTGCTCTTCCCCTGCCTGGCGAAATGCCTGATAAAATAAATGATCACTCTAGCCCTGTGGTTTTATTTTCAGGACCTTTTCGAATACTAGAATACACCAAAACGTTCATGACATTAAATGCTTCGATCATTAGGAAAGCATGTCTCTAACAAAACAAGCCTCAAGCTGTTTAAAAGCAAGTATCCAGTTTGGTATCTTCCTCTGGGATGTTGACTACTGAAAATTGTTCTTCCTTTTCTTATTATTTGATTTAATCATTATATGTGGGGTTTTCAATAGTGCCGCATGTTGACTTGCATCACACCTGGGCACTTTCATCTGTGGTTACAGCTACTTAGGAAAAAGGAGGGAAACATACAGAACTAAGCGGCCAGAACCACGAGTTCCGGAAAGCCCGCAAGTGTAACCACGCTTGCCCGAACAACGAATTTGCCTTAACCACGCATATGCGTGGTTTAGGCAAATGCGCTCTAGTGTTCGGAATGGGCGAGGACTTGAAAGAGCAGCGTCCAGAAGCAGACACGGACAGGTAAGTTCTGCTGGGGCCGGGTCGGGGGGGGGTTTGTTTTAGTTTTCAGGAGTGGGGGTTCGGGGTAGTTTTCAGGGGTGGTGGGGTCTTGGGGTAGTTTTTAGGGGTGGTGGGGGTTTGGGGTAGTTTTCAGGTGTGGTGGGGGTTCGGGGTAGTTTTCAGGAGTGGTGGGAGTTCAGGGGTTTGCGGTAGTTTTCAGGGTGGTGGGGGTTCAGAGTAGTTTTTAGGGGTGGGGGTTCAGGGTAGGTTCAAGGGGTGGTGGGGGTTTGGGATAGTTTTCAGGTGTGGTGGGGTTCGGGGTAGCTTTCAGGTGTGGGGGTTCAGGGTAGTTTTCAGAAGTGGGGGGTTCGTGGTAGTTTTCAGGGGTGGGGGTGTTCAGGGTAGCTTCCAGGGGTGGGGGTTCATGGTAGTTTTCAGAGGGGGGTTCAGGGTAGTTTTCAGGGGTTGGGGGTTCGTGGTAGTTTTCAGGGGTGGGGGGTTCGTGGTAGTTTTCAGTGGGGTTTGGGGTAGTTTTCTAGGGTAGTTATTAGGGCTCAGTAGTTTTTAGGGATTAGGGGAGGGTGGGTCGTTTTTAGGACTCAGGGGGAGATCGGGGTAATTTTTAGGGCTTAGTGGAGGGTGGGGTAGTATTTAGGACTGGAGGCAGGGAAGTTTGTAGGGCTCGGAGGGGAGGGGACTGGTTTTCAGGAGGGAGGGGGGTAGTTTTAGGACTCGAGGTGGGGGCAGGGGTCGGGGGGGTCAAGTCTTAACCATGGAAATGTGTTTACCACACATGCTTTGACAACGCATAAATTATTGTAAAGGCATGCGTGGTAAAGGCATATTCGTGGTTAAGACTTGTGTAGTACAGACTGCGTGGAACCGGCATGCGTGGTAAACGCATGCGTGGTTCCATCACACAACCGAAAAAGGAGGATGTGACTGAAATAGGTACATTAAATATTGATTGTTCAAGACTTCACGTGGGTGGTTCCGAAGGATATCTTTGGAGGTTTCTGAGGCGTCATTGTCAGATTGAGGGCATGGAGCAGAGTATTGATAGACAGCCAAGTCAGTCCTTGTGAATTGTCTGCGGCATGACCACAGCTGCATGAAAATTATTTCTCTTCACGTTTCATATTTCTTTGAATAATTCAGTTTTTAGTATTTTTCTCAGGATCAGGTATTTTGATTGGGCTTCTAGGGGGCAGAGAGTGTTCTATAGCTTTTGGTCTTCTATGCCTAGGGTTCGGTACCCATATTTTAAGTCACGGGCTTGGTCGATCAGAGACTCTTGTTGAAACCATATTGAGGGGGTATCTTAAGAAAGTCCCTTGGCCCCGATTCCATAAGAACTGGTAAATATTGTGTCGGATTGTGAACTTGGTTCTTAACGCTGTCAGGTGCCAGAGGAGTGTTTACTGTAAAGGGTTATGGTGGCTCTTTTTTCTGAATAAAGGCTAGCCTAGCTGCTTGTTTTTTCATGTTCTGCAATTGTCTACCAGGCTATATGGTATGCCATTTTACAGTGCATATCATTATTCTAATATAAAAACTAGAGTGTTTGCTATGAGGAGCAGACATTTTTTTGTTGGAGCATGTGAACTGGAAGTTAGTATCTTCCATTACTGTTTTGATTTTAGAAGAGAAAGCAAACTGAGGGTGAATATAGCATCCAGGTTGCGGACATTATGCATGGGAGTAGGCGCTGATCCCAGGGAGATGAGAAATTTGGGGTGGCTGGGAGCAGAGCTGTCTAGATCACCAAGACCAAGTGAATATGCTTAGCCAATGTTGGAGAGAGGAGGTTTTCTCTTAAGTAGCAATTAAAGTAATTCCTCCACTTGACGATGTATGCCTGATTTAATCGCTTTTTTACAATATGAGGATGGATATGTGCAGTGCACCTAGAATCTGAAAGTTAAGCTGATCGTACTAGATAGAATCAGTCACAAGTGCAGCAGTGATGATTCTTTGAGTATGCCATGCCGGTGTATTGATGTATTCTAAAGCACTCAGCATTATTATTCAATGCTCATGATGCATATGGAACTGGATGAATAAGGAACTATAAAAAAAGATTAGAAACTCCAATACGTCTGATTTGCTACAATAAATATTTTTAAATTATGTATTTTTTAGCCAAAATAAGATCTTAACGTATAGCAAACAAAATCTTCAGGAGAAGATATTGGATAACAAAAAGAAATGGTCATCAGATGGGCTTGATATTTCAGAACAGTTATGGGTGATTGATTTAGTTGAAGCTCACGAGGATCTCTTTAAATGAAAATTGACGACAACAGTTTTATGCAGTAAATCAGCCTTATTGTGCAGTGTCTATACTAATTAGATTTAGTTTAGGACACGACAATTGTCGACGGTGCTTATTCAAAGACAGTAACACACCACATATATTTTCGAACTCCCCTTTGCTAACTGAATTTTGGCAGAAAAATCAGTCTGCCAGAAAATTGCCCAATTTCTAAAATCATATCCACATGAACATATACGAATAGAAGAAATGTTAGCAATATTGGGTCTAAATGTGTATCTTTTCGTAACATGCATAATGCAATCACAGAACTGCAAAAACGTATGGGCTAGGGCTTTGAAGAATGGAAAATCAAATTTAAACACATAGCAACAGTACAAGAAATGACTGAGAGAGAATAGGAAGTATGATCCTCAATGAGTAGGAGGGGAAATAGGGATCCTGAGTCCTTCTTGGGGACTGTTTACAAGTGTTTGTCATTTTTAGGGTCTGTGATAGATTTGACTCATAAACTTCATGTTCCAAAAATGGGACAGTGCATTTGGCCTTCCTTTGGGACCCCAGAAACCGTCGGACATGCTGCTTTTATTATTCTCCCTATAAGTGCGGGTCTTTTGAGCAAGGGCGGTATACAGAGGCGGACGCCTCCGAGCCCTTGACATCTGTCCTACCCACAGCTGGATCAGAACTTGCTCACCAGCTGCTGGAGTACTGCTGGTCCGCTGCATAGAGCGATACAGTGATCCCAGAGGGTCTTATTGCCACCACCGATGGTGGCAAACTAATTACTGTGTTTAGTCACTGTTAGATTTGGGGGTCTCTAGTTGGCAGAGATAGGTACCTTTGTCCAAATAGGGACCCTTGAGTCTAGTCAGGGAAAGTAGGTACACTCCGGAAATAACCCCTGCTCACCCTCTTGGTAGCTTGGCACGAGCAGACAGGCTTAGTTCAGAGGCAGTGTGTAAAGCATTTGTGAACACATACAGTAATCAAGTGACAACACTACAAATGGACACCACACAGGTTATATATTTATAAAAATAGGTATACTTTATATAGATTTATCACAAGACCATAAACGACAAAAATAATCCACTATACTGTCAAGAGTACTTAGTTCTGATCAAAAAGGCTTAATTCAAGGTTCTGTGCGAGTCGGTAGCCTCCTCCGGCTACGGTGATGTTGAGAACAAACAGAGTCTAACAAATCCAGCTGACCGCGTCGAGACGGGCCAACACAGCGTAGACAGACTCGGTCACAGTACCTTTTACTTGAAGTGGCAGGCACGGGCATGCGAGCCGGATGGCTGTTCGTTGCGGTCGCGATGCAAAAATGGAAGCGTTGCAGGACGCGTTGTCCCTTGATGCGGTGCAGGCAGCGGCTCGTTGACGTCGTCGAGACGGAGTCAGTGAGACCAGGGCCGTGCGTTGCAGGGCGAGACGGTGCTTCGGTGCGGTGCTGGCAGGTTGCCGTGCGGCGACGGAGCCGGATTCAGGAGCTGGCGTCGATCAGTCCGGACAGCGGTGCGAGTCGGGCGGTGCGTCGCAAAGCGTGCGAGCTGTGCCCAACTCCGGTGCGGTCACAGGACTCGAACTCAGCAGCAGTGACCGTGTCGGTCGGACCAGTTCGATTTGGCGTAGCGAAGCGTTGCAGGACGCGTTGTCCCTCGATGCGGTGCAGGCAGCGGCTCGTTGACGGAGTCGGTGAGACCAGGGCCGTGCGGTGCAGGGCGAGACGGTGCTTCGATGCGGTGCTTACAGGACACCGAGTCGGTCGTGAGAGTCGGTCACAGCTCCCTACCTCTGTAGCCACTGAAACAGAGTTTCCAGCAGCAATTCACAAAGGGGGTGAAGTCCAATGGTCCTGGGACTTCGGTCAGGGGGCAAGCTCTCTTCCAAGCCCTTGGAGATCCTTCACAAGTTGATGAAAGTCACAGCAAAGCAAAAGTTCCTTTCTCCTTTCTTTGGCAGTCAGGCAAACCACTGCAGGCCAATCCCCCAAGCAGCACTTCAGGCTTAGGGATAGTCTCTCCTCAGTTTCTTCTTGGTTCCGCTCCTCAGCAAAGGTTTCTTCTTGTTCCCAAAAGTGATCTAATTTTCCTGGGGTCTGGGTGCCCCTCTTATACCCTGATTCTCTTTGTTCTCTGGAGGCAGAGAGGCCTCTGCCTAGCCCAAAACCAGTTCTGGTCAGTCCTGGAGCACTTTGTTTTTCTGACTCCTTCTTTCCTTTCAGCATGTGGGGCAGAGTGCTCAGCCGCCCGGCAGGAGGTGGAGCCAGCATTGTGGAAGGCAGGCACAGCCCTATTCAGACCCAGGTGCAACTCCTCCCTCCACTCTGGATGCAGATCTTTCTATTCAGCCCTGTGCTGACTCACCCTGTCTCCTGTAGCCACACAGCCTCTGTCACTCAATCTCCAGACAAGGAATACACAACCTAGCAGAGGCAGGCTTGGATAGTTAGGCAAGAAAATACCCACTTTCTAAAAGTGCTATTTTCAAACACAGAATGTTAAAACCAACTTCACTAAAAGATGTATTTTATCATTGTGAGTTCAGGCATACTAAATTCGTTTTTCTACCATGTTCCCTGGGTCAGTTCTGACTATAAGGTGTAATAGTCAGTCTGCCCATTCTGGCCTATAGGGAGCAGGTAGCCTTGCAATAGAGAAAAACGAAAATGGCTGTAATTCACTATTAGGACATGCCACACACACCAGGGCATGTCCTACCTTATACTTACAATGCACCCTGCCCTAGGGCCTACTTTAGGGGTGACCAACATGCAGTAAAGGGAAGGTTTAGGAACTGGTAAGTGGGTGCACTCACCAAGTCGACATGGCAGCCCTAGGCTGCACACAGGCTCTGCAATGGCAGGCCTGAGACACACTTTACAAGCTGCTTCTGTGGGTGGCACAACCCGTGCTGCAAGCCCACCAGCAGCATTGGATTTACAAGCCCTGGGCACACTCAGTGCACGGTACTAGGGACTGACAAGTAAACCAATCATCCAATCATGGAGTCACTAATACATACATCAATTCACGATAGGGAGCACTTGCACTTTGGCACTGATTAGCAGCGGCAAAGTGCCCATGAGCATCTAGTCCAGCAAAAACATATCGGCAACAGTGGAGGCATTACGAAAAAATGGAAGGGAGACCCACGCCAAGGATGCCAGGTCTAACACGTGTCCCCTCCAGCTGAAATGTGGGGAGAACTATCCTACCGCTAGGGAGTTCTCATCGCTAAGGCGGAAAAATCTGGACAGTCCATCAGCATTGGCGTGTTCTGTACCAGGGCGGTGTTCCACCGTAAAGTCCATCCCCTGTAGGGAAATGGACCACCTCAACAGCTTTGGATTCTCACCCCTCATCTGCATCAACCATCTGAGGGGCCTGTGGTCTGTCTGAACCCGGAAGTGAGTCCCAAACAGGTATGGTCTCAGCTTCTTCAGTGCCCAGACCACAGCAAATGCCTCCCGCTCAATAGCACTCCATCTCTGTTCCCGGGGAAGTAACCTCCTACTGAGGAAGGCTACAGGTTGGTCTAGGCCCTCCTCATTGATCTGTGATAGAACAGCCCCTACAACATGCTCTGAAGCGTCCGTCTGAACAATGAACTCATTGGAAAAGTTGGGTGCCTGGAGCACAGGCGCCGTGCACATGGCAGTCTTCAAGGTGTCAAAAGCTTTCTGACAGGCGTCAGTCCAAATCAATTTCCTGGGCTGCTTCTTGGAAGTCAGCTCTGTCAAGGGGGCAACAATGCTGCCATACCCCTTGATGAATCTCCGGTAATACCCGGTGAGTCCTAGGAAGGCTCTCACCTCTGTCTGGGTCTTGGGGGGCTCCCAAGCCAGAATGGTATCAATTTTCGGTTGGAGGGGCGCCACCTGGCCGCTCCCAACCTGGTGTCCCAAGTACACCACAGAACCCTGCCCAATCTGGCACTTACTCGCCTTGATTGTGAGGCCTGCCCTCCGCAGCGCCATCAACACTTCCCAGAGGTGACGCAGATGTTCTTCCCAACTGGCACTGAACACTGCGATGTCATCCAGGTAGGCGGCACTGAAATCCTGCAGTCCAACCAACACCTGGTTGACCAACCTCTGAAAGGTGGCAGGGGCATTCTTCATCCCAAAGGGCATCACCCGGAACTGGTAGTGCCCATCTGGTTTGGAGAATGCTGACCTCTCTTTTGCCCCATCAGTCAAGGCGATCTGCCAGTACCCAGACGTTAAGTCAAACGTGCTGAGGTACCGCGCAGCCCCTAACCGATCTATGAGCTCATCAGCTCTGGGGATGGGGTGGGCATCAGTCCTGGTGATGGAATTGAGTCCCCTGTAGTCCACATAGAACCGGAGTTCTGGTGTGGCACCAGGCGCGGCAGCCTTTGGAACCAAGACCACTGGGCTGGCCCAAGGGCTGTTAGAGGACTCAATCACCCCTAGCGCAAACATCTTGGAGACCTCCTTGATGCAGGCTCTGACCCTGTCAGTCACCCTGTAAGCCTTGTGCTTCACAGGAAGACTGTCCCCAGTGTCCACATCATGGACGCACCAATGAGTGACACTGGAAACCAGGGAGAACAGGTCAGGGAACTGTCCCAACAGTTGGCGACAGTCACCCTGCTGCTCAGGTGTCAGGGAGGTAGAGAGGTTTACTCCCTCCACTGATCCATCGTGCTCTCGGGCTGACAGGAGGTCAGGAAGAGGCTCGGTCTCCTCCTCCATTCCATCATCTGTAGCTAAGAGCAGGCCCACTTGGGACCTCTCCAAGTGGGGCTTCAGGCGGTTCACATGCAGGACCCGCAAGGGGTTCCTGGGAGACTGCAAGTCCACCAAATAGGTAACTGGACTCTTGCGCTCCACCACCATAAAAGGGCCGGTCCACCTGTCCTGGAGCGCACAAGGCTCCACAGGGGCCTTGACCCACACTTTCTGACCAGGCTGAAGCTCTACCAGAGTGGCATTCTGGTCGTACCATCGCTTCATCTCCTCCTGGCTGGCTTCCAGATTTGCCTCAGCAAGTTCTCTGAAACGCCTAGTCTGGTTCGTGAAGGCCAGCATGTAACTGTATACATCCTGGGGAGGTTTCCTGGGAGATTGCTCCCTGCCTTCCTTGACCAAACTCAGAGGTCCTCGCACCGGGTGTCCATAGAGGAGCTCAAAGGGACTGAACCCTAGAGACTTCTGTGGCACCTCCCGGTATGCAAACAACAGGCATGGTAAGAGGACGTCCCATTTACGCCTCATGGGTTCTTCCAGACCCATAATCATGCCCTTGAGGGTCCGGTTGAATCTCTCAACCAGCCCATTTCCTTGAGGGTGGTAAGGAGTGGTGAACTTGTAAGTTACACCGCACTCCTGCCACAGGGACTTCATGTACTTGGACACGAAGTTGGTACCTCTGTCAGACACCACCTCTTGAGGGAATCCCACACGTGAGAAAATTCCCATCAGTGCCCGTCCCACCACGGGGGCCGTCACTGTCCTCAGAGGGATGGCTTCAGGGTACCGGGTGGCATGGTCCACCAAGACCAGGATAAACCTGTTGCCCATGGCTGTCTTGGGGTCCAGTGGCCCCACAATGTCAATACCCACCCGTTCAAAGGGGGTGCTGACCACAGGGAATGGCTGGAGAGGAGCCTTGTGCTTCCTCCCACTCTTTCCACTTGCCTGGCAAGTCTGGCATGTCCTGCAGTGAGTGGCGGCACTCCTGCGCATCTGGGGCCAATAGAAATGGGTAACAAGCCTGTCAAAGGTCTTGTCCTGCCCCAGATGTCCTGCTAACGGTACATCATGAGCCAACCCCAGTAGGAAGGCTCTGAAGCGCTGGGGTACCACCAGCACACGGGCTGTCCCAGGCTCGGCAACCTTAGGCTTTGAATACAGGAGACCATTCTCCCAGTAAATCCAATGTGATCCAGACTGATCACCTGCTGCCTGGTCTGTGGCCTGTTGCCTCAGACCCACGAGAGAGGGGCATGCGTTCTGCTCCTCGCAGAACTCTTCCCTGGAGGGTCCTCCTTCTTGCTGTCAATGGGTCAGCTCAGGTAGGTCCCCCAGTTCAGCTACCTGTTCCCCTGTAGGCTCCAGGGCATCCCCCTCAGGGTCTGCCTCCTCCTGGACCGTGGGAACTTCGGGGGCCGGTTTCCCGCGCCCCTGCCTCCTCTCTCTCCGGCAGGCACCTGGGCCTCCCTCTCAGGCTCCAGGTCCTCTTGAACACCTTTCGCTGCCATTGACCGGGTGGTCACACATGCCCAATCAGGCAAGCCCAACATTTCTAAATGCGCACTCCGCTCCACCTTAGCCCAAGGTGAGCTCTCCAAATCGTTCCCTAACAAACAGTCAACAGGCATGGCTGGCCTCACAGCTACTTGAAGAGTACCCGAGACCCCCCCATTCAAAGGGAACCTGAGCCACCTTGCAGTGACTCTCTGTGTTGTCAGCGGCAACAACCGGATAGAATGCATCAGGGATAACCTGCTCCTTAGACACCAGGTGACACTTGACAGCTGTCACACTGGCTCCTGTGTCTCTCAGAGCCTCCACCCTATGGCCATTGATGGTCACCCACTGCCTGTATTTCTTAGTGTTCTCAGGCAGCGGGGTCCTAGGGACCATCTCAGAGTCTCCTAAGGAGACAAGGGAAAACACTGTGGGATCCCCCCACCTTGGACACCCAACTCCTCCCCCAGGGCTACACTAGCCAACTGCCGGGGGACTGCACCAGTGGGTGCTGGTTTTCCATGCAAAGGGCAACGAGGATCGTTTGCCTTGTGGCCAGGGGCGCCACACTTGTAACATACCAGTGGTCCCTGGTGAACAGGGGGCCTGTCAGGGCCACTGGCTTCTTCTCAGGGGAGGCTGGGAACCTTTCCCTTGGTTCCCTTGGGGTCTACTTTGGGGCCCTTTATGGAACTCCCTCTGTTTACCCTTGTCCCCCCACTCTTCTGCTGGGGACCCTGCCCACCCTTGGCGGAGTCTCCCATGTGACCCTTGTGGACCCGGGTACTCACCCAGCGGTCCGCCTCCTCAGCAAGCTGCCTAGGGTTAGTCAGCTTACTATCAATCAGGTGCTGGCGTAGCTCAGGAAAGCAATTACTGGACAAGTGCTCCCATGAAATCAAATCAAAGAGCGCCTGAAAATCAGTCGCTTTGCTACCCTTTACCCAACCATCCAAGGCTCTGCAAAAGAAGGTCACATATTCAACCCAGGTACTGCTTTCAATCTTACTACAGTTCCTGAACCTTTGCCTATAAAGCTCAGGGGTCAAACCATACCTAGTCATTAAGGCATCCTTCATGTGGCTGTACGAATTATAGACTTCAGAGGGCAAATCCAACAAGGTATCCCGCCCTTCACTGAGGAACCGTCCCCACAACCCCGCTCCCCAATCCTTCTCAGGGACCCGGTGGGAAGACATGGCTACCTCATAGGCTTTGAACCACTGCCCAATGTCATCATTTTTAAAAACTCCTTCACCACATCTTTGGGAATATACACCCTAGCTTCAACAGGGACAGGCGGTACACTGCCACCAGAGGGAGTAATCTCTAAGCTTTTGGCCTTCAATTCCAACTCCCTCAAAACTTTCTCATGTTCAAATTGCATTTTCTTTTCCTCTAGGGCTAATTTCCTAGTTTGCATTTCGAATTCTAACTGCTCATTCAGCTTGAGCTTGGTCAGCTCCATTTCGTGCATCCTACTCTCTTTCCTGTCCTCCAACTCCTCTGGAGACAGTCCTCTGGCAGAAACACTGCTACCTACTGGGGAAGGTGGTCTTCCAGCCCCTAGACCCAATAGCCCCTCCAGCTGCCCTTCTGCATTCTCAGCCCCCTCCACAGGGGCACTCCTTGATTCGACCCAGGCCCTCAGCGCCTTTTGGAGGTCCTCCTTCCTGGAGAGCCCGGTCATGGACACTTTAAACTTTTTGCAGAATTGCCTGAGCTGCTTGAGGGTGTAGCATTCTAGCCTCTCTTCTTCCCAATCACACTCAACTGAGGCTACTGATGCTGGTTTCTCCAAAGTGATTAAACTTGGCAGTTGCAAAAATAGGAAATCCCAGAAAAAATGCTATAAAAGTATGTGGTTGCGTTTTGGTCTGCACTCACTAATTAGTGTTCACCAATCACTGTACATGAGTCACAAATGCAAGTCCAGAATCCTCACCGCTGACCACCAATGTTAGATTTGGGGGTCTCTAGTTGGCAGAGGTAGGTACCTTTATCCAAATAGGGACCCTTGAGTCTAGTCAGGGAAAGTAGGTACACTCCGGAAATAACCCCTGCTCACCCTCTTGGTAGCTTGGCACGAGCAGACAGGCTTAGTTCAGAGGCAGTGTGTAAAGCATTTGTGAACACATACAGTAATCAAGTGACAACACTACAAATGGACACCACACAGGTTATATATTTATAAAAATAGGTATACTTTATATAGATTTATCACAAGACCATAAACGACAAAAATAATCCACAATACTGTCAAGAGTACTTAGTTCTGATCAAAAAGGCTTAATTCAAGGTTCTGTGCGAGTCGGTAGCCTCCTCCGGCTACGGTGATGTTGAGAACAAACAGAGTCTAACAAATCCAGCTGACCGTGTCGAGACGGGCCAACACAGCGTAGACAGACTCGGTCACAGTACCTTTTACTTGAAGTGGCAGGCACGGGCATGCGAGCCGGATGGCTGTTCGTTGCGGTCGCGATGCAAAAATGGAAGCGTTGCAGGGCGCGTTGTCCCTCGATGCGGTGCAGGCAGCGGCTCGTTGACGTCGTCGAGACGGAGTCGGTGAGACCAGGGCCGTGCGTTGCAGGGCGAGACGGTGCTTCGGTGCGGTGCTGGCAGGTTGCCGTGCGGCGACGGAGCCGGATTCAGGAGCTGGCGTCGATCAGTCCGGACAGCGGTGCGAGTCGGGCGGTGCGTCGCAAAGCGTGCGAGCTGTGCCCAACTCCGGTGCGGTCACAGGACTCGAACTCAGCAGCAGTGACCGTGTCGGTCGGACCAGTTCGATTTGGCGTAGCGAAGCATTGCAGGACGCGTTGTCCCTCGATGCGGTGCAGGCAGCGGCTCGTTGACGGAGTCGGTGAGACCAGGGCCGTGCGGTGCAGGGCGAGACGGTGCTTTGATGCGGTGCTTACAGGACACCGAGTCGGTCGTGAGAGTCGGTCACAGCTCCCTACCTCTGTAGCCACTGAAACAGAGTTTCCAGCAGCAATTCACAAAGGGGGTGAAGTCCAATGGTCCTGGGACTTCGGTCAGGGGGCAAGCTCTCTTCCAAGCCCTTGGAGATCCTTCACAAGTTGATGAAAGTCACAGCAAAGCAAAAGTTCCTTTCTCCTTTCTTTGGCAGTCAGGCAAACCACTGCAGGCCAATCCCCCAAGCAGCACTTCAGGCTTAGGGATAGTCTCTCCTCAGTTTCTTCTTGGTTCCGCTCCTCAGCAAAGGTTTCTTCTTGTTCCCAAAAGTGATCTAATTTTCCTGGGGTCTGGGTGCCCCTCTTATACCCTGATTCTCTTTGTTCTCTGGAGGCAGAGAGGCCTCTGCCTAGCCCAAAACCAGTTCTGGTCAGTCCTGGAGCACTTTGTTTTTCTGACTCCTTCTTTCCTTTCAGCATGTGGGGCAGAGTGCTCAGCCGCCCGGCAGGAGGTGGAGCCAGCATTGTGGAAGGCAGGCACAGCCCTATTCAGACCCAGGTGCAACTCCTCCCTCCACTCTGGATGCAGATCTTTCTATTCAGCCCTGTGCTGACTCACCCTGTCTCCTGTAGCCACCCCCAGCCCCTGTCACTCAATCTCCAGACAAGGAATACACAACCTAACAGAGGCAGGCTTGGATAGTTAGGCAAGAAAATACCCACTTTCTAAAAGTGGTATTTTCAAACACAGAATGTTAAAACCAACTTCACTAAAAGATGTATTTTATCATCCTGAGTTCAGGCATACTAAATTCGTTTTTCTACCATGTTCCCTGGGTCAGTTCTGACTATAAGGTGTAATAGTCAGTCTGCCCATTCTGGCCTATGGGGAGCAGGTAGCCTTGCAATAGTGAAAAACGAAAATGGCTGTAATTCACTATTAGGACATGCCACACACACCAGGGCATGTCCTACCTTATACTTACAATGCACCCTGCCCTAGGGCCTACTTTAGGGGTGACCAACATGCAGTAAAGGGAAGGTTTAGGAACTGGTAAGTGGGTGCACTCACCAAGTCGACATGGCAGCCCTAGGCTGCACACAGGCTCTGCAATGGCAGGCCTGAGACACACTTTACAAGCTGCTTCTGTGGGTGGCACAACCCGTGCTGCAAGCCCACCAGCAGCATTGGATTTACAAGCCCTGGGCACACTCAGTGCACGGTATTAGGGACTGACAAGTAAACCAATCATCCAATCATGGAGCCACTAATACATACATCAATTCACGATAGGGAGCACTTGCACTTTGGCACTGATTAGCAGCGGCAAAGTGCCCATGAGCATCTAGTCCAGCAAAAACATATCGGCAACAGTGGAGGCATTACGAAAAAATGGAAGGGAGACCCACGCCAAGGATGCCAGGTCTAACAGTCACTATAAATAAAAATGCTCTGCCATGACAGAAACTTCATGTAACAGGGGTCTTTTTGTCTCAAAGGCAAAATCTATGAAATGTATAAAATTGATAATGCAATTTATATTAAACAACTTGCTCCAAAAACATCATTGCCACCAGAGTGTAGTTATTTATTGTTCTATTGCACGATCTCAAAAGCATAAACTTTTAAGAAATTCAAAGCCACGCAAGGAATGTGATAGCACTAGTTGCAATTGGATTTCCGAATACAATACAAGACTTTCTCGGAGCAAAATCAGAGACAGAACCGTAACACTTTCCTAACACCTTAGGTGTTCATTTTTCTGCAGTAAAAATATACAGTCACTTTGGATGCATTTCTAGTAAATGACAGATCTGCATTTTCGGCTGCCATTGAAGCCAATAGCACTGTCATGCACACATTACACTTGGCATCTGAAAACAAGTTAACAGCAATGGCATACTCCGCCCAATTAACGTAAAATACCTATAACAGTTAATCTAAATACATTATATGACAAATTTGCAAATTTTCTGAAATCACATACAGTTTGTAATCGAGAAGACAGATAATAAAAATGGTCAGGCGTCCCTCATAAAGACAAATGTACAATAACCTCATTCATTCGTATATCCATACTGCAACGGAAAGATATCGTATAAATACTATGCTAAACTGCAATAATAAAGCTATTGGGCCTGATTCACAAAGAAAGTCATAAATCTGTACTCACAGATTTAAACCTATGTTTAAGTGTACATTTATGACTTACTTTCTTTAACTTACAAACATCACCAGGAATACACACAAAAATTTGCACCAGGTGCAGATTCCATGGGAATTCTTGGAAAAGTCATATGTCTTTCTCAGGGTGATACTATTCCTACAGTAGTGTATACAGCTCTTCATAGTGGAAAACTCTGCATGGGAGGTGCCCAGTGCAAACGTACATTTTTTTTTTAACCGTGAGCAAGATAATTTTTATCAATGGAGGAATCTCTTCCTCTTTACACACAGCAAATCTTAAGCAATCAATTCCTTTTTCCATCCAGGAAGGAGATTTACACCAGCACATGGCTGGAGTAAATCTGTGAATCCTTCCAGGATGGAAAATCATATCCAAAGTACTAGCCTTATCAACTATATACTGTTGGATATAAGGATGTGGCCCTATCTAATTGATAAAATTGTAATACCCCAACAAGATAGTGATCATAATGCTCCAACTCTCGTCCTTGGGATCTCAGTTTGGATTAGCCAAATTAATTGCCTTGAGCCATTCGATAGAAGGCTGAGAATGACCGATAGTCCATGCAGAGTTAAATGAAGTGTTATGATAGTTGAGGCGATCTACAAACAAGAAGCTGAAAGTAATGGGGGTTTGCTCCTCTTGGATCTGTCCTTGCATCATGGGGAGACCATGGATAAGATTAACAACATACATAATCAGATGTTTCAGAGACTAAAGAAACCCTTCTATGTGGAGACCAAGCAGGTAGTAGGAAAGAAAAGTCTCCCCTCCAGATTCTGGGCGCGCCTAATGGTGAGCATGTGACTGCCGCAACGTCATGACGCGGCAGGATGACGTTTGCATCTGGTTTCTAAAATGGAAGGCGCTCGCATATGAGTGAGACGCCGGGACGATTGACCGTACGGAGGTAGTCGAAAAGCGGTAAGAGTATGTTGGATGGGAGGATGTTGGTCAGAATAAACTAGTAGTCTGTAAGGAGAGAAGTAAGACCTTTAGTGTACCATACTTTCGGGCTGGGTGCAACATGAAGTGTTTTTGCACTATAAAATTAATGACGCTTGGTGAGAGTGATTGCATACGATTTTAAAAGAAGTCGGATTGCGTGTTGCGATCAAAGTGAATGTTTCTTTGTAAAAAATGGAACTAGTTTGGAGCAAGTCTCTTAACTCTATGATGGAATATTATGTACATGATGTGACTTGTAGCCTGGAGTGACCTAATGTGATATGTCTATTTCCACAGATGAATCTATAAGCAACAATTGTGCTGATGTCAAGGGGAAGATAAGTATAAATGATATACACCCCTGTGGCTAAGTGAGAGCTGGTACGTGGGCCCATGGCTCTCATTAGGTAAAATATCATGATTTGCCTACAGAACATGATGGTGTACTACAATGTAGTCCAGTCTTCGTTGTTAATACTACCTGTACTGTAGTTAAGGTCTAATTTGGTTGGTGTATCTCTAAAGAATTTATAAGTCCTTTTTCTTTTCTTTTTATGTTTGTCGGTCACTCTTGACTTATTTTTAGATGTCCAGGGAGGCGATTGCTGACCTCAGTTGCCCTGACGAATTTGCCGCTATTGTATAATAGGCAATGAAACATGTTGGCCGTCCTTGAAGTGGTTCACAACATGCTGTGTTTTTAACATTGGGCAAACTCACGTTTGGATTAAAAGTTACGAGTACGTGTGAGTTTTCCTCAATTTTTATCTGAGACTTCTTGTGTCTCATTTTGCATGGGGTCTTTTCTTTATGTGTAGCTCTTATACTTTTCTCGCACTGGACACATATTTCTTTTTACATGAGAAAGTTATCGATGATGACAATTATGTGGGCAAGCTGGTGAGAACCTGCCAGTAGCTCCTCTGGTGGTGCGCACGTGAGATACTTTCTCATTTCTCCACACTTTTTCTTTGTGGGACACATACACTCAGGTAGAGTATTGTTTGTTGAGTGACTGACTATTAGTTTTAAACTACTAATCAATTAGGCACAGGGGATTAGGTCAGAGTGCATAAAAGAGCATCTGATTGTGGGAGAAGATATGAATATCTCCTCATACCAATCCTATATATATATATATACAAAAAGTTGATGAGAGTGCCCAGTTGTGCCAGATCTTTGATGTTTGAGTACATGTTGATTGGAGGGTGATCTGGCACAGTAACTCCCTCTGTAGCTCCTTGTTGAGATTATAGTGTTGAACCCCGGATCAGCCGTGAGAGCTTACACCTTTGAGTGTATTTTAAATTCTTTTTTTGAGAATACCGACCCCTTTTGGACTTATTTTCTATACAGGTGTAAGCACTTTTGTGAATTGTTGTGCTTGATATTTTTATCTGTGGAAATTATAGATTCCGTGATTTTGAGCCGTGTGATATGGACAGAAATTGTCTAGCGTTCACGGACGACCAGATTGCTGCTATACTTTCTGGGCCTTCACTGTTTCCAGATTCTGCTCTCGCTAATACCACCACAGCGAGAGAGGAATGGGAAAAATTAAGTAATGCAAAAAAGCGGCAAGTGAGGGTGGCATTACATGGGGCGTTAATGACCGAATATTATCGAGCAGGCGCCGCCCCCGCCAGCCTGTTGGTCAGAATTGAGCCCAGAATTTTTCTGGAAGATAAGCAGTTCCGGGTGGACTGGAGCTTTATTGCCAATAAGTGCACCCGGGATTGGCTGATATTGATTATCCAGACCGCTAAAAGATTGAGTGAAGAGTTGTTAAAAGAGATTGTGGATTTGGAAGAGAGTATAAAAACAGACACAACCATTGTTGATGCAAAGGAGCAGCTACAGAGAATACAGGATGATCTGAGTGATTATAAGAATTACATGGTGAATCAAAAAATAAAAGGTCTCAGAAGGAATTTAGAGAGATATTCTCATGAATGGGCTTTTCCATATACTGAAAATAAATACTACCAGCAAGGGAACGAGAAGGCCCCACAGAATAGATATCAGAGGGGGGGACGACAGCAAGCTAGACGTACCCCTAACAATTGGACTTTTGATAACACGTCAAGTGAAGAAGAAGAGGGGGCACAGACATTAGACCAAGGGAAGGTGAGGTTTAATCCCCAGGTACAGTCAAATCAAGATTTGGGAGGTCTTTCATGCTCTTTTTTAGCTCAGACCCAAAGGGGAAACAGAGGAGGAGGTACGAGGGGCAGAGGCAGGGCCCGCCAGAACCAAGCACAGACATGGCAGACGTTCTCACCACGGGTAACCAGCAGCAGAGGCAGGACCCCGATATGAACAACATTGTGGTTAACCTTTCTGACCATCAATTAACATCCTATGAGTTAAAGGTCCTCAATAAAGGTTTAGGGTATGTCCCTACCCCACGTCATGATCCATTTAAGTGCAGGATGGAAATACAAGAAACTATGAGGAAGATAAAGATTAAAAAGTTTTTTGCAAATAAAGAACAAGAGCCTCCCTCTGTCTTTTCAACTAATCTCCACCGTCCATCTCATTTTTGTCCGCCCAGCTCTTCAGTGGGTCCGGAATTTTTAGTGTTTGAGAGGAAAGTACTTGATGAAATAAAGATGTTGGAAGAATCACAGAAATCACAGACTTTTAACAACATGAGTCAGAGTGAGTGGCAAGCAGTGAAATCGCTAAAAGATAATGCTGCACTAACGATAAAGTCTGCCGATAAAGGTGGGGCCATAGTCTTAATGAACACCTGTGACTATGAAATAGAGGTTAGAAGGCTGTTACAAGATAAGAAAAACTATCAACCTCTTCTTAGAGATCCGGCAGATGATCTTCTCAGTAGGATTACGGCCATGGTTGGACAAGCAAAGAGGCAGATTTTTTAATCAATATAAAGCCCAGAACACCGGCGTTTTATATTCTGCCTAAAATTCATAAGGCACAACGCCCACCACCTGGGCGTCCGATAGTTTCGGGAATTTCATCTGTGTTAGAGCCCCTTTCGCAGTTTGCTGATTTCTTTTTGAAAGAGTCAGTGTTGAAACAACCGGCCTATGTTCAGGACACCACCGATATCCTAAATATTATTGATGAAATGGACTTTGATCCTTCACAGCAGTTCCTAGTCACTATTGACATTGAATCTTTGTACACCAGCATACCCCGAGGCGACGCTGGTGGCAGCAGCTCGAGCTCTTGGGGGTCAGGAGTGGTTTTATGATACTCCACAGTCCTTCGTGATGCAGTGTGTCGAGGTGGCATTGACTCGCAATTATTTTTGCTATAAAAACAAGCTTTTCTTGCAAACATCGGGTACATCGATGGGCGCAACTTTTGCGCCCAGTCTGGCCTGCATATATGTAGGCCAGTTTGAAGAGCACCATCTGTACCATTCATCCAACCCCTTCCAGAGGCATATTTGCCTCTGGAAGAGGTATATTGATGATGTTCTATGTGTATGGTCAGGACCAGAGAGCCAACTCCTCAAATTTCTGGATTGGTTGAATGGTCGGGACGACTGTTTGAAGTTCACATGGAGCATAAGTAACAAAAATGCAACGTATCTGGATTTGGATATTGGAGTTATAAACAATAAGCTCAGTTCAAGTGTGCATCAGAAGCCCACGGATAAGAACTCATTGTTGCATTATCAATCGTTTCACCCAAGGGCACTTAGGGACAATCTCCCAGTGGGTCAATTTCTTCGATATCATAGGAATTGTTCCTCTACATGCGATTATTTGCAACAATCTGAAAGCTTGACTGAGAGGCTAGTGCAACGGGCGTATCCTAGGAGGATTGTTAATAGAGCTCGTAAGAGGGCACACAATACCCCTCGGGAGGCGCTTCTTGAAAGAAATAGTAAAGAACCGATTGATTGTCTGCCAGTTGTTCTGACGTTTGACCCTTTGTCCTCAAAAATTCGCCAGGCCATAAGAAAACATTGGTCTTTATTGTCCACCACAGAATATCAAATGCCGCAACCGAGGTTTGCTTTCAAGCGGGCACAGAATCTAAAGGACAGGCTTGTCCATACGAGACCTGTGCAGCAGACTGTGAGCACCTCGATTCCGTCTGGGCATTACCCGTGTGGGGGCTGCTCAGTATGCGATCTGACAGAAAAGACTATGAGTGTGCAGTTGCTGAACGGAAGAACGTGGCACCTAAACAGATTCAGTAACTGCAACTCAGTGAATGTGATTTATAGACTGACGTGCCAATGTGGGTTGCACTACATTGGCCTTACATCTCGTAAGATTAAGGTTCGGGTGCAGGAGCATCTGAGCACTATTAAATCAGGGAAACTGACCACACGTTTGGTACAACACTACCGGGAACATCAACACAACCACAGAGCATTGAAATGGGTGGTGTTAGAGAGGGTAGTGGGTGATTCAAGTAATCTTGAGAAAATACTTGCCACTAAAGAAGCCCATTGGATATATTCTGAGAAAGCGGACCAGATTGGCCTCAATGATCAAATTGAGTGGAATAAGATCAGTAAACAGTGAAGGAGAGACATTTGAAGAACTATGGGAGGGAGCTTTCCTTTGCCGACAATGGTTGTGTATTATTCCAAACCTGAATCTATTCTGACCGGGTGATGAACTGACTATATGAATAGTGCTCATTGGGGGTGGTATTTACGCATCCTTGATGGGCAGAACACCCGTTTGTATACACTTGAGGTTGGCCCCCACACATAATCTATAATATGGACTTGAATGGCATAATACACACTGACATATTGTGTGGTGAGGCTTATAAGATGGTGCCTAAATTATGGTGAAAGTATGGTCCTTAGTGCTACACTGTAGGAGGTATGATTAGGCACACAAGTAGTTGGTCAATTATTATGCCCCGATTCGCACTGAGTTATTGGCAATAACGAAGTAGTGATGCTTGTGACTGAGCTAGATGATTGGAACACTGCTGAAGGGTGTTGAACCACTTGTGCCATCTGTGATGGCTTGGGGAGTGCATCGTGCATCACGTTGGGATTTCTTTAATATGGGTAGGGCGACTGTATGGGCCTTGACACATAGTAGTGGTGTAGACGATTATAGCATCGTGCCTTGTTTTTATAGTCACTGGCATTCATGGAGTGATGGCTGGGTGATGAATAGATTCAAGTTCACAAAGGAGAGGGCGGTTGAGCGGCTGTACCGCGATTGTTAGAGAATGTAATGTAATGGATATGTTCCCACAGTCACTGGCACTCAATTTTAAATGAGTCATTTTAAAAAGAAGAGGGCGGTTTAGCAGTTGTACCGCTATCGTCAGAGAATGGAATTTAATATACAACTGACATTTTAATTTGATTTTTTTTTTTTTTAAAGTTTCAAAATACGACGTGGTTACAATATCATAATCGATTGGGCTATAAAGTGTTGACAGATAGGAAGTTAAAGATGGAGGATTTGGTGCAGAGATTCTGGGCGCGCCTAATGGTGAGCATGTGACTGCCGCAACGTCATGACGCGGCAGGATGACGTTTGCATCTGGTTTCTAAAATGGAAGGCGCTCGCGTATGAGTGAGACGCCGGGACGATTGACCGTACGGAGGTAGTCGAAAAGCGGTAAGAGTATGTTGGATGGGAGGATGTTGGTCAGAATAAACTAGTAGTCTGTAAGGAGAGAAGTAAGACCTTTAGTGTACCATACTTTCGGGCTGGGTGCAACATGAAGTGTTTTTGCACTATAAAATTAATGACGCTTGGTGAGAGTGATTGCATACGATTTTAAAAGAAGTCGATTGCGTGTTGCGATCAAAGTGAATGTTTCTTTGTAAAAAATGGAACTAGTTTGGAGCAAGTCTCTTAACTCGATGATGGAATATTATGTACATGATGTGACTTGTAGCCTGGAGTGACCTAATGTGATATGTCTATTTCCACAGATGAATCTATAAGCAACAATTGTGCTGATGTCAAGGGAAGATAAGTATAAATGATATACACCCCTGTGACTAAGTGAGAGCTGGTACGTGGGCCCATGGCTCTCATTAGGTAAAATATCATGATTTGCCTACAGAACATGATGGTGTACTACAATGTAGTCCAGTCTTCGTTGTTAATACTACCTGTACTGTAGTTAAGGTCTAATTTGGTTGGTGTATCTCTAAAGAATTTATAAGTCCTTTTTCTTTTCTTTTATGTTTGTCAGTCACTCTTGACTTATTTTTAGATGTCCAGGGAGGCGATTGCTGACCTCAGTTGCCCTGACGAATTTGCCGCTATTGTATAATAGGCAATGAAACATGTTGGCCGTCCTTGAAGTGGTTCACAACATGCTGTGTTTTTAACATTGGGCAAACTCACGTTTGGATTAAAGAGTTACGAGTACGTGTGAGTTTTCCTCAATTTTTATCTGAGACTTCTTGTGTCTCATTTTGCATGGGGTCTTTTCTTTATGTTTAGCTCTTATACTTTTCTCGCACTGGACACATATTTCTTTTTACAAGAGAAAGTTATCGATGATGACAATTACGTGGGCAAGCTGGTGAGAACCTGCCAGTAGCTCCTCTGGTGGTGCGCGCGTGAGATACTTTCTCATTTCTCCACACTTTTTCTTTGTGGGACACATACACTCAGGTAGAGTGTTGTTTGTTGAGTGACTGACTATTAGTTTTAAACTACTAATCAATTAGGCACAGGGGATTAGGTCAGAGTGCATAAAAGAGCATCTGATTGTGGGAGAAGATAAGAATATCTCCTCATACCAATCCTATATATATATACAAAAAGTTGATGAGAGTGCCCAGTTGTGCCAGATCTTTGATGTTTGAGTCCCCTCCTGGTACAACAAACAATGTAGAAGTGCCAGGGTATAAAGCAGCGAGATAGAGCGCTGATACAAGCTATGAGGGAGGCATATAAAAGGATTGTTACAGAAGCGAAAAGAGCTTGGGAGTGTGGCAGATGGGAAGAGATGCTCACTACAGCCAGAAGTGGGGATCACCGATCCTTTTGGAAAATTGTGTCCACAGGGAGTCGAAATGTTTTCTGCCCAATTCAGAATCACATTGCCACACCAGCATAGGTTGCACACTTTTCCAGTTTGTACTCTAAGCAGTGTGAACTTAATGCTTCCCAAAGTGATCTACCAGGTCCAAAGGTAGTAAGATCTAATGAGATGAGTGAATGCGTGGAGGCTTCCCACATTTTAACCCTGGAAATAAGTGAAGCTATCATGAAAATTGTTCCCAACGAAGCACTAGGGATAGATAAGATTTCAGGAGACCTCTACCTAGATGAGATTGAAATCTGGAACCCATATTTCTCGCTGTACTTCAATGCTTTTATGAAAGGGGTACTCATCCCTCCATCTGGGGCCGGGGCAGAAATAATACCGATCTACAAAAAGGGCTTTCATTCCCTTCCAACTAACTAAAAGGCCCATAGGCCTCATAGATAGCTCTCAAAAGCTGTTAAGTAGGATCATTATGGGTAAGTTACAGGACTGGCTAACCTTAAATGAGATATTGACCCCTCTGCAAGCTGGTTTTCGAGAATGCACTAGCACAATAGATCAAGTGTTCCGACTTCAGCTTTCATTTTGGAAAGCAGTTGTCGTAGGGGGTAGCCATCTTTTCGTAGAATTCGTAGACCTACGTTCTTTGTTTGACCTACTCCCTAGATCCATACTCTGGCAGGTGTTAGCTGAAGTTGGAGGTCTGCCAAAGTCTTTTGGACATTATTATCAGGCTCCATGAACATAATTATGCACAAGTTAAATGTGGCCAACTCTGTGAATTGACCGATACATTCACTGTTAACAGAGGAGTCAGCTGTGTTTGCCCCATTCTAGTTACACTATGGACCTGATTCCGATGTCGTTCGGAAGGCCTCCGAATCGGATTTGGCTTTCCCGGATCCGATTCGTAGCCCTTGTTTACGACCAAATCGTACACAGGTCTGAACGACCAAGTATGATGCGATAGTCCGTGCAGAGTTAAATGAAGTGTTATGATAGTTGAGGCGATCTACAAACAAGAAGCTGAAAGTAATGGGGGTTTGCTCCTCTTCGATATGTCATTGCATCATGGGGAGACCATGGAAAAGATTAACAACATACATAATCAGATGTTTCAGAGACTAAAGAAACCCTTCTATGTGGAGACCAAGCAGGTAGTAGGAAAGAAAAGTCTCCCCTCCTGGTACAACAAACAATGTAGAAGTGCCAGGGTATAAAGCTATAAAGCAGCGAGATAGAGCGCTGATACAAGCTATGAGGGAGGCGTATAAAAGGATTGTTACAGAAGCGAAAAGAGCTTGGGAGTGTGGGAGATGGGAAGAGATGCTCACTACAGCCAGAAGTGGGGATCACCGATCCTTTTGGAAAATTGTGTCCACAGGGAGTCGAAATGTTTTCTGCCCAATTCAGAATCACATTGCCACACCAGCATAGGTTGCACACTTTTCCAGTTTGTACTCTACGCAGTGTGAACTTAATGCTTCCCAAAGTGATCTACCAGGTCCAAAGGTTAGTAAGATCTAATGAGATGAGTGAATGCGTGGAGGCTTCCCACATTTTAACCCTGGAAATAAGTGAAGCTATCATGAAAATTGTTCCCCAACGAAGCACCAGGGATAGATAAGATTCCAGGAGACCTCTACCTAGATGAGATTGAAATCTGGAACCCATATTTCTCGCTGTACTTCAATGCTTTTATGAAAGGGGTACTCATCCCTCCATCTGGGGCCGGGGCAGAAATAATACTGATCTACAAAAAGGTCTTTCATTCCCTTCCAACTAAATAAAAGGCCCATAGGCCTCATAGATAGCTCTCAAAAGCTGTTAAGTAGGATCATTAAGGGTAAGTTACAGGACTGGCTAACCTTAAATGAGATATTGACCCCTCTGCAAGCTGGTTTTCGAGAATGCACTAGCACAATAGATCAAGTGTTCCGACTTCAGCTTTCATTTTGGAAAGCAGTTGTCGTAGTGGGTAGCCATCTTTTCATAGAATTCGTAGACCTACGTTCTTTGTTTGACCTACTACCTAGATCCTTACTCTGGCAGGTGTTAGCTGAAGTTGGAGGTCTGCCAAAGTCTTTTGGACGTTATTATCAGGCTCCATGAACATAATTAAGCACAAGTTAAATGTGGCCAACTCTGTGAATTGACCGATACATTCCCTGTTAACAGAGGAGTCAGCTGTGTTTGCCTCATTCTAGTTACACTATGGACCCGATTCCGATGTCGTTCGGAAGGCCTCCGAATCGGATTTGGCTTTCCCGGATCCGATTCGTAGCCCTTGTTTACGACCGAATCGTACACAGGTCTGAACAACCAAGTATGATGCGAAGATCGTGTACGCACCGACCGAATCGTTTCCGGGACCCGAACCAAGCTGTACGACCCGTTCGTAGCTGAATCGTGCTGCGCTATGGATCCAAATTCCGACCGAGTGAGTACGATGCACGATTCGGACTCAGCGAGAAGAAACGGCTGTTGGAAGCATACTTCGGGGGGCCGCAGCAGGCCCCCTTTCACCCGGGGCCCTCCAAATCTGTCACGGGGGTGTGCACATGGGTCCCCCTGATTCAGGCATGCACAGTGTGGTGGGCACCATGGGGTGCCTGCCACAGGATGTACGCTTTTCCCCACCCACCCCTTTTCTGCTATGGAAGCCTGTGTACGCGTCTGTACACAGGCTCCCATAGAGTTCAATGGGAGTCCGAGCAAACCGAGTCCGTAAGCATACGGCAGCATCGTACTCGCTCGTTCGGACTCCCAGAGCACGTATCGCTTGGAAAGCCCTCCGGATTCGAGTAGTATGGAGGGCTTTCCTAGCGAGATCGGAATCGGGCCCTATATGTTAAGGGTTTGGTAGCCCACCATGACCAATGCGAGAATGAAGCACCAAGTCTGGCAAACACTAGGGTCCCCGCTTTAATTTTTGCAGGTGATATGCTTTTGCTCTCCAAATCTCCAATGAGGTTGCAAAACAATACTAGATAATTTTGATTGTTTCTGCAGACAAAGGGGCTTGGAGATCAACTTAGGGAAAACTAACTACATGGTTTTGAAACCTTGTCATTCTACAAGTCCTAATCTCACATTAAGGGAGACCCCTTTGGAGTGTGTGCAGACCTTTGATTATCTAGGGATCACACTAACAGAGCAGCTTGACTGGCATATTCACATAGCACAGCGTAGGCTTAAACTTGAACAACCTACTTGGGGAATAGTGAAAATGCATTGAAGCACTCGATTTTGCCCTATCTCTCCGGCACTCCAAATTTACAACAGGCCCTAGGAGCAGCCCTATATGGTGCGCAGCTGTGGGGCCATAGGGATGTGACTGCCCTGGTGGCTGTCGAAAACTGATAAGTACGCCAACTGACAGGACTCCCTATTAGTACCCCCTTGCTCCCTCTTAGGTTAAAAATGGGACTCAGATCAATCTCCAATGGGATAGGAGTGAGAATTATCCTGTATTGGAGAAGGATCTTGGCCACTCCTGGGTTATGTTCTTATCAACAGGGCCTAGAAGAAGTCCTCCATACCCCAGGGTTAGGTAACATACCTTGGATCAAGTATGTAAAAAATACCCTCATAATGATTGGGACTGAGAGGCTATGCGTTGACCCCAGGGAGACCTGTGTGATTACCAAACTATCCATCAAGTGCAATTACTGGCAATATAGAAGGAGAAATATGCAGAGGCAGTCTACATTAGGTTTACTAACTGATGCCTTCCTTATGATGAAGGACGAATTTGAAGAAGAGTAGTTTTTAGATGAGATCAACCCTGTAGCTGAAAGAAAGCTCTTTCTACAATTTCGTAATGGGTCCCTTCCACTTCTATCTTTCACTACTATGTGGGCATGCAACTCCAGGGCAGTAAATTGGCTGTGCCCCTCTTGTGGTGAGTCTAAAGAAACGGTGGAGCACTCCTTATTTTCTCTCCAGCCTATCAGTGTGGCAGAAAAAAATGGATTATAACATTGTGTTGGAACTTGGGTGTTAGGGAACATAAGGAGGCATTAAGAATACTGAAATCAGACACCAGACAATGCATAGTTTTTGCAGTCTTGTGTTATCTGTTGTTGATGTGGAGAATTAGACAGAAGCTGAGTACTCAGCAAGTAGAATAGGGACTTATGATATAAAGATTGTGCACTAGATGCTTCCTTTTGTCATAAATTACAAAATTTTATCTGAGTGAGGGTACAACCAAAGATTTCAGTAGTCTCACCATGATATTTGCATAGATCCTATATTTGACACAATGAAATGAAGTTGTTAACACATCTATTTTATGGTTTTAGATTTATATATTTAATATATATCGGTTTTATCCATAGTACAGATTTTCATAAATTATGGCTGTGGTTTTAATCATATACTTTTATGCAACTTGCCGAAATAAAGATTTGAAAGAGAAGGGAAGGAGAGAAGTTTGATGACAAACAGCCAAATCTGTGAGTGTTCAAAACTTTCCAAGGCTAGCTACGTCTTGACACCTTGAAATGACCACTTATCTGCACCACCTCTAATGAGTGTAACTTACAGGTATGGAAAAGTCTGCATTGGTGGCAGAGATCTCAGCACACTTAACTGGGCTTAGGTATTTGTGAATCCCTGGTAGGTGTAAGTAAGGTAAATACTATGTTATTAACCAAATTTACCTTTGTTAATGGGCCTCAATGTCTAACTTTTGGCATTAGGTTTATTAAGACTGACATATTAACTAACGAGGGTTTGGAATGCTACTCTGCATTTTCTGGTGAGGAGAGCTCTAGTTTGTGCCCAATACATTTTCAGATCTTATGCAAACGCCTGAAACCAAGTTGATTTTCGGTGAGTGTAAAAAGTATTGCATAAAACTTCCACAGGCTCGTTTTAGGTCTGTCTTGAAGTGCAGCTGTCTGCAAGATCTGTTGTTACCAGTTTTGTAAACTACACATAGAGTGGGCACTAACTACACCTAGAGAGGTGCTTCTCTCAAACTTTGTGATATTGGCGTTTTTGCGTATCATTCTGCCTCCTATGGAAATCTTGCATTGGATTGCATTAATGACTATTTAACATTTCAAAAGTATATTGAATTATGGCATAATACATTTTGCATCTCATATGTGCAATGTATACAGAAAGCAAGCATTTTGTTTTTATCACTGCAGCAGGGGTTTTGGGAATATTTCAGAAAAGGTTCAATGTGCAAGCCAGACATATTGGCTTTGCCAATGCTTTTTTTTAAGTGAAGGAGACTTTTTAGTGACCTTATGAGGGCCTGAGTGTTCGTACAGTAGTAAAACATGATATTTTTTGTCATAGTGCAAAGAAGATTTGGTATTTTTGAGACCCTGTCTACCAGAAAGAATGGCTTAAGCTTAGTGTATCTGTCAGTGAGTCGCCATTAAATATGTACTCACTTGAGACTTAGCCCAAACTTTTGACCCTCATATAGAATACAGGAGATGAGCTGCCACTTTCTGCATCCACTGTTTTCAGTTAATGCAACTTAGTGCATGTATATTTAATATGCTCTTACAGAACTTTGAAATTAATTACTCAAATGGCAGAACTGATTGTTAACTTTTTGTAAGTAGTAACAAAGGATTCATCAGTGCAAAATCACGTTGTAGACATTCTTAAAGCTAAAGATTAATGAAAATGTATAATATGTAGAATTCTGTAATATGGTATATGAACCTCAACTTGATCTCTTTGAAAGAGTCTAGATGTGACATTACCTCTCGTTTGTAATACGAAAAAACATTCACTACTCGGCTGCTTCAATTTATAATACAAGGAAGTCTGCAATTCCTGAAAACAAATTGTCTCTAATTTTGTTATTACAGCCTAGTTGTGACATCAATAGTCACAAGAAATGTGGATGATGCGGGCTACCGGCTGAACGCGCCGTGAGCCACACCCCCCCTCCACTTCCAGGACGCCCGCAGAAACGCTGCAGAAACGCTACGTGCACGGCCGGAATGGCTGCGGCTGATTTCGCAAGCGGAAGCCTGTGAGGTACTGGCGCTCGTTACAACCCGGAACAAAATTGTGGGGGAACATTTTCTTACTCCTTTCTGATCGGCAGGCTGCAGGACAGCGGGTGTTTGATGGAAGAGGATGGCAGTCCAGTTGCAGGACAACCGGGCGGAAGCCTCGGCCTCATATAGATCCAGCTGAAAGACTGGACAAGCCCTCAGCGCTTTTACAACTCTGCAGACTGGAGGGCTGTTGTGGGCTACTTGCTGAGTGGGATTGACATCGCAAGTCTCTCCATACTTATCAGATTTGCACCTGTAGTCACAGGACAGCCGGCAGGGAGCCTTAACACTAACCAAGCTCTTGGCTCTTCGTCTCCAGCTGGGCTGCTCCGGAAGAAATGCTGAGGACATCAAGGACGCATCAAGAAATTTTGGGATGGGCAGCATTACCTCCTAGAATTCGAGCAGGGTCGCCGCTTTTGAGACTCGCTTTTGCCGTGCCATCAGGGACCACCAGGTTTCTCGCCAAGGGGGTAAGTGCATGTGCTCTGCTGCCTGTTTGTGCATGGGGCTTTTCTACTACTTGGTAGAGGGTCGCTGGGGGAGTTCTATGGCAAAGCTTCTTTTTTTTTTTCTTTGAAACTTCCTGTAATCCCTCGCGAGGGCAGCAATAGAAACTTTTTGGAGCTTTCAACATGCGAAATTTTTCTAGAAATACTGCCGCAACCCATCTCGATTCCCCAGCTTTGGTTCAGAGGGTCAAAAAACGCATAGGACAAGCAGCAGCCCGGGATAATCGAGCCGCAGCCTTGAGGAAAGACCTGGGTCTGCCCACAGAAAATTCTGAGATGGCCACTACAGAGCTCTCCCGGACAGACTATCCGGGGGGGGGGTGGGCCTCTGCCGATCTGGACACGAGTATTAGCCCCGTCCCTGTTGTTTCTGTCGGGGCCGGGCCTTCAATTGTACAAATTTCGGAGGAACCAGAGGAGATTAGTTCCTTGGGTGACGCGGAGGCTGGGAAATCTAAGGAACTTAAAAAATACCCTTTGTTCTTCAAAGCTAAATCTGGATTAACACCTGGCGCTGAGGGGGCAGAGAGTGTCCCACCAACAGCTGAACAGCCCCTTTACCCCATTAAGGGTATGTCTTTCTGTGGTGACAGTAATGTCCTTTCACAACCTCTAGCACAACCCGTGACCTCTAGCACAACCCTTGCCATCGCCCGGACGGAGCCTATCTGGATTACCCGCTCCTGAAGATGCTGGGCAGGCAGTACTTGATAACACTGTAACTTTTGTAGCATCTGCAGCGCAAATAAATCTGGGCCTGAATCAACTCAGGAAAGCTCCTCTCAGGATGATAGATCCTTCACTTTGCACTGGGATGTTAAGAGCCTGCTCAACTTAATTCTGGAGGAGATTAGGGAGCTCAAAGTCTCTCAATCCATGGAAATTGCTGCCATCCACGCCCGCCTCACTAAAATCGAAGACAACATGGCCCGGGTTCCGGCATGACTTCATGAGGCTGAGACTAAGATCTTGCAGTTGAAGGATCAATTTCTATTATGAACGATAAAGTCGCTGCTTATCAGAGCCAAAAATCCGTAATGGAGTACAAACTGGAGGAATAGGAGAATCACTCTAGACGCTCTAATCTCCGTATCCTTGGTATTCCGGAAGGCCTCGAGGGGCAGCAGACTGTACAATGGGTCGACTCTTTCATTAAAAAAATGTCCTCCCGGAACATAATGGGGATTTGACTCTTATGAGGGCCCATCGGGTGCCTGCGCATCTTCCTCCTAATGTCAAATCCCGCGGACAATCCTTGTTAATTTTGGGGAATACAGGGTCAAGGAACAAATTCTCTCTAAGGTCATAAAGCAGTGACAGTTCACCTCCTGAGATGTCTCACTATGTCGTATTTTCCCTGATCTGTCTGCTTCAGCAGCTAAAACGATACAAAAGGGGATGATGGACGGAACGTTTGAGCCAATCAAACACTCACCCCCAGTCAACTGATCTGGGTTTAATCCATCATCATTCTTTAGCTCACTCCACCACCCCAGTTCAGACATGGCCATATGCAAATCAGTCTGACCCTGTGCCTCATGGGAACAGTCCAGCCCGAACTGCCATGGATTAAACCCAGATCAGTTGACTGGGGCTGAGTGTTTGATTGGCTCAAACGTTCCGTCCATCATCCCCTTTTGTATCACTCAGCAGCTAAAAGGCAGAAAGATTTTGTTAAAATGTTGCATTTATTTAAAGAACAGGGGGCACAGGCAATGATTGCACAACAAAGCAAACTAAAAGTGCTGATTTTATGTTTTCTGCAATGTACCCGAAGCACAGGAACTACTGCAACAAATTTCTTCAAATAAGTCCTAATCTTTTAGTTCAGTGCTCTTAAAGTAGTTGCTGTAACTGGTTGTATATTTTCTTTTTTGTCTGTTCTTCCTTCTTTTTGAGTTTTTTTTTTTTTTCCTCTCAGATAGTTTTCTGGGCTTATCTCTTCTTCTTCTTTTTTCTCTTTTCTGAGTCCTTTTCTTTCCTTTTTTCACATCCTCGGTGAGGGGGGTAGGAGTATTTAGGCCGGTAGCACCTGGCACAAGGTCAAGGTGCCAGTTTTGGGGAGTTGGGTAAACCTGTCAGGCGTCAGCAGGGAAGGTGGACTGCTCACCACGGCTTTTTGTGGAGGGGGGGTACGGGGGTGGAATGGGAAGCAAGAGGGAAAAAAGAGAACCATTTTTAAAATCTAGATTCATCCAAATCTTATCAGCAAATCTATACCCTGTTAGGGCAAGTGTGGGGTTAATGATAGATCCCGCGTCCCTCCAGCAAAGCTTAGCCTACTTCGCGACCCCTATAGGATTATATTGTGCAGTGTGCTAATGGAGAACAAGCATTGGCATAGCCAATAGGTCTCGCCTTTGGGACCTTATAAGTGGACTACTGTTAACAAATAGGCAGTAGCGCTTGTGAAAAGCACAGCGCTGTAAAAAAAAAATAACATATGCAAAAGCAGGCGGCCCCCTAAGGCACAAGAGAACCCGAAGCCCAGACGTTGCTGGAATCTTAGAGCCCCTTGTGACATGCCTCTGGTGAGCCAGGAGTGAGTGACACATGCTACAAACATGGGCTAGGATCGGCTGAAATATGCTGCAGGTGGTGGGTCAGGTACAGGGGAACATGATTGCCAAAAACGACTAATACAAGTCAAAATGCACATAAAAAAAGACATCTGCAGGTTTATTCCCTTTCAACGAAAAGGTTTTCAATCCATATATGTTCGCGCAGTGCAGCTCTTATCTGACTGCGTACTGATGACCCCAAGGAGGTTGTTTTAAGCGCAAGAGGGTCGCGATCAATTTATTTAAGAGCCTTGCACTAAAATTCCCTTGTGTAAACGTGCATTTTGTGCAGCGCCAACGTGTGCACGCTCTTTTAGTGCAGCGCTTCCTAATCACGTCTAATGAGAACGCCGAGCTCCTTCTTTAATAAAAAAGTGAAAACAGAACGCATCTTCATTAGGGTAATTGACTGCTGTGCTCAAGACGCCTCTAATTGAAAAGGCAGTCTATTTTAGCAGTGCGGTTTAAGAGCTGATTACATACTGTAACCAAATACGCAGGCACTAATAGCGAGTCGCCCAGGATAGCGTGGGGGACCGGAGTTTAGCTGATGCGCCAGTATTATTGTCAATCTATAGAAAAAGTAAATTTCTACAACAGGAACTCCCTGCGCTTGAGATGTGCAAAGCAATCACTCACCATCAAATACATTATAAGGGAGAGCTGAGCCAAAAGTCTGAGCACGAGCCGAGCAGCGAAGACACAAGCAGGAGGAAACAATAAACAAGGGCCACGCGTCCGCGAAAGTGAAAGCGACTGCGCTAATTGGAAACAGATGGCACCCTGCGCGCCGCCGCTGCTCGCTCCCGCAAGCAGCTACAAAATGTGGGATGAAAAGGTACAACTGGAATGTATACTAAATGCACTGTTATGCCGCACTCTTTTGATGCCCAATTAATATAAAACAGCTCTCCCAAGGCCTAAAAGTATTCTAGCATTCTTTTAAGGAGAACCCTGAGCAATATTTAACACATCGTCAAAGCAACCGGACAACAAAACCTAGCATTGTTATTTGGTAGTACGGCTCAGTCCAGGCATGCACGAGAGTGGAGGCTGAGCCTTCTATGTGACAGGACAGATGGGAATCCACCTAGGGGACATCTGAGCCCCAGCGGCTAGTGAGCAGATGCCTTTGAAGTGCTTGCTGCAATTTGAGCAGAATCACGAGCCAAAACTTCTCGGTCAGGAAAAAAACATCAAAACTTTGCTGCCTTAGATCTTCGATTTAATCAAAATTTGCTTTCTGATAACAACTGACATGCCACTTGGATAGCCATTTCTAGTTTTAGCACCTTAAAAGTAAATTCAAATAAATCCACATGCTTGACTTTACAGCAATGTTTATGGTAACCATCTCTGGTGGCTCTGGGCATACCCGCAGCCAGGGAACCAGCTGAGTGCAGACGAAGAAGTGCAATAAAGAACAAGCATGAGGAAACAATAAACAAGGGCCACGCGGCCGCGAAAGTGAAAGCGACCGCGCTAATTGGAAACAGATGGCATCCTGCGCGCCGCCGCTGCTCGCTCCCGCAAGCTGGAGGCCGTGTTTTCTAAAAGTCTGGAGTGATTCCAAGAGGCCCTCTCCTAGAGCAGCGCATGTGCGCTGCGCTAGGCTCGACCTAAAAAGGAAATCTTAAAGGTGGTCTCTTTTAATGTCAACCGTCTCAACAATAAAAAGAAAATGCGGGCCATTGAATCATGGATTAAGGCAGAAAACCCGGCTGTCATTTTAATTCAAGAGACCCATACATTGGAGGGGAAGCTAGCAGATTTTTCTATGTTTAGGTCCTGGGCAGCATACCGGGGCTTCTCCTCCTCCTCCGCATCACATCGCGGCACGGCGATCTTTTTGGGCAAAAAATTTCAAGCAGAGGTGGTTAACTTTGTAAGTGATCAGAGAGAAAGATGGTGTTGGGTGACCTGTAACCTGGGGAACAGATACATAACCTTTACTAGTATTTATGCCCCAGTAGAGGATAATCCTGTGCCATATGAAGATTTTTTTTCAATCCCTAATACAAATTCCCGGTGAAGTGATTATAGGGGGAGATTTTAATTTTCTAGCGAACCCAAATATTTATTCCACAGTCATTTCTAAAACACAATTAAAACCTAAATGTTGGAAAACAAGGCAGTATCTGTGAGGCCTGCACAAATAACATAACTACATTTGTCCTTCACTGGGAACCAAACACCTCATTGTAGCGCTTGACTCTCAGAGGGTAGCGTTGCAGAGCAGTTTAAGGCTTACTCAAGGGAGGTGGTGTGGGCTAGTAATCGCCATTTACCAGTACGCAGAAATAACACTCAATAATTGATTGCCCAGTCTGTACTTTGCTTTATAAAAGGAAGAGTACATTTATTTAACACACACACTACTCAATACTATGCAACAATTTACAAATATACATAAGCTGTTGGAATTACTTTGTGATATTGCATAACATTCCCACCTCTCCCGCAGGGGGGGGTGGGATCTAGTACCACCACTCCCATGTATGCACATCATCTTGCCCCCCAATGCAGTAGGTTGACCATAACCTGGAGTGAGGGCCTTGCCCACTGGCACTATCCCAGTGGCGACCCACCCCATTCTCTCAACAAACATTTAAAATGGGCACACCTGCCATGGTGACACATAACTCTGACTGAGCATCTCATACTGACCATACAGTATACACCTCTACATCTTAGTGGCTAACAGTCTGGGTTGTTCTTCACCTAATGCAGCAGCAAGAATACATGTTTAGGCGTCACTTAAAATGACAGTACTTCTCATAGCTGATAACCGTTATAATGCATTGCAATTAAAGCCCCTAAAAGGCATCACAGTTATAAACACAGGATTAAGCATACACAGCCAGACACCCTAGCACGAATGTACAACAACATAACCCCACTTTGCTTATGACTTCACATTACACAGGTGACTTTCAGTCTCTCAAAAGAAATAACATTAGGTAAATGCACTTCTCGTGCAATTGCACCTCTTCACTTCCAGAGGATGCCCTTCTCCAGACATCACCAATTCAGCCCTTCACACCTTGGTGCAGTCCTAAACACACCCCCAGCTAAAGCACAAAAGCTCCAGCCACTGGATGCTGTGGTGCATAGCTGAGCCCTTGAGGGTTTGTTTCTTTCAAGTCCCCCAGAGACTTAGGGAGGGACTTTCCTCACATCATGCTGGGGGAGTCTGCTCCTGCAGCTCCCCCTGCACCTTTGCATCCCCTTAGTGGTGACCCCGTCCTCCTGGGGCCACCACGCACAGAGAACCAGCCGTTTTTCCTTGCAGGCCAGTCCGGGCCTGCAAGGCATTATGGGGCGAGGTGCTCCTGCTCCATGCATAACAGAACAGCGGCTCCCCCGCTGCTCGGGGAGAGCTGCGTTACCATCGGGGATGGCCTCGTGGCACCACATCTCTTCTGAGGGGGGCCCGGTCCCAGCCAGACCCCTCACCTCCACAGGCAAGGGTCCTTGCAGCTCGGGGAGCCCACCCCCGGCTGCTCCTGCCGGCTCCCCACCCAGCCCGCACCTTTGTGTGTGGCCGTGGGAGCCGATGCATCCATTCTGGTCTGCCCGCACCAAGACTGCCGCTGGCCCAGCGAGGCTCCCCTCCTTCCCGCTGCTCCGGGGAGTGCGGCAGCACTCCCCCTCTCCCAGCTTCACACCAGGGCCCGGAGTTGGGGATCCCCGGCCCCGCGGGGGCAATCTTCAGTGGAGCACGACGATGCTCCCTGACCTCTGCCTCTTCTTTGGGGCCTGGAGTTGGGGTTCCAGGCCCCCAGGCCTTCTTCGGCGGGGAGCGTGACGGCGCTCCCCGGCTTGTCTTCCTGGCTTCGGGTCCCGGAGTTTGGGTCCCGGGCACCAGGAAATTCTTCATGGGGAGCGCGGCACCGCTCCCCGGCATGTCATCTCCCGCGAGGGGGGACATGCGGGGGCCCAGAGTTGGGGGTCCCGGGCCACAGAGGTCTCCTCGCGGGGTGCACGAAGGCTCTTCGCGCTCTCCAGTGTCATCGGGGGCCAGGGTGGACTCCTGGCACCCCTTTTGGGCCTCTTCACGGGGAGCCCACTTTACTTCTTGTGGGGGCAGCCCCCAAGACCTGACCCACCCCGGGGGCACATCTAAGACCAGCGGCGGAGCCCCACACGCTTCGTCGTCGGTCCCAGTTTGGGTCAAAGGTCGTCTACCTTCTGGGGGGCATGTCTCAGCCCCCAGGGGACCGATTCTCCCCATCTTGAACTCCTCGTGCTCCTGGTGGCCCACCCCAGCCACTGGGAGCACTTTCCTTCGCCCTCCTGGCTTCTAAGAGGGTGAAATCAGCAGGGAGATGTCTTCACTGGCTCCCTGCGCCAGTCTTTCACCTGGCTCTCCTCCTGGGCCTCTCTTCTCCTTGCGCAGAGGCCCAGGCTGCTGCTCACTGGTCCTGGACTCCCCCACAGGTGCAATCCAGGGTCCTGGGACAGTCAGGGGGTTCCTCCTTCCAACTGCCCATGGCGCCAGGCTCCAGCACCAGTCTTCCTCAGCAGGCCACACCCCAGAGAGAGCTCCTGTACAAGACCTTTTAAAAGAATTTGGAGGGGGTTGGCAGGAAGGCTCTTCTGCCCTATCCCGCAGCGACACATCACCTCTCTGCCCCGGCTCCCTCCTTCCTGCACAGGCCTCTGGGTTAATTCAAAATGGCATCATCCAGGGGTCTCATGCCACATGGTCTCTGAAAAGCCCCCTTCCCCCCTTGCTGCCTTCATGGCCCAGGCCTGGTGCCTGGTACCAGGTGACAGCTGCTGATGGATAACCTGCAGCTCCACCCTTATCTCTCCCCTTTGCAGAGGAGACCTTCGCCCTTAGGAATGCTTGCAGTGAAGGGCTAGGCCTCTGATGCCACAGCTTGGGTAGGAAGGCAATTAATCCAGCCTGGCAGGGTCACACCCAGCCAGGCTCTGCTTATGAGCTGAGTCAGAGGAATATGACATTTCTGGATGACCCATAAGCAGTACAGATATGGCTTTGGACTCAGCAGAATACTTCTTTTTACACAACGTACAGTGTATGTCTGGAATTTGTAGGCCCTAGGGAAGTGAAACTACCCCATGTGATCCCTATCTTCACAGGAGAATAATGGAGTGTTCCTTCAGTGAAAACAGTAAAGCACACTGACTTTCCCTTACATGTGTTTTCCCACAGTATAAAGCCTATTCCATGTCACCACCCAACTCTGCATAATTCCTGCCACACCATTCTATCTGTACCTGCTCCTGGGCTGCGCACGACAGGAATCTCCCCGCGCAACCCTTTTTACATGTGCACACACATGTGCACACATGCCTCCATGTTACCAGTCCGGTGCCCCTTACTCCGGCTGCAGCGCAGCGGCCTTCTCTCACAAGGGGGACACCGATAAAATCCACATGCAATCTCTTTCATCATGAGTTCACTGTGGGTGAGTCCCAGCTTATGAGGCTCTCCCACAGTAAAAGCTCAAAAATTAGGTGTTCAAGAAGTGAAAAATCCGGGCGGTTCAGATGGGCAGAACCCCCTTCTAACACTAAAACTTTTAGAATTATTCAAAATTATAGGAAGACTCTGGATATAATCGACCCCTGGAGGGCAGTATTCCCGACTAAAATTGCATATACCTGTATCTCGGGCAGATTTCGCACCTCCTCTCGTATCGATTATTTTCTTATATCTAAGACCCTGATTTTTCATCAGCAGATAATCCTTCCGAACGATTTTCGGATCATGCTATGATCATCTTAGAGCTTGAGTTAGGTAAAATCTCGGCTCATTCTAAGAGATGGACTCTATAGGCAATAACTATCAGAAGAAAGCTGGGTGTTACTCTGTAAAACAGAGATAAAGGAGTTTCTTGCGAGAAACCACGGGACGGCTCCTCCCCATATTGTCTGAGACTCTCTTAAGGCATATATTTGAGGTCTAGCTATAGGGAAAGACGCTGAAAGTTCTAGAAAAGAGAAGGAAACAAACGAAAGCTAGAACAGAAGGTGCAGAGGTGCTATGATACCTTTCTTAGTAGCCTCTCGGCCCCCAACCAACGAAAACTTGACCAGGCCAAATGGGCTCTTAGCGACAACCCACAGTATAACCCGTGGTAGGTAGGTTCCTCAACTTCCACGCTGTGTAGATAGTTTTTTCTAGGTCCTGAAGAATTGCCATAGATCGTCCTGACTAAAAACGGCAAGAAACATGTTGACCCACTCAGAGTAGAGCGCTTTTATCTTGTATCATCACTACAGATAGTCGCCACTCTTGCATTTTAATTCAGGTGGAGAGCCATCTTGAATAAAGTCACTTCTTGGACTCCCCAACCTGTTTTAACCTATTTTTCACTACACCACATATACACTTCCCCAGGCCCCTCACCCACACTTTACCTAACGGCAAGGAACAAAAGATCTCCGTTAAAGAGCCCCTCTATGGGCGGCCGTCGGGTATTGCAGCACCGACCAGACGAGGAACAGACCCATATGATGAAGCATGACACCTAACTGGTTAGGTGTGTGAGGGTCCTAGTTCCGAAAGGAGCAATTCCTCTCCTACGAATTATTGGATGCCCTTTAGTGACAACATCATAGTCTCTGTGTCTCACTTCACCTGTCTCTAAGCACTTTTAAGGAACTGCATACCCTTCTTTTCTTAGCTAGTCTTGGGCATGTATGCTGGACCTTTCAAAAAAGCCCACCGATAATGTCCCTCCAGTTGTTGAATTACGTGCACGGGTAACCCCGTGGGACTCGTTCTTTAGGTTAACAGAGACGCAAATCACGTCAGCTGGCCCATTTTTTCACTTGATTTTATTTATCATACTTGCTGTGGCTGGTTAGCCACATCCCTTGGTCTCCAGATGGAGGAAAACCAAGGCCTCAGTTTTGGCGATGACGCGGTAGCAGAGATCTTGAGGACACCCTCTCTCTTAGGAGCTGAAAGCAGTGGAGCGTCGGGTACTTCATCAGAAGACTGGACCTCACTGGCAGCAATGAGGAGGGAATGGCTCAAAATCACCCTCCATGGGGCGATGATGACAGAATATTTACGAGCAAATATCGCTCCCAACGGACTTATAGTTAACATCTTCCCCAGGTTATTCCTGGAGGACACGCTATTCAAAAAAGAGTGGTCTCCAGTTGCATGAAATGCACTAGAGACCTACTGGTATTGATTGTCAATACTGCCAAGAGGATAGCAGATGCCCTGTTAGTCAGAATACAGATTGCAGAAAATGCACTGAAAGTGACTATTCAGTCTACCTATTTCAAATCCAAGCTAGCTGAAATAAACAATGAAATTGCGGGAAATAAAGGATACCTAATGAAACAGAAGATAACAAAACTTCAGAAAGATATACAAAAATTCGACAAAGAAAAGGTATATCCTTATCTTAAGGCTGATTACACGTCAGTCAAGAACAGTTATTCCTCTGATGAATGCTCGGACTCCAATAGGAGAGGATCATCTAACAGTGACTCTAGCACAGGGAGCTGGGGCAGCAATAACCAAAGAAGGGGCCCCCGCCCAGAATATCCCAACTACAATGTACAATCTTTCCCTAGTCCCCCACCTCAATTCTGGCAATTCCCCTTCTACCCACAAGGTCAACCCCAGTTCTTCCCTGCCAATAACACACCTTTTTTAGACAGAGGTTGGGGCAGAGGAAGAGGGCGAAAAAGAGGGATGCAGAAACAAGTTCAGTGGCAGGAGCAACCGCCTCACACAATAGAGACAAGGAGCAGGACCGGGGAAAGAGACACTAGTGGTGAACCTATCACATAGGTCACTTACAGAGACGGAAAAGACATTATTGGAAAAGGGACTAGGCTATGTCCCCACTCCCAGGACTTATAAAATCAGGGACAACTGTGAGTTACAGAACTTTTTTAGGACAATCCGCTTGAAATCATTTTTTCAAGACAAACCGCAGAGCACCGTAGAGGACTCTGGTTTGCGGAACCCATCCACCTTTACACCCAATAACAGTATGGTTCCACCAGCGGTATTGACCACGAGAAGGGCATTATTCCATAACCTCTCAACACCAGAACTAGCAGCAGCCAGATCCCTTGCAGATGACACAAGCATCACCATAAAACAGACTGACAAGGGAGGGGCTACGGTGATTATGTCAACCACAGACTATGATCTTGAGTGCCAACGCCAACTTAACAATGCTAGGTACTATACTCCGATCACTGTAAATCCCACCCCACGGCTCACCACCGCGATTGCTGTTATGGTGTTTGAAGCAGAGACAAATGGTTGGATCACCAAAAAGGAGGCAGAATTCCTTATAACAAAAGAACCTAAGACCCCATATTTCTACACACTGCCAAAAATCCACAAGAACTTGACACCAGTTCCGGGGCGGCCCATAGTCTCTAGGATAGGCTCACTGTTGGAGCCCTTTTCTAAATTTTGTGATCACTTTCTCCAACCGTTGGTAAAACAGACCCCGTCCTTCGTGCGCGATACAACCGACATTCTTCGCATAATAGAAGAGACCTGTGACATAGATGAAATCACCCTCCTTGTCACATTGGACATTGAGGCGTTATACACCAACATTCCTCAATGAGCCACCCTGAATGTCATTGAAACAGCCCTCAGTAATGTTGTATGGACTTCGCCCACCCCGGTCTCATTTGTCATGGAGTGTGCCACCTTGGCACTTACAGAGAATTTTTTCGAGTTCAAAAAACAACTCTTTCATCAATCTCAAGGGACTTCCATGGGTAGTACCTTCGCCCCCAGTGTAGCTTGCCTCTATATGGCCGCTTTTGAGGAGCAGGTCATCCTACACCCAAGCAACCCATATATCAACAACTTGAGTTTGTGGCGAAGGTACATAGATGATATTCTCATTTTTTGGAAAGGAGATCTAACTACCTGCCAAAACTTTTGCCAATGGATTAACACACAGAATGAATATCTCAATTTCACCCACACCATATCAGACTCCTGTGTACCGTTCTTGGATCTCAACATCAGACTCCAAGATGGACACTTGAGCACTACTCTCTACAAGAAACCTACAGACAGGAACAGTTTGTTATTGTACAGTAGTCACTACCCGAGAGCTCTTAAAGACAACTTGCCCTCTGGGCAATTTCTGCGCATTAGGAGAAATTGCAGCTCTATAGCTGACTATAAAACAGAGGCACAAATCCTAGCTAACAAATTGAGACAGAGAGAATATCCCCAACGTCATGTCATGAATTCCATGAAGAGAGCCAGAAACAATCCCAGGGAGGCACTTCTGGAAACCACCCCAAAAGAACCAACAGATGCCATCACCTGCGTAACCTCCTTTACTCTAGACTCAAACCGCATTAAGGGCATCATTAATAAACACTGGGGAATACTGTCCATCGGCTCCCTAGAATTACAAGCACCTAGGTTCGCTTTTAAACTAACACAAAATCTTAAGGATATTCTCATACACACGAGACCTAAGATACAAAGCAATAATGAACAAAGATCCCTGAGGGATCTTCCACCTGTCATGGGTCATTATCCATGTGGGTCGTGCGCTGTGTGCCGTCAGACTATCCCCACGAAGGAAATAACCCTTTCAGATACATTCTTATGGAAGATGACGAGACATACAAATTGCAATACCACATACTGTATCTATCTCATCCCCTGCCCCTGTGACATGAAATATATAGGCATGACCATGAGAACAGTTAAAACATGAATCACTGAACATAAGAGCAATATCCGATGCCAACGGGTAATGACTAAGCTGTACACTCATTTCAAGGAATTCAACCACTCTCCAGATTCCCTCCGTTGTTTGGTACTTGAGGCCCACCCCCAGATCACTAAGAGAGCATTGTTTAGGCTTGAACAGAGATGGATACATCGCCTCGCCACTGATCGGTTGGGATTACATGATGATATCCCCTGGGGGTCCCTTACGTAAATTAACCTAAGAAAAGTACCATGCTATCAAACATACACTGTCTCGCGTACATTGACTGACGACAATATTGTCCATATCCCTTAGTCATTACTGCATGGACAACAGCTATCGCACTTAAGCTCTCCTTTGGTTACAGAACTTCACCAACATTTGATTTTTCAAATGATTGCACTATTGTGTGCTTTAACAAGCCGTACAACTTTCCCACTAGTCACTGGCTGTATTTATTGGTGTGACATCATGTGCTTGATAAAGCCGTACATCTTACACACAAGTTATTACTTGCAATTATATTAGACATTTAAACAAGCCGTTTACATCGCATTGAGCTACTACACTACTAACCATGTTGACTTTTTATCACTCCTTTACCAATACTTGAAGGCTTTACTGGTATGGGCTTTTGCACATTACAAGATAGCCGCCATTCTCATGATAGTAACCGCTTCTGGCTTTGTGTGACCAAAATGCCCCCGGTAATCGATTGATTAGTCGCACTAGTCTTTTCATACAAACTAGGACCACATAATATAGCGGATGATACCCATCCCATACTAAACAACATGTGGATATCACAGTGGGTCCTTTACCGAGCCGACCCTGACGCTCATTCATTCTAGTCCTACCAGAAAGGGGTCTTAAGATACACTCCAAGATGGCCGATGGGCTAATAATACTACCATTCCTGTTTCTACGCACCGGCTACGAATCACAGCAGGGGCGTTTCGGAAACCGACCACTCCCAGACCAAGCGACCGGAAGGTATAACTGCTTTCATGAAATGCAGCAATTTACCAACCGGTCCCGGCAGTGAGGGTAGGTCACTCCGCCTGAAAATTTGGATATACGGTGAGTGGTAGACTGCGATATGTTCCATACTGACCCTACATCCAGCAACGCTGGTATGTGGCGGGTCACATTTCAGTATAACGAGGGGTGAATTCCAAGAGTTCGTCAGGTGCTTAAAATGACCGGAGAGCCTCTAGCAAGTACACTTTAGCTGGGGCGTCACTCTAGGTAGCCTATGATCTCCCAAACCCCCCCCTGGGGGGTCCCGGGGTTGGCAGGGAATGCTGATGCCGTAGCCAGTGGCAGCCGGACCTCCTGTGTACATTTCACCTGGCCGACAGGGAGAGGCACACCACGCTCACTGAGACGCACTCACGCTTGCTACCAAGTAATCACTGGTATGTTTGGGGTGGGCGATGGTGCCTTATTTTCGATCGCCCTTACCTGGGTAGTTTCTTTGTGTTTTCTGTTCGCCTTCTTTGTAGGACATTACTTCATGAATGTCCCCAAGGCCTGCCGATTACTGTTGAGGCATCACTCCTAATAGTAGTTAGGTGAGTCCTTTTACCACTACAGTGAATGGCTAGGTGTGTTAACCCTTTCATCGCCGCATTTTGCCAGAATTATTTTTAACTGTTTTATTGTTTAAATAAGAGAACCCCGCACAACATGGGTCATGGATTATAATGTGATCAGAAATGTGTATCACTTAACACTACTATTTTTGCAATATTAAGTCACCTTCTCACACGTTATGGGTGACGCACGAACGCCTGAGAGAGAGATAGCACTGTTGTCACGATCACCACTGACATGTTGCTGTGGTTTTTAACAATTTGCTTTGTTTTTAGGTCATCCCCGACAACAGTGGGTAGCCAACCCACAGTATAACCCGTGGTAGGTAGGTTCCTCACCTTCCACGCTGTGTAGCTAGTTTTTTCTAGGTCCTGAATGTAGGAAGGTGGAATCTGACTATATGGTTGCCCCCACTTTTTTTATGGTGTTTTGCTGGTTTATGACTTAGTTGGACTGGGATCCTGCTATTCAGGGCCCCAGTCTATCTGCTCTCTCTAAATGACATGGAGTGCACTCTAGGTGCACTAGTGATTGGTTACTGTGGTGCCTTATGAGTCCCTAGTATATGGTACCTTAGGTGCCAAGGGCATAGGTACTTCACAGGCCTACCAGGGGCTGCAGCATGTATTATGCCACCCCTGGGAAGCAGACTAAATCTGACACCACAGGCCTGCTACTGCAGCCTGGGTGAGGTGGTGCTAGCACCCCTCACTGAGATATAGGTTTCCTATATCTCTCCTGCACACACATATAACCCTATCAGTCACCCCTATGGCAGGCTCTATCAATCCTGAGGGCAGGGTGCTTGGATTCTATGTGAGGGGGTGCCTCTGCATGAGCAGGGCCCCTCTGCAGTTCTCAGAGTCCATTCTCTGGTGCTGTTTGTGGATGCGGTTAAACCATATACTCTTAAGTGCATTATATCCTCGCGGTAGAATGCTAACTTTGGAATGGCTGCATCAAAACATGTCGTGTTTGGTGTCAAACATCTTGGAATACTACCCCCGCCAATCCTGGCGGCGGGGGTAGCATTCCACCCTTCTAGAGGGATAAGACATGTACCTGCTGTGGAAACGCGGTAGAATCCTGCAGAGCCCTGGCATCACAAAATGGATGCCACCAGTCACAGACACTGGGCTGCCCTCCTGCTGATGACTGACACTCACAGTGGAGGAAGCCCAACAATAGGCATCCTGTCACAGGGAGGTGTGACCACCTCCCAGACAGGGTTTAGTGTATTGGGGCTGGGTGGGTGCACTCTTAGAGTGCTTTGAAGTCCTGCACTGGGGGAGCAGAAGGCTCCTCTGTGCATATGCCAGTTCAAACCAGCTCAGGGGCTACCTGCCCCTGCTCTGGCGCGAAACTGGACAAAGGGAAGTGGGTGTAGCCACCCCCTCCCTTGACCCTCCCATAGGTGGGGTCATAGAGCTAGTCCATCCCCTCTTTTTAGTATAAGAGGGGGATCCTTGCCATTGCAAAGCAGATAACCCCTGGACGACGCTCTACAGAAGAATCCTGGCCCTTCGACGTTCCACTACCTTTGGAAGACAGAAGAATCTCCCTTGGAGTCAAGGAGTGACTCCCCTGCTTGGCAGGCACCAAAAACGACAACGACGGTCGCAAACTACGCCGCTCCCGCCGGAGTCCGAAGTCCCTGCAGCCCAAGAAGTGGATTTCCTGACTTCTCCAAGGCCATCGTGAGTCCCCAGCGAAGCTGAGGCAAGTGGACCCCACGAGTGACGAGGAACCGCGACCCCTGGGTACCGTGCACTATTGTCGAGTGCAACCCCTTCTCAATGTTCTACGAACTTGTGCTTTGGACCACGTGTGGTCCCGACCTCCAGCAGGAATCCCTCCGAAGATCAGAGGCCTACACCGTCCCGAATGACCGTGGGCCCCTGTTGAGTGATTCCGCCCGAGGTGTCTTCGCGATCCCTTGCCCGCCAGCTTGTGGGTCCCCAGAAGACTTCTTAAAGAAACCAAAGGGCTCCCCTGGTTGCTCCAGGCCTGCCCTCACTTACCCTTGCTGGGTGAGTCCCTCAGACCTTGCTGGTCTGTGCCATCGACTTTTCTTCATTTCCCCGAGACTTGCTGCTGCCAAGGCTTGTTGGCTCCAATCGAGTTGCCGACACCGCAGTCAGCTGCAGACGTCGAGGGACCCACCGAATCCAGCTCCTGGTCATCGTCGACACCTCCTGGACCACGTGGTTGAAGAGTCAAGGCACCCGCAACCGACCTGAAGCGACCGACGACGGTGGGCATCCATCTTCCTTGCCCCGGGTCACTGCCAAGTGACTTTGAACACTGTCCCCTCTGCTTTCAGGTCATCCTTCTCCAGAATCCAGGCTTGGATTCCACCGGACACTTCTTCAGCTCCCGCAAGCAGCAAGTCTTCTTTGTGCGCCATTGAAAACGACGCCGCGACCCGACACCAAAGGACACCTGTGCACCCGGCTTCCCTGGGTGAGGTAACTCCAGCACTACGGTGCTCCTGTGGGTGTGGGCCCTAGAACGACTTACCCTGTAAGTGACTTGCTTGTAGGTTCTACAGAAGTATCCTAGAACTCTTAATTTCTAACCGCGACTTGCCCCATTGAAGTTAACGGCGATTCGCGCCTGTGTATCCACACTGCACGCGTCCCCCGTGGGTCCTTTACTTACCTGCCTTGGGTGGTTTCGTGAGGCCCCAGCACTTCTGAAGGCCCTAGGCCTTGTCTCCCTGCAAGTCGTTGTTGCTAAGTCCCTTTCTTAGTATATGGTCTGGTACGCCCCTAGGGCCCCAGCCATATTTTGTGCTTAACTTATTGTGAAACATTGATTTGTGCATATGTTTGTCTTCTAATCTCATAAAGAGATTAGTAGAGAGTTATTTAGAAATAAATACATATATATTTGATATATATACCTGTGTGGTGTCTTTTCATTTGGTGATTCAAGAGATTATATGGTAAAACAAGCTGCTTTACATTCCTCCGAGACTTAGCCTGAAGGCTGCTCTCCACAGCTACCACTAGGATAGCTTTCTTTAAAAGGTTGTCTTAAACCTATCTACCATAAGAGTCGATTTGCCCTGGTGCAAGGTGTCCACTTTAATTAGTGAACAGCATATACCAGGCCAACTTCTCACACTGAAGAATTGCCATAGATCGTCCTGACTAAAAACGTCAAGAAACATGTTGACCCACTCAGAGTAGAGCGCTTTTACCTTGTATCATCACTACCGATAGTCGCCACTCTTGCATTTTAATTCAGGTGGAGAGCCATCTTGAATAAAGTCACTTCTTGGACTCCCCAACCTGTTTTAACCTATTTTTCACTACACCACATATACACTTCCCTAGGCCCCTCACCCACACTTCACCTAACGGCAAGGAACAAAAGATCTCCGTTAAAGAGCCCCTCTATAGGTGCCCATCGGGTATTGCAGCGCCGACCCGACGAGGAGCAGACCCATATGATGAAGCATGACACCTAACTGGTTAGGTGTGTGAGGGTCCTAGTTCCGATAGGAGCAATTCCTCTCCTACGAATTATTGGATGCCCTTTAGTGACAACATCATAGTCTCTGTGTCTCACTTCACCTCTCTCTAAGCACTTTTAAGGAACTGCATACCCTTCTTTTCTTAGCCAGAACCCCCTTCTAACACTAAAACTTTTAGAATTATTCAAAATTATAGGAAGACTCTGGATATAATCGACCCCTGGAGGGCAGTATTCCCGACTAAAATTGCATATACCTGTATCTCGGGCAGATTTCGCACCTCCTCTTGTATCGATTATTTTCTTATATCTAAGACCCTGATTTTTCATCATCAGATAATCCTTCCGAACGGATTTTCGGATCATGCTATGATCCTTTTAGAGCTTGAGTTAGGTCAAATCTCGGCTCATTCTAAGAGATGGACTCTAAATAGGCACTAACTATAGGAAGAAAGCTGGGTGTTACTCTGTAAAACAGAGATAAAGGAGTTTCTCGCGAGAAACCACGGGACGGCTCCTCCCCATATTGTCTGGGACTCTTAAGGCATATATTCGAGGTCTAGCTATAGGGAAAGACGCTGAAAGTTCTAGAAAAGAAAAGGAAAAAAAATTAAACCTAGAACAGAGGGTGCAGAGGTGCTATGATACCTTTCTTAGTAGCCTCTCGGCCCCCAACCAACGAAAACTTGACCAGGCCAAATGGGCTCTTAGCGAGGCCTATTATTTAGAATGTGAAACTTTTAATAGCAACCATAGGCAAAAGGTATATGAAGAGAGTAATTATACCGGGAGGTTCCTTGCATGGCAGGCTCGGGAGCAGGCCGCAAGTAACCGGAGTAGTACATTGAGATGTCCTGTAAGTGGTACCCGAAGTGAAGACCCAGCTATTATAGGGGACATAATGTTCCAACACTATAGGCGTATTTATGATCAACAACAATCCATTGATAACGCATCCCTGGACATGTTCCTTCGGGAACAGAAAATTTCGGTACTCTCCGAGGCCGATAAAATTAGAATGATGCGCCCTGTTTCCAAAGAAGAACTGGGGGATATTATAAAAAACCTCCCGAATGGTAAAGCCTGTGGACCGGACGGTCTCCCGGCTGAGTTTTTAAAAACATTTTCAGGGGCCGTTTTAGAATATTTTTGCTGATCGCTAATTCAATCTTAGAGGGAGGCCCGATACCACCTTCATTCCAAAAAGGGAATGTAGTCAGTTTTTTTTAAAAGGGAAAAGACTGTGAAGATCCCAATTCATATCGCCCAATCACACTTTTAAACTCGGACTATAAGATCATCACTAAATTTTTAGCCAACAGATTCAATGCAATAGCCTCGAACCTGATCCATTCCGATCAAAATGGTTTTATTGCAGGGAAACAGCTTGGGACCAACACGCATTATTTAGCAGAAGCACTGGAATATTTCGAGACCAAGAAAATACCAGCCTTGGTCATTCTGTTAGACGCCGAGAATGCGTTCAGCCTCGTGGTCTGGGAGACTTTATTCCATATCCTCTCTAGTTTTGGTATACCCCCCAAGATCGCGGGGTTGAGTCAGAGAATGTACCATAACGCAGAAGCCAATATTATCATTAACGTCTCTGAGGTAGGACAAATCAGTGTAAAATGGGGGACCAGACAAGGATGTCCGCTGTCCCCCGTCTTATTCGCTTTTTTCATTGAACCTTTGGCTATCGCTATCCGAGATAATGCAGATATCCGTCCCCCTTTACCGACTATGGGGAAACTAAAATTATATGTGGATGATATCATGCTCATAATCAAAGGTGATAAGGGGGTCCAAGCCAAAGTCTTTGAGCAGTTTGAATTGCTTGACAGGTATAAAATTAACAAAAAGAAAACAGAAATAATCCAGTGTGGATACAAGCCCGATGTTTTACACTCTGATATTTTGTCCTGTCTAAATTCTAAACATAAAAGATATTTGGGGGTTTATTTCTCGTCACAAATATCTGACTTGTACGATTTTAATTTTTCTCCGCTTCCGCTGAAAGTACAGGAATTACTGCATCGGTGGAACTCGCTCCCGTTAACTATTATGAGGAGGGTCTCACTGATAAAGATGTCTGTTCTCCCGCTATTTAATTTATTACTTTTGGCAATTCCGTGTGTTTTAACAGCACCTTTCTTTGCCAAATTAGAGTCCATGTTTACATCCTTTCTTTGGGGAAAGAAAACCCCCCCCGAATTGTACTAAGCACTTTATATGAAGAGTTGGAGAATGGTGGGTTAGCACTCCCTAATCTCAGGGATTATTATTTTGCATAGTTTGCACAATATATGTCTAGGTTTATGTTGGAATCGCAAACTGGACTATTCGTAAGTTATTTTATGAATTTAATTTGCAAAGAGCACCAGGTACGTTGTCCATTAAAAATTTCGAAATCACCTAAATTATTGCGCTATAAGTGTATGCAGTGTTTCTTTCATAAACGTCAGGACTTTTATAGAAGATATACAATCCCAGTAATCAATTCCTCAAACTCGTTATCCGAACTCACTTCAGTATTTGGGATTAGAGAATCAACTGAAATTATTCAAAAATGGACTAAGGCCTGCTTTCGGAAAATCTCAGATTTTATAATGGTCAATAGGTGGCTAAACATTTCTGAAATGTATGATTTAATCCCGAATGATTTCCTTCTTCTCAGGTCATATAATATTCTTATCAAGTTCCTTAGTAATCTGGATCTGATACAGATTAATGAACGTAAAAATCTGGTATATGCACTATTTGAAGAAATCACAGTTAGGAAACCCGGGGAGTGGAAAAAACTTTTAGCCCCTATCAAGGGTCTGGATCTCGCCGAGCAGGAAATAACAAAATGGGAAAAACATGAAGGATTGGAGGTTACAGCGAGTATGTGGTCCGAAGTAAATAAACTTAATTTTAGTACGTTAAGGGGGGCTAACTGGCGACAGATGCTATTTTTTAGCAAATGGCTTCTATATAGAACCCCACATTTTTTATCTAAGGTCTACCCTAGCCAATCCGGTCAGTGTTTTCGCTGCTTAAATCATCCGATAGCCAATTGGACGCATATTATATCACAGTGCCCTTCAATTCAGGGGTTCTGGAATTATATTTTTCATCATCTGGAGGCTGAATGTTTAATCACATTAGACTCCAACAATTGGCTGAAAATCCTTGGCTATGACCCTACTCTACACCTTTCCGATAAGTTGGTTAAACTATTATATATTGCAATGGCGGTTGCCAGGTCACTCCTGCTTCAGAGATGGCGATCAGACCTGGTACCAACAAAATGCGAGTGGGTTCGGAAAATGAAGCAGGTTAGAAATAGTGAGTGCTTGTATGCATTGCGAATTGGGGGGATTAAGAAGTTTGAAAAAGTCTGGGCGGCCCATTCGATTAAATTTTAAATAAGAGCTTACATTTTAAAGGTACTTCTAATATGCTGAAATTTTATCTGATGGTTAATGTGTTGAAATATTTGTATATTTTCTTGCACTTTATTGCACTACAGACACTTATTCTATAGCACTTTATTGCACTATAGACACCTTAGCTTCTTTTTAATAAGCAGTCAAAGCCGTTTTAACATGATGAAACATTATTTATGGCACATATGTTGATATTTTTGCATAGTCTAATGTACCTAATGCACTTTAGTCACCTTAGCTCTTTTTAAAACAGGCAGGCGACGTCGTATTTGATCTTTATTACACCAAAACACCATTAGCAGCCTTATTTTTGGCTACACTCTTAAGCTTTACCCGGACTTACATTTAATGCACTATGGGCACTTTAGTAATTATCTTTTCAATGACGAAATGATACTGTATCTGGTCTCTAATGTTTTTCCTAGTCCAAGGCCATTCTAGATTTTATTCTGACTATGTAGCTTTTCTTCAGCTGACTTTTTACGCTGTATTTGGCTATTATGAAATGCTTTATTACTAGATATTTATATTGCGTTACATGGATGAATTTGTAAATTTTTGATGGATCTCAATTTAAAAAAATTATTTTAAAAAAAATAGTCACAAGAAATAAAGTGACATATCTGATCGACTGTAATAACCTATTACAGATGAGCTATGATATCACAATGCTTGCTGTAAGCACCAGCAGACAAAGTCATGGACCAGAATTACAAGTCATGGAACATAATTACACCCGCTATTTAAATAATGAAAACAAGAACTAGATTTTCACATATTCTGAATTGTTTTCCTGAAATGGAGAGTAATTAGGAGACCTTATCCATTTATGGCAGCATGTTAACTTTTGCAAGGCTGTAGTTTATTGCAGGAAAGCAGAAATAGGTTTTCATGAATAATAGCATGTTAAAAAGGATTTAAACTGAACTTCAAATACTATTTTTTGCAAAACATTACTAGCTGTATAAAGGTGAGTTTAATTACACACCAATGATTCCCCTCATTTTCCACATATTTGCAACCATGCAAATTCATATGAGAGAGCAAGAGACCAAGGATTTAAGCTTTTTGGTGAAAATTCCAGGTGTGACAATGAGTTCTAAGGAATAAAATACCCTACTGAGTATGTTAAAAGGATGTTGAAAGTCACTTCAGAGTTCCATGACTTTATAAAGAAATTTAGCCTTTGACCTAATTTTCGGTAACTTGCAACTATTCCATTTATCACAGCATCGGGATGCTGGTTGCCAGATCAGAAGACAATGCGAACGGCGACATTCTGAGCAGAATACTAACTGCAACTTGAACAACTTTGAGGATTGTATGGATGGTTAGCATTTCGGCTCCCTTACATTAGAAATTAAGTGCCTGAAATCGAAATCACTAGTTTAAAACAAGAAATGTATGTCTATATATTTATTTAGTGCAGTACTGCAATTCTCTATAAGAGGGATGAAATAAATTTGCATTTTACTGTAAATTTCAAACAACACAGTAAACTAGCACTTAAAGAGACTGTGCTACTTAAAAAGTTTCATTTTAGAGCTGACACAAGTGTGCTTATTTCAAAAGTACAGATTACACCCGTTTTCCTGCATGTGTGCAGCCTGACATTTCTTACATTCGCGGGCTTAAGACACCAAAGCCCTTATTTAGAGATTTGCGGACAGGATACTCTGTTAAAAAAAGATAGATATTCCATCTGGCGTGTTGCAAGTGCCATAGGCTATAATGCACTTGTAATATAGCAGAGAGGACATACACCACAATTGTGATGAGTATTCTGTCCATCCATGAAACCTCTAAATAATGCTCCAGGTATTGATGGTTGTAAGATATGAATCAACAGTTCTGTAATTACCTCAAAGTAGCTGTGTGCTTACCACAATAATCGTGTAGTTCCCAGATAAAACCACTGTAAGGGAATTTGTGCACATTACCAACAAATCTTCAATTGATGTACAGCATCAATACAACCAAGAGTCATCTGCCAGAAAACATTTTCTGCAAATCTTGCTCACATTAGCCACCACGGTGAAGAGAGTGCACAAGATAGGGAAGAGGAGCTGCTGAATGCCACAAATGATACATTCTTCCTCCCCCTTGCGATACTCAAACCTAGCATCACCACCTTCCCTCATTTAATTCATCCCTCCAGAGCCATTAATATATAAACTGATGAGATACAACTGAAGGTTGCTTCATGCATGTTAAGGTCTTGTGTCATTTCCACCAGCATACCAGCAACTTGCAAAACATGTTGAAACATGGGCTCACATCTATTGATTAAAGGGAAAACCTGGAGAATGTGAAATCTCAAATCAATCTGTTATTCTACTGGATGAATAACCTCTCATGCTGCTGCTTATGTCTTCTTTGGGTCCCATCCTAACACTTAAAGGGTTCCTTAGCACTAATTTTCAATTGCCTGCTAAGGCTTCTGATTTTTCTTGGGAGAGTTGATCACACTCAACTTTATTCTACTCAAAAGAGGTGGAAGTGGAGTTCAGGCCGTGGAGAAGAACACGCATGTTTCTGTAAATCCACATGTGCATGCATCTATGTGTTAGATTTTAGACAAGGCTCTGCGTATACTGTACCAGGCTCAGGTAGTATATACAATGTACGTCTGAAGTAAAATAAAGATGGGCTGATAGAAAATAAGAGCAGGGTTCATTGTCTGTTTTAAAGGTAAGCTAATTAAACTCTTTAACTGGAAATCTGCTGCTTCTTTGGTGCCATTCCATAAGTGGTTGAAAACTAAACCTGGTTTTAGAAAGTCTTTATTTAAAAAACTGATAACAATTGTGCTGATGCTAGTGCTATATTTTCAGCTATCTTCTCTCATGTACACTATTAAAAAAAAGAATAGAAGGCCTATAATCACAGTTAGCCCTTTTCTGCTCTTTAATGTCCCTATAAATTATGACACTACAAAGATGATTATTCATAGTCTTTTATTTACTGAGGCCAACCAAATATGCCTATATTCATGAATTATATATATTTTTTTTAACGTAGGAAAGACTTCTCTGGGGTGCTGTCTTGCTATGTGGAATTGCTCTGCAAGAGAATCTGTAACAAAATAGACGTCTGCCAACTAATGAGATTTCAAAGAGAATCAAATTGTGATATAATTTGAAGAATATCCCTCTCTGAGACAAGCTCACGCCCTTTTATCAAGGTTCCAAAGATAACATGCTTTAGTTGTATTATGAGAAGTGACGACACCTTTATGTGAGAAACATGGCAGCTTATCAGTGGAGGTTGGCAGGACAATACTATAGAGCATGGCTAGCAGTTAAACATATACGGACTCTCTATCAGGGATATTAGAATCGCAGATGCCTGGGTTAATATGTTATTTTAAGATGCACCCAAGCAACTGGTAATAGAGTGGAGGGGCCAAAAAACACCATGCTTAGTCTGAAAACAGCAGCTTCAAATAAACTGAAGGGTCTCGGGTCCATTGCTCGGCTACTCAATGTATTTTGAAAACATGTTACATAGCTGCCAAGGTTTCAGATTGCTAGGTGTGACATTTTCATAATTTCAATATAATTATGAGTGACATTTCAACGACTATGAGTGACATTTTCTCACAACAGTCAATTGTTACCACCACTTTGACAGCGGGCCCCCGCTATATGAGTGCAGTAGTATCAATGCTCAGTCTGCCCTGGTAGAGGGGCCCGATTTCCCTGCTTAGCACAAAGCCACTGTTCCCGCCCTTGCAGCCAACTGGGTCTCGTGGTGCCATCGAGTACAAGTATTGGGAAGTCTTGTACACTGTGGTATGAGGAAGACCAACACGCTGCTCTCGGCCTGCAAGGGGGAGGGGCCGGTATTCCAGTGCCGCAATCAATGGTGTCCCGATTTACCAGGGCAGAGGTGGCGTCATCAACTGCCCCACAAATATGCAGTGTAATATAGTGCCGTGGCGGTCAGAAGTGCAGAGGTGCCGGCCGCCTGTAAAAATTACCCCAAAGCCTAGCAGCGGTCCGGCCCGGTTGGCAGCACAGATGAGATGAGATGCCTAAGTCAGTACATGGCACACGCAACTCTAGGACAGCCGCGCACGGGGCATTGATTGAGGGGTCCTCCGGATGGGACATAATTAGCCGGGCGGCAACCTAGGAGTGTGCTAGGGCGCTGTTTACGTTGTCTCGCGAAAACTACAGTGGAGTGCGAGTCATATACAGACCTGCCAAGTATCACGCACCAGGTGTGACACTCACGCATTTCAGTGCGGTGTTCCGCATCACCGCACTGAAATGCATTGTCACGCATTTTGCCGACTCGCCAGCTCGCGCCACCGGCGGCGCCTGTGGGCTCTACTGCTCCGAGGAGAGACGTGCTGCCACTGCCAGCAGCTGCTCTTGGCTGACAGTTAATAAAGTTAATCACCGGCGCGGCGGCATCATGATCTGACTCTGCTCGAGAGCGCGGCTACAATGTAACAATCGTGCCTCAGCCTGCCAGGTGCCTGGCTCTATATTCCTGCTGCGCGGCTTTGACACACACACTGCTCTTGCTGCCAATAACGGGGGGGGGCGCCCTCTCAGCAGTAAATGCTACTGGCTCACACAGCCAGGCACTCACCAGGGGCGTGATGGTAATGATGTGACCGGCTTGCGGCCGTGACGTCCGGAGATAGTGAGCACAGAGAGGCAGAATCGGCGGGGGACTCAATTTGAGTCAGGGAGTCCGTCGTCCCCGCCGTGGCGTGCAGCACTGCTGTGTCTTAATGTTCTGGAGGCTGCAGTAAAATGTTCACATTAATGATTTTCCGCGCTGCCGCGGCGGCCGCTGAAGCCCAGAGCTTTCACTGAGCTGCTCTACTAGTCGAGTCTGAATGCCCAGGTGTCGGGGCCGCGGTTTGCCCGGGAGTCAGTCATCGCGGCCACTATACGGCCCGTTAAACTGAAATGCCAAGGCTCGCCAGGTGAGTCAGACTGTTAATAAAAATGTGCTTAGTGGCATTCATACTTGTAATACTATATGACTCGCACTCCACTGTAGTTTTCGCGAGACAACGTAAACAGCGCCCTAGCACACTCCTAGGTTGCCGCCCGGCTAATTATGTCCCATCCGGAGGACCCCTCAATCAATGCCCCGTGCGCGGCTGTCCTAGAGTTGCGTGTGCCATGTACTGACTTAGGCATCTCATCTCATCTGTGCTGCCAACCGGGCCGGACCGCTGCTAGGCTTTGGGGGTAATTTTACAGGCGGCCGGCACCTCTGCACTTCTGACCGCCACGGCACTATATTACACTGCATATTTGTGGGGCAGTTGATGACGCCACCTCTGCCCTGGTAAATCGGGACACCATTGATTGCGGCACTGGAATACCGGCCCCTCCCCCTTGCAGGCCGAGAGCAGCGTGTTGGTCTTCCTCATACCACAGTGTACAAGACTTCCCAATACTTGTACTCGATGGCACCACGAGACCCAGTTGGCTGCAAGGGCGGGAACAGTGGCTTTGTGCTAAGCAGGGAAATCGGGCCCCTCTACCAGGGCAGACTGAGCATTGATACTACTGCACTCATATAGCGGGGGCCCGCTGTCAAAGTGGTGGTAACAATTGACTGTTGTGAGAAAATGTCACTCATAGTCGTTGAAATGTCACTCATAATTATATTGAAATTATGAAAATGTCACACCTAGCAATCTGAAACCTTGGCAGCTATGCATATAGTATTACAAGTATGAATGCCACTAAGCACATTTTTATTAACAGTCTGACTCACCTGGCGAGCCTTGGCATTTCAGTTTAACGGGCCGTATAGTGGCCGCGATGACTGACTCCCGGGGCAAACCGCGGCCCCGACACCTGGGCATTCAGACTCGACTAGTAGAGCAGCTCAGTGAAAGCTCTGGGCTTCAGCGGCCGCCGCGGCAGCGCGGAAAATCATTAATGTGAACATTTTACTGCAGCCTCCAGAACATTAAGACACAGCAGTGCTGCACGCCACGGCGGGGACGGACTCCCTGACTCAAATTGAGTCCCCCGCCGATTCTGCCTCTCTGTGCTCACTATCTCCGGACGTCACGGCCGCAAGCCGGTCACATCATTACCATCACGCCCCTGGTGAGTGCCTGGCTGTGTGAGCCAGTAGCATTTACTGCTGAGAGGGCGCCCCCCCCCGTTATTGGCAGCAAGAGCAGTGTGTGTGTCAAAGCCGCGCGGCAGGAATATAGAGCCAGGCACCTGGCAGGCTGAGGCACGATTGTTACATTGTAGCCGCGCTCTCGAGCAGAGTCAGATCATGATGCCGCCGCGCCGGTGATTAACTTTATTAACTGTCAGCCAAGAGCAGCTGCTGGCAGTGGCAGCACGTCTCTCCTCGGAGCAGTAGAGCCCACAGGCGCCGCCGGTGGCGCGAGCTGGCGAGTCGGCAAAATGCGTGACAATGCATTTCAGTGCGGTGATGCGGAACACCGCACTGAAATGCGTGAGTGTCACACCTGGTGCGTGATACTTGGCAGGTCTGATGTTAAGGGAACTTTTCTATGTAACACACACAGCAAATTGTTAATTACATGCCTGTACTGTATAAACAATTATAACCTATATCATCGATTCATAAAATCGGAATAAGTAGATATTGGTTTATATAGAAATTGAGTTACCTATTAACCAAACTAGTATTGTGCAGTGGTGCACACCTGAATAGAATTTATAAACAAACCACAAAGCGTGGCTTTTCTCACAGTGTTTCTGGGCCTATGCAGGAACACAACATACACTATTTTTTTTAAATCAATTTTAAGCAATGCTATGTGTTTAAGTAAGGAAGCAGTACGATAAATTCATTTATAGGGTTATATTAGATGAAAGCTAGCATTTTATGATTTTTCCAACAAGAATTTTTGGCCAGTGAGATATCACTATTATTACTTACCTAAAACATCTTCAACAAATTTGGGACTGTTTTTAAAGCCTAAAACGTGCAGATCTTATCTTTTTCTAAAAAATAACCCCAATTACATGTGCGGTTATTTTTCTTGCACATTTGATTAATATCTATTTATACAAGCCTTTCCATTTGCTGGAAAGAAAATATATGAAGTAAAAATATGCATAAACTGTCCATGGAAAAAGAAGGACTTTCTGAGGTGTGTCAGAGACTTTGTATATTTTGCTCCTTTAGCCGTACCTTCTGAGGTGAAATATAAATTCAATTTGCTACCTTTGAAATCTCACAGGGGTTTTTTAAAAGACCTTATGAAGTTTTGAAGAAAAGAGTGTTGAACTTAAACCAGTGTGTGCTGACCTAAACTTCACTCTGACCAGGCACCAGCAGCACCGTAGGAAGGGTGCAACTCAAGAGAGCGACTCTCTTTATAAGTATTGCTGGGTTGTATATTTGCTAACTTGAAAAACATTAATTTGCCCTCAGTTCAGGTCAAAGCTGTTCTAAAAGAAGCAAGAACTAGTTCATATTGTGATTCTTACAGAGGGCAGATGGTCCTTATGACTGAATCATATAATTTTACTTCAAAATGTATGATCTGTTTTTGGAAGGATTTGATTATCGACCTGGCTCAACGTAATAAGGTATTTATAGACTGGGAACAACTTTGGTGCCGATGGTAATTGAAGAAGTTTACACCCTATAAAACCACCTCAGTCAAGTGTTCTTTGAAGGCCCTAAGGCTCAGTTGTTACTGCTTACATACAAGACATCAGAGGCCATATTTCACGTAGTGCCCAGTGATATAATAGGCCTCTAAACTCCATTTTGTTCCCAGGAGACGTTGGTGTTGCTGAGGGGGCTGCAGATGCCTGCCAGGTCGCTATTATAATGCAGGCGATACCAATGCAAAATGTGAAGTGGTGCAATCCCAAGGGGTCATTCACACAATCGCATGGGGCATGACTCCATGTAGATGAGGGAACACCTGACCCTTTTTCCTAAGCCATATCACCAGCGCATGTGCAGGGGCAAACAAACCATGGGGAGTTGCATTAATTGTGGGCTTCCGATGAGGTGGGTCACAGTCAGTGTACCCCCTCCCCCATAAGACAACCCTTGGAAAGGCGGGTTATTGGTCCCACGGCCCCCTGGAAATTCCTCTGCAGGTAGGTACAGTCACACACAGCACCCATCTTTAGAGGGATTCTTGCCCTGTTTTGAAAATGTGGCTGGGTCCAGTGGCAGGGAAAGACAGAGCCACAGTTTTAAACAGAAACTCTGCCTTTAATGTATGCGGTCTCCTCAGCACGAACTGGAAAAGTTTGCTCCTGCACTAGGGAGAGTGTATTGTTTCCAAAATTGGGTGCATTTTCCTCATCTGCGCTGGGCACTCATAAGTGAGAATGAGCGAACAGCAAAGAATAGCGCACCCCATTACATCAATTTCTAATTCATATGATTATCAGTTTACTTAAAATGCTTAAATGTTGCCAGCTACACCTACCCTATCAAAACATGGTGTTTTTATGTCGACTCAGTTTTCGATAGGTAGACTTACATTGAAGATTAGCATGTAAATTTGCAGAAAGAGCATACTTTATATATGATTCTACTTGTTTTTGGAAACCATCTATCATTGTATCATCTATGCTGTTTACTGAAAGAAGTACACAACAACTAAAAAACAAATATAATGCACAAACTGTGCAAAAAAAAAAAAAAGTATTTCCCTTTACATGCATTAACTATGAATTAGGAGGATGATTTGTGTTTATTGTTTGAGTAACAACTGGAACAAAGTTTAGTGGCAACTTCTCCACTTGAACATATTATCCAAATCTAGAAAACTATTTTCACATCTAAGATGAACTTCAGTGGCCCAAAACCTCAACTTATAAGAACAAAGTCTCGTTTTGTGGTCTCAAAGTGTGGCTTTAAACTTGCCAATGGATTGTCTCGCTAAGCAGTAGGTGTGACTAGACACACACCTGTTCAGCGGCGGGATACACTCCCGGGTGATACTGGCTGTACAAATCTGTATAAAATAACATTTAATATTACACCAGTAAGGAGAAATACTATATGGGAGAACATTTCCTACCAGGGGCGGGAATTGGGAGTTCCAGGGATGGAACTAAGTAAGTTTGAGCACATACAATTGTGCAGGTCTGTGGTTATTCACAGTCATTTAGCAGACACCTCCCAACTCTGTACCCAGTGTGAGATTTACTTTTGTGAAGAATTCTATCCATATTCAGGTTGGGAATGGAGAGGTAACACCCACAGAATTCGTGCTGCTTTTTAAGGAAGGGTTTCTCCAAATGAAAAAAATATTTTTCCCATGGAGGAAACAAAATGCAAATGTTGCATTTGTACAAGCCAAAATGCTTTTGCTTTAGATTAACCTGGAATTCAAAAACTATTCCATGGAACTGTGACTGTTGCAGCTCGCTAGGATACTCCTTGAATTTTCTGCAAATACCCAAAAGTCAGAAATGTTCTCCAAATGTAGCCCTCAGTCTGCATAAGAACATTTTGAATGTTTATTGAGCATCTGCCCCTTATGTGACCTAAGGAAATCACCTAGTCTCCAATGTGTGAGGTTTATCATCTTAAAAATAAGAGAAGCACCTCTAAGGAGGGTAACCCCTTTTCTAATTTTCGACAATAACACACTTCTTTGATGCTTTATTGTGTTATTCCTACCTATCCCGATAATTAAAAAATACATCATATAAAGCACATAAATGGAAAAAAGTAAGGGCCTAATTTAGAGTTTGGCAGATAGGTTACACCATCACAAACGTGACTGCTATCTCGTCTGCCTTATTACAACTGTATTATATCCTATGGCGCTTGTATTGAGGTGGACACAATGTTCACCACATTTGTGACGGAGTACCAGTCTGCTAAAATCTAACTAAGGTCCTAAGTCTATTTCTTTGAAAGCAAAAAAAATAACACCATTCATTTTACTGAGATTCTAATGTTCCTTAGCTAACACACATACCACCTTTCCCCAAATACAATTTTAGAAGACATATCAAAGTATTGTGGTCTATTCTACAAGCTAAAGCTAAATTCATAACGTTACAAAGAAGTACATTTACTACTGTGTATGTGTATGCTTTTCCCAATGAATGGTATTCACAATATTGAGCCGCAAAATTTGGACTACTAGAAGACCTATGTCGACATGCACCCTGGCACCCAGGGAAATAAGGTAGAGTCGCCACAAGCACATGAAAATATAATGCAATGCTACAACATGACACATAACATGATGTTCATAAACTGTTCATACTACCGCATATGCTTGATTTTCTTAACTTTCCGTCTACAATGTGTTTTAGCCTGAATGGAAGCAAATAAGAAATCAGCCAAACCTGAGAACATTCACACACCAGGCAATAATCCCAATTAGAAGCACCTAACTACACCCCACACCCAGAGCTCTACCCTTTCCCCCTTTTCCTGAGTGTCATATTGGGGCTAGAACCCTGCCTAATTCAGCAAGATGCAGACCATCTTATCTAAGAGGAACAGGAAATTCATTGATGAGCCAATAGACATTGTAGTGAACTCTGTAGATAACCACTGGGGCAAGCTATATGATCTGCCTCCACATATCCCCAGTGGGGCAGAAAAGCAGCCCATTTGGAAGTCAGCAAGAAGGGGAATTCATTTGGGTATAAAGGTGCTCCCCTTGAGATGCATTAATACATTAAGAAAAAACGGCTAATAGAGACAAGGCAAGCAAAGAATATATTTGCCAGGATAGATGTAGCAGCAGTTATGCCTATTGGAAGACCCAGACCACACCTTCTCTCACCCATGACCAGCGAATTCCCGCCTCCACTGCATAGCCTAGCATTTCAAAAAATATCCATAGTCAAGTCAGGTAAGATGTGCTATTGATTACTGCTTCCTACAAATTCCACCTTGTGCATGAACACCATATATGCCAGCACAAAACACAGGCCCACACAAACACATACAAAATGCACTCTCCTGAGCAAAAAGATCTAACAATCCACACACATATCCATACAAGAGCAACATTTGCACACACGGTAAAGTATCTCATTGACATTAAACAAACATGCACAGTTACATGGACGAGAAGCAACAGCATAGCCTCATCACCAAGACAGAATGTGTCACAGTAAAGTTTGTTCTACTCACGCACCAGATGTATGTGTCCCACGACATGTTAACTATTAAATAAAATATCTTACAGCCATGTGTGTCCACATCTTAAATGACATCGATTGTAAGCACTATATAAAAATATTCCAACATGCATTCACATTTATTCTGTCATTTTGATCATTGCAGACTTCGTGTTGCTTGCCCCTCAGCCATTGACCGCTACATGTGCTGTATTGTCTTGCATGATATTCCATGAGGACTGCCCATTCAGACCAGATAGAAGCCTCCTACTATATTCACAAGTAGATGTCAATGCATATCTGAGTCTGAAAAATGTAATCTACATGTACACATCTATGTTGTCTACAAACATACTAGGTAATGGAAAATGTCACATATAGCTATGAATGTGGGAGTCCTCAAAGCTGTCATGGCCACCACATTTGTTCCCAAATCCAAGGTTTGCATTCAGCAAATATGTGTCCCACACAAAACACTATCTTGTGCCATCCACTGAAGTCAGCCTTCCAAGCCCAATCCGACCAGGAAGCCAAGTTAGATGGCCACACATGCAAATTACAGATAAAAATGTATCTTACAGATGCACATGATATACAAGACACATACCATATTATATGTATGTTATACTTTGCCTTTTTTAATGTGTGTTCGCATGAACATTTACAGCTGTAGTATGATAGTATGTGCAACATGGCTTCTCAAAAAGTGATGCATGGACAATGATATGATTCAATTTTCATTATTTACTCTGCATTGACATACTTCTGTGATGAACCAACCTGACATGAAGCTCAGATTAAGTGCAAAGCCGCAAGTTTGCAGCTCCCTGTTTAAGCAGTACCCTCTAGATTATCTAAGATGTATGATGTGAAACAATTTATATTAGGAGGCAAAAACTATTTGTACTAATTCACAGAAAAGTAGGAATGTACTTTTCCTACTTTTTCCTATTCACCAACATTCCCTGGAATATGACTGAAAAGCTGTGCCAGGCACAGGTGTCCAGATTTACATGTGCAGATGTTAAAGAAATATTCTATTCCCACTGTGCATTGTCCTTCATAGCAGAAAAGTCTACACAGGAGGAAAATAACCCCCTTTGCAAACATAGATTTTTTTCTCCACAGGAAAGCAATTTTTTCCCTTTGAGAAAGCACTTCTCCAACACCCCCAGCAAATCGGGGAATGATCCATCCTCCTTCCCACCCTGGAAGGAGTGTTAATCGAGTCCTTGGCTGTAAATGTATTATCCTTTCCAGAGTGGAATATGGAGGGAGGGGAGTTCGGGAATGCCCACAAACATTTAAGTTTGTGGGCACTACCAAACTTCTAAGAGAAATCACTTCTTGAAACACCCACTTCCCACCCTTTGAGTGAGATTTACAGCTACCGAGATCACCACACAAGTAGCAGAGTTCTCTGCCCCCATAAATGGTGCAATGTCCCTTGAATCTCTTTCCAGGCATAAAATTTACATTTGGTTTGAAACTTACATGTATGACCAAATTAACCTATGTTGTTAGGGTCTGTTAGAACTGGGGGTCTCTAGTTGGCAATGGTTTGCACCTTTGTCCAAATAGGGACCCTTGCTTCTAGTCAGGATAAGGGGGAAACACTCCTAAAATAACCCCTGCTCACCCCCTGGTAGCTTGGCACGAGCAGACAGGCTTATCTCAGAGGCAGTGTGTAAAGCATTTGTGAACACATACAGTAATACAGTGAAACCACTACAGATGGACACCACACAGGTTGTTTATGTAAAAATAAGTAATCTTTATATAGACTTATCACAAGACCCAATAGCAAAAATCCACAATACAGTACTCAAAAATAGACTTAAAATGATAGAGACAGTTCACGTTATTGTCAAAAATAGGATAGTCAATCAAATAAAGCTTGTAGCAACAAATAACTCCACTTGGAGTTATCACGACGTCGAGACCGGTGGAAATCCCAAAGTACGGCGCCGACCGCGAGGTGCGCGGCGTCGGGCCCGGAGTCGAGCAGACCCACAAAGAACAGTACCTGGAATTCGATGAAAACAAAGACGGTGCACGGCGTCGGGAGGTGATGCTTCGTTGGCGCCGGCGGCGTCGGTTCCTTACGACCCCAGGGGAGGTGATGTCTCGGTTCCTTACTGCAGCGCAGGGGAGGTGAGGCGTCGGTTCCTTACTGTGTCGGGAGGTGACGTCACGGATGGCGGCGAGGCGTCGGTTCCTTACGATGGTGCGGCGTCGATGGATTCGGGGGTCACCCACGTCGAGGATCGGCTCCGCGATGATGAAGCCCTGGCGTCGGTGAAGTCGGGGCTGCGGTGCGAGTCGGGACGGTGCGTCGTGAGCGTCACGAGCGGTGTCCTCGGCTCCGGTGCAGGCAGCGGCCTCGATGACGGCTTCGGAGTCGATGTCGCACGGCGTCGGCAGGCGTCGGGCCTACGGTGCAAGTCGGGGCGGTGCGTCGTGCTCTTCACGAGCGGTGCCCACGGCTTCGGTGCAGGTTACGGCGTCGCTCGTCGGCGTCGGTGTTGCAATTTCCCTCTGTTAGCAGCTAAAACAGCAGTTCCAGATGCAGGCAAACAGAAGGGGTGAAGTCTTTGTGTCCCTGTGACTTCAGGCAGGAGGCAAGCTCAGTTCAAGCCCTTGGAGATTCCCTTCTTCAAGATGACAAAGCACAGCAAAGTCTTTTCTCCTGTCCTTGGCAGAAAGCAACCACTGCAGGCCAACCCCAATCAGCAAAACAGCACAGGGGCAGTACTCCTCCTTCAGCTTCTCCGGTTCTTCTCCTTGGCAACAGGTTTCTTGATTTCCCAGAAGTGATCTAATTTCCTAGGGGTCTGGGTCCCCTTTTATACACCTTTTCCCTTTGTTCTCTGAAGGCAGAGAGGCCTTTGCCTAGTCCAAACCAGTTCTGGTCAGTCCTGGAGCACTTTGTTTTTCTGACTCCTTCTTTCCTTTGAGAGTGAGGGGCAGAGCCATCAGACGCCCGGCAGGAGGTGGAGCCAGCATTGTGGAAGGCAGGCACAGCCCTATTCAGACCCAGGTGCAACTCCTCCCACCCATCCTCCTTCAGGCAGACCTATTCAGCCTAGTGCTGACTCACCCTGCCTCCTGGAATCCCCCAGCCCCTGTCACTCACAAACCCAGACACACAATACACAACCTGAGCAGAGGCAGCTGGATGGTTTAGGCAAGAAAATACCTACTTTCTAAAAGTGGTATTTTCAAACAAAGAATGTTAAAACCAACTTCACTAAAAGATGTATTTTATCATTCTGAGTTCAGGCATACTAAATTCGTTTTTCTACCATGTTCTCTGGGTCAGTTAGGATTATAAGGTTTAATAATCAAACTGCCCATTCTGGCCTATGGAGAACAGGTAGCCTTGCAATAGTGAAAAACGAAAATGGCTGTAATTCACTATTAGGACATGCCACACACACCAGGGCATGTCCTACCTTATACTTACAATGCACCCTGCCCTTGGGCCTACCTTAGGGGTGTCTGATATGAAGATAAGGGAAGGTTTAGGGACTGGCAAGTGGGTGCACTTGCCAAGTCGACATGGCAGTCACAGACTGCACACAGGCTCTGCAATGGCAGGCCTGAGACACATTTTACAAGCCGCTTCTGTGGGTGGCACAACCAGTGCTGCAATCCCACCAGTGGCATTGGATTTACAAGCCCTGGGCACACTCCGTGCACTGTACTAGGGACTGACAAGTAAACCAATCATCCAATCATGGAGTCACTAATCCATACATCACTTTACAGTAGGGAGCACTTGCACTGTGGCACTGAACAGCAGTGGCACAGTGCCCAAAAGCATCTAAAACCAGCAAAACATAAGAGGCAACAGCAAAAAAAAATGGAAGGGAGACCCACGCCAATGGTGCCAAGTCTAACACGTGTCCCCTCCAGCTGAAATGTGGGGAGAACTACCCTTCCTCCTGGGAGTTCTCATCACTAAGGCGGAAAAATCTGGACAGACCATCAGCATTGGCGTGTTCTGTACCAGGGCGGTGTTCCACCGTAAAGTCCATCCCCTGTAGGGAAATGGACCACCTCAACAGTTTTGGATTCTCACCCCTCATCTGCATTAACCATCTGAGGGGCCTGTGGTCTGTCTGAACCCGGAAGTGAGTCCCAAACAAGTATGGTCTCAACTTCTTCAGTGCCCAGACCACAGCAAATGCCTCACGTTCAATCGCACTCCACCTCTGTTCCCGTGGGAGTAACCTCCTACTAATAAAGGCTACAGGTTGGTCTAGGCCCTCCTCATTCATCTGTGAAAGCACAGCCCCAACACCATGCTCTGAAGCATCTGTCTGCACAATGAATTCCCTTGAGAAGTTGGGCGCCTGAAGCACGGGCGCCGTGCACATGGCAGATTTCAGGGCATCAAAAGCCTTTTGGCAGGCATCAGTCCAGTTCACTTTCCTGGGCTGCTTCCTGGAAGTCAGCTCAGTCAAGGGTGCAACAATGTTGCCATACCCCTTGACAAACCTCCTGTAATACCCGGTGAGTCCTAAGAAGGCCCTCACCTCTGTTTGGGTTTTGGGGGTTCCCAAGCCAGGATGGTATCTATCTTGGGCTGTAGGGGCGCCACCTGGCCGCTCCCTACCTGGTGTCCCAAGTACACCACAGAACCCTGCCCGATCTGGCACTTACTCGCCTTGATCGTGAGGCCTGCCCTCCGCAGCGCCTTCAACACTTCCCAGAGGTGGTGCAGATGTTCCTCCCAAGTGGCGCTGAACACCGCAATGTCATCCAGGTAGGCGGCACTGAAATCCTCCAGCCCAGCCAACACCTGGTTGACCAACCTCTGAAAGGTGGCAGGGGCATTCTTCATCCCAAAGGGCATCACCCGGAATTGGTAGTGCCCATCTGGTGTGGAGAATGCTGACCTCTCTTTGGCCCCATCAGTTAAGGCGATCTGCCAGTACCCAGACGTTAGATCAAACGTGCTGAGGTACCGGGCAGCCCCTAACCGATCAATGAGCTCATCAGCTCTGGGGATGGGGTGCGCGTCAGTCCTTGTGACTGAATTGAGTCCTCGGTAGTCCACACAGAACCGGAGTTCGGGTGTGGCACCAGGCGCGGCAGCCTTTGGGACCAAGACCACTGGGCTGGCCCAAGGGCTGTTAGAGGACTCAATCACCCCTAAGGCAAACATCTTGGAGACCTCCTCCTTGATGCAAGCTCTCACCCTGTCAGTCACTCTGTAAGTTTTGTGCTTCACAGGAGGACTGTCCCCAGTGTCCACATCATGGATGCACCATTCAGTGATACTGGGAGCCAGGGAGAACAGATCAGAAAACTGCCCCAACAGTTGGCGACAGTCATTCTGCTGCTCCGGGGTCAGGGTGGGAGAGAGGTTCACACCATCCACTGACCCATCTTGCTCTTTTGCATACAGGAGGTCAGGAAGAGGTTCAGTCTCCTCTTCCATCCCAGCATCTGTTGCTAAGAGCATGCCCACTTCAGACCTCTCAAAGTGGGGCTTCAGGCGGTTCACATGCAGGACCCGCAAGGGGTTCCTGGGAGACTGCAAGTCCACCAAGTAGGTGACTTCACTCTTGCGCTCCACCACCTCAAATGGTCCGGTCCACTTATCCTGGAGCGCACAGGGCTCCACTGGGGCCATGACCCACACCTTTTGTCCAGGCTGAAACTCGATCAGAGTGGCATTCTGATCATGCCAACGTTTCATCTCTTCCTGGCTGGCTTCCAGATTCGCCTCCGCGAGTTGTCTGAAACGCCGAGTCTGGTTTCTGAAGGCCAGCATGTAACTAAATACATCCTGGGGAGTTTTCCTGGGAGCTTCCTCCCAGCCTTCCTTGACCAGACTCAGAGGTCCTCTTACAGGATGGCCGTACAGCAGTTCAAAGGGACTGAACCCTAAGGACTTCTGGGGCACCTCTCTGTAAGCAAAGAGCAGGCATGGCAAGAGGACGTCCCACTTACGCCTCATGGGTTCTTCCAGACCCATAATCATGCCCTTAAGGGTCCGGTTGAATCTCTCAACCAGCCCATTACCTTGGGGGTGGTAAGGAGTGGTGAACTTATAGGTTACACCACACTCCTGCCACAGGGACTTCATATACTTGGAAATGAAGTTAGTACCACGGTCAGACACCACCTCCTTGGGGAACCCCACACGGGAGAAAATCCCCATCAGTGCACGTCCCACCACGGGGGCCGTCACTGTCCGAAGAGGGATGGCTTCCGGGTACCGGGTGGCATGGTCCACCAAGACCAGGATGAACCTGTTGCCCATGGCTGTCTTGGGATCCAGAGGCCCCACAATGTCAATACCCACCCTCTCAAAGGGGGTACTGACAACAGGGAAAGGTTGGAGAGGAGCCTTGTGCTTCCTCCCACTCTTACCACTTGCCTGGCAAGTCTGACAGGTCCTGCAATGAGTATCTGAACTCTTGCGCATTTGGGGCCAATGAAAGTGGGTGACAAGCCTTTGAAAGGTCTTGTCTTGCCCCAAATGTCCTGCTAAAGGCACATCATGAGCCAGACCCAGTAGGAAGGCTCTGAAGCGCTGGGGTACCACCAGCACACGGGCTGACCCAGGCTCAGCAACCTTAGGCTCACTATACAGGAGACCATTCTCCCAGTAGATCCAGTGTGATCCAGACTGATCACCTGCTGCCTGGCTTACAGCCTGTTGCCGCAAGCCCTCAAGAGAAGGGCACTTCTTCTGCTCCTCGCAGAATTCTTCCCTGGAGGGGCCTCCTTCCTGCTGCCAATGGGTCAGCTCAGGCAGGTCCCCCAGTTCAGCCACTTGTTCCCCTGTAGGTTCCAGGGCATCCCCCTCAAGGTCTGCCTCCTCCTGGACCGTGGGAACTTCGGGGGCCGGTTTCCCGCGCCCCTGCCTCCTCTCTTTAAGGCAGGCACCTGGGCCCTTCTTCCAGGCTCCAGGTCCTCTTGAATACCCTTACCGGCTGCCATTGACCGAGTGGTCACACACGCCCACTCTGGCAGACCCAACATCTCCAAATGAGACCTCCGCTCCACCTTCGCCCAAGGGAGCTCTCCAAATCATTGCCTAGCAGACAGTCAACAGGCATGGCTGGCCTCACAGCTACTTGAAGGATACCTGAGACCCCCCCACTCAAAGGGAACCTGGGCCACCTTGCAGTGGCTCTCTGAGTTGTCAGCGGCAACTACCGGGTAGAATACGTTGGGGACCACCTGCTCTTCAGACACCAGCCGACAACTGACAGCTGTCACACTGGCCCCGGTGTCTCTCAGAGCCTCCACCCTATGGCCATTGATGGTCACCCACTGCCTGTATTTTTTAGTGTTATCAGGCAGCTGGGTCCTAGGGACCATCTCACTGTCTCCTAAAGAGACCAGGGACATCTCTGCGGGACCCCACCCACCTTGGGCACCCAACTCCTCCCCCAGGGCTACACTAGCCATCTGCCGGGGTGGTGCACCAGTGGGCGCAGTGGTCACGGTATTGGGGCACTTGGGACTTCCTACAAAGTGACCCACCTGACCACAACTAAAACATGCTTTGGGCCCCTTCTGAACAGACTTATCTGTTGGGACCCATGGCCTTTTCTCAGTGGGAGGCTGGGAACCCTTACCTTGGTTCCCTTGGGGTTTACTTTGGGGCCCTTTTTGGAACTCCTTCTGTTTACCCTTGTCCCCCCACTCTTCTGCTGGGGACCCTGCCCACCTTTGGCGGAGTCTCCCACAAGACCCTTGTGGACCCGGGTACTGACCCAGTGGTCCGCCTCCTCAGCAAGCTTCCTAGGATTAGTCAGCTTACTGTCAACTAGGTGCTGGCGTAGCTCTGGAAAACAACTACTGGACAAGTGCTCCCATGCAATTAAATCATAGAACTCCTGCAAGTCATTTACTTTGCTACCCTTCACCCATCCATCCAACGCTCTGCAAAAATAAGACACATACTCCACCCAGGTACTAGACTCCAGCTTTTTGCAGTTCCTAAACTTCTGCCTATACAGCTCTGGAGTTAACCCATACCTTGCCACTAAAGCTTCCTTCAGGTGGGCATAGGACATCTGATCAATTGTGGGCAAGGCTAGCAAGGTTTCCCTTCCCTCACCTGCAAAGCGGCCCCACAACCCCGCTCCCCAATCCTTCTCAGGGACCCGGTGTGATGTCATGGCGATCTCATAAGCTTTAAACCATTGCCCAATGTCCTCCCCCTTCATGAAATCCTTAATAACCTCCTTGGGGATGTACACTCTACTTTCTACAGGCACTGGAGGTGTGCTGCCACCAGAGGGAGTGATTTCTAGGCTCCTAGCCTTTAGCTCTAGCTCCCTCACCACTCTCTCATGCTCTAAAAGCATCTTCTTTTCTTCCATAGCCAACCTCTTACTTTCTAACTCCAATTTCTTATGCTCAAGGCTATCATGGCTTCCCTGTTTCAGTTTGGCCATCTCCATTTCATGCATCCTGCTTTTGTCCCTGTCCTCCAGCTCCTCTGGAGACAGGCCCTTTGAGAAACACTGCTGCCCTCCCTGGAAGGCGCTCTCCTCCCAGTTAAGCCCAATGGCCCCTCAAGCTGCCCATCTAAATTCTCTGCCTCCTCCACAGGCTCCTCGGACTGCCCACTGGCATTCCGTGCTTCCAACCAGGCCCTTAGCGCCTTGTGAAACTCCTCCTTCCTGGTGAGGCCTCTCATAGAGATTTTAAATTTTTTGCAAACAGCTTTGAGTTCTGTCACAGTGTAGGTATCAACCCTATCTTCTTCAAATTCAATATCTGCAGGTGCAATGGATCCTTTTTTGCTCATGGTGAAAATTGGCAGTTCTCAACAAAAATAAAGGTTCCAAGGAAAAAAGTCCTATCAAGATGTATGTGGTCGCGTATTGGTCTGCACTCACTAGTAGTGTACACCAATCACTGTATATGAATCACAAATGCAAGTCCAAATCCTCACCGCTGGCCACCAATGTTAGAACTGGGGGTCTCTAGTTGGCAATGGTTTGCACCTTTGTCCAAATAGGGACCCTTGCTTCTAGTCAGGATAAGGGGGAAACACTCCTAAAATAACCCCTGCTCACCCCCTGGTAGCTTGGCACGAGCAGACAGGCTTATCTCAGAGGAAGTGTGTAAAGCATTTGTGAACACATACAGTAATACAGTGAAACCACTACAGATGGACACCACACAGGTTGTTTATGTAAAAATAAGTAATCTTTATATAGACTTATCACAAGACCCAATAGCAAAAATCCACAATACAGTACTCAAAAATAGACTTAAAATGATAGAGACAGTTCACGTTATTGTCAAAAATAGGATAGTCAATCAAATAAAGCTTGTAGCAACAAATAACTCCACTTGGAGTTATCACGACGTCGAGACCGGTGGAAATCCCAAAGTACGGCGCCGACCGCGAGGTGCGCGGCGTCGGGCCCGGAGTCGAGCAGACCCACAAAGAACAGTACCTGGAATTCGATGAAAACAAAGACGGTGCACGGCGTCGGGGAGGTGATGCTTCGTTGGCGCCGGCGGCGTCGGTTCCTTACGACCCCAGGGGAGGTGATGTCTCGGTTCCTTACTGCAGCGCAGGGGAGGTGAGGCGTCGGTTCCTTACTGTGTCGGGGAGGTGACGTCACGGATGGCGGCGAGGCGTCGGTTCCTTACGATGGTGCGGCGTCGATGGATTCGGGGGTCACCCACGTCGAGGATCGGCTCCGCGATGATGAAGCCCTGGCGTCGGTGAAGTCGGGGCTGCGGTGCGAGTCGGGACGGTGCGTCGTGAGCGTCACGAGCGGTGTCCTCGGCTCCGGTGCAGGCAGCGGCCTCGATGACGGCTTCGGAGTCGATGTCGCACGGCGTCGGCAGGCGTCGGGCCTACGGTGCAAGTCGGGGCGGTGCGTCGTGCTCTTCACGAGCGGTGCCCACGGCTTCGGTGCAGGTTACGGCGTCGCTCGTCGGCGTCGGTGTTGCAATTTCCCTCTGTTAGCAGCTAAAACAGCAGTTCCAGATGCAGGCAAACAGAAGGGGTGAAGTCTTTGTGTCCCTGTGACTTCAGGCAGGAGGCAAGCTCAGTTCAAGCCCTTGGAGATTCCCTTCTTCAAGATGACAAAGCACAGCAAAGTCTTTTCTCCTGTCCTTGGCAGAAAGCAACCACTGCAGGCCAACCCCAATCAGCAAAACAGCACAGGGGCAGTACTCCTCCTTCAGCTTCTCCGGTTCTTCTCCTTGGCAACAGGTTTCTTGATTTCCCAGAAGTGATCTAATTTCCTAGGGGTCTGGGTCCCCTTTTTATACACCTTTTCCCTTTGTTCTCTGAAGGCAGAGAGGCCTTTGCCTAGTCCAAACCAGTTCTGGTCAGTCCTGGAGCACTTTGTTTTTCTGACTCCTTCTTTCCTTTGAGAGTGAGGGGCAGAGCCATCAGACGCCCGGCAGGAGGTGGAGCCAGCATTGTGGAAGGCAGGCACAGCCCTATTCAGACCCAGGTGCAACTCCTCCCACCCATCCTCCTTCAGGCAGACCTATTCAGCCTAGTGCTGACTCACCCTGCCTCCTGGAATCCCCCAGCCCCTGTCACTCACAAACCCAGACACACAATACACAACCTGAGCAGAGGCAGCTGGATGGTTTAGGCAAGAAAATACCTACTTTCTAAAAGTGGTATTTTCAAACAAAGAATGTTAAAACCAACTTCACTAAAAGATGTATTTTATCATTCTGAGTTCAGGCATACTAAATTCGTTTTTCTACCATGTTCTCTGGGTCAGTTAGGATTATAAGGTGTAATAATCAAACTGCCCATTCTGGCCTATGGAGAACAGGTAGCCTTGCAATAGTGAAAAACGAAAATGGCTGTAATTCACTATTAGGACATGCCACACACACCAGGGCATGTCCTACCTTATACTTACAATGCACCCTGCCCTTGGGCCTACCTTAGGGGTGTCTGATATGAAGATAAGGGAAGGTTTAGGGACTGGCAAGTGGGTGCACTTGCCAAGTCGACATGGCAGTCACAGACTGCACACAGGCTCTGCAATGGCAGGCCTGAGACACATTTTACAAGCCGCTTCTGTGGGTGGCACAACCAGTGCTGCAATCCCACCAGTGGCATTGGATTTACAAGCCCTGGGCACACTCCGTGCACTGTACTAGGGACTGACAAGTAAACCAATCATCCAATCATGGAGTCACTAATCCATACATCACTTTACAGTAGGGAGCACTTGCACTGTGGCACTGAACAGCAGTGGCACAGTGCCCAAAAGCATCTAAAACCAGCAAAACATAAGAGGCAACAGCAAAAAAAAATGGAAGGGAGACCCACGCCAATGGTGCCAAGTCTAACAGGGTCCTATTGTATCAATGACTCAAAGTGCTTAAAAAAATAAGACATGCAAAAAGTTGCTAAAGTTATGAAATTGAGAGTAAAATATAATCCTGCAGAATAGATTTGACAGATTCCAATGCCTTCCTACAAATAAATTCCTGATTCATTACCAATGATGATGACCCAAGTGTTCAATCAAAAACTGTTGCAACCTTTGAATGTCTCGCTAGTGACAATAAATGTGGCCCAATAAAATAAGCTTTTTGCAACAGTGTGATATTATACATATATTCATGCATGGTTTACTGGAGAAAAATGATCATTACAATGATTTTACTTAGTATAGCAACTGGTAAGTCACCCACAAAGCCTTGATATTTACATTTTATATCAGTGCTTAAATTGTACGCTTTTTTCTCTGGTCCTGGTTAAATACCTTTGTTTATAACTCCTACAATGCAAAAAGATGACAAACCATATATGCAGACAAGTGATGAGTTGTATGCTATTTACTACAATGGAGGCAAGAGATGGATATCATGACACTCTTGAGGCACCATCTTTCATGTGTCCTGGCCACTTGGAGTATCAATTCTGGAGCACAGAATTCTCTACATATATTTTCACCAGAATTGCTCATTCCACAAATGTATGAAGTCAAGAACATAGAGACATTGCTTTCATAGCAATCATTTTCAAGAATATATGCATGGCAGTGGTACTCCAACCTTATCACTACAATAAATGTGTATGACAATATGAATTAGTAGTACGTATCCTACACATAATCTTTATAAGAGGATCTAGTTGCTGCCAATACTACTACATCCCTTTCTCTTGCATTTAAAGTAGCATAATCAATTATTTTAATGGTGTTGTGAAATGTGATGTCACCAGTGATGTAATAAAAAATGTAATTCGTGGTATTAAATGCTACATCATATTTGAAGCAAAATCATGAGCAATACATGAGGGGACTTATGATTGTGCAGGTCACTATAGCTGGTGATTATCGATGATTTTCAGATGTTACATTTTAATCAGGTCATTTCAGAACAATATTTATTTAAAGGAACATTATAATTGCAATCCAAAACATAAAACACCTTCATTTCCCAGTTAATTTAGCTACACATTCATAATACCACCAAAGCACTACTAATGACTCCACACGTGAAATCATAGATTACATCATACATTATATCACCAATGACATCACATTTGGTATCAACCAGAGTCAGCAGCAAGATATCCGCTAAGAGTCTGGCATCTTCAGTTCCTGCAGAGTAGCTCCTGTCTATATTCAGCAGGCCCAGGGTGTGCCCTGCACTCCTCTCAACAGTATGTGCCAAAGCAAATGAAAGCTTTTAGCCATTCACTTTGACAATAATACCTTGCATGTTCTGAAAACAAGGGATAGTTAATGTACAAACCTCGTGCCTGCTACTACATTCCTTATCTTCATTTCAGTCTTCTTACTCCTATTGCAGCACCTCTTAGATTTTTAACACCCTTGGTGTAAAAGATTTCTTTTACAGTTTGCATTATGGTTTGTGAATTGAGAAGCCATTTGTGAACCCATTATCTTCATTTTTTTCTTTTGTTCTAGGTATCAAAGTAATTTTCCACACCATTTTAGTGTCCAATGGATCTCCTTGGTGTTAGGGTGTGCGAACCTTGCCTGCACATGGCTCCAGCAACATTTCTTCACAACGAAATTTTTTAAACCTGGAGCAACAGTTCATTAATCATTGGTTCAGGAACTGGGCAATTTGCTTCATTAACTCTGCAACTTACTGTAGACTTATTTTTTTGGGAAAGGGCATTTGCTCTCTTTTGGTGTGCACAAATTTCTCAGGAAGTTGGTTAGGGCTGACCATGCCCATATATATTGCCCAAGCAACATTTTATTTCTCAACAAGATTCGTGAAGCCTGAGATATGATACACAAATCACAAACTAGCCAATGCGATTAAAAAAATCTCAGCCAGTCAGCCTATATGATCAGATTCAAATGATCACTAATCAAACAATTAATTTCTAAAGAAATTTTATGTTTTTCAGATTTCTTAAATACTGAACAGATTTACACAAAACCAAGCAGGGTGGTTGAGATGGACTTAGCATTCTCATCATGTCTTATTTGGTGTAGTCTTCTTCAGCAGTATTGTGCTTTACAAGAAAGACAAAGTCCAGTGGATTTTGAATTGTAAATGCACATTTTTAGACAACCTTACAAACAATCCCTCTCTTAATCAATCTCCATAAAACTATACATTAACACTTTCTGGTGCCTGTTACATTTTGAAAAGCTTCATCACATGGGGACAAACTTATTAGTGATTACAAAAAATGCTGCTGTAAGAGCTGAATCCAATGCAGTACCATCTCAAGCATAAATAGTTAGTACCCTTGTTGAAAAGAAACATAGCTTGACAAATCATTATGAAACTTCACAATAAAAGCATGCTGCATTTTATTTCATCCTGTGCACTTTTGTTTTATTTGTCAAGGGTGTGAAAAGTGAAAGAGGGTTGTATATGAAATCTCAGTGCTGATCACTTGCAAAGGGCAGACAAGAATAAATCAACCGAATGCCACCAGGTGTGGCCTGCCCATCGAAGAAACTACCTCCTGTGATTTTTTTTTAAATAGTTGTCCTTCGTTTAGCACTGTTGCTGTATGTTTAAATAAAACGTTGATTTCGTTCTGGGCTGGAACAGTGAAAGGTTCCCTGACATCTACAAACTTAATTGGAAATAGTCAGATGATTTAGATGTTTAGAACTGAACACTTTCATAATTATCCATGTTTACATTTCAAATACTTTTCATAAAGACCTTGAATTTTGCCGCGCAAAAAAATGAAAACTTAGCCTGAAAGGTGAAAGCCATATGCAGAATCGCCATAGAGGGCATGATTGTTCATACAGCAGGGGTGGAACGGTCCTCTTTTACCACAATAAATGTGTCCTTCCCGTTCCAAAGTTCACAAACATGCATCCCAAAAAAATGTGTGAATGTGTAATGTTTGAAGTCTTCTAGGAAGTATTTGAGGACTTGTTATATTCCCACAGTCACTCACTCTCACAAAGGCGCTTAGTATAATTTATATACATGACTTTTTTAAGACACATAGAACTGTATGAAAATCCTCAGAAATCCAATGACAAAACATATGTTAAGGAACGCTTAGGGTAGATTTACAAACTAACCTCTTCTGAAATTGGCCTGTTCTGATAGGTACCACAACCATATTGCCCATATAGTCAGACTCTAATGAAAATAGCAATACATTTTAGGATTGTTATTGCAGAGGTCGTGACCATAACGATACAACATCAGAGGTTAATAATTTTTAGATTTAATTATAATGTTCCTTAACTTGTATTTAGTCAGTAAACAGTCATGAAAACAAACAAGCACTTAATGAATTCAACTATGTCATCAGACAGAATAATAATGTTGATACTACTACTTCTACTACGACTACTACCACTACTACTAATAATAATAATAAAAATATTATTAATAATAATAATAATAATAATAATAATATATTTGTATGCTGATCGCCAGTCCCTTTTTCTTTCTTAGTGTTAAATATCACAGTAGTCATTTGAAACCTCAGTGTATGATTCTCCAGAATAAGGCTTTATTTTATTTTTCAGAACTTCTAAAGAAACCTACTTCTGTATTCTAGTTTTCAAGTCCTCCAATGCCTTGCTGAATAAATTACCAGGTGTGAGCTAACACTGCAATCTGCTTCTTTTGAGGATGCAGACGCTCATATGCATTAGATATTGCCCTGATAAGTCAGACACCCTTCCACTTCCACTTTCTCAGGACAGTTCTAGGTTACATCAAGTTACTACAATGTTTTTGTATTTTCCCACCAGTTCAGCTTTCAGTCCTGCGGTGATTAACTCCAGCTTTTGTAAGAAGTTTCATGTTACTCTCCTGCGTCTCATGCTCCTCTTTTTGTTCTTTTGAAATGAATAGGTCATTAACAACTCGTCATGGAAAGCACAGGAAAGTGTGTCAGTATGTTTACAAACTATGCCTCAGAGGCAAACTTTTTCGCAAAATTGGATGAATCGGTGATAAGGTAAGTTTTCTATGCAAGATTAGTTTGTCTTCCACGTTTCAGGTTTTTAGATTCTTTAAATTCCAGGGATACTGACAACAAAATTAATAATGTATGCAATATTTTAGTAAAAAGCACACTTTACTTTGATCTGCTTCAGTGATTTAAAATCGAATGCCTGCTTTAACCTGTACAGTTTCGACACCTTTTTATTAGATGTCAAATGAATGCTGCTCCCTGAATTGAACTTTTGAAGTGTCTGAGAGGGACACCTACCTTTCATCTTGCCCTTTAGATATACATATATCTTGCAGGTGTTTTCATCTGCACACTCTGCCCAAGGCTAAAAGTGGCGTGAATCAACCCCAGCATTAGGGAATGAGAACCCTTCACAGACCTACTTTGTCAAAGACTCTTTGAGTAATGGAGTAGCCTTCTTTCCCATGGTGTCTTTCATGTATTTCTGGTGTGTGGACAGCCATGATGCTCATGTGTTCATGGCATGGGGGTCTCTTTCTGTCTGCTATGGACAACATTGTTCACAGAGCACCCCAGGGAGTTACCCCCATCTCCTTACCTGGTGTGGCTCTCACAAGAACTCCTTAAGATTCTACTGTTTCACCAACATACATCGGCCTCAACACTACCTGCTTGGTAATGATTCTATGATGTAAGTTGCTATTCTGAGTAAATTTGCTATTCAGGCTTTAAGAGTGATGACTAATAAAATAGTGTGGCCAAGGTTGAGATCCAGAACATTAGCCTTTGAGGTAAACCAAGCAAGCTCTGATCTCAGTTCCCACACATCATTCATAATATATTACAGGTTCTCCCTACAGCAACAAAAAGCAACTTCCGTTGTAGTGCGGTTCACTGTGGAAATCTACAAACTGCAAATGATATTTGTACATGAGGATTCTTTTTGACAGAACACTTAGCGGATTGTGTAGATTTACACGAAATTTACCTTTCAATGTCACCTTATCACTTTAATGGAGTGAAGAAGATATTTGCAAATTTTGTTGTAAATGAGTGCAGATATTTCAATTGCAAAATATCAATTTAATTAGAGACAAAGCAAATAAAAATAGACATGTTTGCACATTTTTCTTCATATATAATGTAAAGGGCAGAGTACATCAGAAAGATGTGCTTATGTATCTGCATTGAAAGGAATAGCAACTATTTGTGCTGATATTTGAGCAGTACAGTCTTTAACAGATGTTTATATGATATTGAACTTCCTGTTCAACGTGTTCCCAATATATGCTCTATTGCTGGAGCTGACTGCTCCATCATATTGTGATATTCTACAAGATGACAGCAAACTGCACTTCTAAGATACAAAGGTCGGTTTTTACAACTCTCTAGAGATTGTGAAGATTGTGTGATTGCAAAACCTTTGCAAACATTGAAAGAACAGATTGCTATATTTCTATGAAAACTGTCCACAGCATCCAAATGCATTTTGAAACTAAATAGCATTATCCGTCAAAAAAGCAGGCATTTTAGAAATGATAAGCATCAAAACATCTGCCTTCACCCAAGGCCTCACCACCGAGGACAGTTAATTTTCCCAAAAACAAAGTAAGTTCAGGTCTGTCCTGAAAGAGTAGCCTTAGCTGTTTTCTGGAGTTGCATTTCTCGGTTGCACCCAAATACTCTTGTCTCTGGTGGCTGGAGAGTCACCCACTGAGAAGCTATTTTAAATCTGCAAACATTTACAAGAATGAACTGAATGTCATGTAGTCTAGTGAGTTCAAAGGGTGTGTTTTTGTAAATGTGTGTTGTAACAATCGACATGAGATGTTAGAAATCAAAACACTCCATTGTAGGTATGACAACTGGGCTGTTTCTGACTTGAAACGGTTGATCACGTGTGATCAATTAATGGACATGAAAGGGGCAGCCTGATTCGACTGCATGGCATATAGAGACCCACGTGACTGTCTGACAGATGTGCTCCAGTACTGGCCCTCTGTACCTGTTACAGGAAATGTCGGGCGCTGTAGCATTCCTTAGATATGTCACCCAGTGGGACAGACTGTATGCCCCTCGGGCTTCCCTGGGGAGGTGGTTTGTGGACCACGACATTCAGCAAAGAGGTAGAACTAACGTAAAAAGGTGTTAAAATGGATGCACCAGGCCCCACACAGGTCCTGGTCGCTCCCAGACACATCCCCGCAGAATGGCACTGTGCAAATATTACAGAAAGTTGATCAAATCCTGGCAAAAGCGATGATTAAAACGTCGCCCTTGGTTTAATCTTCATCACTGTAAACTAAACAGTCTACTGTGGATGTCCACAGGCGGCAGGGAATATTTAATATGCTTTACATAACTCTGTGGCACAAACAAGCACAGCAAGCAGGGCAGATGTGGCTGAAAGCAAATCACATGAATTAAACAACCAAGGCCATTTCGAAAGCGTGCATCGCAGGTAATAAATGCAGAATGTTTCCTGCAGAGAAATATTGCGAATATTAATGAGAGCCTCCACAGAGGACGCCCACCGAAGGTGCCTGGTAGCCCCTCACTGAACACCTCACACAGCGCAGCACCTCACACTCACTCACCCTAGGCGGCAGCAGGCCACTCACCTTCGGTGCCATTCGGTGTCATGGGATTAGCACATATATGGGAGTTCTCCAGAGAGGAACTGCTGGGCGACTCGCTGCTACCACTCAGTCGGCTATGCGGGCTGGCTAGATCCTGCATTTCCATAGACCTGGGCAGAAGAAGAGCCGCGTCAGTCTTGTCACACGTGCACTAGAATCCCTCAGACCCACACACATCCTGAGGCCCAACGAATTTTAGAATGGCTACAAAAACGCAGCACTAGTTGGATGTCCATGTTTGCGTGTATCAACTGCGTTTTGTCCAGTGCTTTAAATAGGAAGGTACTGTCCGGTACTCAGTACCTGTACTTATTCAGTTTGCAAGGGAAAGTACCTGCACTTCTCAGCACTTCTGCAATGCATTGAATAGGAGATACCGGCAGTTCTCAGGAGCAAACAGGTACTCTACACAGTGAGTACCTGCACTTTTATATTTCCATTTAAGGCACTGGTTTTGTCCTAATTTTATATGGTCTAGCTCAGTCGTCAATGTTGACACATGCACCACCTATATATTATATAGTGGTAAAAGACTGAACGTCATATATATATATATATATATATATATATATATATATATATATATATATATATATATATATATATATATATATATATATATATATATATATATATATATATATATATATATGCCATATATGTAATTCTTAACTGCATGCTTCTTTGCTCTATTTATTTTACACATGGTGCTGCTGCGAGGGGAGGGACTTAGTGCAATGTCCACCAGTAACAAAAAGCATTGCGCACGAGACCCTGCCTCCTAGTACAACTGCCTTTGAAAGGTTCAGCTAAGCAAACACAGCACTTGAAGGCATTGTTGAGGCCTGCGGCCCACTGACAACCCACGACGAGACACTCCTGGCGCATGTGTTTACCCTGGCAAACTACTTAATTGTTCCTCTGTTTCCGTTGAAACAAATGCAGCATTAAAACATTATTATGTTTGCTTTGTGGATTATATAAAGCGTGCCGAATTGAAAAGGGATGAGGGCGGCAGCAGAGCGGGGATGCACGCAGGCATTAGGCGGCCTTAGCACTGCGGCTGCCCAGCTGTCACTGGGTTACAGGCGGCACAAGGCGACGCTGGCTCCCACCAGAGGGCTGCTGTGTCCGCGCACAAACCAACTACCACGCTGCCATTAAGCACTTATGGGATCAGCAGCGACTAAATCCGCTGGACGCAGCAAAAGGCCCTGAGGTTCACAGACGGCAAATGGCGCAGCCTGGAGCGCGTGCGCCTCACACACAGGGTCATTCGCAGGCCCGCTCTGCTTATCACCTACAACTATACGCTACCTGGTACCTGGACAGAAGTAGTAACATAACTCTGAATCTGGGCTCTTATCAAAAAACCGACAACTGCATTTCCACCACAGACTGACATTTCTGAAGTGTAGTGCACTCATACAAATGAATATGTACAGCCATAGAAAAAGTCTGTTGTCAGAGTAATTTTACACATTTACGCCTGTTGAACAACTGCCCAGGTAGACTCGCTCACACACTGCCAGGTGGTGTCTAATTTGTTTATAACGAAGATAAAACACTGAATGCTTTAATAATACAATGACTGTTTTATCTCGCTGAATCCACGCAATGAAATTGAGTCTGTGCGCTTGAACCAAAAACTGTATCACCCAAAGGTACCCATTTATATCTACCGTGGAAGACTGAAAAGCTGAGTGGGTTCTGTGAGGCACCATTGAGGTCTTGGGAGATGTTTAGCCCACTGTAACAACTGCAAAATAAGCGCTACAGGGTGCACACCCCCCGTGCGATGCGAGGAGTGTGGGTGTGAAGCTACACGCGCGCAGCAGCACAACACAGAGAGCATACTCGACTACACGAGCAGGCGGGTCCTTACCTGGAGCTCGCAGAAACAGCAGCATCTGCACGGACTGGAGATGTGTCTGCCTGCGATTTAAAAAACAAATAAAACAAAGCTGAAGGTCGCTTAGGTTACTCCGCCAGAGGACCGGGGTTAAGACGGAGCAAGGGCCGCGCGCGCTCGGGGCCCAAGTGGCCTGGAAGTGGATGAATAGCAGGGAGCGGGCCCGGCCTCGGTGCAGGGCACATTGTCTTTAAGTGGAGGTTGGAGCTGCGGCTTCTGTCTGCAGGTCTGCCCCCTCCTCCTCCCCGGGCCAGGGGGGAGGCATGACAGGGGCCGTGATTCATCGCTGGCCTATGACAGCTGCAAACTACATTACCCCTCCCCCAACCCCCATGCAAAGCTGCGCGGCTGAGGTGCTTACAAGGTGCCTTCAGACGGCTCTCTTCACAGGTTACAGCGAGGTGGCCCGAGAAGGGCCCCCCTCTGCCGGGATCCCTCACCTCCTGCGCCCTCCCGCCGGACTCTTTTCAGCTTTTACCTCTTCAACGCGCAGCGCTCTGGATTTTATTGTGATGCCTTGTGTGCACCGTATGCCCATCCAGATGTCTTTGGGCGTTCGTTTAATTTTATTATCCCAGTCTCTCCAAATGTGTTGAATATGTCTTAAATGTAACTTTATGCGTTATTCGTTATGACGTCCATCCGTCTATGTTCGCACGATAAGTAGTTTGAACACTTCACTAAAACAAATGTGCACATAATTGTACGGTAGGTAAACGGTGAGGAAGAGGATGGGTGATGAGGCGGGGGTGGGGAAATCATTATACCAGCCCTGCACGTGTTTGAATTTATAAAGTGCCAGATACCGACATCGCACAGCAGAAACCACGCTGGAGCGGCCGGAAAACACGAGCAGTGCCTCGCTTTCATGTTTTTGAGGTAATCGAATTGCTTCTGGTTAGAGACGCACTGCTCGAGACACTGCATTTTATAACAGTCAGATGATAAAAATAAAATGCATACACCCTTCTTATCGACAGCTACTCAAAGCATAATGTAGGTTTTGTTTCTGTGAGAAACGGGTCAGTAACGTCAACAGTTTAATGGCCCGTAGTCACTTAACGGCCGGGCACATAACGTTTAAGGCTTTTGAGGACAGGTATGGGTGTGTGGACGTTGAGTCCTCTCTCTCTTTCTGTGACCGCACCGCAGGCAACTCTTAGGTGCTCATAGAATGAAGCCCCGGTTCTTGGTCGTTGTGTACCCATTAACGCATGTCGTCTCCCCGCCTTACACTTCACTGTACTCAAGAGGCGATGACTATCAAGGGGCATGCGCTCTAGTGCCGAAATCGCAGACTGCGGAAATATAACATAAGCATTTAATTGCATTCCTAACGCCCCCTAGAGAATCGTGTGATCTTGAGCAGGTTGGGTTTCAATTCCCTTATAAAAATGAAGGGAGTCCAGAATCCATGAACAATCTCTGTAGACTTTCATCGGAGTTACCCCATTGGCACACATATTCCCACAGTGATATGACCCGCCTCTGCGGCTACCACATATCACCAGCAGGTGACAAAGACCAGGTGGGGAGAGACTGCTGCTGCTGGCCTGAAAGCCCAAACACACTCTTCTCTGCAGAGGGCATGCATTGTCTTCAGGACTGCATTAGAAGCTTTGATGTCCCCTCTCATTCAACCTGAACGGACTCCTCTTTGAGGCTCCCACAACAAAGCAGGGAGATCAGGCATTGTAAGTGCCATGCACACCAGTCAAGCAGACCTCACTTGGAGTGTTTCGAGATTTGTTGGTTGAGCTTTTAACAAAATCTTCCTGTTGAGGAAAACTGGTCTTTATTCAGCAGCCAATGCCAGGCAACACCGGACAGTCAAGGGATTTGCAAGAAGTAAAAACGTGAAACACTGACAAATGTCCCATTTTGTAACCATGTGGTACCTGCAATAATATATACAAACACACTCATACACACGCACCCCAGCACATGCTGACTACCCAAGTACAGAAAGTCAGACAATTTTACTAAAATAGTGCCCTGCTTTCCTTTATGCATTGATTTTGCTTCCTACAGACGACTAATGAACAGAGAATAAAGACATCAATATATAAGGGTTCTTTTTAATTACCAGTTTTCATTATTCATTCCTCAATATTCAGTCCTAATTTTTGAAACTTTTTTTCTTAATTTCATATTTAAATAGGCCCTGAGACATAGACATCACAATAAAGTAAAGTATTATGTGCATGGGAATGAGTAAGACCTGCCTACTCTGCTTCCTTGCATTCAAATTAACTTTGCCCCGATTAAGAAAGTGTCCAATGACAGATTTAGATAAATATCTACAGTATGCAGCGATGCAGCTACAGGCAAAAGCAAGTAGCCTACATAGTCCAACTCGTGTATTTCTCTGTAAACCAAATTGAAACTTACAAAAGTCGTCATTATAGTGTTAATGAGCGTTTTGCAGGCCTTTATAATAAGGTAATTGCCCACCTTCCAATATATGTGTCCTGAGACAAAGAGGAGAGCAAATGAATGATGACAATTCCCTTCCATTAGAACGCCCTGTAGAATGTTTACTTTAGGAATTGAAGCAAAATCCCTGTAGGCAGCAGGGGATTAAATAATATGACGTGACATCATGTTAAGGACTTCCATAAGACGAGGAAGGCAGCATCTCAACAGGCGCCACTGGAATCTCGGGCACGCTGCAAATATGGCGGTTATGCCAGTCCCCGGGACGCGATTCTCATATGGGGGGCGGGGTCAGCGCAGCCGATGACTAGGCCGGCGCCCGCCCCCCGCGGGCAGTGATTGGTTGCTAGAGGAATGCCCCGGAAGCTTTCCAAGTACTTCCGGGGCAACGTAGGAGGAACAGGTCCCGGATCCTGCCGGGACCTGTTAAAACTGGTATTTTTTGTTTGTTGGCTCCTTTAAAAGGAGCGCGGAGCGGCGGCATGGTCTTTTCCTCCCCGCTTCGCCTTGGATAACTGCACGCCTCCGTCCACGCGACGGAGGTCCTCATTTAACCCCCAATTTTCTTTGTTTCTGCAGGCAATTTTCTCTTGGGAATTGAGCGCGAGGAGAACAGGCAGCAACCAGCACCAGCAGCTTTTGGCACTCTCCCTTCCTCCTCGGTCCGGCCCTGACTACAGCTGGGAGCCACGCGGGTTAGAGTGAATACTCACCTGCCCCACTTGATTAGACTTGTGGGAGTGGATCTGGCTGTGGAGTGCTTGCGGTCGACTGGGGCTGGGACCTGGCTATTATCTTAAAAGGTAGGTAAGGGTTTGGGCATCGCCCTAACCAGACCCATGGTATTTGTGGACCCCGGGGGTGCATTTAAGCTGGGTTTTTCGGCACATCAGCAGAGGGGGTGGTATTTTTGGCCTGCAGCATAGATTTTGGAGTTTTTTGTCGATGGTGTAAGGGGCATGTTAAATTTTAAGTCAGCATTCCATAGGTGATTTTTGACTGTTGCATAGGCTCTGAGTCTTGCCTGTTTGGGCTGCTATGGGTACTTGTGTGGCAGGCCACAGTCAAAGACATTAGGCTAGCAGCCATATATCTTAGTGGGCCCTTCCTTTTTGTGTGTTTAATTTGGTAATGGCACCCAAGGCAAAGAGGGGTCAGGTTCCAACTCGGATGGAGGAGTGGATGGAGGCAATGATGTGCACGAAGACTGATATGGGGCAGTCCTTGCCGGAGTTACGTAGGAGAGTAGATGGGCAGGAGGAAGCTGAAGAAAGGCCTAGGCGTCCGGGGGTGGCCCCCAGGGCAGCATTCCCTCCATTACCCTGGAGATCTAAACCCAAACGTGGGAGGGGGGGGCTGCGCCACCAGGGTTACCGAGTCCAGGGATCCCAGGGCCTTCAGCCCCAGCAGGGGGTTCCTGGCCTGAGGAGGGGAATGGGGGTAATCCCACCAGGGGGCGCAGGGTACCCCAGCCAACCAGGAGCATCAGGGGGTCCCAGTACAGAGGGGGCCCGACCCAGCCGGTATTACCCCCAGTGGGTCCCCGGCGGGTAGTGTGCCTGGACAACCAGATTTGGTACCCAGTCTAGCGGCAGTGCTCCCATGGTTAGCCAAAGAGGGGACGGTGATCCCTTCTGCAGGCAGTGGTGTCCATGAGGTTCAGAGAATAGGGCGTTGGTCTTCTGACTGTTACAAGCGTTATGTGCGTTTACACCTGCTTTAAGTATTATTGGCTAATGGTTGGTTTTGCTTCAATTTCTCGCAGTTTCCACGTCCTGTGCCGCTGGAGGGGAGCTAGCCGTCGTCCGCCGGTCATCGGAGCCTCGCCTATTCCAGGTCCCCCCCCTGGGGGCCAGGCCCTAAAGAAGTCTGGATCGTAGGTCATTCTTATGTGAGCAGGTTGAAAGAAAACATTTTCACAGGAAATTTCGCAGACGGGGCCCGCCAGGCGGGTTTCAAGGTGTCACTGCATGGACAAGGGGGATTGCGATTATGCCAGTTTCGTAATGTTTTTGGTACTCTATTAGCTAGGACTCCGGCGGCACCAGCCGTAGTAATAGTGCATTTGGGAGGCAATGACCAGGTACACCTGGGTAGGAAAGGAGTGGTGGAGGCACTGATCATGGAAATGGGATGGTTGGCCAAGAAGTGCCCACAGGCAGTGTTGGTGTGGTCTCACATAATCCTGAGGTTTCAATAGCGGGGGGGGTGAGTCGGTGTGGGCTTTGAATCACTCCGTGAAAAGAATCAATAACAGGATTGATAGGCTTTTTTGGTCCCCCAGACTGCAGACAATTGCGCATGGGTGCATCCGGGGGGAGCGGTTTTATTCTCCAGGACGGGGTTCACCTCTCTAAGCTGGGCAATGAGTATTTCATTGAAGACATGATAGCCTGGATGTTAGGGGCAAAGGACAGGGCATGACCTTTTTGTCAGCAGGCAGAAGGGGGGGGAGGCAGATAGTCTGTCAACTATACTGGCCTGTGGCGGTAAGGTCATGTTTGGTCGGTCAATTTTTACATCTCTTAGTAGGCATCCCATTATTAATGGGGACGCCTGGGGGGGGGGGAGACAGTGGTCTCTCATCACACTCCAGGGGGTGTTTACGGCCGGTAGGCTGAAGGGTGCGGGGGTAGGAAGTTCAGCTTCCGGCAGGCCCTTGGGCCAATGCCCGCACAGGCGCATGGGCGCCAAGTTGGCATAACAGCAGTCCCTGGGAGGTAGTATTGGAGGGCGTAGGGGGTGCCCGAGGGAAGGAATCTGATGGGCAACCAGGTCTCCTGCGCAAAGTCACTCCGGTAAGAAGGGGGACCTAGCAAGTAGTTGGGACCAGTCATGACCTTGCACGTAGGCTCATCCGGGATACGCAGAAAACAAATTGTGCATATTTCAGTTTTAGGTTAGGTATGGCTATGTATTAGATAAGTGTTATGGTTAGCCATAAAGATGTGTAAATACATTGTATATGAAATGTATAAAGTTATTGAATATGTGTGGGTTTTCAGCGTATTAGAAATGGTTAAAAAAATTCAAATGATGATTTTTTTAATTTTAATAAAATACGACCGGGGTAATCTGACCCCTATTCCAAGATCTGTGTTGGATGTTGATTTTATTGTCTGTGGCTCGGGGGAAAAGGGTAGACGGGAAATTCGCCAGGGTCTCTGGAGGGGAGGTTGGGGTCAACTTGATGGTAGGGGACTCGGCAATACCTGGCCATATCAACAGGTGCCACCGGGAACTCGGGCACGCCGCAAATATGGCAGTTGTGCCGGTCCCCGGGACGCTTCTCATATGGGGGGTGGGGTCAGCGCGGCTGATGACGCGGCCGGCACCCGCCCCCCAGCGGGCAGTGATTGGTTGCTAGAGGAATGCCCCGGAGGCTCTCCAAGTACTTCCGGGGCAACATAGGAGGAACAGGTCCCGGATCCTGCCGGGACCTGTTAAAACTGGTATTTTTTGTTTGTTGGCTCCTTTAAAAGGGGCTTGGAGCGGCGGCACAGTCTTTTCCTCGCCGCTCTGACTTGGATAACTGCACGCCTCCGTCCACTCGACAGAGGCCCTCATTTAACCCCCAATTTTCTTTGTTTCCCCACCCACCATCCCCTGAGGTAGCAATTTCAGGAAATGTTAATGTGTAGGCTTTGTGTAACGGTTTCCCTTGCAGATTTGAATTTTGTTGGTTTTTCCTTTTCAGGTATTGCAATGTTGTGCCAAGTATGTCATGTCGTTATGTTTTGTATTACAGGGCGACGTCATTCTGCTTGTCGTATTTTATGTTTGAGTATACTTGGTCAGCGGTAAGGTCATGATTGGCCGGTCAATTGTTACATCTCTTAGTAGGCGTCCCATTATTAATGGGGACGCCTGGGGGGGGTAGGGGGCAGTGGTCTCTCATCACACTCCAGGGAGCGTTTATGGCCAGTAGGCTGAAAGGTGCGGGGGTAGGAAGTTCCGCTTCTGGCAGGCCCTTGGGCCAATCCCCGCACAGGCGCATGGGCACCAAGTTGTCATAACAGCAGTCCCTGGGAGGTAGAATTGGAGGGCGTAGGGGGTGCCCGAGGGAAGGAATCTGATGGGCAACCGGGCCTCCTGCGCAAGGTCACTCCGGTAAGAAGGGGGACCTAGCAAGTAGTTGGGACCAGTCATGACCTTGCACGTAGGCTCATCCGGGATAAGCAGAAAACAAATTGTACATATTTCAGTTTTAGGTTAGGTATGGCTATGTATTAGATACGTGTTAAGGTTTGCCATAAAGATGTGTAAATACGTTGTATATGAAATGTATAAAGTTATTGAATATGTGTGGGTTTTCTGCGTATTAGAAATGTTTAAAAAAAATACAAATTATGATTTTATAAATTTAATAAAGTACGGCCGGGGTTATCCGACACCTGTTCCAAGATCTGTGTTGGATGTTGATTTTATTATCTGTGCCTCGGGGGAAAAGGGGGGACGGGAAATGCCCCCGGGTCTCTGGAGGGGAGGTTGGGGTCAACTTGATGGTAGGGGACTCGGCAATACCTGGCCATAATAATAAGCCACATACACATTGGTTGGTGGATCTTTGTTAACTGATTCCTAATTGGTGAACGCAGGCCTTTATTTCCAGTTAGTGCTCACCTCCTGAAACAGCTGTCAGCAAACCCTGAACACCTCAATGCATATCTTTATTGATCCTTAAACATATGGAATGCATGCCAATGTGCAAAAGGTATTATTGTGGTAAAATGAAATAGTACATTTAAATTGTGTCTGTGTTCATATGGGACAGCGTATTATGAAACATACATGCCAGGCATGTGAAAAGAAAGCCCAGCAGGGCCTGTTGCATGCCAGATTTTCTGGACAGCCATATTTTATATTTCACAACTTTTGATCAAATTAGTTTAGATGGATAATTTACATTGTTAATGCTTATCTTGAAATCTGGCATCCTTGCCTCCAACCTGATCTTGCTTGGAGGCCAATTGATGTACCTTGGAAGAGTGTGGAAACTCACAACTTAGCAAAACCCTACAGAGTGGAAGAGTAGCACGGCTCATGCTTTATCATGAGGTTCTTGAGAAACTCCCACCCCAGCATGAATGGAGGGTGAAGCCCGCCCTATCCCATAGCAGTAAATTCAAGGCAAAACTGCACAAGCAAATGTCACATACATTCAATGAGCGTAAATCAGGGACTGCAGAGCATCAGCCAATGGAGGGGTTTCATGGTCCTGGTTATTTCTCAAACAGAGGGGTTCATATAGGGCGACTTCGTGGTTTGTCATCAATCTCACGACTGATTGTTATTAAAGGGGTCGAATGCCTACTTTTTTACAAGTAATATAAGCTTCCTATTGGCTATAATGTGTAATGGTTCTACAATTCCATTGTGAGGTCTTGTTGACAATTACAAACTGCTCAACCTTCGGTCTCATGGTTCATTATATCAAAAGAGCATTATAAAGACATTTTAGGACTATAGTACATGAATATCTATAAATTATAGACTTTTCACTAACAGTCCTTTAATGAAGTTGTATCAAAGCGCTTGTAAGAAAGGCACTCACCCCGTCCTATTGCTCTTCAGAGTGCCCCTGTGCAATTGTAGCTATACTGAGAGTTGGCTCTAACTATACTTTTTTAGATGAGAAAGAGATTCATACTGTTTGTGCATGCGTGTGCGCACACGTGTGTCTGCGTGTTTTCAGAACATGCTATTCCTGGGAATCATTGCTTTCTGGTGAATTTCAGTCTCTAATTTAATATAATGTTATGCACTTCACAAGTGGTTTATTTACATTCAAAAGGAAACTAGTTTTCAAACTTATTTTAATTTAAAAAAAATTGTACATTGTGATGTAGTTTCATGGTAGCATCGGTTATGGTTACATTGCACTTCACTGTGAAATTCAACGCTCATGTTCTGCATACAACTTTGACATTTGTTACAACAAAAATCCCAAAATTTCCTTTTGTTTCTTATGCGTATGCTTTGCGAAAGTGAAATGAACATTTGCCCTAACTAAACTAGATTCACTTTTTGCGATCCTGTTCAGTGTGGCTTCAGGCCACCACATTCCACAGAATTCAGGCTCATAGCTGCTTGATAGTAGCTGTGTACATAGAACTCCGAATATAGAAGGGACAGAATATCATTACAACAATATTGAGGTGCAAAATATCGAATGGTAAGTGCACAGAGGGAGATAAGGGTTTACTGTTCTTAAAACCACATCTACGTACCTTGAAGATATATATATCACCGAGGTACATATGTATATGTGGAGTTAGGTATAGAAGATGTATAGAAACTCACCTTTCGATATTTTGTCCCTCGATATTGTTGTAAGCATATTCTGTCTCGTCGATATTCAGGATTTGATATTCCCAGCCTACAACTAACTGATTTAGATCACCTTTACCTATGGCCAGGCAAAGGGAAACAGCCTAATTGATTATTCTGGATTTGTCAGCTGCCTTTGGTACCGTCTCCCATACACTTCACAAAGCAAGGCTGGGAGGCAGTGTCCTGAATTGGGTCAGGTCTTTCCTACAAAACAGATCGCCATCCGTTATCCCTGGCAGCTTTAAACTGGTATGACAAAAGTTGTAGTTGGCATCACACAGGGCTTATCCATTAGCCCTACACTAATCAATGTTTATGCAAAACCACTTGTGACACTAATAAGCTCATTTGGTTTTACTTTCTTTCTCCATTCAGCCGATTGTGAGGGCTAGTGGTGACCCGGGTCAGGCTCAGGAAAAGGTGCATAACTTTATGTCTGAGGCAGTATAAGGGATGAGAGAAAACAAGCTCCAGCTCAACACTTGGAAGATAGAAGTCTTGGTAGGAGGCAGCAAACCATATAGCTGGTTTAATTCTCAGTGTGAGATACTTGGGGGAAAAGTCCAAGTTCCATTTGAGAAAGTCAAGAATTTGAGCATCCTATTTGACTCTATGTTGTATTTGATTGCGCAAATTACTAGGGTCACAACTTCCTGTTTTATGGTAATACAAACTCAGAAAAAATCTTCTTCTTTTACATATGAAGTGCCCCAAAAGGTTGTAAGGAAGATGTGGTAACTACTTGCTTGCATAATAACTATTTGCTGTATGTAGGAATACCCAGACATATTTTAGCCAGATGTCAGATTGTTCACAATATGGCAGTCAGGTTGATCCTTTGACTCAGTAGGAAAGACTTAATTTCTCACCACCCAGTAAGCCTTCATTAACTGGCAAAAAGGCCTTTTATGACCAAAGACCTATCTTTCTTCAGGAAAGACAGAGAAAGCTGGAGAAAGAGAGATAGAATGAGAGAGAGGGAGAACAGACGTGTTTGAGAAAGAGGATAGAAAGAGAAAAAAATACAGAGGCTGAGAGTGGGAGAGGAAGAAAGGGAGAAAAAGGTGGGATAAAGAGAAAATAACACGGGAAGAAAGGAAAATGATGCTGAATGATAAAAGGAGAGGGGAGAATGAATAAAAGGAAACGAGAGAGATGTTGAACGATATGGGGAAAGTGAAGGAGAGAAAGTGATCGGGTGAAATAGGGTTTGTGAACGAGAGAAAAGATTGGATAAAGTCAGGGTGGAAAAAAGAAATATTGAAAACGATGAATGGGGGAAATATTAGTGTAAGAGAGAAATAAAGTGAGTAAGAGAGCAGGAAAGAGGCAACCATTGAGCAAAGAGGGAGAGAAATATTGAGGGATTAGGTGCAGCAGTGTCATGGAAGGGTCAGGGAGGTAGAAAGAGAGAGAGAGAGACAAAAGCAAAGAATGAGAAAAAGGGAAGGAGTGGCGACATGGTCAATCTGATTAGGCGTGACACAAAGTCACAGTTCTAACAGTCTAGAGCCATGTGTTGTAACATTAACAAGCTATGACATTATACAACCAACCAAGTCTATCAAATATATAATCCAGCTCAAAAGTTGGCCAGACTTCAGAAACTATAGATAGGCCAAGAAAGTCAATCTATCTCCCACCGAAAGGTGCAAATTCAGAACAATGCCATGGTCATGTGCATAGACTGCTTCCCTACAGCCCAGAAAAATACCTCACATGTATCAAGAATCTACAGCTTAGAAAGACACTCATAAGGTACAGAAGTGGTACAACAAACTGGAGATCAAAAGAGGTCAACAAAAATGAACATAGAAAGCCAGCATGTTCAGGCTCTACACCCAGTGTGACAGAAGAGAAATAGACAGAAGTGGAATAGAAACTGAGCATCTTTCCCTTTTCACCACCAGGATACAGAAGTATGCCGAAATATATTTGCTGAACATCTCTGAAAAAGAAAAATGCTTCCCAAGACAAAGTGAAGAAACTCTATGCATCACATTAAGACAACATACAGAGGAGTGTGGAGCCTAGCCACACTCAAGATGACTGTTTCCTGAGAAGCTCATTGGGTGATACCCTAGTAATGCCCTTTATTGCCTTCTGGGGACCCCTGTAGCCTGGCAGAGAGGGGAGAAGCACAGGAGAAGATGCTTGTAGGCCCCCCCACAGACGCAACTTGAGCTCCTCAGTTCTCTGTGTCTGGGATAGGAAACACAGCCAACAGGCCAAAGAGCAGCTAGGATTACATACCCTGTAGATTGTCTATGCCACACTCTTGTAGGCACTGTGGATAAGGGACCAGTGAAGTGAAATCAAGGCAGTTGAAAGCACTGCAAGCTCCCAAATCTCTGATGATAGTTTAGGCCCTCCCTTGACTATTGATAACCATTGGGGTGCACTTTTTCCTTGTGAGAGAGGCCTGTTCCCACCATGAGAGAACAGTGGGAAGAGCTTTCATTTGGGAACAGCACATGATGAATCACCATTCCTTTCTCAACCATGTCGTGAGACAATCCTTAAGCTGTCCGCGTCGGATCAATACTGCTCTCTATACATTGCCTTGAATTATGCAGCAGGGGCGGGCCAAATTATGTGGCAGGGTTGAGTAAATTATGTTGCAAGAAAAGGCAAATTATGCGGTGTAATGCGGTACATTTTATGACAGTATTACATTATTATTTTGACATTTTTGCACTTGTTTACACTGGCATTGGTTGCACCTCATGTGTTCCAGCTTATCACTCAAATATAGCAATAAGCAACAGAAAGGTAACCAGTCAACCTTTGAGAAAGGTCTTCCACTTTGCAGCAACATGTGTTGCTGCACTTTCAGTAACTTTTCAACCGTTTGAGCTAGACACAATTTTTGTTAATCTGCAGATTATGCAGCAGATTGTGGATTATGTGAAAATGCAGAAAATCTATAATTATGCGAAAAACGCAGTGGCCTCACAATTGCATAATTCCAGTGGCCCTGACCAATAGCCAAGACAGATCCTATATAATGGCCAAGAAAAAAGATGGTCAGTTCTGCTTTAAAAGTACTCCCATTCATATCTCATCAGATTATTCTCTTGGCACAAACATAAAACAGAGACTACTGGAGTCTTGGAACCAGCAACCATGCTGATTATAAAGGACAACAACATTATGGAATATGTAGAACCTGATGAGCTGAAAGATTTCTTGAACACCCTAGATCATTCATCCATGGATGCAGACCTTGGATCACCTAGCACAGATCAGGGCCATCTCTTGGCTCCTCTGCTGTAGTGAGTTTTGGACTTCGGCCACAGAATAAAACTGGCATCAAACATCTAGGGATATGGTTTGATGACAAGTTGTCTATTGAAGCCCAGATTAGGAAATTAGAGGCAGGATGTTTTTGTATTTTAAAAAATATCAAAAAAGTTAATTGGACTCTTGCCAAATACCAGCCAAAGAACCGTGGTACAGGCCTTAGTAACATTTTGCCTTGACTATGGAAATGCACTTTTTCTGGGTATTTCTCAATCCTTGCTCAGAAGATTTCAGATTGTCAAAAATGCTGCTGCCTATCAGCTGTTGAGGATTCCGAAACATCATTCTGTTTCGAACTTCATTGGCTTAAAAAAAAAGGTTAAATTTAAACCATTGTGTCATGCATATCAAGCTTTCAACAACAAGGTCTGAGCTTGCTGAGTCAGCTGGTTCAACCTTATATAACAGCAAGATCTCTAAGATTATCGACTGCTCTTTTAGCAGTGATCCCCCAAATTTCATAAAATCAGAAGGGGCGACCGGTCCTTTTCTTGTTTCACAACTAAACTGTGGAACCTTCTGCTTCCTAAGCTTCGTAACTCCTGTGATTAATTCAGTTTTAGAAAGTCTCTTAGGACCTGGTTGTTTGAGCATGCATGTTAAGATCTTGTCTGCCTTCTTTCTTTTCTAGTGCTGGGAGTCTCTGTTTGATAACCATGCACTTTACAAATGGGAGTGGAATATGAATAGAATAGAATAGAATAGAATAGAATAGATTAGAATAATGTGGGGCCGATGAACAGAGGAACATCTAGATGCTCAGAATGAAAACTCCTATTCCAAACCATTGAAATTTTAACTAAAGATAGAGACACCTCTGGCTCTCCCATGAAGTCATCTGCCACCTGATATCTAATGTTTCACCTCCCAATACCCATTCTTTCTTGCTGGTGTTTTATAAGCTTGTGGTACCATTGTATAGTAAAGACATTTAATGTTGTTGGCATGAGCCTCCAGATAACGTAGGGGTTTTTGTAATCTGCACTTATTTCTTCCCCTCTCACATATTTTGTTAGAGATACTTCATTTGGGATATCCTGGATATCTGACCGCAGGGAAACAATGTTTAGTGCATCGCCTGTGGGTTGGATTTGGATTAAGTGCTTCTCCCTGCTGGCCTCCCACTGTTGGGGAACCATACTCCCAAAGGATCCCTTTCAACACACTTTCTATGGAATGCACCAGATAGTTAGTGTGGCTGAAGCTCAGCCTTCAAACTGTCTCATACGAGTGGACCTGCTCCACAGAGTTCCTCACACAGTTCTACTGTCCCATGCAGAATCTGGATATTCCTTCTTTGACCTACACATTTACCACTGTTCCCAGTTACAGTGGGATACCGCCCCTCCCACTCTCTGCAGCCATGCTTCCCAAGCTTCCCTGCTTTTCTGACCTTTATGGGTTGTTTAGCACTGTCCAACACATACTTTTGCTTCCCTGCAAACACCTGAACCCCTTGTTATATCCCATCTGAACTCTCTCTCTGTGCTGGGATACATGTAGTCTGCTGTCTCTGCATTGATCAAGTTCACTAGTGAATGTGAATAGTTTATCCCTCTATTTTGGGAGAAAAAAGTTCCTACACTACCTTGATTACAAACACAATTAGTGAGTACGTATGAAGGGGACATACCTCTCTGAGAAGGAATCTGCTAAACCTAAGCTAGATTGGGTAGGGCAAATGATCAGTAGAAGCCAAATCCACTCCCCAGGGAATCTGTCCAGCACATCATACAGAAGTTCAAAGAAATGTGAAGTAGTGATACCTATCTGGAAATCCCTTCCCAACAAACCCCTTAAAATGTTGAGACACAAATGACAGATACATTTTCACAAAATTGAAGATGTTAGAAATATGGTTGATTGTTGGCTGTATACGTGGACCAATTTCCAGTAAAGGGATGTATTTCTCAAAATTGTCCAAAATGATTGTTAATTTTCATTACACAATTCCCATAGGAGGGGGCAATTGGAATCTGTTATTGGTCTCTTACAAAGAATGGTCCAATCAGCAAGGTTAACGGTAGTGACAGATTCATGATATAACAGGAGGCTAGTGCCTTACCAATGTTTGGGGTTTGACTCACACCCAGGGGAAGAATTTCACTTTCCTCTATCCTGGACATGGAACCTCCTCAAGTCTTGACTGTTTGCTCATAGATGCCTCCCTCCTAGGGAGGGATCTCAAATCACTTCCCATGAAATTGAGTTTGGATGTGGGCCATATCGTAGTCCCGGCTATCAATGTAGGATACAAGTGGACAAACACAAACTTCCAGTAGGGCAGGGGATGCCTAGGTCCCATATACATACTTACAGAGAAAACAACAAATCCTCAGTGACATCAGCTCACAATCTCTGAGCTACCGAACAGTTCACATGTGAAGGGCTATTGATGTGAGACTCTGACATGGCAATACATTAGAAGAACAATTACAGCTGCAACAATAGTTTAGATCACTAAGAACTAGTTACCAGTCCTTCCTCTGTACTCAGCCAACAACATGATGCTGCACAAATCTCCCTTAACTCTCTTTATAGTATAAAGGCAGATAGAGCACTTTCAAAAACAAAATGAAATGGAGACATGAGCATGGGAAGTACGACAAGAGACTGTTGATGGTCCAACTCAGACAACGTAAAGCACAGAAGGCCACTGAGTCATACACAATCTGGGTTTAAAACTGCTGAAGAATTTCTCTCTTACTACTGTCATCTGTATAAATCAGAAGCACAGCTTTAGAATCTCTGGTCTTACCCTCATTAAATTCTGAAGGGAGAGTGCCACTTGATGGGGCAATAACTTTGAATGAAACGTCGTCCCTTTCTGGCCTACCTCCTTTTAAATTCCCCTGGGGAGATGGGTTTCCTGCCAAATTTCCCAATACAAGCAAGGATCTGCTAGCTCTCATGTTCTACATGGCATTCATCATAGTGGAGGAATCTGGAACTATTTTCTAATAAGGCCATTATATCACTTATGCCAAATTAGGAAAAGATTATCTTTAGTGTAGCAGCGACCACCCAATTACTCTGGTTAATGATGAAATGAATATACTGGCAAAGATCTTCTCCACATAGCTATGCAGGGTTCATACCATAGATGGTATTTGTCCTCGGACGTTCATTCTAGAATAATCTGTGAACCTTTGCCTGCCTTATGTAGGATTCAAGAGCACTTCCGCAGGATCTACTAGTGATCTCACTCGATGCAGGAAAAGCATTCAACAATTTTATGTAAGACCATCTAGTCCACCTGTTGAATAAGCTGGGATAAGGCAAGGTCTTCAGCTACAAAGTGTGATGATTGTGTAACTTTCTTAAGGCCCAGATTAGTTGTGGAGGCTTCTGGTAATGAATTAGCCCAATGCGGAGAAGGTTAGTTTAGGGTTGCTCTTGTCCCTCCTCCCTTTTCTCCTTACTTGAGATTCCATGACCACTGTGATGAGGGCAGGAGGTGACATTCAGGGATTTCCCACCTCTTTAGGACCAGTAACAGTTTTCCTATATGTAGAAGATATCCCCTTCAACAAACCCTGCTTGTGCTGATGTTCTTAATTCAACCTTTGTGGGAGTTCTCTGGATATAAAGTTAAGAGAGGGAAATCTGAGTTGCTACCCATACCCCCACACTACAAAAGCCAGTTTGAATGGCTATAAACTGAGTACGAAGGGCCTAAATGGGTACAAGGGCCTAAAGTATCTTGATATGTTTGTCAACAGAGGACTTGCAGACATGATAGAAGTCAATTCTAATCCTTTTGGGACAAAAATGCAGGTGGTCACAACTCAATATTTCATGCAGGGTCATGGGCAGATCATATAAATTATAGTGAACCCTAGATACCATTATCTTTTTGAGATGTTTCCTTTGCAAATACACAAATACACAAACACATCCTATCCAGGATCAGTTCTGTTTTCAAGGCATTCCTTTGGAAACGGACAAGACGCAGGCTAAAATTACATTGTCACTGGACTGCCGACAGTCTGCAACTACCTCAAATGGATTCATTTTATGTGGCTCACCAGGTGTACCAAGTGGCATACTTTTTAGCATAGGTTACCTCCTCTCCGCAATGGATTGCATTGGAGAAACAGATATTGACAGCGCATGAATGACTGTCTGCTGTATATTCACACAAAGTATTACTAGTGTCTACGGATAACCCTGTGCTTGGATCTATAGTATTTTCCTGGAAATAAGCACATAAATTGCTCAAGGTAGACCCCTTCTTCCTCAATTCAGCCCAATGAGAGTATTTTATTGGGAAACACCACAGTATAGTATGACCAGTGGGCCTGTAGAAGGACCTTGAGCTTGGATCAAATTTATAACAAATCGTATTAACAAACTCTTTCACACCCTGTACACAGATTTAGGTCTAGACAATACCCACCACAGGCAATATGGCCAGCTATCACAATGTTGACCAACAGGTTGATTCATAAAATATTTAAAATCATGGGGCACCTATTGGATGTTTCTCAGGTTATATAAGGTATTTATAGCTATCCTTTTGTCCAAACTTACACTAGCATGCCCTAAATATTTGTGGTAATCAATGTTATAAATTCACTGTTCTGAGGATGACTGGGACTATTTTCATGTGACAGAATTCTCAGGGAGGTTAGACTCAAATTTTCAGATTTAGAAATGCTGACTAACTTTTATTGGCTACCCCATAGACTACAGAGGTCTGACTTTTTGTTGCACTGTAATATCTGGAGATCTCAACATCCAAACAGTTACCTATTTCACGTTGTATGGTCATGTTCAAATGTGGAAGATTATTGGGCTACAGTATGGGTCAAAGGGCATGCTATCAGCAGGAAGGTGATTGTGCCTTCAGCACAATTGCCATTTTTGCACGATGTGGTGTAGTTCCAGGGGTATAGTGGGCTCGTCCAACTACAAACATAGATAGCGGTGGCCTTAGCAGAACTATTAAGAGTAGCCTCCTGTGAATGTACAATAACTAAGGTCACGGGGCAAATGGAAATACACTCCCAGATACACTGAACCTTCCTACGACCCTTGACTGTTGCTCAAACAGATGACACTGGCTGAAGGTTGTGCGTTTTACTGCAGTTACCATTTTAAGACTGACACATTCTACATATTAAGTCGCCCCATGCAGGCACACTCACAAGACCCACAGATAACCCATATTAATGGGATTGACGTACCCTGTGGCGTGTTATAGACTTATAAAATTGTGAATATTTTTATACATTTCATACAATATTCTGGGGATTATTACTGCATAATCGCTAATTCTGGGAATTTGTATCCATTCGGGAATACCGGAGACAGACAGAATCGTTTGATGCATATATGATCAACCCTGTTGGTGTATGGTGATAATTTCCCCCTTTGCAGTTTGAGGTTTCTCTGAATTTGCTATAGTTGATTCCCTAATTTCCCCCTCCCCGCTATCCATCCCCTAGCAACGACCGACCCCTACCCTAGATTGTGTGCTTGATTCTGGTTTCTCCCCTCAATGAACATTACACTGCTGTTGGCTTTCTTTCCTCCAACTATATCAGAAGGACACTGTTGCAACTGTCAAGAGTGCATTGCAATCTGTGTAATCAAGATATGCTGATCCATGTTCGTTATTACTATGGATGACACTGTCTTCGTTCAACTAAGAAAAGAAAATAAACAAAGGATATAAAAGGGAAATTAGCTGACAAGCAGTTGGCACACTGCCATCATTCTAGACGTGAAATCTGATGGTCAGAATGTCTACCAAACTTTAAGGGTTCTGGTAGCATCATATCCACAAGGCTGAAGGCAAGGTGGTTTGTAAATATCACCCGAAACCCGAGATGCCATTTTTCCTTATTAGGTCGAGCATTCGAGACGTCTTGTATATACTTTAGTATATACTTATTATATACTTATATGTGTATGTACTTTGTGGGCTCTGGAGATCAGCCTAGGACTTGTCTGCTTCCGCTTAGGGACTTTTTCTGTTCAACTGCCTCTATTTAACTGTCTTGATAGAAAACGGCCAGCAGAGGTCAGTAAAATACCAGAATTGCTTTCTGCTGAGGGACTTTCTTTTTTAAATTTTTTTGTTAACTGCCTCTATTTAACTGTCTTGATAGAAAACGGCCAGCAGAGGTCAGTAAAATGCCAGAATCACTTTAGCATTCTCTAGATTCCAGTCCATAGAAATTGTCTTCCACAAGCACCCGTAGACAATATTTTTTTCAAATCTTGTATTTTCAGTGATATGACCACCGAAGGCCCTGATTTTATATTAAAAACAGAGCATTAGACTACATTTCCCGCTGAAAGGCAAAAATGTTCTCCATGTGTTCCCATACCTGGGGTGTCACGCAGTTTGGTGCTTACTTTCCCTCCATGTTAAAGAACAGTAGATGTTTCAGCACCCAGGCTAATGTGCTGCATAGCTAAATACATATAAGGTCCCAAAGGCGAGCCCGATTGCATTGCAAATGCTTGTTGCAATGGGTGCTTCTTGCTAATTATTCCTCTATTGTCTCCTCCCTCTCAACAAATGGTGCTTCTGCAACTTGTTGCTAAGAAAGTGGCATGTGTTCTTCTTGAGGATGGATATATGCATTAACAGCCAATCAGCACTACAAATGCTCACTTTTAAATGTAAATTAGTCTGGAAACATCAAAGAAAATGCAGATCATTTTGCAAGGCGTATGGTGTCATGTGACTCCCAAAATAGAACGCAGACTCACACACATTTAACAAATTTGACTTTACCATGAAGGGCGCCTTTTATATTTTGTTGCCAGATCACTTAAATGTTAATTTCTGTGTGGTTGTTTTTTTCATTATTATTTTTAATCAGCCCACAAATTTTACGTTAGTTTAGGGTTGGGAAAACTAAGCAGCTGACTGCACCCTTGCAATATGGCTCCAGTAGCCCCCAGTCTAGTTGTCGTGGCCCTTGAATACTGGGCCATCTTAGATTATTTTGAGAGAATGTCTTGTACGTTTGCCCACAAACAGCCAGTGCCATTTTAGTTCGCTGTAGTCTGCTGCTTCGAAATTGGGCGCAGACTAAAGGATGCAAGAAGGCTCTTTCGTTTTTTGTTGTTTTTTTGTTTTTAAGACCCTTAAGGAGTCTCTTTTCCCAGCCCCTTTATATAGCCACCAGACTTTTTTTTGTTTTCTTTTTGTCAGAAGGGACCATGCCATGTGTACTGTAATAGCAACTGCAAGCTGATTAGTTTTATCTGCATGCCAGAAGCGGTCAACGGGAGCAGAAAGTGCCCCTCGATAAATTGGATGCCTTCATTTTTTTAAATAATTTTAATCTGCAAATTACTGCAAAGTAAGTCTGTCAAAGTCCATGAAGTAAAAAAGTGGCAGCCATGTACAAGAGTGTTAACCTTTCAAGCTGCACATGACTGTATGCAAAGTGGGGGTTGGTTAAAAGAAAAAAACCTAGGTATTATAAAACTAAGAAAGGGATTTTCACTGGAATGATCTAGTTGGGGTATGCAATGAACACAGTGCACCCCATGCACAAAATCTTTTTCCAAATGGCACTGGAAAAAAGATAATGAAGCAAGAGTTAAACATGGTGAGCACAGTGAGCTATAGCATGCGTTGTATACGCGTAGTATAGGTGTGGAGAGGTGTGGTGCAGCGGCCAGGGCAGCTGACTTCGGAGCACAGGGCTCACAGGGTTTGATCCCCGGCTCTGGGAGCAGCTCAGCTCAGCACCATGTGACTCTGGGCAATAGCTCACTTAATTTCCATGACGGCCCCCAGCGCCTTGAGACCCGTAAGGGTGAGTAGTTCGCGCTTTACAAATACAAATTTACATTTTTACCATAACTAGAAATTTCGTGGTTTGCGCTTTTGAGCCTAACTCTGGGCAATAGCTCACTTAATTTCCACGACGGCCCCCAGCGCCTTGAGACCCGTAAGGGTGAGTAGTTCGCGCTTTACAAATACGGATTTACATTTTTACCATAACTAGAAATTTCGTGGTTTGCGCTTTTGAGCCTAAACCATAACTCAGGTTTTTCATCTATCTATCTATCTATCTATCTATCTAACTATCTATCTATCTATATATATATATAGTGTATACATGCAAAACAAGGAGTATATAATATTTAAAACAATATATATATATGATGTAGTTATAATTAGGACCTAGTTACCATAGGAATTGCATTTATTTGGTTTGCCAACAACTTTTGCTCAATTTGCCGAATCCTTGCAAACCTTTCCAAAAAAAAGTTCACTCATCTCAGCGCTGTGTGCGAGAAAAAGAGGTTCCCAAAATTACATTTCCCCGTGCAATTTTCGATAGGAAAATTGAACAGTGATACAGCAAAAACAGCTGAACTTCATTGCACCAAATTTGGTAGAAAGCTAGTTCTTGGTCCAGAAAGTGTGCATGTTGTGATTTGGTGTTAATCTGTCCTATAGTTTTTGAGAAATTAAGGTTCAAAAATGTTGTTTATCTACACATTTAGATTCACAGAAGACTTGCGAGAGTCCCGCAATCACAAAACTTCAATAGCAATCTGATTGGCCAAGCAGGCTTTTTTTCCCCGTCGGCCATCTCGCTCCAGCGGAAGCAAAAGGCTCCTGCGAACTCCTGTGGGAGCTTGCACTCTGACTGGTTGGCAACAACATGAAGAGAAATGTTGCAGCTGCCATTTCAGGTGGCGGGGACTCACAACGTGTCTTGAAAATTTTAAAAAGAAAAAGGTATAAAGGAGCAGTATAGGGGTACCCTGGCCCCTCTGACCTTATGGGAGAGTCCCGGAGGGACCTCCTTGTCCAATTGTTTTTTTAAATAGTTTTTGGGGGTTTCATTCCAGGGGTGTTCCACAGAAGCCTGTGTGTTGTCCCCTGGGCTCCCACAGGAGTCTAGCGGAAGTGCATGGGCCATACTGACTCCTGTATGAGTCTTGCAGGACCAGCCACCTCCTGTTTACACCCAGGATGGGTGCTATCTGGGGAGCTGGCGGGCCGTAAGAGCTTTGGGCCTCTCCTTGTGTCTCCAAACAATACATGCAGTTGCTGGGTGCTTCGTGTGGGGCCGGGGAACCCCCTCCCCCCCAAAAAAACAACAATAAAATAAAAAGGCAGGAGCAATATGAAATAATGCAGAGTAGCCGATCATTTCATATTCACTGCGCCCAGCCCAGGAACACTTTATAAAGCCCCACAAGGGAATTTTATATGTATTGTTTGTTTATCATGGAGCTCCAATAAGGGGTGGGGGCATAACCAACAGCTTATTCAAATGTTATGAGGGGCTACAGGGAGCTCAGCAGTCCCCTGGGAACATTTAAAGAAAGCTCACCGTAAGTCTCCTGGGCCTTTGAATACATGACTCCAGGAGAGCTTACCATCATTCTCAAAGCCCTCCGAGCTGGAGCTGTATGCGCTTCAGCTGGGGCGGGTGGACCCCCTGTCGTTGATCATATGCCTGAATTATGAGGCTAGACGAGTGGTAAAGAAATACTCAAGCACAAGTTTATGGTTAATTTGATTATTAGTGTTTTATGTAAATTAATTTAGGGACTAATATTACTATTATTGAACATTGCAATGTGTGTGTTACTAAGGAATGTACTGGAAAGATTATGGTTGATAAAATTGATTTTATTGGTAAATTATGATATGGCTCGTTTATTAATGTGGTGATCTTTTGACAAGGCCATTAGGTCTGTCTTTTTAAAATCACCTGGACAGCGGAGGATTGGCATAGTTAAATATGGTAATAAAATCTTACTTAATGTTAAATAAACATAAAAATCCAATGAAAAAACAAAAAGGTGAAAGTGACATTATAGTTAGGTATGGTATTGATACGCTACATTACATATTTTTTTAATCCTCAGAAATTCACTGAAGAAAACAAAGATTGAAGTTATTTTATGGTTATGTATAATGTCACTTAAAACGTAACCTTTTAAACAAAAAAAATACTGATCAGTTATAAATAACTGAAGTATTTATAACTTGCACCCTTGTCATGCACTGCTTATAACCACACACATTACTTCATTCGTGACATGTTCTTGCCATCATTGGAAAAACATCACTGATGACATCTGACATTAGATCATTGATGAAATCCCTGTACGCCTTAAGCATGTTTTTTCCAGTGAAATTCAGAAGTTTTTTAATGGAATGCAGCATGTTAATACCATTCCGAACAAAAACGTCACTTTAACCTTTTTGTTTTTTGGATAGATAGACAGACAGACAGACAGACAGACAGACAGACAGACAGATAGATAGATAGATAGATAGATAGAGTATTAAGATCATTAGGATCTTAGCTTAGGTTAAAAAATAACAGAAATTGACAGAAAGAAACAAAGATGATTTTTTATTCAGGATTTGAAATTAGATTGAAAAATAAAAAGCTAATGTCTAAAAAACACTGAAATTCACAAATTACAGTTTACTAAGCTAACTGTAACTTTTTTTATTTATTTATTTGATTTTTCAAAAAAAGGACACCACAATACATCCATAATAACCAAAAAATTACGATACACAAAAGTACATCAGATGCATAAACATAATCATACATTTCCCTCTTTATCATCAACGAAACCAAATCACATCAAATTATAAAGACAAGACAACTAAAAGCCCTCATTCTCCCTCAATGATCATCTTGATTTGTATCAGAGCCACCGAGCGGCTTCTCGCCTATGCATTCGTATCACCCATGCTGACCGCACCCTGCCCACCCAAAACCACCCAGTGCGAAACAGGCTACTCAGCCTCAGCTGCTTTAGACAATAGATAGAGCCTCAGGAGTTCCCAAATATCCTTAGGTCTTGAGATCGTAGGCAGACCCTCCGCGTATGTCTCTAGGTTGTCTTTGCAATAGACCAAGTCCTTTATCCATTGGTCCACTTTCGGCGCTCGTCGCCCTCCCCATGTAATTGCCACCTGCCGTGCGGCCATGAGCAGGGCCAGTCTCACGAATCTACCAGTCACGCCCCGGACATGAGGTACACAGCACAGCAGACAAACCAACGGAGTGCACTGTAATTCAACCGCAGACATATTCTTTACATCGCTCACCACAGCCTCCCAGAATTCAGCCACCCTCCCACATCCCCAAGCGAGATGTAAGAAGTCAGCGTTTCCCTGACCACATCGCGCACATGTATCGGACTCCCGCAAGCCAAATCGCAGCAGGCGGGCAGGTGTATGGTACACTTGATGCAAATATTTGAAATGTATAATGCGTACGTTTCCATTCATGACAAGGGTACCCGTCAAGTCGCACACATACTTCCAATCTTTCTCAGATATGGGCTCAGGCAGACAGGTATTCCATCGCTCCCAACTTCTGTCAGGCAGACCTGGGCATTCATCCCGGACCATCTTATATAAGCGGGATAGCAGTTTTTTATTGGTGGGAGTGGTGAGCACGAACTGCAGGGACAGCAGCGTGGGAGGCTCCAGGGGGTAGGTATCATAGTGAGCCCTGACCGCATGCCTAAGTCTGTGCATAGCAAATCTGAACAACAGTGTTTGATTACTAATATATTGCAAGGTGCCTGGTGTGATAAAGGACCCCTCAGGGTAGAGATCCTGCATCCTCTGGAAGCCCGCCTCCTCAATCAGCCGCATCGATGGGGCTTCGTGGGTAACCGACAGTGCAGCATGATATGTTATACGCAGGGCTGGAGCATACAGCGGCAGCTTGAGCGCAAGTCTTCCCACCTCCTGCCAAGCAGCAACAATCGTGTTCACTGTATTTATCTCCGTCCTCGGAGTCCCACGCGCCCCATGTGTGAACACGCTATGCAACGGTATTGGAGATACATCCCCTTCTTCCACCGCAACATGTGGTGTGTAGGCGTGCGGTCTCACCCAATAAAATGCATATTGGGCTTGTGCACAGAGATAATAAACATAGAAATCCGGCGCCCCAAAGCCGCCTTTACCATAATCACTGGTGAGCGCCGACCATCGCACACGAGCACTTTTGCCCCCCCAGACCAGCCGGAGCAGTGTACCATGAAGTGTATTAAAAAAAACCTTTGACAATAGAATAGGGATGTTAGTAAAGAAGTACAAATACTGCGGCAGGACCACCATCTTAATAAGTGCGATGCGATCCGCCAAGGAGAGCGGTAGGCCTACCCACACATCCACTTGTTGTTCCAACTTAATGTGTGCCCTCCCATAGTTCTCGCGCACCACCCTGTCCGGGTCCCGGTGGATCCAGACCCCTAGATATTTTATGGGGTCCGCTGACCATACCAAGGGAAACTCCATATCAGGTTGCGTCATGGACTCCGTCAGTGGGATGATGATAGACTTATCCCAGTTCACTACTAGGCCCGACAGGCGACCAAAGCGCACGTATTCCCTCAGCAGCTGTGCTAGGTACCTGGATGGCTCACGTACAAAAAGCACCATATCATCCGCAAATAGCGAGATGGCAACCGGGCGGTAGTTAAAATTTAGTGCTGTTTCCCTATGTCGCTGCCTCATAACACACGCTAGGGGTTCGAGTATAAGGGAAAAAAGTAACGGGGACAACGGGCAGCCCTGACGAGTGCCCCGCCGTATAGTAAATGGGTCGGATGTTAACCCCCCAACACGCACCCTGGCTGAGGGATCCGCATATAACACTGTTATCCATTGTAAAAATAGAGGCGGGAAACCCATGCGCCGAAGAATAAAAAACATATAGCTCCACTCGACAGAATCAAAGGCTTTGGCCGCATCCAGCATTACTGCCGCAGCAGACCTGCTAGGCTCAAGGATGTGAAACATTGAAAAAATTGTCCGGAGATTGTGTGAGGTAGATCTATCGGGTATGAAACCCGATTGGTCGGGTAGAACCAGGCACTGCATCAGGGGTTGTAGTCGGACCGCCAAAATCTTGGCCAGCACCTTGGCATCTATATTTATCAGTCACAGCGGGTGATAAGAGTCACATTGATCAGGAAGCTTGTCCTTTTTAAGTAATGTAATAATCAATGCCTGCCGCAACGAGGGAGGCAATGTCCCCGACTCATGGGCCTCAGCATACACCGCCAGTAGATATGGAGCTAATAAATCAGCGTAGGCTTTATAAAATTCGGCCGTAAGGCCGTCGGGCCCCGGTGCCTTGCCATTAGAAAGGGCCAGTATAGCAGTCTTGACCTCCTCGACAGTGACGGGTAAATTGAGATAGTCCCTATGCGCGTCCGAGAGCCAGGCGCATGCCACATCCGCCAAGTACTCTTCGAGTTCAGCTGCGGACGCCTCCCCTTTGGACTCGTACAGGTCAGCATAAAAGTCGCGGAATTGCTTGGTAATGGCAAGGGGGTGATAGTGCTCCCCCCATTGGAGTCCGTGATCTTATCTATTGGAGGCTGTTCCATGCGACTCTTGATTTTGTTTGCGAGTACATGGCCAGGTCTCCCGCCCTCTCCATATCTGCGCGCCGTATGTCTACGTGTGAGGTACCGTACTTCAGTGTCAGTTAGGGTATCGTACTCGAGAATTAACTCATGTATGCGGGCCAAGGTATCGGCTGATGGGGCCGCCACGTAACAATGTTCCAGCGCCCGAAGAGCAGCTTCTGTCTTGCGCAGCCACTCTCGGATATCCTTCAATATGCCTGCCGTAGTGCTAATGCACACCCCCCTGATTGTGGCCTTAAAGGCCTCCCACAGAGTGGAAATGGTATCCACAGAGCCCTTGTTCAGTACAAAATATTGTTCAATGGCTTCTCGCACCGTGGCTTCGTACACCGGATCAAGCAATGCCGCCGAGCGGAACCGCCATGTAAAGGGGCGACGCATGGCTGTCGGGACCTGTAAGTCTAACTGAACCGGATTGCGGTCCGATAGGGTCCGCGGCAAATGCTCAATCCCCAGTACCCAGCCCGTCGCGTCCCCCCCCAGTAACCAATAATCGAGGCGCAACCAGGTGTTGTGCAAAGGCGTTGCATGTGTCCCTTCCCTCACCATAGCATTGCGCACCCTCCAGACATCACTCAGACCAAATTCTGCCACAGCACTCTGCACACAGCGGGCCACTCTGGGAGTTCGGTGTGACAGTGGATTGGACTTATCCAGCTCAGGATTCAGGTAAGTGTTCAGATCCCCACCCCCCACAGGTATTTGCCTCTGGCCAGGTCCTCAATTTAGCATACATCTGTAAAAAGAACTCCGGGTCGTCTGCAATAGGTCCATACATATTAATGATAGTGACTAGAGACCCCCCCAGTGTCCCCTGCACCATCGCGCATCGTCCCCCTTCATCAACATGGGTCCGGGCAGACACGAATGGCACTCCCCGTTTAATCAGTATTAACGTACCTCTGGCATAGGAAGAGAAGGACGACACCAACTTAAACCCCGCCCATCGTCCCGCTACACTTTGTGCTGAATGTTTAGTGAGGTGCGTTTCCTGTAATAAGGCAATGTGGACATCATGGCGGGTCAGATAGGCCAACACCTGCCGCGTTTTCTTGGGAGAATTGAGTCCCCGTACATTCCACGTCAACAGCCGATATCGCTCACCCATAATCGGACCGTAAATCCTCGGTCAACCAGGCACACAGCTCAGCCAGCAATAGGAGGGCAGGGCCAGTATCAGACACAGTCAGCACATCGCAACGAACAGCTCTCACTCCAACCAACATCAGTGCAAAAAACAGGCAAAAATAATAAGACACAAATCCCCAACTAGTCTCCCCCCGCCCCCCACCCACTCCAACCTCCCAATTAGGTCGAGAACGGTACCACCCCCCCTCCCGCACAATTACCCCTTCACACATATTGCTCAACAGAAGGGGATCACCCACTGGGGAAGAGGAGACGGCAGCGAACATTCCCACCGTAGTGAGATGTGCCGGACTTCAACTGTGTGACACACCTGTGTGCCATGAACTAGGAATGTGGTCAGCAACCACGGCGTTGAGCCTGAACAATGACATACAACTACATGCAAACATATGAGAACAATAGGCTGGAACCAGTCATTATAGGCTGCACCTCATCCATGCAGAGGTAGTTCGACAAGTGCCCCCAGCTCCCATACTCCTGAGCTGTTGTGGTACATGCAATCAGCAACCAAGAGGAACCGCTAATCCGTGTCGTCTAGAGTCGAGGAGGCGGAGGGGTCCTCCGTCTCGCGCTGCCGGCGTTCAGTCTTACAGATGTGTTTTGAAAACTTTAGGGCAGAGCGCGAGTCCGTGAAGAAATGCGCTTGACCCTCATGGGTGATTTTTAATTTGGCCGGGTACAACATAGCGTATGGCACCGAGGCCGTCTGCAGCAACTTCTTTACCGGCACAAATTCCCTTCGCGCCACTTGCACCGTTGGTGTATAGTCCGGAAAAAAGGACAGATTGTCCCCCTTGTAGTTGATAGGGGCCTTGACCCTGGCCTCTTTCAGGATAGCGTCTCTGTCTGCATAGTTCAAAAGGCGGGCTATGATCGGGCGCGGCGGCGCCCCTGGTTTAGGCCGAGGGCCGAGCGATCGATGTGCTCTTTCTACAATCATAACTGTGGATAGCACTGGCCCGAACAGTTCCCGGAGCAGGCCATCGATGAATGGCTCCATTCTGGTAATGGGGGTGGATTCCGATAGGCCCAGTATGCGGAGGTTATTGCGCCTCGAGCGCGCCTCCAAATCCTCATTTTTGGCATTGATAACCTCCAGGATCTTTTCCATATGCAATATTTGAGTCCGGGATTCCGCCTGCGTGTCCTGCGTATCCGATAATTGGTTTTCAAGGACATCTAGTCTGTGCTCATGTTTCTCCACTTTCTTTTTAACTACATCGAGACCAGCTGCCAGCGCATCTATTTTACTGTCAATAGATTTCATCCCGGATCGCAATTCGAGCAGGATTGTCCGGGTGTCATCCGCCGATTCATCCACCGGCCGAGAAGCCCCCTGCGAACCAGGGTGGTCCCCCATGGCTTCGCTCGCACGTGTACTATGTTTGTTGTCGAACTGGAGTTTCGGCTGCTTAGGGTCAGCCTTTCCCATAATGGTAGCTACCCTTGAGCAGAGGTCTATGCGCCACTCCGGCCTCTCCGCACTGACAAGGCCAAGGCCCTCAAATCCACCGGGTCTGTGCTCGCACGCTCCAGGAATGCAATGTGTCCCGGTGGGCTGGCGAGAGCAGCACTATTGAGGGACGGCTATCCTCCGCAGACACACCAGGGCGCGGCTAGGGACCGCCACAGCAGCACCTCCGACCTCTCAAGGCCGCTCCAGGCTCCACATTGGCGCCAAGGATCACACCCGCAGCCCGAAAAGCACCCGCGACGCCCCGGGCACCTCAGCTCGCACAGGCAGCCTTGAGCTGGCACCGAGGCAACGCCGACGGCACTTCCGCGCTACAGGAGGCAGACCCGCGCGACCCCCCCAAGCGAGTAGGAGCAGCTCCGCACCTCCGCACCCGATGCAGGCAGCCCGCCTAGGCCTCCCCGAGCACCACCGCACAAGGAAGCAGGGGCGTCGGGAACGCACACCGAAGACCGAGCTACAACCAGGTCAGAGCGCAGCTCCCGCCCCACTCACCGTAGTCGAGGCTCGACCCTCAGCAGCACTCAGCCGGGCTCCGCCCGTCCCGCACTGGTCGTCTCAGGGCTCCAGGAGTCAATGCGCCGCAGCCACGGCCCTCAGTGCTTCAGCCGCTGCTCCGGAGCGACGGTCCCACTCCGCCTGTCAGGCATCTTCTCCCGGGGCACAGTGTAATGTTCACTGTGATGGGCACCCCCGGTGCATGCGCGGAGCCCCGTCCCAGCTAGCAGTGGAGCCTCCCGGCCCCGGGGACTCGAGCAGGCGCCATTTTCCTCGTGATCGGGCGCGAGCGGGCCTCGCCGATTCTGGCGGTGCTACTGCTCCGATGTGGCCAGGAACACCCCCGAGCCCGTCATGGGGATAGCGGCACTGTTGCAGGCAGTGTTCCGGCAGCGCAGGCGGTCATGACGGATGGTATTTGCCAATTTTAACAAGTCCGGCGTGCGGAGCTCCCTCAAGAGGCAGCCATTCCGCTTTGCGCCGTAGCCACGCCCCAAGCTAACTGTAACTTTGCACCCCTATCATGCACTGGACTTCAGCCAGGCTCTATACACATCCCCATTCAAGTGCCCAACCCATAATCTTTATTAAAAAAAAAAAAATGTTTTAACATTTTATGAGTGATGTAATATGTGAGGTCATAAGCAGTGCATGGCGGGGGCAAGTTATAATCAGCTCAGTAAACTATAACTTGTGACATAAGCTAAGGTCTTATAACTGTCCCCAACTATAGCATCACTTTAAACTTTGCTTTCTTTTCAGTGAATTTCTGGGGGATTTTGCTCATATTTAAACTTGAGCAACTTGGCAACCTACAGCCAACCTCACAGCTTTGCACGGCCTTTGACTGTGCGTAACTGGGGATTGGCTAGAGGTCCTCGCCTCCACCCAACCCCACAGAGGGCAGCCAACCCCCTGCTACAAACAGCATTAAGCCATGAGCAGGAGGCCTAATCCCGTTCCGGCCGGGTACCGCGGTACTCCAGAATGTCCAATTGTCCAGGTATGCTTAACTTTTTAACCCCCTCATGCCCAAACCAAGCCCCTATTTGAACGCTAATTTCTGGTATACGGGTAAAGAGATATACATAAAATCACACAAAACACACTTTCTTAGTAAAGTTCTAAGTTTATGCCAAATTTAGGGGCATATTTACAATATTTTGGTGTAGGGCAGTGGGAGAACAGCCATTACATTGCGGCTGTTACCCCGCATGCTATAACAATGCATGCGTTACCACGCATGCGTTGTAACAACGTGTAGTCTTTACTACGCATTTTTTTACAATGCATGTGCTTTTACCACGCATGCCTTTACAACAAATTTGGTTGTAAACGTATGTATGGTGAAAGCACATACGTTGTAAAAAAATATCGGCGATCCACATTGTTGTGAGGAAACAGAGGCTCTTCCGTTTCCTCACAGCGACGTGCACCGCCCCTCAGACCCGACGTGCAGCAGGAACCAGGAGGAGAGGGAGGAACCAAGAGGAGACAGAGGTAAGAGGGATTGGGTCTGGGGTGGGGGTTACTATTTTTGGGTAAAAGGGAGTCAGGGGTCGTGCAGGGTAGTATGTTAGGATTTAGGGTAGGGTCGGGGGGTCATGCAGGGTAGTGTTTTAGGATAGGGAGACAACTGGGGGTAGGGGGAGGGTCGTGCAGGGGTAGTGTCTTAGGATTTAGGGTAGGGTCGAGGGGTCATGCAGGGTAGTGTTTTAGGGTAGGGAGAGGACTGGGGGTCGGGGGGTCATGCAGGGGTAGTGTTTTAGGGTTTAAGGTAGGGTCAGGTGGTCGTGCAGGGTAGTGTTTTAGGGTAGCGTAAGGACTGGGGGTTGGGGGAAGGGGCGTGCAGGGGTAGGGTTTTAGGGTTTAGGGTAGGGTCGGGTCATAGTGCAGTGTTTTAGGGTAGGGAGAGGCCTGGGGGTCGGGTGGAGGGTTGTGCTGGGGTAGTGTTTTAGGGTTTAGAGTAGGGTCGGGGGGTCGTGCAGGGTAGTGTTTTTGGGTAGGGAGAGGAATAGGGGGTCGGTGGAGGGTCATGCAGGGATGGTATTTTAGGGTTTAGGGTAGGGTCGGGGCATCGTGCAGGGTAGTGTTTTAGGGTGGGGAGAGGACTGGGGGTCAGGGAGGGTCGTGCCGGGGTAGTGTTTTAGGGTTTAGGGTAGGGTTGGGGGGTCATGCAGGGTAGTGTTTTAGGGTAGGGAGAGGACTTGGGGTCGGGGAGGGTTGTGCAGGGGTAGTGTTTTAGGGTTTAGGGTAGGGTCGGGGTCGTGCAGGGTAGTGTTTTAGGGTAGGGAGAGGACTGGGGGTCAGGGGAGGGTCATGCAGGGATAGTGTTTTAGGGTTTAGGGTAGGGTTGGGTTGTGCAGGGTAGTGTTTTAGGGTAGGGAGAGGACTAGGGAGAGGGTCGTGCAGGGGTAGTGTTTTAGGGTAGGGGGAGTAACTTTCCTTAGACACTTTTACCAAGTCTATGCCTTTACCACGCATGCCTTTGCGTTGTAATAGCATGCGTGGTAAAGGCATATTCGTGGTAAAAGTTTGCGTTGTGATGGTAGGTCGTGGTGAATGTATTTGCGTAGTAATACCCGTGTTGTAATGGCACGCATGGTATAAGTACGCGTTGTAGCGTGTCATATTCAGGGCAGCGCCGCAAGCCTTCCAGCTGTGCTGCTCTACGTCAAAAGAAAATGTCAGGAATGAACCATATCTTCAAGATACGGCTCACTCCTGTCCTTTCTGCCAGCACTGGTGCACAAACTGCCGCCGAGCACCATGGTGCAAGGGTGTCTGTGTTGTTTGCATGATTATTTTTGTGCAGGAAGGGACACCTTCCTGCACAAAAACAATCAAAGGAGGTGTTTGTATGTGTGCTGCAGAATGCAACACACGTGGAAAGTGGAAAAAACTAGAAGAAATGTAAACATTTCTTATCATTAGTCCTGCTTTGGGAAGGCGTTAGTTTTGGCGCTGCCCAAGATCAGGCGCGGCACCTCCACTAAGGCCGAGGAGGGTCACCCCACTGCTCTGTGAGCAGTTGAAAAAGGAAAAATAAAATGATAATAATGCAATGTTATTATCATTTTATTTTTCTGTCTTGGCTCAGCTGGTTAGGGGCAGGGCTGGCTGTCACAGGTACAGGGGAGGAGTTGTGGGCATTCTCATAAGAGTGCATGAATGTTTGGCCGGCTGTCTTGGGCTGGCCAAACAGTCATAAGCACTTAACATGTTCTCCACTGGCTGTAATGCACAGCCTAGGTGGAGAACATGCACAGCCTCCCAGTCCCTTTATGAGCGCGGAATCATGGCACTCAGACCAATCACAATGCTGCTATAGCGCAGCGTTGTGATTGGCTAGGGGAGTTTGGGAGCCTGTGTGTTTCCTGGTTCCTGCTTCCATCTCCTGGAGTGAACCGAGGAGCAGAAGAGGACCGAGAGGTGGTGGCTGGCCTGCAGGTAAATGTTTTTTTCAATTTATTTTCTTTCATTTACCCCCCCCCCGCACGCCTTCCTTCCCACCCCTCTGCCACCCCCGTTAAGTTGCAGCCGCCACTGCCCTAGTTTTACGCTATGTTGTAAGTCTGGGGCAGTGTCAAAAACCATGGGTGTTGCCTGGGAACACCCATAGCAACACCCATGGAACGCCCCTTTCATGCAGAGTAGGGCATTGCCTTACTCCATATTTACAGGGCCATAAAAAGCCACGCAGGGTGACTTTGTGTGGCCTTGTAAATATGTGCCTGCACACTACGCCTCCAGAGCATCACCAAAGTGATGCTCCGGTGGCGTAAAAAAGTTCTGCAGGGGCATTGTAAATATGCTCCTTAGTCTTATCCCATTTAGACGTTTTGTCTGTATCGGAGAGCAAAGTTGCCTCAAAGATTAGTGTGGGAAATAAATATTTTGGGACCCTGCCTTTTTCTTGGCCCTGGCTTGATGGGTTAGCGCAAAACTTTCCATGAAAGAACTGAAGTAAATTAACTTTGTTATTGGAAAATTTTGAGCAGATTCGTCAAGCAGCACCACAGTTATTAGCCAAACAAAAAACATTCTTCCTATGGAATCTTTGACTAAACTATACCTCCACAGTGGCGACTGAAACTGTGTTTTATTATATATATCGAGTGTTTAAAACACTGGAAGGGTATTTGTAGTGAGCACAAGATAATGAGGCGTTTTAAATAGTTTTTGTGCAATAGGCAAATGAATGTTGTCCATGGGCAACTATGTACAGCCAATCAGTTTGAAGCCACGCCCCCACTACTCAGTGGAGGGCGCGCATCCTAAAACTAACCAATGAGACCTTGTTTTGGCTCCCATACATATACTACCTCTTCGTTTAATTCCCACGCAACTATATTAGAATCCACACCCCTATAAAAACACACACAGAAGTGGGCAAAAACTACCTGGCACAACCAGAAAATTGGAGAGAAACAGAATTAAGTCTGACAAGTGAATAACAGCAAAATGACTTAGAGAATACATAGAAAATGATGATACAGCTTCAAGCCCGTCCCTGCAGTTCACAGGGCAGGGCTCGCCGTCACTCGCTTGCAGAAGAGGACGTATACCAACTTGCATCCTTCCCAACATCACTACCTTGCTGTGCGTGTGTGTGTGCGTGCGTGCGTGTGTGCGCGCGCGCCCCCGGTCTGTGTATTTGGCTGTGTGCGTATGTGGGTGTGTCTTCCTGGACGGGTATGTAAGTATGTATTTCTGTGCTTCTGGTCTGTATTTTTATGTGCGCCTGTCTGTGAGGCGGTGCATTTTGACTGCGTGTGTGGATTCATACGGATGTGTATGTGTGTGTACTTGTCTATTTATGGGTGCTTGTCTACGAATGTGCATGTATGCAGTTATGTGTTTGCCTTTTGTGTGTGTGTGTGTGTGTGTGTCTGTGTGTCTGTGTGTATGTCTGTTTACCTTTGTGTGATTGTATCCAAGCATGCATTCAAGTGTGGTAGCTACATGGGTGCCCCTATGCGTGCACGTTTAAGTACAAACGTATATTAATACGCAAACACATATTCATATATGTGTTTGTAGTTTTCTTAATTTGGCCTTGTGCAGCACCTCCTACCATCTGCTGATATACTCACACAAATCTGCATGTCGTCATGTTTCTCTAGTTATCTATTCCTGTCAATCGTGTTATGTTGTTGTTGTTTACGCTAATTCGTCGGTTGTTATTTCGTCATGTTATGTTACGATTCTTTGAGTCACTGCCTAACATACATCCTTAAAGGCGTTTCAGTCACATTTACCGTGAATTCATACGTATATATGCAATACAAGCAGTCAATAATGAATCCATATGCTGAATTATAAATGCGTGCTCGTGGGCATGTTTTGTGCGTAGCTAGACATGTGCTTGCGATGTCACCCTTATTTTCATTTTGTGTCCTATACACGTTTCCTCTGGGTCCGGTGGATCACGTAGAACATGTGGTCCGAGTTTGCCTAATTAAAAAAGACGACTTTTTAATCAAAATAACTCTAAAACAACTAATCCTCACTTAGGCTGGTCAGCTGAATCCACATGGTGGCGCAAGTAAAATAAATCCGCGCTCAAGAATGCGAAAGCAGACAACAATTAGAGACAGATGTGGGCGAAATTAGTTACAGTTTACAAAATGCTACACTTCACGTGCTTTCGTTTTTTTTTTTTAATAGGACTGTGGTCAAAAATGACACTCGGGTAGAAAAATAAACGGGTGGCAGTCCCTCGGAAAGCGCCCTCTGCTCAGGGCTCCCACTTGCTGCATGATAGGTGTCCACCGGTGACCTACCTACATCCTTAATAAGATAAGTGTCGCATCACCTGACGACGCCACAGCGGTTTTAGGAGCCCTCGCATTACCCTACTATACCGTATTTGCGCCCAGAGGCACAGCTCCAAGAAACGCTGATGTGATTTACGGCATTTCCGGGTCGCCACATGGCATATACTCCAAGCGGGGGGTGTTCATACACACAGCGCTCTAGTGCCGCTACCCTTCGTGATTGCATCTCAGCGCACCTTGAATCTTTTGTTGGGGGAGGGGGAGAGCACATCAACTCCGGGCGTTGGTTACGTGCATAGGAACACTCACCCCATTACATATTTATGGTCTGCTATTTTGCTCTATTTTACTTTTGTTATTGTAGCTTAGGTTAATTTTGATAGTCACAAATTCTGCTAAACTGCACCGAGGTGCTATTTACTTAGCAACTTATGTGTTGCTTCGGCGCACATTAGGCGTTGGGGAGTGGTATTTAAAATGTGTGGATGGTGCTAATTTGCAGCAAAGTGCCACTTAGTACAATATTACACGGGTGATATTGTTGTTCCGTTTCTTTCTTATTTCTTCTGAACCCGTGTATTAGGGGGACGGTACATACATTTTATGGGTGATGCTAATTTGCATCAAATTACTCTTCGATGCCACATTACAGCATTGTATGGCTGCGTTAATTTTTCTCCATGTATTTTTGCAGCGGCAGTGCGGTTTCGTGGCAGCAATAACTTATTGCAAATGGTTCACGTTGTTCACAACCGTCCGCGGGAACGAGAACATTAAACTGTATTAATAGCATACACTGAGGCCGCAGCAAAGTGAAGAAAGGCCTCAAGCAAACCCCAAAAGCAGTAAGAAAAAAGTATGATTAGTTAATGAGGTCTTTAAACCGGCCTTTTTCTAATTAAAAGTCTAATTCCTCGCAGATGGGGCCAGGGAGGCACAATTTGTCTCCCTCTTGTTGGCCTGCAGCTGACAGGGGCCGAGCTCAGGCCGTGAAGGGCCACGTTAAATTTGTGATCAGGGCGCTCTTGCCCGCCAATGACTTCCAGAAGGGATGCCGGTACCGAGAGCCTCACACGGGCTCCGGGAAGACGTTCTATCGCACTCTGCCCACCACAGAGCTCGCGATGCGACCCAAAACCCGCCACTTCGGCACTGTGTCTTACAAATCAAAAGCATGTGAGAGAGCATCGCGCGCCAAGCCAGAAAGTTAATATTGTTCTGCAAAAAGTAAACTGCAAATGCGAGAAGGACTTTCACTCACTGGCGGAGAGCAGATAAAACCGAGGTACTTGTCGTAATTATGGGGTTTCGAAATATGTTTTTTTTGCCTCGCTAACCACTTTTTTTTTTTAATTAAATGACTATAATTTTACATACGTGCCTTCAGGCGAAACGACCTTTTGTAAAGCGAAAGTATTACTCATGGGTACATAATCAAGAGTGTTTTTTCAGCAAAGGCTTATTTTGCTTGAATCTACATTTTTGACGATCTGGATGAAAATAATTTCTTTAGATTGGAAAGAGTTTTGAACTCATTTGCTGGGAAATAAATCGTTATTTATTTACCTGACGTGTTTGTCTGTTTTAATTTCATCATACAAAATGTTTGCACGACATCCCAGAAAAGTAACATCACAATGTTTAAAATAGTCCCCCCAACCAGACTCTCGAACACCAGGGCAGATCCGCTGCAAAATGACGCACTGTGTTCTATTAGGCTCCAAAAACAGAAGTAAACCACGGTCAAAACTGAGCACTGACTTTTTTGTTGTGGATTTCCGCACACAAAAATAAAATGAGCACAATAATAAAAAACCGTTAAATACAAATTGTATTTAAATGGCTATATTTCTAAGTTAACCACTTTAGTCACATATAAACACTTCTTTCCGATCACCGAGTAACATGTTGATGAAAAGCATGATGAGGTCGCGAGACAAAAAGTGCACACTCTTCCTTGTTCATGTCGCCTCAGATGCAACTAAATACATTTTACCGAGTGCACAGTGCTGCAGACAATGCTAGCGGCCTGTAGTGCCCAATATTCAGAGGGGACTGGCCCCTTCACGCAACAATAGTTGTGTTTACTCAACAGAGCTGCCGGTTGCTCCGTCAGTTGTTGTCAAGGATTGTTTGGGTTTAGAAACCGGTTCTGCGGCACTTCAAGAGAGCTAGGAAGCTGTGGCCTGTCAGCGCTGCTCGCCCCCACCCCCTCTCTCTGCCACCGCCAGACCGGAGAAGTCCACATGTACGAGAAGAGGGGTGCAGGCCACATACAACAGAAGTGTGCACACCTCGTACTTCGGGAGAGGGGGCAGGTCAAATGTTCCAGGATAGGGGGGCTAGGACACATGCAAGAGAAAAGGGGGGCAGATTACATACAAGATGAGTGGGGTGCAAAACACATGCTGTAGGCGAAGGCATTCTTCAGTAAAGAGGTACACGCCACACTCCCCCCGAAATGAGTGCAGTCCACAAGAACGGGAGAAGGATGCAGGTGACACCAACCAAAACATGTGAGCAGGCCACATACATCCGACAGGGGTGTAGGCCACATTCACCAAGGGAGGGGTACCTGTGACGTTCTTCAGTAGAGCGAGAAAGCTGCATGTCCCACAAGATGGGTGAAGTCCACATACAACAGGTGAGACGTGCAGGTCACATGCACCAGGAGAGGTGTGGAGGCCACATCCACCAGGAGAGGTGTGGAGGCCACATCCACCAGGAGAGGTGTGGAGGCCACATGCACCAGGAGAGGTGTGGAGGCCACATGCACCAGGAGAGGTGTGGAGGCCACATGCACCAGGAGAGGTGTGGAGGCCACATGCACCAGGAGAGGTGTGGAGGCCGCATGCACCAGGAGAAGTGTGGAGGCCGCATGCACCAGGAGAAGTGTGGAGGCCGCATGCACCAGGAGAGGTGTGGATGCCCCATGCACCAGAGAGGTGTGGAGGCCACATGCACCAGGAGAGGTGTGGAGGCCGCATGCACCAGGAGAGGTGTGGAGGCCGCATGCACCAGGAGAGGTGTGGAGGCCACATGCACCAGGAGAGGTGTGGAGGCCACATGCACCAGGATAGGTGTGGAGGCCACATGCACCAGGAGAGGTGTGGAGGCCACATGCACCAGGAGAGGTGTGGAGGCCACATGCACCAGGAGAGGTGTGGAGGCCGCATGCACCAGGAGAAGTGTGGAGGCCGCATGCACCAGGAGAGGTGTGGATGCCCCATGCACCAGAGAGGTGTGGAGGCCACATGCACCAGGAGAGGTATGGAGGCCGCATGCACCAGGAGAGGTGTAGAGGCCACATGCACCAGGAGAGGTGTGGAGGCCGCATGCACCAGGAGAGGTATGGTGGCCGCATGAACCAGGAGAAGTGTGGAGGCCGCATGCACCAGGAGAGGTATGGAGGCCGCATGCACCAGGAGAGGTATGGAGGCCGCATGCACAAGGAGAGGTATGGTGGCCGCATGCACGAGGAGAGGTGCGGAGGCCACATGCACAAGGAGAGGTGTGGAGGCCACATGCACCAGGAGAGGTGTGGAGGCCACAAGCACCAGGAGAGGTGTGGAGGCCACAAGCACCAGGAGAGGTGTGGAGGCCACATGCACCAGGAGAGGTGTGGAGGCCGCATGCACCAGGAGAGGTGTGGAGGCCGCATGCACCAGGAGAGGTGTGGAGGCCGCATGCACCAGGAGAGGTGTGGAGGCCACAAGCACCAGGAGAGGTGTGGAGGCCACAAGCACCAGGAGAGGTGTGGAGGCCGCAAGCACCAGGAGAGGTGTGGAGGCCGCAAGCACGAGGAGAGGTGTGGAGGCCGCAAGCACGAGTAGAGGTGTGGAGGCCGCAAGCACCAGGAGAGGTGTGGAGGCCGCAAGCACCAGGAGAGGTGTGGAGGCCGCAAGCACCAGGAGAGGTGTGGAGGCCGCATGCACCAGGAGAGGTGTGGAGGCCGCATGCACCAGGAGAGGCGTGGAAGTCTCCGCAGGGACTCGCGTGGTGATTGGTATCTAATGGCCTCACTAGAGTCGTTGTATCCTCTAAATTAGGAGAATCCCCATTGCTTTTATTAACTGTACATGTTTATTCCAGTGTCCCAAAAAGAATATGCTGCATCTGGATTTAGTCAAAACCATGTGCAAGTGGGTAAGTGGCATTTTCACCAGGTACTTTTCTGAAATGGAAAACAAACCACCATTAATTTGATGAGTTGATAAAAATGGGGGAGAATGTACACCTTCTGTGTTTCTAATAATACCCCAATCATGATTTAAAATGCCTCATGCGCTATTAACTGATTCATAGTAAATCGCTTCACATTTTCCGTTTATCATTTCCGAGTGTAGCTAGCTGGTTCCAGGCCCCCACAGAGTGCGCCCCGCTGTCACGCGGTGCAGTTGTGCACATGTTTATTCTGCACACTTTTGAGCTCTCCCGAGCGGCTCGTCGCGTTTCCTAAAAGCAGATATCTGGAGCAAAGGGATGTCCTGTTTCCCCGATTCCATCAAAAACATTCACCAATTGCCTCCTAGACTTTCAACTCGTTTCTTCCTCTCTGTATCTGTTGCGCTCTCGCTGTTCCTGCCACACACCAGGTAAAGGGTTAAAGAACTGGCGAAATATACAGCTCGGTGAGTGAGCTAGTGGAGACGAGTGATAACTTTAACATAGCGCTGCGTTACAGCCCTAACTACTTCAAAGCGCGAAATAGACGCTGCAGCACTTTCAACAGACATCCACGCTCCACGGGCAGTCTGGTGTCGCCTCGCAAACCACATCTGATTAGCATACTCTAGCAGAGAGAAGGACATTCTGCTGCCTGCGTTGATGCTATATTTGTGATGCGCAGGTCTTAGAAATAATTGTGAGGGCATTTAAGGTTTTGTGGAGAAGGACCTGAAGCTCTTCCAATGCTTCAAGACCCCTTGATGGGCATCAGAGAAAGAGGCATAGACAGGCAGCCAGACATTAGGCCTTCCACAGGGCTCCAGTGTGAGGTGGAGGGATCTGGCCCACAGGGGTCACAGAAGGCATCTGTGTGGTGTCATGTGGTAGGCCAGAGCAGGAGAGAGATACGGCGCCCCCGGGTTTGTATATGTGTCAGCTTTGTGTGAAAGCCTTAGGTGTAGCCCTTTCTATGAGGTGGTCTGTGATACCTCTCATTGCACCAAAAGAACAAGTGTATAGCGCTCTGTCCATGAATACACCTCTAGGTGCTGGTCTGACAAATTTAAACATTATTGGATTATCGAAAATGAGGCTGAGCTTAGAGACCATACACTCACTATATGTATGAAAAGAAGAGCCATATGTGGAATCCAAAACTAACCCGCTATCCCAGCTCTGCGCGTATCCTGTCAGCCAAAGCAAACCACTCCTACCTACAAAGCACCGCGCGCGCTCTGCAAATGCAGCAGGTACCCTGTTCTAGAAGAATGGTATGCGAGACCTGCAGCTTGTGCGCTCTCCTGCATCACAGTATGCGTGCAGCATGTGGTGTGACCTGCAGCACAATACACATGCGATCTGCCCTGCAGCACAGAATGCATGCACGTTGTGTGCCCTGCAGCACAATGCACATGCGATCTGCCCTGCAGCACAGTACACATGCGATCTACCCGTCAGCACAGTATGCATGTAGCACGTGATGTGACCTGCAGCAGGACAGTGCCCAGACGATCTGCCTTGCAGTACAGTACAGATGCAGCACGTGGAATGACCTGCAGCACAATACACATGCGATCTACCATGCAGCACGTGGAGTGCCCCGCAGAACGGTACACGTGCAGCATGGGGTGTGCCGTGCAGCACAACACACATGCGATCTACCCTGCAGCACAGTACACATGCACCATGTGCTGTGTCCTGCAGCATTGTAGACATGCAGCCGTAATTGGGCCAGCATCAGAAAGTCTCCAAGTGAACGAAAAGGAGCCTCTTAAGAGCTGCAAACCCCCTTGAAAGGATGCGAGGGCCCCTAGCAGCGGCGGCCCCGCAGCCCTGCTGTCAACCTTGTTGTCAGCCCTCTTTGCGCTGCAGCCAGGCGGGTACTCACAGTGATCGGGTTGCTGCCCAGCCGGATGGGCCGGTATGGGTTTCCCTCTCAGGTTCGGCTTTAGCGGCGCCTCATTCTTCGCATTGTTTTATTCCCAGATAAAGTGCGCTCCCTATCAGCACGGAATTGACAGGATCCGCCTCCACTGGAAGAGCATGGAGTGCTGCGTGTCCGTGACAGACTGAGGATCCTGCGGAGCCAGGGGCTCCTGCCCGGCCTGGTCAGCTTCCTCTCTGCGCGTGAGGCTCGGGCAAGGCCGGCGCAGAGCTGCTTCCACCGGTAGAAGGTCACCACGGCTCGCGCTGCTCTCTCGAGAGAGCCCGGACTGCTTCAGCTCGCGCCAGCCCCGCACTGCCGCGCGCGCTGCTCACGGCTCGGCATCCAGCAGCCCTTGGCACCTCCAGCAGGCCAGATAAGCATCTGCCACCTGGAGACAACACAGCAGAAGAAGCGCCTGCACTCCGAGGTGCCTGCGGAGTCTCGCAGCAACTCTGCCCTCGCAGCCCCAGGCTTATTGGGGGTGTTCTCGCTGCAAACCACAGCCTTGCTGTATTCTTTACCTTATTGGTTTAACAGTCACGCGCCAGAACGCTGCAGTCCGTCCGCCTCGAGGATGTAGAGCGAGGTTTTATGTAGATGAGGAGGGTAGGAGCTGTCCTCGAGGACAGGCAGCCACGCGCCGCGTGAGGCACCCTGCAAGCATGGCACCCAGTCAGCATAGCACCATGGCTGCCTCACACCCAATCACCCACAGCACGCTGTCAGCGTAGCACCCTGGCTGCCCCGTACCTGACACCCACAGTACTTAGCATAGCACAGTGACTGCCCCGCACCTGCGTCCACCACACACCCTTAGCCACGGCACCCTGCAAGCAGAGCACCCAGTCAGCATAGCGCAAATGATCCCCCCGCTTGCAGCCACAACACCCCGCCGGCCACAGCGCCTTGTCAGCATAGCACCATGGCTGCTCACGCCCAGTCACCCACAGCACACTGTCAGCGTAGCACCCTGACTGCCCCGTACACGTCACCCACAGTACCCAGTGAGAAAAGCACAATGACTGCCTCGCACCTGCACCCAAAAAACCTTTAGCAACAGCACCCTGCAAGCATATCACCTAATCAGCATAGCACAACGACTGACCTGCACCTGCGTCCCCAACACCCCGTCAGCCAAAGCGCCCTGTCAGTTCCCCGATTGTCAGCTTCCAAGCAAGCAGACAGTCTTAGCGCACAGTCACCCACAGAACCTGTCAGCATAGCATATTGGCTGCCCCTCACCCACACCACCATGGTTGGCCCACACCTGCCCCCACAACACCCTGTCAGCCACAGCTCCTGTGAGTAACAGCACCCTGTCAGCATAGCACCTTGGCTGCCCGGCACCTGAACACACAGCACTCTGTCAGGCACCCAGTCACCAACAGCACTCTGTCAGTATATTAACCCGGCTGCCACCACCTGCACACATAACACACAGTTTTTGCTCAGCACTTGTCAGTGTCAGCTTCCAATCATTTTGTCAGCCTGACAGCTTCCAAACATATTGCCAGCCCTGCACCTTTCACTCCCACACCCTGGCAGCCTCCAAGCACCCTTTCAGCCACAGCACCACGTTAGTCTCCAGCCATGTCAGCCTCCAAGTATAGTTTGGCCACAGCACCATTATCAACCTCTAAGAACCCTATCAGCTACCCACAGCGCCTCAGTTCCCCCTTCCCACCTCTCTCATCACCAAACGATCATCAGCACTCGCCGAGCCCTGGGAACCCTGTCAGTCTCAGACAGCCTGCCATGCCCAGGCGACCCTGCCAGCCACAGCACCCTGTTATCCCCGGCCCTGCCAGTTCCCACACCCTGTCACCCTATTATCATGTGAACAGCAATTCCTGTCAGCCCTTCAAGCCCCAGGCACCACTCCAGCTTCAGTGCGCCCTGCCAGCTAAAGCACCGAACCTGGCAGTCTCCGCTCTCAAGTAACCCCCTTATCGCGTGAGCACCTTCACCCATGTACCCTGTTAGCCACAGCACCCTTTCATCCTCCGAGCACCCTGTCAGCCACAGTGCACCCTGGGCCTCCACGCATCCTATGAGGCTCAAGCACCATGTCAGGGAAGCGCCCTGCTCGTGTCAGGCCTATCAGCTTCGGGGCCACGTGAGCAGCCTCGCTCTTTCAGCTCTTACGCACCTTATCAGCCACAACACCTCGTCAACACAAAACATTAAGTTGGACCAGAAAATCCCTGTTAGATGCGTACTGGTCCGTCCCCACACCCTGTCAACCCCGCCACCAAGTGACCCCCGCTCCTTGGCAGAAGTACCCTGTCAGCCTCACAACTTCGCATGTCCAAGTGTCATGGCAACCCACAGTTATCTTACTAGGCAAACTAACATTGCCTGGGGAAGGACCCTCCTAGGACCCACAGACTATGTCAGCACACACTGTCCATTTGTAAGGCTTATGTCAACCTTCAAGTACCTTGTTAGGCAAACGAGTGTACCCGTCACCCCCAACATCTGGTCTACATTAAGTAAAAAAATAAAATCCTGTCATTCCCAAACATCTCAGCAACAGTACCAGGCTATCAACCTTACCCAACATGCCAGCCCCAAACCGGAGCCTGGGCACCCAGTGCCCTGTCAGCATCACCCCCCGTGGAGCCCGAGCTTCCTGGGTGCCAGAAGCACCCTTTTAGCAATAAGCATCAAATCAGCCGCTAGTGCCCTCGGTAACAGACCCGGTGCACTCTGTTAACGCCAGCAAGCTGTCAGCCGACTCCAAATAGCCATTAATACGTTTTTTTATTCCATGTGTATTCTATGCAGGACACACAGGCGCAGGGAAACTATAAATCAATTCACTAAACTTGTTTTAGCACCCGACGAATTGAGCTTAATCATTCAGTGGGCTCCTCCCGCTGCGCATGCGCATACTACCTGCCTTTTACAGACGCGACCCTTGGAAGCTACTAATGCCCTGGTGGAGACAAATGACCTTAACCTTGGAAGGCCCGAGGTCTGCGACTGAATATTCCATAATTATTTTTCAAATCAAGATATAAGCACAAATTACATTGGGACATTTACTAATGGTTTCCACTATATGCAGTTGTAGCATAGGGAAATTTGACATCGGACTATATAAGCACAGAGGGAAAACACGGACAATTCTTCCTAAATATCAATCTCTCCTGTTAATGGTCCCTGTGGATTCGGGCCCCTGGGATATACAACTCTGCCATTCCTGGAATTTTATTTCACAATTCATTGAGTCCAATCTCATTGGTTTAAATTAACTGATCAAAGACAGCATCTCCCAGAATGCACTGATGTGTTAAACAGAAACTGAGGACTGGAAACCAAGTGTTGCGGATCCAATACATAAAGTCCTCTGGTAATCCTAGACCTGCACACAGCCGGCGCCATTACACACTAATTACCCAAGTCCGGGTGTGACTGGAACTTCCGCCATTTCAGGTGGGTAGATGTCCAAAAATGAAAATGCTGTTAGGAAGCGCGTCCTTCAATAAGCAGCAACATCTCTGCTTGTGAAAGATGCCTTCAGAGGGCGGAAGACCTTGCACCAATTCACTCACAGGCGAACTTAATCATTTCCTTAGAAAAAAGCTTTGTTTCGGGTGTTAACACGAAAGCAATGCAGATGAACAGAAATGTATATTATATTTGTGGTTGTTTGTCCTTTTGGTTCACATAATTTTTTTTTCACAAGTTGGATCATTTAGTTTTGCTTTTACGTGTATTATCACCGAATGTATATAAATAACAACAAAACTGTGTTTTGAAAAACTGAAGCATACAGAAAAACTTTGTTTTGCTTGGCAGTGAACAGTGAATTTAAAAAAAACCTTAACTTCAACACAATGTACAATTTTAAATCGGATAACTCCAGTTTCATTCAACACAATGCACAATTTTAAATCGGATAACTCCAGTTTCATTCAAGATTTGTAGTGCGTTGCTTTCATATCTTAACGACATTATTTACATAAAACCGAGACTATCTGTCGGAGATGGCTTGCCTGTAGCAAATTGAATGGCATCATTTTGGTTTATTTTAAACCACTTTGTATAACCGCATTGGTGTATTTGATAATATAATGTTACCTCATGTTACTTAATTTGATATTTGTGTATCGAGTGTTCACAAATTTCTTTGTGCAGGCTTTTGCTTGAAGAAAATGTACTTTAAATTCTAAAAACAAATGCTGGTATTGAGCTCACTAATAACAATCGAAAACACATTATTAAAGTGTATGTGAATTCGACACAGAATACTGTTCATGTCACCAAATGTTGAATCACTGAAGAGGAAGGAAAGAGAAGAAATACTGCCGTTGACATATGGAGCCTGCCGTGTAGTGTAGTGTTTACTGGTTACTCTAGGGTAGGGAGGGGCAAGTGGGCCTGAAGCTGCTGCCAGTGATGTAAAAGAGCGAGCAGCTGGGAGGGTACTGTGTGTTTTCTCACTGCAGCATAAGGGAGGACGAATAAGACACCAGCCACAAGCAACAGACCACAAACAACAACATGTCTATATTTTTGTTTGGCAGCAGCACTAGTAACTAGCAATGGTAAAGCCAGACAGTCTGACATTGGTGCAGTCTCCCACAATGCAGTTAGCCAATGCCTAAAGTGTGCTGACCCTTTGACCCGTGCTGTAGCGGAAGGAAAGCAAATGCGAATTACACAACAGCAGACTAATGAATGAAGAGGGCTGGCTGAAAGCTTCTACAAGTAAGTATTATAAAGTAGTTTTAGTTAAATCGAAATGAGGTGGCTATCGACATACCTAAAAAGAAGGCGTGGTCTCCTGCACACAACTGCAAACTCCAGTGTCATTTTTCACAACTCCCTCTGGGTCAAAGATTTTTAATAAACGAAAACCCAGAATATTATACAAGCAGGGATTGCAACACGCAGTGTACACTTAAGGACACCTGTTTAGTCAGGCCACCATAGATCTAGTCAAACAAGCCAGCGCCTAGGCCTGCTCTTAACGGTTTCTAAACACGGTCTCGTTGCGTGAGTGGCCCGTGCACCACCGGGGGGGGGGATGATTAAATAATCAAAAACAGGAAGCATATTTCTAGGCCAAACACAGCCAAGATCCTAGCAACCTTATCCCGCGCAAACCCTGTTTCCCAAACCAATAAACAAATCGACAGAATGTAGTGAAAACATCAAGGTCACGTGAAATGTAGTTTCTACAGAGTGCCACTGAGAGGCCTGGAATGCCACCCGCCCACCCTACACCAAACTCAAGGGCCAATCAGATTTGGCAAACTTTCCAGCCTATGGTGAAAGTCTATTTATTTACACGACACATTCAAATGTTAACGTGCTGCCCATCAACCAGGTTTCCAAAAGGCGCTCACAAATGTTTTCAAGCCCCACGAGGCGACCTTGCTTCCAACTTCGCATTATTCTTTTAGTCAGCAATATCAACTCAAAGGATGCGCATCCCTCGTTCCAAACGGCGCCCTGGCTATTTTTAGAGTCAGTTCCCATTAAATTTGCGCAGTTACTCTGAAATACGCCTCTAAAAATAATCAGGTATTTTAGCAGCCGCGCGCCGTGGCACAATGGACAGGCCGTTCGTGCAATCCATCCTCCACTGGGGACTCGGAGAAATAAAGTTGGAGGCGGCAGAGAGAGCATATTTGCTGACTCTGCGCGCACATATCCTGAACATGCACCTATCTCGCTTTGCTGTGCATTTGTTTGTTTTCTTTTACGTGGGTAAACAGCTTAGGAAACATATTTCTAAGCAACAGTCCCCGCTGTGCTAGAAACAAGGGAGCAGTTTGAGATTTCCAATCGCATCGAAATGTGAAATATTAATGAAAAGCACACAGCAAATAAAACTGGCCGAACACCAGGATAAAATCAAACCAGATCGAAATGAGTGTAATTATTTCATTTTCGTGATCAGGCAATATGAGAAAGGAGCAGAGTTTGCAGCACGTCCTCATATGTGAAGAGATTGCTGAAAGGAAACATGTAACATCGCTGTCGGATCTCCTGTAACTGCTGCTAGATCCGCGCGGGATCCTCTCGCGCAGATAGCATCTTCCAGAGTCGCCGAGCAGGTTTTATTTTACACCGACAAGCGGTTGCCTAGCAACAGATCCCAGCCACCAGGGTGTTGGACGGACTGCCTCCCAATGCCACGGCTGCTTTACAGCAAAAAACTCAAGCTGCAGTAATTACAAACAGAAGGAAATGTCACCACTCCAGGCTGCAGAGGTACTGTTTTATCAGGGCGAGGAGGCTGCGCAAATTCAACAACAAAACATCTCGCTCAAGCCTTGCACTAAAGCACCACTGAAGCCAACAGCAAACCCAGGACACGCGTGTCAGGGAAGAAACTGTACTTTGTATACGCGTAAAACTGATGCTTTTATGTATGGCAACAGATAACGGTAACTTTAATACTTCATAGCACCCCTGTAAATACAAGCTCTTACACATTTTTATTTTGCAATATTACATAGCTAGAACTTTGCCCAAGGTCATTAGAACGCTTTGCATGAACATAAGATAACAGCACACAAGGTTGGGCTATTTTTTGAAGGCACAGGGAGATTAAATGATTTGCCCAGAATCACTGGATGCTGAGCTGACTCCAGGACTCGAACCTGGTTCCCCAGTCTCAAATCGGCAGCTCTGGCCCTAGGCCACGCATTGCAACCACGCCAGTGTTATGTCAAGGCCGGTGCTGACAGTCGGGCTGCAACTCTGAATGAATTAAATTGAATGAAATTTGTACTTGTAAAGCGCACCCATACCCCCAAAGGGGTGTCCATGCGCTGTACGCATACCGCTGTGGAACCCGTTCTTGGCTTTTCCCTGTGAAATGTCCACTCCTGGGCACCCCCAGGGTGAAGCCAGGCATCCCAGCGCTGTTGGGGCCATTGTGGAGATTAAGCAAGCTATTGCCCAGAGTTGCAGAGTGGGACCCATGATTAGAATAGGCACCGAGGCGAGAATTATCAGGTCCGAGGAAATTGAGCCCAAGACCCGCCGAGGCGGGAATTGAACCCTGGTCCCGGGCCAGATCTCTGCATCAGGGTCTGCCGCTCTAACCATTGAGCCACACTTCTGACCGCAGGTCCGTAAATGTTGAATAAATAAGGCCGCGTTACCTGTCTTAAATCGGTGCAGGGGAGTCTTCCACCCTCCCCTCAGAGCTGCACTTTGCGTCATGAGCCACGGTCTGTAGAAGGCCTCGTCCCTTCTTCCATCAGAAGGCAGAGCTGCAGTCTGACTGGGGAGCGGTGGCGCACGACCCCCCCCCCCAGCCGTCTGTTCAATGACCATCCCTTCACCCACCCTCCCCCCCCCACAAACACGCTCTGGTTCGGCTGGTTCTCCTCAGCCAGAGAGGTTTGAGAGCAGGAAGTGCGGATACGCCGGCACCCGCGGGGACACGGGCTGTGCATTCATTCTCCCTGCACGTGTGCATGTATTTGTATGAGGGCAAATGCTGCTTGGGTGAAGCCGGGATAGTCACGGCCTTGGCACCCTCCCTAACGAGCTGCCTGTGAAAATATAGGCTGAGAGGTGCTTCGAAGCTGGAGTCAGATCACAAACACTGATCGTCATCACACATGCATGGATACTTACTCATTTCCACCGTGTTCGGTATAAGGATAACCTGGATGGTGTAAAGTACACACATTCATGCGAAAACGAGTTTTTCCCCCTTGTCTACGTTTGCATTGATGATGTAATCTTGCCTCATGCATTAGAGACCTTGTGCTATCCGTGGAGAAGTAAGACCGGACAGTAACATTTTCAGCGCTATCAAGGTGATAGCTAGTGCTTTTTGGTGGGTAATTTGTGAATTGTACTTTGAATGAAAGAGACTCATATTTGCAAAATGTTTGTAAAAACGTAAACACACAATCTGCTGCATTTTCTTCGTAAGTAAAGAGCCTTAATAGGGAGCATGAATTGAAAGTTCAAAGGTTTTATAAAATATAACACAACCGGTGTATTGCAAGTGGTTCAACAAACCACGTGCACTACCTATTGTGAAGTAAGTATTGTTACTGTATGTCTTTAGCGTGTTATTGACCACAAGGCCAATTAACATGTACCTACAGCAAACGAGAGCTGCAAGCAAACATTTGCCCGTCCAGCAGTTGATGAAACGCATCTGTTAAAAATAATTTCCCTACTCCAAGTAGGTATGAGCACAGAAAAGTTGCAAATTTTAATCTAAATAGTCAAAACTGCACGAAGGTCTAATGCCCCGTTCTGGATCTTGAGATCATGGTGGCTGTAGCCCACAAATAGAAAATCTTAAAAAATAGTTTTGTGGGTTTTTTACAGAATGGGAAGACCTAAATAAAGACAGTACGCACTATTAAAGTCTCAGTGCAGCACCTTGAAATTCTGACTTTTAAAAGAAGGTTTTTTGAAAAAAATCTGACGTTTGATTATCCAAAGATGACGTGATCCAAAGCCCTTTTAGCAGGAGGCTCTCTTCAAGGCGGTCTGACGTTTTTACTGAAAGCTGCTAAGAACACTGTACATATTGTTATAGACACAGATGCATATGTTTTCCATTCTCCTTTTCAGTTCCTTTTGCAAATATCATGTGTTTCCTCTACATCATGTGAAAAACCATACATCAGGATTCTAGCTTCTTTTATTATGTTATGGCTACTTGTAGAGAGCACATCTCACCTATGAAGGTATTCAGGTACTAGATAAGGAGGGTACTGAGCTGGCCGAGTCTGACATCTAGGCAAAGAGTCATGTCTTCCCATTCTTCTGGAATTCAAGAACTGAGGATGAAGGTCTAATGTGCAGGGGGAGGCTGTTCCAGGATCTAAGTGTGGGGTACAAGAAGGAGCAGCCGTCAGCTCTGTGGGGCTGTAAGCGAGCAAGAGGGCAGCCGATCATGGGTTTCTGGTTGGGGTGTAGAAATTGATTCAGCAGTTGAGGTAAGAGGGTCCTAGATTGTGAAAGGATTTGTACGCATGGTTGAGGAGCTTGAAAAGTGCACGTTTGTGGACAGGAAGCCAGTGGAGTTCTTTGAGGTGTGAGGTGATTGTGGTGTTGTGGGCCCAGGGCCCACATGCTAGTTGAATCACAACACATACATCATAGGCATAGTTGGTTAACTGGCCACGAGCACGTGCACCCGGTCCCTTTTATTAACAGGGTCACTTCACTCGTGATGCCTGTGATGGATGGGTGTTGGGTGCATGTATGTCCAGCCCTCTAGGGAGTGGCTGGTAAACTCAGTGTCTGCTGGACACTACATTCCTCCCAAACTTTATTGAAAAACAAAACAAACACCAGTCCAACCTGGAGGGGTAAACAACAATCAAATAAACACCACAGGCCTGTGTCCATCAGCCTCTAGAATCGTGCAGCGGGAAGACAGCAGACATGGGGCTGGTGACTCGGACTGCAGCAGGACTTCTTCGCTTGCACTCCTAATTTAATCTGAGTGGCTCAGGATACGAATGCTGGCTTGGAGACATCAACCGCACTCTGACAGCCTACCAGTGGAAACCTGTCAGTTGGTTTGAAGTTGTTCCACTCCGCTGACGATGATCTTTGGTAGGTAATCACAGTTCATGAACAGGGTGCGTCATGAGCGTGGTTGGAGTCCATGGTAAAAGTTCACAAATGTTTTGCCTGATCAACTGAAGCCTTCATTAGACGACCTTGCTGCATCCTGGAGTTTGTCAATGGGGCAATGTCAAGTCCAACTCTCCCGCCATGGGGAGGCCCATTGTCTGGTTTGCTACAGGACTGCGGGTTGGCTGCGCTGGGGCTGCGTGTGTGCCTACGTGGGGGCAGCTGCAAGACCACCGAGGAGCTAGTGCCTAGTCGCTCGCACAACCTCAGGGGTGGATGGATCTTGGTTAAAGACATGCTATCTCTGCCATAATTCAGATGCAAGTCAGGGTAGCGAGTAGCCTCTGGTTCTTCTTGTCAGTTGGCACGGCAACGGTGTGGGACTCCTGTCCACGTGTTCAGTACTCTAGGGATGGTATTGTTTGACACACTTAACGCTGACTGGCATGTTGACATGGCCAGCCGTGTAGTGAATCTGGATGACATGTGGTAATGACTTGCCGTGATGGATATAGGCCTTCGTTTCTTGAGTCGATCACCTGGAGTGGGGGTGGCCAGGCGATTCCATTTTCTTTGGGGATGCATGTGCATCCATGCGCTTGGATGTAGTGGGCTGCTGTGCCATCAATGACAGTGGTGTGATGGGCACGCTGAGAAACGTGAGGCAGAGACTCTGTTCGCGCATGCTTGCGGCTTACTCTCGGGCTCCCTCTGGGTGGACGCCAGGTCATTCTCGGGTTGTCACCCACTTCACTTGCTGTTGGTGTGTCGGGATGCGTTCCTTCAACAGCTCGAGGTTTCTTCAACGTCAGGCCCGGCCACTCACACCTTCCCCTCCTGAACTTGGTTGGTCATCAGATTCTTAGTGTAGACCATCCAGTCACACTTCCATATTTCCTGCTGGGTGCGGTGGCATGCACATGGCAATGATGATGTGGTTGCCATTGAACCTGGACGACATGTGGTGGCGACTTGCTGGGAGAGAGGATGTCTGGAGGGACTCTGCAGCAAGGTATCTTCATCTCGCTGAGGCTGTTCTTCACCCGTGGCATCTGCGGTCAGGCGCAGGGATGCCATCTGAGTTAGACTGCCAACGCTCGGGATGGATGGTCTCACTGGGAAGCATTGGAGAGGGACGCGGTTCATGCTGGCTGCGGCTTACATTTGGTCCTCCCATTGAGCTGTCTCCAGGGACGTCTGTCCACCTTGGTGGCTGTCTGGTGTCTCTGGGTGCCCTCTTGTCTTGTGGGGGTGCGAGTCCTCATTCTTTTTCCCTCGGTCTCTCCAGGGCACCTGTGGTCGTCCGGTTCTTCATGGTGACAGGATTGTCACACTTCTTGGCGGTTCTTCCTCTGGGTGCAGTAGCATGTACCTTCTTCCAAACAGGCCAAAATGGCCTATCACCTTCAATGGTCTCTAGACCATGTGGGTGGGACTTCTAGTTGCTCTTCTCTCTTCTTCCTCCTGGGTGGCGTCCAGCCACTTGTCTTCTGTGTTCCTTCTTCAGGGATTTTCGCGGTGCTCCTCTACCAGGAAGGCAGGTCGCCTTCTTCACTCGAGGGCATCGTGCTTGCACCCGAGCCTGCGCCCGAGCCTGCGCCGTCGTGGCGCCTGCTCCTGCCTCCTTTCAGGCATGCTTGCCTGGGTCGGTCACTTCATGTGACCTGCTCCTTGCTTGCTGTGCGATGTGGCGTCCGGACACGTGTCACATGTCTTTGAAGCACATTTTGCAGTGGCAGCTTGCTACTTGGAGTGTGCAACTCTCCTCTTGCCTGTCTTGGGCCACTGGCGACTCTGTCTTGAGGCAGTGTGAGGGATGACACTTTGCTGTCTTTGGCCCACTGCGGGGCTTCGCTGGTGCAGTGGGGATGTAGAGGCTCTCCCTCCTGCATTCAGCATGGCTTCTTCTCTGTGGAGAGGTCTCTCTCTCCTGGGCGCCTGCCAGTGCTGTCAGGTTCTCTGGTGCAGCCTTCTGCGCATCTCTGACCTTGTGCGCTCCATCCTCTTCGTAGGCGCCCTCTTCTTGCACTTGGTGTGCCCGTTTTGTAACTTTCGGTGGTGTCCGTTCACCACTGAGGGTGGGTGGCGCAATCTCCTTGCTTGCGGTGGCCTCAGACAGCCACTGGGGGTTACTTGCTCTGTGCACGTTCTTTACGTACTTTTTGTGGGGCTTGTTTGGTGCTTGGCTGCCTTCAGTCCTATTCCCTTTGCTGGACCTTACTTGGCCACTTGACACTTCTCTTGGCTTGGGTACCTTTGGGCTTCTTGTGGGGCTGAGCAGCCTTGAGGAGACACAAATGAAACTACTCGTCCTGGATTGCGCTGGCAGTACATGCCCACTAGGTGGTGCCACAGCCACTCATTTCAGAATCGAGGGCTTCCTGGATGGCGATGTTGTCTCTTCTATGGTGGCAGAGCAGTAGTGTCCTATGGCCACTAGGGGGCACCCTTGTTCTCTGCCTCCTTCTGTGGTGACAGCGCAAGTTGCCCTCTTGCCCTTCTTCCATTTACCCAGCGGTGTAGTAGGGGTCTTGAACCTGAGGGCAAGGTGTTTAATTGAACGGGGCCTCCCCTGTATGGATCACTTACTCGTTCCCTGGGAAAGGGCTGAGGCGTGGGGTCAGAAACTGCCTGTAGGTGGCGCTGCAGCCACACTTCGCTGACTCAAGTCGGCTTCTTTGCGGTCGTGGGTCGTCCCTCTGCTGGCGTGCGGCCTCAACCTTCTCCCTTCTGATCAGTAAGTAAGTAAATTTTATCATGCATGATTAATTAAAACCATAGAATACACGATTGTAAAATACCATAATAATGCAATGAATAAAAACAGCGTTTAAAAGATCATCAAAGTGCGTTGTGTTTAAAACTCGCATTTGGACGTTCCGCTCTACAACAGTTCTAAAGTGAATTGTGCGTCAAGGTGAACTGGTCTAACAAGTACTGTGCCAGTTTTAGCGGCCATCGTTTTATGTCTGTTAAAATCTTGCATTTTTTGTGCTTACAGACTTTGTCTAGTCGGTTATGGTTGTGGGTCCATGAGGCATGGTGGTGAGAGCTAGCAAGGACAGGTGGTGATGACGGACCAGTCCTGCTACTTTTTAGGTCTCGCCAACGCAGCGCGCATGCGCTGCTTAGGAAAAAGACCTTTTGCAATCGATCCGGTTTTGCAGGCAAAAACGTGCACGCGTTGCATTGCTTTGAATGGCAACGCCTTCACGTTTGGCGAGTCCCTTGCGGGAGCGAGCTTTAAAACCATCTGTTTGTAATTAACAGATAGTTTCAAAGCTCGCTCCCGCAAGGGAAACAGGCGCAGGCCCCCTCCCCCTGCTGCCTCCTCCTCTCCTCTTCAAACTTGCGAGGCGCGCGCGCTTGTTTATTCTTGTGAGCACTATTTCTGTATATAGGCCAGGTCGTGCTTTGCTTACGTTTAGCGTGCCATGCGCACTTTCAGAGCAGCCAGACAATCAATAGCCTTATTCCTCTTCCGTTCCCTCATTCCGGTTCTTAAAGCCCCTTTCCCACGCCTTCTTCAAGTTTGCATTTCCCCTCGGCTACTTGTCTCATCTTCCCGCCCCTCCTCAGTCTCCTCTCTCTCTCTCTCTCTCCACCAGGCATCGAAGCGCACGTCCAGCAGCTCGGCATCCAGCCTTTCCCTCGACCCTGAGGTCTCCGGCTGCCGCACAGGTGAGACGTGTCTCCAATCGTACAAGTGAGGCTTATTCCATTTGAGCCCGTGACACAATGCCAGCAGTTCCCAGGACAGGGCGGAGGGTCGATTTCTCGGTGAGAAAGGGGCTGAGAAAAACCAGTGCCCTTAGCTCCGCCGCCCGCCTCGTGCACGGCCCAAGTGACTGCATTTTATCAATGGACTTGCAATCGGAACCAAACCCGCCGAGAAACACTTGAACACAGAGGCGCTATGGCCACTGCGTTTTTGTTAGGTTAAAAAAAACAATGTCGTTCATTTGGTCACAGTTAATTAGCAATTCGTTTCTTAAGCCGATGTGTTTTGGATTGGTTTACAATTTCATATTTACTTAGTTTAAAAAAATGTGCATTTGATTTTTGCCCACTGGCAAATAAATTATGCTTAATAGAAAAAGAAAGAACTATTTTGGCGATTAACAATGCTTTTACATATTGGCTTCCGGATGCATATTACGCTGTGTTTGTTTATCTTAACTGCCCCTTAACAACAGTTATAAACATACAAAAAAGGACGCGGGCATTTCACACTGAGATATTCATCCTCACAATTTCACTTTAAGTTCTGTACAAAAACATCCATTCAACGTGATCCAGCACAGCGTGTTTGCTTAACATACCCAGTCGCTGTGATCTTTTTACATTTCTGTTGTTTTCGTGTTTCTCTGAACGCTCTGTTTTTCATGGGTTTACAAATAAAAACAATCGCCGTGATTTTTTTCACAGTTTATTACCACATCACCTTCAAAAAACAAACTTTTACTTTTGAAAATGGGCCACAGGGGGTGGAGTACAAAGCTGCAGTCAAGCATTATAAGGCAGCCAGCCTTTTATATATGTTACACACCCTTTACTATGGAGTGTTCACACCTCATGATACATAATAGAAGGGAGCTACACAATGGAGACAGACCTGATGGGACAAGAGACCTTATTCAAAGGGTGTGTCTGGTTACCAGCTGCTTTGTTATATCAAGCAGTAATTTAGATTTTATCAAGCTGGGCGCACATTGGTCTTCTTTTTGTTTTTATAATTAAACTGGACCTGGAAACATCCTACCATAGCCCAACTTTTCTCCCCTCATCCTCCCCCACAGGTCCCTCAAACACCCACAAGGTGAGTATCCTTAGCAGTCCAGAATTCATTGCCAGGGTGACCACTCCCTACCCAGGGGACATATTTGAGGCCTCAAACTCCACATATACTACGGTACCGCAAACCTCCTCTAACATATCCTCAAAATACCAATAAATAAGCGACCTTAGCAGTCCAGAGCTCTTCTGTCAGGTGACCTCTCCCAAGCCCACCTCACATGTCTTGGTTTCTCTCGCTTTCTCGCTTTCTCTCTCTCTCCCTATCTCTCTCTTTCTATCTAAACATTATTTCTCTTTCTTCACTCTTTCTCTCACTAATCTCCATCTCTCTCTACCTTTCCCTATACACCATCTCATTCTTCAAAACGTGCAGCACAGCTTTATTTTCAGCTTGCGTTTTTAACGCTTAACTACAAAACAATAAAAAAAAAACTTCCACCTAAGTACATTAACACATGTACCCTGATGCCATGCATAAAAACTGCATTAAAAAACCTTCAGTGTCTGTGATATTTTACACTATAATCACATTTATGCTGCTATGGCAGTGGCATTTTAAATTGGTTTAAAAAAAAATCTCCTTTATTTGGTTACAGTTAATTAGCAAATCTTGTTTTTTAAGACGATCTGTTTTGTTGATTTACAATTTGAAAAAGCATCAGTCATATCTTATTTTTTCATTATAATGTGACCTTAGCAGTCCAGAGCTCTACTGCAGGGTGACCTCTCCCCAGCCCAGCTCGCTTATCTCAGGCCTGCACTTGAAACATACTGCCATAGCGCAAGCTTCTTCCCCTCATCCTCTCCCACACATCTTCAAAAGCGCACAAGGTGTGCGTCCTTGGCAGTTCAAAGCTTTCCTTCAAGGTGACCTCTCCCCACCCCAGGGCATATCTAAGGCCTAGACCTATAGAGATTTCTGAACAAGGTCAAACTCCGTCCCCTCATCCGTTCCTACAAATCATCACAAGCCGACAAAATAACCATCCTTACCAGGCCACTGCTCTACTGCACAGTGACTTCTCCCCAGTTCAGCGGACAAATGTAAGGCCTGGACCTATATAAATTTCTAAACCAGCGCAAGCTTCGTCCCCTCATCTTTTCCACAAATCATCACAGTCCCACAAAATAACCATCCTTACTAGTCCACAGCTCTACAGCACGGTGACGTCTCGCCAGCCCAGCAAACATACCTAAAGCCTAAATCTGCAGATATCTCTTAAGAAGTCTCCTCACCCTTCCCCACAGCTTCTAAACCACACTCCAGTTAAGCGTCCTTAGCAGTCAAACGTTCTTCTCCAGGATCACCACTCCTCACCCTGCGTACTTGTTTCAGGCCTCAGCCTCTACCCATCTTACCAGAAACTTCCTTCCTTCATCCTTTCCCACATATCCTCAGAATACCACAAAATAAGCATCCTTAGAAGTCCAGTGCTCTTCTCCAAGGTGACCTCTTCCCAGCCCACCTCGCATGTCTTTCTCTCTCTCTCTTTCTTTCTCTAACTTTTCTCTTTTTCTCTATCTATACCTTATTTCTCTCTCTTCACTCTCTCTCTCACTTTATTACTAATTCATATTTGTACAAAAATATATTGCTTTTGGTTAACAAGGCTTTCGCACTTGCTTTCGCACTTTATCTTTACGTGCGCACATTCGTCTGAGTTTGTTTGCTACAATCCAAACTTTGTGTGCTCTTGGCACTTCTCTGGTTGATGTGTTTTTGGATAGCTTGTAGTCAAATATTAAATATATTAGCATTTCTGCTTTTCTGGACAATGTGTTTTTAGTTCCACAACCAATCGGCATGATCTTTTTATATTTCAATATTATACACAACTAGTCATTTTTAGGTCGAGCATTCAAGACCTCTTGTATCTAGTCATTTTTAGGTCGAGCATTCGAGACCTCTTGTATATACTTTAGTATATACTTATATATTAGTATATACATATATGTGTATGTACTTTGTAGGTGCTGTAGATCAGCCCTAGGACTTGTCTGCTTCCGCTTAAGGACTTTTCTTTCTGTTCAACTGCCTCTATTTAACTGTCTTAATAAAAAAGGACCATTAGAGGTCAATAAGATACCAGAATTGCTTTCTGCTGAGGGACTTTCTTTTTTTAATATTTCTGGCATCTGCCTCTATTTAACTTTCTTGATAGAAAACGACCAGCAGAGGTCAGTACAATACCAGAATCACTTTAGCTTTCTCTAGATTCCAGTCCATAGAAATTGTCTTCCACAAGCACCCGTAGACAATAATATTTTTTCAAATCTTGTATTTTCAGTGATATGGGCACCGAAGGCCCTGATTTTATATTAAAAACAGAGCTTTGGACTATACCATATGCCACTGAAGGGCAATATTTCTCTCCATGTGTTCCCATACCTGGCGTGTCACGCAGTTTGGTGCTTACTTTCCACCATGTTAAAGAACAGTAAATGTTTCAGCATCCAGGCTAATGTGCTGCATAGCTAAATACATATGAGGTCCCAAAGGCGAGACCGATTGCATTGCAAATGCTTGTTTATTTAGCTGATGTCCACTAACGATGCTTGTTTGAGTCTCATAGTTAGTATATCAAAGAATTTTGTGAGCCGCCAATTTAGCTGCGTCTCAGCCGGATTAAAGCACTGTTTTACTGCCTTCCTGCATGTCCTGATGCTATTCTGCTTGAATATTGGTCGAAGTAGGATTCTTCTTATGTCCTTTAAGTTGGGGCAAATGCAGATGACGTGCACCAGGTCTTCATCTCCTCTTGCGCATAAACGGCAGGTCTGCGGTCCTGAACTCCTTTCCCATTGCGGTAGGTGTGGGAGAATCGGTAAGTTGCCCAGTCGCATCTTTAGGAATTTTTCTTTTGTCCTTGTTTTGACTCCCACTTTGAAGTAAGGTTGTGGTTTAAGAATTTCGTAGTCGCTAAGCACTATCCAACCATGAGCTCTTCTGGCTAGTGTTGCCTTATCTTCTAGAACGGATACCATTTTTGTTACCTTTGTCACAGTCTTTTTGAAACTCTGGTGATCTGTGGGCGTGTCCCAAAGGTCGGTAAGGCCCAGTAGCTTTAGGGAGCAAACAGGTAGGTCCCAGCAGGTGAATTTTTGTGGCGAGGCAGTTCGCTCCAAAGGTGCGCGTTTAGCGAGCCTGCCTCTGCGCTACGTATTTTGTGCCAGCTTTTTATTTATGCGCCTCTCCTTTCCACTGATTGTTTTTGAAGCCCAAACTCTAAACGTATTTGGGCAGGTGAGATGTATTTTGGGAGTTGAAAAATTGCTCTGTATGTGTTGGCTATTGTTTTGTCAAATACCGCTACGTCTCTCCCTTTTAACGATTCACTCCCGTACAATAGTGCTGGTTGCAGTTTTGCACGTATCACCTGCAGTAAGGGATCGAAGGTTAGGTCGGGCAGCATTTTTTTCAGGGGCTTCATTGCTAGGTAAGTCATAGTGCCCTTCCTACGTAGGGATTCCAGCTGGGGTTTAAATGAGCCTTTGTTGTCCAGCAAGATTCCTAGATATTTGTAGCTGGTCGTATGTTCCAGACATTGCACATCTAAGTGCCAGTGGATTTCTTTTCTCTTGTGATGGTTTATTGCCATGACTTTTGTTTTATTAAGGTTTATTTTTAGGGCATTGCGTTGGGAGAAGTTGTTGGTAGTGTCCAGAAGATGTAGGCCGATGGGGGTCCGACTTATCAGTACTAGGTCATCCGCGTATAGCAGGTTAGACAATGAGGTTTTGCCCAGTTTTGGTGCATGTGAAGCGCACTTGTCCAAGTCCTCCGAGAGATCGGCTAGGAAGAGATTAAAGAGGTGGGGCGCTAAGACGCACCCTTGCTTTAGCCCTTTGGAGGTGGAGATTCGTCTTGAGGGGTGCCTCCCCGCTCCAAGTTTAATCCTGATCCAGGTATTGGTGTGCAGCAGTATCAGCTGGTACAAAAGGGGTTTTGGTACCCCTCAGCTGTCCAGTTTTTGCCATCATTTGGCGCGGTCTACATGGTCGAAGGCTGCAGTGTAGTCGATGAAGCTTAGAAACAAGGGATGTTTTGCCGCTTTGGCCGCGTCCGTCAACAGCACGAGTGCCATGATGTTAGTAGTTGTTCCTTTTCCGCGGCAGAACCCAGTTTGATTGATAGGGATAATGGAGTTTTCTGAAGCCCAAGATGTTAATTCTTCCAAAATTGTTCCTGCATAGCATTTTGCCTCGATGTCGATTAGGGCAATTAATCGATAGTTGTTTGGGGCTTTCCTGTCACCATGTTTGAATATGGGGCTGATTATTGATCCTTTCCAGGACTCCGGAATTGTGAGCATGCCTTTTATGTCCTTTAGAACTGGTACTAATGCGCTGCTCCAGTACTCTGCATCGTGTTTGTAGAGTATTGGAGGGATTCCGTTAGGGCTTGGGGCTCCTGCAGGTCTACTCCTGGCTATTTGTCTCCTAATCCGGTGTGCAGATATTTCAAAGCAGTCTTTGTTGTTGTTTAGTGGTGGTTCTGGGGCTGCTGCCGATTCTGCTCCCCAGTGTTTTTGTCTGCTCCAGATTGGATTGATGTACTTTATTTGTCTGGGGTTTTGCGTCCTTTAACCCCTGTCATCAGTGGCCCTTCCTTTTATTTCGATCTGTGTTGGGGTCATTTCCGGCAGCGTTTCAGCTGTTCCTTCCCCGCCACACAGTCTTTCACTACCTGCAAGCCACACAGGGGTTGAAGATGTAGGTACAGGACCTCTGTTGGCTCTTTGCTATTGCAGGGAGGGTGAAGTGGCAGCTATGTGGTGCTGCGGGCGCTTCCCACCCAATTCTCCTCAGCGGCAGTCTCTCTGCAACCAGTGGCCGCGTGGGAGCTGAAAGTGCAGACTGGGGCTCACAATGCACATGCGGCCTGTATTTTACATGAATTACCATCACATGGCCTGAAGTACAGCGAGCCACAGCTCGGCGGCGCTGTACCCAATGCGGGAAGCCTCGGCAGTTGCTTCAATCCTGCATGTCAGTTCTCCCTCGCAGGCATTGCTGGGTCAGGTGTGGGGCCTCCCCTGATGCTTGGGCTGCCTCGCGGCTTGCTGTTCCTTTCGCTAGAGGGCTGGAGTAGACGTTTGCTGGCAGTCAGTGTGCACGACTGCGCACCTATCGCCGGGCCGCAATGACTGCACGATGAAGGTATGCGGGGTGCACTGAGGGGCATATATGTCTGTGCTGGGTGGCAGAGCAGGCATTACTTGTTGAGGTGGCTTATTTCAGAAGGGCCGTTCCACACCTCAGCCGATTACACAGCGCTGGCGCAGTGCAGCTTTACCTGATTCACAATGTGCTCTCCTTCAGTAGCGGTCCGTGGTAGGAGTGCCGGCCGGGCGGTGACGGGGGAGGGGCAGGGTGGGGGTAGTAAACCATGGATTACGGCCAAATACAGGTAAGTAAACATTTAAATAAATAAAACGAATTTCGTTGCGCGCACTGCATCGCATTTGGCGATGCAGCGCTCTAACGAGATTCGTTTTATTTATTTAAATGTTCTACCTGTGTCGGCCTAATCTGTGGTTTACTACCCCCACCCTGCCCCTCCCCACCCACGTCACCGCCCGGCCGGCACTCCTACCACGGACCGCTACTGCTCTCCTTTCTTTCACTTTAGGCCAGGGCAGCTTTCACAGTGCTGCTGGCCGTTTCCTTGCTTTCACTACAGGCAGGCGTAGTGGCGCTTATTCCATAAGAGACGAGGTCACAGGGGCACTACCAGCTTGTTGGTAGTGTCGGGCGGCAGGTGCTGGTGTTGGGCAGTGAGTCTGTTGCCCACTTCAGGAGCTTGAATGGCGGTGCAGCCACTTCGCGTTGTGTTCACTTCCCATGCGGCGGGCATGGGTTGCATTAGCTGGTTCCTCATCATACACAGGGGTGGCAGAGCTGCTGGCTCCCTTGCTGCCCGGTGTGAGGGTGGTAGGGTTCCTTTATTGCGACAGTGACTGCCTGAGTGCGGCAGCCGGTTTTTGCAGGCCTAGCGGGGGTGCTCTCACCGGTATCACACCGGCATCAGGCAGCTGCTGCAACATGTCTTGGCGCCTCATTAAGAACGCTCTTCCTCTCCTTTTTCTGCTCACTTGGGCACTGCGGGGACAGGTGAGGCTTCATGCAGAAAGTCGGCAGCGATGAGGCGCCTTGAGCGCAGCACTAGCTGTGACGCTTCCCGCGTGTCACAGCTCTTTGCCTGGCAGAAGGTGCGGGTGCCCTAGCCATGGGCTACACTTCTTCCAGGACTAATAGATGTTGCTGGCAACATGCACGCAGTGCAGGGTTTTCTATTAGAGTCATGACTGTGTCCCTCAAAACATTTTGAAACTGTGGAACTTAACATGCAACTTAGTTCTCTAAAATATCTGGCATAATGCAGCAGGCGATGCCGGAAATAATGTGGAGCAATATTGGCCAACCCTGTTGTCCGCCCCCACAGACATTCCATGTGGGTGAAATAAGCGAACAATGATGGAAGAATCACGAGTCAATTATTTTGCGAGTTTGTGTGCGGCACCCGTCTTGGGAACCAGATTATAAATAATCACACCCAGGGATACGCCATTGCTCCTGACTGTTGGATGATGATCTGTTGCTCAATGTACCTGGCCGAATCAAGTCCTTTCTTGAAAATTCTCATCCTTCACTGATTCCTGCAATCATGCTGGCAAGGAACCTGCAAGGAGGAAAAAAAAGGCAATGTTACTTTCATTGCTTCAGTAACAAGTTACAGTGCACTTGAAATTGATTTTTCAGAGAATGCAAGTCAATTTACTTTTGAAATGGAAAGCATCGACAATAATTTTGTTTTTAAACAAAGGCAAATAAAGTGATTGTGACATCATTCTGCAAACTTAAATATAACGCAAAGGACCACTCTGTTCTATGTGAAATTTAAAAATGAAACTTAATTGTCTTGTAAAAATTACAGCCTCTTTCATAACGATGGCCATAGAACTATATTTTGGGTCAAAAAGACTGACACTGACTGTCAATTTATTTTTAGGTATTAACATTAGTTAAACCACATAAAAAGATTATCATATTTTGAGCACTGTTGTTATTAGGTTATGTGTGCATTTTTGTGTCACTATTCTTTCAAATGGTCTATTGGTGTAATAGTGTGAAGACACTCTTGACAAAGATAATACTCCCCATAAACTGAGAAATCTGAGAGCGAAAGATGTATAAAAAAGACAGCCTCCTGATTTGTGAAGTGAATGTGTATCTGTGCATCTAATTCCACAAGGCTGTTAGATACTTCCCCACTAAACCAATCAACCCTACCCCTACAGGGTTTAACGTTGGTGCACAGGGAATAAGAAGCTGCAACAGAGATAAGAACTGTGTGGTGAGGTGAGCAATTATGTAGTTCCCACAGTTTCCCCAAGATACAGGGCAGTCACAGTAGGGGTACCTGTGATTTTCAAAACTAACTGGTCTTTACAGTCTGTGCTGATTTTAAGACAGGCGGTATTCATCCATTTGGCAACTTCAGGCATGCATAGTATGAAGATGGTCCAGGTGTTGGATGTTTCGTCAGACAGAGAAAGGATGAGCTGGGTGTTGTCGGCATAAGAGATGATGTTGATTCCATGGGGTTGGGTGATGTTGATCAGAGGTGCCATGTAGATATTGAAGAGTGTAGGGCTGAGAGATGATCCTTGAGGTACTCCGCAGATGATGTTGGTTGAGGCTGAGGTATAGGAGGCTAAGCTGACTAATTGGGTGCATCCGACGAGGAAGGAGCAGATCGAGAAGAAAGCGGGCCCTTGAATGCTGACTTTGTGGAAGTGTTTAATGAGGAAGGGGTAGGAGAAGTGTCATAGGTGGAAGATAGGTTGAGTAGGATTATAACTAGAGTGTCTCTGCTGTCCATGTACAGTTGGATGTCATCAATGGTGGCACTGAGGTTGGTATTGGGGCTGTGGTTGGGCCTCAATCCAGATTGGGTGGGGTGAGGTGGCTGTTGATGTTCAGGTGATTGGTCAGTAGGTTGTTGATGGCTTTCACCAGTACTTTGGCAGGATAGGGCAGCAAGGAGATCTGTCGGTAGTTAGCCAGCATCTTAGGGTCTGCTGAGGGTTTCTTCAGATGGTGGAGCATTGTGGAATGTTTCCAAATATCCTGGAAGGGAGCTTAGTTGATAGACCTGTTCAGCATCAAGTTCAAGGCTAGTTAGTTATAACTTTATTAAATTTCTTTCAAATCATAAAAGTACATACAAAATACATCATGCAATGTAAAAAATCAGTATTCCAAATCTCCCAACATTCAATACAATATGTACATAAAATCAACTTAACGATAAAAATGCATAGAATAAAAATAGATCATCTCATCAGTTAAAATAGCTGTCCTGTTAAAACCAGCTTCATTTTCAGCCCCCATTATTAACCCCTGATAGAAAATGAGCTAAATAGTACCAAATAGTGGGTGTCATCAGTGATGTTATTGGTGATGTCATTTGAGATGTCATCAGGGAGGTCACTGACCATGTCATGAGTGATGTAATATGTGAGGTCATAAGCAGTGCATTGCAGGGGCACGAGTTATAGTTAGCTCAGCTAACTATAACTGCTTAATTTCTCTGGTTTTCTATGAGTAAAATGCCAGCCTAACTATAACGTCGCTGTAACCTTTGTTTTTTTCTGTGAATTCCTAAGGTTTTCAAAAAAATATATTTCCTAACTATAATGTCCCTGTAACCTTTCAGTGAATATATATATATATATATATTTATATATATAGAACAGGTTTATTTCAGAGTTTTTGTATTTTAAACATTTGTTTTTGCCTTACTGCTACACCTAAGTATAACTTCACTTTAACCTTTATTTTTTCCAGTGAATTTTTATGTTTTTGTAATGTAGCTAAGATCTTACTAGCATATCTAACAATAACGTTACTTTAACTAACCTTTGGGGTACATATATATATATATATATATATATATATATATATATATATATATATATATTTACTGAAAAAACCATAGGTTTCAGGCACGTGTAGTTAGAAATTAGCATTTAAAAACCTTAGAAATTCACTGAAAAAACCACAGGTTTCAGGGGCGTTATAGTTAGTTGGACATTTCACTCGTACAAAACCATAGAAATTCCCCCGTTATAGTTAGTTCAGCTAACTATAACTTGTGCATCCGCAATGCACTGCTGATGACGTCACATATTACATCACTCATGACATGGTCAGTGACATCACTCATGACATCACTGATGACATCTCAAATGACATCACTGATGACATCACTGATGACATCATCCTTGTGATAGAGTGGCAGACCTCCTCTCACCCTAATATAACCTTTGATACACACACTCAAAAATACAAACTAAAATTTTCAAAACAATGGACATACCAATACCAGTTACAACACACCTATTCAGTAATTCCAAGATCTACACACACATCCACTCATTCACCAACATTCCCTATACAGTCACTCATACATGTACTCACTCATCATATGTACTCATACACCTATACATCCTGTTACACACCGCCACTCATCCATAGAGTTACTCACACACATAGTCACACATGCAAACAAAGTATCAAACATCCATTTACTTGCATATACAGTTATACACACACTACCACACTTACTTCTACAGAAACTTACACATACTTACTCTCTTAAAAATCACTTATAGAAACACCTACTTAGTTGTACAGGAACTCTTCCAATCTCTCACTCTCACATATACTCATTTATATACACCAATACTCACATATACTAGTTTAAAACATATGTAGTTACTCATAAAGACACTATTGAGACAGTCATTCACTCACTAACACACCCATACACATACTCATCCACCTATACAGTCCTGCACACATGCTGTCTTCAACACATACAAACAGTGAGTCACTCATTCATGCATCTATGCACTAAGTAATACCCCCACCGAACCATACAGACACTCAGACACTCATACTGATACTCAAAAAACCAACTAATAACCCATATAGACACTCATGTAGCTACTCACCAACCCATGCAGCCACTTATACACAAAGTGAGAGACTGATACAGATATTTTCATATTTAAACATTACTCACTAACCCATGTATTCACTAAGATACACTTAGTCAGTTATACAATCAATTTTACAAAAAAATCATCCATTTAGACACTTATATACCCATTTATTCTTCCATCGACGTGAGATATACATATATAAAACATATTTAATTTTCAGAAAAACACACATTCACTGGATGATGTCATCAGTGATGTCATTTGAGATGTCATCAGTGATGTCATGAGTGATGTCCCTGACCATGTCATGAGTGATGTAATATGTGACGTCATCAGCAGTGCATTGCGGACGCGCGCAAGTTATAGTTAGCTGAACTAACTATAACGGGGAATTTCTATGGTTTTGTACGAGTGAAATGTCCAACTAACTATAATGCCCCTGAAACCTATGGTTTTTTTCAGTGAATTTCTAAGGTTTTTTAAATGCTAATTTCTAACTATAACGTGCCTGAAACCTATGGTTTTTTCAGTGAATTTCTAACGTTTTTTAAATGCTAATTTCTAACTATAACGTGCCTGAAACCTATGGTTTTTCAGTGAATATATATATATATTTATTATACTATGTATACATGTGAAAATGTCTCGGTCCTCTGTTTGCCTCGGTGGCACGGAAAAAATGGGTGGAACTGACGTCAGCACGCCGACGAGGTCCTCTTATGGCTCCGATGACGTCATACGGTGTCGCGAGCGGAGCCGTGCTCATTGACGTGGGAGAGCTAGGAAAGAATTTTCGTGGAATGCTGGTGCAGGGGATATTCACCTAAGTGTTCAGGCTAGTCCTTTGGGAGCAACTGTTTATGTTGCCACTCCAGAAACCGAAACCAGTGATCCGAGGGCAGAGGCCCTGCGGATAGCACACAAGGTGGGTTGCCCAGTGGTGTGCACCGGCGGGGCAGCGAAGTGACAAGCACCACAACCCACAAAAAAGGTAACGAGGGCACTGAATAACACAGGATCTTCTCTTTGTATCTGGCAGGAACAACGAAGTTAAAATGCCCTAGTACCAAAATGTAGAATTAGTGCTACAACGGCCTTCAAGAGGACCTGCGATGCCGCTTCTGCCTCCCGTACCCTGGAGGCGGCACATGGGTCACGCGGTACGGTCATACTGCGGTGGGACGCACACTCGTTGACCTCTCATGGCACTGCTCCATACTTCAGGGAGGACGCTTTCCATTAGCTATGTTTTCTGATGACATGTCGCGCCGGCCCCGTCCAACAACAGAACTCCTTTAGATCCAAACAGACTCTTCCACTCTCTCACCGGAAGTGAAACCAGGCCACGCGGACACTTTCACAATACAACAGCCGGGAATGCACTTTCGGTAAAAAAACCACATTCCTTCCTCCTAACTAATCAAATAAACATCTCACTGAAGAACAGGGGCCAGCTTCGATGAGGTAAACAGCCGTTACAACGACTTTTTACTTTGCGATACCATTACAACGCATGCATTACCACGCATGCGTTGTACATCACGAAGTCATTACTACGCATTTTTAGAACGCATGGTCATTTACCATGCATGCCTTTACAATGAATTTTGTTGTAAAGGTATGTATGGTAAATGACCATGCGTTCTAAAGCTATGTAGACGATCCATGTTGTTGTAAGGAAACAGAGGCTGTTCCATTTCCTCACAACGACGTGCACCGCCCCTCAGAGATGACGTGAAGCAGGAACCACGAGGAGAGAGGAACCATGAGGAGTGAGAGGTAAGGGGGATTGGGCATGGGGTGGGGGTTTCTTTTCTAGGGTTTAGGGTAGTGCAGTGGTGTTTGGGTGGTGTAGGGGGTCGTGGTGGGGGTAGTGTTTTAGGGTTTAGGGTAGTGCAGTGGTGTTTGGGTAGTGTAGGGGGTCGTGCTGGGGGTAGTGTTTTAGGTTTTAGGGTAGTGCAGTAGTGTAGGGGGTCGTGCTGGGGGTAGTGTTTTAGGGTTTAGGGTAGTGCAGTGGTGTATGGGTAGTGTAGGGGGTCGTGCTGGGGTAGTGTTTTAGGGTTTAGGGTAGTGCAGTGGTGTTTGAGTAGTGTAGGGGGTCATGCTGGTGGTAGTGTTTTAGGGTTTAGGGTAGTGCAGTGGTGTTTGTGTAGTGTAGGGGTCATGCTGGGGGTAGTGTTTTATGGTTTAGGGTAGTGCAGTGGTGTTTGGGTAGTGTAGGGGGTCGTGCTGGGGGTAGATTTAGGGTTTAGGGTAGTGCAGTGGTGTTTGGGTAGTGTAGGGAGCCGTGCTGGGGGTAGTGTTTTAGGGTTTAGGGTAGTGCAGTGGTGTTTGTGTAGTGTAGGGGGTTGTGCTGGGGGTAGTGTTTTAGGGGTTATATTAGTGCAGTGGTGTTTGGATAGTGTAGGGGGTAGTGCTGGGGTAGTGTTTTAGGGCAGTGCAGTGGTGTTTGTGTAGTGAAGGGGGTCATGCTGTGGGTAGTGTTTTAGGGTTTAGGGTAGTGCAGTCGTGTTTGTGTAGTGTAGGGGGTCGTGTTTTAGGGTATAGGGTAGTGCAGTGGTATTTGGGTAGTGTAGGGGGTCATGCTGGGGTTAGTGTTTTAGGGTTTAGGGTAGTGCAGTGGTGTTTGGGTAGTGTAGGGGGTCGTGCTGGGGGTAGTGTTTTAGGGTTCAGGGTAGTGCAGTGGTGTTTGTGTAGTGTGGGAGGTCATGCTGGGGGTATATTTAGGGTTTAGTATAGTGCAGTGGTGTTTGGGTAGTGTAGGGAGTCGTGCTGGGGGTAGTGTTTTTGGGTTTAGGGTAGTGCAGTGGTGTTTGGGTAGTGTAGGGAGTCATGCTGGTGGTAGTGTTTTAGGGTAGTGCAGTTATGTTTGGGTAGTGTAGGGTGTCATGCTGGGGGTAGTGTTTTAGGGTTTAGGGTAGTGCAGTGGTGTTTGGGTAGTGGAGGGGGTTGTGTTTTAGGGTTTAGGGTAGTGCACCCAACCAGCCACAATATCCGTGGACAAAGGGGATCCTGACTCTTTGGAACTCTCCGTCAATTGAATAATTTGGGTCAAGGGCCCTACCACGTCCAAGACCTATCAATTCCTTTCTTGGGATTCCTCATATACTTGGAGAAAAAGGTACATAGTTTCTCATCAATTTCAGGCGTGTATGCCACCTTCCCCTTCAGTGAGGGCCTGGGGCATTCTCCCCTCATCCTATTCCTGACCTCCCTTTCAAGGGGTTGATGGATTTTCCCCACCACATACTCTGCCACTTTGGCGTCAGGTGTCCACTCTGCCGACCTAGGATGGTAAATTTGGGTAGGCTCGAACATGTCCGAGTGGACCCCGTCCCCAACCGGGGACTGAGAGGATTGGGACTCTGGACGCCAGGGATGCCCCGAGTCCTTATCCTCATCGGAGGAGAAATCGTCCTCCGATACACCCTCTCCCTCTAAGGGAAACCCGCCGTCGGGGTCTACAATAGTGGTGACAGTGTCGCAATTTTCTCCGGGCGCCTCCTCCTCCCGGCAGGGTGCATGTTTTAGCGTTCGCGCACTCTTGAGGAAGTCTCCGTAAGGTTATCAAATCCTTCCAAGTGCCCCGCGTTATGCTTAACGGCCCTTTTATTCCCCATCTGGGAGCTACTTGGACCCGCCACCACCAGATCTGGGTCACTGAACACCCCAGGGATGCTTTTCGCCAGCTTATCAACCTGATCCCTAAGAGGAGCCAGCGCCCTAGAAATAGCCAGAGAGAGGGCTTGGTCCACTGCTGGAGGGAGAAGTTGGGGGCCATTCCTCCTCCACTTCCTGGTAGGAGGAGTAAAATGGTCTTCTGGAGAAGACATGATAGCAGAGGGTGTGAGTACAGAACAAATGCCCTTAAAATCCTTAAGACAGCCCCTCGCCGGTGCTCCAACAGCTGGGCTTTCCCGAAGCTGTTATAAGAATAGACTGAGGCGCAATACCAATTACCACCACCAGGTGGCGCTGGTCACTAACGTGGCCGTGTCGGGAAATCACCACGTAGCGGTGTCAAAATTAGGCGAGGGTTGGTCGGGAATCAAGCGGACACTAAAGGAGTGATCGGATTCCCAAACGTGCATAAAGACCAGCGGGAGCGCTCGACGGAGCTGCCACGCTCGGACCAGACACACCTGACAGGATCTCACCGCGCGCAGAGCACACAGCGGGAGAAACTACGAGGGGGAGAACGCGCTCGGGCAAGAGCCTGCTGCGCAGGGAATATGAAACAATACCAAGGCAATAATGCTAATAACGTGCACAAGAAACCGCTATATAAACAGCAACAACGTCAGATTAAGCCAAGAATGTAAGGAATGCACTTAAATGACGAGCAGTGAAGAAAGAGGAAGCGGAAGGGATGTCACGATATTATATACGATGGACTGTGATATGATTGGACTATAGTTGCCTTGGAGACTACCCCCTAATGGTTCATGGGTTGTGTAGTCTTTTGTTTAATGATTGTTGTGTTACGTTTTCTTTGAAGTGCTATGCAAATAAAGTGAGGAAAGATTTGCATAATCCTCGCCTCCGTCCTGCCATAGAATTCATTAAACTTTATTTGATCTGATTTAGAAACATAGATCATAAAAGTGTACATAAAAACAGTAAATCCTCTTTCCTAATACAATACAGTGAGAATTAATTAAAACCAGTAGGTAAAAGCGGGTGTTACAAAGCCCGGTTCAGAGCAACTTCAGGTTAACAGAATCGTAAAGTTCAATGTTTCGCAAGATCAATCTCATGTACTTCGTGCAAAATATGCAATAAGGGGTCCAAGTAAGATGTAACGCTCCAATACCTGACCAGTTTGCACTATATAAAACTGCAGAAAAACTAAAAATAAAAAGTGTTTTGCACACTTCTGTCATTGGGCTATATGTGGGCTACATCTGGGTGATATTTGTGCTACATTTGGGCTCTTTTTTTCTCTGGTGGCCATCTAGGGAGACTTATTTGTTATGAAGTGTCCTAATTTCGTCATTTACTTCAGTCTCCTCAGTAGGAAATGCTTTCAGTTTTTTACTTTGATTCCATCAAGAAGGCATTCAGATGTGTCACACATTTGCCATAAATTCAGAATGTTAGCACTCTAGTTGTTCATTAGATCACTGTAGTAAAGCTACTGCTCACCAGGGAGTTAACTGGAAGTCTACTGCTGGTATTGAAAGTGATTGTTTCAGTCTGCATGTCAGAATTTTCTAATGAAATAGAAGAGGATTTGAGACCTCACTTAAAACATGCCCTAAATTTTCTTTCTGCAGCACTAACCATAATTTCTATGGCAAAATGAACCCCCTCATTTTGTTCCTTTTTAAATTAAATGTTTTAAGTGTTACCAGTTTATTCCAATCAAGATGGCTTCAGGTGTGCCATACTTTTGTCATAAGTAAGACTGTTAGCGCTCTAGTTGTTCTTTAGAACACTCTGGGAAGCTGCAGTAGAACACAAAGGCATCAACTGACAGGCTGCTCTTGTTGAAATATAACAGGAAGATATTTGAGATCTCACTTAAAACATGTCCTAATTTTTCTTTCTACAGCACTAACCATAATTTCTATGACAAAATGAACCCCCTCATTTTGTTCCTTTTAAATTAAATGTTTTAAGAGTTACCAGTTTATTCCAATCAAGATGGCTTCAGGTGTGTCATAATTTTGTCATAAGTAAGACTGTTAGCGCTCTAGTTGTTCTTTAGAACACTCTGGGAAGCTACAGTAGAACACAAAGGCATCAACTGACAGGCTGCTCCTGTTGAAATATAACAGGAAGATATTTGAGATCACACTTGAAACATGTCCTAATTTTTCTTTCTACAGCACTAACCATAATTTCTATGACAAAATGAACCCCATCATTTTGTTCCTTTTTAAATTAAATGTTTTAAGTGTTACCAGTTTATTCCAATCAAGATGGCTTCAGGTGTGCCATACTTTTGTCATAAGTAAGGCTGTTAGCACTCTAGTTGTTCTTTAGAACACTCTGTGAAGCTGCAGTAGAACACAAAGGCATCAACTGACAGGCTGCTCCTGTTGAAATATAACAGGAAGATATTTGAGATCTCACTTAAAAGATGTCCTAATTTTTCTTTCTACAGCACTAACCATAATTTCTATGGCAAAATGAACCCCCTCATTTTGTTCCTTTTTAAATTAAATGTTTTAAGTGTTACCAGTTTATTCCAATCAAGATGGCTTCAGGTGTGCCATACTTTTGTCATAAGTAAGACTGTTAGCTCTCTAGTTGTTCTTTAGAACACTCTGGGAAGCTGCAGTAGAACACAAAGGCATCAACTGACAGGCTGCTCCTGTTGAAATATAACAGGAAGATATTTGAGATCTCACTTAAAACATGTCCTAATTTTTCTTTCTACAGCACTAACCATAATTTCTATGACAAAATGAACCCCCTCATTTTGTTCCTTTTTAAATTAAATGCTTTAAGAGTTACCAGTTTATTCCAATCAAGATGGCTTCAGGTGTGCCATAATTGTTTCATAAGTAAGACTGTTAGCGCTCTAGTTGTTCTTTAGAACACTCTGGGAAGCTGCAGTAGAACACAAAGGCATCAACTGACAGGCTGCTCCTGTTGAAATATAACAGGAAGATATTTGAGATCACACTTAAAACATGTCCTAATTTTTCTTTCTACAGCACTAACCATAATTTCTATGACAAAATGAACCCCATCATTTTGTTCCTTTTTAAATTAAATGTTTTAAGTGTTACCAGTTTATTCCAATCAAGATGGCTTCAGGTGTGCCATACTTTTGTCATAAGTAAGGCTGTTAGCACTCTAGTTGTTCTTTAGAACACTCTGGGAAGCTGCAGTAAAACACAAAGGAATCAACTGACAGTCTCTGCCCTTGTTGGATGTACATGTTTTACTGAGAATGTCAGACTTCATTCTCACATGACTGAGAAAGATAATGTGAATTTACAGAAAATATGCTCTCATTTTAGCTTCTGGAGCACCTTCCAAAACTGTATGGGACAAGCATGTGAAAATAGTTTTCTCTCAAACATGATTCATGATATCCCAGCAGAAAGTTTTTCACAGGGTAAAATCACCTTAGAACACACCACAATTCCTGAAATTAGTATGGTACCATCAACAAATGAATTCTAATGTAACTAAAGTCTGTTATCACCCTTTATAGTTCTCCTTTTGGTAACCCTCAAAATCTTCGATTTACTACAATGCATTTCAATGGGGTACTATCTTTTATATTGGTCCCAAGATGGCTGCCAGCAATTCCAGGATGAAGTGCTGACAGCCAATCAGATCTCACGATGACATGTGTGGTTAGGCTCCGCCCAGATATATATGTGTTTTCTTTTTCAAATTGCTCAGGAACTACTGAACGGATTTACACCATTTAACCAAAAGGCACGACTCTGAACCAAGGGCTACCTTTTTGCCAAATTTGATGTAATTCCGTTCAGCAGTTCGGGCTGTAGCTGCGACTAAAGGTTCCTATGGAAAATTGCATGGGGAAAACACATTTTGGGACCCCCTTTTTTCTCGGCCCCCACTTGACGAATCACCCCGAGACTTTCAGGATAGGAGTGGACCGGAGCGCCCCACGAGTTTTGAAAATTTCACGAAGATTTATCAACCGGCGCCAAAGTTATTGGAAATAGAATGTTGTGAATTTCCTATGGAAAATAGGTCCTAACTATAACTACCTACTGGCGACCGCCAGTAGGTAATATATATATATATATATATATATATATATATATATATATATATATATATATATATATATATATATATATATATATATATAAATTCACTGAAAAAAACCATAGGTTTCAGGCACGCTATAGTTAGAAATTAGCATTTCAAAAACCTTAGAAATTCACTGAAAAAACCATAGGTTTCAGGGACGTTATAGTTAGTTGGACATTTCACTCATACAAAACCATAGAAATTCCACCGTTATAGTTAGTTCAGCTAACTATAACTCGCGCCCCACAATGCACTGCTGATGACGTCACATATTACATCATTCATGACATGGTCAGTGACATCACTGATGACATCACTGATGACATCTCAAATGACATCACTGATGACATCATCCAGTGAATGTAGCTTTCTTTAAAATTTAAATATGTATTATATATATACCAAGCTGTATTGAAGAATGAATGGATGTATAAGTGTCTGGATGGAGGATTTAGTAGGTGTGTGACTGACTGTTTAAGTGAATGATTAAATGTATCTTACTGAATACATGGGTTAGTGTCTAAAGTGTGTGAATGTCTGTATCACTCTGTCTGTTGTTGTGTAAGCTGCTGCATCGGTTGGTCAGTAGCTACATCAATGTCTATATGGGTTATTGATTAGTTGCCTGCGTATTTGTATAGGAGACTGAGTGTGTGTGTGGTTGGGTGGGGGTGTGTGACTCTGTGCATAGATGTGTGAGTGGTTGATTGACAGGGTGTATGAGTTTAAGAGTGCATGTGGAAACAGTTGTATGGGTGGGTAAGTGTGTGTATGGGCGTCTTGGTGAGTGAATCGATGTCTCAGTGCACATGTCCAACTAAGTACATATATAAAAGGCAGTGTATGTGAGAGTTGGTGTATAGAAATGACTATACGTGAGAGTCAGTGATTGTGAGAGTGGCTGTATGTATGAGTGTATACTTGTATTAGTGATTATATAAGAGACTAAGTATGCGTTACTATCTGTATGAATAAATGAGGTGGTGTGTGTATAACTGTGTAGGTGAGTAAATGGAACTGTGATTGATTCTTTGCATGAGTGACTAGGATGAGTACATAACTGACTAGGATGAGTGCTGGTGTGTCAATGTCTATATAGGTGTATGAGTGCATTTGATAGTGTTCTATTGATCAGTGACTGCATGTATGACTGATTGTATGGGTGAATGGGTAGATGTGTGTCTAGACCTAGGAATCACTGAGTGGGTATGTAGTAACTGGTATTAGTGTGTCAATGGTATCGAAAATGGTAGTCTGTATTTTACAGTGAGTGTATCAAAGGTTATATTAGTGTGTGACGAGGTACATCAGATTGTCACATGGATGATGTCATCAGTGATGTCATTTGAGATGTCATCAGTGATGTCACTGACCATGTCATGAATGATGTAATATGTGACGTCATCAGCAGTGCATTGCGGGGGCGCGAGTTATAGTTAGCTGAACTAACTATAACAGTGGAATTTCTATGGTTTTGTATGAGTGAAATGTCCAACTAACTATAACGTCCCTGAAACCTATGGTTTTTTCAGTGAATTTCTAAGGTTTTTGAAATGCTAATTTCTAACTATAACGTGCCTGAAACCTATGGTTTTTTCAGTGAATTTCAAAGGTTTTTTTAAATGCCAATTTCTAACTATAACGTGCCTGAAACCTATGGTTTTTTCAGTGAATTTCAAAGGTTTTTTAAATACTAATTTCTATCTATAACGTCCCTGAAACGTATGGTTTTTTCAGTGAATTTCAATGTTTTTTTAAATGCTAACTTCTAATTATAATGTTTATTTAACCTATAGTTTTTTCCGACACCCAAGAAGGACACAACACCCACTGCCACAACCCTCAGGACCTCCCCCCCCGTACCACCCCTCTCCCTACTGTAATTTTTTTATTTGTTATTTAAACTATATAATGTCTTCTTGCTTTTTAAATATTAAACAACTACATACAGTATGAAAGGGAGCCCAGCCCAGAGCCACATCTGAAGACCAACACATGTCGTAGACCTACTGATCAAGCAGCTCCGACACCCAAGAACGCCACAACACCCACCACCACCCCCAGGTCCCCCCCTCTACCACCAAGGCAGCGCAGAACAAGACAGCGAACTTTCCGAAAACGGCATGTCCCCTCAGCCATACAATAGCTGAATATTGGGACAGGTGTGAACAAACTATATGTGAAGGAAGCAATTCACCCATGTTTAACAATGCACACAATGCAAAGTGTAGCAGTGATGTGCTGGACACATCTCAATATGCAGAACACACACCTCTCCATGTGCACAAATACTACTGGTGCTTGTAGTGTTGTGAACAGTGGACAGTGGACCTAACCATGTTACGTCAAACACTAGGGAAGATCTCAGTCATGTAGCTGTGTCCCCCCCCCCTGTAAGCATAAGCATAACCGGAGTGGGCTGGTCCGACGTACGCCACTTCAGCGTAGGAGTGTGAATAAATAGGCCGGAGCTCTGGGCGTGGTTCACTTGTGGGAAGGCCAAAGCGTCTGCCAGGGCTGCACCACTCACCCTGCCACGAGGCCGCCAACATGACTGCCAGCCTCCTCAGCCGATCGCTGGCTTCCACCACACAGGCCCCCAGCGGCACAGCACTGCGGACTTATGTCTGTACAAACTACTGCCTTCGATATACACTGCGGACAGCAAGGCTCACAATGCAGATCGAGTCGCGATTGCAGATGACGCAGTCCCGTAGGCAAGAGACATTGCTGAAGTCAACAACACATGGCTGTGGGCCCTTCCTGACCGCTGCCTCCGGCCTACACTGCGGTCAGTAGGGCTCACAATTCAGATGGAGTCGAGATTGCAGATGACGCAGTCCAGTAGGCAAGAGACATTGCTCAAGTCAACAACACGTGCCTGTGGGCCCTTCCTCACCGCTGCCTCCTGCCTCCACTGCGGTGAGTAGGGCTCACAATTCAGAGCAACTCGCGATTGCAGATGACGCAGTCCAGTAGGCAACAGACATTGCTACCAGTGCAGCCAGCCCGGACCACGCATCATCGCTGACTGCGCACACGCTAAGTGCTTCAAGTACCACTAACTCTGTGCAGCTGAAGTCAATGCCACGTGGCTTTGGGCTCTTGATGACCGCTGCCTCCGGACTACAATGCGGTTAGCAGGGCTAACAATTCAAGATTAGTGCCGATGCTAATTGTGTAAGAGAGTATAATCGGTTAAGAAGACTGTATGCTCCCAATCTGTGCAGCTCAAGTCAACGTCACGTGGCTGTGGGCCTTTGCTGACCGCTGCCTCCGGCCTACACTGTGGAAGACCGGCGACACGTGGTGCCACTAACCCTGTTCAACACAAGCCGGCGACACGTGGTGCCACTAACCCTGTTCAACACAAGCCACGACACGTGGTGCCACTAACCCTGTTCAACACAAACCTGCGACATGTGGTGCCACTAACCCTGTTCAACACAAGCCGCGACACGTGGTGCCACTAACCCTGTTCAACACAAGCCGGCGACACGTGGTGCCACTAACACTGTTCAACACAAGCTGATCCCACATGTGGTACTGTGTCCTGAGTCCTGAATGGCAGTCACCCCAACTTCGTGGCCGCGACCACAGCACCAGACTCCCTTCGATTAGTGAGGCGTATTTGCAAATGGAAGGCCGGCGACACGTGGTGCCACTGAACCTGAACTACACAGGCCGGTGGGGCCACCAACCTATGCACGTGACGGTGGGCCCTTGCTCACCGCTACCTCTGGCCTACACTACGGTCAGCAGGCCTCACAATTCACATAGAGTCCCGATTGCACATGACGCAGACCAGTAGGAAAGACACATTGCTCCCAGTGCGGCCCGTCCGCACCAAGCATCATCACAGGCTCATACAGTCGCAATGCTTCTGGTGCCACTAACTGTGCACCTCAACTCAACGCCACGTGGCTATGGGCCCTTGCTGACCGCTACCTCTGGCCTACACTGCGGTCATCAGGGTTCACAATTAAAATTAAGTCTTGATTCATTAATTACAGAGTCCAGTAGGCAAGTAACTATCACAGGCCTAAAATCTACATAATATCCTTTTAGTATCCTTGCTTCAAGAACTTTTTTATATCAGTTATAGCTTTAGTACAATCACCAAATTCATCTTCAAGTGCAAACGAACACTCATTAGCAGTCTACACTGTGGGCAGCAGAGCTCGCAATTCGAATTTTGGACACGTGGTGCCACTAACCCTGTTCAACACAAGCCGCGACACGTGGTGCCACTAGCCCTGTTCAACACAAGCCGGCGACACGTGGTGCCACTAACCCTGTTCAACACAAGCTGATCCCACATGTGGTACTGTGTCCTGAGTCCTGAATGGCAGTGACCCCAAGTCCGTGGCAGCGAGCAAGGCACCAGACTCCCTTCGATCAGTGAGGCATATTTCCATATGCAAGGCCGGCTACAGGTGGTGGCACTAACCCTGTACAACACAAGGCGCGACACGTGGTGCCACTAACCCTGTTCAACACAAGCCGATCCCACATGTGGAACTGTGTCCTGACTCCTGAATGGCAGTGACCCCAACTTCGTGCCAGCGACCACAGCACCAGACTCCCTTCGATTAGTGAGGCGTATTTGCATATGGAAGGCCGGCGACACGTGGTGCCACTGAACCTGAACTACGGAGGCCGGTGGGGCTGTGGCCCCTTGCTCACCGCTACCTCTGGCCTACACTGCGGTCAGCAGGGCTCACAATTCAGATACAGTCGCGATTGCAGATGACGCAGTCCAGTAGGCAAGAGACGTTGCTCCCAGTGCGGCCCGTCCGCACCAAGCAGCATCACAGGCTCATACATTCTCAATGCTTCTGGTGCCACTAACTGTGCACCTCAACTCAACGCCACGTGGCTATGGGCCCTTGCTGACCGCTAACTCTGGCCTACACTGCGGTCATCAGGGCTCACAATTAAAATTAAGTCTTGATTCATTAATTACAGAGTCCAGTAGGCAAGTAACTATCACAGGCCTAAAACCTACATAATATCCTTTTAGTATCCTTGCTTCAAGAACTTTTTTTATATCAGTTATAGCTTTAGTACAATCACCAAATTCATCTTCAAGTGCAAACGAACACTCATTAGCAGTCTACACTGCGGGCAGCAGAGCTCGCAATTCGAATTTTGGACACGTGGTGCCACTAACCCTGTTCAACACAAGCCGCGACACGTGATGCCACTAACCCTGTTCAACACAAGCCGGCGACACGTGGTGCCACTAACCCTGTTCAACACAAGCCGATCCCACATGTGGAACTGTGTCCTGAGTCCTGAATGGCAGTGACCCCAACTCTGTGAGAGAACCACAGCAGCAGACTCCCTTCGATTAGTGAGGCGTATTGGCATATGGAAGGCCGGCGACACATGGTGCCACTAACCCTGTTCAATACAAGCCGATCCCACATGTGTATCTGTGTCCTGAGTCCTGAATAGCAGTGACCCCAAGTCCGTGGCAGCGACCACAGCACCAGACTCCCTTCGATCAGTGAGGCATATTTCCATATGTAAGGCCGGCGACACGTGGTGCCACTAACCCTGTTCAACAGAAGCCGATCCCACATGTGTAACTGTGTCCTGAGTCCTGAATGGCAGTGACCCCAACTCCGTGAGCGAACCACAGCAGCAGACTCCCTTCGATTAGTGAGGCGTATTTGCATATGGAAGGCCGGCGACACATGGTGCCACTAACCCTGTTCAACACAAGCCAATCCCACATGTGTAACTGTGTCCTGAGTCCTGAATGGCAGTGACCCCAAGTCCGTGGCAGCGACCACAGCACCAGACTCCCTTCGATCAGTGAGGCATATTTCCATATGGAAGGCCGGCAACACGTGGTGCCACTAACCCTGTTCAACACAAGCCGATCCCACATGTGTAACTGTGTCCTGAGTCCTGAATTGCAGTGACCTCAAGTCCGTGGCAGCAACCACAGCACCAGACTCCCTTCGATCAGTGAGGCATATTTCCATATGGAAGGCCGGCGACACGTGGTGCCACTAACCCTGTTCAACACAAGCCAATCCCACATGTGTAACTGTGTCCTGAGTCCTGAATGGCAGTGACCCGAACTCCGTGAGAGAACCACAGCAGCAGACTCCCTTCGATCAGTGAGGCATATTTGCATATGGAAGACCGGCGACACATGGTGCCACTAACCCTGTTCAACACAGGCCAATCCCACATCGGTAACTGTGTCCTGAATGGCAGTGACCCCAAGTCCATGGCAGCGACCACAGCACCAGACTCCCTTCGATCAGTGAGGCGTATTTGCATATGGAAGGCCGGCGACACATGGTGCCACTAACCCTGTTCAACACAAGCCGATCCCACATGTGTAATTGTGTCCTGAGTCCTGAATGGCAGTGACCCCAAGTCCATGGCAGCGACCACAGCACCAGACTCCCTTCGATCAGTGAGGCATATTTCCATATGGAAGGCCGGCAACACGTGGTGCCACTAACCCTGTTCAACACAAGCCGATCCCACATGTGGAACTGTGTCCTGACTCCTGAATGGCAGTGACCCCAACTTCGTGCCAGCGACCACAGCACCAGACTCCCTTCGATTAGTGAGACGTATTTGCATATGGAAGGCCGGCGACACGTGGTGCCACTGAACCTGAACTACGCAGGCCGGTGGGGCTGTGGCCCCTTGCTCACCGCTACCTCTGGCCTACACTGCGGTCAGCAGGGCTCACAATTCAGATACAGTCGCGATTGCAGATGACGCAGTCCAGTAGGCAAGAGACGTTGCTCCCAGTGCGGCCCGTCCGCACCAAGCAGCATTACAGGCTCATACATTCTCAATGCTTCTGGTGCCACTAACTGTGCACCTCAACTCAACGCCACGTGGCTATGGGCCCTTGCTGACCGCTACCTCTGGCCTACACTGCGGTCATCAGGGCTCACAATTAAAATTAAGTCTTGATTCATTAAATACAGAGTCCAGTAGGCAAGTAACTATCACAGGCCTAAAACCTACATAATATCCTTTTAGTATCCTTGCTTCAAGAACTTTTTTTATATCAGTTATAGCTTTAGTACAATCACCAAATTCATCTTCAAGTGCAAACGAACACTCATTAGCAGTCTACACTGTGGGCAGCAGAGCTCGCAATTCGAATTTTGGACACGTGGTGCCACTAACCCTGTTCAACACAAGCCGCGACACGTGGTGCCACTAACCCTGTTCAACACAAGCCGGCGACACGTGGTGCCACTAACCCTGTTCAACACAAGCCGATCCCACATGTGGAACTGTGTCCTGAGTCCTGAATGGCAGTGACCCCAACTCTGTGAGAGAACCACAGCAGCAGACTCCCTTCGATTAGTGAGGCGTATTGGCATATGGAAGGCCGGCAACACATGGTGCCACTAACCCTGTTCAATACAAGCCGATCCCACATGTGTAACTGTGTCCTGAGTCCTGAATAGCAGTGACCCCAAGTCCGTGGCAGCGACCACAGCACCAGACTCCCTTCGATCAGTGAGGCATATTTCCATATGGAAGGCCGGCAACACGTGATGCCACTAACCCTGTTCAACACAAGCCGATCCCACATGTGTAACTGTGTCCTGAGTCCTGAATGGCAGTGGCCCCAAGTCTGTGGCAGCAACCACAGCACCAGTTCTCCCTCCGATCAGTGAGGCATATTTCCATATGTAAGGCCGGCGACACGTGGTGCCACTAACCCTGTTCAACAGAAGCCGATCCCACATGTGTAACTGTGTCCTGAGTCCTGAATGGCAGTGACCCCAACTCCGTGAGCGAACCACAGCAGCAGACTCCCTTCGATTAGTGAGGCGTATTTGCATATGGAAGGCCGGCGACACATGGTGCCACTAACCCTGTTCAACACAAGCCAATCCCACATGTGTAACTGTGTCCTGAGTCCTGAATGGCAGTGACCCCAAGTCCGTGGCAGCGACCACAGCACCAGACTCCCTTCGATCAGTGAGGCATATTTCCATATGGAAGGCCGGCAACACGTGGTGCCACTAACCCTGTTCAACACAAGCCGATCCCACATGTTTAACTGTGTCCTGAGTCCTGAATTGCAGTGACCTCAAGTCCGTGGCAGCAACCACAGCACCAGACTCTCTTCGATCAGTGAGGCATATTTCCATATGGAAGGCCGGCGACACGTGGTGCCACTAACCCTGTTCAACACAAGCCAATCCCACATGTGTAACTGTGTCCTGAGTCCTGAATGGCAGTGACCCGAACTCCGTGAGAGACCCACAGCAGCAGACTCCCTTCGATCAGTGAGGCGTATTTGCATATGGAAGACCGGCGACACATGGTGCCACTAACCCTGTTCAACACAAGCCAATCCCACATGGGTAACTGTGTCCTGAATGGCAGTGACCCCAAGTCCATGGCAGCGACCACAGCACCAGACTCCCTTCGATCAGTGAGGCGTATTTGCATATGGAAGGCCGGCGACACATGGTGCCACTAACCCTGTTCAACACAAGCCGATCCCACATGTGTAATTGTGTCCTGAGTCCTGAATGGCAGTGACCCCAAGTCCATGGCAGCGACCACAGCACCAGACTCCCTTCGATCAGTGAGGCATATTTCCATATGTAAGGCCGGCGACACGTGGTGCCACTAACCCTGTTCAACAGAAGCCGATCCCACATGTGTAACTGTGTCCTGAGTCCTGAATGGCAGTGACCCCAACTCCGTGAGCGAACCACAGCAGCAGACTCCCTTCGATTAGTGAGGCGTATTTGCATATGGAAGGCCGGCGACACATGGTGCCACTAACCCTGTACAACACAAGCCAATCCCACATGTGTAACTGTGTCCTGAGTCCTGAATGGCAGTGACCCCAAGTCCGTGGCAGCGACCACAGCACCAGACTCCCTTCGATCAGTGAGGCATATTTCCATATGGAAGGCCGGCAACACGTGGTGCCACTAACCCTGTTCAACACAAGCCGATCCCACATGTGTAACTGTGTCCTGAGTCCTGAATTGCAGTGACCTCAAGTGCGTGGCAGCAACCACAGCACCAGACTCCCTTCGATCAGTGAGGCATATTTCCATATGGAAGGCCGGCGACACGTGGTGCCACTAACCCTGTTCAACACAAGCCAATCCCACATGTGTAACTGTGTCCTGAGTCCTGAATGGCAGTGACCCGAACTCCGTGAGAGAACCACAGCAGCAGACTCCCTTCGATCAGTGAGGCATATTTGCATATGGAAGACCGGCGACACATGGTGCCACTAACCCTGTTCAACACAGGCCAATCCCACATGGGTAACTGTGTCCTGAATGGCAGTGACCCCAAGTCCATGGCAGCGACCACAGCACCAGACTCCCTTCGATCAGTGAGGCGTATTTGCATATGGAAGGCCGGCGACACATGGTGCCACTAACCCTGTTCAACACAAGCCGATCCCACATGTGTAATTGTGTCCTGAGTCCTGAATGGCAGTGACCCCAAGTCCATGGCAGCGACCACAGCACCAGACTCCCTTCGATCAGTGAGGCATATTTCCATATGGAAGGCCGGCAACACGTGGTACCACTAACCCTGTTCAACACAAGCCGATCCCACATGTGGAACTGTGTCCTGACTCCTGAATGGCAGTGACCCCAACTTCGTGCCAGCGACCACAGCACCAGACTCCCTTCGATTAGTGAGACGTATTTGCATATGGAAGGCCGGCGACACGTGGTGCCACTGAACCTGAACTACGCAGGCCGGTGGGGCTGTGGCCCCTTGCTCACCGCTACCTCTGGCCTACACTGCGGTCAGCAGGGCTCACAATTCAGATACAGTCGCGATTGCAGATGACGCAGTCCAGTAGGCAAGAGACGTTGCTCCCAGTGCGGCCCGTCCGCACCAAGCAGCATTACAGGCTCATACATTCTCAATGCTTCTGGTGCCACTAACTGTGCACCTCAACTCAACGCCACGTGGCTATGGGCCCTTGCTGACCGCTACCTCTGGCCTACACTGCGGTCATCAGGGCTCACAATTAAAATTAAGTCTTGATTCATTAATTACAGAGTCAAGTAGGCAAGTAACTATCACAGGCCTAAAACCTACATAATATCCTTTTAGTATCCTTGCTTCAAGAACTTTTTATATCAGTTATAGCTTTAGTACAATCACCAAATTCATCTTCAAGTGCAAACGAACACTCATTAGCAGTCTACACTGTGGGCAGCAGAGCTCGCAATTCGAATTTTGGACACGTGGTGCCACTAACGCTGTTCAACACAAGCCGCGACACGTGGTGCCACTAACCCTGTTCAACACAAGCCGGCGACACGTGGTGCCACTAACCCTGTTCAACACAAGCCGATCCCACATGTGGAACTGTGTCCTGAGTCCTGAATGGCAGTGACCCCAACTCTGTGAGAGAACCACAGCAGCAGACTCCCTTCGATTAGTGAGGCGTATTGGCATATGGAAGGCCGGCAACACATGGTGCCACTAACCCTGTTCAATACAAGCCGATCCCACATGTGTAACTGTGTCCTGAGTCCTGAATAGCAGTGACCCCAAGTCCGTGGCAGCGACCACAGCACCAGACTCCCTTCGATCAGTGAGGCATATTTCCATATGGAAGGCCGGCAACACGTGATGCCACTAACCCTGTTCAACACAAGCCGATCCCACATGTGTAACTGTGTCCTGAGTCCTGAATGGCAGTGGCCCCAAGTCCATGGCAGCGACCACAGCACCAGACTCCCTTCGATCAGTGAGGCATATTTGCATATGGAAGACCGGCGACACATGGTGCCACTAACCCTGTTCAACACAAGCCAATCCCACATGGGTAACTGTGTCCTGAATTGCAGTGACCCCAAGTCCATGGCAGCGACCACAGCACCAGACTCCCTTCGATCAGTGAGGCGTATTTGCATATGGAAGGCCGGCGACACATGGTGCCACTAACCCTGTTCAACACAAGCCGATCCCACATGTGTAATTGTGTCCTGAGTCCTGAATGGCAGTGACCCCAAGTCCATGGCAGCGACCACAGCACCAGACTCCCTTCGATCAGTGAGGCATATTTCCATATGTAAGGCCGGCGACACGTGGTGCCACTAACCCTGTTCAACAGAAGCCGATCCCACATGTGTAACTGTGTCCTGAGTCCTGAATGGCAGTGACCCCAACTCCGTGAGCGAACCACAGCAGCAGACTCCCTTCGATTAGTGAGGCGTATTTGCATATGGAAGGCCGGCGACACATGGTGCCACTAACCCTGTTCAACACAAGCCAATCCCACATGTGTAACTGTGTCCTGAGTCCTGAATGGCAGTGACCCCAAGTCCGTGGCAGCGACCACAGCACCAGACTCCCTTCGATCAGTGAGGCATATTTCCATATGGAAGGCCGGCAACACGTGGTGCCACTAACCCTGTTCAACACAAGCCGATCCCACATGTGTAACTGTGTCCTGAGTCCTGAATTGCAGTGACCTCAAGTGCGTGGCAGCAACCACAGCACCAGACTCCCTTCGATCAGTGAGGCATATTTCCATATGGAAGGCCGGCGACACGTGGTGCCACTAACCCTGTTCAACACAAGCCAATCCCACATGTGTAACTGTGTCCTGAGTCCTGAATGGCAGTGACCCGAACTCCGTGAGAGAACCACAGCAGCAGACTCCCTTCGATCAGTGAGGCATATTTGCATATGGAAGACCGGCGACACATGGTGCCACTAACCCTGTTCAACACAGGCCAATCCCACATGGGTAACTGTGTCCTGAATGGCAGTGACCCCAAGTCCATGGCAGCGACCACAGCACCAGACTCCCTTCGATCAGTGAGGCGTATTTGCATATGGAAGGCCGGCGACACATGGTGCCACTAACCCTGTTCAACACAAGCCGATCCCACATGTGTAATTGTGTCCTGAGTCCTGAATGGCAGTGACCCCAAGTCCATGGCAGCGACCACAGCACCAGACTCCCTTCGATCAGTGAGGCATATTTCCATATGGAAGGCCGGCAACACGTGGTACCACTAACCCTGTTCAACACAAGCCGATCCCACATGTGGAACTGTGTCCTGACTCCTGAATGGCAGTGACCCCAACTTCGTGCCAGCGACCACAGCACCAGACTCCCTTCGATTAGTGAGACGTATTTGCATATGGAAGGCCGGCGACACGTGGTGCCACTGAACCTGAACTACGCAGGCCGGTGGGGCTGTGGCCCCTTGCTCACCGCTACCTCTGGCCTACACTGCGGTCAGCAGGGCTCACAATTCAGATACAGTCGCGATTGCAGATGACGCAGTCCAGTAGGCAAGAGACGTTGCTCCCAGTGCGGCCCGTCCGCACCAAGCAGCATTACAGGCTCATACATTCTCAATGCTTCTGGTGCCACTAACTGTGCACCTCAACTCAACGCCACGTGGCTATGGGCCCTTGCTGACCGCTACCTCTGGCCTACACTGCGGTCATCAGGGCTCACAATTAAAATTAAGTCTTGATTCATTAATTACAGAGTCAAGTAGGCAAGTAACTATCACAGGCCTAAAACCTACATAATATCCTTTTAGTATCCTTGCTTCAAGAACTTTTTTATATCAGTTATAGCTTTAGTACAATCACCAAATTCATCTTCAAGTGCAAACGAACACTCATTAGCAGTCTACACTGTGGGCAGCAGAGCTCGCAATTCGAATTTTGGACACGTGGTGCCACTAACGCTGTTCAACACAAGCCGCGACACGTGGTGCCACTAACCCTGTTCAACACAAGCCAGCGACACGTGGTGCCACTAACCCTGTTCAACACAAGCCGATCCCACATGTGGAACTGTGTCCTGAGTCCTGAATGGCAGTGACCCCAACTCTGTGAGAGAACCACAGCAGCAGACTCCCTTCGATTAGTGAGGCGTATTGGCATATGGAAGGCCGGCAACACATGGTGCCACTAACCCTGTTCAATACAAGCCGATCCCACATGTGTAACTGTGTCCTGAGTCCTGAATAGCAGTGACCCCAAGTCCGTGGCAGCGACCACAGCACCAGACTCCCTTCGATCAGTGAGGCATATTTCCATATGGAAGGCCGGCAACACGTGATGCCACTAACCCTGTTCAACACAAGCCGATCCCACATTTGTAACTGTGTCCTGAGTCCTGAATGGCAGTGGCCCCAAGTCTGTGGCAGCAACCACAGCACCAGTTCTCCCTCCGATCAGTGAGGCATATTTCCATATGTAAGGCCGGCGACACGTGGTGCCACTAACCCTGTTCAACAGAAGCCGATCCCACATGTGTAACTGTGTCCTGAGTCCTGAATGGCAGTGACCCCAACTCCGTGAGCGAACCACAGCAGCAGACTCCCTTCGATTAGTGAGGCGTATTTGCATATGGAAGGCCGGCGACACATGGTGCCACTAACCCTGTTCAACACAAGCCAATCCCACATGTGTAACTGTGTCCTGAGTCCTGAATGGCAGTGACCCCAAGTCCGTGGCAGCGACCACAGCACCAGACTCCCTTCGATCAGTGAGGCATATTTCCATATGGAAGGCCGGCAACACGTGGTGCCACTAACCCTGTTCAACACAAGCCGATCCCACATGTGTAACTGTGTCCTGAGTCCTGAATTGCAGTGACCTCAAGTCCGTGGCAGCAACCACAGCACCAGACTCTCTTCGATCAGTGAGGCATATTTCCATATGGAAGGCCGGCGACACGTGGTGCCACTAACCCTGTTCAACACAAACCAATCCCACATGTGTAACTGTGTCCTGAGTCCTGAATGGCAGTGACCCGAACTCCGTGAGAGAACCACAGCAGCAGACTCCCTTCGATCAGTGAGGCGTATTTGCATATGGAAGACCGGCGACACATGGTGCCACTAACCCTGTTCAACACAAGCCAATCCCACATGGGTAACTGTGTCCTGAATGGCAGTGACCCCAAGTCCATGGCAGCGACCACAGCACCAGACTCTTTTCGATCAGTGAGGCGTATTTGCATATGGAAGGCCGGCGACACATGGTGCCACTAACCCTGTTCAACACAAGCCGATCCCACATGTGTAATTGTGTCCTGAGTCCTGAATGGCAGTGACCCCAAGTCCATGGCAGCCACCACAGCACCAGACTCCCTTCGATCAGTGAGGCATATTTCCATATGGAAGGCCGGCAACACGTGGTGCCACTAACCCTGTTCAACACAAGCCGATCCCACATGTGTAACTCTGTCCTGAGTTCTGAATGGCAGTGACCCCAACTCCGTGAGACTACCACAGCAGCAGACTCCCTTCGATTAGTGAGGCATATTTGCATATGGAAGGCCGGCGACACATGGTGCCACTAACCCTGTTCAACACAAGCCAATCCCACATGTGTAACTGTGTCCTGAGTCCTGAATGGCAGTGACCCCAAGTCCGTGGCAGCGACCACAGCACCAGACTCCCTTCGATCAGTGAGGCATATTTCCATATGAAAGGCCGGCAACACGTGGTGCCACTAACCCTGTTCAGCACAAGCCGATCCCACATGTGTAACTGTGTCCTGAGTCCTGAATGGCAGTGACCCCAAGTCCGTGGCAGCAACCACACCACCAGACTCCCTTCGATCAGTGAGGCATATTTCCATATGGAAGGCCGGCAACACGTGGGGCCACTAACCCTGTTCAACACAAGCCGATACCACATGTGTAACTGTGTCCTGAGTCCTGAATGGCAGTGACCCGAAGTCCGTGGCAGCGACTACAGCACCAGACTCCCTTTGGTTAGTGAGGCATATTTCCATATGCAAGGCCAGCGACACGTGGTGCCACTAACCCTGTACAACACAAGGCGCGACACGTGGTGCCACTAACCCTGTTCAATACAAGCCGATCCCACATGTGGAACTGTGTCCTGAGTCCTGAATGGCAGTGACCCCAAGTCCGTGGCAGCAACCACACCACCAGACTCCCTTCGATCAGTGAGGCATATTTCCATATGGAAGGCCGGCAACACGTGGTGCCACTAACCCTGTTCAACACAAGCCGATACCACATGTGTAACTGTGTCCTGAGTCCTGAATGGCAGTGACCCCAAGTCTGTGGCAGCGACCACAGCACCAGACTCCCTTTGGTTAGTGAGGCATATTTCCATATGCAAGGCCAACGACACGTGGTGCCACTAACCCTGTACAACACAAGACGTGACACGTGGTGCCACTAACCCTGTTCAATACAAGCCGATCCCACATGTGTAACTGTGTCCTGAGTCCTGAATGGCAACGACCCCAAGTCCGTGGCAGCAACCACACCACCAGAATCCCTTCGATCAGTGAGGCATATTTCCATATGGAAGGCCGGCAACACGTGGTGCCACTAACTCTGTTCAACACAAGCCGATACCACATGTGTAACTGTGTCCTGAGTCCTGAATGGCAGTGACCCCAAGTCCGTGGCAGCAACCACACCACCAGACTCCCTTCGATCAGTGAGGCATATTTCCATATGGAAGTCCGGCCACACGTGGTGCCACTGAACCTGAACTACGCAGGCCGGTGGGGCCACCAACCTATGCACGTGGCTGTGGGCCCATGCTCACCGCTACCTCTGGCCTACACTATGGTCAGCAGGCCTCACAATTCACATAGAGTCCCGATTGCACATGACGCAGACCAGTAGGCAAGACACATTGCTCCCAGTGCGGCCTGTCCGCACCAAGCATCATCACAGGCTCATACAGTCTCAATGCTTATGGTGCCACTAACTGTGCACCTCAACTCAATGCCACGTGGCTATGGGCCCTTGCTGATCGATACCTCTGGCCTACACTGCGGTCATCAGGGCTCACAATTAAAATTATTTCTTGATTCATTAACTACAGAGTCCAGTAGGCAAGTAACTATCACAGTCCTAAACCCTACATAATATCCTTTTAGTATCCTTGCTTCAAGAACTTTTTTATATCAGTTATAGTTTAGTACAATGACCAAATTCATCTTCAACTGCAAACGAACACTCAATAGCAGTCTACACTGCGGGCAGCAGAGCTCGCAATTCGATTTTTAAATGCTAATTTCTAACAAGAAGATTGTACTCAGAAAATACAACACTTCGTCAGTGTATTCTATACTTATTTCATCTTTTCATGATACGCCTACACTTTTCATCTTTTCATGATACGCCTCACAATTAAAATTAAGTATTGATTCATTAATTACAGAGTCCACTAGGCAAGTAACTATCACAGGCCTAAAATCTACATAATATCCTTTTAGTATCCTTTCTTCAAGAACATTTTTTATATCAGTTATAGCTTTAGTACAATCACTAAATACATTTTCAAGTGCAAACGAACACTCATTAGCAGTCTACACTATGGGCAGCAGAGCTTGCAATTCCAACTTTGGACACGTAGTGCCACTAACCCTGTTCAACAGAAGCCGTGACACGTGGTGCCACTAACCCTGTTCAACACAAGCCTGCGACATATGGTACCACTAACCCTGTTCAACGCAAGCCGCGACACGTGGTGCCACTAACCCTGTTCAACACAAGCCAATCCCACATGTGGAACTGTGTCCTGAGTCCTGAATGGCAGTGACCCAAGTCCGTGGCAGCGACCACAGCACCAGACTCCCTTTGGTTAGTGAGGCATATTTCCATATGCAAGGCCGGCGACACGTGGTGCCACTAACCCTGTACAACACAAGGCGAGACACGTGGTGCCACTAACCCTGTTCAATACAAGCCGATCCCACATGTGGAACTGTGTCCTGAGTCCTGAATGGCAGTGACCCCAACTTCGTGGCAGCGACCACAGCACCAGACTCCCTTCAGTTTTATTTGTTGTTGTTTTCTTTAAATAAAATGTTTTATATGTAAACCTATACATGACTGAGATTCTTGTTTGTCCAACCGCACAGGGACACTTCCGGGCCCAAGAAGGTTGTTGGAGGTATGTTGGTAATGTGAGAAGAGGGTGCGTTACCTGCTGATGTGGGGAGAGGCAGCGTGAAAGGGGTATCTCTCACAGAAAGAACTCCGATATGTTTTCAGAAATGCCTCGGACAGATGCCAGCTGACGGACTGAATCACAAAATGTTTTTTCAATGCTTATGTAGTGTGAGTTATGAACAGTTCGCACCCAGGCTCGCAGAGGGACAACTGCGGCCCGTCCGCTCGACTCACACACGCAGTACTACGACCCGTCCGCTCCCAAAGGAACAGCAGCGTAGTACCTCGCAGAGGTACAGGCACAGTAGCGTACTAGCTCGCAAACGTAGAGAGCTGCGAGCCGACGGACTGGCTTCTAACGGCATAGCTGCGAAGTGGTGATGTTGGGCATATGGAGCGTGAAAGAGTTATCTCGCAGAAACAGAGCTCCGGTATATTAAATTGCCCCCGAGACCTATCTTTCATATTTTCACTCGATGCAAGAAAGCGCGCATTCTGGACCAAGACCTTTCTCCCTGCCAAATTTGGCGTAATTCCATTCAGCAGTTTGACCTGTAGCCTTGTCTAAAGTTTCCTATGGAAAATCCATTGAGAAAACACGTTTTCACACCCCCCACATAGCTACCTGTCGCAGGCGTACTCGCTGTTGGTGTGCAGGTCAGTGGTCTAGTTGTCAACATGTCACGGCCACTCCCTGAGGGCAGGTTTGCACACACACCACACCCATCCGGCACATGCGTCACAGGCCATGTGACCACACAAATATAATGGATCCACAACGTCACATCCTTTATTGCCGGTGGTGACTGGATGGCGGACGCTCCACGGGTCACAATCATAAAGACTCATGAAAAGTTGAGCAGAGGGTTAGTCGCACCCTGAGCTCTATGGCCGTCAGGGGCCTACTACCACGTTGCGCGGACTTGAGTTCCACAGGGTTATTGCCACCCGAAGCTGATTTGGCCGTCAGGGGCCTACCACCACGTGGCACGGACTTGAGTTGCACAGGGTTACTGCCACCCGAAGCTAATGTGGCCGTCAGGGGCCTACCACCACGTGGCGCGAACTTGAGTTGCACAGGGTTAGTGCCACCCGAAGCTGATGTGGCCGTCAGCCGCCTTCGACCACGTGGCACGGACTTGAGTTGCACAGGGTTAGTCGCACCCTAAGTTGTATGGCCGTCAGTGGCCTACCACCACGTGGCGCTGACTTGCGTTGGACAGGGTTAGCAGCACCAAAAGCTGATGAGGTCTCCGCCATTGATGACTCAGGACTCAGCGACATGTGTGAGATCTGCCGGGCCGCGGAGAAGCTGATGTGGTTTCTGCCATTTATGACTCAGGACTCAGCGACATCTGTGAGATCTGCCAGGCCGCGGAGCTTTGACGGGCACGTGGAGTGCCCACTGGTAGACACTCAGGTGGCAGCAGGTAAGTATTTGGTCATGGATGCGCAGGGGCGGCAGTATCTCTCTCTCTCTCTCTCTCTCACTTCCCTCTCTTCACTCTCTCTCTCACTCCCTTCCTTCCTTTTCTTCTCTTTCTCTATCTCCCTTCTCCCTTTCTTTCCTTCCCTCTCTTTTTCTCTCTGACTTTTTTTTCCTTCTCTGTGTCTCACTCCTTTGATATGCACATTACACACGTCCTTATTTTGTGCTTTATTTTCCAGGCTGTGTCGTCGACATTCATGGTCCCGACAGGAGTCTTCCGCCTTGTTGTTTTGTGTTCAGTTCTTTAAATTTATTTTATCCTTTATATATACGTTTACGAAAAAGAAAGTTTGGAAAAAAAAAAATTCAATAAAGTTTTTGGTTGTTACTTAAGTGCTGTGTGACTCTTTCTCGTTCTTATTACTGTTATTTCGTGGTGTCCACCATGGTGTTAAATTTTGGGGCAGTTATCACGGGAATACTGGTGATGTCTGCAGTTTGCACCAGCTTCTGAATAGTGTGTTATATTTATCCCAACTTTAGTTGCATTAAAGTGCTGATAATGAAATGCAGAATAGGCGTTCCCGTGCAAAAAGACACGAGGTGCACCTTTGCGATTTATTCTAAATACTAAAATCCTGTATTGAATTGCACTGTGGTAGTGGGTGCACTTACAGTGTACACACAAAATCAATGAAGAAATGTCATTGTATTTATATTGATCGGGAATAGTGGGTCAGGTGCTGGATCTTGACGGGATACACTGCCCAGTTCGTTTATTTTTCTGTACACGAAAAACCACATCACAACTTTGACAACAACTGCGATGCGAAACAAATTCCGGCGATAAGCCGCGTTAGCACCAGGGATTTTACACCTGCTTTCTGCTGGTGTTAAGCAGGACAACTACCTGCAGCATGAAAGGGAACACAGCCAAGAGCCACACCGAAACACCCACAGGTGCCATACAGTCAATGAGCATGATACACGGATACCCATGAGGTCCACAACACTCATCGCAACAACCCCAGGACCGCCAACGCCCCCGAACCCGCATCTGAGCAAGTGTGTCCGTGTGGTCATTGTGTTAGCATGATAGGCACCGGCCCTGCAACATCACAGTGTCAGCGGACGTTACCATGTCACCTCAGCGTTGGCAGTGAGCCTGGACATGTAGCTACACACGCATCCTCCTGCATGCACAAGCGGTGTGTGCTGGTCCGGCGTACACAGGTCAGTGCAGGGGTCTGCCTATCCGGCAAGGGGAACGGGGTGTCTCGGGCATGTCCATGTTCAGGAAGTGCGGTAAGTGTGTCTCTGTGTTCAGGTGTGGCTGCCACAAGGGCCGCAGCAATCGATGTTGTACAGTGGCATGCACCACCTCCAAACTGCAGTCTCACAGTGTGGTTGGAATGCCGCAGGACATGCGCGAATAGGCATTACAATGGTGTGCCGTAGGAGTGCACGGGATACAACAGTGCACCGTACAAAAGTGTGGGGGCTCGTGGGAGGGAGGAGCAGCTGTTTGGCAACGTAACACACAGTGAACCCACCCATGTGCCACGTGCTGGGCATCTCATCCATGATGACCAGGGTCGCAGACATCCCACAACACCCACGACCGGCCTTTGTACACATCCTGTATGAATGCAGCTGGAGAACTTACTGTAGGGATGAAAGGTTCTTTGTCTGAGCTATCTTGCAGTAGCACATCTGCTGCTCCGAGAAGGAACTTGCAAGTGGCCAGCCCCCCCCTGACAGATACGATAATATTTGCATCCGTCTCCCACACTATGCACTGCCCGATTTGAGAACAATGAGTACACATCCCACACTCAAAAGTCCTTCGTCGTAGTTAGCGTGCCTGAAATGGCCTTCACACGTACTCCCACCACACCCCTGCCCTGCACCCATTGCACACAGACCCGGCTCATTGCACCAAGCTGTGCCATTTCATCCACAACACTGGCACACGGCAAGCCAGTGCAGCTACAAGCAGAGCCACTGACGCAATGGCAGAGCATCCCGAACACATGGTCGACTCCATGCACGTCCAGCTATACCTTGCACGTCTGCTGCATGTCCTGGGTGCACTGCCTTTGGCAGTACTGCGGATCACTTACCGGCTGTGCTTCTGCATTGCGGACGTCACCTGCGTTCAACCTGTATTGCAATGTCGCACGCGCCTATCTGAGTGGTGCATGGACGTGTGCCTCTCCAACGAGTGGGTAGCTGACATGGATTACAACAGGTGTGTGCGCCCCCTGTTGGCCCACGACCAGGACTGTCATGGTGATGCCCGTTTATGGCATGCATGGATGTTTGGTATGCATGTTGGGAACTGGGCCTGGGAGATTGCACGTGTCGTAGTATGCAGTGAGCAAATTGACCCACTTCCTGATTCTGCTTTGGTGCACATTGGGTACAATGGTTGGAGTCAGCACATCTGTCCCGGTCAGCTGATGGATTACATCGACGACATGTCAAATATTGTGGCCAACCATCACTCATTAGAGATAGTGGCTTACGCAGCTGCACTCGCGTTCATGGACGAGTGACAAGGTACCTCCAACCATGACTCGATGTGCCACATTGCACGTGTCCCTCCGCATCATTGCACGTTGTACATCTGGTCACATGTCCCAAAACAACAGTGGACATGGCTGCATTGGCGTCGAATCATGTCCGAAGCGCGGACAACCAACGCTGCTTGACACTGACGTGTGTTGGTGATGGACTACCCCGAGGTGAACATGGACGTTTTCCTACGTTCCTTATTCAGCCATGCTGCTGCATTTCTCTGCATATTGTGGCACTACTCTTGGCCGTACTGACACACACTTTTTTTTATAAAGTTTCCACATTTTCACTTGTCTCCAAATGTGTAGTGTCTTCATTTGTATGCCAATGTGTGTGTCACGGACTCTCTGGCTGCCTGCCATACGTGAATTGCTACCCCATCTGGACTGTGGGTTTGTACTTATGCGTTCTCATGTGCCTGTTTCGTACTGACGCTTTGGGACGCTTATCCGCATCAGGCGAGTGCATTTGTGTCCTGTGTTCGATTGTGCGAATCTTTGTGTTTGGACAACATTGTGTTGGATGTTGGTGTACTCTGCTTCCTATGTGTGTGTGCTGCATTGTGTGTGAGATGTCCCTTCATGTGAGCTTTTGTTCACCCTTCTCCCTTTCCGGCAGTGTGGTTTTCACTTCTATGCTTGTTCAGTGGTGTGATGTTGGCGGGTTGTGCGACTTGTGCTCCTTGTTGGTGTGTTTGATTTTGGCCATGGTTTGTCTATAGTTGTGCTGTACTTAATTGTGCATGTGTACCATTGTACTCCCTGCTTCTTCCTCTTCCTGGTGCTGTTGTGTCTGTAATTTTGTTGCTCCACACATAAATACATGTAATGAACAAATTAGAATAGTTCCTTGATTCTTTTAGGTTTCAAAACTTCTCTCCATTTTCCATATAAACAGTTTTTTTAATATTCAAGGACACATAGAAGTCAGAAGTGCAACGTATTCTATCAACACACTTTCTAGAACATTCTACAACACGTGCAGGTTAAAAGTTCATCAATTTTTTTAAACCTAACGATATTTTTTTGCAACATTTTCTTGAACATTTAACGGCATGTGCAGGTTAAAAGTTCACGATTGTTTTAAGTTCGAACAGTGCCTTCCAAATGCAAGTAGCAGGTGTGGTTGAGTTGAGCAAATTTTATCCTATGATATGTACTCCAAGTTTAAACTGCTTTTTCTTAACCAATCACAAAGATGCTTTTCCACCAAACGAATGTGCACCCTACTTTTAAAAAACAATGCTTTTCATCTCCCAATCAGGTATCGTTTTGTATGACAAAAAAAAGTAGTTCCCCATCTTTAAACATATCTCTTATTCTACGAACAGACTGCATGAGCTACAGACATCTATCCATTCCTCCCAGCCATACCTTCAAAATGCTAGTGCGGATCGTAGGACATAGCTATGTTTTCTGGTGCAAGAGGTATGCAGAACAGAGACATATTGACTTAGACCTAGGTTTACAAAATGTGGACATTAAATGGTTTGGACAAAGAGGATTGAAGTGGCACCAATTGTTGCCTTTGGTTAAAACCTGTTTGCATCTCCAACACCCTGACCTCATGATTGTGCACTGTGGTGGAAACGACCTAGGCACATTGACTGGGGTAGGTTTGGAAATGCTAATGAAGGACACCTTTCGACAATTGATATTGCTTTTGCCTCAAACTGTCTTTGTATATTCCAATATATGCCAAAGACAGAAGTGGAAATGGTCAAACCAATTTTGTCCTCAGATTGAAAAATCTAGGAAGAATGTCAACAAAGCTGTGTCTGCATACCTCAGAGACCATAGAATGGGGTCGATCTACAACAATAACATACGCTTTCATATGGCTGATATCTACAGAAGTGATGGAGTACACTTCATAGATCAGGGAAATCGAGTTTTTCTGAATAACCTGAAGCTGTGCATCTGCACTTATATGTAGCTCCAACTAATAAACACAAGGGCTCTTTTTAGAGCCGCCTTATATTCCCAATATCGGTTCGCAGTGACAGCTGCGATCCGGCTAGCACAGGGAGACCTGCGGGCCGTCGAGCAGGCTCGCAGAGGGACACCTGCGGCCCGTGGGCTCAGCTCGCACAGGGAGAGCTACGGGCCGTCGGCTCGGCTCGCACAGTGTGACCTACGGGCCGTCGGCTCGCAAACGCACACCAGCGTGCTGGCTCGCAGAGGGAGAACTCGCAAAGGGACACCAACGGGCCAACCGCCCTGCTAGCAGACACACACCTATCACCTAATGAACTCACTCGGACATGTACAGCTAGGGACACGACGGCTCGCAGACACACAGCTGCAAGCCGACGGACTGCTACTGTTTTATGCTTTAGGGTAGTACAGTGGTGTTTGGGTAGTGTAGGGGGTTCTGCTGGGGGTAGTATTTTAGGGTTTAGGGTAGTGCAGTGGTGTTTGGGTAGGGGGTCGTGCTGGGGATAGATTTAGGGTTTAGGGTAGTACACTGGTGTTTGGGTAGTGTAGGGGATCGTGCTGGGGTAGTGTTTTCGAGTTTACGACAGTGCAGTGGTGTTTGGGTAGTCTTTGGGTAGTGTAGGGGGTCGTGCCGACAGACTGACTCACAGAGCTCTGAGCCGACGGACGGGCTTCTAAAGACATAGCCGCGACCTGGTAATATGAGGAGAGGCAGCCTGAAAGGCATATCTCACACAGACACAGATGCCAGTGTTGCCTCGAAGAGGTAAAACTACGAACCCGATGGCTTCTACACGGAGAGATGCGAGCTGACGGAGTAAATCACAAAATGGCTGCCAACACTTCCTGGTTTCAACCATTCACAGCCAATAAGCCGCAAGCTCCTGCTTGTAACCCCTCAGCCAATCACATGTCAGAATTCTCAAATATCGATATCTGTAAAATTTGATATTTCTCAAAAACTACTGAACGGATTTACACCATTTAAACCAAAGCGTGCTTTCTGGACCATCACCTTTCTCCCTGCCAAATTTTGCGTAATTCCGTTCAGCAGTTTCACCTGTAGTCTTCTGTAAAGTTTCGTATGGAAATTGCATGGAGAAAACACGTTTTAGGACCCTCTTTTTTCTCAGCCCCTCCTACACCATTCACCCTCAAACTTTCAATATAAGAGCTAATCCAAAAAGAGAAACTTTTTGGATAATTTCATAAAGATTCGTCAAACAACGCCAAAGTTACAAGCACATACAAGGCTCCAGAAGGGGGCCGCACAACCCCCTCCCAACATAAGTGAAGCCCGGGGCTGCGCAGACCCCAGCGGCCCCCCGCCACCCCTGCAAGCCCCTGCTGTTATTTTTTAAGAAATACCCCCGCAACCTAGCCCACCCAAGGGCCTCATTAAAATATAACGCGAGAACCCGCGACCCCAGCGCAAATTTTTGTCGATTTAAAAAAAAAAAAAATTTTTAAATGATTTTTTGGGCCCTGAGCAGACCTAGTGGGTCAGGGTTTTTCTACCCTGCCCACTTCTCTTGTTTTATACCTTTGTTTCTCCGTTTTCGGGTGACTCGCTTCTACCGAGCCACAAGATGGCTGCCAACACTTCTTGGTTTGGAGTGCTAGCAGCCAATCATAGTGAAGCTCGCGCACGCGACTTAGGCTCCGCCCAGATATCGAAACTTTTATTTTTCTAATTTCTCAGCAACTACTGAACGGATTTACACCAGGTCGCTTTCTGACCCAAGCACTACCTTTCTACCAAATTTGGAGTAATTCCGTTCAGTAGTTTCGGCTGTAGCCCTGCACAAAGTTTCCTATGGGAAATTGATTTTTTGACCCTTATTTTTTGAATTTCTCAAAAACTACTGAACGGATTTACACCATTTAAAAAAAAGGTCGCTTTCTGAACCAAGCTCTACCGTTCTGCCAAATTTGGGGTAATTCCATTCAGCAGTTCGAGCTGTAGCTCGTCACAAAATGTCCTATGGAAATTAACATGGAGAAAACGAGTTGTGGGACCCCCTTTTTTCTCAGCCCGCGCTTGACGAATCACCCCCAAACTTTCAGGATAGGAGCTGACCTGGATAGACTTGTTTTTTGGAGAATTTCAGGAAGATTCATCAAACGACGCCAAAGTTATTAGCAAATCAAAAAATGCTTTTCCTATGGAAACTAGGTTCTAACTATAACTACCTACTGGTGACCGCCAGTAGGTAATATATATATATATATATAAAACACCACAGTCCTGGATTACACACGTCTTTGTAACATCAGGTACGGACCACCAAAGCTGGATTTCAATTAAAGTGCTTTTATTGAGGTGCAAACAGCATATATATATACACAATCCCTACTCCAACAGGAAAAAGGTACGCACACAAGGATTATATGAATACGGCTTCTTTTAATTAAAAGGGCCCCTCACGGCCCAGCATATGTAGGAGAGACGCGTTTCGGCTTTAACAGCCTTTATCAATATAACAGACGCCATGTTATGCATTGAATATATAATGCATGGAAATGGAAAACATACTACGCAAGTTGCTGAACCAATCATGGAAAAGTTCACAATTAATCAAGCTGCTTAGTGCAACCAACATATAATACTAAAAGTAGGAATGTGTCCACATTAAAAATGTAAAGCGCAGCGTTTAAAATACATTGCAACCATTTCATTCTGAACTTGCATGGCGTCAATCACCTCCCGTATCTTATTTAAAAATACAATATAATATTGCAAATCGTCATAGGGCTGGACATATTAAGAGTCATTTAAACGAGCAAAACTGCCAAGATGATCATACACATTCTGCTAGCCTAATAGCTGCTGAAGAAAACTGATTAATCAATCCTGTCAGTTCACCGGCATGTGAAATCTAAACAGTATCACGATATGCAGCAACTGAGTTTAAAGCACAAAAACCATTTTCCCGGCCTTGTGCCACAGTACGTGATGCTCCAAATAGTCAGCACACACAGACTAAACTTCGCCATGCTTCATCAATGGACTATTGCGGGACTCCCACTCCCATAATGCAGTAGTGCAACATTGTCATCACACTGTCCTGGAGTATGGCGACAACTGAGTGTTTGTCAAGTAATGTTAAGTTTTGGATCCACAGCCAAATACACTGCACCACAAGCACTTCACGTTGCTGCAAAGATATTCACAATGGCAAGAAAGGCTCAGAGATGTTCTGCATGAGGCAGATCCATGGTAGCTCAACAAAGTCACTCACAACATTCCTCTGTTCGCACCAGTGCCATGTAAATCATGATGCGGGATCGGGGGGGATCCCCATGAAAAGATTAATAAACAGCACAATCCTCACCACTATGAGACAATGTCCCTGTGGTGCCCAGTTACTAGTGTAGCCACGGCCTGCTGAGGGAAACTGTGGGGCCCGTAGCAAACTCCGTCTCCGTGCTGAAAACCAAGTGGTTTCCCCGTGCTGAGTCTCTGTCCGCCCCTCCGCCCACGCTTCAAATTACTCATCCCGTGGCTGGTCACTGGGGGCAGTCGGAAAGCACTCCCATGCTTCACCTCCGTTTTGCGGTTACTCTGGCCACCCAACACAATTGGTGGTACGCAGGGAACAACAACCGCCGTTGTTCAATTGAAATAGACACAATCCTTACTCCAACAAGAAAAAGGTACGTACACAAGGATTATATGAATACGGCTACTTTTAATTAAAAGGGCCCCTCATGACCCAGCATATGTATATATATATATATATATATATATATATATATATCCCAAAGGTTAGTTAAAGTGAAGTTATACTTAGCTGTAGAAGTAAGGCAAAAACAAATGTTTAAAATAAAAAATAAATCTGTTATAATTTACTGGGCTAATTAGAACTTGGGCCCTCTGCATTCACTGCCTATGACCTCACATATTACATCACTCATGACATGTTAAATTACATAATCGATGCCACCAATATCATAAGATTAGGATGTGACATACAGTAAAAGGAAGTAAGCCATTTGTGAGCCATCAAAGTGCCACCAAACAATTCACTTCCATCTTGCTGCTATTTTGACTCTTTCGACTCCAGATAATCACCAAATGGTTTAGGATCCTGATGAGAGGCCTCCCAGTTTCTCCCATGAGTAATTATGAGTCTTCAAGAGGTATCTGTAGTAATCACACACAATTCTTATTGTGTTTCCTCTTACTTTTATTCCAGTTGAAAGTACATGAACCGTAACCTCCAGCAAATTCCAGTACAATGACCATCCGCTGAAAGTACATGAACAGTAACCTCCAGCACATTCCAGTACAATGACCATCCGCTGAAAGTACATGAACAGTAACTTCCAGCAAATTCCAGTACAGTGACCATCTGCTTAGAATCCCCATATCATCCCATTCCACCAGCATCATCCCTTACCTCGCTGCATGTTCTACACTCTGAAATGTTTCCACACATCTCCCCCCTTTTAATATACATAACAAAAGAAAAATAACAAACAATTTCCTACTACAGGGCTTGAATTATCCTGAAGGGCACAAGTAAAATGCATGAAAGGTATGAACAGTGCAACAAGAAAAACATCTAGATGATATTCGGAATCATCCTAGATAAGATAAATGAATAAATAAATAAATCCTCACTTCACTATTCTTGGGCCACTGACCTTACATAAGTTTCCAAAACTCCATACACTCCCATCATCCAATTTACCAATTGACCCCGTCACTTGTATCACCTTCTGTGGTTGGAAAAACTTGCAGTCGCCTTTTCTCCCAAAACCTGCTTTCCTTACTACTAGCCAAACTCCACTCTTCACATCCAAATTCTTCACACCTTTCCGGTTGTCATAATTTGCTTTGTTATGACTCTGCAAATCAGATACCTTCAATTTCATTTCCTCATGGTCCACCCACACTTGATTATTCCCTTGTAGCCAAGTAGGAGATACTTTAGTTACCAGTTCCATACCCTTCAGGGCTATGAATTGGAGATACACCAGTCACAGAATGAGGCGTCAACCTATGAGCCTATACCATCTTTTCCAATTCATCCCTCCACCCCATCCCATTTGACAGTAACAATTGAATGTTATCCATGATGATACGATTTACTCTTTCCACTATTCCATTGGCCTGTGGAAGGAACAATGCCACACAGTCATGCCTGATACCCCACTTCGTAAGAAACTCTGTTGTTGCTGTGGAAACCAACTGTACTCCATTATCTGTAACCAACACCTTAGGTATTTCCTCTTGTAAGAACACCTCTCTTAAGAACTTCACAACATTACTAGTAGTAATCTTCTCCATGGATTTAAAGACAAACCACTTGGTGTGGTAATCTACCAAAACAGCCATGAAATGATCACTTCTTCCTAGCCTTTCTATAGGGCTCAAAAAATCCCCAGCCAGTTTTTCCCATGGCCGAGCCGGGAGTTCCATACATCCCAAAGGTGGCTGCCTAACCACTTTGACCTTATCACTATTGCTGCAGGCATAGCAATCACATACTGCATCCTCCACTGCTCTATCTATTCCTGGCCACCAGAAAAATTGCCTTAACCTCCTTTTAGGCAAATTCCTTCCCAAATGCCCCTCATACACAATCCAAATCAATCTCACCCTCAATGCACTGGGCGGAACGCTACGATCTCTCCTCAATATCTTATCTCCCTAAATGCTGAGCTCATCCTTCACCACCATATATGGTTTTACATTCTCATTTAACAGATCAAATTCTTACCAATCACATACTATAAGCTTTGTCAATTCCTCATACTCCTTGTCATTTTGTATAGCCTCTCTCCACTCTTACTGTCCAGGAGCAAATTCTCCTTCAACACTAACCACTTTGGTTTCCATCTCCTGAGTAAAAGAAATATCCTCCACAGGCAATCAGCAATTACATTTCTCTTGCCTCTTACATATTCAACAACAAAATTATAATCCATCGGAGACAACAACCATCTCGAAATCCGAGGCATCACACTTCACTCTAAATCCCTCCTGCACTTGAAAAAGTGTACTAGAGGCTCCTGGACAGTTTTGAGCACAGATGGCAAACCCCACAAATAGTATCTAAAGTGGTTCATTCCCTAACAACAGGCTAATGTCTCCTTCTCAGTGGCAGAATAGCATTGTTCTGCACCTTGTAGTCATCGGGATGCAAATCCAATATAATCCTTTCCCCTTCTTCAGCCATTTGGATCAAAACTGCTCCAAAACCTACGTTACTAGCATTAGTTGTTACAATAGTTTTCCTGCTAGTGTCGAAGTGGCCCAATGCCGGGGAATGAGCAAGAGAATGTTTTATCCTGGTAAATGCAACTTCACACTCTGACACCCATTCAAACACACTTACTTTCTTTAGCAGTATCCTCATAGGTTCTACCACATGCGCAAAATTAGACACAAATTTCGAGCAATACTCAGCAAGTCCCAAGAAAAAGTTCAATCATTTGTGTTAGTGGGCTGTGGAGCATCCTCGATAGCCTTCATAATATTAGTTTTTGGTCTTATTCCATCTGCGGACACTTCATGTCCCAAATAACTTACTTGTTCTAACGCCCGTGTCACTGCTGAAGCCACTGCTGGACCGGGAGCGGGACAGGACTCCAGGTCCCAGGCTCCTTCTCTGCAATTCCACCGCCGCCTGCACCACGTGCCTGGAGGCGCTTTAAAGGCTCAGGAGGGCTCCCGCAGCGCAGGACGAGCACGGGCGTGCCCGGGCCAAGGACGGGCCCGTCTGCGCCCTTCCGCGACTGTCTGTGGCTGGGCTGGGCCTATTCTCTTGGCTGCACACTTTGGGATAGCATGAAAGTTCACTTCATCACCTTTGCCATCGCCATCTTCGCATGCCATTTAAAGGGGTTGTTGCAGGTCTTTCGGACTTGGACATCGCAGTGAGTAATCCTTCTCTCCGGTCATTCATCTTGGGAGCCTGTATGGATTTTTAATATAACTTTGATTATAAACTAATTATCTTTTGCCCTGCACTCTTGCCACCTTCCTTGAGACTTTCTGGCTTCTTTTGTTGGGGAGATCCGCTTAATCCAGCAAAATGGGGAAAAAGACCAAAGCAGCGACCCCCAAGGGCCAGCCATGCCGCACTATCGACACCTTTTTGGCAAAGGCTGTGGGCGCTATTAACCAGGAGATAGTTCGGGCTGAGAGACGGCTCTCACTGGATATAGGGGGTTTGGGGGTAAGCTTGCCATCTACCTTGCAAAAGACCCCAATGCATCAGTCGCAGCCCACTGCTTCCCCGGCTTCAAACCTGGTACCCATTGAGGCACCCTCACCTGAGCCTCCGGTTTTGAGGCTCGAGCTTCCGCCCCCACCTGCCACCATCTACCGCATCGCCTGATCTAGTGAATTCCCCGACTCCTAAACGTAAACGGGGGCAAAGAAGCCTTTGGAAGCTGCCCCGATCACACGCCAGGGACAGGCGATTGCTGCTAATGGGTTGATTGTAGAGGATCTGTTGACCCGCCTGGCCCCAGTCCTACATAATATCACATAGACTTTCTCAGACCTTTTGTCTCCACTCTTGAACAGACTGGATAATTTGGAGGTAGCAACGAGGGACTTGGCAAGCAAAATGGATATTTTTTTGTCATTTGTAGATAAACACCCACCTTGTTGTTTGCCAGTGCGTCCTCCTCCAATTGATATTATACCTCTTGCTACTCCTATGTGTAATAGTGGTGCCCCACACGTTAATGTTCTTCCAAAGTCGAGAGGAGTTGTGGCCAATCTACAATGCCAGGGTTGGGTGGTTCTAGTTTCCCGGAAGATGGCGCACCCAGCGCTGTTCGGGTCCGTCAGGACCTAGGTCCTGAAGACGCCCCCTACACAGGGATGCAATCATCTAGGGTTTGCCAGTCTACCGTGATCGACATTCCCCCAGCATGTGCCCCCTATTCTGTGGTTTTGTCAGGGGTACCCGGCTTACCGGCTCATAAAGAGGAATCCACGGCCCAACTAATTAATAAAGTCTCTCATTGGTTGGACCTGCATTCCGGGTATTCCATCAAGGATCACAAGGATATCTTGAGGGCGCGGAGGGTGGCGTGGATAGGTCCATCTAGGAAATCCTTTGAGGGAGACTGTATTATAATCTCGGTACGGTACCCTGAGTTAGCACGCAAAATTCTGTTTGGCGCTACTAAATCATTTTCCCCAACCTCCTGCATTAAATTGCTCCCACTGGGATTTTTCTACAGAACTCCCCAGTGCAGCCCGGGGGGGGGAGGGGTTTTGCCCGCGAGGGCTGGGTTTGTGGAGGGAGGTTTGGGACGGTTGTTGCCTCTTGCAAATTCTTTTGCCCCCCTTGCTGACTTGAATGAGCTGGATTGACTCCAGGAGGATGACGAGTTGTGTATCCACCCCCCTCAGCATTCTGACTCTTTGAGTCAGAGGGTAGAGGAAGCTTGCTCCTTATTAACAACAAGTCCTAATGAGATCTTGGTAGTGCCATCATCCCATGTGTCCCCTGTGACTAGTCATATGTCCCAAGCGAGGCCCCAGCCACTATCCTTCACATCCCCCTCACCGGTTATTGTTAACCACACTACCAGTAGAGATTTTAGTCTTGTATCCTGGAACGTGGCTGGGTTGTCTTCTAAGTTCACGGATGACAGTTGGATATTGTATGTTAGGTCATATAAAAGTATATGTTGACAGGAGACCTGGGAGACCAAGAACACCTTTTTTTTGGAGGGGTATAAGACCATCTTTTGTCCAGCGTCAAACTCAACAATGGGACGAGCCAGCGGAGGTCTTATTATATTTGTGGCCCTAGAATTTTGTAAAGATTTAAAGATTTTGAAATGGAATTCTCAGGTATTCCAGGGCATAGAATTGCATATGGGGAGAGCACTCACTTTTGTGATTATTAATTTTTATAATGCTAAGAGGGGCGAGGGGGGACCCTCCAACCTTAACGCTTTAAACTGTGCTATGGATGACTTAAAGGAGGATGGTTGTGGGCTGGTGACTTCAATTGTCATTTGTGTCCATCTCTTGTCAAAAACCAGCTGATTGCTCAGCCATGCCCACTTTCGGAGGATCAACACATGGAACACACACTGGAAGGGAAGGTTTTAAATAACTTGTTACTTATTCACAATCTGGTGAATACCCTAGACCTCTGGTGCCCCGGGCCTATTTCCCAATTGCCACCATCATATAAAGGAACGGGGGCTGCAACCACTATAGATTTTATATTTGTGACCGCATCTTTGGGGGTGGCCCCCGGATCATTTAACATAGAGGATAGTGCTTTTAGCGACCACAATCCATTGACACTGGTACTGAAGGGGTCGGGCCAGCCCACCTTCGGTCCCTGTAACCACGGGTATCCTTAATTCCCACCGCCCAGGGCAGGCCCCTTAGATGGGCGAGCATAGACGTAAAGGTTTTTAATCATAGCCTTTATTCTTCATGCCAGAATGAGATAGGTGCTTGCCTGAATATTAGCACCCCGAGTGAGGAGATTTTAAGCTCGTTCTCCTCCATTGCCCAGAGAGTTTCTGGTCTTTTAACTGTACAGGCTTGGGGGCGGGTTCAGGCTGCCCCGTCATGGTTTGATCATAAGTGCTCGCAGGCCTTAAGGAGGCTTAAACCAGCCTTGAAGCAGGTGCCACGGTTGAAAGCTAGAGTGTCCCTTTGTTGACGCCTTTACAAAGAATCGATAAGAGAGCGCAAGCGTCATCTCCAAAAGCAGGCTTGGGAGGACCTAGCTGAAGCGGGCGAACTGAGGGATTCTTCCCTATTTTGGAAAATTATTAATAGTCCCTGTTTCGCAGAACCAACAAACCCGACAGTATGCCATCACATTTCTTCAGACCAATGGGTGACCCATTTTGAAAAAGTCTATAGTGAAGACTGCATTGGCGAGCGTAGTGTAGACATTCCCCTTTGCGTGGCGGTTCCTCCAATTAGCTTCTCCTTGGAGGAGGTAAGCTTAAGCATCGAGCTTTTGGCGTCAAATAAGGCCCCAGGACCTGATGGTATTCCCCTGGATCTTTTTTGTGACAGTCCTGAGGTCTGGGCTCCTCTATTAACCCAAGTCCTAAATGCGGCAGCCTTGAAGGGGACATTGCCCTCCTGGTCCACCGCCACAATAGTGCCAATATTTAAAAAAGGAGACAGGACAAGCCGCAATCTTACCGCCCAATCTCTCTCATCGATGCTGTAGTTAAGGTCCTGGGCCAGGTACTTCTATCTAGATTGTCTCTCTGGGCCACAGATAACCATATCTTATCGGAAGTCCAATATGGTTTTCGTGAAGGCTTGTCAACATCGGATCAATGCCTCAATTTGTATCTTCTGATTTCCAAATATACTGTGGCCCAATCGGGTGCTATGTATCTGGCCTTCATGGACCTTACGTCCGCATTTGACCGGGTAAACCGGTCTAAGCTTGTGGGACATTTTAATCTCATTAGGAGTGGATCAAAGTATTGTACATCTACTGATATCACTCCATGCCCATACATCGGCGGCAGTGAGAGTCTCACACGAGGGAGATCTTACCAATTATTTTAATTGTACACGGGGGTGCACCAGGGGTGCATTTTAGCTCCATTTTTATTTTCGGTTTATATTAACGGCCTTGAGGCGGCACTCCTGGCCCTCCAGTCAGACTCCCCCAAAGTAGGTAGGAGAGTTTTGCCATGCCTACTCTATGCGGACGATAAGGTGCTCATGGCCCACACGGGCCGGGGCCTGCAGGTCTTAATAGACGGCTTTGTGGCATTCATGGACAGGCTGGACCTGTCGGTGAATTACACCAAGTCTTATGTACTAGTGCTGGGCCCACGGGGGCTCTGGTCAAAAAGCTTCAAAGCCGAAAATCATATCCTTGGAAAGGTCCCGGCCTTTCCCTATTTGGGTGTGCTTTTTGATGACAAGTTACAGTGGGAAGCCCTCTTAGAAGGGAAGCTGAACGAGATGAATAAATCCCTGGGTGCCATCACTAGTTTTGTGAGTAGATTGGGTTCATGGGCCCCGGAGGTAATTTTAAAACTGTGCAAGTCCAAAGGTATCTCAAGAGCAGTATACGGTAGCGAAATCTGGGGGTATGTGCCCCCACACAGGTTACAGGTGGCGGAAAATACATTTCTGCGCCAGATCCTACGAGTCCCCCAAGGTATGCCAGTTTGGTCTGTACATGAAGAGTTAGGGGTTGGTTTCCTGGCGGACCAGGTGGCAATCAAACCCTTAGTGTGTTGGATAAAAATTTAGACTTCCGATCATAAGTATTTAAATCCCATGATTGTATCTGATTGTCTGAAATTGGAGCATGGTAATAAAATACCCTGGATACATTACGTAAAGGAGTCGTTTCAGGTGATGGGCAGGTCAGATATTTTTTATACAAATGACTTTTTAAGTAAGGTGGATGTTAAAACTATAAAAGACCTATTTCACAAATTTTTGACTGTGAACCGTGAAAATCTTGAACTCAGTAAACCCTCAGTTAGGGCATACGCAATGTTAAAATTGGTCCCGGGCATTGAACCATAGTTTCTGGCCTTACCTAGTGCCCACAATAGATTTTTAATCAAGCGTTTTAGATTTAGCGAGCTCCATCATCTTTTAGCATCCCCGGCGGGTTTCTTTCCCTCACCAGATCAACGAGGTCCCTGTGGCTGCGATCTTCGATCTCCACAGGACACGTTACATTTTATACTATTGTGTAAATATTTTTCATTCCCCAGAAAACGTTTCCTCCGGCCCTTGTTAAGCAGCTTGAAGTTTAGGCATGCTAAAGTGCCCCTCTTGCATTTGCAGTTGTTACCCAATCCTCTCACACTCTGTGCTGTGTTAAGTTGCTTGCGGGCCGCTTATAAATCTAGAATATCGAGAATTGATTGAGTTTGTGCTGCTGGTTTTTATCTATTCGTATTGTTTTAAACATTTTACTGTATCTGCATGAACTGTTTGCTTATTTATTATATGATGTACTGTATTTTTTATGGTTGCTTTGCATCCGAATAAAGAAATATATATATATATATATATATTTTTATCCAATGGTCCGAGCCTTGGGAGTCACTCGACAGCTTTCCCATCTCCTCCATATTGCGAGAATCGTTTAGGTAGCCCTACGCGTTTCGAGGCCGATTAACCTCTCATCAGGGGCTGGCTGTTGCTCTCTCTGGCGCACGGAAGTCTCTTATGGGCGTGCATAATAATTAATTGCACCCTGGTGTGCCGCGCTGAATGCGCTGTAAGAGTAGATGCACGCTGGGACATGTAGTCTTAAGAGAATTATTTTCCGCCATTAGTGGGCTCCAAGCGCCAGAATTAACAACATATTGTTCCTTAGTAGGATCGCGATGTGGAGGCATTCCTTAGTAGGTGCTGGGTCTGCTGTGCTGTTCGGGCTGGGTATAGTCCCAACCTTCAGCCTTGCCTTGATTAGCAATGGTGCTCTCCCCACGCCGAGACAGGCGTGTTCAACATTTTTATCCAATGGTCCGAGCCTTGGGAGTCACTCGACAGCTTTCCCATCTCCTCCATATTGCGAGAATCGCTTAGGTAGCCCTATGCGTTTCGAGGCCGATTAACCTCTCATCAGGGGCTGGCTGTTGCTCTCTCTGGCGCACGGAAGTCTCTTATGGGCGTGCATAATAATTAATTGCACCCTGGTGTGCCGCGCTGAATGCGCTGTAAGAGTAGATGCACGCTGGGACATGTAGTCTTAAGAGAATTATTTTCCGCCATTAGTGGGCTTCAAGCGCCAGAATTAACAACATATTGTTCCTTAGTAGGATCGCGATGTGGAGGCATTCCTTAGTAGGTGCTGGGTCTGCTGTGCTGTTCGGGCTGGGTATAGTCCCAACCTTCAGCCTTGCCTTGATTAGCAATGGTGCTCTCCCCACGCCGAGACAGGCGTGTTCAACATTTTTATCCAATGGTCCGAGCCTTGGGAGTCACTCGACAGCTTTCCCATCTCCTCCATATTGCGAGAATCGCTTAGGTAGCCCTACGCGTTTCGAGGCCGATTAACCTCTCATCAGGGGCTGGCTGTTGCTCTCTCTGGCGCACGGAAGTCTCTTATGGGCGTGCATAATAATTAATTGCACCCTGGTGTGCCGCGCTGAATGCGCTGTAAGAGTAGATGCACGCTGGGACATGTAGTCTTAAGAGAATTATTTTCCGCCATTAGTGGGCTCCAAGCGCCAGAATTAACAACATATTGTTCCTTAGTAGGATCGCGATGTGGAGGCATTCCTTAGTAGGTGCTGGGTCTGCTGTGCTGTTCGGGCTGGGTATAGTCCCAACCTTCAGCCTTGCCTTGATTAGCAATGGTGCTCTCCCCACGCCGAGATAGGCGTGTTCAACATTTTTATCCAATGGTCCGAGCCTTGGGAGTCACTCGACAGCTTTCCCATCTCCTCCATATTGCGAGAATCGTTTAGGTAGCCCTACGCGTTTCGAGGCCGATTAACCTCTCATCAGGGGCTGGCTGTTGCTCTCTCTGGCGCACGGAAGTCTCTTATGGGCGTGCATAATAATTAATTGCACCCTGGTGTGCCGCGCTGAATGCGCTGTAAGAGTAGATGCACGCTGGGACATGTAGTCTTAAGAGAATTATTTTCCGCCATTAGTGGGCTCCAAGCGCCAGCTTGAAGTTTAGGCATGCTAAAGTGCCCCTCTTGCATTTGCAGTTGTTACCCAATCCTCTCACACTCTGTGCTGTGTTAAGTTGCTTGCGGGCCGCTTATAAATCTAGAATATCGAGAATTGATTGAGTTTGTGCTGCTGGTTTTTATCTATTCGTATTGTTTTAAACATTTTACTGTATCTGCATGAACTGTTTGCTTATTTATTATATGATGTACTCTATTTTTTATGGTTGCTTTGCATCCGAATAAAGAAATATATATATATATATATATATATATATATATATATATATATATATATATATATATATATATATATATATATATATATATATATATATATATATATATACTTGTTCTAACCTCAATTAACACGTCTCCTTTTTTATGGTTAGTCCATGACTTGCAATTTTTTCTAGTACTTCCTCCAACAACATATCATGTTCCTCAAATAATTTTCACACCACCATGATGTCATCCTGGAAACATAATACCTTCTGCATACCCTGAAAAATATTTTGCATAATCCTCTGGAAGACAGTAGAGGCCAAACCAAATGGCATTCTGTGGTATCGGTACGCCCCCAGTGGTGTAACGAAAGAAGTCAAAGGGCGAGATTCCAGATGTAAGTTCAGAAGGTGGTACGCTGCTGACATGTCCAGAATGCTAAACACACTACGACCACCCATCATGCTCAGCATCTCACTGCTGTTGGGTAATGGCTGCCTGTCTACCCATATATTTCTATTGGGAACCCTCAAGTCACTGCATAGGCAAATTTTCTTTCTTTCTTTTGGAGCAACAACAATGGGAGCCAACCGTTCGGACAATTCCATTGGCTCAATGATCTTTTCTTCCAGTAGTCTATGTAATTCTCGTTGAAGTGGTTCTCTTATTAAATGTGGTATGGCTCTCGCTTTGTGCTCAACATGCGTAACATGTTTCTTAAGAATAATCCGGTGCATGAACTTCTTCAGTACACCCAATTTCTTGGAGAACACCTGAGGGAACCTTTCCATAAACTTCTTGCCCCACTCACTGCCCAGGTCGTATTTCACCATTTCACTTTCATTTACCGGTTCTACCACCATGACTGGTTCTTTGGCATTGGGGTCAAGCACTATGTTTAAATCCTTCTGGGGGTGGCAACCCAATAGATGTGAACCCTCACTGGTTATATAAACTCTACCTTGCCCCCATTCTGCTTCAAAAATATATCCATCCATTGCATTTCTAATCTAATGGCCCTCTTTTCACCATATCTAACAGCTTTCACATCCAATTGTTGCAAATCCTTAATCTCTGCACCCAAATCCTTTTCATATGCATCCTTGGAGATCAAAGTAAACAGACTCCCAGAATCAGCTAGTACTTTAACTTTCACTGTTCCTATTGTGATTTCATAGTGTGGCTTTTCTAATTTTTCCCAACTCTCTTTGGTATGCTTCCATCGCTCAAACAGTTGTTCTTTTGGCGAGCATCAATTTCTGTTTCGTTTATGGTTACTATTTCTTTCTCATTCACGCTCTAATCTTCAACAATTTCAACACTAACGTTCAGTGTTCTCCCTTTTGATCTACAAACCTTTGCCAAATTCAATCCTCTTTCCACAAAATCTACCTGTCACATTCCTTGCCCAACATGCAAAACTAGAGCTAATGTGCCGTGGACACCAACACCTATAGCATGTAACAGTCCTACATTCCTCAGGTTTTGGAACAATAGCATTTTCATTCTGAATAAGTTTCTTTAAACTTGCTTTTCTGACCTCTTTCACTTCTATTGCAAGTTCATTCTCTGTGTGTTTAGTGCTGCCTTTCCCCATTTCAATTTCCATCATCCGCACAGCAGTGTGCTCCATGCTCCTTATAATCTGTATGGATTCCTCCAAGGTGGGATCTTTAGTTAGCAATCTTTCTTTTACTTCCTTATTGTCTGTGCACCTAACAATTTGATCTTGAATTAAAGAGTCAATCACGTTCTGGAAATCACAAGTTGCTACTACACCATGTAAAGAGTCATAATGTCTTCATCCTGTCCCTGTACCCTACATAAGAACCTATGTCTCTCAAAACTACATTCACTTTGGGTGTGAAGTGCTTGTTTAGCATTTGTAGTGACATATCATACAAATTAATTGGCTGGCCATTGCCTATAACGAAATCTCTGGAAGATTGTCATGAATTCTTCTACCTGTCACACCTAAATGATGCAAGAGAAGGGCTTGTTTTCGTACCGTACAATATTTTTCCCAAACAATAGCTAACAAATAGGTGAAGAACATATTCTTCCATCATTTCCATGAAATTGCAGGTTCCCCAGGCAATGATAAGAAACCTGGAGGTGCTGCCATGCTTTGTTCTGACATGCCTCAAGAGTAGTAAATTAACAAGCTACTAAAAATACTAAAATTATAGACCACTATAATAAACTGAAACAACTAGCTCAAATAATTATTTAAAATAATTAGTTAAAATAATTATCTAAAATAATTAGCTAAAACAATAATAGTTGCCATTTCTGTCTTCAAAATCTTCTCCCTAAGTTTGTTGTTTAAGTACTCTAGGATAGTCTTTCTTTTAGTGAAAATAAGTCTCTTTACTATTCTTCTGCCCTTATGTTTTTCAAAACAGAAGTCTATGTGCAGATCGGCAAGGTCCACGTGTACACCGGGTTTCGATATGAGTTACTGTAAGTATTCCACTTCAATCACTTTACTTCAACATCTTTTTTCCTTTTGTCTCCCTTGGCTTGTAAAACCTAGCACGTATGTTTATCTAAAAAAACCACAATACGTGTCAAATCTAAGCCAGCGTTTGGTTCCCTACAGCTTGTATGAGCAGCTGTAGCCGGGGCCTCAGGTGGCAGGGGCACACACTAGCTGCCACACGTGACCCACTAAGAGTATCTAATATAATCTTTGTGCTGACACACATTGCTAAGGAGCAGCGTCCCAGCTTAGCAATGCGTCTGAACGAGGGCCATATTTATTTTCAAGATTATCGCAGCACGTGGCATTCCATTGCTGTGTTGTAATTAATAATTTACCCAAACTTAGCGGCAATGAACAGGGAGTTAACTCTGGCCTTGCAGCACCAAAATATATGTTTTAAAAAGTTTTAAGCTGGTCCTTCTAAGGCTATTCTCTCAACTCAATAGCATTTTTACAGAGGTGGAGGCTACCTTATCAGTCTCTGCCCTCTGCGCAGAGCTGCTCCTCACCAAAAATTGTAGTAATCACGCACAATCCTTGTTGTGTTTTCTCTTAGTTTTATTCCAGTTGAAAGTACATGAACAGTAACCTACAGCAAATTCCAGTACAATGACTATCCGCCTAGAATCCCCACACCATCGCATTCCAACAGCATCATCCCTTATATCACTGTATGTTCTACATTCTGAAATGTCTCCACAGTATCCCCAGCCTTATGAGGGACCTGAGACCAGCTGAGCAGTGCAGCACACATAGAGTTAAGTCCACACATAAAATCCAGGTAGTTCCCCAAGCACTGGGAGCAACTCTGGCACTGGGCACAGCTGAAGGAGAAGGATGTGCTGGGGTAATCTGTATGACCAAATGTGGCACTGCAGCCTCTTCTCACTTCACAGGTGGGACCTAAGAACAGCATGGCTGGCCCTCAATGCTCAGCTGGAGACTCATGAGCAGCATCAAGATGGTAAGTTATACATTATTAATTTACATTGTTTACTGTCTCACAGATTGCATGTAACAATTACTCTCTCCTAACAGACACAAGACCTCTTCAATTGATTGTACTTTACTGCACAAATATAGCCCCTTGAATCCCAGTTTTGTTTAACTACCCTTTGGTTAAACAAATATTGCCTCCAGGCACAGAAACATCTTTCTGATGCCCAGTATGGGCTGGGGGATTGACTTTATTTTTACCTTTAACATTTTCTTTGAAGGTGAAGATTATTTTAGGACTTCTGAACTCTAATTGCTTTTATACATGTGAGGTATGCATGTGCTGGGTTGGGACGTCATTGAAACATGGGGATACTGCATTCCCTGCATGGAACTCTGGCGGTGAGTTGACAGTTGCTGCCAGGTGTTTGGAGCCGATGGATTAATAAAGTGAATGCTCCTTACCCCTTCGCCTGAGCTTCTTTTCAGTGGCGATGGGCTGGTCTGTCAGTTCCAGCGTCCTCCACTGTGCCTCATTTCTGTCATCCTGGTTGTCCTGGGGTTGTCTGTTTCCACACCGTGCTGTGTGAAGGCCACTGGTGTGGGCATTATTTCTATGGGAGTCATAAGGAGTCCCGAGGTGGCTGTGTGCAGCGGTGTACTGGCCCCGCTGATCCTTGTGCTGCAATGTTCGGTATCCGGCCGCAGCTCACATGTACACACACCCTGTGATGTTGTTCTCGTCTTACTGGTGGCCATTTTAAGGAGTCAGGCATCATCCTCTCTGCTACAGAGTGTCCATTTTGGATTGGACTTTTGCTTTTACTTGTACAAATTCCTGCAGAAACACATGCATCGTGTGTGCAACTTGATGGCCATTTTACTTTGAGCCTAGATTCAGATTACTGCATGCAATATCAGCATTCAACTTGCATTGAACCCCTAGTGACAGGCACACCAACTATTTTGATTCTTTCAATGCTTGCACCTGTTTAAGTCAAATACGTCACATTTTTTAACATTGTTTTGTTCACATATGGCATAAGACATGCTAAAGGTTATATGGCCTCATAGTGGAATTTCCTAATCATCTGCCTGGGTCTGTGGCATTTTAAGTTTTGTGTTCAGGCAAGTGGCTCACAGTGTGGCAACGACTCACCCATGTATGGCCACCTAATGGATAGAATGTTAGCAACACCACCTTTTCTCCATGTGGAAGGCACTCCTCCGATAAATTGGCAACAGTGGAAGAATACTTTTGATGGTTACTTGAAAGCTATAGATGGGGACACTTTCACTTCAAAAAAAAGAAAAAAGCACTCCTTTTATACAATTCAGATTCTGAAGGCAGGAGTATCTTGAAGACGCTACCCTTAGAAGTGGTTAGTACACATGTGATAGGAGGTGATGATGGGGACACTGTTATGATTGATGATTACGCATCTATCATCAAACCGTTGGACAAAAGGTTTCACCCCACGAAAAATGTTGTATTACAATGCCACAAATTTCTTCAACGTTCTCGAGTTCTGGGTGAAACTATAAACAATTTTGTTGCTGCTCTCCACACACTAGCTTCTACATGCAACTATAGGGAGTTTAGGGACGAAATCATTCGTAATCAGTTGATTGAAAGGACCAATAACAGGAAAGTTCAAGAGAAACTGTTGTCCACCAAGGACTCTGATTTGGAAACGGTGCCATAAGCACTGACCATTTACATTTTTGCATGAAAGAGATGAATGAGACTGCCAAGTCTGGGGAAGTTAAGCAACTTAATGTGTAGCATAGTTCTAAACCTGTAAAGGGAACTAGTACTGGTTCGGTGTGGAATCCTGAAACAGTATCCTTTAAAGCTATAAATGAGAAAACAGAGCTTACATGTTTCCATTGTGGTAGTAAGTCTCATCTTGAAAATTGCATTTTTTGTTTTACTTTAAATCAAACATGTTTCAAGTATGGCAAGAAAGGGCATTTTGCGCTTGTGTGCAATGCCAATTCAGCAGAAAACCACTCCTTTGCAAACTGTTAAAACTATTGATGAAGATTTTGACAACTCAGATGAGGAGAATAAAGTTTTACTTATGTTGTCTTCCTCTTGTCTGCAGGAGGGTGGGGTGGTGGAAATAGTGTCCACGATTGGGTCATGGAAAGGGAAACATCCAGCCTGTGTGATCACTGTGAAAGACAAGGAGGTTAGGTTCATGGCAGATCCTGGGTCCCCTTTCGTGCTGATAAATGCCAAGGACTTTGGGGAGCTGGGGGACATTCAAGTGCACCAATCTAACATCAGAATTCTTGCGCATGGGCACAGGAGGGTGGAGGTCATGGGTAAATTAGAGGCTAATTTGGAATTTGAAGGGAATTTTGCTGCCGGACCAGTGTACATTGTTAAAGATCGTGCAAATTTGTTAGGTTAGGATGAGCAAGGTGAGCTCAGGATTATTTTGGCCCCCAATCATCCTGACATGGTACTAGCTAGACGGGAATTGAAGGAGGTTTGCTGTGAGCAGTAATCAACTACTCTATCTAATTCTAACACGGTTGGTCATTTAATGGCAGATGAGTGGGTCCGGAATTATCCTGAGGTATTTAATAAAAACTTGGGGAAACTTAAGGGTTTCCAACATCGGATAATTCTCAAGGATAATGCACAAGCAGTGGCTCACAAAGTACGCAAGGTACCACTATGCTTTATCAGTGAATTGAACCTGAAATTAGGGAGATTGGGTTCTATGGGCATAATTGAGCCCATTGAAGTGTCGGAGTGGTTGGCCCCCATAGTTTTGGTGCACAAAGCTGACAAGTCCATGAGGCTTTGTGTGGATCTGCATGATCTGAAGTCTAATATTTGGGTTGATCGTCAACCTCTACCCAATATAAACAAAATGCTGGCAAGTTTGGGTGGTGTCAATTTTTTCACTTCTTTAGATGTTTCTTCAGCTTACCACCAGACTGAATTGAGTTGGAATACCAGACACCTCACGTCATTTGTTACTCCCGAGGGTGCCTACTGTTATATCCGCATGCCATTTGATTTGGCATCAGGATCAGCCAATGTTTCAATGGTTGAAGGGGAATTTATTTTAGAATACCATGGGTGTCATGTTTTTCCAAGATGACATTTTAATATTTGGTAAGACTGAGTCTGAGCATGATGATAAGGTGAGACAGGTTTTAGAAATAGTGAAGTATAGTGGGTTGACGCTGAGACAGGACAAATGCAAATTCTTTCAAGGGGGGTGGATTATTTGGGTCACCATGTTTCTGGTAAGGGAGTGGAACCTAAAGTGAAGATCTTGAAGCCATCAAAAGCGCACTGAAACCCAAAGACAAGGACCAACTACTCTCTTTTCTTGGGTTAGTGAAGTATTATGCCAAATTTGTTAATATTTTCTCCAACAAGGCTGTGTGTTTGCATAAGCTTCTAAAAAAATGCTAGCTATATGTGGGATGATGAATGTTAGAACAATTTTGAATTAATCAAAAAGGAGATTGTGCAGGCCCGCACCACTTAGCTTTTTGATATTAATGATTTATGTATTGTCTCCACTGATGCGAGCAATGTGGGTCTTGGTGCGGGACTCATGCGTAGAAAAGGAGTGATGTGTGTAAAGAAACTATAGCATTTGCATCAAGAATCCAACAGGGAGCTGAAGGTACATATTCTACCATAGAAAAGGACGTTTTGGCATTATGGTGGGGTGTACAACATTTTAGGAACTTCCTCTGGGTAAATGAATTTGTTCTTAGAACAGATCACAAACCATTGGTGGATCTTTCCACCACAAAGGGAGGCAAAAAAAGCAACTCTGTGTATAGTGAAGTGGCAGTATAGATTGAAAGAATTTAGTTACAGGCTGGAGTACGTTTCTGGTGGCAAGAATTATGTGGCTGATTGTTTGTCAAGGTTACCACTGGTGGAGAGTGCAGAATGTGAAGAAATATCAGATGAGCTTGAGATGGTGTGTGCAGTGTGTTCAGTGGATGGCACCATGAAAGGGGATCTCTCTGAGCAGGAATGGCTTGTTGATGTGTTGGATGACAAGGAGCTCAAGGAGGTATCTAACTTTGTTTCTTTGGGTGGGCCCATCAACATGGATACCCCTGCGGAATTGATTCCATACAGGAGTTGGGGAAGAATTGTCTATTGCAGGGGAAATTATGTGCAGGTGTGGTCAATTGGTGGTCTGTAGAATCCTGCGAAGGAAGATTCTGGATTTAACCCATGAGGGTCATATTGGGATTCTGGCTATGAAGTGCAGAGTGAGGGTGGATTTTTGGTGGCATGGCGTGCACAAAGCCATTGAACATTATGTTCGGGATTGTTGTATGTGTGTCCTTAGTGACAAATCACAAGTGACGTGCCCCTCAAGAGTCGACCCTGTTGTAGTTCAAAACACATCCTGATGCAAACTAGCATTTAATGTTGCTGGACCTTTTGGGGCTGTATGTAACTCACCCAAGTATGTTTTAGTCTTAGTGGACTACATGATAAAATGGCCGAAAGTGACGTTTGTGGACACTGTGAATTCTGATGTGATCATTAAATTCTTCAGGGAGGCGTTCCTTAGAGAGGGGTTCCCAGAAGAATTAGTAACTGATAATGGTAGAAGTACTACTGTCCAAGGAGATGGAGAATTTTCTGAAGGAAATGGCATTAAACACATTCTCACCTCACTATACCATCCCCGCAGTAATGGTATAGTTGAACGGATGATCAAGGACCAGTTGCAATTAACTCTTATCAATAGATTTCATTGGAAGGAGGCATGGAAGATATGTTATGGGCTGTGAGAACTACTCCACACATTAGCACTGGGATATCTCTATTTATGCTGTTTAGAGGTAGGATTGCAAGATTCAAGCTCAATAAAGATTGGATGTCCAGGAAAGCCATTGACCTGGGAGAGAAGGCAGGAATGGGTGATGTTAGAATGGCTGTACAGAAGGAATATATTACTATGGATAATTAACATAAGGTTTCATCAGTTTGTATTTTGGTTTAGGTGAGAATTAAGAGGCCGGGTTTTGTTCACAAGGGTTTATCCAGGTTTTCTGCACCCATTCGGGTGACGGAGGTGAAGGACCATGTGGTGGTATTGGAAAATGTCAAAATGTGGAATAAGTGTGCTGCATCTGTGGTGCCTGAATGTAAAGCTGACTATGCGAGTGACAAACTGGGGGTACGTTCCGATTTTGTTTCTGTTCCTAAGAAGAGAGTTTCATCCAGAGTAAAAGCAACTCCTGTTAGATATCAGGATTATGCTATGCATTAGCCATGTTTGATGTTCTGTTCTGGCTGCTGCTACCACATATTTCACTGTATATAGTATTTATGGTGTTTAGAAATTTACTACATTTTTTTTTCTTTTAAAGTTTTTCTCTTCTTTTACATTGTGTTTGATTGCTTATCTTATCATTTCATTTTTGTGAAGGAAGGGGGTTGTGTTGGGTATGTATGTGCGGAGTTGGGAAGGCATTGGAATGCAGGGATACCACGTTCCCTGCGTGGAACTCTGGTGGTGAGTTGGCAGTTGCTGCCGGGCATTTAGAGGTGATGGATTATTAAAGTGGAAGCTCCTTACCCCTTCGTCTGACCTTCCTTTCAATACATTTTTTTGTGAAGATTATTCCCTTTAATTTTGTACACATACCGGTTTCCTGATGTTCCCTACTTGTTTTGTTAGTTTGCTCACCCTCCCTCCAAATTTTCATGGATTCATGGTCCATTTTTTGTTTATGTCCTCCCCAAACGCATGATATTTTATAAAAACATATTCTTACAAAAAAGTTTTTAATTTTTTTAATATATTACATGAATATTTGTTGTTCATATATAAATGTGGTTGTGTTACTAATTTTATTTTGTATGTGGGAATGCATGTGCGTGTGTGTGATCGAGTTGTTGTAAAGGTTATTGTGAGTTGTTTCACAGTTAGTAGCCACATTGCATTGCATCATTATTTAACACACATATTCATGGCTAAGCACATATGAGAAGGGTTAGTGCAAGTAATATTTATTGAAATAACTGAACAATAAAGTGTTTCCATATGCAAATCAAATTTTGGGATGGGTAATACTCACAATTGTAGTGTGTTTTATTAGGATGGATGATTGAGTGGTAAAAAATACAGTTAATGTGTTATATTCCATATAGGTACCATAATATAGGCCCTGGTAACTTCATTACCCTTCACCTATATTCTTCCCTACATTACACTTGTCACGGTTTACAGGGACTAACCTTTTACCTAGATACGACACGAATTACATTGCGCGCGCTGCAACGCCAAATGGCGATGCGGCGCGCGCAATGTAATTCGTTTTATTTATTTATTTATGTACTTAACCCCGTTCGGCCGTATGCTGGAGTTTACTACCCCTCACCCTGCCCCTCCCCCGCCCCGCACTACCGCCACGTAGCACTCCCTCCAGGAGCCGCGACTGGTGGCACTGTGATCTAGTTGGTACAAAAGAGCCAACATACCCGGTGGGGGTGTTCAGAGTCAGGTTGACACCAATACTACGGTGTATGTTGTCTAAACGCGCAGATCCTGTATACTTTTTATAGGCGCCGCCAACGTTGGTTGGGTACTTATTGAACAGTAGCATCTGAGTAGTTCAGTCATGCTATTCTCAGAGACCCCTACTCACAAATCCCCAGAGACGTCTAGAGTGGGAGGGCACAAACTCCGCCACAGCTGAGTAGGCGAAAAATTCTATTTATTAGCTGTTGGTTAATCGAGCATGAAGGACACAGTGTTCCTAAAAATTGTGCAAAACACCTTATCTTAGTTCCCTTGAAAAGTTATTTTGTGTTCTATACACAATGACTAATGAGGTCTTAGACCCACTAAACCAGCCATTGCCACTCTCGGAAGACGAGGAAGATGCAAACGCAATACATATTGCGGCAAACATTAGAAACTCAGTCACCCTGAAACTGCTTGCGCATGGTTTAACACCTAAGGGTGGCGTAGTAGCTTTCGTGATTGAGGCACACGAATTATACAGAACAGAGGTATTTTATTCGTGGGTTACATTCCCAGCAGCAAATGCAAGAACAAAAACATTTCATTACTATACAGAAGATGAACCACCAGCGGAATATTGTCCGTATGAGGATATTGAGGTTCCGCTCACGTACCAGGAACATTTATACTGGTTTAAAGGTGCCCTACCCCATACAAGAAGAAGAGTAAGACTCGGCCCACTCGGAAGAGAGGGAGCAACATGGCCAATATTAGCAGCCTACACACCACATCCTGACATCGAAACAATGCCAGGACCAGACTTACTCATACTTCATAAAGAATTAATAAAACTTTACAGAAACATGACGCAATTCGTCATGAGGACACTTACAGTCCAGCCAGCGATGAAAACAACAAATACAGCTCACATTCAAAACACAACAACTAAGATTACACCACAAACGTTACACGCAGTAATGGGTAGAATGCCCGCAAAATGTGAACAAATGCCATTCTGGGTAGCTCAGAAAATAACACAGTTAGAAGCAGTATTTCCGAATACTAGCCCTTATGAGAAACACAGAATGCTGACAATCTGCTTGCCCATGGGGATAACACCACAGATAGAGGATTGTACCTCTTGGGGTACAGTTTTTGCTGCCATATATACCAGAACTCATGGTATACCGTCCTTAGCAGTAAGACCAGATGTATTGAGACAAATACAAAATGAGTATGGAGCAGAGCCTGCTCTGAACTTAGGGATGAAATTACTAGGTAATTATGCCCAGGTATCAGCCATAATATTAGCAAATATTAAAGGGGAGGCAGCATCAGTGGCTATCCGCCAACGCCTAAGGGAGTTCAGTCCTTTACAACAGGAGCACGAACTACCTAAAATAATTGAAACTGCATATGCAGAATTAGGCAGGGACAGTTTGGGTGGAAAAGCATTAAAACCACAACTGATGGGTAATACCGGAAAGGAGACCATCAAGCAGACACCTGCTTCATCAAAAAAGAAGTGGGACAATAACAAAAAACAAAAAGTTAAAGAAAACAGATCTCAATCCAGAGGTAGATCTCCTCCACAGGAGCCTTCTGAAAAGCGGTATTACCTTAGTAATAGGGACAATATTAGAAAACCTGACAGGTATCAGGATACAGATACACGTTCCTCTCGTTCCTTTCAGGGTTCAACGAAAAACTCAGAGAGGGAAGGACGGTCAGACAGACAAGAAGAGCGTACAAGATCCAGAGACAAGCAGCACGCTTAAGAATATACTTCCAAAAAAGAAGATAAACCAAAACAAAAGCCACATTTCAAGAAAAAGAAGGTTGCAGGTCTAAAGATCAGACATGCCCAGAATTCTGAGAACTTGACTACTGAATGGGGAATGGGCTCTGACGATGCTAGACAGTGCGGCAGAAGTAACAATAGCTCGCCAGAACCTGATGGAATTTCTGGTGACAGCGGACTTGAATGATTATATCATGGTGGAAACACCTGATACTAGGGTAAGTGTCCCACATAAATTGTATGAAATAACATTCCAAATGGAGGGGGACAAATGCAGGACAGTTAGAGGTCTCTTTTGGGAGAACCTAATGTTTTTCTATGACATTTTGTTAGCTGAACAAGATTGGCCGCCAGCATTCGTCATGGATTGCCCTAGGGGAGAAACAGTAATTTTACCAGCATTCTCCGACCATGTTCTCAAACATTTAAAATATACATATGCGCAGGAGTGGGCGGTAGCCCAAGCTCCGGCATTATACAAAAACCATGTTGGATGGGATGAGGATTCAACCCACCACATAATTCCATTGAAAAATACTCCGACTGCCCAAAGGCAGTATCCAATAAAGCAAGAAGCTAAAAAATAGGTCAGGGAGATCTTAGATCAACTTGAATACCAAAGAGTGATTGAAACATGCACCTCTCAAATGAATAACGCTTTGTTTCCCATATCAAAATCAGACAATTCATACCGTCTAGTTTTGGATTACAGACATTTAAACACTTGCACTAAAACATTTGCAGTACAAAATGCACACAGTGCCGCATTAATGAATAACGTTGTGCGGAAAAAATGCAAAACCACACTAAATATCTCAAATGGAGTTTTCTGCCAGAATATAGCACCTGAGAGCAGATATTTGACAGCATTCTCAGCGCTAGGGTCCCAGCGTCAATTTTGTCGACTCCCCCAGGGGTAGAAGAACAGCCCAGGGTTATTTTCAGCCAGAGAAACTGAATTACTTCAAAAATTGGATGAAGAGGCATTATCCTATGTGGATGATATTTATCTAACGGATGATGACCTGGAGGAACACTTGAACAGAGTAAACACCATAATTTTGGGATTTGCCTCTGAGGGTTACAAATTCAACTTCAAAAAATCGAAGACTGCCCACCTTAATGTCCTTTTTCTAGGATATGAGCTTTCAAGTGAAGGGAAAAGCCTAGCAGCTAATTTTTTGGAAAAATGTGTGCTGCTCCAACCTCCAAAAACATAAAAAAATGTACAATCAATCCTGGGATTCCTGAACTTTGGCAGAACATACATTTTAGATTACGCAGAAAGAGTAAAACCTTTCTACTATTTAATAAAACCTGATTTCTCAATCAGACAATGGACACAGGAACACACTGATATCCTTCGTTCTTTACAAGCTGACATGATAGCTTCAAAACACTTACAGACACGCGTAAATGTGCGCAACCTGGTGATCCGTATAGTTGCGGGTCAATCTGGGTACACCTATCTAACATATAATGAAGGTGAGACAGTACCAATAGCGTACAAAACACATTTGTACACAAATGCTGAGATGCGTTTTGCATCAACAGAAAAAATTCTAACAGCAGTACAGACTGCTGTAGTAAGAGAAAGAGCTCTGGCTCAAGGGAAGCGTATAATAGTCGTTACCCCAGTTCCAGCCTTAGAGGCTGCAACAAAGGCAAGCATTCCCAATGCTAAAGCCTTAAATCCAAGATGGATACAATGGGCTAATTCTCTCACTACAACAGATGTAGAATACAGGTACGACCCAAATCTAAAAACACAAGCATTTCTGCAATACGAACAAAAATATCTTCTACCGAAAGAAATAATGCCTCTAGATCAGTATGAATATATAATTTACACTGACAGTTCTGCTCAACCGGCCATAGGGAGTAAACAGCAATACAGTGCAGCGTGTGCTATCGTTAAAGCTCGCATGCAGGATGGAAAGATTCATCCGAGTTGTACACAAACACAGTCTCTAGGAGACTGCACAGCACAGCTAGCAGAACTAAAAGCACTAATACTGGCACTGGTAAATACAGATTGAGAATTCCCCACACTAATCGTGTGTGATTCCTTTTACTGTGTACAGTCATATAATGAATATTTACATCACTGGGGACAAAACGGGTTTAAAGATGCAAAAGGTGGCACAGTTAAGCACAAAATGCTATGGGAACAGGTAGTGGAGTTGAAAAATGAACTACCAAGGGCTCCTGTGATACATACACTGAGTCATCAACGTGATGGCATTCACGTTGAAGGGAATTCATTGGCTGATGAAGCCGCAAAGGGGGCTGTACGCATGGCTTCCGTAGCTGCAATTACTCATTCAAAAACGAGAATAGACTGTGAGATAATGGTTGCAATTATTGCCACACGCAATAACTCAGCAGTACCAAAAAGATTTCCACTCAAATACTCCTACAAGTTAGATGCAAACAATGTCCCATTTGCTCAAATTCCTGGAGTGGGGGATAGAGTAATACCAAATATGGGTCATAGGTTAGGATTAATTCTAGCAGCACACGAGGGTATAGGTTCTGCACATGCAGGGTTTACAGCAACTATTTCTCTATTGAAACAGCGCTACTGGTGGCCAGGACTAAGAAAGCAGACTAATGACTACGTCTTAAAAGGCGACATCTGTCGGCAGATGAAAGGCTCGACAGTAACACGTCCAGGGCAGACACCATTACTAATATCAGACAAACCACTTGCGTGTGTTTATCTGGACCACTGCGACCCCTTACAATCAGATGGAGCTTACAAATATATCATGGTTGCAGTGGATTCCTGCTCTAGGTTCCTATGGGTGTGGCCCCAGTGCTCGGCAGACGCTCGAACTGTTATAAAAGATTTGCGAGTCTTTATAGGGACATACGCAATTGGCACATTACATTCTGACCGTGGCCCCGCATTTAGCTCTAGGGCTTACAAGGAAGCCATGGGAGGTCTGGGTGTAGCATTGCGGTACTCCTCTCTGTACCATCCCGAGGGAAATTCGGTTGTGGAGAGGAAAAACCGGGTCTTAAAGCAGTCTTTAACAGCTAGAGTATTAGGCTCGGGTGGAAATTGGGTAAAACATCTGCATGGAGTTCAAAGGGCATTACATAATCAGCCAAGAAGCTCTCTAGGGGGTGTCACTCCTTATGAGGTCCTATTTGGGACGAGAATGTGGGTACCTGATCTTGATTGTGAAGGTACAGTGGTGGATGATAAACCTTTTGACATCCATAAACGTTTGGCTGTTTTACAGGACCTGAATGAATCCAGGGCACTGCAGAGTAATGTCCTGGTGAAAAGGAACGCCGCTGGGGAAGCAAAAAGTGTCACGGCAAGACCTGTCTGGATCCCTAAAGTTGGGGATCTGGTCAGAGAGAAGATAGCGGACAAAAAAGAATTTGGGCCATCAGACAGAAAGCCTGTACCTGTCTTGGCAGTTGAAGGAACAAGAACAGTACTTCTGCTACCTCTTGCCGGTAAAAAGGAAAAAAGATTTGTCTCAATAGACTTGATCAAACCACACTATGTGGCCGATACTGAGTAGTAGGCCGCGTGGACTCCGGAGTAACAGACACCCTCCTCTCACAACTATACAAGAAGTTCAAACAGAAAGACTCATCACGTTTGAAGGGTCACCTGCACGGAATGATGGACTAAGCAACAATGCAATGGAACTCGTTCCTCTTGACACTGAAGTTCAAAATGAGAACTTCCCTGAAAGACAAATTTCAATTCGGACAAACACGGATATCTACGTCAACATGCCCCAACAAAAGCAAGCTACAGTTTCCACAAAACCTGCGTAACTACCGAAAATTGATCAAACTGCATCTGGTTATTTCATTGACTTTGATACGTTTTCACTGGACCCAAGTGAACCTGAAACGATGCCAGCCCAAAAAACTTGTGTACAGCGATTCAAAGATTTTCTGAACTTCCTTAAAAAGACTTACCTGGTATCACCTTTTCTGGATAGGCCTAGTAACTGTCTTTAGTATGCTTGTAAATGGAACTTGTCTTCGAGAAAGCTCTGCAACACAAAAAGTGAATGTGATTCTGAAACCGCATCTATCATCACATCGTGAAAAAAGAGGCCTATCATCAGTGTACATTACAGCAGTTCCTATACCTGATGGTATAGTGTGGGACAAGGTTGATTGCGATATATTTGGCCCGACCGAACTTTTAAAAATACCACATTTATTTAAAATTTCATTGAGTGATATCATTACCTCCAGTACATTTTCCGATGATTGGGATTATGAAACTGTAAATAATATGTTGTCTGATTTAGAAAAATCTGCTGCATTTGCTAATAATGAAATGTTGGAAGACACATCAGACTTTGAAACAATGTATTGCTATCAACATTATGGTCATCGTGAGGCAAGATGTCGTCCGCTGAGTCGGACACGTAAGTCGGCTGCTCCTGGGTGCCTAAACCCCCCATGCTATGCTAACATACCTGTGAGAGAGGAGTTGAGGAGGGATCAGCGTGGGACAGGATGCTGATTGCCGCGGCCGCATTATTTTCGGGAAGATTGCGCCCCCTGCAGTGTCTCTGTTGTTGGCGGTGCGCCCAGAGTTGGAGTCGGCGTTTTCTCCTGGTGTTTGCTCATTACGGCGGTCGCAAAGGACTGGAGAGAGCCGCGTCAACAATGCCTCCCAAGGGAGCGAGAGGGAGGACTCGCCCTCTGGTGGACAATGTCGGAATTTCCATAAGGAATACATCAAGTACAGTGAGTGGCTCCAAATCGCCAAATAATGACACTGTCTCTAAGGGAGGAAAAGGAGGAAAATTCGTGGAGAATGCGGGAAAGTCTACTATACCCTTACTATTTTCTGCTGGTAAAGTAAAAGATAAGGGGGAAGCTCCCCCACTCCCTAAACCTCCTCTGGCTACATTTCCAGCTGTTGCAATAGGACACAGGCGCATTATGGACCCCATCTCAGAATTTGAGGGGAGAGATGGGGTCCGTGATCTTCATGATGCGGTCGCTGATAACTCTAAAAAGGGATCACCGTCCACACATAGAGCTGTCCATGTCAAAGAAATGGTCGTGGAAATGGTTGAGGATGCAACCAGGGAGCGGAATTCATCTATTAATCCATGTGAACCCCCTACCTCAGCACCTTTGGTTGCTCTCGGTTCCAATTTAACGGCTGCTAATGATCCCGGGGTGGCTGTAAATGGGTCTACAATGCAGGATATAGAGACTGGGGCCTTTTTTTTTTCGCTATCTGACCACTCAAATTCATCAAATGACGACCTCGAGTCTATTCCTGGGGCCTCAGCTAGGTCTGGTACGCAGGATGACGGAGGTAGTGACTCTAGTGTACATTTGGAGGATTCCGGTGATATATCAGACGGCAGCCCGCGCACAGTCCGTAAAAACTTAGATCTGAAAAGTAATGCTCTGCAGTGGGACTATTCCTACTCAACCGATTTAAGCATTGAGAATGGGCAAACCCCGGGGACTGGTGTAGAACCGTCAACTAAGGCTTCCGAGGATATATCATTAACATTGATCTATCAAACCATGGTTACTCATAGAGAGGAGGCTCGAGTAGAGAACCAGAGAGTACAGGGTTCATGTCGTAAATTACAGAACTCTGTACGACGTATAGCTAAGACCTGTACAGAGTTCACAACGAGATTCAATGAAGCAGAAGCAAGAATCTCCTCTCTCGAAGACGAACTGGATGCACAGAAGGCTCTAACTGACTCTCTACGGTCCTTAAAAGATGATACGCAATGGAAGTTAGCTGACATTGAAAATCGCTCTCGTAGGAACAATCTTAGAGTTTTGAAAATTCCAGAGGGGGTCGAAGGACAAGATCCTCGCAAATTCATTATCGATTTATTTGCGGAAGCCTTTCCAGAGCTGAAATGGGACTGGGCAAGAGAAGTAGAGAGAGCACATCGTTTCCCATTCAATCCTCGTCCAAGATCCGGTCAATCCTTGGACAGACCCAGAGTGATCTTAATATCGCTTAACAGCTTTTTGGCTAGGGAAGATGTGTACTCTTTGGCACGCCCTGATAGAAAAAGGGCAGGGAAAGGGCTAGAATTTTTTGTAAGGCCTGACTTCTGCCATCTTACGGTGGAAAGGCGCTGGCATTTACGTCAGCTAATAGCACCATTTCAGGCCAAAGGGGCTCAAGTTTTTTTGTTAAACCCAGCTAAGCTCAAAGTTATTATTAAGGATCAAACCCGGTTCTTTACCTCGGAGATATTAGCAAAAGAGTTTTTGCAAACGCTGTAATGCGTCTAATTTGGCGGTTTTAGGTTGAATTAGGTAGAATGAGGATCTGGTTTGAATTAACATGTCGATTTGTAACTATGTCTGTCATCGGTCTCTACCTGTTTTTCTCCCTCCCTCTCTCTTCTCTTCTTTTGTTTATTTTCTCTTCCTCTCTCTCTTGTGTTATCTTACCCTATGTGCAAGTTTGGAGATATAATTAAGGATAAGTTGGCATCAGCACATGTTCATGGTCTAAGGTTGTTTTTAAATTAATATGATGCCATGTCTGCTGCATAGGGTTGTGGTGTGGTGTGGGGGGGCTCACCTGGGTGGCGGGAGCTTGTCATCACAGGGACTATTGGTCCCAAAGCCTCATGGACGGGTAGGGGAAGGGGGTATGGGTGGGGACTGGGGGCCAGGGGTGGTTTGGGTGGACTGGGTGGGGCATAATAAAGAAAATAATCCACAGTATCGATATAATTTTGACTTTGCGTTTAAGTGTTACAGATCTATTGTCTGTTTTCAGAGAATTCAATATCGGATCGACTCCCTATTTTTTTAATGGCTAGATCTGGGCTCAGAATATGCTCATTGAATGTATGTGGTTTAAATAGTTATAACAAGAGACAAAGGGTAGCTGCTGAACTCCGGGTGATTCAACCAGATGTGGTCTGTTTACAAGAAACTCATGTATCTTGGGGAAAGCGGAAAATATTAGCAGAAATGGGTTTCGTGCTTTTAGCAGCTTCTCAGCAATCTATAATGACTCGGGGAGTGGCGGTGTTAGCCAAACCTATCATACAAAAATCGGGTCGGGTATTAGCTGATAAAGTGGGTCGCTGGCTTATTGTTGAATGTATGATAGGGGTGAATAAATTTACACTTTGCACTATTTACGGCTCCAATCTTGATGAAGCTACGGTTTTGGAACAACTTCATGTGGAGCTTGCATTATGGCCCACCCCCTTGGTGCTATGTGGAGATTTTAATATTAGTTTGGTCAATAAGGAACTTCAACGGGGCATACAAAATTATAAGGGTAGGAATCCCAGAGTTTTTAAGGCGCTATTCCACTTACTGATGGATCATGGTCTGGTCGATGTATGGGACCATCTTTGTCCACGTGATCCTGGGTTTACATTTTATTCCCATCCTCATCAAAAGTTAGTACGACTTGACTATTTTTTTGCTTCACCTGTCTTATTTACAGAAGCTAAAATCCATGTTTTTCCAAGAATTACATCTGATCACGCACCGGTAGTCCTGGATTTACCCGCATTTGGCTTTCACGTAAATCCACAAAATTGAAAAACCCTTTATAGATCATATTAAGAGCTGGATTAAGGGTTTTCTTCAAGATAACCGGCACTCAACATCCGCTGGGGTCCTGTGGGATGCTTTTAAAGCCTGCCTTAGAGGGGAGGTCCTGAGCTATGGTTTGTACCAGCAAAAGAAAGCTAAGCTTGCAATGCAGGAATTGTATATTAAACTTAAGACTGCGGGAGAAAATCTTACACAGGGGATCCTGGCTAAAAATGATATTGACGAATTACAAACCAGGGTCGCTAGATGCAAGGCTAACATTAATCTATCCTGGAGTAAGGAAATCGCAGCTAAATATTTGGTATACAAAAAGGAATGCTACGAGTATGGAGAAGCGGTAGGGCGTTGCCTGGCCAACAGATTGCGCTCTAACGAAGCTGCTCATAGAATAGCCGGCATGAAGAATCAGTTAGGCGAAATGGTCTATGACCCTCAGGAAATCCTCCAGATTTTTTATGAATTTTATGAAAATCTTTATCTAGGAAAAGAGACAGGGTCACATATAGGGGACACTGCAATACAACAGCTGGTGGAACAAGTCGGTCAGGAGGAGGTTGAGATCTTGGAAAGCCCTATTACTATGGAAGAGCTAGAACTAGCCATAAATAGCATGGCGGTTGGTAAGGCAGCGGGTCCCGATAGGCTTCCTTCGGAGGTATATAGGACCTTTTTTCAGGAGATTAAAATAGATTTGTTGGTCGTCCTCCAAGCTGCCCAAATGGAAAGTGCACCGCAATCTTGGGACGAGGCCAACATTGTCATCTTCAGGAAAAAAGACAAGCCATCGGATCTGCCACGGTCTTATCGTCCGATTTCTCTCGTCAACTGTGATGGGAAGATTTATGCCAAAATCCTAGCGAATAGGTTAGCAAAGGTTATCTCGTCCCTGGTCTCCCCAAAACAACATGGATTTATTTCTGGCCGGGGGACTGTGAATCATATTAGCAGAATTGTGACGCTCTTTGATATTGCTCAGGTCGAAGCTAGGGACCTGGGGCTGATCCTGCTCGATGCCGAGAAGGCATTCGATCGTGTGGCCTGGGATTTCCTTTGGGGGGTTATGCAGTCGATGGGGTTTGGTCAGGGTTTTATCCAGGCTGTAAAAGTATTATATCGATCACCTTCGGCAAGGATCTGCTCTATGAAGCTGGCATCAGGCCCCATAAAAATTTCAAGAGGCACACGGCAGGGTTGCCCATGCTCTCCCCTCCTGTTTGCCCTTTATATCAATCCTTTTCTAAGAATGTTAGAGAGAAGTACCCAGATTAAACCTTTTCGCGTTTTGGAAGACCAGTTTCGTGTCTTTGCATATGCTGATGACATTGCCATCATTACATCAGATCCCCTCTTGGCTATATCTGAAGTAGCATGCGAGTTTGGCGTGGTTTCGGGCTATAAGATGAATACATCTAAAACCCAGATTTTGTGTACAAAACAGATCATGGCCCATGATCCTAGAGTGGTTAAGGAAGTCACATATCTGGGTATTAAGATCCGAGAAAACTTGAAAGATCTGGTTGATATTAACTGGGGGGATATCACTACCAGGGTAAAGCAACTGTTAGATAGTTGGGATTGCCTACATCTTTCTCTGGTAGGTAGAGCAAACATTCTCAAAATGAATATTCTCCCTAAGGTGTTGTACTTCTTTAGGTCTGTACCGTTGGAGGTATCCCGCGCTCAGCTTCAACATCTGCAGGCACTTTGCGCCAAGTTCTTGTGGGCTCCAGGGAAACTCAGGAGAGCAATGCATTATATGACTCTTCCCAGAGAAAGGGGGGGGTGGTCAGTCCCCGATTTTACATTGTATTACTACTCTTGTCTCTTATTGAATATGCGGTTATTGTTGACTGGAGAAGAAGTCAGTAATACGGCTGAGGCTCCCTCAATTTATCAGATGGTATTAGGTAAAGAGGTCAAGAACTGCCTGTTCAAAAAATTGGATAGGAGCTATTATAAAAGAACACGTTTTAAAATTGTAGGGGCAGCTTTTAAAGTTTGGAATGTGGTTCGCAAATATTTACAAATTTGGGGATTACATTTTTATACCCCAACTACGGCCGTAGGCATATTGCCACCAATATTTCATGACCAAGTCGTTAGTAGTTGGAGACAGAATGGCATCTCTCAAATAGGGGACTTTTATGAAGTCGGGGGGCTTTATGCTTCTTTTACAGATTTAGCAGCAAAATTTCTTCTCCATAAGAATCATTTTTTTAAATTCTTACAAATACGAGATTTCCTGAGCAAATTATCCACGACTATGGTACCACATAAAATAGTCGCAGCTATTAGGGGCCAAGAAAAGATAGGGGCTCTTTATAAAATCCTATTAGAGTCAAGGAGGGACGATCTGGAAAAACACAATTGTAAGTGGGCAGCAAAAGTGGGAGAGCCAGGGGTGTCTATAGAGAAGGCAATTGCTGTTGCCGGGGAAATTTGTCTGTCGGCTAATCTTAAAGCCTAGTTTTACAAAACTGTATTTAATCTCTATTATACTCCCGCCAAGATGATGAAATGGGGGAGGGGTAATGATGGCAAATGCTTTCGATGTGGTATGGATAACGCTGATAGTCTTCATATTTTTTTTGATTGTGTCAAACTAGGGCCATATATACGACATATAGAGAAATTTATGACAGAAATTTCGGGGGTCAGCGTTAAAATATCTGCCTCTATGATGTTGTTGGGGACCGGCGAGGATCTCGAGCAAGGGAGACTCATGTATAAACTCCGATATTTGCTCTTTATTGCTACGGCGGTTGCTCGACTATGTGTAGCGTCTTCTTGGCTTCAACCGGAAGTACCATCTTTTGAAATCTGGCGAGCCCGGTTCTATAATATGTATAACTTGGAGCATAGTCTTTATTCTCTAAAAGGATCAAGGAAACGCAAATTAGGTATATATATATGGGGGGCAATGGCCGATCATATGAATTGTTGAGTGTAATGATAATCCAATTTAATTTATCTCAACTTTGTTTTGTGGTATAATGGAATGCTTTCATGTCTTGTTATCCGATCTGTATGTATTTTTGATACTTTGATATTGTGGATAATAAAAAAAAAAAAAACATTATGGTCATCACTTTCTGCATAAATCTGCTAATCCCAGAAATGTTTTCACATACCACCAATGGGAACATTGCCAGACACCGCTGAAAAGCAGTTCAAAAACATTTGCAGAGAAATTTTCGTATTTTTCAGGGTTTAACACATCAGACCCAGCCTTATATTATTATAAGGTTGCACCAAGAACAGCACGGAAAAATATGTTGACAAACACCAAACAGATTTATTCTGCTTCCTTTATTACCCAGTTGTCTGAACAAGGTTTCGACTTATGGAAAGACACCATAGACTTAAAATCTGTCTGGGGTACTAGAGACTGGCAGGTCCAGGGGACAGAGGCACTATTTAGAACATGCCTTATTCCTCAGCAAATAATGTTTTTGAATGAAACGGTGCAACAAACGACCTGTCTTGGACTAGCCAAAAACAAGGATTTGAATACACCTCGGGTGCCAGCACCATCAAACACTAAGGGTAACATAACATAACAAGAAGAGGTTACACTAGATGTCATCATGCAATACAATAGATCAGACCCCGATTGGAAGGGATGGTTGATTTGGCCCACAGACACCAATAGCTGTCAAAAAAGATTCTTGGGTAAAATTAAAGGATTTAGTATCAATAGGCCAGATCCACGTTACATACAGAGACAACACCCAGGGGTAGTGACATCATACAGTGTTGGGAAGTTATGGCTCGATTGGCTAAAGACCTCAACACTCACACATGTGAAACAACACTTATCCTTACTTACAGAGGATGTGGACCTACAGGATTTTTTATTAGGACCTAGGAAGCCACGTCAGAATCATTTCTATTATGCTGTCTACAATGAGATTTGGAAAATATCACAACAAGAGGCCGCGGAAAGAATACAAGAAATAGATCGTATAAATCTAGAGAAAGCTCTAGCAGTGGTCGACAATGGGTTAACGAAACTAACCTCCAGGATATATTCTCTAGGCAACATTGTATCGTCTGCAACGCGGGCAATCACAATTGCGTTCTATTATGCTATTAAGCTGGAGGCTGCAATCTTTGCGCGCAGGCTATGTGCCTTGGCATTTCATAAACAGTACGTCTCTGTTTTCTTCGTACAATCTGACAGAAAAACAGATAGAAATGGCACAAAGGGGAGCAAAATATACAATGCTGCGTATCGAAAAACTGGATAGATTAGCCTTTACAGTGACAGAGTCACTGTCCACGGAATGGTTAATCCATGGCCACATAACTCTTCCGGTCACTACCTTTCAATTCCAATATTGCCTTGAACAAATGCAAAACTGGATTCAAGCTATCCTGGCTGAAGAATGGTGACATACCCTGAAACCGGTCCCAGGATGCTTGTTTCCGGTCCAGGGAGGACCTGGCCTGGCAGTTCGGTCTGGACTGTTCCCATGGGGCACAGGGTCAAGACTGATTTGCATATGGCTGGGTCCAAACTGGGGTGGCGTAGTGGGCAAAAGAACAATGGACTTAACCCAGATCTTTTGACGGGGGGAGAATGTTTGCATTGTCAGCATTCCGTCCATCATTTGTTTGCTGTAACACTTTTTGCCCTAAGTGGGATGGGAATGCCCAGACGTGGGTCCCTTGCTCACTGTGCCACTGGATTCAAGCTAGCCTGGCTGAAGAAGGGTGACATACCCTGAAACCGGTCCCAGGATGCTTGTTTCCGGTCCAGGGAGGACCTGGCCTGGCAGTTCGGTCTGGACTGTTCCCATGGGGCACAGGGTCAAGACTGATTTGCATATGGCTGGGTCCAAACTGGGGTGGCGTAGTGGGCAAAAGAACGATGGATTTAACCCAGATCTTTTGACTGGGGGAGAATGTTTGCATTGTCAGCATTCCGTCCATCATTTGTTTGCTGTAACACTTGAACAAATGCAGGCAGGCAAATATGAAGAAGTGGGTGGGGAATTCATTAAGGAATCCTGGGAATTACCGTACAGATTTCGATGCCGGTGTGGAGAAAAAGAAGTGTTTCTAAGCGGTACTAACTGTGAGAATACTTTAAGTGGATCACTTATATGCCAGGATATAATGCTTCATAAGGCCTGTAACAGTTCAGTAGCAAACCTATCCTGTCACTTAAAGGGGGCCCCAGCTGCCGTGATCACTCCAGTGTTCAGGCTACTTTAGAATGGGAGTTACTTGATGCTGAACGATCAAGGTTGCTGTGGGATGCTTCCGGGCATGGCATATCTGGTAACCGTGAGTTCCAGGGTTACTTGCTGTATGCAAGTATTGTTTCCACCAACACATACAGTCAGGGAGGCGCCGTTATGGCCTTCACTAAATGTTTCGTTAATACGGTTTGATGCTTTGAGCAGAATGAAAGCCATGCTTATACAGAAATCTGTGCCCTTAACCTCCGCTCGAGAGACCTTTGATCTTCAAGTTGCAAGGTCTTCAGCTGAGATACAGGCGCTTATACGTACAAATTGCCCCTTCCATTTCACAGAAATGGTAAATCGTATCTTTAACATGTCTGATACGACAGGCATCGTCCACCTATTTAACACCATAGGTTCTGGACTATTAAGCACCTTTCAGACAGTCCTCGGAGTTATACCAAACTTTATACATTACGTATTTGGAAGCATATTTGGAGGGCTGCCGCTGATCCTGTTTCTAATAGCAGGTATCCTGATTGTCGTTTTTCTGCTATGCAATGGACGTCCCAGTCACCAAGGAGATGGAAACAGTACTCCTGGAGCGAAAATACCGTGATCGCATGGTACAACTACTAGGCACGCCTCGCCTAAGGGAACTAAGTGCTTCTTGGTTCTTGTCATTTAGACCAGTCTGGATGGACTGCATCTTACCTGTCCTCCGATGCCTGTTTTGCGGAGAAGAATGCGTGTTAGATCTCTGTCTGACACTCCCATCATGTGCGCAACCGGACGTTGATGCTTTACTGGACCCGATAACGTCCCATGTTCTGCAGTGTCCCCACCGTATTCCCATGTTGATGACGGCATTCCTAGAGCCACCACGGGTAGTATCTGCTCCTGTTGGTATGGACACCGGCTCCTTCTCTGACACCCAGGCCTTGGATGGGGCACAAGCTGCCCCAGCACCGGCTGTGGACAGTACGGAAGATCATCTGTGCTCAATTGACATAATCTGCGAGGTGTTACCGGGACCGTCGACTGCAGAGGCAAGCAACGAAAATGTTGCGTCTACCAGCCAGGACACATAAACATTTGACTCATTTGGCCCGTCGTGTGCTGGGGAAAAAGTTTTTTGGGGGAAAACAAACGGAAAATTAGAGCTCCATATCAAAATTGACATTATTCTTGAGCATGTATGGCTTTCAAATGCTTGTAGTAGTTCGGACTATACCTACGGACATATTAGAGCTGTAGCTTAAGTGTCAATTTCTAATGTTTCTTTTAACACTTTTTAGAACCAATTTTTAACAATTTTTCAAAACTATGTTTTTTTAACACAACGAAATACTAATGTTTTAACTATTTGCGTAGAAGTATCTAGTCCACCTAGTAGTACGGTTAGAATGTAACTATGTCGTCCATTCGGAAGAGCAGTGGGTGTTATATTCCATATAGGTACCATAATATAGGCCCAGGTAACTTCATTACCCTTCACCTATATTCTTCCCTATATTACACTTGTCACGGTTTACAGGGACGGACCTTTTACCTAGATACGACACTGCATTCAGAACGCGGGTTTTCCCTAGTTCGAAATCTCATACATTATGCATGAGGAATCTTGGCAGCACAGCAGGACTACCATCTCCTGTATAAAATCTATGTACAAAGTTCATGCCCGACGTCATCCTTAGGCCGACACAGTAATATAGCGAGGTAGGACCCCTGGGGAGACCTATGGGTATATATACATCACATCTTGCTAAGATAGAGTAGAGGAGACCGAGACTTCCCGGCCGACACACTGACCAGAGATACTGAGGTTCCTGCATGCAGACACTCCAGCTCGCAGTGGTCTAATATCCCTTGCGGGGTGTCCAACTCAAGACCAGGACGGGGTCCCACAGTCTCTCACTTCAGGTAATTGGGTTGGCTAAATCCGAGAGGGATTCTTGGCTTAACACCTACATACATGCTAGGTACACTTAGGTACATCTAGTTAGGGAGGTATCGTAGGAGTACACATCTTTTTATCATGTGTTTTATATACTCTAATGTATTCATGATTATTGCAAGATGGTAGAGCTATACCATCCATTCACCTTTATAGTACTGCTAATCATTGATATCTTATACTGTCTAACGGTTGTTGCAGCTCATTTATTTTACACCAGAATAACAACTGTGCAATAAATGCTTATTGAAAAAAGCCCAGCCTTATTATTCGGTTTATCTCTCTGAGACAGACTAAGTAAGCACAAGTGACTGAGCGAAAGGTAGTATATTGTTTCCACGGTCCTGAGGGATCAGGGTTGTCATGTTCGATGGTTGCCAGGAACTATTCTCTCCTTGGTAAGAGGAGATTCTAATGGCTCTGTGAGCTAGTTGGTACAAAAGGGCCAACATACCCGGTGTGGTTGTTCAGAGTCAGTCTGACACCAATCCTACATTGTATGTTGTCTAAACGTGCAGATCCTGTATACTTTTTATAGGAACTACACGACAAATGTTGGTGGTGGTATATGTCCACTGAGGGACTTGTGGAGCAGGAAGTAGTGGGTTTTTAGGTGGTGCAAGCGGCATATTGGTAAGGTGTGTGGAAGGGCTGGGCCTTACAGGTTGGTGTTATCCACAGTTGACTGAAGTACATGCGTTGGCACTGCAGATTTACACAAGCACCTGTGTGATATTGCCTGTACCACCTACATGTAACCTTGCATTCTCCTCCCTCAACAAACTGTTGCAGGGATTCTGTTTGGAAACAGAATCATGCCTGAAATCAGAGAACGTCAATATCTAGGTACTGAGTCACCATACCAAATCAGCACCTATTGGCCCAAATCCTGACTAGCTCATACTGCCATACCTGCCTTCCTAACCTTCCCAGAGTAACAGGTAAGTTTGCAACCCAGAAGATAACGCTCCAGTCCCCCAGAGGAACTGTGGTAATAGGTCATCACCTTTCATTCTTTCACTCATACATGTCCATAATAAACAAAAGAAAGACACAAGGAAAGTTTAAATATTTATTGAAACTGTTGTGCTCTATCATGAAGCAACTGTGCTGCAATGAGGAAACATATACAACTGAGCAGTGTAATTAGCATTACTAATATACTGTGTACAATGAAAAGCCCTATCATGCCGAATGATATATCTGCCTAAGCCTAACCTTACTATGTGAGCACAGTGATATATCAGAGATCTCTGGGATTAGAACCTGGCCCCAAACCTGGCATTTGCCTTTAGCTGGTCTACATCTCAGTTGGCACATAGCTGGCACATTCGTTTTGGGCCCTTGCCTCTGCTAGAAATCCTCCTTTCTGTTTTCAAAACAGCAGGTTTCAGCTTATATGATAAGAAGTGCCATCTTAGAAAACAGCAGCTGGATCTTTCTGTCATGTCTATGTGTTAGAATGTGTTAGTGACCGACCACAGAGAGAAACAGGGCACGGTGTTGTTCAACCTTGTATGAAATGTTCAGACTGAATACTAGCAAGAAGTATTGAATAACAAAAACATGTGCAGCCTATTTCTAAAATAATACTGTGGCACAAAAACAAACGTGTTACTTCGTAACGAGTGCAAATCAAAAGCATACTACAGTTAGGCTAACATAGTGGAGAACTACAGTGGGCCCTATGAGGAACTCATGACAAAACAAAAGTTCCTAGTGCAACTTTGCCATATCTTGAGACATACTTTAATTTCATCTGAGATATGGGTCTGTCTCTCCATCGTCTCTTCATGGTAAGATTCGATACTGTGAAAAGTCTCTGCCATGAGTCAAATATCCCTTCCACACATATTGTTGTTGCTGGAAGAAGTCCCACACAGAGGACCACATTGTCCATTATTTGGAGGATTGACATCTGGGAGTTTGAGGGAGGGATATTGTTTAATTGGGAGGTGTGCTGCTCAAAAGGGGTTTCTTCTCCCTCAGAAGATGAAGAGAAGCCCAAAGTTGCATCTGCCATGAATGTTGGCGCTCGGAGATAACTGGGGTACCTGGTGGTTGGGATACGTTGAGAAGAATCCTAAATAGCCAGTAATAGCATCTGAGGATTAGTAGCAGTGTATTTTCAATTCATCAGTGTTACAGAGGAAGGAGATTAGCGGGGGCCTTCAGGTCTTTTTGCAAATGGTATCCTGGGTGGGACCATACTTTTCCTCCACCTCCTGCTTTTCATCTTGTACTATGGAGGCTGCAGACATGGCAGTTTGGATGAGGACAGTGTTTTAACTTTGGATTGCATGCCATTCTCTACTTGTGGATGGTAAGGCATCATTGCTGGCTCTTTGATCCATGGATCTAAAAGAAAATTGCATAAAAATTATTACCTTTCATTTTAGAGATAGTTTATCCATTATTTGAGATTGATACACGATATGACATCACATGTAAAGAGCCAATTGAAATATTTGGCATTTTATTTACAGATTATTATATATCCAAATAAATAATCTAAAGTAAGATGTTACTGCTCTTGCTATGGATGCTTCCTCTGTGTTCAGACCCATAGCCGGCACCTGCTGTACAGGTGTCCTAGAATTTGGTGGCAGACATATGTCCCTAGATCCAAAAGTTGTTGTTAAAAATACAATTAATAGTACATTTCTTTTAGCTTGACTGTGGTTAATTATACTTTTTACACCAATGTTCTCAAGGTGTTATAAAGTTATATAGATACATTACATTTTCTCTTAAATCTGACTTTGACTAGTGTACAGACATTTGGTATACAGGACAAAGGGTAAAAATAAATTAAAATTGACTTGAGATGGTAATTCTGTAATAGACGTACCTCACTGATAAATGGCAGAGGGCCAAATTGCTTCTTGCAGAATGTCCCCTGATATCTTGTAGGTAGTACACATAGAGGCCATTTGATGACTGTATGAAGCTGTGCAGATAAAAATATATAAATAAATAAAAGTGAACAACAATAGTATCAGGTTATATTGGTATGTTTGTCATACACATGGCATAAAAAAGAAGATTAATATATTCTGAATGGATGCTAGCCATATGAGGTCATTAGTAAACATCTCCTGACACCATGAGAGAGATTGTGAGATTTTCTGAAATGTAAGATATCATTCATCAAATGAAGGAATGGGGCAAGTGTACCACGAGAAGGTGATGAAGGGCACATATATATATGCTTGTGTGTGTTTCTACTAGTCTGTGGGTCTGTGTCTGTGTGTGTTTCTGTCATTTTGTCAGTCTGCTTGCTTATGTTTTGTACATATCTCCGCTTTTGCATTTTTTCAATTTCTGTATGTTTGTGCTTTTAGTCTCTGTGTTTTTCTATCTGTTCCTCAATAATTGTGTCTGTGTGTTTGTGTGAATGAACTGTGTGCTTGTGTGTGTTTACCTGTATATGCGTCAGTCCCTGTGTTGTATGTGTCTAAGTGTATGTATCCTTGTGTTCATCTGTCAATCTGTGAGTCTACTTTTAGGTCTCACCTACAGACAGCTTTCGTTATCTCATCACATAATAAATAATACAATGCACGCTTACATATATAGTAAGGGGCTTTTAGGCAGCCCTTTTTTGCCATTTGCTACAGTTGTTTAAGCAGGCTTTAGGCATTGGCTGACAGGGTGATCTATCAGCGTTGGTATCAGCCCATGGCATTTCGCAGATGAGAACCTTGCTTTTTATTATTTTGTTGTGTTATTTATTTAATTGGAATGCCCCTCAGTCTCCTCCTTAGCTCCACTTTCCTGCCCACATTTGTATTATCATCAAATCCCACAGGAATGGAGCACTCGCGGTTAAGTAACAGCTCAATTTATTTATTTGGCCAGACGCGTTTCGGCAGGGGATGCCTCTCTTAATGACGATATATATATATATATATATATATATATATATATATATATATATATATATCTCCACAATGTGATCCTTTAGTTCAATGCGCTCGTGCAGCGGGTGCTCAGCGTGGGGGCCGGATCCTGGCCCTTACTTTCAATTTTGCACACAATTAACGCGGCACTCCTGAGTAAAGTTTTAAGATGAGTTTATTGGCACAACTCAACCAACGCGTTTCAGCCCTCTCACGGCCTTGCTCACAGTTAGTGAATCCTTTCTTTATTGCACTTTTTATACCCAGTTGTCCTCAATGTAGCATTCTGGGAATTGTAGTGCTTACATTCAACATTACACTATTTACAGAAAGGAAATGTTACTGCTGTCATTTTTTAACAATGGAGGACATTTTGATGCGAAAGACATTACATATCATGATATAGTATCCTGCGACATTTCTGTTTCATCAAATTAAATTGTAAAGTACATCATTAATTTTAAATTTTGGTTTTACACGGCATAATAAGTTCTGTAATGTAGTTTAGTACTAAACATTGACTTAGAGGCCATATCATTTTCAGTCATTGTGAATTAACATTTTTGCAGTTCGTATTGACGGGATATGGTATCCTATTATATTTTACTTTTCTTATTATTATTTTGTTTATATGTTTTTGAGAAATAGTAGATGTCGTTGTTTTGATATCCTTGGTAGATATCACTTGTTCGATTAGACGTTCATTCCAAATGTATATAGAGTTCCTTGTCGTTGTTCATCCCCCTCGGGGTCTTTGTTTTGAGTCTGATGATATAACGTGATTCCATCTGATGCAGTTTTTTAATTCTGTTTCCTCCACATTCATCCAGTGAAATTGCTTTGATGCCATAGTAGCACATTGCTCTCCAGTCTCCCCTTAGATGTAGTATCATATGTTTAGCAGTTGCATATGAGAGATCTTTATTCTTGACTGCTCGGATATGCTCCAAAATGCCCTTCCTCAGGGTGAAAATCGCGCTGCCGATATATTTTGAGCCACAATTACATTCAATGATGTAAATAACATATTGTGTAGTGCAAGTGATTTTTTTGGTTTAGATTGATTGTATTCCCATTGGGTTCCACAATGGTTTTCATATTTTTTCCAATTTTGCATGCTTTACATGAGTTACATTTTGTAAAGCCATTCTGTTGTTCCATTAGCCAGTTTGTTTCTAATCGCTGTTTGAAATGGCTTATTACTAGCATGTCTTTTAAAGATTTTGTCTTTCTGTATGTTACAGTTGGTTTTGATCTAATGAGATGTCCTATATCAGGATTTTTGCAATCAAATGCCAGTACTTTTTGATTTTGCTCATGATTTTTCCACTTTCTTTACTATATGTGGTTATGAATCGTGGCGCTTGTTGTTCCTCAATATGTACAGGTTTTTTCTTTTTTGGTATTAATGTATCCTCTCTGGTTTTTTGATCAATTATTTTTTTGCTTTTATTCAATGTTGATTCTCTGTATCCTCTTAGTCTCAGTCTTTCCATGGTTTCTTTGATTTTTCTCTTCAGCATCTTCTGGTTTAGAACAGTTGCGCTTCATTCGCATGAATTCTCCATATGGAATACTGTCAATTAGCGATTTTGGATGGAAACTTGTTCCATATAAAATGCTGTTGGTGGCTGTCTCTTTTCTATAGAGTGTGGAGTGTATCTGGTCATCTTTAATGTATATCAAGGTGTCGAGAAAGGCAATCTTTGTTTTATTTGTATTACATGTGAAAGATAGACCAATTTGATTGTTGTTCAATTTTTGAAAATATTTTTGAAAATCTTTTTCTGATCCATTCCATACTAGGAATAAGTCGTCTATGAAACGGACCCATAAGATAATCTTGTCTAGATCTTCTTGATTCTCCACATCCCAGGCCACCGTTTTCTCCCACCACCCCATTGTAATGTTGGCGTAATTTGGAGAAAAGGAAATACCCATGGCAGTCCCACATTGCTGTTTAAAATGTTCTTTGTTGAAGTAAAAATATTATTAGTGAGACACAGTTCGATCATAATGAGTAGCATTTGTGTGTGTTTCATCTCTGATATTTTTCTTTGTCTTAAAAAGTATCTACATGCATTAAGACCTATCTCATGTCGAATCGACGTGTACAATGATACCACATCTATCGTTATCAGGAGGAATTGACTATTCCAGGAGATACCTGTTAGTATTCTTAAGAAATCACCTGTGTCTCTGATGTAAGAGCTCATGCTTTGCGCTATTGGGGCCAGAAATTGATCTACATACTCTGAAAGATTTTCATATAACGAGTCACATGAGGAGACAATTGGCCTTCCAGGTGGATGGTGGAGTGTCTTATGTATCTTTGGCAGAAAGTATATCGTTGGGATTACCGGGAAATCATTTGTCAGGAAATTCAGCTCATCATCATCAATCAGATTTTCATTGTGCCATTTTTTAGACTTGCATTCAGCTCCATTATCATTTTATTAATCGGATTATTTGACATCTTGCAATAGTTTGTTGTATCCTCTAGTTGTCTATATGCCTCTTGCATATAATCCTTTATGTCCATTAGCACAATATTTCCCCTTGTCGGCGGGTTTTATTATGAGTTCTTTATTTTCCATTACATTTTCAATTGCTTCCTGTTCTTTCTTACTTAGATTTTCTCTTTGACTTTCATTTCTAATGTTTGATATTTTTTCGAGCTCCTCTATTATTGCCTCACTGAATTGGTCAATTCTATTTCCAGGAGGTAGAACAGGGCTATATTTATATTTCTTTTTTAAGCTGCTCCCCACTTTTTTGTTTGTTTCAATTTCAAGATGGTTAAGAATTTGTTCTTCCGTCATTTCGTTCTCATTTAAATTATACAGCAGATCGAACATGTTTTTCAGATCTTGTGTTTGATCAATGCTGATCATTGGATCGATGGTATCTGTTTGGGATTGTTCTTTCAACTCAAGATGTTTGTTTTTATTAGCATGTATCTTCGCTAGTTTAAGTTTACGAACATATTTGTATAAGTCAATTCTTACTTGTGTGTAGTTAAAATGACTTTCCGGGCAGAAAGATAGCCCTTTATTCAATGCTGCCTTTTCATCCAATGATAGTATATGTTTTGAAAGATTCACAATAAGATTGTTATCTATTTGCGATTGCGCAATGGGTATTGCGCAAAGCGAATCCGATTTGAGTGAGGGAGAACTGATGAGTGGAGCAGCCTCTATCCCAAAAGTCAACTTTTTAGAAGAAATGCGCCTAATGCACATGGACCAAACCATGACACGAGGAAGGGGACGCGGCAGAAATGTAAACAGAGGTCGGGGAAAAGGGGAAACTGTCTCACAAGTACCAGAAAAACCAGAAGGGCAAAACGCAAAAAGGCAATACCCATTGCGCAATCGCAAATAGATAACAATCTTATTGTGAATCTTTCAAAACATATACTATCATTGGATGAAAAGGCAGCATTGAATAAAGGGCTCTCTTTCTGCCCGGAAAGTCATTTTAACTACACACAAGTAAGAATTGACTTATACAAATATATTCGTAAACTTAAACTAGCGAAGATACATGCTAATAAAAGCAAACATCTTGAGTTGAAAGAACAAACCCAAACAGATACCATCGATCCAATGATCAGCATTGATCAAGCACAAGATCTGAAAAACATGTTCGATCTGCTGTATAATTTAAATGAGAATGAAATGACGGAAGAACAAATTCTTGACCATCTTGAAATTGAAACAAACAAAAAAGTGGGGAGCGGCTTAAAAAAGAAATCTAAATATTGCCCTGTTCTACCTCCTGGAAATAGAATTGACCAATTCAGTGAGGCAATAATAGAGGAGCTCGAAAAAATATCAAACATTAGAAATGAATGTCAAAGCGAAAATCTAAGTAAGAAAGAACGGGAAGCAATTGAAAATATAATGGAAAATAAAGAACTCATAATAAAACCCGCCGACAAAGGGGGAAATATTGTGCTAATGGACATAAAGGATTATATGCAAGAGGCATATAGACAACTAGAGGATACAACAAACTATTGCAAGATGTCAAATAATCCGATTAATAAAATGATAATGGAGCTGAATGCAAGTCTAAAAAAATGGCACAATGAAAATCTGATTGATGATGATGAACTGAATTTCCTGACAAATGATTTCCCGGTAATCCCAACGATATACTTTCTGCCAAAGATACATAAGACACTCCACCATCCACCTGGAAGGCCAATTGTCTCCTCATGTGACTTGTTATATGAAAATCTTTCAGAGTATGTAGATCAATTTCTGGCCCCAATAGCGCAAAGCATGAGCTCTTACATCAGAGACACAGGTGATTTCTTAAGAATACTAACAGGTATCTCCTGGAATAGTCAATTCCTCCTGATAATGATAGATGTGGTATCATTGTGGACGTCGATTCGACATGAGATAGGTCTTAATGCATGTAGATACTTTTTAAGACAAAGAAAAATATCAGAGATGAAACACACACAAATGCTACTCATTATGATCGAACTGTGTCTCACTAATAATATTTTTACTTCAACAAAGAACTTTTTAAACAGCAATGTGGGACTGCCATGGGTATTTCCTTTTCTCCAAATTACGCCAACATTACAATGGGATGGTGGGAGAAAACGGTGGCCTGGGATGTGGAGAATCAAGAAGATCTAGACAAGATTATCTTATGGGTCCGTTTCATAGACGACTTATTCCTAGTATGGAATGGATCAGAACAAGAATTTCAAAAATATTTTCAAAAATTGAACAACAATCAAATTGGTCTATCTTTCACATGTAATACAAATAAAACAAAGATTGCCTTTCTCGACACCTTGATATACATTAAAGATGACCAGATACACTCCACACTCTATAGAAAAGAGACAGCCACCAACAGCATTTTATATGGAACAAGTTTCCATCCAAAATCGCTAATTGACAGTATTCCATATGGAGAATTCATGCGAATGAACCGCAACTGTTCTAAACCAGAAGATGCTGAAGAGAAAATCAAGGAAACCATGGAAAGACTGAGACTAAGAGGATACAGAGAATCTACATTGAATAAAAGCAAAAAAGAATTGATAAAAAAACCAGAGAGGATACATTAATACCAAAAAAGAAAAAACCTGAACATACTGAGGAACAATAAGAGCCACGATTCATAACCACATATAGTAAAGAAAGTGGAAAAATCATGAGCAAAATCAAAAAGTACTGGCATTTGATTGCAAAAGATCCTGATATAGGACATCTCATTAGATCAAAACCAACTGTAACATACAGAAAGACAAAATCTTTAAAAGACATGCTAGTAAAAAGCCATTTCAAACAGCAATTAGAAACAAACTGGCTAATGGAACAACAGAATGGCTTTACAAAATGTAACTCATGTAAAGCATGCAAAATTGGAAAAAATATGAAAACCATCGTGGAACCCAATGGGAATACAATCAATCTAAACCAAAAAATCACTTGCACTACACAATATGTGATTTACATCATTGAATGTAATTGTGGCTCAAAATATATCGGCAGCGCGATTTTCACCCTGAGGAAGGGCATTTTGGAGCATATCCGAGCAGTCAAGAATAAAGATCTCTCATATGCAACTGCTAAACATATATGATACTATGTCAAAGGGGAGACTGGAGAGCAATGTGCTACTATGGCATCAAAGCAATTTCACTGGATGGACGTGGAGGAAACAGAATTAAAAAACTGCGTCGGATGGAAACACGTTATATCATCAGACTCAAAACAAAGACCCCGAGGGGGATGAACAACGACGAGGAACTCTATATACATTTGGAATGAACGTCTAATTGAACAAGTGATATCTACCAAGGATATCAAAACAACGACATCTACTATTGCTCAAAAACATATAAACAAAATAATAATAAAAAATAAAATAAAATATAATATGATACCATATCCCGTCAATACGAACTGCAAAAATGTTAATTCACAATGACTGAAAATTATATGGCCTCTAAGTCAATGTTTAGTACTAAACTACATTACAGAACTTATTATGCCATGAAAAACCAAAATTTAAAATTAATGATGTACTTTACATTTTAATTTGATAAAATAGAAATGTCGCAGGATACTATATCATGATATGTAATGTCTTTCGCATCAAAATGTCCTCCATTGTTAAAAAATGACAGCAGTAACATTTCCTTTCTGTAAATAGTGTAATGTTGAATGTAAGCACTACAATTCCCAGAATGCTACATTGAGGCCAACTGGGTATAAAAAGTGCAATAAAGAAAGGACTCACTAACCGTGAGCAAGGCCGTGAGAGGGCTGAAACGCGTTGTTTGCGTTGTGCCAATAAACTCATCTTAAAACTTTACTCCGGAGTGCCGCGTTAATTGTGTGCAAAATTGAAAGTAAGGGGCAGGATCCGGCCCCCATGCTGAGCACCCGCTGCACGAGCGCATTGAACTAAAGGATCACATTGTGGAGATATATATATATATATATATATATATATATATATATATATATATATATATATATATATCGTCATTGAGAGAGGCATCCCCTGCCGAAACGCGTCTGGCCAAATAAATAAATTGAGCTGTTACTTAACCGCGAGTGCTCCATTTGATTGCAATTATTGCACATACATGGATGAGTATTGCACTTATGTATTTACTTATTTATTTACTCCTTTATACATCTGCTACTGGTGGGTTTGATGCAATTCATCCTGTCATCTATTCTTTAGACCTGCTGATGATGGAACTTTCCATGGCACTTCCTGCGATATGACAATTGCACATTTGCACTGAGCCGCATTACTTTGCACTATTGCGTGTACTTTTTACACGGCTTCAGAGGCAATATTTTGGGTATTGGCTTTGCAGTCTGGATATGAGGATTTTATAATGCACTATGCACTTTACTTAGGTAACCCATACCATTCGTGCTTCTGGCCCAAACTATGGGGATGTATTCGAATTTGCCTACTTTGCACATGATGTTTTTGCACTGTTGCAGTTTTTGCACGCCTATCTAAATTGTAGGACAGTTCAAAGCTACTAAACAGAATTATGATCGTAATACATATATGCAATGATGTATTAATGTATGTTTTCTATGTCTATTGGCCCCATGGTCACGTGATGCTCATTACTTGCACTTTAAATTTGGTGGCTCTCCCTGACAGCGTCATGTGATCAAGGCCTTTCTGGGGCCGAAACGCGTCATGGCGGTGCGTGGTGTCACTATGGATTAAAATAAATACTTTTTTGCACGCAGCTATCTGGGTCCGTGTTTGTCTTTCCTGGAAGCCTGGATGTTTTAAGACGGAGTTCCTTGCATATATTTATATATATATCGTCATTGAGAGAGGCATCCCCTGCCGAAATGCGTCTGGCCAAATAAATAAATTGAGCTGTTACTTAACCGCGAGTGCTCCATTCCTGTGGGACTTGATGATAATACAAATGTGGGCGGGAAAGTGGAGCTAAGGAGGAGACTGGGGGGCATTCCAATTAAATAAATAACACAACAAAATAATAAAAAGCAAGGTTCTCATCTGCGAAATGCCATGGGCTGATACCAACGCTGATAGATCACCCTGTCAGCCAATGCCTAAAGCCTGCTTAACAACTGTAGCAAATGGCAAAAAAGGGCTGCCTAGAAGCCCCTTACTATATATGTAAGCGTGCATTGTATTATTTATTATGTGATGAGATAACGGAAGCTGTCTGTAGGTGAGACCTAAAAGTAGACTCACAGATTGACAGATGAACACAAGGATACATACACTTAGACACATACAACACAGGGACTGACGCAGATACAGGTAAACACACACAAGCACACAGTTCATTCACACAAACACACAGACACAATTATTGAGGAACAGATAGAAAAACACAGAGACTAAAAGCACAAACATACAGAAATTGACAAAATGCAAAAGCGGAGATACGTACAAAACATAAGCAAGCAGACTGACAAAATGACAGAAACACACACAGACACAGACCCACAGACTAGTAGAAACACACACAAGCACAGTGGCACAAGCTGAATGAAGCAAGCAACAGCACACATGCATCATGACAAACAGCCACATGTACTACAAAACACAAAAATAACAACCATAAAAAACAATCTTGCAAGCACACTGACTAAAAACACATTAGCACTGAAAGATTGACGTCCCATGAGGCAAACACAGAATGACATACACACATATAAACTGTTGGAAGGTGGCTTATTAATAAGGGCAGGTAGGTACCTACACTTAGTAAAACACCACAACCACAAATAAAGTCCAGTCAAGTCTCAATAAATTAATCCTTGCTCAACCCTTGTGAATTTGGTTGCTGAGCAGTCAAGCTTAATTTAGGAGACAGGTGTGTAAAGCATTTAAAAACATCAATAACGGATAAATAAGTAAGAGAAAACACACAATAGAAATCCAACACCAATTTATATACATAGGAAATATTTTTCTGATTAATATGACAGCAGAACGATAAAAATCCAATGTAGGGAACTGGAGAAATACGTTTTTAAAGATTACATGTAAAAATGCACTTTCTAGTGCCTAAAAGCCCAAAGCACCCACTTGAGTCATCTGGAAATGCTTTACCGAGACAAAGTCAAACCTCCAGGCTGACTACGATGAAACGTGGGTCAAACAGGATAAGCGGTAGGGCCCGGTCAAGTTTTTACCTTCTGACATAGTCACTTTTTTGGAGCTTTTTCTATCGACGTTGAGCGAGGCTCCTTGTCAGAGAGGGCTGCAGCCTGACGATGGCAGCTTGCTTCCACACAATGCCTCAGGGACTCCTGGAAGTCTTGGTTCTTTTCGTCAATGGCAAAGAGCTCCAAAGCTTTAAGCGGGCCAAGCCTAGGCTTCAGGCCGAGTTGCGGTTCGAGGTCGACGGCTGACTCTTGACGACGGGCCAGTCAATTTATGGAGCTTTTTACCAACAATTCTCCAAATGGTTCCAAACTTCTGTATCTTCTTCCAGAGGGACCTTTTGGGTTCTCAAAGTGTCCACAACACCATCCAAGGTTCCAGAAGCTCTGAGTTGCTCCTTGGTGAGTTGGGACAACAATCCCCACAATGCACCTGGACAAATCCTTAAAAGTCCACTGGACGCTGGTCAGCTGGGATTTTCTTGAGAGAGTTAATACAGGTGAGTTCTTGAAGTTCTTTTGTACCTGTTGCTGTCAGGGAGACTACTCCTCAAACTTTTAAGTAAGGCAAAGTCCTCTTTTGTGAAGCCAGGAGTGTGCAGCAGGTGCAGTCCTTATGAGTGCAGTCCTCTTTGGTGTAGACCAGGGGTTCAGCAGGGTAGTCCTACTTCTTCATCTTGTTTCCAGGCAGGGGTCTGATATGCTGAGCAGCTCTCCCATATTTATCCAGGTTTTTGCGCTGGCAAGAAGGGGGTTACTCCTGACCAGTAGCGGGCAGGGTGCCACTCTCTGTGATGACCATTCTCCTGAAGTGTGGTGTTGCCTTGTCCCAGAAAGCACTGTTCCACAAAAATGAAAATGGAAAAAATCTCTCCTGGAGCTTCAGGCCTGGCTAAACCCATCTGCAGGTGTGGCTAACCTTTCCCTAAACTCTATATCCAGCACCTGTTCTAATTCAATTACAGGGGGCTCCCTTCTGGCTGGGGGTGCAGGAAGTTGGGGTAGGCCTGGTTCCTGTCATCACTGCCTTTCTCCCTTTGAAGACCAGTTTGGCTACACAGCCCTAGTCCTGTCCTGCCATCTGCAGGCTGCAGATCTCCTCTTACCAGATGTCTCCTTTGTTTCAATTCAGGCCATTTCACACCTCATTAAGGGAGCTTGGCTCAGCCTGTCAAAGGCTGGCCATTCAGAAGAGGCTGCTACAGAACTGAATTGAGTAACTGTAGGAAAGCAGTTCTATAACTTCTTTCCTATAATAGAATAAATCAAATGTTGGCAAGTTGCTGGATTTATTGCAACTATTATTTTCATACTTTGAAGCATATTAGCTCACTCCAGTCAAAAGATAGACTTTATTAATGTTAAATAAAGCCTTCCAATGTTAGTCTATGGAGCTAATGTACTATAATAAGGAAACATGAAATTGACAGTTTTTCCCTCACTAGGGCATATCAAATATATTTTATAATATCCCTGCTTATTTGAGCATGGCACCCTGCCCTTGAGGCATCTAAGGCAGACCTTAAGGGTGATATATGTGTAATAATTTGGTAGATTAAGACTTTGGAAGCACCTTTAATTTCAAAGTCGAATTTGGACATCATTTTATTTTAAAATAAGACTGAAAGGAGGGCTGGCTTTTAAAATGACAGCAGGCAGCACAGCAGTGCACACTTAAGTACATTAAATCTACTGAGCCTCTAAACCTACATGCCCTAGCATATACCAGGAACTTGCAGGTAGGTTGTCAATACCAATTGTAATTACACCTAATTGGTATATACCTTTTAAACAGAGCACTGGCCATGGGCCTGGTTAGGAGAGCCCAGGGCACAATCAGAGACAGGAACCACCAGTATCAGTCAAACAATGGGGATGATCAGGGCAAAAAGGATGACTTTCTCACATAAACACACTCAGTACAGAACTACACAGACATGCACCAAAACATTCACAAACGTCATGACACAGGCTAAGACATAAACATACTGCTGCAAAGACACATGGACTTAGACATACAAGCAAAGCTGCATGTGAACAGAAAGCCACACAAAAGCATACATGCAAACACACACACAAATGCACATAACTACATCTATACACAAGCCAACACCACAAAATGTGTGCTTAGAGACAAACACGTGCATCAAAAACCACAATGATGCACTTTTGAACAGTTATAGATGGAGACACAAACAGGCAAATACTTATACCAACAAAACATGTTGATGAATACCAAAAACTCACACCTTTATACCCGTGGACACATGCACACATATAAACAAACACACATGCACAGACACTTATTAACATAATTAAGACACAATAGACAAATCTGCACAGTATTAAACAACTGTATAAATACCAAGACACAAATGTAGAACACATGCATATTGACATAGACATACATGCAAAGTTAGACACGAATGCAGGCACACAAGATGCACAAACAAACTTTCAAAGTTGCTGTTACTCAAGATACACAGAAGCATATTTCAAAAACATAGCATTGTGCATTTAAATAAAGACAAAGGACCTAGAATGAAGGACTGAATACTCTTACAAATGTAGCGGATATCCTGTCTGCAGTATTGCAAGTGCATTATAGCCTATTGCACTTTACTACGGCAGCCATGTTTTTGACAGAATACCCTAACTACTAAACTCTAAAAGAGATAGACAGGTGATGCTTAGAGGCAGACAGAGAGACATATGCATAAATACATCCAGTTCCATATAGATACTTGCTGAGTTTTGAAAACGTATAACACTTGCAGATGGCAAACAAATCATTCACTCACATATACGCACACCTGAATATGAGCTTCAAACGCAGACACAATTGGACCCCTCAAAAACAGATATACATTTCAGTGAGATGCACAGAGACCCATATATATAAATATCGTATTGCCATAATGAATTTACAATGCACTGTGGGACTTGTATTTTGCACATTCAGTCATGTGACCAACATTTTAAAAGCACGCACGAATGCACTTTGCAAATTAAAGTAATCTTACTTCCAGCTGTGACCAAGGCTATTACTGCCGAAACGTTAGCTCATGGAAGCATGCTGCGTTGCTGAATGCCTGAATAAAGCCGCATTTTCAGTATTGGGCCTCAACCTTTGTGTCACGCCTGTTGGTGTTTGATGGGCGACTCCGAGCCCATTGTTTCTGAGGCCGCCCTGAAGGGTCGGGGGCTCCAGTATCGGGGAATGCTGTGTGTATTCTAAATGAGGAGCATGACCCACTCACGCGCCCAGCCTACCAAGGAAATGCTAATGTAGCGAAAATTGTGCGCGTGTTGGAAGGGATTCATGACGGATTACATCCCTCTATGATCTTGCTGAACAATGAGGCTGTTTTCAGGCAATATAAAAATGAAGAGAAACACGCAAGGATTATCAAGTCACCGGACTGTTTTATTGTATAAACCCACATCAACAACAGTAAGCTTGTAAAGTAAGAACTGCGAATAGCGAAAGAAAATGAGAACTTTCACGTCGTATTGCCATAATGAATTTACAATGCACTGTGGGACTTGTATTTTGCACATTCAGTCATGTGACCAACATTTTAAAAGCACGCACGAATGCACTTTGCAAATTAAAGTAATCTTACTTCCAGCTGTGACCAAGGCTATTACTGCCGAAACGTTAGCTCATGGAAGCATGCTGCGTTGCTGAATGCCTGAATAAAGCCGCATTTTCAGTTTTGGGCCTCAACATTTGTGTCACGCCTGTTGGTGTTTGATGGGCGACTCCGAGCCCATTGTTTCTGAGGCCGCCCTGAAGGGTCGGGGGCTCCAGTATCGGGGAATGCTGTGTGTATATATATATATATATATATATATATATATATATATATATATATATATGAGAAGAAAAGGTTGCCCCCGGATCGGAGAAGCACACATCACTGGGTTTTAATCAGCCTTTAATGGAGGTTGTGGCGAGGTGAGTAGGAGACATCCAGGTCCATTTACAACTCCTTACGCGTTTCGGGCCACACGCCCTTGATCACAGGAAATCTATGGAGTAATTCAAAAGATATCACAGTCACCATTTTATGTTTCCAAATACACCTGCCCACAGTGGGCGTTCCGCAAGTGCAAGGCATCATGGTACATATAGTATTGTAAACATCAGTCTCAAGTGAGATTTCTCATTACTCCAAAGTTATAAAATATCAATAAAAACCACCAACCTTTTCTTCTCATAGATATATATATATATATATATATATTATTCAACAAACACGGTCCTTTTCGGGGGGAGCACCCTCCAGCTGGTGCTCGTGGCGAGACAGGACCACCTCTCGCATAAAGTATTATCCAACAACAGCTTACACGGCACTCTCCTTGGTACAAAAATATATCTTTATTGAGACCTCCTTCTCCACCACCATGGTGGTGGAGAAGGAGGTCTCAATAAAGATATATTTTTGTACCAAGGAGAGTGCCGTGTAAGCTGTTGTTGGATAATATATATATATATATATATATATATATATATATATATATATATATATATATATATATATATATATATATATATATATCAACACACCTCGATCGCTCCGGACCCAAGCCTCTTGATGACGGCGGGCCGTGGTGGGGTGGCGATCCCTCAATATCCAACACACGCATCGTCTCCTTTACCAAAACAACACACCACGGCCCCAAATGCTTCTAAGCAGGTTTTTATTCCTGTCAGTACTGCCAAAAACCTGCTTAGAAGCATTCGGGGCCATGGTGTGTTGTTTTGGTAAAGGAGACGACGCGTGTGTTGGATATATATATGTATGTAGGTATGTCCATGTATATATATATATATATATATATATATTTATTTATTACATCCAACGTCTCCAAATGGAAACAAATCCGCTCGCACTCACGAATTAGAGGCGTCTACAACTTAATAATTATAAAGCTGTGATTTATTCAGCATTCCAGTAGACCTCAGTATTTATATATATATATTTTCACTGAAAAAACCACAGGATTCAGGTACGTTATAGTTAGGAATTAGCATTTAAAAAACCTTAGATATTCACTGAAAAAATACAGGTTTCAGGGATGTTATAGTTAGGCTGACATTTCACTCTTACAAAAGCAGAGATATTCCGCCGTTATAGTTAGCTGAGCTAACTATAACTCGAGCCTCCGCAATGCACAGCTGATGATGTCACATATTACATCACTCATGACATGGTCAGTGACTTCACTGATGACATCTCAAATGACATCACTGATGACATCATCCTGTGAGTGTTTCTAAAAATGTTAAGAATATTATATATATCTATACTCCAAGGTGTATTGAGAATGAATGGGTGTATGAGAGTCTGTATGGATGATTCAGTGGGTGCGTGACTGACTCAAAGTGAGTGATTATACATCTTACTTTTCATTTAATTTCATTTGCTTTATTTCGATAACTTGTATCATAAAAGCGTTGGATAACATTTGTACAAAAAGTTAAAAGTTAAGGTAATACAGGAAATCAATTGCTACATAGATGGTTGATAAGAACATATTCGAGCAGTACATCTGAAGCATATTATTGTATCACAGAGTATGAAATGATTGTCGGCGGAACTGTACAATACAAATCCTAAAAATTAATTACTAAAATCGTTGCTAGTTAAAATGTATGAAGTTAAAACAAGTAAAAACTTGGCAAGACGGCCCATGGACTTGTATAAAGTGCCGGTGCATAGAATAAATTGTAAATATAAGGTTATCGTGGGTGGAAGTTATTTCTCTGTATGACCTAGTGTGTAAAATTAAGGCGCCCCTCGTAAGGCTTTTTGCCTAACTATCCACGCATGGCTTAAAAACTTGGCCACGCCACAAACAAAGAGAGCGCTTGGGTCAGATTTCAGAATGCGCAGAGCCTCCCGATGGTCGCAGGTGCCCATGTGTCTACAGATTGGTTTCAGCCACTTTGACCTTGCGATGTTATAGGCAGGGCAGGCAAACATAACATGGGCAACGCACTCCATCTTACAGTGAATGTATGGGTGAGTGACTAATCTGTATGAATGTCTGTATCAGTCTTTCAGTTGCTGTGTAAGTGGCTGCATGGGCTGGTGAGTAGCTTCATGAGTGCCTTTATGGGTTATTCATTGGTTGTCTGAGTACCTCTATGTGTGCCTGTGTGGGTGGATGAGGGGGTGTGTGACTCCCTGCATGGATGTGTGAGTAGGTGAATCACTGGCTGTATGGGTTCATGAGTGTGTTTGCGAGGGGCTTTGTGGGTGAGTGAGTGTGCATATGACTGTGTTGGTGAGTGTATGGATGTCTCAGTGGTATATGTGTGAGTAACTACATATGTGAAAGGCAGTATATATGTGAGTGTTGGAGTATATAAGTGACTATATGTGAGAGTGAGTGATTGTGAGAGTTGCTGTATGGATGAGTGTGTGCTTGTGTCAGTGTTTGCATAAGAGAATAAGTATGTGTTAGTATCTGTATGAATAAATGAGGTGGTGTGTGTATAACTGTATAGGTGAGTAAATGGCAGTGTGATTGATTCTTTGGGTGACTGACTAGGTGTATGAGTAACTCTATGGGTGAGTGGTGGTGTGTGAGTGTCTGTATGGGTATATGAGTGCATATATTAGTGGCTGCATTGATGAATGACTATGTCAATGAGTGACTGTATGGGTGAGTGAGTGGATTTGTGTACACCTATGAATCAGTGAGTAGGTATGTACTAACTGGTATTGGTGTGTCTATGGTTTCAATAATGGTAGTCCGTATTTTAGAGTGGGTGTATGAAAGGTTATATTAGGGTGTGAGGAGGTACATCAGATATTAAGTGGATGATGTCATCAGTGATGTCATTTGAGACGTCATCAGTGATATCATCAGTGATGTCACTGACCATGTCATGAGTGATGTAATATGTGATGTCATCAGCAGTGCATTGCGGGGGCGCGGGTTATAGTTAGCTCAGCTAACTATAACGGCTGAATTTCTCTGCTTTTGTGTGAATGAAATGTCAGCCTAACTATAACATCCCTGAAACCTGTGTTTTTTTCACTGAATATCTAAGGTTTTTAAAATGCTAATTCCTAACTATACCGTCCCTGAAATCTCAGTTTTTTTCAGTGAATTTCTAAGGTTTTTTAAATGCTAATTCCTAAATATAACGTCCCTGATTCCGCTGGTTTTTTCAGTGTATTTCTAAGGATTTTTAAATGCTAATTCCTAACTATAACGTCCCTGAAACCTGTGATTTTTCAGTGAATTTCGAAGGTTTTTAAATGCTAATTACTAACGATAACGTCCCTAAAACCTCTATTTTTTTACTATGAATATATATATATATATATATTCTGCTCCTTTGCACCTACTTGGTGCACTGTCGTACGGGTGCCTTCTTCGCGGAAGTGCGTCTGCGATTTTAATAACTGCTCCGTTTCCGTCACTCCTTAAGAAAATAGGCACTCACGGGGGATTAGATTCCATGAGGTTTTAATTTCATTAGTAAAAACATGACGCGTTTCGGCAAGCACCTTCATCAAATGTTTGTTACAAGTACGCCATTGCTGCGGCGTTTTTTGTAGATAAAGTTCATTCAAAACAGATCACGTCACATGATTTACAGATCATTGTAATCAACGACGGACATTTCAATTCATTACAAGAATACCCGCCATCTTTCAATAGTAAAAACAAGTGTTACACTTAAACCCTTGTTTTTCTAAACCAATATTAGACAACCAATCATCATTTGCCCGTGTATCGACATATACGAGTTCCTTCATCTGCAGTGGAACAACGCTCTCCCCTCACTCTACATATACATTTCTGCCGTAAATCGGCCTTTAGTTCCAAATAATCACATTATTAAACCAACAGGCATTATTGCCAGCCATTTTTGCCGTGAATCGGCCTCATGTGAAAGTGAAAACTTATATCACCGTATTATCGGTTTACTTTGAGCAAAGTTCTCCACTGCCTTCCTAATCCTGCCGTGTATCGGCATTACAATTGGCCTCAAAATCTTTCCTCTTTCTGACCTGCTTTGAATCAATGTTTAACTGAACAAATAGTTTGTATATTCAATATCTGGTTTTTCCTTCGTTCTTTTACATATTTACAGTTTACCTGGAAAGTTTTTCATAATCCTCCACGGAGGCCATCATTTTCAATGCACTCAAGGTCAATCCCCCAGATGTACCGCCATTTCCTCCCCACTATTCATACCTTTCGGGTTCTTAGTTTCAAGATCAATTATGTACCGTGACTCTAATCTTCTAAGTTTGATGACTCTGTCCCCTCCACGTACATTAGGAAGCACCTGATCCATCCCAAAGAAGCGTAATAGATCCCTATTGCTCTGATGCCATTCTGCAAAATGCCTTGCCACAGGATATGTGGCATCTTTCTTGGCTATTGCTCGCATGTGTTCTAAAATGCGGATTTTCAATGGGTGGATGGTGCTTCCAATATACTTCAGTCCACATGGACATGTTAGACAATACACTGCATATGGAGTGTTACACGTTAAAAAACTTTTTATGGTTTTAGGATTTTAGAGCCCTGGTACACTATACGTCAAGGTCTTTCTACTCCCCACACATGCTTTGCATTTACCGCATGGGTAGAACCCTCTCATTTCTTTGAGAGTCCCACTGGGTTTAGTCAGAACCTTTAAATGACTATACACTAGGTTATCTTTCAAAGACCTTGCTCTTCTAAAGGTGATTAGTGGTTGGGCTGATACATCTGCTCCAATTACACTGTCTGTTTTTAATATGTGCCAATTTTTCTTAAAAATCATTCTTAGTTGGCTAGCATTATTTGAATAGGGTGTTATCATTCTAAATTTGAGTTTGTTGTCTTCATCGTGCTTTTTGATCTTTTCTTTCAACATCCCTTCTCTTGGGATGTTCTTGACCTTTTCAAGTGTTGCATTAAGCATGCCCTTATCATACCCTCTCACCTCGAATCTTCGCTGGCTCTCTTGCACTGCAATGTTAAAATCTTCCTCATTGGTGCTATTCCTTTTAATTCGTAAAAATTCCCCATAGGGGATACTTTTTTATTAGTCTTGGTGGATGACTACTTGCAGCATGCAAAATTGAGTTGCCTGCGGTGGGCTTACGGTATAAGGACATGCATGGTTTTCCCTCTATTATATTGATCTGTAAATCCATAAAATTCACAGTGTTTTGATTTATCTCCCCTGTGAATTCCAAATTAATGGTGTTATTGTTCAAATAATTAATGAACTCTCTGGCTGATTCAACTGAGCCATTCCACACTATAAACAGATCATCTATGTAACGATCCCAGGAAACAACCTTGGACATCCAAGCCCTCCCCTCAAGCGAACTGGACACCTGCTTCTCCCACCAGCCTACGAACAAGTTTGCATAGCTGGGGGCAAAGCAGGTGCCCATCGCTCTACCAGATGTCTGCCAGAAGTATTCTTCTCCAAACAGAAAAATGTTGCTCTTCAAACAGAACTCTGTCATTTGCAATAGCATCTTATTATGTTCACTAAATCTTAATGGTCTTTTAGCCAAAAAATATGCTATTGCCTGCAGCCCGTCTTCATGACCAATGGAGGTATATAGGCTTATGTCCAGCACGATCAGTTTATAATCATCATGCCAGGATAACATTTCCATACGGCACAGAAAGTCCCTGGAATCCTTTATATATGAGGGTAACTCTTTCACCAACTTAGATAAGAAATGATCAATAAAGATCGACAAATGTTCCGTGAGGCTGCCTTGAGACGATACAATTGGTCTCCCCGGTGGTTTCTCCGAGTTTTCGTGAATTTTGGGAACATGATAAAATGTGGGGACAATAGGGTTAAGGCAACGTAAAAACAAAAATTCTTCTGTATCCAGCATTTGTTTATCATACCATGCTTTAATCAGATCTTGGTACTTCAAAATACTTTCTTGATAGAATGTTTTAGTGACCTTCATGTAACAAGTTGCATCTAAAAGCTGTCTGTATGCTTCCGTGCAATACTGTTCTCTCGTCTGTAACACTATGTTCCCGCCCTTATCTGAGGGCTTACATACGATTGTTTGATCATTTTGTAAATCCATGAGTGCCTCCTGTTGTTCTTTGGTTATGTTCTGTACTGGTCTTTTATTCAGTTTTGTTCTTAATGCCAACAGGTCTTTACTTACAGCCTCCGAAAATATATCTATTGCATCCGGTGGTAATTGCGGCAGAAATTTCGAAGTTGGTTTAAACGGACTTGTGTCTGTTTCTTGTTCTACCCCCAATCGTATGGCTCTTTCTACAATATCCAATGTTACATTGCTTTGGTCATCTTGGTCATTGCCTAACATCTCCATGGTTTCCCATGTACTCAGATCTTCTCCTGTTAGTTCATCAGTCTCCTTATATGACCATGGTTGTTCCTTCAATTTGTTAGTCTTCAGTTTCAACTTGAAGTATTTATGTAGCTTTAGTTTTCTTACCATCTTAAACAGAACGATTTTTGTTTGTGTGTATTCAAGATTTGACGCGGGACAAAAAGTGAGACCCAATTTCAATACTGTTGTCTCCGCATCTGTTAACTCTCTGGGTGTCAGATTCACAATGGTGAGGTTTTTCAATTCCACCTCTTGCCCCTTTTGCTGCGGGTTCTTGGTGGAATAGTTTGTCCTCCTTTTCCATCCACCCCTTCGTGTTGGTCTTTTTCTCCTTCCGGGGGCTTGTTCTTTCCTCCCCTTAGCCATGTCTGACGCATGACCCGTAATTCCACCTGAAAAGGAGTCTTCCTGGATGTTGAGGTAGTCGCATTATCATCACCTGACGATTCACCCGTCACCTCAGACTCTGATGTTTCAATCCTTGTTATTGATGTGGTTGGTTGTATAGATGCCATTTCTTTTCTTGCCCCTTCAAACTTTTTGGCAAATGTTAATACACAGCCTTGGGCATAGTCCCGAGCGTCTCTTTCAAACTTTTCTTGTTTGCGTTGTTTTATTTTTACTCATACCTTAATAGGCGTTTTTTCATTTGTTCTTTTAATTCTTCAATTTTCTTTTTGTCCTCTTCCTTATCTATTACAGCTTCCAACTTCTCTATTTCTTGCATGGCTTTATCTCTGTCACTCCATGCAAATTTGACTAATATTATTAGCATACCCTTACAAGAGTGGGCCGTATGTTCCGGCCATTCGTCTAGTAATTGCGGATCGGGATTTTCATATGCCGGAATGGTATATATTCTCAGTCCTCGAGGGACCCTGTCCACATCAATATAACTTTGGAGGGAGGTTGCCTCCCACCACTTTCTCATTTCTCTTTCATAAAGTCTTTCCAGTGTATTGAATTTAGATATCAGGCTAGTAGTTGCTCCTGTATCCATTTTCTTTTTCACTTGCTCAGTTAAAATGTCCTTTTTAAACATATCCTGCGCCGCTTCTCGGCGATCCGATACATTAAACATGATTTCACTCTGGTTCTCGCACGTTGGATCTATATCCTCCCCCTCGTCCTGAAGTATATTGGAAGCACCATCCACCCATTGAAAATCCGCATTTTAGAACACATGCGAGCAATAGCCAAGAAAGATGCCACATATCCTGTGGCAAGGCATTTTGCAGAATGGCATCAGAGCATCAGAGCGATAGGGATCTATTACGCTTCTTTGGAGTGGATCAGGTGCTTCCTAATGTACGTGGAGGGGACAGAGTCATCAAACTTAGAAGATTAGAGTCACGGTACATAATTGATCTTGAAACTAAGAACCCGAAAGGTATGAATAGTGGGGAGGAAATGGCGGTACATCTGGGGGATTGACCTTGAATGCATTGAAAATGATGGCCTCCGTGGAGGATTATGAAAAACTTTCCAGGTAAACTGTAAATATGTAAAATAACGAAGGAAAAACCAGATATTGAATATACAAATTATTTGTTCAGTTAAACATTTATTCAAAGCAGGTCAGAAAGAGGAAAGATTTTGAGGCCAATTGTAATGCCGATACACGGCAGGATTAGGAAGGCAGTGGAGAACTTTGCTCAAAGTAAACCGATATACGGTGATATAAGGTTTCACTTTCACATGAGGCCGATTCACGGCAAAAATGGCTGGCAATAATGCCTGTTGGTTTAATAATGTGATTATTTGGAACTAAAGGCTGATTTATGGCGGAAATGTATATGTAGAGTGAGGGGAGAGTGTTGTTCCACTGCAGATGAAGGAACTCGTATATGTCGATACACGGGCAAATGATGATTGGTTGTCTAATATTGGTTTAGAAAAACAAGGGTTTAAGTGTAACACTTGTTTTTACTATTGAAAGATGGCGGGTATTCTTGTAATGAATTGAAATGTCCGTCGTTGATTACAATGATCTGTAAATCATGTGACGTGATCTGTTTTGAATGAACTTTATCTACAAAAAACGCCGCAGCAATGGCGTACTTGTAACAAACATTTGATGAAGGCGCTTGCCGAAACGCGTCATGTTTTTACTAATGAAGTTAAAACCTCATGGAATCTAATCCCCCGTGAGTGCCTATTTTCCTAAGGAGTGACGGAAACGGAGCAGTTATATATATATATATATATTCCATAGAACACACGTACCTCTCCGCAACGTGAGACAGGCCTCACCAGCAGTGCTTAATTCATTCTTTTATTCGAGGCAGAACAAGCATTACGCGTTTCGACTCTGTGAGTCTTAATCATATGCAAATGTTCAATAGGTGGGTTCGTCAGCTTTTTAACAACGTAACTTTAAACATTGAAAAAGGACCAATGCCCTCAAGTTTGATTTAAAGCGGCAGTAGGTGTTCAGGTTCAGCAAGTTTCCTTTGCGCAGAGATGGAAAGTACACACATTTTAATATTCTGTTCAGGTTAATCTTTCGAAAATAAAGTATTTTCCAAATTACTGTCACCTATCACTGCAATATTCATTTGCCGTATTTTTGTAGTTGCCATGACCACAATGTCCACAATGCATCATTGCTGCCGCTTTTCCCACACTCAGTATTTCAATGCAGATTTTGGCAGAACTTAAACTCGCTTCCACTGCACACCCAGTGCATCCATAGCGCCTTTAAAGGAATAGTTCCATATTATGGTTGAATCAAAAGGTCGCAGTGTCAGACAAGTCAATTCCGCTACCACCGAGTTTTTCTACAGTTTATTACTTGCCTTCAAAAACAATGCTTGCAAGCACGAAGTGCACAGGGAACTCCCTTATGCAAACCCTGGCTGTTTCAATGTTCATCTTCCAAGTCGAGGCGGGCCTTTCACGGGGCCCTTCCATCCATACTTCGTTGACGCTCGAAGTCACAGCTGGTGGGCTCTCCTATATGAATCCAATCCAAACAAAACCCTGACAACAGGAGAGCCTCATCCTCTCGGGTCGGGGCCTGTTACAGGTGTGTCAGACACCTCCAATATTCCATAGAACACACGTACCTCTCCGCAACGTGAGACAGGCCACACCAGCAGTGCTTATTTCATTCTTTTATTCGAGGCAGAACAAGCATTACGCGTTTCGACTCTGTGAGTCTTAATCATATGCAAATGTTCAATAGGTGGGTTCGTCAGCTTTTTAACAACGTAACTTTAAACATTGATATATATATATGTTTTTCCAAATATAAACATGTAGACGCGTACCGGACGCAAATCCCTGTACATTGCTGAACGTTAGTTCTGGATCCGCGTACGAAACGCGGCTCCAGCGTGATTTTTCACATATATATTTTTTATATATAAAGACAATAATAATATTACGTTCAAGGTTAAAGGTTTGTTAAGATAATTGCTAAACTTGTATATTAATAAATGAAAGTTATTAAAATAGTTTTTTAATAGTAATTTCAGGAGTCGAGGTACGTCTCCGTAGATCGCAACTTCCAGATTCGTGTATGGGATGCAAATCCAATGTTTTTAATTAAATAAAATATATAGAAATATAGATTCATTTGCTGTTATTTAAATGAGGAGGTACACTTATTTGTAAATTAAATATTATAACATACAACCGAATATTGTTTTAAAGCAAAATAAAAAAAAAAAACGGAACCGCGTCCGGTACGGGGTGGTACCGAGTAGGAGTCGTGCACCCCATGTGACACAAAAAAAACCAATTTGATTGGTCAAACATGCTGTCATCATTAAACTTGCTAGATCCCACCCTCTGTCTTCTTCTTTAGGGTGTGGTTACTAACAGTCACTCTCATTCTAGGACCAGCTATTTTGCAGGTGGTTTGGTGTGTCTTACATTGTGATTTTGAAAATTTAAAATGGCTGCATCAAAAGACCTGCAACAGGAGGGGGACCAGACCCTGTTGGAGGAAGAGGATGAGCCCCCACAGAAGAAGAAAGACAGTATTGTATGGGAGTTTTTTACAATTCCAGAGGGGACCAAGAAAGTTAATGCACAACAGGTGACATGCAAGGTGTGTCAGAAGGTGCTGTCTCGGGGCTCCGAGAGAAAGTATTCCTGTGGCACGTCCTCTATGTACAAGCACTTGAGGACGATGCATGGAAACCGTCTTCCAAGAGCAGAATTGGCAAGACTGAATACTACTGAAGAAGGGCAACAGGTGCAGTCATCCAAAGTAAAACCTGGTGACAAGCTGCAGAGTATTCCACCAACTCTGCCTGATTTCGGTAAAATTGCACTCTTGTGTCCAAAGTGCATAACTGTTTTGAGTGTGGGGGAGCAGGTTGTGCAAACAATGCTGGACACTATAAATAACCATCATTCCTATTTTTTTTTGTTCTTGCAGTTAGGCACAGTGTTTTGTGCTAGTTTTTTGGTTTACATTTTCAGTTTTAAAATGTAAAAAACACCAAGAAAACTAAAAAATAGTTTAAAAAAAACACAAAAAAATATAAAATAGTTTTTAAAAAAGAAGAAAAAAAGGCTCTTACGGAACCACCTATTCTGGTTTAAAAAAGAAAAGCTATATTTTGTATGAATACAGGAGTCAATGGATAGTGTCTGTGTGATTACATGAGTGCGTATGTAGAGTCTGAGTGATTGGATGAGTAAATGAGTAGAGTTTGAGTGAATGGTTAAGTGCAAGAGTAGTGCCTTAGTGATTGCATGAGTGCAGGGGTAGTGCCTGGGTGATTGGATGAGTGCATAGGTACTGCCTGAGTGGAAGGATGGGTGCAAGGGTAATGCCTGGGTGATTTGATGAGTGCATGTGTAGTGCCTGTGTGAATGGATGAGTGCTTGGGTAGTGCCTGAGTGAATGGTCGAGTGCAAGAGTAGTTCCTGAGTGATTGCATGAGTAGACGGGTAGTGCCTGGGTGATTGCATAAGTGCAGAGGTACTGTCTGGGTGATTGGACGAGTGCATGAGTAGTGCCTAAGTGACTTCATGAGTGCAAGGGTAATGTCTCAGTGCTTAGATCAGTGCATGGGTAGTGCCTGTGTAAAAGGAAGTCTGCAAGAGTAATGCCTGAGTCATTGGATGAGTGCAAGAGTAGTGCCTGAGTGATTGCATGAGTAGATGGGTAGTGCCTGGGTGATTGTATGAGTGCATGGAAAGTACCTGAGTGAAAGTATGAGTGCAAGGTTAATCCCTGGGTCATTGGATGAGTGCATGGGTAGTGCATGAGGGAATGGATGAGTGCATGGGTAGTACCTGAGTGAATGGTTGAGTGCAAGAGTACTGCTTGAGTGATTGCATGAGTGAATGGGTAGTGCCTGGGTGATTGCATGAGTGCAACGCTAATGCCTGGGTTATTGGATGAGTGCACAGGTAGTCCTTGAAGGAATGGATGAGTACATGGGTAGTGCCTGTGTCAATGTTTCAGTGCAAGAGTAGTACCTGAATGATTGCATAAGTATATGGGTAATGTCTGTGTGATTGAATGAGTGCAGGGGTAGTGCCTGGGTGATTGTATGACTGCATGGGAAGTACCAGAGGGAAAGTATGACTGCAACGCTAATGCCTGTCTCATTGGATGAGTGCACGGGTAGTCCTTGAGGGAATGGATGAGTGCATGGGTAGTGCTTGAGTGAATGGTTGAGTACAAGAGTATACCAATGCGATTGCATGACCACATGGGTAGTGCCTTGGTGATTGGATGAGTGCAGGGGTAGTGCCTGGGTGATTGGATGAGTGCATGGGTAGTGGATGAGTGGAAGGATAGGTGCAAGGGTGTTGCCTGGGTCATTGGATGACTGCATAGGTAGTGCCTGAATGAATGGATGAGTGTATAGCTAGTGCTTGAGTGAATGGTTGAGTGCAAAAGTACTGCCTGAGTGATTGCATGAGTGCATGCACAGTGCCTAGATGATTGCATAACTGTAGGGTTACTGCCTGGGTGATTGGATGAGTGCATGGGTAGTGCTTGAGTTACTTCATGAGTGCAGGAGTAATGTCTGGGTGCTTAGAACAGTGAATGGGTTGTGCCTGAGTAAAAGGATGACTGCAAGAGTAATGCCTGGGTCATTGGATGAGTGCATGGGTAGTTCCTGAGAGAATGGATGAGTGCATGAGAGGTGCCTAAGTGATAGCATCACTGCAAGAGAAGTGCTGAGTGATTGTATTGCCACATGGCCGATAGGGACATTGTCAATATCGCTAAGTTAGCCTGAGCCCAGCCGCCATGATGCTGCTTTTGCGCACGTTACTACATGGCTTTATTTTTGCATGACTTTGTTTGTGCCTTTCACATGAGAACCATCTGCTTTGTTCATTCTCTGCCTGTTCCTGGAGTTTAGTCTGAACACTGTGAGCAAGGTCGATAAACAATGCCCCTTGTTATTCTGTTCTGGTCAGTTCCTAGCACCTAGACAAAACATGCTAATGCAGCTGCTACTGGAAGCTCGTACTTTGATATTATGGGGATGCATGTTTAGGTAACACACACTTGGAGAGGGAGCTTTCCAGGGAGAAGAGCAATGCGGTTGCTATGATGTAGATATACCATCTAGGCACTAAGGTATAGGGTCTGCTGACAAAGCCCAGAGATCTTCTATTATATAATAATACATCTTCTTACCAAGGGGTAGGGGTGGTTAGGCTTTATAGTCTTTTATCCACTGTCTTTATATAATGACATCTCCCTTTATGATATATGGCCTTGCTGCAATGCTAACTGTATACACAGGAGGGACCAGGACTCGGGCACGCCGCCGAGTATGGCGGTCGGCCGGTCTCCCGGAGTGCAGGCAGGGGGCGGGGTCGCCGCACACAGGAAGTGACGTGGGCGGCTCCTGCCCCACGCTGCAGTGATTGGACGCTGGGGCCTTGACCCGGAAGCGCAAGAAGCGCTTCCGGGTCAATGAAGGCAAAATGCGGCCGGGAAGCCGGTTCTAACCGGCTCCCCGGCCAATTTGGCAATAAAAAGGCTGTGGAGCGGCGAATCGGCCTCTTTCTTCGCCGTTCCACAGCCTGAACAGGACACGAAGGTCTCCAGGACTGAGACCTCTTGGAAAAGAGCTTTTTTCTTCTTTTTCTTCTTTTTCTCCCCCCACCTTCTTGTTTCCCTGCAGGATATAGGAGCTGATTCCAGTCTGCAGGACCATCAAACAGCACAACAACACCAGGAGCATTTTGTGGAGCTGCAGCCTGCCCATACTAGTGTGCCACCTGTTTAAACTGGGAGCCACGCTGTCTGAGTAAATACTCACCGGCCCCGCACAATTGGTGTTGCGGTGGTGGCTCCAGCTGGTCTGTTTAAGGCACACTGGTAATCTTGGGCGGTCCCTGCTGGGGAAATCCACGACTTTAAGGTGAAGGGGCTAGGGGGCTGGTGTGTTTACGGTGCTACAGAGGATTTCGGAGGAGCAGTGTCTTTGTTTATTGGTCAAAAAGGTTATTGTTGTGTGGTCACTAGAAATTAGGGCAGGGGGTGTTTCCCTTTGTGAAAGGATAGCAGCTGTAATTTTAAAAGGTGCTGGTGTTTTTTAGGGAGCTATTTCTGTTTGCTGTGGTGCCTTTTTTAAGGAAGCTGAAGCGCAGTGGGAGACAGGTTGTAATTATAAGGCTGTGGTGACTCCCTTGGTGTAATGGCCCCAAAGGCAAGCGCTCACGCATGGAGATTTTTATAGAGTCCATGATGCAAAAGATGGAGGACATGGGGCAATTGTTAGCTGAGCTGAGGAGCAAACTGGGTGGGCAGGATGGGGCGGAGGAAAGGCCCAGACGAACGGGAGTGGCCCCTAAGGCGGCATTCCCTCTGGTGCCCAAGAGGTCTAGAGCTGGGAGAGGGGGGAGCCATGCCCCGTCGCCCCCGAGGGTGGGGGATCATAGGGGGCTGCGCCAGCAGCACCAGTGGTGGCGGTGCCAGTAGTGGCAAGTAGTATGCCTGTAGCACCAGCGGTGATTGCACCTGGAACAGAGGGGGGGTAGTCAACCAGGTACACCTGGTACCAATCCCCTGCCCCAGGTCCCAAACATCCCAGTGGGAGAGGGTCCATCTGGGGGTGCGCCTGGGCAGCCTGATTTAGTGGCTAGTTTGGCAGCACTTTTACCGTGGCTGGCTAAGGCAGGTACTTCACCCCGGCAGCAGGGCGCGGGGACATTGCTCAGCGAGGAGAGCACACTGGAGAGGGCTAAGAAAATGGTGGCGCAGTTTGAGGGGGCTAAGACAGGAGAAGGGCAGACGGTGCCGGCGGCGAGCGCTGTGGCTAGCGGAGCGGCACCTAAGGTGACCGGAGAGGACCCTCTCAAAGTAAGCATGCCGTTGGACGTGGAGAAAGTCAAAACACCGGAAGCACCAGCAGCAGGTATGCCACAGACGTTGCCAAGTTTAGGTTTGGGGGATCTGCGTTCTTCTAGGGATCGGTTGGAGAGGCATATCTCACAAGAAGTGAAAGAAAAAATTCAGAAGGGTGAGTATGTCAATATGTTTTCCCTGTTGGTAGACAATGCATAGAAGGAGGAAGCAAAAAAGAATAAGGAGTGGGTGCACCCAAGGGAGTGGTCTAGTTGGCTACAGAAGAAGAAAGTGGATGAGACTCTGGTCAATTGGTTCAAGGGTTTCTCTAATTATATGGCAATTATGTCTGAACGTTTCCTGGGTTTGGGCGCACAGATGGCATGCTGCCAGAATAGGACTGCTTGTGTACATGATGAATACAGTGGTGTGGGATGGAAAGAATATGATAAGAATTTTAGAAGGGCAAAGGCAACAGACCCTGCCCTCACTTGGGACCAAATTGATGTGATTTTATGGTTGAGGCACATGAAGTCTGGGCTCGCGGGAACAGTCCTTTCGGTCAGGCCCCCCAGTTAGCACGGGGGTGGGGGAAAGAAGGGGGCATGTTGGGACTTTAACAGGCATTCATGCACCAGGGTGGCAGGCACATGCAAGTTCAAACACACATGTTCTTTCTGTGGCCACACAACACACCCCGAGTCCAAGTGTTTCAAAAAATCAAAGGACAGGGGAGGCAAAAAACAGGACTGAGGGCATAGCTCTCACCAAGGCCCAATCCCCCATCATAACCAGTGCCCTGATCCCATGTTTGAATAAGTACAGCTGTCCCAATTCAGTGAGGATTTTATTGGAAGGTTACAGGGACTGTTTCAGAATTCCTGCACCTGGCTATGTAGGAGTTTCACATTGTCAGAATCAACTATCTGTAAGATCCAATAATGTGGTGGCGTCAGCAAAAATAGAAAAAGAATTGAGGTTAGGCAGAGTGGCGGGCCCATTTGACATAATACCAGTGGAGGGGTTTGTGTGCTCCCCATTAGGGGTGGTCCCCAAAAAGGACCGGGGGAAGTTCAGATTAATTCACAATTTATCGGCTCCTAGGGGCCAATCACTGAATGACGCCATAGATGGGGAGGTGTGCAAGGTCAGATATGCATCATTTGATCAGGCAATTGAAATGCTTAGGGGGTTAGGGCCAAGCGCACTGCTGTCAAAATCAGACATTGAATCAGCTTTCCGCCTGTTGCCAGTGCACCCACTAGATTTTCACCTGCTGGGTTTCCAGTTCCAAGGGAAATATTACATGGACAAATGCATGCCTATAGGGTGTTCTGTTTCCTGCTCGTACTTTGAGAAGTTCAGTTCCTTTATAGAATGGGTTTTCAGGCAAGTGACGGGCCACCAGTCAGTCCTACACTACCTAGATGATTTCCTTTTCTTAGGAGCGCCAGGCTCTCAAGAGTGTGGCTGGGCGCTGCAGAGGTTTTGAGCGCTCATGCATGACTTTGGCGTTACTTTGACGCAAGGTAAGATGGTTGGGCCAACCACAGAGATCAAATTCCTAGGGATAGAATTGGAATCAGTAAAGGGGGTGTCACAACTGCCAAAAGGAAAAATCATAGCGTTCAGGTCAGCATTGCAGGAATGTTTGAGGAAGGAGAAGGTTACGCTGCACCAGCTCCAACAAAAAGTGGGGCAGTTACATTTTGCACTAAAAGTTATTCCCATGGCGCGGCCATTCTCACGCACCATTGCCCAGGCTATGTCAGGTCTCAAAGAAAAGCATCACCACACCAGGTTATCCAGCTAGGTCAGGCAGGACATGCGGATTTGGATGGCATTCCTGCGTGATTTCAATGGCAAGGTAGTGCGGCCCAGCCCACCCAGATCCAGCCCGGAGATAGTTCTGATGACCGACGCTGCAGGTAGCGAAGGATTTAGTGCCATGCTAAGTCCAGCATGGGCGGCGCAGCGCTGGCCAGCATGGTGGGTGGAATCCGGGCTCACAGGTAACATTGGTTTCTTGGAATTATTTCCCATCTTTTTTGGTCTGACAACATGTCTGTGGTAGAATGCATCAACCACCAATCGGCAAAGTGGAAAATGATTCTGCGACTGTTGAAAGAAATAATACTTATGTGCATGAGGTTAAATCTTCTGTTTAGGGCAAAACATGTCCCTGGCGTATTAAATCATGCTGCTGACGTGCTCTCTCGCTTTAAGATGCAGATGTTCAGGTCCCACCACCCAGAAGCAGCAGAGAACCCAACGCCTTTCCCAGACCAGCTTTGGCAGCTTGGTGGCCCCAGTTACCGGACCTCGTGGCAGCTAGCCTAGCATCCAGGACCAGGCGGGCATATGAAGGGGCGTTTGGGGCCTACTGCAACTTTTTGGGGAAGGAATGGGTGGAGACTTGGCATGATACTGGGGCAGTGGTTTCTTTCTTGAGAGCAATGAAGGACGGGGTGGCGCTCAGTGGCATCAGCAGGGCACCATATAGCATCAATTTCCTTTTTTGCAAGAATGCAGGGCAGGTGTGACCCCACCAGCACATTCATAGTGAGAAAGGCACTGAAAGGGTGGCAGCGCCTGCAAGGTTCCTGGCCAGATGTGAGGTGCCCGATAGGTATAGACATTTTGTCAGCATTGCTGGGTGCGCTGAGTCAGGTTTGTAAGTCACCAGGGAAAGCGCTCCTCTTCAAAGCAGCTTATTCGCTGGTGTTCTATGGCGCTTTCAGGGTTGGGTAGCTGGTGGCAAAAAATAATAAGGACTGGCACGGGGGACTGCAAATCAGCCACGTGAAGGTGCAGGGGGAATCCCTATTCATATCTATTCCCAAGTCTAAAACCGATCAGGATGGTAGAGGGGACGGAGTGGTGTGGCAAAGGGCACGGGGAGTGTTTGCTGCCCCATCGCCACGCCACGCGGCGTGGGGGGTCCGTTACTAATGCATGATGATGGAACCCGGTTCACTACATTTCAATTCAGGAGGGTCATGGGTGCGGCCATCATGGCGGCCGGATTGGACCGAGTCAGTTTTGGGACCCACTCGTTCAGGATAGGGGCCGCCACTGAGGCAGCGGCCAGGGCCTTTCCGGGAGCGCGGTGCAGAGGATTGGTAGGTGGTCCTCAGATTGTTACAAGCGCTATGTGCGGCTGCATATGCTCTAAAAGTTGGTTTCGTGTTACTCACAGTGGTTTTTTCTCTTTCTGATTGACTTGCAGTTTGCACATCCTGTCCCGCAGGGGGAAAGCTTGCAGCGGTTCATCGTTTGTTGGCGCCTGTTGCAGCCCAGGTACCCACCTGGGGGCACAGGGAAATGGACATGTGGATTATTGGTCACTCATATGTGAGCAGGTTGAGACAATTTTTCTTTTCAGGCAACTATGCACGCAGAGCATGTCAGGCCGGTTTGAATGTCTCTTTCCTTGGTCGGGGATGGCTACGCCTTGACCAGCTTAGGGACATGTTGGTAAGCTTGCTGGACAAGACTTGTGTGCCCCCTTTAGCTGTTATCTTGCATCTAGGGGGTAATGACCTGGTGCATCTAGGTAGGAAAGGCGTAGTGGAAGCCCTGATTACAGAGGTGGGTTGGCTGGCAAGGAGATGCCCGCAAGCAGTGCTGGCCTGGTCACACATGGTCCCCAGATTTCAGTGGAGAGGGGGTGAGTCTGTGTGGGCTCTGAACCATTCAGTTAAAAGGATCAACAACCGTGTTGACAAGTTATTCCGATCCCCGAAGCTTCAGACAATTGCGCATGGGTGCATCCGGGGAGAGCCGTTTTTCCAACAGGATGGCGTGCACCTCTCCAAGCGGGGTAATGAGATATTCCTGGAGAATTTACTTGCCTGGCTAGTAGGGACGTGGAGCAGGGCATGACCTTCTATAGGCAGGGGGGGGCAGATAGTCGGGCAACTATGCTGGCCTGTGGCTGTAAGGTCATGATTGGTGGGCATCGTTTACGTCCTTAGCAGGCATCACCATTGCCAAATGGGGATGCCTGAGGGGGGACAGATGGTCTCTCATGGAACTATAAGGGCAGTTACAGCCGATAGGCTGGAATGGTGTGGGGGAGGGGAAGTTCCGCTTCCGGTAGGCTTTTTGGCAAACCCCCGCACACGCGCAATGGCGCAAGAAAACTGGGCATAACTGCACAGCCCCTTATGGAGATAATATTGAGGGCGTAGGGGGTGCCCGGGGTGAGGTAACCTTTTGGCGAACTGGGCCTCCTGCACAAGGTCACTCCGGTAGGAGGGTGGGACCTAGCGTGTTCTTGATCTTGGACCAGTCATTGACCTTGCTGTAGGCTCAAACGGGGATACGCAGAAAGATAATGTTGCTGATCACTTAGCTTATGATAGGAATGGCTATGTATTAGAAACATGTTAAGGATAGCCAAATGACATACTGTACATATCAATGTAATGGACCGGACTTTCTGCGTAATGTGTAAAATGGTGTAAATATTAAAATTAATGTTTTGTTTATTGTTATGAATAAAATACGGCCGGGGTTCTACGACCCTTAACCCAAGCTTTGGTGTGTTGTCTACATTGTTGCCTTGGCGGAAAATGGAGGAGGATCTGTCTGCCCTATGGGGGCCCCAAGGGTTGAGGTAAAAGGGGGGTTGTCTGACCAAGGGAGGGGGACTCGGTAGTACCTGGCCATATACACAGGCGGGACCAGGACTCAGGCACGCAGCCGAGAAGGGCGGTCGCGCCGGTCCCCCGGAGTGCAGGCGGGGTCACCACACACAGGAAGTGACGCGGGCGGCTCCCGCCCCATGCCTGCCGTGATTGGATGCTGGGGCCATGACCCGGAAGCGCAAGAAGCGCTTCTGTGTCAATAAAGGCAAAATGTGGCCAGGAATCCGGTTCTAACCGGCTCCCCGGCCAATTTGGCAATAAAAAGGCTGTGGAGCAGTGAATCAGCCTCTTTCTTCACCGCTCCACAGCCTGAACAGGACACGAAGGTCTCCAGGACTGAGACCTCTTGGAAAATAACTTTTTCCCCACCCACCATCCCCTGAGGCAGAGGTTTTTAATGTGTTGTTCTGTTTTCTCTTGTTTTTTGTCCAAGTAGGTAATTTAATAGACATTGTAATGCTGTAGTTTTATTGTGCTAACCAAATTTTTCTTCTAGGGCGGAGTCTTTTAGTATTTTATGTAAAGTTAAGTAGTATCCTTGGTCAGGCGGTAAGGTCATGATTGGTGGGCATCGTTTACGTCCTTAGCAGGCATCACCATTGTCAAATGGGTATGCCTGAGGGGGGACAGATGGTCTCTCATGGAACTCCAGGGGCAGTTACAGCCGGTAGGCTGGAAGGGTGCAGGGGGAGGGGAAGTTCCCCTTCCGGTAGGCTTTTTGGCCAACCCCCGCACACGCGCAAGGGCACAAGAAAACTGGGCATACCTACACAGCCCCTTATGGAGATAATGTTGAGGGCGTAGGGGGTGCCTGGGGTGAGGTAACCTTCCGGCGAACTGGGCCTCTGGCAGGAGGGTGGGACCTAGCGTGATCTTGATCTTGGACCAGTCATTGACCTTGCCGTAGGCTCAAACAGGGATACGCAGAAAGATAATGTTGCTGATCACTTAGCTTATGATAGGAATGGTTATGTATTAGAAACATGTTAAGGACAGCCAAATGACATACTGTACATATCAATATAATGGACCAGACTTTCTGCGTAATGTGTAAAATGGTGTAAATATTAAAACTAATGTTTTGTTTATTGTTATGAATAAAATACGGCCGGGGTTCTACGACCCTTAACCCAAGCTTTGGTGTGTTGTCTAGATTGTTGCCTTGGGGAAAATGGAGGAGGATCTGTCTGCCCTATGGGGGCCCCAAGGGTTGAGGTAAAAGGGGGGTTGTCTGACCAAGGGAGGGGGACTTGGCAATGCCTGGCTTTATTAGTTTTATGCATTTTACTGCTGGATCCAGGATCCGGTGATCTTTAAGAAAAAGTTAAAAACCCTTCTCTTCTAGTTGCTGCTCTGACCTATGTTCCCTTTTCTCAAGTACGCGCCGGGACACTCTGCCGAGTATCTGTGCGCGTTATAAATATATATAACATAACATAACATATACTGCATTTTAGAGCACAATAGTTAAAATAAACATTTTAAACTATATTCGTTTTTCAGTCAGTTCTTATTGTGGACAGGTATGAGAGAGTGAGCGAAAAGGTTTGTCTTGTTACCACGATTCCTGAGCGATCCAGGAGTGTTGTGTTCTGGGGTGTCTAATCATTTTCTTCTTTATGAGTGTATGGGAGAGCAAGTGAGACACTATATCTAGTCGGTCCTGGGCTTGTGGGCACTAAGATGGTGGGAAGGCTTAGCCCCTATACACCGAGGTTCCATATTCCTGCGCACAGTTTGGTGTATGTGCAGAATCCCTGAAACAGTATGAGTGCATGGGTAGTGCCTGAATGATTGCACGAGTGCAGAGTTAGTGCCTCGATGATTGTATGAGTGCTTGGGAAGTACTTGAGTGAAAGTGTGAGTGCAAGGTTATTGCCTGGGGCATTGCATGAGTGCATGGGTAATCGATGAGGGAATTGATGAGTGCATAGGTAGTGCCTGAGTGAATGGTTGAGTGCAAGAGTATACCTAAGGGATTGCATGACTGCATGGGTAGTGCTTGGGCGATTGCATGAGTGTAGGGGAAGTACCTGGGTGATTGGATGAGTGTATGGGTATTGCTTGAGTGGAAGGATGGGTGCAAGGGTAATGTCTGGGTCATTGGATGAGTGCATTGGTAGTGCCTGTTTGAATGGATGAGTGTATGGGTAGTGCTTGAGTGAATGGTTGAGTACAAAAGTACTGCCTGATTGATTGCATGAGTGCATGGGCAGTGCCTGGATGATTGCATAACTTCAGGGTTACTGCTTGGGTGATTGGATGAGTGCATGTGTAGGCCCTGAGTTACTTCATAAGTGCAAGAGTAATGTCTAGGTGCTTAAATCAGTGCACAGATAGCACCTGAGTAAAAGTATGACTGCAAGAGTAATGCCTGGGTCATTGGATTAGTGCATGGATAGTGTCTGAGCGAATGCATGAGTGCATGTGTAGTGCCTAAGTGATTTCATGAGTGCAAGAGTAGTGCCTGAGTGATTGTATGAGTGCATGGGTAGTGCCTGGGTGATTGCATGAGTGCAGGGGTAGTACCTGGGTGATTGGATGAGTGCATCAGTAGTGCCTGTGTCAAAGAAAGAATACAAGGGTAATGCCTGGGTTATCCTATTAGTGCAAGACTTGTGCTTCAGAGAACGGGTGAATGGATGGGCAGTGTCTACATCAAAGGATGACTGCCTGCCTGATTACATTAGCAACATAATGATAGTTTTCAAATAGTGTAAAGTATCAACATTAATTATATTAGAAACAAATAACATATAATTAAACTTTAAACATTTTTTCACGTTATCATGCATATTATATTATGTATTCTTGCCTTTCAAGTAATTTAGATACATTACTCAGTAGAAGTATTTTAGAGTAGTATTGTTCTAAACAGCATTAAAACTCTTTTTAAACTTCACTAGTAGCTACTATAAAGAAGAAAAACTGTTATTTAATGATGATATATTACCGACATAATTCTATATTTTTAAGAACACAACATAAATTTAGAATTACATAACATTTTCACTTTCTCTTTTTTGCTGTTCTCAGATTCCACTTAACTTCACCATACACAGTGATTTTAATGTAATATCATCATTGAACAGCGGGGAAAAAACCCATCAAATTTATTATAGAAAAACCCCCCAAATCAGTATAGAACATCATCAGTATGTGTAGCTATGCGTTTTCCTATCTACACTTTCTTAATTACTTTCTTCATCTACATTAACTCTATTATTTATCTCACATACATTTGCCAAAATGTAGACTCTCATTTACATCTGGAACAATATAGACAACAAATATATAAACTACTTCCTTCTAAATGCAATTTTCCAAATGCAATATCAATTAGCGCAAATAATATTTCAAACACTAATTATAAATACTAATAGTTTACACTCCTGTCTACTTTCTGTTCACATCTTCCCAATAGGCCGAATGATGTACTCAAAACTTTGGATTCAAAAATAACAAATATGAATTTGGTAATTCATAAGGCGATCTAGGTTTGAATTCCAAGTGGGCATCATTGCAATCTGTCCATCCTTATTACACTTTAAATAAACAGTATAGCGTCCAGATGCTGTAGTAGGTCCATCATGGAAAATAATAGCCAGTGCTGTAAAAGTTTTTCCTGAAATAGATATTTGACTTCCTTTAAAATTTGAAATTTTAGTTTGCAATTTTCTTCCATTTACTCTACAACTTTGTAGCATTAAAATGAGATATATTCCAAATCTTTCTATATGTAATGTAGACAACAACTCTGATCTACAATGTGAACATCTCATGTCCTGATTAGCTGTTTTTATCAATTTGTTAAAAGGTACTGATTTGCAGTCTGGTATTGTCAAGTATATGAATCATTCAGCTTGTATTTCAGTGGTAGAAGTAAATTAACACTCTTCACATTTATGATCCCATCTGTAACTTAGTCCAAAAAGTTTTCAATCTGTATTCCTTCATGTTCTGATAGTCCAAACATAAGCATTAGACATTCTTGTGCATCTTGTTGTATATTGAGAATAAATGTCAATGAACCAGTACATATATCCAAAAGATGGCAAATGCCAGAAGCAGTATGGATTTAGTTCTGTCAGTTACCAACTGTTGAAATAGATGTAGTGCAGAACAGAATCTTTTTTCATGATTTCCATGATTTCATGATGAAGATCTTGTAGATAAAACAGAACATCCAGAATCACATTAGCATAACAGTTGATACCTGAACTATTTTCCAACTGGTATCCTTCAATGTCATCAACAGTTTCCATTTTCTTTTTCTTTATGCCTTCAAATTTCTCTTCATTTGTTTTCTTTTTTTGAACCTCAATTCCATCAGTGACATATTTCCGTTTTGGACACACTACACGTTTCTCATATATGGAATATTCACCTAAATCAGGTGTATAAAGTCTTCTTAAACGATTATATTCGCTTACACAATTTGCATCAGCACTAACCTTTTTCTCATCGAAATCTATCAAATACAAACCAGACAATGTTCTATATTCAAATTACGCCGTAAAATTACCCGACAGTTTATACATACATGTAAAGTCTTTTCTAAGCCTGCAGTTTTAGATACAGACTTTTCCAAAGAATGCAGTTTAGCCTGTAGTTTCTCTGTAAGAAGAATAGTCTCTCCTTGGTGTTCAATTTTATCAATAGCTTCAATTTCCACTATTTGTTGTTTTACCAGTTTCAAAAGTTCTTGATTAAATGTAGAACACTCTTTCAGTGTAGGCATTAGGCAAACTATAGACTTCTTTTCTTCAAGCTTATTGTACATTACTTAATCCGCTGTGTTTCCAGTTGTAAACAAGTTCATTAGTAACCGACTTTCTAAAGCTTGTTTACCATGTTTCGTCAAAACACCAATTCTTATGTCTTGAAGAATATTTCCGTAATCTTCATCACTTGCTTGTCGCATATTCTTAACAAGCTCTTTATATTAAAATGTAACCAAATGTTCACATTTCCAATACTTCCCAAAGATTTCCTAGTATCTTCATGGACAAGTGTTTTAAAAACAGGTTGTCCTTTTACAGGAGTAAGTTGTAGTAGATCTCTGAACACAATTAAATGTTTTCCTCCAAAAAGAACATCGTAATTTGTTTTAAAAATCTTTTGCATTCTTAAATGTACAAAGGCAAGCATTAAGTTTGAAACCATGCTCACCTCCTCAATGATTAAAAGTTTCATTTTCTTCAGTACTCTTGAGACTTCATAACAAGCTTCTGCAGATAGCTTCTGAAATTCCAATTTATTATCATGTTCAACTGGAAGTATAAGTAATCGATGTAAAGTAATTCCTTTAATGTTGTGTGCTGCTAATCCAGTTGGAGCTGTTACAACACAAGATAAATGTGATTCTGTAGTTTTGTATAGATACCTGGTCAAAACTTTAATTAAGAAACGTTTTCCTGTTCCTGCTTGACCACTGATGTACATTAGAATAGGTTTAAATGATGAACATTGGCATTCTTTTTATCATGTAGCAAACCATGTTGTATCTGTTCTTTCACTTGTAGATATATTTCTTTCTGTTTAATATTTAGTTGTTCTAACTTTTTCAACTGAATAATATCCTGTTGTGCTTGTTGCATTGCAGTTTCTACCTCATTCATGGCTGTTGCTGCTTCATTTTCGATAATTGGTTGTCCCAGTGGATCTTGACTTAGTGGACCAGAACTTTGACTATCTTGAGAACTTTCTCTAGCTATTTCAGCTGCAATAGTACTTTCTTGTTCAATCTCATCATTTAACATTTGTAGATATATAGGGAAAATTGTGCACTGAATACTATTGTTACTTGTATTAAAAGAATCTTCATAGCAGTTGAAATCTCCAAGTAAATCCGTTTCACTACGCCAAGGCTTGAACAGTTCCAGAAGTGCTAAATAGAAAATTCCCTCTTATCTGGACTTTCGCAACTCAGTTTTCTGTGGTTAATAAGATTTCCTTTGGCATGTTTTACCAAACATCCGTCACATCCAATTACTGCATATTTTTCTTCTTTTATATTTTCTGTAACTTTTCTTTTAAAGCTGTAATGCTGAAGTATTTCATACAGACATACATTTTCGAGATGCGGACTCCTTTTGGGATAGTATGTATCCAACATATTAGTCTTAACAATACCTGTACTTTCTGGTTCATTCAGTGCTAAGTATTCGATTTCTTGTAATGTTTTCAATACTCTATTTCGTGTGGCAGCAAGACCTAGACTTACCCTAATGATTCCTCTTGACTTTGAATATAAACTGGCAGAGCTCAAGCGATCCGAACATTCATAGGATCCAATCTCTCGATAGGAAAGTATTTTCAAGCTAAAGCTGTACAATTCTTGCTAAGACTCTTTTCTTGTGAAATTTCTTCCCTCATTTCTTTCATCTCTGTCTTTTTAGATTTGGTTATATATGATGTATATAGTGGAGTGGAGAGGTGTGGTGCAGCGGCCAGGGCAGCTGACTTCGGAGCACAGGGTTCACGGTTCGATCCCCGGCTCCGGCGGCAGCTCAGCTCAGCACCATGTGACTCTGGGCAATAGCTCACTTAATTTCCACGACGGCCCCCAGCGCCTTGAGACCCGTAAGGGTGAGTAGCTGCGCTATATAAAAACGGACTTACATATATATGTAACATAGCGAGCAACAGCAATTGAATTATCTGCAACATATTGAATATCCATGTTTGCATTCCACATTTTCAAAATCACTGGATTGTAGTCATTAATATACTTTGAATCTTCGGTTCTCTTTAAGTTGTATGTATTCTTCAGAGATTTCTGAGTTATTGTATGCCTTACTGCTGACACAAAACTATTTACTCTTCCTTTAGAAATTATTGGACGTGGAAATCCAAAACGACATTTTGTATAAAATGTCCCTTTAGACTTGTATTTTTGTCTACAGTATTTTCCACATCGATGACTTTGAAACTGTAAAACTTGTTGTCTCAAGCTTTTTTCTCCTCCTTCTATTGAAATGGCACAGGTAACATACTTTTCGATGAAAGACAAAACAGTTTCATCAGATTCAGTTCCAAATTTTGGAGCATTCTTGATCCATAATAGCATGTGTATATGACGAGCACCTCTGGCTTGGTACTCCTTTTTCCAAAAGAAATCTGTTACCTCTCCAAGAGGTGTAATATTTTTATTGCAGATAAATGACATCATAGCTTGAAACCTATTGTTAAAATACCTGCAGATATTTACAGGATCCAAAGAACAGAGTTCTCCAGCTGTCTTCAATTCAATGTTTTTAACATTTGAATTTGCTTCTCGTAGAAATTCAAGTAAATTGTCCCACACATATTCAGCACAGCTAAGTGTTACAAACCATGTAAGTTTCTTAACATACATTTAAGTTCTCCGTGACGACGATACCAATACTCAATGGTACCGCGTTGACACACCATCAAATTAATTAACTGAGATTCTAAATGTTCATCTTTTTGTTGAACTTTGTCCATGAATTCCTTTGCAGAAACATGTGGAAGATGAACACCTGTTTTTAATATGTGGTTCACTGCATAAGAAAGTGTAGACAAATCACTTTCAAACAGAAGACGAAATATATATGGAATGCACTGTCGAAATCTTGGATCTTCTGAGTACAATCTTGTCGAGCGGTATTCTGAATTTGGAATCCGTACAGCTCGCTCATCAAATCGTCCACCTTCTCCAGTAGGGAATAGCTGTAGAAAACAACGAGCTTCTAAACTTTTTTCCCATACACTCATGCGATTTCCCTTTGCTTTCTTCATTTGAAATAATTCATTACTGTTTCCTATCACTTCTTTTGAATGTAGAGGATGTATAGAATAATGTTCATAAATCTCTTCACTCCTAGACTTGTCCACTTTTTCTATTTGGCCACTTGAAATTTCTGTTTCATCTTCTAAGCATATTACCTGTTCATCAACATTTACATACTTATAATAAATATTATTATGTACCAGATATAATATAGCCTTTTGATGTTTATTAACATCTATAAACTCTTGTCATATTTTTTGACTCTTTGTTGGTAAACCATTAACTAGAATAACTACTGGCTCATTTTCCTCCCTGTCTACACCAACAGTTTAAATATTTTTCTTAAAATCTAAAGGTAAGTACACAACTCTTCTGTTCCGACCTCTTTGTAAATCTGTTGGTGGCAGCTTACCTGTTTTAGGCTCTATATGAACTATAGCCTGAAATGGGTGCACAGATTGAATAAGAATGGACTCATCTGCTTTCAAATTTGCTAGTTCCAGAGGAATAGCTACCAACTCTAAGTTGTTATGTAGTGCTCTAGCTGGTATTTTGTTCTCTTCTAATTTGTTGTAACAATATTTACAAATAAGTTGATCAGCAGCCAACTCAAACCGACCTTCTACCAACAAATAAGCACCAAATTGCTGCCACTTATCATTGTTTTCCTTTTCACTTTTTAAATATAAATCAACATTCCTAGTTTGACTTCAATAGTGAGTACGTCGACAACAAATACAAACAGAGTTTGGTTTTTCAGATGAAACTGTCTTAAACTTTGTCATTTCTTCTGCAAACTCATCAATACTAATATCTTCAACCTGTTCTTCAACACCTACACTTATCAAGCTCTCACTTTCTCTACACTCCTCTTGTGAACCAAAAAAACCGAAACTGTATATCATCACAAACTTTTTGTACATCTGATACTGAACCGTGCAAAAGAGCTGTGTTCATTTCACTTAAGATAATGCAGGACTTTTTACATAATAGAGTCTCCTTACTAACTTCCGCATTTCTGAGTGGTGTACTGCTAACATTCTTAAATGATGAAAAGTACTTTGACACACTTTTCTTGAGAGACAAGCCAGAGAATGACCCTGCAAGTTAGTATATTTTCTTACTTTACATGGACCTAATCCTTGTAAAATCTTAACTTTCTGTTTAACTCTTTTGTTTTGCATATTCTTGTAAAAAAAATTGCAACATGTCAATAGATTCCTGTCAAAAAATGCAAATACTGCTACAATCCCACTTATATACAGGAGTTTGTATACGCTTCCCTTGAACTTCTTCAGCTATTACTTCTTCCACCCTCCTAACAACCATTTTGTCTTTTGCAATGGGACAACCATCGTTCATCTTATAGCATCGACCACTAGTATCAACTGCATGCACTAATGTGTTCTGTTGAAAATAGCTTTCTTCATTAAAGAAAGGCTCAGTACTGGAAGTGTGCTTCCATTCACCAGTAAAAGGTTTACAAAAGTTACTTCTATTAACCAGTCTTTTTCTTTTGCTTTTCTCCTTCATAACATTGTTTTAGTCAATGTTTTCATTCTCTTCAATACTAATATAAATAAGTTTTGTTTCAATTCAAAAGCAGTATCTACTACACTTTCAATGTGTTGCTTCTTCTTATACGCTGCTGATCTTCTTTCATACTATTTTACAATCTTTTAATACATTTTGAATTACTCTATTTCGAAACATTCGTACACTTATCTCTTTAAAATGTTTTTGTATTTTTTGACGTGTTGTTTTTCCAAAAATGAATATTTTGTTTTCCATTACAAGTGTTCATTTCCTTGTGCTTTGTTGTAAAAGTTTTCTTTTTGCTTTCATTACTAGTGTCTTTTTTAATCTCTCTGCAACTGTTTTAAGAAATTGTTTAGTACTCTTACCAGAACAGACTTTATCCTGAGTAACATTTTGGTCTTTTTGTAGTCCACTCTTTTTACTTTGGTTTAAGTAGTTCTGTTTTCTTTGTTGTCTTCTCTTTTCATGTTTTCTTCAATTTGTAATCCAAATAAAATAATTTTCTAAAAAAGAAAGAATAGTTTCAAAAGTTTCTTACATCAATTAACTATTTTAAATTAGTTACATGTCAACATTAATAGTAACTAGTAAACGATTAATTACAATTACATTGCTATTCTCTTTATAACTAATAAAAAAGGTACTGAAAAAACAAGAGATGTTCAGAAAAAAGTAAGAGATAACACGGGTGCAGAAAGATGCAACATAAATACAGAAAGAAGCAACAGAGGTGAAGAAACAGTCAAGAAAAGTGTAGAAAGAAGCAAGGGAACTGCAGAAATGCAAAACAGCAATCTTTGCAATATTACTATTATAAGTCTCACCATATTCCTAAATATATGCATACATGCATCTCTACATTTTGCTGCTGGCATCACACATAAGAGAAACATACAAATAGTTCTATACCTCATACAAAGTAGACTAATCAGTAATCCCTCTACCAACATGTCTTAACCCTCACTTTAGTGCTGCAGCTTCACCATTCTACTACTACTGAGGGTGTTGGTCCTAGCCAAATATAAAGCAGTAACCCTTTGCATGTATCTCTTGTAAGTCTCATCATATTCCAAAAAGCAGACATGCATGTGTCTGCACCTTTTCCTAGTGGCATCATATATAAAAGAAACATAGAATTAGACGTATACCTGTGTTTAATATGTCTAGCATCTTCAGATGCATAACACGTATGAGAATACTTGTGGAATTAGACATATACCTCAGTCACAAGACCATGCAGACCTTAAAACCTCACAGAATGCACTTCCCAGTTCAAGCAGACAACTAAAATTAAGCAGCATATTTGAAGTATACCTTTCCACAGACTCATACAAAGTAGACTAATCAGTAATCCCTCTACCAACATGTCTTAAACCTCACTTTAGTGCTGCAGCTTCACCGTTCTACTACTACTGAGGGTGCTGGGCCAAGCCAAATATAAAGCAGTTACCCTTTGCATGTGTCTCTTGTAAGTCTCACCATATTCCTGAAAGCATGCATGCATGTGTCTGTACATTTCGCTAGTGGCATCATAGATAAAAGAAACATACAAATAGACTGATACCTGTGTTATATATGTCTAGTATCTTCAGATACATAACACGTATGAGAATACATGTGGAAGTACAGACCTACCTCAGTCACAAGACCATGCAGACATTAAAACTTCTCAGAATGCAGTTCCCATTTCAAGCAGACACCTAAAATTATGTGGCGTATTTCAAGTGTACGTTTCCACACACTCATACAAAGTAGCCTAATCACTAATCCCTCTACCAACATGTCTTAAACCTCACTTTTGAGCTGCACATTCACCATTCTCCAACTTCTTAGGGTGTTGGGCCTAGCCAAATATGAAGCAGTAACCTTCACATGTATCTCTTGTAAGTCTCATCATATTCCAGAAAGCATACATGAATGTGTCTGCACCTTTTCCTAGTGGCATCATATGTAAAAGAAACATACAAATACGCATATACCTGTGTTTTATATGTGTAGCATCTTCAAATGCATAAGACGTATGAGAATACATGTGGAAGTAGGGACATACCTCAGTCACAGGACCATACAGACATTAAATGTTCTCAGAATGCAGTTCCCATTTCAAGCAAACACCTAAAATTATGTGGCATATTTCAAGTGTACCTTCCCACACACTCATACAAAGTAGCTTAATCACTAATCCCTCTACCAACATGTCTTAAACCTTAATTTTGACATGCACATTCACCATTCTGCAGCTACTTAGGGTGTTGGGTCTAACCAAATGTAATCAGTAACCCTTTGCATGTGTCTTTTGTAAGTCTCACCATATTCCTGACAGAATGCATGCATGTGTCTGCACCTTTTACTAATGCCATAAAATATAAAAGAAACATACAAATCGACGTATACCTTTGTTTTATACATCTAGCATCTTCAGATGCATAACATGTATGAAAATACATGTGGAAGTACAGACATACCTCAGTCACAAGACCATGCATACCTTAAAACTTCTCAGAATGCAGTTCCCATTTCAAGCACACACCTAAAATTATGTGGCGTTTTTCAAGTGTACCTTTACACACACTCATACAAAGAAGCTTAATCACTAATCCCTCTACCAACATGTCTTAAACCTCACTTTTGAGCTGCACATTCACCATTCTGCAACTACTTAGGGTGTTGGGCCTAGCCAAATATAAAGCAGTAACCCTTTGCATATGTCTCTTGTAAGTCTCACCATATTGCTGATAGAATGCATACATGTGTCTGCACCATTTGCTAGTGGCATCATAGATAAAAGAAACATACAAATACACATATACCTGTGTTTTATTATACATCTAGCATCTTCAGATGTATAACACGTATGAGAATACATGTGGAAGTACAGACATACCTCAGTCACAAGACCATGCAGACTTTAAAACTTCTCAGAATGCAGTTCCCATTTCAAGCAGACACCTAAAATTATGTGGAGTATTTCAAGTGTACCTTTCCACACACTCATGCAAAGTATCCTAATCACTAATCCCTCTACCAACATGTCTTAAACCTTACTTTTGACCTGCATGTTCACCATTCAGCAACTACTTAGGGTGTTGGGCCTAACCAAATGTAAAGCAGTAACCCTTTGCATGTGTCTCTTGTAAATCTCACCATATTCCTGCTAGAATGCATGCCGAGTCTGCACCTATTCCTAGTGGCATCAGATATAAAAGAAACACAAATAGATGTATACTTGTGTTTTATACAGCTAGCATCTTCAGATGCATAACACGTATAAGATAACATGTGGAAGTACACACATACCTCGGTCACAAGACCGTGCAGACCTTAAAACTTCTCAGAATGCAGTTCCCATTTCAAGCAGACACCTAAAATTATGTGGAGTATTTCAAGTGTACCTTTCCACACACTCATGCAAAGTATCTTAATCACTAATCCCTCTACCAACATGTCTTAAACCTTACATTTGACCTGCACGTTCACCATTCAGAAACTACTTAGGGTGTTGGGCCTAACCAAATGTAAAGCAGTAACCCTTTGCATGTGTCTCTTGTAAATCTCACCATATTCTTGATAGAATGCATGCATGAGTCTGCACCTATTCCTAGTGGCATCAGATATAAAAGAAACATACAAATAGATGTATACCTGTGTTTTATACATCTAGCATCTTCAGATGCATAACACGTATAAGAAAACATGTGGAAGTACACACATACCTCGGTCACAAGACCATGCAGACCTTAAAACTTCATAGACTGCAGTTCCCATTTCACGCACACACCTAAGAGTTTGTGGCGTATTTCAAGTGTACGTTTCCACAGACTCATACAAAGTAGACTAATCAGTAATCCGTCTACCAACATGTCTTAAACCTCGCTTTTGAGCTGCATGTTCACCATTCTGCAACTACTTAGTGTGTTCGGCCTAGCCAAATACAAAGCATTAACCCTTTGCATGTGTCTCTTGTAAGTCTCATCATATTCCAGAAAGCATACATGCATGTGCCTGCACCTTTTCCTAGTGGCATCATATGTAAAAAAAACATACATATACGCATATACCTGTGTTTTATATGTGAAGCATCTTCAAATGCATAAGATGTATGAGAATACTTGTGCAAGTAGAGATATACCTCAGTCATAAGACCATGCAGACCTTAAAACTTCTCAGAATGCAGTTCCCATTTCAAGCAGACACCTAAAATTATGTGGGGTATTTCAAGTGTACCTTTCCACACACTCAAGCAAAGTAGCCTAATCACTAATCCCTCTACCAACGTGTCTTAAACCTTACTTTTGACCTGCATGTTCACCATTCAGCAACTACTTAGGGTGTTGGGCCTAACCAAATGTAAAGCAGTAACCCTTTGTATGTTTCTCTTGTAAATCTCACCATATTCCTGATAGAATGCATGCATGTGTCTGCACCTTTTCCTAGTGGCATCAGATATAAAAGAAACACAAATAGATGTATACTTGTGTTTTATACAGCTAGCATCTTCAGATGCATAACACGTATAAGATAACATGTGGAAGTACACACATACCTCGGTCACAAGACCGTGCAGACCTTAAAACTTCTCAGAATGCAGTTCCCATTTCAAGCAGACACCTAAAATTATGTGGAGTATTTCAAGTGTACCTTTCCACACACTCATGCAAAGTATCTTAATCACTAATCCCTCTACCAACATGTCTTAAACCTTACATTTGACCTGCACGTTCACCATTCAGAAACTACTTAGGGTGTTGGGCCTAACCAAATGTAAAGCAGTAACCCTTTGCATGTGTCTCTTGTAAATCTCACCATATTCTTGATAGAATGCATGCATGAGTCTGCGCCTATTCCTAGTGGCATCAGACATAAAAGAAACATACAAATCAACGTATACCTGTGTTTTATACATCTAGCATCTTCAGATGCATAACACGTATGAAAATACATTTGGAAGTACAGACATACCTCAGTCACAAGACCATGCAGACCTTAAAACTTCTCAGAATGCAGTTCCCATTTCAAGCACACACCTAAAATTATGTGGCGTTTTTCAAGTGTACCTTTACACACACTCATACAAAGAAGCTTAATCACTAATCCCTCTACCAACATGTCTTAAACCTCACTTTTGAGCTGCACATTCACCATTCTGCAACTAATTAGGGGTTTGGGCCTAGCCAAATATAAAGCAGTAACCCTTTGCATATGTCTCTTGCAAGTCTTACCATATTGCTGATAGAATGAATACATGTGTCTGCACCATTTGCTAGTGGCATCATAGATAAAAGAAACGTACAAATGCATGTATACCTGTGTTTTATACATCTAGCATCTTCAGATATATAACACGTATGAGAATACATGTGGAAGTACAGACATACCTCAGTCACAAGACCATGCAGACTTTAAAACTTCTCAGAATGCAGTTCCCATTTCAAGCAGACACCTAAAATTATGTGGAGTATTTCAAGTGTACCTTTCCACACACTCATGCAAAGTATCCTAACCACTAATCCCTCTACCAACATGTCTTAAACTTTACTTTTGACCTGCATGTTCACCATTCAGCAACTACTTAGGGTGTTGGGCCTAACCAAATGTAAAGCAGTATCCCTTTGCATGTGTCTCTTGTAAATCTCACCATATTCCTGATAGAATGCATGCCGAGTCTGCATCTATTCCTAGTGGCATCAGATATAAAAGAAACATACAAATAGATGTATACCTGTGTTTTATACATCTAGCATCTTCAGACACATAACACGTATAAGAAAACATGTGGAAGTACACACATACCTCGGTCACAAGACCGTGCAGACCTTAACACTTCTCAGAATGCAGTACCCATTTCAAGCAGACACCTAAAAGTATGTGGAGTATTTCAAGTGTACCTTTCCACACACTCATGCAAAGTATCTTAATCACTAATCCCTCTACCAACATGTCTTAAACCTTACATTTGACCTGCAAGTTCACCATTCAGAAACTACTTAGGGTGTTGGGCCTAACCAAATGTAAAGCAGTAACCCTTTGCATGTGTCTCTTGTAAATCTCACCATATTCCTGATAGAATGCATGCCGAGTCTTCACCTATTCCTAGTGGCTTCAGATATAAAAGAAACATACAAATAGATGTATACCTGTGTTTTATACATCTAGCATCTTCAGATGCATAACTCGTATAAGAAAACATGTAGAAGTACACACATACCTCGGTCACAAGACCATGCAGACCTTAAAACTTCATAGACTGCAGTTCCATTTTCACGCACACACCTAAGAGTTTGTGGCGTATTTCAAGTGTACCTTTCCACAGACTCATACAAAGTAGACTAATCAATAATTCGTCTACCAACATGTCTTAAACCTCGCTTTTGAGCTGCATGTTCACCATTCTGCAACTACTTAGGGTGTTGGGCCTAGCCAAATATAAAGCAGTAACCCTTTGCATGTGTCATTTGTAAGTCTCATCTTATTCCAGAAAGCATACATGCATGTGTCTGCACCTTTTCCTAGTGGCATCATATATAAAAGAAACATAGAAATAGAAATATACCTGTGTTTAATACGTCTAGCATCTTCAGATGCATAACACGTATAAGAATTCATGTGGAAGTACAGATATACCTCAGTCACAAGACCATGCAGACCTTAAAACTTCTCAGAATGCAGTTCCCATTTCAAGCACACACCTAAAATTATGTGGCGTTTTTCAAGTGTACCTTTACACACACTCATACAAAGAAGCTTAATCACTAATCCCTCTACCAACATGTCTTAAACCTCACTTTTGAGCTGCACATTCACCATTCTGCAACTAATTAGGGGTTTGGGCCTAGCCAAATATAAAGCAGTAACCCTTTGCATATGTCTCTTGCAAGACTCACCATATTGCTGATAGAATGCATACATGTGTCTGCACCATTTGCTAGTGGCATCATAGATAAAAGAAACGTACAAATGCATGTATACCTGTGTTTTATACATCTAGCATCTTCAGATGTATAACACGTATGAGAATACATGTGGAAGTACAGACATACCTCAGTCACAAGACCATGCAGACTTTAAAACTTCTCAGAATGCAGTTCCCATTTCAAGCAGACACCTAAAATTATGTGGAGTATTTCAAGTGTACCTTTCCACACACTCATGCAAAGTATCCTAATCACTAATCCCTCTACCAACATGTCTTAAACCTTACTTTTGACCTGCATGTTCACCATTCAGCAACTACTTAGGGTGTTGGGCCTAACCAAATGTAAAGCAGTAACCCTTTGCATGTGTCTCTTGTAAATCTCACCATATTCCTGATAGAATGCATGCCGAGTCTGCATCTATTCCTAGTGGCATCAGATATAAAAGAAACATACAAATAGATGTATACCTGTGTTTTATACATCTAGCATCTTCAGATACATAACACGTATAAGAAAACATGTGGAAGTACACACATACCTCGGTCACAAGACCGTGCAGACCTTAACACTTCTCAGAATGCAGTACCCATTTCAAGCAGACACCTAAAAGTATGTGGAGTATTTCAAGTGTACCTTTCCACACACTCATGCAAAGTATCTTAATCACTAATCCCTCTACCAACATGTCTTAAACCTTACATTTGACCTGCAAGTTCACCATTCAGAAACTACTTAGGGTGTTGGGCCTAACCAAATGTAAAGCAGTAACCCTTTGCATGTGTCTCTTGTAAATCTCACCATATTCCTGATAGAATGCATGCCGAGTCTCCACCTATTCCTAGTGGCTTCAGATATAAAAGAAACATACAAATAGATGTATACCTGTGTTTTATACATCTAGCATCTTCAGATGCATAACACGTATAAGAAAACATGTAGAAGTACACACATACCTCGGTCACAAGACCATGCAGACCTTAAAACTTCATAGACTGCAGTTCCATTTTCACGCACACACCTAAGAGTTTGTGGCATATTTCAAGTGTACCTTTCCACAGACTCATACAAAGTAGACTAATCAGTAATCCGTCTACCAACATGTCTTAAACCTCGCTTTTGAGCTGCATGTTCACCATTCTGCAACTACTTAGGGTGTTGGGCCTAGCCAAATATAAAGCAGTAACCCTTTGCATGTGTCATTTGTAAGTCTCATCTTATTCCAGAAAGCATACATGCATGTGTCTGCACCTTTTCCTAGTGGCATCATATATAAAAGAAACATAGAAATAGAAATATACCTGTGTTTAATACGTCTAGCATCTTCAGATGCATAACACGTATAAGAATTCATGTGGAAGTACAGATATACCTCAGTCACAAGACCATGCAGATCTTAAAACTTCTCAGAATGCAGTTCCCATTTCAAGCACACACCTAAAATTATGTGGCGTATTTCAAGTGTACCTTTCCACACACTCATGCAAAGCAGCCTAATCACTAATCCCTCTACCAACATGTCTTAAACCTCACTTTTGCGCTGCACATTCACCATTCTGCAACTACTTAGGGTTTTGGGCCTAGCCAAATATAAAGCAGTAACCCTTTGCATATGTCTCTTGTAAGTCTCACCATATTCCTGATAGAATGCGTACATGTGTCTGCACCATTTCCTAGTGGCATCATAGATAAAAGAAACATAGAAATAGACGTATACCTGTGTTTAATACATCTAGCATCTTCAGATGCATAACACGTATGAGAATACATGTGGAATTAGACACATACCTCAGTCACAAAATCATGCAGACCTTAAAACTTAACAGAATGCACTTACCATTTCAAGCAGACACCTAAAATTAAACAACATATTTCAAGTATACCTTTCCACAGACTCATACAAAGTAGACTAATCAGTAATCCCTCTACCAATATGTCTTAAACCTCACTTTAGTGCTGCAGCTTCATCATTCTACTACTACTGGGGGTGTTGGGCTGAGCCAAATATAAAGCAGTAACCCTTTGCATGTGTCTCTTGTAAGTCTCCTCATATTCCAGAAAGCATACATGCATGTGTCTGCACCCTTTCCTAGTGGCATCATAGATAAAAGAGACATACAAATAGACGTATACCTATGTTTTATACGTCTAGCATCTTCAGATGCATAACACGTATGAGAATAAATGTGGAAGTACAGACATACAAATAGACGTATACCTATGTTTTATACGTCTAGCATCTTCAGATGCATATCACATATGAGAATAAATGTGGAAGTACAGACATATCTCAGTCACAAGACAATGCAGACCTTAAAACTTCTCAGAATGCAGTTCCCATTTCAAGCAGACACCTAAACTTATGTGGCGCATTTCATGTGTACTTTCCACACACTCATACAAAGTAGCCTAATCACTATTCCCTCTACCAACATGTCTTAAACCTTACTTTAGTGCTGCAGCTTCACCATTCTGCAACTACTTAGGGTGTTGGGCCTAGCCAAATATAAAGCAGTAACCCTTTGCATGTTTCTCTTGTAAATCTCACCATATTCCTGTTAGAATGCATGCATATATCTGCACCTTTTCCAAGTGGCATCATATATAAAAGAAACATACAAATAGATGGATACCTGTGTTTTATACATCTAGCATCTTCAGATGCATAACATATATGAGAATACATGTGGAAGTACAGACATGCCTCAGTCACAATACCATGCAGACCTTAAAACATCTCAGAATGCAGTTCCCATTTCAAGCAGACACATAAAATTATGTGGCATATTTCAAGTGTACCTTTCCACATACTCATACAAAGTAGCCTAATCACTAATCCCTCTACCAACATGTCTTAAACCTTCCTTTTGTCTTGCACGTTCACCATTCTGCAACTACTTAGGGTGTTGGGCCTAACCAAAGGTAAAGCCGTAACCCTTTGCATGTGTCTCTTGTAAGTCTCACCATATTCCTGATAGAATGCATGCATGTGTCTGCACCTTTTCCTAGTGGCATCATATAGAAAAGAAACATCCAAATAGATGTATACATGTGCAGTGGCGGCTTGCATAGGGTGTGCTGCGGGGCGGTGCGGCGGGGCGGGGAGGGGCAGGGTGGGGGGTAGTAAACTCGGACATATGATGGAACGGAGGACCGTAATAATTACTTTCCTCCGTTCCGTCGTATGTCCGAGTTTACTACCCCCCCACCCTGCCCCTCCCCCACCCCGCCTTACCACCCCGCAGCACGCCCTATGTGAGCCGCCACTGTACATGTGTTTTATACATCTAGCCTCTTCAGATGCATAACACGTATGAGAATACATGTGGAAGCACAGTCATACCTCAGTCACAAGACCATGCAGACCTGAAAACTTCCCAGAATGCATTTCCCATTACAAGTAGGCACCTAAAACTATGTGGCATATTTTAAGTGTACTTTTCCACACACTCATACAAAGAAGCCTAATCACTAATCCATCTACCAACATGTCTTAAACCTTACTTTTGAGCTTCACGTTCACCATTCTGCAACTACTTAGGGTGTTGGGACTAGCCAAATATAAAGCAGTAACCGTTTGTGTCTCTTGTAAGTCTCATCATATTCCAGAAAGCATACATGCATGTGTCTGCACCTTTTCCTAGTGGCATCATATATAAAAGAAACATACAAATAGATGTATACCTGTGTTTTATACGTCTAGAATCTTCAGATGCATAACACGTACGAGAATACATGTGCAAGTAGAGACATACCTCAGTCACAAGACCATGCAGACCTTAAAACATCACAGACAGCATTTCCCATTTCAAGCAGACACCTAAAATGTTGTGGCGTATTTCAAGTGTACCTTTCTGCAAACTCATACAAAGTAGCCTAATCAGTAATCCCTCTACCAACATGTCTTAAACCTCACTTTTGAGCTGCACGTTCACCATTCTGCAACTACTTAGGGTGTTGGGACTAGCCAAATATAAAGCAGTAACCGTTTGCATGTGTCTCTGGTAAGTCTCATCATATTCCAGAGATCAAACATGCATGTGTCTGCACCTTTTCCTAGTGGCATCATAGATAAAAGAAACATACAAATAGACGTATACCTATGTTTTATATGTCTAGCATCTTCAGATGCATAACACATATGAGAATAAATGTGGAAGTACAGACATAAAAATAGAAGTATACCTATGTTTTATACATCTAGCATCTTCAGATACATAACACGTATGAGAATAATTGTGGAAGTACAGACATACCTCAATCACAAGACCATGCAGGCCTTAAAACTTCTCAGAATGCAGTTCCCATTTCAAGCAGACACCTGAAATTATGTGGCATATTTTAAGTGTACTTTTCCACACACTCATACAAAGAAGCCTAATCACTAAACCATCTACCAACATGTCTTAAACTTCACTTATGAGCTGCACTTTCACCATTCTGCAACTACTAAGGGTGTTGGGCCTAAGCATATGTAAAGCAGTAACCCTTTGCATGTTTCTCTTGTAAATCTCATCATATTCCAGAAAGCATACATGCATGTGTCTGCACCTTTTCCTAGTGGCATATTATATAAAAGAAACATACAAATAGATATATACCTGTGTTTTGTACGTCTAGAATGCAGACACATGCATGTATGCTTTCTGGAATATGATGAGACTTACAAGAGACACATGCAAACAGTTACTGCTTTATATTTGGCTAGGCTAAACACATTCTGTGCTGTGCAGTGGTCTGAACACCATTTGGGTCTGGTGTAGCACCTCGTTCTCTGCTAGGAATTGGGACAACACATGGTTGACGTGTTGTTCTGCAATTTTTCCTAGAATGGGTAGAAGTGAGATGGGGTGGTAGTTCCCTAGATTTGTTGCTTCTAGGTATGGTTTCTTTAGCAAGGGTCTGACTATGGCATGATTTCATGTTTTTGGGACTCTCCCTTGAGTGAGAAATAGTTTTAACAGCTCTGTGGAGATGGTAAGAGTGGCCTCCCCGCCCTGTAGTAAGATGTGTGGGGGTACTGGATCTTGGGGGGAGCCTGATTTAATGTTTTGTAGAATAATTCTTTTAGTTTCCTTGCTTAGCGCCGGGAAATGAGCTAGTGTGGGTCCTGCAACTTGAGCCAAGCGGTCCATGGTTCCAATAGGTAGGTCTGGGCTGTCTGTGTTCCCTTGCATGGAGTTATAGATGTTTACTACTTTGTTTTTGAAGAAGTGTGCAAGTTTGTTGCATCTCTCCTTTGATGAAGATTGCGGGGAGACTTCTTGCTCAATGGACGTGAGGGATCTGATCACCTTGAAGAGTTCTCTGGAGGAGTGGATGGCAGAATTGATTTTTTCCTGGAAATGCCTGGCTTGGGCATGTTTAATTTCATCATGGTATAGTCTCATTGCTTTCTTATATTGGCCCTTGATAGTCGGGTCATATGATTTCCGCCAGTTCCTTTCGAATTCTTTACATGATTTTTTCAGGGAGGCAAGATAGTTGTTAAACCGTGCTGCTTTTCTCTGTGTGCGGTTGGTCACTGTCTAATATTCTGGAGTCGCAACTCCTCCGCGGTGCCGCAGTGTAGAGTCGCGATGGAGCCATGAATCCATACAGGAGTTCAAAAACCTATTTCTAATAATACACATTTTTCTTTTAAACAGCAGACTACTTCTACACACACTACTGACTTAGAAAAACTTAATTTAGTAACATATCACTGATATATAAGTTACCATTTCACATTTTAAATCCACAGTTAACTTTCAACCCTTCCCCCATTCTGCTTAATCCCAGTTTCCATAGTAACAGTTTCTGCAACATTCAACTGTACTTTCAGGTCACAAGTTCACCATATTTTCAAGTTCAGCACAGTAGCTTACAAATGCAAATAGCAGGTGTGATTGACTTTTGCAAAATATTACCTTATCCTAGCTACTGTACCTTTCAAACATTTGTTAATAACCAATAAGAAACATGTTTCTTCAGGAAAATAACATGCAACCTATTTTTGAGTGCACAATGTTAACTGCTTCGCTGCGCGGCCGATTCCGCCCAGGTGCTGGGCGTTCTAAAGACTGGGCGTGTCTCGGACGGCCCCCGTGCGTCCCGAGCACATGCCCACCGTGACTCATGACGGCCGGGGGCCGTCATGAGCACGGCAGAGGTTAATGAACAACCAATCACTTATCAGCTTTTTCTAAAACAGCATCTTCTCCACCATTTTAGATACCTCTCATTCTACCAACTGACTACCTGAGGTACAGACATCTTTTCATTCCTTCCAGACATCCCTTCAAGATTCTTACAGTATGGATTGTAGGGCACAGCTATGTTTTCTGGTGCAAAAAGTATGCTGAACACAGAGGTATTGACAAAGACCTAGGTTTGCAAAATGTGGATATTAAATGGATTGAACAGAGAGGATTAAAGTGGCACCAATTGATGCCTTTGGTTAAAACCTTTTTGCATCTCCAACCCCCTGACCTCATGATTGTGCACTGTGGTGGCAATGACCTAGGCACATTGACTGGGGTAGGTCTGGAAATGCTAATGAAGGATACCTTTGCACAATTGATGTTGCTTTTGCCTCAAACTGTCTTTGCATACTCTAATATATGCCAAAGTCAGAAATGGAAGTGGTCAAATCAATTCTGTCCACAGTGTGAGAAAAGCTAGGAAAAATGTCAATAAAGCTGTTTCTGCTTACCTCAGAGACAATAGGATGGGCTCCATCTTTAACAACAATCTACATTTTGATATGGATGACATCTACAGAACTGATGGAGTTCACTTTATAGATCAAGGAAACAGAGTATTTCTCAACAACATTAAGATGTGCATCCGCACTTACATGTAGCTCCAACAAAGTCATATTGAAAACAAGGGCTCTTTTTAGAGCCACTCTATAACCCAACAGTCAATCTTATTTTTTTTAAAACATACATGCTCTTTTTTAATTCTTTTGTGGATTCGCGAACCCATCGCGAATCCGCAAAACAAAAGCACGAATTCAAAGTACTACAACACAATACACTTTTCAAGTTTAACTTTTTTTTTTTTTAATATAATTACTAACTCTATCAAATTTAATGTGAATATTAACTTCAATCTCACTAACTCTATAAAAAAAGTTCAGAAATGCAACACTACTTTCTAAATTATATACTATTAAATTATTTATTCATGGTAGATCCGCGAATCCACCGCGAAATTACACTGGGGGCCGCACTAAGAGCCGTGATGGGTTCGCAACTCCTATGATGAGAGAAAAAAAAATGAATGCCCCCCAGTTAAATTAATGCCCCCCAGTTCCAATACTAGATTTCGGCCCCGGGGACCCCATCCCCCGGGGTCCAGAAAAACGTTATTTATGGAATTGAGGCCGTGTGGCTCTTCTTCCTGGGACTCTTTTGGCACCGGGGACCCCATACTCCGGGGCCTGCCCAGCCTTTCTTTTTTTTTATTTTGGAGGGGTGCCACATGGCCCCCCTCCTGAGGCCAATTATGGCCCCGGGGAACCCCATCCCCCAGGCCGCACTTACGTTTTTTTAAAACAAAAAAATAAAAAAAATTAAAAAGGGAGGGGGGCCTAGTGGCCCCCCTCCCGGGCCATTTTTGACCCCGGGGACCCCATCCCCCGGGCCTGGCCTCACGATGGGGACTGTGGGGGGAGCCCCAATGCCCCCATGGTCCCTGCAATGCCGGCTCCCCACCTCCTGCAGGAGCCGACATTGCTTTTGGATAAGGGGAGCTGCTAACATGAAGCTGACTTTGCCCAAAAGTAAAACTGCTTCGCTTCATGGAAGCAAGAGCAGTTTTTCTGCAGAAAGCAGAAGTTTGCTATGGCAGGGCGGGAGCAGTGCTCCTGCCCTGCCATAGCAGACTACAATGTCCCAGGGGCGGGCACCCCGGGACATTGTGGAGCCGGCCCTGGGGGGCCGGCTGTCCCCATGGCCATGGATGGCTCCTGGAGGGGGGCCGCGCGGCCCCGCTCCCATAAAGTTTGAAACCCCGGGGAGGTGGTGGTCCCCGGGGCAGTGTGGGGGGCAAGAGCCTCCCACACTGGTTTTTAAAAAGTGAAGCACCGGGGAGGTGGCGGTCCCCGGGGCTTGGGGGGCCAGCGAGGCCCCCCCACACATAATAAAGGAATGCCCCGGGGAGGTGGCGGTCCCCGGGGCAGCGTGGGGGGGCAGGAGCCCCCCCACCCATTTTTAATAAAAAGCCCCATGGAGGTGGCGGTCCCTGGGGCAGCAGGGAGTACGCGTGCCCCCAGCACATTATTAACAAAGCCCCAGGGAGGTGGCGGTCCCTGGGGCTATGGGGGCCTCCACATAATTAATCATTGCCCCCGGGACCTGGCCCACCCGGGGGCATAAAACAAAGGAAGCGCAGGAGACCGCGCTTTGTTTAAAAAAAAAATTTCTGCGGAATTCGCAGACCCTACGTGACTTCTGCCAAAAATATTTTAAAAAATGCTTTTTTTCGTCCTTGGGGAACCTGTGAGACCCCCTGAGCAGGCCTAGGGGTCAGGGTGTTCCTACCCTGCCCCCTTTTCTTTACCTTTTTTCTTGTGACTCGGTTCAACCGAGTCACAAGATGGCTGCAACACTTCCTGGTCTGAAGTGTTGGCAGCCAATCAGAGTCAAGCTCATGCTCGGGAGGGTTCGCAGATCCACCACGGTCACCAGATATCCATATTTTTTTAACTATGAATTTCTCAAGAACTACTGAACAGATTTACACCATTTAAAGCAAAGAGTGCACTCTTGACCAAGAGCTACCTCTCTGCCAAATTTGGTGTAATTCCGTTCAGCAGTTCGGGCTGTAGCTGCGACAAAAGTTTCCTATGGAAATTAACATCTCCAGAAAACAAATTTTGGGACCCCCCCTTTTTTCTTGGCCCCTGCTTGACGAATCACCCCGAAACTTTCAAGACAGGAGCTGACCGAAGCGCCCCATTCGTTTTAGCGACCGCCAGTAGGTAATATATATATATATACACAGTATCTTGTTAGTTCTCCTGCCCCATTTGGCTGCGGGCTCATGGCGAGGTAACGAACTTCCCAAAATAGTCCATTGTTTCTTATTTTTGAAAAAACAAATGCTGAGCCCAATTCATTTTCAGCGTGACCAAGGAGCGGCTGTTCCTAAACGCGTTGGGCGTTTTCGCTGTATGGAATAAATTAATTTCACGCTGAAAAGGAATTGGGCTCGGCATTTTTTTTTCGAAAATTAGAAACAATGGACTATATATATATATATAATTTTACTAGCTAATTTCTATTTTACTGTTGGTAGTAAATTCTGGATTTTAAATGTATAAACTTGACAGCGAAATAAAAAGGACAGTATCAACTCCAAGAAGAATTTGTTTTTGAAGTTCCCTTTTCAACATCGAATTGCCACGAGACAGTTTGGCCAGAGTTATCTAATGAAAGACTTATTATCTGGGTACTTTAACAATTCTGTTTCAGGAAAAGGAGACATTTTCTCTCAAACAACTCCAAGTTCTTAATTCTGACAGAGTTACACCAGCAATGTGATCTCAGTTCATGTGCTGAACTGATGCACTTTAATTCATCAAGTTGCCTTCTTTAAACTGCAAAACGTACAATAAAATAGCAAGGACAGGCAAAGCAAATGGTCTTATAACTGAAAATGAAAGTCAGACCTGTTGGTTTTGCCGATCTCTTTTTTTCCTCGAGTGGCCTTTTTCTCTGTAATCATTCCATTCACTCATTCTTTCAAGTATGTAAGGAAGAAAATTGGAAGTGGACTTTTTGTCTAAGCTGTTTTCACTTGCCTTTGCACAGATGGACCACCTCTTATTTTAGAACAGAAAGCTGCGAACCAATGACTTAAAATCATCCATGTTGTTTTCCTTTCATGTCCTTGCCGGTGTGGTTGGAGGGCCTGTATCTGATTAGGATTCATGTCTGCATGTGTTACACAAGTTTTTATTTCTTTGCATAGTTCAGTGTCAGTCTTTTCTAGTCACATTATTTCAGTATGTGCTTTAAATAATGCAGAGTCTCATTTTTGTAAGTTAGTAGCTGCACTATTCCTGTCTCTAGTTAGTGCATCTATGCCAGAATTAAACTTTGCTGTGAATCTCCGATTTTATTTCAGAATGCAATTTGTGCTAGTAAATTTTCTGATATCTCCTAATTAGCTTTCATCTCCCATTTTGGGTTCTCTGTAGTGTCGTTTGAGAAGAGCTCTATTTTCAGATATTTTCTGGCTCAACTGCTCCTATATGCTACTTGGAGGGTAACTATATGAGGTGGAGGTGAGCAAGGAGCATGTTGAGCTAAAGGTAAGTGGAAGAATATGTTAGAGTTGGAGATAAGGCATAAATAGTATGATGGAATGAATGAGAGATGTGGAAGTAAGAAGAAAACCAAGAGAAACAATGGAGAAACTACGAGTGACAGAGACACAGGTGAGAGAATGAGATATATATGTGTGGTGAAAAACATAGAACAATCTAGCTGGAGGTGAAAGGCAACATGGAACAAATGCATGATAATGAGAGAGGTACATTTGAAGGTGAACAGTAAATTAGAAGAGAACGATGCAATTGAAGAACAGAAGTGGAGTTAAGAAGCAAAATAGATGAGGCAGAGGAAAGAGGAGAGCTGAGCAAGGACAATTGGGAAAAAATGATAAGACGCTAAAAAGTTAAAGAATAAAGATAGTGTCCTGAATGACCTGAAGTGAGGTGGTCACCCTTTTGTGAGAAGAATAATGGGAACGATCACGGCAAGAATGGAACATAGAAGTGAGAGAGGGACTGGGGCAAGTATGGAGATGAGAGAGGAAGATGTGGTGTGGCATTATAGAGATAGAAATGGTGATGAAAGAATGAGGGAGAGAGAGATAAAAAAAATCACTTACCTGATTACTGCTGCTTCCTCTCCTCCATCCTCCTCTCTTACTCCTGACTTCTGGAACTAGGAAGCTGCCAGGCTCCCTTAAGCCAATCATGACGCTGCTGTCACAAGCATGACAGCAGCCTTGTGATTGGTCTGAGCGGCCTGTTTGGGCACTCAGGCAGTGCCTGGAAGCCTTGGGACAGTTCTCCACCCAGCTGTGCAGCACAGCTGGGTGGAGAAATGCTAAGTGTGCATGACAGTTTGGCTGGCCCAAGACAGCTGACCAAACCATCATGCGCACTTAGTAGTGCCCTTCCACTCCTCCTCCTGTGAACCAGCCCAATCTGACTCTGTGCAGAAAAATAAAATAATAACAACGTGTTATTATCATTTTATTTTTCCTTCTTGCACTGCTCTGAGAGCAGTGGGACGACGCCCCTCCGCTGTGGAAGTCAGAAGGTCTTCTTACAAGAACATGGAAACGGGTGCTCCAGTTTAGGACCTGGGCCATGGGAGCTGGTCTTCTGACATTGTAGGAGAGGATGTAACCTTACTTGATAAATCTAGGACCACCAGAAAAGAGACAACTCCCCCTGTTGCCAATGCTTATTATTGATGTTTCTATTTACCCTCAATGGTTTAGGTTACAATTTTGAGCACACACAACCCGCATGCAAGAGTCCAATGTTAGCCCGCTTCACTACAGAGGACTTAAAGATTGCCTTCAGGCTAACGCAGAGAGTGAGCCCTGCAGTTCTCTCCCTCTTAGGGTATCATCATTGTGAAAAATATAAACTTCTTATAATATGTTGAGTCAGTGACTGTCCCGTCTCAAGCTGCCATAGGATAAACACCACATAAAAAAGTAGGTACTGCTAGAAATAACGGACTAACGAAACAGTATAGTGGCATCATCATTTTCACGCTTTGCAACAATCCTCATTTTAGCAACTTCTTTGTATTTTGTGACTGATAAAGGAGGAACTTTGAGCCGACATTATGACGTACTGTTAAATTTCATGGTTGAAATTATGCACGGTGGTTTTATAACCAATTGTTTAGGAAGTTTTAATCTGACAAATCTGTTTCTGCTTTACATAGACAAAGGATGTAAATCTTTTACGAGCTTAGCATAAAATTGATTAGGCAATGCTATTGATCTCGTGTCTGCTCAGTAAATCCCCCTTTCTGACCTTAAGTTACACCAGAACCTTTACCCGATCTCTGCAGAGTTCAAGCTCGCACCAGTCCATGCCCATCACAATCTTGGCAGTTTACTGCTTCCTGCAAGTAACCTGTAAACATGCTTTGCCAATAGATGAAGTAGGCAGATGTTAAGCAATTGTTGAAATTATCTACCACACAACACTTAGCAGACCAGATTCTGTTCAGCTAGAATTGCCAGCATATGACCTTTTTATCTGAAACCTACCATATGGTACATAAAATGGAATGCAGCATTATGCAATTTGCAATTGTTGTACATCGGGTCGAAACTCACAAATTCTGTTTCACGGAAACATGATTTGAGAGATTTTTCCAACGGAATTCCCATTTACAGTTTTTCCAATTCTTTCAATACTTTCAGTATTTGTTTTTACGTCATTGTAGGTATAATGTTAGGGGTGAGAAAATGGGCATTCGCAGGAGAGGAAAAGGTGTTGTATTTGGGAGCGCGATGAGCATGCACAAACCTGTAAATTTGTGCATATTCAGATATACCACATTGCTTTTTAAAACAAATCTGCACTCATTTTCAGTGGTACAAAATTCTGGAGTGAGAGAGCAAATTCACTGCGAGAGTTCTGTAGTGTCGAGTGTGTTATAGATAGCGGGATCTCTCTGGTCCCTGATGAACTTTGTAGAATAGTGACATAAGTGACTGGGTGTAGTTAAGAAAATTCATGACATAGTATGGGCAGTTATCAGTTATACTCTGAAGAATAAGGACATGTACTACCAACCTCCATGTGTGGTGAGATCATTTACCTTTACCCAGGCTGGAGAGGATGCTACAACTGGCAAAGAGTTAGGTGATTACGTAAACCCAGCAACTCGAAGAACCAAGAGTGCTCTCCTGGAGAGTTTGCTGTGGTCCAGCAAACTGCTCGTGCGTGCTACATGTGTATCTCAGTCTAACTGAAAAATCAACGGTTGGCGTATGTGGAGTCAAAGCGGCATTCCAGCCAGTGCAAGGCCTGGGAAGAACGTGAAGGCCTTACAGAAAGTTTGTTTGTCATCAGCTAGAAATTTACTGGTAAAGTCAAGACAAGAAATACTGCACCTCAGCCTAATACAAGCCGTCATTCATACAGTACGACAACGCTTATGGCAGCGACCACCAGGTACAGAGAAGCGCTTAAAGCAGTGATAGCTGAGTTCAAGGAAGCACTAAAAGCGGAAACATTTCTGATGCAAACAAATGCTAAAGGCAGTAGAAACCAAGTACAATGCAAAGAGGCGAGAGTGGTGAAGACCCCGTTGAAGAAACAAAGCTGCTACTCATCGCCAAAGAAGAAGACAGTGCCTCACAACCAGAGAGCAGGCGCGACGACCCAATTGTTAGCACACAGCTAGTGCTTAACGAAGGTGCCGGTCCAAGTGGCAACAAATGCTGCTGGATTGGGCTCCACTCTCGACAGCAGAAAGTTCCACAGGTTAGGATGCTGCCATCAAATCAAAGAGACGTTAAACATCAAGTTTAATCCAATGGCAAATGTTAGCCATGAAAGGTACATTTTCAACCAAGAAAGGCAGAAAGCTAGTGAAACAATGAATGAGTTTGTAGAAAGATTTGATTCACTCATCAAGCACTGCAAGTTCAACGATGAAGACGTCATGCATGTCAGAGTAATAAATGGTTGTCTCTCTGATTCATTCAAACGAATGCTGAAAAAGACACTCAGCTTAGAACGAGTACTCATGACTGCTAAAGCAGAAGAAAGAGCTGACAGACAACTGCTAGCAAAATTATTTAGCACTGAGTGTGAAAAGTAAGCCAAAACACAAGGTAGAATGCCACAAAGTAATGTCTCCAAAGAAAAAGAAGTTGTGTTTTCGATCTGTATTTTCCTTTCCACATGAAGGTAAATGTGCCGCCACTGGATATATATGCAAATGCTGCAGGAAAGAGAACCATTTTGCAATGGTTTGCAAAGCGAAGGAAAGATTAGGTGCATCACATCAAGGAAACAAAATGGATGCCAAAAAGTTCCAGAGACATTCGAACCACGCCTACAAGGCCAAGCGGCAACATCAGTTGAGGCACATAGAAACTGAACTATGCTAATTATCATTAAATTCCTCGTCTAAAAATTTGTCATTGTCAAGTGACGGTGAGGAATATGGGTGTGCAATGTCAATGTTGATCACTGGACGACATCCGCATGAAGGATTAGCTTCTTGCAAGGAAGAATGCCAGTCAAAGAAAGATTGACAAGTGAAAGTGCAAAATTCATTTGGACACTGTCCCAAAATCACACTGAAGGTGAATGGGTTCTCCATACCTTTTATCATAGACAGTGGCATGTCGATAAACATGTGCCAGCGGAATAGTACAATGAACTGTCAAAGTGTATAAGTGGGCTGCTTTGACATCACTGCAAAGTCAATATATAGCAACTGTGAAACATAGAAAGACGTACGTACAAGCACTAATTCATGGCCTGCAAGGCACTTAATTGAGTGCATGTTTGCTACAATGCAATGCCTATCACAAGATAGTGAATCAGTTTTGATCCTTGTTTCATGTACTAGGAAGACTTAAGACAAAGAAATGCAAATTCACATAAATGAGGTCATCCATCCTTTTGCTCAACGACATTGTCAAATTGTGTTTCATTCACAAGAGACTGTTGAGAAAGAACTTGAGACACTAATAAAGCATGACATCATTGAGCACTCCACTGGTACAACACCATGGGTGTCACCTTAGTGGAAGTGCCAAAAATGGATAGTGAAGGAGCTGTGCGCATGATATGCGCCAAGCTAGCATGGCGATTGAAAGAGAACGACATCCAGGCCCATATATTGCAGACATGATTACACAGCTGAATGGAGCCAAAATCTTTTCCTGCCTTGATTTGAATAAAGGTTATCACTAACTTGAACTGGAAGAAAATTGCAGGTACATTACTACCTTTTAGACTCATTTGGTTTATTTTGATATAAAAGTTTCAGAGTGTCATCAGCTGCAGAACTCTTTGAGGATGTCATTCTTCACGTAATACAGCCAGTCACAAATGCTTTCAATTACAGTGATGACATACTGGTTTTTGGGGCCATACAAAAGGAACATGATAAAGCTCTTACATAATTTAGTTGTATACATGCTGATGCAGGTCTCACTTTAAATGCAGCAAAGTGTGACTTTCATAAAACAAATCTCAAGTTGTTTGGTCATATCTTTTCTGATGGCTCCAGATCCAAATAAAGTACAAGTTTTGTTATCCACTTCTCGCACACAAGATGTAACTGTGCTGTGATCCTTCCTTGGTATGTCCAGTTACTGTTCAAAGTCTATACATGACATTGCCACTGTAAGTGCCCCATTGAGAGACTTAGCGAAACAAAATGTTCTATTATGATGGTCACATGAATGTAAACAAAGTTTCAAGAAAATGAAACATGCAATTGAGAATGCCACTGAAATTCCATACTGTGATCTGAAACTACAAACTGAGATTGTTGTTAATGCCAGCCCAGTGGGGTTAGGTGCCATACTTGCCCAGCACAATGAACATCTTAATGCACCAAAGACACATTGTGGCTTATGCTAGCTGTCAGTTTTCACCAAGGGAACATGCTTATTCACAACCTTAAAAGTAAGCCTTGCTGTGGAGTGGGGTTATGAGCATTTTCATGTGTTCCTGTATGGAAAGCAGTTCACGGTTGCCACCATCCACAAATCATTACTCACCATTTTCAGCAATCCTAAAGCAAAGATGCCCCCTTGGATTGAGAGGTGGGGGTTGCAACTGCAGGAGAATGATTGTGCATCGTCCAGGAAAAGATCAAAACCCTGCTGACAACTTCTCAAGTGTAAAAATACTGTGTCATGGCACCACTTCTAAAGCGGCTGATGCTTATGTTAACTTCATCGTAAAATCAGTAGCCCTGCTACCATATCAGTGGAACAAATCATTGCTGCCAAGAGCACTGGCAGAGATGTGCTAATACTCAAAGACATTATTACACATCAATCTTGGAGAAAACATACTTTACCTCTACATGATGACCTGGAGTACCAGAAACTCAAAAATGTGCAGGAAGAACTTTCAGTTACCCCAGAAGACATTATATTACGAGGGTTGAGAATTGTCATACCTGAGAGCCTGAGACAACAAATCATTGAACTGGCACATGGGGAAAATCGTGGAGTTGTTGCTACTAAATGAGCCCTATGGGACCAAGTGTGGTTCCCTTGTCTTGATGAAAGAGTTGAAAAGGAATTAAGAGCATGTCATTTGTACAACTGCTTGTCATCCAAGACACTCCAGCATCTGTTAAACATGTTTGATCATTCAAAGCATGCACGGGAGAAGACTGCAATTGATTTCTTTGGAACCCTTGACAATGGCCATCATCTACTAGCAATTGTTGATGAATACTCCAGTTTTCCCCTTGTGGAAGATCTGTTGCCAATTACTCATGACAGTGTCATTGAGAGATTAAAAAGTATTTTTGTAAAATGGAGCGTTCCTTTGATTTTGAAATCTGACAATGGCCCACCTTTCAATGATTGGAAATTTAAAGATTTTCTCATTCACCTAAATGACATGCATCAGATGAGCACACCTCTCTGGCCACAGGCAAATGGTGTTGTCGAGCGATTTATAAGCACTCTCAAGAAGACTGTTCAGCGTGCCATGCTGGAAAGGCTTAAATACAAATCAGTTCTTCACTCTGGTCTTTGTGCAAACAGGTCAACTTCCCATTCTACCACAGGTGAAATCCCTGCCACCTTGATGTTTGGGAGAGCCAGGGGAACCAAATTGCTACAATGGACCACTGAAAGATCTATTGGCATTGATAAACATAGCACTACTGATTCATCTCACAAATGCCAAATGAAGACCAATGCGGATAGACACCGCTGTACTCAGAGCACTGTGTTCAAAAGAATGAATTAATGAATTGGCATTTATAGAGCGCATGGCTACCAGAAGGCCTCCCAGCGCTAGGAACGGAGCCAACCAAGATAACCGGCTTTAGACGACCGGGAACAAGAACGTTTTCAGTTGTCTACGGAAGGACAAATAATCGTCCTCCAAACGAATGTGATTTGGAAGGGCATTCCAGCTCTTGGAGGCTATGTAGGAGAATTGTCTACCCCCACTCCTAGACCTATATATTCTAGGGACTACTACCATACGTTTATTTCCAGAGCGCAAGGCTCTACTGGGACAGTGTGGAATAACAATGGAATGTAGGATGGGTGGACCTTTGGAGGCCAGAATCTTGTGAGCAATGCATAGGGACTTGAACTAGATCCTCTCCGCAACTGGCAGCCAGTGTAGGGCGGCAATAGATGCTCGCGCAGATTCTCTGTGGGGGGTCTGTAAAAGGAGTCGAGCTGTGCAGTTCTGCACAGTCTGGAGCTTTTTTATCGTTGAACGTGGGGATCCCAGATACAGGGCATTTGCATAGTCTAGACGAGAGAGAATTAAGGCTTGAACCAGCAGCTTCCTTGCCTTAAACGGCAGCAGGGGGAGGATTTTTCTAACCATCCTAAGTATTCCATAACAGGTTCCTGCTACCTTCCGGGATTGTTCCTTCATATCTAGATTATGATCAAGCCAGACTCCAAGGCTTTTTATTTGTTCTTTCGGGGGGGCATACTGTCCAGACATTTAGGCCATAAAGAGCTAGGAGCTAATGGGGAAGGTTTACCCAAAAACATCAAATCAGTTTTTGCTCCATTCAATTGCAGATATGAGCCCTCCATCCATGCTGACACTTTTTCCAAACAATCGGCCAAATTGTTTTCCCTGTTCCCAGATTGATTAAGGGAAACAATCAATTGGGTATCGTCCGCATATGTGACGATCTGTATGCCGAAGGGTTTGACAATATTGGCCAGCGGGCTCATATAAATGTTAAAGAGGGTGGGACTCAGGGACGAACCCTGAGGAACCCCACAGCTCAATGACATACTCTTGGAAATAGAGTTGTCCTCAAAAACCTGAAATGAGCGGTCGTCTAAAAAAGACTCCAACCACCTTAGTGCAGTTCCCGACACCCCTGCTTCTCTAAGTCTAGAGAACAACAGCTGATGATTAACGGTATCGAAAGCCGCACTCAGATCTAAGCGGACCATTGCCGCTGAGCCTCCGGCATCCAAGATTTTCCTTGCTTCCTCAACCACTACAATCAGAGCTGTCTCTGTGCCCTGATGGGGTCTAAACCCAGTTTGCGATGGATGAAAGCAGTCATTTTCTTCCAAGAAGGTGGACAGAATGGAATTGACATGCTTTTCCGCAATTTTTGCAATCCCTGGAAGTAGCGAGATCGGCCGATAATTCGCCAAAGTTTCAGGGTCGGACCCTGATTTCTTAAGCAGTGCTCTCACCATGGCTCGTTTCCATAGGGAGGGGACAGTCCCCGAAGCCAAAGAAAGATTAATAAGTTCTAAAATCGTGGGCGCAACTGTATCAAAAACTTGGTTCAGAACGGTGGGGGGGGCCATATCCCTAGGGGAACCTGATTTTAATTTATTAAAATGGATTTTAAGGGGTTTTATGTCCAAGGGAGGAATGACCGCCAGTGAAGTAACAGATGATTTCGATTCGTTTTCCAACGTGAGGTCCTTCAAAGTTACTGGAGGAAATGCTAAATAAATAGACTGAATTTTTTTTTAAAAGAACTCTGCTATATTATTGCAGCGTCCTAAAATATCAGCAGCGGGTGAGGCTGGGGACGGGAGGCAAATTAGGGATTTGGCAATTTTAAAAATGTCACGCGGGGAATTAGAAGCTGAGGAAATCCTAGTTGCGTAATACAGGGATTGGGCTTTCCTAACTTCTAGCTTATAAATTTTTGTAGCTTCCCTGTAAACGCGTTTCCTCTCGTCTGAGAAATCTTTCCTCCACTGCCTCTCTGATTGTTTACGTTTTAATTTCAACTCTCTAAGCTTAGGGGTGTACCATGCAATGCTCTTAGGGCCCTTCTTATTAGTTGTCCATTTCTTCGGAGCCACCAAATCCAGAGAGGCTTCAATCCATTGGTTAAACTCATGGTTGGCTAAATCTGGATCGGCTTCCAATACCGGACGGATATTGTTAAGAGTAATTGCCCATGCCTCAATAGAAAGCTTGGACCAGTTACGGCTAAGTTTCTTGACTGGCTCCAGTGGTAAATCACTGATCAACGGAGACCATGAAAAAGATATTAAATAATGATCAGTCCAAGGTAATGGAACAGGATTCTCCACTATTAAGTTATTAATGTTGGTGAAAATGGGATCGAGTAAATGACCTTTTAGGTGGGTGGGACTATTCACTTTCAGATTGAGGGAGAGGGCACCTAAGCTATCGATCAATTCCTCCACGTAGGGTGAGGAAATATCATCAAAGTGAACATTCAAGTCCCCCAGTACGGAAAAATTGGACAGGGAACTCACTGAATTAGCTATTGTTTCAGGTAGGTCGTTGTTAAAATGCCCGATTGCTCCTGGCGGTCGATAAACTAAGACCCCAGAGAAGGTACAAGTCTGCGAAAAACAAATGGCAAACGAAACACTTTCACAATCGGAAATCAGACCTGCTTTGATCCGACAGTTAAAGGTGTCTCTATATATAATGGCTAAGCCCCCTCCTCTACTTAATGTCCGATCTTGTCTTTGAATTACATAGCCCGGTGGAAGAGCCTGGACCACTGTCGGGTCTGATGAACTGGAGAGCCAAGTTTCTGTAAGAAACATCACATCCGGTTTTTCATCCTCCAGAATGAGCCGGATTTCAATGGCGTGTTTGGGAAGCGAGCGGCAATTCAGCATGCACATTTTATAGGCATTAATGTGAAGGGAAGTCTTGTCTACTGAAAGTAGGGGATCAAATACTAAGGAGCAGTGAGGGCATTTATTACTAACAAAAGGTGGCCCAAAGCTATGATAGCATACCTGTGCCTCTGTTCCTCTGAGATTGATCAGTTGACTCGCCGTGTAAGAGCAGGGTGACCTCTTGGAAGAGCCAGGGGTCATAGCCCCTGGACCCGTTCGGGCGCGGATGGGCGCAGACGGGCTTGCCTTAGGCACGCCCGCTGCGTGCGTCCGCTGCGCGGTCGCCTCATCCGCCCCTTTTCAATGAGGGGCGAGCGTGAGGACCGTGGCAGCTAGAGCGCTAACCTGTCACTGCCCCAAAAGTCATTGTCAGGCAGAAATGGAAATGCAAGTTAGATGCTCATTTTGATGCTGACACACTCAGGGTTGTGACTAGTAAAGGACACATGGTGATTGCTCATCATCCTGAAAAGTCCATCACAAGAGATTCTTCTTATTGCAAACACCTGCCTCTAGGTTCATTGACTCCAGACGTTCAGAGTGAGACGTTTCCATCTGGGAGCCAGGAGAGCCAAAAGATTGCATCTGTGTCTGTATCACCTGTGCCTGCCGCAGATGCCTCTCCTATGTCTCCTCAACCTCACGCAATGATATCTGAAAGATTGATTCGAGCACCTCGACGAAGTTATGATGTATATATTTTTTTGTACTTTTTATTTGACAAGAGGGAAGATGTAGTGTCATGTGTGTTAGAGATAGAAGGACCCCTCTGATCCCTGATGGACTCAGTAGAATAGCGATGTAAGTGATTGGGTATGGTTAAGAAAATTCATGAAGTGGTACGGGCAGTTACCTGTTACACTCTGAAGAATAAAGACGTGTGCTACCGAGCTCCATGTGTGGCATGATCATTTGTGTGTATCCGGGCAGGGGAGGATGCTACAGTTCCTTATATACAGGGGGAGTAAGAAAGAAATTTCTCCATGTGGAACTATCTTAACCATGTGGAGAAAAATGTTAAAGTGCAATTTTACCTTAATCAAGATCAAAAACCACTTTAGAAAAATTCTCACTTTTGGGACCAGGTGTGCAAATTGGAATCTAGAATTTAAACAATATATTGTACTAAATAAACAGGATTTTGTGGGCTTCTAAAAAAAGAATGTTTCAAAAATAATTCACAACAGCTCATTACTCCTAAAGTTATTGTTTTGTCATTCAACACAGGAGTATACTACCTCTCCAGAGGATCTATACAATACAAAAACTGCAAAAGAATAGAATTTAGAAATATATAGCTTGATTGTGCCAAGCATTTAAGACTGGAGAAGCATAAAAGAGGTGAGTAGCACCATACTGAAAGTGATGTGCACCTTTTTCTGCTAAGCCAGAGAGTCTTTGAAGGGAGTCACAAGGCATACTTTACATATATTCCCATTATCCATCTTGAAAGTCTCACTAGAGGTCAATGAGTACTCTGGGGAGACTTTGTGTCCCTTAGAAGATTCAGAAAATTATAATGCTTACAAATTTTTGCACTGATTTCATGGAATGCTATTACTGAGAAACCATTTCACCTAAACTGTTTAATGGACATCTTCAAGATGAATGGAAATTATTCTTTTGTAGAAAGCAATTCATAGGATGTTGTTGTTAAAAGCAACTTTTGCATGCTTAGTTTTTAAAGGTGTAAATTAATTACACAGTTTCACTGTGCAGTTATAGTTAGGACTGGATTTTGATAGAAAACACATTTTTTGGTTTGCCAATAACTTTGGCACCATTTTTATGAATGTACTCAAAACTTTCCAAAACCAAGGTTCATCCACCTCAGCTACTTCCTGGAAAGGTACGACGTGATTTGTCAAGCGGGCACCAAGAAAAAGGGGAGTCCCAGAATGTGTTTTCCCAATGCAATTCCCCCAAGGAAGATTAGACACAGTTACGGCTGAATGGAATTACACCAAATTTGTCAGGAAGCTGGATCTTTACACAGCAAGCAAGCCTTTTGAGATTTGGTGTAAATCCTTTCAGTAGTTTTTGAGAAATTAAGGTTCAGAATTTATAGATGTCAGGCCACTGTAGTACTGTGGAATGGCAGATCAAAAGTTCTAATTGGCTGCCGTAAACATCCACCAAGGTGTTTGGCATCCATATTAGAACTTGGGGATTGAGTCCTGTGCATCCCAAAAAATAAATGCAAATAATATATAGGGGCATAGTAGGGACACACAGGCCCCCTAGACCCGCTGCAGGAGCCCCAGAGGGACACCACCAAAGACAAAATATATAAAGGTTTATAGTACAGAGATACCACTGGAATAATAATAAAAAAGGGGTCTGGACACTCTTTTTCAATAAAATCACTCCTGGGGGCCAGGACCTGGCGGTTGGCACATTTAATATTTTTTATTAAGATTTGGGAAGGAGGCATGTGTGGGGTACCCTCCCAGGGGCTCCTACCTCCCCAGTGGTCACCACTATTAGAAAGAACCCTAGGGTAGGGCCCCGTGATCCCATCCTGGGACCCCAAGCACTTATTATTTCAATTTGAAGGGGACGTGTATGCAGCCCTCTCCTCAAAGTCTTTCCTGCCCCAGGGACATGGAAGGGCATAGAAGGGGGTCACTGCCAAACACCCCTCACATTACAATGCACCCTCCCACTCTCTATGATCACCCTCCATGACCGGGGCAGGTAGCAAGAAGCTGCAAAGACTGAGTGTGCTGGCAGCGCAAGTAGCCGGCATGGCAGCGTCTGAGTGTGCTCCCTGCTGGTGAATTTTAGAGGTTTTTAGAGTTTAAAATGTAATGTATTAACTGAGATTTTCCCACAAAGCTCATGCACCTGACTTGGTGCTGCACTTCCATGGATACCTATCCCTCTTATAGATCATGAAGTGTTTTATTATGACTCAGAGCAGTACACAAGACAAATCTCACCCACATCTGGACTTCCCTGGCTTCTGACCATGGTTTTGCAGCATGTTGAGTTATGCACCTCATAGGTGTGGTCAGAATAAAGCTACTGATGGGCTACAGCTGAAACTACCCGTGCTGCATGTGCAGCCATGGTTTCATACACTGTGCTCTATGAAACTCTTAGTGAAAGTCGCCGAGCATTGACAGCAGGCATGGACTCCAAGAAGCAGTCCGTTAGTTGCCCACTCCTACCGCATGCTGGGAGGGTGCACCACTTGACACACAGCAGTGCAATGCTAAGGGGCCAGGGAATCTTATGGTGTAAGAACACAGAAGAGGGAGATGAAGAGGCTTCTTTAGTGGATGGTAGCTGCTGTGGTGCCTTTCAATGGAACAGAAGCCCCTGACCTGTTTTGTTATCAGAGAAGACCCCGAAGGAAAATCAGCAGTCATAGCAGGCATGTCCTGTCCTTTTGAAAGGCTGGAAATGGATACAACTGTACTATCTTGGGGCTGTCCTTTCTACTTTAAACCCACCCCTGTCTATGTAGACTAATTGCACTACTACACCAAGGAAATTACTGGATGCCAGTAAAGAGGAGCAACTGCATACGACATAACTGACAAGTTACAACAACCAATGATGTGGGCGTTTGCTGCTTAACATTAGAAAAATTCTTATTACTACCAAGTGCAGAGAGGGTTCCTTTCCCCAATGCCTCTGACTTTCTGGCCATGCATTAAAAGCCCCATATGTTGAATTCAGGACTCACTCCAATGGGACAAATTTAGGCTTGTGACTTGCAGGCAAGGCCTTTGCCAACCTCACACAACTGTTCCACAGTGTGTCAGGTGCTACATTAACTAGGTTAGGGTAGAAGCGATACTAATGAAATAGAAACCTTAGACCGATGGTAACACGGACATCAGGCAGTTAGTATAAATAGCTCTTTATGGCAGATATTCTGATATACTATTTTCTGTTCAGAACTGTCAAGAGAAGACTGGTGCCCATCCCCCACCCCCCATAAAATTATCCCAGGTGTTGTTTTGATGTAATTAATGATGCATGGAGATTTCTATTCTTTTACACTACCACTGTTTGAAATAATAAGATCGTTCCAGGTAGGAGAGAGGGGCCAAAGTGATCATTTACCACTAGAAGTGAAGCTAGGCATGTCCAGCGCGACTGAAGCGGAAGTAGGGAGAAATATTGGAACAGAGTACACCACTAACTACAGGCGAATAAGGTGCAAGACTGATAAGATTGCAGAACTAACAATCAGTGCAAAAACAATCTTGCACCGGATAACTAGCTTGATAAAGAACCCATTAGAGGCCTGGGAAGAATTTGTAATGGAATTCGGAGCTACACATGCCACAGAGCAAAAAACCCAAAAAGGGAACATGCCGAGTAATATACTTGGCAAGGTAATAACATCAGAGATAAAAAGCCTAAAACAGAAAATAAAACAGACCCTTAGGCAGTTCCGTAACCAATCAAATAACGAAGTTCTGCAAAAGGATCTGCGAATCCTAAAGGCACATCTAAAGAAGAAGACCTGGGAAAGGAAAAGGCAACTGAACGACGAACTCTGGGTAAAAATTTTGTACGACTCGAAACAGAAGAACAGCGCTAGATTTTGGAAATTAATCCATAGCCTTCAACGATCAGACCACAAAGGCATCAACTCAAATATATCTGAATCTGAATGGGCACACCACTTATCAAATCACTTTAATGTTAAAAACTCAGTGGGGAATCCGCCCAGTGGCGGAACCCGGTCAATTGGACCGTATCCAAGCACCAACAAAACTGGAAAACACAAACATGAAGCAAACGATGACTATACAAAAAAATTATCCCTGCATAATACCGCAAATTTGGACGAGGAAGTAACAACAAGCCCCATACCAATTGCAAAAATAGATGAAAAAACATATGCAGCAACAACAGCTAGGATCAGGTCACAAATTTTGAAAGGCAAACCCGAGGGTGCCCCCGGCCCCAATGGAATCCCGCCAATAATGTACAAGCAAGATGCCAATTTTTGGAGTGCAATACTGGCTCCGGTCTTTCATGAAATTAGGGAAACAACAACAAGTCCAACATCCTGGAGAGGCTCTATAATAAGTCCGATTTACAAACAGGGAGAAAGGAGTAACCCAAGCAGCTATCGACTTATTGCCCTAATTGATATAGAGGCAAAGTATTACTCGGGCCTAATTCTGGAGGAACTAACATCTTGGGCAACCCTAAAGCACATCATCCCAGTTAATCAAACTGGATTTTGCAAAGGCCAGGGCACAACGACCAACATCATGGCGCTAACTCTTCTGACAGACGCGGCAAAAAATACCAAGAGCTCGCTATTTCTATGTTTCATAGATTACAGCGCCGCGTTTGACCATGTAGACCGGAGCAAACTCTGGCAGAAGCTGGAAAAATGGGGAATCCCTGGGCCACTTCTACAGCAGCTGATACTATTACACACCAATACTTGGGTTAAGATTAAATTGGGCTCCGGAACGCACCTCTCAAGGCAAATCAAAACCACCAAAGGTCTGAGGCAAGGTTGCATCCTAGCCCCCATGCTGTTTAACCTCTTTCTCGCAGATCTCCCTGGAGAATTGGAGAAAACCAACTCACATGCTCCGCGGCTGGGCGATATTTCACTTTCAAATCTTTTATACGCAGACGACCTGGTCCTAATTAGTCGGTCCCCTGTCGGACTTCAACATCTTCTGGACACCACCAACACATTTTCCATAAATAATGTATTAAAGATCAATTTAAATAAATCAAAAGTCATGTTAATAAACTATAATAAATCAAAGAAACTTGTATGGCTTCTGGACGGACAGAGGTTAGACCAGGTAGCCACCTACAAATATTTAGGCGTACTTTTGGATAGTAGAGGTTCGTTTAAACATCAACTAGAGGCTATCCGTCGGAAGAGCATAACATTCTACCTTTCAATAAAGCCCTTGAAGAAAGCTCTCCCTGATCGGTCACTGGACCCTCTCCTGCAGGTGATCAGAGCACGCTTACAGCCTATGCTCACATATGGCAGCGAACCCATGCAAGGAAAAGACGCTACGATACTAGACAAAGCCATTAGTCGAGCATATAGGGCAATTTTCCACCTACCTACTTATGTCTCGCCTGCCCAAATTCGCCTTGAATTCGGTCTACAGAGACAAACAGTGGAGAGAAGAGGCGCTTACATAAAAAGCTGGCGAAAAATCAGAGACGCCGACCAAGGATCTTTAAACGCCCAACTTTGGACTGAACTCTCTACTCGAGAGAACTCACCCGCAAGGAAGTACCTAAAAGAATCATTGGAGACCATGGGACTAACAAACCTCTGGGAGTCAGCCACAGACATCAAAAGTTTTAAAACCGTGGTTACAAAAGTAACCAAAATGATATCATCAATAGAGGATAAAGAAATCTTGGCCAAGAGAGCTCACGGGTGGACAGTATTGAAAGACTACAATGCTCTGAAGCCGCAAGAATATTTAAAAACGGGCCTAACGCAGACGACAAAAAACAAATTTTTAAATCTGCGCCTCGGCATTATACCAATATTACCTCATCTGGCACCTTGGAAAAGGGAAGGCGCGGAAAACTGTTGTCGACTCTGCAGAGCAGGAAAAGAGGACCTAATTCACATTATCTGTATTTGCCCAAACCTTATGGACATAAGGCGCTCCCTACTTCGAGTTTTATGGAACCAAAAGGTCATAACTAGCTGCAGGCAGGCTGTGATGCTGTGTTTTAACCCCGAAGAGACTCAGTTAAATTGCAGATTAACAAAATTCTTCGATATAGTGGCTAGAAGACTCAAGAGATAGCCACATGGCTTACTTAAAGCACTTGCACTTTAATCGTACAGCCTGCCTAGTTATTTGCCAAGCTACCACTATGCAAAAACTTTCGGAGTAGAGTGTCCCTACAACTTTTTCTATTTTTTAACGGTTTTTACCAAAATGTAATCATGAATTGTATGATTTTATAGAATGTGACCATCTTCTCCTTTTTTTTTTTTTTTTATACTACAAATGTAAATAAGGTTTTTCTCATAAATGTAAGTTTATAACATTGTGAGTTTTTATTAACTGTACAATAAACACATTCTAAATTCTAAATTCTATTCTTTTATTGATGCTCCCTTCAAGGAGAGTGGCCTACTAATGTGGAGCTACTCTCCAAAACAATTGTGTTCATGTGTTCATCTCCTTCCTGCCCCTGTATTGCCATTTCCCCCCTACTTCCAGCCAAGGCATATCGCACAAGAAGTAAGGTTTGATGATCAGCTGGACTGCTGACCTCTAATGGGTTACTCAGCACAGAGTATATTGTTTAGTGACATGGCATTTCCCCCCACTTAAAGAACATCCTCTCTTTTGTTCACTAATTGCTTGTCTTGACCTACCTAAAGGGCAATTTCTCTGTTCTTGACTTTCGTACATTTCCTCAATTAGCTGGATTGGCTTCTTTGGATTTGATTAGTGTCTCAGCTGATCAGGTTGTGTGGTGTCACTGGTTGTGTGGTGTCAGTTGACTGGTGCTCTCAAACTCAGTCGACATCAATGAGTCCATCCTTCTAATTGCTGATTGGGGGTAGGGCTTAAAGTGTGAGATATTGCGTGTTAGTTGTTTATTTCCTGCCTTTGCCGTCACCATAGTCTCTTTCCTTGCAGTTATGTACAATAATGTCTTCTCATGCATGAGGTCTTATTCTTGCGTTGGGGTTGTTTCACCTGAACCCATTCATCTTTCTTAATGCTGGTGGGATGACCATGCCTTGCAGTGTCTGCATACATTTTTATCTTCCATTTCGCATCCTGATTCCTTGCACATATATCAGCCTTTGATTTTCATGGTTGCTCATGACTGAATCCATATTCCAACTGTAATTCGAGTCTTAAGTTCATGGCTAAACATGAGGGTGTCTGGACATTGGCCGGTGGTGCTGTGAGGCGTGTTCAGATATGCCCTCTGCACAGTGTTGCTGTGTTGAGACCTTGCTGAAGTGGTGGATGTTCATTTGTTGCTGGTTACAGGGTCTTTTTACAGTGTTTTCATGAGTTTTTCCGCCATTCCATCAGAATTCTTTTTTGATGCTTGAAGTCTTGGTCTCTTGCAAACCCAGTCATTCCTGTTGAACAGGGGTTGATTATCTGTCCTAATGACTTCCAGAATGTCGCATTGTGCAAGTAGTTCATCTAGTCTCAAAATTAGCACTTTTGCACTGGTGGAGGCAATCTAGGGATCTCGAATATTTATGTATCACTACCATCACATATTTTCCAGAATATAGTGGTCCAGAATAATCAACTGTAACATTGTGCCAAACGTCCTTCCGTAATGGGGTCATTTGAACCAGTGGTCGTTTGACAACCTTGACCTCCTTGAAAATTAGCTGACAAAGATGATATTTGCGCAATGTCTTCAAGCATCTAATCTAGTCCAGGAAACCACACTCTGCCACAAAGTTCTCTCTTGGTTGCCATCATCACTCGATGTCCTCATGAGCTAGGTCTACAACTCGTTGTCTGGGTGTTGATGGGATTGAGAATCAGGAGTCTCTCAGCAGAACGTTTAGACATGTCAGCCTAGGGTGGTCTTCCCCCAAACGTTTTGTCTTCACCATTCCTATTTTTGTGATTACGTTTTTATTGGCCTTAGGACTCTGTGTACTTTTCCACAGGCAACCAGTGCTAAAGGGCTTGTGCTCACCCCCACAACATGGTAAAATTGGCTTATACCTGCCTGGCACTTTTAATTATCTTAGAAGTCCCTGGTAAAGTGGTAGAGCATATACCCCGGTCTGGTTAATTAAATGTTACTAGTGGACCTGCCACACTTATTGTGCCCCCACTTAAGTAGCCACTTAATACATATCCCAGGCCTGCCATTGCAGCGTGATGGCAGTTTTAAACTGTCAATTTGGCTTGGCAAAATAACCCCCTCTGTGAAGCCTAAACCTCCCTTTTCATTACATATAGGTCACCCCCAAAGTAGGGCCCTAAACAGCCCATAGGGCAGGGTGCAGAGTAATTAAAAGTTGGATGTGTACTTTAAAGTTTTACATGTCCTGGTAGAGAAAACAGCACACATTTGTTTCACTACTGTGAGGTCTACCTCTCCCACAGAATAACATTGAGTTACCGTAATACATTTAATAAGCGATAACTTTTGATTGGGAGCAGGCAGGAAAGTCTTGTTTGGTGTCTGAGAAATTGTAATTTAAAACAGTCTGAATGGTAAAGTCAGATTTGAAGTCACAATTCTGGGGGCATGGCCATGCCGTCGACTGTAATGGCTGCACAGAAGTGAAGCTTAGGCGTCGACAGCCCTTATAATATGGGCTACTTCTATCCACCACGATCCAGCTACGTCTGAGGGTCAAAATGCAGCTCCCCTAACACCAGCAGAGATAAATCCAGTCTACTGCAGCCCCCCGACTCCCCATAGCACCAGAGCCTGAGGACGGGTGGAAGAGGCCTAGCCACTCCTTAGAGGCCCAGTGGAAATAGGGGCTGGAGGTGATCCTGAGGCTGGAGGCTACTGAGCCTCACTGGGGCCCTCCATCCATATCCCCTCCCACCTCCTCTAAGGTTCAGTGCTGGCCCTCTCAACCTCCCGGCTTCGCATCCTGCTGGCTGCAAATGCCTTGGACCCGGCAGCGTGCCCTGGACCTTCTGGCAGTGTACCACGGATTCTGGCTGGGCTTCCCAGCCCTGTGTGGCGCTGGCCAATCAATCAATCAATCACGGCATTTATAGAGCGCGCTACTCACCCGGGAGGGTCTCAAGGCGCTGGGGGAGGGGGTAAGTTACTGCTCGAACAGCCAGGTCTTGAGCTGCTTCCTGAAGGAGAGATGGTCCTGGGTTCGCCGAAGGTGAGTGGGGAGGGAGTTCTAGGTCTTGGCTGCCAGGTAGGAGAAGGATCTTCCTCCGGCGGTGGTTCTGCGGATGCGTGGTACGGTGGCGAGGGCGTGGCTGGTTGATCGTAGCTGGCGTGTGGGCGTGTAGAAGGTCATGCGGTCGTTGAGGTACTTTGGGCCCAGGTCGTGGAGGGCCTTGTGTGCGTGGGTGAGGAGTCTGAACGTTATTCTCTTGCTGACGGGGAGCCAGTGCAGGTCTTTCAGGTGTCCGGTGATGTGGCTGTGTCGGGGGATGTCCAGGATGAGTCGTGCGGAGGCGTTCTGGATGCGCTGGAGTCTTTTTTGAAGTTTGGCTGTGGTTCCGGCGTAGAGGGTGTTCCCATAGTCCAGTCGGCTGGTGACGAGTGCTTGGGTGACGGTCTTCCTGGTTTCAGTGGGGATCCATCTGAAGATCTTGCGGAGCATGCGCAGGGTGTTGAAGCATGAAGATGAGACGGCGTTGACTTGCCTGGTCATCGACAGGGAGGAGTCCAGGATGAAGCCCAGGTTGCGTGCGTGGTCCGTTGGCTTGGGCGCGGTGCCCAGGGCCGGGGGCCACCAGGAGTCGTCCCAGGCGGAGGGTGATGAGCCCAGGATGAGGACTTCCGTCTTGTCTGAGTTCAGTTTAAGGCGGCTGTTCCTCATCCAGTCGGCGACGTCTCTCATCCCGTCGTGTAGGTTGGCTCTGGCGGTGGTGGGGTCGTTGGTGAGGGAGAGGATCAGCTGGGTGTCGTCGGCGTAGGAGATGATGTTGAGGTTGTGTCGGCGTGCGATGGCTGCGAGGGGGCTCATGTAGACGTTGAAGAGGGTTGGGCTGAGTGAGGATCCCTGTGGAACGCCGCAGATGACTTCGGTGGCTTCGGATCTGAACGGGGGGAGGCGGACTCTCTGGGTTCTTCCGGCGAGGAACGAGATGATCCATTCCAGTGCTTTCTCTCGGATTCCGATGTTGCTGAGGCGCTTCACCTCATTATTCAGCCCACTCATGAGCCCTTGCAGCCTGACGCCTGGGTGGCACCTCTGCCCCTTCGACTCCTGCCTTGCCATAGTGCTGGGGCCTGATGGGAGTGGAGTGTATGGAATCCCGACGTAGGCGCTGGAGAGGTGTCATGGTTCCTGTGGTCCATCCTGTCTTGTTGGCCTGGAGACTGCCATCATTCTGCCTGACCTGCCTAGCTCTGCCAAATGGCTGGACCCTCACTTATCTACATGGGTGGTAACTGCTCAGAAGACTCCACTTGCGGCCTTCCTTAGAGCCCTCTGGGCCCATTATACTTGCTGCTGTGCTACAGTTAAGCTGCTGGGGGAGCCGTTCTTCACCACCCGGCTGAGCCCCCTGCCTCACTTCCATCACTAGTGGTTGGCTCCTTGTGCTGGGACCACCAGCCTACACTCCAGCTGCTCTGCTGCCTCTGGGGCCACGTTCACAATCGGCCAGCTCCCCCCCTGTTGTGCATTGCCTCTGTGTTTGCAGGGCTGAGCTGGGCCTGATCTCCTCTACATTGGCCTCCTCAATGACAGTTGTTCATTGCTGACCTCCAATCCCAGACATCTGTGTGATTGGGTGCAATTTGGCGCTATCTAAGCCGCTGGGCCAGCTTTGCTTCCTATGCCCGAACCACTCCATCCACGTGTGCGATGTCCATAGCCCCTGTTACTTGTGCACCTCGTGGACTGTTCACCAAGGGTAGTGGGGAGCCCAAACAGCTCAAGCTCACCTTTGACTGCGCCAAGGCCACCGGGAGATCTGACTCCCTCTCTGATGCAGAGGATGGATACAACACATCTCAGCTCGCTTATCCATAAGGGGGTTCTGCTGCCATCATGGCAGAGCTCAAAGTGGGATTCTGTACCATCGATGCAAGCTTTGACACCCTGGTTGCACCGCTGGACCGTATGACGTGGCAGAGAGACGTGATTCTGGTCTGGAGGATGGCGTGACTTTCATGAATCGACAGCTTGAAAAGACGGAATGACTCTTGAAGGCGGTGGCTAATAAAAATGAGGACCTCGAGGTGCAGTCGCACAGGAACAATATTCACATAGTGGGACTTGTGGAGTCCACAGACATGGGGTGCCCTGACCACTTTGTGGAGAAGTTGCTCACTGACTTGTTTGGCACCCAACACTTCACCTCCACATTTGTGGTAGAGAGGGCCTATAGATTGCTAGGTTCCCCCGGGACCCCACCATGCCCCATTGTAGCTTGCTTACTCAATTACAGGGACCAGGAAAATGTACTCAGGCTGGCCTGCGAGCAAGGCCCATTGCAATATCAGGGGGCCACAATCTCCATTTACTCAGACTTCACACTTGCTGTGCAGGAAGCGCAGCAGTAGTTCAATTACACGTAGACTGTGCTCCACAATCAGGGTCGTAAATATGGTATGTTGTATCCAGCGAGGTTCTAGGTGGTTGTGGACAGCAAGGCCCAATTTTCTGACACTCTGGCAGAGGCCCTGGCCTTCTGCAAACAATTGGGCTCCAATAAATACTCTTCAACCCGTACCCCCAGAGCGCTCACCTCCGGACCTCCACATCTCCACCAGTGCAGACCTCTTCCCACCGGACTGATCTGATCCCAGTCTTCTCTGCAGGCACTGCCATTTCCCTTTTCTTCTGACTGCTGGCTGATTGCTTCCATTCCTGATCCCCCGTTATTTGCATATCAAAAGGATCTTTTCCTCTGTAACCCTATAGTTATGTACTCACAACTTATCAGGGTCTTCACTTAGGGCTTCGATTGCCAAAGTGTTGCCTGCTCCCCGTGGAATACTCCATGATTCACATGTTGTTTTTTTTTTGTTTGTCTTCTGCGTTCTATTGAGATTCACTAGGTTATACTGTGTGGGTGGGAGGGTATTTTTTGATGGTTTCTGTGAGTTTTGTTTCTTGTTCTTTTTTTTGTTTCTTTAATATGTTGGAAGAGACCACCCTCTGCTACACACACAAGACTTCACCTACATGACTGCTCCTCTTTTCCGCGCTTGGGGGTAAGACAGGTAGCGAAACTCACGTGCATGATGTGGAATATCCCCGGCCTTAACAAGAGACGCACTCCCTCCACAATCATCCCCTACGTTTCTGGCATCCCAGGGGCCCCAGAGATTTTTTTCCCAACTATAGCATGTATTCCAGTGGCATATGTATACTTCTACATAAAAATCTCCCCTTCGCCACCATACCACTGTTGCTCACACGAGCGGCCACTGTGTCCTTGTGGCTGGCACTTTGATGGGATGGCGGGTCCTTTTATTGAATGTCTATGCCCCTAACGTGGACAACCTCTCCTTCTTCCAGGAATTGTCGACAATACTTGATAAATTCGATGCAGATGTCATCCTGCTAGTTGGAGATCTAAATCTTATTCTTGACCCCTCACTGTACACCACAGGCATACACTCTGGTCAGTGGCATAGCTAGGCACTCTGCCGCCCGTGGCGGTCCCTGCCTTCCTCCCTTTTGCCGCCGCGCTGAGGGCAGGGGGGGGAGCTGGTGATGATTTTTGCGGCCGCCGCCGCCCCCGAAACTCGTGCCGCCCGGGGCGCACCGCCCCCTCCGCCCCCCCTTGCTATGCCAGTGACTCTGGTGGCAAACTGTGTGTGCTGCACGTCTTTCGTGGCATTGTTGACACACACACTCTTAAGATGCCTGGCATCTTCGCCACTCTAACATGCTGGAATACACTTTTTATTCTGCCCCTCATGTGGTGTGGACATGAATAGATTACTGGTACATATCCGAAAGCGCCAGTCGGTGGCTTCAAGATGTACAGCTTTTACCATGTACATTGTCCGGCCATGCCCAGTCATACTAGTGCTTGTTATCCCCTATGGTGTGGGGTGGGAGCAATGTTGGTGCTTCCCTGGCACAGCTTTTCTGGACACAGCTTTCTTTATGGAACTCTGCGACTCTATTCTATAATATTTTGAGCTTAACTCAGGTTCCGTTCGCAGCCAGGCTACATTCTGGGATGCCTTTAAGGCATACATCCTCGGCGTCTGTATCTCCAAACATGCAGGGGTCCTCCGTGACATCTGTTACAGCTTGGCACGAGTGGAGGCAGAACTTATTGATATCAATAATGTCAACCCCCTAACATCCTGACTCTGCATTCCTCCACCAACCCTAAATTCTTATTGCTAAATTCCAGGACCTTGCTGAAAGGGAGATCGCCCATCTGGGTAAACACTCAGCAGTTCTCAGATAAGGGGAGGGGTGGAGCCCTGGTCGCACTGTGGCCTGCCTTCTGCACCTCAGCCGTAGCCCAGAGTGTATCACCAAACTTCACCTGGATGGTGGTGGCCGGGTAGCCACCAATAAGGATATTATTCACAAATTACTGGCGTATTCACGGTTAGACCCTGATGAAACCTCATGTCTGGGATACTTTGAAGAGATTGCTATGGTTTGACTCACCCAAGGGCACCGCCAATTTTTGAGTGAACCCCTTCACTAGTGAGGAAGTCGCCCAAACAATTGACTCCCTGAATGGCTCCAAGGTCCCTGGCCTTGATGGCCTTACAGGTGCCTTTAATAAGGCATACAAGAGCATCTTCGTCCCCCGCCTTTTAGATATGTACGCTGAAGCCCTCCCTGTGTGAAGCAGTAGTTACCCTTTTGCTCAAACTCTGTAAAAATCTGTCACTGCGCCTCTTATAGGCCTCTCTCTTTGCTCAACTTCTACAATAAGATCCTAGCCCAAGCGGTTGCCAACAGATTGTCCTTATTGTTAGGCCAGATCATCTCTCCTATCCAAACCGGTTTTGTCCCTCATAGGTCCACCTCTCTTAATCTTTGTGAGGGGTTCTCAGTTCTCAACAGGATTTCCCTGGATGCTCCCGCAACCGTTGCCCAGTTCGATGCTGAGAAGGCCTTCAATTCTTTGGAATGGACATTTCTCTAAACAATGTTATGGAGACTAGGCTTCCATGGTAGGTTCATTTCCCTTATCGCTCTTCTGTAGCCCTCATCTGGGTGAACGGCTCTATTTCTAAATTCATTGTCATCTCCAGGGGCATTTGGCAGGGTTGTCCCCTGTCACCCTCTTATTCATTATAGCCATGGTCCCCTTGGTCCGCCCCTTCCAAACAAACCACATGCATCGTGGTGTCCATTTAAAACCCGTCCCTTTGCTCCTCTCTATGAATGCAGAGGACATCCTGCTGTTAATTCGACATCCCTCGGACAATTTGGCTCCCTTGGTATGGGAAATCATCCGATTTGGTAGCCTCTCCGGTCTGCATATAAACTAGGCAAAATCTGAACTTTTCCCCCTCACGGATGTCACCAAACCTTAACTCTGTGAATTTCACATCATATGGTGCGACGACTCGACAAAATATTTAGGCATAATTCTACATAGAAACAATTGATCCGCCTTAACTACGGCCCCACCGTGGACAGGCTCACAGTCCAACTTGACCGCTCAATTTGGCTACCCCTTTCCATGGCTTGCTGGATTGCCATTATTAAAATGGTGGTACTTCCCCGTTTTTTGTATACATTTTAAAATATTCCCATACCATTGACGAACTCATTCTTTCTCATGCTGCATAGTCTTCTTCTGAAACTGATTTGGGCTGGTCGTAGGCCACGGATCAACTGGGAAAATCTTATCCTTCCCTATGACCATGGAGGATTGCGGTCCCTGATTTCCAGATATATTGCCTCGTGGCTCAGACCCAGTTTGCATATCACTGGTATCAGCCAGACACTCATTTAATCTGCGCTGAACCTGAATAGGACCTAGCGGGCACGACTCCCCTGGCGGCTCTGACCTCAAGTTACCTCAAGACCTCAAATTATACCCCTCTGATATCCAGACACTATCTATCATGTGCTGGGCCTGGAGGAAGCTCAATCGGGTCCTGGGTGGCGACATCTTGTACTCCCCTGCACTCACACTTTCACAAAATCCGTGGCTACCTTTGACGCTTGAAACAATTGTCCAACATACATTGGAATGACATGAACTTTACGCGATAGGGGACTTATTCCTGAATGGGCACATGCTTTCCTATGCACTGGATGCTTTGTCTGTTAACACCACATATATAGATAACTTTATATTTCATCATCTGCACGGAACGCTGCATTTCCGTGTCCCTTCTTATCCCTTGGCCCGATTATTTCACTCCTTTGATTAAGCTCATAATGGATGCTGACTGGACCCATATGGTCGCTAAGCTTCATTGAGCCTGCAAAGCCCTCAAACGCACCCATGACAGCAAATTTTAGCTGAAATTGGAAAAAGAACTAGTTCACCCTATCTCAGACAAAGATTGGTCCTACTGCTTTGCTCAGACTAAACTGATATCCCCCAACCACCATAACCAATTATTTCATTTTTGTTTTCTGTATACATCCTATACCACCCCTGCTCTCTGGCCAAGTTCGACCCTTCTAGGTCCTCTTTGTGCCCCAATTGCAAATTCCCAGAGGCTGACTTCCCCCATTTAACATGGACCTTGCCCCATATTGCTACTTTCTAGACTGATGTGTTTAGCACCCTCTACCTTATGATTTCAGTGACTCTTGAACCATCCCCCATATTGGCACTCCTGGGCAATGTTGCCGATCTCCCGAAGAACACTCTTAGGTTCACCGCTATAGCTTTACGTCTGGTTAAGAGAGAGAGATAGCATTATGTTGAAGAAGTGGAAGCTGCCCTACTATTAAGGCTTGGCTACACAGCATGACATACTGCAACATAACGAGTGAGGTGTATGCTATGTTGCAACCCCCTACTTCTAGGCCGAAGGATATCTAGCAAAACTCTCCATGCCTATCTCCTCCCCCTGGAGACGGATGTCCAAAGTCAAGACCCCCCCTCAACTCTTGCTGTGTCCTCTTCTTACTCCACCAGTCAAGACGTTATCTCATAATGTATGCCTTTTTCTATATATTATTCAACCTGTGGATAGTTGGGCCACTTGTGATCCCTGAAGTCATGTGTATTATTGTTTTTACAAATATTTCAATTATCTCTGTATCAGTTTGATATGATGCCAATTGCTATTTGCTATTTCCTTTTGTGGCTCATGATGTCCCTGTTTTTTTTCTTTTCGTGTATTTGTGGAAAGCGATAAATAACGTTTTTTTTAAAAAGTCACAATTCTGAAAATGGCACTGTTTTCAAAGGTGGAATTTCTTGTCACAACCATTCGGTGCCTGCAACCTGTTCCTCGGTCACATGACTAATTGTTGTTGGCAATTGACCTTTGCGTATTCCACCCAGCCGGCATTAAAGTAGAAGGCCTGCATGTTGGCAGGATGGGGTGGGAGAGCTGTCACCTACCACACTTGCACATCAAAGGCACTGGCCTAGTGCCCACACAAAGGAATTCACACTAGACTATTGTGCCTACAGACAGAATAGGACCAAGGCAAGGAGCCAGGAAATTCCAGACACCTCTGTAGGGAAAAACTCCAGAAGCTTCTTCCACTTCAAAGCAGTCACCATGTATAAAAAAGGGACCCTCAGCCTGACTCTTCAGTACACTCCTGGACCTGTGGATTCTACAGAAGAAGGACACCTTACTGCCCTGCTTGCTAGGAAAGAAGACTGAACCTGCACCCTTTATCTCAGTGACTCCAAGTGTCAGCTGACTGACCTCTTGTACTGAGCTTCAGAGACATTCCAAGCTCCAGAGTCCTAGCTGCATCTGCCCAGCTTACCTGCTGCCTGGACCTGCGACGGGAGCTGCATGAGCCCCGCTGGCCTCTGTAAAATGGAGTCCCTAATCCCCAAGAGGTGCCTCCCCAGTTCCTGAACCCACAGCTGGCATCAGAGTTCACTCCTCTGAATTAAAAAGCAGAAATCCTGATGTTTTTGGCTGTTCTTCACGGTGAGCGGGCCAGGTCATGCCAAGATCTTGCCGACCGTGTGAACTGTTAACGAGAAGCTCTGGTGAACCAAACTCTTCATGCTGCATTGACCATCAGTGATGACCAGCAACGCAGGATCTGCACTTTGCGCCACAGTATCGACAGCCTGCGGTGGCCGCCAATGCGAATCTCCAGCAATGAAGTTTGCGACACTCTCCCTGCTCCTCACAGCCTCCTCCACATACAAACGGAACTCTTCACACTGGACTTCAAAAAGTAACTTTTTCAGCAGGACTAACTTGGTCTCTGTAACTGACCCTCACTCCATCGTGGTCGCCCTGAAATTGTGACTTTCTCATGGTCTTGAATGACCAGATAACAGTGTGGCGCTTTGTACTTTTATGCACTATACTTATCTTATAGTATCTTAATTGCATATCTCCAGTTTCAATGATTGAATATTTGTTGTTTTGGTGTCAAATTTATTAACATTTACAATCTAAATTGTTTTTTTATTCTTCTTGTGTTGTGTTTTCCTTTTATTGCTTTTTGTGTGCTACATAAATTCTTTACACATTGCCTCTAAGTTAAGCCTGACTGCTTTTGTGCCAAGCTACCAGAGGGTTAAGCACAGTTTAATTTGGTTACTTCTTGTGGTTGTGGCTGACAAGTATTGTGGTTGTTGCTTCAGAAGGGCTTTCCCTCCCCCTCAACCAACAACCCAGTTTCTCACAAATGCCTTGTGTGATTAATATCAGTTGTACCTGAATTTTTCGAGAAAGAGGATAGGTCTTTGTGATTCACTCTTTCTGGGAGTGAGTTCTCTTCAAGATGTCTCTACCACATGGTTTCCATTCTCTTCTTGACTTCTGCCAGCATGAGGTCTGTCTGCATGTCTTCACTGATGATGTATATTGGCATGACCTGTGGAGATCCTGTTGGGTGTTAGTGACAGTTGTTGATGGAGGTTCGCTTTGGTGTTCAATGCAGGCTATTGATGTTGTAGCGCGAAGTGCAGATCTCCCGTTGATGGTCATCACTGGCAGTTGCTGTAGTACAAAGAGTCGGGTTCACTGGAGTTTCATGTTGGTGGTCAGCACGGTGGCAAGATCTTAGTGTGAACAGGCCTGTTTGCTGTCGCAAGGAGCCCAAAACTTCAGTATTTCTCATTTTCTTTGGAGAGGAGCTACACTGATGTCACATTAATGGTCAGGACCTGAGGAGCACCTCTTAGGATCAGAAACTCACTCCAGGAGAGGCCAGCAGGGCTCAGGCAAATCCAGTTGCAGGTCCAGGTAGCAGGTCAGCTAGGCATATGCAAGGAGGCCTCGGCAGCGTGTTATGTTCCTGAAGCTCAGAACAGGAGGTTAGTCAGCTGACCCCTGGAGTCATTTCAGCCTGGGATAAAGGGTGCAGGTCCAGTCTTCTTTCTCAGCAAGCAGGGCAGCAATGTAGCAGAGCAGCAGTGTAGCAGTCCTACTGGCAGGAGAGCAGCACAACATTCCTTCTTTATAGAATCCTTAGGTGCAGGAGTGCACTCAGGAGTTGGGTCTGAGTGTCCAATATTTTTATGTGGTGACCACGTGATGATGTGGTGACTTGAAGTAGGAGACGTTTCGAGAGGCTTCCACCCCAGAGCTGCTTGGAATTTTCTGCCTCCCTGCCCTGGCCCCACCTTGTCTGCGGTCACACAATACTAGTAAGTGTGCTCAGGCAGAGGTGTTGTGATGTGCAAGTGTGGTAGGTGACAGTTTTGCACCTTATTAAGTCAGAGATGACCCATCGTGCTAACACCTATTCCCTCTTTGTTCCATTGTCTGGGAGCAATAGAAAAAGACCAACTGCCAGCTACACCTATTCAGGTGACCAAGGGTGCAGACTACAGGCACTGAATGGTTAGAACAAGGAATTGCCAAACCTCTAAAAATTGCATTTTCAGAATTGTGACTTAAAGTCTGACTTTACCTTTAAAGAGGGTTTTAGATTACAATTCTTTAGCCACCAAACTCAATATTCCTATCTGCTCCTAGTTGAAAGTTATCACTTATTAAATGTAATAAGGCGACCCAATATTATCATATGGGAGAGGTAGGCCTCACAGAAGTAAAAAATGAATTTAGAGGTTTTTCTCTACCAGAACATATACCACTTCAAAGTACATGTCCAACTTTTTAAATACACTGTACCCTGCCCTCTGGACTGTGTAGGGCCTACCCTAGGGGTAACTAATATGTATTAAAAAGGGAGACTTGGGCCAGACAGAGATTTATTTTGCCAGGTCAAAATTGTAGTTTAAAACTGCACATGCAAGCTGCAATGGCAGGCCTGAGACATGTTGAAAAGGCTACTTAAGTGGGTTGCACAATCAGTGCTGCAGGCCTACTAATAGTATTTATTATATAGGGCCTAGGTAGATGTAGTATCACTTCACTTGGGTCTTACAAGTAAATTAAATATTCCAAATGGGTGTAAGCCAATTTTCCCATGTTTAAAGAAGAGAGCACAAGTACTTTAGCACTGATTAGCAGCGGTAAAGTCTTCAGAGTCCTAAGCCCAGCAAAACAAGGTCAGCCAAAACAGGAGAATGGAAAGCAAGAAGTTGGGGGAAAACACACCAAGGATGTCAGGCCCAACACTTGTTGTGATTGTGAGTTTGGAGCCGGAATGCTTGCTCTCAGTGCTGCACATGATGAGATTGTCAAAGTTATCCAGCCATTCCAGCCACCTCGGTTCCATTTTGTGGCTAGTCGCCAGACTGTGTTGGTCTGGTGGACACACGAGGCTGATCCCTTTCCAAATTTTGTTTCAGTGGATATTTTAGCTGATTGTTTTGAGTTCTTTTTTCTTTCTTTTTTTCTGCTTGTTTCCACCCTCACTTAACTTGATAGTGTTGGTTTAGGATTGCAACTGTGCTTCTCCCTTTCTGCTGTGCTTGGTTCACTGAATGTGTACCCCTGCTGAGCTTTACCATTTGGCTCTGCTGTTTATATGAGGCCCCCTTGGTCCAAGATAGTGACTACTGCTTACTTTGGTGAGCCTGGCTCTAAAATGTTGTTTTCTTTACTTTACACAAGGATGCCTGAACTCAAAATGGCATCTTTATGTATTTAAATAGGAGTGCCTGACTCCAATATAGCAGTTCTTTGCCTGCAAACGACCTTAATCTCAGAATGGCATCCTCATGACGGCTGAGAGCCCCTGACGTTAATTAAGCAAGTGTTACCTCTCTGCTACTCATGCACACCTGTATTTAATTGTTCCCCCATGGAGTGAGGGGATTTTTTCCTTTCGCATGGTCTATATTTGCTCATTGCTGTCGACACCGTTGATTTGTTTGTGCCAGGAAGGTAAGCTTGATAGTTACCATTTTTTTCACAGCCTCACTTGTTATTTTGGGCCTTGGGTTCTTGGGGAACGTTTTGTAGTTTGGCGATGGTGTGCATGAGCCCTTTTATTTTTTCTCTTTTGTTCTTGAGTTGTGCCACAGTGTACTAATGCTTTTCCATGGCTTCAGCAGCTGCCTTTCTTTTCGAGGTCTCTTTACCTTCGCCACCAGTTATGGTGTTCATGTTATTTAAGACACATGGAGATTTCTATTCTTATATTGATGTTCTGATCAAGTAGATGTATGGCGTCTCCTAATGTAGAGCTACGCTCCAAAAACACAGTGTGCACCTCCTTCCCGCTCATTACTTCATCTGCCCCCATTTCTTGTTCATGCAAATCTCACAGGAAGTGAGGCCTGATGATCAAATAGACTGCTGACCTCTAGTGGGTCACATGGCACAGAGTCTCTTATCTAATAATGTGACACCACTTTGTCAGGGCCATTAGTTTTTTGTTTTTCAACAAACTTCTGGTTTGTCAGTGTGTTTTTGAAAACCAAAGAACATGGCGAACACTAAGCAAACCCACAATGCCTTCAGAGGAGCACTGTGACTGTAGCTCATCAAAAGGTAGAGTGGTCTCTGCAAGACAGGCAGAGAGTTCTAAAATAAATATGGTGGTCTGTAGTCCACTCTGGCAGCAGAGTACATCGCTCCGGTGCCCTGGCTGAATGGAGAGCAGCCCCCATTATCTAAACGACTCCTCTAGCCCTTAGTACACCTGAAAATCTAGCCTGATTCACAAAGCATTTTCTGTAACTAATTGTGCCCTATTTTAGAATTAGGTGTGACTTTAAAAGGATAAAACATGAAGGGGCAGTTTTACAAGCCCCTTGCAACACTTTTGCGCTGCCGTTGTGTCACTTTTGTGATGCAGCGACGGCGTAAACAATGCGGCCAATTTACAACGTGATGCATCAGGTATAATGTATGCAGGGTGGGCGTTCCCACGCAGGAAGGCCTTGTAAAAGTGACGCCGTGAAATGTACAAGATTTCACTGCGCCACTTCTAGGACGCCACTGCGTCAAAACCTTACGCCTGCTTGAAGCAGGCAGAAGGAGTGGCGCACTACAATAAGTAAAGGCCTCAACATGCATTGCTGGAGTTGGGTCGTGCTTGCAACATGACTCCAGCAATGCGTGAATTTCTGATGCATCTGTCAATCCTTGCGCCATGGTGCGCCGTATTGTAAATATGGTGGCGCAAGGGTATCGCAGGCTGGCGCACGGAAACTGACGCATCTCTACAGATACGTCAGTTTCTTGTAAATCTCCCTCAAAATACTTATTGAATATGTTTGTGATTCAGAAAGTCTTTTCTGCATTGTCTCCAACACATATAGTAACTCAGCCTCGTCAGGGGTAGTAAGCGCTATATAAATAGAATTACAACAAGTTACTACAAGAGCTGCAGGCAGTGGTTTGGATATATGAAGTGGCCCCTTATGTTCAATTGAAATGAATGTATATCCTACTTCAATGCCTGGGTATGGACAAAAAACATGACCATGACATGGCCCCCGATTTGAGCCGGTCCTGGTGCTCATGCAGGTGAACAATTGGGAACGAGTTATGTGCAAGTTTTGAGGAGGAGGCCCAATGTGCAAATCTGCTGCCAATAATAAATGAAAGGAAACGAAGAGTGCTCCTTTTCTTAGTAAGACTTACATAACTTATTTTTCCAGTGAGATGCTTGTGAAGTGGAAACTGACTGTTCAATCTGACACAAAGACCTGCAAAGGGGTGGGAGGGAGTTTGCTCTCTTTGTTGACTTTAATATGCCTCGAGTGCTGCAAGTCCAGTTGAGTCAAACCTACAAATGTGGAATAAGTATATTTTCGAGAGAAGGGATAATTTGACTATTAGGCTCCATGCAAGGGCCGGCTTACATTTACTTAGAACTGTGATGACAAGTTGAATAAGGTAGCAATCGTGTGCATCAATAATACAGCAATGCAACGTGCAATGTCTTCATTAAATTAAGCAATAACTGTATTTTAAAAATTAATTCTACACATAATTTATGTTTGGAATTATAACAATTGAAGATAGGTTTATTAGTTTTGATCTAAGAATGTCACATTTCATTGCAAATATGCAAAGAAAAATGAAATTAATAATTCATAAAAAAGATAGAATAGTGGTTCTTATTAGAATAAACTTATGGAAGCCCCACATCCCCCTGACAGCCTGAACCTCAGTTACACCATTTAGAGCGCAAGATTGAGACTCGTCTGAGTTCCCCTCTAGCATCACCATCTATGAGGGGAAGAGGCCCACCTGCAGGGGAAGCTGCAGAGGACATAACAGTGCTACCGCTTGGGTTTTACACCGTCATTCCATTTAAGGCGCTTGGTATAATTAGAAAGAAAATACAGAAACAAGGATTTTGCAAAATAAAGAAAATTGTATTTGCTTACAGTGGATGCAATGTTGATCACATTTTTAAAGCGAAGAGAACATAGGTAATAAAACCATATTGGTTAAGAATGTATTACATTTTGATTAAATGCCACATTTTTTATTTTTTGCGATTCACTTACAAATGCAAGTGAAACATAAACGCAGATGGGCCATAAGTGTCTCAGTTTAGACTTCCTGTAGTGATCTGACTTGTGCATAAATGAAACTTAATATCTGGCACTTTTCCTCGACAGAAAAGGTGATGGGTTGGACAATGTTTAGCACTCCTATGCATAATTGATAATCTCCCTGGTGCAAATAAGTGCCTGATAAATAATTAAACTTAATCTAATTATCTGCATTTCATAATGGGATAATTTAATTAAACGGAAGCCAGTCGGTTTCCAGGGGTTGAAGATGCTGGCGTTGCTATATTTGGTTAATGGTCTGGGAATACAATAGTTAAGAGGGGTAATTCACTTGGGTGCATGCATTATTGAATACGTCCCCATGATGTGAAAGAAAGGGAAGATCAATGTTAACTTGTCACTTCAGCGGCGCCTACAAAGCACATTCAAACAATGCAGATGTTTTTGTTAGATTTTAGTTATTTTACTAGCTTGTCAAGTTCTAAAAGTTAAAAGAATATACTGTAGATATTTCGGTTTTAGGCAATATCAGTGGCTTGTTATTCTCCTATGGTGTCAAAATCAGGAAAACGCATAAGTTACTACAATGTCAGAGGGAGTCCTCCTTCCAGTGAAAGTTATAAAGGACGCAGCATGTATATCTGTTACTAAAAAATTGATAGCTGTGTCATGCGGGACCCATTAATGGGCTTTTCCATTGAAGAGAGGTTTCTGCTTCGAGTCTCCAGAAGCACTTAACCACACTTGGGTGCTAAAAACATGTTGCCTAAGTAGTTATCTCGGTTACAGGTGATCAGGTTTTTGGTTTATCGCCATCAATCACCGTTGGAAAAACCAAATATCTTTATTTTATATCACATAAAATATATAAATGCTCGGCTGCATACAGTTTGTTATATCTTTCTATTGCAAGTCCTACAAAGTGCAACATTTGCCAGTGAGGAATTTTAATTATGTGGTTGTGAATTGTCTTTCCAATATGTTATCTCATGACGTTGCTTCACTGACTGCTCAACGTCTCTGCAAGTTCACTGAATGACAACTCCAATAGCTCAGCAGGGTAACTGCCACTGCCGGGGTGCAGACACACCACCACAGCTAGAATATTATATCTTCCTAGTGTGAACAGCAGGTGGAAAGGGGAATTCTAAGAAACTGGTCACAGCAGGCTTCCCCAACGAGTAGCTCACGAGCTACCGCTAGCTCTCCAGCTACCTGTAAGTAGCTATACTGTGAGCAGCCCCGCCCACTAATTTTGGAGCTTTGCTGGCTGAATTCATATATGTACATCAACATTTAAAAATGTGCATTTGTGATGAAAATGTATGTATTTTCAGAACGAATAAGCTGGTGTTTGGAGAAAAATGTTTGAATTTCCAAAATATATTCAAAATTGATATTTGAGTGATAAACAATGTAGCACTGGAGCACTTATTACTAGTATTATTGCATTCCTGCCAGAGGCATTTTGAGCTATACTGGTAATGTATTACTCATGTAAAGCCATTCTAAATTAACAAATCATTTTTACATTACTGCTGTCAACGCTGCCTGGTACACAGAGGTCTTCAGTGCTGGTAAACTTGCATATGGTGGCCACTAAAAGAAACCTGTCTGATAGGATCACCATTGCAGCATTAATAGTATTAGTAGCCCAGGGTGAGATTCATTAACTAGAAGTGGCTCTTATTACAGAAAAGGCTGAAGTCCTAAGCGGTGGAGGAATTGAAGGCATAATTCATATTACAAGCTGCTTGTTCAAATGCCACCCTTGCCCATAACTTGCAGGACTGTATATCATGCCAACTGGATAATTTTTACGGTCGCATCTCTCAGCATAATCAATTCAGATGCCAGCTACATGTCCTGTGCTGCCTTCACAACCATGTGAAGCAGTGAATTACTGTGCTGCACTCTCTTCATAACAGACAATGGCAATGCACAATTCCCACATATGTTTTGTGTAATCAACTGTAGACACGTTCCACTACAGCCACCCCAATACACTGCACATTTCTATCACAACTGACATTGCTGACACTCAATAAATTGCAAACTGTTTGCATTGCCTGGGAATAATTCACCCTTATGTATGCAAAACTTTTTGAAAGGACATATTTAAGCTTTGTCTTTCAATTTTCAATGATTGCTGCATAGGTGCATTCTGGGAACTATGGAGACATAGCTGACTGATCAGTATTTGTACACAGTCTTCCATATTCATGTTCACTTAGTGCCTGGCCACTAAATAAACATTGTAGATTAATAATGAAATGAAATGAAGATTTATAGAGCGCAACTAATACGCTGGGGTGTCTAGGCGCTACCTTCTGAGAAACAGCGTGGGACAGTCCGTGACAATGAGAGTGTGGGATATTGAATAAATAGCCAGGTTTTCAGGCCTTTCCTGAATCTTAGCAGATTTAATTCTTTCTTAAGGATTAAGGGAAAGGAATTCCAAAGCACGACTGTGGGAGTGTCAAAGCTCCTGCCACCTCATGTCACTTTTTTAAATCTTGGAACAACTAGGTTTCCACTGGCAGCTGACCTCAGGGTACTTTGGGGGGGGGGGGGTTATGGTCTAAGATAGTGAGATAGCTGACTGGGACCCTGACCATGCAGGGACATAAAAGCTATGCATAGGGCCTTACACTGAATTCGTTTTGCTATTGGCAGTAAGTGTAGTTGCACCAGAGCTTACGATCTGACTTGTATCTGGAAATGCCCAGAAGTAGTCGGGCTGCGGAAGTCTGTGAGATCTGCAGCTTGTTTAGACTGCGTTTCTGGGTGCTGGTAAAAGTACATTGCAGTAGTCAAGTCTTAATGAGATGAGTTTGGTGTGCTGGCTGCTGATACAATTATTTGCATGTCATCAGGGTATGACACCAAGGAACATGATGATCCTTTGGGAACTCCACAGGGAAAGGAAAAACAGGGTGAGACATAGTCACCCAAGGCCATCAATTGAATTTGGTCAGTGAGCAAGGAGGTTAGTAAGGCTAATGCTTTATTTTTAATTCCGAATGAGGCAAGACAGTTGACAAGGAGTTTGTGGTTGACCGTATCAAATGCAGCCAATAGATCCAATAGGATCAAGGTCGCATTTCCCCCATTGTCCAATGTTTGTCTGAGTTCCTCTGTGGCAATGATAAGGGCTAATTCTGTGCTCTGATGATCCCGAAAGTCAAATTGGGATGGATCTAAGATTGAGTTTTTTGTGATAAAGATGGTCAGTTCTGCATTAATGGCTTTCTTCACCACCTTTGATGGAAATGGGAGTCTATAGATAGTCTATAACTAAGAAGATCGCCGATGTCCATGTTGTTTTTTTTTAGATGTGGGAGTATTGAGGCTTTCTTTCAATTATTAGGGAAGAATCCGGATGTGAACATCCTGTTGAACAGCGGGGTAAGATAGGTAGCTAGGATCTCTGAGGTCATATGTAAGGTTTTTGAGGGGCAGAGATCCCGTCTGGAACCAGATTTGACATGGGTTAATAGTTTAAGAGTCTGATCTTTTGTCAATGTGGAGAAGGTCGAGAGGGTATTCCTGATTGTAGTGGCAGGATCTTCTTTAAGAATTGCACGTTTGGGTACAGTTGCTGCTGATTGGAGGCCAGGGTGGAGTGATTGCTGTATAGTACAACGGTGTCATAGACAGATTTCACCTTATCCTGAAAGGAAGTAGACAAGGAGTTGCAGAATTGTTGGCTTGTCATGGGATTTTTTGTTTCTGCAAATTTAGATACGTTTTTTAACTGTGGCGAATAGTTCTTTGGGACAGCCTTTAACAGCTTTAATTTTTGCAATGTAGTATTATGTTTTTTCTGGTAGAATCATCTTTTTATACATTTGTATGGAAGCTTTGTATTTGTCTTTGTCATCCGCATTGTAGTCTAGCCTCCATTTCTTTTCAAGCCTTAGGCATATTTGTTTCTGGGATCTTAGTGTGTCAATAAACCATGATTCAGGTTGGGAAGATTTGGAGTGATGATGATTATTAATTGTGGCTAGTTCCTTTATTGCAGACTCTCACCAGGAGTGGTAATTTGAAACAGCAAGGTCAAGATGTAAGGGGACATCGGGCATCGACTGGCTGAGTAAAACATTGAGTTGGTTGGCCCTAATCCTGTTCCTAGGGTGGCTGGGAACTGTTTTTTCAGTATGCTTGGAGGGGGGTTTGAACAGGCCTTTTATTTTGAACATAATGGTGTTATGGTCCAGCCAGGCTAACAGGTGCGAGTTCAGCCATTTTAAGTTGGTATTGTCGGTAAAGATTCCATTGACACAGTGACCTGCATTATGAGTAGGGCTCTGCACTATAACATAAGTATTTGTAAAGCGCACGCTCAACCGGAGGAATCTTGGCATTGAATTACAGATGTTTATATTTACCCAACAGTACTCATTTTATCAATCTCAGATGGATGAAAGGCTGATTGGACCTGCCAGGACTTGAACCTGTAGCCATGAGGTCGAACACAGGCCCGTGCAGTGGACACATTAGTCCACTGAGTCACCAGACCCGGATATCTGGGTAAGGCCAGCACTGATAATTTGATCTATAAGAATTCCTAAATCCGAGTCCATAGAGTTTTCGAGATGGAAATTGAAGTCCCCTAAAATGGAAAAGTTTGGGAGATCAAAATTCTGTTCCAAGAGATGGCCGATATTGTCGATAAACGATGCTTTAGTCCCAGGAGAACAGTAGAGTAATATGCTATTAAAGGAGTGATGGCTATATAGTGCAATCTTAAAGGCTAGACCTCACAATCTAGGACTTCAGGGAAAGCTTTGAAATGAGATTTAAGGCTGCTTCTAAGAATAACCGCTAGGCCCCCACCTCTTTTCCCTGCTCTGTCTGTTCTATGGATTTTATATCCTTATGGTAGGCCCAAGAGTAGATCCGGGTCTGAAGAGGCATCTGCCTATGTTTCTGTGACAAAGGCCATGTCAAGCTTATATGTTTCTAAAAGCTCGCGATATGCTAATGTATTTTTTATCAGTAATCTTGCATTGATAAGTGTTCCTGAGGCTCTAGAAAGTGGCTTATCGTCCTCTTGGGAGATCGTGGTATGGGTTTGTAAGGCTTTGACTGGGAGATTTATAAGAGTGAATTCACAAAAAGGGCAGCCATATAGGCTGTTGGCAACCTGTGGGTCTATGATTGTGCCTGCACAGTGCTTACCTCATGAGTTAAGCCCCACGAGGAAGCCCCTTGAGTACCCAAGAGTGGTTGGTGATTTTGATGTACAGATTGTACTCACACACATGAAGCATTTGTAGAATGTGTGTGGGATGTGACAGATTTTGTACATTGGAACACACATAATGTATCTCTTCTTTACACTGATAATCCAGCTACATCCCCTTATTACTTTCCATTGGCTCAATCATTGTACCATAACTGAGCTACAACCAAGAGATACAACCAAGCACAAAACAAGGCATCATAGAACAGACATTTGGTAGGTTGAAATCAAACTTCATGAGCTCTGATCACACATGAGGGTGCTTCGCTGCTCGTTAGAAGTGGTGCATAATATCATCTTGGCCTATTGTGTGCTACATGATAGCAGAATACATCAGTCCATAAATACCATCTTCAGTCCTAGACTCCATTTGAACCCAGGTTCCTCATGACTGGTAGCACATATGGTTTAGGAGGTGGACATGAGGAACTGTGATTACGATAAGTTTTTCTGCATGTCCTGATTAATCTGTACATGGGGGAACGTTGCATTATGATCAAATATTCATTAAGAAACGCTGCTCCTATCCTTATTTGCAACATGGGTCCCACTAAATTCTCTACTTTATAATTCCCTTTGATATTTATTCAAAGTGGGATAAAACCTTGTCTCAATATGAGACAATTGTGGAAACTGTATAGATCATGGTCTAACAATACATAATGTTCACATAATATTTACCATGTTTCACACAATGCTATTGGACATCCTAATTGTCCATACAATGTATTTTGTCTCTGCTTATGGTAATGATTTCTCATGCGCTCCTCCACTGTACACTATGTAAATGTTTATACACTTGCACAATTTGCATTCGAGAAGCAATCTGTGTATTATAAGTAGGTTTGCAAATGTCACATTTATACTGATGCTGCCATCCAACCTTCCTTATTACTATTCATGAGGTAAGTTGCAAATTAGGACTCAATCAGATTGGTGGCCATCACAGAGATGGTGGTTTGCTGGGATCAGCAGATCACCATGTCTGTGATCGCTCATTAAATTCATTAAAAAAACCAAAATCCATTTCCTCAACCCCTTAGCTGCTGGGCCTTGCACCCTCCCCCCCCCAACCTCCCTGTGCTGAACCCTTTTTGGCTATTTGGGGTAGTTTGCATTTAGGGCTCCATAACTTTTTTTCTACATAAGATATCCATGCCAAATTTGCGTCCATTTTTTCCAACATCCTGTGGATTCCCTGGAGGGTGCCAAGAAAATAGGCAAAATATAGCAACATTTGTAAGTTTTTGAAGAAAAATAGGAAAGAAGCGCTCCGGATAAAAGTGTCTGTTTTTTTCCCTACAAATGGCATTAATGAACCTTGTCCTGTGCAAAAGTCACCATCTTCTCAGCTTTCAGGAACATGCAGAGCTGAATCAAAAAACCAAATTTTGTACCACAGTTTTTTTATTTTTCAAGAGGCAGCCTATTTTTCCTATTTTTTGTGCTCTCAATGTACTTCACGTTTGTGGTGGAAACCAGTGTGAAACCCATGGGTGATTCAGGAAAGCTATAGATTTCTGAAAAGCAGACAAAATTCTGAATTCAGCAAAGGGTCATATGTGCAGATGCCTCAAGGTTTTCGAAAAGAAAATAATTGTTGAAATAAAGAAATGTTGAAAATCAGTAGAAAAAAACAGCCATTTGTGACAACATTTTTATCTGTAACATTTTGTCACAATGGCCAAATTACAAAACCAATATACCATTACGTCTACTAGACCCTTCTTGTTGAGAGGATAAATAGGGTTTGTAGGTTCTCCAAAAACCCAAGGTACCCAGAGCCAACAGCTGAGCTGCTTCGTACAATGTTTTTTCATTGAGTACATAGTATACTAGTGCCCGTGACAGGAAATGGCCCAAAACACAACATGGACGCATCACATTTTTCCATTGTTTTCCAATGTTGCTAGTTGTAGAATTCAGACCCTAGTTCAGTCGGCAGCTAAGGAAACCTAGCAAACCTGTACATTTTTTAAAACTAAACATCTTCAAATATCCAGGGTGTGTTGAAGTGCATGGCTTTCACAGTTTGTTTTTACCCAGAAACCCTTGCAAACCTCAAACTTTGACTTAAAACACATTTTCCTCACATTACTGTGGTAGAAAATTCTGGAATCTGTGGGAAGCCACAAACTTCCATCCACCTGGCATTCCTACAAGTCACCCAATAAAAATATTACCTCACTTGTGTGGCTAGGCCTAGTGCCCACGACAGGAAATGGCCCAAAACGCAACATGGACGCATTACTTTTTTCCACTGAAAACTGACCCTTTTATTCCAATGTGGGTAGCCGTAGATTTTGGACCCTAGCTCAGCCGGCACCTAGTGAAACCTAACAAGTCTGTTCATTTTTTAAAACTAGACACCTAGGGGTATCCAGGATGTGGTGACTTATGTGGCTCTCACTGTTTTTGTTTTACCCAGAATACCTTGCAAACCTTAACCATTACCTAAAAAACTAATTTTCCTCATATTTCTGTGATAGAAAGTTCTGGAATCTGTGGGGAGCCACAAACTTCCATCCGTCCAGCATTTCCCCAAGCCTTCTGATAATAATGGTGCCTCACTTCTGTGGGTAGGCCTAGTGCCTACGACAGAAAACAGTCCAAAACACAACATGGGCGCATCACATTTTTCCACTGAAAACTGGCCCTTTAATTCCAATGTGGGTAGCTGTAGATTTTGGACCCGAGCTCAGCCGGCACCTTGGGAAACATAGCAAACCTGTACATTTTTAAAACTAAACATCGTGGAATATCTAGGGTATGGTGATGTGCATGGCTCTCACTGTTGTTTTTACCCAGAATCCCTTGCAAACCTCAGACTTTGACTTAAGAAACACATTTACCTCACAATTCTGTGATGGAAAGTTCTGGAATCTGTGGGGAGTCACAAATTTCCCTCCTCCCAGCATTCACCAAAGTCTCCTGATACAAATGGTAGCTCATTTATGTGGCTAGTCCTAGTGCCCGTGAAAGAAACGGATCAAGCCAAGGTCAATGGAAGCCACCAGGCAAGGTCTCCCATTCACCTTGGTTTGAGTAGTTCCTGTAGCAGGCACTAGGCCCAGCCACAAAAGTGGGGCTGCCTTTTTATCTGCACAAGTGGGGTAATGAAGAGTGGTAGGAATTTAGTGGATTCTTGTGGATTCCAAAAGTTTCCATCACAGAACTGGAAGGAAAATACATGATTTCAGGCAGTTTGAGGATTGCAGAGCATTGTGGGTAGAAAACCTTGTGGAATCCACACAAGGCACATCACCCTGGACTCCCTTGGTTGTCTATTTTTCAAAAATGTCTTTGGTTTGTAGTTTTGCAGGGGTGGCGCCACAGCACGGCCCCAAATATGGTACACAGCCCTATTGCTTAGCTCTGAAAATAGTGATTTAGGGCCTTTTGTGACATTTTCTCTTGGCCCACCCACACAAGTGGGGTACCGCCCATTCTTATCGGGAGAGGTGTGGGACCTCAGCGTGGTAGGAAATCTCTGGCTCTCTGCAGATTCTAGATCTATCCGTCACAGACATATGAGAAAGATGTGTGTTTCTTATCAAAGTTTGTGTTACAGCAAACAAATGATGGACGGAATGCTGACAATGCAAACATTCTCCCCCAGTCAAAAGATCTGGGTTAAATCCATCGTTCTTTTGCCCACTACGCCACCCCAGTTTGGACCCAGCCATATGCAAATCAGTCTTGACCCTGTGCCCCATGGGAACAGTCCAGACCGAACTGCCAGGCCAGGTCCTCCCTGGACCGGAAACAAGCATCCTGGGACCAGTTTCAGGGTATGTCACCCTTCTTCAGCCAGGCTAGCTTGAATCCAGTGGCACAGTGAGCAAGGGACCCACGTCTGGGCATACCCATCCCAATTAGGGCGAAAAGTGTTACAGCAAACAAATGATGGACGGAATGCTTATCAAAGTTTGACATTTGCAAGGGCTTTCGGGTAAAACTTCCTGGTGAGAGCCATGCAAGTCATGCACCCCTGAACTCCCCTGGTTGTCTAGTTTTCAAAAATGTGCTGGTTTGCCTAGGAGCCAGCTGAGCTAGGCCCCAAAATTCACAGCTACCCTCATTGAAAAAATAAACAAACAACGAGACGTTCTTAGTAAGGGCCATATTTACATTTTGGCTGAAAAAGAAGACTCCGTCACCCTGGCAGATGACTTAATGTCTGCCATGCTGAGACTATTCCATCCATCAAATTTCGAAATGACCACCAAGCTGGCGGTCAATTCAAAAGCATTGACAGGAGCACCGAAATGGCGGTTCCTGTCAATGCCTTTTTACATTTGACGCACTACTCCATCAATATGAGGGAGCAGTCCATCATTTTTTTAAAATTGTTAAAAACAAAACCCCAAAGCCGGATTTTCTTTAAAAAAAAAACCGCCCCTCTCACCATGGGAGTTATCTCCCATTGCAAGGGGGTAATTAGACAGCTATCACTGCCCCTTACAACCATGCCACAGATGGAGTAGTCTTCGCCACAGTTACACCAATGCTTCATCTACATACATGTTGGGCGGCCAGACCATTATCTTCACAGTAAGGATAATCTGTTGCCATTGCGATGGAGTATCCTTACCACCACAGATACAAATCTGGTACTAACTTTTTAAATCCACCATTTACACTGATTGTTTTTAGCACCTCCAGAAATGCTAGCTTCAAAGCACAAATACTTATCAATGTATATGAGTAATGAATCCAAGAATACTGAAGGTGAGCCAAAAAGCCTTGTCAAGGCACCAACCGTTCATGGTCCATTCACACTCCATTCAAACACCATACACAAGACTAGGCCCGGGCAGAGCTCACGGAGTTCTGCCAAGCAGAATTCCACGGAACGCCCCAAAAACTCAGCGAGACTCTGCAGAATTCATCAAGTGGGCAGAGCTGCTCAACATGCCCATTCGCATTACACTTTTGACATTCGGCAATGGGACGCACATTCTCGCGCTCAAAATCATGCATGAACGGCACCACGCGGTTCACATGAGTGCGGCCATTTTGTTTTCTACTTTCTGTGCATGGTGGTGGGGCCTGTTTCTTAATCTGCCATTAATCTTTTCAATTCTCCAACTATTTGACTTATCCACCCCTCATTTTCCTTTCTTGTCACAATGTGCGTTTTTGTGTTTATGTATTTTATGTTTTTGTCATTTTGTGGTTTTCGTGACTTTGTTCTACTTTTTTTGGTTTTCACTTTGTCTTTACTTTTTCCTTTCTTCCGTCTCTCTTATTTCTTCTTTTTGTTTTGTTTGAACCTTCCAGTACCATAGCAGAGCAGGGCAAGAGGGGGAGTAGCAGCACCAGAGTGGCTCTTAGAGACAAACCTTGCGGTCATCGGCACCACCAAGGGGTTCAGTCCGTGCCATTATTGTGGAGGTGGCTGTATTAGTTTCTTTATGTGTAGCACCACCGCCCCTCCATGTTGGCAGCAGGCCAGGCAGTGTTTACAGCCTCTGGGAGTGTTGACTGCTCTGGGGGAGGGTGCGGCAGTGTGCGCGCCAGAGCTCTGTAGACCAGCGCACCCAGTAGCACTTAACGCAAAAGTGGGCCAACATCCTGGACAGGGAACAGGACGTGCTGGACATGGAGGTTGCAGGGCTCGGTGAGTAACTATTTATTTGTTGTGTTCTTTTTATGTTAATATTTTTTTCCAAATAGCATGCTTCTCACACTCAGAGTTAAGTTAAGTTTACATTACAAATATTATGTGATCCAGCCAGGTGCTGTACCTAATCGTACTTGTTGGCGCTCGCTTGGGCTGATTTTAAAGAATTCATACAAACTCCTCTGTCCTGTCACTAAGATAGTGGTAGTAGTATTAATATCAGTGAGTTAGCATTCTCTCTGCCTTTCTTTATGTAGCTCGTACAGTCACAGGCAATCTCCCAGTGATGTGTAGTATGCATCTGTGCATTGAAAAACAAGTGAGACTGAGTTGACCCATCAAAGGGGTTTGAGACTGAGAAGCAAAGATCATTCGTTGCAATTAATTTGTTGCTCCAAAATGTAGTTTCAGAAATTTGGACTAGGGCTGAAGAAATTAGGAATAGCAGTAGTATCGACAATGTGATATGTAAAAGTACAATGTTACTGTGTTTCCCTTTACCTGTTAAAATATTTTTGGGGAGATTATCAACTGCACCACTAATCGTTCTTATTTTATCTCCTTTATTTCTTACATCAGCATCCAGGGTAAAGAAGAGGGCTAGCAGCACAGAGGCGGGCCAGGGAGGCGGGGGTGCCACCACCAGTGCCACGGTGGGTGGAAGGTCCACCTCCACCATTAACACCAGCGCCGCGACTGAGGCCGACGGATCAGCTGGCCCCAGTAAGTTCACCTGTTAATATTATTATTATTATTACTTCCCTAACTTTTACCGCTCCACATTTAGAATACTTTTTCCTTTTTTTTTTCTTTAATGTGCCTGTCTCCTAATTAATTTTTTCCACAACTCCTCTGCGTTCAACTTCTATTTAATGTTTGTTAAATTCTTGTTATCCTTACATTAACCTAGTTATTTTCTATATTTAAAGTTTCTGTAGATTACTTACTCCTGTATGTACTAGTCTGTCTTTAGCTTCCTTTCTTCTGCTTTGTCAGTAAGCTTTTCCTCTCCGTTTATATATCTTGTGCAATGGTACTGTAAGGCTAAGAGAACCGATTTTCGTACAGGTACTCTAATGTGAAGGTTGCATGCCCTGTAAGCTATTCTTTTTTTTACGCATGTTCGTTGAGAATGCTTTCTTTTTCTTGCTCATGCTCACACAGTGAAACTAGAGTTAGGCCATGGTCATGGGTGTACCCCCCCATAGTTGTGTATGTATTCATTTATACAGTAGTAGTATACCAGCAGTTTCGTTGACAGTGCAGCATGGCTGGAAACTAGTTAGAGGATGGTCCCATTGTATTTGCCAACCAAGACCGTATGTCCTTCACTGACCAATTATTCCTCTTTTTGATTGCGCGCCAGTGACTCAAGAGTCACCATAGCTCTGCCCCTCCATTACAAAACGTTTTTGGTTAGCTTGACTACCTGGCTTTTTAAACATTGCCAACAAACAAAATGCCCAACGTGATATTTTTGACAGAAGACACTGCAACTGAGCTGCAGTGATGCATGTGGTTGAATTTTGCTAAAAAAAATAATAAGGGGAGGCGTATCTTGCATCTAAAATATGCAATATTTCTCTAACCTCAGAGACCATTGCTGGGATCAGCGGAGCAGGCGTGGCGGCGGTCAAATGTGGAGTCCCAGCAGTGGCAGGGATGGGTGGTGGTAAGTTACAATGGTTGCTTATTGACAAGTACTAGTATACTCACTGCAAGGGCATCGTAAACCCCCCCTGCTTTAGCAGCTACAGTGGGGCAGAGTTAATGGCCTCTTCTATCCTCAACACAGCAGACAAAAACTCATAATAAACGCTAAAAATGATGGGTTGATGAAAAAAAGGATGGAAGGAGAAAGGATGGGTGAAATATAATAGGAGTGAAAGGATGCATGGATGAATGAAGGTGAAAGGATGCATAGGTGAGTGATTGTATGCATGGGTGGGCAAAGGATGGATATATGGGTGAAAGGATGACTGCCTGGGTGGGTGAAATGGATAATGGGTGAAAGGAGTTCTTCTTGGGTGGGTTCAAGCAGGATGGGTGAAAAATTGCGTGGGTGGGTAAATGGATGTATTGGTGAAAGGATGGTTGAGAGCAGTGGATAGGTTAATGAATGGATGGATGGATATATATGGATGGATGGCTTTCAATAGTGAAAGACTGGATATGAGAATGTAAAGCTTAGTGGTGGGTATGAAAGGGTGAAGAATACTAGAACAATGAAATGATGAATGGATAATTGCTTAGATGAAGAAACAAGGGAGCTCTTCTGGAGAGGGTTATGGCCACCTACTTTGCTTGTTTGGAATGGTTTTATCAATGCTTTGGTTTTTCTAGTCCCTTGACTCACTGTATTTTTTAAGCGAGGCAAATATGTATCCCACCCATCACATCCCTTCACATGGCAATTCAACAATGCCACCCATGATCTCACTGCTGCATAGTTCAAATCAGCATTGCAGTGTTGGCTGTGCAATGTGTGTCTGATTCAGTTACTGTTGCATTTACAAAGTTTTCAATGCTTAGCAAAGCGAAAACAAAGTGTGTTTCATTTGTCTCCCACTGCTCACTCAGTCACTTTCTAGTACTTCACCCCTTTATTCAATTTCTTTCCTCAGTTCTGTCCCAGCCTGGCCACAAAATTGTAAAATCCATTCTTGGGATGTGGCACATTTTTCTGTCCAAGTTATTTATATATTTCTTGGCTTTCATAACAGATTTACACCTGTTCACATTTTTCCCTTTCGACATTTGTCAACTACAGTGATTGATTAAGCCAAAGCTTAGGCAGATGATGAAGATCAGTAACACCCCACCAGTATTCTGTAGTAAAACATCTACTTACTTACCCAGCCTAATCTCTCTAACTTACCTTGCGTTTGAGTAAGGTAAGTTTCCTTTCCATACTGCCAAGCAAATGTATTTGTTGGAAATAATGATAAATTGTTTGGCAGGGCAAGGCCAGGGTGTAAAGTGGGAATAAGTTCCTTGTGTTTTTGTGGGTGGGATAGTCTGTGACGAATGTGCCAAAAAAACAATCTATATATCCCACTGCTTAATCCTTTCCCTGAACTGCAGTTTATTGTTTCCCCTCATCTCTTACGGCACAGGATATCCACATTTAAATTTATACCTGACGTGTGTGACATTCTATCATTATTATTCATCTGCCTTGGAGTTACGGTAAAATTGAAAGACATTTTGGAGAAGTGCAAAGCCATTGGGATAAGATAATTGTCCATTGCAGCTGCCGCAGCTGCAGACTGTAGAGAAGCAAATTAGCGACTACCGACGCACTAGCTAGAATGCATCCATTATTTTAGCACAACAAGAATACTTGTACTCCAGAGTGCTTAATGTCTTACTCATTAATGAGAGGTAATTTCTTTTTCTTTTTCCACACAAAGTGTCTGTTTATTTGTTTGCTAGGAAATCCTTTAAAAGAAAAGAAAGAACAGTTTTTTAAATCAGGTGTGCTGTTATTCTGCCTCAATTCCTTTTAGGCAGTTTCAGCCTTATATGAGGCATGTGTGGGTAAAAATGGCTGTGACTCTAATCACATCAAATTCGAATGGCTCCTAGGGGACAAGCAATGTACTGCTCCTGTGCTACTGTATACTTTTAAAGAAGTGCTTTGCACAGAACATTGCTTATAATTTGTCCTTTTTCTTTTTTGATATAGCTACTTCTGCTGGTCAACAACCTACTAAGCAAGAGATATAAGCCTGGCTGTGGCAGCAGTGTCTGGAGGCCATACGGGATGAATTTCAGCACCTGGTGGCCCTTGAGGAGGAAGAGGAGAAGACAGCTGCTGCTGACCAGGGCCCCAGCCAGCCTCCACCACCTCCCACTTCCCAGCAAGAATAAATCCATTGCTGCTGGCAGCTGCCTGTCACACCACCACTGCTGCCCCCCTTGCACTCAGACCATACTTTCTAACGCTGCGCCATGCTGAGGCTGGTGCACATTAAAAACAGACAGGTTAGCATGGAGGGGTACCTCAAACAGCTTCTTGACCGCGTGTAGTGTAGTGCCCTCTTCTTTAGCCCCTTTTTAGTTATTTGTTTTGGTGGGAAGGACTTGTTGTGGGTGGAGAGGGTGGGAATGATGGGAGTTGGGACCGAGACTGTTTCTTGGACTTTTTCGTTGAACATTTTTTAGACATTGGTTGGGAACTGGGAGATTTGTTTGGGAAGGGAGGTGGGCCTGTTGTGGGTGGAAAGGGTGGGGTTTATTGTTATAAAAGGGAAATAAATATTTATTTTACTTTATTTAGGCCTCAAATCTTTTTTTGGGTGTTTTGCTTTGTACTGTTGCCTTGTAGCGCAGCCTGTTTTTTAAACGTGTTTAAAAAAGTGTATACCATACTGTAGCCTAGTCCTACTACCCTTTGTAACTGTATTGACCACTAGGGGGCATTGCCATTGCCTATGTTACAACAACGCTCCATAGAACTCTTACCTCAACAGATGAAGCGAGGGCTGCTACCTCTTTTACTGCAGGGTTACCTAAGGTGCTGTCTTATGGTGGTGGCAGTAGAGGCAGGCTAGTGCGCTAACATGGAAAGAATCACAAGCGAGGTCCCTCTTCCACATATGTGAACTACAACTATAGGATTCATCAAAGTATTATCCATCACAGGCATCTAGTTTGAAAGAAAACACAAAGTTACTGGGTTTAAATATTATTATATCATCATCATAACTTTAGAAAGACTGAGACCAGACTACAAGCATGACATGACAATGAAGACCTGATATAACAAAAACTGGCAATAGTAACTTCTTCTGAGCACTGGGGAGCTAGTTTTTAAAACGAAAGTACAAAACTTGCAAAATCTTAGAGTCAGGAGGAGTTGAGTCAGAGTCAGGAGTGGACAAGGTTAAGCATTTACGCAACACAAGGCCTGAATGGTGATATTGATGAATGATGTTTTTCTATATCTAAAATATGGATCATTTTTATGTAAAATATTATGGGGTCAGCGTGGGCTATAGCTCAGCCCGAGGGAAGAGGGTTAAGTGTTTGAATGGATGGGGAAAGATGCGTCAAAGACAAACACTACAGAACAACACAATATTCATTGGGGCAATGAGCAGCACATCATCAATCTGTTGTGGAAGGATATAAAGGAATGAGTATGACACAGTTCCGTTGAATCCATTGCAAACAGAAACCGTCCTTCAGCCCCAGAAACCCAAGCTATTTATATATCTAACTGTTCTTCCAGCTAGGTTTAAACAATAGTTATAGAGGAGTGAGGTGAAGAAACACAGTTCTAAAAAATGATTTAAAAAAGAATAATGATACTATATTGTCAAATTGGGTGATGCATCTGCATTCTTCTTGGATTGTCCTTCAATCATGGGTGCCTGGCTGAATGGGTCCGGTAAGGTAAGCAGAGGTGTTATGGAGCATTTGCCTTTTGTGCAGGAAAAGGGCCTGCAGTTTCTAAAACAGTAACCATATTGTAGAGTCAAAGAGAAGGACAGAACAGAAGGTAAGTGTACCAAGAATACTCAGAGAGGCAGAGCGAGAGCATAGCCTGCTGCAATCAATCATTTTTTAACTCTTGTACGATCAATTAACTGAGAAGTGAGAGCAAATTACAACCAATCACAGACAAGTGGCTGCATGTACTGGGCTGATCAACCTCACAACTGTCATCATAATGTTTAGGCAACTGCATGCATAATGTGATGACATCACATTTCTGTCTCCAGCATTTCCCAAATCAATGCATCTCTCACCAGTCCACAGAATTGAATAGGCCTCTCAGAGTCATTGTCATGTTGGCCTCCCTGAGGTTGATAGCTTCTTTCTTCTGGCCGTTGTTGAAGTAGTCCCACCCTGAGTCCTTCCAATATACTCCTGACTATGTTCAATTCCGTTGCGACTCCAGACCCGAATGAGAGAGATTGACCTGTAATGAACTGCTGTTGATGAACAAGAAAAGAAACACTGAGTAATTTTTTGGGGAAGGTTTGTGTTTGTTATTAAACTGTCTAGAAAGGTCTTTGAATGTTAATTTGTGAACCAGTTACCAGAACAAAAATAAACCAGAGTGGACCAGGCAAGCAAATCTCGCTAAGTGCAAAAGGGGAAGGGCCAATCACCTTCAGGAAAAATGTTTGCCCATCAATCCACAAACATTGCAAATCATCACAATCAAGTTTACAAATAATAGTTGGACACCCTCCCTCACTGTCTGCCACCACATGGATCGTCACTCACAATTACCCATTGGTGCAATATATTAATTACCTGTTCCAATTTAACCATGTTGGTAGACAATTGTCAATCCTCTTTGATGCTTGCAACACATATTTGGGCAGTCTTTGTGAATCAAATATTCTGGGGCAGTCCTGCTAGTGGATGAAAATAGGATAGACAATGGACAAAGGCAGGCATTGTCTCTCCAATATCCTACTAGGGAATGGAGGGGAGGCTTCTTCACTGTACACTGGTCCAACTCCAATACGGCCAAACATGTGCCTAAAACGGTGGGTTTGGATTAACCAGTCACACACAAACAAACAAAATAAATAACATCATGTTCCCCTAGCTTTATCAAATTTTTTTTTTTGCAAAGCAATTTGACAATAAATGTTTTATGGTGGCCTACTCAGTCAGGGAAGTAGATTTTGTCCTCAAACTCAGGTGGTTCACCCAGAAGTTGGTCAGCTAACATACTTTGATCTGAATCTGACCAATCACCCTCATCCTCCTCCTGTGGTGTTTCAGGAATGGTGTAATTTGATGGTATAAAATGTTGGTTCATTTTAATCATGGTCAATCTCTCCATGTTTTGAGGTGAGAGACTGGTTCTTCTCACTGTGACGAATGCACCAGCTGCACTGAACACACGCTCAGCAGACACACTGGGTTACCAAACAGGCCAGATATTTTATTGCCAGTCTGCTGAACTGTGGCCATTGGTTCATCTTCTCATACCAATACACCAGTGGGGTTTGATCCACATAGACCTCTCTTGGGTCATCCAGATACTCATTGAACATTCTCTAAATGGTCATTGGTGCTGCCACTTGCTCGACCTGTTTTGCCTTCATCTTTGCACTGGACTTAAGCACTTGCATTTGATACCAAGTTAATATAGAGGTTGTGGACTATTCTTGTGTTCCAATTGGTTTTGTTGCCACCAGTGATCTTGTTGCTGGTGTTGGCTACTGTGAGACAACAGGAATGCCCTGCCTGTAAGTTGAAGGTGGCACCTCAGAGCATCTTTCCATGAGTGGGACTCTATGTCCCAGCCATTCTTCTTCCAAGACTCTGGCTTGCACAACAATACACTCCTTGTATTCTGAAACATCCCCTTCTGGAAAAGGAATAAAAGTGGTCAGTATTTTTCTGTAACGTGGATCCAGTATTGTGGCACAGATGTACTGTTTGGATGACACAATGTCTCTTTGCAACCTTGTATCCTCAGTCAAGCGAAGGATTTAGCTCTGAATCAAGGTATACGCATCTTTGTATTCATCACCCACAGCAGTGAAACTGTCAGACACATTTTTTAACTGCTCCTCTAGCAGATACAACAACGGGATAACTTGACCGATCATACTGTCCTTCTTGCTGACTTCCCATGTGAAAACCTCAAAAGGAAGTAGCATCTCTGTCAGGCATTTGACTACTTTCCATTTGTCCATCCCAATGGTCATGTTTTTAGCTACATCCCCTCCTCTTTGCATGACATACTTATTGATTGGTTTGTACTGCTCAAACAGATGTTGTAACATCTAATAGGTTGAGTTCCAACAGTTGGGCACCTCCGGTATGAGAGCTTTAACTGGTACTTTATTAGCACGCTGAATGATTCTCCAGTGCTTACGGGCTTTAAAAGAATGGCTGAAATGAGTGCAGATTCTTCTGCAGATGGCCAGTAAGTTGCTGACTAGGTCTTCTTTTTTGAGAAAGTCCTGCACAATGATGTTGATGCAATGCACCAAACACAGGACCCGGAAATAGCCACTATCTACCATGGCCTTAACTATATTACTGCCATTATCCATGTCAAATTCTGATAACTCTCGGTTGCAGCCATTCAAACACCTTGCTGTTAAGTTCTTCCAAGATGCTTGCAGCTGTATGGGATTTCTCCATGATGAACATGGCTACTGTTGCATGCCGCCGAACACCCTTAATAGTTTCTTCAGTGCTGAGACCTGTAGATAGCTGTTGCCTAACCCCCCACAAAAGAGATCCAGTCTGCAGGGATACACATGTAATCAGTGGCTTGACAACTGGTCCACATGTATGTCGTCAGGCGGATAGTCTGAACAGCACTCTGCAGCAAAGCTTTTCCAATCAATTTCAGCACATCGTGATGGAGCTCTGGAACAGTCACTTTCGCAAAGTAGGTCTTGCTGGGAACCTTCCATTTTGGGCAGAAGGCTGCCACAAACTCTAAAAAACCCACTGCTTCCATAAAAGAAAAAGGGAGGAGGTCCAGTGCTAACATTTTATCCAGCTTTCTGTTGTACAAATGTACCATTGGGTGGTTGCGGTCTTAGGGCCCTGCCGGCCTAAACATGATCATAAAAGTAGCCAGGATGTTTTGGGTTGGTGGTGCCAATGATGTAGGTGACTTCTGAGGAGGACCAGGAGATGGCAGACTCAATGCGCTTCTTGGGACAGTCACTACTGTCTTCTGTGAATCCTCCTCTGACTCTTGTGTCATTGCGAGGCTGCTGATGATGAGGTGGGTGATACTGGTTTGCAGCTGAGAACAGGGCTGCTTTGCATAAAGATGTCACACTGTTCTTCCTCCTCACCACCTACAACTCCCACTCAGATGGGAGGCTCCGGAGCCGATACCCCTCCCACATCACCTTGACCACCACCACGTACAGAAAGTTTATTAAGGTGCACCTCATAGCAGAGTGTGTGATGCTTTTTCAAATGGTTCGTTTGGCCTCCAGTACCATAGTTTGTACCAAGCTTACCTCAACAAACACTAGCATTGCAAATGGAGCATATTGCGATGTTGTCCTCCTGCTTGCTAACCCTAAAGAAGTCCCAAACTGGGGAGGAGTACCTTTTCTGTGAGCTACTGGTGCCACTGCCAATGCTTGAAGAACTGGAGGTAGGTGGGTGTGTCGATGACTAGCTCTTTGCAGTATGCACATTTTGCAGAGCTAGTGATGTATGCAGGTCTTGTTGTGGGCCTTACAAATATGGGAGCTGGAGCAGGCAGGGTGGTGGTGCCACATCCCTTGGAGCAGGTTGAATAGGAGGGGCAATGTCAGTATCCTCTGTGCCAGCTTCCACAATGAGTGGTTCATTGTCATCCTCACCCTCTTCCATAATTGAAAGGCTTACAAGAACTTTCCTTTTCCTGAGTCTCTCCTGGTGTGTCTCGGACTCATCTGGGGTCCAATACGTATCCAGATCATCAGAAGGGGGGCTTAGAGAAGATGGTGGAGTACCCTTCCTTTTTCTTGCCGGCGATCTGGAAATCAATGGTTGTAAAAGAGGACGTTCTTGCTCAGCAGGAGGCTTAACGTCCTGTCATTATCCTACTTCAGTAAGATCCATTGCAGGCTGTTACCCACTTTTCGGAAATGATCGGTTACTACTTTGGGAAAGAGATAAATCCAATTTAATGTCACAGCTCATCAGCGTTGACATGATTGCAGTGGCTGCTTTGCTGAGAGACATGAGCTTGAGCTTAGGTTGGGGTGGTGCCGTTGATGCTGGAGTGCTGCTCCCAGGTTCCTCACTGGAGGACCGTCCAGCAGGCACACAGCTCCCAAAAAAGGTTGTGTTGGCACGCACCTGGTGGGAATTTGCTTCTTCTCCTCCCCACTGACCACTTTCTTGGCAGCACCTTTCTTTGGGCCATCTTGAAGCTGTCTGTTGGCAGCTGTACTTAGCTGCAGTAGTGTAAAAGACTGAAAGACTCACATGACTGTCTGGCAGTACTGTGGGTGATGTCTCTTGTGCACCTAAAAGCATACAAGCAAGAAAAACATTTAGTGAAACATAGCATTGTTACAGTTTGAATTAGTACAGAAAATATAATTTAGTGTGCTTACTTAAGTTATTATTATTCTTCTAAATAATTAACAACAACGGTGCATTTCTAAGTCAAACCATACCACCAGAAAATAATATTTAATTTTCAATCAGAATAACAATTTAACTGTTTGTTTTGTGTGAAATGCATGCATCTACAGGAGAAACCTGTGGCAGTCAGGGAGGTGCAGAGGAAAATGAAATCATCCTTAAAAAATGAATGCTAGTGTGTGTTGTGTACCTATGGCAGGCAGGGTGTCCAGGGGAACATTGAATAATCCTTAAAAAAAGAATGCTGCTGTGTGTTGTGTACCTATAGCAGGCAGGGTTTCCATGGGAAAATGGAAAAACCCTTCAATAATGAATGCTATTGTGCGGCTGGGCACCTGTGGTGGTTGGATGGTGGAAAACCCTACAAAATAATTTAAAAAAATGTAAATAAAAAGTCAATATAAAAAGAAAATGTAAATAAAAAAATATTAACAATAATTAATTGCTGGTGTACTAGGGACTATGAGAATTCCATTGAAAGGCAAGGGGGTTCAGGTGAAAAGTGCAATAAGCATGTAATATAAAACTGTTAATAAATCTAGAAATATATAATATTATCCAGTGATCCTCAAGCAAAATGTTAAACTGACATCAGGGAAAGTAAACAAATGAACAAATACAAAAAGGCATTACCATCTCCATTCAATCTCTCTTTGAAAACTGGCAAAAAGGGGTGGCTGCACAAAATGGCCGCTGGCCAGGGGGTCAAACAACAACAACAACCAGCAAGGAGGCATGGCCCACAACAAAGAACACATGCAAGTCTATGGCAAAAGCACACTGACTGGGTTACACAAAATGGCCGTCAGCCACATGGTCAAACAACAACAGCCAGGAAGGTGGCATGGCCCCAACAAGGAACAAATGCAGGCCTATGGCAAAAGCACACTGGTTGGCAACACAAAATTGCTGCCGATCACATGGTCAAACAACCAGCAAGGAGGCATGGCACAACAAAGAACACACGCAGGTCTATGGCAAAAGCACACTTGCTGGCTACACAAAATGGGTGCTGACGACATGTTCAAACAACAGCAACCAGCAAGGAGGCATGGCCACAACATAGAACACATGAAGGCCTATAGCAAAAGCACACTGGCTGGCTACACAAAATTGATGCTGATCACATGGTCAAACAACAACAACCAGCATGGAGGCATGGCCACTACAACAAACACATACAGGCCTATGGCAAAAGCACATTGGTTGGTTACACAAAATGGCCGCTGACCACATGGTCAAACAACAACAACCAGCAAGGAGGCATGCCACAACCAAGAACACATGCAGGCCTATGGCAAAAGCACACTGACTGGCTACACAAAATGGCAGTTGACCACATGGTTAAACAGCAACAACCAGCAAGGAGTCATTGCCACAACAAAGAACACATGCAGTCCTATGGCAAAAGCACAGTGTCTGGCTATACAAAATGGTCGGCAGTTACATGGTCAAACAACAAGCAAGGAGCCATGGAAAACAAAGAACACATGCAGGCCTATGGACACTGACTGTACAAAATACATCCCAGGTCACATGGCATGGGGAAAGAAGACAAATGGTGGCCGATGGCAAAGACACTCACACACTGGTTAGACAAAGGAGGCATTGTCAAACAGGAGAAAACAGCATTAATTAAGCAATGCCATAAACAAAAAATTAACTGAGGTGTAAAATTTTACAACAACACACATCCTTCAAAGGCATCAAATATATATTACAGTTTTAAAGAAAAAATTGTGAAATACCCAAAAATAACACATTTTTAAAAATTTAATCCAACGCCATCTCAGGCCTAAAAGATGTTTCAATTCAACGAACACCACAGAGACAGTTGTTTCATGCACCCATGACCAGTTCTGGGTCTACTGGCTGAGTGGCCCATTAGCAGACTAGGCCACATGGTAAAAAACATGAATATTGCAAATGTATTAAAAAAAGTGGAGAAAATGAACTGAACTGTTCAACATTTTCCTTTACAAAAGAAGAAAAATTCAATGGAAAACAATAACTAAGCCCCTACTACAACTGCAGGCCACCCACTACAATAAATTTAAAAAAATTGCATAAAGGTACAAATAAATCCTGGTGCATGCCCTCTATCAAACATATAACATCCTTAGAGAACAGTTTTTGAACTTACTTGTAATATCACAAAAACAGTCATTAAATCCAATGGTGTATATACAGCAGACAAAGAGAGTGATTCTTCCAACTCCAAATCCAAAGGAAAAGTGACCAGGAGATGGACAAAGCCCTGGAAGGAGCCTGGTGGATAGGAACAGGAAGTTGGAGTCTCTGGGGCAATTCCTCCTTGTTGGAAAAAAAAGTAAAATTAAAAAAAGGCTTCTTGCAATAAAAAACAACTTGAACGGTCCATTAGAGAAGAATGTTAACTCAAAAATGTAATTTTGAGTAGATTTAGTGGCTTCTCTTGGAGAAAATCTGCTCGAGAATGAAGCCGTGGTCGCTGGCTCTCTCTCGCGCTCTCTCGTGATTGCTGTCTTCAGAAAAAAGGTGCTGAATGCCGCAGGCAGGGCCTAAAGCCATGCTAGTGGCTGGCAAGTCTCACAAGCACTCGCGTGTGGTCGGCAAGTCTCGCTGGTGCTCACAGCCAGCCAGCAAATCTTGCTGGAACTCACAGGCGCTCGGCAAGACCCATCACGCTCGCCAGGGTGCACAAAATCCCAGCTCGAGTGCACCAACCGAAAATAAATTCTGCTACAAGGCGGAATGCAGAATTAATCGGGAACTCTGCATGCTCCATGGAACGCGGAGTTCCCGAATTCTGTAAATTCAGTGAGCAGAGTGGAAATTTACGCCCAGGAATATACAAGGCTTTCATATGACTGGCCACGGGCCCAATCCGACAGATCAGTGTACTCACATCAACATACTGCCGCCATGCAAGAGCCCATCCCATTCATATTTTACAGGACAAAATACCCGCTTATGTCCAGACATGTTGACAATTGCTGCAGTCACAATCATCACAAATAAAAAAAACTGTTTGACTAAATTTTTACCACATGTGAAGTAACTGCCTCCATTCTGAACATTACTGAACGCATGCCTAGTGAACCTTTACTAATGTCTCCCATATCAGCCACATGAGGCTCAGGAAAACATGTCTTACATGAGTCTTTAGCACACTCTCTGTCTTAAATCCAAGTCCTTCCAGTTTGTAGATGCAAGCTTGGGGTGTCCGAGAATGTCTCAGAGGCCTCATTCCTTGAGTGAGCATATCTACTTTTAAAACTAAGGCAAACATGCTGGGAAATACTGGCTAAGTTCACTAAAGAGAACATCATAAACTACGATGAATGGTAGTTTTTGACACATAGGGTAGTCAGTGAGCACATAGTATATGTCATGTCCACTGTAGTGCTGTGACTATAATGCACATTTCACACAGTAAATTTAACATATATTAAGTTCTTACAGAGGATGAATATGGCAAGCAGGACAAACATGTTTTCCATACGTGTAGTGTTGGGTGCAGAGTTCTCTGTAATGTTATGATTTGTTTGTAAAACGGACCATCACCGAGAGGGTATCCTGTCGCTGATGCAAGAGGAGTCAGGGCTGATCCTTGGAGTAACCTAGTCGAAGAGTCAAGTGTTCAGATTCGTGGAGTATGCACTAATTTTAGAGATGGAGCATATGTGTAGAGGTGGGTTATTCTGCCCTTTTAGAGCTAATTACAAAATGTCTATTCTCCTTGTTCTGGTACTGCCTATGCTGAGCAAAGGTGTCTGTAAGGATTCTGAAACCTGAGGTGGGATTGTGGTATGCTGGACCAGTGCTGTGTAAGACTTTAAATGTGTGTTTCAGGAGTTTGAAAAGAGCTGTGGATTGGGAGTCAGTGAAGCTGTTTCAGGTGTCAGGTGTGTGCAGGTTCTGATGCTGAGGGAGGAGGCTGCCTGCTGCATTCTGTATGGTTTGGAGTCATCTGCTTAGTTGAGTGAGGAAGTCATTCAGTATCGGGTGAGTGTAGTGCCAAAGGGTTTGAATCCGTAGGAGAAGATGAAGTGATGGCATGTGTACCTCTTTCTACCTTTACTATCTGCCATCTACCCATGCAATATCCCTGTGAAGCACACCTAGCCTAAGCTTTTTTTACCCATTCATGTCTCTGTTCTCATCAGAGTCCTGACTAATCCTGCATACTTGCCAGGTAAACCTATACTAGTGCTTTCCATCGCTAGCTACTTGAAGCTCAAAAAAATGTGTCTTTCATGCACCTTCAGCACAACCACTGTGCTAAATCCAACTCCTTCCAGGTTGTGGATGCAAGTTGGTGGGGTCAGAGTATGTCTCCGAGGCCTAATTCCTTGAACTGAGTCAGCATATCTCCCTTTGAAACTAAGGCGAACATGCTGGAGAATACTGCCTAAATTCCCTAAAGCAGTAAGGCAAACAAATGTCTGACACTTCTACTTATGATTTGAAAGTGTGAGAACTCAATTAGTAACTTGTATCATAACCAATGTTACTAAAAAAGGGTGCAGGACACACTATCTTGTATGATGATTGTTTTTACATCTTTAGTATAAAGACAATATACATTCCATTGTATATCTAAATTAGTGCAACCAACGCAGTGTTCATACAGTGAACAAGTATATATACAACAGCATAGAAGAAGACCTTGAACAGATCCCAAGGTTGCATAGGATTTTATATCAAACAAACGTAAGCAGAGATCCTGTCTGTTCATATATGGTATCTCTTCGTGGATCATATGTTTTGAAAGCAACATTAGGGAGGTGATGTTGATGTTTCGACCTATAGCTTGTCTTCAGGTCAAATCAGAACAAAAATCGCCTGACTAAAGTTCCCTAGAAACCATGGAATCGTGGGACATTCAATAAGGCATCCTGTAAGCAAAATGTGCAATAATATTTCAAGACAGAGTCTCCAATGTATACTGTTAGTCAAGTCAAGTCAAAGAAGGCTTTATTCGATTGAAAAAACAGACAATCATAAAAGCACAGTAATTAAAAACAGTCTTACAATTCATACAGAGAAAATTCATTATTGAATATGTACATAAAATTAAAAAGATATTAAATTTACAGAGCCTTCATACAATGAGTTTAAACATCCATTTCTCATTAAGACAGTGATATACACCTTTGTTTCCTTATGCTCAAAACCTTTTTCAGGAAAGTTATTATTCTAAAAACACAATGCTCATTTTCCAAGAATTGAAGAGCCAGGAAAGCAGGACGACATTGACGTAACCCCCAGTATTTTAAAATAGGAACAAGGAGAGCACTCCTGGGAGCTGAATAAAATCTGCAGAATAAAGTAACATGTATCGTTGTTTGGGGGGAAGTGTTGTCACAGGGACATAATTGGAGGTTTTGAGACCAGTCGTTCCCAATAGGGAAGGTTACCAGTCTATGGAAAACCCCCAACCTAAAACGAGTTAATAAAAACCTATCATGGACACTAGGTACAAAAGTCAGATAGGGTTGAATATTAAAAGAAGTTAATACCAACTGATTGCGTAGGACTGTGGGTTTTAAGATCTCCGATGACATTCTGATCATGTCCAGATGGAGAATACCCTCATGCTTTAATTCCTTCCTTGTTATTGCCCTGATTGTGGTAGGATTGATAAAATAATCTAAATGACCAAGATCCTTTAAAAAGTTTCGGACATATTTTATCCAGGGAATCCTTACTGCACCGTCCAATTTCAGGATATCATTAAGGATATCTCTATTCAGTTTAGCCTCTTCTTTGGTCCAGAGTCTGTGCCATAACAGGACAGGCTCAAGCTTAATGAGATCTGTAATATACGGTAGTCCTAACTCAGAGTGACATATGCAAGCTGAGGTACTACTCGGGACCGAGAGGATATACCTTAGGAAGGAGTTCTCTACTCTCTGGATTGGTAGCGGGTCGGCATGCCCCCAGACCCCGCTCCCATACACTGCAGCTGAGACACACTTAGCCTTATAGATTTTAATAAGCTCCTCTGGGGGGTTTTTGCCTAATTTTCTTGCAAAGGTAGTAAGAGCAGAGGTAGTGCGTAAAAGTACCAATTTTTATGCAGCAGTAGCTTGCACCCAGGTGTCATTATGGGCAAAAAGAATGCCCAGATAAGAAAAAGTCTTTGAGGTCTCAATCTTTTGTCCTGCCACATACATATCTTTATGTCTCTTTATTCTAGAACCACACCGCATAACAAAGGTTTTGGAAGAGTTTACCCGTAGACCTAAGTCTTTCATAAAAAGGAAAAAACTATCCAAAACGCGCTGTAAACCTACTTGTGTGCGGGACATCAGCACTGCGTCATCTGTGTACAGAAGGGCTGGAATAGAGCGGCCGGCCACCTGAGGGAAGTCCTGATTATTTTTGAGAAGGGCCTCCCCCAAACCATTTATGTACAAATTAAATAGGAACGGAGCCAGGACACAACCCTGCCTGACTCCGCTCCTAATTGGAAATGTGGCTGTGCGCTCGCCCCTCAACACGCAGCGAACGCGGGCCTTGGCATCACTATAAAAACGTTTAAGAAAATAAATAATATTAACATCAACCCCCATGACTTCTAGTATTGACCAAAGCTTAGTGTGACGCACGCAATCGAATGCGGCTGTGAGGTCAACAAATGCAAAAAAGAGATTCCCTTGTTTTACTCTGGTATACTTCCCCATTAGAAGGGAAAGGTTTATGCCCTGTTCAACAGTCCCCATACCAATCCGGAAGCCATACTGAAGGTCAGACAGAATGGAATTCTCATCAGCCCAGTCCTGGAGACGTTCCAGGACGATTCTACCCACTACCTTTGTTATGGCGTCCAGCAGGGAGATTGGTCTATAACAACCAGGATCGTGCCTGTCCCCCTTCTTAAAAATGGGGACAATAGTAGACTCAACCCAAGTGGGTAGGAAATCAGTGCTGCAACTTGCGTTGAGCACCTGCACCAACAGGGGCCCCCATACTGTTAGTCAAACAGTTCCAGCTGGGTAAACAAATTATTCAGGAGAGGTACACCTTTGTATTGTGTGGAGAAAGTGGTCACACCTACAAAATACAAGAGGATTCCAAGACAAAGCCAACAACGAGAAACAGGCCGCTCGATTCCTTACACAGTCCCGTAGAGGTAAATGGATTACTCAGGGGAAAAGCACATTTTTGCATGGTGTCATGCCACCGAATGATCTGCAATCATGTTGGTGGCATTTTTCCCCACAGGAGCAGTAGAGAACACCTATCTCTGTCTTCTCACTGCTCCAGTGGGGAATCTGTGATATCAGCACGCCTCGCAGTGCTCTGATGCCACAGATAGGTGGGACGGGGTCGGGAGCAGATGCAGAAGCGATTCCGCATCTCCCCCGCCCTTTAGGAAAAAAAGGGAATCCTCCACTGGCCTATACCACCAACGATAGGGTTATAGGAAACTGTTTGGTGTTTTGAAAGCTTTTCTTTTCTAAGAAACACTTATTTGAGAGTAGGCAGTGGTTCTCTGGATGACTGCTTACTCTTCAATTAACTTTTTTTTTTTTTACGATTTACAGGGGAGAAGGGTTGCCATCCCAACTTGGGATTACATTGCATTGGGAATCACAACTTGCAACCATTGAAAATTAATGTTTCAAAACAAAAGTAACCAATACATAAGTATTTATTATGAATAACAAATACATGCATATTTCAGTCTGCAGCAAATAAAGTGAATAAAGTGCTCACAGTTCACAGTGATCGTGTGGTGATAAATAACAGCAATAAATGCTGGGGAATTCATGCACAAAACAATTGGCTTGTGTCAGGATAGAAGTTCTAGGTTCACAAATGTAAATACACATCACCTTCTTTTGAAATTACAGAAAGGACCTATTTTTGACCTGTAAGGCTATTTCAAAAGTCAATGTATCTAAAGGAGCAACTAGATATTTGTGCTGTGTTACAGGAATGAGTCAGGAAAGCAGCATATTAATTACACTGAATAGATGACAGGGGCTCAAAAGGTCACACAGGCCCAAAATCAACTTTTAGGTGAGTCAAGGGAGTGATTCCCCAGCAATGCAAACAATCACTGTCCAAGGAGAGAGCATCATTTAAATGAATTGTTTTTACAATGTAGTTCGAGAAAGCAAACTTGAATTTATTTCCAAATCAGAGTGTGTTCTCTTAATATAGAAGGTAGTTACCTGTTTAGTAAAAGAAGTAATATAATTCCAAGTACCTTTGACCTTAGTTTCATATATAACATTTTAGTTTCAGTTCTGCCAGAACATTTAGAATAGGAAACACAGCGCTGCTCTGAAAGTATATCTTTTGCAATAGAAAGTCTTAAAAATGTAACAAAATTAACATCAGAAAAAGATCTGTATTTAGTCATTAAATAAGACAAGATAAAATTTAAGTCCCTGTCCAGCTGAATGACTAGTCAGAGTGGTGATATCCAGTGTCTATGTTTTCTTGCTTATTCCATTTTTGATTTCTCTGGGTCTACTGCTAACCAACATATTCATTGGCATCTTCAGAGAGGCGTAGAAACATTCTTTGCTCATGTTGGATCTGGTCTGAAAGGTTAGTGCTTTCTGACATAAGAAATGACAAAGAATTATTGCCAACATCAACGGCAACTCTATGAATTTGCCATTGTGGCTGTATGAATTGGGGAGGAGGTGGGTTTTCAGTCCTTAGACACATTGTCATTAATTGAACAGAATCATGGAGATAGGTAAATAATGAATCACATAGTGATTAGTCATCAACTGTCCAGACATGTATTTTCTCCTTGTGAATCTGAGATGCCCTATTAAAGCCTTAAGCCCAGATTCACAAAAGGCTTGCCTTGCTCTTGCACCACGCTAAGTGACGCAAGGCAACGCAAGCCCTCTTATGAGATTTACTAAACCACGCAAAGCCACTTTTTCATGGCTCTGCGTGGCTTAGCAAATCCAAACTAACGCAAAGGAGTGCAAATCACTGCCTGGCATTCCTCTGCATTGGGAAGGCATTCTCTAGGTGGATCATGAGTGTTCCCATGGATCCACCCATGGATTTTGGCACAATCCCAGATTTACTAAAGTTGGTAAACCTGGAATAGTGTCAAAATAGTACACCTTCCCATCAGATCCGTAACAAGGAGAAATATCTTCATGATTCCTCATTATTTCCTCTCTCTACAGCACACGTAGAAAGAGGAAAATGCATCAAAGGATTGTTTTTGTGCAGGAAGGTGTCCCTTCATGCGCAATCCTGTCTGTATTGAAGGCATCCTTGCACCATGGCGCAAGGGTGCCTGCATTGGCTGTAGGTAACACTAAGGGTCATATTCACAAGGAGCCATCGCCGAATTAACGGCACTTTATCGCAGCCAAAGTCGTGATAAATTTACCTCCCCATTCACAAGCCGGTGTTAACAGCCCACAGCACCAGTTTACCCGCGATAGCAGCCCCACAAAACATCACCACAGAGGACCCCCGCAAATATCGCTAATGAGATGCAGAGTAGGCGTTCCCGTGCCAAAAGCCAAGACAACAGCACACCTCAGCATTCACAACGACCAGCCACATCGGCGATAAAAACACAAAACAGGTGATAAGGCGCGTTAGCACCAGGAACTTTACACCTGCTCTGACCTGGTGTAAAGTCGGACGGCAGCCAGCACCACAAAAGGGAGCACAGCCCAGGGCCACATCCGAAGGGCAACAGATGCCATGGAGCCACCCATCATGCGGCCCGGACACCCAAGAGGGACACAACACCCACCTCCACCACCCCAGGACCCCAACCCACACCCGGAACACCCCCCCCGGACCACCACAGACGCAGCGCAGACAAAGACAGCGGAACCCCAGGAAACGTACCAGCCGCACAGACCCAACATCTGACAATGTCAGCATCCACTACAGGCTGAAAGGGACAACCATCCTACGCATCCTGACCATCATCGCCTAACAGGCCTACGGCACCAACACAGCGGACAACCAACATCCCACCCCACACAAAGCTGATGGCTTGGCTGCACCTGTTGGCCCCTGGGACCCCCCAAACAACACCCGCCAGAGTCGGAGGAGTCTCACAGCCAGCCACATCCAAGTCCCCCACACCTGTCCTGGACATCACCATCACCCTGGTACCCCAGTCCCATACGTACAACACAATGCGCAGGATCCGCTGGAGACCAAGCAAGGACCATACGCCCAAGCAGGATGCATGCACGTGTTGGGGGCAATACACAGCACACATGTACTACCTGTGCCCCCTGGTGACACAGCACACAATCACCGCAACAGGAAGTACACGTCTCACATCAATGTGCAGGCAACAACAGAATACCGTGGAACCCCCAACAATGTCGCCTTCAAATACACAGCCAGTGTGCATGATACCTTCATCCTCCGACAGTCCATCATCAACCAGCGTTCCCAGGATGGCAACAAGGGAAATGCACAGCCCCTTGGCAATATCCAAATGAACACCCCACACACCACAACTCCACAACCATGCAACTCACAACTCTGGCAATGCACACGTCACAAAATCACATACAACAGGCATAACAACATGCCCACCCACCAAACACAACAGAACAACTTACAATGTTCACATGGGCAAGCCCTGAACATGAGCCAGCAACGGCATGGCACCTCAGCCACATAATAGCCGAATGTGGGGAGAGGTGGCAACTAGGCATGTGTGAAGGATGCAGTAGAACCATGATTGGGAAAGTACACAATGCCATGGGTGTCGGAGATGTGCTGGACACACCGCAGTATGCAGAACACACCCCTATCCATGGCGACATACACCGCTGGTGTATGGAGTGTAGTGGACAGTGGACACCACCATGTCACCCCAGCCAGTGGGGGACCTCGCGGAAATGTTGCCTGTTACGCCCCCCCCTAAGCGTCACCTGAGTGGGATGGCCCGGCGTACCCCACGCCAGCGTAGGGGTGTGGATAAAAAACATGTAGGCCTGGGCATGGTCCTCTTCCGGAAAGACCCACGTCTCTGCCAGGGTGGCGCCTCCCACCCCGCCATGATGTCGACGCCGTCCTCGTGAGCGGAGTTGCCTGCGATACTGTGCGCCTGCCGGACCCCGGCATGCTGGACCACGAACCCTTCAGGCCCGCCCCTGCGCAGCCAGGCCACACTGATCACCTGCCGACACCGGCGTGTGTCAAGGAGGGCCCACCACGTGTCGGCGCAAGCTCCAAGCCCGAGGCCCGCGACCTTGACAGCCACCTTAGACCATCACGGCCTCCACGACACAGGCCCGCTTTATTCCGTTCTCGTTGATGTACTCCACTGCCGCCTTTGGCCTACTCTTCGGACCAGTAGGTCCCATATGTGAAACTGTGTCCTGACTCATGAATGGCAGTGACCCCAAATCCGGGCCAGCAGCCACAGCACCAGACCCCCGATCAGTGAGGCATAGTTCCATATGGGCATCTTGCGATACGTGGTGCCACTAATCCTGTTCAACGCCAGCCAGCTACATGTGGTGCCACTAACCCTGTTCAACGCCAGCCGGCTACATGTGGTGCCACTAAATCCTGTTCAACGCCAGCCGGCTACACATGGTGCCACTAACCCTATTCAACGCCAGCCGGCTACACGTGGTGCCACTAACCCTGTTCAACACCAGCTGGCTACACGTGGTGCCACTAACCCTGTTCAACGCCAGCCGGCTACACGTGGTGCCACTGAACCTGAACTACGCTGGCCGGTGGGGCCATCCAACCTATGCCGGCGGCACTCGGTGAATGGGCCGTGCTGACCGCTGCCTCAGGCCTACACCACGGTCAGGTAGGTCACACATTTGGAACTGAGTCTTGATTACATCATGGCAGTGAACATTATTTAAGGCAGAGAACAATTCACTATACACCCTTCGATGTGGTGGCAACAAGTCTGTGCATGGCATCACACCCACACGTGGCTGTGGGCCACTGCTGACCGCTGACTCCGGCCTACACTGTGGTCCAGTAGGTCCCATGTGTGAAACTGTGTCCTGAGTCATGAATGGCAGTGACCAGATGTCTACTGCAGGGGTGATATCACTAAACTCCCTGCTATCAGTGAAGCAAACGAATGCATCACAAGCACACAACACGTGTCTGTGGGCCCATGCTGACTGCTGCCTCCGGCCTACACTGCGGTCCAGTAGGTCACAGAGTCTTGATTTGGCAATGTTGGAGTTCACATCTGTGTACCGGCATCATCGCAGACTGCATCCCCTCTCAGCACCTGTGCCACTAAGTGGGTTCCCCGACATTCATGGACACTCACTGGTCGTACATTGGTGGCGTTTGAGTCTATGGAATAGGGGCTAGTTTTCATCCTCATATAGCTGATACCGAATTGTTGGTGAAAACGAGGGTTGCACTTTCCACTCCTCCATTTGCTGCTTCCGGATAACATCAGACCTTCCGCATCATGCCCTGGAGGACACCTTCCACTGTCCCCCGCAGCACTCCGCAACATACACCTCGGACATTGATGGGGACCCGCTCAGGTTGCATGGCCCATCTGACTGCACTGCAGGTCACCGTCCCGTGGCTGGGTGCCTGTGCCCGCCGCAGTGCATTCGGGGCCACTGACTCTGTGCTGCTCAGGCCTGGGACCCCTTCTTCTGAGACAATGAATGGCCTCTGTAGCGATGGTCTTGGGGTCATCAACGCCATGTGTCTGTGGCCCTGCGCTGTCCGCATCCTCCGGCCTCAACTGCGGGCCACCAGGGCCCACACATAGCATCGAGTGTTGACCGGCCCGGACGTCGCATCACCGCAGGAGGCACACGCCACCACGGCAAGGACCACCTCCAACCGCCATCTGCCAGAGCCGAAACCGTGTTCCTGACAGACCTACGGGGTTGCTCAGACCTGTCGTGGATGCCATCATCGGCCTGATACCCTGCTCAGCACTGCAGGTGCCAGTGACTCAGTGCACCGCAAGCCATTGTCCGTTACTGATTGAGTTGTGTGCTGTTGTGAGGTTGCGCAGCAATGTCACCTCATGCAGTGGGGGAGACCTGGGACAATGATGAGGAAGATGTGTCAAGTGTGCGGACGGGAGAAGGCACAGACAATGGGAGGGCAGGAGGCAACAGCCCCAAGGCAGGAATGCAGACTGGTGGTGGTAGTCAAGCTACACACCCGGATACTACTGGGTATTGCGCTGTGGACGCAACTGTTACCTCAGGCAGTGTGGGAGACCTGGGACCTGGGACGTTGATGAGGAAGTTGATGCAGGTGTACCACACCCCACTGCATCTGCATCAGGACTAACCTGAAGGGACACAATCCTAGCAATTTCATCACATGAGCGCGCTCTCCTCTAGTGCCCCTACCTCAGTGCACTGCAACTTACGGAACCTCCTGACTGGATATTGGGTGACCTCTGTCCTTAGTCCAGATCCCTCCATGTTGCTCTGCAGTTGACTCTGTTATGCTGGTGTTTTCTGTTTCCATTACACTGGTGACCACTGTTTAGGTTGTTGCCAGCACCAAGCATTCCGTGCGGGCTGGCTTATACTCACCCCACACACATCCAGCACAGGCGTCACTGTACATGTGGCCCTGCCAATAAAGCGGCCGGGCTCACGTGCCCGTAGCCAGTTCAACATGATATTTGCATGTGTCCCTGTGGTCTTGTTGTATGCATGGGGGCCCTGGGCCCTACGACATTACATTGTGCTGTGTACAGTGGACGCAGACATGTCACCGCAGGCAGCGGGCTAGAACCTGGACATGTAGCTTTGTCGTCACCCACTCAATTCGTAAGGGGAGTGGACTGTGCAGTCGTACGCAGAGCCAACGTGGGTGTGTGACTGATATGTGCGTGCCCCTGGGCGTGGTTCTGTACTGGGTATGTGCATCTGCATGTGTCTCTATGGCAGTGTGGGTCTCATTTGTGGGGTGTAGGTGGTCCCTGAGGGGTACTGGACACCCACGTATGTGTTCTAGTTCGCATTCCATGGGTTCGGCAACACCTGCACCTGTTGGGCCACCTCCTTTTGGCGTTCTGACACCTGGCATTGGGGTGCCATGTGTGGGTCGGTGAAGTGTTGTGAGCCAGCCGTGATTGCGGGTGCTTCATGCTGTGTGGTCTGTTGCAGGGGCTGGGTTCTCCTCTGAGTAGCTTGTCTGCCCTGGTCCTGGTGGTGGGTTGTGTGGGATGTCCATGGGCTGTTGTAGGCAACAAAAAACAATGTCTCAGCTGGAGATTATTAAAAAAATGTAACAATTCAAACACAGTGAAATAAATCACAATTGGGAAGGGGAACAAAGGAAAGGAGACCACAGCGTAAGGGTAAGGTAGAGTAAATTAAACTATAATTGCATAAGTAGTTAAGAAGCACTACAGTACATAATTATACAATGACCATAACACACAGAGTGAGCACTGGTCGTGCTAGTGAAAGTGGACGGCGCAGTGACATAAGTGTGAAATACAGCGTGAACGGCGAAAAAAGGGTAAATTAAGGTGGTCAAAAATGCAGTTTTATATACAGTGTTATACACGTTAGTCAGATAAATAGATTGACCACAATAGCGCCTGAGTTCTAGGCTGGATAGTCGACGGCGTTTCAACCTGGATGATTGGGCTGTAGTAGGGAATCGGTGTTGAAGGTGTGGTGTTCGTCTCCGGCATCACTGATGGGTTGTCTGTACTGACCTGCTGGAGGTGTTGTTTGTCCCTCTGCATTGTGAAGGGGAGGTGCATGTTGGCATTGTGTTTGCACCTTGTTCTTGTCAACATGCAGACTGTGTGACAATGTACATTGTGACTGTTTGGGCGCTGGTGGCCATTTGAGTTGGGACAGTGGACATTTGGCCTACATGGCTGATGTGGGGTTGTAGCCGTAGATATGCATCTCACAGTTCCCTGCTCTGTCCAATGTGATTGTTCTGTTTCTGCGCCTGGGCGGACCCAGTTGTGTCCCCTGTTCTGTAGTGTGGGTGTTGCACTTTGTGCCACAATGTCATGGTACGTGCTGTGATTGCTATGTGTGTGTGCTGCAGCGTGCAGCGGGGATGGGGGACATGTCCCTGGGTAATTGTGGGTGTGCAGTGTGCTACACCTCGTTGTGCTTGTGTGCCATTGTGCCCATCACCCCCCACCCCCCAGTCCCTTATGGATCCTCACCCTGTTGTTGTTGTGTCAGGTCCTGTCGAGCTGTGTCCGTACTCCCACCTCCTTGCACCGTCTCCACACTGTTGACTGTGGCCTGGGTTTCCTCCAGCTCCTCCTGTGGCGCTGGACTGCCACCTCCTGTCGCCGTTGCTGCCTTCCTGTTGGCAGCGGGTTTGTGCCTGGTTTAGGTTGTCACGTCCTGGCGGAGCCTCTTGGCCTCCGGGATTGGCCTCCTGGGCACTCCGACTGCATTCCAGGTGGTCTGCTTGTGGGTCAGTTGCTGGTAGTGTTCTGTGCCTCCGTGGCGCTGGTCTTGTTTTCCTGCGGGCTGCACCCCGTCTTCCTCTCCCTTTTCTCCTTGGCCTTCCCCGACCCTGTTGTTCCTTGCTGGTGGTCTGTGGGGGTTGTGGGGTTCGCGTTGTCCTCTGCGCTGGGTCAGGGTGCATCCATGTTGCTACGTGCTTTGGCTTGTTTCTGGTGTGTTGTTTCTGTGGTTTTTATGGTGCAATTTCCCGCCAGACGCGTGGGATTTGCAGGCCTGTGGCTACTTTTCGCTACTTTTTGTACCGCGATTGGCCTCATCGCATGATTTCTCGCGTTCGCGTTTTCTTGGCGTGGTGTTGATTTTCCCGCTGACATTTGACGCGTTATCTGGTGACTTTCGCATGCTACCGCCTTGTTGTGAATTCCACGTTGACACAGGGTTATTTTCCCGAGATAGGCTGCGATATTGAAAGTTGCGTTACGCTACTCTTGCGGTTGTTATCACACGTTCTTGTGAATATACCCCTAAGTGTTCCCAATGCAGGGAGAGAGTAGGCATGCACCATTTCTGCTCTCTTTCTGTCACACAATGCAGAGCAGAAAGTTGTCCAGCTGCATTACGTGACATTTTGATAAATCTGCCCCCTAATGTTTGTCTATTCTTACAGCAGTGTCAACAGACAACCTGACTTTTACAAGTCACAAATGGGGCATTCTACCAATTGAACGTTGCTCTTTGTTTGATGTTGCACATTCAAAGTCTCGGCACCATCCTGACTGTCACTCAAAATTATACAGTTTGAGAACAGTGCCACTTTTATCATGACACATTTATCACTTTTTATTGTGTAGGCATGCAAGTAGAATATTTAAGATATCAATAAATATCCTCTGATGTGAGAAATAAGGTTACACCTCAGCTTGTGAACTAAGATGAATTTATGGTTGATTAGTGTACCTTTCAATTATTATGGTTTATTACCCTAATTGTCCTTTAAAGACACACCCAGTCTACAATACCTAGTATCATTATGAAACGGAAGAGGCAGATCCCTACTGGTCAATGACAACTGTATCGAATAGAGCTACAACCTTGGAGAACGTGGACCTTTGGCAAAACCAGATCGTAAACTATGTCTTTGTGGTTGCCCTAGACTACAGTGTGAGTGCTACACTGTATAGGTGGACATATGGAAAAATACACTTATTCTAGAATACTACAGAGATGATGATTTGGCATTAGATGATTCCTTGACTGCTTGTCTACAAAGGTAGTTACGTTAAGGATGGTCTAAATAATGTGGCAGTTTGAATTATAGTTTCTTGGACTACTGAAGGTTGCTTACACTAGTTGGAAAATTGATGTTTGGATTGTTTTTAATACTAATACATTTATTATGCTACATGAAAATGCCAGAGGATGTAGTCTTTTGGAATAATTATGAAATATACACTAGTGATTATGTTCCCTCTACTAAAGGTCCAGCTAGTTTTTGCCTAATGACTGCAGTTAATCTCACAAAGATAGATTTATCAGTCAGAGAATTATGTGAACCTAGTGCGACACCAAATAAACACCTCAAATAAAGTTATGGGAATAACTCTTTAGGTGCTAATTTAATTAGATAACATTGTGATTTTAAACCTGGAGTCAGCTACAATCAGCATTCCAAAAGATCTAAATATGATAATTGAATGTGCACATAATGATCACCTTAATTATTATTTACTTTTTTCAGGCAATTTTAATGCCAAAATCTCTTTTGATTGGAATATTACTGAAGCATAAACCAAAGGGAATGGCGATTGGGATATTTCTGTTCCAATATATTCTATTCAAAACAGAGATTTTGTTTTAGTGGCCTGAAAGCCTGTTATTTGAATGGACAATTGTGTTTGGAGCAGTCAACTCCTAGTAAATGGCAATTTATTATGAGACTTTACTTTGTGTATATCACATTACTTAACGATTGTCAGGTGTTGAAGATGTTTAAATAATTAGAAGGTGGCCATGATCCCAAATATTATGCAATTTGCATTGAAAATAAATAGCAAAATTCAATATGGTAGTCCGATTGCTAGATGTAAACGGCCAAATCAGTTGCTGATTAACCTAAAAGATGCATTAGATAGGCTACGTCTTGATAATTACTTCTATGTACTATTTAAGCTAGATACCTACACAAAGAAGTCTGGTAGCATCTGGGATAAAGTATTTAGGCAACATTCTATGAAGGATAACATGGTTGCAAAGTAGATTCAAACATGAATTGTTTGATCACAGGATCTGCGAAGAACATCATAATCTGCTCTGTTTGATTTACATTGTAATGGTACTGGTATTGTATGTGAAATCAAACAAGCAACAATATAAACATCTGGGATATTAAACAAGCATGGATATTCAGTAAGCTGATGGCATTTAATGCCGCAGATCACTTATGAACTTGCACAGGATTTTTGTAGATTGATGAAAGTATTATATCCTCAGGCAAACAGTGTGGCCACACCTCCACCTGCATGGCAAAAGACGGGAATGTTTTTAAGGGAACATTACGGTGGCACTAATGTGAGGGAAACATACATTTGTGAAATCTAAATCACAAACGGAGGGCCTTCAGACAGTTCTCCATGTTCAGAGTTTCATCCACACACCTGAGGATCTTCAGCTCTCTCCAGCGTTTAAATGAGACTCTTGGTATTCTAGTAGGTTTCCAAGTTGCACTTCAGACTGGCTTAACAGCCTTTTCCACACTCAACCGGGGGCGGCTCCTTACCATGAGCATTGGGGCCATTTCAGGGCCTCCTGTTCTAATAAAAATTTCTAGGCATATTAAAAATAATTCAGAGAATTCAGCAGCATGGCTGTTACCCTCTGACCCACGCTCTGAGCGAGGACCAGGCAGTCAGGCACCACTAGTGCGCATGTGCCAGTCACCCGTCGCAGGTTTATCTGGGCTTACCTCCTTCCAGCCCAGACATCTAATACATCAGCACTGTTGAGCCATCCCTCCTGTAACGTACTGCAGCCTAGCTATACAAAGGCAGCCTTGGGCGCTTGAGGCAAAAGCCCTTGCTACCCTTGTTTGCATATCAGAGAGCAAGGACGTGCCCGACCCTTTGGCATGACATCGGCAATGCCTGAATGACACACCCACCCTGTGGCAAGTTGGGAAAGAGTGCTTATGGCTGGTGTACACTACCTCGAGAACGGAAGGAGGATGGCCCAAAATGCAAAACTGATTGCAAAACTTTTTTAAAGAAAGTGTGCACTAACAAAAAAATAATGAAATTCAACTGAATAAATGTCGGAATCTTATTTAAAATATGGCATAATACTGGTTTGTGCTTTATGGTTTAATTTCTGTAATTTATTATTTCTTCAATAAGTAGAAAATGTTCATGTTTTGCTCAAGTTTCTGCTTTTATGCTTCTTAACTGCTTAAGCCACGAAGTCTCCATTGAAGGGAAACAAACACAAGACCATGTCAATATGCTTAGAAGGGTTGTTGGAACTGACGAAGGACATTAGAGTGCTAGTCCTCTGCGTGCAGCAACGTCAATCCTCACAGCATGGGAGAGTCTTGTATGTACAGCAGGACGAAGTATTTGAGCTATGGCTCACCATCAATGAATTTAAATGGCAGGTAAGGGAAACATTGTATGACCCATGTTCATTTTTTGTTCAGTGGTGCATCATTCTTTACACAGTAAGGTTTGCCAATTAAATATTTAAGTAGTGTCCAGTTTTATTTCATTGCATTACACAATGGCTTTCCTTTAAATGTGCCCCAAGGCGTCAGGTCACATCCACCACACTTATAAATGGAACGTACGGCAGACAGATGATGATGCACAGTGCATGTGGCTGCTTCCTAATCTGATCTCCAACTAGAAACCAAAAGAAGCAGATCTATTGTGCCTGTGGTGCCAACTGTACTATTGTGCTGATAACTGCTACACCCACTGCAGACTTTGTGAGCCCGAGCATGAACAGGACTGGTTCAGCCACTAGCTACACTCTAATGTCTACCATGATGGAGAATTCAGTACTGGCAGAATCACAGAAAAAAGGAACAACTTCAGGGTCAGACAGGGACAGAAGATAGGCTCGGGCAACAAAACAAAAGCGGCCCCATTAATGAAATAGTGTTTTGCAAGATTGGAAGACTGTATGGATTTAAACTTGCTGTAAAAAACATTTGATTTTAATCTCATGGAAAATCAACAGTAAAACTTGGCCGTGTAGACCATAAAATTGGCCACAAACATGCAATAAATATATTCAAAGCTTGACTGTACACATGTTCTAAAATATTGAAGCCCCCATATACCACTGCATAACAAATGTTACTAGTTATAGTATCCATTTCCAACTAGTACCCAGAGGCTTGCCTATTGTAAGGTAAATGTGAAATGGCTGATAACGTAAAGGACACTTCGCTTGATCACCTTCTAGGACTGTATTTACGCCCTACTTCTTTGAAAGATCACCAGCCGCCACTGCACTCAACCCCATCTGATAAAATCCACATACACTCTTCCTTGACATGACATGATTTTTCAGTTTAGCCTAATTAAAAATAGAAATCCTGGGTCTTCGGAAACACTCTAGTCACGTTAAGGTACCCTGGTCCTATTTAGGGTGATAACTTCCTAAAGCACAGATAATCACTCTTTCAAGTCTGTCTGCGTCGAAGCTAACAAGGAGATAGTAAATTATGCACCTTTTTACCTCTTGCATAATAAGGAAAGGGCAATGTGTTTTGCACCCAATTCGCACCATCTATCACACTTGAAAAATGAAGCATCATTTGTTTTTGATTTATTTCTTCATAAACTCCAACAAATCACACAAAAACAGTGTGATCATTTTTTTCTGATCAGAGGTAACTTTTCTGAAATAAAAACCCCCAGTTCCTCAAGTCGTGCTATGTCAATAGATTATTTTACTCCACCATTTTATTTAATGTAGGAATAAAATATGAAATGTTGACAACGGAAGAAAGGATAGCCTCTGATCCCTATTGAATGTTTCTTGCTGCACTTTGGATAGCGGCATCTAGTGAGACATGCCACAGAGCTATAGCAACAGCCCATATTTTGTGACAATCCTGTGTTGGACTCTCCATGTAACTGTGCCTACCGCCTCAATTTTAGGAGTAAGACACAGTTCTCTGTCAGAATTTCAAATACTTAAATATTGTCTGATATTATTATAGTGTCCCAAATACCAGTTACAGAAATATTGTCCAGTTTGGTGTAGATTTTCTATTCTTAAATCCAACATGGCAATAGTTTTGTAAATTATATTACGGACACACTAATTGTGTCAGGCGATATTCTGACAATGTTATTCCGGTACCACACCGTAACACACACTTGTCAATTGGGAGAAAGAAATTCAAAGCCATTTTATGTATTTATTTAGCAACAATAATACTAACCCGGGGCAAAGCACTACGCTACGCTCGCGTAGTTTGCGAAGTTTGCGCTACTTCGCACAACGCGAATTGCACGTAGCACAGTGCAAACAGGCGTAGCGTAGTGCAGCGGTCATTTTTTGCTTGCTCGCAGTCCTCAACGTCAAGTTGGCGACCGCGAGCAAGCAAAATGACATCCTGTCGAGACTTTTTCCTCGTTCGCGATCAGCAACATCAAGTTGCCGATCGCGAGCGTGGAAAATAAACCTCCCGGCGAGATTCTCAACGCGGGGAGGTCAGGTTTCTCATTGCGAGTGGTCGCGTATGCTCGCGACCGCTCGCGATGAGAAACTACCAGTCCGCGTTGAGAAAGCTGCCGCCCGAGTAAAAATCTACTCGAGCGGCAGTAAAAGACAGCTTGCACTGTGCAAGATGCCGTTTTCAATGATTGCACAGTGCGGACAAGCATCCGGCACTGTGCAATCATTGCGAACAGTGCACTACGCAGTTCGCGTAGTGCTACGCGTAGCTCGCGTAGTGCGAACTGCACTTTGCGTAGCTTTGCGTAGCGCTACTTCGCGAACTACGCCCAGGCTTAAATAATACTCCCATTAGAAACATTTTTGAATGTGGCGAGGTAACGGAGTAGGGATTCCAAAGTTAAGTTATAGATTACTTGTAAATGCTGTATGGATATCGCTATCAAAGACATACATACATCTACTTACATATGCGATCTATACATATTTACATTAGTGTGAGAAGCAGGCAGTACTAACTCACAGCTTTCAATAGATAACCTATCAATGCAGTTTTAAGCTCTTGGAGCGAGTGTGCCTATCTACCTGGCGGTAGTTTCACCTCATGTGTTCATATGGCCTGTTTTGCATTAGTTCACATTTTAAGACAAAAAAAGTGAATTTGCTCTTGCAGTGTGATTTACTCACAGGTGAAATGATACCAGTTGTAAAACTTGTAAATTTGTGGGTATTCACTGAACATTTTCAAGGCTCGTTGGCAAGCTTCATATGGTCATAGATTTACTCCTGTGAAGGATAGGAGTAAATCAATATCAAGGCTGAGGGTGCAGGAAAAGCAGTAGTTCCAAGGGGAATAAATAATTCCACGTGGTTTCAAAAAATAAGCTGCCAAGTGCAAACACTTCTGATCGTCACAAAGGTACACATTCGGCATTTACGAATGTGAAAACTGCAACTCACAAAATAATTGCAGAATTGTTCTTGGCAAACTGACAGCATCTTTCCAAGAGGACTCCTGGAATTTTCAGTGGATTCCAAAAACAAGTCCAAGATTTAAAACGCCCACAGCTGTAAATTTGCAGTAGTAAACTGAGCCCCTGGTGAATCTATTGCTAAAATACTACATTGCTGCGAAGTATTTGTGGTGAAAGCAGAAACGTTTTAAAAGTCATACCCTAGACGACCGAAAGGCTCTGCCTGCACATCCACACTAATGGTAGATTGGGCGCTTCAAAGGGGCACATTAACAATCACAACGATTGTAAAACACACCTCCACCCGCTCCATGTTCAACAGTGAAGATGACGGAAACAACAAATATTTTCCCCAGAAATCATTTTAGGGAACAAAAGTCAGGTGAATTGTCATCGTCGTCAATACCTCATTTACAATCTGCGCATGCTTTTCTCTCCCACGGCTCTGCCTAACATTGCCATTTAGTAAATACACAAAAGTAATTTGTTTAGGGATATAATCAGCACAGACAGCGCACGATAAAAGAAAGCATTCCAGATTTAAAATGAATCAACATTGATTGTATGCCTAGAACAGCTAAATTGCCAGCGTGTTAATTACATTTCACATAAACATCTGTAGCAGCATGTGACTGGCTGCTGCTTTGTAATGCAATATAGGACACTTAGGAATAAATGCATCCTCCAGATGAGTTCACAAAGACTTTCTGAAAGGGTCTGATGAGATTTCATAAATTGGATTAGCAGGAGCTGCTAATGATACTTAAAACAATGGAGCCTCTTTAAATACAATTATATCAATCTCCTTCCCTCATGATACATTTTATGCAAATTAGAGCTGAATGAAAAATGTGTGCCTGGAAGAAAAGAGCCATGTTAATGAGGGTGAGGCAATCATGACTGCTTGGTGATATTTTCCTGTTGAGACACCTCGCAGTAATAAATAAAGGAACGTGTTACCCCTTCAGACCCAAAGCCTTTACTCTCTGAAGCTAACGACTGCTTTAGTACATGTGGCCAGTAGCGGTCCGTGGTAGGAGTGCCGGCCGGTCGGTGACGTGGGGTGGGGGAGGGGCAGGGTGGGGGGTAGTAAACCACGGATTACGGCCGAATACAGGTAAGTAAACATTTAAATAAATAAAACGAATTTCGTTGTGAGCGCTGCATCGCCAAATGCGATGCACCTGTTTTCGGCCCTAATCCGTGGTTTACTACCCCCCACCCTGCCCCTCCCCTCCCCCACCCCACATCACCACCCGGCCGGCACTCCTACCACGGACCGCTACTGCCTGTGGCTACTAGCTCCCGTCATCAACAACCGTTTTTGAGGTTGTAAAACTACTTAGAAAAACCTGACGTTATATTTTTCAAGCTTTCTCTTCCGTTGAGCTGCATCTTTCTATAAAAGGTGAAGATCGTATTGGACGTCAACTGCTTTTAAGACACTCACTAGCTACGTGGACTTTGTGGATATTTGAATTCAAGCTTAAGCACACATTGTACTTATTTTCCATAAATATGCAACATGACGTGCACAGCTGCGTGGTCGAAAATCCACAGTACAGCGAGTGTGCTTTTTGATGGGATAAACAGGATGTATGCCAAAACAATGTGTGCCTTTACCACGCATAGTAAATATTAAGTTAAGTGAAACTATATATTTATTCACTGAAAAAAACAAAGGTTACAGGGATGTTATAGTTTGGCTTGCATTTCACTTGTACAAAACCATAGAAATTCCGCAGTTAGAGTCACCTCTGATAGCTACAACTTACGCCCCCACAATGCTCTGCTTATGACCTCACATATTACATCACTCATGACATGGTCAGTGACATCACTCATGACATTACTGATGACATCTAAAATGACATCACTAATGACATCATCCAGTGATTGTGAGTGTTTTCTAAACGTTTCTGAGTGTTAAACATATATACTAAGGTACCTAAAAAGTTAAATTAGTTTAGTTTGTGTACTACTAATTAGTGATTCTATTTTAAAACATAGATTAGGTGAGTGTCTGTGTATATTCGTGTGTGAGTGTGTGTGTATGTGTGGATGTATCAGTGAATAAGTGGGGGTGTGAGGAGCTGTATGGGTGAGTAAGTAACTGTGTGAGTGCCTGTATGGGTGAGTGAATGGGTGGGTGTGTAAGTGGTATATGGTTGAGTGAGTGGCTATGTGAGTGGCTGTATGGGTGAGTAAGTCGGTGTGTGAGTTTTTGTGTGGGTGAGCAAGTCACTGTGTCAGTGGCTGTATGAGTAAGTGAGTGGCTGTATGTGTGAGTGAGTAAGTGAGTGTGTAAGTGGCTGTAAATGGTGAATGACCGGGTGCATGAGTGGTGGTACGGGTCAGTGAGTGTGTGTGTGGCTGTAAATGTTGATTGAGAGGATGTATGAGTATCTCCATGGGTGAGTGAGCAGGTGCATGAGTGTTTGTATAGGTGAGTGAGAGGGTACATGTGTTATTATCTGTTTGAGTAAGTGAGTGGGTGTGTGAGTACCTGCATAGGTGAGGGAGTGGTTGTGTCAGTGGCTTTATGAGTGAGTGAGTGGGTATGTAATTGGCTCTATGCATAAGTTAGTGGGTGCATGAGTATTTATATGGGTTTGTGAGTAGGTGTATGAGTGTCTAAGTGGGTCTGTGAGAGCGTGAAAGAGTCTCTGAGTGGGACTGTGAGTGGGTGCGTGAGTGTCTGAGTAGAACTGTGAGTGGGTGCATGTGTGTGAGTAGGTGTGTGAGTCTCTGAATGGGTCTGTGAGTGGGTGCATGAGTGTGTGAGTAGGAGTATGAGTCTCAGAGTGGGTCTGTGGCTGTATGTGTGAGTCTCCCAGTGGGTCTGTGTGTGGGTGAATGAGTGCTTGAATGGATCTGTGAGTGGGTGCATGAGTATGTGAGTGGGTGCATGAGTGGTTGAGTGGGTCTTTAAGGGGTGTGCTGTAAAAAAGTAGGGGGCACACAGGAGACTCCTCCTGTCCAGCTTGCCTGTAATTCGCTACCCTCTGTTGCCTTCAGTTTTGTGCCTCCTCTGCTCATTTTCTACAAATTTTTCTGCCTCTTCTCTCCTCGCTCCTGCCCTCTATGTTGTCTCTTGCTGCTCGTTTCTGACCTCCATTCTGCCTCTTGCTGCTGCTTTCTGACCTGTATTTTGCCTCTTTCTGCTTGTTTCTGACCTTTATTCTGCCTCTTTCTGCTCGATCCTGACCTTTCTTCTGCCTCTTCCTGCTCATTCTGACCTCTTTTTTGCCTCCTGCTGCTCGTTTCTGACCTCTATTTTGCCTCTTTCTGTTCATTATGCCCAATATTTCACCTATTTCTGCTCGCTCCTAACCTTAATTTTACCTCTTTTTGCTCGTCTCTAACCTTTATTCTGCCTAGTTTCTTACCTTTATTTTGCCTCTTTCTGCTCGTTGCTGACCTTTATTTTGCCTCTTTCTGCTTGTTTCTCACCTTTATTTTGTCTCTTGCTGTTGGTTTCTGACCTCTATTTTCCCTTTTTGTGCTTGTTTATGACCTTTATTCTGTCTCTTTCTGCTTGTTTCGAACCTCCATTTTGCCTCTTGCTGCTTGTTTCGGACCTCTATTTGGCCTCTTTCTGATAATTTCTGACCTTTAATCTGCCTTTTTTCTGCTAATTTTTTACCTTTATTTTGCCTCTTACTGGTCGGTTATGACCTCTATTTTGCCTCTTTCTGTTCATTTCTGACCTTTAGTCTGCCTCTTTCTGCTCGTTTCTCATCTTTATTTTGCTTCTTTCTGCTCATTTCTGAACTTTATTCTTCCTCTCTCTGTTTGTTTCCGAGCTTTATTCTGCCTCTTTCTGCTCATTGCTGACCTTTATTCTGCCTCTTTCTGTTCATTTCGGACCTTTATTCTGCCTCTTTCTGCTCATTTTTCACCTTTATTTTTCATCTTTCTGCTCGTTTGTGACCTTTATTTTGCCTCTTGTTGCTCGTTTTGGACCTCTATTCTGCCTCTTTCTGCTAGTTTCTGATCTTCATTTCCCCTTTTTCTGCTCCCTTTAGACCTTTAATCTGCCTCTTTCTGCTCATTTCTGACCTTTATTCCTCCTCCTCCTACTTCCTTCTGATCTTTAATCTGCCTCTTTCTGCTTGTTTCTGACCTTTATTCTGCCACTTTCTGCTCGTTTCTCACCTTTATTTTGCCTCTTTCCACTCTTTTCACTGGGACCGTGGGGGAGCCTCAAGGCCCAGCAGTCCCAGCCAGTTGCCCGCCTCCTGCGGGAGCCAGCATTGTTGCTGTTCGGGGGGGGGGAGCTGCTGGAAAGGCAGCTCCCTCTGCGCAGGAGCAATGTGTTTCATCTCTTTCCCTGCCCGCATGTCTGCGAACAGGAAAAGAGATGAAACGTCTGATTCCAGAGGGCAGGAGCACTTTCACAGTTCCCGAGTGCAGGAACCAGAGTGTTTGCTTTCACTTGGTGGGAGCTGAGCGAAAGCAAATAGCTATGTCCCTGGGGTGGGCATCCATGGACGCAGCAGAAGCCTGGCCTGGGGGGTGGTGGTCCCCATGCACATGTATGGCTCCAGGTGGGGGGCTGTGCAGCCCCCTCCTTCTCTTTGCACCGGTGGTCCTTGGGGCTGAACACGGTCCTGGAAGATAGCCACACAAGACCCCCCTCCTTCTTAAAAAAAGAAAAGGTAGCCCAGGGGAGGCGGTGGTCCCTGATGTTTGGGGGGGCTGTGTGGCCCCCGCACCATATTAACATAAGCCCTGGGAAGGTAGTGGTCCCCGGGGCCCAGGGGAGTCAGCACGGCCCCCCACCCATTTCTTTTAAGTAAAGCCCCATTTTGTATTAATAAAGCCCCGGGGAGATCGTGGTCCCTGGGGCTCAAAGAGCCTCAGGAGGGGGGCCCCATACGCCCCCTCCTTTTTTAATAAAATGCCCCAGGACCCGGCCCACCCGGGGGACCTTTTAAAAACAAGTTTTGGAGCCTAATCTTATTTTTTTTCTCTTTTTTGCCGCAAATTCATGAATGTTTTTTAAAATGATTTTTTTGCCAAGTTGTGGTCCCTCAGGGACCCCAAGAACAAGCCTTGGGGGTCATGGTATTCCTACCCTGCCCCCTTTTCTTTTTTTCTTGTTTTTTTGCGGGATTCGTCTGAAGCTGAGTCCCAAGATGACTGCCAATACTTCCTGGTTGAAGTGTTGGCAGCCAATCAGAGCTCTGCATTTCCTGCACGAGCTCATTATTATTCACAAATTAGCAGATTGCAATGCATATGAATACAAAACAGGGAGGACTGTTGTAAATAAGAAAGGAGTTAAGATAGAGGGCACCATTTTGCTCATTGATGCTAATGTCCATACAATGAAGACAATGAAATTGTGGGATTGAATTCGTTAGTCTATTCAAGGCTAGATACTTTGGAGTGATTTTGAATGGGTAATGAATTATACATGTAACGATGAACAGTATTGGTGAGGATCTATGGATAAATTGGAAGTATATTATTTTTGAATATTTATTTTCTGATATTTAATTTTGATGTGTACCATCCATGTTATGGTAGTTAGATTAACCTACTGAGAATTAATCATGGATCCAAATGATGAAAGTTGACTTTGCAAGTTAATTGTTTAGGCATGGTTATATTTGGAGGTTCATGATGGATGGAGATCTGCATGAACATTAAGAACCAACTGTGCAAAAAATGATGGATTGTACTCACCGTATATATAGATGAGACGTCATTGCAATTTTAAAATGGCCGCCACATTCACAACTAACTACAAATGAATTTAAGTGATAGTCCTCTGTTTGTGTTTATGTTAATGTAATGATAGTCTGCCAATCATGATAGTGGATGTTAGATTTAACGCATGTCATTTGCTAGGTGAAGCAAGCAGCTGGGTTGCAGAGGATTGCACCATCAAGACAAGTCACAAAGAGTAGTCGGATATTGCCCACCTCAGATGGCTAGCTGCCACATGACCACAAATTACAATATTGTTCACAGGGGTATGAGAGGCAATATATGCAAGAAAACAATTCAAGGGTATATACAACAAGTAAGTTAAATATTGAGTCCACGTCGTAGCTTGTGATCTTTAGTTGTTTTTATTCATGATGCATATGGTGTTCAAAACAGCCAACGCGTTTCGCCCAGACATGGGCTTCTTCAGGGCTGTAATATCATACAATGTATACAAAATTTCTAGTATAAAACCAAAAGTATAGCCTGCAGTTCTTAAAGTGCAAACTCATTGGTGACTTGTTTATAAAGTGCAAGTTTGGTGAGAACCGAGTGTACTATGGTGTGCGACATATGAAGTGTAGTGAGGGAGGAGGCTTTCATTAGGAAAAGGGTGAACAGTCAGTAAACCCATGTTTGCAAGTGGTGAAAGTGAACCATTGTGTTGCAATTGCCATTTTACAATAAGAAGTGCAGAAGACGAAAGGGTAACCACAAAAACTCCCAAGCCACTGTGCTGGAAGAGAAGAGGTGAGCGAAGAAAGGGCTTCATAAAAATGCCAGGTTGATGTGAAAGGCGCTTACCAAGGCGAGTATGAGTAGGAGCGCCTCAAGGTAAAGTGCGCGTCCAAAGTACATCTAGTCCGTCGCGGGACAGAGGAATTGGGAGGTAAAAAACCTGGTGATGTAAGGAGAAGGTCCATAAGACTAATGGTTCTGAACAATTGCGAAAGTAGGATCGGTGGAACGCAGTGAGCTTACTAACCTCAAAGTGTTTGAGCAAATGGATGGTCCAAGAATGTAGGAGGAAAAACAATTGCCTCCCTTGTTCTGTTCCGTGGTAGGTATAAGGGTATCTAGGTAGAAAAGTAACACTGTTCAGTAAGAGAACAGACTAGAATGGCTGAAAAACGTTACGTGACAAAAATCCTGATGTGGCGCCCTAACCTCTCATATCTCATACATTGCAAGGGCAGGTTGGCCAATGTTAATACGCAGCGATGACTGCATTGGTGAACTAAAAGTATGTGGAACAGGTGACTCACAAGAGAACATGGGCGGGGGCTAAATTGACACCAAAGGGGGGGTGCACCTAACGTACTAGAGTAGCGGAGCAAACATAGATTAATAACTGGTCGTACGGGAAATTGCACTAAGGTTAAGCTATTGAAGACAGCAAGGCCTATCCTAAGCCAAGCGCCTGCCAAATAACCTCATGAAATGCTCACGTGAGGGCAAGACACGCGATGCCTCAGGGAGTTTAAGGCTGGGGCTAGGAGACGGGTATAGGTTAATATAACAAGGGAGACAAGTGACTCATGTATGGCGGCTACACCGCGCTGGGGCAAGGCAAAGCATTAAGGTAACAAAAGAGGCTGCCGCAGCCAGGTATCTATGTAAACCGCTTACTGCAGTCCTATGTCTTACTTGATCAAGGTGCTCCGTGTTCGGGCAGTCTAAGGCGCAGTTCCGTTTTACTTATAGATTCAGAAACGCATGTATGCACACATACATCATTTCACCGTTATCAGGCCGCCCAGCTACAAATGGTAACGAGGGTGACTAGCAACATGGCGGGCTTAGTTTTGTGGTGAACGTTCTAGTCTCCCTTCACCTTCTTGGCCCCTAACCCGGAAGTACCTAACCGGAACTTCACTTATACTGGCTTCGTGACACTGCTTCCGCATTACTATCTTCATCGAAGACGGAACTGCACCTTACACTGCCCGAACACGGAGCACCTTGATCACTGAACCAAGGGCTACCTCTTTGCCAAATTTGGTGTAATTCCGTTCAGCAGTTCGGGCTGTAGCTGCGACTAAAGGTTCCTATGGAAAAATGAATGGGGAAAACGCGTTTTGGGACCCCCCTTTTTTCTCGGCGACCTCCAGTAGATAATATATATATTCACTGAAAAAACCATAGGTTTTAGGGACAGTTATAGTTAGTTGGACATTGCACTCGTACAAAACCCGTGAAATTCCCCCGTTATAGTTAGTTCAGCTAACTATAACTCGCGCCCCCGCAATGCACTGCTGATGACGTCACATATTACATCACTCATGACATGGTCAGTGACATCACTGATGACATCACTGATGACATCTCAAATGACATCACTGATGACATCATGCAGTGACTGTGTGTTTCTATAAAGTTTAAATATGTTTAATATATATGCCAAGGTGTATTGAATAATGAGTGGGTGTATAAGTGTCTGGAAGGATGATTTAGTAGGTGCGTGACTGACTCTATAAGTGAGTGATTAAACGTATCTTACTAAATGCATGGGTTAGTGACTAAACTGTGTGAATGTCTTTATCCGTCTGTCTGTTGGAGTGTAAGTGGCTGCATGGGTTTGTAAATAGCTACATGAGTGTCTATGAGTTATTGATTGGTTGTCTGAGTATCTGTATGGGTGCCTGAGTGTTTGTGTGGATGGGGTGTGTGTGACTGCACATAGATGTATCAGTGGGTGATTCACTGGGTGCATGGTTTCAAGAGTGCATCTGTGATGGACTGTATGGGTGGGGGAGTGTGTGTATGGGTGTGTTAGTGAGTGAATGTATATCTCAGTGGTACATGTGTGAGTAACTACATATGTGAAAGGCAGTATATATGTGTGTTGGAGTATATAAATAGCTATAAGCGAGAGTGTGTGATTGTGATTGTGAGAGTGACTGTATGGATGAGTGTGTGCTTGTATCAGTGATTGTATAAGAGCGTAAGAATGTGCTAGTATTTGTATGAGTAAGTGAGCTGGTGTGTGTATAACTGTATAGGTGAGTAAATGGCAGTGTGATTAATTATTTGCATGACTGACTAGGTGTGTGAGTACCTCTATGGATGAGTGGCGGTGTGTGAGTGTCTATGTAGGTGTATGAGTGCATATGATAGTCCTGTACTGAGTGACCATAAGTATGAGTGACTGTACGGGTGAGTGAGTGGATGTGTGTGTAGACCTAAGAATCAGTGAGTGGGTATGTAGTTATTGGTGTTGGAGTGTCTATGGTTTTGAGAATGGCAGTCTGTAATTTACAGTGGGTGTATCAAAAGTTATATTAGGGTGTGAGAAGATGCATGAAATTATCACATGGATGATGTCATCAGTGATGTCATTTGAGATGTCATCAGTGATGTCATCAGTGATGTCATCAGTGATGTCACTGACCAGGTCATGAGTGATGTAATATGTGACGTCATCAGCAGTGCATTGCGGGGGCGCGAGTTATAGTTAGCTGAACTAACTATAACGGGGGAATTTCACGGGTTTTGTACGAGTGCAATGTCCAACTAACTATAACTGTCCCTAAAACCTATGGTTTTTTCAGTGAATTTCAAAGGTTTTTTAAATGCAAATTTCTAACTATAACGTGTCTGAAACCTATGGTTTTTTCAGTGAATTTCAAAGGTTTTTTAAATGCTAATTTCTAACTATAACGTGCCTGAAACCTATGGTTTTTTCAGTGAATTTCAAAGGTTTTTTAAATGCTAATTTCTAACTATAACGTGTCTGAAACCTATGGTTTTTTCAGTGAATTTCAAAGGTTTTTTAAATGCTAATTTCTAACTATAACGTGCCTGAAACCTATGGTTTTTTCAGTGAATTTCAAAGGTTTTTTAAATGCTAATTTCTAACTATAACGTGCCTGAAACCTATGGTTTTTTCAGTGAATTTCAAAGGTTTTTTAAATGCTAATTCCTAACTATAACATGTCTGAAACCTATGGTTTTTTCCAGTGAATTTCCAAGGTTTTGTAAATGACAATTTTTAAATGTATTAATTGTTATCTTTATTTTTTTGATACTGATTTACTACATTTTTTTAAACTATTTATTTTTTAAATTACATTGTAATTACATTATACATTACATTACAAAATATACTTTCTCAGAATGAATTACTTTAGTTTAAATTCTTTGCAAATAGGCAATAGACTTTTAAGTACAGTAGATACAGTTGTTGCAATGGGCAACACAATTTCAAACACAATGCAACATTGAGCTCAATGTGAATTTCTAGTTAAATGCAATTAGTTACTTTATGGATTACTTTTCTAACCACAGGACTGGATCCTAGATTCAGTCCTGGGACATCTCCTGTAAACAGTTGAGTAAAAGCGTTTTGGTTACAGTACTGATTTTTAAGGAATATTATTGTATTTTAAAAGTTGACACTTAGAAACTTTTTCACATAGAATCACCAATGTTATCCTATGGCAGGAAATTCACTTAGCAGGTAAGTAGTGTTATCGTTACTTTTTCTTACTCAGTGGTGGATCCTGGATCCAGCACTGGTGCATCTCCTGTAAACAGTTGAAAGAATGCGTTTAAGTCATACAGGCGATTTTTAAGGAATATTTGTAGTTTGTGAAAATCGACACTTTGAAACTTTTCTGCTGAAAACCAGACAATGGATTCCTATGGAAGGAAATACAAGTTACTGGTAAGTACGGTTAGAATGACTTTTCAGGGTCAGTGCTGGGCTAAAAGATGCAACACTGGGTTCTCTCCTGATAACAGGTGAGTAAATCAGAATTCGTAGTTCGGCTGATTTTAGAGGAATATTATAAAGTTCCAAAACTCCACACTTAGAAGAATTTCCAAGTGAAACCAGTCAATGTTAGCCTATGGAAGGAAATTCAAGTTACTGGTAAGTACGGTTAGAATTACTTTTCAGGGTCAGTGCTGGGCTAAAAGATGCAGCACTGGGTTCTCTCCTGATAACAGGTGAGTAAATCGGAATTCGTAGTTCGCTTGACGAATCAACCCGAGACTTTCAGGGTAGGAGCGGAGCGTCCCAACAAGTTAGAAGCTTTCGCGAAGATTCGTCAACCGGCGCAAGAGTTATTTCAAATAGAATGTTGCGGATTTCCTATGGATAAAGGTCCTAACTATAACTATCTACTGGCGACCGCCAGTAGATAATATATATATATATATATATATATATATATATATACATATATTTATATTTATATATATATATATATATATATATATTCACTGAAAAAAACCACAGGTTTCAGGGACATTATAGTTAGTTGGACATTTCCCTCATACAAAACCAGTGAAATTCGGCCGTTATAGTTAATTGAGCTAACTTTAACTCGCGCCCCGCAATGCACTGCTGATGACATCGCATATTACATCACTCATGGCATGGTCAGTGACATCACTCATGACATCTCAAATTACATCACTGATGACATCACTGATGATATCTCAAATGACATCACTGATGACATCACTGATGACATCATCCAGTGACTGTGTGTTTCTGTAAAGTTTAAATATGTTTTATATATATATATAGGCCAACGTGTATTGAAGAATGAGTGGGTGTATGAGTGTCTGAATGGATGATTTAGTAGGTGCATGACTGACTATAAGTGAGCGATTAAACTTTTCTTACTGAATGCATGGGTTAGTGAATAAACTGTGTGAATGTCTGTATCAGTCTGTCAGTTGGTGGGTAAGCGGCTGCTTGAGTTAGTGAGTAGCTACATAAGTGTCTATTTGGGTTATTGATTGGTTGTCTGAGTATCTGTATGTGTGCCTGAGTGTCTGTGTGGGTGGTTGGGGGTGTGTGACTGTGCATAGATGTGTGAGTGGATGATTCACTGGGTGTATGGGTTCAAGAGTGCATCTGAGAAGGGCTGTATGGGTGAGTGAGTGTGTATATGGGTATGTTGGTGAGTGAATGGATGTCTCAGTGGTACATGTGTGAGTAACTACATATGTAGAAGGCAGTATATGTGAGTGTTGGACTATATAAATGACTATATGGGAGAGTGAGTGATTGTGACAGTGGCTGTATGGTTGAGTGTGTGCTTGTGTCAGTGATTGTATAAAAGAGTAAGTATGTGTTAGTACCTGTATGAATAAGTGAGGTGGTGTGTGTATAACAGTATAGGTGAGTAAATGGGAGTGATTGATTCTTTGCATGACTGAGTAACTGTGTTTGTAACTCTATAGGTGAGTGGCGGTGTGTGACTGTCTGTTTAGGTGTATCAGTGCATATGATAGTGGCTGTATTGATGAGTGCTGCATGTATGAGTGACTGTATGGGTGAGTGAGTGGATGTGTGTGTAGACCTAAGAATCAGTGAGTGGGTATGTAGTTACTGGTGTTGGTGTGTCTATGGTTTTGAGAATGGCAGTCTGTAATTTAGAGTGGGTGTATCAAAGGTTATATTAGGGTGTGAGGAGATACATCAGATTATCACGTGGATGATGTCATCAGTGATGTCATTTGAGATGTCATCAGTGATGTCACTGACCATGTCATGAGTGATGTAATATGTGTTGTCATCAGCAGCGCATTTCGGGGGCGCAAGTTATAGCTCAACTAACTATAACGGCCAAATTTCACTGGTTTTATATGAGTGAAATGTCCAACTGACTATAACGTCCCTGAAACCTGTGGTTTTTTCAGTGAATTTCTAAGGTTTTTTAAATGCTAATCCTTAACTATAACGTCCCTGAAACCTGTGGTTTTTTCAGTGAATTTCAAAGGTTTTTTAAATGCTAATTTCTAACTATAACGTCCCTGAAACCTATGGTTTTTCCAGTGAATTTCAAAGGTTTTTTAAATGCTAATTTCTAACTATAACGTGTCTGAAACCTATGTTTTTTTCAGTGAATTTCAAAGGTTTTTTAAATGCAAATTTCTAACTCTAACGTCCCTGAAACCTATGTTTTTTAAGTGAATTTCAAAGGTTTTTTAATGCTAATTTCTAACTATAACGTCCCTGAAACCTATGGTTTTTTCAGTGAATTTCTAAGGTTTTTTAAATGCTAATTTCTAACTATGCCTACAGAGGTAGGATATGTGCAGAAAGAGGAAGAAAGGCGCAGAAACAAGCAAGAGAAATGCAGAAAGAGGCAACAGAAGTCCAGAAAGACGAAGAAAGGTGCAGAAAAAAGCAAGAGATATGCAGAAAGAACCAACAGAGGTGCAGAAAGAGGCCTTGTTGCAGAGTCATCCTGTGCCCCCAACTTTTTGCTGACTGGTACTGGTGGTAACTGACTCTGACTAACCAGGCTCGGAGCCAGTGCTATGCTGAAAGACACTTAGAATACAGTGAAAGCATCTATATACACTAGGGTACACTATGGGTTGGGGTACCCCTGTGATTGGCATGACCTCCCCTGTAAGGTCTTAGTACATAATAAGGCAGGGGTATTAAAACTACCTCTAAGTCAGAGGTGCAGAAAGAAGCAAGAGCAGTGCAGAAAGAACCAACAGAGGTGCAGAAAGAGGCAAGAGGGGTACAGAAAAAGGTAGGAGAGGTACACAAAGAGGCAAGAGAGGTACAGAAAGATGCAGGAGGGGTGCAGAAAGAAGGAAGAGAAGTACAGAAAGAAGCAACAGAGGTACAGAAAGAGGCAAGAGAGGTGCAGAAACAGGCAGGAAAGGTGCAGAAAGAGGGAACAGGGGTGCAGAAAGAGGCAAGAGAGGTGCAGAAAGAGAAAAGAGGGGTGCAGAAAGAAGCAAGAGGGGTGCAGAAAGAAGCAAGTGAGGTGCAGAAAGAGGCAACAGAGGTGCAGAAAGAAGCAAGAGAAGTGCAGAAAGAGGCAAGAGAATTGCTGAAAGAAGCAACAGAGGTGTGGAGAGAAGCAAGAGAAGTGCAGAAAGAGGCAAGTGAGGTGCAGAAAGAGGCAAGAGAGGTGCAGAAAATAGCAAGGCAACAGCAGAAAGAGGCAAGAGGGATGCAAAAAAGGGAAGAAGGGTGCAGAAAGAAGCAAGAGAGGTGCAGAAAGAAGCAAGAGAAGTGCAGAAAGTTGCAAGAGAGGTGCAGAAAGAGGGAAGACGAGTGCAGAAAGAGACAACAGGGATGCAGAAAAAGACAACAGGGGTGCAGAAAGAACCAAGAGATGTACAGAAAAAGGAAGAAGGGTGCAAAAAGAAGCAAGTGAAGTGCAGAAAGAGGCAAGTGAGGTGCAGAAGGAGGCAAGAGAACTGGAGAAAGAGGCAAGAGAGTGGCAGAAACAGGCAAAATGGGTGCAGAAAGAGGGAACAGGTATGCAGAGAGAGGCAAGAGAGGTACAGAAAGAGGGAAGAGGGGTACAGAAAGAGGCAAGAGGAATGCAGAAATTTGCAACAGAGGTGCAAAAAGAAGCAAGAGCAGTGCGGAAGAACCAACAGAGGTGCAGAAAGAGGCAAGAGGGGTACATAAAGAGGCAAGAAAAGTGCAGAAAGAAGCAAAAGAGGTGCAGAAAGAAGCAAGAGAACTGCAGAAAAAGGAAAGAGCGGTGCATAAAGAGGCAGGAGAGGTGCACAAAGAGACAAAAGGGGTACAGAAAGAGGCAAGAGGGGTGCAGAAAGAAGAAAGAGAAGTACAGAAAGAAGCAACAGAGGTGCCGAATGAGGCAAGAGAGGTGCAGAAACAGACAAGAAGGGTACAGAAAGAGGGAACAGGGGTGCAGAAAGAGGTAAGAGGGATACAGAAATTTGCAAGAGAGATGCAGAAAGAAGCAAGAGCAGTGCAGAAGGAAGCAAGAGAAGTGCAGAAAGAATCAAGAGAGGTGGAGAAATAGGGAAGAGGGGTGCAGAAAGAGGCATGAAGGATGCAGAAATGTGCAAAAGAGTTGCAGAAAGAAGCAAGAGCAGTGCAGAAAGAACCAACAGAGGTGCAAAAAGAGGCAAGAGGGGTGCAAAAATAGGTAGGAGAGGTGCACAAAGAGGCAAGAGAGGTATAGAAAGAGGCAAGATAAGTGTAGAAAGAGGCAAGGAAAGTACAGAAAGAGGCACTTGAGTTGCAGAAAGAGGCAAAAGAGGTACAGAAAGAGGCTCGAGAAGTGCAGAAAGAGACAACAGAAGTGCAGAAAGATCCAAGAGAGGTGCAGAAGGAAGAGAGTGAGGTACAGAAAGAGGCAAGTGAGGTGCAGAAAGAGGCAAGAGAGGTACTGAAAGAGGCAAGGGAGGTACAGAAAGAGGCAAGGGAAGTGCAGAAACAGGCAAGAGAAATGCACAAAGAGGCAAGAGAGGAGCAGAAAGAGGCAAGAGAGGTGTAAAAAGAAGCAAGAGAAGTGCAGAAAGAGGCAAGTGAGGTGCAGAAAGAGGCAAGAGAGGTACAGAAAGAGGCAAGAGAGGTGCAGAAAGAGGCAAGAAATCTGCAGAAAAAAGCAACAGAGGTGCTGAAAGAAGCAAGTGAGGTGCAGAAAGGGGAAAGAGAAGTGCAGAAAGGCAAGTGAAGTTCAGAAAGAATACAGTGAGGTGCAGAAAGAGGAAGAAAGGTACAGAAAGAAGCAAGAGAAATGCAGAAAGAGGCAAGAGAAGCACAGAAAGAAGAGAGGTTTGTGCACCATTAGTACCAATTTAACACCCACATTTAGCAATAAGTAACACGTGACCATTCCAGCTTTGCAAAGGGCCTTCCACCATGCTGTAACATGTGACGCTGCATTTTTGGGAACATTTGAGCCGTTTGAGCTAGAAACAAGGCTTTTTTGTTCAAATCTGCAGATTAGGCAGCAGATGATGGAATATTTGGCAAATGCAGAACATTTTTAATTATGTGAAAATTGGTGCAGCCGAACAGTCACATAATTCCAGTGGCCCTGCTCATACCTCCGACTAGGTCCAGAAGTGCTCCTCAGTGGTTCCTTTTTTTTGTGTCTCATTGAGTTTATAGTTTAGCTTCTAGGGAGACGAGGAAGACTAAACCTGAGGTTACCACTCCACAACACAGACTACAATACCACATAATTACTCTCCAAAACACATAATCCCACTCTACATAATTCCTATACACTAAATACCACATGCTTTCTATTCACATAGTTTCACTGCACAACATACCACATAATTCCACTACACACAATGTACATCCACTCTTCACCAAAAAACATTAGTAAATATCTTTTACATTTACAACACCAATAGCTCTAATTCTCGCAAATGCGAAACCTATTACATTACAAATGCTTCTTTAACTGGTAGTCGCGTTTGGAGAGTGATGCAGAAAGGGTGCTGGGCCTCCGACCAGCGCTCAGGAATTCCACTGCGTAGGACTTACAGGAGGTACCAGGAGGGCTTCTTGGCCCTCAAAGTGCCTCAGGAGTAAAGTGGACTTTATCCCCCAACCAGTACTGTGCCAGGAGGCGCATTTGCAGAGTGGTGGAGAAAGGGGGCGGGGCCTCCGAAGACCTCTTAGCAATCCCACTGTGTGGGACTTACTGGACGTAACAGGACGGGTAGTTGGCCCCCAAGGACATCCATAGGGGCCAACTACCCCTCCTATTACCTCCAGTAAGTCCCACACAGCAGGATTGCTAAGTTCTCATAGCAGGCCACGCCCCCTTTGCCCACCACAATGCAAACACGCTCCCTGGTACTCTCTTGGATGGGGATTGAAGTCCCCTTCGCTGCTGGGGGTCCTTAGGGGCCAACTAGCCTACCTCTTACCTCCAGTAAGCCCCACACAGTGGGATTGCTGAGAGGTGGACACAGGCCATGCCCCCTTTCTCCACCACTCTGCAAACGCGCCTCCTGGTGTGCTCTTGGTTGGGGGATGAAGTCCCCTTTCCGCCTGAGGGTCCCTGGGGGCAAACTAGCCCTCCTGTTACCTCCAGTAAGCCCCATACAGCTGGTTTGCTGAGAGTGCTCAAAGGCCACGCCCCCTTTTTACACCACTCTTCAAATGTGGCTCCTGGTGCACTGCTGCTCGGAGGATGAAGTCCACTTTAGTCCTGAGGTCCTCAGGACACAAGAGGACCTCATCGCCCCACCAGCAATGTGCCAAGAGGCGTGCTTGCAGAGTGGTGTAAAAAGGGGTGTGGCCTCGGACCACCTCTCAGCAATCCCACTGTGTGGGGCTTACTGGAGGCACCTGGTGGGCTAGTTGGCCCCTAAGGACCCATAAGACTCTAGGGGACTTCATCCCCCAACCCAAAACGTGCCAGGAGGCGCGTTTGCAGAGTGGTGCAGGGAGGGGGCGGGGCCACTGGCAAGATGCCGGCTTCTGTTTTCTTTTTCTTTTTTAGAAGGGGGGCTTTTTATTTTTTTTATTTTCCCGGGAGGAGGGCCGCGAGGCCCCCCTCAATGGGCCACTTCTATCCCCGGGGTCTCCATCCCCCGCGGCCTGGCCTCAGCACTGGGGACCGTGGGGGGAACCCCAATGCCCCCATGCTCCCGCCCTGCCATAGCAAATGGCAATGTCCCGGGGGTGGGCACCCCGGGACATTGCAGGAGCCGGCCCTAGGGGGTGGCAGTCCCCAGGACCATGAAGGGCTCCAAGAGGGGGGCCGCGCGACCCACTCCCAATGTAAACATAGCCCCGGGGAGGTGGTGGTACCTGGGGCCAGGGGTCTGCTACGGACCCCCGTATTAAATTTACTACATGCCCTGGGGAGGTGGTGGTCCCCGGGGCAGCGTGGGGGGGGCAGGAGCCCCCATGCCTTTAATTTTTAAAAAAAGCCCTGGGGAGGTGGCGGTCCCTGGGGCTTGGGGGGCCCACGAGACCCCCCCACACATGACACCAATGCCCTGGGGAGGTGGCGGTCCCTGGGGCATCATGGGGGGACAGGAGACCCCCCATGCCTTTCATTTTTTTTTAAAAGCCCCGGGGAGGTGGCGGTCCCCAAGGCTGAAGGGGGCCGCGATGACCCCCGCACTTAATGATTAAAGCCCGGGGAGGTCGCGTCCCTGGGGCTGCGTGGGAGGCAAGAGCCCCCCCACACTTTTTATTTATTTTTAAATAATAAAGCCCCGGGGAGGTGGCGGTCCCCGGGGCTGCGGGGGGGCTGTGAGCCCCCCTGCATTTGAATAAGGATCGCCCCGGGGAGGTGGCGGTCCCCGGGGCTGTGGGGGTCCGCGCGGCCCCCGCATACATTATAAACATTCCCTTGGGAGCTGGCCCACTCGGGGGCTTATAGAAAACGAAGTGCAGGAGCCCGTGCGTCGTTTTAAAAAAAAGATTTTGCCCGGATTCGCGCACCCAGCGCGAATTCGGCCGATTATTTTTTTTTAAATGCTTTTTTTTGCCCTGGGGGTCCTTGTGGGGCCCCCTGAGCAGGCCTAGGGTGTCAGGGTGTTTCTACCCTGCCCCCTTTTCTTGTTTTTTATCTTTTTTTTCTACTGTTTTCTTGTGACTCGGTTACCGAATCACAAGATGGCTGCCAACACATTCTGATTTAGAGTGTTGGAAGCCAATCAGAATGACGCTTGTGCTCGGGAGGGTTCGCGAATCCTCATCAGTGCACAGATATCGATATTGTTAGTTTTTGAATTTCTCAGCAACTACTGAACGGATTTACACCATTTAAAAAAAAGATCGCTTTCTGAACCAAGGGCTACCTTTTTGCCAAATTTGGTGTAATTCCGTTCAGCAGTTCGGGCTGTAGCCGTGTCTAAAGTTCCTAAGGAAATTAAAATGGGGGAAACGTGTTTTGGGAGCTCCCTTTTTTCTTGGCCCCCGCTTGAAGAATCACCCCGAAACTTTCAAGACAGGAGCTGACCTGAGTGAACCATTAGTTTTGAAAATTTTGCTAAGATTCATCAAACGGCGTCAAAGATATTGGCAAAAGAAAAATGCTTTTTGAATAGAAACAAGGTCCTAACTATAACTACCTACTGGCGACCGCCAGTAGGTAATATATATATATATGTGTATATATATATATATATATATATATATATATATATATATATATATATATATATATATGTATGTATGTATGTATATATATATATATATTATCTACTGGCGGTCGCCAGTAGATAGTTATAGTTACAACCTATTATCCATAGGAAATCCGCGACATTCTATTTGAAATAACTCTCTTGCCGGTTGACGTATCTTCGCAAAATTTTCAAACTTTGTGGCCCGCTCCGGTCCGCTCCTACCCTGAAAGTCTCGGGGGATTCGTCAAGCGGGGGCCGAGAAAAGAGGGGTCCCAAAACGCGTTTTCCCCATGCAATTTTCCATAGGAAACTTTAGACACGGCTACAGCCCGAACTGCTGAACGGAATTACACCAAATTTGCCAAAGAGGTAGTTCTTGGTTCAGAAAGAACCCTTTTTGTTAAATGGTGTAAATCCGTTCAGTAGTTGCTGAGAAAATCAAAAGTAAAAAGATAGTGATATCTATGGCCGAGTAGGGTCCGCGTACCCTCCCGATCACGAGCTGCATGTTAATTGGCTGTCAGCTGGCTGTCAACATTCCGATTCAGGAAATGTTGGCAGCCATTTTATCCCTCGGTAGAACCGAGGGACAGAAACAAGTGCGCAAAGCGCACAAAGGGGGCAGGGTAGAAACACCCTGACCCCTAGGTTTGCTCAGGGGTCCCACAAGGACCCCTGGGCAAAAAAAAAAAAGATTTTTTTAAAAATCGGCAGGATGCGCTCAGGGTGCGCGAATCCTGCCAAAAAAAAAAATCAAGCGCGGTCTTCCGCGCTTCGATTGCATTTGCCCCCGGGTGGCCCAAGTCCCGGGGGCATGGTGGGGGGTTAATTTTATGTGTGGGGGCCTCAAAGGGCCCCCAAGCCCGGGGACCGCCACCCCCCGGGGCTTTATATAGAAAATGGTGCGGGAGGGCTCTTCTGCCCTCCCGCAGCCCCGAGGACCGCCACCCCCGGGCTTCTTTTTATGTTAAATAAGGTGTGGGGGGCTCCAGCCCCCACATGCCCCAGGGACCACCACCTCCCGGGACACTTACAAAATAAATGTGGGGGTCCATTACGGACCCCCATAGCCCCGAGGACCACCACCTCCCCGGGGCTGTGCAATTTAAGGGAGGGGGCCGCGCGGCCCCCTCCTGGAGCCCTTGATGGCCCTGGGGACCACCACCCCCAGGGCCGGCTCCTGCAGTGTCCCGGGGTGCCTACCCCGGGACACTGTAGTTTGCTATGGCAGGACGGAGCCTCGCGGCTCCCGTCCTGCCATTGCAAACTTGCTTTGGATATTGGAAGAGAGAGCAGGGAAACCTGCTCTCTCTTCCAATATCCAAAGCGATAGCTTTCCACATGGGGAGCAGCATGTTAGCTGCTCCCCATGTGTAAGCAATGCCGGCTCCCAAGGGACGCGGGGAGCCGGCGGGACTGTGGGGGGATTGGGGACCCCCACAGTCCCCAACGGAGAGGGCCAGCCCCGGGGGATGGGGTCCCTGGGGCAAGTAGTGGCCCGGGAGGGGGCCACGCGGCCCCCTCCCCAAAAAATAAAAAAAAATAATAAAAAAAAATGGAAAGGCCGGCGCCGGGGGATGGGGTCCCCGGGGCCTTAAATGTGCCTGAGGAGGGGGCCACGCAGCCCCCTCCAAAGAAAAATAAAAAGGCCATGCCCCGGGGATGGGGTCCCCGGGGCCAATACAGGCCCAGGGAAGGGGGCCACACGGCCCCCTTCCCGTTTTTGTTTTTTAATTTTAATTACAAAAAAGGGGGTAAGGCCCTGGGGGATGGGGTCCCCAGGGCCCAAAAACATGAAAAAGGAAGGGGGGCCACACAGCCCCCTTCCAGAGGACAAAAAAAAAAAATGATCGGGCCCGCAGGCCCCGCCCCCTTCCTTCACCACTCTGCAAACGCGCCCCCTGGCGCGTTTGCAGAGGGAGCAATTCCCCTTGAATACTGGGGGTCCCTGGGGCCAACTAGCCCACCAGGAACCTCCAGTATGCGCCAGGGGCTGCCTTGCAGAGAGGTGTACAGAGGCCACGCCCCTTTTACACCTCTCTGCAACGCAGCTCTGTGGCGCTTTTGGAGGTATATGGTGGGCTAGTTGGACTCCGGGGACCCTCAGGATTCAAGGGGACTTAATCCCCCAACTTAAAACGCGCCACGGGCGTGTTTGCACAGTGGTGAAGGGAGGGCGGGGCTTCAGGTGACAAGTGTGCAAACAGGACCCGTGGCGCGTTTTAAGATGGGGAATTAAATCCCCTTCAATCCTGAGGGTCCCTGGGGGCCAACTAGCCCAACAGGTACATCCAGAAAGCGCCACAGAGCTGCGTTGCAGAGAGGTGTAAAAGGGGTGTGGCCTCTCTACACGTCTCTGCAACGCAGCCCCTGGCGCATATTGGAGGTTCCTGGTGGGCTAGTTGGTCCCTAGGGACCCTCAGGATTCAAGGGGACTTAATCCCCCAACTTAAAACGCGCCACGGGGCGCGTTTGCACAGATGTCACCTGAAGCCCCGCCCCTCCCTTCACCATTGTGCAAATATTCTTCTAAAATCATCCGAAATACGAATTCCGATTTACTCACCTGTTATAAGGAGAGACCTCAGTGCTGCATCTTTCAGCCCAGTACTGGTCCTGAAAAGTAATTTTAACCGTACTTACCAGTAACTTGAATTTCCTTCCATAGGATATCATTGCCTGCTTTTTGCTGAAAAAGTTTCTGTGTTGATTTTTGAAACATACAAATATTCCTCTAAAATCAGCCGAAATACGAATTCCGATTTACTCACCTGTTATAAGGAGAGACCTCAGTGCTGTATCTTTCAGCCCAGTACTGGTCCTGAAAAGTAATTTTAACCGTACTTACCAGTAACTTGAATTTCCTTCCATAGGATATCATTGCCTGCTTTTTGCTGAAAAAGTTTCTAAGTGTTGATTTTTGAAACATACAAATATTCCTCTAAAATCAGCCGAAATCCGAATTCCGACTTACTCACCTGTTATCAGGAGAAAACACAGTGCTGCACCTTTTAGCCCAGCACTGACCCTGAAAAGTAATTCTAACCGTACTTACCAGTAACTTGAATTTCCTTCCATAGGCTAACATTGACTGGTTTCACTTGGAAATTCTTCTAAGTGTGGAGTTTTGGAACTTTAAAATATTCCTCTAAAATCAGCCGAAATACGAATTCCGATTTACTCACCTGTTATCAGGAGAGAACCCAGTGCTGCATCTTTTAGCCCAGCACTGACCCTGAAAAGTAATTTTAACCGTACTTACCAGTAACTTATTTTTTCTTCCATAGGAATCCATTGTCTGGTTTTCAGCAAAAAGTTTCAAAGTGTTGATTTTTACAAACTACAAATATTCCTTAAAAATCACCTGTATGACTTAAACGCATTCTTTCAACTGTTTACAGGAGATGCACCAGTGCTGGATCCAGGATCCAACACTGAGTAAGAAAAAGTAACGATAACAGTTTTTACCTGCTAAGTGAATTTCCTTCCATAGGATAACATTGGTGACTATATGAGAAAAAGTTTCTAAGTGTCAACTTTTAAAATACAATAATATTCCTTAAAAATCAGTACTGTAACCAAAACGCTTTTACTCAACTGTTTACAGGAGATGTCCCAGGACTGAATCTAGGATCCAGTCCTGTGGTTAGAAAAGTAATCCATAAAGTAACTAATTGAATTTAACTAGAAATTCACATTGAGCTGAATGTTGCATTGTGTTTGAAAATGTGTTGCCCATTGCAACAACTGTAACTACTGTACTTAAAAGTCTATTGCCTATGTGCAAAGTATTTAAACTAAAGTAATTCATTCTGAGAAAGTATTTTTTGTAATGTAATGTATAATGTAATTACAATGTAATTTAAAAAATAAAATATGTAAAAAAAAATGTTTCTAAAAATGTAGTAAATCAGTATGAAAAAAATTAATATAACAATTAATACATTTAAAAATTGTCATTTACAAAACCTTTGAAATTCACTGAAAAAACCATAGGTTTCAGGCACATTATAGTTAGAAATTAGCATTTAAAAAACCTTTGAAATTCACTGAAAAAACCGTAGGTTTCAGACATGTTATAGTTACAAATTAGCATTTAAAAAACCTTTGAAATTCACAGAAAAAACCATAGGTTTCAGGGACGTTATAGTTACAAATTAGCATTTAAAAAACCTTAGAAATTCACTGAAAAAACCATAGGTTTTAGGGACAGTTATAGTTAGTTGGACATTGCACTCGTACAAAACCCGTGAAATTCCCCCGTTATAGTTAGTCCAGCTAACTATAACTCGCGCCCCGCAATGCACTGCTGATGACGTCACATATTACATCACTCATGACATGGTCAGTGACATCACTGATGACATCACTGATGACATCTCAAATGACATCACTGATGACATCATCCACGTGATAATTTCATGCATCTTCTCACACCCTAATATAACCTTTGATACACCCACTCTAAATTACAGACTGCCATTCGCAAAACCATAGACACTCCAACACCAATAACTACATACCCACTCACTGATTCTTAGGTCTACGCACACATCCACTCACTCACCCGTACAGTCACTCATACTTACGGTCACTCAGTACAGGACTATCATATGCACTCATACTCCTATATAGACACTCAAACACCGCCACTCATCCATAGAGGTACTCACACACCTAGTCAGTCATGCAAATAATTTAACACACTACCATTTACTCACCTATACAGTTATACACACACCAGCTCACTTACTCATACAAATACTAGCACATTCTTACGCTCTTATACAATCACTGATACAAGCACACACTCATCCATACAGCCACTATCACAATCACTCACTCTCGCTTATAGCTATTTATATACTCCAACACACATATATACTGCCTTTCACATATGTAGTTACTCACACATGTACCACTGGGACATACATTCACTCACTAACACACTCTTACACACACTTACCCACCCATACAGTCTATCACAGATGCACTCTTGAAACCATCCACCCAGTGAATCAACCACTCACACATCTATGCACAGAGTCGCACACACCCCTCCCACACAAACACTCAGGCACCCATACAGATACTCACACAAGCATTCAATAACTCATATAGACACTCATGTAGCTATTCACAAACACATGCAGCCACTTACACAGCAACAGACAGACGGATACAGACATTCACCCAGTTTAGTCACTAACCCATGCATTCAGTAAGATACGTTAAATCACTCACTTATACAGTCAGTCACGCACCTACTAAATCATCCATACAGACACTTACACACCCACTCATTCTTCAATACGTCTTTTCCTATATATATTAAAAATATTTAAACTTTACAGAAACACACAGTCACTGGATGATGTCATCAGTGATGTCATTTGAGATGTCATCAGTGATGTCATCAGTGATGTCACTGACCATGTCATGAGTGATGTAATATGTGACGTCATCAGCAGTGCATTGCGGGGCGCGAGTTATAGTTAGCTGGACTAACTATAACGGGGGAATTTCACGGGTTTTGTACGAGTGCAATGTCCAACTAACTATAACTGTCCCTAAAACCTATGGTTTTTTCAGTGAATATATATATATATACATATATATATATATATATATATATATAAAAATTAAAATATTACATTTCTGACAGTCATGTATTACACTTCTAGTGACTCCTGCGGTAGAAGTGTCAATTGAAGATTGAAGATACTCCACTGATAGATTTGGTAAGAAAAGTTGCTGCAATGAGTTCTTCCAATGCAGTGGATAGACTTTCAGTACTGGGACCACCTCCAGTCCTAGTTGCGTCCCTTTGTCATGATGCCAACCTCTCCTTAGTTTGTAATCTGAGGTCATACCACCTCTTCCTTTATTCTTCTGAGGTACAGTTAGTGACTCCAGTCGCATTTATACAGTCTCTGACTTGAGCCCACATACACTTTTAAGTGGACTATGGGACACTGAATGAGGCCTTTCCAAATAGTTCAGCCTTTTCCACCACACACTCCTCAACTAGGATTTCAAGATCAGCCTCACTGAACCTTTCCTTTCTTTTTCAGCTGGCATCCTGCAAACATTCCTCTCATGCCATTTTCCTGTAAAGTTTGAAGGGAAACACCTACAACACAAAACTCCATGCTCTGCGGCATACACAAGCACTCTGGCTTTTACTTCCTGGATTGCTGATGTCATCTGCAATAGACAGGGTGACAGTCACAATTTGCAAATGGCATTCACAATTTGCAATTCTGTATTCCCGATTCCTTAATTTGAAATAGCGAAACACAACGATTCGTTATCACTGGAGTGTATGTTTTCATAAATTACAAATAAGAAATCACAAATTGCGAATCAATATCATTCGCATTTTGCAATTTCTTATTTATGACTTAGGGGCAGATGTATCAAGCATTTTCCCGTTCGCAAACGGGAAAAAAGCCTTTTGGGATGTATCATCCCAAAAGGCAATCGCAAAATAGGTAATCACAATTTTTGCGATTACCTATTTTGCGATTGCATTTCAGGAATCGCAATTTGCGATTCCTTAAATGCAATGCAGGAAGCAAAAATAAATTGCGCCATGGCTGTAAGGAATCGCAAATTACCACCAACTTCTAGTTGGTGGTAGTTTGCGAATTCCGAGAAAAATGCACTTTTTTTTGCATTTTTCTAGGTGCCATGTGGCGTACATACATGCCCTTAGGGCATGTATGTGCGTCACATGTGCACACATGCATATTTCAGGGGTGCAACAGGGTGTCCATTTGACACCCTTGCACCCTTGAAATTGCATGCGCAATTTGTGAGTACCTATTGGGTACTCGCGAATTGCGCATGCAATTTCCATCCATTCCTATGGGCCGGCCCATAGGAATGAATGGGAAGCCATTCCTTATTTGCGACTCGGAATTTGCGAGTCGCAAATAAGGAATGCGTAGGAATCGCACTTTTATTTGCGAAACCTACATACATTGCATGTTGTGATTCCATAATAGTGAATCGGTAAAATTTGCTATTATGGAATCGCAAAAGGCAATGTTGATACATCTGGCCCTTAGATACATGAGGGCCAATGACTTTTAACAGACCCTGTTAGAAAAGTACGTTTGTTGTTGAAAACGAAATCATTAATAAAATTTTGCCTTTAATTTAAAATGGGAGTCTTGCAATGCGAAAGGAGTTTAAAGTACAACATTGTTGCCTAGGATGGACTGAACATTACAAAAATATATACACAAATAAAGAAATTAAAGCATTTCAAGTTCTTCAAAAATATGTGAAAGAGAGAGTCTGGGATTATTTATTTACAATTTTTAAATAAGAAGCCATCTGTTTTCGTATGGCTTATAGTCGACTTACTGCCTCTCCTGACATGCACAGGGAAAGCACAACTGCAGCAATAATGTTTCCCCCGCCAATCACATCTCAAACAGACCGTGTAGTGCAAACAAGCTCGCTGCCAGCATCGGTTAAAAGAATATGTGAAGCCCATGTTTCACTTTGCGAAGGACTTGCTTTTGGGCTAAACACTCCGAAATAAGCAATCCGGATAAATAATTCTGTGCTGAAAGTGTACTTCAGTATTTACTTCATCAAAAACTCCACAGGTCCTTCCATGATTCCAGCTGAACTCTTAAACACAGTAAAAAGTATGCTCATTACCGTGTTGTTTTGTGTACATCTTCTATTGGGATTTATGATAATATTTTAAAAAGTAAACGGAATGAGTGCTTGTAAAGCGACGTTTTGACCGAATTTACCTTTTCTGTTTTTTTATTACCTTTAGATGTGAGCTGTTTTTATTTTTCTCCTTAGATTTTTGATTACAATGGGAGTTTCCAACATTGAACAGGAGCCTAGGGGAGGGGCGCCCTTAGTCGCGCCATGGGCCGGAGCCCCACCTGGCACAGGAAGTGCAGGTATGGGGATGGGGCAGTGAATTCATCGGGAGTTGTGGCGAGAACCTGGGGGCCAATAAAGGTGGCGCCCCAGGGTCCTTGCCCTCTTTGGGCCAGATGTATGAAGCTAGCATTTTGCGATTCCCTAATTGCAAATCACAAGGATTCGCAATTAGGAAATCACAAAATGGAATGTATGAAGGTGTACAGTACACCTTTTGCGATTCCTAGGGGGTCGCAAATGACCTACCTCATGAATATTAATGAGGTAGGTCGCAATTTGCGACCCCGTAGGAATCGCAAAAATCACAGGTCTGATGGCCTGCTGAGATCAGTAGACCACCATGTCCGTGATTGCTTTTAAATAAAGCAATCTTTTTTTTTGTAAAGCAGCCCGTTTTCCTTAAAGGAAAACGAGATGCTTTACAAAAAGAAAAATGAATTTTTTTTCATTTTTTAAGAGCAGGCAGTGGTCCCTGTAAAAATGGTTTTACAAACATTCACAAAGAGGAAGGGGTCCCTTGGGGACCCCTTCCCATTTGCGAATGGGTTACCACCTACTTGAAATAGGTGGTAAAATGCGAATGTTTTGCGACCGCAATTGCGGTCACAAAACATTCATATATACCGATGCGATTCGGTATTAGGAACGTATGTCCTAAACACGCCCCTTCCTAATACTGAATCGCAAACCCATTTTGTGATTCGGTAACAGGTTACTGAATTGCAAAATTGGGTTTGCTACATGCGAATCTGCCCGTTTGCGAACGCAAAAAGGCTTGATACATCTGGCCCTTAGTCCCTTTGGTTCCCTCCTGGAAGCTGAGCCAAAATCAACGTGGCGTTAACTCAGAAACAATATGGATGCCCACTGAGTAACAAGTGGGGGATGCTGATGGGATGCTGGGGGTGGGGAGGGCTTAAGCCACAGTGACCTCAGCGAAAGGGGGTTTGGGGTCTCGGGCCAGTGCAGTACAATGTGATTTCTGGGGCATTGAAGGGCCAGTACAGGAGTTTCCCTCAAGGAATCTCCCTCAGCAAGTGGTATTTATGCATGAGTCTATAGCGCAAACTTTACTCAGGGGTGCCAGAGGGTATGTAGAAGGGAGCAGCGTGCACCAACAAACACCCAGAGATCATCTCCACAGCAACATTCTGCATTCAGTAAACCAGTGGCAGATATAACAAGAATAAGTGGTTTATAAATGCAGTAACATGTGGTTTCCTCTGTTTCAGCTAGCATCGACAGAGACAGGTACCAATCTCATGAAATCGTCCTTAGTAGGTAGTGGCAGCATTGCGCGAAAAAAAGACAGAATTCAGAGATGCAGGAAGACTTCCGTGCCCTCAGTGAGCTGTGAAAAACAGCAAAGCGTCACGGCATGGAGGTGGTACTTCAGAGGTTGGCAGGTGGGCCGGAAAAAGAGTAACAGCCAGACATGCCTACATCTAAGCAGCAGAGGAAGGCACCAGTGTGATATAGGGATGGTCAGCAGGACGAGCCCAGCATGCAAGTAGAAATGGCACAGGCAGTCGTGGGTGAGTCAACCGCACAAGAAACTGCCTGCTGCAGTACGGACCAGGCAAATGGTGGCCCAGAACTCAACACAAGTGGGGGCACGGTGGGGCAAAGCATAGAGGTGATTGCCCCGATGGCAGCAAGTGTGGGTTCGCCACAGGTAGGGGTAGAGCCGACAGTGAAAAAACCAGTGGGGAGCACCTCTTCCCCGCTGGCCCCGTAGTAGTTGGGGGTGCCATCAGCCTCCCAGCGGAACCAGCGGGACCAGCTGTTGTGACAGGGGTGCAAGGGGGCGGTGCAAGTGTGGGCACTGACTGTGGTGGCACCAGTGATATTAGGGGCAGGTACAGTGCAGTGGCTACACACGGTGACCCCCTTGATCTTCTGATCGACTTCGCAGGCTCTGGCCTTCTCTTCAGCAATCACATGGCATGTGCCCACAGAGACAAGAGAGAAGATTCATAAAGGAGAATTTGTTAATGTCTTTAACTTAATCAATGCAGGAGTGGTCTCAAACAGGTCCAGGTCAGGGAAGGAGAGTGAGCAGAAGCCTAAAACAGTGTGGGTGGAATGGTCCTTCAGGAACTAGGTGACAGGGTTTTCCATCTATTCAGTAATTTTGACGGAGAAATCCCCAGCATTGGCCCCACAGTTATTTGTCTACATGTCCCTGATTCATGGGGCAGCCTCTGAGTTCCAGGGTTCGGCTTGGCTGCAATACTACGTCAAGTTTAAGCAGATGAAGGCGGTTAAGCCTGAGATAGCGTGGTACGAGAGGGAGATCAATATTTGGCATGCCGAGTTCAATATGTCTCCATCATCTGCAAAATCTGTTCAGTCTTTTCGTTTCAACAAAAGTGGAGGGGGACAAAAAATGGGCCTGGGAATGCACCAAGGGGGCAGAATGCAGGTCTAAGCACATTGTTCTTTATGCGGGATTCAAGTGCACCCAGAGGTCAGGTGTTTTAAAAAACATGAGAAACAGAGAGAGCACACAACCCCAAAAGGGCGGCAGTCCAACTAATGCTAGCAAACTCCCGTCACCCATCCGCCTCCACAAACTGACTCATCTCCTCAGCAAGTATAAAAACGGTAAGGATGCACACACCCTGTACTGCGGGTGTAGGTATGGGTTCTTCATTCCTTTCCATGCTGCTCCTACCTCAGTCCCACGCAAGAATCAGTTGTCAGCGCTGCAACAGCTTAAGATGGTGCGTGAAAAGATTATGAAAGAGGTGCGCGGGACCATTCAGCTCCCCTGCATTCATGTCCCATGTTTGCTGACCCCTGGGTCTGGTCCCAAAAAAGGAGGCAGGCAAACTCCACTTGATACACAATCTCTCCTATTCTATGGGGTCGTCGGTTCAGCGATGGGTTGGACCAAAAGCTATGCACAGTGCGGTATTCTACCTTTGATGAGGCCATTGAAAAACTGCAAAGGCTAAGGAGGGGGGCTCTTATGGCCAAATCGGACATAAAGGTGGCCTTCCGTCTTCTGCCTGTGCACCTGGATGATACTCGCTTGCTGGGTTTCACATTTTAGGGGCAGTATTTTCTCAATTTATGCATGGCCATTGGGTGCCCCATTGCATGCTCAGTGTTTAAGACATTCAGGAGATTCCTGGAGTGGGCGGTGAGGGATTTGGTCATCTGATGATGTGGTGCATTATTTGGACAATGTTTTGTTCCTCCCATGACTCTATCTCAGGATGGCCCATCAGCATATGCAGGGCACACCTCAGCTCCCTTTGCATGACTGTTTGGAGTGAATGCACAAACAGCCCCTGTCAATCTAAAACCAGACGTTGAATACATAAGCTGGCAGAGGCACACAGGATGGTTAAACAAGAAAATGTCCACTTTCTAAAAGTGGCATTTTACAAAAGAGCACAATTTAGAAATCACCTTTACTAAAAGATGTGTTATCAATTCTGAGCTCTGGGAGCCTAAACTCCAAATCTCTTGATGTTCCCAATTGAAAGTTACACTGGTAGGATGTTGCAAGGCCGCTCTACAATAATAGCCTATGGGAGAGCTAGTCCTTGCAATAGTGAAAAACAAAATCAGCAGTATTTCACTATCAGGACATGTAAAACTTACGAACACATGTCCTACCTTTCACACACATTGTATCCTGCCCACAGAGGTTCCTTGGTCCTACCTTAGGGGTGACTTAGATGTAGGAAAAGGCAAGGTTAGGCCTGGCAAGTGGGTACCCTTGCCAGGTTGACATGGCAGTGAAAACCTCATGCAAATACTGCTCTGGCAGGTCTGAGACACCTTTGAAAGGCTAGTTGTGTGGATGGCACAACCCGTGCTACAGACCCACCAGTAGCATTTGATTTACAGGTCCTGGGCACACATGGTGCACTGTACTAGTAAATCAAATATGCCAATCATGGAAAACCGATCATAACACAGTTTACAGTAGGAGCACTTGTACTTTAGCACTGAATAGCCAGTGCAAAAGTGTGGAGAGACACTAAACCAGCAAAAATGAAGTCCAGCATACCATCCAAAACACAAGGTCAGAAAGAAAAAAGACAGGGGAAACACACCAAAAGATGCCAGGTCTAACAATTGAGGAATTTATTTACAGTTTTTGTCCCCTTATTTTTTCAAAGTCCTCACAAATGTCTATAGCAACTCACATTGCTTCCAAAATAAAGGGAGAAAGAGGGACATAGGAGGGGCAGAAGGGCTCGTCCTCCTACTGATAAATATCAAAACCTAAAAGAGCCCATCTATTTTCTATGGACTAACGCTCCACAATGTAAAGAAAACACTATCATTTCTTATATAACCCTCACCCACCAGGCTTGTCCCTTGGTGGCATGCTTCATCATTGGGTCCATCCCATTCCGCTGTGGAATTGGCAGTGCTGTGACCTCCAAATTTTGGGGGAGCACTTATAGGTGCATATTATATGATGAAAAATAGGAGTGGGGTTGGTTTATATGAAAAGTGAAAATTAACAATAGCTGCCTAGTAGATAAAGTATTATTTATTCTGGCCTCTTGTCGGTATAGTTAAAAACGGGAAGTAGAAAGTGTAGATAACCATGTATCTACCTTTCTAAGTGTCAACATGTTTCAAGCAGTTCCTCATGGCTTATCTTCAGCATCAAGGCTCTAACCCCCTGAAACAACTCCTTTTACACTGTATAGCTGCAAACACTCTGCATGCTAAGGATATATATATATATATAACAATGCTACAGATCCTAATAAAAAACGCCTGGGAGGAGCACAAAGAATTAATGGAAGAAATACAGAATCTCCTCGATGATATCATGTAGGAACCAGACCAGAATGAGGCCAAAAAGATGCTAGCAATGGTGGATGATAAAATAAAAAACTTTGAAAAAGAAATTATGGAAAGAAAACAAAGGAAGTTCCAACGGGACGAAAGGCATTATAAAAACGGAAGAATCCTCACATTTGCAAGAAAATTTGATAAGGCATGAGCAGACCTCAACAAAGACAAAGCCCTTGGGATGGCTGAGAAAGGAAGATGGAAATCTGGAACAAGCTTGAGCACCGACATCGAGTCAGTTGATAGCAGCGCATCTAATCCCTCGGAAATTGTGTCTTTTTCCGAGGAACTACGCCTCATCCAACAAAACAACAAACACTCCTCAAGGGGGGGAACAAAGGGCAGAGGAAGAACAAAAGCAAGAAACGACGAGACCGTCGTAGCAAAAACCAACAACGCTGGCATGGGAACAAGGGGCCAGAACCAGAAGAGCAAATAATGGATGGGCAAGAACTTACGGTAATAAATCTTTCGGATAGAAATATCACAGAGAATGAGAAATATGTTTTTAAAATTGGGCTTAACTTTCTGTCCTGATGTACCTCTTAACCCCTTTGCTTCGCTGCTAGGCCTTTCCCCTCCCCCCCCCTGTTAAGCCTTTTTTTGGCTATTTGGGGTAATTCGCGCTTAGGCCCCTGTAACTTTTTGACCACATAAGGTATCAACGCCAAATTTGTGTCCTATTTTTCCAACATCATGGGGATTCTAAAGGTACCCAGGGTTTGTGGATTCCCCTGGAGGGGACCCAGAAATTAGCCCAAATACAGCAATTTTTTTTTTTAAAGGAAAAAAGGGCTACAGATGAAAGCGTCTGGTTTTTTCCCTGCAAATGGTATCAAAAAAGGGGTTGTGGTGCTGAAATCACCATCTTCCCAGCTTTCAGGGACAAGCAGACTTTTGTCAGAAAACCAAAATTCTTTACACAGTTTTGGCATTTTTCTGGGACATAGCCTATTTTTGCTATTTTTTGTGCTTTCAACCTCCTTCGAGTTAATGGTAGAAATGGGTATGAAATCAATAATGGATCCTGGAAAGCTATACATTTTAAAAAAGTAGACAAAATTCTTAATTCAGCAAGGGGTCATTTGTGTAGATCCTTCAAGGTTTCTTTATAGAAACTAACAGTTAAATATAGAAAAAATTTAAAATTAGTTGAAAAAAACAGCCATTTGTGTCAACGTTTTCACCTGTAACTTCTTCTAATTATGACAGCTGTTTGAAAGCAATATACTGTTACATCCGCTGGACCCTTCTGGTTGTGGGGATATATAGGACTTGTAGGTTCATCAAGAACCCGATGAGCCCAGAGCCAATAACTGAGCAGCGACTTTTATTATGTAAAGGGTATATAGCAATTATTCTGGGAAAATGTATACATGGAAAAATAGGTATGAAAGACACCTATGTATTTCTGAAATGGGAACAAAATATAGAGTTTAGAAACAGTAGATATTTGCACATTTCCAAAATTGGGAATACCCATACTAGCATGAGAATTACAGGTCATTTTTCAAAATGACTTCTTTTTTACACATTGTCTTTCATTTGGAAGGCAGAAATCCATCGAAAGTCAATAGGTAATAACAGTTGCTCTACAATTCTGTGTTACCCTAAGTCTCCCGATAAAAATGGTACCTCACTTGTGTGGGTAGGCCTAGTGCCCACGTAAGGAAACATTTCAAAACGCAATGTGGACCCACCACATTTTCACAATGAAAAATTACCCCTTTTTTGCAAAGTGCCTAGCTGTAGTTTTTGAACCCTAGCTCTGCCGGCACCTAAGGAAACCTAGCAAGCCTATACATTTTTGAAAACTAGACACCCAGGGGAATCCAGGATGGGGTGACTGGACTGGCTCTCACCAGGTTCTGTTACCCAGAATCCCTTGCAAACCTAAATAATTGTAAAAAAAACCACATTTTCCTCACATTTCTGTGGTGGAAAGTTCTGGAATCTGCGTGGATCCACAGAATTCCACCCACCCCGTGTTCCCCAAAGTCTTCTGAGAAAAATGGTGCCTCACTTGTGTGGGTAGGCCTAGTGCCCGTGACAGGAAACGGCCCAAAACACAACGTGGACACACCACATTTTCACAGTGAAAAATGACCCTTTTTATGCAAAGTGCCTAGCTGTAGTTTTTGAAACCTAGCTCTGCCGGCACCTAAGAAAACCTAGCAAACCTATACATTTTTGAAAACTAGACACCCAGGGAAATCCAGGATGGGGTGACTTGACTGGCTCTCACCAGGTTCTGTTACCCAGAATCCCTTGCAAACCTAAAAAATTATCAAAATAACCACATTTTCCTCACATTTCTGTGGTGGAAAGTTCTGGAATCTGTGTGGATCCACTAAATTCCACCCACCCGCGTTCCCCAACGTCTTCCGAGAAAAATGGCACCTCACTTGTGTGGGTAGGCCTAGTGCCCGCGACAGGAAATGGCACAAAACGCAACGTGGACACACCACATTTTCAAAGTGAAAAATGACCCTTTTTTTGCAAAGTGCCTAGCTGTAGTTTTTGAACCCTAGCTCTGCCGGCACCTAGGGAAATCTAGCAAACCTATACATTTTTGAAAACTAGACACCCAGGGGAATCCAGGATGGGGTGACTTGACTGGCTCTCACCAGGTTCTGTTACCCAGAATCCCTTGCAAACCAAAAAAATTGTCAAGAAAACCACATTTTCCTCACATTTCTGTGTTGAAAGTTCTGGAATCTGCATGGATCCACAAAATTCCACCCACCCCGCGTTTCCCAAAGTCTTCCGAGAAAAATGATGCCTCACTTGTGTGGGTAGGCCTAGTGCCTGCGACAGGAAACGGCACAAAATGCAACGTAGACACACCACATTTTCACAGTGAAAAATGACCCTTTTTTTGGAACGTGCCTAGCTGTAGTTTTTGAACCCTAGGTCTGGCGGCACCTAGGGAAGCCTAGCAAACCTATACATTTTTGAAAACTAGACACCCAGGGGAATCCAGGATGGGGTGACTTGACTGGCTCTCACCAGGTTCTGTTACCCAGAATCCCTTGCAAACCTAAAAAATTGTGAAAAACACACATTTTCCTCACATTTCTGTGGTGGGAAGTTCTGGAATCTGCGTGGATCCACAAAATGTGTCTGTGGATGAATGGGTGAGCGAGTGGTAGTATAAGTGGGTCTATGGGTGGGTAAGTGGATGTGTAGTACCTGTATGGGTGAGTGAGTGTCTGAATGGCTGTATGAGTGAGTGACTCTGTGTTTGAGTGGCTGTATGGCTGTATGGGTGAGTGAGTAGCTGTGTAAGTGGGTGTTTGGTTAAGTGAGTTGGTGAGTGAGTGGCTGTATTGGAGAGTAAGTGTTTGTGTGAATGGCTGTATGTGTGAATGAGCAGATGTGAGTGCTTGTATGGATGTGTGAATGGGTATGTAAGTGGTTGTATGGGTGTGTGAGTGCTTCTATGGGTGAGTGAGTGGCTGTGTTGAGAGACTGTATGGATGAGTCAGAGGGTGTGTGAGTGACTGTGTAGGTAAATAAGTGGGTATGTGAGTACCTGTATGGGTGAGAGTGTGGCTCTGTGAGCATCTGTACAGCGTGAGTGACTGGAAATATGAGTGGTTGTATGAGTGAGTGAATGGTTGTGTGAGTGCCTCTATAGAGGAGTGAGTGGGTAGGAGTGGGTGTGTTAGTACTGGTATGGGTCTGTGAATGGGTATGTGAGTGGTTGTGTGGGAGTGGGAGTGCGGGTATGTGAGTTTATATGGGGATGTGAGTAGGTGTGTGAATGGTTCTGTGGATGATGTCATCAGTGATTCATCAAGTTAGGGTAGAGAAAAAGGGGGGTCCCAAAAAGCATATTCCCCATGCAATTCCCCATAGGGATTTTAGACATGGCTTCAGCCCTATCTGCTGAACAGAATTACACCATATTTGGCAGAAAGGTAGCTCTTGGTCCAGAAAGTGACCTTTTTTGAATTGGTGTAAATCAGGTCAGGAGTTTTTGGCGTATTAAAACAAATCAAAATTTATATATATAGGGATGCAGATCCTTCACGATGCCGATGTCAAGCTTCACAAACCCTCGCGCCAGGAGTGCTGTGATTGTTTGGCCGCAAACTGTGCAGAAAGGTGCAGCCATCATTTTGTAATCCTGGACCGTGCCCATGGGATGAAAATAAAGATTGGAAATTATAGAAGGGGTTTGTGTAGGGCTACCCTGGCCCCATGGGTGCATTGTAGGGGCCTCTGAGGGACCCCTAGTGTCATTTAGTTCCTATAGTACCCATGCAGGACCCTGCGCGTTTGGATAACATAAGCTGTGGGTTTGGTGGTAGACTGGCTCTTTGCACCCCCACCGCGTATGTTAGCCGGATTTGCATTAACTAGCTCACAGTGCTACTAGAATCTCCTCTTATCGGGGAGAGAATAGTTTCTGGCAACCTTAGACCATGACAACGCTAATTCCTCAGAATCGTGGAAACAATGTACTACTTTTCGCTCAGTCACTCGTACTTACTTATTCGGTTTGTCTCAGAGAGTTACACAGAATAAACAGTCTGGGCGTTTCAATAAGTATTTATTGAACAGTTGCTATTCTAGTGAAAAATATATGTGCTGCAGTAACCAGCAGACAATAGCAGAGATATATTATCAGCAGTACGATAAAAGCAAAGGGATAGAACAGTTCTACCATATTGCAATAGTCATGAATACATACATGAGTATAAAAAGCATTATGAAAGTGCGCGTACTCCTACGATGCCTAACTAGATGTACCTGAGTGTACCTAGCATATGTGTAGGTCTAAAAGCCTAAGAGCCAAGAATCCTTCTAGGATTTAGTCGAACCCCCAAAACTGAATAGAGAGAGTGTGAGACCGCGTCCTGGTCTTGAGTTGGACACCCCGCAAGGGTTGTGTCAGACCGCTGTCAGCGGGAGCGACTGCATGCAGGAGCCTCAGCGTGTCTGGTCAGTGTGTCAGCATGGAAGTCTCGGTTCCCTCTGTCTTACCGAGGTAAGATGTGGTGTATTTATACCCTGGAGACTCTAGTTGCTTTGTATGATTTGTATTGGCCCTTGTTAGACTTGAGGAAGACGTCAGGGGTGAACATTGTACATACATATTATGATGGTGGTGTATTCCTAGAGAGCCATGCATAATTGATGAATACAGTGTGGGCCTGTGTTTGGGAAAAACCCTGCTGTATTCAAAACCACAGACTAGATAACGTTCAGCCCTCAGAGCTCGTTGTGTGCTAGCGAGGAGCAATGTAGGTGAAAGATCATGACTATATAAGGAATCATGACTATAATAGGACATGTACAGTTATGACCGTAATAGGGCATAAGCGGCTTTGACCATAATAGGGCAAGTACGAATATGACCATATTAGGGTAAATACGAATACGTCCATTTTAGGGCATGTATGAACGGGTCTACATTAGGGCCTCTATACGAGACATAACACCCACTCCTCTTCCTAACAGGATGACAATGACCATACTTAAAATCTGGACAATTTAAAAACATTTTAAAAACAAGTAAAAACATGGTTTTAAAATTGCTAAAAAAAAAATTCAAAAAATGTTACAATTCAGCTATTTCCAATAGCCACTAAAAAAAGAAATGTCTATTTTGCTTCTCTATATAAGTTGCTTCACTTGAAGCGGAAGAAGGCCATGCTTTTCTCAAGCGAAAGTGTCAATTTAGGAAATGTTCCAAATTTGCTAGTTTATTATGAAAACGAGTGGAGAAGCCAAATTCTTTCCCAGGACGCGATGAGCCAATTCAAGATTAAGTGTCCTGGCTGGGAAGCACAGCATTATCTGTGTGAGCTACTGCAGACGACAAATCCAACGCCTCACAGAGAACGTCAATCGCACATAGATGGAATGTGGCACTGCCATTAGTCGATGATGCGGCAGCTTGCGCAGCAGTTGTTACCTGGGTGCCTGTGGAGGAGTCACCTAACCCAGCAGGAGCAAACGGCACCTATGGATTCTCCAGGAATGCGTTCATCAGAATTGGAAGCCGCTGGGGACAACCCAGAGCATGGGCCTTTATGGGGTCCAGCATTGCATCCGTGTCCGGAGGCGCATCTGATGGAAACGTTAGACAAAGATCCAACGTGCATTCTTCTCCGCAAAACAGGCATCGAAGAACAGGTAAGATGCAGTCTACCCAGACTGGTCGAAAGGATAGAAACCAGGAGGCATTGAGTTCTCGCAGGCAAGAAATGCCCAGAAGTTGTACCATGCGTTCACGGTATTTCCGCTCCAGGAGCATGGGCCGTCCATTACGTAGCAGTAGTATTATGAATAGGACCCCTGCAACCAGCAATAGGATAAGCGGGAGTCCTCCAAATATGCTTCCCAATACGGAGTGTATAAAATTTGGGATTACTCCGAGGACTGTCTGAAAGGTGCTTAACAGTCCTGACCCTATGGTCTTAAATAGGTGTATAATACCGCTCGTATCAGACATATTGAAGATACGTCCCACCATTTCTACGAAATGAAAGGGGCAGTTTGCACGTATAAGCGCCTGTATCTCAGTCGAGGTCATTGCAACTTGAAATTCAAAGGTTTCTCGAGCGGAGGTTAAGGGCACGGGTTGCTGTAAAAGCATGGCTTGCAGTCTGCTCAGAGTATCAAATTGTATGAAAGAAACGTTCAGTGAAGGCCATAGCAGCGCCTCCCTGACTGTGTTCAGTGGCGGAAACAATACTTGCATACAGCAAGTAACCCTGGAGTTAACAGTGACCAGATAGGCGACTCCCGGAAGCATCTCACAGCAACCTCGATCATTTAGCATCAAGTAACTCCCATTCGAGAGCAGCTGGAAAACCGGTGTGATCATGGCCGCTGGGGTCCCTGTCATGTGACACGATAGGTTTGCTACTGAACCGCTACAGGCTTCGTGTAGTGAAATATCCTGATTCCTGACACATGAGAGAACCGCTTAAAGTGTTCTTGCAGTTTGTACCACTCAGATACTCTTCTCAATCCCCATTCCGGCATCGGTATCTATATGGTAACTCCCAAGTTTCCTTAATGTAACCCTTACCCATCTTTTCATATTTGCCTGCCTGCCTTTGCTCAAGGCAATATTGAAACTGAAACGTAGTGACCGGCAGAGTGATTTGGCCATGAATTAGCCATTCAGTTGATGGTGATTCGGCTACAGTGAATGGTAACCTTTCCAGTTTCTCAATACGAAGCATTGTATATTTGGCTCCCCTTTGTGCCATTTTTGTCTGTTTATCAGTCAGATTGTATTCTGAAAACAGAGACATGGTGTTTATGAAACGCCAGGGCACATAGCCTGCATGCAAAGATTGTAGCGTCCAGCTTAGCATCATAATAGAACGTAGCTGAGATTGCCCGTGTTGTAACAAGGCCAGATCTTGTTCTAATATGTCGATTGCCGAAGACACAGGGGCCGATTCCGATCTCGGTCGGAGGCGCACCCAATACCATTCGGTCGGGAAAAAAGCCATGCGAAAGCCTGTTTCCCGACCGAACCGTACGCGGGTCCGGCCGAGCGAGTACGATGCGGAGTCGCCGACCGACTCGTCCGGGCGTCCCGACAACTCCGACCGACTCGCTCGGACTCGAACCGCTCCGACCGACTCGGTCGGACCCGATTCGCACCGCGCAATGGAGACGTTTCCCGGCCGGGTAAGTACGATGCGCGCCGCGAGCAGTCCGACCGAGCCGCGCACTCCGGCTCGTAAGAGCTGTCGGAGCCGTACTTTGGGGGTCCGTGTCGGACCCCCTGTACGCGTAGCCGCGCGAGGCGCACACAGGGGGGACCCAAGGGTCCCCCTACCTGTGCGTGTGCGCCGCGGAGCGCTCGCGGCGTACTCGCTGTAGGGGGCGCCCTTGTCCGCCTCGCACCCATTGAGGCAATGGGAGCCCGCGTACGCGTTGTGCGACCGGCTCCCATTGAGTTCAATGGGAGTCCGACCGACTCGTGTCCGATAACATACGGACGCATCGTACTCGTTCGGTCGGACTGCACGGGTCCGATTCGGTCGGAAATCTCTCCGGGTCCGGCTCGGTCGGAGAAATTTCCGGCCCGAATCGGAATCGACCCCACAATGTTGCCTAAGTAGTAAATTCTGGAGGTCAAAGTTGTTAACCCATTATCCACTACAGCTAATGCCTTCTCTAAGTTAATACGGTCTATTTCCCGTATTCTTTCTGCGGCCTCGTGTTGGGATATTTTCCAGTTTTCATTATAGTAGGCATAAATGCCAGCATATATGAAACGTTTCTGACGTGTTTTCCTTGGGCCTAGTAAAAAATTCCTAAGGTCTACATCAGGTGTGAGTAAGGTCAAGTGATGTTTTACTTCTGTGAGTGTTGAGGTCTCTAGCCAATCAAGGCACAACTTCCCAACACTATAGGATGTCACTACCCCTGGGTGTTGTCTCTGTACATAGCGTGTATCTGGCCTATGGATACTAAACCCTTCGGTTGTATTCATAAATATCTGTTGACAGGTGTTTGTGTCAATGGGCCAAATCAGCCATTTCGTCCAATCAGGATCTGATCTGTTGTACTGGAAAATGTCATCTAATCCTACCCCTTGTGTAGTTGAATTCTGCCCCCCACCCATCTGTGATGGTGTAGGAAACCCGGGTGAGTTTATTTCCTTGTGCTTGGCTAGTCCAAGACAAGATGTCTGTTGCACATTGTCATTTAGATATATCATCTGCTGTGGAATGAGGCATGCTCTAAAAAGCGCTTCTGTTCCCTGGACTTGCCAATCCCTAGAACCCTAGATTGATTTCAAATCTATAGTGTCCTTCCATAGGTCGAAACCCTGTGTAGACAACTGGGCCATAAAGGAAGCAGAGTAAATCTGTTTGGTGTTAGTTAACATAATTTTCTGCGCTGATGTTTTTGCCACTTTGTAATAAAATGACTTTGGGTCTGATGTATTAAACCCTGAAAAGTATGTGAATTTCTGTGCAAAGGTTTGCGAACTACCTTTTGGAGGTGTTGGGCAGTGTTCCCACTGGTGGTATTCAAATATATTTCTAGGTGTTATAGATTTGTGCAAGAAATGATGACTATAATGTTGGTAACAGTACAATGTATCATAGTCTGAAGTACCTTCTAACATGTCATTGTTCGGAAATGCAGCAGTTTTTTCTAAATCAGACATCATAGCATTTACAGTTTCAGTGTCCCAATCATCAGAAAATGTACTGGAGGTAATGATATCACTTAAAGAAATGTTAAATACATGTTTAAGCTTTAAAAGTTCAGTCGGACCGAATATATCAAAATCAATCTTGTCCCATACTATACCGTCCGGTATAGGAACTGCTGTGATGTTCACTGAAGACAAGTCTCTTGGTTCACGATGTGAAGACTGGTGTGGTTTTAAAATCAAATTGACTCTTTGGGCTGTAGAGCTCTGCTGGAGGTATCGTCCATTAATAAGCATACTAAAAGTTATAATTAAACCTAACCAGAAAAGAAAAAATAGAATCCCAGTGATATACCATAGTTCTATCCTTTTCCTTTTTTTATTAAGCATATCCAGAAATATAATTACAATTTACATAAGATTCAAAGAAGAAGGAGACCAAGAAGCAAAAGAAATCAGCAAATAAGAGAGAGAATGATAGCTACAAATAAATATTAGTAAATATTACAATGGGAAGATTACATAGAACAGCAGATTATTTGGATACAATTTGATATGAATTATACAAAGTATGTAACAAAAAGAGAGCATAGGCCGCGGCCATGGCCACATTGACCGGGCTTTAACAATATGATACAGCTGGTTTTACGCCCCCAGCTCCCTCCTTGTGACTCTACTCCATTTGGCCATATGAGCCCAGATCCTCCTCCCTCGGGCTCCGGCCTGTCTACCCCTACAGGCATAAATTGCCAGCTCTTGTTTGTAAATTCCGAGGAGCCTCGCCAGCCACATATGAAAGCTAGGTGGCTCAGCATCTTTCCACGTGGCGGCTAATAGTATCCTAAATACCGCTGCCCCCAAAAACACACCATATTCTTGTTCCTTATTAAGACCCAGAGTACTATCATGTCCAAGAATCAGCAAAGTGGGGGTTAATTCTAGTCTGAGACAAAATAATTCCTCCCAAAAGCCCAGCAGGCCTTCTTTCAATGGAGCCAATTTATCACAATCATATAACATATGTATCAAGGTGGCAGGTCCTGACCCACATCTAGGACACTTATCGTCAGCCCTTTTCCCCCAAAGATAAAGTTTAGCAGGAGTAAAGTAGAGATTAAATATAGTTTTATAGAGTTGAGCTTTTAAATTTGACGATAAGAACATTTTGGCAGTTAGGGAGAGGCTCATATAAATATCAACATCCGGGTTTCCCAGTTTTATTGCCCAGGATGCTTCAGTTTTTTCCAGGTCGTCGGGACATTTGTCAAGAAGTATTTTATAAAAATCTCTGATTCTGCTCGATTCCCTGGTTACAGCTTCCAAAAGTGGAATCTTGTCTAGCTTAATCCTAGGACTCCATAAAGTAAGAATATTGCTAATCTGGACAAATTTAAAATAATGGTTGTCTAAAACGCCAAACACCCGTTGTAGCCTTAAAAATTGAAAATCATGTTCTCCCCACAAAAATCCCCTATTGTTCTTACTCCATATTTTTCCCACTTTTTCCCCATATCATCGTTGGCCAGGTATGGCAATAGAGGCGAGCGCCAGAGGGGGTATATCTAGAAAATTTAGAAATTGCCATAAATTTAGAAACCTGCTTCCAAATTTTCCAGGAGCTATATATCACTTTAAACCGTACTTTTTTATAGTAACTGGGTTCCAGTTGTCTCAGCAGCAGCCCTGAGGCTTCCTTCCCTATCGATAGTTCATAAATTGTAGGTATTTTAATGCCCTGTAGTGGTTCCCTAGTATGGTTCACCGATAAAAGGGTGGTCATCTGATGTAAAAGTGCTGCCCAATAATATAGGGTGATATTAGGAACAGCAAGTCCTCCCCTGTCTTGGGGTAATGCTAAATACCGCAAAGCTCTCCTAACCTTCCCATATTGCCATATAAAATTGGAGAAGGCTGATTCCAATGCCCTTAATAGATTGTCGTCTAGAGCCAGCGGAATTGCCCGAAACAAATACAGTATTTTAGGTAACATGGTCATTTTGAGGTAATTCCCTCTCCCAATAATAGATAAGTGTAGCCCATTAACCCTCCTTAATTCATCCCCTATATTTTTTATCAAAGGATCAAAATTAATCCTACAGATCTCGTCCACCTTAGCACTTATTCGAACCCCGAGGTACACTGCGGATGTTACTCTCTTGGGATCATTGAAAACTATGTTATCAGTACATAATACTATAGTTTTCCCAGCATTCAGCGCATACCCCGATAAAAGACCATAATCCTCAGCAATCCTACTGATCTCTGCTTTTGCCTCGGCAGGATTAGGGGTTAACACCGCAATATCATCGGCGTAGGCCAATACTTTTGTTTCAAAACCACCGGTAATTATGGGTTTAATCTTCCGGGTCTGTAGCAACTTAGAAACTAGGGGATCAATATATAAAGCGAATAAAATGGGGGAGCAGGGGCAGCCCTGTCTAGTCCCTCTAGATATATTAATACTACCAGATTCCCTCCCCATAAGTTGAAGTCGGGCTTTTGGCTGGTAGTACATTGCCTTAATAGCCTTTATGATCCGAGGGCCAAAGCCCTTCAATTCCAATATCTGCCATAGAAACTCCCAAGACACCCGATCAAAGGCTTTTTCAGCATCCAGGAGGATCATAGCCATCTGGTCCCCCCCCTGGTTATAATATCAAAAAGAGAGACAACCCTACGGGTATGATCCGTTGTGCCTTTACCTGGGATAAACCTGTGTTGCCATGGGGATACCAGATGCTCTATGACCCCTCCTAGCCGATTGGCCAAAATTTTCAAATACATTTTGGTGTCGGAGTTGATCTAAGAGATCGGCCGATAGGAAGAAGGATTATCCAATGGCTTCCCTTTCTTGGGAAAAATTATAATGGCCGTCTCTTTCCAAGATTCGGGGGAGGTTCCATTATACTGTACACCCCTGAAAAGATCCAAAAGCATGAGTATTATACCTGGTCCCAGAATTTTATATACCTCAAGAGGTATCCGGTCAGGGCCTGCCGCCTTCCCTGTAGCCATTCCTGAAAGTGCAAGTTGCACTTCTTCAAGTGTAATTTCTGCCTCTAACTCCTCACTAGTATGCCTATCGAGCCTCTCTCCAATGTTAATATCGGCAAGGCTCTCTGTCATGTCTTGAGATACCTCCTCTCTGCTTTTATTACCGTCATCTTGATACAGGACCTGATAGAAATTTTGGAAACCTCTAATTATGTCCTCTGGGTAGGTATAGGCTTGCCCCCCTATCCTAATCATAGATATAGCACTAAAAGATAACTTCTGCCTAGTACAAAGCGCTAGTCTCCTTCCGACTTGTTCCCCTGTTTCATAAACACTGTTTCGATGAGATTGATACTCTTCAGCAGATTTCTGCGTTAGCCAGTTGGTTAACTCTGCTTTCAGTGCGATTATTTGCCACTGAATTTGAACTCCCTCCTGTCCCTGTGCTATCAGTGAAATATGCTCTTCTTCGGCCCTAGCTAGATCCCACATCACTTGTTGATTCTTTTTTTCTTGCTGCTTCCTTGCCCCGATAACAAAAGAGATGGTTTCACCCCGGAAAGCAGCCTTAAAAGAATCCCATACGGCCCCCCTGCTAGCACTGAACCTATTTATATCAAAAAATTCTTGTGCCCACTTCCTCATATATTCAACATACGCACTATTTACAAGAAGTTTCCTATCAAAGGTCCATTTGCTCCGTAATCTCTTAAAACCGGCAATATCAAGTTCTAGTATCAGAGGGTTATGGTCTGAAATTATTTTAGGAAGTTTTAAAATCTCGGCTTGCCCTACAAGATCTTTTGTGCAAAAAAAATAATCGATCCTAACGTATAATTTATGTGGACAGGAAAAATACGTGTAACCGGGGTTGGCCGGGTTCTTTGTAGCCCATATATCGACCAGGCCATGGCTAATTTTTAAAGAATTAAATGCCCTATACACCCGAGGCTTCCGACCTGAATACCCCCCAGGTCCTTGGTTCCCTAATCTAACATCCAAAGAGATGTTAAAATCCCCGCAGAGAATCAGAGGGGTAGACCAAGTGGCCAGTTCAACTTCCAAAGCCTCAAAAATCTGAGGATCGTCCTGATTAGATCCATAGATTGCACAGACAGTGCCACCCATGGCTAGTTCAATGATCACCCATCTACCCAGGGCATCCACTAATTTACGTTTGGCCGTACCCAAAGAAGATTTTGCTAAGATAGCCACACTGCGTATATTAGATGTCTGAGCGGTGCATGCCAGCAGATTATACCCTGTGACCATAGTTCTATCCAAGGTGACACCAGGTAAGTCTTTCTAAAAAAGTTCAAAAAGCTGATGAGTTTTTGTTTGTGTGATTTTTGGCTGACGTCGTTTCTGGCTCACTTGGATCCAGTGAAAACGTATCAAAGTTCATGAAATAGCCAGAAGCAGTTCGATCAATTGTTGGAATTACATCGGGATTTGTTGAAATCGGATTTTGCTCTTGACGAGGCATGTTGACGTAGATGTCTGTAGTCGGTCTGATTGCAACTTGGTTGTTAAGTTGATTTTCTTCTGGTTGAAGTGGAACGAGTTCCATAGCATTGTTGCTTAGTCCTTCATTCCGTACAGGTGGCTCTTCAAATGTGACGAGTCTTTCTGTTTGGACTTCTTGGATTGTAGCGAGAGGAGGGCGTCTGCTACTGTGGAGTCCACGAGGCCTACTGTTTAGTATCGGCCACATAGCGTGGTTTGATTAAGTCGATTGAGACAAATCTTTTCTCCTTTTTTCCGGCAAGAGGCGGCAGAAGTACAGTTCTTGTGCCTTGGATTGCTAGGACCGGTACAGGCTTTCTGTATGATGGCCCAAATTCTTTCTTGTCTGCAATCTTTTCTCTGACCAGATCCCTGACTTTTGGAATCCAGACAGGTCTTGCCATTGCTGCCTTGACTTCCTCAGTGGCGGTCTGTTTTAAGTGGACGTTGCTTTGTTGTGTCCTGGATTCATTTAGATCCTGTAAAACAGCCAAACGATCATGGATATCAAATGGTTTTTCATCCGCCACTGTGCCTTCACAATCAAGATCAGGTACCCACATTCTTGTCCCAAATAGGACCTCGTAAGGAGTGACACCCCCTAGAGAGCTTCTTGGCTGATTGTTTATTGCTCGTTGTACCCCATATAAGTGATCGACCCATCTACCGCCCTTGCCTAATACCCTAGCTGTTAAAGATTGCTTTAAGTCCCGGTTTTTCCTCTCCACGACCGAATTACCCTCAGGATGGTACGGAGAGGAGTACCGCAATTCTACGCCCATTCATTCCATGGCCTCTTTGTAAGCCCGAGAGCTAAACGCCGGGCCACGGTCAGAATGTAAAGTGCCAACTGCGTATGTGCCGATAAAGACTCGCAAATCTTTTATAACAGTTCGAGCGTCAGCACGGTGCTGAGGCCAAACCCATAGGAATCTAGAGCAGGAATCCACTGCAACCATGATATATTTCTTGGCCCCATCAGATTGTAGGGGTCCGCAGTGGTCCAAATAAACACATGCGAGAGGTTTGTCTGATTTCAGCAATGGTGTCTGTGCTGGGCGTGTTACGGTGGAGCCTTTCATCTGCTGACAGATGTCGCACTTTAAGACATAGTCTTTGGTCTGCTTTGTTAACCCTGGCCACCAGTAGCGCTGTTTCAGTAAAAAAATAGTCGCTGTGGCGCCTGTGTGCGCAGAACCCAAACCCTCGTGTGCTGCTAGAATTAAGCCTTGCCTTCGATCCATATTTGGTATTACTCTATCCCCCACTCCAGGAATCTGAACATATGGAATGTTTTGTGCATCTAACTTGTAGGAGTACTTGAGTGGAAATTTCTTAGGTACTGCTCTGCTGCATTTGCGTGAAGCATTGACAGCTACCATAATCTCGCCGTCTATTCTCGTTTTTGAACGAGTAACTGCAGCTATGCTGGCTGTGCGTACAGCCCTCTTTGCGGCTTCATCAGCCAATGAATTCCCTTCAAAGTGAACGCCATCACGCTGATGACTCAGTGTATGTTTCACGTGAGCCCTTGGTAGTTCGTTTCTCGACTCCACTACCTGTTCCCATATCATTTTATGGTTAATTGTGCCACCTTTTGCATCTTTAAACCCGTTTTGTTCCCAATGATGTAAATATTCATTGTATGACTGTACACAGTAAAAGGAATCACACACAATCAGTGTGGGGAATTCGTGTTCTGTGTTTACAAGTGCCAGTATCAGTGCTTTTAACTCTGCCAACTGAGCCGTGCAGTCTCCTAGAGATTGCGTTTTAGTGCAACTCGGATGGAACTTTCCATCGTGCATGCGACCTTTAACGATTGCACATGCCGCGCTGTAAGCTTGCTTACTCCCTATGGCCGGTTGAGCAGATTTGTCAGTGTAAATAATGTATTCATACTGATCTAGAAGCAAAATCTCATTTGGTAGAGGATATTCTTGTTCGTATTGCAGAAATGCTTGTGTTTTTAAATTTGGATCAAATCTGTATTCAACATCCGTTGCAGTAAGAGAATTAGCCCATTGTATCCATCTGGGATGTAAGGCTTTCGCATTTGGAATGCTAGCTTTTGTAACAACTTCTAAAGCTGGTACTGGGGTCATGACAATTATGCGTTTACCCTGAGCCAGAGCTCTTTCTCTTGCTACAGCGGTCTGCACTGCTGTCAGGATTTTTTCTGTTGAAGTGAAACGCATCTCTGCGTTTGTGTACAGGTGTGATTTGTATGCGATTGGTACCTTTTTGCCTTCATTGAAAGTTAAATAAGTGTACCCGCATTGACCCGCTATTACTCGGATCACTAAGTTGCGTACGTTTACGCATGTCTGTAAATGTTTAGAAGCTATCATGTCTTCCTGTAGGGAACGCAGGATATTTGTATGTTCCTGTGTCCATTGTCTGACTGAAAAATCAGGGTTTATTAAGTAGTAGAAAAGTTTTACTCTTTCTGCGTAATCCAAAATGTATGTTCGACCAAAATTTAGGAATCCCAGAATTGATTGTAAATTCTTTAATGATTTTGGAGGTTGAAGCAGCGCGCATTTTTCTAAAAAGTTTGCTGCTAGGCTTTTTCCTTCACTTGACAGCTCATACCCTAAAAATAGGACATTGAGGTGGGCAATTTTCGGAAATTAAATTTATAGCCCTCAGAGGCGAATCCCATAATAATGGTGCTCACCCTGGTCAAGTGCCTCGGTAAGTCATCGTCCGTCAGATAAATATCATCCACATAGGACACTGCTTCTCCATGCAAATTTTGGAGTAACTCTGTTACTCGTGCTGAAAATACCCCAGGACTATTTTTATATCCTTGGGCTAGTCGACAAAATTGTCGCTGGGACCCTAACGCACTGAATGCGGTCAGATACCTGCTTTCAGGCGCTATATTTTGGCAGAAAAATCCATTTGAGATATCAAGTGTTGTTTTGTGTTTTTTGCACACAATGTTATTCATTAATGCGGCACTGTGTGCATTTTGAGCTGCAAATGTCTTTGTGCAAGTGTTTAAATGTCTGTAATCCAAAACTAAACGATATGTGTTGTCAGGTTTCATTACGGGAAACAAAGGATTGTTCATAGGTGAAGTGCAATTTTAAATCACCCCCTGGTATTCTAGTTGATCTAGGATCTCCATGACTTGTTTTTTAGCTTCCTGCTTTATAGGGTATTGCCTTTGAGCATTTTGGGAAACTTTTAACGGGATCACATGGTGGGCTGAATCCTCATCCCAACCAACATGATTTTTGTACAATGGTGGAGCTAGGGCAACCGCCCACTCCTGCTCATATGCATGTTTTAAATGTATGGGAACGAGGTCGGAAAAGGCTGGAAAAATTATCGTTTCTCCCCTAGGGCACTCCATGACGAAAGCTGGCGGCCAGTCTTGCTCTGCTAATAGGATGTCATAACCAGATGACAGATTTTTCCAAAAGAGACCTTTAATTTTTCTGGGTTTGTCCCCCTCCATCCGGAGTGTTATCTCATGTAACTTATGTGGGACACTTACCCGAGTATCAGGTGTTTCCACCGTGATATACTCACTCAACTCCGCTGTCACCATAAATTCCTTCAGGTTCTGGCGAGCTATTGTTACTTCTGCCGCGCTGTCTAGCATCGTCAGAGCCCATTCCGCATTCAGAAGCTGTGCCCTCAGAATTCTGGGCATGTCTGATCTTGAGACCTGCTACCTTCTTCTTTTTGAACTGAGGTTTCTGTTTTTGTTTATCTTCTTTTTTATGTGCGTAGTCCGCAGCGCGTTGCGTGTCTCTGGACTTTGTACGCTCCTCTGACCGTCCTTCCCTCTCGGAGTTTTTTGATGAACCCTGAAAGGAACGAGAGGAACGTGTATCAGTATCCTGATACCTGTCAGGTTTTTAATACTATCCCTATTCCTGAGGTTATACCTCCTTTCAGAGGGCTCCTGTTGAGGAGACCTACCTCTTGATTGAGATCTGCTGTCTTTAGACTTTTGTTGTTTTTTATTTTCCCACTTCTTACTATGAAAATGTCTCAAACCATTTTTTCCATGTGGTTGGGGGTTGCAGACCCATCGTGATGCTCAGCACAGCCCCCATGAATTGTTGCAGTGTTGTCGCAAACCTTGCTGAAAGAAATATACATTCACTCACCCACTTGCACACTAATGCATGCACTCACAGACCCACTCAGAGACTCATGCCCTCATTCAGAGACCCACTCAAAGACTCATGCACCTACTCACTCATCTACTCAGAAGTTCATGCACCCACTCACAGACCCAATGAGACACTCATGCACCCACTCACAGACTGTCTAGACAATTATGCATCCTCTCACAGACCTACTCATAAGTCATGCACCCACTCACAGACCCACTCAGACACTTACGCATCCACTCAGAGACCCACTCACAGACTGACACACCCACTCATATATCTATTCAGAAACTCACGCTCCCACTCAGAGATCCACTCAAACACTCATGTAACACACCTACTCAAAGACCCACTCAGATACTCATGCACTCACTCCCAGACCCACTCAGAGACAAACACATCCACTCACAGACCCACTCAGAAACCCACACGCCTGCTCACAGACATACTCAGACACTCATGCACTCACTCAGAGACCCATTCAGACACTCATACACCCTCTCACAAACCCACTCAGAGACCAACATACCCACTCATAGTTCCACTCAAAACACATGCAACCACTCACAGACCCACTCATATATCCATTCAGAGACTCATAGACCCACTCACGGACTCACATACCTACTCAAAGGTCTACTCAGACACTCATTCACCCACTCGCAGACCCCCTCAGAAACTCATGTACCCTCTTATAAACCCACTCAAAGACTACATACCCACTCACGGGTCCACTCAGACACTCACACACCCATTCGCAGACCCACTCAGAGACTCACATACTCACTCACAGACCCAGTCAGACACTCATGCACCCACTCACAGACCCACTCAGATACTCATGCACCCACTGACAGACCCACTGAGACACTCAGGCACCCACCCACAGACAAACTGAGACACTCATGCACCATCTCATAAGCCCACTCAGAATCATGCACCCACTCACAGACTCACTCAGACGCTTATGCACCCACTAACAGACCCACTCAGACACACATGCAGACAGTCACAGACCCACTCAGACACTCACACATTCACTCAAAGGCCCACTCAGAGACTCACACAGACAGTCAAAGACCTACTCAGACACTATCGCACCTACTCACAGTTTCATTCAGACACTCACACACCCACTTACAGACCCACTCAGTCACTCATGCACCCACTCACTCATCCACTTAGAGGCTCATGCAGACACTCTCACACCCAGTTGGACACTCATATACCCACTTACAGACCCACTCAGACACTTATGCACCCATTCAGAGACCCACTCAGCCAGCCATATACCTATTAGATCCCCACTAAGGTACAGATGCATCCACTCACAGAGCCACTGAGACACTCACGTACCCAGTCACAGACCCACTCAAACACTTATACATCCAGTTCCAGATTTACTCAGACACTTACGCACCCACTCCGAGATCCACTCAGACATTGGCGCATCTATTCCCAGACTCACTGAGACACTTATGCACCCAGTCACACACCCACTCAGAAAGTGATGTATGTACTCACAGACCCACTGAGAAATGAATGCACCCACTCACACACACACTTAGACACTCACAAAACTGTCCAAGGTCATTGTGACATACATAGAGACAAACTGAGATTTATAAATCTTAAATGTGCTGTTATGCATTCAATTTGTTCTTTTGCTTAGCGGTTTCGCGAACCCTTCACAAATCTGAAAAAATGAACTAAAAATGAAAATTATTTTGTGTTTGGTAATAGGATGGCTCTTAGTCGGGTAAAGAAAGTAGATCTGTGATTGGCTCTGGATAAGTTTAAGAGAAGTTACGCTATTGCATATGCTTTTTCAAGCAGTCAGTGGCATATGCTGCATTTGAACTTGAAGCTGGTATGCTGCTGCTAGAAAGTGCTGTGAACTTTTGACTTACTGGTACAGTGGAGTGTTTCAAAGAAGGTTGCAATGGCAATAGAGGTAAAGCAGTGTGGGGAAAGGTTTTTAAATACACTGTAGTTTGAAACCACAAAGCAGAGTAGTTTAGAGATAGTATATGTTGTGAAATACAAATTTTTCAATTCAGTACTATGATATGATGTAAATTGTAGTTGAAAAATTGTAGTACTATTATTGTAAATGCTTTTGGTACTCCCGGATGAATTTGCAACTCTGTTGCAAAGTTACATGGGGGGTCGTGCTGGACATCATAACCAAGTCACCAAATTACCCACAGACACTACCTTATTCAGCTTCTTATGAGGAGACTAAAAAAGGGTTAAAAAAATGACCAATGGAAACTGGAGTAAGAACAGGAAAAAAAGAAGGGATCGTTTTAATTTGCTAAATACATCAGTATCAGTGAAAAAAGAGAGGGAAAAATCGCCTTTACTGGCTCTTTCTTGCAGAGAGTGGTACTTATCATTTTCTGTGAGAAGAAATTTGAAGTGAGAGTATGTTAAAATTTGAGGATCTCCAAAGCAAATTCAGAGGTATGTTAAAAATGGGCATATTGATAATGTGTTTATAGAAAAATTTTGTGAGTTATAAGTTTGAATATTCAACTTATCTAAAGCAATCTGAAATAATTGATTACATATGAAGTGCTCATGCAACTAGTAAACCATTTGAACAGTAACTGGTATATACCTGTAAACAGTTTGACATATAAACATTTAGATAATGAAACAGTCAGTAACAAACATAGTTATCTACTGAGTCATGTAGTTGGAATTAGGTGATTGGAAACTTTGTTAGTGGTCAAGTCAATATTTTTCTGTTCTACATATAGTTTTGTTACCTTATCCACGATTGGTATATTTAAATTATTTGTAAGTCTGAAGTTCGGTGCTGTAGGTGTGCTTAGATTTGTAATTAATTTAATAGTAGATGTATTGTATGTATGATTGTGCAACACAGAGAAGAAGGAATTCAAATATGTGTAAGGTGTGCTACTCCAGAACCTGTGTCTGCAGTTTACTCTGCTATGTTGAATTGACATTTCCATTGCATTTGAAAGTCTTAAATTTTACATTTAATAAATTTAAATCGCCTGTAACGTAAGTTGTAGGCAGATAATAGAGTCGGAAGGTATGTGTTTGAATGGCAAAATTTGTACTTTGAATTTTTTGTGAGTTAGAAAGATTCTTAGTGAGCAATATATGTAGTTGTACAATCACTATGTATGCACTCACTGAGATACCTATTTAGAAAACTATAGAGCCATTTGTACATGTAGTCGGACAGTGACAAAGGCATTTACTCATTCACTCACAGACTGTGATAGTACTTATGTACTGAGCAGTAACAGAGCCACTTGTATGCATAGTAATACACCCCAAGAGTCACTAACAGAGGTAGCAAGCAATTCAAACAGCTACGTGCATGCACATTTCAAAATTCAAATAGTTTCTAAACCAGCAACTCATATAGTGGCACAGTTAGATACATATTCAGTGAGACATGCACACAGGAAATAGTATACTCACTCAAATATGCAGTCAAATACTCGCATATTGAAGTAACCTATCCAGTGAAGTTGCCATTTGAATATGTCTCAGGCTTGCTTCTGCACAGCCAGTGTGTGCATTCTTGCTGCTTGATAGAGTAAGTATTTTAGAATCCTTGCCAGAACTATTTATACACCCACTTACTCACCCATAGAGCACTTATGTATCTAGTGCTAACAGAGCTACTTGAGCATATAGTTACAGATTCCAAAAGTCACTACCAGAGTCAGTAAGCAATCTATACAGTCACAGTTTTCCTACTAGGCTGACTTGACATTCAAAACATGTTGCTAAGCCTTAAACTCCTCTTCGTACATACCTTAATCATTGTCTCAGTGCCTATGTGGGTGTTTGATTGGAAATGTAAGTAACTATCAAAGTCTGACTGTCTTAGTTATTCTATGGGAGTCTCAATCTATATGTAAGAAGCTGCATGGATTAGTTGATGGCTGGCTTGCAGACTCCTATGTTCAGTTATAGACCCCCTTATTACCCATACTGGAACTCACATACCTATGTGTAAAAAGATAGAGACACAAACCCACCTAGTCACACAGTGACAAAGGCACTGAAACATTCACTCACACACACATACAGATCTTCTGAATCCAGCAGTAATGGAGGCAGATGAACACACAGTTAAATACCCAATACTCACTTACACAGCCAGCAAGTGTTCAGTGCACAGTTAAAAACCTGGGGATAAAATTTGATGAGAATTTGTCTTTCAAACCCCAAATTAGATAAGCAGTTCACACCTGCTTTGGGGTGCTACGTTCCTTGAGGAAATCTTTACACTTTTTGTCCTTCTCAGCAAAGAAGCTGGTGATTCAGGCTTTGATCACCTCCAGATTAGACTACAGTAATGTCTTGTACTTGGGTTTATCTGATCAGTTGCTGGGCAAACTTCAAGTTGTTCAAAATGCCGCAGCCCGTTTACGTATGAACCTGCTGATTAGAACATGGATGTCTCCCCATCTGCGAGATCTTCATTGGCTTCCTATCAAGAAAATAATCTTTTTTAAAGCACCTGTGCTGATACACGGGGCCTTGCATCAGATGGGGGCTGTCTATCTCAGAGCTAGGTTCTGCTTCTTTAACCCACACAAAAATTTGCGTTCAGCTAATGAACTCTTAGCGACAATTCCTAAAATTCGACGAGCTAGAGCGGGAGGAAGATCTCTCGTGTATCAAGGAGCTGTTGCATGAAATACACGACCCCTGGAGTTTCAAGCTCTAACAAATGCCGCAATCTTTAAAAAATGTCTAAAACCTGGCTTTTTGTGGAAAATGAATATCTTTTTAGATCTGATGTCAGGCCTGAAGCTCCTCACACTCTTAGGAGTAGCTGTGCGCGATAGAAGTTGCTTCATCATCATCATCAGCAAGCAATCCATGCAGCTCCTTACATACAGATTGAGAGTCCCATAGACTAACTAAGAGACCCAGACACATATCAACATACTTAGTAGATATACAATGATACACTCACATAGACACTGAGATACTCATTTGGGTATGTAGTGAAGAAATGACACTAACAAGTCATCCATTCAGACAACTAGGCCTTTAAACATGTCTCGGGCCTGCGACAGTAGAGCGTGCAGATCCATATCTCCAGTTATGGAGGCAGTCTCCTACCGATAGTGGTACTAAAGTACCTATTTGTAAAAGGATAGAGCCACTAATACACCTAGTCACACCATGACAGAGGCACTTAAACATTCATTCACACACATACAACTCCTATGTATCCAGCAGTAATGGAGGCAGTTGCACACACAGTTAAATACCCCAAAACTCACTAACACAGCCAGTAACTAATCCATGGAGCTCCTTACATACAGCTTGAGAGTCCCATACAGTAAATAACAGACACAGACATATATCAACATACTTACCTACATGTCCACTGACACACCCACATAGGCCCTGACACACTCATTCAGGTCTGTTGTGAAGAAGTGACACTAACAAGTCTTCCATTCAGACAAATAGGCCTTTAAACATATCTCGGGCCTGCTACAGTAGAGCGTGTGTACACAGGTTACCTACTAGGCTGAATTGATGTTCAAAACATGTTGGTAAGCCTTAAACTCCTTTTCTACTACATACAAGTCACTCCTGAGATAGGGTATAGGTAGGTCATAGGGATGTGAGGTATCAGCTGAAAAGATAATACATGTTGTTTCAAGTTTGATTGAATTGCATGCGCACATATAGACCCATATTTGCAGTTATAAATGCAGTCTCCGACCAATACTAGCATTCACATACATATGTGTAAAAGGATAGAGCCACTAATACAGTCAGTCAGACAGTGACAGAGGCAGTTAAACATTCACACACACACACATAGAAACTCTTATGTATCCAGCAGTAACAGAGGCAGTTGCACACACAGTAAATACCCCAAAACTTACTAACACATCCAGTAAGCAATCCATGAAGCTACTTTCATTCACATTTAGAGACCCATAGAGTCACTCTGAGAGCCAGTCATATACCAACATACTTCCTTAAAGCTTCTATTACACACCCAAATAGGGACTGAGTCACACATTCAGATATGTACTGAGGAGCCGACACTAACAATTCACCCATGCAGACAATCTTGGGCCTGGTGCAGTAGAGCCTGTGTGTTCAATTCTACTACTAAGCCGACTTGACATTTAAACCACGTTCCCAAGTCTTAAACTCCTCATGTCCTAAATATAAGTCAACTCTAAGACAGGCTGTATGTAGGCCATAGGGAGTGAGCTATGTGCTTAAAACATAACACACATACTTTCAAGTTTCAGTGACTGACGTGCACTTACAGATCCATACGCTCAGTTATCCATCCAGTCTCACAGTCACACTAGATTTCACATACGTATTTACAAAAGGATAAAATCACTCACACAGCCAGTCAGACAGTCATAGAAGCACGTCAACATTCACTCACACCCACACACAGCTCTAATGTAAGTAGGTCTAATGAAGGCAGTTGTACACAGAGTTACATATCTTAATACTCTGGAACACAGCCAGTAACCAGGCCCTTACATACAAGTTTAGAGACCCATGGAGTCACTCTGACAGCCAGTCATATTCCAACATACTTCCTTAAATATTCTATGACACACCCAAATAGGGACTGAGGCACACATTCAGATATGTACTAAGGAGTTGACACTATCAAGTCACCCATGAGGACAAGTAGCTCATTCAACATATCTTGGGCCTGCTGCTGTAAAGCCTGTGTGTGCAGTTTTACTGCGAGGCTGACTTCACATTTAAAACTCCCTGTCAACCTTATATGTTCTATCTACTACATATAAGTCACTACTAAGGAAGGCTATAGCTAGGCCATAGGACAGGGTGCTATGTACTTAGAAATAAGACATGTACTTTGATAGGGAGTAGATGTGTTATGTTTTATAGCTCTGAAATGGTAGGAATGACTGATATAATTATATATGTACAATTTTAATTGGTTGAAGTATAGAACATAACATTTATATTCTATTTTGTTTTCAGATATCTACTTTGGTTCAAAGAGAAGAATATAAGGTGACAATAGAGGAACAGAGGCGAAATGCACAAAATAAACAGTACTCCTACGGACAAAAAATGAGATGTGGACAGAATGTCCTGTGGAAAACAAAATCTGCTATAAGAGATAAAAGCAGTTTCTTAAAGCAGTATTAAGAAAAATGAAAAATTTGGAAAATGATATGAACAGAAAGAAAACTTTACCAACAACTCTGAAATGAAAAGCAGTAAATTATGTTCAATGTAGAAAATGTTCTAAACAAACAACTTATTTGACAGCAAGGCAGAAACAGTACAAAGACATAGGAAGAAGAATGTTTACAAGTAGGGTAATACAAAATTTGGAAAGTAATATAAACAGTATAAGAGAAGAACACCAGCTTACAAACAAAAACAACACATAGAAACTGTAGTAGATAAAGCATTTGCCTTGAAGCGAAAACTATTTATTTTAATAGTAAACGGAATGAAAACACTGGGTGAAACAGTCTTGTGTATAAAGAGAAAAAGTCAGAAAAAAAGAATTGTGAATAAAATTAATTTTTGTAAAATCTTTAGAGGTGAATGGAAGCATACATCTAGTACTGAGCATTTCTTTAACGAAGAAAGCTGCCTCCAAGAGAACACATGACTGCATGCAGTTGAAACAACTGGTCAATGTTATGAGGTGAAGAATGGTATTCCCATTCCAAATGAGGAGATGGTTCTTAGAAATGTTGAGGAAGTGATAGCTGCAGAGGTACAGGGAAGACGTAGACAGGCCCCTGTATACAAGTGGAACTGTAGCAGTATTTGCAGTGTCCGGCAGGAATCAATTGATATATTGAGAGCATTCCATGCAGAAGTTTGAAACAGAAAATTGCAATTTTTCAAGGATTAGTAAAATGAGGAACTATAGTAACTTACAGGGACATTCACTAGCATGTCTATCAAAGAAATTGTGATGAAACACCTTTCTTCATTTCAGAATGTTATCTGTTCACCACTTTAAAATGCGAAATTTAGTTATGAGACTTTATTATGTGAAAACTCCTGCTCTAAGTTTAGGAAAAATGAATAGAGCTCTTGTGCATGGAACAGTAGCAGTGGTAGAAAAAGTTTGTGAAGATGTTCAGCTTCATTTCTTTGGTCCTGAACAAGAGACTAGGGAAAGGGAAGAGTTGGTTCCTGGAAGTGTGTAAGAACAGGAGACAGGGATTAGTACTGATAATTTCATACAAGAGATTATAAAGTTTATCAGATTTTCTTCAGAGAAACCAAACTAAGTTTGTATTTGTTGTCGATGTACTCACAACAAAAGCCAAACTTTCAATGTAGTTGTGTTCTCAAGAACTGAACAGGAGAATAGAGGTAAGTGGCAAGAATTTGTGGTATATTTGTTTGTAGAGGAACACTTTGAGTTGTCCACATGGCAAGTTATATGTAAGTACTGCTATGATAAGTTAGAGGATAACAAATTGCCAGCTTGAGCAGTACATTGCAAGTTAAAATTAGTATCTATTCCAGAAGACCTACAAAATGTAAAAGGTTTATGAGTCCATTCTCATAAAATGTGTACACCCATTTCAGGCTATATTTCGTATGGAGCCTAAGACACGGAAGCTGCCACCAATTGACCTTCAGAAAGGCCTTAAAGGAAGAGTTGTTTTCTTACCTTCAGATTTTGAGCAGAATATTGATACTGTTGGTGTACACAGAGAGGATCATGAACCAGTTGTCATTCTAGTAAACGGTGTGCCTATGAAGAATAAAAAGTCTGGCAAGAGCTAGTGAATGCTGCCAAGGGAAAAAAGCGACATTATACCTGGTACAAAATTTGTTTATCATGAAAATGTTGATGGTGTTCTAGATATGACATGTGTTGAGAATGAAACATCACTATCAAGGGGACAGATTAAAAAAGTGGATTGATCCAGATCAGAAAAGATTTACAAACACTACAGCATCCATCCTCTGCATTCTAAAGAAGTGATGCTATTGATCGCTTTCAAATGAAGCAAGCATAATTTCAGAAGCTCGCTGTTGTCCACAGCTGTTTCCCACTGGAGAGGTGGCCATTTTGATGACTGCGCTGTACAGATACCAGCAGTTGAATGCCAGTCAACCAGATCATACTCAGAGGATCCAAGATTTTGACAGTGTATTCCCTATATATTCCATCTTCTGTTTGAGAGTGACTTGTCTGGACTTTCATATGCTGTTAACCATATACTGAAAACAGGACTTAATCTTCAAAATCTGTCTTCAAAAGAATCCATTGACAAAGTTCATGGGAAGGACGAAAACTTAGAGTACAACTTGATAAATTTGATGATGTGCCAATGTGGCACCAATGAGTATTGGTATCGCTTGGAGAATTGAAATGTATGTTGAGAAATCTAGGTGCACCTATTTGGTTTCTGACACTCAGTGCTTTGTATACCTGGGATGACCTGCTTGAATTTTTGCTAGAAGCAAACTTAAACATAAAAGACATTAAAGTGAAGATAACAGGACAACTTTGCTCATTAGATCCTGCAAAAAGTGCAGATATTTTAACCACATGTTTCAAACCATGATGTCTTTCATCTGCAACAAATGTAATCCTCCTCTTGGGGAAGTTATTGATTTCTTTTGGCACAAAGAGTACCAAGCAAGATTTGCTCCTCATATTCGCATGCTATTATGGATAAAATATGCACCAAAGTTTGGAAAACACAGTGATGAGCCAGTCTTGTCTTTAATACAACAGTATGTGACATGCTATCCCAAGAGATGGTGCTGAAAAGGGCTTGAGACAACAAGTTCTAATGCTTCAAACTCATATATGTGGAAAGTACTGTAGTTGAAATGAAGATGCAAAGGAACATTGTACACAAGATGTCGATTTGGATTCCCACGACCTGTGATTTCACAAGGAAGAGTGAACAGCTTTATGTTTGCAGTCAGACATACAATGACAAGAAAATCACCCAAAAACATATACAACCTGAGAAGAACAGAGGCCTCCAAATATATAAATGACAACAACCCTGTGATTCTGAAAATGTGGAGTGCAAATATTGATCTACAGTTTGTTGCAGACAACTCCATCACTAATGCTCGATACGTCACTTCATACACTACAAAGTCAGTGAAGACAGAGGTGAAGGAGATGTAGGATGACATTTCTGCAGAAAAAAGTCTATCTAAGAAATTGGTCAGCCTCAGCTTGAAAATGCTTTCCCATAGAGCAATGGGCTCCTATGAGTACTGTGACCAACTGAGCTTGGCCAGTTTGTTCTCAAAGTCAAGGGGAATTATTTGGGTAAGTCTAGGCCTAGCAAGTGCACAGAATAGAGTGTTTAAGTGTTTCCCAGAAATTCAGTATCTAGCAGAGTTTGACCTAAAAAGTACAGACATTGTGAAGACAAAAATGTTAGACACATACTATCCAAGAAGGAGTGCACATCTAGAAGACAAGTGCCTTTATGAAGTACTTTAACACTATAGATCAAAAAGGAATGTAACAGAAAACATAGAAGAAGGAAAATATGCAGTAATTGGATGTGATGGTTGTTTGGTGATAGATAGCAAAGAAAATCCAATTAACCACAGAAAACGGACTTGCCAAACTGCAGACAGAAGAGAGAATATCTATTTGGCACCTTGGTGTGCTGAATCAGAAGTACTTGGAGACTACGACTGCTAAGAAGACTTTTTCAATGTAGTAAAAGACAGCATTCAGTGTCCAGTCTATACAAACTGCTTGCAAATGGTGAAAGATAAGATTGAATAGGTAGAAACCATTGCTGTTGAAGTAGCTAAAGAGAGTTTACAAAGCAGCCAAAGTTCTGAACCACTGAGTCAAGAATCAAGATCCACTTGGACAGCCAATAATCCAAAATTAAGTTGCCATAGCCATGAGTGAGGTAAAGACTGCAATGCAACAAGCAAGAGAGGAAAGTGTGGATTTCAAACACTTAGGAGCACAACTGAACTATGAACAGAAATAAATGTATATTGAAGTAAAAGATACAATAGGGCATGGATTTCTGCACAATAAGAAACAATGTAAATGCTCTTCATTTAAGCCAATTCTAATATACCTCAGTGGACAAGCTGGCACTGGAAAAATCTTTTTAATTAAAGTACTCACCACTTACAGAGAACTACAGAATGCTTGTCATGAGGTGTCACGAGTATTGAAGAAACTGAAGTTTTTAATCGTCAATGAGGTGAGCATGGTTTTGAACTTAATGCTTACCTTATTACACTTAAGAATGCAGCAGATTTTAAAAAAAGACTATGACATGCTGTTTGGAGGAAAGCATTTAATTGTCTTTGGTGACCTACTGCAATTCACCCCCATGAAATGATAGACTGTTTAAAAGACACGTCTCCATAATGAAACAAGAAACTAAACTTTGAATACAAGGAATAGTGAAAAATATGCATCAAGCATCCAATGTGGAATATGGAGATATCTTGAAGGACATTAGTTCTGACAATGGAGGGAAAACGAGTTTTGGAAAATCGACTTGCCAAGAAACTATTTTCATCTGACAACACAGCAGCACAACAGCACAACTAATGTGCAATTTAATTGAAAAAGACAAATCCATGGTCTGTTTAATGCTTACACTTCAAGAAAGCTCCAACTTCAATGAACAATTACTGAAGCTGGAGAAAGAAGATATTTTGGAAACTACAGCTTTCGTTAAAATGGAGTAACAGTACTACTAACTGAGAAACTACAAGCAAAATTGGATTCCTTTGAAAAGTCAGTGTCGAGGACTGCAAGATTAAAAAAATGTTTGCACAAAAGCTGTTGAGTAATTTTGCGGCATTATTTAAATGTGGAGGAAGGGTTAGTAAATGGTGCTATGGGCAAAGTTATTGATGACATTAATTTTCCAAATAGGGATGAGGTTGAGTACTTAGCTATAGGATTTGATCACATTGATGGGGTGAAGCAGATTGGCTAATGTATTGTACATTTTTTGCTTGTAAAGGACTTATATGTGCGGTGGCAGTAGCTTCCAGTATCTCTAGCATATGCTGTAACTATCCATAAATCTCAAGGTTTAAGTGTAGACACTGCTTTTATTAATATTGGAAGTACAGTATTTAAAGAAGGTATGTCATATGTAGCATTATTCCATGTTAGAACATCGTCTGGTTTGTTTTTACTGAATTTGATGATAAGAAAGTTAGTGCTGATGCAAGCTCTGCAAGAAAGTACAATCGTTTAAGAAGACTATGCGCTCCTCATTTAGTTCGGTACATTATTTATGAGAAATAAGTAATCTGCCAAAAACAGAAGCTTACAAAAGAGTCAACTGATGTTAAAAAAAATGAAAGGAAACCAGGCCAAGCTAATAGGCGTTAAGTAGAAAGACTAGAAAATGATGGAGTTTTTGTAGGATAACAGTTGGAAAACAGTTCAGGTGACAACTGCTATTCAAATGGTGTTTCAATGTACTGTTTCATTTATCACATCTTGTAAATCAAATTGAACAAAAACCAGAGAAGAGATTGTGTTCTGCACTGTATCATTTGTGCCAACATTTACTCAGTGACAGATCTGTAATACATTTTGTTTCAGGCATTTGAGATCTTTTAGGTTTATGTAGCAGAACCATAATATTTACTCTGAACAGTCAAGAATTTATAATGGTCATGCTTGGAGTTTAAGAGGAAGAAGTAGATATTGATTACTTATTTGGACTGAGTTACCAATAGAACTATGACTATGAAGATTCCTCATTTACATTCATCACTCTGAGCGATTTATTTACTTAACATTACCAGATTGCAAAGCTGTGCCTTTTGATTGATTGATTAAACATGCAAACCAAAATATGTTCTGCCCAAACTGTAGACCCAATGTTATCTCTACATAGCATCAACAAAGAACTGGGAAATACCTCATAATAATGTTACAATGATGTAGAGCAGATGGATCTAAACTGGAAACCGAATTTTCACATTTCAAAGCTGGACAAATATAAATTTCTGGTACTCACGAAAGGAGTTACTATAACATTTGGACACTACACTGTCTGTTTAAAGAGTGAAAGTGGATGGACAGAATGCAATGACAGCCACCTTACATTCAGACCAAAACTGCCATTCAAACTATGATAATGTTACCTCTTGTTTCTTCAATCAAAGTTCTAAAGAGTATTTTTGGGAAAAACTAATATACGGTGTTTCTTGTATGTAGATCATCAAAGTTTTAGACATCGTTCGGCCTATCAGTGGTGATCTCTTGAAGAAGTTCCCCAAAATTCAACAGTCCTTTTGTCTTCCAAACAGGAGTTAATATAGCATGTGTATATTACACTCTCTAATAAAAGGCTGCAACAGGATGGACACAATGGAAGCACAGCAGCCTACAATTGACACCAAAACTACCTTCAAACTACAAAATTGTTACCTCTTGTTTATTCAACCACACTTCTGTGTACTATTTCTGGATAAAAAAGTAATGTATTGTATTTCATCTACATGGCTCATCATCATTCTAGACATTATTCTGTGTACCAGGTGTGATATTTTAATACGGATCTCCAAAATTCAAGTGTGGGTTACATTTATTAGGAGTTGTGTATGAGGTATAATAATAAAGGGAAACTTTTTAAGGTACATTTTTTTAAAGTACTGTAGTAAGTGTAGGCAAACAACTGTTTAATGAATTGAAGTGAGTGCAATGCATAGTGTCACTTATTTGCCGTGATGTATTGTGCAGTTATGGATTTTTTCAACAATTCATACTATTGTGTTTTCCCCACTGTTCAAGAATGAACCTTCATATAGTACATTGTTTATGGTGTGAAAGTATGAAAGCTGAAAACAGTAAAAAGGGAAAATTAAATATTTTACTATATTGTGATATAGTGTTACAGCAGGAGCAATGTGTACTGCTATCTTTCCTGAATTTTTTAAATCAAATACTAACTTACATTTCTATTGTTTTTCTTTTACAACAGGTTTTGGAGTAATACATGTGAAGATATAGCAAGATACATCAAATGCCTGAGAAATATTTCTTTGACATACTTAAGAAGAGGTCTTTATATTTAAAAAGCACTTCATATCTTTTCCCACCAGTTTCTTTTAGCAGGAGGAGATGATAGAAAACACTCATGGAATTGATTATTGCTTTCTTGAGCTCAGGTAACTAATCCTCACTCACCCATACATTTACTCACACATCCACTCCCTTATCCATACAGCCTCTTACTCACCCATATAGCCACTCACTCAGCCATACAGTCTCTCATGCACCCTCTCACTCACTCATATAGCCACTCACACAACCACTCACTGATCCATTGAATTTCTTATAAACACACAATCACTCACCCATGCAGCCACTCACGCACCCTCTCATTCACCCATACACCTACTCATACACTCAGTCACTCATGCACACAACCAATAACACACCCAGTCACTCACTCATAAAGCCACTTAACACCCACTCACTCACTAATACAGGCACTCATGCACCCTTTCACACACTCATAAAGCCACTCATGCAGCCACTTACTTACCCATACAGGCACTCATACACACTCTCACACACCCATGCAGCTACTCAGACACTCACTCATTCACCCATAGAGCCATTCATCTACCATCTCACTTACCCATATAGCTATTCATACAGCCTCTCACTGACTCATACAGTCAGTCACATACCCACTTACTCACTCATACAGCCAGTCACACAGTCACTCACTAACCCATTGTTTTACTCACACACTCACTCATTTACCCATACAGCCACTTATCCATCCTCTCACTCATCCATAAAGGCTCTCTTAAAGCCTCTCACTCATTCATGGAGCCACTCACGCAACCTCTCACTCACTCATATAGGCACTTATGCACCCATTCATCTTTATCCATATAACCACTAACACACCCACTTACTCACCCATAAACCAATTCAATATCCATTCACTCACCCATACAGGTACTCTTGTACCCTCTCACTCACCCATATAGCAGTCACGCAGCTACTCACTGACACAATCACCCACTCACATAGCCACTCACTCACCCATGGAGTTATTCACACACTCACTCACTCACCCATGCAGCCACCCATGAAACCATTCACTCACCTATACACTCATTCATACACCCTGTTACTCACTCATACAACTACTCACATACCTACTCACTCACCCATACAGCCACCCAACAACCACCCACTCACCCATACAGGCACTCATGCAGCCTCTTGGTCACCTATATAGCCACTCACGCAGTCACTCACTCACTCATACAGGCACTCATACACACTCTTACACACCCATGTAGCCACTCAGACACAAACTCATTCACCCATATAGCCACTCATCCACCCTCTCACTTACCCATATAGCTACTCATACGGCCTCTCACTCACTCATACAGTCAGCCACACACCCACTCACTCACTCATATAGCCAGCAACACAGCCACTCATTCACCCATTGAGTTACTCACTCATGCACTCATACAGCTATTCATCCATCCTCTCACATATCCATATAACCACTCATACAGCCTCTCATTCACTCATACAGGCACTTATGCCCCCACTCTTTATCCACACACCCACTCATGCACCCTGTCACTCACTCATATAACCACTAACTCACCCACAAACCCCCCCATACAGCCACTCAATGCCCACTCACTCACCCAAACAGGTATTCATGTACCCTCCTACTGACCCATATAGCAGTCACATAGCCACTCACTCACACATACCTCCACTCACACAGCCACTCACTCACCAATAGAGTTACTCACAATCTCACCCATGCAGTCAGTCATGCACTCTCTCACTCACCTATATAGCTACTTATACACCCACTCACTCATCCATATACCCACTCATACACACTGTCACTTACTTATTAGAACCACTGACACACCCACTCACTCACCCATTCAGTCACTCAACACCCATTCAGTCACTCATACAGGCACTCATGCATCCTCTCTCTGACCCATATAGCAGTCACACAGCCACTCACTCACACATACAGCCACCCACACAACCAATCACTCACCCATAGAGGTACTCACATACGTGCTCACATGTGCAGCCAGTCATGTACCCTGTTGCTTACTCATACAACCACTCACACACCCACCCATTCACCTCCACAGCCACTCAACACCCACTCACTCATCCATACAGGTACTCAAGCACCCTCTCATTCACACATATAGCCAGTCACACAGTTACTCACTCACCCATATAGGCATTCATACACCCTGTCACACACCCATACAGCCACACACACACCCAACCAGTCACACATACAGTTACTCACATACCCAGTCAATTATCTATACTCTAGCTCTCACACCAAAACGGACAGCAAGATATATTCACATTGTTACAAACATACATATAGCATATAATTATTCGTTCTTGAACCAGAATAGGTAGTTCTAACAAGTGCCACTTTTTCTTTTTAACTTTTTAAAAAACTTTTTTGTATTTTCTAACACATTTGGTTTTTTTTGGTGTTTTTTTCTTGATAAAAGTTTGAAAAAGGATGCATTGTAATAAAACAAGAAAACTTGTACTAGCAACTGGGGAAAAACAAACACTTATGATTGTTTATAATTTGAACAATCACAGGGATTGATTTCTCTCCTATGCACAAAATGGCCTTGCATTTTAGGCAATGCTGGCCAACTGTGGCAAACACCAGAACAGTGAGAGGTGGTTCTGTTGCCAACACTGGAGCAGATGTGGTGCTCGGTTTTGCACTATTACCACACCACAAGATCCTTGCTCTTTCCTTTCCCTCTCTGTCTCTTCTCTCAGAAGGTGGACTGGGTGGATGGTGTGCAGATGCTTAATCGTTGATGATGTCCCATATGAATATTTCTTGTCAGACCCTCTTGACAGTATTTTCTGGCAAATGTTGCAAGTTACATTTCTTGCATTAACCTTCTTCTCCCCTTCCGGTGTTGTGAAGAAGGCCAAAACTATACTTTCCTTCTTTGCCCTTGGTGGTTCTTCATCCTTGGGGATGTTGTCATTGTCTTCTGGGCTCTGTGCACCACCAGATGGCATCTTCAAGTGACAAAAAAATAAACTCAAACACCCCAAAAAAAGTATAATTGTCTAAGACAATACAAAGGAGTGGAATCCAAGAGACACATCAAAAAGATGGAGGAATAGGGGTGGGATCTTCCTCTATTAATGATAGAAAGGTCTTCAACCACTATGCCACATGGGAGTAATGACTCCATCACACTCATGTCGCAGTGACGTTGCAGTGACGTCACGACTCGGCAAAATGTGTTAAAACCACCTCTAAACATTTTTTGGTCAATAAATACAGTACTTTTATTATTTTTAACAAACCTCTTACCATGATTTTTTTTAAAAGTGGGTGAGTACTTCTTTAATACTCCAGGGTTGCGTCCCCACCCCTGCTCTGTAACTATGTGCCGGCATGGTGCGCGATGGTATCGCGAATCCCTAAAAAGAATCAAAATACATTTTATTGGTTGTGCGCACTCTACAGTCTCCAGGGCTCTATGCTGGTTCCTCGATTGGGCTCCCGAAGGGGTTGTAAGGCAAGACAGGAAGGGAGGAAGTAAGAGTCTTCCGGGTTGACAACTAGAGCCGCCATTTTTTTGGTTGTGCGCGCTCTAGTGTCTCTGGGGCTCTATGCCTAAAGGCAATCATGCTGTGTGGATTTGACATTAGGAGGTCGGTCTGCGTTTAGCAAGGCGCTGCACCCTGCACTTTATTTTCCTGACTGTGTATCATTTTTAATTGTTGTGCTGTTTTAATCTTTTTAACACTGCTGGTTTTTAAAAAAGATTTGTTGCCTGCCTGGTTCCTCGATTGGGCTCCGAGAGGGGGAGTCCGGCAAGACAGGAAGGGAGGAAGTAAGAGCCCTCCAGGTTGACAACTAGAGCTGCCATTTTTTGACTGTGCGTGCGCTAGTGTCTCGGGGGCTCTATTCTTAAAGGCAGTCATACTGCGTGGATGCGCCTCTGGCGTGCCGAAGGCACACCTAAGGCAAGCTCATCTGCGCCCGTCAGCATCCCGAAGCGGCCAGCGCCAGCCACCAGCCACGCTGCCCAGGAGCTTACAGACGCTGGGATGCTTATTAAATACAACAAGGAGACTCTGTTTGATCTGGCGCCGCTTACTAAATGCCTATCAGGTCCTATTACGCTCAGCGGGGATAAGGCACATTGCCCAGACTGTCACTTTTGCTTCACCGGGGAAACAGAAATGGCGAAACACATGCCGCCTCGTTCGCTAAATCTCCAAAGATCCTGAGGAAAAGTCCTTCCTTAGTGTGGGCTGCATTAATAAATGCATGCTCAATGCAAAAACATGCTTACAGCATCTTTCACCTCCTAGAGGAAGGTAGTCTGGATATTCTTTGTATCACAGAAACCTGGCTATCAGAAAGTTCTAATCCTACCATCACGAATGCTTTTCCGAGGGGTTTTAAAATCTATAAAAAAGATAGACTAGAAGGCAGTGGTGGTTTAGCAATTATTCTCAGAGAAGATTGGTCTCTCAAGGACACGGGGGCATTGGACTTAGCCATGAGCTTTTGCATTCCAATCTCTCACCAACAATCAGTAGCTGGAATGTTAGTTTACAGGCCACCGGGTCCCGCTGGATCTTTTTAAAGTCTTTAAATCATGCGATTGCCCCCTCAGCCCGTAAATATGCACACTTAATGCTTTTGGGTGATTTTAACATACATTTAGATGAAAATGACTGTGCACATGCACTAGCCTTTAAAGAGATACTGACCATGTTGAATCTCACCATGTATGTGTTAAAACTGACTCACCAAGGCAGCCATACACTAGACCAAGCCTGCTCAAACATGCTGATTCAGATGCAGGATCCGCAACCTCTAATCAGGTTCTCTTGGCAATGACAAGTAACACAGGACCTCACCCAGAACGGTCTGATCGACAATGGGAAAGCTGTCAATAAAATAGATCCGCAAGAATTCTTAAGGGTGCCAAAGGAACACCCTCCTGTATTATATGGCATCATGAATGAGGCACTGGCTAAGTATGATAGCTGGATCAGAAGTGCCACAGAAGAGCTAGCCCTGGTACTTTGGAGCAAGAAATATTGAAGCACTCCTTCTAGTCCTTGGTTTACTGCTGCTCTTGAGGCAGAGAAAAAACATTGTAAGTCATTAGAGCGTAAATTGAGAAAGGACTACAATTTAGCAGACAAAGAAACCTTTAAGCAGGCACAAAAGATTTACTATGCGGCGATTACCAAAGCAAAGCAAATTTACTTTAAGGAGCGCATAGGAAAGGCAGGAAATAGGTCTAAGGACATCTTCTCTTTTGTTAAAAGCTTTATGTCCCCAGCAGCATGTATGTATACGAAGATATCTTCGACAGATTGATGCAAAAGCTTTGGAAGTTTTTTCACAAATAAAATTGATAATATTCAAGCCTCCCTAGTTAAGGGAAGACTTCTGAAGGTCAATGCTGAAATCTTACGGTTGGCAAAGATGATTCCAACAGCAAAAACCAACCTTGATGGTTTTGAGTGCACTCAGGCAGAGTGCACGCTAAGGGCACTCCAGACCATTAAATCTGACTCTCCAGATGACCCATGCCCTCCGGCACTGCTAGCTCAGGTGGCAGAGCGCATTAATCCTGTAGTAAATGAGATTGTTAATACCTCATTAAGCTCAGCCTCTGTTCCACTAAGCTGGAAACAGGCAAAGGTCCTCCCTCTTCTTAAAAAACCAACAGCGGACCTGGCCATCTTGGCCAATTATAGACCAATATCCTTGCTTCCAGCCCTCTTTAAAATATTGGAGAAGCAAGTCAATATGCAATTCTTAGCAGTCAACAAACTGCTTCATCCTAGTCAATCGGGCTTTAGAGCCCGCTACAGTACAGAAACAGCACTGATCAAGGTATCAGAATACATCAAAGAAACACTGGACCGGAGAGCTCTGACGGTATTGATCATGCTCGATTTGTCCGCTGCTTTCAATACTGTTCCCCACTCACAACTGCTAGTTTGCCTCCAGAATGTGGGAGTGACAGGGCATGCCCTGGACTGGCTGGCATCATTTTTGGCCGATAGAAGCCAGCAGGTTTGGATTCTTCCTTGAACTGCCAGCCCCAGGCAAGTGGGCACGGCTGTGCCTCAAGGCTCGGCCTTGAGTCCAACACACTTTAACATATACTTTACTCCCTCAGCCTTTCTTGCAGAAGAACTGGGAGGGAAGGTCCTGTCTTATGCAGACGACACTCAATTGCTTTTCTCCTGGAGCAAGGGATCCAAGCCCAACGGCACGCTAATTAAGAGCTGCCTCACAGCAGTTTTCTACTGGCTAGCCAAAGCGCAACTTAAATGCAATGAAGAGCAGATGGAAATTCTCTTTTTGGGACTTTTCCTCCTGACTTTGTTTCAACCATGTGGCCAGATGAAGTCTCCCTGCCCGGTCCTCCAAAGGAATCAGTTAAAAATTTGGGGATAACCTTTGACGATAAATTGTCCTTCTGCCCGCAAGTCAAAAAGCTTGTGGGTATATGTTTTGGGATCTTGAGGTCACTAAAGAAGTTTCTGCCTCTACCCTCTTTCTCAGCCAAGAAAACGGTTATACAGGCTCTAATTATGTCCAGATTGGACTACTGCAATGCACTGTATTTGGGCATACGTGAATATCTCATGGACAAATTACAGCTGATCCAGACCGCGCCAGCTCAGCTTCTGCTGAATATTCCAAAAAGACAACAAATTAGTGGCCATTTGCGGGGAATTCACTGGCTGCCCATTAAGGAGAAGATTACATTTAAGTCTTTGACACTGGTATATGATGCTTTGTACCAAATGAGCCCGATTACCTCAGAGCCAGATTCAGCTTTTACAACCCTGCTAGACTTTTATGCTCCTCCAATAAATGGCAAGCAGTGGTCACAAAGTACCTGCGCCAAAGGTCTGGAGGCAGATCATTAGCTTGTCTGGACGCCTCTGCATGGAATCAGCTCCGTTCAGTCGATAACTCACTGCTGTTTAGGAAGAAACTAAAAACTTGGCTCTTTGTGCAATGCTAACTTCCACTCTCCTGACCTCTCCATGTTCTGCACTGGGAGACGCTTGGGAGTAGCTGTTTTGCATTATAAATCACCTATCATATTAAATCATATCCTATCATATCATATCATATCATATCATATGTGAAAGGCAGTATAGGTGAGGGTTGGAGTATATGAGTGACTGTATGTGTGAGTGAGGGATTGTGATGGTGGCTGTATGGGTTAGTGAGTGCGTGTGTGAGGATCTGTATGAGTGAGTGAGTATGTGTTAGTATGTGTATGAAAAAGTGTGTGTGTATAACTGTCTAAGTGAGTAAATGGCTGTCTGATTGACTCTATAGTTGAGTGAGTAGGTGTGCGAGTAGCTCAATGAGTGACTGACAGTGTGTGAGTGGATGTATGGCTGTATGGATGGATATATCAGTGGCTGCATTAGTGAGTGAGTTGGTGTATGAGTGGCTGTATGGGTAACTGAGTGGATGTGTGTGTAGACCTATGAATCGATGAGTTGGTGTGTAGGTACTGGTATGGGTGTGTCAATGGTTTTGTGAATGGTAGTGTGGAAGTTCGAGTGGGTTTGTGAAAGGTTACATTGGGGTGTGAGTGGGTGCATCAGAGATTCTGTGGATGATGTCATCAGTGATATCATTTGAGATGTCATCAATGATGTCACTGACCATGTCGTGAGTGATGTAATATGTGAGGTCATAAGCAGTGCATTGTGGGGTTGCGAGTTATCGTTAGCTCAGCTAACTATAACTGCTGAATTTCACTGGTTTTGTACGAGTGAAACTTGAGCCTAACTATAACGTCTCTGTAACCTTTGGATTTTTCAGCGAATTTCTATGGCTTTTTTAATTTTATTTCCTAACTATAACATCCCTGTAACATTTGTTTTTTCAGTGAATTTCGAAGGTATTTTTTATTTTATTTCCTAACTGTAACCTGAACACTTTGAGAGTGGGTGTGTGAGTGGCTGTATAGGTTGCTGACTGGGTATGTGAGTGGCTGTATAGGTCTGTGAGTGAGTGTGTAATGTCTAGGTAATTCTGTAAGTGCATGGGTGATTGTATGAATGCATAGGTAGTGCCTGTGTGATTCTATGAGTGCAATTGCCAAGCACACACTGCGAATACCGGGTATTTTTGACAAAGTGTAAAATACATACACAGACATATTTTACATAAAGTTTCAGTGTAGCAATTTAGTAAGATACTAATTTAACTTTCCCCTTTGCATTCATTTGTCGAAATAAATACATCAAAAACGAATTTTCATTCTTCACAGCAGCACCAGAGGTCCCAAAGACATCAGTAGTCACGAATACAAGTGACAAACTGTAAAACATATATAGACATATTTTACACAAAGTTTGACTGTAGCTGTTTAGTAACATATTGGTTTAACTTTTTTTAACAACATATTTCTAAAAAACAACAGTTTCAAAAAATAACTTTCAACATCTGAACTCATAAATACAACATAACTACCAAACAAACATCAAACTATCTATTGTTACCCAAACACATGGGGAATATCGATTCTTAAAGATTTACTGTATAAAGAATCGTTATTTTATTAAAGACAAGGAGGCTAGCATTATGCATGCAACTTTTATTTTCCACTTCTGAGCAGCATCTTTAACAGTTCCATAAGTAGAACGTAACTACATCACAGAGTGAGCAGAACTTTGCAGTTTATATAAAAGCCCAAGACTCCTATGATCTTCCTCTTTTGTTAATTCTCCAAGATATCTTCTTCCTTTTTACTCTTGGAGCACTTCTCACTGATCTGCAAAAATATATAACATAAGCATAAACTTATTTGTTTTTCAAGCGGATTAATTTATAGAGGCAATTAATGTATAAGACATAAATGAAAAGGCATAATGCTCCCACCTCCTCCATAATATCTGGGAGGGTGTGGTGGGATAATGCTAACCTCTTTGTCTTTAATAAAATCACGGTTCTTTATACAGTAACCCATTAAGAATCAACATTTTATGGCAAGACAGGAGGCTGGCATTATGCATATTCACAGTTTTTTAAAGTGCAGTGTGAAACATGGTCTATAGGTCTAAAATAGAATTTCCTAAACGTATCCACATTGAACTAGTCTGCTGCCTTCATAATTTCATCTAACCTACCCAATGACATAAAGGTTTTACTCGCCATGGCACCTCTTGCTGAGTGAGCTGTAAATTTGGATATATTAACATCCGCATCTCTCATAGCGCATTTCACCCACCTTCGATTGTGGCATTAGTAATCGCACGAAGGGGTTTAACATATGAGATCAACAGTTGATTTACCCCAGCACATTATTTCTCTGATAATCACCATTCATACTCCTTTATGCAGTTGACCACACATAATTTAGGTAAATTATCTAAAATCAGATAAAATAAAGAAGTAGACATAGTTTTTGATCTTTTAACAATTTTGAATAGTATCCCTGTTGGTTGATAAAACCTGTTTGTCACCTCCAAGGCCCCTACATCCGACACTCTAAGGATATTAAACATAATAAAGTCACCAGTTTCCAGGATAATTCTCTTGTACCTAGATATTTATTACTGGACCAATGCTGAAACACCTTCAGTACTAAATCCACATTCCAGAGAGATTGATAGCAATTAAATGTTCTGTAGGCCATGCCTTTGCCAAACAATTCAGCAAAAACATTAGCCACTTCTATCTCATCAGCCTCCACGGGATCCAGATCCCTTGCCAAGTACCAATGTAACCAAACTCCCCATGCACTCTTGTATGTCTACCTAGTTCTTGGTGCCCATGACTCATTGAGTAATCCTGTAGCTGATTCCAGAAGTTTCGTGAATCTTTCTGATCCCCTGAACTTTTTCTGACTAGAAGATTGAGCAAACATGATAGAATTAGCGGGTGTTCTCTCCCTTCCAAACCCTTTAGCAAACCCATTTCACATCTTATCAAAAAAGGGGTCTCCACAGTTAATTCCAATGCAGTTGGGAACCATGCCTGAGTCCTCCAAAAGGGCGTTACTAATACAATCCAACATTTCTGTCTCCTGCACTGTAATAGGGCACTTTGTATCATCGAGAAAGGGGGAAATGCATAAACTTTCATTCTCGACCAGTCCAGCATAAATGCATCTACTCCCATCACCCCGGGATTAGGTCTCCAACTGAAATAGTTTGACAACTGGAAGGTCAACCTGGAAGTGAAAAGATCCATGCCCAGAGGGCCCCACAATTTTTGTATTTTGTTGAAATAAGCGACTTCTACTTTCCAATCACTGAAGTATACTAGGTTCCTTGAATTCCAATCTGCCACTATATTGTGCATGCCCGGAAAGCATTCCACTCTCAAACCAATTTTGAGTTCCAAACAAAAATCCCATATTTCGGTTGCTAAGTCTGCCAATCTCTTTGATCTACTCCCCCCTAACTTGTTGACATATGTCACTGCTGTTATATTGTCCATTTTTAATAAAACTGATCTGCCCCATAACTCTTTGAAACTGCGAAGTGCAAATAAGCCTGCTCTTAACTCTAGACAATTGATATGTTCCATCCTTTCTAATGCATCCCAAATGCCACCTGTCTCCTGACATGAGCAAATTGCACCCAGTCCTTACATACTGGCATCTGTCTCTAGAACAAAATCTGGTCTTGTTCCAAAAATTGCACGTCCATTCCATGCTTCCAAATTCTCCATCCACCACGCAAATTCTTCCCTTGTTTCCATGTTTAATGCTATTCTGTCTCTATACCATAAGCCTTTTTCTAAGGCAGCTGTCTTTAGCCTCTGTAGAGCTCTGTAGTGTAAGGGGCCAGGGAACACTGCTTGGAATGATGATGACAATAGTCCAATAACGCGTGCTAAATCTCTTAGGTTTAAATTCTCCCTTTTTAGCACTTTTTTTATCTCCTCTTTTATTTTCTTTATCTTCCTCAAAGGGAGCTGCAATTGACTTTGTAAAGTGTCTACAATAAAATCTAAAAACTCTAGTGATTGATTTGGTATTAAAACAGATTTCTCTATGTTGATTATGAATCCTAGCAACACCAAACGGTTCTTTACCATCGTAAGATGTTCCTTCAATTCCGCTGGGTTCTGATTCATAACCAGAATATTGTCTAGGTAAACTATTCATCTTACACCCCTCTCTCTCAGAAAGCCTACTACTGGTCTGAATATTTTTGTAAAGCACAATGGGTCTGATGATAGAGCGAAAGGCAAACACTGAGATTGATACAATTGACTTTTCCATCTGAAACGTAACAGTTTCTGACTTTTTGCATGATTTGGGATTGTAAAATATGCATCTTTGAGGTCCAGTTTGGCCATCCAGATGCCTTCCAACAACATTTTTATTTTTTTATTTTTTATTTATTGAATTGTATTGAACAAACAACTTAAAAGAAAGATGCATCATGACCAGGCATAACAATACATGGGGCTTCTTACAATCCGGTACATAACAAGGCGAGCATGAGAAGGACACAGCGTTCATGTAATCTCCACCTGGAACACATAGTACACGATCATAAAATCCACAATCCGACACTCCTGACGTTAGGCTTAGCTGACGCCAGCCCCTTCATGGGCTGCTCGCATGCCCCAGACCATATGCTGAACCTTCATGTTTGGAGGGTATCTTTGTCCCTTATGCCCAGCATCCACCTACACCTTTGACCCCCTGAGTTGTGGCCGTGTTAATGCTCTCAATGTTATCAGATCCTGTGCTTGTATTTTTACTAAGGAGATATGTTTGATATGGACCCCAACAACACTTGGGCCGACTTGTGGGAGGAGCAGCTCATTGTATACATCGGTGTGTGTGTTGCAGTAGAGCATGTCTGTGTGCCACTCTTTTATTGTTGGCAGTGGGCCCCCCGCCCATCTAATTTCCACCCGGCACTTAGCCAGGAGAAGGCCAATGGCCACCAAGGGGCGCACCACTTTTTCCACGTTCATGTCCCAACCAAACAATGCCATCTTAGGATCAGGCTCTAGGTCTGCACTTATAATGATCCCTAGTTCCTGGAACACTGCGCACCAGAACGATTGAATCCCGGGACACTGCCAAGCTAGGTGCCAAAAGCCCGCTTCATCCCTCCCACATCTTTGGCATTTAGAGTTCTCTGATAGCCCATATCGAAACTGTCTCTCTGGGGTGCAGTAGGCTCTGTGCAGGAATTTAAAGTAGATGAGCCTATGCCTCCCATTGAGAGAGACGGATCTAGTGCAGGAACAGCAATATTGCCATTTTTTGTCGCTTAATGGAGTACCCAATTTGCGCTGCCTTTCCCGCCTGACTTTCAGTAGTTCCGCCCGATGGGTTTCCTGCATACTAGTATAAAATCTAGTGATCAGTTTGGAGGGTTCGCTGGCTTTAATGAGGGTGGTGAGGGCACTCATTGCCTGCGGTTCCGTCATATCATCACCCAAGAGGGTGTGCCAAGTGTGCCGAGCCCTGAAAAAATGAAACAGCGCTGTACCTGACGGCCGCACTTCTGGACTTTAGAGAGCTTCCCAGCTACACACCATCCCATCCTTGAAGAAATCTCCCATTTTTTGGATGCCCACAGTCCGCAGCACTTGCCTTTCCCCCCCATCTTGCCCTAGAGGGAATCACAAGCACCAGTTTAATGGGATCTCTGGCGAATACAGGAAAGCCCCTGCCTGCATGTGCAGCAATGTTTGCCATGCCTGCGCCGTAGTGGCCAATGAGTCAAATATTTGTTGTCGCCTAGATGATGGTTGGAATAGTGTCTGGGGCAGGGTAAGCAGATCCGCTGCATTCCTTTCCAGGTACAAAAAGGGTGTGTTGTGTGGGCCGTGTACCCAATAATTTGCGAATGTACTGTTTGCAGCTCTATCATTCTTCTCCAAGTCTGGGGCACCCAACCCGCCCAATTTGTAGGGTAAAGTGAGGAAGTCCCACCGTATCCGGAGCTGTTTCCCCGCCCATGCTAATCGAATAAGCTGTGTGCACAATTGCTTAAATAGAGTGCACGGTAATTGGATTGGTATGTTTTGAAATAAAAAGAGAAACTGTGGCAAAACCACCATTTTCATTATGGCAATTCTTCCCATTAGTGACAGTGGGAGCTTAATCCACCTATCTACGTCTTCTGTTAATCTCTGCGCAGCCGTTCCGTAATTTTCACGGATTACTACCGCCGGGCCAGTGTGGATCCTGAAGCCTAAATATCTTACTGAGTCCGTGGTCCACCGCAATGGGAACTCCAAGGCCGGCGCCGCAGTGGCGGGAGTGAGAGGGAATATGATGGACTTGTCCCAATTGATATGCTGCCCGAATGCCCGCCGAATTGGACCACCTCACGTAGTATGGGGGAAAGGTTTTCTTCTGGATTGCGAATATACAGCAGGGTGTCATCCGCATACGCAGATATGTTCAGAGTATACCCTGGGAACCCCAGCCCCCTGTGAGAATGATATTCGCGAATAGCACAGGCCAGTAGCTCAGCTACGATCGCGTACAAGAGTGGGGATAGAGGGCATCCCTGTCTTGTGCCTCGCATGATGTTAAATGAATGGGAGACTGCATCTCCAATTCTTACTCTAGCAGTGGGTGATGTATATAAAACCGAGATCAGGCGTAGGAATACCTCCCCGACACCAATCCCACGTAGAACAGCGAACATGAACCCCCACTCCATGGAGTCAAAGGCCTTATCGGCAACAAGAAATACCGCGGCAGCTTTGACCTCCGGCTCAGTCTCTGCACTACGCCGAATAGTGTCCTCAGGTTCTGTGTTAAGTTACGGCTAGGGACGAAACCTGCCAAACTCATATAGTTTCTATATAGTTCTATATAGTTCTATTGCAGTGTTAGACTGCCTATCATGTTCGTCACATCGGACGTTCCTTCATTTTGAGCTGCTAGGGACTCCTTTCTCCAGTTTACTTAATAAGGGTTTCCTTTTAGATATACATTTGCCACCGGGTCCTCTGAGGTTTTGTTACTCATTATCTGAAATTAAATTGTGTTCCTCAGTCTCTTGGCTTTCACCAAATTTCTTTGACCTCATAACTTCCCTGACTGTGTCCTAAACTGCCTGTTGCAGTTCCTGTGATACAGTTTTCCTTATGGTTTCTTCTTAAGAAACCTGTTCCTGTTCAGCCATCTTTTAAGTATTGTTATTATTTTTGGAAATGATTTTGAATATTTCAATGTAAATGTACTCAAAACCTCTTTGGTACCTGTTACCGTGATTATTCAACCATCTGCAATGCACATTGCTCAGCAACAATCAGCTGAGCGTGAGATGCGTGATGAGCCGTTCTGCGGTTTGGTCATGCAGGGGGCAATACACGCGATGTGTCGGCCTCAGGCAACATGGCAGCGTATCGCGGTGACGCATTCTAGTGTTGCCGCGTTAAGTGTTACGGTCTACGGCCAGAGGCAGCTTCTGTAAAATGTTAATCAGAGCGTTCTTCGAAAAGGATTTAGTGAGTTTTGGCCCATAATAAGCACTTATCACAATATAAACTAAATATATTACAAATATTTACCTGCTAAAAATCCAAACCCGTAAATTGGGTTTATCTACAAGTTATACTAATTTGTTAAGTAATATTCGTTTTAGCTTGAAACTAATCTTGTATAAGTCAATAAATACTGTTTAGACTATGTTAAAATGGAAAACGCAAAGTAATACTTATCTGCTCAGAAGCAGCAAACAAAAGAGGAAGATCATAGGAGTCTTGGGCTTTTATATAGACTCGAAAGTTCTGTACAATCAATCAATCAGGGAATTGTAAGCGCGCTACTCACCCGTGAGGGTTTCAAGGCGCTGAGGGGGGGGGGGTTCCGCAGATCTGTTTAGCCGAAGAGCCAGGTCTTGAGGGTCTTCCTGAAGGTGTTCCGGGAGGGGATGCATCTGATGTCTGCCGGTAGCTGGTTCCAGGTCTTGGCTGCAATGTGAGAGAAGGATCTTCCACCTGCTCTGGCTCTGTGGTTGCACGGGGTTTCGGCCAGTGCGAGGTTGGAAGATCGGAGGTTTCTTTTGGGTACGTGGAAGTTGATTCTGTCGTTGAGGTATTTGGGTCCGTTGTTGTGTAGGCATTTGTAGGCGTGAGTGAGGATTTTGAAAGTGACTCTTTTCTCCACGGGGAGCCAGTGGAGACTTCGTAGATGTTGGCTGATGTGTTCGTGTCGGGGGATGCCAAGGACAAGTCTGGCGGCGGTGTTCTGTATTGTCTGGAGTTTGCGGAGTAGGGACTTGTTGATGCCGGCTTAGAGTGCGTTTCCATAGTCCAGTCTGCTGGTGATGAGTGCGTGGGTGACTGTCTTCCTTGACTCAGGGGGGATCCACTTGAAGGTCTTGCGGAGGGTGTTGAAGCAGCTGGAGGTGACGCCGTTGACCTGTCGGTTCATGGTGAGTGATGAGTCGAGTACGATGCTGAGGTTCTTGGCGTGGTCTGAGGGGGTAGCTGGGCTTCCGAGGGCGGTCGGCCACCAGGTGCTGTCCCATGCAGAAGGGGTGGTTCACTTTGAGATGTAATTAATTTTTACTTATGGAACTTTTAACGATGCTGCTCAGAAGTGGAAAATAAAAGTTGCATGCATAATGCTAGCTTCCTGTCTTGCCATAAAATCAAAAACTGCTGTAAAACTGATGCAATGCACAATGTGTGACAATACACTCTCTAGAGGGACGAACAAAAAATATTCATGTGGGACGACATCCATCTTATATTATCTTAAAACCTATCAGAGAAAACGCCTCCAACTGACGATCTACCAGAGGGAAGCTGGAGGACCATCTACATCAGTGGCAGCAGGAACAATACCTGGCCAGAAAGTTTCTTTAGAGGTGCACACTACAATAACAGATATGGCTCCAGAGCTTTCAAGAATGGCCACGTATTGCATGGACTGTAGTATTGTTATAAGTGCTGATAAGCAGTGCGTTACAGCTATTTGCCAAGCTGCAAAAAATCATACATGCTAATTTCCTCTCCCCTTTTATATTTTTTGCACATTTATCAGTGCACATTTTTCAAAGTCCTCCTGTCCCAGTTGCCACTTTTTGTTACCATAAAATGAACAAAAATGTTTTAAAACTTTACAAAAGCACAAAAAAATTCAAAAACAAAAAAACAAGCATTTGCAATGCAATCGGTCTCGCCTTTAGGACCTTATATGTATTTAGCTATGCAGCACATTAGCCTGGGTGCTGAAACATCTACTGTTCTTTAACATGGAGGGAAAGTAAGCACCAAACTGTGTGACACACCAGGTATGGAAACACATGGAGAGAAATATTGCATTTCAGCGGGAAATGGTATAGTCTAAAGCTCTGTTTTTAATATAAAATCAGGGCCTTCGGTGGTCATATCACTGAAAATACAAGATTTGAAAAAAAATTATTGTCTACGGGTGCTCGTGGAAGACAATTTCTATGGACTGGAATCTAGAGAATGCTAAAGTGATTCTGGCATTTTACTGACCTCTGCTGGTCGTTTTCTATCAAGAAAGTTAAATAGAGGCAGTTGCCAGAAAAATAAAAAAAAGAAAGTCCCTCAGCAGAAAGCAATTCTGGTATTTTACTGACCTCTACTGGTCGTTTTCTATCAAGAAAGTTAAATAGAGGCAGTTGCCAGAAAAAAAAAAAAAGAAAGCCACTCAGCAGAAAGCAATTCTGGTATTTTACTGACCTCTACTGGTCGTTTTTTATCAAGACAGTTAAATAGAGGCAGTCGAACAGAAAAAAAGTCCCTAAGCGGAAGCAGACAAGTCCTAGGGCTGATCTCCGGAGCCCAAAAAGTACATACACATGTATGTATATACTAAAGTATATACAAGAGGTCTCGAATACTCGACCTTTTCATGTCACTGAGAAATAAAGGAAAATCATCGGATAATACACTTTTCAACTAAAAAATACAAAGAACATGCCCATTTATCTTTCTTGAACATTCTTTAAGAGGAGTTCATAGTGAGCAGATTTGTGCAATGCACAATATGTCACAAGACATTGTCAAGGGGTACAAATAAAAATTATTCCTGCGGGACTACGTCCATGCTTTGCCATCTAAAAACAAACCATAGCAATAGTGTAAAAGCAGCAAGAAAGCAACACAACGCTGAAAGACACTCAACTTCAATAGCAACCACAACAACACCAGGGCAGAGCATCCCTTCAGAGGTACAATCTCAACTTCAAGATTTGGCACCACAGTTTTCCAGGATAGCATTATACTGCATAGTGAGTGCTGCAGAGCAGTCTATAACAGCCCTTCGCATTGCTGCAAAGAATCATACATGTATGATTTTTTTTAATTTTTGGCTCCTCATAGTTTTTCTACATCAGCAGGCATTTTATTATCTTACAAAATAGGTATCTAATACCTATGTGGTCTTCATTTTGGTTTCTTCTAATTTATTGTGACACTACATACATATAACTTGCCGTATGAACAAGTCAAAGCATTCCTCTACAAATAAATACACAGCTAACTTTTGCCAGTTATCATTATTTACTTTTTCACTTTTTAAATACAAGTCAACAGTCTGTATTTGAATCTTCTAGTGAGTGCGGCGACAACATATAGAAACATACTCTGGTTTTTGAGACCACACTGTGGTAAATTTTGTAATCTCTTTTTCAAAACTACTAACTGTAATATCTGTGTCCTGTTCTGCAACTCCTCCTCTTAACAACTCTTCGTTTTCCCTAGAAGCCTGGAAAGGACCAAAGAAACAAAACTGCACATCATCACAAACCTTTTCTATGTCTGCTACAGTACAATGCAAAAGTTCTCTATTCATTTCTCCTAAACATAAAACAGGTGTTTTTACATAGTACAGCCTCCTAACTAAAGTTTGCATTGTTGAGTGACGTAAACCTAACATTCTGAAATGATGAAAGGTGCTTTGGCACACTTTCTTTGATAAACAAGCTAGTTAGTGTCCCTGCAAATTTGTATGCTTTCTAATCTTGCAAGGATCCAATCCTTGTAAATTGCTTACTTTGTGTTTTAAACTTCGCCTTGGAAAGATACTTAGGAATTTCCTTAATATAGCAATGGATTGCTGTCAAATACTACAAACACCACTACACTTCCATTTCTATACAGACACCTTACTCTGCCTTCCTTGTACCTGTTCTCCAATAACTTGTTCCATATTTGTAGGTACCATCACCTCTTTTGCTATAGCAGTGCCATTCTTCATTTCATAACATGGTCCTCTGTAATCAACAGCATGAACAAATCTATTATCCTGGGGATAGCTTTCTTCATTAAAGAAAGCCTCTGTACTAGAAGTATATATGCATTCTCCACTAAAAACTGTACAAAAGTTACTTCTATTCACTAATCTTTTTTTCTGGTTTTGTCTCCTCATGCACAGCACCATTTTGTCAAGAGTCTTCGTTCTATTTATAATCAAAATGAAATGCTTTGTCTTCAAAGGAAAGACCTTATCAACTACTCTCTCAACTCGTTCATTCTTTTTCAGTGCCTCTCTCCTTCTTCTGTACTTTTTCATAGTTCTCAGTAGATTTATAAATACTCTACTACAAAACATCCTGGCTCTGATTTCCTCAAACTGCTTCTGTCTCCTGGTTAAGGTGTGTCTATCTTAGTTACATTTTTTTCTGTTCTTGTTATATACATTTTGTCCATTGTTAATCTTTCTCATAGTTTGAATTGTATTATCATTATTTAATCATCTATGGAAAGGCCCACATATAGTTTTAAGAAATGACTTTGTCCTCCTACCAATAGCTCTTTTTTCGTTCACCACTTTTTCTTAAATTTTGCCCCTTTTGAGTCTCAGTTCTGCATAGATATTGTTCTGTAAAAAAATATATATATATTTCAAAAACAAATTCTAGCCAATGTATAACTACTTTACTACTGGCTTACACATAATACAAAAACAGTTTTTATGTTATGTTGCATTTTTAAATCTACAAATGAACCTACCTACATAACTACAAGCACTTACTTCAATGTACCAAACCCAAACCAAAACACAAAACTTAATTTATTAGTTACCTTTTTATATTATAGCACCCTCTCCTACAACACACCTGCACCATATTTCAGTTCTCACTTATACACGCTAAAAGACCACTTTATCCCTTATGTACTCAATTTTAAAATGCACGCCAACCAAAGTGTTACAGTACATACAGTGTCTCAATACTGTAAATCCAAAAACACAACATAAGACCTATTTGTGTGCCTCTCTACCACAGTGCCACTGGTGTATTTAGTATCTCAGTACTTTTCTACTTAAATGTATCACATTTAAATTTTGCCAAATGGTGCAAACAGAGTGTGACAGGTTACATATATATTTCACCAGAGTACATATTCCTCGCTAAAACTAGTAAATACATGTGTTTCTGGTTGAGCACAACAAAACTCCCTGGATGATTTGATGAGTGCATAGATAGTGCATAGGTGATTCTCTCAGAATATAGGTAATGCCTGCATGATTCCCTGAGTATATAGGAACTACATCAGTGGTTCCATATCTAGTTCCATATATAGTTAGTGCCTGTGTATTCACATGACTATATTGCTACTATCTGGGTGATTGGATGAACACATGGGTGCTGCCTGCATAGTGCAATGAGTACATAATTAGTGCCTGCATGATTGGAAGAGTTCATGTGTCGAGCCTGGGTGATTGCATAAGTCTAGATATCATACTTGATATATAATTGCATACATGGCTCTCTAAGAGCATACATTGCTCTGTTACTCAGCATGCACATGCATCAGTAAGTTTCCAAAACTGAAAACAACAATTCTCACTTTTTCAAAGCACAAAACCTTTTCTTAATGGCATACCTACATCATTCCGGAAATATTTCTTGTGTCTTTAAAATATATTTTCAGCATTTCTCAAAGAAAGGTTACACGCAAGTGAAGCTACATCAAGAACTCTCAAGAGACATTCTGCACTATTAACCCTCCTCAATTTTAAACATAGCATGTTTAAAGAAATAAACCACCCTCAACATATACATGAAATTTTCAACAGCCTTAAAGAACATAGATCACCATGTAAACATATATATGATTTCATAATAGATATACACCTTCAGGCCATTTTTCCAAAAAGATATAATTCTCTGCATCTTTAAGTAACAATCTACAACTACAAAAACCATATCTCACTATCTAAGTATATGCAAACCAGTCATATAAGTTAAAAACCACTTTGACAAACACTTTGTTATACATACCTAACAAGTATTACTACTTTATAATTCATATATAGACGCAGCACATTTTCTTATCTTTTATTTCTGACTACAATACTCCTATTTAATAATGTGACTAAAACTACCACAACTCCCAGAATGCAAATAATATAGATGTATCTATTTTGCACATAATGCTTAGACATTTAAAACATTTCCATTTTTAAAGGCATTGCTCATGGTAATTTACAACAGTATTAACATCTTAAACACAAAAGTTAAATATATACCAGTGAGTTGAGTTTGTTGATTATATTGTTGTTTTAGCTCTTTCTGGATAGTTTTGACACTGTTAAGATTTGTAAAAACTAAGCACCAGAATGGTATACCACTCTCATAGAAAGCAACTATGAAATGGCAACCTCTTCAATTTTCCACTCTATGATCATGAGAAAGGAAGCAAATGAAATCAAGTCTTTCATTTTAGACTACTGCATTTCTACTTGTGAATGGTTAGCATCTGTTAACCCTTCCCCTCTGTTTCAAAACGAGGTTCCTGTCTCTGCGTGTTCGTGATGTTTTCGCTATCATCGCAGTGTAATCACGAAAAAAAAACAGAAGTCCAGACTGATATTTAGCTTCAGTTTTTAAAAAATTTAAATACTAAACAGCAGTTTATTACATAGTCCTGAGTTGGAAATTGAAGTTTGCCATTACTTAAATTGTGTCATAACTCCTCAACTTTAAAAAAAATATTCTGTCTCTTTAACATCCTTCCCCCAATTAGATCAGTGTACCTAACAACCCAGTGGAACCATTAGGTCACAAGTTCACAGCACATTCTAGAAGAAACATGAAACTTCCAAATAAGAAACAGCAGGTGTGGTTTACTCCACAGCTATCAAATGCATATCCATGTATGTATAACATTTCTTTTTTTAAACAACAGCCAATAACAGGACTTGTTGCTAAGGCATCCAACACACTACCTAATTTTATTCACTTTCATGCTGACAGCATCCAATTAAATATATCTTTTTTGTTTTCTAAGAAAAACACCTCGATTTTAACTGCTTCTCCTGACTGCTATTGCTCCTTCACTTTAAAATGCTTAGAGTGTAGATTGTGGGCCACAGCTATGCCTATAGGGCTTAAGAGGCTGCAAAAAAGAGGGATATTGACAGGGACTTGGGGGTTGCCAAATGTGGAGATTACTTGGTTTGACCATAAAGGGTTAAAGTTTCATCTATTGCTGGCTTTTGGTTAAATCCATTGTGGATTCCGAGCTCCTCACCTCATGATTGTGCACTGTGGTGGCAATGACCTAGGCACATTGACTGGGGTAGGGCTGGAAATCCTAATGAAAAAAACCTTTGCAGAACTTCTGTCACTTTCCCCTCACACTGTCTTGGTGTACTCTGATATATGCCAAAGACAGAAATGGAAGTGGTCAAATCAATTCTGTCCACAGACTGAAAAAGCCAGGAAACATGTTAATAAAACTGTTTCTGCTTTCCTTGGAGACCATAACATGGGCTGTATCTATAACAACAATCTGCATTTTGACATGCAAGAATTTATAGAAATGATGGAGTGCACTTTACAGACAAAGGCAACAGTGTGTTTCTAAGTGACCTGAAACTCTGCATCCGGTCTTATGTGTAACTGACATATACACACAATCAACACAAAGGCTCTTCTCAGAGCCATCCTAGTACCTGAAATATTGTTAATTTTCTTTGAAAAGATAGTTTTTTTCAGTTTTTGGGAATCTTTGCGACAATGTCACAATGGTCGCGGATACGTCGTGAGAACGGAAAACAAAAGCAGACATTTAACGGACACCATCACATCCAAAAATAATAAGTAAAAAAATCCATTCTAAACATTGAGCTACACATATTACTATACACATGCTTCTTTAAAAACATGTTTAAACTCATGTTTTGGCACTATTTTCCGTTTTCGTGTTTATTCGGGGTATCGCGACGACACCCTTAACCAACATTCGCACCTTTTCCGTAATGTGAAAAGCACATATATGCACACATATTACATATATATATATTTATAAGTGGAGACATGGTTTGGGGTGGTAAGGGTGTTTTCAGGTATTCAGTGATTAAGGGTGGGTAGGGGTAGTAAAGGTATAAGATGATAAGGGTGTTTTTAGGGTTTAGGGTTGGGTAAGGGTAGAGGGTGGTAAGGGTGTTTTTAAGGTTTAGAGATGGATAAGGGTATAGGGTGGTGAGAGTGTTTTTAGGGTTTAGTGTCCCTTTGTAATAGGTCTACCTACACAAATGAGGTAGCATTTTTATCAAGAGAATTGGGGAAATGCTGGGTGGTAGGAAATATATGGCTTTCTGCAGATTCCAGGAGTTTCTATCACAGAAATGTGAGGAAAATGTGTGTTTCTTACAAAAGTTTGACTTTGCAAGGGCTTCTGGGTATAATTGCTTAGTGAGAGCCACACAAGTCACATACCCCTGAACTCCCCTGGTTGTCTAGTTTTGAAAAACCTGCAGGTTTGCTAGGTTTACTCTAGTGCAGGCTGAGTTAGGGCCCAAAATCCACAGCTACCCATTTTGCAAAAAAGGGTCAATTTTCTGTGCAAAAATGTGATGCATCTATGCTGCGTTTGGGGTCTTTTCCTCTCACAGACACTAGGCCTTCCTACACAAGTGAGGCTGAATTTTTATCAGTATACTTGGGGGAATGCTGTGTGGCAGGATATTTGTAGCTCCCCACAGATTGCATACGTTTTCCTCATAGAAATGTGTGTAAAATGTGTGATTTTATCAAAGTTTGAGGTCTGCAAATGCTTCTGAGTAAAATTACCCGATGAGAGACACCCAAGTCAACTTCCCCTGGATTCCCCTGGGTGTTTCTGTTTTCAAAAATGTGCATGTTTTCTAGGTATCCCTAGGTGCTGACTGAGCTAGAGCCCAAAATCCACAGCTACGCACATTGTAAATGGGCGTAGTTCGCTGAGTTTTGCTACGCGGAACTCTGCGAAGTTACAAAAAAACTCAGCAGAGTTCCGCAAGTGGCGGAGTGCAGGGCGAACTGCAGTTTGCGCTGGTATTCCTGCCACTCGGGTAGAAATTCTACCCGAGCAGCAGCTCGCGCTCGCGAACTTACCGTTCACAATCGCAAGCGGGGAAAAAACACTGCTGCACTACGTAAAGCAGAGTTTTCTGCACTCCGCGAGCTCCGCGGAACGTGGAGTGCAGAAAACTCCGCAAACTCCGCGAACGGAGCGAAGTTCACTGCCCAGGCCTAGTTTTAAGTTCAAAGATTTGATGTGTCTATGTTGCATTTGTGGTCCTTTCCTGTCAAGGGCACAAGGCCTACCCACACAAGTGAGGTACCATTTTTATCAGGAGACTTAGGGGAATGATAGGTGGCAGGAAATTTGTTGTTACCTGCAGATTCCAGAACTTTCCATCACAGAAATGTGAGGAAAATTAGTTTTTTAGTCAAAGTTTGAGGTTTGCTAGGGCTTCTGGGTAAGAAAACTTTGTGAAAACCATACAAGTCACCCCACTGTGGATTTCCCCAGGTGTCTAGCTTTAAAAAATGTGCAGGTTTGCTAGGTTTCCCTAGGTGCCTGCTGAGCTAGGGGCCAAAATCCACAGCTAGCCACAGTGCAAAAAAAGGATCAGTTTTCAGTGGAAATATGTGATGTGTCCATGTTGTGTTTTGGGCCCTTTGTTATCACGGGCACTAGGCCTACCCACACAAATGTAGTACTATTTGTATTGAGAGACTTAGGGGAACACAGAAAAGTAGAACAAGTGTTATTACTAATTGTATTTCTCTGCATTTGTGCCTTCCAAATGTGAGACAGTGTGTAAAAAGAAGACATTTTGAGAAATGCCCTCTAATTCACATGCTAGTATGGGTACCCACAAATTCAGAGATGTACAAAAGACCACTGCTTTTAAAATCCATATCTTGTGTCCATTTTGGAAATACATATGATTCCTTGATACTTATTTTTCACTCTTTATATTTTACCATATGAATTGCTCTACCCGGTTTACAATGAAAAACCATTGCAAGGTGCATCTCAGTTATTGGCTCTGGGTACCTCGAGTTCTTGGAAAACCCACAAACCCTATATATACCTGCAACCAGAAGGGTCCACCAGATGTAATGGTATATTGGTTTTGAAAATCGCCCATCATGGCGAGAAGTTACAAATGAAAATATTGTCACAAATGGATGTTGTTTCCTACTAATTTTGAATATATTTTTATTTTAACAGTTAGTTTCTTTAGGAAAACGTTGAGACAGCTACACAAATGACCCCTTGCTGAATTCAAAATTCTGTCTACATTTGAGAAATCTGATATCTCTCTAGGATCACCCATGGGTTTCACAGCAGTTTCCACCACAAACTGGAAGTAGGTTTAAAACACAAAAATAGGAAAAACGGGCTACCTCTTTGAAAAATCCCAAAATTGTGGTAAAAAAACATTGTTTTTTTGATGCAGCTCTGCATGTTCTTGAAAGCTGGAAAGATGGTGACTTTAGTAACCCCAGGAGTAGTGGGCGTAGCGGGGCTACGCGGAGGGCCACGGAGTTGAGAACAAACTCCGTGAAGCTCCGCTACGCCACCCGCCTCCCACCCGCCCTATTAACAATTGCTTACAAGCTAAATAAAACGACTTTAAAGTAAATAAAAACACCTTACCTTAGCTGCAGCTAGAAATGTGCATGCGTACGCGCGCATGCGCAGTTTTTCCAGAGAACGCGATGAAGAGGAGGCGGGCAGCCCGGGGACGCCGCAGCTAAGGTAAGGTGTTTTTATTTACTTTAAAGTCATTTTATTTAACTTGTAAGCTATTGTTAATAGGGCGGGTGGGAGGCGGGGGCTGGCCACCTCCGCTCCGCCGCGGAGAGTGCAGAGATTTGCCTACTCCGCTTCTCCGTGGAGCGTGGAGTAGGCAAATCCCGCACACTCCACGGGCGGAGCGGAGGTCTCCGCCCGGGGTTAGACTTTAGCACAGCAACGCGTTCGTTGATGCAATTTTTAGGTAATAAACAGAAACATTTATTCGGAGGACTTTTTTCCCATTTGTCCCAAAAACTCAAACTTTATATTTTGACTATTTACTTGGTCCCCTCCATGGGAATCTACAAACCCTGGATACCTTTAGAATCCTCAGGAAATTAGAAAAAAAGGATGCAAGTGTGGCATGGATACTATACGTGGGTCAAAAGTTATGGAGGATAAAGTGCAAACTATCCCAAATAGCCAAATAAGGGCTTAGCACTTGGGGGGAAGGCCTGCAGGTAAGGGGTTAAAGAATGTGCAAATGAGTCCAGGTGCGCCTTTCAGTGGCCCTCTTGTGTTACAGTGCTATGTACTAAAGTGCCTTGTCTCATGATGGGGTAGACTGGATGGAGGCATACGCCATTCAAATTATGTTCTACAACCCACTGACATTGTCAGTCAGATTTACTAGCAGTCCCCAATGGCTGATCTCAACTGGATGACATATTGCTGCCAGCAAGAAGAATCATTTGTTTGTAATCACTGTTCACCAGACCCTTCTACCTGTTGGGGTAGTTACTAATTTAGTATAAGAGAGACCAAAACGCACACTCAAGGTTTTTAGGGCCCGGAGCAATGTATAGGGCTTGTAAGGCGATAGAGCATTAATGATGGAATGATCAATCTATTCTTTCTAAACCTGTTTCATCACTATATATGCTTGTACATGCAAAGTGTATTATTTTTCAGCTGTACTGATTTAGAAAAGATACTGACATCAGAAGAGACATGAAATAGTTCAGTTTCACTTCAGAGATTAGAAGATATTCTGGAAGCAATTTACAGGGAAATAGCTTGGCGTTGGTGTGCAATTTGTCAACACATGTTGCAGTTTTACACAAATTTGCCAAAACAGGACCTTCTATCATTTATGTGATGGCCTGTTACTAGAGAAACTTGGGGCAACATCACAAAACCCTTTTATCTGGAGCTACTGAATCTCATCAGTAGTAAGTGAGGCAGTGCCTGGTACAAACCCCTTTTAACGACATATGATGAAAGCAGGTTTATGTGGGTGGTAACTTGTGACAAGAATATTTGTACATATTTTTGTGTTTCATTTTTAGTGGTGGTGATGGTGATGCGTAGTGTTTTTTTTGTTCAGTTGTGTTTTTGTGTTACATTGTTGCATTGTGTTACTGGTGGGCTGTACAGTGATTGTTGCGTTACTTTTTGTTTGGACTGGTTTGTTATGTTGTTCCTGGTATGTTTTGCAACTATTTTTCTTTGGGTTATGTTATTGTGTTCTATTGTGCTCTGCAATTACTTTTGAGATGACAATAAATGCTGTTACCTTTCCAAACAGAAAGAACACATTTGACAAACAACCATTTTTCACAGTCTGAGTTGATAAAACACCACTGCTGCAGCTCCTCGACTATTTAACACACCAATCAGACCAAAACTGTGACAGAGACTTGTTTCAAATTATCACTACCAGGGCTCACTTTATATGATAAGATCAATAAAATTGTGGTTTGGTTTTTGCACATATGATTTGCTATTGTGTCAGTTGTGTTTGACGAAGTGTTAACAAGAAAAAGGAAGAGATGCGAAAAAAAGGCTGTATAGTGCAAGCACATGCAGGCACAAGAAATATTCTGACTGATTTTACCTGTGGGAACAGTTTTTGAGCAGCAAGCAGTACATAAAAAGCACATTAAATCACAAACTTACCATGCACGAATATTGTTTCTTTGACTTTTCAGACAAGCAAGTGCTCCAGATATGTTGGTTATAATGCCAAACCACTCTGAATATATGAGAGATGTCCATAACGAATTTCAACCTGGTCTTTCAGTAGGTTTTGATAGGGTTCCTCCCTTGGTCTTTAGCTTCTTCCAGCGAATAGTTGCGGTCTCTGCTGTTATTTGTCATCCATATTTTAATGCTTGCTACAATGCACCTCTACTATATTTCCAAAATTGTAATTGCAATTATATTTATATAGGGCTTGCTACCCCTGACGAGGAGTCGAATCACTTTTCGGCGAGAAGCACGCTACTCCGGAACCCAAAGAGGATTAGTGGTGTATTAGTATAGGGAAATATGAGTTAATTTCAGTGGTGAACATGCAAGTCTGTTAGTTGGATTGAATAGGATAATGGAGGTATAGAAGAGAGAAGAGCCTAGAAAGGGTGGGTCATAATTTTCAAGTTGCCACATGTGAGTATTTCAGTTTTGGAAACATTCAATGTGAAACGGCTCCATGTCATCAACTGATAAAAGGCTCTGAGGCAACTGAAGATTTTTGAGTTTCCAATGTTTTTGGGTGTTTCCAGTATAAGGAGTAATTGTGTGTCATCTTCATAGTTATAGCATGTGAGCTGAGTTTCATTGATCATTGCCTGTAAAGACTTCATGTAAATGCTGAAAGGCATAGTTGCGATGATAGAGCCTTGAGGGACCCCTGCTTTTGTGAAGTATGGTTTGGATGAGAAAGGGGGAGTATGGATGACATTTGTTCTGTTTTGAAGGTAGGATGTGTTTCAGTCGAGAGCAGTCCCCTCTATACTGACTTTGTTGAGTCTTTGTATTAGATTGTCTTGGTCAACTGTGTTGAAGGCAGCTGAGAGGTCCAAGAGAAGTAGTGCAGCAACCCCATTCTGGTCTACTGTGTTTTTAAGGTCATCCCAAATGGTGATGAAGGCAGATTATGTGCCTCTTCCTGGGCAGACTCCTGTTTGGTAGTCAGAAAGTATGGAGTTATCTTCACTGAATTGTGACATTTGGGTGAATGCTGCTCTTTCTATCAGTTTGCCCAGAAAAGGTCCATTTGTAATTGGTCTGTAGTTGTCGGGTCATCTGGGTCCAGGTTAGTATTCTTTAATAATGTGCATATGAATGCCTATTTTAGGTCTTCTAGAAAGATTCCTGTAGTTAAAGAATTATTGATGATTCTTGTTACTGTTGTGGCAGCAGAGGTAGTGAAAAGAATGTTCTTAAGATTTGTGGTGAACAAGGGTCAGAAGGGCAGTCAGCTGGCCTGCTTGCTTTGAGCAGATCCATAAGTTAACTTTGTGATATTTGTTTGAAGGAATGCAGAGGCCTACTGTATCTTCAAATGGGGGTGCACAGCTCAAAAAAGAGTCCAATTAGGCTGTTATCAATTTGTAAATGACTTCTTTATTCAAATTCAGGTACAGGTCATCAGACATAAAAACTCCAGCCAACGCGTTTCATTCCCATAAAAGGAACTTCATCAGGGCTGAAAGAATCACAACAAAAAAACATATATATTACACTCAAATAACATGACACAGGAATGAAAACAAGACATAAAGTAAACAACAAAAAATAGCAAATATGAATATACGCAGATAAAAGCACCACTAAAACAAAAGAGCAAAGGACGACACCATAACTGAAAAACAGCGATCACACAACTAACACTTAGGGATCGATTCCGATTCGGGCCGGAAATTTCTCCGACCGAGCCGGACCCGGAGAGATTTCCGACCGAATCGGACCCGTGCAGTCCGACCGAACGAGTACGATGCGTCCGTATGTTATCGGACTCGAGTCGGTCGGACTCCCATTGATGTCAATGGGAGCCGGTCGTACAACGCGTACGCGGGCTCCCATTGACTCAATGGGTGCGAGTCGGACAAGGGCGCCCCCTACAGCGGGTACGCGGCGAAGCGATTCGCGCCGTACACGCACAGGTAGAGGGGACCCATGGGTCCCCCTGTGTGCGAGTCGCGCGGCTACGCGTACAGGGGGTCCGACACGGACCCCCAAAGTACGGCTCCGACAGCTCTTACGAGCCGGAGTGCGCGGCTCGGTCGGACTGCTCGCGGCGCGCATCGTACTTACCCGGCCGGGAAACGTCTCCATTGCGCGGTGCGAGTCGAGTCCGAGCGAGTCGGTCGGAGCGGTTCGAGCCGGGAGCGAGTCGGTCGGAGCGGTCGGGACGCCCAGACGAGTCGGTCGGCGATTTCGCATCGTACTCGCTCGGCCAGACCCGCGTACGGTTCGGTCGGGAAACAGGGCTCCGAATCGGATCCGGTAAAGCCGAATCCGATTCGGAGCCCTACCGGCCGAGATCGGTATCGGCCCCTTAGTCTAAAAACATCATAAAAATTGACATAGTGCAACATAATGGTTGAATTCACAAAAAAATCAAACATTACATAATCTGTTCTATGGTTATGACTCATCGAAACATAGAGTCATGAACAACACAATGACAGTAGTGCTGGCAAAGAAGAGAGGGTCCAAACACCTGTCATTTTCTTGACATTGAACAGTTAAGGTGTCTCAGTATAGTAAAAAGGAAGAAGTCATAGAATAATGAAAGAAATCTCTGCTCAGTCGCTCCTAAATAATGTTACAATTTCAACAAAGGGGCGAGAACCGAGAGAGAGATGTAATATCTTACCAATAAATGATAACCACTTGTATATGTCAAAATTCTTAAAGAGCACGATCAACGTAGAGTAATTGGAAAATTCCAACGAACAAAAGAGGATTCCTATTGAGATCTATGGATGAAGAGGGAAGTTCGTTGACAATGGTAACGAAAAAAACATGTCATATTTTAAACATGTCATATTTTTAAAAAAAGAGAAGAAGTGTCCATAAAGTATAAAACAGAGAGAAAGGAAAGAAGGGAACAAAGAAACAGGAAAGGGTCCTATGTTACCCAATTGTCTACACCACCCTACATAAACTTATAAAGGCCGAGTGAGTGTGAAAGGGGGAGCAAAGTAATTAACCAAATATTATAACAGATCGCTCAGGTGACAGACACCTTATAGCCAGACAAACGAAAATTTGGAATACCCAAACAAATATAGCTTGTGCATCAATTGTGATAAAGTGGTTTCTGCAGGCGTAGGTTCACCATAAAACACTCAAACTCAACTGCATGAATATAAAGAATCAGGAGTATCTGAATCCAAAATCAAAAGCCAAGGATAGCAAGCTAAAAACAGAGTCGTAGATCAAAACTGTTCACAAGGTACCTCACCATAATCATTACACTAGTTCATTACTAATTAACATAGAATTGGCAAAGGAAAATACCAAAGAATATCCTACCCCAGATCGCAATGAAGTCACCTAAATAGGTGAACAAATTGTAGAGGTCCCGTGTATTTCACTGGGACCAAGGCGCACCGGTTGCAGATAGAACTGCTTTTGTCTGTCAAGAACAAGAGGTATGAAAACATAAGTAGAAATAAATGCCTAAAAAATCTTTAAAAAATGACAAATAGAGGACTACCGACTAAAATGCCATTACATCACAAATATAGTGTGTTAAAATTGTTTCAATCTTCTCATTTTATTGATTGTTCAATTTACGGATATCATGTTGTTTTTCTTTCCCCCTCCTGTTTTTTCCACCTTCTTTTATATTTTTCTAATTTCTTTTCTTTTCTACCGTTTTGGGGCCGTGAATTTATATATTAGGGCGGTTGTGTTTGATTTTCTTAGTTGAAGTATTCCACCTCTTGCTCGCTCAAACTATGAGGAATGGTTAGGTGAGACTATTACTTCAAGATGGAGGCGATCGTGTCAGCTCGCCATTTTTAATAATTGTTCATAACCTTTCTGTTTGTATAAATTACGGTTTATGTTTCATTTATTCAATTATTAATTATATTTGTTGTTATATCGCTTTATGTAATTCTGGTAAGTTGAAGACTCACAGGTCTCGCTTTCCCAGCCGATTTTAGTGTTATATACTCCGTTTAAGAATGGCGGCCACGCTCAGATAATTGGAGCTGAGATCTTTATCGCTACAGTTTTTTCACTTTAATGCACGGGATGCATTGATTGGCTGCCTCCGATTAGTAAGGGGAGGAGTCTTGTGTATGAATATGGACGGCGGTCTTACCCTGTTGCAATACGAGTAGAGAGGAAGTTCTGCCCGACGCTGCGGTAAGTTTACTCTGGTGGGAGCATTACTATGAAAGGCTGTTATTGCTTTTTGCGCAGAGTCCAGTCAGTCCTGGGCGACCAGACGGTTTGGGGGCGCCTTTAAAAGCAACCCTTATGTTTAGAATTAATTTACTTAACATTATTACTCCTTTGAATGGGGCGGTTGGGAACTTCATTCCGATGACCGCACGGGTTTGAGCGTATGTTGTTATTATGCCCGGGTATGATTTTTGACTAGCGGTATGGACCTTTGGATGTGACATATTTTCCTATTTCAACTTGGGGGACTTCTTTTTTTCAACATCTTTTTTCATATATTGTTTCAATTCACTGTTGAGTCTTGGGCTGGTGACGACTGGGAGTTGTAGTCCGGGGAGCGCAAGGGTTGGAGCGTTACACGCTCATCTGTTCATGTGGGCACTTTTTCCGCGACTGTGGCTTTTTGAACGCAAATTCCCTAATTAGGGTTACTACAACACTATATTTGTGATGTAATGGCATTTTAGTCGGTAGTCCTCTATTTGTCATTTTTTAAAGATTTTTTAGGCATTTATTTCTACTTATGTTTTCATACCTCTTGTTCTTGACAGACATAAGCAGTTCTATCTGCAACCGGTGCGCCTTGGTCCCAGTGAAATACACGGGACCTCTACAATTTGTTCATCTATTTAGGTGACTTCATTGCGATCTGAGGTAGGATATTCTTTTGTATTTTCCTTTGCCAATTCTATGTTAATTAGTAATGAACTAGTGTAATAATTATGGTGAGGTACCTTGTGAACAGTTTTGATCTACGACTCTGTTTTTAGCTTGCTATCCTTGGCTTTTGATTCTGGTTTCAGATACTCCTGATTCTTTATATTCATGCAGTTGAATTTGAGTGTTTTACTGTGAATCCTACGCCTGCAGAAACCACTTTATCACTATTGATGCACAAGCTATATTTGTTTGGGTATTCCAAATTTTCGTTTGTCTGGCTATAAGGTGTCTGTCACCTGAGCGATCTGTTATAATATTCGGTTAATTACTTTGCTCCCCCTTTCACACTCACTCGGCCTTTATAAGTTTATGTGGGGTGGTGTAGACAATTGGGTAACATAGGACCCTTTCCTGTTTTTTTGTTCCCTTCTTTCCTTTCTCTCTGTTTTATACTTTATGGACCCTTCTTCTCTTTTTTTTTAAATATGACGTTTAAAATATGACATGTTTTTTTCGTTACCATTGTCAACGAACTTCCCTCTTTATCCGTAGATCTCAATAGGAATCCTCTTTTGTTCGTTGGAATTTTCCAATTACTCTACGTTGATCGTGCTCTTTAAGAATTTTGGCATATACAAGTGGTTATCATTTATTGGTAAGATATTACATCTCCCTCTTGGTTCTCGCCCCTTTGTTGAAATTGTAGCATTATTTAGGAGCGACTGAGCAGAGATTTCTTTCATTATTCTATGACTTCTTCCTTTTTACCATACTGAGACACCTTAACTGTTCAATGTCAAGTAAATGACAGGTGTTTGGACCCTCTCTTCTTTGCCAGCACTACTGTCATTGTGTTGTTCATGACTCTATGTTTCGATGAGTCATAACCAGAGAACAGATTATGTAATGTTTGATTTTTTTGTGAATTCAACCATTATGTTGCACTATGTCAATTTTTATGATGTTTTTAGACTACGTGTTAGTTGTGTGATCGCTGTTTTTCAATTATGGTGTCGTCCTTTGCTCTTTTGTTTTAGTGGTGCTTTTATCTGCGTATATTCATATTTGCTATTTTTTTTTGTTTACTTTATGTCTTGTTTTCAGTCCTGTGTCATGTTATTTGAGTGTAATATATATGTTTTTTTGTTGTGATTCTTTCAGCCCTGATGAAGTTCCTTTTATGGGAATGAAACGCGTTGGCTGGAGTTTTTATGTCTGATGACCTGTACCTGAATTTGAATAAAGAAGTCATTTACAAATTGATAACTACCTAATTGGACTTTTTTTTGAGCTGTGCACCCCCATTTGAAAATACAGTATTCTTTTGATCTGGAGCACAGTGACGCCACGCAACGGCTGGTGTTGGGGTTGTTTGCACGGCGACTCTACACATCGGAACAGGTGTGAGGTGCGGTGCAGGAGGTCCGCCGTTGGTTCTCTTTTTTGAATGCAGAGGCCTGTTTAGCCTGCTTTTGGGGGGATTTTTTGGAAATGGGTTGGTGCTGGTGGTTTTCCATTGTCTTTAATAGGAGACAAGTGTGTCAGCTTCGGTGTGTAATAATTTTCCAGTTTGTCAGTGACTTATTGAGAGTGTCTTCTGTGCATTTAGCTTTACGGAATTCTGTGGGAACTTTATTAAATTCTTTATTTACAGATTTAGCATTTTGAATTCTGCCTGAATAGTACCTTTTTTAATTTTTTGATTGTTGGCATGTATATTCTGTTAGGTTTGTGTAGGTGAAGAATGTCTTGATTTCTGTTTGTTTTTAGCCAGGTGCGTTGCAGCTTTCTAATTTGCTGTTTTATCTTTTTTAGTTCTGTATTTCCTCAAGGTGCCTGTTTTATTTTGTCTTGTTTTATTATTCTTAGTAGTAGTAGGATATCAAATGTTTCCTGTAGCCACTCATAACATTTTTTAACAGAATTTATTTTGTTGGATGTTAGTTGTGTTTCTAAGTATTCAAAATTTAGTTTGTTCCATGGTTGATAGGTGGATGCATGTAAGGTGGTCTTAGGTGTGTTGATTCGTGGTGTTTTATGTTGGAAAGCTACTAAATGGTGGTCTGACCATGTGGCTGGAGTAATCATTTGAAAAGTAACTAGTTCTGGATTTGCAAAAATGACATCTAAGATGTGTCCAGCAATGTGTGTGGGTTTGTGTACAATCTGATGTATGCTCAGTGTGACTAGGCCAGTGATGATAGTTTTTGAATGGGGCATATTGGGTTTGTCAAACCAAATGTTTAGGTCACCAAGAATGCATGGGTTGCAGTGTAGCATTATAAGGTTTGAAACTGTGTCTAGAAATGTGCCTGGGAATGTTGTATTGCTGAGTGGTAGTTTGTAAAGGAGGAGGAACTGACAGGAGGAATTTGGTGTAGGGTTGCATCTTGTGATGAGTACTTCAGTACCTTGTATGGACATGTCATCAGCTTTGGTGAGATTTATTGTTTGCTTGAATATAACAGCTAACTCACCTCCTCTTTTATCCATACGATTTTGCGTGATAATTTGATAGCCTGGAGGAACGGAATCATGCAACAAGGGAGGCATGCCATCTCCAAACCCTGATTCAGTTATGAACAGTAAGTCAGGTTGTTTGTCAGTGAGTAGGTTGTAGAAGTGGTGCTTGTTTTTAGAGATTGATCATGCATTTATTAGTATCAGTTTAGCAATTGATGTTTGGTGGTGGTGTGACTTTGTTTTCTAGAATTGTGAGCAGTATGTTTTGAACTTGTAGCAGTATGTAATTAGTGCCTGTATTAACTGTATGAGGATAGCAATAGTGTTTCTATATCACATTCCTCATCCAACAGGATTGGAAGGCATTTTTCTAGGTCTGGGTGTGTACGTGATGTAGATGGTGGTTGAGATTAAGTTGGTGAGCTGTGTTGCTTTTGTAGAGAAGCCTTGTTGTATAATAGACATAAAGATGCAAAGTTGTGAAGAGTGGCATGCTGTTTATTTAGCTTGCATCCGTTTAGGGTGGAAGGTGTATGGGTTAGGGGTGGTGGTGGAGCATGTGAATCATGTTTAAAGGCTCTAAATTGTGCAATGGGTGAGAGGCAGGTGAACGAGTTGTTGTGTTAGCGTATTTGTGCTAGATGTTGGTGAAGATAAAAAATTTGGGAGTAAAGATAGTTTAGGATGTGTATTGTTTGCGTAGTCATGAGGATGGGAGTGGGTGTATGTTTCTAATTTGCGATGGTATGTATTATGAAATTGTGTGTGAGAAATTTGATGTGCAGGTGCCTGTGTTATGTTTTGTTTTTGTGTAGTAGTGAGAGGAGATATTGATGTAGTGGTTTTCTGAGAGTACTTTGCATGTAAAGTACTATTGGTGAGGGGAAGTTGAATGGTAAAGGGAGTGGTGATGGGTTTTGGAAAAGGGTGTATGTGGTGTGTGAGTGGGGATGGAGAGGAGTTATGAGTGTTTATATTAGAGATGATGCTGGGAGAGGTAATATGTGTGGAACAGTGGACTGTAAGGATTGTTTTGGTGTGTGCTTTTGGTAAAAAGAGGAGGGGGTTGGTGGATGATATGATGGAGGGCTGAGTATAAGTTTGGTGGTGACAGAAAGGGGTCTGTTAGTAGTAAGTAGAGGGTAGAGATGGTGATTTGTATGAATAGATACGATGTGTCTAGATGTATTAAAGTTATGTATAAAGTGGTTTTGGGTTGTGTTGGTGATGTGTGAATTTGTTAGTAGTATAGGACAGAGTGGTGTTTTGTGTGTGTGAGAAGGTGCCATTGTGTGGTAGCTGGGGTAGAAGGCTATATAGGTGTGGTTTATGGGGTTTTGCAGTTGTTGAGACATTGAAATGTGGATAGAGCTTGTTTTGAAGTAAATGTGAAGAGTGCCTTTTCTGTGAGTGCGTTGTTATGTTTGAGGGCCTTGCTTGTAGGAGAGTAGGATCTGCTTCACATGGGTACCCCCACTTTTTGCTGATGCTTCACTGTTTTTCGACCTTAGTCTGGCTGGGGCCCTGCTAATCAGAACCCCAGCCTAGCTGCTTCCTCTTTAAAATGGTTTCCATGTGCCTTAGGCACATCTCTGATTGGAATCTGGAGTGCCCTTATAAGTCCCTAGTATATGGTATACTATGTACCCAGGGCATAGGTACCTCAGAGGCCTACCAGGGGCTGCAGCATGTATTGTGCCACCCCTGGAAGGCCATCCAAACTGACACCACAGGTCTGCTACTGCAGCCTGAGTAAGGTGGTGCATGCACCCCTTACTGTGATATAGGCTACCTATATCACTATATACATACACACATATAAACCTATAAGTCAATCCTATGGCAGGCCTTATCAATCCTGAAGGCAGAGTGCGTGGTTCCTATGTGAGAGGGTGCCCCTGCATGAGCAGGGCCCCTCTGCAGCGTTCAGAGACCCTTCTCTGATGCTGTTTGTAGTGCAGCCTGACCATATACTCTTAAGCGCATTATAACCTCGCGTTAAATGCTAACTTTGGGATGGCTGCACGGAAACATGTTGTGTTTGGTGTCAAACATCTTGGAATACTACCCCCCCGCCAGTTCTGGCGGCGGGGGTAGCATTCCACCCTTTTAGAGGGAAAGACATGTACACACCGGTATACCCGGTACTGACTTTCCAGAGCCCTGGCATCACAAAATGGATGCCGCTGCCACAGACACGAGTCTGGCCTCCTGCTGCTGACCGAAACTCCGGCAGGGGAGGCCTGGACAATAGGTTTCCTGTCCCAGGGAGGTGTGACCACCTCCCCAGACAGGATAGTGTGTATTGGGGCTGGGCGGGAGCACTCTCGGGTGCTTTGAAATCCTGCACTGGGGGCACACTTGGTGTCCCTGTGCATACCCCAGTTCAAACCGGCTCAGGGGCTTCCAGCCCCTGCTCTGGCGCAAAACTGGACAAAGGGAAAGGGGTGTAACCACCCCTCTGCCCTGGCCCTCCCATAGGTGGGGCCACAGAGTATGTCCAACCCCCTACCTTAGTATAAGTAGGGGACCCCAGTCCTTAGGACTTCAGATTTACCTGGACAAAACTCTGACACAGAATCCTGGACCTTCGACGCTCTACTTTAAGATTAGAGGACTGAAGAATCTCCCTTGGGGTCAAGGAGTGACTCCCCTGCTTGGCAGGCACCAAAGAAGCAATTGTCCGGTCTGCATCGCTGAAGCTCCCGTCGGACACCGAAGTCTTTGCATCACCAGAGGTGAATTTCCAGATTTCCCTGAGGCTGCCCTGAGTCCCCAGCAAAGCTTAGGCCCATAGCTGTCGTGGGTAACGTGGAACCGTGACCCCTGGACACTGAACGCATTTGCAAGTGCATCCTCTTCTGGGTCTCCCACGAAGTCGTGCTTTGGGCTTCGAGTAGCCCCAGCCTCCAGCACCAACTGCACCGAAGATCACTGGCCTCCACTCCACGAGTGTCCTGTGAGCCAGCTCCACATGCATTGTCTTGAGGCTCCTTCGCGGTCGCTAGTCCGTTGGCTAGTAGGCCCTCCCGAAGCCCAATCTTTTTCTGCTTGGGCTCCCTGGTTGCTCCAGGTGTACCCTGACTTATCCTCGCTGGGTAAGTCCCCCAGACCTTGCTGGTCTGCAACATCGTCCTTCTTTCCTGTCCACGAGACTTGCCGTTGCCAAGGCTTGTTGGGTCCAATCCGGTCGCTGACACCCCTGCAATCGACAAACGTCGTGGGATAGCTCGAATCCAGCTCCTGGTTGTCGTCAACACCTCCTGGATCTCGTGGCTGAAGAGTCAAGATGACCGTCAACCTACCTGAAGCACTCGACATCGGTGGGCATCTGCTCATCGCCTTCCTGGTCACTGGCTAGTGACCCAGACTCTGTCCCCTCTGCTTTCAGGTTCTTCAGATCTTCGATCCACCTTTGGATCCACCCGAACACTTTCGACTTGGCCGCCAGCAGCACTTTGCAGCAGATCGCCATAGAAAGCGACGACGAAACCCGACCCCGAAAGACACCTTTGCACCCGGCTCCCCTGGGTGAGGTAACTCGAGTACTCCGGTGCTCCTGGGGGTATTGAGACTAGAACAGCCTAGTTCTCAAAGGGTTTGCTCCAAGTCCTCCTCTAAGTGTCCCTTTTCTTTTAAATTCTAATCGCGACTTTCCCCATAGAAGTTAAGGGTGGTTCGCGGCTGTGTTCATACACTGCACGCGTCCCCGTGGGTCCCCTGTGTCACTGCCTTGGGTGGTTCCTTGTGGTCCAAGCACTTCTACAGGCTCTAGGCCTTGTGTCTAGCTCAGTCGTGGTTCTTATACCATTTTATTGGTATATGGTTTGGTACGCCCCTGGGGCTCAAACGTGTATTTGTGCTATTACTGTAGATAACTAACTCGTAACGTATGTACTTCGAACTCTAGCCTCATAAAGAGACTAGAGGGGTGTGTTTAGTAATAAATACATATATTTTGAATATATACCTGGTGTGGTCCTCTTTCATTTGGTCACTCAAGAGATTATAGACTGGTAAAACAAGCTGCTTTACATTCCTTCAAGACTTAGCCTGAAGGCTGCTCTCCATAGCTACCACTAGGATAGCTTTCAATAAAGGTTGTCTTTAACCTATCTCCAATAAGGGGTTGTTTGGACTGGTGCAAGGTGCCCACTATAATTAGTGGACAGCATATGCCAGGCCAACTTCTCACATTGGTGTGCAGCGTGTGGGATTCCAGCTTGCTATTGTTTTACCAGATAATCTCAATTGAATTGATCAACTGAAAACCACTAAGGGTACCTAAGGTACATATAAATCAAGCTTAGTAATACAGTAAGTTCTACTGAACTTAGAGTTGTGTGTTAAGGGACAGCACACCCTTTCTACAACTCAAGAGAGTTTAGTAGGCCACACTAGAGTAGGTAGTGCATACACCACACCTCACTAGTAATGTCTTCAAAGCCAGGACCCAGTGAGTCCTTGCCAGAAGCCAGTGGGCTTCTTCCCTCCAAGTATGATAAACTCCCATTCTTGGAATTGAGAGCATTATGCAATACTAGGAAGTTGAAGGCAGGCAAAAGTGCCAGCACCCAACACCTCAGGGAGGTGTTACTAGCTGATGATCTCAGCAGGCCCCTAGGGTCTGAAGGGGTAGGCAAAGAGGGTGGGGCAGAAGATGAGGGAGGGGCCAGGGGTGAAGAAACCCAGGCCCCCCTCTGAAACTGGCCAGGAAGGTGAAAATGACCTTGTCCTGGAAAATCCAATTCCTCGTGTGGAGGAGGAGGAGGGAGAGGATCAGACTGACCTCCCCTTTGTCCCCCAGGAAGAGTTCTGAGTGTGCCCAGAAGGTCTAGGTCTCCTTCTCAGGAGTCTAACCACTCTGACACCTCAATAGGGACCTCTGTCTCCTCTCATAGGAGAGAATCCTCTCATGAGAGGAGAAAGAGACTGATTCAATATGAGCAAACTCAGCTTGAACTCAGGAAACAGCAATTGGCTATAGACAGGGAGTCCCTAGATCTCTATAGAGAGAGACAAAAGTTGGGACTAGAGTCCCATGGTGGCAGCAGTTTCCCCAAAGATAGGGAAAGGTCTTATGACCATAGAAACCTGAGCAAGATTGTCCCTCCCTACCAGAGTGGGGATGACATCCACAAATGGATAACTGCTCTAGAGAGGGCCTGTAAAGTACAGAGGGTCCCTCAGGAGCAGTGGGCAGCAATCTTGTGGCTCTCCTTTGCAGACAAAGGTAGAGACAAGCTCCTCACTGTTAGAGAGGAGGATGCTGAAAATTACAAAGTCTTGAAGAGTGCTCTAATTGATGGGTTTGGCCTAACCACTGAACAATACAGGTTAAAGTTCAGGGATACCCAAAAAGCACAGACTCAAGACTGGGTGGACTTTGTTGATTGTTCTGCCAAGGCTCTGGAAGGTTGGTTATTGGGCAGTAAGGTATGTGACTTCACAGGATTGTACAATCTGATAATGAGGGAGCAGATTCTTAATAACTGTCAAAATCAGCTGTTGCATCAGCACCTGGTAGACTCTGATCTGACCTCTCCCCAAGAATTGGGAAAGAAGGCAGACAAATGGGTCAGAACCAGGGTGAAGCAGAAGGTACAGAACCAAGGTGGTGACCCTAAGAAGCAAGATTCGAAAACCTCTGATAAGGGTGGGGAGAAGGGTAAAGATCAAAAGTCTTCACAAGGCCCCCAAAAATCTTCTTCAGGTGGGGATTCACAGTCTACCAAAGGGAAAGGCCAAAGAAAACCATGGTGCAAGGTCTGTAAGCAAAAGACCCACTGGACCAGTGATTGCACCAAGTCCAAAGACTCGACTCCAGCCCCCACCAATGCCCCTAAGGCACCTGCTCCCCCTAGTGCAGTTACAGTTGGTGGTGGGACTACACAAGCCAAGGGTTTAGTAGGGTTGACCCTGGGTAAAGAGATGAGCTCTGACCTAGTCAGAGAACTCACTCAGGCTGTCCTAGTCTGTGATGGAGGCATGGATATGACCTCCTCTGTGAGTCCCAGTAATCTGGGCAAGTACAGACAACAGCCTTTAATCAATGGAAGAGAGGCTTTGGCATTTAGGGACACTGGGGCAAGTGTCACCATGGTGACACAAGACCTTGTGAATCCTGGGCAGATTATACTTGGTGAAATGTACCAAGTGACCAATGCTAGCAACGTCAGAACAGACCATACTCTGGCAGTTGTTAACTTCTCCTGGGGAGGGGTAACTGGCCTTAAGAAGGTTTGGTAAGTGCAGACCTACCCGTTGAATGCTTGCTTGGCAATGAGTTAGAAACTTCAGCTTGGGCAGAAGTGGAGCTCAGGACCCATGCAGAAATGCTGGGGATCCCTGCAGATGTGTTTGCTGTGACCAGGTCACAGGCCAAAATGTCTAGCACTGAACAGGCCTTGGATTCTGGAATAATGGACCAAGTGCCCTCCAAGAAGAGGAGTAGTAGGGTAAAGGCAGTGCCTTCCCCCTTGGCTCAGAAGGAAGATCAGTCCCTTGAGGGGGATGATCTCAGTCCTGAGGAAGGAACTGTCCCAGAGGAGCTTGAACCTGACCAGGTTGAGTTCTTTGGGACAGGGGGACCTTACAGGGCAGATCTGAGCCAGGAGCAGCAGAGCTGCCCCTCTCTTGAACCCCTCAGACAGCAAGCTGCTGCTGAGGCTGCTGGGAAAGCTAGTGGTCCCCATACTGTGTATTGGGATGATGGACTCTTGTACTCAGAGTGTAGAGACCCCAAGCCTGGTACTACCAGGAGGTTGGTTATACCTTTGAAGTTCAGGGGCTTGCTATTGACCCTAGCCCATGATATTCCCTTAGCAGGTCACCTGGGCCAGAACAAGACTTGGGACAGAATTGTCCCTCACTTTCACTGGCCCCACATGTCTGAAGACACCAAGGAGTTTTGTCGCTCCTGTGTAACCTGCCAGGCCAGTAGCAAGGCAGGTGGCACTACAAAGGCCCCCCTGATACCACTACCTATGGTGGGGGTTCCCTTTGAAAGGGTGGGGATTGACATTGTTGGTCCCATGGATCCCCAAACAGCATCTGGGCACAGGTTTATCCTGGTGGTAGTGGATCATGCCACCAGGTACCCAGAGGCTATTCCCCTTAGGACCACTACAGCACCTGTGGTGGCAAGAGCCCTCCTGGGAATTTTCTCAAGAGTGGGCTTCCCTAAGGAGGTTGTATCAGACAGGGATGCTAACTTTATGTCTGGATACTTAAAAGCAATGTGGAAGGAGTGTGGAGTGACTTACAAGTTCACCACACCCTATCACCCACAATGCAACGGTTTAGTTGAGAGATTCAACAAAACCTTGAAGGGCATGATTAAAGGGCTCCCAGAAAAGCTTAGGCGAAGATGGGACATACTCTTGCCCTGCCTTTTATTTGCATACAGGGAGGTGCCTCAAAAGGGGTTGGCTACAGCCCTTTTGAACTTTTGTTTGGTCACCCTGTCAGGGGTCCACTGTGCTTGGTGAAGGAAGGATGGGAGTTACCTCTCAAGCCCCCAAAGCAAGACATATTGGACTACGTACTTGGTCTCCGCTCCCGGATGGCTGAGTATATGAAAAAGGCAACTAAAAACCTTGAGGCTAGCCAGGAACTTCAAAAGGCCTGGCATGACCAAAAGGCTGTACTGACTGTTTACCAGCCAGGACAGAAGGTGTGGGTGTTGGAGCCAGTGGCCCCAGCAGCTCTCCAAGACAAATGGAGTGGACCCCACACCATTGTTGAGCAGAAGGGTGAGGTTACCTACTTAGTAGACCTAGGAACACCCAGGAGTCCCCACAGGGTTCTCCATGTCAACAGGTTAAAACCATATGTGGACAGGGCAGACATGGGCTTGCTCATGGCGACTGATGAGGGACAGGAGGAAGAGAGTGACCCACTCCCTGACCTGCTCTCACAGAACCCTGGTGATGGGTCAGTGGATGGTGTAGCCTTGGCAGGCAGCCTCACTACCCAGCAGCAGACTGATTGCAGACAGGTGCTCAATCAGTTCAGACACATATTCTCACTGACACCCAGTCAGACTACCTGGTGCACTCATGAAGTGGACACTGGGGACAGTCTGCCTATTAAAAATAAGATTTATAGGCAACCTGACCATGTCAGGGACTGTATCAGGACAGAAGTCCAGAAGATGTTGGATTTGGGAGTTATTGAACCCTCAGATAGCCCTTGGGCTAGTCCAGTGGTCCTTGTGCCAAAACCTCACACCAATGGTGGGAAAAGAGAGATGAGGTTTTGTGTGGACTACAGGGGTCTCAATGCAGTCACTAGGACTGATGCCCATCCAATACCAAGGGCAGATGAGCTAATAGACACTTTGGCCTCAGCCAAGTATCTAAGCACATTTGACCTGACAGCTGGCTACTGGCAGATCAGACTAGCTGATGATGCAAAGCCAAAGACAGCATTCTCAACCCCTAGTGGGCATTATCAATTTGTGGTGATGCCCTTTGGTCTGAAGAATGCACCTGCCACTTTTCAGAGGTTGGTGAATACAGTCCTTACAGGTCTGGAAGCCTATAGTGCAGCATATCTAGATGATATTGCTGTCTTTAGCTCCACCTGGGAGGATCACCTGGTCCACCTCAGAAATGTTTTACAGGCCCTGCAGAAAGCAGGCCTGACTATCAAGGCCACCAAGTGCCAGATAGGGCAGAGTCAGGTTGTGTACCTGGGCCACCTTGTGGGTGGAGGCCAGGTTCAACCCTTGCAGAGCAAGATCCAGACCATCATGGACTGGACTGCTCCAACTACCCAGACTCAGGTGAGAGCCTTCTTAGGCCTGACTGGGTACTATAGGAGATTTGTCAAGGGGTATGGATCAATAGTGACACCCCTGAATGACTTAACTTCCAAGAAAATGCCCAAAAAGGTTCAGTGGACAGTTAGCTGTCAAAAGGCATTTGATGACCTGAAGCAGGCCATGTGCACTGCTCCCATTCTACAGAGTCCTGATTACTCCAAGAAGTTCATTGTTCAAACTGATGCATCTGAATTGGGGGTAGAGGCTGTACTGTCACAATTGAATGATGAAGGTCAGGATCAGCCAGTAGCTTTTATTAGCAGAAGGCTGACCCCTAGAGAGAAACGTTGGTCAGCCATTGAGAGGGAGGCCTTTGCTGTGGTCTGGGCTCTGAAGAAGTTGAGGCCATACTTGTTTGGTACTCACTTCCTTGTTCAAACAGACCATAAGCCCCTCTTATGGCTAAAACAAATGAAGGGTGAAAACCCCAAACTGCTTAGGTGGTCCATTTCCCTACAGGGGATGGACTTCACAGTGGAACATAGACCTGGGAGTAACCATGCCAATGCAGATGGACTCTCTAGGTACTTCCACTTAGAACATGAAGACTTAACTGGGCAAGGTTAGTTTAATGTCCCTACGTTTGGGGGGGTTGTGTAGGAGAGTAGGATCTGCTTCACATGGGTACCCCCACGTTTTGCTGATGCTTCACTGTTTTTCGACCTTAGTCTGGCTGGGGCCCTGCTAATCAGATCCCCAGCCTAGCTGCTTCCTCTTTAAAATGGTTTCCATGTGCCTTAGGCACATCTCTGATTGGAATCTGGAGTGCCCTTATAAGTCCCTAGTATATGGTATACTATGTACCCAGGGCATAGGTACCTCAGAGGCCTACCAGGGGCTGCAGCATGTATTGTGCCACCCCTGGAAGGCCATCCAAACTGACACCACAGGTCTGCTACTGCAGCCTGAGTAAGGTGGTGCATGCACCCCTTACTGTGATATAGGCTACCTATATCACTATATACATACACACATATAAACCTATAAGTCACTCCTAAGGCAGGCCTTATCAATCCTGAAGGCAGAGTGCGTGGTTCCTATGTGAGAGGGTGCCCCTGCATGAGCAGGGCCCCTCTGCAGCATTCGGAGACCCTTCTCTGATGCTGTTTGTAGTGCAGCCTGACCATATACTCTTAAGCGCATTATAACCTCGCGTTAAATGCTAACTTTGGGATGGCTGCATGGAAACATGTCGTGTTTGGTGTCAAACATCTTGGAATACTACCCCCCCGCCAGTTCTGGCGGCGGGGGTAGCATTCCACCCTTCTAGAGGGAAAGACATGTACACACCGGTATACCCGGTACTGACTTTCCAGAGCCCTGGCATCACAAAATGGATGCCGCTGCCACAGACACGAGTCTGGCCTCCTGCTGCTGACCGAAACTCCGGCAGGGGAGGCCTGGACAATAGGTTTCCTGTCCCAGGGAGGTGTGACCACCTCCCCAGACAGGATAGTGTGTATTGGGGCTGGGCGGGAGCACTCTCGGGTGCTTTGAAATCCTGCACTGGGGGCACACTTGGTGTCCCTGTGCATACCCCAGTTCAAACCGGCTCAGGGGCTTCCAGCCCCTGCTCTGGCGCGAAACTGGACAAAGGGAAAGGGGTGTAACCACCCCTCTGCCCTGGCCCTCCCATAGGTGGGGCCACAGAGTATGTCCAACCCCCTACCTTAGTATAAGTAGGGGACCCCAGTCCTTAGGACTTCAGATTTACCTGGACGAAACAGAATCCTGGACCTTCGACGCTCTACTTTAAGATTAGAGGACTGAAGAATCTCCCTTGGGGTCAAGGAGTGACTCCCCTGCTTGGCAGGCACCAAAGAAGCAATTGTCCGGTCTGCATCGCTGAAGCTCCCGTTGGACGGCGAAGTCTTTGCATCACCAGAGGTAGATTTCCAGACTTTCCCAAGGCTGCCCTGAGTCCCCAGCAAAGCTGAGGCCCGTAGCTGTCGTGGGTAACGTGGAACCGTGACCCCTGGACACCAAACGCATTTGCAAGTGCATCCTGTTCTGGGTCTCCCACGAAGTCATGCTTTGGGCTTCGTGTAGCCCCAGCCTCCAGCACCAACTGCACTGAAGATCACTGGCCTCCACTCCACGAGTGTCCTGTGAGCCAGCTCCACGTGCATCGTCTCGAGGCTCCTTTGCGGTCGCTAGTCCGTTGGCTAGTAGGCCCTCCCGAAGGCCAATCTTTTTCTGCTTGGGCTCCCTGGTTGCTCCAGGTGTGCCCTGACTTATCCTCGCTGGGTGAGTCCCCCAGACCTTGCTGGTCTGCAACATTGTCCTTCTTTCCTGTCCACAAGACTTGCCGTTGCCAAGGCTTGTTGGGTCCAATCCGGTCGCCGACACCCCTGCAATCGACAGACGTCATCGGACAGCTGGAATCCAGCTCCTGGTTGTCGTCGACACCTCCTGGACCTCGTGGCTGAAGAGTCAAGACGACTGTCAACCTACCTGAAGCACTCAACATCGGTGGGCATCTGCTCATCGCCTTCCTGGTCACTGGCTAGTGACCCAGACTCTGTCCCCTCTGCTTTCAGGTTCTTCAGATCTTCGATCCACCTTTGGATCCACCCGAACACTTTCGACTTGGTCGCCAGCAGCACTTTGCAGCAGATCGCCATAGAAAGCGACGACGAAACCCGACCCCGAAAGACACCTATGCACCCGGCTCCCCTGGGTGAGGTAACTCGAGTACTCCGGTGCTCCCGTGGGTATTGACACTAGAACAGCCTAGTTCTCAAAGGGTTTGCTCCAAGTCCTCCTCTAAGTGTCCCTTTTCTTTTAAATTCTAATCGCGACTTTCCCCATAGAAGTTAAGGGTGGTTCGCGGCTGTGTTCATACACTGCACGCGTCCCCCGTGGGTCCCCTGTGTCACTGCCTTGGGTGGTTCCTTGTGGTCCAAGCACTTCTACAGGCTCTAGGCCTTGTGTCTAGCTCAGTCGTGGTTCTTATACCACTTTATTGGTATATGGTTTGGTACGCCCCTGGGGCTCAAACGTGTATTTGTGCTATTACTGTAGATAACTAACTCGTAACGTATGTACTTCGAACTCTAGCCTCATAAAGAGACTAGAGGGGTGTGTTTAGTAATAAATACATATATTTTGAATATATACCTGGTGTGGTCCTCTTTCATTTGGTCACTCAAGAGATTATAGACTGGTAAAACAAGCTGCTTTACATTCCTTCAAGACTTAGCCTGAAGGCTGCTCTCCATAGCTACCACTAGGATAGCTTTCAATAAAGGTTGTCTTTAACCTATCTCCAATAAGGGGTTGTTTGGACTGGTGCAAGGTGCCCACTATAATTAGTGGACAGCAAATGCCAGGCCAACTTCTCACATTGCTGAGTTAAGGTGGTGGCTGATAAATGGGAAAAAGGGCAGCATCTCTGGCCCTAGGCCCAACATGTCCTTAACAGGCCCAATTAGGGAACTGCCCTTGTCCTCTATGCGCTTATCTTCAACGGGCTGAGATGCCCTAAGGTTAAATAGCCCTAAGTTAGGTGACCTTTGACCAATCAGAACCCTAGCCCTAACCAATTAGAACCCTAGCCCTAAGCCCTATGACCAATGTTATGCTATGTTATGTGAGCTTGATATAGTGTGGCAAATCGCCTCCAGGGGGAATCTCGGTGCTGGAGCACAAACCAGGTAAAGAGGAAAGAAGAGGAGCGAGAAATTAAAATACCCATGTTTTTAGTTTTTGAAGTGGGTGAATTCAGAAGAGTCGCAAATGTGCTGTGGGAGTTTGTTCGAGTTGTGGGGGCCAAGGTAAGAGAAAGAACAGCTGCCGTGTTTGACTGTGCAATTGCGGCGGGGCAGAGCAGGTGCTGGTTTTAAATCTCAAATTTCTTGTGGGACGGTAATGGTGAAGTTTGTTATGGACGAAGCCGGGCCTTTTCCTGAAAGAGATGTGTGTACCAGGCATAAAAGCTTAAAAATTGTGTCTTTCCTGATTAGGATCCGAATAAGTTATCTGAGAATGGGCTGTGAGTAAGTTTGGGGAGGGAGTTTGCAAATAAGTAATGCAGCAGTATTCTGAACTACCTGGAATTTGTATAGTAGAGTTTCATTAGCTCCAACCAATAAGGTGTTTCCGTAATCCAGGCATCTGACTACCAAGGCCTGTGTAAGGGATTTTCTAGTATGGAGAGGTAGTCATTAACATGCTTACCTAAGCATTTGCATGATTCTAAAACGTAAACCACATGTAGACTCAACCTGCTCTTTCATGGTGAGGTTGTCTTCTATTAGTGTGCCTAGATTTTTTTTACAACCTTTTTAGGTTGAGGGGCAGGACCCAATTCGGACGGCTACCAGTCATCTACCTAGTAGGTGTAGGCTTTGCCAAACAGCAAGGTCTCAGTATTTTTGCTGTTCAACTGCAGGCAGTTTTGAGACATCCAGGATGCAATTTTCCTCTTGCAGTTCCTGAATTCAGGTTTTATAGATTCGGGGTTGGGACCCATTGATATGATCAGCTGTGTACCATCTGCATATGAGATGATCTCCAGACCACATGATCTTACCTCTCTAGCTAAAGGGGAAGCATATATATTGAAGAGCGTGGGGCTCAAGGATGAGCCCTATGCTACCCCCTTGTCTATTGACATGACAAGTGATTTAAACTTTCCTAATTTTACCATCTGTGTTTGATTGTTGAGGAAGCTATTTAACCATCCTAATGCCTTATTTATGCATTTTTGTATAGCTCTAACTTTACCCAAAGGTGTCAGAGCACTTTACAATAGAACCAGTTACATTACATAAGGACTTCAGAGTACATGAATTACATAAAAGATACAAACAGATAAACTCTAAATTCACATAAGAATGGTAGTAAGTACATAAGTCTATTACAGATACTAGTGGTTAGAGTTTCATATATACAAGTTGCAAATTCACTCAGGGAAAAGATACAAACAGATAAACTCTAAATTTAAATAAAAATGGTAGTAAGTACATAAGTCTGCTACAAACTAATGGTTAGAGTTACAATATATACAAGTTGCAAATTCACTCAAGGTTACATTTTAAGAAAAGTTAAAGTGATTAGGGTTGGACAAATATATATTACATATTTATACAGCATGATCTTCTCACCTTTGCTGGGGTTCTTGCGGTGCTCGTTCAGTCAGGCCTTCAGGGTGCTGTCGTACTCACAGGCAGTGATCTTGGGCCTAGAGGGATCCCCGAGCTGGTGATGTCCAGATGTCCTCCAAGCTTGATGGGATGGTGGCTTACCAGCTGGGCCTAGCACAATAAAGTGGCCGTCAGACCTCCTCAAAGCAGCTGCGTCGGGCAGCAGGTTGACCCTGCCAATTCGTCTTCCTCAGTCCTTGTCCCTCCGTTCATGTTCCACTGCGTTCGCGGCCACATGCAAGACTGCATCACAGGCTCACATGGACTAAGGGGTCAGGGGAGATTGTAGTGCAGGCTATGTGATATCCTTCCTGACCTTTGTCTGCCGGCTGATGTTTATATGATGTTAGCAGCTCAACGCAGCGCCTTACCAGTAACACCAATCTAGGAAAGTCTCTGGACCATGATGGAGTGTGAGATGGAGTGAAAAGCAGTGGACAGATCAAGTAGTACCAGCATGGGAGGATAGCTGTCATCAAGGGAAAGTCTGTGGTTTCTGTACAATGAGAGACTCTAAAGCCGGATTGGGTGATGTCTAGGGTGGAGTTGAATTCTAGATAGCGTGATAGTTGTTGATTCACTAAACTTTCTTGATTTTTGCGAAGATAATGAAGAAGTGAAATGGGTCTCTAATTAGCAGGTTTTAATGGATCTGCATTGTGTTTTTTTTTACAGAATTGGCATCATCATTTTCCAGGCCTGAGGTACAGTCACAGTGTTCAGAGAGAGGTTGAACAGTGCTGTGATATCTGGAAGCAGGGTGTTAGCTAGAGTTACCATAATATGAGGGGAGGTAGAGATCAGAGGGAGATCCTGATTTGATTCTACTCATAGTTTCCAAAGCAAGTTCAGGGGTGATAGGTTCAAAATATTCCAAAGCAAAAGAGAGGTGTGAGGTGGGGGTAGTATCAGAAGGGGAATCAGAGGAGAGGGGCAGCAGAGGGTGAGATTCTTATAAATGGTTGCTATTTGTTCTTCAAAGTGGTCTGCTAGGGTTTTGCAGAGTTCCTGGCAGGCAGGAAGTGGGCTTCATAAACTCATTTAGAACATTAAATAATTCTTTAGATGAGTTACCCCCATTGTCAATTCTGTTGATGAGGTGTAATTTCCGGGCAGCTTTGAGTTTTTTATGATAAATGTTTAAAGTTGATTAGTAAGAGTTTTTATCATGGAGGGATTTGGAGGCATGCCTCCTTCTCTTCAGTTTCCTGCAAGCTGCTTTTTTTTGTTTCAGTTCTCCCCAGGTCCAAGGAGAATGAGGCCTCATATGGTTACAGCGATAAGATTTAAGTGGGGCAATTTAATCCAAGGTCTGTAAAAAAGGTTCTTGGAAAGTTGTAAGAACACTGATAATGTCAAAAGATTAGGAAACATTTAGGGTGGGGAAAGTGGGCGAGAAGGAAGAACCCGAGGATCTTTCCAAGGCCTAAATTTTTATGGAAGTAATTTTCCGGCTAGGCTGTTTCCCTTCGCTAGGGAGCCAGAAGGCTATCATGGATTGGTCTGACCTCACCCACTAGCTCCAGGTCAGGCAAGCGCTGGAAGAGGCGATTCAAAGCCCGACATTCAGGACGCCCATCTCTTGGTCTAGCGGCAAGTGGTTGAAGGGTGAGTCCGGCTGCTGGAAGGTAAGTTGGGCCGATGGATGCCAGTGGGACAGCAGAAGTTCCAGCAGGGTGAAGGGATGCAGGGCTCTCATCACAGCCCCACATTATTTAATGTATATATGCAGCCACTGGCTGATATCATCCTGCCTTACGGGATAAAAATTGTCACCTACGCAGATGATACCCAGCTGGTAATCACCCTCAATGGCCCACGTAACCACCCCTCTGACTTGGAAACTTGCCTGGGGCAGTGGCTTGATTGATGGAACACTCCTGCCTTAAGCAGAATGGTAGAAAGACAGAGCTAATGCTTCTGGGTAACACCTCCGGCTTAGACCTCAAACAGATCTGGCCTAACTGCTTGGGGCCGGCCCCTTCTCCAAAGACAAAGATAAAAAGCCTGGGCATCTGGTTGGACAGCTCCTTTAAGTTTCAGGACCAAGCAGTAAGAGTAACTGGAGCATGCTTCGGCGCCATTAGACTACTTTGCAAGATCCTCTCTCTCCTTCCAATGAGTGCTAGGAGGACCCTGATACAGGCCCTGGTCCTATCACGCTTGGACTATGGAAACTCTCTATACCTTGGAGCACCCAAAGCAACTTTAAGGAAACTTCAAGTTGCACAGAATTGTGCGGCTAGACTACTGCTGGGGGTACCTAAAAATAAGTCGGCCAAACCGGCCATAAAGACGCTTCACTGGCTACCTGTCTCCGACAGAGTCAAATTTAAGGCTCTGTGCATAGCCCATAGGACCTACTGGGGTATCGGCCCAGCTATCAATAGACCTCTCATTACCCCATACCACTCCCGAAAATGCCTCCGCTCTACTAATCTCCATCTGGCAGTCACACTGAAAATAAAAAGGGAAAGAAGCGGAGGCAGATAATTCGCTCACAATGTGGCCAGACTCTGGAACACAATGCCCCCACACATCCGTGCTGAATCCCATCATCTTCCCTTCCGGAAACTTCTCAAGACCTGGCTATTCCAGCAATCAGCTTCATAAACCTTTGCCGCAACCTCTGTCTAGACACTAGCGCTGGGATGCCCTTGGGTAGCTATGCGCTCTACAAAAGCTAATAATAAATAATTAAATCATGCACACCTGGGGGGAGAAGGACAGGGGGTCATTACAGGCAAAGCGGAACTCTGCAGAATTCCACTGAGATTTTATGCAACTCCGCGGAATTCCAAGTAGTGCAACACCCCTAATCAGAACCTAGTCCTGCATGGAAGTTAAAATATCCTACTAAAAGGAAGCACAAAGGGGCCAAGGAGTTCTGTTAACTTGTGGCTAAAGTCTTTTTATAGGCCGGGGGGCGATATACTAGGGCACCTTTCCCTGGGACATGAGGCAGAGTCTCCAAGTTAAAAATGCAGATCTCTATCCATTCCTCGCAGAGGGTGTCAATTAGAATAACTTTAGCTAGGCTGCAGAAAGGATTAGCAACTCTTCCCCCATTTCTTGTCTCCCTATAAAGTTTAAGCAAATTATCATTTTCCGAATGGCTATGGGGATGCAGGGAATAACAGATGGGTGAAGCTAGGTTTCAGTAAGAAACATATGTCTGGCTGATGAGTGGTTAGAAGATCCCATATCTTGGTAGCATGTTTAGAGGAGGGACCGTCACTTATGTTTGATTGCAATGTTCATCAGAGAAAGAACAAGAGGTTCCACTAGAGAACTACTTTCAGAATGGACAGAGGCCATCAGTGGGAGATCTGTCATGAAAGTGAAACTACAGATTTCACATTTAGTCGGGGTATTAGGTTCGAGCGAAAGGGGTGTATGGCACAGTCAGATGGTTTTCCTCTAAAAAGAGGCCCTGGCATTGATCTCTTTGAGCTCATTATTAGAGTAATGAAGTATGGTGGTTTGTCTTACCCATAAAGTGCAAGATGCAGGGTCCCTGGTGGTGGTCAGGTGCAGACAGAAGCAGACGAGCTTGCCTTGGCACCCCGGCAGCACACCTGCTGCATGCATCCACTGCGTGTATGCTCCAGACTATTGTTAAATAGAGCAATGTTAAAAGAACTTGAGTGCAGACCAATCAAAAATGACAGCCGCAGTTGTCCCAGGTGAGTGGGATTCCCTCTGCAACAAGCAACCAAGGTCGGGGCAGACTGGGAAATCCAAAGTGCAGTGAGTAAGTAGCGAGGAGCGGGAAACTGAGTAAGGCAACGGCGCAAATACTTTCAAAGTGCAATCAAATCAAATCATGTCGCTTATGGCATCAATGCTAAAACAAAACTATTAAGGTTCTTAAAAAAATGTCTTTTAAAAGATGCTAGGGAAAATAAACTTTTTTTAGAAAGATTGCCAGAGAGTTAAGCTACAAGGCGATACCTTGAGGTGCTGCATGTCCGCGCCAGGCTATTGGTAAATAGGGCTATGTTAAAAAAGAAAAACGTAGTGACCCATCAAAAATGGTAGCCACAGTTGTCCAAAGTTCGTGAAATTCCCTCCCCAACAAACAACCCAATGGGAGACCTGGCTCTTTGAACCAATCAGAGCTCTAGCCCTAGCAACCAATCAAAAGCCAAACCCTAAGCCCTAGGTCCAATAGAAACCCTAGCCCTAGGAATTAATCAGAACCCTCGGCCTATCAGCCAATAAGACCTCTAGCCCTAGGTCCAATAGAAAACCTAGACCAAAGAACCAATCAGAGCACAGATGCAACAACCAGTAAGAAACATATAAAGGGCATGTGACCTTAAACAAAAAACTGGTTGACAGGGAGGTGCTCCTGAAGTCAGAATCTCCTTGGATACAGGCAGGCTCTATCCACACTTTGTAGTTTCTGTTCAACCCTGCAGGTGAGGCCCAAATCTACAGCCACTAAAAATACTGCTTTTCGCCCACTTAAACAAATCACTTTTTCTAGCAAAAAACGAGTGCTACATACACTTTCCAAAGACAGTATAAACCATAAAGCAGATTAAGCAGCCTCTTAAACACACTCTAGTCAACCTCTAAAGGTGTATTTTCCCTTTTTACCTAGTAAAAAAAAAGTGGGGGGCTGGATTACAATCTAAGACTTTAGCACATTATAGGGGAAAACAAGGAAAGAAATTTAAACAGTCACTAGCAGAAAAAAACTGCAGTTTTAAAAGTACAAATTGCACAGAAAACAAGAAGTACATTTCAACAGTTAGGGGTAGAGGAAAAGCAGTGTTAAAGTTTCAAGAATGCACATAACAAAAAGTTTGTGTTCTTACCACCTTCTTGGTCTTCTGCTCACTTGGCTGTTTAGGGCACAAAAAAGCTGGGGGCTACAAAATGTCTTGGGGTTCTCTCCACAAACTTTAAGGGTCTGTGTAGGTGTGAGAGGAGGGCTCAGGGTGGCTTGGGAGCTAGAGGGCCCATCAGAAAAGCTGGTGGGCAGGAGATATGCTCCTGAAGTCAAAATGTCCTGGGATACAGACACTAGAAGAGTTAATGAACGTAAAAGGATGCTGTTATTGTGTTGTTGGGTTTTTGAAAGTTGTTGGTGCCACCAGCTGCATTGCATTTTCGTTGTTCCACCTACTGCCAGAAAGGAATTGCTTTGCAAATGAAAAACACACTATTCCCTGAATGTGCCAATGATGTGCTTCAATTATTTTGACTATGGGATAGTATTTACTGATTTCAATAGATTAGACAAAAAATAACCAAGGACAAGTAAAGCAAACATAAATAATTTAAAGCTTAGCTGGCATCCAGCAAGCTCTCAGCAACAGCTATAGAAGCAAATGTCCTGTTAAAGATCAAGGCATCAGCAAGAAACAAAGATGATTGGCTGACAAGTCAAACAACAGCAAAAATAGAAATAAAATGCATACCTTATATATGTGCTAAGTACACAGAAAACGTGCCCATAAAAATCATGAAATATGCCCTCCTCTCACGTCAGGTGTCTCCTGTAAGAAGACCTCATAAATACTCTCTTCAGGAAGGAGTGAATTTTGAATCATTTGGGGACGTATTTGCGACAGGCAACATTGCAACCAACTCATGAACCAAGAACGAGCACACTAGTGGTGACTTCCCCACATATGGGGGCCATGTTAAAACATAACATTCCAAAGCACTGGACAAAATTAGGAACCACTTGATGAGCCGAAAGATTTATGTGGATATTCTGTGAATACAATTTGAAAAATCGGGACGGAAGTATAACCGATAGGGAGGTACGGCTCAAAGAAGATTTAGCCCTGAGGAAGTCACAGGATAATGTTCCCTTCAGTGCGACGAAACAAGTGTTGGCTAAGGAATCTGTGCTTTTGACTATGAAGTAATATATCTGAACACGAGAACAATAAAAAACAAAAGACAAAGAAAAGAACAATTCACATTTTTGTATATCTTGTATTGAATCTACTTGCGTGTGCTGGGGGACTTTATATTTACTGTTTTGCTGGTTTCTGACCACTCATCAGGGAGGAGGGGGGCCCTCTCTACCTCTGCAAGCACCGCCACTTATAAATGATTAACCACTGAACATATTACTGTGTGGACTTTCCCCTTGAGCGCCATTCCCCTACGCACCTGTCACCCCTCTTTCTCATCAATGGTTCTCCAATGCAGTAGTCTGAATCCTGGGGGTTGGGACTATTCTTCCTAGGACTACCCCATTCTACTCCCAAAAAGAGGGGGTTATGATGGGAGGAGTTTTATAGAGATATTAAATCTGTGCAGTAGAGGTGCGAAATCTTACAGTATAGAATATTTTGTCTAGTCAGCCATTAAGGTTGTGTGCTTTGGGTTATGTAATTGCCAAGAGTCCACCAGACCCTAGTGTGAGGCACAGTCTTGTGGCGTTCAAAATGTTTACAAGTTGGGGAGAATAGGAGGGAGGTGTGTGACCTGTCCTGGGTTACATAGCACTCTCCTTTGAAGTCACCTTCTACTAACTTGAACAGGTGAAATATTGCTGCCATAACCTAAGACAGTTCATTGTTGAAATGGGTCTGTTTGGCATTGGGTTCATATACTCTAGCAAACAGAAGTTCCACTTCCTGCAATTTACCGTCAAGCATTGTGTGACTACCCTTTTTTATCAATGAGTGTATTGTATGATTTGAAAGGTGCTACATGCTTTACCCTTATAAGAGCACTGCTGCCATGTGCAGAGGACTCAGTGGCATAGAACTGGCCTCCCTACCTATTCCTCAATGTAATGCCCTCCTCTCACGTCAGGTGTCTCCTGTAAGAAGACCTCATAAATACTCTCTTCAGGAAGGAGTGAATTTTGAATCATTTTATGGCTTTATACATGATTCAGAGGTTTCATGATTCAGGTGTTCCATGTTAAGAATTCATATAACTGTATATTGAAGCCCAATGCTTTCACTCCACATAAAATATTCCTGGACTTCTCTTTGATGGATCACCAGGAAAGCCTGTTCCTGTTGACATGATTACTGCTCTCTGCTGGTGCTGTGATGTTTTAAAAACAATCTTACTGGAGTGGTGAATGGATAGAGGCTCCTTGAGTGTAGCTGTCGAGTACACAGCTATTTAATGAGCCAGCACTGTGCTGATGGCCAAAGTGTATGGCCTCAGTGCTCATGTTCCTGTAGATTTACCACAGGTAGCTCTAAACATTAGTACCAGGCAGAGTTTTACTCAGAGATCTGACAATTGGTGCTTTGGGAGTGCAAAGGACACCCCATAATCACCCTGGGGCCTGGAATGCCAGGCCTGTCTTTCATTCTCAGCAAGTACAATGCAGCATCACTTTGCTCTCTCAGGCCGCAAATCTCAACTCTCTGAACAAAGGAGTACACCCCGCCAGCCCCCACTCAGCATTTGTGATACAGCTGATTGCACATCTTTAGGATATCAATCTTCTGTGGGCATGCGCTCCTACCCCATGCCTCATCGCTACAATCAGATTTGGGCCACATCAGCAGTTTCCTTCCCGGCTACCTCACAGCTTTATCTTGGTAGAAGGCAGCCTGCTGCAGCGCAGTTCAGGTAATCCTTCTGTCTTTTTCCCATTTAGCAGATTCCAGCAGTGCGGCATTCAGGATGCTCCCGATGGCCCCCGTAACATAAGAGTGTGTACAGGGGTCCCACAACAGAGCCCCAGTCCTAAAAGCATACAGGACCTGAAGGAGCTGATGAGAGAAGCACTGTATTGCTGGGTTGGAATAGGCAACATGCTGACAACAGTTCCTCAAGAGCGATTCACGAATGCAGGTAAGGAAAAAATATCTTGGAATATGCAGGGTGTGAAGGAAGGATCAGAGAGAACCAAAGGGAAGGCGGATGAGGCAAGTCAGAGGGATAGAGAACCAAGAAGGGAAGAAAATAATAAAGTGAAGGGATGCAAAGGACAGATGACAAATGTGTTCATAAGAGAAGGAAACAGAAATAAGTGTGGAATGCTGCCAAGCATTATAAACCATTGCCCGTGAAAATCTTATATAGCATTTCTACCTCTACTAACCCAGAAGTTACTCCTCTAACCCCGAAGAGAATATCATGAAATTCTTGCACTAGTTTCCATGTCCCTGTCTTCCATATCATCCATGCTTCACATCTTCTGATCTTGAAAGAGGGTCTGAACCCTAGATATTGCACTGTATTACGTATAGTCTCACAACCTTCCTTCTCCTGACATAAGTCCATACCACCAAACCAATTTTCCAAAAATGGAACACCTACAGACAAACCGAATAATTGTGACCCGGATGCATTTTCACAGATGTACATGATCAAAACATACAAAGCGGAAGCAATCAAAGAAAATGTAGCTAAAATCAATGGTGTTCAATATATCCTGAAATACATTTTCAATTCAATAAGATGGACATTTTAATGAAAATTAACACTGATCTGTATTACAAACTTGTGTAGACTTATGATCAATGATTGACATTGATAAGATTAGAACCATTGCTCCTCACTAAATCATGCCTAGAAGACAGCACTTGCGCTGTCGGTTGTAAGGCATATTGTGGCTTACTAAGTACAGAGTGGATCTTGGACCAATCACAATGCTTACCATTGGTTGGCTTTCCTGTCTCTTTCATTTGTTGACTTCTTGTTCGTATCTCAGCCGGTCAATCTTTTGGTTGTCCCTCCCATTAGCACTGCCTCTTTACAGTTGGTTTGATTGGCTAGTATCCCTGCTTCAACTACCTGTTTTCAAGGACTACTTTTTTATTTTCTCGTAAACACTCCATGAGTGTGCATGTGTTCTCAAACTGTGCAGCTTATGTAGTTCTCTCCCACTGCTGTTTGTCACCAGAGTGCTTATCCTGGGCCCTCTCCCTGTTCTTCTCACCAGTTTGCTTCTCCCTGTTAAACTCTGCACCCTCTGTGTTGCTTAGCCCCACCTGCACTGTCTGTGTTGCTTTCCCATTCCTCTTGTTCTCCCCATGTTGCTTTCATACCCCTCCCATCCTTCCCCATCTGGCTTTGGCTTCTCCCTCCTGTACGTCCTCATGTTGCTTTGTGGTCCAGCACCCCCACATTTTGCTTTGGCGTACCCCCAATGTTTCAAATCTCAAAACTCCTGTTACTTTAAATTTAAGAAAATGCTTTGCGTGTTTTATATTCTTTTTAGTTACGCAACTCAAATTGGTGACAAAAAAAAAAAAGTCCAGTGTCATTTTGTAGGCGCGTGTGCCTATAAAATGAAAGGGTGCTCGAGTCAAAAGATTTAAAAAATGTATTTTTAATCTTTAGCGATGCTGTGCAGCATGACTAAAAACTATGACAAAGGCGAGACATTGGCTTTGCCACTGCATGTTTTTTTTAAAGGCATCATAAAGTACATGAAAGGAGCAAGATAATAGACCAACAAGCCTGGAGGAATCTCAGGCTGACCACTGGAATGCCACTTCTGATGGTTTCTACTTCATTCTAACCTTCTCACGTGCTTTCTGGGTCTTTAGACAATAGTATTACTTTGCAGTGAGGGACAGAATTCATTTGAATACAATCTTACTCTTGACTGTAAATCTTCTAAAGACTCAGGCGGCCCCATGCATGGATAAAATATCAGGTCTCTACAGCATCTACAGAATACTGATACCCCTGCAGAACAAATTAATCCCAGAACAATTTATTCACTTTTTTAACCTAGGGAGGATTATATTTAGCTTATTTCCATGGGTTCAGGAGTTCCAGCCCTAAAGAAAATACATTCTTTGAAGGTGGTAATATCATTGGTTAGAGCAACACAAATAAAAAGAGAAGCTGCAAATATACACATGAGCATTCATGCTCACAACTCCTTCTACAGATTCCATACATCTTGACAGTGGAAAATATACATTTTAATTGATTTTCTCATATCTCGAAAACTTCCCAAAATGTATTTTAAACATGCATTTTCCCTCTTATTCCACTTATCAATCACAAATCCTGCCTAACAAATCTCTGATTTACATGTATTGCACATTTTGCACTAATGCACGTTTAGTCTGGCAGTAACAGTACAAGTGCTTTGCAGACACAAAATTATAAATTCAGCAGGAGCCTTAAGTAGATTTTCTACATCACTTGTTAGGTCTGGCCTTAGCCAAGACCTTTTGATTTTAGAACACAACAATATGTATAATATATTTACTTAAAGGTTCTTTCAGCCACCTTTCTTCACCCATTGGTCTGTTGTTGTGTCATTCCGATTTTGCTTCCGCCCGCTGCAATACACAGCATGGGTCAATGGGTCAGCCTAGTTAAGCCTCTGATTAAAGTCATTTTGAGTGACTGCATTTTGCTCTTTCACAATGAGCACATCTGCAAACAAGGTAGTTTAGTTCCCGCTAGTGCCAGTTTTGCCTGATGTGATAGTAGAGCTGCCAGTTTTGCCTGATGTGATAGTAGAGCGCAACTGAAGTGAGCACTGTGCACATTCCAGCTTTATCAGCTTCTGTCTCCTTCCAATGGGGTGGTAAATTCCTTTTGAGGTGGACTGCTACTATTTCACCAATGGTTCTTTAATAAACTTTGCCCAGGAAGAAAACCAAACTTTATCATGTTTCATTTGCAGCACATTGTAACAGTAGTATTTAAAAATAGTTGGGGGTTAATTTGGGTTTTACCATCCAATATTTCATACTGCAAACTCTTTCCTCTTTCCTTCCTTCTTTCTTTTTACCTTTTTTCTTTCCTACTTTCTTCGCTTCTTTCCTTATTTGCCTTCTTTTTTCTCTTTTTATTTCTTTCTTGCCTTCTTTTCTTCACTCATTCCTTCATTCTTTCATTATTTATTTTCAGCCTTTCCTTTTTCCTTCCTTCTTTGTTTCCTCCTATCTTGCTTTTTTGCCATCTTCCTTTTTTCTTTCTTTTCTTTCTTTTTTGCCTTCTTGCATAATTTTTTCTTTTTGCATTCTTTCCCTTTTTTCTTTTCTTTGTTCCTTCTTTAATTTTTCCTTTTATCATTCTCTTTTGCCTTCTTTAATTTCTTTGTTCCTTCTTCTTTGCCTACTTTCCTTTTTTCTTTCCTACTTTCATTCTTTCTTTCCCTCTTTTTGCCTTTTCTTTTTTTTTCCTTCTTTACTTTCTTTCTTTTTGCATTCTTTGCTTTTAACTTTCCTTTATTGCATCTTTATTTCTTGCCTTCTTTACTTTTTCCTTTTTTTCTTTCCTTCTTTCTATAATTTTTGCCTTCTTTCCTCCTTTATTTCTTTTTTACATCTTTACTTCTATCCTTGTCTTTTTCTTTTCTTCTTTCTTTTTTGCCTTTGTTACTCATTTTTGCTGTCTTTCCTTGATACTTTCATTCTTTGTTTCTGCTTTGCCTTCTTTCATTCATTCTTTCCCTCTTTATTTATTCTTCTTTCTTTCTTTTTGCCTTATTTCCTTTTTGTTGCTGTATATTTCTTTTTGCCTTTCTCTTTTCTTTCTTTCGCTCCTACATTTTTCTTTTTGAGTTTAAAAGAGATTTTATTTGCAAAATAATTAAATACAATATGGTACAAACAAGATAAAACCTTACATTTAAGTTAACAATTTAAGAAAAAATGCATGAGAGAAAGGGAAGGGAGAGGAGAGAAAAACAATCATCAAGTTTTAATAATACTTATAATCACATTTCCAGGAATCACATCAAAGTCGAGAATAAAAAAGATCAAAGAAATAAATAATTAATACATCACTGTAAAATATGATACATGAAAAAGCACTCATTGATGTTTAGGAACTTCCTCAATTCGGGATTATGAGAACAAGTATTCATGGCAGAAGTATTTAAAAAAATAGTTATAGGTTGCCAGAGAGAGTCACGTTTAATCGCGAGTGAAATGGGAGAGAGATATGCCCAATCCAATCTGTAGTTGTAACAGACCGCATACCACCAGGCCCGATAAGATATATTTGCAGAATTCTTTCATTCCCTTGTGATTTGCTGAAAAGCAACAGCAAGGAGAAGGTCTATAATGGAAAAATTGGTTAACTGGGAATCCCAATAATCAGAGACACTCCCTAGGAAAATGTTAATAAATGTAAGGGGGACTTGTGTATGAAAAATAACATTTATTTGTTGCCAAACCTGTGTCCAAAAGGTATAAACATATTGGCATTCAAATAGCATATATTTTAAATCTGCTTTATTAGAAGAGCAAGACCAACAGGAAAGGGGAAGAGATTGATTTGTCTTGTGTAAAGAAACAGGAGTGAACATGAGTCTATTAATTATGTAAAAAAGCGTTTGAGTGGTATTTGCTGCTCTGGAAGATCTTCTTATTTTTAACCATACCTTGTTCCAAATGTGGATAGGGAAAGTAGTTTGGAGATCCGCTTCCCAGAGTGACTCTACCTCTGTTTTCTCTCTAATGGAAGGATGAGGAAGAAAATGTTTATATAAGTGAGAAGCAGAACGAGTAGATTCAAAGATTGCAATTAAATTAGATGGGGGAGTAGAGGATGTTTGGGAAGGCATAAAAGTATTATAAGTATCTTGAACTTTTGTAATTAAAGAGTTGATCTTAGTTTGCCATGACGAAGGCAGCGAAAATTGCGCTTGAGCGTTGGTAAACGAGATGCACAGAGTATCCTGAAAAAGTTGAGAAACCCAAAGAAGACCCTTAGCATGCCAATTCTTCCAAAATATAACTTTATTATTAATACGAATGTGACGGTTATACCAAATGGCAGAATGTAAGAATTGATCCTTGGGGGATTTGTGGCAAATAAAAATAGGTTGAAAGATTTTTGAAATATTATTAAAAATAGGAAGAGATAAGGATAAAGGTCTGCGTGTAAAAGATAAGAATTCTTTAAAGGAAAACGGATGTAAAAAGGTCTTTTCGATATTGACCCATAGAGGTAAATCTGAGGTATCATCCTCCTGTAGAAGGAAAGCAGAATGTTTGAGGAAAAATGCCATATGATAAGAGTAAAAGTCTGGAAAGTTAACACCCCTCATACATGTGGGTCTTTTAAGTTTCTGAAGAGACATGAGTGGTTTTTTATTATTCCATAGAAATTTTGATAAGATGGAATAAATTAATTTATATTGGGAAAGAGGAATATTTATAGGAAGATTGGATATATAAAAAAGAATTACAGGGACTAGCATCATTTTTATCACATCCAAACGGCCCCACCAGGACAGGAACAAAGGATTACACCTGGAAGTAAGATTTTTCAAGGTTAGTTGCAATTCTTTTAGATTCAAGGATACAGTTTCTTTAATAGTAGGCATGAACCATAAACCAAGATATTTAATTTTGTCTGGTTTCCAACGAAAATTCGAGGAGATATAATCAGCATGAAAAAATACTTTATTTAGTGGAAGAATTTCACATTTATCAAAATTTAGTTTATACCCTGAAACTGAAGCAAAACTTTGTACTTCCGCTAGGAAGGCAGGAAGAGAGGCCTGTGGGTGCGAAAGAAAGAGTAAAATATCGTCAGCATAGACAGAAGCCTTTAGATGGTTTTCACCGTATTGAAAGCCAGAAATTTGGGAATTAGTACGAATCTTTATCAGAAATGGTTCAAGAGCAAGAATAAAAAGAAGAGGAGAAAGGGGGCACCCTTGTCTAACACCCCAATATAAGGGAAATGAGGGAGAGAGAAGGCCATTAACTAAAATAGATGATGGGGGAGACGAATATAAAAGAGAAACATAATCAATAAAAGTTTTACCAAAACCAAACCAGGAAAGGGTAGAGAAGAGAAAAGACCAACTCACTCTATCGAAAGCTTTTTCAGCATCTAGGGAAATAGCCGCCAAAGAATGTTTATAAGATTTGGATTTACTAAGAACATTAAAAAACAATCTAATATTATCTGCAATATGACGACCTTTAATAAACCCACATTGTTCACCTCCAATTAATTGAGCTAATAAGGATTCCAGACAGAGAGCTAATATTTTTGCGAAGATTTTATAATCTAAATTGATTAAAGAAATGGGTCTATAATTTTTACACAATATGGGATCTTTATTTTCTTTGGGAAGAAGACAAATTAAGGCATCCTGGAAAGAACCAGCGGAAGATTTAGAAGATATGAAGAAAAGAAAGAGTTGATGTAATTTAGGAATAAGTAATTGAGAAAAATGAGAATAAAATTCAATGGTAAACCCATCTGGGCCCGGCACCTTACCGTGTTTAATATTACGAATTGCATTAAGGATATCTTGTATTTGAATTTCTTTATCTAATGAAGAAAAGTCTACATTAAGATGAGAAGGCGGATCAATGGAAGACAAATATTGATGGATATTATCTTGAGAGGTAGAAGAATCAGGTGTATAAAGTTCTTGAAAAAAATTTGTAAACTCAGCTAGAATATCTTCATTCTTATAAAGCATATGGTTAGATGAGGTAAGGATCGAGTTGATTTTGGAGCTTATTTTTTTATTTTAAGATAATTAGCCAAAAGTTTATTCTGACCACCATAATATTTTGCAGATGCTTTAAGTAAAAATGAATTTGCATTGTCTGAGGACAATTTATTAAAAGTGAATTTTAGTTTAATGAGATCTTCCAGAGAGGATTTAGAATTTGTACGGTAATAGGAATGTTCTAATTGTTTAATATGAGTAGTGAGGGATTTCAAAGTATCTAGAGAGGATTTCTTTTTGCGGGATACATAAGAAATAATAAAATCTCTTGAAGCAGCTTTAAAAGTATCCCATATAATTTGTGGAGATATATTTGAAGTTTCATTTTCAAGAAGAAAGGTATTAGCAAAAGATTAAAAATTTTGGGTAAAGTTATGATCTAATAAAAGAGAATTGTTAAATCTCCATCGTCTAGTACCATGAGACGGAGGAAGGAGGTCTATATTTAGAAATACTGGAGCGTGATCCGAAATAAGTATAGGACCAATCTCTGATTGAGTAATGTGTTGTGCAAGAGAGTGGGAAAGGAAGAGATATTCTAATCTGGATTGAGAACAGTGTACCGGGGAGAAGAAAGTATATTCCAAAAGGGTGGGGTTGCAAAGTCTCCTTGCATCTACTAAGGATTGTTGTGTAATGGTAGAGGTGAATTGAATATGTATAAAAGAGGGGATACATTTGGTTTTAGAATTACGGTCCAGTATAGGATCAATAACCATGTTACAATCCCCACCCACCAATAGATAGTCATCCTTATAAGTCATCAATTTGGACAAAATTTCGGGCTAGAAAGCATTATTGGGAGAGGAAGGGGCATAAAGGTTGAAAAGAGTAATAGGAATTTTATTAACTAAAAGGGAAACAGATACCCATCTTTCTAGATCATCAGAATCTTGTGAGAGCACTTGAACATCTAAACGTTTGTGACATAGAATAGCTACATCATTACGCTTACCATTACCCGGGGAAGCAAAAACATGGTTTACCCATTGTCGTTTAAGCTTGGCAACTTCTTTATCCACAATATGCGTTTCTTGAAGCAAAGCAATATCACATTTTGAATTGGAAAGATAAGTTAAAACTCTCTGACATTTTATAGGTGAACCTAAACCTTTAACATTCCATGATATAATTCGCAAAGCCATCTATATTAGAATAAAACATGTTAAATGAGATAAATAAGAGAAATGGAAAGAAATGAAATGAAAGTAATGGTAGAAAAGAGATATATACACATTATAAAGATTCAAAAAAGTAGAAAAAAGCTGGAATATATATAAAATTAAGAATAAGATGTGATTGTAAGTGAGAACATTAGTAAAGTGCTATGCAAGGAAGAGAGAAAGAGGTAAGATCCATGATATAAAAGATGAAAGGATTGACGAAAGAAGGAAAAGAGAGAATGATAATGAGAAATGGAGAAAAGTGGAAACAAACACTAAATATACATAAGACCAAACAAAAACACCAAAAAAGACATACCAAAAACGAGGGTGGTGAAACCACATAAGGAAGATGACACAACGGACCAGACACCTCAGGGCAAGGTCGGGAGGGAAAGACACTCCAGCCAAACGAACTCGGTAATCACAAGTTCAAGTAAAACAGGATACCGCTCCTAGATAGTTGATAGAAGAACAAGAGAACAAAGAACTATGAAAAAACAATTAAAAACTTGTATAGTCAAACATCAAATCAGAGGAAAGGCAATAGACAACATTGCAAAGGAAAGGTAAATATGAATTATAGCATCAAATGCTGGAACTTCTGGAAACTTCCATGTCTTCCACTCTACAGTTATCGATAAAACGTTGCAGCAAAGCCGGATCTTCAAAGTTCGTTGTCTTGTTTTTGTAAGTTACTTTAAATAAACATGGATGAAATAGGCAAAATCTCGCATTAAGATTTCGCAATGCAGGTCTCATGTCTAAAAATGTCTTTCTTTTGTCTGCTGTTTCTTTTGCATAGTCCTGGGAAAAGAAAAGATTTGAACCTTGCCAGGATATTCGACCTTTAATCTTGGCTGCTTGCAATACTCTCAACAAGTCTGTATATTCCAAAAAGTACATAATAACACCTCTTGGCTTTGCAGAAGGAGAAGGAGATCACGTGAGTTGTGACCCAGATGATGCGCTCTCTGGATATTGAGACTTGGAGACTCAGGGATACACAGAATTTTTGGGAGAAAGGATTTGAAAAATGATATAGGGTCGGAACCTTCCTGTCCCTCCAACAGACCATAGAGACGTAGATTGTTGCGCCTATTGCGATTTTCAAGATTTTCAATTTGTTTTTTAAGAGATGTAATTTCCGTTTGCATCATAGGGATCCGGTCTGTCACAACCTGAAGAGAATCAACACGTTGCTCCACTTGTACCACTTTGTTTTCCATGTGCGACCATTTATCCTCCAAAGCTTGTAAGCGATTATTACTCTCTTCCATATGTGGACAAAGAGTACGGATTTCTTCCAAAAGTAAGTCTAAAGATGTAGGAGGAGGAGAAGTGGTAGGAGATGGTGGGTCTTTTTTGACACGTTTGCCAGATGAATTAGTGGATGAAAGCGATGGTTTGAGTAAAGGTTTCGTAGTTGGGAGAGGAATATTAGAAGAGGACGAAGAAGTACTCGCTGGGAGGGGTACAGTATTGTTAGAACTTTCTTCCATGGTGGATTGGAGACTATTGTAAGGATTATAGTCTTCAAGAGGCGATGATGAAGCAGAGCCTGAAGTCAAAGAGAGTAGCAACCTATTCTGGTCCTCGTGGAGCAACGCACGATGATGAAGCATGACACTCACAAGGGTGTGTGAGGGCACTATATTCAAAAGGAGGAATCCCCCATCATTCTAGACAACTCTTTAACCTCTTGGTCAACCAGAATAGGTTGCTACTCTCTTTGACTTCAGGAACAGCTACCCCTCAGTGAATATCACGTTAGTTCTTGGGAGCAATGGTACTGGACCTGCTTTCTTTCTAATAGCTTCCAGTCCCCCCCTCTCTACAGTGTGTTGTGATGATGAAGCAGACCCTTGTGTGGAACGCCTCACTGGTTTTGTTCTCCCCATAAACATATAGCTCCTACCCAAAATAAGGATGGGTAGAGTTGTTTGAAGAGATTAGTAGCTTTGTGTGAGAAAAAGTATTTTGAACGGTATATGTTTATAGCAGAAAATGAAGCTTATGAATTAATAAAGCCCAGAAAAGAGAAGAAATATGCATACAATTGGACGAAGAAACTCTCCGACAGACCATAAAATTGCAAGAAGGAAATGCCCAACCACTTCTGGAGACAAACCACCTCTCAGTAGATAATATTCATAGTCAAAAAGATACTTTGTTAAAGTCACTTACGGTTACAGATGGTATTCTTGATAAAAAAAACGGTGGAGCAAGATATCAAGATAAATGTGTTGACTTCAAAAAATGTATTTAAATATCTGTGACTATTTCCAGTTCCAAAAATAATTCTCTGGTCTCTTCTAAATATTGTCTTTGTTTTAGTGCGTGTAACCGTTCTAAAAAAATCAAGACTTCATGAAAATGAAACTGGCCCATTTGATGAAAGCAATATTCAAATACTGTCAAATACCTGTTGAGGAGTATTCTTCTCAAATAGTAAGAATATGAACGTTTGCAATCAAAGTCTATTCAAATTCCTTGCAAAAAAACATTGAGGAGGCATGAAAACGAAAAGAAAACATCGTTGCGGTGAGAGCCAAGACTCCGTCACGCACTTCAAAATGGCGGGCGCGAGTCCCGTGAAGAAAACGCGCCGCGCACATAATGAGAGAAGAAAAGGGAGTTAGGAACTGCTCACCAGTCGACGAAAGTCAGACCATTGCGGTCAGGCAGGATTCACGGGTTGACGGCGATGGAGTTAGCAGCCAAACATGAAGGTGACTGGAGCGGAGGTCGAAAAACCTCCCGATCTGCCGCGGAGCGTCAGTGGAGAGCGGCCATCTTCTTCTGGCGTCAAGCCACGCCCCCTCTCTCCTACAATTTTCTGTTTGCCTTCCTTTTTCCTTTCTTGCCTTCTTTCCCCTTTCCTTTCCTTTCCTTTCCTTTCTGCCCTCTTTCCTTCTTTCTTTCATTTCTGCCTTCTTTCTTTGTTCGTTTCTTGCCTACCTTCTTTTTATCTTCTTCCCTCATTTCTTCTTTTTTTGCCTTTCTTCCCTTTTTACCTCCCGCCCTCCCAATAAGCGCAAAAAAGCTCTCCTCTATGGAAGACAAGGCAAGTCTTGCAAGAAGAAGCCATGGTTGGATGACCCTTATCTCATATGATCAGTTGACACCTCAGATCTATTTAACTTCACCATTCAATGCACGCACTAAACTCTGCTTTTTAAAATTAAGATTAGGGGTGATCCCCTTGTCCTGCCACCTTCCCAAATGGAAAAGAGAACATGTCCAGGAACCATGTCGGCTTTGTGGCCATCATAGGGAAGACATAATTCATGTTTTATGCCTGTGTCCAAGCCTCTTGAAGGAAAGAAGGTCCCTTCTACGGAGGGGCTGGAACAATAAGGAGGTCAGATCGAGTAGAGCTGCAGTATTGGCATGTTTTGATCCACGGAACACAAATTTAAACTGTGCACTGGTAAGGTTTATGGACCATGCAGCAAAAAAACTGGGGGAGGGGATAAGTCGACTGCCACCTCAGGCAGCAACACAGACTTCAGGATCTTTACAATAGCAGGATAAGCTTTCTTGCGGGCATTTAGACATACGAAAATCTGTTGGAAAGCTCTAAACAAAACTGCTACCAAAAAAGGGATTGGCGTATAGGCTGGCTAAATCTGGGACTTAATATATAATCTCACGACCACAAATGTCCCCAAGGGATCGACATCATTAGAATTTGTGGGCAATGTACCTATAAGAGAGCTCGGACATGTGGGGGGCCGGGCGTTTTTACAGGAATCGGGGTTCAATTTTATAAAACTTAACAAGTGTTTTATTTTATCTTTTATTTTTTGTACTTGCAAAGGTTTTTTAAATCATGCAATAAAGTTATATATAACTTAAAAAAAAAAAAAAACTCCCGCCCTCCCTTCCTTCCTTGCCTCCTTCCTTCCTTCCTTGCCTCCTTCCTTCCTTCCTTCCTTGTCTGCATTCCTTTTTTACTTTCTTCCCTTTTTTCTTTCCTTCTTTCTCAAAGGAGCGGCTAGCAGCCAATGTCAGACTGATGGCTTTTTTAGTTCAAGACAAGACCTTTGATTTTATTAAAAGTATATAAAACATAGTTACATATAAGACTTTTCAGCCAGAATCCCGCCATTAGTCTGTGATTGTGCCATTTATATTTTTCTTCCAGCTACTCCAGCATGCATCAAGGATCAATGTTAGCCCACTTCAGCCATTGATCGGCTTTACTATGAGTTATGGCATGCTGCCCTTTCTCAAGGAGCACAAGCAACACAAGGTAGCTCCTTCAATGCCGCGTGTACCATGGTAATGTGTACAATTTTGAGACCAGAAAAAAACTTTTGCCTTTAGCCAATGTTTTTTTTTTAGATTTAATGAGAGCCCAGCAGCTCCCCAAACAATAATGTTTTGCAAAAACCATGACAAACCATGACAAAACAAAAAAAGATTTGCCAAACGGGTGGTGGCCAAACCCTGACCCAGTGCTTCGCCAGTGCTTGTTTGTATCTGCAACTCCACTTTAGAATATGTAACTATTTTTTGTTGCATCCATCAATTATTTAGGGACAGTGCTGAAGTAACATGAAGCAGCTGTGTGTGGCATGTAATGCTTTTAAGGCATTTGCATTCAATTAATCATTAAGTGGGTATGTTGTTGCAATACCCACTCTGCTCTTTAGTTTATTTTGTTTTCACATACTTTATGGTTCCTGATTATTGATTTAGACAAACATCTGTTTAGGTTTGTAATCCCCAAGATTTTCTTTTCCATTTGGCTAGTTGCAGCAACTACTTAAATGAATTCCCTCCATCTTTTGATGTTTTCTTCTTTGGTTTGGCTTTGTTGTGTGGGATTAATCTGGTGGTGTTCTCAGGCTCTCTTTATTTTATTGTATTGCCATACACTGAATTATAGTTTAGAGGTTTTACTGTCTTACCTCTTAATACTTATGTTACATACCATTCACATTAATCAGAGCCTTTGGAATAATGTGACAATGAAGCAATATATTCTGCAGGATGGGAAATGTTAAACATGCTGCATATTATGTGGAAAAGAAGTCATGTAGCACATTCTGTGGCATAATTATCAAACTAGTACAGTCTATGCCATACATAGAGTTTGAAAAAACGGAGATAGAAAAGGGTTACAAAGTGCCGACATCTCATTTGAGAATGAAAATTGTTATTAGTTGGCGGGTATTTTAAAAACTTTCCTTCACCCCACAAGCTCTGGTGAAGTCATCTCTCCTGCCTAGAATCTCGGGCCTTATTAATGAGAGCCCTGCGTCACGTTTGCGCCACGTAAAGACGCATGGCTCTCATTTCAATGTATGAAGCCACGCAAAGCCACACTCCGTGGCTTTGAATGGCCTCATAAATCATGAGTAGGGCTACGCAGAGCAAATCGCTGCGTCGCCTTACTCTGCGCCCAAGAGGCATTCCATGAGCAACACCTATGGAATTTGACGCTGCCCCAGATTTACAAAGTGGTGTAAGCCTGGGAGATACCAAATCTGCACGTCTCCCGAGGTGAGCCATAAAGAGGAGAAATATGTTTATTTCTCCTTGGTTTTTCCCTCTTTCCACATGTGCTGCATTCTGCAGCACACATAGAAAGGGGAAAACACCTCTTAGGATTGTTTTTGTGAAGGAAGGTTTTGCTTGAACATCTAATACCATGAAAGACCAAGAGGCATTTGGGAAAACAGGAACAGTTCATTTAATTAAACAGTGCGGACAGTAGCACAGTCACAGGCATAGGGTCTGAGGACTGTCTTAATTAGCAATCGGTCTTACACAGACTTTTATACAGTTCATAGAATGTAATAAAATATTTCTGGAGACCCCTTTTTGGTAAGGAATGTATACCTCTGTTTTTGGAGCCAAAAATGTGGGTATTTGATAAGGATTCCAGGTGGACCTCGACCTTGCGTAGACACAATGCAGCCAGTGGGTAACATGTCCAGATGTCTGGCATGGGGAGCATGTGACCACTGCATGTACTGTGTGTGCTGATTCTTAATTGGCTAAGTGTTCCTAACTTCATGTGGCATCTGACTTTATGGTGTTTTGGGAACATGCGCACCGCTCCTGTCAGGTGTGCTTTATTGGGGCCAATCTCTCTGGACCATTGTGGTGTTGGTGCCTCTATCTGTGGGATTGATCTTGGATTTCCTGCTCACATGTTTGTATGCTGGCTACGTTCTACCCCACCTGTGATGTTCAATCAGTAACCTCAGGCCTGGGTCTCAGGGCCTGCCTACCCATGTATTTCTGAGTCGTTTGAAGTGGAGATCACAATGGGGAATTCATCAATAAAGATGCAATTTAGTTTTTACAGTGGAATGTTTGCTTACTCATATTGTCATTGACTTTCTCAATATGAACATTCCCCCCTCTAATTGAAATTTTAACTATGCTATCTAACTAATATTTCATGAGTTACTTTATTGGGGGACTGTTGTTCTTCAGTTCTGTAATTATTACTTTCCTATTTACGCGCATTATATCCAGTTTGAGGACTGCATTATTACAGCAGGAAATCTCCAATTGCAAGGAGCCACACACAAACAAGAACACGATAAAAACAGGTAGCAATGACGTGCACAATCCGGAAAGCCACCGGGAGCCAGGAGAACCAATTTGAAAACCACTCCTGTTTAGGGGCACCTCCCTCTTCATGCATGTCTCTTTGTAATCTGTGCAGTGCTTGGATGGCAAGAGTCAATGTCCCATTATCCATGTCATTCCCTGGGATAAACGTGCAGCAGGGCATACCAATCTTGGCACACCCTGTCATGAGTGCCCGTCCTGCCACGTGGTACAAGCAGGGACCAGCAGAGGAGTATAAAACTCCTCCGATCCAACACAGAAACGCTTCGCGTTCTAGTGTTTGGGATCAAGACTTCACTTCCGGTTACTCACCTGATGTTCTTCCGGGTCACCACCGGGTGTCGGAGTTCCTGTTCGGCGTCTCGTTGCATCTTCCCTGCTCGGCCTTTGGCGTCCCTGGTATCCTGTGGCGGTGCTGACATTCCCTTTTGGCGGCTCCTGTGGCGCTGCAGCCCCGGCTCCATAGTCTCCTGTAAACGAGCATACCACAAAGTCTATATAAGTCCTGCAAGACGGTAACAGCGCTTTCGCGCTGCACATGAATTTGTTATTTAATTATTCCTAATGCTCACCTGTTGAGATCCATGTCTTTGGAGATTTTTTTTTTTATGCTTAATCAATTATCCTGAGTGTTTCTGAAAAAGATAAGGAATCCTCTGTTAAAAGCTTCCTCACTCTAAGGAAGATTAAAGTTGAGTTTAAGTGCATAAATTGTGTTCACTCCATATCCAGATTCTAAGGAGATAATATCCTAATCTAAGATCCCTATTTCACGTGCCACTAGTAGTCTTAGGTGGGTGTTAGAGTGCTCCCCTTCTTGATTACAGTTCTCTACATGTATGCATACTTTATTGATATTTTTCTTTTCCTTTTTTATAGACAAAGGCTATAACATCACTTGAACTTCTCTGTTTTCTTTTAGCGGAAGAAGGGAATTATATAGGTACTTTAGACTCTCACATGTTTCTCAGTATAGTATTTTACTCTTAGTATATATATCTTTTGCTGACATTCTCTATCTCTTTTTAGGCAGAGATTTCTCCTGGTTGCCTGGCCTGTTCCATATGTGAGGGACGACGTGGGACATATTATTCGTCCATCCCTGGTTTTCCCTTCTTCCCCTGGTTTACTGCCATTACTTTGACTCCGTTGGGTATATCAGTGACCAGGGGGAAGTAGGGACCTCACATCCTTGCATGACATTCCTGCTGAAAGGTGAGTAAAGTCTGACACACACCCCTCCCTTCATTGCGGTCATTAAGTCTAACACAAACCGATGCTGCCTCACCATGAGGTTGTTATATTCCATATAGGTACCCTATATAGGCGCAGGTAACATCACAACCTTTCACCTACATCTGTCCCTACATTACATACATACGGTTCTTAGGCACTGACCTTTTACCTAGATATGACACTGCATTCAGAACGCAGGTTTTTCCCTGGTTCGATTCTCATACATTATGCATGAGGCTTCTTGGAAGCACAGCAGGACTAACAGTAGGATTACCATCTCCTGTATAATATCTCTGTATAAAGTTCAGGTCCTACGTCATCCTTTTGGCCGACACAGTAACACAGCAAGGTAGGACCCCCGGGGAGACCTATGGGTATATATACAACACATCTTGCTTAGGAAGATAGAGGAGACCGTGACTTTCCGGCTGACACACTGACCAGAGACGCTGAGGTTCCTGCATGCAGACGCTCCAGCTAGCAGTGGTCTAACATCCCTCACGGGGTGTCCAACTCGAGACCAGGACGGGGTCCCACATTCTCTAACTCTCAGGTAATGGGGTGGACTAGATCCTAGAGGGATTCTTGGCATAACACCTACATAGATGCTAGGTACATTTAGGTACATCTAGTTAGGGAGACATCGTAGGAGTACGCACTTTTATCATGTATTTTATGTACATGTATATATTCATGATTTCTGCAAGATGGTAGAACTATACCATCCCTTTACTTTCGTAGTATTGCTAATCATATATCTCTGCTACTGTCTAATGGTTGTTGCAGCTCATATATTCTACACTAGAATAACAACTGTTCAATAAATACTTATTGAAACGCCCAGCCTGTTTATTCTGTGTATCTCTCTGAGACAAACTAAGTGAGCACGAGTGACTGAGCGAAAGGTAGTATATTGTTTCCACGATTCTGAGGGATCAGGGTTGTCATGGTCTGAGGTTGCCAAGAACTATTCTCTCCCGATAAGAGGAGACTCTAGTGGCACTGTGAGCTAGCTAATACAGACAGGCTAACGTATCCGGTGGGGGTGCATGGAATCAGTCCGCCACCAAACCCACAGTTTATGTTATCCAAACGCGCAGATCCTGTATAGGTAATATAGGAACTACACAACAAGGTGGATTGCTCTCAGTTCTTCTTGGATCGAATTAAGGCCGAACTCAGTGTTGTTCATCATTTTAAGTATTTCCCATCTAGTGATTTAAAGCCAGGGGGCATTGCCTTTCGTCTGCACGGTGAAGAAAGGTATGGACCCTCCCCCAATACTTGTGAGTCCTAGAACAGTCTAAATTCTTCTGGAATGTCCTTGTACTGAGCTCAGACAAAATAATCTGCAGTTATTTTTTTACGAGCCTGATGCATCAAGGTTGACGTTTTTCTTGAAGGGTGCTGGTACAAGTCTGAGGAATGACCAGGGTAGTGGGGTATATGGTGACGAGAGAGCAAAGTCCGTGCCATACGGGGACGATTTGAGTGTAGGCAAACTCGCTACACTGCCAGTACATTTCCATCAGCATGGAGGTGCCCCATTGCATGTCCAGAAAATGCAGGATTGTGCCACAGTTTTCATTCGTGCCCAGTGGAAGCGTTCCTTTACCTCTGAAACATAAGGAATACAGTGTAAGTCTCTGTATAATTAGGGGATGCTCCTTCCCTTCTAGCCAAGTGTATCCACACACCTCGTTATCCCAGAATTCCTGACATGGGCTGTCTATGCTTTCATTCAACCCTCCCCTATGAGTCCTGTTTCCCTTTGCTTCATTGAGCTGGATGGTCCTACACAGAACCTCCATGTCGGGGGTCCACTTGTTATTAAAGAAGACTGCCTCATATATGCTAAGGGCCACCCTTGGACCTCAAAAAGAGGCAGGAGTGGATGTGTTTGTGCATTGAGTTGGAGATTTTGCTACCTCCAAGAATCTCTTCTCTGGGAAGTCTCGGGCCAAACAGTATCCTCTTCAATGGTGCCCTTCCTGTGCATCCTATCTAGCCAAGTTTGAATGTCGCTAGGCTCTGTGAAAAGAGCCATCAGGTTGGTCTCATAACAGGACAGCTTCACTACTACTCTGTGGGGTTCTACCTTGTTGAGTTGGATTTTGGCACTGATTCTGCATAGTTATAAGTGGAGAAGGCATTTTGCTTTTTCAGGGGCCACCTCTTCAGACAGGTAAAGTCTATCTGCTCCTACTGCATGCAGCATCAGCAAACAGACGTATCTGGCTAATGTCTTAGAGCCTACGGCTGTTATGTGCTCATAATACGTGTTGTGTAAACGGGTGCTGTGTAGTGCATGTGGAATGCCAGTGTTTGGGTTGGTGTAATTATAAGTGACATGGGAGAGATCCCTATGCAGGCGCTGTGACAGTTTCTGAACAGACTCCATTTGGTCAGGCTCCTCTTAGGCAACGAATAAGTGCGGTAGCATCCAAATCAGACAGAGGGTACATAAAAGTACATAAATACATAACTTGAGATTGAACATTGCAGGCCTAGAACATGGATCCAAAGGAGATGTCTGTGGTTCTCTGGTTACTGGGGGTTTTCGTTCAACAGTTCGATCAAAAAGTTCACAGTATAGTGCCTAAGTTTGATTCACATTCTTTAGACCCACATTGGGGTAATAACGTGGCTGCTGAAAGGTGGTGTGATTGCAGACCTGTTGGGTAAGACCATGGTTTGCTTGTTAATTTAGAAGCACATTGCATGTGCACCATGGTTAATAATCATTTTCTTTGGAGTTCCTGTATTTCCCTCAGGGGTGTGTTCTCCACACTCCATTTACATAATTTTTTAGCGAGGCTCCGTAAGGTCGCCCTAGTTGCAGTATCTTTATGATGGTTAAAAGCTAAAATGTGGCTTATGGGTAATCAGGTGGGTTAATCTACTTTATGAGTACATGCACTTAACTGGGTGTTTGGATTAGTGTTTCATGGAGTGTTCTTGTGATTATGTGGATGGATCTATCATTTTTTATCAAGGTTTTAATGGGCTTCACCAGTTTCCTGAGACCCTGTTTCTCCTGATGAGTGCCTTGGGGCACCATAGGCACAGGGTGTTTTTAACCTACATGTGTGATGGACTGAACGAGGAGGGGGAATGTCGCTGTTAAGTGCTGTGTGGTGGCTGCAATGCGCCCCAAGATCACGTGTCTCTTGGCATGCAGCGTGCAACGTCCCCCTCTTTTGTGGTGACAGATATCTCGGTTCCACCATTTCTCTAGAGGCTTCTCTTTTTGGGCTAACTTTGGGCTATTTATGTTGGGTTTTGGGCACTTCACTAGATCTTGCAAGAACTGCTATTTCACTTATCATGAGGTGAAGAGGGTCGGAAAGTTGTTCCTTTTCTCCCATGTACCCCTGATTGCCGTCTTGTGGTGTCTGAGGTCGGGGCTTGCTGCTTTCTCCGGATGGTGTATGTGAGGCCTAGTGCATTGGACAATTGCTAGGCTTGATACGGGGATGAGCGAAGTCTGCGTTCTACTCTCGCCTGGATCAGTGATGGACTTTGCGGTCTCCCCTCTCTCAGGCACCCCTCTCCCCCTTGGACCACGTCTTCTCAGTCGTGTTTGGATCTGCAGTTCCGGGCTTGTGGCTAGGGACTTCCAACTAGTGGGCGTGATAGAGGTATGGCATGGTGACCGAACTTCAGATATGTGAAAACTCGAAGGAAAGAACAGAAATCTTTGCTGAGATCATGAGAACATGGAGGGGGGCATGGTTAAGGCCAAGAATCATCGTTGAACTTTGCCTAGGGGTGATTACTGGACCGGGTATGCCTTATAATACCAGCACGTCTGACTGACCTGACGAACCTCTTGATAAACGTGATGCCGGGAGGGTTCTTTGCAACTTATTGACTCTTGTGCATGTGTTGTGGAGGTTGTTTGGTCTTCACTATCCCAGGCATACGGGAATCCAGGATCCCGCCACTTGGGGACAGCTTCGTTTTAGAACCAAAAGGGGTTTTGTTAGACTTAGCTTTTTCAGTGGGTTTACCCCCAGACATTTTGCTTTTTGGCCTCCTGTTTTTGACCCATATTTCATTGGCTTTAGGACTCCGGGCACTTTACCACTGCTATTCAGTGCTAAAGTGCATATGCTCTCAATGTAAATTGTGTATGGATCGGTGTTTCCATGATTGGCTTATTTGATATACTACTAGGTCCCTAGTACTGTGCACTTGTGTGCCCTGAGAATGTAAATCAAATGCTACTAGTGGGCTTGCAGCACTGGTGGTGCCACCCACACAAGTAGTTTTTCAAAGGGTTCTCAGACCTGCCACTGCAGTATCTGCGCACAGTTTTGCTGCCATGCTGACCTGGCAAGTGCACCCACTTGCCAAGCCCTAACCTTCCCTTTCCTTACATGTAAGATAGCCCTAAGATAGGCCCAAGGTACCCTTGTGTCATGAACAACGGGTTATGCCCTAATCACCCCAAGAATACATCTGGGCAAAAGCAAATCAACAAAAGGAAATGATGTCCAGGGATAGATATACACAAGTTGCTACAGCAAAAAGACAAAAATATTGATCCCTTGCGTGGAAGCCTAGTCCCCAATTTTAATTTGTCAAAAGTTTACTTACTCACGAGGGCATCCTCAGTTCTTTCACATATCTTTGCTTTATTTTACATATGGATATCTGCACAATTATAAATTTTACATAAGAAAACCATTATACAAACAAAAACACATAATCACAACCATAAATTGCTCGAACTTTTTTTGTACCCATCCATTTAAACCCGGTTGCAAACAGATGCATATGTCTAAGCAATCCGAGAGGAGGTAATCCTTTTCACACACCGCATAAACAGAGAGATACTACCTCTCTATTCAGTCACTTGTGTAGTGTGTGTTACAAATGTTCATAAATCCACATTTCAATCTGATGGACTCCTCCTCTTCATCTGGTCGACGCGTTTCAGCCCACTGAGTCGGGCCTCATCAGGACAAGGGTAACACAACTCAAAACAAAAACTACAATGGAGCCAGTCACCGCTTTCCGTATCTGGCAACAGACGCCTCTATTCATCTGTACCTCATATCTGTCCCGGGGGAGAATCTCCAATAATCTCCCTGGGTATATGCCCTTCTAAAGGAACCAAAGTCACCGCGAGGCGATTTATTTACCCGCGGTAGAATGTGAGTCTATTGATGGCAAGAGGAGACTGTGCAGTTAAACCTGAAAGAATGGAAAGTGCTTGATTTGTATCGTGACCTGTGGACTCCGCTCATGGAGAACACAGAGCACTGTGCCGTTTTGTCCCACAGCCCTGGTCTCACCGACACCGCGGCACCAAGCTAACATCCACGCTGCTGCTTGCACCATGGTTTGGGGGCACTGCTCGTAAGTTACACGATGCAGTGCCTCGTCCCACACCGCAACCTTGGCCCACTGACGCCAGCGCCATCGTCTCCAGTTCGTCAACCGATGCCGCTGCCTGCATCGCAACCTGTGGGCCCTGCACACCGCAATGCCCCATCTCGCACCACAGCCTTGGGTCCACCAACGACAGTACTTCAGCAATTGTGACGGTGCTGCCTGCAATGCAGCCTTGGTCTCACCGACGCCACTGAACGACCGTCACTGAGCTGCTGCCTGCACCATGACCTGAGGGCACTGTACATCGCACCGCTCCGCTTCACACCGCAGCCCCAATGCCTGCTGACGCCGGTGCTCCTGACTTCAAACTCACAGAGTTTGACGTGCAACACATGTGACTTCAAGGGACTGACAACTCGTGATGCCACGACCGGCCAGAACTGTTGGGTTTGTTTGTTAACGACTCCGTGATAGCCCCGGACTGAGCTATTGACCTCAAGGAACTGTACATAAAGCCTATGTTTGCATTATTTGTATTTTGATCACTGTATGTTGGACCTTTATCGTTTTGGTCATGTTTTACACAGATGTTACTGTTTGTTATGTGCAAATGCTTTACACATTGAATCTAGGATAAGCCTGACTGCTCGTGCCAAGCTAACAAGGGGGTGAGCAGGGGTTATTTTAGACGTGTGATCCCCTTATCCTGACTAAAGTGGTGGATTCTGCCTGGCTTAGGTGCATACCCTATCCAACAAGAAAACCCATTTCTAACAGGTTCTCCATTTTGTCAGAGGCTTCTAGTATTTTGGGGTGCTGTTGGAACTACACACCATGGTGGAAACATGGGTCTCGGGCTCAATGTCCAAGAATGGGGACCTTTTGAACTGGTTATTGGAACCTGTCCCATTTGACTTTGAATGCGGGAACCTGGGTGCCTGCTTTTTGAGTATTGGTCTGGGGATGCCCCACCCCCTTGTAATGCTGCCCTACCCTTGGGCATGACCAGCTAATCCTGCCCTGGGGGATTAGCAGCAGAATGGAGTCTTTGCTCCTGCAGTGCCCTTAATGGCAAACGTTGGTGAGGATACCTGATCGGCAGAGCATATATAGCAGCCCTGTATCCCCAGTTGCAAGTAAAAGTTTGTATTCTCAGTATGTTATCTCATTGTGACACATGACCCATGGGGACACTGTCGTTTTCTCCAAGTTAGCATGAGCACGCTGCAGATTGCCCGCTGCTTTGCGCACGTTACTATAGGACTTTATTTGTGCAACTGTCTCTATTGCCGTTTTCACACGAGAACACATTGCTGTGTTCACACTCTGCGGGTTCCTGGGATTTTGTCTGAACATTGTGGGCAGGATCGAACAACAATGCCCCTTGTTATTTTGTTCTGGCCACGCCTTAGCTCCTAGACAAAACATACCGATGCAGCTGTTGTTTGGGATAATGTACTTTGGTCTTATTGTAATACACGAATAGGTAGCACACACTTGTAGAGGGACCTTTCCAGGGAGAAGAGCGTGACAGCAGCTATGATGTAGCTCTACCATCTATAGACTAAGGTATGGGGTCTGCAGACAAAGCCCAGAGATCTTCTACTATATAGTAATACTGCTTATATGCAAGGGGAGGGAGGTTAGGATATACTGTCTTTTCCTAATGACTTCTCCTTTCATGATTAATGGACTAACTGTAATGCTGACCGTATTTGTATTATGCATTTTTCTGCTTGCTGTGGCATGTATACTGCATATTAGAGCACGTTAGTTAAAATAAACATTTTAAACTTGTTTGTGTCTCTGTCAGATCTTACTGTGGACAAGTACAAGAGTGCAAGTGAAAGGGTGTATCTTGTAACCGCGATTCCTGAAAGATTTGGGTGTGTTGTGTTCTGGGTTGTCTAATCATTTGTTTCTCTGTGAGTGAGTAGGAGAGCAAGAGAGACACTATAGCTGGTCGTTCCTGGGCTCATGGGCACTAAGGTGGTAGGATGACTCAGTCCCTATGCACTAAGGTCCCATAATCCTAAGCATAGTTCTGTTTTTGGGCAGAATCCCTGCAACAATTGGTCCTTCTTTTGGTACAGTAATTTTTGGGATGTGGGCAAAGGGGGCGGGGGGGGTATTTCACTCTGTGGTTTTATCTTACTGTGCATTTAAACTTTGTGTTTATGTGAAGGCATTACCTCCCCAGACAGTTACTCCTCCCTGCCGAAGCTGTGGCTGCTGACTGGTCTTCCTGCAGCTGAATGTGGGTGGATTTGGCTTTCTGAGCTTGATTCTGGGTATGAGGATTTTGTGGTGGCTGACCGTGGCCCATCGATCTCTGTTCATGGTCTGCCAGGTGGCCCATCCTGTGGCAATAGTAACATTCCCTAAGGTCTGGTTGCTGCCAACCTCCCTGGCCTCTGCCGCTATTGCCTTAGTTTCTTTGTTTTAGGGACTCTCTGGTTGTGTGGAAAATATACACAGGGGGCTTACTGTTTATAATTACGTAACTACAAGCTCAGCACTATGTACAGATGTATCAACAAATGAACATTTCATTAACACAAATAATGCATTTGAAGGGTTGCAACATAAAAAGTGCAATTTGTTAATAAAAAACAGTACCTAAACGATATTGACTCCTGACATCATTTATTGTTTGTGAGAAATAGCTGCATCTTCATATAAAACATTGAGTCATCAACAAGAACACAATACTTAGGAGAAAATGCAATTTGCAGTAATTTGACAGCACCATAACATCACACATATATACCTCACATCAACAATCGCACCCTGTATCACATCCAAGGGCTAAGCGTACCATTGCATCATGCCCAGCAGTCCAAGCAACCAACACCTAAAAAACTGACAGAGAAAAAATGACTTTGTTAAAAAAAAAATCCTTAGCCCGCTCTCAGCGCATTTTATTCTGTGACCAGGGGAAGCTCTGTGCGGTACAGAGGACTAAGTGAGCCTGATAGTCTGTCAGTATTGGCTTTGGGACAAAGAAAATAACAATAGTTTGAGTGAAAAAGGAATAACTCGAGAACCACAGGACCCTCTTGGCCAAACACAAGTTACACCTAATCTTCCAGGTCCAAATCTTTTTCCCTAAATGTCTGAATCACACCCTGTATCACACCCCAGGGGCTAAGGGTACCATCTGTGTCATGCCCAGTGGTCCAACTGACTGTGTAACACCCAGCTGAAAAAGCGTACCATCTGTGTTACACCTAGCGGTCCAAGTGAACAACACCTCTCACTTGTTTCAGATACCAACAGCGTTGGAAAACCGCTGGCACTGAAAAACCCTTTAGGACTAAAAAATAAGATTGTGATGTTGACTCTGACAATAAATATAATAAATATTCACCTTTTTGAGCATGCTGACTATCGAAAAAAGCTGACTTCCCTACTATGCACCTACTATGCCAGTACATATAGAATAGGTAATAACCGGATTCTGTCAGTGGCAGGGCGCTCAGGTTATCTTTTCACGCTTCTCCCTAGTTTGCCATACACCACATGCTTTACTAAGGTTGTCTGATGCAGTCTCTTCCCTCTGTGACGGCTGCTTCAGATTGGACCTCCGCCCGCAGATTCAGCAGAGTTTGCAACCAATTGCAGTGTCTGCTAACCTTACTTGTTGCACAAAAGTGAATACTTTCGGGTGGGGTCCACTTCCTTTGGCTGCAGTCGCGTTCAAGGCACCAATCAACTGCGATGGTGGCTCGCCAAAGTGTTGCTTGAACATGAAATACCTTGAAAAAACAAAGACAAGAGCCGTTTGGCAAAACAGGAACAGTTTTTCTAATGAAACAATGCGGCCGGAAGCACAGTCACAGGCATAGGGTCTGAGGACTGTCTCAAGTTACAATCGGTCTAACAGAATTTTATACAGTTCATTGAATAAAATGTTTCCGGTGATCCTTTTCTGGTAAGGAATGTGTACCTCTGTCTTTGGAGCCATAAATTAGGGTATTGGATGAGGAATCCAGGTGAGCCTTGACCTTGCATGGGCACAATGCCGCCAGTGGGTAACGTGTCCAGATGTCCGGCATGGGCAGCATATGATCACTGCGTGTACTGTGTGTGCGGTATCTTGATTGTCTAAGTGTTCCTAACTTCATGTGGCATCTGACTTTATGGTGTTTTGGGAACGCGTGCACCCCCTCCGCTCATGTGTGCTTTATGGAGGCCAATCTCCTGGACCATTATTGTGTCGCTGTGCCCATTTGTGGGATCGATCTGGGATTTCCTGTTCATGCGTTTGTTTGCTGGCTATGTGCTACCCCACATGTGATCTGTCAATCAGTTTATTTTATTTTATTTAATGCAGTTTTATATAGCGCAGACTTTACCCAAAGGTGTCAGAGCGCTTTACATTAGAACCAAGTCCGTTACATGAGGAAATTTACATACTTACAAGTTACAAAATACAACAAGGAAGAAGAAAAAGTAAAATAAAACAGTAGATGGCAGTCACACAAAAGTCAAAAGGCACACTAGTATTCGGAACGTACAGGCATAGATTACATATTTACAACATTGTAAGAACTTCCTTGAGGGGCATGAAAGGGATGCATTAATTCTGGAAGTGTCTTTGGAAGAGAAAGGATTTGAGGTCGGCTTTGAAAGTCCAGATAGAGGTGGTGGTACGGAGTAGTGGAGGAAGCGAGTTCCAGATTCTGACCGCACTGCCTGAGAAGGATTGAGCCATCGATCTTTCCTTTTTGAAGGTGGGGGGCTCAAGCAGGAATTTTTCGGCATTACGAGAAGGTCTAGAGCCTCCAGAGATTTTAAGATTATTTGCCAGGTATCGAGGGGAGGAAGTGTGCAGGGCTTTGTGGGTGATGCAGGCAAGTTTGTAGATTGATCTTGCTTCAATGGGAAGCCATCGAAGAGAAAAAGGATGGGTGTGATGTGGTCACTTCTTTTGGCCCCAAAGACAAAACGAGCCGCTGAGTGGAGTACGGATTTGAGACGGGAAAGGTGAGATTTGGGAGGCCAGTAAGCAGAGAGTTGCAATAGTCCAATCTAGAGAGGACCAGAGACTGGACCAAGGTTTTTAGGTCTTGTTCAGGAAGGAAACGTCGAATCCCCCAGAGAAGGCGCAGTTGGTAGCGTGCATTCTTTTGCAATGGAATTGATGTGTGAGTGTAGATTGAGCTTTTGTCGAGAATGACACCAAGGGATTTAGCGCTGTCAAAAACGATAGGTTTGTTATTCAGTAAGTTCAGGTTATTCATCCAAGATTGAACAGGAGGAGGGGAGAGTGAGGTAGAGAGGAGGAGGAATTCAGTTTTGGAAGGATTCAGAATGAGTTGATAAGCTAACATCCAGTTTTGAATAGAGTAGAGAGTAGAGTTGAGGATTGAGATGTCGTGTGAGGAAGACACCTTAAGGTAGATTTGGGTGTCATCGGCATAGAGGTGATAGAGTATCCCACATTTTTTTAAGAGATTGCACAATGGTTTCAAGTAAAGATTGAAAAGAGTGGGTGCGAGTATAGATCCTTGAGGGACGCCTTGACCTAGCGCCATTGAAGACGAGAGGCTGTTCGCTATTTTAATCACTTGGGATCTGTCCGAGAGGAATGAAGCAAACCATTTAAGCACTGTGCCTTCCAAGCCCATTCTCTGTTTTAAAGTGTTTAGAAGAGTTTTATGATTAACAGTGTCAAAGGCTGCAGAAAGGTCAAGAAGAATCAGAAGACAGGACTCCCCCGAGTCCAGTACACGCAGGGCATCATCGATCACTTGCAGCAGGGCTGTTTCAGTGCTGCAGTCTTGCATGAAACCAAATTGGAATTTGTCGAGAAGGTTGTTGTTCTTAATATGTAAGGATAGTTGTTTCGCTACACCTCTTTCTGTGATTTTCGCAAGAAAAGGGATGTTGGTGATGGGGCAGAAGTTGTTGAGGTCATTTGCATCAGCGGAGGTTTTTTTTAGAAAAGGGGTAACCTGTCCTGTTTTAAAGGCCACTGGAAGGGAGCCTTGGCCGAGGAAGAGGTTAATCAGATTGGTCCAATAGGAAAGAGTATGGGTGTAGAAGTCAATGGCGATGTTACTCGGGATGGGGTCAGAAGAATGATTAGAGGGTTTTATTTCAAGAATGCATTTGAGGAGGGCATCTTCAGAGATGACGTCAAAGTGCTGCCAAATGACTAAGGATTTGAGCTCCTCTAGGGGGTGGGATGAGTAACCTGATCTACCAGTGATTTCACTTTTGCATCAAAGAATAAAGCGAACTCTGCTGCTTTCTTTGGAGGATCGTCAGGCTTGAAGGTTGAGGGAGAGACGTTTGAATTTTTGAGGAGGTCAAATAGTTTTTTGGGTCTATTTTTAGCTGAGTCGAGGAGGTTTCTGAAGTGAGATGCTTTTTCCTGGAAGATGTGCTTGTGGTATTTTGACCTTGCTGAGCGCAGAATAGAGAGATTGGTGGTAGATGGTGCTTGTCTCCAGTGTTTCTCCAGGAGTCTCAGGTTCTTCCTTTCTGCATAAAGAGATTTATTGAACCATGGAGCAGAGGGAATAGGCCTTTTCTTTTTGCTTTGAAGTGGAGCAACCTTATCAATTTCGACTGAGAGGCTGGAAAGGGATTGGGAGGTAAGAACGTTGATATCCAGATTAGGGTCTAGTGTTGGAAGTGATATCATGGCAGAATCGCAAAGAATGTCAAGGTCAATATTTTTGGTGTTACGGAACCAGGTAGTAGTCCTTTTAGGCTGGCTAAGAGTTACAGAACGAGAAAGGCGAAGAGAGAAGAGAGAAGGGGATGAGGAAGTGGTCGGACCAGTGTACTGGAATAGGGACATTAATAGTTAGCATATCAGCTTTGGAGATAATAAGGTCAAGAATAGATCCCTTCAAATGTGTTGGTTCCGTGCAGTGTTGGATAAGATCATTAGCTGAGAGAAAAGTGGCAAGCCTATTGGCAGCTGAGTCTTCCAGTGAGCCCCAGTGGAGATTAATCAGTAACCTCGGGCCTTGGTCACAGGGCCTGCCTAACCATGTATTTCTGAATCAGGCTTGTTGTGGAGTTCACAACGGGTGAATTTGTCAATAAAGATGCGATTTTCTTTTTATACATGAATGTATCATTCTTCATATTGACATCGACTTTCTCAATATTAACAAAGGCGCCCCTTCCTGCAGAATCACAATCATGCATGCACGGAGGCACCCTTGCACCATGGTGCAGGGGTGCCTACATTAGTGCTAGGCTGATGAAACAGCGCAAGCACAGGGAGAAAGGACAGTAATGCACTGTATTGATTAAATATGGTTTATTCCTGCCCTTTCACTTTGGGGTAGGGCAGCGCAGCAAGCTGGCTTTCTTCGCTGCCCTATGCCAAAATCCCATAATTAAGCCCCCGGTAACCACTTAGGGCTTGATTTACTAATGGTTGTGCACACCAGTCACCTCCATAACAGTAAGGAATTCGCTTTGCATTGCTTTGCACCATATGAGCGCTGGTCCAAAACAAAATTAACTAAACCCCCTTGGTCCCTTCCACTGCTTCTGCACACTCTAAATAATCTGTCTCGAGGCATGTGGCAGGCTAAATAAAAACATTCTATCTAAATACCTAAAAAAATGCACTTGCTAAAACTAACACTTTTATTATATTTGCAATTCTAGATGTAGAAGGCTTCTGTATGTAAGACCAATTGTATCAAAGAGTAAACGAGTTGGAGTACATCACGTGGAATGCTACATTCAGCAGAACCTAGCCATAAATTCACACACTTGTTGAAGTAAAAGAGCATGCATTCAATTAATTAAGTTCACAGCCCTGTAAAGTCGGCCTAATGGAGGTCATTGTGATGTTTAATTTGTGTTCACAATGTTGCTAAGCTTATAGTATTGTGGGCTGGCAGAAACCACACTCAACAAAGGGCATGGTTATGATCTTGGTGGATGGGATACTCCGTCACAAATGTGACGGATATCCTGTCCCCCGTATTACAAGTTCCATACGATATAATGGAATTTGTAATATGACAAACGGGATATCCGTCACATTTGTAACTGAGTATCCCATCTGCCAAGATTGTAATCAGGCCCAAGGTGTGTTAGTCAAATATGTATTGTGTGGGTGTCTCACTAGAATGCACTTGAACATTCTCAGGAATGAAGAAAAATCCTCAACTTTAAAATGAATCGTTTTTTAGTATCAATATCCTATCCCACCGATGTCCATAGTGAGAGACTTCCAAAGTCATTTTATGAGGAATAGTTATCTTTGAAAATAGAGCTCAACAACTAATGCCTGTTCGCCAACCAGTATGCGCAAATTTCACATCAACCGGTTTGCAAATAGGTATGCAATTTGCAATGTGAGCTATTTACAAAGATGTTGAATCACAAACTATTCAACCTGAAGAGGTTGTAAAACCACCTTCCTGATGAATATTATTTAGGCAGGTCGTTAATGGCTACACCCTGCAATTGGCAGTGAAAGCAGGGATTGTAGCCTGCAAGAGACAGCAGACCTCCCTCCGTCTCTGCAGCTGCATTCTCAAGAAGGGAGCATTTTATTTAAAAGCAGTCGATGTCCATTAAAGGGATGGGTGTTACTTTTAAAATAATGTTCCATGTTTGGAAAATCATTGAGAGGCTTTTCTCCCAGAACCACTGCATGTTCTCCTCCCAAGACCACCTGACACAAAACCCAAAAAGGAAGTTGTCCCCTATTGTGAATCAATTGGCAGCCCAACTTGGGATCTAGCAAACCCCATTTGAGGTTTCTGTCAAACCCCATTCGGGGGTCCTCAGGGCAAGGAGGTGCAACTGGCCATGACTGTTGTACTTTATGTCATTTGCATCTGATTTTCGCAGTTTGATCCTACTATGGCTCTGTAAACTAGGTCAAGTAAACCCTTTCCACATTCGACTCTCAGAGTAGCAAGGGCAAGAAGTTAAAGGTTCCTCAGTGAGGAAAAGTGAGGGGTAGAGACTCACCACTCAAACAGTCAAACAGAGAGCCACAGCAATTCATTGTTCAGCTCAGTGCTTTTCTTTTACTATACTGAGAAGTATTTTAATCATACCAAAATAAGAGACTACACAGAAGAAATATTTATCACCACAAGGTTGTGTACTATGTGTGCTACAGGGGTTATTTGTGATGCAATCAATAGATTAGATCAAAGGTGTGGGCTCATTAGGGGTGCAGATGAACAGCTTCCTTGGATTTTGTGACCTATAGATTAGTCTGCATTTCCTTTACTAGACAGTTCTCTTTAAGCAAGGTTATTGTTAAAGCATGGATTCTATGTAAATCTGTAGTAGAGTACACAGTCAATGTTCAATTCAGGCAATGGTTTTACTTGTGGTGTCTGGCGATTGTTAGACTTAAGAGCAAGCATGTGGGCCACAGGTGCACCAACAACCAGACAGGCTCACAGGTGCAGACACTGCCACTTTCCCCCCACCCACCTTCTTCTCATTGTACAGGACCTGGTAAGGGGAAATGGTTTTGGGGAAGGTGGCTCTGATCTGACAGATTCCAGCACTCCTAAAGGGTGGCTTTCGTCTTCACACTCGCATTCACATTGAGTCCTCTTACCATGCACGCTTTACACAACACACACTTGACATGCAGATGGGCTGCCATCCTCCCACTTCAGTGTCTAGCTTAACCTCATAAATGCAGTGTGCATGGCGTATTTTAAGTATGCCAATAACCACTTCTCATCCTATCATGCAGCCTCAATTCCATAGGCCTAACGAATAATATTTCTGTGCCTGCACTTTGGCCCTTTAGATTCTGGTCAAATAAAACAAATACAGAAGTACACACCACCCTATCTATACTCCAGAATCTGAAATTATTATAGAGAAAGCCCAGCACTTCTAATCTGCCGCTGTCCAACATTAGTTTGGGATAGGAGCATGCTATTAATTTCAACCCTTAGGAAAAGAAAAATACGAACATGCAACGAGGCAGTGCTATAATGTTTTAACAATACTGAAGGATTATCAATCAATAACTTGGTCGATACATAAATTAGATCCAAGATGAACTTGAAACTTTGCAACAACCTGCTATTTAACGCTTTGTACTCTATTGGGCAATCTGTAATTTTCTACCTTTGCAGTAACTCAGTACGTTGCAAATATATGAATATGATTTAAGATGAACTAGCTAAATATGCACCATGCTGCTAGTTAAAATTACTACGTTTTTAATGAATACTTTGTGATAAGCTGTTATTTGAGCATCTAGCTTTCTATTGCTCTATAAGCAATCTTTTAATTACTTTATTGCTTTTAATATTGTCTGCCTTTTCTCTCTCTCTTGCTCTACATTTTAAGACGATCTATATTACTTATTTTAATGGTTCTTATTAACTATATACAATAACATTTACGAGTAGTATGTTAAAGTATATAAAAACAACATTAAAAAAATGGCATTTAAAAATATATTCTTATTTACACAGCATTCAAAATTAACTATATATTAATGAAATATATCTTACGCTCAGTTAAAACAATTCAATTAATATTAAAAAGTAACTAAAATTAAATTATTTCTTTTTATTAATAATATAATCATTAAAGAAAAAGCATTTTCCTATTCCCACTCCAATGTAAGCAACAGTAGGGAATGTGTTGGATTTTGGAGGGGTTTTGATTTACAATTCCTACTCTAATGTAAGCAACAGTAGGTAAAGTGCTGGAATTTGTGGGGTTAGAGTTACTTTTCCCATTCCATTCCAAGCAACAGCAGGTGTTGGACTTTGGAGGAGTTAGATTTACTATTCTTACTCTCATGTAAGCAAAATCGGGGAAAGTGTTGGACATTGGAAAGGATCGATTTACTGTTCCCTCTGTAATCAAAGCAACAGTAGGGAAAGTGTCGGACCTTGGAGAGGTGAGATTTACTATTCCAACTCCAATCTAAGCAACAGTAGGTAAAATGTTGGACTTTAGAAGAATTAGATTTACTATTCTGCTCCAGTCTAAGCAACAGTAGCAAAATCAGAAAAACTGTTGGACTGGAGGGTGTAGACTTACTATTCCACTCCCATCAAAAGAAAATCAAAAAAAGTGTTGGTGTTAGGAAGGTTTAGATATACCATTCCAATTTCTAATAGTTTAAAAAAGAACATTTAAGTACCTAGTCATATAGAATTATTAAACATATTAAAACTAACTATATATAAAAAATGTTAAAGTAACGTTATAGTTTGATGAAATGTTCAGCAACAACGTAATGTTTTAAACTCTAAAAACCCACAGATATTCACCAGTTATAGTTAAAGTTACCTCAAGTAACTATAGGTCATGCCCTAAGGTAACTACAACTTGAACCCTGCCATGCACAGTTCTCTCACCAATAATTTTATTGCAAATATTGAAGGTATTTTATCAATGATGTCATAGAAGATGTCATGAATGATACAATATGTATGGTAATTAGCAGTGCATGATGAGGGAGGGAGTTAGAGTTACCTTAGGTCACAAGTTATAGTTACTTGAGATAACTGTAACTATAACTCTTGAATTTCTGTGTTAGAGTTCAAAACGTGACGATGTTGCTGAAGATTTCACCTAACTATAATGTTACTTTAACCTTTGGTTTTAACAGTGAATTTCTAGATTTTTTTTTAAACATAAAGTAATATTTTATCACCAGTTGTAAATCCAACCCCCCGCCATGCACATCCTTGGTTGTGCATGGTGGGAGGATGGCTGCAGGCCTAGCTACTACCATACATAAATCCAACATTCGGCTGTGCATAGCAGGGAGTTGGATTTAAGTATGATAATAAAATGTCAATGCCAACCCCCCATATGCAGCCAACACCACAGAGGGGGATTGACCAGCCAACCCCCGATATGCAACCAAACCCACACTGTGCAGGGCCTTTGGTCATGCGCAGTGGGGGGTTGGCCACGCGGCCAACCCTCCCAATGGCAGCCTACCCTACACTGCAAAGGTCATTCAGCTATGCGTGGTGGGGGTTGGCCACAGGGCCTGGTCTGCGACCAGACCTGGTGACCAACCCGCAGCCGTCAGCCAACCCCATACCATGCATGGAATTCAGCCGTCAGCTGCAGGGGAGGGTGACCCTTTGCCACGAAGCGTAGGACTGGCATCAGGGTCAAATACAAGTAAACAAGGAGGGGGCTTGCAGCCCCCCTTCTCAAGCCTTCTAAGGCCCCGGGGACCCAATTCATCAGGGCCAAATATAATTAAAAAAGGGGAGGGGTCACATGGTCCCCTTGCCCAAACCTTATTAGGCCCATGGGACTCCATCCCAAGGGCCCTATGTAATTTAAAGCGGAGGGGCCTTCTGGCCCCCTCCCCAAGCCTTCTTGTGGCCCCTCCCCAAGCCTCATTAGGCTCTGGGGACCCCATCCATTGGGCCACATATGTTAATTAAGGAGAGGGGGGACATGTGGCCGCCCCTTCTCTGAGCCATAAAAAGGCCCTCAGCCCCCAGGGCCATACTTTTTTAGAGGGAAGGACCCATTCCCTGGGGCCTCTCCTTATTAAGGGTGGGTGCCTTGGTGTCCACCCAGGACACCCACCATACACTTGATGGGGTCTGCAGGGGGACCCACAGGGTCCCCCCAACCCCAGCTGGCTACCCACATGCTGCTGGAGTCGGGATTGCTCCTGCCTGGAGGGAGCAGCTATTTATGTTGATCTGTTTCCCTTCCTGTATCAGTGCAGGCAGGAAAACGGAGCAAAAGTCAGCTCCCAGCCTGTAGGGAGCATTTTCAAAGCTCCAACACACTGGTAGATGACTTTGTGTTTGCTCCCGTTTGGCAGGAGTTTTAAAAATGCTCCCACCAGGTGGAAGCAAATGCAAGTTTCCCTGTCCACACCGGTACAGGCAGGGAAACTGCTGTGCCCCAGGGGTGGGCTCGCCGGGACACAGCATTTGAGCCGGCCTCAAGGATGGGCTACCCAGGGCCATTAAGGCTCATGGAGGGGGGCTGTGTGGTCTGCTCTCCCTTTTTTCAATAGTAGCAGCCCTAGGGGATGAGTTCCTCAGGGCTGAAAATGACATGGGGCAGGGGGCCACACACCCGCTCCCCCTTAAAAATACTTCAGGCCCTGGCGATAGGATCCCTGGGGTCAAAAAATGCTTGGGGAGGGTGGCCACACACTTCCCTCTCCTTACAAAATACCTCAGGCTCCAGGGGATGGGGTCGCCAGGCTGAGAAACAGCCTGTGGTGGGGGGCCATGTGCACCCCTCCCCCAAAAAATACAGCTTGTCATCCCCTGGACCGTTGTTTAGCCCGGGAGGTTTAAAAAAGAAGTATGCAATGAATTTGGGGCAACATTTTTTAAAAAAAATGTTGGGCCCCAGGTGGGGTCCATCTGGGGCCCCATTATCAGACCAAGGGGGTCAGGGTATTCCTACTCTGCCCCCTTACATCTGTTTTTTTACAATTCTTTTAGGATTTGTGACTGAGTCCCGAGTACTAAGATGGCTGCCACCACTTCCTGGTTCAGGTGGTGGCAGCCAATCAGATCTCATTTTGAGATCTGTTGGCTCTGGGGATCTGATATGTACAATTTTTTTTTACCTTAATTTCTGCAAAACTACTGAACAGTTTTACACCAAAACACAATCATCACTCTTTCTGGACCAAGTTCTAGCTGTCTGTCACATTTGGTGTAAATCCGTTCAGCGGTTTGGGCTGTAGCGGTGTCTAAATTTCCTCTGGAAAAATGAATAGGGAAAACATATTTGGGGACCCCCAACCATTTTCCCGGCCCCCAGTTGAAGGATCACCCCGAAACTTTCCATGCACCAACTAGCCAAAAAGTCAAACGATTTACGGAAAGTTCATGATGCTTCACCGAATGGGGATAAAGTTATTAGTAACACAAAAGATGCATTTCCTTTGGAAACACAATCCTTACTATAACTACCCAGTGGCAACTGCCACTATATATATATTAGCCTCTGGCAGTCGGCAGCAGGTAGTTGTAGTTTGGACCATGTTTCCACAGAAAAGGCATTTTTTGACTTGCCTATATCTTTGGCGCCATTTGACGAATCTTCATGACATTTTCTAAAGGGAGAGGGTCAAAAAAAGTATTTTTTTCCAATGTTAACTTCTATAGAAATTTTAGACACGGTTACAGCCCAAACCGCTGCACGGAATTGCACCAAATTTGGCAGAAAGGTATCTCTTGGTTCAGAAAGAACCCTTTTTGTTATTTGTTGTAAATCCATTTCTTAGTTTGGGAGATATTAAAGAAAAAACACATTTGTATGTCTAGGGATGCGAAGGCTCCGCAAACCCTCCCAATCTCGTGCTGAGATCTGATTGGCTGCCAACACTTCAAGCAGGAAGTTTTGGCAGCCATCTTTGTACTCAGCTTCAGCCCAGTCCTGACTGATTTTTTTTTTTTTTTTTAAAGGAGGCAGGGTAGGAATACTCTGAACCCTTAGCTCTGGTTGTGGGCAGCAGATCCACCCCTCCGGTGAATTTAAACAAAAAAAAAGAAGTGTGGCTCCTGTGCTTGTTTAAGCATGGGCCCCTGGGTGGGCCTGGTCCACGGGGCGTGCCTGCACCTCAAGATGATAACCTGACTACTTATTATGTGTATGATTTTTAAAAGAAGGGTCAATTAAGAGCCTGCCAATTCTCACAAGTCAATTCCAAAATGGAGCCCAAGTGGGCGGTGCCATCAGCCCAGCGCTGTGGACTTGGGGCCACCAGCCCCTTTTGACCTCACCTGTGCTTGGGGACCCCATTTCCCACCAGGATATGCGCCAGGAGGTGCGACTGTAAAACGGACCCTAAGAGGGTGGGGCCATCACCTCAGCGCTAAAAGCGCATCTGTTATCCACTGTCAATCAGAATAGGAGGCCACAAATTTAAGAGCTATTAATGGAAAATGTAAGCTTTAGCAGCAGATGTTCCAATTTCTCTTATATTTGTCTACACCACAGTTACTTCTAGGTACCCTTCTGATCTGGGGTGCTCAGTGGAGGACAGAAAGCGGTACCCATGTAAGGTGGACCAGGGATGCCATATAGGGATGGCATGCCACATCTGCCAGTGCATCAAAGGGTCACCTCAATTGATTGACCCTGTTCCTTTCCCTGGGAGGCTGTTCCGGGAGAGGTAGGATAAGAAATGGTGCAGATCAAGTGCACCCCATGTCCCATACCCTGTTGAGATCTGGAGACCTTCCTCATGCCCCCTCCAAAATACCCTCTGTCCTCACAATAGTGCAGGTTTACAAGTGACCTCAGACAGTCACTCATGCAGGCGGATTGCGGGAGGTCAATGAGATAGGAGATGGGTGGCCTCACAAGGTGACTTGTGAAAACCAACAGGGTGCTGGTGGCGCATGTTCTTCATACCGTGGTATAAGAGGACATCTTAACCAAGCAAAGAAGCACTTATTTCATATAGTTAAGAGAAAGTATCTTTGTTGGTGGATATTTACCTCTTTGTAGTCTTATTGTCTTCTCTATAGGAGAATTCATATTATCACAGATTTATGGATAAAGATGCACAAAGAACAATTACATTGCCGAACCGCACACAGTCACTGAAGACATTTGCTCATAGTCCATTGCGCAGATGTAATGTAGAATATGCACTGGACATTTAACAAATGAGGCAGTTCTTAAAAATTAACCAGAAGAAAATATCCAGTCAGGTACACATTTTGTTCAAAATTATGTTCTCTTGTAGTATAAAGGGGCAGGTGAGGTTCCGCTCTGGCACAGTCACTCACACAGCTACTGACACTCCCACACAACACTTACACACCCACTCATACACCCATTCTGCCACTCTCATATCCACTCACAGATCCATACAGCCACTAACATCCACTGACCAATTCATACACCACTCACACACCCACAAAACCACTTACACACCCACTTACAGACCCTTACAACTACTCACACACCCACTCACAGAGCAATACTGCCATACACACATCCGCTAATTGACCTATACAGCCACTCACACACCTACTCTCAAAGGTCACAGGTTACAGTTAGCAAATAAAATTTTAAAAAACCATTTAAAATACACTAAAAAAACAAAGGCTACAGAGCCGTTATAGTTAGGAAATGGAATTTAAAAAACATAGATTTTCACTGAAAAACCAAAGGTGTCAGGGCTGGTGTAGCTAGAAAATAGAATTTTAAAAACCTTAGAAATTCACTGAAAAAAACAAAGGTTACAGAGACGCTACTGTGAGGCTCGGATTTCACTCATACAAAAGCAGTGAAATTCAGCAGTTACAGTTATCTGGCCTAACTATAACTTAAACCTCCACAAAGCACTGCTTATGACCTCACATATTACATCACTCATAGCATGGTCAGTGACATCACTGATGACATCATTGATGACATCTCAAATGATACCACTGATGTGAGAGTTTCTGTGTGTGTCTGTGAGTGGGTCTATGAGTGTGTGTGAGAGTGTCTGAGTAGGTCTGTGAGTGGGTGTGTGTGTGGGTCTGTGAGTGTGTGTATCAGTGTCTGAGTGGGTCTGTTAGTGGGTGCATAAGTGCCTGAGTGTGCAAGTGGATGTCTAAGTGTCTGTGTGGGTATGTTAGTAGCTGTGTGAGTGACTGGGTCACAACGGAACTGTACCTGCTCCTTTATCCAGTAATAGTCCACAATTTTGCACAAAAAATCTTCCTAGGTGGAGTACTTTCTACTGGTTAGTTAATAAATGCTAACGGTAAATGTCCAGTACTTATTCTACACAACAGCTACGTAATGGAGCAGAAGGAAATGTCACCAGTGACCTTGTCTGCGTTTTGGCAATATGATTGTTCCTTGTGCACCTTTAACCAGAAAATTTGTGATAACATGAATCTTCCTATAGAGAAGACACTGAGACTACAAAGAGGTAAATCTCCACTATACAAAAGTACTTCTTCTTAACTAAATGAAGTAAGTTCTTCTTTGTTTGGTGGAGATGTCCTCATATTCCTTGGCATCAAGAACTCCTCACCAAAATCGGAGGGAAAGGCGCTGGGGGAGCCTCTTGTTGAACTGTCCAGCATGCTGGCAAGAAGCGGTAAGACCTTTGCATACTACTAAGGTGGGTGGGGCCAAACAGTGACACTTTCAAGTGATTTACACATTTGAATACTCGCAGAGATTTAAAGGAAGAACAGTAGACTCTGCTCTCACCCGGTAATGACAAGAAAGGACCCACTTGTTACAGTCACTACAGATTGCACTCCGATAGATCAACAATTCATTCACCGCCACAAAGCATTTCAGATCGTCTTTCAATGTGGAATTACCAAGAAAACACACTTGCTTTGCCTTCGTAAAACCCAGGAGGTCAGGATCATTTGTCCTTTACAGAAGTGGAGCTTCAATTAGGGCACCTGCTGTACAATAGCTAAGAACCAGCGATGGACCACAATAGTCACACCTCTCTGCTCTTTTCCTTTTGTAATTATTGAAAATGATGATTGGAGATGGTGTGCACAAACAGCTCCTGCAATGTTTAAATATGTAAGTGCTTCCCATTGAAGTTTAATTTTTGTGAATGGGGGATTTCGGTCCCAGGAACCCCATCCTCCGTGGGCCGACCTCTTGCTCCTGGGTGTCCTGGAGCCCACCCACGGCAGCCAGTGACTGTTGGGGACTGCAGAGGAGAGTCTCAATGCCACTGTGGTCCCTTCCAGCTCCCCGCCTGTAGCGGAAGCCGGCATTGCTCCCACACATAAGGAGCATCCAAAAATGCTGCTCTCTTCATGTGGGAGCAATATTTCATCTGATTCCCTGTCCGCATGACAGCGGGTAGGGAAACAGATGAAAACTCCACTAGCAGCAAGCGAAGCAGTTTGACAGCTCCCACTTGCTGGGAGCAGAGTCACTGTTTGCTTTCACTTGGTGGGACCTGTCATAGCTCCCGTCAAGCAAAAGCAAACAGCTATGTCCCAGGGGTGGGCACTCAGGGAGATAAGGAGCTGGTCCTGGGGTGTAATGGTACCAAGTTCATAATTGGCTCCAGGAGGGGGGTCACATGGCCCCCTCCTTTACTTTGCATGGGCTGGTCCCAGGGAGGTGGTGGTCGCTGGGGTTGTATACGGCCTAGGAGGGGAGGCATGTGGCCCCCTCCACTCCTATTTTAATTTCTGGCCCGGGAAGGTAGTGGTCCCCGGGAGGTCGGCATGGCCCCCAAATGGAAATATTTAAGCCCCAGGGAGGTGGTGGCATATTAAAGCTCCAAGAGGGGGGTCTGCGTGGCCCACCTTCTTTATTAATTTAAGCCCCGGGGAGGTGGTGATCCACGGGCTCAATGAGCCCAATGCAGGGGGTCTGTGCGGCCCCTCTCCCATTTTTTAATTATATATATATATATATATATATATATATATATATATATATATGTTGTATTCCAAAGATGCTCTCAGCATTGAAAGAGCACTCGACCGTGCCACCACCATCTGGCATTTGTCACCTTGTGCAGCTTGCCTCTCACATGCCAAGCATTCCCTTCATGTCCGACGCGTTTCGAGGCAGACACCTCTTCCTCATGGGCTCAAAAGACACGCATATATATATATATCGAAACCAGCAGCTCTCTAACCTCCTGATGGCGAAATAGAGAGAAACGGACTCCAAAAGCAGATTGGCAAAGATTTAATCACACACCTCTGTTTATATATATATATATATATATATATTTGTGTGTGTTTTCACGACTCCATTACTCAACTCTCCAATGTTGACTGGATTGAGAAACAGCACCATGGGGCTGAAATTCTTTCAATTTTATTAGTGATTCACCAGTGCATCACACACAAGACAGTCAACGTGTTTCAGCACTTGCCTTCCTCAGGATCTTGAGTCCTGCCGTCTAACTTGTCCTTTTTCAAGCGCCCATGACCTAAGTGCATCATTCATTTTTATATGTATTAAAAACAACTATTTTCTATGTCAAGCAAGATCTGCCATGTTTACATTACAATTTCTTGTTAAGTACATTAGTTAACAATACATTACTTGACTTAAGCTTTACAAGCATTGCAGAAAGCTAGCAAGGGCAACTTAATATTGCTTATTTCTTTTTTAAGTTATGTCATCTCTGTCTCAATTTCAAATCACAGTAAAGTACTATTGATGATAAAAAAGATTCTTATACAGTGCAACTATATTTGATAACACTCATATTTAGCAACTTGCAGTAAAGTACGTCTATATATGTATGTATGTATATATATATGTATATATATATGTATGTATATACATGTATATATATTGTATATATATGTGTGTATATATACATATATATATGTATATGTATATATATATATATAGATATATATATATATACACACACACACATATAAATAATGGTCCAGTAGAAGGCTGGGAAGCCGAAACGCGTAGACTGTCCTTTTAATGTTGTTTTGCACTTTGGTGTGCCAATAAATGTTTTGTGAAAATTGCCCTCTGCTGCGGTGCCGCGAATTCTCGCTGTGGAAGAAAAAAGCTTGAGCGGAGAATTAATCCTCGATGTAATATATATATTTGTAATAATGAATGCTTAAATACATTTAAATGTCATTAAATATAATAATAGACAAAATAATGTAACAAAGTAAGTATATTTAAAATAAATTTAAATACATTTTAACTAACACCAAAAATAACATTAAAATAGCAATTAAATAAAACAAAAAATAAAATCAATAATAGCTATAAAATGCGCTATACAGAGTTTATTAATAAATACAAATATCAAAAAATTACCAATTATTTAAAATACAGCAAAGAATGTACATCAAAAATCAATTAATTAATTTACATAGTTAACTATCAATTACATATTTAATTTACAAAAATCATAATCCGGAAAAACATATTTATAATTTAAATAACTTCCCAGTCTAAAAATTACAAAAAGCTCTTAAATAATTCAAATAACTTTTAATCAATTAAACTATTTACATAATTTATTTAACTAACATAAAAATCAATTTATAATTTAAATTACTCCCCCTCTGTTCCCCTCTGTTCTAGAACCAGCTACTAAATGATAAATTAGTAATTTAATTATAGGATAATAAAAGTACAGATTAAGAATCACAAAATATACTTTAAAACTTAAAATAAGTATTAATAAATTAAATAATGTACATAATTAGTTACTAAGTAAATGTTTAATTTACATTATTAAATCATTTAAAAGAAAGAACAATAACTTGTCATTTAAATAACTTCCCATCCTATTTCTCTACAATCTACCACGAAATTTTAAATTACTTATTGCATGTAAAAACAATTTTAATTACACATTAGATATTACAAACGTAAGTAAAAACAACTAAAACAATTAATAACACTAATAGCTAAAATTAATATAACAATTTAACTAATTAAGTAAAACAACATTTAATTCAGCCATAATAAAGTAAACAATATTACATACAACAATATTTTCAAAAACGATATTGAAAAATGATATTATATACATAAGAAACTGTATTTTTACCTTCTATTTTTTGCTTCTCGAAATTTTTGTATTAACAATATTTTGAAATTATATTCATTACATTTTCTATTTTATTAACAATATTCTTGTCATTCACCATTGTGTGGTTAGAAGAAGTGCAATTTGCTGAGCGAGTTGTGGTTTTCATGGCGCGAGCAAAAGCAGTGTCGGAATGGGACAAAAATAGGCCCGGGCACAGAAATAAAAGTTGCCCCCAGTTGTGAGCCAGATAGCTAAAAAAGAGGCCAAGATTTACAAATCAGATCAGTTTTGAACTTGTAAAGGCCCACTGTATGGGTATTCTGAAAGGTATGTGAGATTGCATGTTTTTATGTTCGCTGCAGGCAGTGCTTGCAATATCAGGGAAATCAACAGTAAAAACTGTCCCAAATTGCCATAAAGCAGGTCCACAAACTGCTAAAAACCGGTGCTCACACTGATCTGTCAGACCAGCCTTATAGGCTAGTACGACCCTGAGTAAAAGTAGTGGTTTACAGAATTCACCGATACTATCCAATTCGAGGTTTTTTTTTATTTACTAAGCATAGTTTTACTTAAGCTGTGTTACCTCAAGGAAATTTCAGAGTATGTGCAAACGCATGCAAAGGTTTTATGAGCAGACGAAACCATAACTTCCCTTTAACTAAGATTTGTCAGTGAATTTTGGGATTTTTGTGATGATATCCTACAATCTGCATCTATTAAAGTAACCCCAATGCACATGGCCTTTGGCTGTTTGCAGAGGGGGTAGGCTGAAGGCCTGGTTTTTAGACAGGCCCTTCACCTAGTCCTTTTGTGGGTCATCTTTCTTACAGTGGAAAATGTTTAAGAGAGAATTAATGAAACCCTTTGTTTTCGGCAATTTAACTAGCAGCTCCACCATCAAAACCATAAGTCGGACCCAAAATGGACAGCTTATGACTTTGCATGCAATGTGGCAAATGCCATCAGAAATTAGGTTGATGATGTCACTGGTAGTATTACATATCAGTTTACCATTTGCATGATTGATAACATCACTATAGATACAGTATAATTTCGTTGTTTGGATATGCATTATTATTTATTGTTATGTTGTTAATTAAAATTGTTCAGTGGTATAAATATTGTGGGTTTACGCACAGTCCGTTAGAGGGGGAAGGATATAGTTTTCATTATGTGGTCTGAGTTATGGTTTCTCTAGCTTGCCCTGACTGTCAGAGGTCTTTAGGTTATAATTTACAAAACTAGCTTTAGTTAACCTATGTTTTAAAGGAATTTTGTACTTTATTTTCTGCAAGCAATGCTTACACGTTTAGCATTATTTAAACCCTTGAACAACCCTCATCAATAAAGTTATGATCCTAGTAAATACACAGAGAGATTAGTAGACTTTGATAATTTCAGAAAGCTCTGAAGCATCCTTATATCATTGTAAATGCTTAAATTGTTTTGTATGCATGTGTACATTTATGCCCTTCAAAGCCAATGATTTATTAAAATGGTTTAAGAGATTAAGAAATAAAGAAAGCATCAATATTATCGAAGGAAAAAAAAGTATCTGACTCTAAATCAGTGTCCAGGTTCTTATATTTTTCATGTGACCCATTCATGGCATTTGAATACAACATTTGATTACAACCGAATAAGAAATAAAACATCTAAGACTATTGAAGAATAATGAAAATATTGAGATTGAAGAGACAATTACTGGGAAATTGAACAGCTCTGGCTTTTTTGTAAAGATGTATGTAATAAAATGCCACAGATGTATAGAAATATAGGAGCTGCCCACAGACACTATTTCTTGCAATGAAATGCACTTCTTTTCAGGTACCTGTGCACATGTCATCAGGCAAAAAAATGTTATCACGCTCACTGCAATACAGTCACTTGATGAAGTGGGCTAACCTTTTGCACTATGCTGTGTGCTTCGGTGGCTAGAAGCAAAATGCCCTGGACACTTGGATAGACCAATGGATGAAGATGTTTGACTTAGGGCCCTTTTTTATGTTTAAATGTATGTATTTTTATTATGAATTTATTTTTTGAAAACATGAGGCTGAGAAGTCAGCTAAGGATGTCCCAGACCTAAAAATGGTAGCTTATAGATCAAAACGTAAAGCTATGGATCAGATATTCCCTAGGTGATGTAAGGGGAGGATGTCTCAACTTTGGAATAAGAGGTTCTTATGTACTGGTTACACATTATAAGTGCACTACTTATCAGAAGGCCTATGAGGTTATTATGAACGGAAAGAGAATAGAACACCATCCTCTCTCTGTCTCTGAAGTAATAACCAGAAAGATGAACGTATTTTATACTATTGCTTACTTCCAATGGTGCTTTTTAGGTCTGGCTTACCAGCTGGGCTGCCTACTAGAACACTGTATCTAGCACACAGTGAGTGAGTTTTGGGTCAGCCTCCTTAAACCTTTGGCTTCGTTGTGACATCGCTCGTCAGCCATTGCTTGGAGACACTGTCAGTCACAGCTTGGCTCCTGACAGGATAGCATTTCTCTTTCATTTAACAGCTTTCGGCTATTTGATGTTATGTTCCACATCCTGTGTAGTTCCACTGCATCTCATTAGGGACTATTTTACATCGACCGTATAAAGAACAAATCATTTGTCAGGTCCTATTGTTTGCTGTGCAAGAGGAGGATGACAGAAAGGAAACATTGCTATGTGTAAGAAGAGCAGTGACAGCACTCTACTACTAATATAAATGAGGCTCCATTCTTTTTTTTCACACTACATTAGCGTTGGAATTTTCCTTTTTTGGCAGATGGTCATCTACAGCATTTGTCGTAGTGATTTCAACCTTTAAGAACAGATATATTCAGCTTTTTTTTTTACCACAGGTATTACGCTGTAGCGGTGCTGAACAGTCAAAAGCACTAGAATAGGTCTCCTGATTATTTGAACGTCTGGGTACCAACCTACCACTGCCAGTTCATCCTTAAATATGCAACTTTTTCCAATTAATCGCTTATCTTCTAAATATAATTCAACTTTATGAAAATCGTTATGACCCAATGGGATTCTGTGCTCCTGCACCCAGTGCATTGATGGGAGACTCTGCCCCTCGTGTCTCCTGCCCTTACCTCTGATTCCCAAGGCACCAAGGAAATTAGCTGCCCGTCACTGCCTAAATAAATCACATACATGCATTATGAGATAACCAACCCATTTTGCAAGAATTCATTTCAATGAGAAAAAATGTTTCATTTACTTCTCTTCCCCTGCACCCCGTGTTGCTCTCTGTCGCCTGAGTGCTTCTCCCACCCCATCCCGGTTGTGCTCACCCGTGCGCTTGCTCCTGTTGGGCCACACACTCTGTGTTGTTGCTTCCCCTCACCTGCGCCCTCTGCCTTCAACCACCATGCTGCTTTCCCATCCCACACACTCTCCCAGTGTTGCTTTGGCTTTCACATCCACCCTTCCAGTGGTGTTTTGGCTCCTCCCCATTGTTTCCATTCCCCAAAAAACCTTGCTTTAAATGAAAAAAAACCCACTTAGGGGCTTATGTACAAGCCCCTTGTGCCACCCGTACGTCACTTTTCCAATGTTAAAAATGACGCAAAAGTGGCACAAGGGGCTTGTAAATAAGCCCCTTTGTGTGTGTTATTTTCGTTTTAGTTATAACCCTGGGCAGAGTTCTTGGAGTTGCGCTACGCGAAGTGGGAAAAAAACTCTGCGCTACGCAGAGGTCCGCAAGCGGCGGAGTGCAATAGAAAAATGCTGTTCGCTGTGATTTTCAGTGCCGGATGCTTGTCCGCACTGTGCAATCATCGCGAACGGCACCATGCACAGCGCAAGCGAGCGCTGCTTTCCTTTCTGCCGCTCGAGTAGATTTTTACTCAAGCAGCAGCTTTCTCAACGCGAACGGGCAGTTTCTCAACGCGAGCGGTCGCGAGCATACGTGACCACTCACAACGAGAAACCTAACCCCCCCGCGTTGAGAAATCTCGCCGGAAGGTTTATTTTCCACGCTCGCGCTCGCCAACTTGATGTTGACGATCGCGAACGAGGAAAAATCTCGCCGGGAGGTGGATTTTCCTCGCTTGCGCTCGCCAACTTGACGTCGGTGAACAGCGAGAGAGGAAAAAAACTCCGCTCTGCAAAGCGGAGCTTTTCGGAACTCCGTGAGCTCCGCGTAACGCGGAGTGTGGAAAACTCCGCAAACTCCGCGAGCGGAGCGGAGTTCCCCGCCCAGGGTTATTTAGTTACTGATCTAACTCATTAATTAAAAAGAAAAAAAAGAAAATCATTTTCTAGGTGCGATCATGTGTGGTTCAGTCGCCTACAAAATGATTCAGCACTCACGTAGATTCTTTTAAAAAGTTTTAAACAGCTGTCCTCTCTTTGGAGGGTGATGATTGAAGGGAAGGGAGAAGAGATCATGCCATAAGCTACCTTGATGCTATGAAGAAGCATTGTTTCTGTTTTGATGCAGCAAAACACATATTGACATTGTTATTGTGGCTGTATGCTTTTGCTATGATTCTCAAGAAAAATGAACTCTAAGAGGGAACAAGCAATTATTTTGAATATGAGGTGTACAATATATGTATGTATGTTGAATCTGTTTATTATACGCTCAAAGATGTTTATGATTTAATAAAAGGAGTTTTTTTACAATGATAAGTCTATAGACTCAAAGATAGATTTTTCTGAAAATGTTCTCCCCTCCAAATTATAGAAACTCCTTTAGTGAGAGTCTATGGAATTAAACATTTGTCAGCACAGATTACATACACACAGGGAACATGCACAGTCATACATGCACACATGTATACAGGCAATGTGCTGGTAGCACATACATTTAGGTTTTCTCTTGGAGCAGTGGTACCTGTATAAGGTGCATTTCTGCAACCCATCTATGCTTGTGGGTCAGTTCTATTGTGTGTGCACGTGTGGCTGTATATGTTGGCTGTGTGCATGTTCTCTGAGTAAGTAAGAAAGAATGTTATTAAATGTGGATGAAAGTCCATCACAAGGAATAAGTCCAGACACTTGACCAGTTAAACACATAGTTTTAATAATTTACACCTGGGGCCATATTACAGAAGTGCCCCAGGGGCGCCACGGGCATTTGCACCTGCTTTGCGTGCCCCTAGGGCACTTAGGTATTACAGAAGGGGCCGCAGACGCTTGAGCGTCCCCTTCTGAAATAGTGATAGCGCTGGCGCAGCTAAATCCCCAGCGTTATCATCATAGGGCGTTTCCTCAATTGCATGGGGCCATAGCCCCATGCAATTGATAGAATCCCTTTGCCTCTGCAGCCACGCCGCATTACAGACATGGGCGAAGAGGCAAAGAAACTGTCAGGAGGTGCACTGACAGTGTGCCACCTAGAAGCATTGTCAGTGCGCCCCCTGATGGCAGCCCTCTGGAGGGGAAAGGGGGTCCCATGGACCCCCCCAGACATCCCCTTGCAGGCAGGTGCAGTCACTCACTGCACCTGCCTGCAAGGGGATCTCTAATCCTGGGTAGCTGCCAGCACTGTGAAACAGAGCGGCTTCAAAGCAACTGCTCCGTTTTTCACATGAATGAGATGCCCCCAGGGCAGCATGAGTTAACCGCTGCCCTGGGGCCGTGCAGTCATCCTAACATGGCACATTTTCCTTGTTTGCGCCGGGCACACTGTTTGAAAGGAGCACTGGGTGCAAACACGGAAAATGCACCTTATCTATGATATGGCCCCTGGTCTCAATCCCTGATAGCTATGACACAGAGCAGACAGCTTTACTTAGGAAAAGTGGCTAAACTATTTAGTAATACTAAAACAATTAGAAGGTTAAAACACAACACAATAAAAATATTTTTTTAGGTTTTAGGGCAGAAGCTGCCAAGAAAAAATAAAGCACCAATTAGAACTCACTGTATGTGGTTGACAGGGACCTAGGCACAATATCGGGTCATTGTGATGGAATGGAGATTGGATTCACTAAGCGGGTCGCCCCAGTCACAGTTTATTCCTTATGATTTAGTCTTTCCAAGAAGGAGTCAAAACCCTCCTGCGAGGCAAGGCTAAAGGCTGTATCAGAAAAAGTCCTCCTAAAGTCAGTCGAATACAGACATAGAGGCCAGGACTTACTCCAGTAGAGGCCACTAGAGGGTCCAGTCAGGGATCAGTTGTAACTGGTCAGAAGATTACTCCAGGAAGCTGAATGTTGCAGCTTTTGATGTTCCTGTAGCTACACAGGAGGTCAATCAACTGACCCGTGGAGTCTGCGTTTCAGTCCTAGATTCAAGGGAGAGGAGGTCCACCCTTTTCGGTCTCCACACAGGTCACAGACAACAGATCCAGACTTCTTCTGTTCATTCACAGGTTCATATGTGCGGTGAGGAGCAGGGGTGATGTGCCACTTTTGTACAGTTAACTAGCCAGTGGATGAAATGGTGACACGACACTCACTAACCAGGCAAAATGTTCCCAAGGGCAAACATTCACTCTTTGGCAGAACATCGTCTTTTCATTACTGTAAACTCTTGCTCAGTCTACCCATCAGGGAAAATCAAGATGTCAGATCTCTCTGCCCCCAGAGGAAGCTGGTAGCCCACCTAGGGGTGTGTCTAGGAAAATGTACAGTCCCTTCTTCGTCAATCACACAGAATTGGTTCTTGGTCCAGCTCCTCATGCCATTGGAATGCCAATGCCATTGGAATTAGACTGCCTGTAGTTTACCCTAGGACCAAAGGACCCTCTTTCCCAGATCTCACTTTAAAATGAACTAGGTCCATTTCAAGCTAATGAAGTTTGTGAACCCACCCTAACTGCATTTCATGAGAGGTCATTTGTCACATACCCAACATCCAGGTCTTCCTCCCAAAAGGCCCCAGCCATTGTCTCTCATCTGGGAGAAGTGTTCACATCTCACCACAAGGAAAGCACTGACATGGAGGGCAGCTGCAGACTGGAGCTTTAGACAGGGAAAGTCTAATAGTTCATTTTCCTTTATATTTATAAAAAAATCCAAATTCAAAACTAAACTTGAATTTGAATAATTTTTAAAACAGTGGTTAAATGGACTTGTATTTTAATTGTACTTATTTATTTTCATATAAAGAGCGATAGTCCTATACAGTAAAATAGCTTAAGGGGGATAGTCTCTGTAGGAACATGCCAACCTCAAATTCCTACATGTTCCCCAATTCTACTAGGCACCTTAGCTTGTGGGCTACAAGGCCTACTTAGGGGTGACATACATAATAAAAAAAAGTAGAATTGCTTCCTGTCAAAAAGGGTTATTTTGACAACTTCACCTACAGGTTTAAAAGCTGCAGCAGTCAGGTTACACATGTAGGCATGCATCCATATTTTCCTTGTCAGCCTTGCTGTAAGACCCAATATGTGCTGCAGTTCACTGGTCACACATGACTTCTATGTTATGGATGTGTTTCCTGCACCATATATTATAGCTTTTGTGGACAGTTACATATGCCAATTGGTGATTAGCCAATTTCACCAAGTTTTAGGGGGCAGAGCACATACACTGGGGACTGGTCAGCAGTACCCTAGTGTGCCGGTCCAGGGAAGACATGGCTTGGCAGTTCGGGCTGGACTGTTCCCATGAGGCACAGGGTCAGACTGATTTGCATATGGCCATGTCTGAACTGGGGTGGTGGAGTGAGCTAAAGAATGATGATGGATTAAACCCAGATCAGTTGACTGGGGGTGAGTGTTTGATTGGCTCAAACGTTCCGTCCATCATCCCCTTTTGTATCGCTTAGTTAAAAAACCAGCAGAATCAGTCCACAAAAAGTGAGGGTGACCATGCAAAAAGAGGCATTTCCTAACGCTCTCCAGTAGTATATTGGCTGCAATGCGGTCCATCTGTGCATGCACTTTAGCAAAGCCAGACCTGTTGGCTTTGCCAGTGCTTATTTTTTGTACTGGGCAGATTAGTTATTGAGTCTGAATGTAGCCCAGATTTCAGTGCAGAGTATGTGATTGGAGAGCAACGGAGTGTGTGTTCAAGCAAGGGAGATGATTAGGAATTACATAGCCATGAGGAAAATTGAGTTTTTGTATTTGGCTCAGATGACGTTGGAGTTGGTTACCCTTATTGGTAGACTAAATGCTCCTTGAAGAGAAGTGCCTTCAAATACTTTCTAAACTACTGGAGTGATGTAGCAAGTTTGATACATTTCAAAATGGTGGTCCATATTCGGAATGTGAGAGGGGCTGCCTCAATAGTTTTTTTATTTATCAGTTCTTCTTTTTGAATATGGTGATGTCTTTGCATATTGTGATGCCTTGACCATCAGAGGGGTTGAGCTATTTCATCAAGCTAGGGTGTTCATTACTACTACTCTTTATGTGATGCACGTGGTCTCTGAAGAAGAGGCAGACTTCTAGCGGCAGCCAGTGTATGTCTATGTGATATGTGGTCAGATTTCTTCAGTTCCTAGACTAGGCTTGCAGTAGTGTGGAAGATCTCTTTCAATACAAGCAATTCTGAGACACATTTGAACAGAACATTGTCATAATGCAGATAGAAAAAAACAAGGACCTGCACACTAGTTGTGAATTCTGTGTTAGGGAAGTAAGATCTTAAGTCTTTGAGATAGTTGTATAATTTCCTTGCGTATTAGATACTTTTGGGTATCATCAAGAAGGTGGATGATCTATATCCTGTAGTTGGTGAGGATAATTCCAAGGGACTTAGTGTGGATATTAAGGATCACTGCATAGAGAATAGAGCCTTGGCGGACTACTTGGGTGACTTAATGCCATTGGTAGTCAAATGTCTATTCATGTGGATGAATTGTAAATGATTCAAGCAGTAAGAGAGTCCCATTAGAGTATACCCTTCTTCTGGAGCTCCTTTGCCATCCCATGACCATTAATGTTCATAGTCAATCCAAAAAAAGTAGTAAAAGTAAAAAAAAGAGAACAGAAATTTAAACAGTGGTAGAATCAACATTCTAATTAAAGTAGTTTTGTCAATTATTGAGGAAGGGGGCATATTCCACTCTAGAAATAATGCTTTCACTTTATTTAACAGAGATTGATAGACTCATAAAGATGATCTAATTTGGTAGTCACATATATCCTCAAACATCGTTTTGATCTATTGTTAATTAAGGACCACAGCTCTACTTCTAAGGTATCATTAGTACAATTGCCTAATAAAATTAAATTTTCTGTCTGTTGATCTTATAGCCACCTATCTCTTAATGGTGTGCCAAAATATTAAAGACATTTTGCTGTAAAACTGGATCTGGACTCAAAAACAGCATAATGTCGTCTGCATAGTGTCTAATGTTTGACATCCTTTTAATAGGAGCTTTTATTAATGCTTCAGTTCTTAAAGCAATAAGCAAATAAAATGAGCGATAGTGTCGCTTCCTTAGTTTCGCATTTCATTTTGCACGCTCCAATATATGCAGATCTCAAAATTAATCTGACCTTTGCTCCTCTATCCAGATTAGAGATTTCCATCATAAATTGTGAGGAAAACATAAATGCTTTTAAAACAGTAAAAATACATTCCCAGCGTACAAAGTCATTCCATTTTGATCATTTTTGATCAGTTTACCTGCAACCTGATTCATTCTATTAGCCAGCAGTTCAATTGTTAGTTTATAATCTGTATTAAGAAGGCTTACTTACCTGTGTGTATCTATAGTTTCTATATTTTGACATTTCCTAATAAAGCTGACAACGACCCTTGTGTCAAAAGAAAATGGAACTCTCCCTAGTGTATGCTTTTTGGAGTTTTTTTTAAAATTCCACTAGGTACCCATCTTTTCGACACATTTTCCCATTAGATAAAGATTTTAAAAAACATTTGAGACCTGACACATACAGGTACGGTGGCAGGGTATATCTTGCTGCACCAACTACCGGTGTTTGTTCAAAATTAATCACAATAAATTCAATAATACTTTGTACAGTTGCTAACAAAAAATGCCCACCTCTCGAAACCAGCCACCCACTATGGTCTCAAATACAATATAAGAACACAAAAGATGAGAGAGGCATTATTGTAAAAACAACATTCATAGGGTTTAATCCCACAGAGGAAAAAGGAAGGCGATGACAGAAATAATAATTCTTTCTCTAGATGGTATTGTAGATCCTTTTATTCATTATTTCATACACAACAGCCAACGCGTTTCACCCTTGCGGGCTTCTTCAGGGCAAGTAAATGGTCCACAAAACCGAAAAAAAGGGATTCCAAAGGGTATTAGCCCAAATCAGTTGGCGATTTCTTAAATTTATTTCTGATCACGGGATCTGAGAAAGGATATTTTGTAAAAATTCGTAGGCACTGTTCATGCTAGTTCCAGTCACGAACCAGGATGTATGGTGTGTGCACGCTCAGTCGCAGGTCTGTTTAAACGGCCATTGTGGAAACTCCTGTCACATCAAATTTTCAAATCCTGTGTAAGAGATTCTACCATTTTTGCAGTGAAGTCAGTGTAGGGATGGGAGGCTTTTAAGAAAGTTCTGCAACATACTGATGTTTATATTTTACGGATAACTGTAGATAATCTTAAAGTGCTGTAAATGATATTTCCTATCATTATTCTATCAATAATGGGAGTCTTTGTTTGCTGACAAAAAAGTGCCTTAATGGTATTGTTAGCCCATTTTTCACATGCTTGCCAATGCAAAAGCCTTCCTAAATATTCACTTCCTTTGTACACTTTTTGCATGTAAGTTTTATTGTTCAAGTACATCTTCTTAAAATAATAATCTCTTTGATCCTGTTTTGCCTTCTCCAAAGCTCAGCCATTTCCACTATTCTTTATGTGTATGTACCTATTATATGCCTGTTGAACCTGAATCTCCATCATATTTTGAATCAATTTATTTTTATTTCAATTTGCAATATCTTTAGTTATCAGAAAAGTTTTAAGAGCAGCTTTAAAAACATCCAGACTATGGCTATGTTATCTGTCCTTATTCTGTTAAAAGTATTAAAAGTACTAGATTATTTTGGTTTTGACTTCTGTAACCCAAAGTTTTTTTCTAGAAAAAAAATTAATTAAGGTGCCATGTATAGGTCGACTGAGACTTTGTAACATCAGCAGTACACATTTTAATATAGAATGTTCCGAAAACCCATTTGGATTATGCTTACACTGCTAAAAAATTATATCAGACGATATTACAAAATAATCCAGTCTTGTTGCAAATTTATATCTAGCCGAAATACAGATACATTTGCGTTTATTTGGGAATTTCTCTCTCCAAAGATTTGTCAGGTCTCTCTGATAGACAGCTAGCACTTTCGCTGTTTTAGATTTGTTTTGTCTTCGTTAGCATATGGAGGAATCTAAATCAGTGTGGTAGGGTACCTGGATGATCTTCCATGAGGACATAGTAGCAAACATAAATATATTCCAATAGAGCTATTAATCCAGGCCCATCTTCCTTCTTTATCAGTGTATAAAGTATTTATATTCATGTGAAATCTCTTGCTAATATAAATGGCCACCCCTTATGAGCAGTTCATGTTGATGAAATACACTCAGATCCTACCTATTTGTTGAACAATGTCATATTGGAATTTTTTACAATCGCAAACTGTGTCTCTTGAAATAAAATTATGTCTGGGTGTAGCTTAAAATTCCATTTTCCATGGCTTTCTCCTTACGCTTATTGTTCAGAATGTTTACATTAAATGATTTAATTCTCAAATTTTCTACTCTCATGATCAATTTGCATTCTTAAACATCATCCTATGCACATAGATAAATTCAGAATTCCTCATTACTAACTCCCCTTTCAAGGTAAAAAAGTCCATATACAACATAATTACAGCTATTAGCTATAAGAGATGCAGTACTAGACCAGAAAGGGCAGATGAGCGGGTAGCAAGTCATGGAGCCGCTCAGTTGTAAGCAGGTAGACAGTCTCCCAAGGACATTAATGTCAAATCTCACCAATTTGCCTTTATAAGTAAAAACAACTTTAGACATGATCAAAAATTTATCTAACTCTGCCCCCACAAATGAAGTGCAAATCTGCTAAGTGCAAACATCAATATACAATCCTAAAACATAATGTACAATTCAGCAAGTGCAAAGTTGAATTAAATACAAATCTGAGCAGCAATTTAAACTATGCAATATGCAGTATGCGATATATATATTACTACGTCGAAATGTGCAAATATGCAAATAGGCAAACACCAGGCTGTGCTAAGGCTTCTATACATTTGGCCATATATATTGATAAGAGCAAAAGCTGTATGATGTATCATAAATATTCCAAAAACTAAATGTGGAATTGAGCAATACCATATCGAACTCATTGCAAATCTAAGCACCAATGTCGACTGTGCACTGCTAAGCCAAAATGTGCAAATGAGCAAATACCAAATTGTGCAATCATGCAGTTAGAAAGTAAGACATCTTATACAGCAGTTAAACTGATTCTCCCCTGTTAATTAAAAAGAAGTCTGCTAACATACATCTATACTTATACAATCGGATTGCACTAATATATCTACCTCCCAGATAACTCAATATTGTATATGTGCAAGTCTGCTCCATCCTTTACAAATCTGCACATATCAGATGTGTTGTTGTGTACAATGCATTCATGGAACTTCTTCAGACTGTTTTTTATTATTAAGCTAACCTTCTAACCACCTTTGAATGGTGCTATTATTTCTCCCATTTGTTTCCATGGTAACACCACCATATATCAAACTCCTCCACCCTTCCTCCCCTCTTATCAGCTCTTACAGGTTACAGTTGTTGTGACCCCCCAGAACAGAGCCTTTCAATTTCTTTACTGGCACCATGCCACTGTGCCAGACCACCCCATTTTCCCAACCCACACCCTTCACCAACTAATATTCTTCCTCTCAATTATTTCTTGCATTTACTAGAATCTGCTTGCTGTAGTCCGTTTAAAAGAGTTTGAACTTCTTGAGTTGTCAGATACAGATGAAATTGATTGTTATGCTGAACTTTCAATTTTGCAGGCTGAATTATTGTAGCTTGTGCTCCTCCCGAGTACAAATTGTTAGATCTTGCAAAAAATCTGGAAGAACATATCTTCAAATTAATGACTCCACATATGAGATGGCCTTGGCTGTGTCTTCATTATTTTGGGGGATCCCAATCATTCTTAAATTGGGGTGTCTACAATGATCTTCAAGTTCTTCCTGTTTATTTCAAATCAATGAGATCTCTTTCTTGTATTTATCTGATTGCCCAAAAAGGGCCAAATGATTCATGACACGTGGATTTTCAGCAACTGTTGGAATGCCAGTACTATTTATTGCAGTTTTGAAAATTCAGCAGGATCATGTCAAGACTTAGTTTCAAGAAAAGCAAAGAATCTGCCTCCTGTTTTAGCCATCGTAACTTTAGATTTTTCTAGACCAAATTTGATACTGGATCAAAGATTTCTGGTTTGGTTCTATGACCTAAAACTCTTCCTAAAGAAGCCTTGGGTTATCCAAAGTGACAGAGATGTTCTATTGGTGAGGGCATCAGTAGGTCCTGTTCGTACACTAGTGATGTGGCAATATATTTTTCAACGGAGTATAAAAAGTAATGGTTACAATGATATTTACATACATTTGCAACATGGAAAGGTCTACTACTGTTGGAGAAACATATATAGGCAGTACAATGGCATTATCGAGATATCCACTGCTTTCTGAGGAAACCACACCTTGCTTGACCAGTGGTTCCCTGACAAATTTCTATATTAGTCTGGAATATGAAACATGACAGAATTAGTTGTAAATTACTGAGGCATGCATTAATGGCAGGTCGCAGGGCCAGACTCTGAAAGTTATTAATTTGCTGCTGCAGTACACATCTTCACTAGTTTGTAGTTTATGAACTTTGTGCCTCCTTTGATTCCTCCAGTAGTGGAAATATTCCAAGGGACACCAGTGTGCCTTTTCCATATTTCAAACACCCACTTTTTCATAGCAAAATAAGATGTAAAATGAATACAGAGGTGTTCAATGTGGAATACACACCAGAAAAGGCATATTTCAGAAAGGTATGGCTGCTTCGCCTTGAGTAACCCAGAAATCCTTAAGATATAACAAAATTCAGATAGGATGAATTTAAATTGCAGGGTATTGTTACAGTGAGATTTGCCATGGGATCATGAAATAATTTTCAATTAACTGCAGAATGTTAACTTTCAAAATGGATGTATTGCTTTACATATCTGAAGTTTAGAAGTTCCTTGGAAAATGAAAAATAACACAGGTTGTGTCTGCTTTTGAGGTTTTTTGGGAATGAAGGAAAGTGTTTTTATAGTGCAGGTAAGTTGAAAGTTTAATTGCCTTTATTTGATAGATGACAGAAATTAACAAATGATGGAGCTCGGAATTTGGAAAGGAGAATAGTATGAAGGAATGGGAAGAAGTAAAGAATTTTCTGTGGGAAAAATTTATAAGAACACAATATTATGGTATTTATTGTTTTTATTATAGCCCATAATATCACCAGAGAATGTAACTTCATGTGAAGGGTGGTTGCTTTGGACATGGACGGTGCAAAACTGGGAATCTATGCTATCAAATGCATATTATCAATACTATTTTGGGAGTTGTAGTTTAATGTAATCTGCAGGATGCTAGGTTAAATGTTCCCCAGGTTGACATTGATAGCTTTTGGTGTCAAGTATTAGACTCTAAAGGTATGGAAGCTTTTAGTAGCACATTGATCATACTCTTATCAACTATTATTGCTCCAGCGTTTTCTAACTGGGGTACCAGGTTGAGTATACATTTATGTATACATATTTTTTGAAGAACATAAACCAAGGAAGAGAGAAATGGAGTGTTAATCAAGGACTGGAGCTCTTATAATGAAATTGGATGTTTGTGTGGGGATGGGGGGGCCAACTCATGTAAGCCATTTTGGATTATGTGAAGTAGTACTGCTTTACATACTCCACAAAGCAATTAATGACCATTGGGATGGAGCTCTTTGGCTCCACCGTTCCCATCATTTCTGTACAGAGATCTCTGCCAAGCAAAGTTCTCCGCTCACTGGGGCATACAATCTAATAGTAAATGCGGGAAGGACAGACAGGTGGTGGGAAAATAAGGCATACTTATTCCTGAATGGCAGGGTTAAGAGAAAGTGAAGGAGAGGTTAAGGGAGAGACATGGTAATAAAAAGCCCTCCCACATAGGAGTAAGACAATTACAATTTGCAAAATACACATTTAATCACTTAACTTCTGAGGCTTTTCTGCTCCTAGTGCTGAGCCCAATTTTGAAGTTTGGGGCATTTCAAGCTTAGGCCTTCATAACTTTTTTTCCACAAAATGTATCCACGCCAAATTTGCATCCTTTTTTTCAAACATCCTGGAGAGACTCCCCCGGGTGTCTAAATGTCCAAAATGTCTGGGTTTGGTAGGTTTCCATGGGTGGTGGCTGAGCCTGGGTGAAAATACCTCAGCTATCCCCATCACAAGTTCATCTCATCTTTGGACAGTTACCACATTTGGCCTGATTACGAGTTGGTTGGTGTATTCCGACCCGTGCATAAACCCATGTTTATGAACAGATCAGAATTATGAGTTGGTAGGTATTTAATGCATCTCCTAATTATTGGATGTGTTAAATACCTCAACCTTCATTAAATGTCAACAGGTCAAACCTGCCAAAATTTAACATGGGTAAAGCATACAGTATTTACTGTATCATTCGGATTTTAGTGCATAAACACCAAAATCTGCATGTTTTTCTCCATATACTCCTAATAGATGCTATCACACCAGATACATGACATACCCTGTAGTATCTGCATTTAGTAGGTTCAATAAATAGCAGCTATACTTGTAATCAGGCTCATTGCGCTTTGAGGGCTTCCCTGTCGCAGGCACTGGGCCCAGCCACACAGGTGGGGTAGCATTTTCATTGGGACCACTCTTGGAACGCTGGGTGGTAGGAAATTTGTGGATCCCTGTAGATGTAATTGTCTCACACAGAAATATGTGGAAAATGCATGTTTTTTGTCTACATTTGAGGTTTGAAGGGCATTGTGGATAGGCAGAGGCAGGTGGACCATGCAAGGCACTCACTCGTGGACTCCCCTGGGTGTCTAGTCTTCAGAAATGTCTGGAACTCCCATTGTACATGGTTTGGTCTGTTGCTCTAGAACCAGCCACACAAGTGGGGTAGCATTTTTATTGCAACAAGTGTGGAAACACACTTCCTCTTCTTGCCATTGGAAGGGGAATGGTCTGCGCCCCAGATTGGTAGAAATGCTGTTAGGGCCTTAGGGGTGGGGGATAGCTACAATAGCAGGAAGGCCCGCCCACAGCCCATATTTTTTTTAAAACCAAAAAATATAAATCCCTTGTGCTTAGTTGCCTTTTTACCCCTCTGAGGGCAAAATTTTGGTACACCCCTCAATCAATTTCTGGGAGGGGCAAAAAAAAGATTGTTAGGCTTGTTCTTGGATGGGGCTACAGCCTGATGCCTGTCTATCCACTCTTTGTTTTAAACCACTTTTTCCATTGTGGTCTAGGGGGCTTTTTGCTACTCCCGGGGGAATATTTGAGGTAAATTGCCCTCAAGTAATTTAAAAAATATGGATATTATGGAGTGTGTTGTTCTTTGTTAATGAAGCAGTCCTACATGATCAGAAGTTAGAAATGTGTTTCAGTTATTTTTAATTTAAAACATATATTAATTTAACAGACATCATCTTAAAAAAAATCATGATAATTTCTATTGGGAGATCTCAACCCTGTTGGCAGATATCTCCTCAAACAGTACCTTTCCATCTTAAATTCAGTTGTAGCGGGTGGAGTACCGTAACTTTACATCTAGGCTGAGATCTCTGCATGGAAATAGTGCATTCCGTCGATGTAGAGCTGTACACCTAGGTGTAAGTGTAGATTGAAATGTGAAGATAACTCCACATGTAAACGGGCCCCATTGTATTTTCTGATTAAGGCTCAAGCACTCCTCCATTATAGAACTTTAGATTTCAGTAAAAATGTCCTGAGTATGTTTCAGATTGAGATAAAACTGGCTTAGCACTTAAGTATGTATAGATATTTGCAAAGTTCAAGCCAACCTATTAAAAGTAGGAAAGCTGCACAATGGACATGAGGCTAGGATTGAGATTTTGAGATCACTTAATATAGATGGCTAGCTATTTGATCCATAGCGCATAGCCATGTAGTACTCTTTAAAGAAATGAGAATTCAATTTTATTTCTAAATTGCAGGAGAATTGCAACTGTAGTGCTGTTGATGGGAATGTTGGTCCAGATACCAAGTAATTGCTTGAGAAGTGCCAGAGAGCACTAACCTAGTACTCAAGATCCAACATGATGAACTCCTTTGTCTCCCATATACATAAGAATATGAGTGTCAGTAGTAGACACAAGGACTCTGGAGTGGGGTACAGGAGAAAACAGAGACACTGAACTCCACCACACCGACTTGTCATTTCAGCTGGGCACTAAGGTCTATAAGAGAAATCCTTAGTAACTGATCATACCAGTCCTGCATTTAATGGTGACTGTGAATGGATATACCTTAGTGGTACCTCTAAATGGATACACATTATTTATGTAAGCAGCTCTCTGTACTTTTTATTCCTGAAACTAAACATGCAAGAAACAAGGATCCTAAATAAGTGTTCATCAATGTATATCTCTATGAGTAGGATAACTACCTAAAGCTTCATCAGTAGGTACATTTTATGAAAGGTCATTTATAATGTCTACTTGAATCATGTGCCACTGTAAAGTAATTAGCAAATATGCTCTGATTCATAAAGTGGCAACTCATAAATCTAATTGGAATACCCTATTAATAATCATAAATATATAGAATGTGCAATAGAGTTCTTACTTAAGAATCCTTCCTGGCCTGTCACAGAATAACCTGACGTGATAATTGAAAAACCTAGAGTCTTTAGAAAAGTTCAGCTAAAATGTTCAAATAACTTAAAGTTGGTTTTCACTACATGACTCAACTTTCAGAATATGGGGCTAATTATTAGTTTGGCAGAAACAGTCCTGCTGTAGAAACAGCATTGGATTTCCCGTCCGTCTACTTGGCGGTCCACCCACCCTATTAAGATGCAAGAAGGTGCCTAGACGAAAGACCGCCCCGGTCCCACCTTTGAAATCTCGACCCCGTTGACAGTGGAATAGAGTAAAGTTGCTGTTGGAGGTAGGACCGCCTGTTTCCCCACCGGCCCAATCATGATGTGCCTTCCCGCTGACGTGACTTGACACACCTGTAACAGCACTCGATTCACATGTAGAAAGTCAATTGAAGCTACCTTACAAAAGGCAAACATGTACAAAAAAGGATCAAAAAATGAATGACAAGTAATCACCCTCCCGGTGTGGATAGACATATATCTCACTTGTACACAACACATCATAGGGAGAAGTGCAAAGAAACATGATGTTGACATTGCTCTACACAAGCTGTAACATTAACCATTTGAAATACCACTCAAATCAATGTCAGTCCCAAGTTAGCCTCCTGCCACATATCCATCCATGCAACATTTCCCCTTTCCTGTGTAACTCCTCCACTGGATCCAAGGACAATAGATATAAACTTACTTATATTGAACATCAATCAAGGTGAAACAAACACACCTGTAGTCACACATCCCAAGGTATCATCAATTAGGTGGTGCAAGTCATCATTGCTATGATGAATGGCTGAGAATAAAATCTAAGGACCATCACGTAGCATATCAACCTCTGTATGTACATTACAAAGTACACTGTAAATGTACATTTTGTAGAACCTGCCATAATGTGCAAACAAATAAATATTTTACACAATCTAAGCTCTACAACATTGCTAGCTACCCAACAATAGCAATGCAAAAGTAATGCCAGGACAAATGTGCTCTAATATGAACAAAATATGTATTTCCAAAACAAGATAGACTCTTTCCAGAACTGAAGACCAATAGCCAGTCCATAAATAAACATTTCTGCTGTGCACAGTGCTTTGCTATCAATTTTGCCTCAAAAGACTCTGCCAGGGGAACCTCCTCAGGAATGGGCATCCATTGGGCAGGACAGGCACCTCATAGATGTTAATTGGGAGAGGGATGTTTGGATTTGGGAGGGGTAGCCGTCTGTTGGGAAGGGGCAGGCTGGGAAGAGGAAGAAGTGGTTGTTTGTTTAGGAGGAGGGGCTTGGGAAGAGGAAGAGGTAGATTTTCGTTTAGAAGTGGGGGTTTGGAAGAGTAAGGGGTAGACTTTTGTTTAGGAGTGATGGGTTTGGAAGTCAAAGAGGTGGATTAATGCTTGGAAGTGGTGCGTTGGGAAGTGGAAAGGGTGGATGGGTCTGTAATAGGTGTGGATTTGGATGAGGAAGGTGTGGTTTTGTGTGTGTGAGGGGTAGGATTGTGTTTGGAAGGGGTGGTCTTGTGTGTGTGAGGGGTAGGATCGTGTTTGGAATGGGTGGTTGGAGGTTTTTGAGGGGTGAGGGCAAGGGAAAAGGCAGGGTCTTCAGTGGGGAACTTGGTAGTAGAGGGAGTGCAAGTGTGGGATTTGCCTGTATCTGTTGAGAGTACGGTTGCTTGTGAATCTAGTATATGTACTGCAAGCATGGGTGTGTCTTGTGTCTCATGTGTCTGTTGAGTGCGTGATTGCAAGAGTCTCATTTTCTTGGGTGTGCACTGTGGGATTGGTGTGTCTGTAGAGGGTGTTGCAGAGGATGTGAAGGATGTGGGTGTTGTGCATGTTGATGTGTTGGGGATTGTGCTTGTCGTTAGGTGTGCAGTGTGTCTGTATGTGATGGTAGAGGTGTGGTGTGTGTATATGGGTGTGGTGTTATCTGTGGTGTGTGTGGTTGTGATGGGGAAGGGTGTGGGCATTTGGGTGTGGTGACATCTGTGCTGTGTGTGGTTGTGATGGTTTTGGGGTGTGTGCGTGTGGGTGTGGTGTCATCTGTGCTGTGTGTGGTTATGATGGGGTGGGGTCTGGGCATATGGGTTTGGTGTCATCCTTGCTGGGTATGGTTGTGATGGGGTAGGGTGTATGTATGTGGGTGCAGTGTTGTATATGCTGGGTGTGGTATCTGTCTGTTTGGTTTGTGTTTCTGTATAGATGTGCTGCTTGGGTCTGTATGAGTGGGTGCATGTAGATGTGTGCATGTTTTTGGGACAGGTTTGGGAATAGGGTATTTGGATGAGGAAGGGGTGGGGAGAGGGCCACAAGGTTGAGGGAGATGTAAGGCTGCAGCGAGGGAGGAGGCCAAGGCCTGAAAAGATCTCCTGTAGGCCATACATTGCACAGTGAAATGCCTTCTAGGTAGGCCACCATTTGTTGCAGTTGGCTGCCTTGCACCTTGATGGCATTCAGTAGTGTAGTCTGACCTACAGAGATGTTTCTCAGGAGGCCAATAGCCTCCTCCCTCAGAGCAGCGGGGTTGACAGGGACAGGGGCTAAGGTGCCTAGCGCGAAGGAGACTTCACTCCTCATGGGTGTGTGGGCCTGGTCAACTGGGTGGGGAGCAACAGGGAAAGTAGAGAGGGTACGGAGTGCCAGACAAGGCTGATGGTCTCACAGTTCCAGTGGTGTCTGCCACCACTAGGGAGTGTCCACTGGAGGATGACTCTGATGACTCTGTTGAATCTGAGGATACTGTTGAGTCTCGGTCCTACATGACACTCCCTTCACCCTTTGTACCACTGGTTCACTCGTTGTCCATTGGCTCAGGACCGGAACTAATGTGGCCAGTTGCTTCCACGCTGATGTTGGCCCTTTCACCGTCACTTGCCCATGATGATGTTGCAATGGCATATACTATAAGTTTAGTGAATCTGTGTGAACACAACTATTTATGACCTTTGAACACAAACCCTTTCCAAAGTGTACAGACAGCACCTGCTTCATGGTAATCACAATTGGCTTCACCATTAGCATGAGCACATGCATGCACTTCTTCGGAGGGAACAACCGCTCCTATCTTGGAGAGGACTAACTCTATGGATGCTCGGTCAGACAATACATCTATCCTTGAAGTTTTTAACCCCCTTTCAGAATCCACAGTTCAAACCTTTCTTTATCAAACAAGGTCAGGGTCTCCTTGGGATCCCTTTCCCCCAAAGTTTCTTCATCTAGCGCCTGAAATTATGGCTAGTTATCTTAGAAGCATCTTTAACAAGATGTTTCTGAAGGATATTTCCCCAAAGAATGGAAGAGGGCCTCCATTCTACCCTTGCTAAAGAAAACCAACTTGGACTGCAAAGACCCCAATAATAACAGGCCATTTTCTCGGCTCCCTCTTCCGGCAAAAATTGTAGAGAAAGCTATGAATATCGAACTCTCCTTGTTCATTTAGAACAACAATCTCTTAGATGATACACATTGCGGTTTCAGAAGCCAACACAACACCAAGTTGGCTCTGATTACAGTCTCTGAGGAAATTTTGCAAATCCTGGATAGTGGAGGGAAGGCCGTCATGATTTTGCTAGACCTCTCTGTAGCATTCGACACGGTCAATCACGATCTTCTTATTAACCGTCTCTCTGCCTTGGGCATTAGGGGCAAGGAGCTTAAACTTCTCAAGTCTTTTCTCTCAGGCAGAGAGCAGTTTGTGGAACTTGATGGCTTCAGGTCCACTTCCTTTTCTCTTCGATGCGGGGTTCTTCGCTAAGTCTGACACTTTTTAATTTATATGTAACCCCTCTTGCTACCCTTATAAAGTCATTTGGCTTTACAGTAGTGTCATATGCGGATGACACACAAATTGTGGCATCACTGGCCAATGGCCCAGATGACACTGCCTCCAGATTCCATGACTGTATGCATGAAATTGGAAACTGGGGGGCAAATGTACAAGCCTCGCCACCACAATGTCACTTTTACGGACGTTGTGGTGGCTATAGGGGCTGCGCCTTATGTACAAGGCAGCGTTAAGTCACTTAACGTGGCTTAACGCTGCCTTGTACATAAGGTACCCTTTCACACTATGGTTAGCGTGAAAGGGGCGTGAGTGGGAGTTAAACTTAGCGCCATCGCAGGGGGAAACGCAAGGCTGCACCACATTCTTGTAAATATGGTGCAGCCTTGCATTTCAGAAGTGGCGGAGCGTGTCATTAAGCCAAGGAGGCTAACGACACTCCCCACCACTTCCTAGTACATATCCCCCTGGATGTCCAGCAACTGTCTCAAATTGAACTCTGGAAAAACAGAGGTCCTACTGTTGGGAGAAACACCTCTTTCCGGACAACTAGCTGGTGGGGGCAGGAAATGGGAGAGCTCTCTACCCCAGAGACCAAGGTAAAAAATCTACAAAACTATTTTGATGACAAGCTTTGCTTTGAAGGCCAAGTAAACTCCATAACCTCTTCTTGCTTTCTAATGTTAAAAACTCCTAGGAAAGTCCTACCTTTTATTCCTCCCAACCTGCAGAAAGCGGTAATTTCTGCACTACATTATCAAAGATTGACTACTGCAGTGCGCTCTTTTTTAAAATGCAGTCAAGATTTTTGAATAAATTGCAGGCGCTCCAAAACACCGCAGCACGCCTTCTGCTTGCCGTTTCAAAATACCAGTTGGTATCCCATGCCTTGCCATTATTGCACTGGCTTCCAGCGAAAAGACGGATTGAATTTAAGTCCCTCTGCATTGCTTTCAAAGCACTGCATGGATTCCATCCTGAATATTTTAAATATAGATTTCTTTGGTATGTTCCCAACAGACAGCTCCGATCCTCATTAGCATTCAATCTGGTAATTCCCAGGGTCAAAACAGCCTCCTGGGGGGAGAGGTTTTGTAGCTGTACAGCCAGGCCTTGGAATTCCTTGCCACTTGCTCTGAAGAAAGAGTTTGATCTGCTCTCTTTCCGTAAATCTCTAAAAACCTGGTTGTTCAATAAGTAAAACCTATCTAACATTGCTTTCTTTACCTTCTTTGGTCCTTTCTTTTTTCTTCTCCCAATCGGAGCACTAGCGCCTAGACACCTTTGGGTATTAGTGTGCGTTATAAATTTAAATTTCATTTCATTTTACCTTCTACCAGAGCTACACATTCAAGAGTTCTTCTTGTGTGTTGGACATAGCTCACCCTCAGTGTTGTTGTGGAAATGCCTGCCTGTAACCAAAAAGAGGGTCATGTAACATGTACAACTCTGGTCATGACTTACCCCCTTGTTGCTGATGTTGGGCCCTCAACTGCCCATCAAGCTCAGGATAGGGGTGCACCCCGCACACATTGGGAGCACAGCCCCAGCTGGGTCTTTGCCATCTTCTGGGTCCAGCGCCTTAGGTCTTCCCACCTCTTCTGGCAATGGATGCTGTGCTACTTGTAGACCCTCAGGGTCTGTACCTTCCTGGCGATGGCCTGCCGAATGTCCCGCTTCTGATGGGCATTGACCTGTATGGATAAAAGAGAGGCAAGAAAAAGAATGTTACTGTAACTTTTTGTATATGTATTTTGATGTCACACTATTGGACTACATCTGCCACAAGCAAAACTCCGAGGTTACCATATGACATGTGTAGTTTTCACATGCAGAGCGCTACAAATACATAAGTACATGCTTTTGTTGTAATCTGCTGACTATCATCATCCTTTGTCAAGTCCTAAACTCAGTAAGCCAACCCAGTGACATCATCTAGCCCAGGGGCCTCCTACATTAACTGTGATGTGAGCTACTATGAAACAGGACAAAACATTGTGACCCACTGACGGTTCAACAACTTGTGCGTTTTTTAGCAGACACCGTCAAGGCCTGCCACATTGACTTGATGCCAATGGTCCATAGAGGTTGGTACCATAGAATATACTACATCCTATGACTAAGGGCAATATGAAAAGACTGTCATGTGCATGAGTGAGAGCTTGCTCTGTGAGGATGTGTGGACATGTATACATATTAATTGAATATTATACTACGGCTGATTGAGTCTGTGTGGTATGCACTGGCATCACACAACACACCTTTTGCCAAATGTGGCACTGTTACAGGGATGACATTAACATACCATTGTTTGTCCTTTTGTATTGGGAGAATATGAAAGTGGAGAGGAATCTCCTATACAACACCTCATATTAACTTACCAAATATCTGCACTGCTAAAGTGTCACATGTGAGATAGGGCTGTACATTGAAAGCATGACTTATGGAACAGGGAAAAGCGATCTGTGGGAGTAAGAGGTCTGCTTTTAGGAAAGCACACACTTTGAAAATGTTGTTAAATGGACTGAAGTGTCAGCTCAAGAGCTTACCTCCCTCACCATTGCAAATGTAGTGCATCAGAAAGCAGGCAGGGGTGGTATTGTTGGTCACAACTCAATTTGTTTTCATCCAAGAATATACAGCCCAATAGGGATGTAACTCAGTGCATCAGTTGTATTGCCACAGATACTCAGCCCCAACCTGGCCCATGGTTCTGCCTGGGCACAACTCATTGTCAGGCCTTGCTCTCTGCAGCCTAAGCATAATGCTGTCACATGAACAGCACCTTTTCACCTGTTTAAAATAGAAATGTTATGCTTATGCCCATTCAATCAATCAATCAATCAATCACGGCATTTATAGAGCGCGCTACTCACCCGGGAGGGTCTCAAGGCGCTGGGGGAGGGGGTAAGTTACTGCTCGAACAGCCAGGTCTTGAGCTGCTTCCTGAAGGAGAGATGGTCCTGGGTTCGCCGAAGGTGAGTGGGGAGGGAGTTCCAGGTCTTGGCTGCCAGGTAGGAGAAGGATCTTCCTCCGGCGGTGGTTCTGCGGATGCATGGTATGGTGGCGAGGGCGTGGCTGGTTGATCGTAGCTGGCGTGTGGGCGTGTAGAAGGTCATGCGGTCGTTGAGGTACTTTGGGCCCAGGTCGTGGAGGGCCTTGTGTGCGTGGGTGAGGAGTCTGAACGTGATTCTCTTGCTGACGGGGAGCCAGTGCAGGTCTTTCAGGTGTCCGGTGATGTGGCTGTGTCGGGGGATGTCCAGGATGAGTCGTGCGGAGGCGTTCTGGATGCGCTGGAGTCTTTTTGAAGTTTGGCTGTGGTTCCGGCGTAGAGGGTGTTCCCATAGTCCAGTCGGCTGGTGACGAGTGCCTGGGTGACGGTCTTCCTGGTTTCAGTGGGGATCCATCTGAAGATCTTGCGGAGCATGCGCAGGGTGTTGAAGCACGAAGATGAGACGGCGTTGACTTGTCTGGTCATCGACAGGGAGGAGTCCAGGATGAAGCCCAGGTTGCAGCCCAGGTTGCGTGCGTGGTCCGTTGGCTTGGGCGCGGTGCCCAGGGCCGGGGGCCACCAGGAGTCGTCCCAGGCGGAGGGTGATGAGCCCAGGATGAGGACTTCCGTCTTGTCTGAGTTCAGTTTAAGGCGGCTGTTCCTCATCCAGTCGGCGACGTCTCTCATCCCGTCGTGTAGGTTGGCTCTGGCGGTGGTGGGGTCGTTGGTGAGGGAGAGGATCAGCTGGGTGTCGTCGGCGTAGGAGATGATGTTGAGGTTGTGTTGGCGTGCGATGGCTGCGAGGGGGCTCATGTAGACGTTGAAGAGGGTTGGACTGAGTGAAGATCCTTGTGGAACGCCGCAGATGACTTCGGTGGCTTCGGATCTGAACGGGGGAGGCGGACTCTCTGGGTTCTTCCGGCGAGGAACGAGATGATCCATTCCAGTGCTTTCTCTCGGATTCCGATGTTGCTGAGGCGCTTCACTAGGGTGCGGTGGCAGACGGTGTCGAACGCCGCGGAGAGGTCCAAGAGGATGAGGGCAGCTGTTTCCCGTTGTCGGTTAGGGTTCTGATGTCGTCGGTGGCTGCGATAAGGGCGGTCTCGGTGCTGTGGTTGGCCCGAAACCCGGACTGCGAGGGGTCGAGGATCCATTCGTCTCGAGGAAGGCGGCAAGCTGTCTGTTGACGGTCTTCTCGATGACTTTGGCCGGAAACGGAAGGAGCGAGATGGGACGGTAGTTCTTGAGGTCGGTGGGGTCCGCCGTTGGTTTCTTCAGGAGGGCGGTAAGCTCGGCGTGCTTCCAGCTCTCCGGGAAGGTGGCGGTGTGGAAGGAGGAGTTGATGATGTCCCAGAGATGGGGTGCGATGGTGGCGTCGGCTTTGTTGAAGACGTGGTGTGGGCAGGGGTCGGTTGGTGATCCGGAGTGGATGGAGTTCATCGTGCGGGTGGTGTCTTCGGTGCTGATCGGGGTCCAGTTGCAGAGGGTGGTGGTGGCGGGCGTTGGTTCGGCGGTAGGGTGCGTGGTTTGTGCGTCGAAGCTGTTATGTATGTCGGTGATCTTGCGGTGGAAGAACACGGAGAGTGAGTTGCAGAGGTCTTGCGAGGGGGTGATGTCGTTGTTTCCGGCGCTGGGGTTGGCGAACTCTTTGACGATGCTGAAAAGTTCCTTGCTGTCATGGGCGTTGTTGTCCAGTCGTTCTTTGAGTGCCGACTTCTTGGTGGCACGGATCAGCTGGTGGTGTTTGCGGGTGGCGTGCTTGAGGGCGGTCCTGTTGTCTGTGGTCTGGTCGAGTCGCCAGGTTTTCTCGAGAGTGCGGCAGTTCTTCTTGGATTCCTTGAGTTCGTTGCATGAACCAAGGGGTTTTCTTGCTTCCGGGTCTGCTGGGAGGGTTTTTTAGTGGTGCGAGGTTCAATAAGTGACCTCAAGGCTGTGTGCCACTCTGAGGGGGTCTGGGAGCTACTGACAGCTCCCAGACAACAGTTTGGACAGCCATGATCTGTGGTGAGCAATATATGGGACTATACACATAGCTAACATCATCCTCATTGACATTGGACAGAGTACATACACAGCTGGTGATTTGTCATCACATTTAGCATTATCTGAGTTGTCTAAATATCACAGGTACCATGAAATGTATACATGCATACCTGTCTATAAACAGCCCAAAGAGAATCTAGGGCTTTCAAAATATCACACACCCAAGGATGATTTTAGTTACACAATGTATAGTGCTCAACAATCCCTAACATGAGTGTCCTCTGTAAGGCCCACAATATGTTACAACAATAACCCCACTTAATTCTGGAACTCAGAGGCATATTGTAGCCTGGGGAGATGGAAATGAGGCAGTCAAACAGAGTAGCATATGTATATCAGACAGTTACTGTTCCTCTGGTGAGCCATAGAGCAGGCCATACAGGGAAAGGACCTCATCTGCCAGCAGCTCCAGCTTCTCTGCTGAGAAGGCAGCGGTCCTTACACCTGTTTGGCCTGGCATGACTGCTCCCAAAGGTGGCAAATAGCAGCAAAAGTGGAGGAGGTCTTGATAGCAGCAGTGTAAGGAGGCAAGCGAGCTATTATTCAAACCACGGCATACATGTACGCGATGTACACAGTCATCAATTGAGATGGACATAGCCTTTGGGCCTCTACCATTACAATCACCAACGTTAGCCTATGGCTGTGTCCACTGCACGGTCGACTTCCACTGGCGGTGTCTTTTCCAAATGTCCAATCTGCTCGGTAAGGCAGCAGCCATTTTAGCAGTGGAAACTACTGTGTTAGTGACGGATAATGTGGCCTAACAAGTTGATATATTGAGACATACATCAAGATTAAATATTGCAAAGACTTATCTTTTGTGTAATGTGTTGCTGTTGTCAAACACTATATTTTCAAGGTGTAATGTACAGCTCCGTTGACGGTAATGTGTGAATTTTATTTTTTAAATAAAGGTGTGAATACTTAATTTGGAATGTGTAATTTACACATTTATTTTACATTCACAAATCAAGGCCAGGATTGGGATTAGTGATGGATGAAGGGCATAAAGCTCTGTCTCTGTGAATAATGTTTATTGGAATCTGATCCATTGATGTACTATCAAATTACTTTTTGCTTACTCTTCACATATATTACAGTGGACATTGTGACAGATGGTAAAATATGTGTTCAATGCACACATAGGTAACCTGGGAGAGAGAGAAAATGACAGCCTCCAGTGTACCGCTTATTTCCAGACTGTCAGACCCTACTGGATTTATGTCATCAGTTGGAACCTGATCTCCTGCCTCACAATACTAATCCCACATGTATCACACCAATTGCGAAACTTATGGCAGTACTGCATTTTCTAACTACAGGTTCCTTTCAGTACACTGTGGCAATAACTAGTGGTATGTCACAACAACGTTTCTGTGGAGTACTAAAAGAAGGTCTTTCGGCAATGATTAGACACATTGACAAATACATCCAGTTCCCCAGACTTGAGGATTTAGACAATGTGAAGGTTGACTTCTATGGATTAGCTCACCTACCACATGTGGTTGGCGCCATTGATAGCACCCACATTACCTTTGTACCACCACCCACCAGGGAACAAGTTTATTGTAACCAGAAGCACTTCCATTCGATCAACGTGCAAGTTGTCTGCTCACCAAATTTGTATATCTCAAACGTCTGTGCCCGGGTCCCTGGATCAGCCCATGATTCCTTTGCACTGTGGAACAGTACCATACCCCAGCTGATGTTACAACTTTTCTCAGAGAGGGCCTGGCCTTTTGGTAAGTATAATCTGTCCTAAATTTCTATGGATAATGTCAAGTAGCATAATCTAAAAGTATGTAACTTATTTTGCACTTATGTCTGTCTTCCATCTAGGAGACTCAGCCTATCCCGACCGGCTCTGCTGCATGTGCCACAACATCGCCCTGCAACGGAATATCCCATATCTCACAGAGGATGGAGGACATGAAATGATACCGGGTGAGGGCTTTGAAATGTCAAATGAAGATGATAGTGGTGAAGAGGAAGGAGCTGACTTACGTCAAGATCTCATCAACAACTTCTTCTCATGAGTGCAAGTATTTGGTCAAGTGTCATAACTTTGACTGTTACAGCAAGTCTTGATGTGATGATGAGAGGAGTATGTTAAGGTTAAGTCTTAGGAAGGGCAAGCTATGGCAAATCCAGGAGAAAGGTGTTTGTTGGACAAGGTTTAGACACATGGTCATTTTGGTTCTGTTGCATTGTTTTGCTCCAATGTTTGTCATAGACTGTGTTCTCCAGAAGTTGACTATGTGAATTGTCTTATATGTAAGCTTTGATAGCTAATTTATTTGTTTTGGTCTGTTTTAGGAACCTTCACCATTCCATCTTCATTTGGACATTTCAGAGTTGTGACATTTGAGGATATATAATGCTGTTTGGAAGTACAAAGGGGACATGGGTTATTCCTGGGAATAAGAGACAGACTTTGGGTGTACAAATCCTGCTCCAAGACAGCTTGCACAGAGATAGGATGAAAGTTCTGAGGAATCCATTGGACTTGTCACTTGTCGTGTGTTGGTCCTAACACAATATGTAGGCATTATTAGCTCCAACAAAATGTGGAGCCAAAACATGATAATCTCCCTTCACATTGGCTAAATCCTCATTCTGTGTAAAGTGTATGTAGCTGTTGATGTGTCTCCTCATTGTAGGCCAATGTTCTTGTGGCACACCACTGAAATTTAGTTGTGACATTCCACCAGATACTGAAACAATGGATTGGAATGAACCTGGGATCACAAAATGTAATAATGACATGTGTTTGTCTATTTGTATTATTGATGTGGGATTCCTTTTCTGAGCTAGGCGATATGGCTCTAGCTGATGACGATTGACCAATTTTAAGTTGCCTATTCAATAGTGAATTGTCTGATGTATTCCCCTCCCTTCATGTTGGTAAGGTCTGGAACTGAAAATATGATAACTGACACAGAATATTGTTTTTTTAATATGTGATTTGGTATGTTTCTGACATGTTGCCACTCTATTGTTAGTACGATGTTATAAAGATGGTATTTGAGAACATACCTGTATACATGTTTTGGTGAGATATGGTTGTAAACCTGAGCTAAACATTGTGTACATGCAAAATATCCATGCTTACACAAGTTAATATTATTGGCATTGTAAAGTTAAGATAGGAGTACATGTATACATTGCTAGATTTAAGATATACTATAGCAGGCAATGAGTTTCAGACTAATGGATTTCTTTAAGCAAACAAGGAAAAATGAAACATTGTGTAAAGCAAACGGGAAAACATAAAAGTGAAGAAGTCATTCATGGTGAATGAAACCATAGTTGTGGATGCCAAATTGTTTGAAGTCCAATGTCCAAAATACTACTGCCATCAGAAAGGGAAATGTGTCCAGAAATAGCCCACAGAGTGAATGTGTTACACACACTGGAGGAAATCTGCGTGGACGTCCCCGCCTGCCAGTCCAGAGGGATCCCCAGCTGCAGGGACTGGGATGTCTGCAGGTGTGTCTTCCTCTGGCAGGGCCTCCCTTCCTGTGGCTGCAGCAGATGTTTATGGCCCTGATGCTGCTTTACCACAGAAAGAGGTTGAAGGTGGTGGAATAGCCCTGACCAGATGGGTGTGAATGTCACGCAGAACCCAAATGAAGGAGCCTATGTTGGAGTTATGGTCCTCCATCTGATGGTGAATGTCCCTCTGCAACTGCTTCATCTCCTGGATTTCGGTGAGTACCTGGCCCATCACGCCTTGGGACTCATGATAGGTTCCCAAGACTTAGTCGATGGTGGCCTGGGTGTGAATGGCTTCAGTGGCCTCACTCTGTTGGCCCACAGTATCCCTCCCATGGCTCCGAGCCCTACGAGCCTGTGACCTTGGCCCTGGGTGCCCTGTCCCACTGGGTCCTGGCTCTTCTGTAGGTGGGGTGGTGATTCTCACATCAGGATCCAGGACTGGGGGGGCACACGATTGCTGTTACTGTGCTAGGTACACAGGTTGTAGAGACTAAGGTTGGCTGAAGTGTTGCAGCTGGGGTGGGAGGTATTGTTGTGTACCCAGTGAGACTCACTTTTGCCGTCTGCCAGGCTGACCAGAGGGACCAGCATCATTATGTTCATCCAGATCATCAGGAGTGTCGTCATCACTGAAGGCTTGGCCCAGGGGTGGAGTGGGTATCTCTTCTGTGGCTGAACTCTGGCCATGTGCTGTGCCACGTAGACATGTTGTAAAATAGAGAACATTGTTATTGGTGGAAGTGTGGTATCTACATCCAAATCTTTTGTGACACGGTATGTAGAAACCTAGGAAAAACAAAATAGGTAGAGATTACTATTGTGATAAATTTCAGTGGTATTGAACTTGTTAACCAGACATTTTGAGATGTTTAATACATGTTCTTGAATTAAGCAGCTCATTAGATGTCCTGAGATATTGTATTTTGGATGAGGAAATAAGCATGACATCTCCCAAACATTCAAGCCAACACAGTGTAGAGGTGACATGTGTATTTGACCATTCCAAGGCCTAGCTATGTACATACCAGGCGATGACACAACTTGGTTGTATATTTGGTATTAGTCATCATGTGAGCAGTGCAGAGTCAATGGGTCACCTGCCACTTCTAATCAGCTGAATTAACTTCATGCCTTACAAATATCGGAACACAGTTGGTATGGTGCTACTCATACCATCAATTGTTTCAATTGAGGAGACCAGAACAGCATACAGGAAAGTAAGCAGACATGTCTCTGAGGAGAGCATTGAATGTAGATTGCTCACTCTTTGAACATCTGTTGTAATATGTCAGACACGTGACAATAAACCAAATCACATTTTCCTCTTGTTTTGAGTTACAGAAACAGGGCATCATGGTAGTTGTAGTCATTTCGAAGTCAACTTTCCAACACTAGCAAAATGGTTAGTCTAACATACCTGTTGACAATATACAGTTTGGATGGACCATACATTTACAAATGGACAGATATTATGGGTCTTGGGGTATTATTTTATTTATAAACACTTACAGAGCGACCCTTGACCTGTTGGTAGGTCGCTCCCCCTCCGCACAGCACCGCCTGTGTTGGTCCCTGCCCAGCTGCCGTTCTGAGGAAGTAGGCTGTAGGTTTGTATCCTCCTCCTGTATTGCCATTTCTCTTTCTGCTGTCTGTGTTTATTCTGTTGTCTGTATCTGTGCCCGTTGCCTTGTATTGCCATTTTTCTTCTGTTGCCTGTGTCCCTACTGTTGTCAGCCCATTTTTTCCTTCTGTGCCCCTCGCTGCCCCATCTGTTCCTGTGCCCTTTTTTCCTCTGTGCCCCTCGCTGCCCCCTGTGCGCTCTGTATTTTGCCCCTTGCTGGCCCTACTGTAGTCAGCCCGTTTTTCCTTCTGTGCCCCTCGCTGTCCCTACTGTTGTCAGCCCATTTTTCCTTCTGTGCCCCTCGCTGCCCCATCTGTTCTGTGCCCATTTTCCTCTGTGCCCCTCGCTGCCCCCTGTGCGCTCTGTATTTTGCCCCTTGCTGGGCCCCTAACCCCGTGCCCATTTTGCCTTCTGTCTCCGCTCCCGTTTCCCGCCGCTGCATCCTCTGCGGCCCCGCCCCCTCTCTGCCCATTCGCTGCCCCTGCCTCCCGCCTCCCAATATATGGCGGCCGCTGCGCGGTAAGGAGAGCGACCCTTGACCTGTTGGTAGGTCGCTCCCCCTCCGCACAGCACCGCCTGTGTTGGTCCCTGCCCAGCTGCCCAGCTGCCCAGCTGCCGTTCTGAGGAAGTAGGCTGTAGGTTTGTATCCTCCTCCTGTATTGCCATTTCTCTTTCTGCTGTCTGTGTTTATTCTGTTGTCTGTATCTGTGCCCTTTGCCTTGTATTGCCATTTTTCTTCTGTTGCCTGTGTCCCTACTGTTGTCAGCCCGTTTTTCCTTCTGTGCCCCTCGCTGCCCCATCTGTTCTGTGCCCGTTTTCCTCTGTGCCCCTCGCTGCCCCCTGTGCACTCTGTATTTTGCCCCTTGCTGGGCCCCTAACCCCGCGCCCATTTTGCCTTCTGTCTCCGCTCCCGTTTCCCGCCGTTGCGTCCCCTGCGGCCCCGTCCCCTCTCTGCCCATTCGCTGCCCCTGCCCCTGCCTCCCGCCTCCCAATATATGGCGGCCGCTGCGCGGCCGCGCCGCTGGCGCGCCGAAGGCGCACCTAAGGCAAGCCCGTCTGCGCCCGTCCGTGCCTGGACCACGCCCAGCGCCAGAACCCCTGGTCCGTGTGCCCCCCGCACCCGCCACGACGACCGCCGCCGTTACGATGCCAGCACACTCCACGCTCTCAACCCCGGCCGGACCCACACCTGCTTCAAGGCCGCCCCGAAACGCACACATGGCCCCTTCACCTGCCGGAACTGCAGCTACACCTGCCTCAGAGCCGCCGAAGCACCCGCCAAGAAGGACCTCAACCACCTCCGGTGCATCCTACTAAACACCCGCTCCGCACGCAAACACACCGTCGAGCTCTGGGACCTGCTCGACACATCAGCTCCAGACGTCGCCTTCCTGACAGAGACCTGGATGAACAACTCCTCCGCACCCGACATCGCCATAGCCATCCCAGATGGCTACAAGATCACCCACAGAGACCGCACCAACGGAGTCGGAGGAGGAATCGCCATCATCCACAAGAACACCATCAGGGTCTCGACCAGCACCGACGACACTCTCAGCACCGCCGAACACATGCACTTCCAGATCCACACGGACCCCAACACCACCCTAAGAGGCACCCTCGTCTACAGACCCCCAGGACCCCGACCTCAATTCAGCGACTCCATCGCCGACTTCATCAGCACGCACGCCCTGACCTCCACCGACTACATCCTCCTCGGAGACCTGAACTTCCACCTGGAGAACAACAACGACAGCAACTCCACCACCCTGATCGCCAACCTTGCCAACCTCGGACTGAGACAGCTCGTCACTACACCGACCCACACCGCCGGCCACACGCTCGACCCCGTCTTCTCCTCAAGCTCCCACGTCTCCTTCAGCCATACCACCGAACTCCTCTGGACCGACCACCGCTGCATCCACTTCACCTTCCAGAAACCCACCGCACACCACCGCACCCAACAGATCCCCCGCCGCTGCTGGAGCAAAGTCACCGAAGACCAACTACAGACAAACCTCGCCCTCAGCCCATCAACCGACCCCTCCAACCCCGACGACGCCGCCCGCAACCTCAGACGATGGATGGACGACTGCGCCAACACCCTCGCCCCACTGAAAAAACCCACCTACAGAGACACCAGCAAGAGAGCCAGCTGGTTCACCCCGGAACTCCTAGCATCCAAGCGCACCTGCCGGAAACTAGAGAACAAATGGCACAGTGAAAAGACACCGGACAGCAACGCAGCCCACAAAGACGCCATCCGCCACCACCATCACCTCATCAGGTCCGCCAAGAGGACCTCCTTCAAAGACCGCCTCGACAACAACGCACAGAACAGCAAGGAGCTCTTCATCATCGTGAAGGAACTCTCCAACCCCAGCTCTAACTCCAACGACATCCCGCCGTCGCAAGCCCTGTGCGATTCCCTCGCCACCTTCTTCCACCGCAAGATCACCGACATCCACGACAGCTTCGACACCCGAACTGCCCCAACAGACCCCGACACACCAGACTCGCCACACGCTATCAACCACGACCCCTTGACAGCCTGGGCCAACGTGAACATCGATGACATCATCAAGACCATGAGCACTATCCACTCCGGCTCCCCGTCAGACCCTTTTCCGCACCACATCTTCAACAAAGCCGGCAGCTCCATCGCACCCCACCTGCGCAACGTCATCAACCTCTCCTTCGAGACCGCGACCTTCCCAGAGAGCTGAAAACACGCCGAGATCAACGCCCTACTCAAAAAACCCAAGGCGGATCCGAAAGACCTCAAGAACTTCCGGCCCATCTCCCTGCTTCCATTCCCAGCAAAGGTCATCGAGAAGATCGTCAACAGACAGCTAACCCGATACCTCGAAGAAAACAGCATCCTGGACCCATCCCATTCAGGGTTCCGCAGCAACCACAGCACCGAGACTGCCCTCATCGCCGCCACCGATGACATCAGGACCCTGCTGGACAATGGTGAGACCGCGGCCCTCATCCTCCTGGACCTCTCCGCCGCCTTCGACACTGTCTGCCACCGCACACTACGCGCACGCCTCCACGATGCAGGGATCCGAGAGAAAGCCCTAGAATGGACCACCTCCTTCCTCTCCGGCAGAACACAGAGAGTCCTCCTCTGCCATTCCGATCCGAAGCCTCTGAGATCATCTGCAGCGTACCCCAGGGATCATCCCTCAGCCCGACACTGTTCAACATCTACATGGCCCCACTCGCACGCATCGCCCGACAGCACGACCTCAACATAATCTCCTACGCCGACGACACTCAACTGATCCTCTCCCTCACCAAGGACCCCCTCACCGCCAAATCCAGCCTCCACGAAGGAATGAAGGCCGTCGCCGACTGGATGAAGAGCAGCCGACTAAAGCTGAACACGGACAAGACAGAGATCCTCATCCTCGCCTCCAACCCTTCAGCCTGGGATGACTCCTGGTGGCCCATGACACTGGGGGCACCCCCGACACCCACCGACCACGCACACAAACTGGGAGTCATCCTCGACTCAACGCTCTCCATGACCAAGCAAGTCAACGCAGTCTCCTCCTCCTGCTTCAACACCCTCCGCAAGATCTACAGATGGATCCCGACAGACACGAGAAGAACAGTCACCCAGGCCCTCGTTAGCAGCCGACTCGACTATGGAAATGCCCTCTACGCGGGAGCCCCGACCAAGCTCATCAAACGTCTGCAAAGAATTCAAAACGCCTCTGCACGCCTGATCCTCGACGTTCCACGCCACAGCCACATCACCCCCCACCTGAAAAACCTGCACTGGCTCCCCGTCGACAGGAGAATCTCCTTCAAACTCCTCATCCACGCACACAAGGCACTCCACAAGACCGGCCCAGCCTACCTCAACAGACGACTCTCCTTCTACGTTCCCAACCGCCAGCTCCGCTCCGCCGACCTCTCCTTGGCCACCGTCCCGCGCATCCGAAGAACTACCACCGGCGGCAGATCCTTCTCCCACCTCGCCGCCAAGACCTGGAACACCCTTCCACTAGCCTACGACAGACCCAAGACCTGCTGACCTTCAGGAGGCTACTCAAGACCTGGCTGTTCGACCAGTAGCGGCATCCCCCCCCCTTCTTCTTCCCCAGCGCCTTGAGACCCTCCGGGTAAGTAGTGCGCTTTACAAATTCTGTGATTGATTGACAGACACCATTCCATCATGTGCCATGTAATGGAGATTGATACATATGACCTTATATACAACAAGAAACATTCACACAGACAATCCAGCATCTCTGACACTGATACTTTGAGGATTATATGTTAGGAAAATATATGCTTTACACATTGGCAAAAGCTGAACTGAGAACAAACATGACATTGAGATTTAGTGAGAGTTGGTAAAGCGTACCTTATCAGACTCCAGTCCACCAGGGGTTCCATCATAGAACAACAACCGTAAGTGATAAATGACAATCCTTTAGTCTTTTGGAAAATTTCAAGTTAAGTGTTAACATAGTTCATTTGTTTTCACAACGCAATTTGACTTGCAAAATAGTTCTCCTTCTACACAATGTACTTCAAATAACTCCAAAGGGAAGTGACAGTTCTGTACAAAGGAAATATGAGATCTGCATAACAATGTCATGATTGGAACAATATTGTATCATGACTGCCTGGCAAGATGCTGTGGGCTGCATTGAAGGTATTTCCAAGATGGCAGCCTTGTCTTTAAACTATGTAGGCTTGTTGGGAAATGGAATTTATCCTAAGGGTGCTGTCATATAGTGCATTTTCCATGCACATGAAGCCTCTCTCCAGACTGTGCAGATACTCTTGAAGAAGGACCAAACTTTTCTTCCCTGTGATAGACTCAGCACGAGTGGCTTTGAGGTATTGTTCCCCTGCACTTGCCTAGTCTTAAGCAGTAAGCCACGTCTGCACCCATGAATCTTCACATGAAGACCTTCTGGAGTTATCCTTCAGGAATTTCATTAGCTCCAATCTGGTGATGTCTGACTTCCAGATTTTCCCCTTTTCACCAAAACTGGTAATTATTTTGCCCCAATACACTGGAGTGCCATTTCTGATGGCAGGGCAGCTGGTCTTGAAGATGAAGCCAGCTTGTAGAAGGAGCAAGTGTAGTTTCTTCAGGGTTAGCTGATAAATTTGAACATCTTCAGGCCTTTGATGAGACATGATGATGTGTGTATGAAGCATTTCAGGGACACCACAGGAGTGTCCATGAGGTTTCTGACTTAGGCATTAACTCCATCTAGATGACAGAGGACAAGATCTTGCTTAAACTGATCTAGGAAGGCTAGTACTATTCTTTTCATGTAGGTACTTGCACTTAGGTTTATGTTCAGTTCAGTTATCTTAGTCTCTGTTTGCATATACCCAGATGAAGTACAGGAGTCTGAGGGACTGTAAGCCAACAAACTATGGGAAGTGTATATGTTCTCTGTCTACATTTCAAAAATTATGAAAATGTACTTATTCTCCAAAAATGCTTTTTCCATGTCCCTGTCTTCCTCTATCTCTTTGAATAATTATGCAGATACCATGTCCTCCACAATGGCACAGATCTGACACTGAGACATAGGGCCTGATGTACTCAAAAGGTTTTACACATGCTTTTGTTACAGGGAAATGTGTTGAAACTTAAGAGCCATACTTGCTGAAAGAGGAGAAGCTTTGTCTCTATAAGACTAAGCTTTAGAATATGTGTACCACTGGCTGGCAATGCTCCTGTTTCTCTGCAGATGAAGTGAAGAGGACAAACAAGACCTTTACATAATAAGAACACAACCCGGATTTTATTTGGTCTTTTCACCAGAGCTGTATCTTGAAGAGCTGCACTGGCTCTATGATTGAATGAATCAAACAACCAATCAGCATTTATATAGCGCAGCGCTATCAACCCTAGAGGTATCTGGGCGCTGAGGGTACTGTGTCTCAGTCGAAAATCCAGGTCTTGAGTTTCTTTCTAAAGTATGCCAGGGAGGGTGTTGTTCAGAGGTGGAGGGGCAAGTTATTCCAGGTCTTAGCAGTGATATAGGAGAAGGAGTGGCCCCCGGTGTGGCTGCGACGGATGCGGGGTGTGTGTGCAAGGGAAAGTGAAGAGGAGCGCAAGTGTCTGGTGGGCAGACAGAAGTTGAGGTGATGGTTGATGTAATAAGGTCCTTGATCATGTAGAGCGTTGTAGACATGTGTGATGATCTTGAACTGGCATTTTTTCTGGATGGGGAGCCAGTGGAGGTTTATGAGGTGGGGGGTAATATGGTTCCTTTTGGCGATGTCCAGGATGAGTCTAGCAGCAGTGTTCTGTACGGTCTGGAGTCTTCTGAGGAGATGGGTGGAGGTTTCGGTGTAGAAAGCGTTGTCGTAGTCGAGGAGGTTGGTGGCGTGGGCCTGTGTGATGATCTTTCTGGTGTTGATTGGGTTCATTTGAAGATTTTGTGGAGCATGCAAAGTGTATGGAAGCAGGAGAAGGTGACTGTGTTGACTTGGCATTTAATGGTCAGTTGACTGTTGAGGATGATGCCCAGGTTGCGTGCATGGTCTGTTGGTATGGGTGTTGGTCTCAGATCCGCTGGCCACCAGCTGTGGTCCCATGTGGATGTGTTCTTCCCAAAGATAAGTACTTCTGTTTTGTCAGAGTTGAGTTTGAGGTAATTACCTCTCATCCATTTGGCTATGTTGGTCATGGCATTGCAGAAGTTGATTTTGGCATTGGAGGGGTCCTCGGTGAGTGAGAGGATCAGTTGAGCATCGTCTGCGTAAGAGATTACATTGAGTTCATGGGGCCTGACGATGCCTGTGAGGGGGGTCATGTAGTTGTTGCACAGGGTGGGGCTGAGGGATGACCCTTGGGGTACACCGCATATGATGTTCTTGGGTGCGAAGGTGGAGGGAGGCAGTCAGATGCTCTGTGTGCATCCTGTAAGGAAAGAGATAATCCACTTGAGGGTGTTTTGCTGTATGCTGATGTTGTTTAGTCTGTCAATGAGGGTGTGGTGGGAGACAGTGTCGAATGCAGCAGAGAGGTTGAGGAGGATCAGGGCCTCAGTTTCTCCATGGTCGAGGAGAGTTCTGATATCATCTGTGGCGGCAATCAGTGTGGTCTCAGTGCAGTGGTTGGCACGGAATACTGACTGTGAGGCGTCGAGGAGGTGGTTTTGTTCCAGGTATTTGGTGACCTGTTGTTTGAGGGCACTCTCGAGTACATTCCCTGGGTAGGAGAGCAGGGAGATCGGTCGGTAAATTTTTAGATCTCTAGGGTAGGCTGAGGGTTTTTTTAGGAGGGGTCTGATCTCTGCATGTTTCCATCAATCAGGGATGGTTGCTGAGGAGATGGAGGTGTTGAGGATGCCGGTGAGGTCTGCACAGATTGGGTTGGCTCCAAGGTTGAAGAGATGGAGGGGCAGGGGTTGGTGGGCGCCCCGGAGAGGATGGATGACAGGATGACTGTGATGGTCAGAGTGGTGAGTGGAGACTAGGTGGTGATTGTTCAGCTCTCAGGTTAGTTGAGGTTGTCGGGGCTAAGAATGGTGGGCTGAGTGTCGAAGTTGTTGCCGATGGTGGCGACATTGCTTTGGAAGTAGTCCGAGAGGGTATCACAGAGATCTTGGGAGGGGTGGATGGTGTTCCTTGTGGCTGTTGGGTTGGAGAATTTCTTGAGTATTTTGAAGAGGTCCATTGTGTGCTTGGCCACGGGGTCGATGCAGGCATTAATAGCTGCTCTCCTGGCTTCCTTGATGTGCAGGTGGTAGTTGCTGAGGGCTGCTTTGAGATCAGCTCTGTTGGAGGGGTTCTTAGTGACACGCCATCACTTCTCAAGTCGTTGGCAGCTTGGCTGTTCTGAGCTCTGGGGTGTACAAGCTGGCTTCTTTTGAGGTATTGTTAGTTTTTGCTGGTTTCAGCGGGGAGACTCTGTTGGTGCATTTGGTGATCCAGGTGGAGACGTTCTGGACGGGCTGGTCAAGGTCTGCTGAAGTTTCGGGTTGAGTGGTGCTTAAGGCCTGTGTCCACTGGGTCCCATTTTCCTTGCCCCAGCTGCAGTGGGGTTAGCTGTAATGCTTGGCAATGGTGTGCTGGGCATCGGATATGGTGAAGTGAACAATGGCGTGGTCGGTCCAGGTGAGTTCTGTGAGGTGGCTGAATTTGATTCTGTCACTGGAGGTGAAAATGGAGTCAAGTTTGTGTCTGGGTGTGTGCATGGGTTCGGTGACCAGTTGGGTGAGGCCAATGCTATTCAGGTTCTCCAAGAGGGTGATGGCATCATTGGGGTCATCAACGTGGAAATTGAGATCACCAAGTAGTACATAGTGGTGGGAATCGATGGCTATGAGGACGAAGAGGTTGGAGATGGTGTTGTAGAAAGCTGGTCCCGGGAGTCTGTAAGTGAGGGTGCCTCTTATTATGGTCTTAGAGACAGTCTGTAGTCAGAAATTGAAGTGCTCCATGAGAAGTGTAGGGTCATCATTGGTGATGGTGCACCAGATGGTCTCCTTGAAGATGATGGCGATGGTCCCGCCGTGCCTGTTGGTGTGATCTCGGTGTACCATCTTGTAGCTGCCGTGAGTGGCAGTGGCTATGTCTGGGTTCGAGGATGGGTTGAACCACTTCTCGGTGATGAAGGCAACATCCGGGGAAAGGGTGGTGATGGTGTCCCAGATTTCTGTGGCACGTATACAAGTTGAGCAGGATGCATTGGGGCAGTTCCAGTTTTTCTGGGGTCTTCTGGGCAGTAGCGGCGTGGAATATGGTGTGGATCCATGGTTGTCCCGTGTTGCAGGAAAAATGGCAGTGGTGGCATATGAAGGGTCCTTTGGTCATTCACTGGGAGGATGTGTAGCAGCTGTAGTTCTGGTGTTCGGGGTCCAGGGTCATGAACTCCTCAGCAGTGTAGCAGTTGATGATGGGAGGGTCAGGGGTCCTAGCGCAGGGCACAGTCCAGGCGTGGACAGGGGCAGACAGGCTTGCCTTTGGCGCATCTTTGGTGCCCAAGCAGTGTGGCCATACAGTGACCTCCATAAATTGCCGTGGGAGATGGGAGGGGCTGTCAGGGAGGCAGGAGGATGTGAATCGGGAACAGCGATGGGAGCGGGAGAAAATGGTGGGAATTGGATGGGGCAACCAAGCGAGGACTAGTGACCTAAAATAAACCCAGGAAATAAATGCCGGTTACCAAACTCAATTAAATGAAACCCAACAGAATCAGTAAAATTATGTGCTCTAAAGGATTTAATTAGATTCCCAACCAGGCGGACCTCCGGTGAGCGGGGCCTAATTGTGGTGGCAACAAAAATGGCACTCTGACCACTTAGTAGCTATTAATGTTCTTCATGGCAAATGCATTGTCACAAGGTATACCTAAATGTAATAAAAGAAAAGTCAAACTGTGATATTGTTATTGGTGTATTTTGTGTGTATATTTGTCATATGTATGTTATCATTCAGTAATGTATGTTATTATTCAGTAATGGCTAGTGACATACTAAAGGTTCTATGATGACTTCTGAAGGTTCCTTGACAGAACACTAAGGAGACACTGAGTGAAGCAGTAGGGGAATGGATGTGTCTTCTGGGCTCAAGGTTTATGTAACTTATAGGTATTGTTACATGGCAAGAAATCCTTTATTGGTTCACCTTCCTGGGACTACGTGATATTTTCACTTCATATTTGGTGTCCATGGCTTTGAGACGAACTCTGGAGGGTACACTCTGAGCCAAGGAGATATTCTAAGGAAAGACAAATGGCTACAAATTTAATTGCAGCAGGTTTACAGATCAGTGTAACGTGTGGAGCAATAGTGAGCAACTCGTCTATTTATGGTAACTGTGTCTTGTATTTATTTTGCTCAGCGCGGTACTAGTAGCAGTTGGAGTTGCTTGAGTGCTCGTGTGCAAATCACGCTGTGGTCTCTCACTGTTTGCCGTGCTCGAGCTGCAACTTGGCTTGAGTTGCATTCCAGGCACTTCATTTCTATGTAATCACCACGAGTACAGTAAGCGCATGCAGATCCTTATCTGCGATTCATTGCAGCTCTCCAGACTAATGTCATTGTGGTTCCCTGGACTAGCATAGCAACTGATTAGCGATAATTGGTACCTCAATCCCTCCGCGCTGGGTCCCCGGACTAGCATAGCAGCTGATTAGCACTCTATTGTACTTCAAAGCCTCCGGGCTGCTCCTAGTTGCCGTCTTGTGAGGAGGTGTGCCTCTCTCTACACTAGTGGACAAGGAAATACTGTTCTCTACCAAGAAAGGCAGTGAGCAGTGAGTTGGATAAATCGCTTCACTTGCTGACCACGTACTGGGCATTTATGGAATTACAGTTTTGTGCTAACAGAGATTAGCATGCTTTTACAGTGGAGCTGATTGTGTTTCATTAATCATAGCTGACAGTGATGGGCATGCTTTTTCAAAGGACCTGATTTTGTTTCATCATAGCCTGGTGCTGAGAGCGATTGACACGCTTTATTAGAGGAGCTGGCATTGTGTCATGGGACCTAACTTCTGTACTGTGCTGACAGCGATTAGCATACTTTAAGTTGGTGTCATACGTTTCGCACACTGTATTCAACATATATAGTAGATGATATCTTGTTTACTTTCATTTTTTTTAATTTCTCCATTCTCTTGTAGTGGTTTATCTACTACTGTGACCATGACTGTTTATCATCATTAATTGTAATATATAATTTGAAATATGTTGTGAACTGGTTAAGGGAGGGGTATATTGCTGTATTCAGAACCTGGAGAACCCCCATTAAAATGGCGGCTTTGGATTAGGTCATTCAATACATATCTGGATGCAATTTATGGTAAAAAATTTAGACCTGACAGGAAAATGAATTTATTGTACTACTAAGTAGTAGAAGGGCAAAAAGCTTTTTACCATTCACCTGACTTTAGTCCTGCTGAAGATGAAGTGCTGGACAAATATCAGAGTGCAGTTGAGCAATTGGAAATTCACTTTGAGAGCAAAGTTAATCTTGTCGTATGTAGGCACACATTTTTTACCAGACTGCAAGCTACTTCTGAATCTATTGACACATGCATTACTGCCTTGAAAGTTTTAGCTTCGTATTGCGATTTTGAAAATTTCACATCGCTGCTTATAACGGATCAGTTAGTGGCAAGGTGTAGTTTGCAAACAAATCAAAGAGAGATAACTTGCATGTAAAAATCTGACATTGGATGAGGCTATTGATTTGGCCAAGAGCATAGAGTCATCAAGGGAAGATTCTAAAGAACTTGACAACAGTTTGAAGCAGGTCGCTCTTGCGAACCATGGTTCCAACAGAGGGCAACAGTCAGGTCATCAGCAGCAACCAGGCTCAACATTTGTACCCAAAGGACATGGAAACAATAAACCACTATGTTTTAGGTGTAGTCCATCTTATCATGTCTCAAGTTTTAAAAAATGTCTTTCGATTTCTCAAGAGTGTTGGAAATGCAAGAAACCAGGACACTTTGGCAAAGTATGTAGAAGTGGTAAATATGCTGGGCGTAATAGAGGTACAACAAGAGGCAAGTTTTTTTGTGACGTGCAAAGTCAATACACCATGGAGGATATACAATGTTCAGAGAACAAAGTAGAGGAATTGGTACTAGTATTAGATGTCATAGAAACAAAGGGAGATTTAAATTCCAAGTGCGATATTGATCCATTGGTGGAATTTGTGATTAACGGATGCACCATATCCCTCTTGGTGGACTCTGGTGCTAGGATTACTATCATTGACATCACCAAATGCAATGCAAATTGGGCTGACCAAGTATTGGTACCCCCTGGTGGTATAACTACAGCTTTTGAGGGAAGCAGGATTGATTTGCTGGGGTATTTCTGGGCAACTATTGGATTTTCAACTAAGGAAATCAAATGAAAAGTTTAAGTTGCAAAAAGGGGATCAATGTACTCAGTTGGTGGCATCAAGCTCATGTGAGTATTGTAATAAGGCCAGGGAAGAAGCAATCAGTACCACTCGAAGAGAACCATAATGTTGGAGGGACACTTACAGATGAAAAAGTTCATTCGGTTTCAGAGTTTACTAAAGTCTTTACAGATCATATTGGTGAAAACAAAAACTTTAGCCATGAGATTAGGGTAAAAGAGGGTTGTACACTTGCCAAAAACAAATTACGCAATGTGCAGTTTAGTGTGAGAGGCAGTATAGTATAATTGAACCTTTTGACGCAACTCTATGGTTGTCCCCTGATGTCTTAGCAAAAAAGTGATCAGGAGAACTTTGATTATGTGTCAACTTGAGGACTGTAAACAATGCCATATGGGTGGAAAATTTCCCAATTCCACATATAGAGGATCTTATTACAGTTGTGAGTCAGGCCCAATAGTATACAAAATTGGACTTGAAGGCAGCGTACCATCAGGGTGTGTTAGAGGTTGAGTCACATTATTTGACAGCTCTTGTGACACCTGATGGTGCAATCCAATTTTGTAGGGTGCCATTTGGTCTGGCCTCCGCAGGATCCATATTTCAAAAGATAATGACAAAAACAATCCTTTCTCCTGCCCTATTTATTCTCTTCATGATGATACATAACTCTGCTGCAAAATAATATCACCTAGAGACATCCTCCATCTGAATGCCACACTAAACAAGATTCAAAACTGGTTAAATACCAACCACCTAAACCTGAACCCCAGCAAGACTGAACTGCTACTCCTCTTCCCCAGAAATGATCCCCTACTAATCCCCAGAAACAATCCCCTACCAACCCACTAGGCTGCTCTCTTCACCTTTCCAACTCCGTAAAATCCTTGGGTATCACCCTGAACAGATACATGTCAATGAAGGAGCACATCAACAACTCCGCTAAAGGAGCCATTTTCACACTAAAACCCCCCCAAAAATTTTACTTTTTATTCCCCCCACTGATCATAAGACTGTATTGCAATTGCTTGTCTTCTGTAAACTGGGCTATGGCAATGTCATCATCACTGGAAGTCCAAAAAGTCACCTTGCACCCCTGAGAGCCACTCTCAATGCGGCAGCCAGACTCCTCACAGGAATAAAGCAGTTTGATCACATCTCACATGCCCTTAAGAGTTTCAACTGGCTTCCCATTAAAGGAAGATGCATCTTCAAGACAGCCTGCATCACCCACAAAGCCCTTCATACAAAAAAAACAAATACCTAGAAACCAAACTTTCCAGAGCAGGTAGACAGCGGACACTGAGAAGTTCCAACTCATTTCTTCTCAAACCCCCAAAGCTGAAAAAGAAACCCACCCAGGTGCGCAACTTCTCAGGAAATGCCCACAGGATATGGAACTCACTCCCCAAAGATCTCTGCTGCAACCCCTCCTTTTCTTGCTTTAAAACAAAAACTCAAAGCTCTGCTAATTAACAACTGCTTCAACATTCATACAAGTTTATCCACGTTTCCCAAAGAACTTTCCCCACTATACAGACTCCCTCATTGTCCTCTCCTGAACCAGTCAGACCCTACTTTGGCACTAACGGCATTACCCTATTGCTGTATTGTTATGCACTTTTCTTGTTGGCGCTCACTATTTTAATGATGTTGTTATACATGTATCCTCACATGTATCTCAAGTTAACCTATTGCTCACAACTTGTAAAGCACTCTGATACATTCGAGTGTAGCTTGCACTTTATAAAACTCTAAATAAATAAATAAATACATCAAAATACTTCATGGAATTAAAAACGTTGTTGTCTTCACAACATCTTGATATTTGCAAACTCTATGGATGAGCATAATGTTACTTTACGTCTGGTACTGAATTATTTAAACAACAATGGCATTACGCTGAGAAAAGATAAATGTGTGCTTGCAGTTAATGAAGTAGAGTATCTAGGTCATATTTTGTCTTCTGAAGTGGTCAAACCCAAACAAGGATTGGAGGATAGACTTGATAAAGCCCCTCACTTCAAGTGTAGGGTCCAACTTAGATCCTTTTTGGGAATGTGTGAATTCTACTTAAAGTTCATGCACAACTTTTCTGATATGAGTGAATGTTTCAGAAGCTTGTTAAAAAAGAACTCAGACTTTGTTTAGTCTTCTGTATGTCAACAGAATTTTGAACTCTTAAAAAAAAAGTATTGTTTTGGCTCCAGCATTACAACCATATGTAGAAGGGCATAGAACATTTTTCACAGTGGATGCTAGTACGTATGGCTTGGGAGCTATACTTTCCCAGTGTGATGGAGGCAAAGAAACAACTGTAGGATTCTCCATCAAAATATTGACTAAAGTCGAAACAAGATACTCAGTCATCGAAAAAAAAATGCTGGCATGCACTTGGGGAGTTCAAAAATGTAAACCATATGTGTGGGATAGACCATTTTGTTTGCAAACAGACCACAGGCCATTAGTGGATATTCTCAAAGGGGTCAAGATAAAGAAGACCACAGCTAGATGGGCAAGACTTTCTGTAAAATTATTAGAATTCGATTTTGATGTGGTTTACATACCGGGGAAAGATTTGCAAAGCAGATCGCTTGTCTATACTACTGATAGGTGACCAGACAGATCCTCTGGAGGAAGAGGAGACTGAAGACTCCAAGATTGAGAAGGTTGAGGATCGGGTTGTATCTATGTGAAAACCTGGGCGAATGGCATAATGCAGTAATTGGGATTATGAGCTGCAAAAGGTCATGTAGTTTGAATGGAGGGGTTGGCCTATAGAAAAGAGTGTGATGTTCAGTTTACAACCTACTAGGAAGATTGTGGACGAATTGTCTTTAGAAAGTGGCAGCCTGGTCAGAGAAGATAAGTAAATTTTGCCTGCGTGCTACAGGCAAAGAATTATTAAAACAGCACATTCAGGGCATTTGGGCATTAAGGCTACAAAAAGACATGTGAGGACCATGTATTGGTGGCCATCTATGGACCGTGAAGTTGACAATGTTGTGGGGGTTCCATCAGTGTTGTCTGAGTGGTAAACATCTAGTAACTTCAGTCCCAGAACCCAGAGTATCTCTATGTCCTGACAAAGTTTGGAAGAAAGTGTCAATTGATTTCTTCGGCCCATTTCATGTTTTACCTGCACACATGAGTTATATGATTGTTGTGATTGACCATTTGTCCAGATGGGTGGAAGTGAAGGATGTGGTGGAACCTAATACTGCTAGCATTATAAAATTCTTTTAGTAAGTTTTCTAAAGAGAAGGTACCCCAACTGAGGTGCTGTCAGAAAACGGAGTACAATTCACTTCTGCAATCATTCAAGAGTTTTTAAAGAAAAATGGGCTCAAACACACCCGTACTCTGCTTTATTGTCCACAATTTAATGCAAAAGTGGAAAGATTTAACAAAGTATTGGTTGAGAGTATTCAAACTGTATTGAAATCTCATGTCGATTGTGTGTATGCTGTCAGGGATACCATATGGGCGTATCGCACCACTCCACACACTGTTACAGGAAAATTTCCCTTTGAAAGAGGAGGGGAAGAAGTGTGAGGTCAAGTTTATCTCCTGGATGGATTTCTAACATTCATGATGTGGGTGTTGATATTCAGATGTTGTCTGAGAAGGTGAAAGCTGCGAGTGATGAAGCAGGTAGGAGTAAAGTTAGAGACAGATTACGTTGTTAGAAAAGGCGTAAGAATGCTATAATGGTGCAAGTAGGAGATTGGGTTCGGATTAAAGATCCTTTGCTGCTAAGAAAAGGTTTGACAAAGTTTAGAGAACCCATTCAAGTGAAGAGAGTATGTGGTAATTCATTTAAAATTTCTGATGACCAGTGGTGGAACTTGTCCCATGTACCTAATGTGAATTAGTACAGTAGAGAGTCTTCTGAAGATGTAAAGGACGATGTTGGTGAGGACTCTGCTTCAAGAGGGGACTCTTTTGGTCAAGGGAAAGGTTCACAGTCCAGATCACAGTCCAGAGATCCTGGCAGAGCTTTAAGGAAGAGTTCACATTTAAAGAGATTACCTAAAATATTTATGGATTAAGTTTTGATTTGTGTTTGGCTGTTGTAGTGTGTGTGTGTGTTTTGTGGGTGTGTGTGTTGGAATAAAAGGGGGAGATGTGTGAAGTAGTTATTGGTGTATTAGGTGTGTATATTTGTCATATGTATGTTATCATTCAGTAAGGCAAGTTATTATTAATTAATGGCTAGTGACATGTTAAAGCTTCTATGATGACTTATGAGGGTTCCTTAACAGAACACTAAGAAGACACTGAGTGAAGGGGTTGAGGGCTGGATGTGTCTTCTGGGCTCAGTGCTAATGTAACTTATAAATATTGTTATATGCCAATAAATCTTTTGTTAGTTCACCTTCCTGCGACTATGTGATATTTTCACTTCACAAACTTTGTCAAGAATTAAATCTAGTTTGTGCTCTCATCTAAAATATTATTGGAGGTGTCTCTTCTAAGAAAGAATTAATCTTATCAGGATAAGAAGTACTTCGCTGTGCAGTGAATCCTTTCCTATCTCTGGAGAGGTGTGGTGCAGCGGCCAGGGCAGCTGACTTCGGAGCACAGGGTTCACGGTTCGATCCCCGGCTCCGGCAGCAGCTCAGCTCAGCACCATGTGACTCTGGGCAATAGCTCACTTAATTTCCACTACGGCCCCCAGCGCCTTGAGACCCGTAAGGGTGAGTAGCTGCGCTATATAAAAACGGACTTACTTACTTTACTTTTTACTATCTCTGCACCTGGAAAAGGAGTTAGCCAATGCACGGAGTAGGGCTTAAAACATGATGCAGGGCACAGAAGGTGGCTTGTGTACCTGCATTCCCATTAGCCCATTGAAGAAAATCAAAAGTAAGACACAAACTAGAGTGTCTGTTTCAGTATACTAATGATGTAGTCCTTGAAGGCAGTAGGTCACACTTTGTGAAATGTGAGATACAATTCCTGTGGTTATTCATCTTATAAATGTGGTGTGACCAAAATAGGGGTAGTATTGTAATGGACAATGTGCCTTTCAATTCACTTTGGCAAAACATCATGCATTTTTGAGGCCCCAAACAACGATTACAGTAAGAAGGATCTCTGCAACATCATGATGTTATTTTTTTCCATGATGATATTTTAGTAATTTGTATGTCACTCTCTGAGTCTAATTTTATTTTAAGATATGAGGCTATTTATGCACTCCCTTCCTGCTTTTTATTCACAGTAGCACAAACATTCAAATTAAAACTACCTATCTCATAAACCTGCTCTCCAGGGCAGGACGACGAACCAAAAATAAAGTATAAATAGGTGCAGCCATTAATTAAGCTCATCTTTCTTGCTGCAATGTGAGTTAGGTAATGTCAAACTTTATTTCTTGTGTTTGGTTACAGCTGTAGGTTGTGGATTTTGATAAATGCTTCATGAGAACTTTCAACATCTTGCTTTCTTCTATTCAGATATTGCTTTGAATTTGCTGTCACATTGTATCATAGTAAGCTTATTTTAAAAGGGGAGCTGGCTGATGGAAGTAAACTTTCTGGTTAGCTTCTGTTTGTATTTGGAAGCAAATGTTCATCTTGAATGAAGACACTCACTGGTTTGTTTGTTTGTTAGTTTCTCTGAAGCTGTAAGCACTGTGGATACATTTGTTATCAATTTTAGTTCTCTGGCAAGAGCAAATGACAATATAATTTTAGTTTTGGGCAGGAGTTTTCTTCATTTGACATAGGGAAAGCATAACATTCATGGCACATAACTGCAGGCTATCAGTGTGAGGGTTTAAAATCTGGTCCTACTTGCTAAAAAGTCTTTATGTTGGAAAATTATGGTTGTGCTTTAAGAATTGCGATAGAATTGTTTGCTGTGAATGATTTTGTAAACCAATTTAGTTTGACATTTGTTGTAAATTGGGGGTTAGGGTTCAATTCCATTAGGAAACACTTTAATAAAGTGCTGATTGGCATTTTGGAGGGAGAGCGCTCCAGTAAGAAAAGAAGTGCTGAAACAAAAGAGGATGAAATATTAAAAAATTATTGATGGGAATTCTTTGAAGCCTCGCTGACCAGTTCCATTAATAAGTTTGTATCCTCTTAAATATGTTGTGGCCACAGATATTGGCACCTTGGTGGTAAATGAAATATCAAACTTTCTAAGCTTGCCTGGAGATGGCCTGGAGCCATTTTAGCAAGATTTGGATTTCAAGGTAGCTGGTGGTCCAGATAAAAGACCATTTGGGGATGTAGATGACCAATATTTTGATTATATATATGCCAATATTATGCATTATAATGATGACGGTGACCCCTAAAATTGTCACTTTCTTCAAGGTGGGGAGGAAAAGATCCCAGAAGGGGAGTTGATAGAGCCTAGGCATACTTCCAGAATAGGCGTCTAGATATCATATGGTAAATTATGAAACTTTTATGCCTGGTGGAGCTTGAGGTAATTTCCAACTGGCCCCAAACGCATTATGTTTCTTAGGGAAAGCACAAAAGCTGGACTACATTATGAGAGGTGAAAAGGTCTTTTAATAAGTGTAGATAAAAAACTTGGAGAGCTGGCTGTTTCTGTGGTTAGATTTAATGACCAATGTATTTTATTTGATGATGATTTCATCAGGAGTTTGGGCGATATTTACAAGCCTTTGGTTCATCAGTTGAAGCCCATTTGTCCCTGGCAAGAGTGTTTGGCTGGATTTCCCCAAGATCAGTGGATATGGGAGATGTTTTACCAGCTGTTCATCCTTCATCAGACTTTTTTTCTATCATCAGTAATTGCATTATTCCAACAAAGGAGTAGAGGTTTCTTGGTCTTTAGCATGGGACAATAAAGGGGAGAGGGAACCCAAGGTAAGCATTCTCTCCTCCCACTTTTCTGCTTCCTAAAAGTGGAATGCTGTTAGCCCTTTTTGTCACAATTGAGGTGCGGTTTCAAATGATCCTTGGATTTTGCAAACAGTTCAGGGATTTCAATTTGAGTTTTAGTCAAACCCAGACTATGCTCATTTCCTTCCTTCAATATGGTGTTTCCAGGAGGGAAAAACTAAGCACAATGAAGATACAGTATCTACTTTTGAAGGGAGCAATACAACACTGCCTGTTGCAACCCAGGGGGTTAGTGAGCAATGTTCTTCTGGTACATATGAAGAACAGAAACTTCAGGCCAATTATAAATTTAAGGGATTTCAAATGGGTTTGTACTTTATCACCATTACAAGATGGGGACGATAGTCGACCTCAGGGACATGCTCTTTCCAGGGGATTGGATGATATGTCTGACACTAAAAGACACTTTTCTAACTGTACCAATTAATCAAAATCACAGGACATATCTGCTTCACCAAGCTTTTGAAACCACTCACAAGATCACTCAGAACCCAGGGTCAGAGGATGATTGTTTACCTGGATGGCATGATCTTTTTGGGTCACTGGGGTAAATATAGAGAAGTCTAGTATCTCCAAAAAATGGAGTGTTGGGGTTTTAAGTTTTAATTCAAAAGGGAATTTCCTTTGCTTCCAAATTTGAAACTGAGTTTGATTAAAAGAGAATTAAAAGTGATGCTAGGTCAACAGAAGATAACTCTCAGGTAGTTGGTGAGACTGGTGGGCCTCCTTTCATCCTCAATTCAGGCAATCTTTCTGAGTCCCATTTATTAAAGAGCTCTCCAGTATCTGAAAATAAGACATTTGCAAAGGGGTGTTAAAATATTCAGAAATCATTCCATTATGTCAGGAGGCAGGGCAGGAGATAACCTGTTAGCTAAGTCACACAAATGCTTGGAACAGTCGGGTCATTTTTCCTACATTCCCAGATTAAGTACTAAAATCCAATGCAAGTTTCTGGGGATGGTGTGCCCAGTGTGGCAGGCTCTTGACTGGAAAAAGAAAGTCAAAGAAGGATTCAGAAATGCATATAAACTGTTTAGAGCTTCATACAGGCTGCTTTGTGATTTTAAGCTTGTTAAAAAACACAAGCAGGAATGTGAAGTCCTCCTGTGGATGGACAACTTGACCACAGTGAGGTACATAAACAGACTTAAAGCAACAGGATCATGACACTTGGCTGAATGGGCCAGATCACAATGGAAGTTTGTCTCCATCAGCGAGTATCTCTGATATCTTTGTGGACCATGCAATATAGCAGAAGACTGGTTTTCGAGAAGGATTGGGGACAGTAGCAACTGGTGTCTGTGCTGTTGTGTTTTTGAAGCTCTAAGCAAAGTTTGGGGGCTTTCAATGTAGATCTATTTACCTCCCAGATTAAGAGGCATTGGCAATAAATGCCTTTCTTCGAGAATGGCATGGTGGAAACCTCTATGCTTTGCTGCCTATTATAATAATATCCAGGTGTATAGTACAGATTTTCAAACATTAAGTGTAAGTGGACTTCGTAGTGCCCCTATGGAAGACACAACCCTGGTACCCTTCTCTTCTGAAGCTATCAACAGTCTTTCACGTTCTGTTACCTATATTTCCGAAAGTTGCTGATGAATCTGGATGGGTGGTGTCACAGTCTTGCCCTAGCGGTTAAGCTCCTCCTGGAGACATTTAACCTCTCAGGTCATTTACAGGCATCCCAAGCCAGACCTCTCAGAATCAACTTCCAATTACATCATGGCTTCCTGGGCAAGTGTCCTCCTGGGACATCTGTACTGACGGGTACATGAAAAGAGTGATTGATCTAATATTATCAGATGTCACAGAGGTTCTCAATTTCTTAGCATCAACAGCTTCAAATAAAAAATCAGACAGGACCACTGATAGGTCAGCAATATCGACTGGACACCACAAAGTTGAAGGCAAGTTTATTGGGGAACAACCATTGATATGTAGGTTGCTAAAAAGGATTAGATACTCAAAACTGCCTAAACCAATGTATTCTAAACAGTGGAATGTAAATATGGCGTTACAACTTCTCCAGATATGGGAAGACAGTGAGAAAATACCAATTGAAATTGCTGTCCACTAACCTTGTCATCTTGTTATGCTAGGTTTCTTTTAGGAGGGTTTTTGTTATATCCTTTATGCACTTTTCCCTAGTGGTTGCCCATTTTGGTATCAGTAGATGCACCCAAAAGGCTTCTACTGCTACAGAGTTTCCATCTGTTTCTTCAAATTCTAAATTATTTGTGGATAGATGTCTCAAACAATATGTACAAGTTACAAGAGACTTGAGAACGTCCTCCATGCAGTTGTTAGTTCTACACATAAGCATTTTTCTCACGTGTCTTCAACTGTTACTATTAAATGGGTAATGGGGATGATGTCCCTAGAAGTTGTGAATATAGACCTTTTTAAGGGTCATTCTGCCAGGAGTGCTATTGCCTCAAAAGCTTCTTAGCTTGAGCCAATTAGGAGCACATTCTCAAGTATGTCGATTGGTCTAGGGTGACTAAAAAATAGTTTTTACTCTAAACCAGTACTACATGTAGGTATGTTTTAAACTTGCTTAATAGAAACTCTTGTCTTGTATTCAAATTGCAGATCCTCACACCCAGTTGGTGAAGGAGATACCTAATTTTATTAAAGACAAAGGAGGAGAATATTATCCCACCTCTTGTTATACAACCCTCCCAAATTACAGAATGATATTAAACTCTTTGATTTACTAACACTGGTTTAACTTTTCCAGGAACATGATAAGATAGCAATGCTGATGCCTGTGGGAGAAAGCATTCTTTCTCGCAAGGAGGACATTTATGTTGTTTTGAGCTTTATTTTATAGTTTCTAATATTTCGGTGTTTTCACAAGCTCTGACTTTTGCTATCAAAAATAGGAGGTTAAATAATGGCTGTATCTATTTAGACTTTATGTTGTCCTTTGTTTTAGTTTCTACTTCCTGATCAGGGGAGCATGATTATGGATGTATGTGGTACTAAGAACAGACAGCAAGAAGAGAGAATGCATAATATTTGCCTCCTTTGTCTTTAGAACAATTAGGGCTCTCCTTCACCAACTGGCTAGTAAAATCTGCAATTAGTACATTCTGACTAGGATAGGTTTCACATTAACAATAAAGTCAGTTGGCTCATTCTGCTGCTTTGCTATATGCTCACGTAGTCATAAATTAGTGCAGGCTTAGTGGCAAATTAAATAGTCTCTACTCAAACCGACAATGTTTTATGTTACTTAGTGTCTGCTGAGCAGACATTATCACATTATATGACAAAAAACAGTGGGCCCTATAAACAAAGGTCTAGCGATCCTTTTATGCGAACTGCTCCAACTTCTCATTCAGGTCATCATTGTGACTTCAAAGACTCTAAAGCATCTCTGTTCTTTGACATGTAGTGTATGGGCTGCTCTATATGGATCTAAGCAAGGGTCTTCTCTTTGGAGTACCAGTCCAGATAAATCATTGGCTCTATATTATTTTGCCCTAAATAAGCAACACACTTTGTGGCAAAGGTATCCATATGTATGTGACTACTAAGTTCCACCATTATGGTACTCACTTTGTTAGTTGTCCTACAAATCTACATCAGATCTTAAAGATATGTTGTCAAATAGATCACGTGATATGAGTTACAAGTGGTGTATGAACTTTGTTGTCAGTTTCTACTTAAAAACACATCCACACATTAGAGTGCACACAAACTGATCAGGACCGTTAACATTTGTTAAGGCCCATAGTGTTTTTTGTTCACATACCTTGCTTTTTTTAAATTGAAATGATACCTTGGATTCATAGATCTCCAGAAAGCAAAGAGGAGATTTTCATAGTAGGAGTTGCCCATTTTAGGCATGTTAGATCCAGTAATTGCGACTCCTATTATTCACATTTTAAATCTTTTGATTTTAAAATTCAATCCCACTTTTCTTTTTGGCGTGCAAGCAGGGCTACTCCCTTCAGTCTGGAGTCTACAGTATATGCTTGCTTAAATACACATTTGCACTTGGGGATGCATTGCCTGTCTCACACACTTCGATTGCCTCAAGGCGTATTCACTTAAATTCAAGTAATCTACCCATATTGAACAAAGAAAGTTGTACGCTGCTTGGAATAAAAAAGCTTTTTATCCATTACTTTACTTCAACAATAGTTCATTGACCTTGATTTATACACATGTGCTACAGTGTGCTTTGGTGCTTACCCTTCATTAGAGGGTAGTCAATATCAATAGACTGGTATGCACTTCCTACAATGCCACCAAAACAGAATGCATACATCTTACACTTTAACATGACAATATAATCAACATTGGAAACATGAAATCATACTTGATTGGGGTAATTATGAACATGATCAATATAATATCTAGTGACTCAGCCTCTAACACCTATAATTGCAGTGAGGGACATGTTACACCCAGCAGCCTCAATTGAAAGGGCTACATTTTTTTTTTGACTCAACTGAACTTGAAAGACATGGACTTTTTGTAACACAACATAAAGCCAATAAAGCAACTTAATAAAAAAATCACTAGTAAAGGTAATGGACATTTATCACAGTGTGTAAACAATTATGCAGTATACGTAAACAAAGTAAGCACCCACTATTTCCTACATTATCTGAACCACTGTATTAAAGCATAAATAACCGCCCTGTATGTGTTCTTCATATTACAGGATACAGTGCTGAACAACGTGGATTCCTCATAAATGCAGTTTATGACACAGTCATTTAGAACGCAATATCAAACTATAGAGGTCCATCTAGAACAAAGCTTAAAAAGTGCTGTCGTACATCACATATTAGAGGCTAATAGAAATGAATGCACATGAATTGACTGTTACAGTGTTCTTCATTAACCACAAACAATAGTGATAGTTTCACATATACTCATATAAAAGAGGATAATCAAATCTGTGTATCCAAGTGTGAACAGATCCAGCTCCTCTTAGAGAAGTGCAAGCAAGAGCAGTAAGTTTTGTAGGCATTACTCAATAAAGTGTAAAAACTATAGTAAGCACGTGGTGGGAGCCATATTAAGTGTAAAGGTCTGTGTGTGAGACCACTACCTAGGCAAATGGTGAAACCTGTAAACAAAGTTAAAACACCATCACATAAAACGTTTGTACAAAAGGATCTGTGTGCCGTGGGGAGGAAGATGCATCTCTACATGTCGTTTTGCCAGGATATGAGCAAGAGCCGCGAGTGACATGAGCTATTTTCAATGATGTGGAAAACCTTTGGCAGGCTGCAGCACAGTGGCGGCTCACAGAGGGAGTGCTGCGAGGTGGTGGGGCGGGGGAGGGGCTGGGTGGGGGGATAGTGGAGTCGGACATACGACAGGCAAGAGTAAGGTAAGTAAATAAATAAATAAAACTACCTTGCGCTCGCTGCATCGCCGAGTTGGCGATGCAGCGAGCACTCCCTCTGCGAGCCGCCACTGCTGCAGCACCTGTGCAATATTGAGTTTAAAGATCTGCTGGTACAGGTATGGAAACACCCCACTGTGTTAGCTTAATAACTATAAGAAAAGACAAACCTGGTCGATATCTAAGTGAATAACAACAATAATCACTGAGTCTATTCATCGTCGCCAAATTCAAAAAAGCCCAAAATCGGGGACATGTTGTCTCTTTCTTGTGTAACTGAGCAATATACTTAGAACACATGGTTCTAGAGCATTTTACAAGAATAGAAAAAAACATTAAAGCCAATGAAAATTATATATCAAGTTATATTCATGCTCCTCCAGTTAACCTTGTGTTTAGTTACAAGCTCTGTCTGGTCTACAAAATAGTGAACATTTAATCAAAGAAAACTCAGCATCGAAGCCTGACAGTTTGCTCATCCAAATGAGCTCTCTTTGTAAAAGATATTGCGGCCCATATTTATCAGTGTTGCATTGCACTTGCGGTGCGCAAGGGGGTGCAAGGGCGATGCAACACTAAAGTCAGATTTATCAAGGCACGCAATGCCACCTTATGTGGCCCTGCATGGATCGATAAATCTGGAGTAACGCAAGGCAACTCAAATTGCTGCCTTACATTACTCTGGACCAGGGAGGTATTCCATGGGTGGAGTATAGGTGTTCCCATGCATCCACACATGGATTTTGGCACATTTCCAGATTTGCCATTAGTGCTAGACCTGGAAATGCATCAAAATGCTATACCTCCCAGGGGAGGCATAATGAGGAGAAATATCTTTATGTCTCTTAGTTTTTTCCTCTTTCTATGTGTGCTGCATTGTGCAGCACACATAGAAAGAGGAAAATGCCTCTCAGGATTGTTTTTCTGCAGAAAGGTGTCCCTTCCTGCACAAAAACAATCCTGCTTAAAAGACAGCCACCCTTGCACCATGGAGCAAAGGTGCCTGCATTAGCGCAAGGCAGCCAAAAATGTCCCAGCACAAGGAAAGGACAGGAATACGCTGCATGATGTTAAATCCAGGGCATTCCTTCCCTTTCATGCAGCGCAGCAAGGTAGTTTACTGTGTTGCACTGCTTGAAAGACTGATAAATATGCCTCTAAGTCCTTCAATATTGCACGATGACTGGTAAGAACCCCATTCCCGAGTTACCTTGTGAAACAACTAACACATGTCATCATGGCTTAGCAATGTACACAGAACATGAAAGACAGTTTGGCTTACTTAACTCTTAGGTGGTTGAAATATAACCTCTGCCTCAGTGAGCCATGGCTTTCTGAAAGTGTCAAGAACTTAGGATTCTAGCTTGGCATGGATGGCTCTGTGCTAATCCTCTGCTTTAAAACTTTGTTAGAAAAACAAACTTTTGAGGTGAGCTGATTAACATAATGTGTATTTGCAAAGCACACGTTCACCTGTGTGCATCTTAGCGCTCAATAACAGATGTTTATTGTTACCCAACTCAAAGGTACTCATTTTATCAACCTCAGGAGGATGAAAGACTGAGTGAACCCACCAGGATTTGAACCTGTGACCATGAGGTCAAACACAGGGCCCTACAGTGGATGCATTAGTCCACTAAGCCCAGTCCTGGCTTACTAAGCCACCAGAGCTGATTCAGACTGTCACTGGTGTTGTAGGGTGCCCTGTACCATCTAAACTTGGAAACTACCCAGAGCTCTCTGCTTGTTGTTTGCATAATTTATGCAGCACTGTAAGACTGAAAGGGTTTTGTTTTGACTTATACTGGGTGCTCCCTTGTGTCTGGACAAAGCTAAACCTCTCTGAAGAGCTATAATGATAGCGCAACACATCAGGGGTTGCTTTGCTTAATTCCAGGTTGGCTTGGATGGTATTCTATCAATCCAAAGTTGTAATACTGTGCCTGAAGTGGTAAAAGCCTTTTGTAATTTTATAGCGGCAAGTTATCATGCTGTGCGGTTTTCGTGTTTAGAGTTGGAAGACCTTGTTACCTTTCTCTTACGCGACTGCTGTTCATTTGATATTGATGTGGACATTGGATTGGTTCTTTTTTTGACACTACCAGATGTCTTTCCACACTTGTTTAGATTGAAATATCTTCTATCTTGACTGCACCAGAGAGCCTTAATTAGGCATTTCAACACCCACCTGATTGTCAAGGGGTGTTTCATTCAACCTTGAATTAGCCCTGACGAAGTTCCCCTGGCACAAGGGAACGAAACGCGTTGGCTGTGTGCCTATTTTACAGTTAAAGCAACATTAATAAAAAGATGATTTTTGGCACTACACTTGTTTTTTAAGTGACTGCAATCAGAGTGCGCCTTCCTTTTATATATATATATATTCACTGAAAAAAAACAAAGGTTACAGGGACATTATAGATATGAAATAGAATTTTTTTAAACTGTGGAAATTCACTGGAAAAAACAAAAATTACAGCGACGTTAAATTTAGGTTCACATTTCACTCATGCAAAACCAGGGACTCGTGCACAAGGAGCGAGAAAGAAGTAAGAGCCTGCCAGGGGGAAATTGGCACGTTAAAATCAAATGAGAAGGATCTCAGAGAGAATATTGAAACGTTGGAAAATAACGCAAGAAGAAATAATCTGCGAATACTAAATGTTCCGGAGGGGTTGGAAGGACAGAACATAAAAAAGTTTGTGTTCAACTTATTGAAGACTATATCCCTGGGATGGACGAGAAAACACTGGATGAAGACATCCAGAGACTGCACAGAGACCCTTTCAGGCTAGGTAAACTGAGGAAAAGTGCTCGGAAAATTCTGGTGAATTTTAAAACTTATACCTTGAAAGAAAAGATCTTGAGTGATGCTCTAAAAGCAGGCACTTTCACTAAAGGCGACTACAACTTTAAAATTCGATCCGACCTTTCAAGAGCCACACAAGATAGGCAGCGGGAGCTGGGAAACCAAATGCAAGAGCTTAGATCACAGGGGGCAACAGTTCAAATGAAATTCCCAGCCTCACTAAGGATCATGTGGAAGAACCAGACATATAACATTAGAGAATCAAGAGAAGTGGTCAATCTTATAGAGCAAATTAAGTCACAAAAATAGGGGGTCATCTCTAGTGTAAAATTAGAGCCTCGTGAAGACGGTGCTTAAATAGGACAAACCAGCTTTGTCCAATGACAGTAGGGAGGGTTCTCCAGGGGAGGGTGGGGGGGAAAATTCTGTTAAAAATGTGCACTTTCTTTTTGTTTAGGTGGGGAGCATTAGGGAAAAAATCACAAAAAATATTGTCCAACATGCAGAGCATGAGATTAGATAGGATCCTGATAAAACTAGAGAAGTTCTTAAAGGAGGATGACGACATGAAAGAAATAATAAAAAGTTAATGGCCAAAACTCTGGGTAATAAAAAAATTAAAGTCATATCCTGGAATGTGAATGGCCTTAGAGTTAAGAGGAGACGCCAAAATATTTTTGAGCATTTAAAAACAGTGAAGTGTGACATCATAATTCAGCAAGAAACCCACCTTTTAAAAACGGAATGGAGGGATATTATGAAACACCAAAATTGGGTTGACGGCTATATCTGTACAGATCAAAATTGCTGCTTTAAGGGGGTGGCAATTATCTTTAAAAAATCGTCCAAAGCGACAATTATAGAAGATTATACTGATTCAAAGGGAAGATGGGCAGTTGCTAAAGTAAAACTAGACGGAAACCCATATACTATAGCTGGGTACTATGGCCCAAATACGGACGACCCGGCCCCACTTCAAGCTTTATAGGCCCAACTAATAGGAGTATCTGCTCCAATTATTTTGGGAGGAGATTTTAATCTGTTATTAGATCCTAAGAATGATAGATTTCCTCAGGGAAAAGTGTTAAATCTCCCCAAAATGAGAGAATGGATGAGTAGATTTAGGGAGGACTTGGGATTAGTGGAGGTATGGAAAACCAAAGGTAATCAAAATAATAAATTTACCTACAAAAACCATAAATACGGACATGCATCACGAATCAATTTTTTTCTGATAGAAAAAACAATAAGCAACAATGTGAATAAGGTAGAACACGCACCTGCTCACTTATCTGACCACTCTCCGGTCTATATAGAGATAAATCAAGGTCCTTCTCAGGGGGCAATAAGATGGACCTTAGACCGTACACTTCTTCTAAAAAAACAGGTTATAGACAGTTTACAAATTATCACTGTGGAATATTTTGAAAATAACATCAGTAACGAAATTCCTATCCAGATAGTTTGGGATGCTTATAAAGCAGTAATAAGGGGAGCCCTTATTGGCCTGGCGTCCACGATAAATAAGGAGACCAGACATAACATACATCAGCTACAGACGGAGATTCAAGATCAACATAGGATCCTGGAGGCCGCACTTTCTAGTTTAGAACAAGAAAAGGCAAAGGAAGAAATTTATAAAAAGAAATGTGACCTGTCAAACTTATTGGAGGAAAGGGTAAGGAAAAGGTGGGAAGCCAGTAACTTGGCTAACTACGAGTATGGGGAAGGCAGCGGGAAACTTCTCGCATGGAAAATTAAAACAGACTCCAATAGGAATAAAATCATTGCAATACAAGGAGAAAACATGGGAGAACAGGTGGTGGAGGATCAAGGGATTGAGAATGCCTTCACAGACTTCTTTCAAGCTCTATACGATGAAGATCTAGTGGTTTCTAGTAACCTAGTTGATTCTTATCTGAGAGAATCTGAAGTTCCGAGGTTAGAAGTAGAACTGTGTGAGATGCTTAATGCAGAAATCACTATAGAGGAAGTAACAGGTGTGCTGAAGAGACTGAAGAGAGGGAAGGCAGCAGGTCCGGATGCACTTCCAAATGAGCTATACATGGTTTTAATAGATACTCTGGCCCCCAGGTTAGTGGATTTATTTAATACAGTTTTCTTTAAAGGCTTAGCCTTCCCAAAAACCTGGAATGACGCAACTATTAGTCTAATTTTAAAACCAGGAAAAGATCCCTTAAAGTGCAAGTCATATAGACCCATATCTCTCCTAAACAATGATTACAAAATCTACACACAGATTCTAGCAACAAGACTAGGGTGTATTACCAGTAATCTAATTCACAGAGATCAGAAAGGCTTTATTAAGGGAGACAAATGCATGACCTTACCCATCAATTAATTGGAGCGATCGATATTGCCACCCAAGCAAATATTCCCCTTACAGTCCTTACTTTCGATGCTGCAAAGGCATTTGATAGAGTTAATTGGATGTTTTTACATAGAGTAATACTCCACTATGGTTTAGGTGACAACTTTCTAAAGGCAGTAACGAACATTTACACAGCCCCGGTAGCAAACATTCTTATAAACGGCAAACTCACGAAAGAATTCCAAATTAAAAGAGGCAGGCGGCAGGGCTGTCCTCTTTCTCCTCACTTATTTAATTTATACATAGAGCCTCTAGCTAACCAGATAAAGTCACAAGGTGTTATCCCATTTAATTTTAGAGGTTGGGTTAAAAAAGTGGCTTTATACGCCGATGATTTGATGGTGTTTACAAGTGATTTAGGTACTTCCCTTCCTATCATTACAAATCTGTTAAATGATTTCGGCGAGATTTCCGGGTATCAGGTTAACCACCAGAAAACAGAAATAATGGAGTGGAACTCTCAAACACCAACAGTAAAAACAAAAAACAGAATAAAGTACTTGGGGATTGAGATTTTAAATAATATTGACGAAATTGCCCGGGTAAACTTCGATATACGGGTGAAGGAAACGAAAAAACTGTTGAGATCTTGGAGCGGTCTACCTCCCTCATTCATGGGTAGATCCAATATTATTAAAATGTCCATTTTACCTAAGTTCTCCTTTATCTTTAACTCTATCGCACTGGAATTTAAAACTCAGTGGATCAAGAAGATTCAAGGTGAAATTAATGGGTTTATTTGGTCCTCGAAAGGAGTGAGGATTGCGTGGAAGAAATTACGCAGGAGGAAAAATCAAGGCGGTACTGCCAGCCCCGACTTTCTTTATTACTGTAGAGCCTTCCAGTTTAAAAATATTAGGATTCTTCTTAAAGTACATTCCTTTTATACATCTTACCTAAGTGTCGCCACGGACGAGTATTGTTGTCTATATAAATTCGGTCACCCAAAATATTTTAAGAAAATCAAATTAAAGGTTTTAAGTGCAGCTTGCAAACTATGGTTTGAAATAAGGAAAATTTGAAAATTCCGTACCACAGTAGCCTAGCACCCATCTGGAGTTCGCCAGGAACTCCTGAATGCTTGAAAGACACTCTGGCAGGACCCTTAAAGGAAGCTGGTATCACAAAGTGGGGACAACTAATTCAAGCAGGAAGGTTGAAAAGCTGGAACTCCTTATCAGCGAGTACGGATGGGAAACTGTCCAGGTTTAAATACTATCGACTGGCAAGTTGGGCAAAAGACCAGAAAGAACCTCAGCAAAACAAAACCGAGTTGGAAAAAGAGTTACAAAGCAAGCCAGCTAGAAAAGAAGTATCGAAATGGTACTGGCGTATGACACATGCAGGAGAAGAGGAATTTGCTTTACAGACGGACCTATGGAGGAAGAATCTCCCTACACAAGATCTGCAACATCTATGGCAAGTATCCTGCTCTTTATTATGGCATATAGAAGTTTCTGCACCTCTCAAGAAGAACCATCTCTTTACTTTACACAGAGCCTATTGGACGCCAGAAAAGCTGACCAAAATGAACAGACAAGTGGTGAAAAAATGCCCAAAGTGCGGGGAAGCTAAGGTAGACGACATCTATATGTTCCATCAATGTCCTCATCTTGGTACATTCTGGGAAGAAGTGGGTAAGACCATTAACAAAGCATTAGGACAGAATATCGAGGTAAGCGTAACTACTATTATCTTTGGCACAGTGGAAGGTAATGACTCTCCTCCTGTCTTAACTAATAATCAAAAACAATTACTGTTTATGCTAACCTTACTGGCCAGGCGAGAGATATTAGCCAACCCCCCAACCGTAACTGAATGGCGATATTCTGTAGAGAAATTCAGAAAGCTAGATGAATCCAGAGGGAAAAGTAATACACTCCTTTCAATAATATCCTCTGGTGGATTCCGCCGATTAAAACATTAATGATTTGCATAAATCATGCTCTCCAGTGAGCGTCAAGCACAGGATTCCGGTTTGCTTTTTAGAACCTGTTTTAGCCTGCAATTTCCAACACAGTCAATCCGTGTGAAGCAGCCCATCATTTTCATTTGGTGGTAGTGCAAGCCTCCCGGCCGGGACTGGCCGGATTATATGTGCAAACAAAGTTATCCCCCTACGAGGCTGCACTTGGAAATCATTAATGTTTTAATCGGCGGAATCCACCAGAGGATATTATTGAAAGGAGTGTAAAGACTACGAGTCCCAGAATGCTGGTATCATCAAAGCCACACCAGAGGGCGTAATTAAATGGAGTGACTCGTGTTAAACTCGTTTTTCCTGCCTACAGACATTGCATGGAGCCCGTGAGAAAGGAGCATGAGCTCCGAAACGCGTAGGGCTGTTCAACTTGTGAGCACAGTGATGTCGGTTTTTAAAGAAATAAAGGAAACTGCTACCATGCGCAGGGTCCGCCTGTTTTTCCAAGTGCAGCCTCGTAGGGGGATAACTTTGTTTGCACATATAATCCGGCCAGTCCCGGCCGGGAGGCTTGCACTACCACCAAATGAAAATGATGGGCTGCTTCACACGGATTGACTGTGTTGGAAATTGCAGGCTAAAAAAGGTTCTAAAAAGCAAACCGGAATCCTGTGCTTGACGCTCACTAGAGAGCATGATTTATGCAAATCATTAATGTTTTAATCGGCGGAATCCACCAGAGGATATTATTGAAAGGAGTGTAAAGACTACGAGTCCCAGAATGCTGGTATCATCAAAGCCACACCAGAGGGCATAATTAAATGGAGTGACTCGTGTTACACTCGTTTTTCCTGCCTACAGACATTGCATGGAGCCCGTGAGAAAGGAGCAGGAGCTCCGAAACGCGTAGGGCTGTTCAACTTGTGAGCACAGTGATGTCCGGTTTTTAAAGAAATAAAGGAAACTGCTACAATGCGCAGGGTCCGCCTACTTTTTCCAAGTGCAGCCTCGTAGGGGGATAACTTTGTTTGCACACATATATATATATATATATATACATATATATATATATATATATATATATATGTTCACTGAAAAAACCAAAGGTTACAGGGACATTATAGATATGAAATAGAATTTTAAAAATATGTGGAAATTCACTGAAAAACCCAAAGGTTACAGGGACGTTAAATTTAGGTTCACATTTCACTCATACAGAACAAGTGAAATTCAGCAGTTATAGTTACCTGAGCTAACTATAACTTATGCCCCGCAATGCACTATTTATGACCTCACATATTACATCACTAATGACATGGTCAGAGATGTCACTGATAACATCACTGATGACATCTCAAATTACATCACTGATAACATCATCCTATGAGGGTGAGTGTTTTCTAAAACTTTCACAGCATTAAAGATATATACTAAGATACTACAAAACTTTAAAAAGTAACATTTGAGTACTACTAAAGAGCAATACTATTTGTAACACATATTATGTGTGAGACTCTGTGACTGTGTAACCTAGTCTGCAAATCAGACAATCTGCCACATTTTCATACACTCATAAAGCGTCTTACTGACCAGGTATTAAAAATACAAAGTGACTCGCAAAACCACTCATACATTACTTCATATAGTTCCAATGTTTTCTCAAAAATATTTGATACTGAAAGAGCGTAAACATTTCCTATAGAATTTGCGTTTACAGAATTGAATCAAAACATTACATTGAATTATTGCAAAAATGAAATGGATTAAAGGCTTTAAGAAATTTTGGGGAAGTAATTTGACAAATTTGGGTCGGTGACGAGAAGACACCACCTGAGGAACACCTGCACATTTTATGTTAACAAATTTGGGACTATATTCATGTTTGTGGATTCACCAATCATGCAAGGTTACTGAGAAAGAGGGTTCTTTGAGTTTCCCAAAATATGGTACTTTCGAACTGCAATTATTGACAGATTAAGAGAAATGTTAACTAAAATAAAGTCACCATCTAGAGCTACACAATTTGAAGCCTTAAGCATGCGGGGAAAGACAGCAAGAGACAAGGAAAGAGAGGGCAACAGGGTAAAGGATCAGATACAGGAGAAGAAAATTAAGGATGACAAAAAGCCTCAAATCGATAGTGATTTAGGGGATGACATATTGGATGCATTGTTAACTGAGTGTCCACCACCTTATGTGGTCCACACTACAAATACTGATAATAGTGTACCAGCAAGTACCTCAGTGGCTACTGCTTCTGTTGAACCTAAAGAAATACAGATTAAGAGAACTTTACAGACATTTCGGATATCCCCACCACCTGTCGACTCGATACCGACAGTGATACCTCCAGGTGTTACTGCTCCAATTGTGACTGATTCGGTACAGCTACTACAAACTGTAGCTGCACAAACAGTGCCTAGACAAATTGTGACTGTCCAAATTAATATGGTCCTAACTCAAGAAGCTTAAAGAACTGTAGAAGTTGTAATTACATCAGGGTTTACCTCGACATTTCAGAATACACAGATTATAGAACCAAAACTGCCTCAAAACTGCCTCAGACAGTTCAAGCATTGAAAGATAGAGAATGAATTGTCTTTACAACACCAATAGCTAAGGGAGAAACACATTTATTTGAAGATGGGATTTTTCAACCATGGTTTGAGGAAGCAGCAGGGATTAAAAAGATACAGAGCAGACCCCAAAAAGAGAGACCACTTAATGTTTCAAATTTTAAAATTGAACTTGAAGAAATTATCAGGGAATGTTTAGATTTTGAGAATTTGAACCAATATCAGAAAAAGACTTAATTTACCTGAGTAAGGAAATTACAAAATGTGCAGTAACTATACGTGACAGACTGACTGATTCGGCCCGAAAATATGCAATTGATGTTTCAGGAAGTTTTCCATTTCAGAAACGTTTCAGGGTACAGATGGAAGATGAAGCAATTAAGACAACGCGTTCTTCAGAAATACAATTACACTACTGGATTGGTGAAATACATTTGTAAGTGGAAGGGGTTTTGAGAAATTAGGAAACAAGTGGGCAAGGAAACATTAAAAGAAAAAGAAACCACCAGACCTAGCAAGGAAACAGGAGAAGAAAAAGAAACCACCAGACCTAGTTGAGGAAAACAATAAACAGGATGAGGGAGAAGCTTCAGCTTATCCATTGAGAGAAATAGTGGGAGAAGTGCATGTTCATGTACCATGGAGCGAAGGTGAACTTGCAACGTTTGTGAACAAATTTCCAAAATTGAGAGACAAGTCTGTGCTGTGGTACCCACAACTTGATGGATTTGTTGAAATTTCAAACGTGTTGTGGATTAATTTCAAAATGTTCTTTGACACTGCAAAGCCAATTGAATTGTGATCTGAAAGTAAAGTTGTTGTGAAGTGGCCAAGTGAGGAGACAATAAGAGATTCTTGCATTAATGCACCATCTTCTGTAGCTATGGAGAAACATGAAGCAGTGATTACTTTTCTGAAGGGCCGAGTGCCACCAAAAGATCTTAATTGGGTAAAGATTAAAAATACCTCACAGTGACATGAGATTCTTTGTGTCTCAATCAGATTAATGATTTCTGGTCAGATCAGTATGCACATTTGGCAAAATGTGGATGGTTGGCAGAGAAAGTTAATAGATGGGATTGTGAAGGATTAAGGGTACTGTAGTGATGGACGAGAAATTAAGCAGAAAGAATTTAAGGAGGAACGTATGATGGTTCAGAGGGAGATTGTCCAGAGAGGATTTTAGAATAGCATTTTATAATAGGTTGTTTGCAGGGAATGAAGGTGAGATACAAGGCGTGGTTCCACAAGCAGGAGTACAAGGTGCTCAAGGAGGATTTGGTGTTTCACAGGACGGAGGTAGAGGATTTTTGGTTGGTGCAAATTCGGATGTGGATGTCGCAATGCTGAAGAAAATGACCTTTTGCCATCTTTGTAACAGCTTTGAGCATTGGAAGAGGAAGTGTAGACTTAAACCTGATGCAGTAAGTGGAAACACGCAAATACAGGCAGAAATGCAGATGCAAAATGTGCCAGTTCAGCAGATGCAAATGTCAAATCTGAAACAGATCCCAATGATACAAGTTCTCCAAGCCCAGATGGTCCCGTCAAATATGGGAAACCTTAAAATTAGATTAAATCAGTTGTCCAAAGCAAATTTGAATTATTTTCAGAACCAAAATCAGAACCAGCTTCAACAGTCTGCTGTATTTGAAAGCATAAAGCTTGGGGATTTTAATAACAGTCCTGTTCAGCTCATACCTCCCGCCGAGTACGGCGGTAATCGGAATCCGTAGTTGGTGGGAGATACGAGCTGAATGGGACGATTAGTGGCGTCCCCTTCTGAGATGGCAGACACTCGGGCCACATAAATATGGAATTTTTTTTCAATTGGGACCAAATATTAATGTTAAGCATACCCATATAAGAGGTGTTTTACGAGTGGACTTAAAGTTTTTAAGGGTCACACAGAATTTTGGTGCATTTAAAGTGAAATATCCTTGCAGTGTTGCCGGGACGGAAGTAGAACCTGCTTGGAGATATAAACAAGAGACATTCCAGGAATACAGCCCTGATGAAGTTGTGGGGAACACCCTACACGACGAAGCATGTGTTGGCTGGCTGGGCAAAATAGAAAGAACATTAAAGACCAAGAGGAATACAAGAAATGTATCATAATATTGTACTTGCTTGACCGATTTTTGTATGTGCTCGGGCAGTGTGTTACTGTTACGGTGGGATCACTTGTGGTCTCAATCAAGGGGGTTGGGTGATTCCCCCTTCCCTTGAAGCATCACTATTTAAATAGATATGAGTATACTCACACCCGTAACTAGCGAGCGCCAGAATAACCCCGTGTATCATCACCCAAGAGTACTGAACCATGAATTAATGATAATTACCCTACATTTTATTTTTCATGCCATAAACTGCAATTTATATATGGTCTAAGATTTTATGGGAAAACTGGTTTAATGTAAAATATTTTCTTGAAAAGCTATTTTTGCAAAAAATGTTTTTGAAGAACGACTATTCAATGGTATTTCTTACTATTACATTATAAGATCTTGATATGATATGATACTTCTTACTGTTTGAACACTTTGGCAAGGAGATTTCCCAGGCTTGGCACGAAGACTGAGCACATTGAAATCCTGCTTACTTATGAGTAAAAATTCTACTCAAATTTGAGAAAGGTCTTCCTTAATTCAGGCTCTACACACATTGCTTTCTCCCACTTGTAATGTAATGGCACCTGGACACCCGACTGTAAACTGTAAAAGTGCTCACTCATTCACTCACTGTCACCCACTCACTCGGTCACCAGCATCCAGAGCCGATCCAGTTTGCCTAATGAGCTAAATATACAGTTGTTATTATTTTTATGGTATAGTCTGTTTCCTTAATAAATTCAGTACAAAATTTGGCTCATAGGAAAAAAATCTCTGTTCTAAAATCTGCACTATTTACAATGCCTGTGTGTCGCATTATACTGGTGCCAAATTGATGCCCATACTTCAAATATAAAAGTAACACTTTCATACTATTTTATGTCCCAATCACCATAGTTTCACACTAAATCCGTATTACGTATGCTGATTATTTAGCAATTTCAACATGTAACAATATAGTGAGTTAAATGTTACAAAGCAGATTTAACTATCATTTTGAAGGCAGTCTGCATGGCGAGTTGCAGCAATACCTAGCCTAAGAGCCTAATTGGGGCTCCTTGGCATGTCTGGGTGAGCCTCTAAGGCTATGCTTACACTATTGTCATACATTTAATAACAGCCACGTTTATTTTGGTTGGCAGGTCTAGACTAGTCACCAGTTGAGTACTTAGCACTTAATTCACTTGGATTATACTTTTATGCCTATAAACAGATTGTAGACGTGGATGAAATCTGTTTGAGTTATGTGATAAATTGTTTTCCAAATGCATAGTTTTTGACATTGAATAATGACAGAGCAAGCCAGCTGAAGGGCTGTGCTTCCTACTTACTGCACGATGAGAGAAACAAAAACAGTCTTTATTTCCTGATTGACTGGCCCCGCATTACATCAGTCGCACATTAGATCATGAGCAAACTGTGTTTTATATTTTGCTTTTAAGTGATGTATAGTTCTTCTGGGTACAAAAAAGAGCGCACATCAGTCAGGCTAAAACACACAAACTGTTTAATTCCACATCCCATAAAACTCCAAAGTGTGCTATTAAGTTATACTGCATAGAATTCTTTGCTTTTACAGCAGAGCAGTTCCAAACATAAACAGAAATCAGTGAAATGTGCAAAGGCTTCGTACTTTGAAGTAAAGCAATCTATTACTCCAAATGGCAAAGGCTACAATAAATTAATTAATAGCACCTGAAAGCCGCTTTTAAATACATTTGGGGCAATTGATTTTATTGTTCTCAAGGAATGTCAGTTAAAGTTGCAGCTGCAATAGATTTCTTCCACTGAGTAAAAACAGAAAATTACAAATGTATTTGATTTCTCAGTGTGTAACGACTGGAATAAACAATAATTGTTGGTCAGACTCTAAACAATTGCCTTAAAGTTTGTGCTAGTTCCCTCGTCTTTCTATGACTTTGTAGTTAATGAAACATTTTTGTAATCCGTTTTTAAGTTCTGAAACCTTGTAGCAAGTAAAGCATGCAATGTCCTTCCTTGGCCAGGCACTCACCTTCGTTAATGTATTTAATGCTTGACCAGGCCAAATGATCAGGCACAACTTGCACAAAAATGTTATAACACGTAGCAGATCAATTACGTGACGTTAAAGAACATTTAGGGGCCTAGTCACAAAAGCAATTTTGTGATAGGTAAAGTAACCAAAATGCAATTCACATACCACCAACCAGAGATCTCGGAATCCACCTATCCTATAGTTTCTGTGTCGAGTTCTCCTCCACTGGTACAGCAAAACACTCTCTCATTGAAATCAAAAGAGGCAGATAATTGCAGTAATACATAGGGAAACATGAAATAAGTGAATTTAAATACCATTTAAAATTAAATGTTATTTAAATTATTTGTAACTTGATTATTGCATATTTTTAAATATAAATAATTTGTTAATTTTTATTAAAACTAACAATATTTTGATAAAATATAGTGTAAACGATAACGTATTTTTTCACTTAAATCACAAATAAAATAACATACAACTTGCATCCAAGTTTGTGAAACATTCAATACAAATGATACTGTAAAGGGTGGGGGAGGAAAAAATGACATTTAATTTAAATAAGTTAAAAAATTTAAATAAAAATAAAGACTAAATGATGTTAAAATGCAATAATATGATTTAGTGCAGCATTGTTGTCCCTTGTTACCGTGGAATTCTGAGGTGAACAGGAATTATTTAATTGCGTTTTACTATTTTTAATTTAAAATTACAAATCTTTATTTTTTTATTTTTCTTGAATGCACTAAAACGATCTATCGGGGGTTCTCCGTAACTGTGGCAGAGATCTCCACACAAAGGCCTAATATCAATAATAATAATGTTTTGGTCATGAATTTAGTCGGAGGAGTCTCCACCTCCATTGAAGGGATGGACACTAGTAAGTCAACACCTAGGCACAGATCTCTGCAAGCAAATGGTGAACTCCATCCATGAGGAGATTTACAGTTAGATGACGGTGAAGAGATACACATGCAAACTTCCATTTGGAAATAGGTCACTCATTTTCTTGTTTTCTGGGGCTCACAATCACTTGGTGGCACTTTTGTCATTCCTGACTTATTTTTGTGAAACTCTGTACGATATGCTGAGTTTACATCATATTTGGCGATACACAGAAAACCTGCTTTTGTGGCAGGACTATCTGACTTAAATGTGCTTTGAATTTAGGGTCAAATATATTTGCATTTGCAAAACCTCGGATTCACAAAATCATTGGCTCAGTGATTGCAAAAGTGAATGTAATATACAAAAGGAACTTCGCACTCTGGAAATTACTTTCCAACTCACATATTATCCTTTGTCATTCATTGAAATTCAAATGTGTAAGGAGTGTGAAGGGGCATCCTCCTTCTTTTTGCAATAATATGTATTAATGGATCAGTCGTTTGCTACTACAAACCATTGATCATACATTAACCTGACAAAGCAGGTGAAAGGTAGAAACTGTTTGATTTTGTGAGATATGGTAATTCATCTATTCGTTGGGGTATTTTGCATGTCATAGAGAATCCTGATATATCTGAAGAAGAGTGATTTGCTTAGGCGTATCATACTGGAGGAATGTATGGTGCTGTTCTGGTTCAGGGATTGCTAAAACAGCTTTAATTGTTTGCACAGCTAGTGTCTAAGACACAAACAAAAACAGAACAAAAGCGTGCAGAAAAGAGAGTTGGGACAGCCTCCTTCAACCATCTGCTTGTTTGGATGTGCCCCCTTCAGCTACAGCATTGAGATCACATTTTGGATTAGCCAACAGCATTTCACAGAGTTTTAAATCTCCCCCTGTATGTTTTGCCTTGGTAATAAATGCACAATGTAGTACCAGGATGCCCCCTGTCCATGAGCCATCTTTCATGAAAACGTTTGTCCATGTACTCACCTCTTGCATGCATGGTTCTCTGGCCATCAAACTCCATTAGATTGTGAGAGAAAGCCCTTCATCTAAGATGGCCACTGCATCATAATGTTGACACATGGCCATCTCATTTGATGTTATTCTCCTTGTTGCTCTCTGGGTTTGCCCTGGATACTGATAGGAATCCCCTCATCTAATGTGGCCAGTACATGAAAGTGATGACAAAGTGGCAAGGAGATTTCCTTGACAATAATGTAGGAAGAGAAATATTCAGGCTAGCTCTGTACTGCTTGTTCTGGGAGAGGCACTAGGTAGTGAACTGACTTGTCTTGGTAGGCAGGACATAGGAGGTAGGTCCCATGTGACATTCGCTCATAAAGTAAATCTGGAGTGTATACTCCTGGGCTTCAAGAACATCCCACTAGTACCTACAGGAGGTGAGCCTAGCACTGCTCGACTGCCTCTGTGACCATCAATCCACATCCGGCTGTTTTTCAGTGTGTGAAGCTAGACATGCCAGGAAGAAGCAGTGCATGTTAGAGATCATGGCACATGGTGTCTAGCTGTAAGGTTGAAGTACTGAAGTCACTAAATAAACCTGAAGTCAACCCCCAGTAGCTATAGCACAGAGCAAGCAGGCTTAACTTACAGGAAATGTGTAATGTATTTATGCAGTACCAAAACAGTAATGAAGTCAAAACATAACACAAGAAAAATCCCACACCAATTTAGAAGAATAAAGTACATTTTAATAAACAAAAAAAAAAATGACAAACCAAAATGATAAAAATCCAATAAGGGGAAACAAGATATGAACTTTTAAAGATTTAAATCAAAATAGCTCATAAAAGCATTAGGCCCAACCACGGTTAAATGGTCACAGTAGACCGGGACCGAGGCGTGATTTAAGATGGACCATAATGGGGTGCGGTTTGGATACAGAAACTTTGGGATTTAGTCTCAAAAATAGAAATCCAAAACCTTCAGCCAGGAAAGCGGCAGGCTGCAGCTGAGGAAGGCTCCACAAGGTCAGATAACCATCGGACAAGGTCCTGGGGAAGCGTTTGGGTTTTGGAGGTAAAACTCTGAGCGGGAGAAATTTTGAATTTCACACCCAGAATAACTCCCTCACTGGCCGGATACTTTTAGCACCTTTGCTCAGTCACGATTTCTTTTTTCACACTTAGGGGCCGATTCCGATCTCGGCCGGTAGGGCTCCGAATCGGATTCGGCTTAACCGGATCCGATTCGGAGCCCTATTGCCCGACCGATTCGTACGCGCGTCCGGGCGAGCGAGTACGATGCGAAATCGCCGACCGACTCGTCCGGGCGTCCCGACCGCTCCGACCGACTCGTTCCCGGGTCTAATCGCACCGACCGACTCGCTCGGACTCGACTCGCACCGCGCAATGGAGACATTCCCCGGCCGGGTAAGTACGATGCGCGCCGCGAGCAGTCCGACCGAGCCGCGCACTCCGGCTCGAAAGAGCAGTCGGAGCCGTACTTCAGGGGTCCGTGTCGGACCCCCCTGTATGCGTAGCCACGCGAGTCGCACACAGGAGGGACCCATGGGTCCCCCCTACCTGTGCATGTACGGCGCGAGTCGCTTTGCCGCGTACACGCTGTAGGGGGCGCCCTTGTCCGCCTCGCACCCATTGAGTCAATGGGAGCCCGCGTACGTGTTGTACGACAGGCTCCCATTGACTTCAATGGGAGTCCGACCGACTCGAGTCCGATGGCATACGTGTGCATCGTACTCGTTCGGTCGGGCTGCACGGGTCCGATTCGGTCGGAAATCTCTCCGGGTCCGGCTCGGTCGGAGTGATTTCCGGCCCGAATCGGAATCGGCCCCTTAGTCATTTGTTTGGAGCTTGGATTCTTCCACGGGGCAAAGCTGCAGGTTGTAGCCAAAGAAGGATCCACAAGGCCAGATGCCTTCTTCATGAGGTCCCACTGAATAGGATATGCTGCTGCGGAAAGGTTTTAGCAGGAGAAACCTGAATCTTCAACCCAGCTGCAATGCGCCCAGGTCAGGTCGGCATGACAGGTTTGTCCCTGTCCTCTGGAGGTCTTTGGAGCTAAAATGTTTCTAAGACCTAGATTTAAAGCGGTGGTAAAAGAAGTCCAGCCAGAAAGCCAAGGGTTACAGGACCTCTGGAACAGTACCTAATGGTTAGGACCCAGCAGAGGCCAACCGCAGGGTCCAAGGCAGGTCCAGTGGAACTGGTCAGCTAGGTAGTTGCAGGAAAGACCTCTTGTAGCTTGTTGTGTTCCCACAGCTTGAACAGGAGGTCAGCCTTATGACACTTGGAGTCCACCTTTTGTCCTGAGTTCAAGAAAGAGCAGGTCCTGTCCTTCAGGGCTATTCTCAGGTCTCAGACAGCAGGTATATCCCTCTTCTGATATTCCTGAGATCCAGTAGTGTTCTGAAGAAGGTACAAGGGATGCCACTTTTATGCCTGGCACTAGCTTGCGGGTGGAAGTAACTCCTGGCTCCTCCCTAAACATTTGGTTAAAGGTTCCCAGGTATTACCCTACCCACTTTTGCAGCATTTTATGTGTGTCTTGCTGCAAACAATCACACAGTGCCCCTCTCTGCCTAAATCCAAGATGGTGAAACCCTTATCCCCTTATCCCCTTGTGCAAAGACTGTGTGCCCACCTCAAAAGTGTGGCCAGGAAAATGAGCAAACCCTCCTCTGTGGTCGCTTCAAAGCAGTTCAGAGGCAGCCCCTTCCTTACTTGCATTGGAACTTGGCTGAATGGGAGATCAAATAATGGGGGCTTTCCAGGTGTCATCTGACATCTGCCTGTGACAGGGGAGGATCCTTTGAAGTTATTTAAGTTCCTGGACACTGTTCAAATGGTCATCCTGCCGGAGGAATAGAAACTCCTCCCCATACCCAAGCCTTTGTGTCTACTTTGGGAGCAGTGTTCACACCACATTTAGGACTGAGCACTTAGAGGGCTGCAGCTGGAAGCTAATGCAGAGGCTTTAGGCAGAGAAAAAAATAACTTTCTAAAGGTACATTTTCCTTAATATTTATTATAATTATGACTTCACCAATGAATTAGGGTTTTTAGTAAAAGTTACGAAGAGTTCAAGAATGAAATGTCTAGCTGCTTCCTAGTTAAAGATAACATTATCACATCCCAGTGTTTCTTTATGGATCTGCTAGCCTTGTTATAGTGAAATACCTTATGAAATAGTCACTGTAAGGCCATGTTTAAAGTTACATTTCTACATGTTCAACTGTTAAATATTATGCACCCTGCCTAATGGGCTATAGGGTGCATAATGGTGATTTATTAATATTTAAAAAGAAGGATTAGACCTGTCGAAGGGGTTATATTTGACAGGTTGAACTGCAGTTTTTAAACTGTTCCAGTCAGGCTACAATGGTAGGCCTGAAGCCATGATTTGCACTGCCACTGTAGTGGATGGTAAAGTAGGTGCTGCAGTCCACTAGTAGAATTTACCTTACAGGCCCTGGATACACTTGTATCATACTCTAGGGACTTATAGGTATGTTAGATATGCCAATTAGGTTTATGCTAATTCAACTATATTTAAGGGGAGCAGATGCACTTTAGTGCTGGTTAGCAGGAGTAAAGTGTAGCGAGTTCTCCAGCCAGTAAAACAGATAGGGCAAAAACCGGGGGGTACAGACACTATGAACTAGCTGTAGTATTTCAATAATTTTGAGTTTGTAGGTGGCTTGTTTGAATTGCTCCATGAAAAAAACAGATGTAAGAGTCATGTTCACTGTAATTGAGAGCTTGGGTAGGTTAGTTACTTTTTAACTAGCCATTAATGGTAGTTTAACAGGAACATGCGGATGAGACTTGAACATTTCACTGCTGATTATAGAATATAATTTTTCTCAAACATGGTCCTAAAAGATTTGTCTTGCGAATTATGACTTATCACTGTGTCATCTGGGATGAGGTTAAACTTTTATGTTGAAACATTATCATTCCATGTACATATGCATTATTGCATTTTTTTTATTTAGACCTGTGATTATTGTTGGTGAGCCTGTGTAGAAGATTGCCACCATATAGTGTGTGGACAGCTGTTTCCTCCCCATCAGTTATTCCGTTGTCCCTAGGTTCTCCCTTTTTTCCCTTTTGTCCGAATTTGGGTGAGTGCTAATCTCAAAGGACACTGAAATAGCAAAACACGACAACACCCAAAGACAGGGAGACAGTAAAATGAGCACCCAACATGGTTATGAAAGAGTGCTCCTTCTACCCCTTTGTCCAGGTCCAGCTAGTGTCAACATTTCCTAATTTTTGATGTGCAGAAGCTTCACCCAGTGGAGATGACTACTATTCTCTGAGTATATTTTAGGCCCAATGACCTCATTCAGGTAAATGGGCCTCTTTAGCTTTCAATGGAAGTTAAGGTTTGCAAATATTATTTAGATTTATTTTGGAATAAGGATCATAAACATGCAATGATGGCCAACAGAAGATTGACTGTGATCACTTTGGTGCATGTACCCTTAGATGATCTTAACCTTCTTTTAATATGAACAGCGAATGTAAAACTAGAGGATGCTGCTACCCAACAAGAACAGCTCATCTCCTATTTCTCTTTTTTCACCCTATGTCTTTGTCTTTGAGTTCTACCTGGGGGAAAACACACACAAGTTTCTGCCTGAGTGGACCCAGGAGAATGCACTTTTTTGTGACTGATTTGTCCTGTTCACCTCAATGGGACCTCCCCTCCCCCTTAACCCTTTCTCTGTACCCACCAGCTGTGAATACAGGCCAGTCATCACCTTAGTGGCTTTTGTATCAGAAGTAGTACTCAAAGACCAACATGCTAGCTGTATCTAGAATCCGAACCAAATTTGTATGTGCTCCTCTGTGGTGCTTTTGCACTTTGGGGTGAACACATCTGATTACCCTCAGTGGGATGATCAGACACCTGCCTGTTATCTTCAGTGCCAAAATCTGTTCCCCTTGGATATGGAGCAAATTACCAGGTGGTTCCAGCACTTTGGTTGTGAGATAGTGAAGTTTCAATGTGTAAACCCTAACCCTAAACCAGGAGATAAACCAATGTAGCCAATTCTCATTACATTTAACTACAAACACTGAGAAACATAATTTTACCATGATGGGATTAAGTTTTATTTTCCCAAAGGCTGCCTCATTTATACTTAGGTTTGGAGTAATTTGTAGTGAGTTTTTAGAAAGTGAAAATATTGTGCAATGTGCTTTTGACTAATAACCTGAAATTTGGGAAAATATGTATGAGAAATCATGTGAAATGCAAAAACAGCATTTGATGCTGTGTTTTAGTGTGAAATGATTAGACAAGTCCATTTTGGACTCGCGGACACATTTTCTGCATAAACCAACTGCGTAAAACACAAACGTCACAAACAGCAGATGCTTGTCATCTGGTCCTCAGCACTTTGACCATGAACAAAGCAGAATTACGTGACATGGTGTAATTTTGAAAATTTTGCATAACAGGATTAATGTGAAATTACTGGAATTACACAAGATTACGTCAGCTTGATGGAAATGTTGCCCGCACAAGTAATTTTATGAGGTATCATGATTGGCTCACAGTTGCAAATTACATTGTAGGATTTACTCTTTTGATGAATGATTGTGACCCCCAGTATCCTTGAAGTAATTATGCACAGCAAAGTTTTTGTGATCAGCTATTGATTTCAAGGTTCATATATTATGTATACAATGGCTGCACTCTGTGGCAACTGAAAGTGCTGTTGTGTAACATTTTTTACTTTGCTGATCTCTGTGATGCATATTGTTTTACTGCGCATATTTAAATATCTGGCAGTATTATTACATTGTTATATTTTTCATAAAATAACAACAGTAGCAGCTGTGATTACTGTGATTACTGTGGCACATTGTGTGTTGTCTCACCCTTCTTACCATGTTCTGTGAGAAAAACGTGACTATTTAAGCATGCCATGCTGGAGACTAAAGGAAGTTTGGGAGGCCAGCTTTTCAAAGTATATGGAGTATCCAGAGTCCTAGTCAGCGGAGAACACATGCAATGTCACCTTTGATATGGCTAGGTTGTCTTTGAAATGTCAAGGATCTTAGAACCTGTCTAGCACCATTCATGGAGGGGATGGAAGCATTTAAGATTAAAATATTGGTTGCAGGCAGGATAGATGCATGATCAGTTTTTGGGAGAAAAGCATGACACTATATGATTATTTTAATAGTATGTCTTTTGTGAGTGGTGTAGAGCTTTGGATAGGGAAGAGGCTGTAATCAGATTCCCTATTTAGAAAGGGTGATTTATCATCCAGGTAGAAAAAGTGGTCTAGATGGCAGCCACACTATTATGTGACTATCTCAACAGACTGCCTGGAACATATAACCCATAACAAGGGTGAATGTGATCTACTGAGAATTGGTTAGAAGACTCAACCTATACTATCAATGAAGCCATTGAAGTAGGGGATGGGGAGGTGGATTGTTACATTTTGGATTTCATCAACAGAGGATAATGGTGGTGTCATGTAGTGAAATGCTCAGGCTGTGAGTAATACAACCAGGTCAGAGCTTACATGTATGTTGATTGTTCTTGATCCTTATTTAAATTTGTTAAGCAAGGAGAGTCAGAGGGTGGATATTTACAAGTGTTGTTTGTATATGATGGCTGGGCTGTCAGCTTTTCTTATGGTTTAGTATAAAGTAAGAGCTTTGTAGTTTTTTTTAGAAAACTAGAGAAGAGACAATGTACTGAAAAAAGGCAGAATAAGACTTGGTTTGTGCAACAGAAAAAGTGAAAAGAACCAGGTAAGCAGGCAGAAACTTGAAACACTACATAAGTGGTAATGGTGTGGAAAATAACCTAACCTAAGAGGGAGAGGCAGATGAACAGAACCATAGCAAAGCAACCCATAATCCTCACATAGCTGTGTAGATTTCATAATGAAAAATGTAAAATGTTTGCAAGGCTAGATCTTGTGAGAAATCTTTCAACAAAATGCAAACAGAGTGATCAAATCATCAGAAATAATCCAGAAATGATTGACTAGAATGATTATTTGCCCCATGATGAAAACTACAATTACAAGCATGCCGAGCAGTAATATCTGAGAAAGGAATGCTGCCATGGACACAATGGGAATAAGAGGCATGATAATTGTTGCCACTGTGGAATAAAGTGGAAGCAGAAGAGGACAAAACAGAGAGCACCCAGACACTAACACACCCACTCACAGACTCACAGACCCACTCACAGTCATTGGAGGTGTCATGAGTGATGTCATGAGTGATGTCACTGACCATGTCATAAATTACATAATGTATGAGGTCATAAGCAGTGCATTGCAGGGGCGTAAGTTATAGTTAGTTCAGGTAACTATAACTGCTGAATTTCACTGGTTTTGTACAAGTGAAATGTGAACCTAACTATAACATCTCTGTAACCTTTGTTTTTTCAGTGGAAATATATATATATATGTTCCAAAAATCACCAATCCAATATCAGGCAATAATCCAGCACTCCACGGGACAATTAAAAACTAAAATTTTATTTAGATTCCTGTGACGGCATCTACGCGTTTCGGCAGCAGCATGCTGCCTTGTTCATGATGCAGAGCGCCATTTACATCTTGTTTAAAAACACTTTCAGTGATTCACAAACAGTGACAAAGGACATCAACTCATTTGCACATCAATTGTCATTGCATCGTTTTTCAGGCGCCATTTTGAAACATGTTTGTGTACTAGTACTCAGTACAGGTTTTTTTTTTACCATTTTCAAATTGCAAGTGCATTATTGATAACCATACCACGGTTAGAGCAGTATAATTCATCACTTACTCTAACCTTAGCAGATAGTGGAATCAAAGACAAAAAGAAATCACAATTTCTTACTTTTAAGTAAAAACCTCTTATCAAACATGTATTTGTTAGCTGCCTGTTAACTATACGGGATTTATCCACCAAAGTTCTGATGACAATAAACTTTTCAATTAAAGTGCTAGTGCTCTACTTTATAATTTTTACACCCTCTTTTTTATTATTTTCTTACTTTATTTCTTTTTTTTCCTCTTTTTTTCTGGGTTTTACAGTACTTGAAGTATTAAAGTGTATATATATATAAATATGTATAAATATGTATATTTATGTATATATGTGTATATGTGTATATATGTATAAATGTGTATATATACATATATATATATATATATATATATATATATATATATATATATATATATATATATATATATATATATATATATATATATATATATATATATATATATATATATATATATATATACATACTACTGGCGTTCGCCAGTAGGTAGTTATAGTTAGGACCTTGTTTCTATTCAAAAAGCGTTTTTTCTTTTGCCAATATCTTTGGCGCCGTTTGACGAATCTTCACAAAATTTTCAAAACTAATGGCCTGCTCCGGTCAGCTCCTGTCTTGAAAGTTTTGGGGTGATTTGTCAAGCAGGGGCCAAGAAAAAAGGGGGGTCCCAAAACGCATTTTCCCCATGTTAATTTCCATAGGAAACTTTAGACACGGCTACAGCCCGAACTGCTGAACGGAATTACACCAAATTTGGCAAAAGGTAGCTCTTGGTTCAGAAAGTGACCTTTTTTTTAAATGGTGTCAATCCGTTCAGTAGTTTCTAAGAAATTCAAAAATAAAAAAATATTGATATCTGGGAGGAGCCTAACCACACATCTCATTGTGAGATCTGATTGGCTGTCAGCACTTCATCCTCGAATTGCTGGCAGCCATCTTGGGGCCAATATACATGATAGCACCCCATTGAAATGCATTGTAGTGAATAGAAGATTTTGAGGGTCACCAAAAGGAGAACTATAAAGGGTGATAACAGACTTTAGTTATATTAGAATTCATTTGTTGATGGTACCATACTAATTTTAGGAATTGTGGTGTGTTCTAAGGTGATTTTACCCTGTGAAAAACCTTCTGCTGGGATATCATGAATCATGTTTGAGAGAAAACTATTTTCTCATGCTTGTCCATAGAGGTTTGGAAAGTGCTCCAGAAGCTAAAATGAGAGCATATTTTCTGTAAATTCACATTATCATTCTCAGTCATGTGAGAATGAAGTCTGACATTCTCAGTAAAACATGTACATCCAACAAGGGCAGAGACTGTCAGTTGATTCCTTTGTGTTCTACTGCAACTTCCCAGAGTGTTCTAATTAACTACTAGAGCGCTAACAGCCTTACTTATGAAAAAAGTATGGCACACCTGAAGCCATCTTGATTGGAATAAACTGGTAACACTTAAAGCATTTAATTTAAAAAGGAACAAAATGATGGGGTTCATTTTGTCATAGAAATTATGGTTAGTGCTGTAGAAAGAAAAATTAGGACATGTTTTAAGTGAGATCTCAAATATCTTCCTGTTATATTTCAACAGGAGCAGCCTGTCAGTTGATTCCTTTGTGTTCTACTGCAGCTTCCCAGAGTGTTCTAAAAAACAACTAGAGCGCTAACAGTCTTACTTATGACAAAATTATGGCACACCTGAAGCCATCTTGATTGGAATAAACTGGTAACACTTAAAACATTTAATTTAAAAAGGAACAAAATGAGGGGGTTCATTTTGCCAAAGAAATTATGGTTAGTGCTGCAGAAAGAAAAATTAGGGCATGTATTAAGTGAGATCTCAAATAATCTTCTATTTCATTAGAAAATTCTGACATGCAGACTGAAACAATCACTTTCAATACCAGCAGTAGACTTCCAGTTAACTCCCTGGTGAGCAGTAGCTTTACTACAGTGATCTAATGAGCAACTAGAGTGCTAACATTCTGAATTTATGGCAAATATGTGACACATCTGAATGCCTTCTTGATGGAATCAAAGTAAAAAACTGAAAGCATTTCCTACTGAGGAGACTGCAGTAAATGAGGAAATTAGGAAACTTGATAACAAATAAGTCTCCCAAGATGGCCACCAGAGAAAAAAGAGCCCAAATGTAGCACAAATATCACCCAGATGTAGCCCACATATAGCCCAATGACAGAAGTGTGCAAAATACTTTTTATTTTTTGTTTTTTTGCAGTTTTATATAGTGCAGACTGGTCAGGTATTGGGGCATTGCTCTTACTTGGACCCCTTATTGCGTATTTTGCACGAAGTACATGAGATTGATCTTGCGAAACATTGAACTTTACTATTCTGTTAAACTGAAGTTGCTCTGAACCGGGCCTTGTAACAACCATTTTTACCTACTGGTTTTACTTAATTCTCACTGTATTGTATTAAGAAAGAGGATTTACTGTTTTTATGTACACTTTTATGATCTATGTTTCTAAATCAGATCGAATAAAGTTTAATGAATTTAATTGAAGTCTCCCAAGATGGCCACCAGAGAAAAAGGAGCCCAAATGTAGCACAAATATCACCCAGACGTAGCCCACGTATAGCCCAATGACAGAGGTGTGGAAAACACTTTTTATCCTTTGTTTTTTTGTAGTTTTATATAGTGCAGGCTGGTCAGATATTGGAGTGCTTTACATGAGCATTGGTTACATCATACAAGGACAAACTCATTTTGGTTGTAGGCATGGGGAGATTAAGTGATTTGACCAGAATCACAGAATGTCGAGCTGAAGCAGAAACTCCAACTTGGTTCCCCAGTTGCAAAGTCTGCAGCTCTGGAAGTAACACCACATTCTCTCCCCTAAGTGTAACATTTAATCAAATGCTCAACTGGATAAAAAAAGATAACAAATAATTTAAAAGTGCTTTGTCGCTATTTGAGAACTCAGAAAATATGTCCTCATTTTAGTTTTTTAGAGCACTAACCATAATTTCGATGCAAATAAGACCCTCTCATTTCTATAATTTCTAAAGGAAATGCTAGGTATTACAGTTTTGATTACATCAAGATGATGTCAGGCGTGCCACACTTTTGTAATAAATATAGAATGTTAGCAATCTAGTTGTCTCTTGTCTCTTTCTGCACGTCTCTTGCCTCTTTCTGCACCTCTCTTGCCTCTTTCTGCAGCTCTCTCTTCTTTCTGCACCTCTCTTGCCTCTTTCTGCACCTCTCTTCCCTCATTCTGCAGCTCACTCTCTTCTATCTGTACCTCTCTTGCCTCTTTTGCACCTCTCTTGCCTCTTTCTGCACATCTCTTGCCTCTTTCTGCACCACTCTTGCCTCTTTTTACACCTCTCTTGCATCTTTCTGCACCTCTCTTGCCTCTTTCTGCAGCTCTCTCTTCTTTCTGCACCTCTCTTTCCTCTTTCTGCACCTCTCTTCCCTCATTCTGCAGCTCACTTTCTTCTATCTGTACCTCTCTTGCCTCTTTTGCACCTCTCTTGCCTCTTTCTGCACCTCTCTTGCCTCTTTCTGTACCTCTCATGCCTCTTTCTGCACCTCTCTTCTTTCTGCACCTCTCTTGCCTCTTTCTGCACCTCTGTTGCCTCTTTATGCACCTCTATTGCCTCTGTCTGCACTTCTCTTGCTTATTTCTGCAGCTCACTCTCTTTCTGCACCTCTCTTGCCTCTTTCTGTAGCTCACTCTCTTCTTTCTGCACCTCTCTTGCCTCTTTCTGCACCTCTTCCCTCTTTCTGCAGCTCACTCTCTTCTTTCTGCACCTCTCTTGTCTCTTTCTGCACCTCTCATGCCTCTTTCTGCACTTCTCTTGGTTCTTTCTGCAGCTCACTCTCTTCTTTCTGTACCTCTCTTGCTTCTTTCTATAATTCTCTTGCCTCTTTCTGCACCTCTCTTGCCTCTTTCTGCACCTCTCTTGACTCTTTCTGAACATTTCTTCCTCTTTCTGCACCTCTCTTGCCTCTTGATGCACCTCTCTTGCCTCTTTTTGCTCTTCTCTTGCCTCTTTCTGCAGCTCACTTGTTTCTTTCTGCACCTTTCTTCCTCTTTCTGTACCTCTCTAAACTCTTTCTACACCTCTTACCTCTTTATGCACCTCTCTTGCCTCTTTCTGTACCTCTCTTGCCTCTTTCTGCACCTCTCTTGCCTCTTTCTGCAGCTCACTCTCTTCTTTCTGCACCTCTCTTGCCTCTTTCTACACCTCTCATCCCTCTTTCTGCAGCTCACTCTCTTCTTTCTGCACCCCTCTTGCCTCTTTATGCACCTCTCTTGCCTCTTTCTGCACCTCTCTTGCCTCTTTCTGCACATCTCTTGCCTCTTTCTGCACCAGTCTTGTCTCTTTCTACACCTCTCTTGCCTCTTTCTGTACCACCCTTGTCTCTTTCTGCACCTCACTTGCCTCTTTCTTCACCTCTCTTGCCTCTATCTGCACCTCTCTTGACTTTCTACTCCACTCTTGCCTCTTTCTGCACCTCTCTTGCCTCTTTCTGCACTTCTCTTGCCTCTTTCTGCACCTCTCTTGCCTCTTTCCGCACCTCACTCTCTTCTTTCTGCACCTCTCTTGCTTCTTTCTGCACCTCTCTTGCTTCTTTCTGCGCTTCTCTTGCTTCTTTCTGCACCTTTCTTCCTTTTTCTGCATTTTTCTTGCCTCTTTCTGCACCTTTCTTCCTCTTTCTGGACCTCTCTTGCCTCTTTCTGCACCTCTCTTGCCTCTTTCTGCACCTCACGTGCCTCTTTCTGCGCCTTTCTTCCTCTTTCTGCACCTCACTCTCTTCTTTTTGCAACTCTCTTGCTTCTTTCTGTGCCTCTCTTGCTTCTTTCCACACTTTTATTGCTTCTTTCTGCACCTCTCTTGCCTCTTTCATCACTTCTCCTGCTTCTTTCTGCACCTTTCTTCCTCTTTTTGCACCTCTCTTGCTTTTTTCTGCACTTTTCTTGCCTTTTTCTGTACTTCTCTTGCTTCTTTCTGCACTTCTCTTGCTTCTTTCTGCACATGTCTTACCTATCTAGGTGTAGTTAGAAATTAGCATTTAAAAAACCTTAGAAATTCACTGAAAAAAACACAGGTTTCAGGGACGTTATAGATAGAAATTAGCATTTAAAAAACCTTAGAAATTCACTGAAAAAACCATAGGTTTCAGGGACGTTATAGTTAGAAATTAGCATTTAAAAAACCTTTCAAATTCACTGAAAAAACAATAGGTTTCAGGGACGTTATAGTTAGAAATTAGCATTTAAAAAACCTTTGAAATTCACTGAAAAAACCATAGGTTTCAGGGATGTTATAGTTAGAAATTAGCATTTAAAAAACCTTTGAAATTCACTGAAAAAAACATAGGTTTCAGGGACGTTATAGTTAGAAATTAGCCTTTAAAAAACCGTAGAAATTCACTGAAAAAACCACAGGTTTCAGGGACATTATAATTAGTTGGACATTTCACTAGTACAAAACCAGAGAAATTCGCGCGTTATAGTTAGTTGAGCTAACTATAACTCGCGCCCTGCAATGCACTGCTGATGACGTCACATATTACATCATTCATGACATGGTCAGTGACATCACAGATGACATCACTGATGACATCTCAAATGACATCACTGATGACATCACTGATGACATCATCCAGTGACTGTGTTTCTGTAAAGTTTAAATATGTTTTATATATATATATATAGGCCAAGGTGTATTGAAGAATGAGTGGGTGTATAAGTGTCTGAATAGATGATTTAGTAGGTGCGTGACTGACTGTATAAGTGAGTGATTAATCGTGTCTTACTGAATGCATGGGTTAGTGACTAAACTGTGTGAATGTCTGTATTAGTCTGTCAGTTGGTGTGTAAGCGGCTGCATGGGTTGGTGAGTAGCTACATGAGTGTCTATATGGGTTATTGATTGGTTGTCTGAGTATCTGTATGGGTGCCTGAGTGTCTCTGTGGGTGGGTGGGGTGTGTGTGACTCTGTGCATAGATGTGTGAGTAGGTGATTCACTGGGTGTATGGTTAAGAGTGCATCTGTGAAGGGCTGTATGGGTGGGTGAGTGTGTGTATGGGTGTGTTGGTGAGTGAATGGATGTCTCAGTGGTACATGTGTGAGTAACTACATATGTGAAAGGCAGTATATGTGAGTGTTGGAGTATATAAATGACTATATGTGAGAGTGAGTGATTATGAGAGTGGCTGTATGGATGAGTGTGTGCCCATGTCAGTGATTGTAGAAGAGAGTAAGTATGTGTTAGTATCTGTGTGAATAAGTGAAGTGGTGTGTGTATAACTGTATAGGTGAGTAAATGGGAGTGTGATTGATTCTTTCCATAACTGACTAGGTGTGTGAGTAACTCTATGGGTGAGTGGTGGTGTGTGAGTGTCTGTATAGGTGCATGAGTGCATATGATAGTGCTGTATTGATGAGTGACTGCATGTATGAGTAACTGTAAGGATGAATGAGTGGACATGTGTGTAGACCTAGGAATTAGTGAGTGGGTATGTAGTAACTGGTATTGGTGTGCCTATGGTTTCGAAAATGGTAGTCCGCATTTTAGAGTGGGTGTATTAAAGGTTATATTAGGCAGACCCTCCAGCTTTTCGCGATTTCGCGATTCACGAAAAAATGGCGAAATCGGCTAACTAGCGCGATGGCCGCGATATTTGCAATATGGGCCGCGATATTTACAATAAAGTGCCTACCGGGAGACACCAAAACAAACAATGCCCTTTTATTGGCTGTGCGCGCGCACGCCATTACGTGCCGCCGTCCAATACCTGCCAAGCTGTGAGAGGCAGACAAGAAGAAACGTTTCTGCACAGCTTTGCGCGTAGCAAAAGGCGTGATTTCATTGCCCACCCCGGTCAAGTATCGGTTATAAACCCGGCATCACCATGACCCTGCAGCGCGTTTTTCAGTAATGTCTGTTAATTGGAGCTGTTTTAGTCTTCCTGTGGCCGGAACATCTGGCAGGTGAGCAGACCCTGCTCTCAGCCTTGCCTCCTGATAGTGACTGACATCAGCAGGTGTGAGAAAGTCAGGAGGGAAGTCTAGATTACAGTGTCAAACAGGCATGGTATTTCTCTGCTGTAATTTTATCCACGTTTGATGATTTTCGTCACCTACCCTGTTCGGCACGGGTGCTTCGAGAAGTTTTTACTGAACTCGTGGCATTCTCTTGGTTAATGTCTCCAAGTTGGACGTGTCTTTAATATGTACTGCCGGATATAATCGTAATTCACGGGTTCTGACATAGTGGAATAATCGTCTGTCCAGTGTTTGTTTTATGTATTTTTTTTAATTTATTTTATGCAGTGAAAGTAACCTGCCCTAAGGCAGCGTGCATCTTCCCAGCCGGCCCTCTGCTAAACCTTGGAGTTTTGTCTCTGTAATTGCCATGGAATTATCAACTCGGTCTACAATAAAAACACAATATTCCAGGGATGGCATTGATTTACTGTTTGGTGCTTGGACAAGGAAAACTGCCACTTTGAGGCCTAGAGTCAGATGCTGGAATGCAGAGGAGCATCATGGGAAGACATGAAAAAGACAGTCTTGACCGAGGGTAAGGCTGTAAATTGCTGAAAACATTCACTGCCTTCCCTAGCGCCTGTTGACAAATCAGACCCTCCAGCATTTTGCAATTCCAGGGCTTTAAGTGGGCCGGGTCTGGCTGGTGCTCAGCACCAGTAGTTCTTAAAAGCAGGTGCAGAGACGGTTCCCTATCGGGCTCTCCATTTTTACCCTCGGGGGTGAAAAAAAACAAAAAACCTGCAGCTGTCACTGCTTTAGATGTAATTTTAAAGAAACTCGTTTTTCAGTTTTATACAGTGCAACCTTGGAGCGCTTTACATGAGCATGTTTTTAACCATACAGAAGATGTTGAGCTGACATGAGGCTCGAACCACGCCGCAACCTCGCGAACAAGAACTGAAACATTTTCAAACTGATATACAACGAAGTCATAGTTGTTGCTTATTTCTCTTATGCCTATTTCACAGTGGAGTACTCTGCTAAATCAGTTTAAGACTGAAAAGGAAAGATTACGAGTACAATAAAGTGCTGCAATAATGCCGCTAAATCTCCATTTTTGTGCCGCTAAATTTGCAAATCTATGCCGCAATATCCTGGGGGGTCTGATTAGGGTGTGAGGAGGTGCATCAGATTATCACGTGGATGATGTCATCAGTGATGTCATCAGTGATGTCATTTGAGATGTCATCAGTGATGTCATCCGTGATGTCACTGACCATGTCATGAATGATGTAATATGTGACGTCATCAGCAGTGCATTGCGGGGGCGCGAGTTATAGTTAGCTCAACTAACTATAACGGGCGAATTTCTCTGGTTTTGTACTAGTGAAATGTCCAACTATATATATATATATATATATATATATATATGCATGCTATTTGGTCCCAAAGTTGTCCCAAAGTTAGCGGATGAAATATGCCGCTTTTACTTTTATGAGTGGTGCGATTCAACCGGTATTAAGTAAGTAAGTAATTCTTTATTGTATGATTACCTAAAATCATTTACAAATACAATACATGTCACATCAAAAATAAATACATTTGATTAATTAAAAGGTCTAAAAAAATGTTAAGAACATCTAAAAAGAAAAAAGAAAAGAAAATGCAGCAGAGAAGACGATAAGATGTCATGCAGGCATCAGTGTAATTATTTTGTGCGTGGGCAGATGGATAGAATGTAACATATGTGAGCCGTGAAAGAATGATGAAAGAACATAAAAAGAAGACGGAGCGACGTCACTGAAATAGAACTGAGAGGCATGGGTGCGAGAGCATGCGGGAAAGTGTCGCAGAGGCATGCATGTGGTTTTTATGTGCATAGGCATGTGGGATAAATTGAGGGACAATGCGCCTCCCAAAGCGAGCTATACAGTGTTAAATGATGAATAATAATGCTAGTGGGCGAAATGCAATATCATGATGCCAAAGTTGCTGCCGCAGTTGATGATCTGTGGCTCATGTATTATTTTGCTATCATCATCAGTTCTTGCGTTGATCATAGAGTCATTCCGGCTACCGCATAGAACTTCCCAATTCGTGCAAGCTCCATCGGCACTGTAGTGGTGTAGATGAACATTAGAGCCTCCTTGCATGATCTCATGCCATTTTGAATAAACATTGTTCTTAAATATAGGCGCCTCGGGCTTAACAGAACTGGACAGCAGCAGATAACGTGCTCAGCAGATTCTATGTGATATTGACACAAACGACATCCACTGCTTCTTGAAGGTGTATTTTTCCAGTGAGCCCTGTAATCCTTTATTGATAATGTTAGGAGCCAAGTCCTCAGAACATTCTGTAGGGCTTGCCTTCCCAATCCTGCTTTCAGGTATGGTTGACATGAGGTAGCTTCGTGTGAGTAGACAAGGCCCTCTGCGCCACGGATAGATCTGATCCATTCGAGATCCTGTTGCCTTGAAGTGATCTTTCCCTGCTTTTTTAGCAGGCTTTTTAGGCCGGCCATTGTTAGTGGTATGTCCATTAGGAGATCAGCTGGCAGACCCAATGTCTTGTTGACCGTCAAGAGATACCTTGCCCAGCGACTAGTGTTATTGGTGAAAACTATTTGTAATGCTTCCCTGATTGTACCAGGGCCGGCTTTAATCACTTGATGATAGAATTTGTCTATGTCTTTTTTACATTCTATATCCATTGCTGGAATATTGAACTCTAAGTGAATCAGTGTGCGCCTTGTTGAGTATGGAAGCTTAAAAACCTTTCTGAAAGCCATGATGTGCAGGCGCTCCAATTTGTCGGTCAACAGGCCAGGGAAAGCAAGATGGCTATAGCTCAGTGTTGGAATTAGCTTTGCTTGCATTACTCGTCGAATGCCCTCCGTTGAGTGGCTTAAAAGCCTATGATTTAATTTACATAAGGCATGTGTAACCATAGCCGATTTAGCCTCAAGTGCTTTGGCCTGCAGTATTGGTCTGCCAGTCTCTGAGAATTGTACTCCCAGATAAGTATACTTGTTGGCAGTAGCAATTCTTAACGGGCCAAGATGCCATCTCAATACTGATTTTTTTGGTCTGTGGCCAAAGACCAACACTTTAGTTTTTGTTGCATTGGCTTGGAGTTTGTTTTCCATATTGTAAAGATGTAATGTCTCCAATGCTCTTTTCATGCCTATTCTGGTTTGGTCCAATAAAACAAGGTCATCCGCATACTGCATGATTGGAAGTCTAAGATGGCCCAGTTTGGGCGGAAAGATGTTAGTTTTTAAGAGTGCCTCTCCCAGATCCGCAGTGTATAAGTTAAATAGTGTGGATGCGATCACACAACCCTGTTTTAGCCCTTTGTTCGTGTGGATATTGGCTGTTGCACATGTCTGTGTGAGCTTGGTGTGGACCCAAGTGCCAGTATGAAGTGACATGATGGCCGCCAGGAGTTTCCTCGGAATACCCCACTTTGCGAGTTTTGCCCACAGTATGTTGCAATCGATGCCATCAAAGGCGGCACTGTAGTCAACAAAACATGCATATAGTGGGGGGTGGCGACCTCTGTGGCCTTCGTTGGCAGATATGATAGCGCGATGGCACTGTCCAGTGTCGATGAGTTCGGCCGTAATCCTGTCTGGTATTGCGGTATGATTTTATTTTTTGTTATCCATACCTCTAACTCTTTCAAGAGCACTTTTGCAAATGCCTTCCTATCGACGTCCAATAATGCAATCAGTCTGTAGTTCTCCGGCTGTGAAGCATCCCCTTTTTTATAAATGGGTTGCAAGATTGAACCTTTCCATGAGTTACTGTATTGTACTGAGGTATTGTAGCACTGGTTAAATAGGCTATGCATGTGGGGGGCCCAAAAATCTCGAACTTCGTTGAAGATGCTGCCTGGTAGCCCATTAAGGCCCGGGAGCCCCATCCTTCCTGATTCCCTTGAGGGTGGTTAGAATTTCTTTTTCTGTTGGGGCAAGGTCCTCTGCCTCATTCTCGTCGGGGTGATTGCCTTCTACCTCCATGGTTTTTGCCATGGGTTTGTCTTGGTCGACATATAGCCTTGTTGCATGAGCTGCCCATTTGTTGCAAGGTACAGCATTATGGATGTGGCTTCCACCATTTAGACCATTAACATAGCTCCAAAACTCCCAGTTCTTATTGGGTGCTAGCAGAGCATAGATGTGTTTCCATTTTTCTTCTGTTGTGGTTTGTTTCAACTGGCAGACAGTTTTTTTATGCAGTTTTCTAGTTGTTTTAAAAAATGTTTCCGTCCGTGGGCACTTTTCTCTCCTTTACTGTGACTCTGCCAGACGGCACTTCTTTTTGCTCTCTCCGAATGCTTTGATGTCGATGAGATTGATTGGCCCATTTACAGTGCGTTTGCCTTTGTATCTGGGTTGCCTTCCTGCAATCAGAGCATTAGATAGCGAGGCCATGATTTCTGGCCAACTTTTCTGAGGGCCAGTAGTGCATATAACCTGTTTCCACTTGTTGTATCTGGCCTGACTTATGGGTCCCCATTTAATTCGTTTTATCGGTGCTGTTTCATTGTTTGGATTGAGCATTTTACCAGCAGTTAGATGTTCCTCATGCATCATGGTGCTTATATTGACGAGGATGGATATTGGATGGTGATCGCTTGCCGTAGTGTGTAGCACCTTATATTCTTCACACCTCTTCAGTAGATTCTTGCTCAGGAAGATGTAGTCTAGCGTGGAGATGTTTTTAAATGTAGATTGTTGTTTCCTGTTTGTCTGCCCTACTTGGTTCATGGACTCCAGGTTAAATTCATTGATGCAGGCTTCCATAATGTTCCGCCCACTATCCCCTTGGCTTTGTTCCGGGTGGCACAGATCTCTCATGTTAAAGTCCCCGGTCATAATACATTTGTGCCCTGGGTTCTCATAGAGATATTCTCTAATCAGACCGCTGATCATCCTAGTGTTTGTGGTTTTTGCTTTTTTGTTTGGATTAACATAGAGGTTAATTACTGCGATTGTGGTGGGGATACCCTCTAATCCAATTCCTTTTATAGTTGTGATCTGGACGTCAGGTGAGTGCGTAGGCCATTCCTCGATTCGTACTTGCAGGTTTAATTTTACAAAAATTGAAACCCCACCGATCGGTCTTCCAAAGATGTTTTTCTTGTTGGCCAATGTGTGGGTCGCCGGAAAGCCTTTAATGGAATTTGATGTTACCGACCATGTTTCCTGCAAGCATAAAATATCTCCTGTTTTGATAAGATCCATGGCTTCTTTGTTGGCTAAAGTCGATTTAAGCCCTGCCCCATTCCAGCTTATTAGTCTGATCTTGGTTCTTGGTATCGCCTCTTGTGTACCTCTGAAATTGTTGGTTTGGGCCTTCCCTGGTAACCCGTGTTGTTGGAGTCTGGGCAAGATTGAAAGATTTCTTGTGCTAGGGATTTGCCCTCCCGTTGGTATGCAGTCCCGTTGAGATCCAGGCCCAGTCCTCAGATATGACATCCTGAGATGCTCTTACCTCCATGCAATGTCTGGTAGCATCACCCTTAAGAAGCTTGATTTTAATATTATTGTTGCAGATGTGACTCGGGATCGATTTTATACCCCTTAATATGCTTTTCTGTGGTACTGGCGCCGCTTGTTTGTGCGGCCTCTGTAATAGTACTTGGGGATACTTTTCCGTTGGGCATTTATCTACACGGATACCCCAATCCTTAAGTAGATCTTTTTCCGCCATGATGTTTTGAATGTCTAGCTTGTTGGTCCACTTTGTTAGGGTTGACTCCCTATGGCTTATCCAGGTGTAATTTTTAAAGTGCACCGATGCAAGGTGGGCTGATGTTAAATAGGCCAATGAGGGTATACACGACAGGAGATATAGGATATTTGAGCGATTTAAAATGTTGCCCGGGCCTCTTGTCTCAAATTCAGGGGTGAGGATTACTGTGAGCTCCGAGTCTACCAAAGGTTCTTTTCCCGAACTATTTCCCTCAAACTCATGTCTCTGCCCATCGTGCTTGATTGTTTGATCTGGAGTCCCTGTTTGGCCATTATTCCAGCAAGGAACAGCTTGTGTTTACCCATCTGATTTAATATTGAAGAGTTGCTCACGTGTCTGGACCCTTTGGTCGAGTGGTGACGTCTTCCGTGCTAATGTAAGTTGTGAAGTTGCTATATTTTGGCCTTTGCATTGCGTTTCCGTTAAGGGTGGGTGTACCTTCAACGAGCAAGGTTCCTGCTCTAATGCTGGTGTCGACATCTCCAACTTCTCACACGGTTGCATTTCCATAGGCCTGTGTCCTGTTATTCGAGTTTACATATTTTTACTGGTCTCGGGCAGTGCCCTTGCCTCCTGACTTTTTGATCTTTTAGTTTTAGTGGCGTTTCTGTGGCTGGCATTCGCCACCTCGGCATAGGATTGTACCTGAGGATTGAGAACAGTGTGGGTATTGGAGTGCATTGAATTCGCCATGTGCGGACCTTCTGTGTGCTTCACGTTCGGATATTTTGGAATGGAAATTTCCTGCCCGTTATTCGCCTGGGAAGCTTCTACTGTAGTGCTGTTTCTCATTTGGAAGATGGGATAATTCAGTGGGCCCTTGTCGGTGCTGTCTGTGCCGGTGTCAGGCTGGTTGCAGACTTGGTTTGAGAAAGTTGTCCTTTCATACTTTTTTTGTGTGAATGTCGACCCGCTTTTCCTTTTATTTGTTTTCAGAGATTTCTGTAATTTTTTCTTTTGTCGTCTGGAGAGCTGCCCTTCAATTGCTCTTTGGCCAGTCTTCCTGCTTTGATGTCCATCGTCTATGCTGGTTGCGGGGCTCCCACTTTTGCCCGGGAGCATGTTACTGATTGTAACGGCTGTGCCAAGTGTTACTTCTGGTTCCATAGATATTGTTACTGCTCCAGGTTGTGGTTCCTCTTTTTCAGAGTTTTTCCTGTTTTGTATGTTATTTGACCGTGCTTCACTACATTGATTTATTATGGTTGTTAGCAAGTCAGGCAGTGTAGTTAGTTTTTCTAACTATCGCTTCACTGAAACTTTTTACTGGACTTGTGATGCCCCCTTGGCCATTTTCTCTGATAGTCCACTGATCAACTTTGGAATTAATCATGTCCACCTTTTTGTTAATTGTCAAGACACTTTGTGCAAGCATGTGTATTAAATCCACCTGTATCTCTAATTTGTGGGATTGCCAGGTGAGTGCCTTTACTGCTGCCAGCAATGATGAATTTATTGTATTTAGAATATATTCCGGGCCATTCTTATGAATTGAGTCTTGATCATCACACTGGATTCTGGGATATTGGCCCGGGACAAATCCTGTGGGTTCCTCTGCCATTGATTGTAGTTTACTGGCTGATATTGCTTTTATTTTTAATAGCTCTGTAAATGAGTCTGGAATGCAAAGGTCACCAAGTTGTTGTTGTATTTGCGCTCTTCCAAAATTGTTAACGGGCGTGGAGCAATTCTGATTAATTCCCCGGCCACAGAGGTTAGTGGAGTCGTCCAGTATATCCTGTTGCTGATCATTTATGTGATGAATGAGGGCCTCTATTTAAAAAACGTTCTTATTTTCAATATGTCCAGAGGGTGTTGGACCCTGTGATTTGGTTATTGCTTCCCCGTTGTTTATGGTTGATGATATCTCAATAATCCCAGTTTGCTCTGTCCGATGTTCTGCCATGTTGTGATTTTTTTGTTTGCTGATGGTATTTAGAGTATCATTGCTTGCTGTATCCGTGTCTGCTATCTCTGCGAGTCTCGCCATCTCTATGATTGATGGATCTCCCAGGCTATCCTGGGCTGTGCAATTTGGGATAAGAGGGGGGGCCTCTCCCTGCATTGCTGCCTCCTGGCTAGCTAGCAAGGGGCTGGGGCTGATGTCTGATGCAACCCCCTCTTCCACCATACAACCCATGTGGTCGCCTTGGGATTCTGTCTTCAGCCTTGTGAAATATTGATGTATCGGGAGGCTCCCTATTGCCGGTTTACGAGTCACCCGGCTTCTGATGATGGTGCCGAGCCCTTCTCCTCCCCCGCTACTGAGGTCAATGGGTAGTGTAACTCGGGCCCTGACCCTGTGTTGCCCGGATCTTGCAAGCTTTTCTGACCTCTTATTGTTCCCCGTTCCTGACGCACCCTTGTGTCCTTGTTGTCGGATCCTGCACTCCTCATTTTCCTAGAGGAGATCCTAGCGGTAGTTCTGTTCCTACGAGCCACAAATACCTTGTGCGAATATGTCCAATTGATATAGAATGCGGAAGCCTGCAGTCTTACCCCACGCGCCCAATCTCTGGCCCGCTCTCTTGACTTATGCTGCCTCATTAAACTATGTCGAATTGCTGTTTTAACTTGCGCAGGCTGTCCTGCCTGGGGCATTGATCTCATTGGTAAGGTTGAATCCCGGTTGGCTGATGAGTAGATCCCCCTGGCCAGTTGTATGAAAATATGAATGTTGGTATTGGTGTTGTTGGCTTAGATATTGAAGGCTTGAGGTTATGGGCTTTACCCAGGAGTCCCAGGCTGTTCAAAGTGTTCAAAATGTAATGTCTATGCCTATGTGGCTTTATGATTGCTATGCCATGCCGTGCCTTTTCCTGGGTGCCCCCAAGCCCCTTAGCTGTGTCTTGTCCTATGATGGTCCCCTTGTTTATTTGTTTGTTTATTTATTATGTTGATTGTGATTATCTTGGAGTCCTACTTGGGTGACCTCTTTTAAACTGGCCTTAGCTGTGTCTTGTCCTATGATGGTCCCCTTGTTTGTTTATTTTTTATGTTGATTGTGATTATCTTGGAGTCCTACTTGGGTGACCTATTTTAAGCTGGAAGCGGTAAATGCGTTGACTGAGATATAGTCAAGTAACTTGCCGAAGGGGGGGTGGAAGGGGAGAGCTAGGCGTGGCCCCTCATAGCGAGGGAGTCAGAGAAATCGCAAACTACAGCTTCTGTGCTAAGGGTGGACCACCCCTTTAAAATAGTGGCACCCCCTGATGCCGCCCACCCCCGCAGCAGCACTCTACCTTGTCTCTAGAAGGAGCTCCGGGCTCAGTCCACTCCTCCCAGGACTTAGTCTGGATTCCGTTTCTATGTCGTTCTGCGTCCTCCTGGGGTCCTTCTTGATCCTTCTAGGTCCTGCTGTGCTGCACTGTGCGTTCTGGTTCCCTCTTGATTCCTCTTGGTCCTTCTCGGTCTTTCTTGGTCCTTGAAGTGTGTGCAAGGGGCTATCCCCCCTACCGCACGAATGCCAAGGAGGGGAATGTGATAAGCTGTAATATGCTGTGGTGGCGGATGATGGGTGGAGGAGGAGGAAACTGTGGTGCGGCTCTCATCTCGCGGCTCGCCGGCTCGCATTCGCATTCGCTTCCGCTTTCCGGTTTCCGCTTTCCGCTTTCCGGATCTCTCGCTCCTGCTCTCACTCTCCACCACCAGGTCACATGGATTCAAGTGAGAAGCCCTTTCCCAACCAATGGCCCTGCCTTCTTACCTCCAGGCTCAGTGAGGTTCTTAGGGGCTTTATCTTGTACCCTGGAGTAACTTCGCTAAATTTTAGGTTCGCTAAAATGTAGGTGACATAAGGGAGCAGCAGGAGGTATGGGCTGCTCTGGTGCTGTTCTGGAGCTTCCTTACTCACTCCCCCACAGGTTGGTGCTGCTAGCTCCCCCTCAGTTGTAGCGTCACTCCTCTTTGCCAACTTGGCCGTAGTGCAGATGCACCAGCTTGGACGAGTGGGGCCCCCCCAGGCGATACAGCACGCCGCACCCGAACCTAATCGGGCTGCCTCTGCGGACCGCCTGTGGCCCTCACTCTGCGGACACCAACTAATGGCGGCCACACTCGTCCGTGGATTAACCCCCGCAGTAAAGCTTAATTACTGAGGTGAACTGCGGTAGGGTGCGGCGCGATGGGTCCTGGGACTCAGGTCTCAGGTGATAGTCTGCAGGCGGGTGCGCGGGGAGCCGGGTGAGCGGAGTTGGACAGCCCGTTCGTCTCCTTCCTCGCCTCACCTTGCTCCGCACCTCACGTTACACGTCACACGTCTCCGATCTGCTCCAGTGCTGCTCAGATGCGATTCAACCGGTAGGACCACACCAGTAAACTATCCTTTCACTTGTTACATGGGTAACAAAAAAGAATTGCACTCTCGGGTGGAAAACATTCTGCTGAATTTATTTCATTGGGTCACAGCGAGTGCAACATCCATCATGTTTTGGTGCCCCTGGGCTTTGATCACAGGTTGATTTCCAAGTTCTTATGCAAAGTATGGTTTGCAGTGCCCAAATGGGGGCAATTTTTTATATATACATTTCCACAAATTAGAAATATATACTTATGAGTGCAAAAACATAAAGTGCAGGTGCAAATGTCATAAAAAGCACAATCTTTGTGCTGAGAGGATTTTCATTTCTTAAAATTTGCGCAAACAGGGTCTTTTTTTCTCCACTTTATTCCACCGTGGCAACAAATATCATGCCTCTTATTCCCATTGTGTGCACGGCAGCATTCCTCTTCCAGATATTACTGCTTGGCATGCTGGTAATTGTAGTTTTCATCATGGTGCAAATAATCATTCTAGTCAATCATTTTTGGATTATTTCTGATGATTTGATCACACTGTTTGCACTTTGTTTTTTTCAGTGAATTACTAAAGGTTTTTTAATGTTAAATCCTTACTCTAACATCCCTGTAACCTTTGTTTTTTTTAGTGAATTTCTAAGGTTTTTTTAATTCTTTTTCCAAATTAGAAGTGAAAGGGGGTGGGGCCTCCCACGACCTAACAGCAATCCCGCTGTGTGGGACTTACTGGCGGTAACAATAGGGATTATTGGCCACCAAGGACCCTTAGCATTCAAGGGGACTTAATCCCCCAACGAGTAGTGCACCAGGAGGCGCAGTTGTATAGTGGTGGAGAAAGGGGGTGGGACTTCAGATGACCTCTCAGCAATATCTCGAAGAAAAGCGGGCACTCCTGATAGCGTGTCGTAGTCAAAGTCTGCATATTTTGCAGTGGATTCCAAACACAGACATGTTCCAGCTTCTGTAAGCCTTTCTCAAAGTTTAAAAGCCCCACCTCCTCCCAAAAAACATATACTGCGTTCCCAATGATAAACTAAAACATACTATCCTGGACCAATTATCCCACTTAATGCTGGAAGACAGATCCTTACAAGTATCCTTACATTAATATACAACACGAAAGAAAGGTCAAGGCACTAATGTCCCGCACTTGTTGACAAAATATTAGGAAAGTTCAAATGATATTGGAGGTGCAACGAACCCGGAGAACAACCCTTCTATACTCCTAAATGGAAAACATTTTCCAAAACAAGCTATACAATTGGTGGTTCAGCACTCAAGAAAAGTATTGCAGAGTACACTTGCTTTATGGATAAATTCTTGTATAGAATATATAGCACCAACATGTAGCAAGTCATGAACGAGGAGGAGACAGAGTAATGGCGCTAAAACAAGCTGAGGCGAGATGGATTTGCTGTCTACGTGCCGTCATATTTGGTTTAAATACAAATAATGAATTCCATCATTTTTTGTAGCCGCTCACTGATCACCTCCATTTAGGTACGGTTACTTTGTGATATGTTGTTTCTTATGAAATAGGACATAACAAGGAAGAGGGTCTAACTACTGCAATTTATCATGACAGAGGGCTTAGCTACTGTAATTTATTATGTAATGCCTCCTCATAATCTATGATAATAGTGTCCAAAAAATGTTTCATTGATTGACATGACCAAAAGTCGTCTCATTCTCCAATGGAGTGCACAAGTTCTCTCCTTCTTTTGACTTCATGACTCATGCCTATCACACATCCTTTTATTGTTTTTGGGATAAAAACTGTCTATCTCTGTTGTTTATAATTCAAGAGCTTAATCATATCATTCATCCGTAGCTGGTTTAAGGTGGCACACACGCATTTCTTTCTGTATGTACGGAATGGATTTTGTTGTTTTGTCAACAAATTGGTGACAAGTGAGAAATTTAGTTGCCGGTAATATTGCTAACTATCTATTTAAGTATGTCCGAACAAGTGGACAAATGTCATTGCACTGAAACTGTCGCAATCCCTTTTGTTTGGGATCCAAGGATTCAATATTAACATTTACCTTTAGCCGCTTCAAGATGGCACGCCGCTTTTTGTGATACTAGTACTGTTGCGGGCAGGTCACAAATATTGGATTGTGAACGTTTACAAGATGTCGCTCGCGATGCACGATAAAATACCACTGCACTATATTAGTTTCAAACTCATTCTGTTTACAATATAAGATTCTAATTTTATTATTTACGTATTTGGCGTTCTTAGACAGCACGTATACTTCTTTGTGATTATAGTGTTTTGTTAGGTAGGTTCCATTTTCATGATCGATTCCTCTTCAAGATATCGCCCGTAGTGCTTGCCAAGCCTATTTTTATTTCCGCTTGTTATGGATCGGTCTGACAGGTGTGTAGAATGCAATTCACACTATAAATTGGAGCCATGCATGGCGATCTGGTTCTTTATGAAGCAGACGCCACGCTGGTCCTGTGGAGGAGCACACGTACTCTGTAAGTTTTATAGTACAAGGATGGGGCATGTATGGTTCTCATGCCATGAAGTGTTATTGACCTTAGAATGTTTTCCCCTTTTTCTTGGACGCTGGGGCTATGTGAAGGGACATATTATCGGGCTAACTCACTCGCTATTTGACTTCGGGCATACATGAGATTAGAATTTTATAATATTGGAGAATGCTTGGTGTCAGTTACCTACTCCTATTTCCGTAGTCACACCAAGATGGCGTTGACAATATCATACAACTCTGTTTTATTTTTCACAATGCAGTTTTGTCCTACCTTGGCTGTATATTTATTTTTATTTTTATCTCTAGTTTGCTATATTTCAACCCTTGTAAATACTTAAAAATATATTTATGTTAATATGAAAAGCACTTTTTTGATTCTAATTTATATGGTAACATGAATCTCATGGTCATTACATCATTGGAATTGCCGTAGTATTGGTAAGCACTTTGCGACAATGTTTTATGCCACTCATAACTCTTAATATGACCATACTTGAGCGGTATAAAGGTTTTTACCTTTTATCCTGTCACATGATCCAATGATTTTAAACAGATATAGTGATTTAAATTAGGCTCCTATGATCTGTTTCTTTAAAGACATTTTATTACTTGATAGGTGGATATGCTCATGACACCTATTTCTCACAAAACGGTTTTGCCCAACTTTGGTTTTATATTTTAATTTTGTTTCTATCTTGCTATATGTTAACCTTCACAAATATTTGAAATATACATTTATGTTAATATGAAAAGCACGCACTTGACTCTAATTTATATGGTAACATGGATCTTATGGTTATTACATCATTGGAATTGTCATAATATTGGTATGCACTTTGTGATAATGTTGTATAATACTTATAATTCTTAACACAACCATACTTGAGCGGCATTAAGGTTTTTACTTCTTATCGGATTATATGATCAAATGATTTTAAACAGACACAGTGATTAAAATTAGGCTCTTATGATGTGTTTCTTTACAGAAATTTTAATACTTGACAAGTGGATATGTTCATGACACCTTAATTTAGTCGAACTCAGACGAATAGTAACGTTGACGTACTATTTAGAGGTATGTCTGTCTGGAAGATATTTATTCTTGAACTCAGTGTTCTCTAAGAAGGGCACCTCTGAATTGTGTGTTCTAATTGGTTTCAAGGAATGCTATACTGAGGGCTATTTTTCCCTTTTTTGTGAAAGTCCAGAGCTGTTTGCTAAATAAATTGGATATAAAACTCTTGGATGATATATTGCACATTTAAACTGTCAGTATGAGGTTAATGAGAATATATATTCAAAATCGTTTTAAAAAATGGTGTGATGCATTGATGTGTTTTACTTGATATTTTGTGACTCATCTAATGTGACTATAACATTTTATAAGCGTCTGTTTCGAATCAAGATATAAATATAACATGTTTTGGAATTTTGTATATATTGTAAATATATGATTGTCTTTTTGTAACATTTTTGTAGCCCTGAAGAAGTCCTTGTTGGATAAAATGCGTTGGCTACTGTTCGGTGATGTGCTTTTTAGAAGATAAAGACGAATAAAGACTTACTGAAAGAAGAAATCTTCTCTATATGTATTCAACAACAAATTGTCATGATTATTGGTGCTATATATTCTATACAACAATTTATGCATAAAGCAAATGTACTCTGCAATATTTTTCTTGAGTGCTGAACCACCAATTGTATAAGTATCCTTACATGTAATCACACCCAATACTATTTACACATTAAAAACATTATTACAAATCCAGCTGAGATGATTTTACAACAAGCATTGGCTGAAAATGAAAAGTATATTGATTAAATAATTCATCACATTTTAAAAATGTGCAATAAAACGTATTAAAAAAAAATAATTCATCACATCAAACCATGACATCTCCCCTCCATTTTCAAAGTAATTAATCAAATCAGCCATGTTAGCAATGTCTCACTTGCACAAAAAGTGCAACTCATGTTTCAAGATGTGGGTAATTAATGGTGTCATTTTCATCCGTGTGTCTGAGGGACGGAGGCATTTCAAATTGACACCGGGCCAGTGCCTGTTTACAAATACAACTTCACATTTTCCCAATTTCATTGCACTAGATGTCCTTCTTATTTTTAGAGAGAGCCCTTAATTAGATGTTACTTGGATCTTTTGATATTTATAAAATCAAACTGGCATAACAATGATTCAAAATATCTATAATGTGCGTACATCGCAATTGCCACAATGGTATGGATATATATAAAATGCAAATATAACTTTTGATCCAACCTCAAGGGGCAACATGCAAATATTGCAAATATAGGACCAGGGTCAATAAATCACACAACACACTTTATCCTGTTTCGATCATCAAGAGAATCAAAACTCAAGTCATGTGCAAATACTGCAATTACCCTAGCAGCGTAGATATATAAGGTGCAAAATATAGCAGCATTTTAAACAGTGTGCAAATATTGCAATTATAGCAGCTGCCCCAAACACTTCCATGTACAGCAATATAAGGAACAGATGCACCAGATCTATAAATAACAAAAGATAATGTGCAAATCTCACAGTTTCAGCAGCAATATAAATAAATAAATCATATGCATACACAACCAGTGCTTCACCATTATTGCTATAACATGTATGTATCTACACCAATAACATGGGTAGGATGAATATACCCCAGAAACTCCAATGACATTGAAAGGGAATTATTTCATCCAAAATTCTATCACCCAACATGTACTTCATTCTTCTCATCCCTATTCAATCCTGCTGGAAATCTTGAGTGTAGATCTAGAAAATACCTCGATTCTAAGCGTCTTAGTTGAATCACTCTGTTACTGCCTCTCACATTGATGGACACCCTATCTATAGCAAAGAATATAAGCTTCCCTAAGTCACTGTCATTTCATAAAAATGTCTAGCTACTGGATCTGTAAAATCTGTGTTTCTTATTGCCCTTTGGTGTTCCAATATCCGCTTACGCAATGGTAAAATGGTGCTTCCCACATACATGAGAGCACATGGGCAGACTAATACATACACACAATGATCTGAATCACAATTATAGAAATTGCCTATTTTCCTTCTATGCCCATCAGATGTGGTGCATTTCGCAGTATTGGGAATAGTTTTACAGGCCTTTTAATTCCACATTTAAAAAAACCCTTAGCCTTAGACAGCCATGTATCTAGTTTGCAGGATCTAGTGTAAAAACTGTATGTTAATTCGTCACTGAGTGCCCTCCTTTTCCTGTATGTTATAGGTGGGGTTACAGGTAGTTCTTGACCTATTACCACATCACTTTTTACAAAAGCCCAATGCTTGCAAATCAAATGTCTTACTTTGTGTGACATGGAATTGTAACTTGTGATCAATCGTATCTTCTGGTCTTTTTTATCCGGCTTATAATTAGGGTACAACAGTTGATGTCTCATCAGAGCTTCAGCTTTTCTCTCTGCTATATTTAATACTTTTGATGTATAGCCTCTCTTCTTAAAACTCCCTCTCATTTGTGGCATCTGTCTAGTGAATTCTTCCTCCTGACTACAGATCTTCTTCAGTCTCAAGGTTTCCCCTTAGGGTATACTTTCTTTCAAATTCTTTGGGTGTTGACTCTTAAAGTGCAAAGTGCTATTCCTGGCTGTGCTCTTCTAATGCCTCGAGGTATGAATTCTACCTTCCTGCACCTTCAGTGTTACATCCAAAAACGCCATTTCACCTGCACTCATGGTCATCGTGTATCTCAAATTATACAGGTTATAATTCAGCCTAGCCACATACTCACATGTTTTCTCCTGTGTGCCATTGCACAACAGAAATAGATCATCTATATAACGATCCATATTAAAACATTCTTCACAAACTCCTGGTTATTGTCCGCCCAGGCCACCAAATTGGCATAGCTGGGGGTGAAGCAGGTGCCCACTGCAGTAAAAGCCTTCTGGCGATTAAAGTACCTGTCATGCACAAATATGTTCTCCTTTAGGCAGGTCTGAATCCTATCAATCAACATCCTGTTATGTTCAAGATAACAGGCTGGTCTTGTTTTAGAGTAATGTTCACATACATCCACTCCTATAGTATGGTTAATACTTGCATAAAGGGAGACCACATCTAATGTAATCATTAGGTAAGAATCTGCTCATACCAAATTATGGGTTTTAGACATGAAATCTCCACTGTCCTTACAATACACTGGGAGAGTTTTCACAAAAGGGAATAAAAAGGTATCAATGTAAATAGCAGTATTCTCTAAAAAGCTTTCATTCGAAGAGACAATTGTCTCCCAGGGGGATTAGTCATACTCTTATGCACTTTTGGCAGCACCTAGAAGGAAGGCAATCTGGGATGTTCAGACCTTAAAAAATCATATTCATTGCAGTCTAAAATCCCCCTATCCCTCCATTCCCTTATTTTACCCTGATATTTCTGTGTAGAGGCTTTGTATTCATCTGTTGTGATAGCTTCATAGCATTCGGTTTGGGACAATTGCCGCATAAAATCTTGGTCATACATACTAGATTCCATTATCACAGCATTCCCTCCTTTATCAGAGTTCTTTATTACTATGGAGGTATCGCTTTTTAGTGACTGCAAAGCTGTTCGTTGGGCAGGAGTAAGGTTATCCATAATTTTTCCAATCTTCTCTCTAAGACTGATCAGATCTTTCATCAACTTTTCATGAAACACATCCAGATTATCATGTGGCATTGTCGGAATCACCCGATATTTAGCTTTAAAGCTACTATCACTGGGTGTTCTCCTGTCAATGCCCAAAGATTCGAGCACCAATTCTAATCCCACATCTGCGTCAACACATTCACTCTCCCTGTGCAATGTTTCCAGTGCCACAAGTCCCTCCACCCCCTCAACCTGCAGGTCACAAGTGGCTGAGCCACTAGCTATAACACCAGGTTTAGACTTGGACAGTTTATGAATTTTACTTGATTTCATTTTCCTTATGTACAAGTAAAGGTCAATCCTGACCTGAGCATAATTAAATCCTGAACTTCGGCAGAATGCAAGCCCCAACTCTAAGAGTGAGGTCTCATCTTCAGTAAGTTCTTGTTGTGATAAACTCAAAGCTGTCAATCTGTCATTTAGTTCTTCCTTTTTTGGCGTGTTGTCTGCTCCATCTGTGGTGCTTCCATTGCTGCCTCTCCTGATCCTGTGCCTTTGTTAGTATCTCCTCCCCTCCCTTTTCCTCCTGTGGGGGGGTCGGTCCTTCTTCAGCCTGTTGGCTTGTCGGCTTGTCAGCTTGTCGCAAAAGGTGATATTCATTGTGAAAACCCATAGTTGGCAATCTTTATGTCTGCTCATCCAGGTCATTATTATCTGTACTAACATCAGAGCTTGATCCTGTCGAAATCAAGTCCTGTCTTTTCTGCAGATCTTCTTAGAGCATCTCTTTCCTGAAAATGTCATATTTCCTCACGAAGGTTAAAATTCATCCTTCCGCGTAATCACGTTTATCATGCTGAAATTTCTGTTGTTTAAAACATGGTTGTTTGCAATTCCTTCAAGATGGTCTTGCCTTCTTTACTTTCTATATTCTTTTAAGGACTTTTAATTCATTATGTATGCAGGCTAGGTCGAGTTCCGCATATTTAGCCAAAATTCCTATCAGTCCTTTACTCAATTTTGCTGTGAAGTCTGCTCACTCTTCTAACAGTCCTGGATGTGGGGTTTCATACGTTGCGACTGTAAATATATTCAGGCCCCTCGGGACCTGATTTACCACCAAGTAGCGCATCAAGGAGGTCAGTTCCCACCATTTGCTAATTTCTTTTTAGACAGTTTCTCAAATGTAATATATATAAATATTCTTCTACTTTGGTCTGTCAATGTGGACGGATTTAGCTCTTTCTCCTCCGTGGATGGTGCATTCTCAACGTCAGGGCGACGCCAGCAATTATTATCCGATTTTCTGTCACCGAGGCAGAATGAGAATGCACTTGGGAAAAGCTTTTCACTGCTTTGTTTATTACATACAGTTACAAATGCCCAATGCTTTTCAGTCTGTGATCGGACCTTGATCACAGGAATTAACAAGGGAAACACTTTTTTTTTACTCTCCTTTTTCTTGACTCCCACTTAACGGAACTCCCTGACACTTTCCATGCTCAACTAGAATCACTGGCACACTTCTTTTGGAACGTTTTGTGAAGATTCGTCAAACGACGCCAAAGATATAGGCAAGTCAAAAAACACTTTCTCTATGGACACATGGTCCTAACTATAACTATCTACTGATGACAACCAGTAGGGAATTTATATATATATATATATATTCCGCTTCCACACCATGTGACTTGTTACAACCATGATCATGAAAAACAGACTACTCATTGTGAATTCACGGACAAATGGAAATCTTTCTCCAGATATATATGTGAGATAAACCTAGTTACCTATAATATTTCAAATAAAAGCCAATATAAAACCACAATAAATCAATAATTATCTTGTACAGTAAACTCCTAGTCTGGCTTAAATGCCTTGTTATTGCTCTTCGATTATTACATAATTATCTGAATAGATATTTTACCTAATCCTTCATTATTAACATTGTATTGAATAAAGAGCATTAAATGTCATCATAATATACTGAAAAACAGAGACAACGTTGTTGACTACGAGAATAGATCAAATAAATAATCATAGCCAGAATATTGTGCTAGAATCAATGTTGTGGCTTATCTGTAATGACAGGCGTGCTTATCTAAAATGTCACATATAAAATCCATATATATATAGTAAAATCATATATATACTAAAATCCATGGCTACACAGCACTAGTCAGTATAACAATAAAGTGCAAAGTGCTAAACCAATCTTTTTTAACTTATAATCTGTTTTCTTTCTAAAGTGCATTGATTACTTGAAGTGCTCTGTGCAAAGTGATAATATCCCTTATACTCAGGGAGCTGTCAAAGACGCAGCTTAAAATGGACTCCTATCTTACAGTTATGAGTCTTAGGGGCCGATTCCGATCTCGGTCGGAGGTGCACCTAACACCATTCGATGGGAAAAAAGCCATGCGAATGCCTGTTTCCCGACCGATCCGCACATCATTCCGAACGAGCAAGTACGATGCGCACAACAGCATAGATTCCGACCCAGTCGTACTCACCCAATCCAGGTCCTGTTCACCGACCGAGCCGGATCCGGAATCGTAGAATCGAGCCGCACGGAAGCAAAAATGCAGCCCCGTCCGGCCAGACAAGTACGATGCGCTTTCCGTACGCGCCGAACCCGTCGCTACGCACGGCACCTCAAAGCATCCGGGCGAGGCGCACATAAGCTCCGATTCGCGCCACAACACGATCCACGGCTACGAGATGAACACGCCAGCGACGAGGACGAGGCGAAGCAAAGAGAAAGACGAACGAGACGAACCAACCATGAATCCCTTCGTGCCGATCCTACCAATATTCTACCTCTATTACCGGAACAGGCACGGACGCGTACGGCGCAGAAGGTAAGTCAGACACCAACAGCAAAAACAAACTACACGTACCCGACACATCACACACAGAGGGATGCAGAAATACCTACACCAGCAACAGCAGCACCATAGGGGCGGCATGGCCCTCACCAATGCCACACATACACATAGGGGCCTGTATGCCTACCACTACTGCCACCCCTAACCATGGGGTGCTGGATGCCTGTCACTACTACCACCCTTACCCAGGGGGTGCCAGATGCCTGTCACTACTACTACCCTCACCCAGGGGGTGCCAGATGCCTGTCACTACTACCACCTCTACCCATGGGGGGCTGGATGCCTACCACTACTACCACCCTTACCCAGGGGGTGCCAGATGCCTGTTACTACTACCACCTCTACCCATGGGAGGCTGGATGCCTACCACTACTACCACCCTTACCCAGGGGGTGCCAGATGCCTGTCACTACTACCACCCTTACCCAGGGGGTGCCAGATGCCTGTCACTACTACCACCCTTACCCAGGGGGTGCCAGATGCCTACCACTACCACCACCTCTACCCATGGGGTGCTGGATGCCTGTCACTACTACCACCCTTACCCAGGGGGTGCCAGATGCCTACCACTACCACCACCCCTACCCATGGGGTGCTGGATGCCTGTCACTACTACCACCCTTACCCAGGGGTGCCAGATGCCTACCACTACCACCACCTCTACCCATGGGGGCTGGATGCCTGCCACTACTACCACCCCTACCCAGGGGTGCCAGATGCCTGTCACTACTACCACCCTTACCCAGGGGGTGCCAGATGCCTGTCACTACTACCACCCTTACCCAGGGGTGGCAGATGCCTGTCACCACTACCACCCTTACCCAGGGGTTGCCAGATGCCTGTCACTACTACCACCTCTACCCATGGGGGCTGGATGCCTACCACTACTACCACCCTTACCCAGGGGTGCCAGATGCCTGTCACTACCACCACCCTACCCAGGGGGTGCCAGATGCCTGTCACCACTACCACCCTTACCCAGGGGGTGCCAGATGCCTGTCACTACTACCACCTCTACCCATGGGGGGCTGGATGCCTACCACTACTACCACCCTTACCCAGGGGGTGCCAGATGCCTGTCACTACTACCACCCTTACCCAGGGGTGCCAGATGCCTGTCACTACTACCACCCTTACCCAGGGGTGCCAGATGCCTGTCACTACTACCACCTCTACCCATGGGGGGCTGGATGCCTACCACTACTACCACCCTTACCCAGGGGTGCCAGATGCCTGTCACTACTACCACCTCTACCCATGGGGGGCTGGATGCCTACCACTACTACCACCCTTACCCAGTGGGTGCCAGATGCCTGTCACTACTACCACCCTTACCCAGGGGGTGCCAGATGCCTACCACTACCACCACCTCTACCCATGGGGGGCTGGATGCCTGTCACTACTACCACCCTTACCCAGGGGGTGCCAGATGCCTACCACTACTACCACCTCTACCCAGGGGTGCCAGATGCCTACCACTACTGCCACCCCTACCCATGGGGTGCTGGATGCCTGTCACTACTACCACCCTTACCCAGGGGTGCCAGATGCCTACCACTACAACCACCTCTACCCATGGGGGGCTAGATGCCTGTCACTACTACCACCCTTACCCAGGGGGTGCCAGATGCCTACCACTTCTACCACCCTTACCCAGGGGTGCCAGATGCCTACCACCAACACCACCCCCACTCATAGGATGGACAATGCATGACACAACCAGCACACCACAACCTAGGGAATGCAAGAAAAAGACATCCCCCCAACACCATGACAAGGGTGTGTAGACTGTGTCAAATGCCTACAACACTGAACATGACTTTGAACATACAATGTGACCCCCTATCACATGTGCCACACATATATGTGTGTGGGCCCCACAATGCAAGCAGGCCATGACCATTGTGGCAATGGGGTCCAAAACCCCATCATCACAGTGACCAAAATGTAAGTGTGGGGCCCATAGCTGAAGCACATTCAGAACATTGTGGCAATGGGGTCTAAACCCCCATCATCACAGTGACCAAAAGGTAAGTGTGGGGTCCATAGCTGAAGCACATCTTGAACATTGTGGCAATGGGGTCCAAACCCCCATCATCACAGTGACCAAAATGTAAGTGTGGGGGCCCATAGCTGAAGCACATTCAGAACATTGTGGCAATGGGGTCTAAACCCCCATCATCACAGTGACCAAAAGGTAAGTGTGGGGTCCATAGCTGAAGCACATTTTGAACATTGTGGCAATGGGGCCTAAACCCCCATCATCACAGTAACCAAAAGGTAAGTGTGGGTTCCATTGCTGAAGCACATTTTGAACATTGTGGCAATGGGGCCTAAACCCCCATCATCACAGTGACCAAAATGCAAGTGTTGACAAAGAAAAAGCTGCAACTGCCAAACTGCATGGATGATTCCTGGTCACAGAACATAAAACACATCAGTGGCAAAGTAGTGCATGTGTCCCATTGCAACATAGATTGGGGGAGGCAAATACTGCAGTGCAAATAAGACATACCTTTGGCCATGTGCAGACAAACAACACCCATGGGGGCTGACACTGTCAACATTCATCAATGACACAATGACAGAAGTGACCATCAGAATGCAGACCCACATATTTGCACCAATGGGCACACAAATGCAGATACCCTGTGGAGACTGTAGATGTGAGGTGAACAGATACCATACCATGGCAGCAATGGGACACACAAACCATGATCATTGTGCTGACCAATGACCTAGGAGTCCCAGGGACAGCAGGGGAAACCCACCAAACAACATATAGCCAATGGCACACCAAAGATATGCCAATGCAGTGGTGCAGATGCACAAACACAAACAGGCAGACCCACACTGCACATCAAACACAACAGGTGAGGGGGGGTGCCAGTGTCCCCAGGCAACCACACAACACATGAGGAGGCCTGAATACCAATTACACAGATGTGCATACAGTGCCACACAAGGGTAACTCATGGATCCAAATCCCCTATGTGGGCAATCAGGCATTGTCAGATGAGAGGGAGCACAAATCACACATGTCACACAAGCATGTAGGAACAGCAACTGACACAACAAGACACAGAGACACCACAGCACTACCCCCAGGGTGCCCACAATGTGGTGACCCTGGGCTGCATTACAATCCCACTGTGATGACAAAGCTAGATGTCGTTCACACTGTGAACCACAGTCATGTGTCCTGAGCAACAAACTACCATCACACCTACACAAGCACAAATCAATCAGCACGGCCAGTAAGCCAAGGCCAACATGGAGGCAGGGGTCTAGCCGGGCAACAACTCTCATCTGCACACACTCAACACCACACACCTCGAACTCCAACAATGTGCAGCAGTGAAGCACACATGCACTGGTGACATTGCACATGCACCCATGACAATCCCAGGCTGGTGGGTGGGAACCAAGGTGCAGAAACACATCACACATGGCCACTCAACAAGACTCCTGAATTTCTGACACACTGCACACTACGCTGTACATGGACATGACGGCAATACCACACCAACCAATGGGATCCCAGCCACAGTCACACACCAATGAAGAAGCCAAGGACACCTACAAAGAACTTACATAGACAACTACCAACATTGCAGCCCGGACCCTGAGGAGTGCCAGCAGTCACACACACAACGTGTCACAATCACTGAAAGATAACACAAACTGGAAATCACATGACAGGTGTAAACAACAAGTGCCAAGGGGAATCCTGACTGTGACCCATCTGCGTCTGCACACAAACTCAGCCCTGACAGCAAACACACCTATGGGTGACACCCTGATGACCAGTAATGTGCCATGCACCCACATCACAGAGAATCCAGGGAGAAGACTTGGGGGAACATAGGTCAACTCAGCAAGCATCACAAACAGGTACAACACTAGGGATCCCAGCATGCACAGCAAAACGGAAGTGAACACACAGACATGCTCATATAACACACACCTTGGGCGCAGGCAATGTCACGTGAGTACACACTGCCATGAGGGGACTCCACTCCTGTGTGAGGAAAGCTGTGCCATATGTTGCCTCAGTAGGCCTCCATCATGTCAGCTGAGCACTTGGTCACACACTCAACAATTAGCACCAAATGAATGCTCTCGTCACATCAGCCTGGTCATGGGAGTGCCAACGAAATCATCAGCACAGATCCAACACACTTGTTTGGCAATGTTGCACTGACAACACAGATGAGTCCTTCCCCATTGATGCCCAAACCTGCATGTCCAGTGGAGATGGCCACACGGTCAGGGAAGTAGACGAATTGTACAATGGCAGGCACAACAGATGTGCAGGGGTGGAAGCCACAGATGTGAAATTGCTAATGTAAGTAGGAAATCCCATTGCCAAATATTGAACACATGACACTCTCAGATGCTGCTAAGGATGACATGGATACACCACAGGATAGGACACATTCCCCCTGGACCACATGTGTTCCTGCACAGTAACACTTCATTATCATGAGACCAAATATCACCATCACTGCAGCAAGGGCATGGTTAGCATCATCAACAACATGTACATCAGAAGCAAAAGCACTAGAGAACAGAAAGTTGCTTTATTCAGCATTTGGGTGAGAGAAGTGAAAGAAAATATATAACAAAGGCCAATGGCCAGTCCATAATATGAGTCCAAACAGGGTGCTAGTGCCAGATGTCACCCTACGCATGCCTGCACTGCTACACACCAGGGACAATCCCCTCGGAGGGGAATACGGGGGGCAGGCCAGGCACCACAGGGACAGGATCAGGGCTCACCAGAAGGAGGCAGGGAAGGGGTGGTGGGTGCTGGAGAGCCACTGACAACTGCAGTGGAGGTGTCTGACATGGTGTGTGCCGGCACAACTGGGGGGCATGACTCTGATGGTGTGGGTGCCGGCAAGACTGCAGGGGACCATGCAGATGGAGTGGACAGGTTCCCCACTGCAGTGCCCAAGTCAGACAGGGTGGTAGTGGACTCCACTGCAGTGCCTACCTCCAGGGGAGGAGAATGGGGATCAGGTAAGGTGGGCAGGACAGAGGGGGAGGACACCGTCTCCACACCAGTGGCACAGACAAGCGCAGCGGGGTGTGTGGGGCCGGAAGAGCAAGTGGCAGGGGGAGAAGGCCTGATCCTTTTGGGGATGGTGTATCTGTGGGTGGGGGAACCTGGGGCAGGGTGTGGTGGGGGCACCTGTGGAGTGGGGGCCTGAGGGATGGAGGAAGGAGACTTGGTGCCTGGAGCTGCAGGGCGGTGGCGGGGTCTTGCTCTTCCGGGTCCGGGGGGACTTGCGGATGGGTGCGTCAGTCGGTCTGCACCTGGGGGAGGGTGTCCGGTGGTGAGGGGCACTCCGCTCCGTGTGGGTGGGCTTCCTCTTCCCCCTGAATGCTGTATCAGCTGGATCGGAGGGGAAGAGACCGAGGTCACTGAGGAAGAGCCGCTGTGTCTTTGGGGTTGCAGGTGAGGCAACGGAGGGGGCTTTGGAGGGAGAGGCAACTGTGGACTGCGCAGTGCTCATGGATGCGTGTGTGTGTGACTGGGCCCCATCCCCTGTGAGTGTGGTTTCAGTCCCCTGACTGTGCGTGCGTGTGCGTCTTGTCTGTGGCGTGTGTGTGTGCTGCTCGTGTCTGTGCTGGTGTGTGCCTGTGCCGGTGTGTGTGTGCTTGGGACAGGTAAGGTGCTGGGGAGTGTGGACGGGGCAGAGGCAGGAGGGGTGAGGGACTGTTGGAGGAGGAACACTGCTGCCGTCAGGGAGGAGTCCATGGACCTATTGCCCCTCTGTAGGGCAGACATGCCCGATGAGATGCCGTCCATGAACGACACCAGCTGAGTCAACAGAGTGGTGTGGGCATGGAGGACACTCAGCATCGCTGTCTGCCCTACATGGAGCTGGCGAAGGAGGTACACAGACTCCTCACTCAGGGCAGCAGGGGACACAGGGGCAGGGGGTGCGGTGCCTGGCCCGAAGGAGACACGCTCCCGAACATGGGAGCCTCCACGGACCTCGGGAATGGGAGCCGATGGGAGGGCGGTGGTGGTGGTGGTGGCGGGGACTGCAACACTAGCTGGGGTGTGGTGGCTGCTGACACCCGCCTCCATAAGGGAGTCATCCTCCGAGCTGCTGTGGTCCTCAGCTGAGGTGGATGGTGCTGAGGACTCCTCGGTGTGGCTCCCCTCGCCCTCCGTGCCACTGGGTTCCTCCGACCACTCCTCGGCTGTTGACCCAGTCTGGCTCTGCGGCTCCTCCTGGTCCGTGGAGCTGTCCCCTCCTGTGGCCGTGGATGTATCTGCAAACAATAGGGAAACAGACAGACATCAGTCACCTGCACCGAACGCACACACCACAGTAAGTACAGCACAATACAGAGCAAGGCCTGGCATCCTTAGTTGGACATTGCTAAAATTGCCCAAACAGAATAGGAGAAGTCAATTGTCAGTCTGATCGTCAACCATGGCACTCACATCCCACCTGGCCTTGCACCCATCTGTCTGGCGTCCGTTGGCTGGCAATACCCCAGTGTGGACACATGCACCACCTACACAGTAGTTGGACGGTGCAGAGAACACGGTGAAGCATGTGAACATGCACACATCACAACTCTTGCCACTGAGTCAGTACAGGTGCCCAGATGTAAGTGATGCCCAGAGTCAGATATATGAAATGCATGTGATGCATACCAGCAACAGACACCACGAGGCACACATGTGCTGATAGCCATTGCCACTATGGTGTGCATGTAGCACATGTCACTCCCCTGCAGGATCACCCATAGGAAGTCACATGCCATGGCACAGGCATGCCTGCTAAGTCATACATCACTGTCTCCAGTCTCATGGGCAGGGCAGCCACACAACAACAGTCTGCACTGTGTCACAATAGTAGGTCATGGGGAATGCAAGTCCTGGAGCTGAACAAGTGCACATGTACATCCCCCACACACCACATCATCTGAACCCTTATCTGTCCAGGTCATAACGATTGGACATATGGGAGACCTGTAACACAACCCTCTGAACCTGAGCACCTCACAATCTGCTGTGAATGGGAAACAGCTGCATGGACTTCACATTCGCATACCCCAGTCAGCACGGTCAGGTGTTCAAACACCTATGTGTCACACAAGTATCGTCTCCTATGGTCACATCTCCGGTGGCATGCTGAGCCCCAACCGAGAAACACCCCAGCAGTCCTGACAACGAAGCCACAGCACACTGACACAGAGGCAGACACCTGAGGGGACATATCACTGAGCACAACGTGTCAGCTGATACACGGGAGTGGGAGTGCAGAGTGTATTGTATGGCCTGGAGTAGGCATGACTGTCCTGCCCCACATGAATGAGGGATGAGCCCTGGACAGTAGGCAGCTGGCTAAGTATGTGTGACACACGTAATATACACACTCCAGGGGCCCAAACATTGTTCCCACCCGCAGCATGGGTGTGTGCCAGACACCCCAGGCACATGTGGTGGATCAGCTCAGCAATTGGACCACATGTCAAAGTGACACGCAGATTACTAGTCAGAACACAGGCATTGTGTAAGCAATGGACCCACCCATGATGCCCACCACAGAGTTAGGGGAACAGATGCTGTCCCCCACCTTGAGTCAAGCAAACTTCAAGGACACAGTACCCAAGTGACACAATTCCCTGACTGCAAGGGCTACACCTGGGTATCAGATGAGGAGTGGGCAGTGCACAATTGAGGGACATGGGTCCTGGACCACATGACTGATGTACTGTGGAAGTTTAACCAGGCCAGAGGAGGGCACATAGCATGGCAGACAAAGTTCACAATGCAGTCATGGACTCACCCCCTCCTTGCTGCTCTCTGGCCTTCAGCTGCCCATCCAGATCAGGGAAGACCACCGCCAGGATCCTGAGCATGTGGGGGTCAGGGTCCGGTGTCTGCCCCTCCTGCGAGGAGGCGACAGCTTCAGCTGGACCCGTGCGATCCTCCGGGTCCAGCCCCGAAGGTCCTGCCACCTCTTCTGGCAGTTGCGGATCCGGCGCTTGTAGTCCCCACGGATCTCACTGCCCGGACGATGGTCAGCCATATCTTCTGCTTCTGGTGGGCATCAACCTGTGAGGATGACAAAGTGAGAATGCTATTACTACACATGCAACATATCCGTGCATTACACAGTTGTGTATACATGTCTCAATCACAGGGGCACATGATGTACACAGGCAGTGCAAAGATGGCCATGGACAGTATGCCAGCAGTAACTACATGGTATCATTGCTTGGGAAGTAAAACCTTGTTTAAATGCACTGTCACTGCACCATACCTGTCTAGTGCATGTAACTGCACACTATGGGGGGTGACAACAACTCAGTGAGCCCGCTAGCCAGTGGCGTGCAGACTGTTAGCCCTGCTAGTCAGACAACATGCACATTTAGGAAGGCAGTGGACAGAACACTCACCTGCTCCCCTGCTTTCCCATACAGCTTGCTGTACTGTGGAAGGAGGCTGTCCAGCAGGGCCTGGTTCTCCTCAGTGCTGAAGGCTGGGGCTCTCTCCACAGTACGTGCCATTGCAGGGTCCAGAGGGTGCAGATTCAGCAGCAGTGGTGGTGGCAGATGTCGTCCTGGAGCATGTAGTGCAGGCAAGTGAGCTCTCAGGGGAACAGCCAGCATTATATGTGTGCTGCAGAGGCAGTTACTGTCCCATGTGTCCAAAGTGATAGGTCCAAGTAGTTAGCATCTTCTGAATCTGGCCAATCCATGGAATTGCACCACTTACACACGCCCACAGCATCCTTTAAAAGTTCAACTTCATGACACCCATGAATTTGCAACATTGTTGTGGGTGACCAACTGAATTTCCAGCATCAGACTCGTTCAAATTTTGAAAACGCGTCCGTTGCCAGGCCAGGCCATAGCCAATGGGTGCACACCGATCGGTCCATTGCTGTTCAAGGCGTACCCGGGATACAACGCGTACCCGCACACATTGATTGCAATGGTCCGGCCGGGCACACCGATCGGTCCATTGCTGTTCAAAGCGTACCCGGGATACAACGCGTACCCGCACACATTGATTGCAATGGCCCGGCTGGGCACACCGATCGGTCCATTGATGTTCAAGGCGTACCCGGGATACAACGCGTACCCGCACACATTGATTGCAATGGGCCGGCCGGGCACACCGATCGGTCCATTGCTGTTCAAGGCGTACCCGGGATACAACGCGTACCCGCACACATTGAATGCAATGGCCAATGTGTGCGCACCGATCGGTCCATTGCTGTCCAACGCGTATTGCGAATACAACACGTACCAGCACACATTGAATACAATGGCCAATGTGTGCGCACCGATCGGTCCATTGCTGTCCAATGCGTCCCTGTACATGTCACTGGCATATGTCACCATGCCTGTCACAGGTGAACATATGCCAGCCACATATACTTCCCAGGGAGTGAGGGGCACACCTACAACACCACAGCCTGTCCAAACTGTATCCTAAGGCATGTAAGGCTGCATTACCTATTCCGTGTATGGGGGTGAACATGTTGTTCTGTGGGTGTCACTTGGGGCAGCCACCCCAGGCTGTGCACGTGTTCATGGGGACAGTATCCTTGGTGTTTCGTGTACATGACCACTGTGATGTGCAACTGTTCATATCTGAGCATGTGGCATGGTCACATTTCACGGTGGTGTATGTGTATGTCATGTCACATGCCCCCTGTGTCCCATGTGGGACGGTATGTTTAACCCAGGGTGACCCATTGGCACAATAGTGATGGTCCTCCACAGTCTGTGTGCCTGTTGTGTTTACAATGTCTCTGATTTTATGTGCACAATGGGAGACAGTCTCCACACCCACGTTGTTTGTGCATGGACTTTGATGTTGTGCGTGTGTGTGTCACAGATGTCCATGTCTGTCCTGCCGAAGCAACAGGGACCACTACCTGTGGGGGTCATGGTTGTTTGCTGTGGTGTATACATGATACGCCATGTCATGACAGTGTCCATGTGGCAATACAGGGTCCCTGGAAATCTACCTGTTGTTGAGCTGTGATGCCTGGGGCACATCTGTCCTCACATGTCACTGTGGGGTGTGCTTGTAACGTGGCAGCAGGAGATGGAAAATGTGACACGTCCTCATGATACCCAATGGACACAACCTGGGACTTATTGGTGCCACTTGTTGAACTGTGATGTTGGATGTTGGCCATGTGTGTGCCATACATGTCCTTACGGAACTGCACACATAATGATGTATCGTGTGATATTGAGTGTGTACAATATCACATATGTGGGGTGAGTGACAATCTTTCTTTCTTCACCTATGCACTGCAGGGCACCAACTGTCCATAGACCATTCCCTGACCTGGCAACGATGGTGGAACGTGACAGCATCCGACGGTACCGCTTCACCAGGCAGCTGATTGATGATTTGGCAGTGCGCTTGTGTGAGAAAGTGCCATCTTTCTTACATGGTATGCCCCCACTTTTTGCTGAATGGCTGATGTACTTTGACTGAGTGTGCCCTGGGCTCCTGCCAACCAGGTACCCAGGGCCTGTGTTCCTTCCCTAAAATTGCATTGATACCTACACCCAATTGACATCCCTGGCCACAGGTCAGCCCCTGGTAAATGGTACCATGGGTACCCAGGGCACTGTGACCAGGGAAGGCCCCTAAGGGCTGCAGCACTTGTTGTGCCACCCTTAGGGACCCTGCACCTTACACACACACACTGCCTTTGCAGGCTGCGTGTCTTGGTGCAGAACAAAAGTGAAGAGTCGACATGGCTCACATCCCTGTGTGCCATGCCTACAAGCCACTGCCCTGGCCTAGGTCAGCCACCCCTCTAGCTGGGTGCACTATGCCAGTGGTGAGGGCATAGAGGCATGAGCCCTGTGCCCCTACAGTGCCCAAGTCCATTCTTGGGCATTGTAAGTGCAGTGCTGCCATTAAGAGTATATGGTGCTGGGAGTCTGTCATTACGAACTCCACAGCACCATAATGGCCCCACTGAAGACTAAGAAGTTTGGTATCAAACTTCTCAGCACATTAAACCCCCACTGATGCCAGTGTGGGATTTAATGTAAACGCACTCCAGAGGGCATCTTAGAGATGCCCCCTGAAACCAACCCGACCTCCAGTGTCCGGACTGAGTGGCTGCCCAGGCTGCCACCACCAGACATGTTTCTGGACCCCTGGGTCGAGAGCCTCTGCTCTCAGGGGCCTGAAACAATGCACATCCCGGGACGAGGTGCCAAAGCCTCCTCCCCCAGGATGGGCAGGGGGAGCTTCAAAGGCCTGCCGCCTTTGGAGTTTCCCCAGACCATTTGCTGCTTCCAGCAAACTGGTCCCCACTGGTTCTACCCCCACTCCTGGCGGGAGAACCGGCGGGAAAACCAGAAGCAGGAAATGGGTTGTGCCCACCTCTGCCAACTCCACCCCTAAGGTGGGGGAGGCGAGGTGAAGCACAAACTCGAGTCCCCGCCATCTTGAGGATGGGGGACCTGGCCAACCAGGGACAGGCTCCTGTCCCCCTCCCACTGGAGAGGAACAGAATAGGGGGTGTACCCACCCCAGGGAAGGGACCCATTGGTCCCTGCCCTTACCTACCTGTAACCACCCCTAAATTTAGTATTTAGGGGCTCCCTGAACCTTCCTTCCGGAGTTCCCAAATCCGAAAACAAGAAGAGAAGACGAAGCAAGAAGACCAGCCGTGCAGCTGCTAAAAAGGAGGCGACAACAACTGACTTGGCCCCAGCCCTACCGGCCTGTCGACCTCTGAACCTGCTCCTGCGGAATCCCGGCCTCAGCAACCTCACAAACCCCGGAGGACCTGACTTCTGTGCTACAGCCTTCGACCCAGGGACTCCCACGAGCAGTGGTACTGCTCAAAAGAAAACCTACCAAAGACCCGGCCCTGGCACGGAGCCGCGAAACCTGCACACTCTGCACCCGCCGAGTCCAGCCTGTGCCTGAGTGACCAAAGACCTCGAGGACGACCCCCGGCGATTCTGACCTGGAATCCAGTGGCCAAGGACCCTCCTCGACGACCCAGACGACGCCTGCAGCCTCAGGACAAGGGACCCCTCCAACCGCGACCAGCAGGGGGTAAGATTTCCCGACCTCAAAAGACACCCCTGCACCCGGCGCCCCACGGCCCCCTGTGCCCAACTCCTGGGTGTCTACCTATCCTCCAAGACCCCAACTTACCTCCTGAAGTGTTGGTCGTCCCTGAAGAATCACCGTCCCCGAGCCTGCAGCCTTTCTTCACCTTTCACGACCTCTATTGTTTAACATTGAGCGCCCGACGGCTCAAAGCACCCTGCACCCAGCCGCCCGAGTGCCCCTGGAAGTGCAACCTCTATCCTAACCTACTTCCCTACTTGCCCTGAGCAAGTGACCAGGAGCCCAGCTCCCACAGTCGCGTGGCCTGCTTGCCAGCAGCCACCAACCCGGGGCCCCCCGCCTGCCATAGGATAACATTGGGCCTTCTCACTCTGCACCCGGCCGCCCCTGTGCCGCTGAGGGTGTAAAAACTGTACTTACCTGATCCTGGGGGACCCCTGAGTCTTACCCAGAACCTTAACCCTGCCAGTCAAGTACTTACCCGAAATCCGATAACTCACTTTTCTTCCATAGGGTTCCATTGACTGATTTTCTGCGAAATTTCTTCTAAGTGTGGAGTTCTGAAACTTTAGAATATTCACCAAAAATCAACCGAGTCACGAAAACGAAAATACTCACCTAGTATTAGGAGGGGCCTCAGTGCTGGACCCGAGTGCCCAACACTGGCCCTAAAAAGTAATCGCAACGTTACTTACCGTTAACTCACTTTTCCTTCATAGGGATCCATTGACTGGTTTTCTGTGAAATTTCTTCTAAGTGTCGATTTCTGTATTTTACAAATATTCTTTAAAAATCGAACAAACTACAAAAACGTAATTACTTACCTGTTTTAAGTAAATGTCCCAGTGCTGAACCTAGGAGTCCAGCACTGGATTACAAAAGTAACGTAAACATACTTTGCTTGCACACTGTATTTCCTTTCATAGGATAACATTGGTAATTTTATCCAGAAAAGTTTCTAAGTGTCAGCTTTTGAAATATAGTAATATTCTTCAAAAATCACTACAATAACCAAAACGCTTTTTCTTACCTGTTTACAGGAAGTGTCCCAGGACTGAATCCAGGATCCAGTCCTGTGGTTAGAAAAGTGCTCTGCAAAGTAATCAATTGTAATTAAGCATAATTTTCCATTGAGCTCAATGTTGCATTGAATTTGACCCTGTGTTGCCTCTTGCACCAACTGTGATTACCACTATCTAAAAAGTCTATTTCCTATCTGTAAGGTGAATAACCAAAGCATCTCATACTGAGAAAGTATATTTTGACCCTATTGTTGGTTCTAAAATAAAACAAGCATATATTTTTTTATATACAAACCATTGGCCTAGAGTTCAGTTCTTGAGTGTGTGGCTTCATTTGCTGACTGAGTGTGTACAACAAATGCTTTACACTGTCCTCTGATACTGCCTTACTGCTCGACCAAGCTACCACTTTGGAGAGTAAGGTTATATCTAACTTTAGCCTCTGTCAACCCTCTGGGGACTGTGGACTCTGTACACCCTGAACCTTACTTGGGTGCAGTATATACAGAGCCACTTTCCTACATTGGTGGATCAGCGGTGGGATACAAACTTGCATTTGTTGGACTACTTGGTTACCATCTGATCACACGACAGAACTCTTAAATTGCCTTTAGAATTCTGATTTTTTTAATTGGCATTTTTTTTTACCAAATTACTAAAAGTCTTGTTAGGGCCTTGCTTAAGTCCCTGTAGCATCTTAGAAAATAAAAAGTCACTATAGCCAAGGTTAGAGGGGTTAGAATTTTTTTTTAAAAAAATGTCTCAAGACAAGAACCCAGCTACTAGTGAAGATAATAATGACATACAGGAACTGGTTGAGGAGCTCGACCTCACCCCTTATCTTCATTTGTCTTTCAAAGAGATAAGGTCCTTATGCAAACTTAAAGATATACCAATGGGCCAGCATCCAACCAAACAAGGGCTCCAGGAGCTCCTGGCTGAGTATGCTAAAGCCCACCCCTCTGAGCATGGTGATGACCCAACAGAGGAGGAAAGGAATGAGGAGGATGGGGATGGTAACCCACCTCCATCACTTCCTAGGGAAGATAGGGTCCCTGCACCCTTAACTCCAAGAATAGACCTCTGGGGACCTAGGGGCCACCTAGGTGGTCCTGGTCCCAGAGAGGACACTGAGGATACCCTCAGTGAGGAGGACAACTTGTTAGCCAGGTTGGCCAAACGACTGGACCTAGAGACCAGACTCCTGGCTCTAGAGAAGGAAAGACAGGAGATGGGTTTAGCACCCATCAATGGTGGCAGCAATACTAAAAATAAGGATAGGGAGGAAACTTCTGAACCTAAAATCCCCAAAGGGATTGTCCCTAAGTTTGAGGAAGGTGATGACATCACCAAATGGTTCACAGCCTTTGAGAGGGCTTGTGAAATAAGAAGAGTAAAGAAACCTCTGTGGGGGGCACTCCTGTGGGAACTGTTCTCTGGTAACTGCAGAGACAGGCTTCTGACCCTCTCTGGGCCAGATGCAGGGTCCTATGACCTCATGAAGAGTACTCTGATTGAGGGATTTGGGCTCACTACTGAGGAGTATAGAATTAGATTCAGGGGGCTCACAAAACCCAGACCCAGTCCTGGATTGACTTCGTGGACTACTCAGTAAAGACACTGGATGGCTGGTTAGCTGGACATAATGTGCATGATTTTTCTGGACTTTACAATTTGTTTATGAAGGAACACATACTAAGTAATTGCACAAATGAAAAGTTGCATCAGCATTTGGTAGACCTAGGTCTAATTTCTCCCCAAGAATTGGGAAAGAAGGCAGACCACTGGGTCAAGACTAGGGTGACAAGGACAACCACTGGGGGTGACCAAAAGAAGGTGGTCACCAAACCCCCCAGGGGAAAGGTGGTGAGAATCCCCAAGATAAAAAGTCTGAGTCTTCCAAAGGGCCCCAAAAACCTGTTCAGGGGGTGGGTCCCAAACTACTCCCTATGTGCCTCAACCCTATAGGGGGAAGAACTTTGATCCCTTGAAGGCCTGGTGTAATAACTGTAAGAAGTCAGGACACCTCACTGTAGACAAAACTTGCCCCCACAACAAAGCCCCTAAGGCACCCAGTACAGCTACTCCTGGGGCAGCAAGTTTACAGATGGGATCAGAAGTGTACCCTGAGCAAATCTGGGAACCCACTGAGGCAAGTCTGGTCTCCCTAGGGGAAGTGGAATTTGCCACTGTAGCTGTGTGGCCACCCAACTTAAAGAAGTATTTGCAATACCCCTGGGTGAATGGAACTAGAGTAGAGGCTCTGAGGGATACAGGTGCCAGTGTCACTATGGTGAGGGACACACTGGTTTCCCCTGAGCAATACTTGATTGGGAAAACTTACCCAGTCACCAATGCTGACAGTGTCACCACTAGTCATCCCATGGCCATGGTGACATTAGGCTGGGGGGTTACTGGCCTGAAGCAGGTAGTGGTCTCTCCGAAGTTACCAGCTGCATGTCTGCTAGGAAATGATCTGGAAACCTCAGCCTGGGCAGAGGTGGAGCTAAAGGCCCATGCAGCCATGCTGGGCATCCCTGAATTGGTGTGTGTAAAAACAAGAGCACAGAGCAAAAGGCAGGGTGAAGAAATAGTGTTGGAGCCTGAAATGATGGCCCAGCCTACCAAGAGAAAAGGAAAGAAGACTGGCGGACCAGCTCCTACACAGTCACAAGAGCAGGACCCCTCTCCTCAGGGAGAGAACCTGGAAGCCCCAGAGGGAACTGAGCCCCTAGAGCTTGACCCTTACCAGGTTGAACTCTTGGGCCCAGGGGGACCCTCTAGGGAAGAGCTGTGCCAGGGACAGCAAGACTGTCCCACTCTTGAAAGCCTGAGGCAGCAAGCTGTTTCAGAAGCCAAGGGAGATGTCAGTGGTACCCACAGAGTCTATTGGGAAGAGGGATTACTGTACACTGAGGCAAAAGACCCCAACCCTGGAACCACCAGGAGAGTGGTAGTGCCCCAGAAGTACAGGGAGTTCCTCCTAACTTTGGCTCATGACATCCCCCTAGCTGGACATCTGGGCCAAACCAAAACTTGGGAAAGGCTAGTTAGCCACTTTTACTGGCCCCAGATGCACCAAAAGGTGAAGGAGTTTGTCAGCTCCTGTGTTACCTGTCAAGCCAGTGGCAAGACAGGTGGCCATCCAAAGGCCCCCTGATACCACTACCTGTGGTGGGGGTTCCCTTTGAAAGGGTAGGTGTGGACATAGTGGGTCCACTGGAACCTCCCACAGCCTCAGGGAACAAATTCATACTGGTGGTAGTGGATCATGCCACTAGGTATCCTGGAGGCTATTCCCCTTAGGACTACTACAGCTCCTGCAGTAGCCAAAGCCCTCATTGGTGTCTTCACCAGGGTAGGGTTTCCTAAGGAGGTGGTTTCAGACAGAGGTTCCAACTTCATGTCTGCTTACCTGACCCACATGTGGAAGGAGTGTGGGGTGCAGTACAAGTTTACTACACCCTACCACCCACAAACCAATGGCCTTGTTGAGAGGTTCAACAAGACATTGAAAGGCATGATCATGGGGCTCCCTGAAAAACTCAAGAGGAGATGGGATGTCCTACTACCATGCCTGCTTTTCGCTTACAGAGAAGTGCCACAGAAGGGGGTAGGTTTCTCACCCTTTGAACTTCTGTTTGGCCATCCTGTGAGGGGACCACTCTGTCTTGTAAAGGAGGGCTGGGAGAGACCTCTCCAAGAACCCAAACAAGATATAGTGGACTATGTGCTTGGCCTAAGGTCCAGAATGGCTGAGTACATGGAAAAGGCATCCAAGAACCTTGAGGCCAGCCAGGAGCTTCAGAAGCACTGGTATGACCAAAAAGCTGCACTGGTTGAATTCCAACCTGGGCAACAGGTATGGGTTTTGGAGCCAGTGGCACCAAGGGCCCTCCAGGACAGATGGAGTGGCCCTTACCCTATCCTAGAGAAAAAGAGTGAGGTCACCTACCTGGTTGACCTGGGCACCAGCAGGACACCCAAAAGGGTTATCCATGTGAACCGCCTAAAACTCTACAATGACAGGGCTGACATCACCATGCTGATGGTGACAGATGAGGAACAGGAAGCTGAGAGTGAACCTCTCCCTGATCTCCTCTCCCACAGCCCAAAAGATGGGTCAGTAGATGGAGTTGTCTTTTCAGACACCCTCACTGCCCAACAGCAGACTGACTGCAAGCAAGTCTTGCAGCAGTATGCTGGGCTCTTTTCCTTGACCCCTGGTCTGACAAACTGGTGTACCCATGATGTGGACACTGGTGACAGTGCACCTGTCAAAAACAAGATCTATCGTCAGTCAGACCAAGTTAAGGAAAGCATCAGAGCTGAAGTCAGCAAGATGCTGGAGCTAGGGGTTATTGAGCCCTCTGAGAGCCCCTGGGCTAGCCCAGTGGTTCTGGTCCCCAAACCTCATCAAAAGGGTGAAAAGAGAGAGATGAGGTTTTGTGTGGACTATAGGGGTCTCAACTCTGTCACCAAGACAGATGCACACCCTATCCCAAGAGCTGATGAACTGATAGACAGATTGGGTGCAGCCAAATACCTGAGTACCTTTGACTTAACTGCAGGGTACTGGCAGATTGGCATGGCCCCAGGAGCCAAACAGAAAACAGCATTCTCCACACCTGATGGGCATTTTCAGTTCACTGTTATGCCCTTTGGTTTAAAGAATGCCCCTGCCACCTTCCAGAGGTTGGTGAATCAAGTCCTTGCTGGGTTGGAGTCCTTTAGTGCAGCTTATCTTGATGATATTGCTGTCTTCAGTTCCACCTGGCAGGATCACCTGGTCCACCTTGGGAAGGTTTTAAAGGCCCTGCAAACTGCAGGCCTAACTATCAAGGCATCCAAATGCCAGATAGGGCAGGGCACTGTGGTGTACTTGGGCCACCTGGTTGGTGGAGGCCAGGTACAACCCTTACAGCCCAAGATCCAGGCTATCCTGGACTGGGTAGCTCCAACAACTCAGACCCAAGTCAGGGCATTCCTTGGCTTGACTGGGTACTACAGGAGGTTTGTGAAGGGATATGGGTCCATTGTGACTCCCCTCACAGAACTCACCTCCAAGAAGATGCCAAAGAAAGTAAACTGGACAGTTTGTTGCCAAAAGGCTTTTGACACTCTGAAAGAAGCAATGTGCTCAGCACCAATTCTAAAAGCACCAGATTATGCCAAGCAGTTCATTGTGCAGACTGATGCCTCTGAGCTAGGGATAGGAGCGGTCCTATCCCAGACCAATGATGAAGGCCAAGACCAACCTGTTGCTTTTATAAGCAGAAGGCTTCTCCCCAGGGAGCAGCGTTGGAGTGCCATTGAGAGGGAGGCCTTTGCTGTGGTCTGGTCCCTGAAGAAGCTGAGGCCCTACCTGTTTGGAACTCACTTCCTAGTTCAAACTGACCACAGACCTCTCAGGTGGCTAATGCAAATGAAAGGAGAAAACCCAAAACTGTTGAGGTGGTCCATCTCCCTACAGGGAATGGACTTTGAAGTGGAACACAGACCTGGCACTGCCCATGCCAATGCAGATGGCCTTTCCAGGTTCTTCCACTTAGACAATGAAGACTCCATAGGGCAAGGTTAGTCTCATCATCTTTCGTTTGGGGGAGTTGTGTGAGAAAGTGCCATCTTTCTTACATGGTATGCCCCCACTTTTTGCTGAATGGCTGATGTACTTTGACTGAGTGTGCCCTGGGCTCCTGCCAACCAGGTACCCAGGGCCTGTGTTCCTTCCCTAAAATTGCATTGATACCTACACCCAATTGACATCCCTGGCCACAGGTCAGCCCCTGGTAAATGGTACCATGGGTACCCAGGGCACTGTGACCAGGGAAGGCCCCTAAGGGCTGCAGCACTTGTTGTGCCACCCTTAGGGACCCTGCACCTTTACACACACACACTGCCTTTGCAGGCTGCGTGTCTTGGTGCAGAACAAAAGTGAAGAGTCGACATGGCTCACATCCCTGTGTGCCATGCCTACAAGCCACTGCCCTGGCCTAGGTCAGCCACCCCTCTAGCTGGGTGCACTATGCCAGTGGTGAGGGCATAGAGGCATGAGCCCTGTGCCCCTACAGTGCCCAAGTCCATTCTTGGGCATTGTAAGTGCAGTGCTGCCATTAAGAGTATATGGTGCTGGGAGTCTGTCATTACGAACTCCACAGCACCATAATGGCCCCACTGAAGACTAAGAAGTTTGGTATCAAACTTCTCAGCACATTAAACCCCCACTGATGCCAGTGTGGGATTTAATGTAAAACGCACTCCAGAGGGCATCTTAGAGATGCCCCCTGAAACCAACCCGACCTCCAGTGTCCGGACTGAGTGGCTGCCCAGGCTGCCACCACCAGACATGTTTCTGGACCCCTGGGTCGAGAGCCTCTGCTCTCAGGGGCCTGAAACAATGCACATCCCGGGACGAGGTGCCAAAGCCTCCTCCCCCAGGATGGGCAGGGGGAGCTTCAAAGGCCTGCCGCCTTTGGAGTTTCCCCAGACCATTTGCTGCTTCCAGCAAACTGGTCCCCACTGGTTCTACCCCCACTCCTGGCGGGAGAACCGGCGGGAAAACCAGAAGCAGGAAATGGGTTGTGCCCACCTCTGCCAACTCCACCCCTAAGGTGGGGGAGGCGAGGTGAAGCACAAACTCGAGTCCCCGCCATCTTGAGGATGGGGGACCTGGCCAACCAGGGACAGGCTCCTGTCCCCCTCCCACTGGAGAGGAACAGAATAGGGGTGTACCCACCCCAGGAAGGGACCCATTGGTCCCTGCCCTTACCTACCTGTAACCACCCCTAAATTTAGTATTTAGGGGCTCCCTGAACCTTCCTTCCGGAGTTCCCAAATCCGAAAACAAGAAGAGAAGACGAAGCAAGAAGACCAGCCGTGCAGCTGCTAAAAAGGAGGCGACAACAACTGACTTGGCCCCAGCCCTACCGGCCTGTCGACCTCTGAACCTGCTCCTGCGGAATCCCGGCCTCAGCAACCTCACAAACCCCGGAGGACCTGACTTCTGTGCTACAGCCTTCGACCCAGGGACTCCCACGAGCAGTGGTACTGCTCAAAAGAAAACCTACCAAAGACCCGGCCCTGGCACGGAGCCGCGAAACCTGCACACTCTGCACCCGCCGAGTCCAGCCTGTGCCTGAGTGACCAAAGACCTCGAGGACGACCCCCGGCGATTCTGACCTGGAATCCAGTGGCCAAGGACCCTCCTCGACGACCCAGACGACGCCTGCAGCCTCAGGACAAGGGACCCCTCCAACCGCGACCAGCAGGGGGTAAGATTTCCCGACCTCAAAGACACCCCTGCACCCGGCGCCCCACGGCCCCCTGTGCCCAACTCCTGGGTGTCTACCTATCCTCCAAGACCCCAACTTACCTCCTGAAGTGTTGGTCGTCCCTGAAGAATCACCGTCCCCGAGCCTGCAGCCTTTCTTCACCTTTCACGACCTCTATTGTTTAACATTGAGCGCCCGACGGCTCAAAGCACCCTGCACCCAGCCGCCCGAGTGCCCCTGGAAGTGCAACCTCTATCCTAACCTACTTCCCTACTTGCCCTGAGCAAGTGACCAGGAGCCCAGCTCCCACAGTCGCGTGGCCTGCTTGCCAGCAGCCACCAACCCGGGGCCCCCGCCTGCCATAGGATAACATTGGGCCTTCTCACTCTGCACCCGGCCGCCCCTGTGCCGCTGAGGGTGTAAAAACTGTACTTACCTGATCCTGGGGGACCCCTGAGTCTTACCCAGAACCTTAACCCTGCCAGTCAAGTACTTACCCGAAATCCGATAACTCACTTTTCTTCCATAGGGTTCCATTGACTGATTTTCTGCGAAATTTCTTCTAAGTGTGGAGTTCTGAAACTTTAGAATATTCACCAAAAATCAACCGAGTCACGAAAACGAAAATACTCACCTAGTATTAGGAGGGGCCTCAGTGCTGGACCCGAGTGCCCAACACTGGCCCTAAAAAGTAATCGCAACGTTACTTACCGTTAACTCACTTTTCCTTCATAGGGATCCATTGACTGGTTTTCTGTGAAATTTCTTCTAAGTGTCGATTTCTGTATTTTACAAATATTCTTTAAAAATCGAACAAACTACAAAAACGTAATTACTTACCTGTTTTAAGTAAATGTCCCAGTGCTGAACCTAGGAGTCCAGCACTGGATTACAAAAGTAACGTAAACATACTTTGCTTGCACACTGTATTTCCTTTCATAGGATAACATTGGTAATTTTATCCAGAAAAGTTTCTAAGTGTCAGCTTTTGAAATATAGTAATATTCTTCAAAAATCACTACAATAACCAAAACGCTTTTTCTTACCTGTTTACAGGAAGTGTCCCAGGACTGAATCCAGGATCCAGTCCTGTGGTTAGAAAAGTGCTCTGCAAAGTAATCAATTGTAATTAAGCATAATTTTCCATTGAGCTCAATGTTGCATTGAATTTGACCCTGTGTTGCCTCTTGCACCAACTGTGATTACCACTATCTAAAAAGTCTATTTCCTATCTGTAAGGTGAATAACCAAAGCATCTCATACTGAGAAAGTATATTTTGACCCTATTGTTGGTTCTAAAATAAAACAAGCATATATTTTTTTATATACAAACCATTGGCCTAGAGTTCAGTTCTTGAGTGTGTGGCTTCATTTGCTGACTGAGTGTGTACAACAAATGCTTTACACTGTCCTCTGATACTGCCTTACTGCTCGACCAAGCTACCACTTTGGAGAGTAAGGTTATATCTAACTTTAGCCTCTGTCAACCCTCTGGGGACTGTGGACTCTGTACACCCTGAACCTTACTTGGGTGCAGTATATACAGAGCCACTTTCCTACAGCTTGGCACCACACCTGCAACCTGGCCGGCCGTACCCTACAGCGCTGACCCCCAAGGTGAAGGTGATGGCAGCCCTACACTTCTTTGCCACCGGTACCTTTCAACACATTCTGGCGACTGCTGGTGGGATGTCACAGACCATGTTCAGCCGTGTGCTCCGCGATGTATTGGAGGCTATGTTGATATACCTGAACCAGTACATCTATTTCCCAAGACTCCAGCAACTCACTGACGTGAAGAGTGACTTCTATGCCCTGGGGAGGATGCCGCATGTCATTGGCTCCATTGATGGGACACATGTGGCTTTGGTACCACCACAGGCCCAGGAGCAGGCATACAGGAACCACAAGCACTACCACTCGGTCAATGCACTGGTGGTCTGTCTTGCAGATATGACCATCACACACGTGTGTGCCCGTTTCCCCGGTTCGGCACACGATGCCTACGTGATGAGAAGTAGTCGCATCCCGAGGATGATGTCACAGATGCGGAACCAGCGTGCCTGGCTTGTTGGTGTGTACTGACTTTGTACCATTGTGTGTGTTCTGCAATGTAGTGTTCCACCCTCTTTTCCAACTCAGCTAATGTGCAATTGTCTGTCTGTAGGTGACTCCGGATATCCCAACATGCCATGGTTGCTGATGCCCCTCAGGAACCCTGTGACACCAGCCCAGATGCGCTACAATGAGGCACATGGTCGGACGAGGAGAGTGATTGAGCGGACATTTGGTCTCCTGAAGAGCCGCTTCCGCTGCCTGGACAAGACAGGAGGGTCCCTCCCATATGCCCCGGCAAAGGTGTGCAAGATTGTCATCGTCTGCTGCATGCTACACAACCTGGCAGTGCGGAAGGAGTTGCCTCTCATCCTGGATGACGATGACCAACGTCCGCCACCTGTGGAGGATCCTGGCCTGGACCACGATGCCAGTGATGATGATGATGGTGATGTCCGCACACAGCTCATCACCAACTTCTTCAGCTGAATGTGAGTATCCAGAGATGTCATGTCAATGATGTGAGTATGCATGATATGTGTTGGTGGTGCTCTGGTGCTGTTTGAGTGTGTCCATGTGCTACATGACTGTATGCATGTAGCGATGTGTCCTTACAGGTAGTCTGTACTCCCCAACAGTGTTGACATGCTAACTTGGTTCTGGGTGGGTATCTTGTGACATGTATTGGGCATGAGTATTGCAGTTCTGTGCTGTTCTTCAGTGCTTTTGACTGTGTGTCATTTCTGTCCTTCACAGGGTACTTTCTGAGTCGTTTGGTCAACTGTGATCCCCAACACCGTGATTCGACTTCCAGGGTGGTAGCTGTCGTGTCCCTACAGGTGATGTGCACCACACCCATGGACTTCCTTCCTTCTACACTTGTTGACTGTGTGCCCGCTGCCAGGTGGGATTACCTTGCATCTGTGGTGGTTACAACATGTTGCAAATGTGTAATAAACCTGTGCTTCACTTTGGGATGTGCGTTGTCTGTGGTCACACACCTGACTGACATTTGCTTACTGCACCAGTGGGCTAGTTGACACAGACTGTGAATAGGTGTTGGGTCTGTGCAATGCAACATATTTCCTGGCAACATCAGTGTAGGCGATGAGTCAGATGGCCATGGTGTGTATGTGTTGTGTAGCCCTGGTGGTGTGCCTCCCTCATATGTGTGACGTCGCCATGACTCACATGCCGGTGTTGTACTTGCTGTAGCAGTTAGCATGCACAGTGTCATTTCCCAGATCATCATCGCCACTTCAGAGACAACGTAGGAATCACAACAGAGGCAAGTATGGTGTATTAGTGAGTTTATTGACATACATGTGTGAGTATAGTGCACAGGATGGTGGGTGCTGTACATTGTGATTGTAATCCAAAGTTCCTAGATGATTTGGAAGTCCTGGTAGCAGAAATGTGCAGAGTAGAGTCCACAGTCATCTGAGACATTGGTCCAACTTGAGCTCCCCATGTCATGTGGGTGAGTTGTGTTGCAGTCAACAGGGTGAACAGTTTGCGCACAAAGGTGATTATCCAGAACAGGTTTTGGCTTCCTGGGGTTGCACATGGCCATCGGCCTCTCACTTGCCCCTCCTCGGACGACCCCTCTTCTTTGGGGGGACCCTCAAGTGCAGGCTGCTGCGGTGCAGGGGACTCTCCGCCAGAGTCATCCTCCCTCCCTGTGGCAGTTGCAGTTGTTTCAGCAGCAGATGTTGTGGGCACACAGGGAGGTGTTGACTGGTTGCTGCTCATCTGGCGGAGGCATTGTAATATGTCCCTATGCACCGCCGTCATCTCTTGCAGTGTGTCCCACTTGGACTCCACGCGGGACATGTGTGAGTCCAAGCGGGCATGATGGGCAGCCTGCTGCTGTTTAATGTCCCTGAGGAGCCCCACTACCTGGCTGAGCTCTCCGGTGCTGGACTGGTATGCATCGGCTATGCGTGCCAGTTGTGGGTCATCATGCAGTCCAGACCCCTCTGCAAGCAGCGACCTTTGTCTCCCACCCCTCCCACCACCCCTGGCGACACGTGCAGTACCTGAGGTGGCACACACAGGTGACCCTGGGCCCCCTTGTGGGTTGTTGGTGGTGTTGGTGTCCATGGCCCCACGTTGGTCCAGGGTCCCTGTGCTGGTGGTGCTCCTTGGTCTTTCCATGTCGGCAGGGGTGGTATGTGTGTTGACAGTCGTTGGAGGGGTGGGTGCAGGGGGTGCAGCTGGTGGTCCTGCTGGTGCTGCATGATGACTTGCTCCGGAGGTGCCAGGTTGGTCTTCTTCATCCGAGGAGGGCAGAGGCTGTTCCACACCAGTGAGCTCCGTATCCTCTTGAGCCTGGGTCGGGGACTCCTCAGCGTCTGCTGCTGTGTCCCCATCATCACCTGTTTTTGGGAGACACACACAATGTATGTTATGTTTCTGCAGGCATCAATGTTTGACACACCTGACAGTTGTGACTGTACCTCTGGATGCGGGCCTGTACATTGCATTGTCCTAAGTTGTCACAGTCAGGGGTTTAAATTGGTGTAGCACATTGTCCTGCATTATTTGGGCATTTCTATGTGAATGTTGGGGTGTGTACATGGTCTGCATCGGTTGTATATGGTTGACATCCGGCCCTCCTTCCCACCCAGCCAGATATCCCACCATGGAACGTGCTTCCATTGCAGGGAGTGCAAGTTGTCTTTCAGGATGTCAGTCAGTGGTGTCCTGCTGTTGGTTGGTGCACAGTTGCCAGCAGGACCTTGTGCTCCCCACAGCAGTAGCCAGTGTCAGCCATCTTGTCAGTTGTTTTACACTCCCTGTGATGTGGGCATGGGTCAGGGTGGTGTTGATGGGACGGTTGTGGGGCTGACCAATATCTGTGGCTACCACTCCCATCATTCTATTGCCTCCACCCCACTTCCCAGCATGCCCATACTTACTTGCTTTTGGGTGGACTTCACTGTGTGTGAGTGTGAGAGCAATGGCAAGATGGCTGACAGTGGTGTCCTGCTGTTGCTTGGTGCCCAGTTCCCAGCAGGGCCATGTGCTCCCCACAGCAGTAGCCAGTGTCAGCCATCTTGTCGGTTGTTTTCCACTCCCTTTGATGTGCGCATGGTTCAGGGTGGTGTTGATGGGACAGTTGTGAGGGTGAGCAATATCTGTGCCTACAACTCCTATCATGCTATTGCCTCCACCCCCCTTCCCAGCATGCCCATCCTTCCTTCCTTTTGACTCTGCTTCCCTGTGGGGTGGGGTGCCTGTGCTGACAGGATGGCTGGGAGTGTTGTCCTGGCAGTTGTTTGGCTACAAGTCCCAAGTGTGTCCCTGTGCTTCACACAGCATAACCCAGGGTGGTGGTTCTTTGTGGGATCTTCAGTTAGGATGTGAGGCATTGCATTCTCCCAGGTGGGTTATGTGGAGTTGGTGTTGAGGGGGTGTGTGAGGGGAGGTCCTTGTAACTATGGTCAGTGCTGTGAGTCCTCCTTCCCACCCAGCCAGATATCCCACCATGGAACGTGCTTCCATTGCAGGGAGTGCAAGTTGTCTTTCAGGATGTCAGTCAGTGGTGTCCTGCTGTTGGTTGGTGCACAGTTGCCAGCAGGGCCTTGTGCTCCCCACAGCAGTAGCCAGTGTCAGCCATCTTGTCTGTTGTTTTCCACTCCCTGTGGTCAGGGTGGTGTTGATGGAACAGTTGTGGGGCTGACCAATATCTGTGACTACCACTCCCATCATTCTATTGCCTCCACCCCACTTCCCAGCATGCCCATACTTACTTGCTTTTGGGTGGACTTCACTGTGTGTGAGTGTGAGAGCAATGGCAAGATGGCTGACAGTGGTGTCCTGCTGTTGCTTGGTGCCCAGTTCCCATCAGGGCCATGTGCTCCCCACAGCAGTAGCCAGTGTCAGCCATCTTGTCGGTTGTTTTCCACTCCCTGTGATGTGCGCATGGTTCAGGGTGGTGTTGATGGGACAGTTGTGGGGGTGACCAATATCTGTGACTACCACTCCCATCATGCTATTGCCTCCACCCCCTTCCCAGCATGCCCATACTTACTTGCTTTTGGGTGGACTTCACTGTGTGTGAGTGTGAGAGCAATGGCAAGATGGCTGACAGTGGTGTCCTGCTGTTGGTTGGTGCACAGTTGCCAGCAGGGCCTTGTGCTCCCCACAGCAGTAGCCAGTGTCAGCCATCTTGTCAGTTGTTTTCCACTCCCTGTGATGTGAGCATGGTTCATGGTGGTGTTGATGTGCGCATTGTGATGTTGGGCAATATCTGTGACTACGACTCCCATGATGCTATTGGCTACACTGACTTGCCCAGCATACACAGGATTCCTTCCTTTCAGTGGGCTTCACTGTGAGGTGGTGTTGTAGTGGTGGCTACATGTCTGGATGTGTTTGTTAGTTATGTTTGTGCCACTGCCTAGCTGTAGTTGTAGTTGTGTTTGTACATGTGATGACACAGTTACGTATCACTATGAGATGGCATGTGTTGTGTTTATCTGACTGACATACACATTTTGGGATGATTCTGTTCTGGTTGGTGTGTATTTGCTTAGGGTGCATGGTTTGACTCTCCCCTTGACAGTGATGTGTGTGTATTGTGGCACAATATTGTGTACATTTGTTGTGTACTCACCAGGCTCTGGGATGTTTTCTAGTCCATAGACGCTCACTGGTGGTAGGATGGCCTGCACCTTCTCCTCCCAGGGCCTGAGGTATAGTGGTTTGGCAGGAGGGCCACTGCCGGTGTGTTGGCTCAAGAGGTAGTCCTTCTTCAACAGCTCCTTGACCCTCCTGCGCACGTCATACCACCTGTTCTGGATGTCTTCCTTTGTGCGCAAACATGGTGATTGTGCGTTCACCCTGTCAACGATCCTCGCCCATATCTTGGTTTTCTGCGACATGGGGGTCTGTTGGACCAGTGTACCAAACAGCTGTGGCTCTACCCTGAGGATCTCATCTACCAGGACTTCCAATTCACTATCTAGGAACTTTGGATTCTTCTTGGGGGCATGGTGATGGGTGGTGGTGGTGAGTGATGTGTGTGTTGGTGTGCAAGTGAGGGTGTGTGAGTGTGTGTTTTGCTGGGTGTATGTGAGGGTGCTATTTGTTGAGGTGCTGATGGTGTGTGGCTTGTGTGATGGATGAGCTGTGGGTGTGTGGTTGCTGTCTGTTGAGTGCTGGCAGGTAATTTGAATTTGCAAAGGATCATGGTAGGGATTTGTGTCCTTTATATGGGTGGAGTTGTGGGTGTGTCTTTGTTCCTGTTTCCCACCCAGTATTTATTTGCTTTGTGATTGCTTGTTTGGCCTTTTTTTTTTTTTCCTTGGTTCTTTTTGTGCATGTAGGAGACGTTCTTGTGACCGAGTCGGACCCTCCAGTTGTCTCGTGCGAGCCTCTCCGATTCGTTCACGCTGTTTTTGTGCTGTTTTCTGTGCTGCGTACGCGTCGGTCGCGGGGTTTTGGGTTGCTTCGGCTCGCAGTTTTGAATGCGTGTCGGTCGTGCGGCTTGGGCTCCGTGCGACTCGGTTGTGTTTTCCACGCGTTGCATCGTACTTGGCGGATCGGAGTTCGCAGGTACGTTTCGTTCGGGATTCTTCCTGGTGCGTATCGGTCGGTTCGATTCGTGTGGTTTTCCGGCCGGATGGCTGTTTTCCGCGCGGCTCGGTCGTTCGGCTTGTGTTCCGTACGAGTCGGTCGGATTTAGCACGCTTTTCATCGTACTTTGCGGGTCGGGCTGCACCTGTACGTGTCGGTCGGTATTTATTCCGGCTCCGAGTCGGTCGGTATTTTTTCCGGCCCGAATCGGAATAGGCCCCTTTGACGTTATTTTCTCCAGTAGCACCAACATCCTATAAGTATATAAATAAATAAAGTTCTCTGCTGTTAAAGTGTCTCAAAATTGCATGTACAGGGCATAACTCTTCTAAGATGAAATTAGTATATATATTTATAAATATCGTTATCGATTTTATGAACGGAAGTTAAGAGCGGCTGATGTTGGTCTTTAAGAGAGTCAGTGCTGAATAAAGATCAGATGTGCTACATGTTATATCAGAGAGGTACAGGTAAATTGCTAAAAATGTACAGATACGTTATCGTCAAATGGTGACAACTCCATCATCGCTGCTAGCAACGGCTCAAAGAAAATTATGGAGATCTTCACCCTGCTTCAGACCATTTGAGGCTCTAGAATCAAGTTCCAATATAAATTTGGACTCGAGTTGTCTGAGGAGCTTTTCCCTGTTGCCTCCTATCCTTGATGGTGGCACTGCTCCAATCACAAAATATCTAAGACACTCCAAATCGTTATTGTGTACTGCTTTGAAGTGTCTGGCCACAGGGTATGTCGAATCTGAATTGACTATGGCCCTCAGATGCTGCAGAATTCTGACGTGTACATGTAACTTTGTACTGCCTACATACTGAAATCCACATGTACATGTTAAGACATATACCGCAAACTCAGTTTTGCAGTTGTACATCACTCAATGGAGTGGGTTTATTCCCAAATGCAGAGATATATTCAAAGGTGTTCTTTCCAAATTTACATGCTCTGCACGAGCTGCATTTGTAAAACCCATGTTTCAATGTTAACCAATTTCCTTTGGCTGTGGACAATTGAGTTGGTAATTCAGGACTAGTTCTCACTAAAGCATTATTCATGGATATGGCTTGTCTGAAAGTGAGAGTGGGTGTCGCTGGTAGACGTTCCCCCAAGATAGTGTCTGTCATAACAATGGGCCAATTGCTATTAACAATGGACCTCACCTGCTTCTATTGACGACTGTAAGTAGTTATAAGGCGAACCTCAGATTTGGCTCCACCTCTGCTTTCATAACTAGTTGCTTTATCATGGTTAGACTGGGGTTCTAGTTCTAAAGGTAACAAATTGTCCCTTGGAATGTTCCTCACTTTTTCTAAGGCTTGTTGAATTTTACGTTTGCCATACCCTCTTTCACTAAATGTGATCTTGGCCTCTTCTGTGCAACAATGGAATTCTTGATCAGTACTACAAATTCTGCACAGTCTCAAGAATTCTCCATTTGGAATACTTTTTATAAGATGGTGTGGATGGAAACTTGCGGCATGCAGGGTTGAATTTCCTGCAGTACTCTTACGATGTAAAGTTGTTACTACTTTATTGCTCACTATTTTGATATGCACATCAAGAAAATTAATGGCTGCCCTATCCATCTCAGCATTAAATTGTAAGTTGACATTGTTAACATTGATCTTGGTCACAAATATTTCTGCATCTTCCCTTGAACCATTCCACATGATGAAGATGTCGTCAATAAAATGCATCCAGCTAATAACATGATTTTTATATTGTTCCTTATGTGCCACCTGAAGGACCTGCTCCTCCCACAGCCCCATGTGTAAACACGTGTAGCTCGGGGAGAAGCAGGCCCACATGGCTACCCCTCTTAGTTGTTGAAACACTTCATTATTGAACATGAAATAATTATTATGGAGACAAAAACTAATCATTTCTAAAATCATAGTATTATGCTTATAGCAGTGGTGGGTCATTTGTTCAAGTAATGTTCCATGGCTTTAAGTCCATTGATATGATTAATGCTTGTATATAGTGACGAAATGTCTAATGTAATCAATAAATACTCTTCGGACCAGGGAACATTTTTCAGTTTTCTTAAAAAATGGCTAGTATCTCGTATATAAGAAGGCAGCGTTCAGTACAAATTCTTGCAGGTAGTAGTCAACATATTGAGATACTTTCTCCAACAGTCCTCTTCTGGCCGAAATGATGGGTCTGCCTGGAATAGGTGTGACTTTTTATGAATTTTTGGGATGAAGTATATAACTGGAGTTATCGGAAAATCGTTTTACAAAAAAAAAATTCATCGTTGGAGATGAGCCCATCCCTCTTCCATTTCATTAAGTGTTTGCCAAATGTCTCTTTGATTATTTTCAGTTGTAGAATGTTCTACTTTTTATAACACTCTATGTCCTCCAAGTGTCTGCGTGCTTCTAACATATATTCATTCTTTGGCTAAAGCCCTACGTTCCCACCTTTGTTCGATTTGTTGATGAGCACATCATTATTTTCCTGTCATTTATTGATCAGTTCATGATATTTTTTGTCCTTGTATTTCATGTTTCTTGCTTTACGTTGAGTTTGCACTTCTAGTTTCTTGAGCTCGTCTATAACAACATCATAAAAGATGTCGATGGCATCTCGAGGCATATTAGGGATGAATGTTGACACTGGTTTAAATGGACTTGAGGTCACTACAGATGGAACAATGCCGACTTCATCAAGAAGACTCTGTGTGGAGGATATCATGTCCTCTTCTGTATTGTTTTGTGTCAAGGCACTCAACGTTCGGAGCGCAGGTATGTCTGATACCACTAGATTGGAGAGGTTAAATGCAGAGGCCCGTGTTACATATGACTGTGTATCGGCAAATTTCTTGATGGCAAAATATTTAGTTAATTTTAACATTCTAATAAATTTAAACACATCCACTCGTGTTTGTACATATTTAAAGTTACTTTCGGGGTAAAATGGCAGTCCCAAAGAGAGTAGTTGTGTCTCTGCTGCATCCAACTTGATATCTGACAAATTGATAACTGTATTGTTGCCCCTTATTGCTTTTTCTTCCAACAATTGTTTTGTTGCCTTTTGTTTCTTGAGTTTGTTGCATTGCCTCCTTGCCCGCCTTCTTTGGTTGCGTCTTTTTCTTGGGTCGACTGGGGATTCCGTGGCATTAGGGTCTGGCGATGTTCCCGTCTTAAAAAATAAAGTTCCTCAGCCAAGGTTAATCTCCCCATATCTTCGCCACCTTCACCTCCTGTGGTAGTAGAACTCTCTGATTCAGTTTCACTGGGTACTGAGCTGGCATCTGATGTGGACGCTGATTGAGATCCATTGTCTTGATTAGTGATATTCACATTTTGTTTTGTTTGGTTACTGTTGGTCAATTGCTTGCGCTTGTTAAAATCATACTTTTTGGAAAAAGTTAAAATTTGACCTGATTCGTAATCTAGTTTGTCGCGGGTATATATATATATTTTTTTTTTCAACAAAGGACGCCGCACTCAGGAATCTTGGAATTAATGCTTTATTCACAGAGCCAGTCTGTCACACCGATGCGTTTCGGCCAGCACGGCCTTTCTCACCGTTATTTTGCTGATTGTTAATTTGATTATGATGTCTTTTTTTCTCTTTTTGTATTATGTGTTGAATCAGGATGTGGTTTGTTTATAGTGTAAATTTTTTTGTGATGTGTAAATAATTGGCTGTTTCCTTTTGGTTTTGCTCAATAAAAAAAAAAAAAAAAAAAACAGAATCGGGCCCTTAGTAGTAAAGGTGGGAGGGACTTCGGGAGTGGCTGGAAAAAGGGGCATACTTAGAACTAAATGGATGGGGTTTAGGGAGTAGTAAGGAGGGGTTTAGAGAGGGCCAAGGACAGTTTTAGAGAGGGACATGCACACTCAATCAATCAATCAATCAGGCGTTTGTTAAGCGTGACTACTCACCTGTAAGGGTCTCAAGGCGCTGGAGGGGGGTTGGCAGGTTCCAGTCCATCAAGGGGGGGTCTGTCGAAGAGCCAGCTTTTGAGGTTTCTTGCGAAGATGGGGAGCGATGTTGTCTGTCTGAGGTGGAGCGGAAGGGCGTTCCAGGCTCTGGCCGCGAGGAAGGAGAAGGAGCGGCCTCCCGATCTGGTCTTTCTGGTGCAGGGGACCACGGCGTAGGAGAGCTGGGCTGATCGTAGGGTCCTCTGGGGTGCGTGGAATTTGAGTCGGCTGTTCAGATATGCTGGTCCGGTGTCGTGGAGGGCCTTGTGAGCGTGGGTGAGCATCTTGAAGGTGACTCTATTTTATTTATTTTTTTATTTTATTTATAAAGTTTTATATAGCGCGAACTTGACCCAAGAGGTTATCAGAGCGCTTTACATTTAGGATTGTTGCGTTAAAAGCTACATCAGTAACAAGAGCATAGTAAGGTACAGTCCACAAAAACAATGTTGCGAGAATTCGTAGGAGGGAGGGGAGGAAGGAGTCATAGCAGGGAGACGAGGAGGAACTGTGCCCAATGTCCGGCTGGGTAGGTGACGGTCGAGGGGGAAACCAGGGCCAATCTTCTCAATAGCTGTCTAGCAGCTCCACCGGGCATTAGCCATGTTGCTCAGGTCTCAGCGTTCAGGAAAACCAGTTTTGAGTTGATTTGATTTGAGAAGTTTATATAGTGCTGGCTAGACCCGGAGGTATCAGAGCGCTTTACCAGAGGATCGTTGCATTACAAGGTACATCTAAAAAGTTTTATATAGCGCTGGCTAGACCCGGAGGTATCAGAGCGCTTTACCAGAGGATCATTGCGTTACAAATTACATCAGTTACAATAGCGTAGTAAGGTACAGTAAACAAAAACGAAGTTGAGAGAGTTCGTAGGAACTCTAGCTTCGATGGGGAGCCAGTGGAGTGGGCGCAGGTGCTGGGAGATGTGGCAGTGTCTTGGCAGGTCGAGGACCAGTCTTGCGGCGGCGTTCTGGATGTTCTGTAGCTTGCGGGTGAGGTTTTTGTTTATTCCGGCGTAGAGTGCATTGCCGTAGTCGAGTCTGCTGGTGACCAGGGTGTGAGTGACGGTCTTTCTGTGTTCGAGGGGGATCCATTTGAAGGTCTTACGTAGGAGGCGGAGGGTGTGGAAGCAGGAGGACGAGACGGAGTTGATCTGGCGGTCCATTTTGAGCTCGGAGTCCAGGATGATTCCCAGGTTGCGTGCGTGGTCCGTGGGGGTGGTCGGGCTTCCGAGGGCGGGGGGCCACCAGGTGTCGTTCCAGGCGCCGGGGTTTGGGCCCATGATGATTACTTCTGTTTTGTTGGTGTTTAGTTGTAGGCAGCTGTTTTTCATCCATTTGGCGACAGCTTCCATGCCTTCTCGAAAGTTGTGTCTGGCGGTATTGGGTTCGTTGGATAGGGAGAGGATGAGTTGGGTGTCGTCTGTGTATGACACAATGTTGAGTCCGTAGATTCTGACGATGGGGGCGAGCGGAGCCATGTAGACGTTGAAGAGCGTAGGGCTGAGGGAGGACCCCTGGGGGACTCCGCAGGTGGTTGGTGTAGGGTCCGAGAGGAAAGGGTGGAGTCTAACTCACTGCGTTCTGCCAGAGAGGAAGGAGTGGATCCAGTCGAGGGCCTTGTCTTGGATCCCTGCGTCGTGGAGTCTGCGTATTAGGTGCGGTGAGAGACTGTGTCTCTCACCGCACAAATAAGTAGGCCCACTGCCATTCACAAACATGCACTTCATAAGTTGCTAAAGCCAAAAATAGACCGAAAACAGTAGTAAATTATTCCATTTTAGAGACAGAGACGTGTAAGTCTACACTTTTGAGTAACTTTACCTTCCTATTTTGTGATTAGCCGAAAGTAAAAGAAAGTACACAAAAGTGTATAAGTAATTTACATGTTTAAATTACTCACAGGTGTAATTAACGCTAGTGAATATCCTTGATTGAGTATAGAATCCTCTGTCTGCTAGATTATGTAGAACAGTACACGAGAGAACAGTTTGGTCTGTAACAGTAGTCTGTTTTGTGAGTTCTTTTTACTTTCTTTTGCAAATTTGAAAATTGAAAAACAATTTTCTTATTCGCCACACTTCAAATTGGAGACTTTTCCTCGGAATTTTGGTTTGCAAAATCAGAACTCCTAGTGTGGGGAAATTATCCATCCTTTTACGAATAGCGTCTATTTTTAAGAATAGATCGTGTTTTTTCGAGTATCGATTTGCTTCCTTATATAAATTGATTCAATTTCATAAAATGGGATTAGGTTTTGTGATTTTCCCAGGGTGATATTTTGGGGTAAAGGGTAGTGATAGCCCTGCATTATTCTGAAAATCTGTTTTGTTTCTGCTGCCGCATTTGCAATAGAACCCTAAGACACTAATGCAGCAATGTACCGCACTTTATAGAACCACACATGGCATATGCATAATGTAAACGCAGCTATGCATGCATGCTCTGACAGTCGAACATGCCTCATGCTAAACTTGACCCTGACATAAACAATTATTTTGAAAAGCTTGCAAATCCCCGAAAATCACAGGGACCAGCATATGAACTTCGAATGTAAACCTCTGCACTTTAAGTCTAGTTGCCTTCCTGATTGCAAAGTCTCTCTAAATTAGAGTAAGCTATTTCTCTTTGTTTTTGTCCTAATATTTGAAAACGGCAAAAACAATCCCCTGGGTCACTGACAATTATCCTTTCATTCCAGCCGCCTGTTTCAAGTCAGTCAAAACATTCCAGACTTCAAAAGGGGGCTTTCCCTCGGCGGCCCATTTGGGTGTCCCGTGCTAGTCAGTCTGTACGGGATTGGTTATTTAGATAAATTAATGTGTGGAGCCTGCTGGCCTTCCGAAGGCCTCAGTGTCTGACTGCAAATTAGTTCTACTGAACATAAATAAATCGTGAATATTGTAAAAAAAAATATGCGTACAAAATCTCTGAAAACTAGATGTATTCTGCATACTTATATTTTTAAAACAGAATACGAATTTCACAAAATATGAAAAACGCGCAGCCCGGGAACACGTGAAATAGATTGGTTCCCAAGGCACAGCACAAAGGCTGTGAGGACCTTTAAAGTTCAAACTTCCCGCAGACATATTTGACAAGAATAAACAAGAACACGTCCCAGTTTTCTGCGCAATGCTCAAAATGTGTTTATTTTGCGGGTGTATTTCCACCCCCTTCCTCCCTAAGCCAGGAAGTGCTGTACTGGAACCCTGCTAGGGATAAAGCCGTGAAGAAACTGTTGTTCAGCCTTTCCGTGCAAAGCTGCATAAGAGCTGAAGGGGATCTCTGCCCCGAGGAAGAGAGCGCTGGGAGCCAAGAGCAACAAGCATGGCTCCTGAAGCGGAACAATAGCCTATGAGACTCGGTAAAAAAGAAAACAAACTTCATAGAATGTTTGCTTTTCACTGCTAAGAACTTAGCTCCACATCCAGTGTGATTTTCAGGAGCGTATTGCACCTCGAGAGTGCCTTCACACATACTGCAGATAACAGCTGCTCGAAATAAATACTTTTATGGCGGAAATGCAGGCTCACGTTGGCTAGTGCTTAATCCACATAAACTGCAAACCGAGCACATTTACTGTCCAATGTCAAGATACAGAGACATATACAACACTGTTTGCTGGCAATAAAGATCAAACAAAAAATACTTTCGTTGTGCATATTATATTGTACGTGTGCCGTATAACCACCAATAATATACGAGTTATACTACATAGAGATGTGGCATGACATTATAGAAAGTACTTCATCGTGAACATTATTGACGCCTGGGATCAGCAATGGTTAAATACCAGTAGCAAAGCAGCCGCGGGAAATTACATTAAGAAAAACAAAATCTAGTTTAACTGCATTTACAGTTTTATTAGGTCAACAACTGTTTGGGTTTGGCAGAAAACTTTCGGAGTGACAGAAATCGCATCCTCAGGTAGGCTCAATGTCAGTACTTGTGGAAGAGGGAAAGCTATTCTTCGAAGTAATACGCACATTTAAAATGGACAGAATTCATTTTGAATTCGATCCTTGCGCTTTCTGGTTGGCAAAATGCCTTTTATAGGCTTAACTAGACTGCTCATTGTTCAGGAGCTTACATCCCGCCTATTGCTTCCTACTGGTTGGCTTTATTGTCATTCTTCGTTCGCTTGCTACTTATTCAATGACTTTCCTTGTTCCAGCTTGTCCATCTTCCGTTTGTCCCTCTCTTAGAGCATAGCCTTTTTATTACCTCTCGGAATGGCTAGATTCGTTCCTCCCATTACACTCTAGGTCAGTACACTCTGCATCACTCCACAACACTGTAATCTATTCTGCAGCACTAAACTCCATGCCACTGCACTCTACACGACGCTACTCTACATCATTGCACTCTACACCACTCTACACTACACCTCTACCCTGCACCACTCCCCTCTACAATGAACCATTCTACTTTATGCCACTTCACTCTACTTTGAAACAATCTACTCTATACCATTGCACTCTACGCCACTGTAATCTACTCTGCACCACTCTACTCTATGCCACTACACTCTATGCTGCTCTACTCTATGTCGCTGCACTCTGCGCCAATGCACTTGACACCGCTTTGCTCAAAACCAATACACTCTATGCCACTGCACTCTGCACCACTGTACTTTATGCCACTTCACTATAGACCATTAAACTCTACTCTACTCTATGCCACTCCACTCTACCACACTCTACTCCAAACTGACACTCTACAATGCTACTCCACTCTATGAAACTCTATACAACTCCCTCTATGCGACTGCATGCCACTTTACTCTACTCTATTCTATGACACACCACTCCACTATTCCATATAAGCCACCCCACTCCTTGCCCCTCCACTCTTTGATACTCTATGACACTCCACTCTACTCTACACCACTGGACTCTACAACATTCTATTCCACTCTAAGCCATCCCACTCTCCTACACTACTCCACTCCACTCTATGACAAGCTGCGCTGCTCTATGCCACTCTAATGTACAACACTCTATGCAAAACCCTCTACTCCACTCCAATCTGCTCTACACCACTCCATGACACTCTATGCCACTCCACTATGACAGACTACTCCACTCTACACCACTTAACTCTACTCCCTCCACCACTCTCCACAACACTTCACTCCACTGCACTCCACTCCACTCCATGACACTCAACTCTACTCTACACCACTCTATGCCACTTGATAACACTCCACCCAACTCCACTTTACAACACTCCATTCCATGCCACTCTTCATTAACCCACTAACGTTTAGCCATGCTGAACAGCAGCCATGCTGGTGTAAAAAATGGCTAAAACATATTGACAAAGCCAATAGTTCTTGCATAGGTGAGACCAATTGGCTTTGACAATGCTTGTTATAAATGTCTGATCTTGAGACATTTGTGTGCACGGTAATGCATGGTAATGAAGGGGTCCTGGAAATCAGTTTTAAATAGAGAATGCCAAAGCTCTGCCAATTTGGAGAACTGCCTGAGAGATGTGTGAGAGAGTGACATCGTTCTTAATTATTTATATAACTATAACCTTGGACTCTGGAAGTTTTAGTACTGGATTCTACAGAGAAACTTGGTCAAACAACATTGAGCAGATGACAGAGTCAAAGGGGTAAGATTTCATTTGGTAAACCCTGATGTGCCAATGAAATTAAACTACCCTCTTGTGTTCCAGACAAAGTGGAACAGAGATGGAAGAGTTTTAAGCTCTAGCTTCACGATCCAGTCTACTGGGAAAATAACAACATTTGAGATTAACAATTACCTCCATTTTGAAATGACAGTTCTGTTTTGTTCTTTTCCTTTTTTGGTTGCATTCGGCCATAAAAAACATGCGGCTGGAATTAATGCTATTCTATGATCCACTGGAGATAAGCTTTCCTATATTCTATACGAGCTCTGAATCATCCATGTATAGATGAGTAGGCCTTGAAGAAAAGCCTTGAAATCATGAAGAAAAACCTATTTTAAAAATCTTGCATTGTTTGAATAACCCAGGGATTCTCTGAAATTAAATTTGAGGAAACAGCTATTTTGCAACCAATTAACAGAGGGTAAGCAAATGGGATGCTGACCTTCATAAAAAGCTAACCCTTGTCCTCTGTTGTGGGGAAAATATCTGCCTGTTTTCTTTTGTTGAAAGAAGGAGGGTCATTGGTATTGCTGATCATTACATGGGTACTATTTAGGTGCATGCAAAATATAAATTAAGCTGGTGTAATTTGCGTGATTTCTGGAAGTTCATATTACACTTGTTTTGCAAAATTCCTGAAATGACACCATTACGCCACGTCGTGTAACATAATTTCATGCCACTCACTGCAAAACTTTACTGCAAGTGCGCGGGAATAAGACAAACAACCAGAAAGCGAGCCATTGTTGCTCATTCCACTTGTGTTTTTTATGCTATTTTTAGTGCAAAATGTGGCCTCTTGCCAAAAATTGATGCGAGGATGCCTTTTGCACTAAAACGTAGTGCTAAATGACAGATTTGTATTTTGAGCATTTACACATAATTTTGCATAATTTTCCCAATATTCCTTGAATTTTGCATGCCCATAGTGATTCTGTAAGCAGTTATTGAAGTAGTTTTGGTTGGCGCAAGAGTTCCTAGATCTACTCTCTTCATCAGAAACATGTTTCCCTAACACCCTCTTCACAGAGTGGTGTATTTTGATAAGTGAGGAAAACCCTCGACAATTATCCACTATCCTTTATAAAATGGTCACGAAAAAGGAAACTCTGAGCTGCTGGACTAGTCTCTGAGTTTGCCGTTTCATTCAATTTGTAATTAATTCTAAGCAACAATATTTAGGTCCTGATTTAGAGGTTGCTGATGGGATGGAACTCCTGTTTACTGTTTTATAAGTAGATTATATCCTATGTCATTTGTAATAAAGTGGACTGGATACCAGTCAAGTTTGTGACAGAGTGCCTATCCATCAAACTCTAAATCAGGACCGATATATCTTTCAGAGAAATAGCCGCATTGGCGTTATCAGCAAAAGACAAAGCTCATAGAGCTCAATTAGACAAGGTAGTCTGCTAGATCCCTACACTGCTTGGCTAGCTCTGTGAGTTCTACAATCTTAGAAAGTGTTTCCACCACATAAAAGCTTGTACTTGCAGGAAACTCAGTCCCTCTCATTACCATTCTTAAGATCACAGACACAAATGACCTTTTACTTGTTTCATTGAACTTTGAAAGTCTTTGTAATGAAACAGACACATGACCAGGCGCTTGCGGAGCCTATGACATCATGGCCGCTGGTTCGGCTGGGCTGCATTACTGCTGAGAGGATGTGAACTGGCGGCTCTCCCCAGCCGGCCGCCACCTACCTTCAGGACTTTTAATCCTCCGGCGCTGACACGCTCTCGTTGAGCGCAGGAAGGCTGAGTCCCGGGTGTGTCCGACTGCGGTGCTTGTAGTCTGACGGAGCTCTGGATTCCATCCCGAGAGTCTGCTCCCCAAAGGAGGGCCACTTAACGACTCTCAGGCCTATTTCTATTCAAGATACTCTTTTTATGTTAGACCTTTAAAGCCCAATACGATCTGTGGGTCATAATGTGCTGGTCTATGAAAAATTATCTCCTGTAACTCCGCCGATTGTTGAAATGTGACGGATCAAGATGGCGGATTACGATCAACAATGAAACGGCTATTTTTCGAGGGAACAGTAATGATCCTGATTGCCTATCGAGCACCCGCTCCATGAGGATTTGAGCGGACATTTCTTCCGTTAAGGTAATTTCACCTTACAGCAACGATTTGAGTCTTGAGGTGATCATTGGTTAGAGAGGCCTGATCCTAAAATGGCGGCTAAGTGAGAAAAACGGGGAACGCCTTACCGTCTACGGTGGTGCTGCGGGATTTAGACTAATCAATTGTTGTGGTCTGTGGATGCAGTGCCGGCGGTTTATGAGGAGCGCTTCTTTGCGGGGCCGTCTTCATCTTCATGGTGATTTCCAAGTGATCAGTGCCTGACCCTAAAATGGCGGCCTTTGTGAAGAGTACGAGGAGCGTCTTACTTTCTCCGGTGATGTTGCCTGATCAAATGTAGGCGATTACCTCAATTGTGCTTGATGCAGGGTTATTGATGCAGTGCCTGCTGTGTATGAGGAGCGCTTCAGTGCAGGACCGATTTAGTTTTCACAGCGAACCTTGTGTTAACGGAGCCTGACCCTAAGATGGCGCCGGGTTCTCAGTATCAAGCACTTTCGATTAGTCATTTTGCCAGCTGAAGCTGCTGCAAGATAGTGCTCGATTTAACCCCTTTCTGTCACACCAAGCTGGGGGGCTCTTCACCAACATGACCAGCTTTACATTTGTTTATCCTTCTATGAGCTGGTGCCCTATATAACCTTCATAGAGAGCTCTGTATGCTTTATGGCTGATACGCATGCGATTAGTCAAACATCCTGTGAGGTGAGCGTGGCACGGACTCCCTATTTTCAGCGCTCTATACTGGGGCATAATGAGACCAGCTAAGTTAAGGAAAGGCCTGACTCCGGCTTACCTGACTCTAAAATGGCGCCCAGAACAAATCTGCAATGTCACAGTGGGGGTCTTTAGAGGACTAAAATCTGATGAGGATTAGGTTTTTATGTACAACGCCTCTTCAGCTTCACTACCGCCAAGAGGTTTGAAGGCAAGAACGATGGGTTGTCACACAATTTGCAGACTTTGGAATCTGTCCCTTCCACCCCTCCCCCCACCACTCTTGACCTGGGGGCGAGCTGGAGGACGAAGCGGATGGCGCTTTCCCGGCAGCACCAGGACCGATGTTTTTCGTTGGTTCTAAGATTATGCCCCCTGGGCGAATACCTTAACTGTCTCATCTTACCGAGGAGCCCGAGCAACCTTGGCCGATGCCCGGTGGAGCTGTCCTATGCAGCTATAGAGGAGTTTGGCCCTGGTTCACCCCCGCAGGCCGGCACCTACCCAGCCGGACATCTGACATTGTTTTCCTCGTCTCCCCGTTGTGTTTCCTTCCCCTACCTCTCATTCCCCATAAGACCTATGTCTTGGCTATGCAACTCGCTCATAACTCTTATTATTGTGTAATCTCATGTGTTTCTCCTATTGTCTATACTTGATCCTGTAATTGAAGTTATTATGTAACCGTAACTTGCTGATCCTCATGTAAAGCGCTCTGATACCTCCGGGTCTAGCCAGCGCTATATAAAACTTTGCAAATAAAAAAAATAAAAAATAAAAACCATGGAGCAGCAGGACTCAAACCCTTAACCTTCAGAAAGTGACTCTTTCACCATAACCTTTAGGTCAAGAGTGACTCTCTTATGTTTGGCGAAAATTTTTAACATTCTAGGATCTGATACAAGGGTAGCTTTGTAATTGGATGCAATGTTGAAAGGATTGACTGTGTGTCAATATCTTTGGGAGGTTGAGAACCGCTAATCATAATACCGACAGAGTTGGAATCCATTGTATAGAAGGCTTTGGTACATTATGAGAACACACATGTTTAGATGTAAGGAAGATTTACCTCTTTTAGATAAATTCTGAATTTCTCCGCCTATAGAGACAGATTCACCAAAAGCATACATATCTTCAGAATGAAATGAGCACAGCCTACTACTACCAGCAGGTGAGGTTAGGTTTTCAGTAATTGCACAAGCCGAGGAACCAATATCTTGAGAAATGAACTTTAAAACAGAAATATTGAGGAAAGAATATAGGTTAGGTTTTATCAATGTTTCCTCTTCAGATTCTGAAGATATGAAAAAATACCAGGCCTTTCATAACTATTGTTATTATAATCTCAAATGTTCATGAAAAACCAACTGCAATAGTGTTCACACAAATAGATATTGAATTCTGAGACTGAGAAATCAGCAGGGCTGCACTTGTGTAAGCATTACATTTAAAATGTATTGTTTATCCCATGCACCAAACAAACTGATTTCTATGTGCAAATTACCATCAACCATTCTCCTTGCAAATGTTTTTGCCAATACTTCCTCAGTAAGACATGAACAGGTGTCCTCGGTGCAAACCACAAATGCATGTGGGCAGTCACGGGAGCTATAATTATTTAATCGGTCCACTACTGAAACTATGCTACATTAGCAATGCAAACTGGTCACTGTAGTGCCCATGTCACATCTTTAAACAACATGCCAGCTCATCAAACATAGAGTGCCTGTAGAGAGAGTCCAGGTAGAAGGAAAAGAAAAACAATGCCTAAATATATAGAAATAATGCTTTAAATTGGGAAACATATTTGTGGAACACAGCCCAATTAAGCCCAGCCCGCTATCAAATATGCAATAACAAGCCCATTTCAAACAACAAACACATTTCAATCAAATTTACAACATCAGAATACAGAAAAGAGGGACATGGAGTACATAACTATTGAGCTGAGCAGCAAGAAAAGAGGCTGTTACGTTCCAACGTTATCCATACAAACTGAGATCATATATGGTTGATGATTGCAGTTCTCCAGAACCTGTAGTTTGTGACCCAGGGTTTACAGGGAAGCGTGATTTACTGTGATTTGTGGCTGCCATATTAAAAGCAGTAAGGTAAGCAAGCATAATATGAGCCTTCAGTCTTGTAATAAAAGACAGACGTTTTGTTGACTCAAGCAGTTGAGTGTCTTCTATCTGATTAGTAGCATGGCACCTTTTCTATTATTTTGTTATAACTGTGTGGCCCATGCTCCCATGTCTTACCTTGAAAACCTCTTGAGCAAAATACTGGCTATGTTCAAAATGTTTCTTTCAATCACAAAACACATCAATTCTTAATAATATTGTTTTGCAGCTTTAAATATAAAAAGTAAAGAGATTTTTTAGGTAGAAAATGCTTCTTGAGGTGTGTTTTAGAGCATGTAAATAGATCATTTGAATTCCTAATTGTAACACATATAACACATTCTTCTTCCAGAATGTCAATTGTTTGCTGCTTCCAATCATAAAATGGCCACAATATCCCAACTGCAGGTACCTTTCTCTTTTTCTGTGTCTAGGTGAAACACACTCCCTGTGGGAATCTTTTTGGGAGGCCCAGAGAAACCAGTGGTTAGTTGGTTCAAACTGTAACAACGAGAGCTTTTTACCTCTGGTGTCCTGGGGCTTTATCTTACTGTTCAACCAAAAACTGAGCACAAAGTACACCTTGTTAGATCTTGACCCTCAGGATTCTAGGCAGTGTTCAGATTCTCCTACAGAAATCTTGGCGCACTGGCTGATAAATATTGCCCCATACATATACCATGTTTGCAGACAAAGGTTGTGTATTCCACAGGTCCAGTTGTAGGACTGATTACACACTCTTCCTTATTTGTATAGTCTTCCCTCACTGGTCTAGCAATAGTCTTTGTCTTGCAGCGTTAGCAGAAAGGTGGGGTGGAGTTGGGAGTATCCTGTCAGGGAGACCCAAAAAAAGGCACAGAAGAGGAAACAACTTCTCTACTTAATGACCTCCTAGCTTGCTCTTGGTAACACCTCTGGGAAAGAATAAAGCAGGCAGGGGCAATGGTACTCCTTACAATTCAAATGGACCCTCTTTCTCCTATGCTGCGAACTGTTAGAAATTGGGTTTCTGGTTGGCAGAGGTTTGCACCATGTCCAAGCAGGAACCACAGTCCTAAACAGGGTTAGTCAATAACACACTAAATTAACTTGTGCTCACCCTCTGGCAGCTCGGCACAGAGCAGTCAGGCTTAACTAAGAAGTAATGTGTAAAGAATTTGTGCACACAACACACAGTAACACAGTGGAAACAGCATAAAAACTCCATGCCAGTTTATGAAACTAGAGAATAATTTTATAAATAAAACAAGACCAAACTGACAAAAATCCAATCAGTAGAAGTCAAGATATCACTTTGTAAGGATTAAATACAAAAATAGAACGTAGAAGCAAATAGCACTCAAAGAGTTAATTGGTTGGGCTGCACCAGGATAAAGTCAAGGGTTCAGGCCGTCTGTGATGAAGTGCAGGCTGGATATAAGACCCACGCAGGGCCTGCAGAGCCAAAGTATTTTAATCATTGTTGCAGCACAAGATGTGTCAATGAACCCCATGCAGTTGGGGCGTTGTGCAGGATTTCTCCATGCAACTGCTGCGATGGGTTAATTCCGTTGAGCAAAGCATCAGTTCCGAGTGCGGTGGTTCCGAATGTGATAAGCGGGGTTGATCCACACTGGAGGGGCGATGCGTCGATCTTCTCCACGCATTGGTTCTGATGCATTGGTTCTGATGCGGTGGTTCTAGAGGCGATGCAGCAGTTCTGAGTGCGATGCAGGGGTCCAGTACCTGCAACAGTGGTGATGCGTCAATCCTGATCTCACAGCAGGTGATGAGTCCGTTTCAATCAACGCAAATCCATCAATCCACAGGTTCTGGCAAATGCAGCACTTTAAATTCACTTCCAAGAGCCCTGGACTGGATTGGCACCACTTGGCAGAGCAAGACTTACAGCAAGTAAAGTCCATGTGCTGAGTTGAAGTTGAAAGTGAAATATTTTATATCCCTGTGACTTCAGAAACAGGAGGCAAGCCAACAAGACCTTGGAGAGTACTTAGGTTATGGGATGTAGAGATGCAGGTCCACACAGCAAAGCAGTTCAGCAAATAGGCAGTCCCTCCTGGCAGCACAGTAGTCCTTCTTCCTTGTAGAATGTCCTCTGATCCAGAAGTGTTCTGATTTGGTGGTGTCAGAGGTCCAGTACTTATACCCAGTTGGGCCTTTGAAGTAGGGAGACTTCAAAGAGATGCCGTTGAAGTGCACAAGACCCTGCCTTTCCTGCCTTGGTTCCAGACGCACTACAGGGGGTATGCAACCCTTTGTGAGCTGACAGGACACAGTTCTTTCAGGTGTAGGTGCCAGCTCCTCACTCACCTCCTGCTCAAGATGACCCACCAACATGCGGATGTCTACTTAGTCATACCTACCTTTCCTTTGTGTGCGGCTGTCTAGAGGGAATGCAGGAAACCAGCTGTCGCCCACCACAGACATGTATTCCAGAGAAAGGCAGAAGGCACCAAATGGCTTAAGAAAGAACATGCCAACTTTCTAAAAGTGGCATTTTCAGAACTGAAATTTTAAAACCAACTTCACCATCAGTTATGTTCTTAATTTGTGAGTCTAGGGACACCAAATGTGGGTTTCCCATCTCTTACCCATTGGAAATTACATTTATTAAATGTAATGAGGCAATCCCAATGTTAAGCTATGGGAGAGATAGGCCCTGCAGTAGTGAACATCGCATTTAAGTGTATTTCACTACTAGGACATGTAAAACTTAACAGTACATGTCCTGCTTTTTAAATACACTGCACCCTGCCTATGGGTTGTCCAGGGCTTACCTTAGGGGTGACCTATATGTAATAAAAAGGAAAGTTTGGGCCTGGCATGTAGGTTAACTTGCCATGTAGAAATGGCAGTTTAGAGCTGCACACACAGGCTCTGCAGTGGCAATGCTATGACATGTTTAAAGGGCTACTTAGGTGGGTGGAACGATCAGTGCTGCAAGCCCACACGTAGCATTTGATTTATGGGCCCTGGGCATATGTAGTTTATTTTACTAGGGACTTATAATAAATCAAATATGCCAATTGTTGATAAAACCTATGTTCACATGTTTAAAATAATGAGCACATGCACTTTAGTACTGGATAACCATGGTAAAGTGCTCAGATTCCTAAGTCCAGAAAAAACGAAGTCAGCAAAAACAGGAGGTCAGAAGGCTAAAAATCAGGGGAAACCACGCCAAGGATGCCAGGTTAAATACACAACCAAGCGTCTGGACCAGTACTAAGGATGTGAGAAGTGCTAGGATGAAGCCCTCCAACTCAAATTTCTGTCAGGGACTCTTTTCAATCCTCCATCTCAGGTACTACTCCAGTGATGGAAATTAAAGTGGAATCCTCTGTGGCCACAGCCTCATGTTTTAGCAGGCACACTCCATGCACAACCTACAACAGATACTTAGGTTAAATGCAGTCAACTATGGCTCACATGGATGGAGCAAGAGGTCTGGTTTCAGGGGCCTGGGAGAGGAATTTAAAAGCACAGGAGAGGCCAGGAGGGAATTCTGTCTGACAGGAGACAAGGTGAAAGGCCTTTCCTGCCACTATATCCTGCTGCTGCTTTCACAGTCAATCCACTGCATCCTTATGTGCTAACGACGGTCAAGCTCCATAAAAGAAGGTGAACATGGTGTGCCTCTCTAGACCACAGAGCACTGCTCTTTATTGCATTTCATTTGAAAGGAAGTCCTCAGCACGCATGCATGATTGTTGTGTGTGCTAAGGTGAGAAGATCAAAAGCCAACAGAAGCTCACTATGGGGAATTTGAGGCATAGGCGCATGTGCTCAAAGCCACTCAAGGGACTTTTCTGTCCCAACACTCCCATTTTAATATAATCACTTCTTTGCAACCCCGGCAGCTACAGCACTAGCTTTTGAAACATTGCTGGAGAGCATGAGCGTGACATACTAACTTGAATGTCTTTTTCAGTCTATTGGTTACTTTGGCATTACATTGCTAGTAAAAGTGCGAGAAGTGTTGTGAAAAGGATTTCCTTGCCTTGAAGAATACATGAGACTTCAGCCCACAATGTACAATGGTGTGGATTTGGTAATGTTAAACATATTGTACAAAAGATCACAAAAGGAGCCAGCAAAGAGCACAAGTGGAGCAATTTTCAACCAAAGATTATGTGGATTTTCAGAACAAACTGGGAAGGCAAAGTCCAGTGGGCTTCCCTCTAATGACCTATGGCAGGCATTATCTAAATAGTATAAACTTTCTGCAACTTCTTAGTCCTCCCATCCCCATGAAGAGTGCTGATTGGTGCATGGTCAACCCTTTCAATCAATCAATCAAACATTTATAAAGCACAGCAAATCACCTGGCAGGGTCTCGAGAGGTGCTGGAGAAGTTGGTTGCTGCACGGTTGCTCATTTAAACCTACAGGTCTTGACTTCTCTCATGAACTGCTGGAGCGATGGTGAGGTCCTGAGGTGCAGGGGAAGGTTGTTCCATGCCTTGAACACCAGGTGCGAGAAAAAGCATCCTCCGCTGTTGGTTCAGCGGATCCAAGGGTTCTCAGCGAGGGCGAGGTAAGCAGATCCAAGGTGTCTGGTCGGTTGCTGGAAGGTCAGTAATTTGTTGATGTATGCTGGCCCTTTGTTGTGCAGTGCCTTGTAAGCGTGGGTTAGCATCTTGAACTGGCATCTCTTCTAGATCGGCAGCCAGTGAATTTTCTTGAGGTGGGGTGTGATGTGGATCCTTCTGGGGAGGTCGAAGATGAGTCTTGCTGCTGAGTTTTGTATTTTCTGGAGCTGGGGTCTCCAACCTTTTCTATGATAAGAGCTACTTATGTTCAATGAAAATCACGCCGAGCTACTATTGTAAGAGAGACCACATTAGACCAGTTTCCATTAGTGGCAGCCATATGCAAGATGACCAACAGTGACCACCATAGTGTATCAGGCAGAGTTGCAAGCAGTGATCTAAACATATTTTTTTTCAATTTGGGATATGTCTACATGGGTAATAGATGGCAGCCATAGATGCAATGCCCCTAGACCTAAGCTAATAATCCCACCCCCACCACATGATCTATCACCTATATATCAGCTTTAAAAATGTTTTAGAAATTCATCCATTTTTCTTCAAACATTAGCTTACAAGTTCTGAAAATTCACGATTTGTCTCAAATACACACTCTCAAATTTGGTATAGATTCAACTAAGCAAAAGCTTCTAATGTAGTAGGCATGGCTGCACACAGGAGAGATACCAGTAGGTCACGAGCTACTTGTTGGAGAAGCCTGGACTGGAGTCTCTTCAAGAGGCATGAGGTGATTCCTGCGTAGAGTGTGTTTCCATAGTCCAGTCTGCTGGTGATCCAAGCCTGTGTGATGGTCCTTCTGGTGTTGATTGGGAGCCACCTGAAGATCTTGCGGAGCATGGGAAGGGTGTGGAAGCAGGCTAATTAGACTGCGTTTACTTGTTTCTTCATAGATAACTTGCTGTCCAGGATGATTCCAAGGTTGTGGGTGTGGTCTGCCGGGGCGAGGGGTTGGGCTGACTTAGATGGGCCAGCATGAGTCATGTCCATGGCGAGGTGTTATTCACAAATACCAGGACCTCTGTCTTGTCAGCACTGGATTTGAGACAGTTGTTCTTCATCCAGTTTGTGACCTTCAACTGCATCTGTGGAAGTTGCCTCTGGTGGCGGAGGGGTCTTCGGATAGTGAGAGGATGAGCTGGGTGTCTTGGGAGTAGGAGATGATGTTGAGTCCGTGTGATCGGAGGTTGTCAGCCAGGGGGGGGTCATGTAGGTGTTGAAGAGGGTGGGGCTAAGGGGCGATCCTTGTGGGACTCTGCAGATGATCTTCTTGGGCTCTGAGGTGAACGGCGGGAGATGGATCCTCTGGGTTATACCGGTGAGGTATGAGGCAATCCATTTGAGGGCGTTTCCCTGGATCCCTATGTGGTGGGAACCCTTTGAGGTTAGTAAATTGGGATGACTGGTGGCGCAATGTAATGGCCGTTGATTGCCTGGACATCCTTCAGTGACTGGAGCACCAGGTTGACTCTACCCAACGAACAGCTTTAGATGCACTAATTCTTCTTATACACAGAGAGCTTACAGGGGGACAGAATGGAGGGGCCTTTTTCTGTGGTGTCCCTCCGTTGCAGTGCCTGGACACTTCACATTCAGGACCTGTAAAGGAATCACTTCTTACTCGGACCAACATAACACATGCCTAATGTAATACTGAGCTACTGTAAAGATGCTCATCAAAAGGCCAGAGCCAAAGGCTTTGTTTATACTCATAATATCTCTTTTTTGCTATGGTATTAGCTTTAGCAGGCAGCTAAAACTGTGAGAAGCCAGACCAAAAAATGTCAAGGCCTTTCAAACTTTGCAGATAGCAAGCACTGCAATAATTAGAGATGTTTCTAGGTTGACATTACCAGGTGAGGGATACCAAATGATTCAGTGCAATAGTAAAGTTAAAGATGAAAAGTAGAAGAGAAACATTGTATCTAACCCATATCAAAGCTAGTCTCAATTAAAATATAGGAAGTAGGAGGAAGTTGGAAAAAGAAAGAGAAGATAGAGAAATACAAATTAGAGTTCAGGAAGTGGGCTCATCTTGAAGAGCATGCCAGTATCTAAATACATCTCTGTGTGGTCCATGTAAGGAACTATAGAATAAGTAGCATCTCTCATTTCCTATCTGGCACTAGACTACACCCCATTGGCCAGGGATTTAATCAGAAAGTCATCCAGATAGCGTGAGACTTCGCATGCCATAGTGGCACGGTGTCAATAATGAGTACCTCGCATCAACAACTCATTCTTCCTGTCAGGCATCCATTTGATTTACACACAAAACCATGCCTAAGCAAATAGGCAAAATATCCAAGACATCACCCTGACAGACAAGGAAGAAGTGATGTCTCATAAGTTCATGGTGTATCCTAGTAGGTGAAATGATGTAATTTAATTAATAATGTAAAATTTGAAATGTAGATCTGGCAATTTTCAAAAGAAAGGGTCAGCTTGATAGTCAAATTGTGTCGCAATGCAGAGGAGTTCCTCTCGTGGACTAAAGATGTGAGTACAGGCTAAAAATGTCAAGCCTCTAAAAGCATAGCCAAACGACTGTAGCTGCCGTTTGGGAGTATACTAGAAAAATAGACATAGCCTTAGCCTCAGATTGCTATAAGCACTTGATCAAAGTAACATAACTGCCTCATCAGACACACCAATCCACAAAGAGTCTCCAGCAAAGGTATTAAAAACATGGTCACAAAATCCAGGCAAGAGTGTAGAATCCAAACTTGAAAAGGCGCATCAGAGACATGCTGTGAATGGCAAGGCTCCTACGACTACAGTGGAAAACATTCGACTGAAAAAGAAAAATGAAAATGAAAGAAAATTCGCAATCATAAAAGAAATTACACTGTGCTCTTTTTCTGAAAGGAAATCCGTTAGCCATTACCTCTTGATCCTTGCTGCCTATTTTCTTTCGCTCCTTTCTCTCTTAGTCCACTCTCATTTTTCTTTTGTCATTAATTAGTCATCTGGCTGTTCTATTTTGCCCCTCACCTCTAAAAACATTTGGATAGATGCTTTTCATGGGAGCTGTTCAGTGCTGGACCTTTTGTCAGTGAGTAAAAACAACAGCAGTGTTTAATAGATGGGTGTTACAAAAAAATTGTTGATGAAGGGACAGCCCTTGTTATGTGCTTGTTTTTACCTAACAGCTTCAGCTGACTTGTTTTAATATTCTGTGCACATGTTGCTGAGACGTATTAGCTACATTATGAAAATGGTAAAGTAAATGTTGCTGTAATTTGCTCATCACTATGCTGGCCCCAAAGATAATGCTGTGGCACTGTCTGTCGGATTGCCGAACATACTTCCAGGGTCGGGATCTCTATTGGAGTTTTCTCAGGATGGACACACCTCCTTTTTTGTTGCTGGAGGCTTCTGTGCTTCAATCCTCCTCTTGCATATCCATTCAAATGGAAAATTGCTTTTGATTGCGTTTCTATTTCAAATCTGGAGCATGACTCAAAGCTGTTGCTTAAAGTTTTATTATTTCTGCTCTGGGGTATTCTGAGGACATCTGGGGAGATGCAGTTTCTAAAAAGAGGTAAATGTGCAAGCAATGTGCTGCAAAACTAGGGCCCTCATTAGGAGGGGCCCAGAAAAGAAGCAGTTTTTCCCCACCCCTAGAGTTACCAATAGCATGGGTACCAGTAACTCCTGGGCAGTCCGACCATTACAAGTTAGGCCCTTAGGGCCCACTGAGAAGTGAGACATCACCACAGGAATCAGTAATTCCATATCTGATTCCCTGGTAAGTCCTCATTTTTGGCCGGACTTTAACGCGGAGATATCTCCTGCGGATGTTCCCACAGATATATATTTCTGACTGGGCCCATAACTGCTCTTATCGGGCCCATCAGAAGAGGCCACTCGTAATCAGGGCCGGTGTGTTGTACAGCTATTATTTGGCAGATATTCCAAAGAATAGAAAACAAGAAAAAAGGGGCTTGTCAAATTCTCTATGTTTCCATTATTAACAATCTGGGAAAAGTTAATTAGGGCAAAATGTAATCGTAAAACTCATTAATGTTAAAATAGGACAATGGTCATATCCGTTTAAAAGTATGATACTAAATTACTTGCACAATAAAACAAGGTATTCCCTGAAACTTAACAGAAATATAAATTTTACTTATTTTACCTACTTATGTGCACTAGTAATTGTGATTGTTTCCAGCACTGTGATATTACCCAAGTTGAATTAGGGTGGCATTAAACAATGTTAGTATTTTTGTGCATTTCTATACTAAACTAACACTGCAATCACACATTTTTCACAGATAAATGCAGGTGTACAACACTAAAAAGATGTTCAACACTAAAAAGGGTTTAAACCAGTACAGAAGCTCAAAATTACATGTGGGTGCGATTACCCATAGTGGCTACATGTATGTTATGCTACTGAGTTTTTTTAGAGCGCACGTACACCAATCGGTTTCATGGTGCTAGGTAACAGAAGCAAAGCCCACCTCAAAACAGCTAGTCACATGCTTGTTTAAATAGCCAAGCCTTCAAAAGTTGCCTTAATCTCCAGTAGCAAGGGGTGGATCTGATCTCCTGAGGGAAGGAGTTCCAAATGTGAGGGGCAAGAACCGAGAAGCGGGAGCCTCCCAATCTCTTCTTTTTAAATGAAGGGATAGAGAGGAGATTCATGTGGGTAGACCTTAGGTCGCAGTTGGGGGTGTATTTTTTTAAAATTCTGGTTGATCAAAAGGCAGGACTTCTACCATAAATGGATTTGAAAGTGATACCGCCTGACTTGAAGATGGTACGTTGAGCATCTGGTAGCCAGTGAAACTTCCTCATTAGGGGGTGATGTATCGGTTGTTGAAATATAAGTCTGGCTGCCTAGTTTTGTGCGAGTTGGAGCCTACGAGAGAGACATTTAGGAAGTCCAAGATAAAGAAAATTTGTGTAGTCAATTCGTGAAATGACTAAGGCAAGAATAACCTGGACCAGGGCTTTGGAGGTGAGAAACTTGCTGATCTTCTTGATTTTTCGCATCTGAAGAAAGCAGGCAGAGGTAAGTGCACCTAACTGGGGTCTTTGTCGATGAGGACTCCTAGGCTTTTTACAGAGTGCTTAGGTTGTGGAGAGGTGCCCATCGAGGAGGGCCAAAAAGACGTGTTCCACATCATGTTTTTATTTTGAGTTATAACAATCTCTGTTTTATCAGCCTTAAGTTTTAGTTGGTTCCTGTTCATCCAATCTCTGATAAACTGCAAAGAATTTGGAAAACATTCCTTGGCTTCAATGGAGTCATCAATAGTGAAGAGGAGCTGCATATCGTCTGCATAGCTGTATATTCTGACCATCATCTCCTTAAGAGAGTGCACTATGGGACAAAAATACAGATTAAAAAGATGGGGGGAACGGAAAACCCTTGAGAAACTCCAGAGGATAACTGGATCTTGGAAGATTTGAAAGGGAATAGCCAGACAGATGGCCAGCGATCCTTTAAAAAGTATATAATCCATGCCCCTGCCAAGCCCTTGAGGGCCGCTACCTCAACACGGCTGACCAGAAGCTCATGTTCAACCGTGTCAAAGGTCACAGAAAGATCTAAAAGGACCAGAGCTTGGGTGGTGCCTCTGTCTGCTTCCTCACTCATGTTATCCACAACTGAGAGAATGACAGCTTCGGTTGAATGGGCAGACCGACAACCTGCCTGATGGGTGTCGAGGAACTTAGATTCTTCTAGGAACAAACAGAGGAGTCTGGCAACATGTGCTTTGAGCACCTTTGCTAGGTATGGCAGCAGGGAAATTGGTTGATAGTTTTTCAAGATAAGTGGGTCCTCACCAGATTTCTTTTGAAGTGGGACCACTATTTCCTCCTTGAAGGTATCTGGGACCATGCCTTGACTAAGGGACTGGCTGAGAAGAGAAATGGCTGGGTCAGGAAAGTGTGAGAAGACAGTTTTTAAGATTTTAGGGGGGCAGACGTCATTTGGGGGTCCCGACTTAATTTTTGATAGGAGTTCCGTGAAGGAATCCTTGCTGAGGACAAGAAATTCAGATAAAGTATGCAGGTTCCTTATAACAGGGGGTACCAAACTGGGGGAAGAACTTGCCGGTATGCTGTCTTTTATTGTCTTAATCTTTGCGATGAAGAAAGAGTTAAGAGTGTCACATAAGTTCTGTGTAAGAAGGAAGGGAATAGTCATCCTGTCGGGGTTAGATAGTTCGGAGACTAAATTAAAGATTTCCTTTGACTTATTCTCTGAGTTTAATATTCTGTTAGAAAAGAATACAGCTTTTGCATGTTTGATTAAACTTTTATATACCTTGAGACAGAGAAAATATGCTTCCTTCTTTTCAGATGAATGGACAGTCCGCCATTTACGTTCTGCACAGCGAAGTGCAGATTTGGCAACTTTTAGGTAATTAGAGAACCATATAGATGCCTCATGGCATCTGACCCATTTGGATTTCCGTAAAGGGGCATGAGTGTTGCTGGCAGTGAGTAGCTAGTTAGTGATTTCTTCCTCGTAGTGATTTCTGCTATTGTCAGATTTGGGAAGGGTATGCGGTAGTGATTTGCAAAAGGAGTTGATGTCCACTCTGGACCAGGCTCTGGAAAGCGTCCCAGGTCATATAGGAATTTTCAATGGAATCGAACTAGTTAAGGAAAATTTAATTAAATAGTGGTTGGACCATGCACATGGGGTGACAGAAAGATTGACCAGGGATAAATTGGTGTTTCATACCTGGTCTAATGTGTGGCCTCTGTTATGGGTAGGTAGGAACACATGTTGTTTAAGACTCAAAATGCTGAGCAAGTTGGTTTGTTCAGGAGAGGAAGGCCATCCAGCTTCCTCATTTGACCAATAATTAAAATCACTGGTTAACAAGATTTTAGTGTGGTCAATAACTAGGGGAGACATGGAGTCTGCTAAAAGTTGTGAAAAATGCTGCATGTAGCTAGGAGGTCTATACACTACTGTAGTAATAAGGGGACACGATAAAGAGTCAAGCTTGATCACCAGGCAGTCAACCATGGGGATATTAAATGATTTGAGGTTAGAAATTTTAAGATGTTTCTTGATTATGGCTGCCACTCCTCCCCCAATTCTACCTGTAGACCTATTTGCTTGGAGTAGGTAATAACCCTCTGTGGGTGCAGCTAATGTGTCTGGGGAGGATACATTCATTAACCAGGTTTCTGTAAGAAGTAAGATGTCTGGAGAATCAGAATCGAGTAAATGAAAGCTGTCAGTCTGGTGCTTGACCATAAACCTAGTGTTGAGGTAGACGACAGAAATTGGGTTGGTATTAGGGGTGCCAGAGTTCTTTTCAATTGCTACATAAGTATTCTGATGAGAAGTAAAAAAAAAGAGTATTTACTTCACAAACATCCACACTGGTATATTTGGTGGATGAATAACTCCAGTATTTAAACAGTATCGTGAATGGTAATGCTGCCAATGTTGATTCTCTTGTGATCTTTAATTTAATCAGAAATACACTGAAAAGTGAATAGGACGTATGAAACAGACATGTCACTTCAACTATAAATATTAAACACAGACATTTGTCTAAATGTTATATTCATTATGCTACACCGTCTAAAGTTTGTTGCTTAATGCTGCATCCTAAATGATAATATAATATAATATATATTTTTTTATATTTTATTCTATTCTACTGTGTTATGTTACAGTTTATGTTATTGTATTTTTTTTTAAAGATTTTTTTAGTCCTCACTCGCCTTAGATATAAACAGAGTTATTCGAGATCTCTCTAGGGCCCCCCTCTTGGTCGGCACCGACCAGAGAACTCTGTTTCAAAAAGGTGCACTTTACACAGAACCTCTCCTTTCGTGGTTGATTTGTTCTGGCCCTCTCTCAGAGCCACCCAAGGGACAACCGGAGTGGTGAAGTGTCTTGGTGTAGAGGCATAATCATTGGACTGTGTTTGCCTCAGTTTCCAGCCAGTTCATGCATGGTAACCAAAAATCTTTCTTCTTATTTGGTGATGACCTTTCTAACTTGATTATATACTTCACAGAGTTAATCCAATCCCTAGTGGTCGGGGGGACATTCTTTATCCAGTTTTTACAGATTTCCCTCCGGGCAAGTAAAATTAAATAAAACATTAACTTGTTTTTTATCAATGGATAAAGATTCATGCTTTACCAGAACCCCGAAGTAAACCAACATTAGGCTTACCTAAAGTTCTACCCCGAGTATTGTAGAGATGCTATTAATTACATCGGCCCAGAAATGTTGCAATATTGGACAATGCAGGAACATATGCACATCATCTACCTTTTCTTGGGAACATTTAGGGCATTTTGGAGTGGCACCCTTCCCGAATTTAGAGAGCCTTAAAGGAGTCCAATAAACCCTATGGAGAAAAAAATGTGATTTCTGTTTAAGTTTGCAGCCTGGACTTTGGAATACAAGATATTACAAGATACTTGCCATAATTCTTCTAGATGGATCCCAGGCAAGCTCTTCCCCCACAGCTCCATCGGCAGTTTGAAATCGCCCTCTGCAAGATCAATCAGGAGCTAGTATAGATTTGCCACCTCTTTCTTTTTTACAACTTTCCTCCTTAATGCAGACTCCAGTTCATTCGAGGTTCCAACGGCTGCTCCAGCTGCTTGGCGCCACCTTTTCAATTTCAAATATTTAAATCTGGATAGTTCATTGTCCGTGATATCCAACAAATGTTCCCAAGAAAGTAGAGTGCCATCTTTGACTAGCTGTTTCCAGCACAATATTCCCGCTTTTCTCAAAGGCGCCGCCAGAGAATCCTTGGTCCATTCCGGGGAGCCTTGGGCAACCCAGATGGGTGCCAACGCACTATAATAGTTGATTTTTAGCATCTTTTTGATTTTATGCCACGTAAAGGCTAACCCATACAAGATCTTGAGGCGCACCTTTTTAAAATATCTGGGATCTCCGAATTTATAGATAAAACCTTGCTCCCCTACCTTCACATCCAAAAGCATCACCTTCAGCATTCTCCCAATGTCTGAACCATCTGGTTCATTCAATAACATTTTGCCATTCCTCATAAGAAAAACCCATGCATAATAAACTAAATCTGGCAAGCACAAACCTCCCTTGTTTTTCTTCCTACAAAGTTTTTTTCCACGAGATTCGTGTGCCTTTAGAGGCGCAGATGAAACTGCTTATCTTTGACTGCAATTTCTTAAGCCAGACTTCTCTAAAAACCAGAGGGATGTTCTGAAATGTAAAGATAAGTTTTGGAAAGATCATAATTTTTATTAGATTTACCCTTCCAATTATAGTCAATGGTAGATGTGACCAGCTTACTAATGACATTTTATAATCGCAGTTAAGCAAAGAGATGGGTCTGTATGAGTCACAGGAATTAGGTGGTTTTGCTGGCTTAAGAATCAGCGCAACTGTGGCTTCGTTCCAGGATGCTGGCATGTCCCTACCTTCTTCAACAATTTGTGAGAATAACTTCTCCATTATAGGGGTGAGAACCTCCTTCAAACATTTATAGAGCTCAGCCGGTATCCCATCTGGGCCTGCCGCTTTCCCAGACTTCCCAGCCATAATGGCCTTCTTGACCTCGCTTCGTATAATTGGACTATTGAGATTATCAGCATCTCTCTTATTGATTTTACGAGGAGCATCCTGGCCCAGCCAGGCCTCGATGTCTTCTTCTGTGACTAATAATATCTCCTGGTAGACCTTTTCAAAATTATTGTGAAAAGCCTCTTCTATCTCCTAACTGCTCGTAAGTGGATTTCCCGATATTTCACACCTTAGTTCTTTTATAAATCCTTTTGCCTGATCATACTTGGTTTTCCAGGCTAAGAGTTTTCCACAGCCTTCCTCATATTCGAAGTGGGCTAACTTGCTAGCTTGCCACCATTTCCTTAATCTCTGTTCAATCACCCCAGCAAGTTCCAGCCTAAGAGTCTGAAGAGATGTTTGAATACCTTCTGACTCCTGACTGCTCCCCTGAGCTAGTAACTGTTGTTCCAGCTGCTGGATATTCTGTTCAATTTCCCCCACTTCAGCTCTATACTCCTTCTGTTTAGATATCTGGAGAGACGTTACGTACCCCCCTTAAGAAGGCTTTTAGGCATCCCATACAACCCACATTGGTGCACTATTTTGATTAATTGCAAAAAACTCTTGTGTCTCTGCACTCAACTTCTTAATCACTTCCTCTTCTAAAAATATAGCATGGTCCAAGGTCCACCTCCTATGAGCTGGCCTGACTGGCAGATCTAATAGTAAGGTTATTGCAGAGTGGTCCGATAAATGTGCCCCTATATGCTTTGCATCTTTTGCCCATCTTTTCAGATCTTGATCGATTAAAAAGAAGTCCAATCTTGATTGGTGCCCATACTTTTTATTGTTAAAAGTGTACCCCCTTTTGGTTCCCATTTTGGCTCTCCATTTATCCACCCATCCTAACTGCTTCATAGAGGCCTTTAGTATGGACCTCATCTTGCAATTTGATGTTGCTCTGCTTTTTAATGAACAATTCAAATCTGGATCCAAGACCACATTAAAGTCCCCAGCTAGGATTATAGGATCCGGGAAACTTAACAACTCCATGAGTAATCATCTGAGAGAGCTAGGATCATCTGCGTTTGGTCCATAATATCCCACCATGGATATTTTTTAATTTCTTTATTAAGTTTTTGAACACAGTGTACAGAACTTGAAAAACAAGCATTGCCACTCGATAATCCCGACAGGGCGTGTAAGCCAGACATTCGATAAACAATAAAAGTAGTATTAGCACTATACTTTGACTGACAACGTACTCATTTATACATACAACGTGAAATGTACCGTTCAGACATGCTGAGGCATGATGGGAGTCGGGCTACACCTCTCCCGCAAGACCCATCAGTCGTCCGGTCATGCACTTGCGTCAGTCTTGCTGGCGGCAGCCCACTCCAGGAGGTACGTCTGAAGGGGGGACCATATGTCGCGCGGGCGGGAGGAGGGCGGTAGGAGCTCGGCGTAGGTGTGTAATTGATCCTGACAAAATATAAGGTCATTCAACCAGTCTTTAAATTTGGGCACCCTTCCTTGGCCCCATCTACAGGCGACACGCCGTTTAGCTAGCAAGAGTGCCAAGGAGGCATATCTCCGCATTGGCACAGCCAGGGCCCCGGTATAGCCTTGGAGTGCGACTAGGAGATCGTCGGGAACATGTAATCCGGTCATCTGGTCCAATGCCACTAGCACCTCCAGCCAGTAGCGTCTGATGGGGGGGCAGTCCCAGGCTAAATGGCAGAAATCCGCCCCCTCCCTCCCGCAGCGGTCGCAGCAGTCACTGTCTCGCAAGTAAAGGCGCATCAGGCATGCAGGTGTATAATAAAGACGATGTAAATATTTATAGTGAATGATGCGCAACCTACTGCTAGCAGATATGTTTCCAGTCTGTTGACAGCAATAGGACCACTGGTCATCCGAGAGAGGGGAGCTAAGTTCTTCCTCCCAGCGCATCCTGGATGATGGGGGGTCATGTATGCAGTCTGCTTAGGTGGTGCGATACAGCAACGAAACAACGTGTGAGGGGGTGTCTTGCTGAAGGAGAGCATGCAGAGGGGTCAAGGTGGGGGGCTCCTGCGGAAAGCATGGGGTTAGAGCCCTAATGTCTTGTCACAGGTGGATATAGAAAAAGCGTTCCAAGGGGGTGGGTGGGGAGTCGCCGAAAAACTCCTTGCTGGTGCGAAATTTGCCATTAACATATAACTCACCCCAAGTCCGAATAGGAAGTTTCCGGAGGAGTTGACGGCAACCCCCCTCCTGCATGACCGGGATGTCGAGTCTGCCATGGAGGGGCAGCAGGGGGGAGTATAGTGTAGGCACGTGAAGGCGCTGGGCTAGGTCTCGCCAGGCACTGGTAGTGCAGTCTACTGTGGTAGAGGCTAAGTGTCTCAGAATGGCAGGAGCACTTAAATAGGCGGATCATGGGGTTGGGGTCATGTACGTGTCCTCAACTGCAAGGTGGGGCATATATGGAGGGGGATTCACCCAATATGCTGCGTAGTGGGCCTGTGCACAGCTGAAGTATAATTCCAAGTCTGGGATTTCAAACCCTCCAGCTCTGAAGGGTCGAGTGAGGATATTCCAATGCAGTCTATGTTGCTTCCCACCCCAAGTGAGCCGGATGAGTTGAGTTTTTAAAGCTTTGAAAAAATGTCTGCTGGGGGCGTATGGGATATTAGTGAATAAATAAAGCAATTTAGGCAGAATAACCATCTTTATAAGCGAGGTTCTTCCAGCGAGTGAGAGCGGCATGGCAATCCACCTGCTGATTTTATCGGTAAGAAGAGTTAGTGCGCGCCCATAGTTAGCTGCCATCAAATTGTTACGGTTGCGGGTTATTACTATGCCGAGATAGGTAACTGTGTCGTCGCACCATGCAAGGGGGTAGTCAGGCGTGAATTGTGTGGTAGCGTCGGTGAGGGGAAAAATCTGGGATTTCCCCCAATTGATGGTGACCCCAGAGAGGTGTCCGAAGAGGATGAGGAGCCTTAAAATAGGGTTGAGGCTGTCCTCCGGGTTGCGGAGGTATAAGGTGATGTAATCCGCATATAAAGAAATTAATATTTGCCTCTCGGGGTAGATAAGGGCATGCTCACGGTAATGTTGGCAGATTTTGGCGGCCAAGGGCTCAATCGCCAGGGCAAATAGGAGGGGGGACAAGGGGCACCCCTGCCTAGTGCCTCTGGCTATCGAGAAGGAGGAGGATCTGGTGCCGTTAATCACCACACTGGCCCGTAGGCCTGTATATAGGAGGTGGATCCACACCAGAAACGGAGCGGGAAATCCCATGTGGTTGAGCATGAAGGCCAAATAGTCCCATTGCAGGGAATCAAATGCTTTGGTGGCGTCAAGGAAGCCAGCCACCGCATTTGTATCGGGGTCAATATCATGCAAGACAGCGAACAGGGTGCGAAGGTTGTGAGAGGTTCCTCTACTGGGAACGAACCCAGACTGGTCAGGGAGGACAAGGGTAGTCATGAGAGGGCTAATACGGTTTGCTATCAGTTTTGCTAAAATGTTAGTGTCGACATTAATGAGGGAAAGGGGCCTATATGACTCGCATTGCGAAGCCAGCTTCATGGGTTTCAGGAGGGATATTATATGCGCCTCACTCATGGTCTGGTGGAGGATGCCCATCTCGCGGGCCTCTTTATATAGCTATCGCAAAGCAGGGATGAGTATGGCTCGGAACGTTTTATAAAATTCGGCCGTTGGGGCCCGGGGACCGCCCAGACTGCAACTGCATGATAGCGGCAAAAATCTCGTCATCCTCGTGATGTGCGAGAAGAAATTCTCGCTGAGTATCTCCAAGCCAGCCAATCGCAGTGTCTTGAAAAAATGAGGTGAAATCAACAGGCTGTGACCTATGCGAGGTGTACAGGGCGCTGTAAAAGCATTTAAAAGTGGCAGCTATGTCGGAAGTGTTCCTATGCAAGTGACTGTCTTCATCAGCGATTTCAAGGACGGTGTTGGAGTACCTGGGTGGGCGAACGAGGGCTGCAAGCGCTTTGCCTGGTCTCTCTCCCTCCCCATAACGGCGGGCTACGTGGTATTTCCCTCAAAACTTGCATTCCCTCTCGGCTGTTTCCTGATATTCTGTGAGTAGGTCTCGCAAACGAGATTGCAGCTCTGGAGTGGGGGAGGTTTGCATTTGCATTTCGACCTGTTCTGTTTCTAGCTTGCGGAGTGTGGTGCAAATGTCCCTCAGGATGCCTCCACTTTAAAAGCCTCCCATATAGTGGAAAATTGTGTGACTGAGTGTTCATTGCGGGGGAAGAAATCGACAATTTCTTGCTCAAGTTCGGTCTTGAACACAGGGTCCAAATGAGCATGCGTGGGGAATCGCCAGCACAGGTATGGTGAGTCTGCATGAGGGGGAGTAAGTGTGAGGAGTACCGGCGAGTGATCGGAGTAGGTGCGTGGGAGATGAAGGGCCTGGGACAGCCACGGGGTCAGCCCCTTGGAGATAAGCCAGCTATCAATCGGGGACCAAGAGGAATGGGCGGAGGAGCAGCAGGAGCCTTCCCTATCGTGCAGGTATCGTCCAGGCGTCAACGAGGTCGTGGTCTGAGATGATGTGATTAAGGGCATGATGTGCGTTAGAATAGTGGTGTGGTTGCGGGTGTGAGCGGTACCGTGCCGGGTCCAGGGCGACATTAAAGTCTCCGCCCCACACTAAGTGCATCGAGCCGGTGTCCAGGATCTTGCCCCAGAGGACGCGGAAGAACTCAGGGTCGTCAGAGTTCGGGCCGTAGCAGGGGACGAATGTCATGGATTGAGCGGCCAGTCTGCCCCATGAGATACTGTAACGTCCCTGCGGGTCATTGTAAGACCCCATGGGGGTATAGGGGAGCGTGTGTTTAATGAGAATGGCACTTCCCCATGCGTAGGTGGAGTATGAGGAAAAGCAACGATATGTAGCCCATCGGGATGCAAAGGAGGTGGGTGCGGAGGGACCGAGATGTGTCTCCTGGAGCACCGCACAGTGAATGTTATGTCGGTCTAGGTAAGCAAGGATATGCCGGCGCTTGCATGGGTCACCCAGACCTCTCACGTTCCATGCTAGGAGGTTCTATTGAGGGGGGCCGGACCGGTTCTCCATGGACGCAAGTCGGAGATATTATGGAGAGTATTGCAGTCTTGTCAGGTGGGTCAACTGTGCATGCAGCGTCGCTGTCTGTCGGGTCATCTGTAAGTGGCAGTGAACAAAACACCCCCCTCCCTCCACCCACATCAGCAGCCCAAACCTGCTGTGGCGTATTCCCCCCCCCCCCCTTCCCCAAAATCCCATGTATCAAACTCCCAACAGGGGAGGGTGAGCAAAAGACAGTGATAGTACCAAGTCGAAAAAGTGTAGGGGTTTCCTAAAGGGTAGAGGCTAAAGGGCGAACCAGGGACACCTCGCGTTAGCGAGGGTGCTCGGGGAACAGAAGAGAGTCTCATCGTGCCAATTGGTCTGTGGCGGTAGGCAAAGTTTGAGGGCCGCTGTGGCAGCAGTCACGGAGGCCCGTCATTGTTTATGGAGCAGTTCGTAGTACCAGGCGCCACATTTCCAGCGGTAGGTTGAGAGGGCCTGAGGCAGCTTTAGTCTCCAGGAAGGAGTTGTGCAGAGAGAAAGCAAGGGAAAGGAAGGGCTCAAAGAGTGACATGGCCTTCATTCTACATCTGAGGCGCCACCAGCATCGGCAGGATGGGAGGAAGGGGATGCTCGGTCCGTGGGCCGTTTAGGCAGGGATTTAAGAATTTAAGAAAATCAGAGACGTGTTGGGGATTTGTGAAGAAGTGGAACTTTCCCTGGTGCATGACCTTGAGACGCGCAGGATAAAGCATGGTGTAGGAAATGCCCGCTTGCTGAAGCTTTTTCTTCACTGGGAGGAATTTCCTGCGCGCCTCCTGGACAGCCATTGTGAAATCAGGGTAGAGCGATATCTCTATTCCTTCGAAAAGCAACTGTCCCCGCTCACGGGCAAGCCTCAAAGCGACGTCGCGGTCTCTATAGTTGAGTACTCTCGCAATGATGGGGCGAGGAGGGGTGCCGGGTGCGGGGCAGGAGGCCAGAGATCGGTGTGCTCTCTCGATGATAAGGACCGCCGAGAAGGCCTCCTTGCCAAAAAGCGTGATGAGCATGCGCTCCACGTAGTCCTCCATTTTGCCCATGGCCGTTGACTCCGGCACCCCTAGGATCCGCAGGTTGTTGCGCCTCGAGCGAGATTCTAAGTCCTCGTTCTTTGCCGCTATTACCTTCAGAACTTTTTCCATGTCGAGAGTTTTGTCCGCGGTCTTGGTGGAGGTGTCTTCTAGGTCGGAGATCCGGCGTTCCGCCTCCTTGATGCGCTCCTCGTGTCGCTCGGCTTTGTGCATGAGGTTGTCCAAGTGGGCGTTCATGGTGTCCATTTTTGTGTCTATGGAGGTCAAGCTAGATTGGATCACCAGGAGGAGTTCCTTCAAGTCTTCCGTGGAGGTGGGTGGATCAGGAGTAGGTGCCTCTGCCTGCCTGCCCTCCGCATCGGCCTGCGTTCTGGCGGATTTGCGAGCTTCAAAGGTAAGTTTGGATTGTTTTCCGTCAGCCTTCCCCATGATGGTGACTGCCAGCCAAGGAGAGACGGGCAGTGAGTGTCCCCGCCGCGGGCTCAGAGCGTCGAAGGGCGAGGCGGCAGGCCCCGCAAGTGGTGTTGAGCCACTGAGCGACTAGTCAGCGGATCTCTCCTCGTGTTCTGCGGCGGCCGTGACCCCAAGCAGGAGATGGCGCAGTCCTAGATCCCAAGGGAGGGCAGGGGTCAGTGGCGGCCGACCGATGTGAAGTGATGGCTGGTGAAGCGGGAGCGTGAAGGTCAGAGGCTGACACAGGGGGAAGCGTCCTCAGGTAGCGCCGATGAGGAGGGCCCCTCGAGTGGCGGAGGACCTCGGTGAAAATATGCGGTGAGCAGGCAGCCCCAGCAGGCCAAATAGGCAAGAAGGTGGCGTAATGTAGTGCAGCTGGATGGAAGAGCTCTAGTGATCCAGCGGGCCTCCGCGCAGGTAGAAGGTGTGGTGTCACTGCGCACGCAAGGCCCGTGAAGTTGCAGGGGTGGCAGGAAGGCTGAAAGGCCCACCACGGCACGGGAGGCACAGGCAGGCCGATCGCCCAGGTATGAGAGCGCGGCCAGTCCGGTAGGCCCACAGCGAAACCTCCTCAAGGGCGGCCGGTGAGTGGTGGTGCAGCGGGGCGGCCTCAGGTGGTTGCGGTGGAGAGGCTGCAGGTGCACAGTCGCAAAGGAGGCCAAGAGCAACGCCGCGGGGGCCTGCCAAGGCTGGGCAAGCAAGTCAGGCGAGCAGCACTGGCGCGTGGAGGCCGGTCACTAAGTGCGGCAAAGCGAGGCCCCCGCGTCAGGCGCACTCACCGGCAGTCCGTTTCTGTGGTCCCTGGGCAGCAGAGCGGCCGCATCCGTCGGCAGGGGCGCCCGCCGAGAAGAGGTGCGGAGCCGCCGGGGCACAGCGGGCCAGAGCAGGCCTTCCAGGTCCGAGGCGGCCGCTCCAGACCCGCAGGCAGCAGCTCGGACACGAGCACCCCCACGGCGTGGGCGACCCACAGCAGTACGGGAGAGAGGAGATGGCTGCGGGGGGGGCAGGTGCGCCACAAGCAGGGTCTCCAGCCTCACAGCGACTTAAGCGGGATCCGGCAGCGAAGGCGGCCGCCATCTTAGGCAGCCCGGCCCGATGTCCAAAGAGGCATGGAATGGAGTCAGGCGGCTTCCCCCGGCAGCATGCTGCACCTTGTTGAGTGGCGGATGGGCTCCGGTTTCAAGGCGGCAGCGTTTCAGGTGATTTGGGGCAGTTGATGAGGAGGATGATTAAGGATTGTGCCCCGAGCTGCAAGAGCCTCACGCAAGTGCGGCCATCTTGCTTGGCGCCCTCTAGCGCCCCCCCACCATGGTAAATTTATGTGAATAGCATTTGATTTTAACTACAGCCCATCTCCTCATTTTATCTACTCTGCTGTCTTCTACTATGACATATGGGTTCCTTTTAATCAAAATTGCCACTCCTTTTATGGTTAACTGTTGAGTGGTACAAATAAGATCTTGGACCCAGCTTCGAGGTTTAAACAGGTTTCTCATTTCCGTGTCCTTTAGATGCGATTCCTGTAATATTAAAATCTGTTCTGGAGCATCTTTCAGATATTGTAAGATTTTTTTCTTCCTATACTTCACTCTTAACCCGCTCACATTCTATGACAGGACCCTCAGCTGAACTCTTTAGTCACTTATTGATTGTGTCATGTTCCCTTTACCCACAGGACTCTAAAAATCATACTAAAGCGAACCGGACATATTTTTTTAAATTTGTTTCCACTGCTCCCCACCCAGTGCACCCCACCCCCATCCCCCCGAAACCCACTGTGAAACCCACCCTGGAGAACCCTCCCTTTCCTTCCTTCATGGCCCTACACTAGGCCTATGGGGCCCCCCCTGGAGTCGGAAGAGTATATTTCACATTACAACTATTTGCTGCTCTTTGCCCACCGGTGTTTGTTTCTTTATCTAAAGAGAAGGAGAAGTTTTCTACCCTATATCCGCTAGCTTATTCCTCCCTCTGAGATGAACTGTAGAAATGTTTCCGCATCTTTCACCCGCCAGAAGACTTGCATCTTATTGTTATACATCACCCTTAAAGTAGCAGGGAATTTTAACTGTGCTGTAGCGCCCTGTTTCCTCAAAGGATCAAGAAGCTTCCCTAGCTCCCATTGTTTAGTTGCAGTGATTGATGATACATCTGAACGTATTTCGAAAGTGGTTCCATCCACAGTTAATGAGTTCATTTTAAGAGCCTTGCTCAAAATCTCTTCTTTTATTTTATACATCAAGAAATGAATTAGAATCTTCCTGGGCTTTATTTGTTTGGGGTTAACCTGAACAGGTCTCTGTGGACCCTCTGAATATCGGCCATAAGAGCTTGCTCTGTAAAGCCGACTTGCGTTCCTTCTTTAATCAATTTGACCACAAACTCCTTGAGGTTATTCCCTTATGCCCCCTCGGGGACCTTTAACAACCCGAGGTTGTTTCTTCTTTGAGAATTTTCGAGGGATTCGAGCTTTTCTTGAAAACCCACTCCCTTTTCTTTTAACAGGGTTATCTCTTTCATATTCTCTTCCGTTTGGGAGGTTAACACCATCACCGTTGATTCTAGGGCTGCTGTTCTGGCTGCCAGGGAATTCAACTTCTCTTCCATCTTCTCGCATGTCGACTTGATCTCAACTTGATTTGTTTCTGAGATCTCGAATCTGCTTCTGATTTATGTCATCAGCAACTGTATCAAATCTGAAACTGACTGAGAGGCTGCCTGATCAGATGGCCCAGCCTTCAGATCCGAACTCATTACCTGGCTTTGGCCATTATCACCTGTTTGTGCATCCCTCCATACCCCTACCCCTTCTTGGGAAGGCAGGGGACTCACATCTATGCCCTTATTCTCGATGTCTGCCATCGGAATTTCCCTAGTAATTTCCTCCAATGGCTGGGGGTCGTCTGCGAGCACTTGGAATCTATTGGGGCTGAGAATAGATTCACTGTTTGGGGTAGAAATATCCGCATTCTTTAATGTTAGAGTTCTTGGCATAACCTTGAAAAAGCTTCTTAATGAGGGGGTAATTTTTACTTTGTGCTGTGGCTGAGATGGCACCTTCACCTTCCTTGGTTTTCTCCTCTTAGGGCTAACCCACTCCTCCACCTCACCCTCCGGGTGATAAAACCGGGCATTTGTAGTTTTTTTCCCCTAAAACTTTCTGGTTCTGGGCTGGGTCAGGATTATTTTGAAAACTTCGATAATCAATTGTTGAGGGCTCTTTAAATTGCCCTAAGCCTGCACTCCTCAAGGCCTATCATTTCTGTTGTGCAGTGCTTAATGGATTCTCCCCCCTACCCCTGAAATTGATCTCAAATATTTCTCTTGCGCAGATTTCCCCTTTTTTCACTCCTGTAGGAGCTTCTCCTCCCTACCTGCATCAGTGTCAGCAGGAACGTCCTTCGGGACACTCTCTGTAATCTTCAATTCCTTCAGATCGCCTCTCAACTCCCTCGCGGGGCCAATCGCGCTTGTGCTGCCCCTGCCGCCCCGGATGGGGATCCGTGCAACTGCTCTCTGCACTCTTTTGAGCTCGAGAGCCACGCGGGACCAGCACAACTCCCGGGAGTCCCGAGTAGATTTTCCTGCGGCCACCGCCGCTGACTCCGCTGCCGCCTTGGTAGAAGATGATGTCAAGACAAAGTCCTCCTAACCGTGAGTATTCCGTCAGTTCTGTTGTTTAAGCATTATGAAAGAAAACTGGCTAGGAGCATTTCAAAAAGACTCCCGACTCCTGGAGCCTCTGCGACCTGCTACTCGCTGGCCGCCATGTTCTTCCAGTTTATGTTATTGTATTGTATTGTAATTGCATTTATATAGCGCTTACTACCCCTGACGAGGCGTCAAAGCACTTTTTTGGCGAGTAGCACGCTACTCCGGAACCCATAAAGGATTAGTGGCGAATTAGTATAGTGAAATATGAAAGTAATTTGAGTGGTGGATATTAGTCAGTTATTTGGATTGAGAAGGATTAGCGGAGGGATAGATGAGGGAAAAAGGTTTGCATTTATATAGCGCTTGTTACCCCTGATGGGCCTACACAAACTGTCAAGTGGCATGCATAGACAAGACTAACCCCAGCTTTGATTGTTGAATGTGAATAGTCAGCTTAGTCAGTGAGGTATAAGAACTACAAGAGACCTAACAGAGCCTGTGAAAATGAGACAAGGGATTCAGAATGTTTCTGACAAAATTTGAAAAACCATGAAATTATTGCACAGAGACACAGTAATGGTGTGCAATATGCACCTGTGGTAAAATCTCAAAGTGCTGAGTGCCTTTCAAGTTTACTATTCATGGAATAAAACATCTTAGAAACGGGTGTTTTGAGACCAATGATGCAAGCCAGTGTTTCAAGCGGTTGAGATGGTCAAGATGATGTTTAGTGAAAAAAGTCTGTACAGAAAAAATTTAATTCAAGAAAAGTGCCTTGATATAAGGGTAAGAGGTTTTTTTGTGCATCAGAGATTGATTTTTGCTGGTAGAGGTTTTCCTCTGTAACAGTTAGGGAACGGTACTACCAGTGCTTAATTTGAGCCAGAGGTTTCCGGTGCTCGGCACTTAATTGTCAACACTGGTTCTTGTGACAGTCTGCCACAAGGTGGCGCTATCTAGCTAATTTAGAGATGACCGCAACAACAGTTAATTATTAATTCAAAACACAATGAAAATTACTATTACCTGCCGCCCAAACCATTCTTATAGCTTTGGGGGCCTAAAATAGTCCCAATTGTCACACTTGTAGGAGTGTGATAGTTAGTAGTTGTGTTGTTACCACCAGTGACAGCATGGCAGGGGCAATGTGTGGTGGAAGCTTGAGTGACCTCCTGATGGGAGCCCTGGCACTTATTGTTTTACAAACTAAGCACCACCAGAAGCAGTGAAAGAAATCTTATTGTGGGTTTATACAGGACAACTTAGGAGTCGTTCACAACAGTGAGTCGTTAAAGGTGAACTATTGGTGCTCTGAAATGGATGTTGGAATTGATATTATAGAAACAGAGTGTGCAGCGTGCCAGCGTGCACTGAGTACAGTCAAACAATCTTTGATGAGTTTAAAGGGTTCAAGGCTGTATTAGGAGCCAGGGCTAAAGTGAGGTGAAATTAAGCATTTATGTACAGTGTTTGCATGTGTAGAGAGCATCTATGAACAACTTGCTTTTGACAAAATGCTACTGGGCAACTTGCCCATCACAAGATATCATTGAGCAAATGGCTTCTAAAAAGATGGAATTAATGATAATGGGGCATCTTGCCCATTTCATATATACTCACAAGCATGATGCTCACAGCAATTTGCATAGAGGAACCATGTCCAGGATCAACATGTTCAATAACATCTTGTCCATGGGCATGGAATCTTGCCATGAACAAGTCGCAGTACAGGATCTTGTCATGTGTTCATTGTTAAGCCTTGATATGCGTGAATTACACAATGACATGAACAATATTGACCTTTCTATCTTTTCTTATGCTCTTGGCACTTTGCTCTACACAAATTGTACGTGGAGCAGCTGCATTCACGATACTAAAAATTGAAGTTTTTAATATTACATACATTGTATGCTTATTAAGTACATATGCACAATATTTTCGAATTTACAAGATCCAAGTTATTTGAAAGGGTATGCACAAATGCAACCATACTACTCTCAAGCAATGTTGTGCCCCATGTACACAATATTGTGCAAGAGAAAATACTAAACAGGCGGAAATTGAGGAGTTTCCAATAGATAGGAGTAAAGACTGGAGGGGGTGGTAAAGGGGTGATAAGCCAAATATGAGAGGCCCAAGCAATTAGTGCAAATCATCATGCCCATCAGACATGCACACACGCAAGGAAGGCTGAATCACAAAGGAACACTCACACTTCTGCTCCTGTTTTATTAGACCTAAATGCACAAAGTACACTTATGTAACTGTGAAGTATGTGACATTGACACAGACAGGCCACTCAGTAAAAGTGCAAAGCATACAGACAAATACAAGAACTAAAAATCTTTTCTCACTATGAAGCAAAAGAAAGTAGATGCTGAGCTAGTGGAAATGTGAAGTGCTAAACAGGCCTCACAACCACATCACTCCATACATATTGTGAAATGCATTACTATACCAACCCATTATGGCTCAGATTTATGAACCAGTGACACAATGCAGTGCAGCACCCAAAGTTGCTGCGCTGCGTTGCATGACAGTGAAAGAGCAGGAACGTGCCATATTTACAGAGATATTGCACTATCCTGCTCTCTCCCTAGATCTGGTGCACAATCAGGTGGCCATGTGCCACGCACACACTTTTGCACCATATTTCAAAGGTGTCTGTGTGAGTCTAGCATAGGTTTTGTACTGGAAGGGTGCCTAGTCAATCTTTAAAACTCTTCTTGCTTTGAATGTGTGATGTACAGTGCTGCACACATGCAAAATGGAAAAGGTTAGGAGAAATAAAGGCATTTCTTCTCACATCCCCAGTTGCAGACTTGCATAACTTCCTTACTCATGTCAAGGTACTAGCTTACTGCTTTTCCTGGCCACTGGGTCCTTTCAGAAGACTATTGGCATTACAGCAAGTATCTTTCAGCCCAGCTAAACTAGGTGAATGTATGGGCTCCTGTGATCCTTACACAGCCACACATATCTGTTATTGCCTATCCTCTCCCAAAAGGATCGACAATGTGTGGCACAGGACTATTATGCTACAGGACCTTTCTCACATATGCCTTGACATAGCAGATCTGTACATGTCACAGCGTTGGCAGCCCAGCATCTCTATTGCAATCAATACTGCTATCAATGGCAATGCATTAATACGTCTTGGGATGCTTCTCACATATGTGTTCCAATGTCCCTCATGCAGCACATAACAGATTCTTCTTTTGCTCCCACGTGTTTGCAGCACAAGTACATGCTGGTTATTATGGAGACACGTGACTGCGTGGAGAATACCTATGGAGTCGCAACCATATGGTTATATAGTGCCAGGGGCCTAACACAGGCCCCCGCATCCCCCGCGGTTCGGGGGGGGGCACCCGAGCTGGAAGGGGCCCCCTGAGCACAGTACTCAGGCCTGAGTTCTCCGGATTAACTCCGGAGCGGGGACCCCTCCGTGTACATTACAGGGGGGCCCTTAAACTTTCGTTACGCCACTGTATAGTGCATGACAATCCTTACAATATTAACATCCAAACACCTAATACGTACACACAGGAGGGAACAGTAAATGCATGATTCATGGAGCATGCATATTTTGTGTCCTCTACAGCTCGTTCTCACCAGAGCATCTCTTTTTTCACACAGGTAATTCTGCATTTCCTCTAACTCTGCATCTCTTAATTTCTTTCTGTCGGTCTATCACTTTATCTTCACAAAGGTGCAGCAGAGCACACTCACAATCTGAGACGCCTTTGAGAGAATATTTGGTCTCTTATTCATTCTGTTGACATCATTTTCTTAATGCATGTCACGTTCATTTTAAGTGATGTCTTATATATTTCAAAACTTGTCATTTTCTTTTCAACATGTGTAATATTCATTTAAATGTATGTCATATTAATTTGAATGTGTCACATTCATTTTAATTCATGTCATATTCATTTTAATATGTATCATATTCATTTTAAAGTGTGTCATATTCCTTTCAATGTGCATTGTATTGCATGATATTATATTTTAACATAGTTCATTTTAACGTATGTCAAAGTCATTTCAATGAGGGACTTCTCTTGAAGTCGCTCTTTAGATGCTGGCTGAAGAGGGCATTTAAACAGCCCACGAACAATCATAGCGAATCTGCTTGTGCCGCACCAAAAAACTACTCTGGATTGGATTACTCACATCTCTAGATAAAATCTGATATAACTTCACTTAGTTAAACTTAGCCGAGATAGTAACTAAGCTCTGGAGCATTTTGAAAATGGGGAATACTGGCTCCAAAATTTGCTGTCAACTAAGGGAAGAACTTGAAAGACCATCGGATCCACTCAGATTAAAGTGGTGAGTTCATACACACAATAGACCATACTGTAGGGTCTCCAGCCGGGGATACGGTATATCCCATGGTGGAATTGCAGAGTATGTAAGAACATTACCAACTCTACCTAACATGGGTGCAACAGAGACACACAAATTATATCGGCTCATGCAGTATATAATAGGAGGTGCCCTTGCAACAATCTGAATATTAGTATAGCCAGCAGGAAAGTTAAGATCTGATTAATGGAACAAAAAATTAGCATTATCTAGTGCATGTAAACCACAAAACTGGTTGCACATTTTTCTTTAGCCGGATACAGACTGGATGAGCTACAGCCAGGGCCGGCTTTAGGGCAGTGCGACTGGTGCGGCCGCACTGGGCGCTGATCTGTGGAGGGGGCGCTGTGTTTAGCAATATCTTATGATAGGAGAGATGAGGGGCACGTTTGCAGGTAGTAGTGAGGGAATCCGAGGAGGCGGTCATGGGATGTGGGGGCGCCAAAAGTGATTGTTGCCCCGGGCGCCACCAGCGCTAAAGCCGGCCCTGGCTACAGCAGTCAGTGATTGACAAAACCATCAGGCAACAACAATAAGCTTAACAAAAGCGAACACATGTGTCTATATCACCTTCAGAGGTGCACAAGTATGGATTGAATGATGTGAATTGATTAGAAAGTTGTGCCCAAACATTTCCTGAGATAAACAAACCCACAGACATCCCACTCCTCAATTCATCAGGGCATATTACATAAGGGTTTTTTGCAGCTTTATATACTGCAAACTTGGCCCAATGGCATTAGAGCGCTTTACATGATCACTAGATTATTTTACACAATGTCAGGATTATTTATTTGTTGTTTGTTTAGGTGCAGGGAGATTAAGTGATTAACCCAAAATCACAGGATGTTGGGCCACTGTCTGGATTGTAACCCGGTTTCCCAGTTCCAAAGTTGGCAACACTGACCGTTTGATTGCTCAATTCTACCCCAGTCTTTGTGTATATGAGTATCTATATTCGAGGGCGTCTCCTGGTATAGATGCCCTCCCCTTTTTTGGGATAATTAGAAAATTATACTATCCCATGCACACCCACAATAACACAGTCAAAGCAGTGAATAACCAGTCTGTGACAACCCGGTTCACTATAGATGAATGTTATGGACCCCAAGTAGGACATGAAGGTGCAGAATATTAGCTAGCAATAGCATCAGTTCTTTCCTCCTGGGGTTCTGAGGGATACACAGGCAACTTAAGCATACCTCGTTGTTTCTGTAGGGGCTCTTACAACCTGTCAATAAAAAACAAGCATTTGCAATGCAATAGGTCTCGCATTGCTGAAAGTTTGTGCTATTGGTGTTGCTAATAATAATGCAACCCCATTAGCTCAAACTTTCAGCAATGCGAGAGCTATTGCATTGCAAATGCTTTTGTTTTTAAGGCGGGTGTGGGCAGTGGAAGCACACGGGGAAGGATGGGGGGCAACCGGCGAAGCAACACAGAAGGAGGTGTGAAAACAACACAGGCTGGAGGGGACGCAAAAGCAACAGGAGGGGGGCAGAGCGAAGTGATCCTGGTGGGAATGGTAGCTGCCATGTGCCCCTTTCACAGCCCGTCAACAGATCCCTTCGAACCGATGTCCTGTAGTGGCATGTGCTTATTAAGAAAGCATGAGCACGCCACACTAGCTCCACTGCCTAGATTTAAGTGCCCTGAAATGAAAGTAGAGCAAAGAGGCAACTGCTGGCCTGGCAAGTGTTTTAGATGTCATTTTTTTGCAATTTCATATTGTGCGAACTCTACCCTGAAGGTATTGGAACGCTTTACACAGGTACCAGTTACATTAAAGTAAGATATCGTTCATATTATTTTTGGTAAGCATAGGCATTAGTGACTTGCTCAGAATCACAGAACGGTGAGCCAATGCCGAGACTCGTGCCTGCTTCCCCCAGCTCCAAAGTCGACAGCTCTAGCCGTTATGCAACAACCTCTCCCACAAGAACTGAACCAGTTTCAGTATTATTTTGTTTACATCCTCTGCCAAGCTCTACCACAGCCATGTAATCTTTATGGAACGGAAGGGCTTTTCGGTGTGAGGTTCTATAACGGAGTACAGCCACTTGCTGACTTTGGAGCCTGATACAAATATACATTTCAATTGGAAATCAGGCCCGCTAAATTGAAACACAAGATGCAAAAACTGTGCATTTATGAAGCAAGCAATGTTAAAAAAACCAACATATTACCACGTTATAAAAAAACAAAACTGGAACAGGCAATAGACATAAAAGTAAAACTACATACTAACGCACACAGAAAGCCTATACTACCCTACGGATTGATCAAGATCGGCATTTAAGGATATATAATATCCAAGTGCTGGATGCGCTGTACAGGTGAAACCATGTGGAAGCTGTGTACACAACAGGGGACCATTTCAGCGCAACAAAGAGTGCGCCAAACAAACGAAAAATACAATCACAGTGTAAGTGGAAATGTAAGAGGGGCAGTCACCGCAAAGAGAAAACCACACCCAAAGGCGGGCCAAAGAGCGGCATTTGACCAATAAGAAGACAGGAATGTAGAACGGCACAAGAAGGAACAAATGGAAAGTGGTGGGTGTGGCCTAAGCGGCCCGACCAGATACAGCATGCGTCGCAGAGCATCGCATGCGCTGCTAGGCTCGACCTAAAAACCCTGTTACTGACAGCTACCCATCTGAAACTCTGCATCAGTAGCGGCCGGCATTGCTCATGGGTGGGGGGTGGGCACGAGGGGTCACGGGGGAAATTCACGGGCGGGTGTCGCGGGTAAATTAAAATAAAAATAAAAATAAAATTAAACTTACCTTTACGCCGGGTCCCGCATCTTCTCGGCTCCTGCTCTCCTGCTCTGCTGCCTCCGACAGGAACAGGAAGCAGGCAGCCAGGCTCCCTCCCCTAAGCCAATCACAACGCTGCAAGCAGCGTTGTGAGTGGTCGGGACATCGCCCAGCCAGGGGCTAATGGGGTGGCCATGTTCTCCATGCAGGGGGCAGAGTGCACATGACTGGTTTGGGCAGCCCGAGAGGGCCGACCAAACAGTCTTTGCACACTCAGGAGTGGGGAAACCACTCAGGAGTGGGGAAACCACTCCTCCCCTGCCCTGCTCAAAGCGCAGAGCAGCCACGCCCACCTGCCCGCTCGCAATGCGCAAAGCAAACATAAAATGTTAATAACTTTTAGTTATTGCCATTTTATGTTTTGGCTTTCTTACACAGCAAGAAAGCAGTAGGACGATGCTCCTCCGCTCTAGTTGAGGAGCCGCCCCTGTCTGCATGTTATGTGCCTGGTTTGTTACATATCACACTTTACACATTTCGATGGAGTTTCTGTTGTTGCACAAGCTGCCAAAGGTGAACCAAGGCTAGCCTAAATGAGAACTGATGTGCGTGGTTCCTTCTGCCTTTGAGAAATGAAGCTCTAAATAAAGCTCCCATCCGAACTGTACCAGTCACAGGCCTGGCTCCCCAAAACCTAGCCCACTTCAGGAGAGCTGTGGGCGGGGACAAGCTCTTAGACACATACACAAACCAGGAGCCAAAAAAAAAGCAAGCAATCACTGTCACTGTCTCAGGGAAACTAGAGTGTGACACCCCCCCCCACACGCACCTACAGTATAAACTAATAATAACATTGACCTTGGAACGCGGGTCCAAATGCACATGGCTATTTTGTAAAGACAAAATGTTCTACATCAGCGGGGTGCAATGAAACATAACAAAAAAAAACAATTGAACACAAGCGGTCTTCATAACACTAGCATGAAAACATGAAAGTGACCTCCTTCGGAAGCAATTGTTAATTTGACAGTTTTGGATTACTTGGCCTAATGAAGAAAAAAATGAAAATGATGATTCCTTAAGTGGCAAATGTTGCCATGCATGAGAGATTGCCTAACTACAGGATACTCCGGCACCTTTGGAAGCTTCGAGTGGTTCCACTTTTCAGCAAGTAGCTCTTTATTTCTGGGTTCTCAAATAGCAATCGAATGAACAAATGGTGTTAGGCTTAGCTGGCTGTACAGGTTGAGCCTGCATTTCGAATAAATACAAGCGGAATTTTCAGGTAGAGAAGGCACAGAATGAATATGAGCCCAGCGCCCATTCACAAGACCAGAGACACGCTTAAGAGCACCGCTGTTTACTGCAAACAGCTGTGTGGAGGGACTGGGCAGGGAAACCTACTGAAGGGTAAACAGGAAGGACCCACGCTTGAGTACCCGCCGCACACAAACAACCCAACGAATAGATACATACTCTCAGATTCTAGAAGCACTGATTCTACCAGAAATACGGCCCTTTGGAAAAGAACTAACGGGACAAAATCAAATCAGACGACAAGACATCTCATGCAGGCCCTGCTGAATCTTCAGAGGTCAAAATATTTTAGTCAGAACGGTTATACCGTTAACCGCACACTATACTTAGTTTATTGATAAGGAATTAACTTGCCCCTAGCTGTCCTGGTGGCCTTCATTCATTTACGGAACAGAGATCAAAAGGTCAAATCCCCCACTGTTCACTAGTTTCCTTTAAAACGTAAGTTTTGAAGTGTCAAGTGCTCTGTTGATTAATTCCTGATAAACTTGGCCACTGTAATTATGCGGCTGGGGAGGACCAAATTATGTGGCAGGGTTGACTAAATTTTGCAGGAAGAAAAGGCAAATTATGTGGAGAAATGCGGCACATTTTGTGATAGTATTGCTTAATTGTTTCGAAATTTTACGTGTGTGAACACTGGGCAAAGATTTCCCCTCTAGTACTATTTTAACAACCTAATACAGCAAAAAACGACTGAAAGATGACCAATCAACCTTTGTGTGCCACTGCGCGGGAACAAGTCACCACATTTCGTTAGTAACTTTTGATCTGATTAGATGCGATTGAGCCTGGAAAGATTTTGTTTTTGTTGCAATCTGCCGATTGTGCAGCAGAGGATGGATTCACTGGCATATGCGGAAAATCCATAATTATGCGTAAAATGCAGAAGAATCGCTTAACTCGAGAGGCCCTGCTAATAGTTTACAGAGGTTTTTATGAATAAAGCAGCAATCATGACTAGATTCAGAAAGAAATGTAACACTCTAATGCATTTCTAAGCTTAACCCGTGACTCTCTAATTGTCATTTCTTACAAAGATAAGATGTATGACAGTGCTCCCTCTTGTGTTTCTACATTTTCTTATCTAAGGCTGCATATATGTGTTAGTTTTCATATTTGAGAGCTACTTGGAAGATGAATACATAGTTTTCTGATGAAAAAGTATGCCATTTCTTGCTTAATATGTGCCATGGGTCGCAAATGGCAGGCACCAACAATCAGTTTTGGGTACCAAGACTTATTTTTCATCATCACGTTTTGATTCAGACCAAGCGAGAACAGGCACACACAGTAAGCCGAAAGATCTTGCTTTGGCTGCTCAGATATTGGCTTTGCCATTGCTTGTTTACTTTGACACACTTTTAACATTGAGAGACGTCAGCTTGTGCATGCGTGCGCACACGCAATGGTTGCCATATTTGAATGGTTTTTGTTGCGCTTTTCTAAAAACGATTAAATATGGACTGCTGTGAATGTGCAAGCTTGTTAGAGTGACCAGGTTTTGAAAATCAAAAAAGCGGGCCATGCCATAAGCATAGAAGTAGGACTACATTTGAGGCACACAATGTATTTATTTATTTATTAGTGTTTTTATGCAGTCCATACAAGGCCCCGAAGAGTGCACAATGTATAGTAAGTAATACCGTGGCATAAAGGAAGCAAAATGTAATGATTGGTGGATAATAATGTTAGTAGAACTAGAATATCTGCAGTATGAGATGAGCTCAAATAAACAAGAGAGCATAGTTATATTCATGTCCATTTAACAATAGTAAAGAAGTGTACATAGTATCTTGTTGGAGAAAATAAAATAATACAATAAACCAAAAGTCCAAATTGGACAAAACATCCTCGTCCGCTAAGCACAACAGAACCAGACTACAGCAGGGAAGGTGAGATGTAGTGGGGAAATACTGGTCAAGGAGGAAGTATGTACGTTCTCATTTGAAGGATGAAAATAATGCAATGGTGGAACGGAAGCAGAATAAGTTTACATATTCTGACTTAATGATTTAATTCACAGCACTCACAGACATAGAGAAAGCAGATAATGAGACAATAAGGTAAATATGTGCATCATTTGGACACAGTTTCATATGTGTTAATTAAATTGCTTTCAGATAAGGGTTCCTAACCAATCCTCCACTGGAAAGCATGGAAAGTCGCCTTCCTCTCTGTTCACTCGACCCTCTCGAAAACCAGGATATGTGCTAAATTTGCTAAAATCTGCCAGACACATGGTTAGAAACCAGGACTGTTGTTGAAATGCATATTCTGTGAGGAAGATGTGCTTCGGCAGAATGCCCTCACTCACATGGAAGGGAACAATGGCTGATATGGGCTGGCCTATTGCCTCACACTATACTGTGGTGGATAGAGGCAAAATGTGAATGACAGTATGTTAGACTTGGCATCTTTTGGCGTGTTTCCCCTGACTTTTTGCTTTCTGACCTCCCGGTTTTGACTCTGTTTTTGCTGGTGTGATGATTCTGCGCACTTTCCTCACTGTGGTCCAGTGGGAAAGTGCAAGTGCTCCTGTATAAAATGTGTTATGGATTGGTGTTTCCATGATTGGCCTATTTGGTTTATGTGTCAGTCCCTTGTAAAGTGCACTGCGAGTGCCAGGGCCTATAGACCAAATGCTGTTGGTGGGCTGCAGCACTAGATTGTGCCACCCACGCAAACAGCCCGTAAAGTGTAACTCGGGCCTGCCAACGCAGAGCCCGTGCGCAGCCTGGGGCTGCCATGTCGACTTGGCAAGTGCACACACTTGCAAGTCCCTAAACCTTCCCTTTTGCTGCATGTTAGTCACCCCTAAGGTAGGCCCAAGGTACCCCTGTGGGCAGGGTGCGTTGTACGCAAAAGGTAGGACATGCCCGGGTGTGTGCGGCATGTCCTGATAGTGAATTACAGCCTAGTTCGTTTTTCACTATTGCAAGGCTACCTGTTCCCCCTAGGCCAGAACGGGCAGTTTTGATTATTACAGCTTATAATCCTAACTGACCCCGGGAACATGGTAGAAATTCGAGTTTAGTATGCCTGGACTCAGAATGATAAAATGCAGCTTTTAGTAAGGTTGGTTTTAACATTCTGTGTTTGAAAATACCACTTTTAGAAAGTGGGTATTTTCTTGTCTAACCATCCAAGCCTGCCTCTGCGAGATTGTGTATTCCTTGTCTGGAATGTGAGTGACAGGGGCTGGGGGATACCAGGAGACAGGGTGAGTCAGGGCTGAATAGCCAGATCGACCTGTAGATGGGTGGGAGGGGTCGCACCTGGGCCCTGAATAGGACAGTGCCTTCCCTCCACAATGCTGGCTCCACCTCCTGTGGTGCGTCTGATGTCCCTGGCCTACTCACTGAAAGAAGGGACGGAGACTTGTCAACAAAGTGCTCCAGAACTGGTTTGGACTAGGCGAAGGCCTCTCTGCCTTCAGAGAACAAAGGAATTTGGGATATAAATATTGGGGCCCTGACCCCATGAATTTAGATCTCGCTGGAATCAAGGAACCTGCCAAGACGAAGAGCTGGAAGAGCTGCCAGGAGGAGTACTGCCCCTTTGCTGTGTTGTTGCTTTGTTGGGTTGGCCTGCAGTTGCTGCTTCTGTCTTGGGCAGTGAAAGGACTGGACTGAACTTTCTACGAACTTGTGCTGAGTATCTCCAAGGGCCAGGAACCGAGCTGGCCTCCTGTTAAGAAGTCTCAGGGACTACAAAGACTTCACAAGCCTCTGGGTACCGCTTCTGGAACGCTGTTTCAGTTGCCACAGAGGAAGGGAACCGCAACCGACTCCGTCAACCGAATCCATCCCTGGCCGGTGACCTGTTTGCACCGCAGACCGCATCGCCCCGCTTCGCATCGCAACCCTGGTCTCACCGTGGGCGACGTCCGACACCGCCAACATCGAGCCGCTGCTTGCACCGTGACCTGTGGGCACCGCAGTTCGCATCGCATCGCTTCACTGGGCCAGCCGGACCAGACCGACACTGTCGCTGCAACTGGCTCAAGAGTCGAGACCGCACCGCATTTGGGGCACCGCTCGCACGTCTGCGACGCACCGCTCCGACTTCGCACCGCTGTCCGACGCCAGCTCCCGCACTCCGGCTAGGTCGCCTGCATCGCAACCTGTCAGCACCGCATCGAGCATCGTCTCACCCTGCATCGCACGCCTTGGACTCACCGACTCCGTCTGCACGACGCTCATCGAGCCGCTGCCTGCACCGCATCGAGGGACACCGCACCTTGCATCGCTCCGTCTTGCACCGCAACCGCGACGAACGCCGACCGGCTCGTACACTCCGTACCAGCCACAACGAGAAAGGTACTGTAACCGAGTCTGTTCATGACTCTGCTGGCCCGTATCGACGCGGTCGGCTGGAACTGTTAGACTCTGTGGTTTTCAGCATCACGGTAGGCTCGGACGGAGCTACCGACTCGTACAAACTTTGCTTTTGTGCTATTCCTGCAAAGAAGAAGTTACCGTATCAAGCATTCATTCGTAAAGTATAGTATTGTGGATTTTTGTCGTAATTGGTCTTGTCTTGAGTATATAAAATATTGGTTATTTTTCTAAACTGGTGTGGTGTCCGTTTGTAGTGCTTACACTGTATTACTGTTGGTTATGTGCAAATGCTTTACACACTGCCTCTGAATTAAGCCTGACTGCTCGTGCCAAGCTACCACGAGGGTGAGCAGGGGTTACTTCATGAGTGTAACAACCCTTACCCTGACTAGGAAGAAGGGTCCCTACTTGGACAAAGGTGCAAGCCCTTGCCAACTAGAGATCCCATTTCTAACATTGGTTGTCAGCGGTGAGGATAGGACTTGTGTTTGCACTTGACTTACAGTGATTGGTGTGCACTACTACCATATCGCAGACCATTACGTACCACATACTGGTTCTTTTTCTTTTGGCCTATTTTTGATCTTGCCAGTTTTCAACTCACGACTTTTGTCATGCCTGAATCAATTGCATCATCCGTTGCATCTCTGGAAGTTATCTTTGAGGAGGACAGGTTGGACTCCTACGCCGTAAAGGAGTTACGAGCGATTTGTAAAAACCTGAAAGTCCAAATTAAAGGCCTCACAAGGAAGGAGGAGCTACAGAAGGCGCTGAGGGCCTGGGTAGCAGCCAGACATGCCAATGGGCAGCCTGGTGATCTCAGTGAGGAGGCGGAGGAGCCTATTTCCAGGGTGGATGTGCTTTTGGGTAGGGGGAACCCGCCAGGTCGGGCAGCAGCAGTCTGTCCCCAGAGGAGCTGGAGGACAGGCGGGAGGCAAGGCAGTTCGAGCTGCAGAAGCTCAGGCTGGAGAGTGAGCGGGAGGAGAAGAGATTGGCCATAGAGGAGAGGAAGATGCTCTTAGAGCATGAGAGAGAACTGAAGGAGCTAGAACTTAGGAGTAAGTCAGGCTCAGATGGTGGCAGCAATTCGTCCAGAAAGGCAGACAGGATTGTGCACATTCCCAAGAACGTAGGCAAGGAGTTCAAGAAGGGGGACGACATACAAAGGTGGTTCCAGGGTTATGAGGCAGCCATACACATGAATGGGGTCCCTGAGGAGAATTGGGGAGCAGGATTGTGGCCACTTTTCCCGGAAGAAGCAAGGGATGCTCTGATAGCTTTGGGTAAGGGGTATCACCTCACCTATGCTGACATGAAGGATGCCCTTCTCACGAAGTATGGTCTTACTCCTGAAAAGTACAGGGATCAGTTCAGGTCCAGTAAGAAGTCTGATGCCAACACTTGGTTGGAATGTGTGGATGTGTTCTGCAGGTCTCTGGATGGTTGGGTGAAGGGCAGTAGTGTAACAGATTTTCAGGGGCTCTACAACTTGATTGCATGGGAGCACTTGTCTAGTCTATGTTTTGCAGATCTGCGCCAGCACCTAGTGGATAGTAAGCTAACTGACCCCAGGAAGCTTGCTATGGAAGCGGACCGCTGGGTGAGTACCAGGGTCCACAAGAAAGCGTTTGGGGGAGACTCAGCCAAAGGTGGGCAGGGTCCCCAGCAGAAAGGTGGGGGGACAAGGGTAAAGCACAGGAGTTCTCTAAAGGGCCCCAAACTAGTACCCAGGGTAAAGGTTCCCAGCCCCCGGTGATAAGAAGAAAGGGGTCTCTACAGGGAAGCCTGTTGAGACCAGCCCCCGCAAGTGTTATGCATGTGACCAGGTAGGTCACTTTAAGAGGGACCCCAAGTGCCCGAAGGGGACACAGCCGCCCACCGGTGGACAGTCCAAAGTGTTGGCTAGTGTAGCGCTTGGGGAGGAGGGGTGCCCACAGGAGGGTGGGGATCCCGCAGAAATGACCCTTGTCTCACTAGGGGACAGTGAGATGGTCCCAGGAAACCAGGTGCCCCCTAACACAAAGAAATATAGCACCTGGGTGACCATTAATGGGAACAGGGTAGAGGCTCTCAGAGATACTGGAGCCAGTGTGACCTCAGTCCGGTGTCACCTGGTGTCTGAGAAGCAAGTAGTCCCAGGAGCATTCCACCAAGTAGTTGCGGTCGACAACTCAGAGCGCCAGTGTATGGTGGCGCAGGTTCCCTTTGAATGGGGGGTCTCAGGTCCCTTGAGGGTGGTTGTGAGCCCTACCATGCCTGTAGATTGTCTGCTAGGAAACGACCTGGAGCAGTCCTCGTGGAAGGAGGTTGAGCTCAGGTCTCACTTGGAGATGCTTGGGTTGCCAGAGTGGGCATGCGTGTCTACTCGGTCAATGGCAGCCAGGAAGGGTGATCAAAAGGACTTGGAGCCTGAAACAGTGGCCCAAGTCCCTGCCAAGAGAAAGGGCAGGGGCGCGGGAAACCAGCCCCCGAAGTTCCCACGGACCGGGAGGAGGCGGACCTCGAGGGGGACGCCCGGTGCCTACAGGGGAGCAGGTAGCCGAACTGGGAGACATCTCTGAGCTGACCCATTGGCAGCAAGAAGGGGGTCCCACCAGGGAGGAGTTCTGCAGGGAGCAGAACGAGTGCCCTACTCTGGAGGGTCTGCGGCGGCAGGCTGCAGACCAGGCAGCTGGTAATCAGTCCGGGTCACATCTGATCTACTGGGAGAGTGGTCTCCTATACAGTGAGCCTAAGGTTGCTGAGCCTGGGTCAGCCCGTGTGCTGGTGGTACCCCAGCGCTTCAGGACCTTCCTACTGGGTCTGGCTCATGACGTGCCTTTGGCAGGACATTTGGGGCAGGACAAGACCTTTGACAGGCTTGTCACCCACTTCTTTTGGCCCCAAATGCGAAGGCAGTCAGATGCACACTGTAGGTCTTGCCAAACTTGCCAGGCAAGTGGTAAGAGTGGGAGGAAGGTCAAAGCTCCTCTCCAACCTTTTCCGGTTGTTGGAACACCCTTTGAAAGGGTAGGGATGGATATTGTGGGGCCACTGGATCCCAAGACAGCCATGGGCAACAGGTACATCCTGGTCTTGGTGGACCATGCCACCCGGTACCCGGAGGCAATCCCTCTCAGGACAACGACGGCGCCAGTGGTGGGCCGGGCGTTAATGGGGATCTTTTCCCGTGTGGGATTCCCCAGAGAGGTGGTTTCCGATAGGGGACCAATTTCATATCGAAGTATATGACATCCCTGTGGAAGGAGTGTGGTGTAACCTACAAGTTCACCACTCCTTACCACCCACAAGGAAACGGTCTGGTGGAGAGATTCAACCAGACCTTGAAAGGCATGATCAAGGGTCTAACAGAACCCATGAGGCGTAAGTGGGACGTCCTCTTGCCATGCCTACTCTTTGCGTACAGGGAGGTGCCTCAGAAGTCTCTTGGGTACAGCCCCTTTGAGCTCCTGTATGGCCACCCTGTCAGAGGACCTCTGAGTTTGGTGAAGGAAGGCTGGGAGGCGGCTCCCAGGAAAACTCCCCAGGATGTATTTAGCTACATGCTGGCCTTTAGAAACCAAACTGCCCGCTTCAGGAAACTCGCTCAGGCGAACCTAGAAGCAAGCCAGGAAGAAATGAAGAGATGGTATGACCAGAACGCCACTCTGGTCGAATTTCAACCTGGGCAAAAAGTGTGGGTAATGGCCCCAGTGGCACCTTGTGCCTTGCAGGACAAGTGGACTGGGCCATATGAGGTAAAGGAGCGCAAAAGTGACGTCACCTACCTGGTGGATTTGCAGGCTCCAAGGAACCCGTTGAGGGTCCTTCACGTGAACCGCCTCAAGCCCCACTTCGAGAGGTCCGAAGTGAGTATGCTCTTGGCGACAGATGATGGGGTGGAAGAGGAGAGCGAGCCTCTCCCTGACCTCCTGTCTACCAAGGAGCATGATGGGTCAGTAGAGGGTGTGATCCTCTCCCCTACTCTGACTCAGGAGCAGCAGGGGGACTGTCGCCAGTTGTTGGGACAGTTCGCCCCACTGTTCTCTCTGACTCCCGGTGTTACTCACTGGTGTACCCATGGCGTGGACACCGGTGACAGCCATCCTGTGAAGCACAAGATTTACAGGTTGACTGGACCGGGTCAGAGCCAGCATCAAGGAGGAGGTCTCTAAGATGTTGGCGTTAGGGGTGATTGAGCCCTCCCACAGTCCTTGGGCCAGCCCAGTGGTCTTGGTCCCAAAGGCTGCGGCGCCCGGTGCCACTCCAGAACTCCGGTTTTGTGTGGACTACTGTGGGCTCAATGCCGTCACCAGGACTGACGCGCACCCCATCCCCAGAGCTGATGAGCTCATTGATCGGTTGGGAGCTGCCCGGTTCCTCAGCACGTTTGATTTAACGTCTGGGTACTGGCAGATTGCCTTAACCGATGGGGCCAAGGAGAGATCAGCATTCTCAACCCCAGAAGGTCATTACCAATTCCGGGTGATGCCCTTTGGGTTGAAGAATGCCCCTGCCACCTTTCAGAGGTTGGTCAATCAGGTGTTGGCTGGGCTGGAGGATTTCAGTGCCGCCTACCTGGATGACATTGCTGTGTTCAGTTCCAGCTGGGAAGAACATTTACAGCACCTTGAGAAAGTGTTGAGGGCTCTGCAAGGTGCAGGCCTCACGATCAAGGCCAGTAAGTGCCAGATCGGGCAGGGTTCTGTGGTGTACTTGGGACACCAGGTAGGAAGCGGCCAGGTGGCGCCCCTACAACCCAAGATTGACACCATTCTGGCTTGGGAGCCCCCAAGACCCAGACGGAGGTGAGAGCCTTCTTAGGTCTCACCGGCTATTATAGGAGATTTGTTAAGGGCTATGGCACCATCGTTGCCCCCTTAACAGAGCTGACCTCTAAGAGGCAGCCCAGGAAAGTGATCTGGACTGAGTCCTGCCAGAAAGCTTTTGATGCCCTGAAGGCAGCCATGTGCACGGCGCCCGTGCTCAAGGCACCTGACTTCTCCAAGGAATTCGTCGTGCAGACTGACGCTTCAGAGCATGGTGTGGGAGCGGTGCTCTCACAACTGAACGAAGAGGGCCTGGATCAGCCTGTAGTCTTCCTTAGCAGGAGACTACTTCCCAGGGAACAGAGGTGGAGTGCCATAGAAAGGGAAGCTTTTGCTGTGGTCTGGGCGCTGAAGAAGTTGAGACCATACCTGTTTGGGACTCACTTCCGGGTTCAGACAGACCACAGGCCCCTCAGATGGTTGATGCAAATGAGGGCGAGAATCCAAAACTGCTGAGGTGGTCCATCTCCCTACAGGGAATGGACTTTACGGTGGAACACCGTCCTGGTACAGAACACGCCAACGCAGATGGTCTGTCCAGGTTCTTCCGCCTTAGTGAAGAGAACTCCAATGGGGTTGGGTAGTTCTCCCTACTTTCAGCTGGAGGGGACATGTGTTATACTTGGCATCTTTTGGCGTGTTTCCCCTGACTTTTTGCTTTCTGACCTCCCGGTTTTGACTCTGTTTTTGCTGGTGTGATGATTCTGCGCACTTTCCTCACTGTGGTCCAGTGGGAAAGTGCAAGTGCTCCTGTATAAAATGTGTTATGGATTGGTGTTTCCATGATTGGCCTATTTGGTTTATGTGTCAGTCCCTTGTAAAGTGCACTGCGAGTGCCAGGGCCTATAGACCAAATGCTGTTGGTGGGCTGCAACACTAGATTGTGCCACCCACGCAAACAGCCCGTAAGTGTAACTCGGGCCTGCCAACGCAGAGCCCGTGCGCAGCCTGGGGCTGCCATAGTCGACTTGGCAAGTGCACACACTTGCAAGTCCCTAAACCTTCCCTTTTGCTGCATGTTAGTCACCCCTAAGGTAGGCCCAAGGTACCCCTGTGGGCAGGGGTGCGTTGTACGCAAAAGGTAGGACATGCCCGGGTGTGTGCGGCATGTCCTGATAGTGAATTACAGCCTAGTTCGTTTTTCACTATTGCAAGGCTACCTGTTCCCCTAGGCCAGAACGGGCAGTTTTGATTATTACAGCTTATAATCCTAACTGACCCCGGGAACATGGTAGAAATTCGAGTTTAGTATGCCTGGACTCAGAATGATAAAATGCAGCTTTTAGTAAGGTTGGTTTTAACATTCTGTGTTTGAAAATACCACTTTTAGAAAGTGGGTATTTTCTTGTCTAACCATCCAAGCCTGCCTCTGCGAGATTGTGTATTCCTTGTCTGGAATGTGAGTGACAGGGGCTGGGGGATACCAGGAGACAGGGTGAGTCAGGGCTGAATAGCCAGATCGACCTGTAGATGGGTGGGAGGGGTCGCACCTGGGCCCTGAATAGGACAGTGCCTTCCCTCCACAATGCTGGCTCCACCTCCTGTGGTGCGTCTGATGTCCCTGGCCTACTCACTGAAAGAAGGGACGGAGACTTGTCAACAAAGTGCTCCAGAACTGGTTTGGACTAGGCGAAGGCCTCTCTGCCTTCAGAGAACAAAGGAATTTGGGATATAAATATTGGGGCCCTGACCCCATGAATTTAGATCTCGCTGGAATCAAGGAACCTGCCAAGACGAAGAGCTGGAAGAGCTGCCAGGAGGAGTACTGCCCCTTTGCTGTGTTGTTGCTTTGTTGGGTTGGCCTGCAGTTGCTGCTTCTGTCTTGGGCAGTGAAAGGACTGGACTGAACTTTCTACGAACTTGTGCTGAGTATCTCCAAGGGCCAGGAACCGAGCTGGCCTCCTGTTAAGAAGTCTCAGGGACTACAAAGACTTCACAAGCCTCTGGGTACCGCTTCTGGAACGCTGTTTCAGTTGCCACAGAGGAAGGGAACCGCAACCGACTCCGTCAACCGAATCCATCCCTGGCCGGTGACCTGTTTGCACCGCAGACCGCATCGCCCCGCTTCGCATCGCAACCCTGGTCTCACCGTGGGCGACGTCCGACACCGCCAACATCGAGCCGCTGCTTGCACCGTGACCTGTGGGCACCGCAGTTCGCATCGCATCGCTTCACTGGGCCAGCCGGACCAGACCGACACTGTCGCTGCAACTGGCTCAAGAGTCGAGACCGCACCGCATTTGGGGCACCGCTCGCACGTCTGCGACGCACCGCTCCGACTCGCACCGCTGTCCGACGCCAGCTCCCGCACTCCGGCTAGGGTCGCCTGCATCGCAACCTGTCAGCACCGCATCGAGCATCGTCTCACCCTGCATCGCACGCCTTGGACTCACCGACTCCGTCTGCACGACGCTCATCGAGCCGCTGCCTGCACCGCATCGAGGGACACCGCACCTTGCATCGCTCCGTCTTGCACCGCAACCGCGACGAACGCCGACCGGCTCGTACACTCCGTACCAGCCACAACGAGAAAGGTACTGTAACCGAGTCTGTTCATGACTCTGCTGGCCCGTATCGACGCGGTCGGCTGGAACTGTTAGACTCTGTGGTTTTCAGCATCACGGTAGGCTCGGACGGAGCTACCGACTCGTACGAACTTTGCTTTTGTGCTATTCCTGCAAAGAAGAAGTTACCGTATCAAGCATTCATTCGTAAAGTATAGTATTGTGGATTTTTGTCGTAATTGGTCTTGTCTTGAGTATATAAAATATTGGTTATTTTTCTAAACTGGTGTGGTGTCCGTTTGTAGTGCTTACACTGTATTACTGTTGGTTATGTGCAAATGCTTTACACACTGCCTCTGAATTAAGCCTGACTGCTCGTGCCAAGCTACCACGAGGGTGAGCAGGGGTTACTTCACGAGTGTAACAACCCTTACCCTGACTAGGAAGAAGGGTCCCTACTTGGACAAAGGTGCAAGCCCTTGCCAACTAGAGATCCCATTTCTAACACAGTACAACAGACCAAGCAATGAAGAGGGCTGATTCAAAGTCCTGATTGTCTGTATCTATGAATATATGTATACAAAGCCATGGGAATGAATTGGGCAATAGTGACTTTCCTTCCATGACTTTCTCGAAAATAAGGCCCAGATTTACTGAGAGGTTGTGTCTGAGTTGCGTCACTTAATCCATTTGGCATTTATTAAGCCACGCAAAATTGATTTGCGTGGCTTTGTGTGGTTTGGTAAATACAAACTAACTCAATGCAGCACATGGCGCTGCCTTGCATTACTTTGGATCAGGTAGGATTACATGGGCAAAGCATGGGCATTTCCATGCATCCACTGATGCATTTTGATGCAAACCCAGATTTACAAACACTTGTAAACCTGGGTTTTCTTCAGAATTGTGTGCCTACCCAACAGAGGCATAACAAGGAGAAATATTCTTCCTGCCCATAATGCAAGCATCCTTGCACCATGGTCAAGGGTGCCTACATTAGCAATAGACAGCCACAAGTATGCCAGCGCATAATGGGAGCTGAACAGTGCCATTTCTTGGTAAATATGGTGCTGTACAGCTCTCTCGCATCCACGCAACGCAGAAACTTGCCTTGCTGCGCTGAATTGAGTGAGCTATAAGAAAATATGCCCCTAAGTGTTTAACTTGTTTTTATATATTTTTTCTTACCAGTTGGATTTTTTACCCTGTTTTGAAAGATCGCGTTTTTATAAATTTTTTACTGACTGAAGGACTTTCCTGAGTAGAAGTGTATCTGGGGGTGAGTGTTTTTGTGTCAATTCTTGGTTTCCCGTATCTGGCTCATACATGAAACTTTGCATCCACAGCAGCAGCTATTTTTAAAGGTTTAGAGGTTAGAGGCCCAGCTTTGAGCTCATGCTCGAAGCATGTGTAAGAACCCACTAGCGTGTAAAAACACAGCTGATGAATGGCTGCGCCTTAATGATGCTGAGTGAAGTTTGGGCATAAAAAACGGTCTTAGGCTGCTTGTATTGCTTTTCAGGGAGGACCTGGCCTGCCAGTTTGGGCAGGACTGTCCATATTGGACTGATTTGCATATGGCTGGGTCCAAACTGAGGTAGTCTGGAGTGCAAAATATCAATGGACTGGGATGCGGTCACAAGTTATTGCCAGTGTCAAGATTAATTCAAGTATTTCATCAATCACCATTTTGTATAATTCAGTGCAACGCCCTGAGTGGGACGGGTATGCCCAGACGTGGTCCTGTGTACACTGTCCAATTGGAACCAAGCTGTAACTGACTGATGAGCCCTAATAAGAGTAAAGCCAGTCTTCGATTTTTAGTGTTCTGGTTCAGGGATGACCTAACCTTGGAAATCTGGCTGGATTGTTCCTATCGGATCAGTGTCAAGACTGATTTGCATAAGGCTGGGTCCAATCTGAGGTGACATAATGGGCAAAATAATAATGGACTGGGATGCGGCCCCAGCAATTACCAGGGATTGAGATTAAATCATGCATTCCATCCATCACTTTTTTGTAGACTTCAGTGTGAAACCCTAAGTGGAATGGGTTTGTCCAGACATGGGTCCTGTGCACACTGCGCCACTGGATCCAAGCTATATGCAACTGATGAGCCTTAATAAGGACAAAACCATCTTTGGCTTGCTTGTGTTCTCGTTCAGGAAGGACCTGGCCCAGCAAATCGGGCTGGTTTGTTTCTATTGGAGCAGGGCAAAGACTGATGTGCATATGGGTGGGTCCAAACTGGGGTGGCATGTCGTGCAAATTAACAATGGACATGGCTGAAATAAATTCAACCATTCCATACATCAAATTGTTTGTATAAAGTGAATGAATTGGGCAATGATTGTTTATACTTCCATGACCTTCAAGACAATTAGTGTTTACCTTCTTTTATATTGTTTTTCTTATCAATGAATGCATTGCTTTTTTACATATTTTGTTACTGATTTAAAAACTTTTCTGAACAGAACTAACACTGGGGCTGAGTGTTTGTGTGTAGATTTATGTTTTTCCCATGTCTGGCTCACAAATAAGACTTTGTTCAAACCACAGTGACTATTTTTAGTGGTCTAGGGGTTAGTAGTCCAGCTGTGAATCTGACGCTCACAGCTTGTGTAAGGAACCGCTAATTTAGAAAAACACAGCTAATACACAGACACATGGTAGGCATCTGCATACCTAAGGTAATCCGGTCTAAGCCTGTCCATGATAAATCTGCACAGTTTGGTGTGATTATGCTTACTAACCTTGCCATCATGGAGATGCGCCTTCTCAGGTGAGTAGAGCCCAATCAATATCTATTGGCCCTGGTCTTAAAGCAGTAGTACTTAATGTTACATGTTATGTTATGTTATGTTAATAACTTTTATAAAGCGCAGCGATTACCCAAGGGTGTCCTGGCGCTATCATATCTATCCTGAGGCAGCGAGCAAGGAAAAACTGAGCTCATTCAGCCAAAAGCCAGGTCTTCAAACCCTTCCTAAAATCCAACAGATCATCAGCGTTTCTTAGGCAAAACGGAAGGTCATTCCAGGCTTTCGCCGCGCACACAGCAAAGCTTCTGCCCCCCCACAGAGCTTTCTTCCTGGGAGGTACAGAAACCAGCTTAGCCCCTAACGAGCGAAGTGCTCTTTTCGGGATGTACCACTGGAACATCTTGTTCAGATAGTCTGGGCCTTTACCATGCAGAGCCTTAAAGACCATGCATAGTGATTTGAAACGCACTCGACTCCTTATTGGGAGCCAGTGCAGCTTCCTTATTTCCTTTGAAATGGATGAAAATTTAGATGTGCCAGTCAAAAGTCTTGCTGCTGCATTTTGCAGCAGCTGAAGTTTATTCAGGCTTTTTAGTTGAATATTCAAATACAGGCTGTTGCAGTAATCCAGCCTCGGCAACACCAGAGCTGTGACCACTGTTTGGCGACTACCCAGAGGTAGGAAGGGCATTACCTTCCTAACCATTCTGAGCACATAAGCAGTTGATGATGTTACTGCATTTACCTGATCCCCAAAGGTGAGTCTCTCATCTATAATAACCCCCAGATTCTTCACCTTTTTTGAAGGCACTTTCAAAAGTTGAGATTCAGCTTTTGGTGAGCAATCTCAACCAAGATATGTTTTTTTTGCAAGAAACATAGTTGCATGATGCTGTGGCCCAGTAATTGTTGATGCCATCCCTAAGGGTTATGCTCTATTTTGCTGGACCAGGACAGATCTTATGGGAGGAGGGGTTGCCATTGCTTTCAAGGCAGATTTTAATATAGTCATTGGTACCCATTTTAGTAACAGTAAGGAGATAAAGGGAACTGGCTGTTGATTGACTCTGTCTGTCAAGGTCTTACCTTTGTTTCCACAGGAGCGACATGCAAGACGAAAAATACCCAACTTCCCCTAATTGCCAGTCAATCCCAACAATGTCAAAGCAGTGATGGTAACTGGGGGAAGAGGGGAAAAGAAAACAATTGCCCCACATTGTCTCTACATAACTATGAGGTCAGTCAATCAAGGAGGTTTCCTAGAGGTAAAGGAAACAAGTTTATATGAGTATACGGTAAGAGAAAGAAAATATAATGTTTCAACAGTGGTTTGAATCTTTTACTACCTGAGTGGTTCTCCTCTTCCTTTGTGCAACAACTTAAGGTGTCTGAACAATGGCGGCTCACAGAGGGAATAATGTGGGGCGGTGGGCTGGGTGGGGCTAGTGGAGTTGGACATACGACGGCAAGGAGTAAAGTAAGTAAATAAATAAATAAAACTATCTACCTTGCGCTCGCTGCATCGCCAACTCGAGACACCACTGTGTCTAAAATAGGTTCATTTATGCTGGCTATGAAGAAAAGGAAAAAGACCAGTGAGAACTATGCACCAGGATTATAAAGAAATGTAAGACAGTTTATGGAATAGTACCCACCAAAACGAATCTGGGAGGAACCCTCTGAAGACAGGTAAGCAAAGGAAACAGTTAAGCAACTTGCTAATTTATATATGAATACCTTGTTTTATCCTTAACTTCAGGACGAATAATGTGGTATTCTTATTTTCACAGTGACATTATAAACAAAGAAAATAAGATGAGACAGATCTCCAAGGACCAAGACTAGTATTCAGATAAGTATGCCTTTGTTTAAAGGATGCAAGACCCATTACCGTGCATGCTGAATTGCTGGATAACAGAGTACTTTTTTTTTCTTCTCGTTTCTAGGTTACTGGGAACCCAAGCGAGAAACTGCAGTGTAGAGCGGAATGAAGATAGGGGCAGGAGCCGCATCGGGGGACTGGAGCGGAGGACCGGAGCAGGAGCCGCGTCGCGGGCTGGAGCGACGAATCGGAGCAGGAGCTGCATCGAGGGGCTGTAGCGGAGAACCGGAGCAGGCAAGGCAGAGAGACAGGGATGCAGGAAACTACTGAGACCACCGCCGGACCCCTGTAGATTGGCGGAGAAGACGCCGAGAGCCCGCAGCCAACAGGAGACGCAATAGGGAGCCGCCCGGAAGCAGAAGTTCTTGGACTCCCGAAACACTAGAACGCAAAGCGCTCTAGTGCTGGAGCGAGGAGGCTTTATACCCATCCTCTGCCGAGCCCCGCATGCTAATCGTGGCGGAATCGGCCGAGCAGGTGAGGCTGGCAGGCGTGACACTGTCATCTTCTGCACTATTTATCTGCTGGCACTTTACTGACACCCCTCTCCCCCAAAAACCTCTGGGGCCTTCATTGAAAAACCTTTCGAAGTTATTAGTTAGTTATTTATCCATCAATTTTTCTAAAGTGATAGTGCTTGGGGACTTCATGTACTATTCTGTCTTTTTAATCTCCTTTCCAGTGCAAGGCTAAAACACGAGGTCTCTGAGTGCACCCATCAAGGTTGATTGATCATCAATTTAATTTTTGCTACTCCCAATCTGGTCAAGACTAAGGGCCCGATTCCGATCTCGTAAGGAAGGCCTCCAAACGGGATTTATAAAGACCAAATCTGATTCGGAGCCTATCTTTCCGCCAGAATTGTCCCCTGTTCCTAACGAGCAAGTACGATGCGAGTATCCTGTACGCGCCGTGCAAATCGTTTACGAACCCGAACCTGTCCATCCGACACGTTCATAGCCGAATCGTGCTGCACAATGGAGCCGTTTTCCGACCGAGCGAGTACGAAGCACGAATTGGACAGCTGTATCACCTCGGTCTCATCGAGACGAAACAGCTGTTGGATTCGGACTTTGGGGGGCCATAGCAGGCCCCCCTTTACCCATAGCCCTCCTATTCGGTCACAGGGGTGTGCATGGGTCCCCCCGATCCAAGCATGCACATTGTGGCGGGCCACATGGGGTGCCCGCCACAGGGTGTACGCTTTTCCCCGCCCACCCCTTTTTTGCTATGGGAGCCTGTGTACGCGTCTGTACACGGGCGCCATTGAGTTCAATGGGAGTCCGAGTGAGCCGAGTCCGTAAGCATACGTCAGCATCGTACTCGCTTGTTCGGACTACCGGAGCGCGTCTCGCTCGGAAAGCCCTCCAGATCCGAGTCGTATGGAGGGCTTTCCTTACGAGATCGGAATCGGGCCCTAAGTTGTTACTTCCTATGAAATTGACTGACCATTTTCTTTTGCAGTTTAAATGATGTCCCACATAGGAATTTGGGATACTAGTTGAGAGGGGTGAAACCCTACTCATGCAGCAACCACAATTCCTGTCTGAGTGAAGTCACATGCAACTCCAATTTAATCTGTACTTAACCCTCTAGTAACTTGGTACAAAGCAGTCAGGCTTAGCTTAGAGGTAACGTGTAAAGTATTTATGCAGCACTTCAAGCAGGAATAAAATGAAAACACAACACAAGAAAAATACCACACCAATTTAGAAAAATAGAGTAAAATGTATTAAATTATTTTATACCAAAACAACAAAATTTCAATCAGTAGAACCAGAGTTATGAATTGCTAAAGCTTAAGGTAAAAACAAGTATCTAAATGATCAAAGCACCAACTGCAGACATCTAGTCATGCAAGACCGGGTCAAAGTCAAACAATATGGGTGAGCGCGGGTGGGATACAAAAAGTGGGTTGGGCCCAGTCACCACTTACCTTCGTACTTAGCAGATATCCCAGGAAAAAGTGTTCTGAGAAGGTAAAATGCAGCGGTGTAAGGGTGCAGGCAGTGGCCGAGGAGGGAGCGTCGTCGTCAGGGAGCCAGTGGACGAGGTTGCGGTGAAGATTTCTGTGTTTGGACTTTGTCCAGCGGGATGAGGCTGAAGGCTGTTACTGGTGAGAGTTCAACAAGGTTGGATACACTTTTGGCGAAGGCCTGCTGAACAGGATTTGCTGCTGCAGAGAAAAACGTAGCGGGAGCTGCCGCAAAGTCAGGCTGACACTCGATGCACCTTGGGCGGATAGATGAGCTGGTTGGTCCCAGTGTCCTCTCGGTTCTTAGAGCAATTTTAGCCGGAAATGTTCCAAGTCCCAAGTTTTTGATTTTGGCTAGCTGGAGACCTTTAGCACCACCACCAGAGGTCCAGAACTGGAGGGGCACCAATTGGAGGTTTAGGTTTCACTCAGGCCGGGTCCAGGTGCAGCTTCAAGATGGCTGGAGACTTTTCCGTCCCTGAGGCTCTCATCAGGAGGCCATCCATCTGGCCCTGGGTGCTACTCTGGTAGTCCTGGGTTCAGCAAAATAACAGGGCTCAAACAGCAAGGCAGGTTTTTGAGGGTTCAAGGCAGGTTTCAGACAGCAAAGCAGTCTGAAGTACACAGCAGGCCTCAGCAGCAGGCAGTCCTCTGAGAGTCCTTCCACAGGTTCAGAAAGTGAACTGAAGAGTGGACTGATGCCCCTATTTTTACACCTGATGCCTCCTTTGAAGCCGTAGAGGTTTCGAGAGAATGTGCTTGAAATTTCCTGCTTCCCCTGCCCTGGCTCCAAGCTGGCTGCATGAACAATGCAGGGTGGCAGGTCCTTGGTGGGAAGTCAGAACACAACCTATTCAGTTGCAAGTGGGTCTATACCCATCTCCGCCCCTACCCCATCCTGCCAGTTGATTGCCCATCGAGAGCCACCTAAACCCTCTATTGTATGGCTGTCTGGGAGGAATAAACAAAGTCCAACTACACCCAATTATGTGACCCAGGTTATGGCAGGAAAATGCAACTTTCTAAAAATGGCATTTTCAAAGTTGTAACTTAAAATCCAACTATACATTAAAGAGGATTTTCAATTTCTCAGAACTAACCATGAAATGTTTACCTGTTCCCAATCAAACGTTAGCACTTAATAAAAGTAATAAGTCAACCCAATGTTATCGTGTGGGAGAGGTATGCCTCAAAGTAGTGAAAAACTAATGTATGAGTTTCACTACCAGGGCATGTAAAACCTAAAGGTATACGTCCAATCTTTTAATTACACTGCACCCTGCCCTATGGGGTGTCTAGGGCCTACCTTAGGATTGACTTGTATGCAATAAAAGGAGAGTTTGAGGTTTGACAAGGGGGTTATATTGTCAAGTCGAATTGGTCATTTAAAATTGCATGAAGAATACAATGGCAGACCTGGGACATGTTTTAAGGGGCTACTTAATTGGGTGGCACGATATGTGCATGCCTACTAGTAATATTTAATTTATAGGACCTGGGTATATGCTATACCACTTTATAAGGGACCTATAGTTAAATTAAATATGCCAATTAGGTGTAAGCCAATTTTACCATGTTTAAAGGAGAGAGCACAAGCACTTTATCAGTGGTTAACAGTGATAACGTGTGCAAAGTCCTAAAGCCAACAAAAATGAATTCAGCAAAATAGAAGGGGTGAAGGCAAAAAGTCTGGGGTGACCCTGCATGTCCACCATCCCTCAAATAGTCATAGAGCATTCACCGCTCAAGTAGATTCTGCTGTATGATGTTCATGGCATAAGATTAATGAGAACTTTTGGATAACATTCATCAGACTACAAATCCCAAGGAACTTGCTCTTGCCAATAATAATTGCCTGGTCACAATTTGTTTGATGAAGCCATTCCATTTACAAGAAAGTGTACCCATTCAAATAAGCCTGCTAATCCTAGTTACAGGGCTGAACTGAAGATGAAGAGGATACTATTTAGACAGGCTGCGAAGAGATGGTGGCTATATTGTAATTAAATATAATGATGATGCTATAAAGATTAAGAGGTTATGAAGTCTATCTTCACCACATGAAAGTATCCTATTATTGAAATATGATCCACGAGCCCTCAAATTCAGACTGAAAGATGTTTAAAGTAGTCAGAGAAATAGCACCCCACACCTGTTTAGTCAATATCACACCTCCCTCTCAAGAATCATATGATGAATTTGGCACCTTTTTCACTTACATGATTCATCTATGACACTGTAACATCAGAATTATTTTTGTCAGCAGGAATACATAGTTGAACTGTGATCCTCCATGCAGGAAGTGGCCACAGGAGATAACATCCCCCACATTCAAAATCTTCAGTCTCAGCAGATGTCAGTTAATTTAGGCTCTCCAGGTTACAGATTTCCCTCGGTGCTCCCTACCATTGCTAAGGTAGGAGAGTAATATCTGGACAATTGGCTTTCCAACCAACTAGAATGTCACAATATACCAGATGCAGCACAGAGGACATTTTACTTAGCCATTGGTACGCAGATCAGTATTAGACAATCTTAGAATGAGCCTGGAAGCGTAGCTGGTTGTCGGGTTCGTCCTACTGGACCTTTCTACAGCTTTTGATATGCATTGGGTAAATGATAAAAAAGAAACTGCAAGAATGAGATTAGGAGACAGGAAGTATACGGTGGTAGAAGAAAGAGACATGAAGTAGAATCAAGACCTCAAGGCCTTGGTATTAGCAATTTGAGCAATTGACAGCCCTCGTGATGGGCTGTGAACAAAACTTTGGGCTTTTAACTTTTTAACCACTTAAAAGTCTGCTCTTTCACTCGTTTTTCTACCCTTTTCTATCTTTCACCTTTCTGCACTTTTCTGCATCTCTGCTCTTTTGTGCCTTATTTCTGCTCATTTTCCCTTCCTCTCGCTCTGCCCTTTCACTCGTTTTCACTCGCTTTTCTACCCTCTTTATCTTTCACCTTTCTGCACTTTTCTGCATCTCTGCTCTTTTGTGCCTTATTTCTGCCTATTTTCCCTTTTTTCTTTATCCCTTATTTCCTCCCTTTACCTTTCCCCGCCGCTGCTGCCCCGGTGGCCCCTCCCCCCCAGCGCGACCGGCCCAATCCAGCTCCCCTCCCCGCTCCCGCCTCCCAGCTGTCCAGCCCTCCCCGACCCCTACTTAATGGCCGCCGCTGACCCGACCGCGACCAGCGCCAGGAACCCTGGACCTCCGCCCCGCCAACGCTACGACCCAGCAGCACTCCAAGCACTCAACCCAGGCCGCAACAACAACTGCAAGCTAGCATCACCAGCCGACTCCCACGGACCCTTCAGCTGTCACCGCTGCCGGCACACCTGCAGCACCGCCAAGAACACGGATCCAGCACAACCCGCCCACAAGACCACAACCGAACCGAAGACCGTGCAATGCATCCTCCTCAACGTCCGATCCCTCCACAAACACGCCACAGAAATCTGGGACCTCCTCGACAGCACCACCCCGGACGTAGCGTTCTTCACCGAAACCTGGACCAACACCACCTCGGGACCGGACATCGCCATCGCCATCCCCCAAGGATACAAGATCTCCAGGAAGGACCGCCCCACCCGCCCAGGAGGAGGAATCGCCATCGTCCACAAATCCAGCCTCCGCCTGAGCACACTCCCTGACGAGCCCACAGAACTGATGGAACACCTTCACTTCAAGATACTGGCCAGCCCCACCGCCACCTTCCGAGGAACCCTCATCTACCGACCCCTGGACCCCGCGGACCCTTCGCCAACTCCATCACGGACATTATCTCCCCGCAGGCCATCGCATCCACCAACTACACCCTGCTGGGAGACCTCAACTTCCACCTCGACAACCAACTGGACCCCAACACCACATCCCTCCTGGACAACCTCCACAACATTGGACTGCGCCAGATCGTGACCGAGCCCACGCACTCAGCAGGACACACCCTCGACCCCCTCTTAACTACAGGAAACTCCATCACCTTCAGCCACACCACCGAACTCCCATGGACCGACCATCGTTGCGTCCACTTCACCTTCAGAACACCCACCATCCACAGACACCAGCACCTGCTTCCACGAAGAAACTGGACCAAAATCACTGATGACCAGCTCACCTCCTCACTCAACAACTCCACCCCAACCATCGCGGAAAACGACAACCCCAATACCGCAGCCCGAACCCTGCATAGATGGATCTCGGACAGCACCAACACCATTGCCCCCCTCAAGAAAAACAACAATACCCACGCCAAGAAAGCCAGATGGTTTACCACCGAACTTCGAGAGTCCAGAAGAACATGCCGCCGCCTTGAAAAGGCCTGGAGGAACACCAAATCCACAGAAGCCCACGACAACTTCAGAGCCGCCACCAACGCCCACCATCAACTCATCAGAGAAACGAGGAAAAAAGCGATTGAAGACAGAATCTCCACCCACGCGCACAACAGCAAGGAACTCTTCAGCATCATCAAGGAGTTCGCCCGACCCACTAGCGAGTCTACCGACATCCCTCCCTCACAAGACCTCTGCGACAAACTCAGCACCTTTTTCCACCACAAAATCAAGAGCATCTACGACAACTTCGACGAAGACAACCAACACACTGAACCCTCACCAACCACCCCCGACACCCGGAAACCAGTGATTGATGACTGGACAGCCCTCACCACCGAAGACACACTGAAGACAATGAAGTCAATCCACTCAGGGGCCCCCACGGACCCCTGCCCCCACCACATCTTCAACAGAGCCGCCGACACCATCGCACCCATGCTCCGCCACACCATCAACCGCTCCCTGGCGACCGCCTCGCTCCCCGACGACTGGAAACACGCCGAGGTCAACCCCTCCTAAAGAAACCCTCAGCGGACCCCACCGACCTCAAAAACTACAGACCCATCTCCCTGCTCCCGTTCCCAGCGAAAGTCATCGAGAAAGCCATCAACAGCCAACTCGCCATATTCATTGAAGAACACAACATCCTCGACTCCTCCCAATCCGGCTTCAGAAAAAACCACAGTACGGAAACCGCCCTCCTCGCCGCAACAGACGACATCCGCACCCTACTGGACAAAGGAGAAACAGTAGCCCTCATCCTCCTCGACCTATCAGCGGCATTCGACACAGTCTCCCACCGCACCCTAATACGCAGACTCCACGACGCAGGAATCCAGGACAAGGCCCTCGACTGGATCCGCTCCTTCCTCTCCGGCAGGACGCAGCGGGTCAGACTCCCCCCTTTCCTCTCGGACCCCGCACCCACCACCTGCGGAGTCCCCCAGGGCTCCTCCCTCAGCCCGACGCTCTTCAACGTCTACATGGCTCCACTCGCCCCCATCGTCAGAACCTACGGACTCAACATCGTGTCATACGCAGACGACACCCAGCTCATCCTCTCCCTATCCAACGAGCCCAACACCGCCAGACGCAACTTTCAAGAAGGCATGGAAGCCGGCGCCAAATGGATGAAAAACAGCTGCCTACAACTAAACACCAACAAAACAGAAGTACTCATCATGGGCCCAAACCCCGATGCCTGGAGCGACACCTGGTGGCCCCCGCCCTCGGAAACCCGCCAACCCCCACGGACCACGCACGCAACCTGGGAATCATCCTGGACTCCGAGCTCAAAATGGACCGCCAGATCAACTCTGTCTCGTCTTCCTGCTTCCACACCCTCCGCCTCCTTCGTAAGACCTTCAAATGGATCCCCCTCGAACACCGAAAGACCGTCACTCACGCCCTGGTCACCAGCAGACTCGACTACGGCAACGCACTCTACGCCGGAATAAACAAAAACCTCACCCGCAAGCTACAGAACATCCAGAACGCCGCCGCAAGACTGGTCCTCAACCTGCCAAAACACTGCCACATCTCCCAGCACCTGCGCACACTCCACTGGCTCCCTATCGAGGCGAGAATCACCTTCAAGATGCTCATCCATGCACACAAGGCCCTCCACGGCACCGGACCAGCATACCTGAACAGCCGACTCAAATTCCACGCACCCCAAAGGACCCTACGATCAGCCCAGCTCTCCTACGCCGTCGTCCCCCGCACCAGAAAGACCAGATCGGGAGGCCGCTCCTTCTCCTTCCTCGCGGCCAAAGCATGGAACGCCCTTCCGCTCCACCTCAGACAGACAACATCGCTCCCCATCTTCGCAAGAAACCTCAAAACCTGGCTCTTCGACAGACCCCCTCCTTGATGGATGGAACCTGCACCCTCCCCCACCCCTAGCGCCTTGAGACCCTTACGGGTGAGTAGTCGCGCTTTAACAAACCCCTGATTGATTGATGACATTGTTATGGCTTGGTACAAAATGCAATGACTGCTATGTTGTGCTTAGACTGCATAGAACTCTGTACATGTAGTTCTAGGTTTTATGTGTAAATATAGTAGTGTCTAGAAAACGGGGGATGTCAACAACAAAGTGGGAGGCGGAATGGGAAAACTAAAGAGGAACGCAGAGGAGCACAGTGTGTGATATCCAAATACAAAAACACCTACACAATGGTAAGGTGGTTGTCATTTTACACATTTATACTTGCTTATTCCAATAGTATCACAGCCAAAGGGGGTTCAAATCTTCTCTAGGCAACCCTTAGAGCAGTGATACTCAACGTATGGCCCGGGAACCGCTTGCGGCCCTCTTGACCTTTATATGCGCCCCCCCCCCAGGCGAACAGCAGCACGAGCTGCTGTTTAGTTGCTAATCACTAATATTCAGAAAAAATGATAAATAAACAGGAAAGCATTTGTTAACCTTCAAATAAATGTTTGCCCATTTATTTAACATTTTTTAGACCTCCTTACACAATCCCTGACCTACCCAGACCCCCTATTGCCACCCTGCTGGCATCAGTGCGGCCCTCGGTCACACCACAGACCGTACTTTGTGGCCCCTGGACAAATGTTTGCGAGTACTCATGCCTTAAAGCAAGTCATGAACCACCCATTGCCATTTAAAAGTACTGCAAGGGAATCACGTGCAAATTAGTGGAGGCAGGAAAAAACACTGCATACAAAAACACTTAGAATAAATTAAAATAAATAAAGCAAAAGAAAGGCATGAAACTTTAGACGTTGCAGACACCCATACACACCATATTGTATAAATGTTAAAAGTAACTATTTCTAATTAAGGTAATTAAAAAAAGTAAAATTAATGCGAAAAATAGTCATATAACTTTAAATATTGCAGACACTGTTGCAAATCACATTATAAAAATGTAAACATAAGTACACATACATTGAATATTAAATATATGTAAATTGTTGATAAATTATAAAAATAAACGACTTCTGTCACATCTAACACTACTCTACGTGCACTCAAACACAAATCATAACTCATTGCATGTCACAAACGTTATGCAGAACTACATTTGGCAGATTCATGCCTAAAATATACTTGTAAATGTATTCATAGTAATGTTACAGTTGTATTTTGAGTTGCGTGTGTTCCCACCTACTCATGTGTAAGGGGGTGGGCGCATGTACTTCTGTCTCTCTGTCCGGGGTTGCTTAGTTGCATTTAGGTGGAGATTTTAATTTAGGCAAAGATGTAAATCTACATGTGTTAAAATTTCCACCCATAGATTTTCCTTTCTGAATTATTATCTTTAGGTCTTAAGTAGGGGAAACTGTAAATAGAAATATAATACAAGATATAGTTGCTGTTAAACCCTAACCTTATCAGACATGGTTTAAAGCCTTTTTATCTTGCTGCCACTGATTGCAACAAAGGTGCATTTTGTATACACAGAATTTACAAAGGTACATTTTGCATTACAAAAATATATGAATGTGTGTAAACTGGCTTCAACACATGAACTACCCCCTCTCCAGATGTACAGTTCGGGGCATGCCAGGAGCTGGAGCAAGTGCACAATATAAAAACACCGCTCATTCACAAAGAGCTGCAGTGTAAACTGTGCCTGGCACATCTCTCATTTCTTTACATCACTCCAATGCAGGCAGTAAATGATGCAACAAGGGCAGATGCTGCTGCATGAATGTCCCCTGTTTGCACTAAAGACCATATGCTCTATAACCCAATCAATGCATAAGTGGTGGGGTACATAATTATGGATTTTTATTTAGGGATACAAATGTAAATACATACACATACAAGTCAATGCTGCAAGGGTAATGTGGGTATGGAAGTGGGAGCTTGCTGACAATAGCAGTCATCATCACCATGCCCACATGGACGCTTGGAGTCATTTCATAACAAAACAACATACATTTTCCTACTAGAATCAGAATCAGAACAATCTTTATTCGATTTTTGTCATAAAATCATAAAAGCATACAATTAAAAAGCATTTCAATGTCACATATATTTAAAAATTACATGAAGTGAAATTTACGGAGTAATTTACACAACAAGAAAGGATTCAAGTAAATATGGTCACGGTGATTTCATTTCAATTTCAATGGATAGAGTGCATGGTTCAAATGAAAATAGTTTTTCTGCATTTCACTATACATTTTAAAAATGACATGATTGATTTTATAAAATGTTCATTATCTAAAAATTGCAAAGCTAAAAACGCTGGTCTACATTGTCTCAAGCCCATTTCTTTTAAAATAGGTAAAATCCATCTCCTCCTTTGGATTGAGTAAAACTTACAAAATAAAACCACATGAATTGTTGATTGCTGGGCCTGGTCATCACAAGGACATCTGCTCAGTTCTGTAGCCCAGTTGTTCATTATTGGGAAGCTTACCAAGTGATGAAAAATATTAAATCTAAAACGCGTTAGTACGAATCTATCATAGGAACTTTATGTCATTTCAAGATAGGGCTGCATCCAAAACGTGGTCAGCATCAACTGATTAGACTCAACCGAGAGTTTGATTGCCTCAACCACAAACCTATTCTCCTCCAGATGCGTCATACAGAGCTTTTTAAAGTCTTTTCTGGAGACAGAGCTTTTAGAACCAGGATCATTAAAATATTCAGGGTGGCCAAGATCATTGGCAAAGTCCTTTATAAATTTAAACCACGGGATATCCAATGCCCTGTCCAACTTAAGGCTGTCTTTTAAAATTTTGCGGTTCAATGTGGTCTTTAGAGAAGTCCAGATCCTGTGCCACAAAAGAAGAGGTTGGCAATTTATCAAATCTGAGATATAAGGTAACCCTAGCTTGGAGTGGCAAATATAGTTTGAGGTACTGCCTGGAACCGACAAGAGAAATTTTAAGAAGGTATTCGCTACCTGCTGGATGGGTTTTGTGTCTCGATAACCCCAGACTCCAGCGCCGTATGTTGCCATACTGACACATTTTGCCTGATAGATTTGTAACATCTCGACAGGAGGCCCTCTTCCCAGTTTCTTGGCGAAATTGGCCAAAGCGGCTGTCGATTTCATAAAGAGCAACCTCCTATTTTTTGCAGCTTGGTACCATTTCCCCTTGTGGTCGAATAAGATGCCTAGGTAGGGAAATGTCTTAGTAAAATCCACCTTACTATTACCAATGAACATGTTCCTGCATTTGGCACTTCCTCTCCCGCACCTCATAATAAAATTTTTAGTCGTGTTAACTTTCAATCCCAGGTTGTCCATATACTCCGTATCCCTGCTGTCCTCTGTCTTTAATACATCCGGTAGCATTGATGAAGTGTATGCTAACTTGGAAAAGTGGATTCTTCAGTCTCTGGAGAAAGCGGTACCCAAAATGAATCCGAAACCAACTAATATCAACAAAAAGGCACCCTGGTTTAATTCTCAGCTAGCATCATTAAAGAAAGGGTGTAAAAAGCTGGAAAGGGAATGGAGAAGGACCTACGATCCCCAACTCAAAGCTAAATATAAATCAGCGATTAGAACCTATCATACCAAAATTAGAGAGGTGCAGGCAGGGTTCATTAAGGATAAGATCGCACAGGCTCAGAACTCTTCCAAAGAGCTTTTTAAAGTGGTGAAATCCTTGACCACGATCATAGAAAACACCACCCCATCATCAGGCCTCAAAGGAGAAGTGCAACGCACTTGCCACCTATTTTCACAAAAAGGTTATAGACATTTATAGCTCCCTCCATGTTGAACTGAACACCTTTAGAGGCCATGAAACAGATCAATTGGTGGGGGTAACCCCTGCATTGACCCAGTTTCCCGATTTGGACAAGGAGACGGTACAATCTCTTATGAGGGAAACCCGATTAGGCTCCCCTCTTGATCCCGCCCCCCCACAGATTCTTGTAAAGGCTATTGAGGCCCTTCTGCCATCTATTGTTGACATGTTAAACCTCTCCCTACAGTCAGGTAGAGTTTCCACTGTATGGAAGCAGGCAGTAATAAAACATTTGCTAAAAAACTAGCCTAGATGCTGCTCTGCCAGAGAACTTCCGACCAATATCACTTCTTCCATTTATTGGTAAAATTCTGGAGAAACAGGTTAACAGAATATTGTCCCAATTCTTGGAAGATCATCTTCGGTTACACTCACACAGATGGGGTTCCGCCCTCAGCACAGTACGGAATCCGCCTTGTTAGCGGTGTCCGAAGAACTTAAAAGGACCCTTGAACAAGGTGGAGCAGCTGCAATACTACTCCTAGACCTCAGCGCAGCCTTCGACACGGTCGACTATGGCTTGCTGGCTAACAGACTCCGGGAAATCGGTATCCAGGGCAAAGCCCTGAATTGGTTGGGGTCCTTCCTGGAGGAGAGGTCATTCCAGGTTTTGGCAGCTAACATCTTCTCTGATATCAAGCCTCTGACTTGCGGTGTGCCACATGGCTCATCGCTAAGTCCCACGTTGTTTAATATCTATATGCGCCCGCTGGCGGACATAGTTTAAGGATATGGATTCTCAGTGATTTCATACGCTGACGACACCCAGCTGGTGGTGTCACTTGACTCCAGATCCAATGGCGAGTCAAGCCAGCTAGCGCCCTGTCTTGAACAGGTGGTTAAATGGATGACAGGGAGCTGTCTGAAAGTAAAAGGGGACAAAACCGAGCTGATGGTCCTCGGTAAAGCAGGGGTACCCAGGCCTCTTGCCAGCTGGCCACGCTGCCTAGGGGTCACGCCAGTCCCGAGCATTGCCATTAAAAATCTCAGCTTCTGGATGGATAAGGAGCTTACCATGGAGACCCAAGCTAGGAAGGTGGCAGGTACTTGCTTTGAGCTGCTAAGAATGCTCCGCAAAATCATTGACCTAATTCCTTTACAGCTAAGGAAAACAGTCATACACTCCCTAGTTACATCCCGCCTGGACTATGGTAACGCGCTCCTTTTGGGTGCGCCTAAGTATGTCATTAACAAGCTACAGCTGGTCCAGAATGCAGCGGCCAGACTTCTGTGTCAGATTCCAATGAAGGAATCAGTGAAGAAGCATTGTAAACAGCTACATTGGCTCCCGATTGAGGCGAGAATCAAGTTTAAAGCACTCTGCCTTACCCATAGAGCCATAAACAACACAGATCAGAAATCTGGTAGGCTTATACCTCCCTAATAGAAGCCTGAGGTCTGGCTCTGAGCGACTGTTAAAAACTACCAGAATAAAAAGGGCCAGATGGGGGGGAAGAGCTTTTTCCCACCTGGCGCCCAAGCTATGGAACTCTCTTCCTCGGGAGATGAGATTCACAGCATCAGAATCTTCCTTCAGGAAAAAACTGAAAACCTGGCTGTTCAATGGGTGCGAATAACTTCCTCTTCTCTCGCTTCTGAGTGTCTCATGCCTAGCGCTGGGAGGCCTTAGGGTAGCCATGCGCTCTACAAATCCTAATAACATAACATAACATAAGCTGTAAGGGCCCTTTGCAGTCCCAGTTGTGTCCTTGCCATCAACACTGCATCGTCCGCGTAGAGGAGGGCGGGCAGGGGACGATTGTTTATTTGTGGTGCATCTAAGCCCTTTTCCACCATTGTGCGTTCTAGGCCATTGGTATATAATGTAAATAGAAAAGGTGCGAGGAGGCAACCCTGTCTAACCCCCCTCTCCATGTTAAACGGTGCAGTGCATTCACCCTTTACTCCATACCGGACTCTGGCATTTGCGTTCCCATAAAGATGTCTCAAAAAATGGATGAGAGGAGTTTCCACCACCAACTCAGTTAGAATTTTCCATAATTTGTCATGGACCACGCAGTCAAAAGCTGCCGTGAGGTCAATGAATGCAAGATATAGCCTCCCTTCTTTGGACCGCGTGTACTTCCCTATCATGATGTTTAGGTTTAATCCTTGTTCCAGTGTGCCCAGCCCCTCGCGGAAGCCGAATTGTACATCTGAGAAGATATTCTTGTCTTCTGCCCATTCTTGCAGTCGGTTAAGTACAATCCGGCCCACCACCTTAGCCAGAGAGTCCAGCAAAGATATTGGGCGATAACAGGCTGGGTTCTGTCTGTCGCCCTTTTTAAATATAGGGACCAATATCGACTCCGACCAGGACTCTATGAAACCTGTAGAGCAGCATGCCGCTAGTACCTGTGTCAGAATAGGTCCCCATAACAGTATGTTTGCTTTAAAAAGATCTACTGGCACTCTGTCGGGACCAGGGGCCTTCCCTCCCTTACTTGCAGTTATTGCAGAAATGACCTCGTCAAGTGTAAAACACAGGTCTATCGGGTAGTTGTCTAAATTACTAGCTTCCTTTGGTGTTAATACGTTTATCATTTTAATTCCTGCCCGTTCTTGCTTGTAGACCTTAGAAAAATACTCTACCCACTGTTGTTCATCTATTGCAATTTCTATAGTTGGTAAATCGTGAACTGCAAGGAATGGGGCATTAACCGCACGCCAAAATGCAGCGCTATCTTTTTTCAGGGTTGCTTCATGTAGCGTCACCCAAGCCATATCTTTTAATTCATATTTGCGCGCTTTCAGGGCCTGATTATAACCCTTTCTTGCTTCCCTTATTTCCCTGCTATTTCTTGTAGGTTTGTGCAGGGCTTGCTTTAAATTTGAATAAGCTATTGTGCAGTTTGAATTAAACCATCCTTGGTTGATCGAGTGTGTTTTTTTGTTCTCAACCCTAAAGGCATTTTTTATTTCGGATGAAATCTGCGCAAATGCTCTTAGGATCTGATCGTGAGGGGTCCTCTCGTCCAGGCACAATGAAAAGGATTTTTGACAATTTACCAGAATTTTCTTTGTGAATTCTATAGGCTCTACCTGGGACCACCGTAATGAGTAACCACTTATTTTATCCAACACTATGTTTTGGATCATGTAATCAGGATTTCCCCGCATGCTTTGCACTTTGGTCAATAGAGATAAACTAACACTTAGCGGGAAATGGTCACTCACCGATATATCGTGAGTTTCAAAATTTGTGAGTTTTGCTACGTATCTACAAGGCAGAATAATATAATCAATTGTTGAGTTCATACCTCTCCTGTTGAATGTCTGGGTAAAAGGAACAGGGGGGGGAACAAAGACTGTTAGCAAAAGTTAAATCAAATGAAAACAGAATCTCGTTTAAAACTTCCCCATAAAGTGTATGGGGGAAATGGGGGTATTTGTTATCATCGCCAACTATTAGACCACAGTTTTCTTCTCCACTCAATGGGCACAAACCAATAGTAAAATCGACTCCCCAAACAGTAAACACATCCTTTGTATTATCACAGTGTAATTTGTTCAGATCTCTGGTTAATTCCTTCAAAACCCCCGTTATTCGATCTTTAGGGGCATTGTTGTAAAAATTAAGTAATACACAGCAATTAAATTTATCCAGATAGATGGTTACAATTTGATAATAATTATTAGAATTAGACAGGGTTATCTTATCTACATTCACCTGGTTAGATACAAATATACATAGACCTCCTTTAGGTCTCCCATGTGCAGAAGGGACTGCAGGGGTATGGAAAGTCTTATAACCATTGATATATATACTATCTACTGCCCAAGTCTCTTCAAGACATACAATGTTAAATTTTCCAACAAAATCAAGCCGTACTGGGTTTGTCACTTTTGAGCGCAGGCCTGCAACATTCCAAAATAGTATAGTGATATTTTCCATCTTTTCATTTTCAGCGCTTGAACCCATATGTGATTCTGAGGTATCTGAATGTAGAGTATAAACCCTGCCCACCTCGTTTGGTGGTCTTATCCCCGGGGTTAGTGGTGAGATGGTCGGGTTTACAGGTATACTACCCGGCAATCTTTCTTCATAATTTACCGTAACACCCTTTGCCTGGATACAACCAGTTTCTGGGATCGGCTTGAGCAAAGCAACTGGGGTGAGTAAGTCATGTGTCTCACTAGGGGGGTTGTTTGTATCTATGTTAATCAGTCAATCAATCTCATCCAGAGCAGGGAGAGGGTCAAACATATTTTTCACTGCTACATGATATGTGAGATAGTTGTTATCATTGGTTTTGCTTTTAATATTCCTTAATCCCATGTTCACAGAGCGTTATATTTTTATTTCCAGCTCTCCAGAGGATAGTCTTCACTAGTATTGGGGTTTTAAACGTTAAGAATATACAGTCCCCTGAGAGGTTTTTATAGTCTCTACCCAGCCAGCTCACTCTTCTGGCCATTTTGAATTCCATGAAAAGTTCCTCTGTCAACCCTGGTTTTGCCCCGAGCCAGTGCAAAGCCTTGTTTCTCAAAGAGTCCCAGGGTTCGTTATCATCAGCCCTCAATCTTGGGACATTAGCTAATATTACTGTATATGGTGTGACTGCTGGGGGTAGATATAAACGATTTAGGTTAGCCTGGGAATTCAACCAGGGAGGATGGATAGACAAGTCATGATTGGTTGACTTAGCTGTGGTTTTAGTGTTCCTCTTATTTCCTTGTTGGTCGTTAGACTGATTAGACTTTTGATGGGTTTGTGAGAAATCACCCGGTGGTCTTATGGAATTTGTTACATCATGAAAAGGATCGTATGCCCCAGAGGTTGCTCGATCTAAAACTGGGTGTATCTGGCTATTTGTGGTTTCCTCACTGCCATCCTTAGTTAGTCTGCCCTGCCCCACTTGGGTGTGGAGACTTCTAAGGTGATTAACAGTCCTCTCAATGCTAAGTTTATTATTCAAAGTCTCTTCAATCTTGGAGATTCGTCCAGATAGATACGCTATGGCGTCTCTTTAAAATGTATCTAGAGCTACCACCTGGGTAGTTAGATTAGCCAGGTCATTAATAGACATGGAAGCACAGGTTTTTGGGTGTGACCTCCTTTTGCCCCTTTACTTGGCTAGTTAATATTTTGGTTTGCTTAGCTTGCTTAATCACTTTTTTGCCCTTTTTCTGGGTTATAGAGTTGGATTCACTAGGGATTGACTGTTTTTGGGTACCCTCTCCCGTTAGTTTATTTATTACCTCCGGGTTTCTCCGGCGTTTTAACAGGGGTTGTGTATCAGACTCCTGATCACTAACTACTATTTCATCAGATACTATTTGTACGCAACCATTCTGGGGTCGTATGCCCATAACCTCCGCTGTGGTAGCTGGTGATGTATCCTTTGGGTCATTATCTTCTTGTAACACCCCATGTTTTTCCGCGTTGAGAGTCTGTTCCACAGTAGTGATTTGTCTTTCGATAGCCCCCATTGCCACAGTAAGATAAATTAATAATGTTGCTCTTGACGACCCCTTAGGCTTTGTTAATGGCACAGATTGGTTGGTCATTGCATTTCTTTTACCTATTTTTAAAATAGAAGTCGCAACAACAGAAGTATACACAAAGTAATAGACCGGGTGGCTATCTATATGGCTCACAGCAATGTAGTGTCCTCTCTTATATTCGTCTGTGTCTCCGCAAGACCCAGCAATAATCTGTGGTTAAGAAATACTAGGAGCTGCTCTTAATAATAACTTACATGTCCTGCCCAGCGACAATCTTCTTATATTCGTAGGTCAATGCACAGACAGGTCCCAATAGTCTCACTCGAGTGGACAAGCCAATGTTTTCCCAGCAGATAATAAAGTAACTGGGCCGTAAAAACAAGAGGGAGGGCCCAGCCCAGTCTCCTCCGGGCTTTGACGGGCCCGCCCTTGGCGGATGCTTTGCCCAGGCGCAGCCCGGGCACGCCCGCGCGCGTCCCGCGCTGGTTTATAAAGCGCCTCCTGGAACTAGCGATGACGTGGGCGGCGGCAGGCCGCTTGGATCTCTGGGTCTAGTAGTCCCGACCCTGGCAATGTGGCAGCAAGAGTAAAGCAGCAAAGAAACGGGCTTCCCGCGCTGCGGGAGCCCGGGCTGGTTTATAAAGCACCTCCTGGCACTAGCGATGACGTGGGTGGCGGCAGGTCGCTTGGATCTCTGGGTCTAGTAGTCCCGACCCTGGCGATGTGGTAGCAAGAGTAAAGCAGCAAAGAAACGGGCTTCCCGTGCTGCGGGAGCCCGCGCTGGTTTATAAAGTGCCTCCTGGCACTAGCGATGACGTGGGCGGCAGCAGGCCGCTTGGATCTCTGGTTCTAGTAGTGCCGACCCTGGCGATGTGGCAGTAAGAGTAAAGCAGCAAAGAAACGGGCTCCCCCATTTTCCTACTAATTTGTGAAGCACAAAGGCCTGCAATACAGGACACCGTGATTTCAATGTGCCTGGAGTTTGATGCTTAAAGTCAGGCATCCCAGAGGGGCTACGAAAGTTCAAGTTGTCCTATGAATAATAAATGAAACAAAATACATCAATTTACAAAATAAAAATTGAGACCACTATTAAAGATTTCCAAGATGAATTTAATGAGTTACCCCTAGTCTATGTAAAAGTCATTGTAATATGCACTAATACTTAATCAGGTTTATAATATTAAGAGTCATGACATAGAGCACGTGTATCAAAATATGCTCTCTAATAATACTTAAAACAGATAAACAATATAACTGTCTGCCTGTGAGTGTACATTATTCTTCATATATTTCAATTGACCAATTCACAAATAAGCCAGTAAGATAACATTGAGAAGTTTCGACCCCATTGAAAAGCTTGGTGTGGGGTCTTCATCAGTCCAAGACCCTTAAGCTTGGGGGCCAGTAATATTTATTTATGACGAAAATACATCTAATAGTAATGTGGGAAGTCATTGCTCAGCTGAGGCAATTTCATGAAGCACTTATGAGAGGCAAAATATTTGCAATTACACAGTTTTGTTATGAATATGACAAATTGACAAGTGCCAAATTGTCAAAGAAATATGGAATTCAGAAATAAATGTCCCACAGACTTTTGCAAACTGATCAAAATATCAGATTTATGCACACACACCATTCCTTTCTTCTTTCTGCATGGCATTTCTACAAACTACATATGGTTTCAGAGGAAGTGAGTGATACGTTATTTAAAACATGGTTCTTGCTTGCTGTCATTCTCACTGTTAAAAGTCAGTTTCCTGGCTCTGTATATGTGCACTTAACAAAAATAAGCAAGCAAACCCTTTAATTGAAACAGATTCCACCTGGGAGGAAACACTTCTGAAGTCTGAACTCATTAAGCGAAGTAGCTTGTTGTAACATAGATCGGGCATACGGACTAAACTCATTGCTAAACTATCAGTAATAATGCAATCTAGTTGTGGATCCCCTTCTCCTGCTCACAGGCTGTGTCACAATCAGCCAAAAGCTGCAGCCCATTTCCTGGGCACCCGTGAACGATTCTTCTGCACTGACTTAAAGGGACCTCACATAACAGGAAAAAGTACAGCAATCTCTATCCTAGGGCCCTCTGTAATTCAGAGGATAGGGCACATCCCCCAAAACACTGCTTACTGTTGATTAAAACATGATAATATAATATGATATAAAAAACATGATAATAGTATTAAACCACCCCTTATTTTAGGGGCTTTATGCATAAAGGTTTAGGGGGCATAAATTTCATGTTCAAGAAGAACTGACTTCCTGCATCTAGCATAAATCTGCATTTGTTCAGGTCAAGTTTTCCCTATCTCTTTGCCTCAGTGGAGCCATGTGTATGGGATGCTGAAGCTCCACATCCATTCATGCCCCAGTACCTCTGATGTACTTGTATGTGCAAAACATGTCAATTAGTCTGTCGAGTTGAGAACCAAATGTCATGTTCATCAGTTGTATCTGTTCATCTTAAAGTTGACTTGTAAGCATGATTGAGAAGTTCCATTTTTAGGTGCGTTGTGAAACACATCTAATTTGATTCAGGTCCTAGATTTGGATTTAAGGCATCCCACATACCTGGGGCGTGGCTCTTAAGGATGTGCCTCCATGTTTCAATCATTTGAAGGTTTGCTAAATGTGCAATTGCCGAGGATATGGTCCTGGTTGGAGCATAATGGCAGGCCAATTTATAGTGAAGAAACTTCTTTATCTGGCTTTATCTCAGTAGATTTATGAACCATCTTGGGGACCTTAAATCTGATCATTTCTTCTATCAGTAGACTGAGATTGTGGAGTGATTTTGAGACTTGTTTAATGTTGTCATGTTTGTTGAAGGTTTAAGCACGTTTGGACTGCTTTGATTTATGAGATGTTGAGGAGTGGTAGCCTTACGTGTTGTGAAACAGAGTTCAATGCCAAAGAGAATTCTGAATATCAAAGAGGTTACAGGAAGTGTTAGAAGGAAATAGGGCCAAATAAAGGACAGGGAGATGGACTCTGTGCCTCCTATTATCAGGGTCTTGTTTTTATCTTTGTTAATACAGAAAAAGCTTTCCTTCATTCAATGGAACATATGGTCCGGACATTCAGTAATGTAATGATAGTTATGCAGTCTCCATAAATCGCTCCTTCAATGTTGGACTTTTCCCTGCTTGCTCCCTATTGTAGGAATACACAGTACAACATGAAATACAGCAGAGGAATGTAGGAGGGCAGTGAGGCACAGAGTTCCAAATGGCATGCTGGCAAAGGCAGCACAGAGGAGTGCTGGGGGCAAAAAAACGCAGGGGCACATGAGGAAACACATGTAATACAATGAGATGTAAAAAAGCTAAGTATGCAAAGATGTGGGAAGCATGAAGGGAACTCCCTCCAGCATTGCAAAATAATAGCAAATAAAGGCAGTCTTTTGGGATGTGAATGTCCCCTGCATAGTGAACGGGAATACACCCCTGCCCTGAGTGCCCAACAGCTTGTGAAATTGGTTATCTGACTTTTTGTTTGCCCCTAGCAGCACACTAACCTAGGCCTAGGCATGTCTCTGGTAATGAAAAGTCCAAAACATGTTCTATGAATTGGAGGGACACACAAAGCATGCTCATATACTTGGTGTAGGACGACTGTTCATGTCCTAAGTAGGTCATATATGGTGGCAGTGTAGCAACTTTTTTTGAATAATTAGTGTGATCAGACTTTTTTCACCATTTCCGTGGGAGTGTGCCAAACTTACCCCTCTAATGTAAAGATCCACTGGCATATGAACCCAAGTTCACTGTGTCCAAAAGGAATTTGATTCCCAATCCGCATCGCTCAAATAGCTAATACAAAACAGGAAAATCTCAATCCCTAATTGCATAATGTTTATTTGCTTATATACCAACACCAGGAAAAAAATAACATAATAAAATTAAAGTTATCCACACTAAAAAAACACTCTTCTATTTCTGTATTCTTTTCTGCCTCCCACACTAATGTTAGGCCCTATTCCACAATGATACATTTCCATTCTTCTCTACTATTGAGGCACCCTCTATAAGTATTAAACTTTGACTTAAAAAATTATTCATGGATCTTTCTCTTAGTAATAGTATCTTAGTATCACAGGTCTGTGTTTATTTACCTGTATCCTTAGTTCCAGAGTGGTTTCCCTAATATACCCCCTCTCACATGGACAATGATAAAAATATAATTTTTCTAGATGTTTGGTGTTCTTGTTACCTTCTTTTGCTTGTGAGTGTGGGTATGTATCATTTAATGAATGTGTGAGAAGTGTTTGGGTGGGCTTGGGTTTTATCAGTGGACTAAGAGGAAGGTTTTGGCATTTTATTCTAGAACCCTTTCCCCTTGGTTAAAGGGGTTGCTCTCTTTGACTTGACTGGCATGTGATCAAGCCTGATGTCTGCATTGCAGCCAGACTCCTAGAGGTGAGGGGGCATTATCTGAAAATTGTACTTTCTGCTAGAGTGGAGCTGAAAGCCTGCCTGTCTTTTGAGAGAGGGAAGGGGTATGCCTGGCCTTGCAGGAGGATAGACTGTCCAGGTAGAGTTTCCTATATGAGGAATAAACACAGAGAGTGAGAGACTGAAGGGAGTGATGGAAGGAATAGAAATGACCCCTGTGTGCAGGTGGTTCTCCAGTCTCCCTAAATGGTTCTGCTCATGAAACACATCAAGCATTCTACAAATATCTAGTGTTGAGAGTGATCAGCAGTCCGCCATGACCGAGAGACTGGTTCTGCCACTGCCAATGTCAGAATCCGAGAGTATTATTGACCCCAACGTGAGCTACCTTATAATCCCAAAGGCTACACCACCGATCAGGTCAAGATCAGCCAGGGGACTGAGCCTGCGTTCCAGTGTTCCATCTTAAACTGACCTAAAGATACTGCAATCGTGGAAAATGGGAGCTGCAGCAGGGAGCCACTGTGCTGAAATCCCAAACTCTTCAAGTTTGAAGCAAGGCTACCGCCATGGCCCTTACATCTCACAAGACACTGCAGCAACAGTAGTACTGCTGCATACATCTGTTCTGCACCCACCCGGATTGCAAATCCCAGATGCAGGAAACAGCAGGGCTTGAGAACTGTGAGACAATGAAAGGCTGTGTAGTAGACTGAGGTCTGCAGCATAAACAAAGCTTTTTTACGAATAATCAAAAGTGAACTGGACTAATGAGTTCATATATGCCTTTTAGGTGCGCATAAGTGTACTGCACCTGTGCCTATCCAGCCCTGCATCCCAGATTAGACACCAGGGACTACTAAAGAGTGTACTGTCACAAGATCTCAAACAGAATTTTTAATCCTGTGTCACATTCTCTTATGTTGTGGAGTATTACTTAATGCTATGTGATCACAGTACTTTTATTCAGACGGGAAGCACTGGGCTCGCCAATATGTGATTATGTCTGTAGCTTTGTTGTTTAATTCTGATCCCTTGTCCCCCACACTACCTACTTGAAAAGTTTTTACTGCTCGCCCTCTACCCTGAGAGTCATGTGCAGAAAGGGTTTACTTATCCCAGTTTGCAGAGCCATCGTAGACAGACCTCAATACACCAGTGGCAAATGACCTCACCACCACGGTTAGGGCTCAGTAGACACTGTCTGCCATCTGTCCCTCTGAATAGTGTCTGACAAAGGCCACATAAACCGAACAAAACTTAACTTCTAGGTCAGGGCCTTCTCAGTTGAAATTGTCCATCCCAGAAAAATGTAAAAGTACCAAGAAAAGGTGGCACCCATATACAGATATGCAAGTCAAAAGGGAGGGGATAAACAACCTTGCCATGAATAGAATTTACTGCTGGACAGTCACTTCCATGAAGCATGCGTCAGAAACTTTCCTGTTGTGAAATGTCCAAGAACCACGATTATCTGCTCCATTTTCAGCATGTGCTTAGACATATGCCTGGTACTGAGAATTGCAATGGGAGTAAACATACATTTTGAAAAATAGCAGGAAAGGGAGATCCCTGGCACTGTTCAGGGGAATTACTTCATTCAGTTGATCATTATTTGACTACATACGGTGGGAATGGTATGGTTGTTGCTGGCAGTTGTTTAAAAAAATCCTTAAGGGCTCTGGGATCCCCAAAAAATCTATCATGGTTCACATTGAACTCCATTCTATTCACAGCTAAAAAAAAGGATGCACTCAAATTCTCTTGTGCCGCACAAAGAGAAAAGCAGATAACGGGATCATTGTTTTTAAGGGTTACAGGTCAAATATCTAGCTACAGCAAGACGCAGGCTGAATCTGCTGCAGTTGTTTAATGTCTACTTCAGTTTTGCCAGACTTCTACTGCCAAATTTAGGGCCTGATTTAGATGTTGGTGGAAATAGATTTCCTTCTCAATGGCAGAGGACTAACATTTCCGCCAACTTGAAGGTTTGCCCACTTCATTCAGAGTCAGGCGGACCTTCAGTATGTAGATGGTGGAGACATCTCCGTCTCCACCACCTAGATACACCACCAACTGCCTCCTGATGTTGTAAGGGCCATTGGTGGACAGTGGAAGAACAAATGACAAGTTTTCGCTGTTCATCAAAACATCAAAAGGACACCCACGTCATAGGCAAAATCGCCCATAACAAGGGGATCATTGGTTTTTTTCTTTTCCCCAAAAAAAATCCTGCTTTGGGATTTTCTTTCGGAAAATAAAAAAAAGTTGAAACTTTGATGTACGGCTCCCTCATATTGATGGAGCCGTCCGTCAAACTTTCAATATATTTACAGGAGCCACCATTCTGCCCATGCCTATAAATGCAAAACCTGTCCGCTGGGCTTCTCTAAATTTGGCATGCAGAGTACCCTTGCCATGACTGGAGTAAAGTACTCTGCCATGGTGATGGCACTAACACAGTCCTCCAAAATATACTTCTACCCCTTATGCCGCATATATGCATGGGAATTCGGTCAAAATATCAATGGACAGATGCACTCATTACCTACTGCCTTTTGACCTGTAGGTAAAGAAACTGTGGTCACACTTTGGGGCACATTTAGAGCCCTGTAAATTTCCTAACCTGGTTTTGTGAACTCAGGCCATAATGTTTCTGAGTCTTACATCACCAATGCTATTGATTTACAGGAATAATAAAACCTATTGTACCATCACAAATGTGGTTACTTTCCCTACAAACAGGAAATCAAGATCCTGGCCACAGGTTTACATTTTATTTGTTGTAAACTGTTCTCTAAAGAAAAATGAATGTACATAGAAGAAAACTCTACAGACCAAAAGAATACTCTCCACTGTTTCTCTTCTGTTCCTGGCTTTCTTCAAAGTGCAGCCAGTCCAAATGAGGACCAGGAAGAATCAAAAAAGCAAATTGTCAGGAGTGCAGAACAATCAAGAACATAATTATGCTCAAATGTGTACCTGAGTGTATTTTTTCTATACACCCCTGCTGTTAATTGCTTCATAAAAGGCACGTTTTGACATCAGAACTCATTTGTATTAAGACTATTATGTCACTAATCACCTGTAATACATTTTCACAGGCATCCAATGAAGCCATAATAGCTCTCCTCTGCAGAGCTACACAGGTAACGGAAATAGAAACTGGGGAGAGAGTAGGTATCATTGTGCACTGCACGCATTGCTGGCCTGATTCACAAAGCTGTTGGCACATCTAAGTGACGTTTAAGGTCTCAAGCAGAGGTATGAGTTTGAGTGGAAATTCAATGCTAGTCCCAGAAAGGAACATTTTACTCCTACATGGATTTACTCACAGTAAGGTCTACATTTACCTCACATGAGCAGCTGTGAACATCCCAGGATGATAATCCATGCAGAGGTTGGTGAACACCCAAACATGTGCTATTTAATGGGTATCACAAAACCTTGGTAGAAAAACATTTGCAGAAAAATTGAACGCTTGCACAGGTTAATAACATGATGAAATCTATTTTCAAGGGGGAAAAAGGGGAATAATCACTCCCAGATGTAATTTCCAAATGTATGGAAATTGGCTTTTCGATAGGGGAACATGTTTTTTTAGGAGAAAGAAACAAAAAGTTAGCAAGGACAAATGTGATTATGCATTACGTTTACCATATGTGGAAGGAAAAGTGAGCCTGTTACATTGTTTAGGCTTAACAGTTGCCAATCCCCTGAAATCTTATTATTTTCGCATACTGACAAGAGAAGCTCTACATCAATGCTCCACCACCATGCAAAGCCTTTACTACTTCACTCACTACAAAACATCTACCTCTTTACACCTTGACATCTGAATCAAAAACACACTCCACTCATTTGTACCATCAACTACTGACACAACACAACTTCAACTACTCTGATCACCATACAGTCTATCCTACACTCAGCCCAAGAATTCAAATGTCTTCCTTTCACCAGCATCCGACTCTAGATCGTCTAGAAAATGGAAATAATATGCAGAGAGACTACCTCCGAAACCCTGAATACAAAACATAAAAAACATAGGTTACCGGAAGAAACATATTTGATCTAACCATGCCCTTTGTGAGACCCAAATCACTAATACTTCAATGAAAATGTCCACCATACATGACATGATACAAAGCAGGGTATTACGAAATGATACATTTGATAAATTGATGATTTATGTATAGAAATTAGATTTCTATGCTCAGACTTAGAACATGGGACATATATTTGAAATTGTTGAAAATAAGATAAAGACAGACAAGCCATCAGAGGAAAGAGCTTTAAAAGTCCTCACCTTTCAACGTCTAGGGAGAATAAAGAACCCTGTTTAAATGGAACTTCCAATACTCACATGATGGCATTGAAACATTGAATCTATTATAGTTCTTGTAGCACTACTGTTTCCAAGCTACTCTTACAGTCCACTAATTATGGGAATTAGAAAGCAAATATACTCTCTCTCAAACAAAGATCTAATCTAACTACTCAAGCCAATTCAAAACACAATAGTGTCTACCTTAAAATGCTTTCTGCATATTTGTAGATCTTTTACATTGAAGGAGATCTCAGACAGAATCCAAACTTACAATCGAGACTTAATATTTTGATTTGACTCAGATATGGCTTCATGAAACCTCTCAACTAGGTATATCACTCCTAATTCCACCAGACACTCAATAAAGCTTCCTGACATAAACGAGAGAAAGATGGAATGGCCATGGTCATACACAATAACTCTATCAAATTCACAGGTTGTAAATTGAGCTACATTCTATTGTCTGGGAGTAGACCTCAAGACGACAAAAATGGCCACTACCAAAATATACATTATCATCTAAATTGTAATAGCCATAGATGAATCAATCAATTGCTAGAATTAATGAAATTATAAAGCATTGCCATTGTCAAATTATTTCTTTTTAAGCGATTTAACCTAGAGTAGTGAGACCCAAATGACTCTGCAGTCTCTCATCTTAGGAACATTATGATGCCCACACATTTGAAAGAGACTAACCTGGAACTACATTTTGTGAAAGAAGGTTCTCTGAGAACTGACCCCTGGTATTGTGGACAAGTGAGAATATCATTTCATTCCTTTCTTTATTATCTCATCAGACGTAGTGACAACTGAACCAAAGCAATTTGTCTGGGGCACTAAAATTTTTTACATCGCTACCCTAGCTTTGAGTATATCATCTAAACCTTAACCCCCACTACAATGAGTTAAAATGCACCCTGTGACAGCTCACTACAATGAAACATTAAATTATAATATAAACAAATTGGACCACATGAAATTTCACTTACAAAAACATAGAAATTGCCACCAACGTGGTTCCTGCACAAGGAGAATGACTGCAACATTATTTTTAGTATTAGGTGATGAACGAATATGTCTCTTTACTCTGCACGCATTTACAACGCGTGCCATCACCTTGCATTTTTTACTCCGCAAAATCTTTTACAACGCAGGGCTTTACAACGCATTCCATTGCAACGCATTATCCATTACAACGCAATTTACTATTCTAACTCCACCAGGGCGTTGTAATGGGGAATGCGTTGTAATGGTTTGCGGTGTAAAGCCCTGCATTGTAAAAGTTTTTGCGGAGTAAAAAATGCGCGGTAATGGACTGCGTTGTAACACAATCATTGTAAAGGATGTTTACAGGTGATGAACAGCACTGATGATGCATTTTGGTGCTGAGCACAAGTCTGGCTCCATTTGCATCACTTCTGGCCCCTAACATCTCAGCACAAGAATTCTTCTCTAAAGATTTACTACAGCCTGCTCAAAGCATTGGCTAGAGTCAGGTGCAGTCATCTGAGAAAATAACTTCTCTAAATTTCATGTAAGGAAGTAATATGCACACTATTTGAACATTATGAAGCTAAATTACCTGTGTCTGGACACTCATTTAATGGAGATTGGCTTGTGCTAGGCTTTTAATTTAACAATCAGGTATCTGAGCTTTGGTCATTATTTCTCAACTTTGCTAAAACTGTTTGGTCGTGTGGAGGGTGAGAATAATGCACAGATGACATCACAATGATTCTAATACTTTGTAGATTTATTGTCTTAAGCACAGTCCATGTATATCTATTAAAAGCGTAAATTAAAATGTCGCTCTTCAGTCAAATTAGTCTGCTTGCTTTTCTACCCAGGAATGGTCAGTGGCTTCTCCCTCAAGCCAGTGCACCGCAGGGAAAACAAAAGGTATCAGGCAATCTATGTAATCCCAAACAAACATTATATATATATATATATATATATATATATATAACACAAAAACCAAGTTGCTCCTTCCGGGATGTTGGAACCCAAGAAGGGTGGTGTACACTCCGGCGGAGCGCGCCGGTAGTTGCAGTATCCAATTCAAAGTTCCGTGTAATACACTCTCGGGAAGAAACAGACAAATCACAGGTAAGGTTTCCAAGATTTAATCCACACAACGCGTTTCGGCGACAGCCTTGATCACGTGTGAAAAGTGCACACTACAAGCCGTTACTGATAAAGTTTTTCTGACCGCTATCATCAACAACATCAACATAGGACAACAAAAACAACTTCATTACCACCAGTTTACATAGCCGCCATCTTAGACTGGCAAAAGAATATATATGTGAGTACATTGCAGTCTAGAAGTGCCGGCCGATGTGTCCAAGTCAGTGCGAAAAAAATGTAATTATATATATAACACTGATGTTTAATCGATTATGACTGGACTGTATATGTCCGTTGATGAAAAACAAGATAAGCATCAACTTACTTGGATACCATGATCTAATATTCAAACATGATTGTCAATGCCAGACATAATGCCACTGCGACCGACAAAGAAATACAAGAAAAAAAGTTAAAAGCGTAAATGCGCAGTTGTGTAAGGTGGTAAAAAAGAAAATTACGAAGTGCACATTGCCTAAGGTTCCATGCCTGAACATAACTAGACATTGTCCAGGTTATAAAATTATCCTAGTACAGGTATCGGATATCCAGGGCGCATCCAAGCAACAAGGTGCTAAAATCACATGCCAACAGAGCTATCATACGTAATGTACGAATTAACAAGGATGGTCAAAATATGCTCTGGAAATCCTAGCAGTCTGAGTGGTAAGCTGCCATACGTGAAACAATGAGTGATCTGTTAAATACATTCGGTAACACAATGTGCTCATACGTACTGAGTTCAGGCAATAGAAATAGAAGATAGTAGACAAAGATTATGTAACTATCAGTAACTAGCTAGTGAGAAGTGATTATACAAAAAAGCGTGACTGGTGAGACATCAGAAGCTAGAGGAAAAGGGTAGGATGCCCGTGAAGATAATGCCCTGTGAGAGGGCTCCTTCCTTTTCTCCTGCAGAGAAAACATAAACATAAAAAATGATTAAAACCAAGTTACAATGTGCATTACAGTCAACACCTAACAGTAAAAAAGAACATTAAAACCATACAATTAAGTATAATCTGTCGCACTATGTCGAAAGAGGAAGGACAAAAATGTAATAACAAACGTCAAATTGGAAAACATAATAGTAACCAGATAGTAACTTATAACCCTTGTCTCAAATGAATGGAGAGTTCCTCATCGAGGTTTAATCCCCCGGGACTTTTAGTTTGAAAGTCTATAATGTATCTGGATTCGCGTTGCCTGAGAGCTAATACCCTGTCTCCACCCCTGGGATTCTTAGGGATGTGTTCAAGGATCAAATAACTCAATTCTGCAACATTGGAAAAGTGTTTTTCCTGACAGTGGCGCGCCACGGGATATTTAGGGTCATTGTTGGTAACAGCTCTTAAATGTTCAAGGACCCGTTTTTTAGCCGTACAGGTCGTGCTGCCAATGTACCAGAGCTTGCAGGTACATTCGATAGCATAGACAACAAAGCTGGTACTGCATGTCAAAAACTGTGTGATTTTTTTAGAAATCCCCCCGTATTCTAGCACAGCTTTAAACATGCTGTGTCTGCACGCCTTGCAATGGCCGCAAGGATAGAATCCTATAAGGCCATGTGTAGTAGTAGTGGGATACAAAGTGATATCGTTTCTGACCACTAGATCACGAATGTTTCTATTCCGTCTGAATGTCACATTGGGTCTGTCTGGTAAACTTGGACCCAAGACATTATCGGACTTAAGAATGTCCCAATTTTTTGTGAGGATACGTTTCACTTTGTGTGCCTCAGAATTGAAGGTGAGAATGACACGTGTATTGTCCCAGTCCTCCTCCCCGGTCACACATGGTTTTTCTTGTAAGGTGTGTGTTCTATCTACAACCTCTGCCCGTTCCTTAGCTTTTTTGAGGACCCAATTGGGATATCCCCGACTGTGAAATCTGTCAATAATGCGATCTCTCTCCTCCGTATAGGCCTCTGTGTTGTTGCAGTTCCTTTTGGCCCTCAGCAGTTCGCCAAATGGTATACTCCATTTCAGTGCCTCTGGGTGACTGCTGAGGGCATGTAGGACACTGTTGCCTGCCGTGGCCTTCCGGAAGAGAGAGGTACACACTTTGCCCTGTTTGATTTCTAAGCAAACATCAAGGTACTCACTTTTCTCTCCCGTGATGTTACCAGTGAGCAAGATGTTGTACCCATTGGTGTTAAGTTTCTTGACAAATTCAGACGCATCACTTCTTGAGCCCCTCCAGATAATAAACAAATCATCTATGTAGCGTAGCCACATGACGATTTTCTGGAGCTCGTCCTTGAGGGTGTAGCTGCTGAAAATCTCTTGCTCCCAGAAGCCCATAAAGAGATTAGCAAAACTGGGAGCAAAGCAAGATCCCATTGCAGTACCGTTGATCTGCCTATAGAGGGCGCCATTGAAAGCAAAGATGTTATTTTTGAGACAAAATTCGATCATACCTATGATCATTTGGCTATGGTCACGATAGTGTAAGGGCCTATTTTTAAGGAAGTGTTCACACGCTTCTAATCCCTGTTGGTGATCAATTATGGTATAAAGTGAGTGCACGTCTAATACAATGAAAAGATACTCTGGACTCCAAACAAGATTTTCAATTCTGCATAGGAAATCTTTCGTGTCCCTCAAATAACTGGGCAGTGTTGTCACAAAATCCCTTAAAAAATGATCAACATATTTGGAAATATGTTCGCTCACACTGCCAATCGACGACACTATAGGAAGCCCAGGTGGTTTTATGCTGTCCTTATGTAATTTCGGTATCAGATACAATATGGGTAGTTTGGGATGATCTTTTTTCAGGTAACAATATTCTTCCCATGTCAAAACCCCCTTATCCCTCCACATAATCAATTTGTCCCAAATGTCAGTGATACTCTGATTGTACATCTCTAATGTAATTTGTATGTAAAATTTGGTGTCATTGAGTTGACGTAAGGCCTCATTAATGTAGTCTTCACGATCCAAAATGACTACGTTCCCCCCCTTGTCAGCTGGACGGATCACAATATTTGTGTCCTCATGAAGGGATCTCAGTGCCTGTCTTTGATTGTACGATAAATTATCTTGAATATTTCTGCGCTGCTTGTTACTCCTATGTCTAAGTTCCAGGAGTCCCTTGTTAGTACATTCATGGAACGTGTCTATGCTGTCATGTGGAAGAAGGGGGATAAAGGTTGACTTGACCTTGAAATTTGTTTTGGCTGCTGCCCCTACTTCTAACTCCATTTGTTCCAGCATTTGTGTGGTGTCAATGTGTCCTTCCATGCACTCACTATCGTGTGCTAGTTCTACCATGGTGATAAGTGTGTCAATATCCCCAATCACTAGATTACTTTCTTGTGTGCTGTTACTGGCCGTAGTATTGTAATTCTGACCTAATCTTTTAGTTGATGCCACTTTTTCAATTTCAATTTGCGCACATATCTAAACAGATCAATTCTGGTATCAGTATAGTTGAACACAGAAGATGGGCAGAAAGAAAGACCTAAGCATAAAGTTTTTTTCTCCATATCACTAATAGATCTTTTGGACAGATTTACTACAGTTCTGTTTACCATGTTCATATCCATTAGTAATTCCTGTTGGAGCGTGTTTTGCGACTTCCCATAGCGCCCCTTCCTTTGCCTGTATTGCCAGCGTTGTTTGAGTCTTTTCTTTCTGTTACGGCGTTTCCCTGTCCTCTGCCTCTTCCCCGTCCCTCGGCCACGTGGTTTCGGTGGTGGGTTGTCTCTCTCCTTCTGTCGATCCTTCCTCATCACCCGAAACTCGTCTAAAAAATTGATTTGTCTAGGGTTACGTTCTTCACCAGAGGCATTACCTCCTGATATGTCCGATTCTGTGTCACTAATTGTGGAATTATCAGTTACCAGATTCGTTGTATTAGCGAGAATAGCTGTAGTAATATGAGTTTTGTATAAATGGTCATATTTTTTGCTGAAAGTTAATATTCTGCCACATTCATAATCAGCATAGTCACGATTCATCTTTCTCTGTTTTCTGGCCTTGATGTCTTCCTCATATTTACTGAGGCGTTCTTTCATGGGATCCAGTAATTTTTTTAAACTATCAGAATCCAATGTTTGAGAGAGTTCCAACATAATTTCTTTGATCTGTTTAAGTATGTCCTCTCTGTCTTGCCAAGCATATTTTATGAGTATTTCCATCATGACTCTGGAACTTGATGCAGAGTGCTCAGACCATTCCTCCAACATTTTGGGGTTGGGAGCCTCATATGTAGGAGTGATGAAGATTCTTAATCCCCTAGGTGCCATTGCCTGATCCACGTAATTTTGTAGGGAGATCGCCTCCCACCATTTGGACGTTTCAGTACGTTTTAATTTCTCCAATTTCCTGATTTTCTCTTCCAGCGGTTGAGTTTTGGGGTCAGGTTTTTCTGCTGTAACCAAGCTCTTAGCTCCCCGGGTTTCCTGCTGAACAAAGTAAGAGCAGCCGCTCTTCTTTCCGCTTCCTCCTCCATCTCGTGTGCTTAACTTGGACCGATTACCTGTGTGTGACTGTCTGTCTTCCCCTTCCCTTACATGGGAAGTTCCCTTTGCCTAATGTCCTGAAGAAATGTGCCAAACGCGATACCTTGTGGCCCAGCAAAGTCAAATATAACACCTACAATGACTAACATCCAGTTACAGTCATGGGATACGATGATATAATACTGTGCTGTTGTAGCGCTGGCTGAGAATATATTTGTACACCAAGGACACACGCTGTGTATACCGGGTAAAGCGGTTAATGCCAACACACAGTAGTTACCTCCGCTATTGCCGCTGCCCTGGGGATGCTCCCGCGGCACGTATCCGCCGATGCGTAACCCCTACACCCCCCACTAGGGACGGACAAAATGCGGTAGTAACCTTACCTGCGTGTGCAGTCCTTCGGTGCTCTCTCGTAACGTGTAGCGGTGGAAATCCCGCTACGTTTAGGCCGGTTCAATTACACCCCTCAATCCTGTACAAAAACCAAGTTGCTCCTTCCGGGATGTTGGAACCCAAGAAGGGTGGTGTACATTCTCTGGAATAACAAAGGTTACAGGGATGTTATAGTTATGCTCAGGTTTCACTCGTACAAGACCAGCGAAATTCAGCAGTTATAGATAACTGAGCTAACTATATCTCACACCCCCACAGTGCACTGCATATGACCTCAAATATTAAATCACTGATGACATCTCAAATGACATCACTGATGACATCATCCAGTGACTGTGATTGTTTTTAAAAAGTTTATGAATGTTAAATATATATACCAAGGTGTATTGGTGAATCAGTGGTTGTATGAGTGCCTGTATGGATGACTCAGTGGGTGCGTGACTGACTGTATAAGTGAGTGATTAGGTGTCTCAGTGAATGTATGGGTGAGTGACTGGTTGTGTGAATGTTTGTGTCAGTCTGTCAGTTGGTGTCTAAGTGGCTATATGGCTGTGTGAGTGGTGGATGGGTAATTGGTTGTCTGAGTACCTGTAAGAGTGTCTGTGTGGGTGTGTGAGGGGGGTATGACTGCCTGTATGGATGAGTGAGTGGGTGAGTCAATGGCTGTAAGGGTTAGTGAGTGTGTGTATGAGGGGCTTTATGGGTGGGTGAGTATATGTATGGCGGTGTGGGTGAGTGAATGGATGTGTCAGTGGCATATGGTGGGTAACTGGGTATATGAAAGGCAGTATAGGTGAGCGATGGGGTATATGAGTGACTGTATGGGTGAGTGAGTGAATGTGAGAGTGGCTGTATGGGTGAGGGTATGCTTGTGTCAGTGACTGTGTAGGTGAGTGAGTGCATGTCAGTATATGTATGAGTAAGTGGATGTGTGTGTAACTGTATGGCTGAGTAGGTAGCTATGTGATTGATTGTATGGGTGAATGAATAGGTGTGTGAGTATCTCTATGGGTGACTGACTCAGTGTGTGAGTGGCTGTATGGGTGTATGAGTGGATATCTCAGTGGCTTTATTAGTGAGTGAGTGTATGAGTGGCTGTATGGGTGAGTGAGTGGATGTGTGTGTAGATCTATGAATCAGTGACTGGGTATGTGAGTACTGGTATGGGTCTGTAAAAGGGTTTGTGAACGGTTGTGTGGGTGTGAGTGGGTGTATGAAAGGTTCTATGGGGGTGTGAGTGGGTACGTTAGTGATTTTGTGGATGATGTCATCAGTATGTCATTTGAGATGGCATCAGTGATGTCATCAGTGATGTCACGGACCATGTCACGAGTGATGTAATATGTGAGGTCATAAGCAGTGCATTGCGGGAGTGCGAGTTATAGTTAGCTCTGCAAACTATAACTGCTGACTTTCCCTGGTTTTGTCAAGTGAAACCTGAGCCTAACTATAACGTCCTGTAACCTTTGCTTTTTTCAGTTAATTTCTATGGTGTTTTTTATTCCATTTCCTAACTATAACGTCCCTGTAACCTTTGCTTTTTTCTGTGAATTTCGAAGGTGTTTTTTATTCCATTTCCTAATGATAACGTCCTTGTAACCTTTGTTTTTTTTCAGTGAATTTCAACGTTTTTTTAAATGCTAATTCCTAACTATAACATCCCTGTAACCTTTGGTATTTTCAGTGAATCTCAATGTTTTTTTAAGTAGTAATGGTGTTTGCTGAGTGGTGGAAAAAGGAGGCGGGTCTCTGATCGGCTCTCAGGACTCCCGCTGCGTGGGACTTAAAGAAAGTACCAGGAGGTTTTTTTCAGTGAATTTCTAAGGATTTATGCCAACATAAAGTAAAATATTATTTCAATTCCTAACTATAACATCAATTTAACCTTTGTTTTTTTCAGTCAATTTCTATATATTTTTAACATAAAGTAAGATGTCCATCAGTGTGCAACCCCCAGCAGGCACCCATCCCCCGCTCTGCATGGCCTTTGGCAGTGCATGGCATGGGGTTGGGCGCAAGGCTTGGCCTTCCAACACCCTTCGGGTGCACAAACCACTTCTGCGCATATTTCACTAGTGTGCAATATGGGGTTGAGGACACGGCCTGGCCTTGCTCCGAAACCCTGCGCCAATACCCCGCAGGCACCCAACCCCCTATATATATGGCAAGCCTATTGGCTTTATTAGAAAGTGAGCACATCAATATATATTAAGCAGACCTACTGACTTTGTCAAAAACTCACCAATGATAATCAAATGTAAATTTTCTAAATACACACATTGCAATGTTTAATACTTATTTATTGCGAAATATTTTAAACAAAGCGCTTTTTAAAACAACCATAAACAAGTCTTTGGAGTCTTTTTTCACATTTTTCAGGCCACAAAATGCAGCCATAGAACAACCACAAAGGGTCTTTGCACTCCAGCTGAAAAGCTGGAAATCTCATCCACTTCAGTTTCTTCCTGGAGAGTTTTGTGGTGATCCATCAAGTGAAGCCAAGAAAAAGGGAGGGTTCCAAAATGCTTCTTCCCAATGCAGTATTCCATAGGAAACAGAACAGCGATACTGCAAAAGTGACTGAACGCAATAAAACCAAATTTGTCAGAAAGATAGATCTTTACCCAGAAAGCAAGTTTTTATTGATTCTTTTCATCTCTGCGTCTTTCAGGAGACTTGGGCCTTAGAGCCATTTCATAGATATGGCTTTGTAACCTTTTCAGTTGACGTACTCCCTTCTTCCTCTGGTCACCCCTCTGGGGACCTCTTGATATGGGTCAAACTCTCTCTTAACTGGAATATTGAGCTCCTCCGCTAATAAAGGGGCCTCTATTAAAATGTATAACATCTATAACCGTAGTGTGGGTTCTAACTGTCCCTCAGCTATACTGTCTGTCCTTGACAATCACCAACAGTTCTTGACATAAAAACCAAAGCTAATCTTCGGGGTGATATTAACACCACTTTTGAGCCGCTGGACTACAGCTTGCTGGTGACTAAAGCAGAGGATTCGGCCCTGGGTATTCCGGGATTGAATGCTGCCCCCTTAAGAATATGCCCTTTAGTGGCCGCGCAATTGGCCCTGTTCACTGTTGCCCACAGAGTTCGGGCATGTAATGGCAGGACAGATTCTGACCAGATTAGAGTTTATATATTCATCAGGGGCCTAACCAAAGTAGGATTGACTACATATTGTTATCTCTCGACCTATGGGAATGGTTGGTGGACATTTGTGTTGCTGCCAGGCAGGAGAGTGATCACACTCCTCTCCACCTAACACTTAAAGAAGGGCTATATGAGATTCTGGATCAGCCCAGATTAGCTGGGGGTGTAATCGTTGGAAATTTCAGAAGGGCCATTAAGTGGACTAAATTTAATTCTTGCCCTTTGCAGCTGGCTTCTATGTACAAAATCTACAATTTAGCTCTCTCTCCATATGAGGATGTCGATATAGATGACATCTCCATTATTATCATTCATGGCCACTTCTTCTCCTCCTTAATCTGTCTTTTTAAGGTGAATGTGGGCACCGGCAATCATAAGAGGGCCAACTCTGAATCTACCCCCTCGTTCTCTAAAGACTGCAGACAGGCAAAATCAAATCTACTAACCTCTATTAGATCTCTATGCCTCTAGCAGATTTACAAGGGCAAGGAACCTGTACAAAAAGGTGCTAGAGGCCAGTAAGAAGAGTCGGGATGAGACAAATTTGCAGGATCTATGAGAAGCTTCCAAAAGGAAGGATGTTTCCTCTTTTGGCATATAATTGCCCATGGAAGTTTGGAAGTTCGAACTTCTACTGCCCATTATATTCATCCACAGATCTAGGTGAAACATTTTAGTAATCTTTATTCTACACACTCCCTAGCCCAGCTGCTTTCTAGCCCTGTCTTGCACTCGTGAGTTAACACAGATCCAGTGATGCTTGATACTATTATTTTTTCTCTGGAGGATTCTAAAGAAGCGATATTATCTCTAAAACAGGGCAAAGCACCGGGGCTAGACCTTATTCCTGGTGACCTGTACCATTCTGAGATCGAGATCTGGGCCCCTTACATCAACGTCCTGTGCAATTTCATCATGTCAGGTGTTCCTCTCCCTGATTCATGGAAAGGAGCAGTGATTATTTAAATTTTTTAAAAAGGTGCCACATCAGATCCAAGCAATTATAGGCCTATCAGCCTTATTGACATATTGCAGAAGGTGTTCTGTCAGCAGGTCTTGGCTGAACTCCATGTGGGGGCTACCAACTTTGATGTCCTCTCACTATTCCAGGCCGGGTTTAGATCCAAGGTAGGAACTGTGGATCAAAAATACGAATTTCCTTGATACTCATTAAGTACATTAACCCCTTCCATGCTCATGACGGAATGGTTCCGTCATGAGCACAAGTTCAAGTGTGCTCATGACAGAACCATTCCGTCATGAGCACACTTTAAAAAAAATCCCTCTGCTGTAAACAACAGAGGGATTTCCCATTTTTTTATTTTCTTGCTTTGGGAGGTGGGGAAGAGCTTCCCCAACCTCCCAAAGTATGGTTAGGGTTTTCATTGCAATGACGATCGCACGCATGTCGCGCTGTCGTCATTACAATGAAAACGAAACTAAAACTTAGTTTCAGTTTCACAGTTTCGGTGCTTGTGGGGCTATCTCAGCCCCCAAATACCGAAAAACATGGGAGAGGTATCGTTGGAAAGGGGAGAATCTCCCCTTTCCAATGGTACCCTTCCCTAGTGGATCCCTGCTTGGGGATTGCCCCAGGAGGGCTCAAGCAGGGATCCACCCACTAGCCACCAGGGAGGGGGGAGCGGCCCCTTGGGCAAGGGTCTTTGCTCCCCTCATACAATTTTGCCAGACAGCCTTTCTGCCCCCCCTGGGGGGCAGATGGGGGCAGTAGCCCCCAATCTGCCTGCCCAGGGGGGCAGAAAGCACCCTAGATGCCAGGGATCTGTTTTTATAGGCCAGGGGTGGGGGCTGCCCAGAATGGGCATACCAATGCCCCACACCAAATAATTTTTTACAGACTTTCTGCCCCCCCTGGGAGGCAGATGGGGCAACAGCCCCTTCTCTGCCCCCGGGGGGGCAGAAAGCCCACTAGGCCCCAGGGATTTTTTTAAAATATATATACATTGGGGTGGGGGCTGCCCAAAATGGGCATGCCAATGCCCCACACCAAATTTTTTTTTACAGACTTTCTGCCCCCCCTGGGAGGCAGATGGGGCAATAGCCCCTTATCTGCCCCCTGGGGGGGGCAGAAAGCCCACAAGGCGCCAGGGATTTTTTTTATATACTTAGGGGTGGGGGCTGCCCAGAATTGGCATGCCAATGCCCCCACCCAAAAAAAAATGCTACAGTATTTCTGCACCCTGAAAGGCAGATGGGGCAGTAGCCCCTTATCTGCCCCACCGGGGGGGGCAGAGCCCCCTAGGCACCAGGGATTTAATTCCCTCAAAGTTCGGGGTGGGGGCTGCCCAGAATGGGCATGCCAATGCCCCCCCCCAAAAAAATGCCACAGTCTTTCTACCCCCCCTAGGAGGCAGATGGGGGCAGTAGCACCTGATCTGCACCCCGGGGGGGGGCAGAAAGCCCACTAAGCACCAGGGATTTTTTTTATACGTAGGGGTGGGGGCTGCCCAGAATGGGCATGCCAATGCCCCCACCCTCAAAAAATTACCACAGTCTTTCTGCCCTCCCCCTGGGAGGCAGATGGGGGCAATAGCCCCTTATCTGCCCCCTCGGGGGCAGAATCCCACTAGGCACCAGGGGTATATTTTAAAAACAATTCAGGGGTGGGGGCTGCCCAGAATGGGTATGTGTGGTAGGCATTTCCATGAAATGAAGACGCTGTAAGAATGCAGGTTCAATCCACAGGTTTAATGGAGTACAGGAACCCCATGCCAGAGCACAGGCACCAACTGATCCCAGCAAGTAACTGACTCAGAACCCTAAGCACGTCATAGTCCCCACATTCCACAACAGACATGACACCTAGGGTAAAGGGAGAAGACAGACTTAAGACACAGTATAACACATCCCCCTTCTTTCAATAACAGGACCAGGACAACGACAATGAACAAACACACACAAGGAACACACACAGAAAGAAAACCCCACACAGGACACCACCCACACCCACACAAAACACAGAACAAATTAGCAAGAAAAAAAACTGGCAAATAAGACAATAAATGACAGTAAATCACTTTGGAGAACTAACAAGAACGCAAAGTGACAAATGAAGTCAATGAGTTACAAAATCATCGAGCCACTTTGGAGAAGACACACACCTCTTGCTTCTCTCCGGTCTGCCATAAGACAACATAGCATATTTATCAGTACATTTATCACCTCCTACAGTCTGAAGAGAAGGTACCTTAGAGGTTGTAGGCAAAACTGAACTTGCATTTGACGAATTACCAACACACCTTTGAAACAAAGCAACCCTTCTCATGTTCCAGACTTGCATATTGTCCAACTTTAACCAATTGTGACCCACCTGAATGACTTTGAAAGGACCACGAAATTTAGAAAGACCAGCTTTAAACCACCTGGCTTAACTTTAACTAAGTCTCTTACTCTAAAGAAAACTTCTTTGGGAGATAAAACCGTGTTCTTGGAGGGAGCGTGGTTCTCACTTTTCCACATCCAAGAAGGACATAGCTTAGAGGAAGGTTTCCTACCTACCTCTCATCAATTCAAAGGGGGTTTTACCCATGGCAGCATTGGGTGTGGTGCGGTATGCCCACAGCATGTCCTTAACAGCACTTTGTACATTCTGCCCAGCCCTGTTGGCTAATTCCATGGTGCCTTTCACTAATCTGTTTATCCTTTCAACTTGACCATTACCCTGTGGGTTGTATAAAGATGTACAAATATGTTTCACCCCCACATGAGTCAAAAAGGATTCCATCTCAGAGGAAGTAAGTTGTGTGCCATTGTCGGTGACAAGTTTAAGTGGAACACCCTCTCTTCTGAAAATTTCCTCTAACGAGGGCAATAGTGGTCTTAGTGCTAATATTCCTCACAAAAACAACTTCGAACCAGCGTGACTTGGCATCCACCACGACAGCGAAAAAGCATTCATGTTCAGACAGGAACATGAAAGGACCAATGAAATCAAGACTGACCTTCTCCCAAACAGAATCAGCTTCAGCCATGTGAAAAGAAAAGTCTTTGAGAGAACCTTCCCCAACTTCAATCTTTTCTCTGAATTTTTGCAAGCAATGCAGTTCTCAACCCACCTTTTAATGTCAAAATCTAGTCTGGGCCACCAAAAATTCTCCTTGACTCTTTTAAGAGAAAAGGTTTGCCCCATGTGACCCTTATGTGCCAAGGCAATCAGTTTGGACCTCAAAATGACAGGAGGAATGAAACGCTCACCCTTAACAATAATGTTATCAGAGTTCACAGACAACTCTTCAACTATTTTAGAATTAGGTCTGACATCATTGGAATAAACACTCTCCCTCATAGCGCCTTGATTGATCATCCTATGGACAGCCAGGAGTTCAAGATCTTTGTCAGAAGCATCCAACCATTCACGTTTGGAAATGGCGCCATGTGCACCAGAAAAAATCTCATCAATACTCGCCACAACTTCTTCAGTAAACACCTCACCACCCTCACACATCTTGTCAGGTAGTCTGGAAAGGCAATAAGCTACCTTCTTTTTCCACCCAGGCACATATTCAATAACGAAGTCAACCTCCTGCAACTTAACAGCCAGTCTGGCAAGACGAGCAGAACAATTTTTGAACCTATTAGGTGTAAGGACTTTCAACAGGGGCATGTGATCTGTTCTCAATGTGACCCTAGAACCCCAAATGAATGAACGAAAGTGAGCAGTAGCCCAAACAGCTGCCAAAGCCTCACGCTCTATATCAGAGTATTTCCTCTCAGTGGTCGAGAGTGAGCGGGATGCAAAGGCAACTATTTTCTCAATACCAGCATGCATTTGGGATAAAACAGCACCCACTACAACAGCACTGGCATCCACAGTGAGTATAGTTTTCAAATTGCATTGGAATGGGGCCAAAACTTTTGCATTTGAAATTTCATTCTTAATGGCACAGTAAGCACTCTCCTGAGACGCACCCCACTCAAATGTCTGCCCTTTCCTGGGCAAAATACATAAAGGTTCAGATTTGGTGGCGAAGTCTTTCACAAATTTTTAATAGTATTCGACCATACCCATAAAAGAACGCAGCATGTCTTTATCAATGGGTGTTTGAGCATTAACAATAGCACTAACAAGGTTGAGTTTGGGCCTAACACCTTCACTTGAAATGCGATAACCCAGGTATTCCACCTCAGTAACTAAGAACTTGCACTTTTCTCTGCGCAAAGTAAGGCCAGCTTCTAACAATTTGTGAAGAACAGTGCGTAGAGTGTCATTATGAGACTCAATGGTGTTGCCAAATATCAAGATGTCATCTTGAAAGAAAATGACGTTGTTGACACCAACCAGGACTTTAGAGATGAGCCTCTGAAACACGCTGGCTGCGGATGACAAACCGAAGGGTAATCTGTTGAATTGAAAGACCCCTTCGGCAGTGACAAAGGCAGTAAGGTGTTTGGAGTCGGGATGTAACATGACCTGATGGTATGCACTCTTGAGGTCTAATTTTGAAAAGAATCTTCCTCCCGCCAAAAGAAAAACCAACTCCGTAATGTTAGGGAGTGGAAAACGGTCCATCACTACGTTTTGATTAAGACTGCGAAGGTCAACACAAAACCTCAAGGACATATCAGCCTTCTTAGTGATTACTACAGGAGATAACCATTGCGTAGCTTCAACGGGTTCGATAACTCCATCTACAACCATTTGATCAATAATTTTCTTCACCTCATCCCTCATGGCAATGGGAACCTTCCTAGAACAGTGCCTTACCAGAATGGCATTCTTTTTTAGAATAATTTTATGGGTATAGTCTTTAGCCATACCCAATTTACTGTCAAAAACCGACAGAAATTGTTCAAGTACTTGGTTAACATCATCCTCACACACCACCATTACTTGCTCTGCAGCCCTGGGGTTGACAACAATATGCGCATCATACTGATGAGACCACCCCAAAATGGATGGACCCTCAGTAGCAACATAAATCTTCCCCTTCGTGTGACGCTCATGGAAAAGTATGTCAGCCTCAAAGTAGCCTATAACACCTATGTTGGCACCCTGATAACCCTTAAGTACAACATTCGTGTTATTCAATAATCTGCAAGGCCATACTGTATCAAATAAGTCTTTAGAGTTGATAGTATATAAAGATCCTGAGTCGACCATCAAAGTCACCAAATTTCCATCAATCAAAAAGTCCGCTTTGGGACGAGATCATCTCTTGAAGTCATCTGATTCCTTTGTTCTAGTAAAATTGAAGTGTCCGAGTCAACCATCATAACTTTGTGCTCAAAGAACTCCTCAGAATGCTCAACCACAGCTACTTTTGTTTTGTTGGCTCTACACATGCGAGCAAAGTGTCCTTTCCTTCCACACAAACGACAGTCTTGGCCCAGCGCAAAACAAGACATTGAGTTTGCAATGTGAAGATTGCTGCCACAACGAAAGCAAACACGTGTGTTGGATCTGATTTGGGGAGGGACTCACTATCTTGGAGAAGGATTGCGAGTAAGCGAAGGTGTGGTAGACTTCCTCTGGACGAAATTAATAGAGTATGAATCGAAGTCAACCTCAGAGACCTCAATGTGCTCCCTATTGCTCATTTTTTGCATTTCTTTCATTCATTTTTGTGATTCCCCCACCACTTTTGCTAATTAAATAGCTTCCTTTAAAGTGGGATCTGCAGCTGCCCACAATCGTTCCTGAATTTTCTTGTTGCTGCATTGAACAATTAATTGGTCACGTATGAGTTCCTCCGTCATGGGACCAAATTTGCACTTGATAGCCAACTCTCTTAGTCTTGCCACAAATTCATCTATAGACTCATTGGGCTTTTGAGGTTGGGTGTAAAATTTGTGGCGTTGCATGATGATATTCAAAGTTTTGGCAAAACGCTTGTGAATGCGTAATTTCGCTTCTTTGTACACATCCTCCATAACATCTCCAATGTCTTCATAGACTTTAAGGGAAGTATTTAACCACGTGTTGCCCCTCCATACCAAGGCATCCAATCAAAAGTGCTTTCTTCCTGATGGGAGAAAAATTTGACCCTTCTAAAGCCACAATGTAATTCTCAAAAGTCTCAACCCAGTGTTCCCATTCAATGGGAGGAACCCCTCTCTAACATAAGGAAAGATGGGGGAGGAACTACAGCTTGATTAATGCTCATGGTCAGTGAAAGAAAAACAAAATGAAATGTACAAAGAAAAATGCAAGAGAAGAAAACAACAAGTTATTTGAAAGTTTCTGGTGTAGTACCACAGATGACCAGAAGGTGGCAATAGCGTGATTGATAAACAAGCTGTAGCAGAGATGAACTCTATGGTTGTGACACATCAGCTTGAGCGTAGGAGACGATGTTATGAAACAGACGTGCTGTCTACACTCAAGGAAAGACGCTGGTGAAGGCAAGAAAAGATACGCTGATTGAAACAGATGGCACAATGGAGACACGTAGAAACAGCGCATAAAAGGCTGGATGCTGGCACTGCTGAGCGTGAGTACACGGCACAATAGAAGCGAGAGGAAGCAGAGCGTGCGAGAAGATATGCAGGTTGGATGACGGCACAGCAGGGCACTAGTGCAACAATGGTTGATACTGACTTGACGAGGCAAAGAGCGCTGGTAAACAGCTGATGAGGGTCTCAAGGCAGGGAAAATATCGACAGAAAAAAAACTAAGACGAAAAAAACAAGCAGGGCAGCACAAAGAAGAAGTCAATACAAGAACAGTCCTACCACAGCCAGGATGATCCAAACACAGCATAAGCAGGGCACAGGGTTCCTTTAGCAGGCTCCTCGTTCACTCGGTTGAAATAAGACATCTGTAGTGCTGTAGGCAATCCCATCCTGTCGCCAAAATTGTGGTAGCCATTTCCATGAAATCAAGACGCTGTAAGAATGCAGGTTCAATCCACAGGTTTAATGGAGTACAGGAACCCCATGCCAGAGCACAGGCACCAACTGACCCCAGCAAGTAACTGACTCAGAACCCTAAGCATGTCATAGTCCCCACATTCCACAACAGACATGACACCTAAGGTAAAGGGAAAAGACAGACTTAAGACACAGTATAACAATATGCCAATGCCCCCCCAAAAAAAGATGCCACAGTCTTTCTGTCCCCCCAGGAGGCAGATGGGGGCAGTAGTCCCTGATCTGCCCCCCGGGGGGGGCTGAGAGCCCACTAGGCGCCAGCGATTATGCTGGCTTTTTTATACATAGGGGTGGGGGCTGCCCAGAATGGGCATCCCAATGTTCCTACTCACCCAAGAAAATAGCCACAGTCTTTCTGCCCCCGATTTCCCCCCTCCCCAGGACGGCAGAAAGCCCACTAGGCACAGACTTTTTTTCGGAATGTGCCTACCTGTGGATTTTGGGTCCTAGCGCAGCTGGCACCCAAGGAAACCTAGAAAACCTATACATTTTTTAAATCTAGACACCCAGGGGAATCCAGGATGTGGTGACTTGTGTGGCTCTCACTCGGTTCTGTTACCCAGAATCCCTTGCAAACCTCAAACTTTGTAAAAAAAAAAAAAAGAATTTCCTCACATTTCTGTGATGGAAAGTTCTGGAATCTGTGCAGATCCACAAACTTCCACTCACCCCGCATTCCCCAAAGTCTTCCGATAAAAATGATACCTCACTTGTGTGGGTAGGCCCAGTGCCCGCGACAGTGAACGGCCCAAACCGCAATGTGGACACACCACATTTTTACAGTGAAAACTGACCCTTTTTTTGCAAAGTGCCTAGCTGTAGATTTTGAACCATAGCTCTGCCGGCACCTAGGGAAACCTAGCAAACCTATACATTTTTGAAAAGTAGACACCGAGGGGAATCCAGGATGGGGTGCCTTGTGTGGCTCCCACCAGGTTCTCTTACCCAGATTCCTTGCAAACCTCAAACTTTGCACAAAAAAAAGCACATTTTCCTCACATTTCTGTGATGGAAAGTTCTGGAATCTGCGTGGATCCACAAAATTCTACCCACCCCGCATCCCCCAAAGGCTTCCGAGAAAAATGGTACCTCAATTGTGTGGGTAGGCCTAGTGCCCGCGACAGGAAACGGCCCAAAACGCAACATAGACACACCACATTTTCACAGTGAAAATTGTCCCTTTGTTTGCAAAGTGAATAGCTGTAGATTTTGCTCTGCAGGCACCTAGGGAAACCTGGCAAACTTATAAATTTTTGAAAACTCTAGACACCCAGGGGAATACAGGATGGGGCGACTTGTTTGGCTCTCACCAGGTTCTGTTATTCAGAATCCCTTGCATACCTCAAACTTTGCCAAAAAAAACACATTTTCCTCACTTTTCTGTGATGGAAAGTTCTGGAATCTGCGTGGATCCACAAATTTCCTACAACCCAGCATACCCCCAGGTCTCCCGATAAAAATCTTACCTCACTCCCGTGGGTGGGTCTAGTACCCTCGACAGGCAAGGGCCCAAAACGTATTGAGGAGACATCAAAATTACCTATCACAAAACAACCTGGTTTTGCAAGGGGAGTCACCTGGGTTTTTGGCCCCGGGCTTGGCGGCCATCTTGGGAAACCTACCAAATTCACACATTTCTGAAAACTAGACACCCGGGGGAGTACAGCGAGGTATGGCTTGCTTGGGCCCCCCAATGTTTTCCTACCCAGAATCCCCTGCAAACCTCAAATTTAGCTGAACAAAATCAGATTTTTCTCAAACTTCTGTGTGGGAAAGTTCAGGAATCTGAACGGATCCATAAATTTCCTACCACCCAGAGTTCCCCCAGGTCTCCTGATAAAAATGGTACCTCACTCGCATGGGTGGGTCAAGTACCCGCGACAGGCAAGGGCCCAAAACGTATTGAGGAGACGTCAAAATTATCTATCACAAAACAACCTGGTTTTGCAAGGGGAGTCACCTGGGTTTTTGCCCCCGGGCTCGGCGGCCATCCTGGGAAACCTACCAAACCCACACATATCTGAAAACTAGACACCCAGGAGAGTCCAGCGAGGTATGGCTTGCGTGGACCCCCCAACGTTTTCCCCAAAACCCCTTGCAAAACCAGGTTGTTTTGTGATACATAATTTTGATGTCTCCTCAATGCGTTTTGGGCCCTTGCCTGTCGCGGGTACTTGACCCACCCATGCGAGTGAGGTAGCATTTTTATCGGGAGACCTGGGGGAATTCTAGGTGGTAGGAAATTTGTGGATCCATAGAGATTCCAGAACTTTCCCACTCAGAAATTTGAGATTTCTTTAGCTAAATTTGAGGTTTGCAGGAGATTCTGGGTACGAAAACTTTGGGGGCTCCACGCAAGCCATACCTTGCTGGACTCCCCGGGTGTCTAGTTTTCAGAAATATGTGGGTTTGGTAGGTTTCCCAAGATGGCCGCCGAGCGCGGGGTCAAAAACCCAGGTGACCCCCCTTGCTAAAGCAGGTTGTTTTGTGATAGGTAATTTTGATGTCTCCTCAATACGTTTTGGGCTTTGCCTGTCACGGGTACTTGACCCACCCACGCGAGTGAGGTACCATTTTTCTCTGAAGACTTTTGGGAATGCGGGGTGGGTGAAATTTTGTGGATCCACGCAGATTCCCGAACTTTCCACCACAGAAATGTGAGGAAAATGTGGGTTTTTTTTAACAAAGTTTGAGGTTTGCAAGGGATTCTGGGTAACAGAACTTGGTGAGAGCTAGACAAGTCACCCTATCTTGGATTCCCCTGGGCGTCTAGTTTTCAAAAATGTATAGGTTTGCTAGGTTTTTCTAGGTGCCGGCAGAGCTAGGGTTCAAAATCTACAGCTAGGCACTTTGCAAAAAAAAGGGTCAGTTGTCACTGTGAAAATGTGGTGTGTCCACGTTGCGTTTTGGGCTGTTTCCTGTCGCGGGCACTAGGCCTACCCACCCACACAAGTGAGGTTCCATTTTTCTCGGAAGACTTTGAGGAATGCGGGGTGGGTGGAATTTTGTGGATCCACGAAGATTTCAGAACTTTCCACCACAGAAATGTGAGGAAAATGTGTTTTTTTTTAGAAAGTTTGAGGTTTGCAAGGGATTCTGGGTAACAGAACCTTGTGAGAGCCAGACAAGCCACCCCATCCTGGATTCCCCTGGGTGTCTAGTTTTCAGAAATGTATAGGTTAGCTACATTTCCCTAGGTGCCGGCAGAGCTAGGGTTCAAAAACTACAGCTAGGCACTTTGCAAAAAAAGGGTCAGTTTTCACTGTGAAAATGTGGTGTGTCCACATTGCGTTTTGGGCCGTTTCCTGTCGTGGCCACTAGGCCTATCCACACAAGTGAGGTACCATTTTTCTCAGAATACTTTTGGGAATGAGGGGTGGGTGGAATTTTGTGGATCCACGCAGATTCCAGAACTTTCCACCAAAGAAATGTGAGGAAAATGTTTTTTTTTTACAAAGTTTGAGGTTTGCAAGGGATTCTGGGTAGATTTTATAGTGGTAAGTATGGGAAGTAATTTATTTGTAATTAATTATTAATTGGTTGTTAATTTATATTAATTAATTGATTAATTGATTGAAAATCAATTACGGAAATTGAGTAAATAATTTTAAGTACGGGTTGTGGGGTTATAGAGGTAAAGGGTGGGAAGTAATTTATGTTTAATTAATTAATAATTAGTTGTTAATTTATATTGTTTTTGGGTGTGGGTTGTGGGGCTTATGGGGTAAAGGGTGGAAAGTAATATAATTTTAATTAATTAATAATTATTTCTTAATTACTATTAATTAATTGATTGAAAATTAATTATGGAAAGCGTGTAATTAATTTTAAGTGCGGGTTTGGGGTTTATAGGGGTAAAGGTTGGGAAGTAATTTATGTTTAATTAATTAATAATTAGTTGTTAATTTATATTAACTAATTAATTGATAATTAATTATGGTAATTGTGTGATTTGTTTTTAGTTGGGGGTTGTGGGGTTTATAGGGGTAAAGGGTGGGAAGTAATTTATGTTTAATTAATTATTAATTAGTTGTTAATTAATTGAAAATTAAATATGGAATTTGTGTAATTAATTTTAGGTGTGGGTTGTGGGGTTTATGGGGGTAAAGGTTGGGAAGTAATTTATGTTTAATTAATTAAAAATTTGTTGATCATTAATATTCATTAATTAATTTATATTTAATTAGGGTATTTGTATACATTTTTTTGTGTGTGGATTTTATTGTTATAGGGGTACAGTGGGGGATTAAATTAATTTTACTTACTTTATAATTAGTTGTTAAATTCTATTAGTTTTTTAATAGAAAATAAGTTTTAATTGTGTAATTAATTTTTTTACAGTTTAATTTTAGCTTTGGGTTGTGGAGATTTTAGGGGTAAAGTGTGGGCAGTTAAATCATTTTTAATTTGTTTTTTAATTAATAATGTTAATTAAGGAAGTACATTTTTCAAAAATTTAGATGTGGGTTGTGAATTGTGTGGTGTTATAGAGTAGGAAATAAAAAAAGTAAATTTATGTAATAATAAATGTCTTTGTTTCTAAATAATTTCTAATTAAAAATATTTACTTGTTTGGAAATTATTTTTTATTTTATTTAATATAACATTTGTAGGTATTTGTTATATGTATTTAACATTATAATATCTTGTTTTAAATTTTTTTAAATATCAAATGTATTTGTATTTTAATTTTTAACATATTTATATATTTATTTTGTTTTTTAAATATTTTTGTTGTTAAAATTTTGTTTGTTTTTAATTTTGAACTGACTGGAGTGAGAATAGTAAATTTTATCATGCCAATATCCAACACTTTCCCTACTGTTGCACTCACTGGAGTGGGAATAGTAATTTTTACTAGAGCAGGCACAAGAGGCTAGGAAGCAAAGATTCAGGCAACGTGGTTATACAATCAAAACCATAAACAAAGCCATAGCAAAATCCATGAAGGTAGATAGAGCAGATCTACTCAGGGACAAATGCATCTGTCCAACAACAGATTCTAACCAGGCCAACGAAACAACAAACCCTAAAACAGATAATGTATTTAGAGTCATCATCGGATATAGCAAGCAAGAACAGAGTATAAGGCCCATTATCAAACAAAATTGGCCATTAGTACTCAATGATCCGGTGATAGGACACCTGTTACCTAATAGGGTTTCTTTCACACATAGGGGCCGATTCCGATCTCGGTCGGAGGCGCACCCAATACCATTCGGTCGGGAAAAAAGCCATGCGAAAGCCTGTTTCCCGACCGATCCGTACAGTACACCGAACGAGCAAGTACGATGCGCACAACAGCAAAAAATCCGGCCGAGCCGTACTCACCCAAACCAGGTCCTGTTCTCCGACCGAGGCGAATCCGGAAACGCCGAATCGAGTCGCACGGAAGGAAAAATGCAGCCCCGTCCGGCCGGACAAGTACGATGCGCTTTCCGTACGCGCCGAACCCGTCGCTACGCACGGCACGTCAAAGCATCCGGGAGAGGCGCACATAAGCTCCGATTCGCGCCACAACACGATCCACGGCTACGAGGCGAACACGCCAGCGACGAGGACGAGGCGAAGCGACAAGGATGAGGCGAAGCGACGAGGACGAGGCGAAGCGACGAGGACGACGCGAAGCAACGAGAAGGACGAACGACACGAACCAACCATGAATCCCTTCGTCCCGATCATACCAATATTCTACATTTACTACCGGAACAGGCACGGACGCGTACGGCGCAGAAGGTAAGCCAGACACCAACCACAAAACACATACAACACGTACACGACACATCACACACACACACGGGGATGCTGAATATACTTACACCAGCAACAGCAGCACCATAGGGGCGGGATGCCCATCACCAATGCCACATATGCCCACAGGGGCCTGAATGCGCACCACCACCCCTACCCAGGGGTGGCATGATGCCTACCACCACTACCACCCTCACCCAGGGGTGGCATGATGCCCACCACCACAACCACCCTCACCCAGGGGGCAGGATGCCTACCACTACTACCACCCTCACCCAGGGGGCAGGATGCCTACCACTACTACCATCCTCACCCAGGGGGGCAGGATGCCTACCACTACTACCACCCTTAGCCAGGGGGCAGGATGCCCACCACTACTACCACCCTCACCCAGGGGTGCTGGATGCCTACCACCACCCCTTAGCCAGGGGGCAGGATGCCTACCACTACTACCACCCTCACCCAGGGGGCAGGATGCCTACCACTACTACCACCCTTACCCAGGGGGGCAGGATGCCTACCACTACTACCACCCTTAGCCAGGGGGCAGGATGCCTACCACTACTACCACCCTCACCCAGGGGGCAGGATGCCTACCACTACTACCACCCTCACCCAGGGGGCAGGATGCCTACCACTACTACCACCCTTAGCCAGGGGGCAGGATGCTTACCACTACTACCACACTCACCCAGGGGGCAGGATGCCCACCACTACTACCACCCTCACCCAGGGGGGCAGGATGCCTACCACTACTACCACCCTCACCCAGGGGGCAGGATGCCTACCACTACTACCACCCTTAGCCAGGGGGCAGGATGCCCACCACTACTACCACCTTCACCCAGGGGGCAGGATGCCTACCACTACTACCACCCATACACAGGGGGCAGGATGCCCACCACTACTACCACCCTCACCCAGGGGGCTGGATGCCTACCACCACCCTTAGCCAGGGGGCAGGATGCCTACCACTACTACCACCCTCACCCAGGGGGCAGGATGCCTACCACTACTACCACCCTCACCCAGGGGGCAGGATGCCTACCACTACTACCACCCTCACCCAGGGGGGCAGGATGCCTACCACTACTACCACCCTTAGCCAGGGGGCAGGATGCCCACCACTACTACCACCCTCACCCAGGGGGGCTGGATGCCTACCACTCACCCTTAGCCAGGGGGCAGGATGCCTACCACTACTACCACCCTCACCCAGGGGGCAGGATGCCTACCACTACTACCACCCTTACCCAGGGGGCAGGATGCCTACCACTACTACCACCCTTAGCCAGGGGGCAGGATGCCTACCACTACTACCACCCTCACCCAGGGGGCAGGATGCCCACCACTACTACCACCCTCACCCAGGGGGGCAGGATGCCTACCACTACTACCACCCTTACACAGGGGGCAGGATGCCTACCACTACTACCACCATCACCCAGGGGGCAGGATGCCTACCACTACTACCACTCTCACCCAGGGGGGCAGGATGCCTACCACTACTACCACCCTCACCCAGGGGGCAGGATGCCCACCACTACTACCACCCTCACCCAGGGGGCAGGATGCCTACCACTACTACCACCCTTACACAGGGGGCAGGATGCCTACCACTACTACCACCCTCACCCAGGGGGGCAGGATGCCTACCACTACTACCACCCTTACACAGGGGGCAGGATGCCTACCACTACTACCACCATCACCCAGGGGGCAGGATGCCTACCACTACTACCACCCTTACCCAGGGGGCAGGATGCCCACCACTACTACCACCCTCACCCAGGGGGGCAGGATGCCTACCACTACTACCACCCTTAGCCAGGGGGGCAGGATGCCCACCACTACTACCACCCTCACCCAGGGGGGCAGGATGCCTACCACTACTACCACCCTTACACAGGGGGCAGGATGCCTACCACTACTACCACCCTTACACAGGGGGGCAGGATGCCTGCCACTACTACCACCATCACCCAGGGGGGCAGGATGCCTACCACTACTACCACCCTTACCCAGGGGGCAGGATGCCTACCACTACTACCACCCTCACCCAGGGGGGCAGGATGCCTACCACTACCACCACCCTTAGCCAGGGGGCAGGATGCCTACCACTACTACCACCCCCACTCATAGGATGGACAATGCATGACACAACCAGCACACCACAAACTAGGGAATGCAAGAAGAAGACATCCCCCAACACCATGACAAGCGTGTGTAGACTGTGTCAAATGCCTACAACACCGAACATGACTTTGAACATACAATGTGACCCCCTAGCACATGTGCCACACATATATGTGTGTGGCACCCACAATGCAAGCAGGCCATGACCATTGTGGCAATGGGGTCCAAACCCCCATCATCACAGTGACCAAAATGTAAGTGTGGGGTCCATAGCTGAAGCACATTTTGAACATTGTGGCAATGGGGTCCAAACCCCATCATCACAGTGACCAAAATGTAAGTGTGGGGTCCATAGCAGAAGCACATTTTGAACATTGTGGCAATGGGGTCCAAACCCCATCATCACAGTGACCAAAATGTAAGTGTGGGGTCCATAGCAGAAGCACATTTTGAACATTGTGGCAATGGGGTCCAAACCCCCATCATCACAGTGACCAAAATGTAAGTGTGGGGTCCATAGCAGAAGCACATTTTGAACATTGTGGCAATGGGGTCCAAACCCCCATCATCACAGTGACCAAAATGTAAGTGTGGGGTCCATAGCTGAAGCACATTTTGAACATTGTGGCAATGGGGTCCAAACCCCCATCACCACAGTGACCAAAATGTAAGTGTGGGGTCCATAGCTGAAGCACATTTTGAACATTGTGGCAATGGGGTCCAAACCCCCATCATCACAGTGACCAAAAGGCAAGTGTTGACAAAGTAAGAGGTGCAACTGCCAAACTGCATGGATGATTCCTGGTCACAGAACAACAAACACATCAGTGGCAAAGTAGTGTATGTGTCCCATTGCAACATAAATTGGGGGAGCCAAATCCTGCAGTGCAAATAAGACATAACTTTGGCCATGTGCAGACAAACAACACCCATGGGGGCTGACACCGTCAACAATCATCAATGACACAATGACAGAAGTGACCATCCGAATGCAGACCCACATATTTGCACCAATGGGCACACACATGCAGATACCCTGTGGAGACTGCAGATGTGAGGCGAACAGATACCATACCATGGCAGCAATGGGACACACAATCAACAATTAGCAACAAATGAGGGCTCCCATCCCATCAGCCTGGTCATGGAAGTGCCAACGGAATCATCAGCACAGATCCAACACACTTGTATAGCAATGTTGCACTGACAACACAGATGAGTCCTTCCCCATTGATGCCCAAACCTGCATGTTCACTGGAGATGGCCACACGGTCAGGGAAGTAGACGAATAGAACAATGGCAGGCACAACAGATGTGCAGGGGTGGAAGCCACAGATGTGAAGTTGCCAATCTAAGTAGGAAATCTCATTGCCAAATACTGAACACATGACACCCTCAGATGCTGCTATGGATGACATGGATACACCACAGGATAGGACACATAACCCCTGGACCACATGGGTTCCTGCACAGTAACACTTCATTATCATGAGACCAAATATCACCATCACTGCAGCAAGGGCATTGTTAGCATCATCAACATCATGTACATCAGAAGCAAAAGCACTAGAGAACAGAAAGTTGCTTTATTCAGCATATGTGGCATTAAAAGTAGAAGTCCGGTAGAACATAAACAAAGGCCAATGGCCAGTCCATCAACAAAGTCACAAGTGGGTGACAGTGGCAGATGCCACCCTACACATGCCTGCACAAAACAAGGGACAATCCACTAGGAGGGGCAACCGGGGGGTAGGCCAGGCACCGCAGGGACAGGATCAGGGCTCACCAGGAGGAAGCAGGGAAGGGGTGGTGGGTGCTGGAGAGCCACTGACAACTGCAGTGGAGGTGTCTGACATGGTGTGTGCCGGCACAACTGGGGGCATGGCTCAGATGTTGTGGGTGCCGGCACGACTGCAGTGGACCCTGCAGATGGAGTGGACAGGTCCGCCACTGCAGTGCCCAAGTCAGACAGGGTGGTAGTGGACTCCACTGCAGTGCCTACCACCAGGGGAGGAGAATGGGGAACAGGCAAGGTGGGCTGGACAGAGGGGGAGGACACCCTCACCACATCAGTGGCACAGACAAGCGCAGCGGGGGTGTGGTGCCGGGAGAGCAAGTGGCAGGGGGAGAAGGCCGGAGCCTCTTGGGGATGGTATATCTGTGGGTGGGGAACCTGGGGCAGGGTGTGGCGGGGGCACCTGTGGAGTGGGGGCCTGAGGGATGGAGGAAGGTGACCTGGTGCTTGAGCTGCAGGGCGGCGGCGGGGTCTTGCTCTTACCACTCCGGGGGACTTGCGGGTGGGGGCCTCAGTCTGTCTGCGCCTGGGGGAGGGTGTCCGGGGGCGAGGGGCACTCTGCTCCGTGTGGGGGCTTCCTCTTCCCCCTGGATGCTGGGGCAGCTGGATCGGAGGGGAAGAGGCCGAGGTCACTGAGGAAGAGGCGCTGGGTCTTTGGGGTTGCAGGTGAGGCAAGGGAGGGTGCTTTGGAGGGAGAGGCAACTGAGGACTGCGCAGTGCCCGTGGATGCGTGTGTGTGTACCAGGGCCCCATCCCCTGTGAGTCTGGTTTCAGTCCCCTGACTGTGCGTGCGTGTGCGTTTAGTTTGTGGCGTGTGTGTCTGTGTGCTGGATGTGTGTGTGCTGGTGTGTGCCTGTGCCGGTGTGTGTGTGTGCTTGGGACGGGCAAGGTGCTGGGGAGTGTGGATGGAGCAGAGGCAGGAGGGGTGAGGGACTGTCTGAGGAGGGACACTGCTGCCGTCAGGGAGGAGTCCATGGACCTGTTGCCCCTCTGTAGGTCAGACATGCCCGATGAGATGCCCTCCATGAACGACACCAGCTGAGTCAACAGTGCGGTGTGCGCATGGAGGACACTCAGCATGGCTGTCTGCCCTACATGGAGCTGGCGAAGGAGGTACACAGACTCCTCACTCAGGGCAGCAGGGGACACAGGGGCAGGGGGTGCGGTGCCTGGGCCAAAGGAGACACGCTCCCGAACATGGGAGCCTCCACGGACCTGGGGAATGGGAGCCGATGGGAGGGCGGTGGTGGTGCTGGTGGTGGCGGGGACAGCAACACTAGCTGGGGTGTGGTGGCTGCTGACACCCGCCTCCACAAGGGAGTCATCCTCCGAGTTGCTCTGGTCCTCAGCTGAGGTGGATGGTGCTGAGCATTCCTCGGTGTGGCTCCCCTCGCCCTCCGTGCCACTGGGTCCCTCCGACCACTCCTCGGCTGCTGACCCAGTCTGGCTCTCTGGCTCCTCCTGGTCCGTGGAGCTGTCCCCTTCCGTGGCCGTGGATGTATCTGCAAACAATGGGGAAACAGACAGACATCAGTCACCTGCACCAAACGCACACACCACTGTGAGCACAGCACATCACAGAGCAAGCCCTGGCATCATTAGTTGTACATTGCTAAAAGTGCCCTAACTGAACAGGAGAAGCCAATTGTCAGTCTGATGCCAAGCATGGCACTCACATCCCACATGGCCTTGCACCCATCTGTCTGGTGTCTGTTGGATTGCAACACCCCAGTGTGGACACATGCACCAAGTACACAGTAGTTGGACAGTGCAGAGGACACGGTGTGGACACATCACAGCTCTTGCCACTGAGTCAGTACAGGTTTCCGGATGAAAGGGATGCCCAGAGTCAAATAGGAAATGCATGTGATGCATACCAGCGACAGACACCATGATGCACCCATGTCCTGATAGCCAGCGCCACTATGGTGTGCATGTAGCACATGTCACTCCCCTGCAGGACCACAAATAAGTTGACACATGCCATGGCAAAGGCATGACTGTTAAGTCATACATCACTGTCTCAGTGATGCATGACTTGGCAGCCAGACAACAACACTATGCACTGTGTCACAATAGTAGGTCATGGGGAATGCAAGTCCTGGAGCTGCACAAGTGCACATGTACATTCCCCCACACAACACATCATCTCAACCCTCATCTGTCCAGGTCACACCTATTGGACATATGGGAGACCTGTGACACTACCCTCTGAACCTGAGCCCCTCACAATTTGCTGTGAATGGGGAACAGCTGCCTGGACATCACATTCGCATACCCCAGTCTGCATGGGCAGCTGATCAAACACCTATGTGACACACAAGTATCGTCTCCTATGGTCACATCTCCAGGGGCATGCTGAGCCCCTACCAAGAAACACCACAGCAGTCCTGGCAACTAATCCACAGCACACTGACACAGAGGCAGACACCGGAGGGGTCAAATCACTGTGCACAATGTGTCAGCTGATACACGGGAGTGGGAGTACAGAGTGCATTGCATGGCCTGGAGTAGGCATGACTGTCCTGCTCCACATGAATGAGGGATGTGCCCTGGACAGTGGATAGCTGGCTATGTATGTGTGACACACGTAATCTGCACACTCCTGGGGCACAAACATTGTTCCCACCCGCTGCATGGGCGTGTGCCACATACCCCAGGCACATGTGGTGGCTCAGCTCAGCAAGTGGACCACATATCAAAGCAACACGCAGATCACATGTCCAAACCCAGGCGTTGTGTGAACAATGGACCCACCCATGATGCCCACAACAGAGTCAGGGAAACAGATGCTGTCCCCCACCTTTAGTGAAGCAAACTGCAAGGACACAGTCCCAAGTGACACAATTCCCTGACTGTAAGGGCCACACCTGGGTATCAGATGAGCAGTGGGCAGTGCACAATAGAGGGACATGGCTCCTGGACAACATGACTGCTGCACTGTGGCAGTTGAACCAGGCCAGAGGAGGGCACAAAGCATGTAATACAGAGTTCAAAGTGCAGTCTTTGACTCACCCCTCCTTGCTGCTGTCTGGCCTTCAGCTGCCCATCCAGGTCTGGAAAGACCACCGCCAGGATCTGGAGCATGTGGGGGTCAGGGTCCGGGTTCCGCCCCTCCTGCGAGGAGGCGACAGCTTCAGCTGGACCCGTGCAATCCTCCGGGTCCAGCCCCGAAGGTCCTGCCACCTCTTCTGGCAGTTGCGGATCCGGCGCTTGTAGACCCCCACGGACCGGACAGCCCGGACGATGTCCTTCCAGATTTCCTGCTTCCGATGGGCATTAACCTGTGAGGATGACAAAGTGAAAAGGTCATTACCACACATGCAACATATCCGTGCATGACACAGTCGTATATACATGTCTCAAACACAGGGGCACATGATGTACACAGGCAGTGCAAAGCTGACCATGGACAGTTTGCCAGACGTCACTACATGGTATCATTGCATGGGAAGTAAAACCATGTTCAAATGCACTGTCACTGCACCATACCTGTCCAGTGCAAGTCACTACACACTATGGGGGTGACAACTACTCAGTGAGCCTGCTAGCCAGTGGCGTGCAGACTCTCAGCCTTGCTAGTCACACAAAATGCACATTCAGAAAGGCAGTGCACAGAACACTCACCTGCTCCCCTGGTGTCCCATACAGCTTGCTGTACTGTGGAAGTAGGCTGTCCAGCAGGGCCTGGTTCTCTTCAAGGCTGAAGGCTGGGGCTCTCTCCACAGTACGTGCCATTGCAGGGTCCAGAGGGGCAGAGACAGCAGCAGTGCAGTGGCAGATGTCGTCTTGGAGCATGTAGTGCAGGCAAGTGGGCTCTCAGGGGAACAGCCAGCAATATATATGTGCTGGAGAGGCAGATACTGTCCCTTGTGTCCAAAGTGATAGGTCCAAGTCGTTTGCATCTTCTGAATCTGGCCAATCCATGGAATAGCAGCACCAAAACACGCCCACAGCATCCTTCAAATCTTCAACTTCATGACATACATGATTTTGCAACATTGTTGTGGGTGACCAACTGATTTTCCAGCAACCGACTCGTTCGAAATTCGAAAACGCGTCCGTTGCCAGGCAAGCCCATTGTCAATGGGTGCGCACCGATCGGTCCATTGCGGTACAACGCGCACAGGGGTACAACGCGTACCCGCACACATTGAAAGCAATGGGCCGGCCGGAGGCACCGATCGGTCCATTGCAGTTCAACGCGCACAGGGGTACAACGCGTACCCGCACACATTGAAAGCAATGGGCCGGCCGGAGGCACCGATCGGTCCATTGCTGTTCAACGCATCACTGTACATGTGACTGGCATATGTCAGCATGCCTGTCTCAGATGGACATATGCCAGCCACAGATAGCTCCCAGGGAGTGAGGGGCACACCTACATCACGACAGCCTGTCCAAACCTTATCATAAGGCATGTAAGGCTGCATTTCCTATTGTGTGTATGTTGGTGTACATGTTGTCCTGTGGGTGTCACCTGTGGGCAGCCACCCCCAGGCTGTGCACGTGTTCATGGGGACAGGATCATGGGTGTTACGTGTACGTGACCACTGTGATGTGCAACTGTTCATATCTGTGCATGTGCCATGGTCACATTTCACAGTGGTGTATGTGTATGTCATGTCACATACCCCGTGAGTCCCATGTGGGACGGTATGTTTGAGCCAGGGTGTCCCAGTGGCACAATAGTGATGGTCCTCCACAGTCTTTGTGCATGTAGTGTTTACAATGTCTCTGATTTCATGTGCACAATGGGAGACAGTCTCCACATCCACGTTGTGTGTGCATGGACTCTGATGTTGTGCGTGTGTGTCACAGACGTCCATGTCTGTCCTGCCGTGGCAAGTGGGGCCACTACCTGTGGGGTTCATGGTTGTTTTGCTGTGGTGTATACATGATACTCCATGTAATGCCAGTGTCCATGTGGCATTACAGGGTCCCTGGGAATGTACCTGTCGTTGAGCTGTGGTGCCTGGGGCACATCTGTCCTCACATGTCACTGTGGGGGTTATTGTGACACGGCAGCAGGAGATGGGAACTGTGACACGGCCTCATGATATCCAATGGGCCAACCTGGGACAAATTGATGCCACCTGTAGGACCGTGTTGACAGATGTTGGCCATGTATGTACCATACATGTCCTTCCGGTACTGCACACTTCATGTAGTTGTGCCTCATAATGATGTATGTTGGGATCTTGAGTGTGTTCAATGCCGCATATGTGGGGTGACTGACAATCTTGCTTACTTCTCCTCTGCACTGCAGGGCTCCTGCTGTCCATCGGCCATTCCCAGACCTGGCAACGATGGTGGAACGGGACAGCATCCAACGGTACCGCTTCACCAGGCAGCTGATTGAGGATTTGGCAGTGCAGTTGTCCCCACATTTGCAGCCTGGCCGGCCGTATCCTACAGCGCTGACCCCCAAGGTGAAGGTGATGGCAGCCCTACACTTCTTTGCCACTGGTACCTTCCAACATACTGTGGTGACTGCTGGTGGGATGTCACAGACCATGTTCAGCCGTGTGCTCCGCGATGTTTTGGCGGCAATGTTGCTCTTCCTGAACCGGTACATCTATTTCCCTAGACTGCGACGACTCACTGACGTGAAGAGTGACTTTTATGCCCTGGGGAGGATGCCGCATGTCATTGGCTCCATTGATGGGACACATGTGGCTTTGGTACCACCACAGGCCCAGGAGCAGGCCTACAGGAACCGCAAGCACTACCACTCGGTCAATGCACTGGTGGTGTGTCTTGCAGACATGACCATCACACACGTGTGTGCCCGTTTCCCTGGTTCAGCACACGATGCCTTTGTGATGAGGAGTAGTCGCATCCCCAGGATGATGGCACAGATGCAGAACCAGCGTGCCTGGCTTGTCGGTGTGTACTGACTTTGTGCCATTGTGTGTGATCTGATCTGTAGTATTCCGCCCACTTTTCCAAGTCAGCTAATGTGCACTTGTCTGTCCATAGGTGACTCGGGATACCCCAACATGCCGTGGTTGCTGACACCCCTCAGGAACCCTGTGACACCTGCCCAGATGCGCTACAATGAGGCACATGGTCGGACCAGGAGAGTGATTGAGCGGACCTTTGGTCTCCTGAAGAGCCGCTTCCGCTGCCTGGACAAGACCGGAGGGTCCCTCCCATATGCCCCTGCGAAAGTGTGCAAGATTATCATCGTCTGCTGCATGCTCCACAACCTGGCAGTGCGGAAGGAGTTGCCTCTCATCCAGGATGACAATGACCAACATCCGCCACCTGTGGAGGATCCTGGCCTGGACCATGATGCCAGTGACGATGATGATGATGATGGTGATGGTGATGTCCGCACACAGCTCATCACCAACTTCTTTAGCTGAATGTGAGTATCCTGAGGTGTCATGTCAATGATGTGAGTTGGCATGATGTGTGGGTGGTGCTCTGGTGCTGTTGGAGTGTGTCCATGGGCTACTTGACTGGATGTGTGTTGCGATGTGTGGTGACAGGTGGGCTGTACTCCCCAACAGTGTTGACATGCTAACTTGGTTCTGGGTGGGTATCTTGTAACATGTATTGTGCATGAGTTTTGCTGTTCTGTCCTGTACTCCATTGCTTTTGACTGTGTGTCATTTCTGTCCTTCACAGGGTACTTTCAGATTCGTTTGGTCAACTGTGTCCACCGACGACGTGATTGCACATCCAGGCTGGTAGCTGTTGTGTCCCTACAGGTGATGTGCGCCACACCCATGGACTTCCTTCCGTCTACAGTTGTTGACTGTGTGCCCGCTGCCAGGTGGGGTTACCTTGCATCTGTAGTGGTTACGGCATGTTGCAACTGTGTAATAAACCTGTGCTTCACTTTGTGATGTGCGTTGTCTGTGGTCACACATTTGACTGCCATTTGCTTACTGCACCTGTGGGCTACTTGACTACACTGGGAATGGGTGTGGTGTCTGTGCATTGCACCGTCTTCCCTGGCAACATCAGTGTAGGCAATGAGTCAGATGGCCTAGGTGTGTATGTGTCGTGTAGCCCTGGTGGTGTGTCTCCCTCATGTGTGTCACGTTGCCTGTACTCACATGCCTGTGTTGTCCTTGCTGTTGCTGTTCGCATACACAGTGTAATTTTGCAGTTCATCATCCCCATAACAGCACCCACGTTGGAATCACGACAGAGGCAAGTATGGTGTATTAGTGTGTTTATTGTGATACATTTGTGTTAATAGTGCATAGGATGGGTTGTGCTGTACATGAATCTTGCAATCCCAAGTTCCTAGGTGAATTGAAAGTCCGGGTAGACAGGATCCCCAGTATCGGGGCCACAGTTGTCTGACACATTGGTCCAACTTGTACTCCCCATGCAATGTGTGGGAGTAGTGTTGCCGTCAACAGGGTGAACAGTCTGTGCACAAAGGCGAACATCCAGAACAGGTTCAGGCTTCCTGGGAGTTGCGCTTGGCCATCGGCCTCTCACTTTTCCCTCCTCGGATGACCCCTCTTCTTGGGGGAGGGGGGCCCTCAAGTGCAAGCTGCTGCGGTGCAGGAGACTCTCCGCCAGAGTCCTCCTCCCTCCCTGTGGCAGTTGCAGTTTGTTCGGCACCAGATGTTGTTGGCACACAGGGAGGTGTGGACTGGTTGCTGTTCATCTGGCGGAGGCATTGTAAAATGTCCCTGTGCACCGCCGTCATCTCATGCAGTGCATCCCACTTGGACTCCACGCGGGACATGTGTGAGTCCACACGGGACATGTGTGACTCCACGTGGGACATGTGGGAGTCCAAGCGGGCATGATGGGCAGCCTGCTGCTGTTTAATGTCTCTGAGGAGCCCCACTACCTGGCTGAGCTCTCCGGTGCTGGACTGGTACGCATCAGCTATGCGTACCAGTTGTGGGTCGTCATGCACACCAGCAACGTCTGCAAGCAGCGACCTCTGTCTCCCACCCTCCCACCACCCCTGCTGACATGTGCAGTGTGTGCAGTGGCACGCACAGATAACCCTGGCCACCTTGGGGGTTGGTGGTGGTGGTGGTGTCCATGGCCCCAGGTTGGTCCAGGGTCACTGTGCTGGTGTTGCTCCTTATTCTGTCCATGTCGGCAGGGATGGTATTCGTGGTGACAGTCGTTGTAGGGGTGGGTGCAGGGGGTGCAGCTGGTGGTCCTGCTGGTGCTGCAGCTGGTGGTCCTGCTGGTGCTGCATGTTGACTTGCACTGGATGTGCGATGTTGTTCTTCATCGTCCGAGGAGGACAGAGGCTGTACGACGCCAGTGAGCTCGGCATCCTCTTGAGCCTGGGACTGGGACTCCTCAGCGTCTGCTGCTGTGTCCCCATCATCACCTGTTTTTGGGAGACACAAACAATGTATGTCATGTTTCTGCAGGCATCAATGGTTGACACACATGACAGTTGTGACTGTGCCTCTGGGTGCGGGCCTGTACATTGCATTGTCCTAAGTCGTCACAGTCAGGGGTTGATATTGATGTGGCACATTGTCCTGCATTATTTGGGCATTTCTATGTATTTTCTGGGGTGTGAACATGGTCTGCATTGGTTGTGTTTGGTTGACAGCCGGCCCTCCTTCCCACCCACCCAGCCAGTCAGTTATCCCACCATGGACTGTGCTTGCATTGCAGGGAGTGGAAGTTGTCTCTCAGGATGTCAGTCAGTGGTGTCCTGCTGTTTGTTGGTGCACAGTTGCCAGCAGGGCCTTGTGCTCCCCACAGCAGTAGCCAGTGTCAGCCATCTTGTGAGTCCTTCTGCACTCCCTGTGATGTGAGCATGGTCAGGGTGGTGTTGATGGGACAGTTGTGGGGGTGACCAATATCAGTGACTACGACTCCCATCATGCTATTGCCTCCACCCCCTTCCCAGCATGCCCATGCTTCCTTCCTTTTGAATCTGCTTTCCTGTGGGGTGGGCTGGCTGTGCTGACAGGATGGCTGGGAGTGTTGTCCTGGCAGTTGTTTGGCTAAGAGTCCCAAGAGTGTCCCTGTGCTTCACACAACATAACCCAGGGTGGTGGTTCTTTGTGGGATCTTGTGTTAGGATGGGGGCATTGCATTCTACCAGGTGGGTTCTGTGGAGTTTGTGTTGGGGGTGTGTGAGGGGCGGTGCTTGTGACTATGGTCAGTGCTGCAAGTCCCCCTTCCCACCCAGCTAGCCAGATTTCCCACCATGGAACGTGCTTGCATTGCAGGGAGTGTAAGTTGTCTCTCAGGATGTCAGTCAGTGGTGTCCTGCTGTTTGTTGGTGCACAGTTGCCAGCAGGGCCTTGTGCTTCCCACAGCAGTAGCCAGTGTCAGCCATCTTGTGAGTCCTTCTCCACTCCCTGTGATGTGCGCATGGTTCATGGTGGTGTTGATGGGACAGTTGTGGGGGGCAATATGTGTGACTGCGACTCCCATGATGCTATTGGCTACACTGACTTGGCCAGCATACACAGAATTCCTTCCTTTGAGTGGTCTTCACTGTGTGTTGGTGTTGTTGTGGTGGCTACATGTGTGGATGTGTTTGTTAGTTCTATTTGTGCCACTGCCTAGCTGTAGTTGTGGTTGTGTTTGTACATGTGTTGGCACAGTTGGATGTGACTTTTTTGATGGCATGTGTTGTGTTTATCTGACTGACATACACATTTTGGGATGATTCTGTTCTAGTTGCTGTGTAATTGCTATTAGTGCATGGTTTGACTCTCCCCTTGACAGTGATGTGTGTGTTTTGTGGCAGTATATTGTGTACATTTGTTGTGTACTCACCAGGCTCTGGGATGTCCTCTAGTCCATATACGCTCACTGGCGGAAGGATGGCCCGCACCTTCTCCTCCCAGGGCCTGAGGTATATTGGCTTGGCAGGAGGGCCACTGCCGGTGTGTTGGCTGTTGACGTAGTCTTTCTTCAGCATGTCCCGTACCCTCCTGCGCACGTCATACCACCTGTTCTGGATGTCGGTCTTTGTGCGCCGACATGGTGATTGGGCGTTCACCCTGTTGATGATCCTCTCCCACATCTTGGTTTTCTGCGACATGGGGGTCTGTTGGACCAGTGTGCCAAACAGCTGTGGCTCCACCCTGAGGATCTCGTCTACCATGACTTCCAATTCACTATCTAGGAACTTGGGATTCTTCTTGGGGGCATGGTGATGGGTGGTGATGGTGGGTGATGTGTGTGTTGGTGTGCAGGTGAGGGTGTGTGAGTGTGTGTTTTGCTGGGTGTATGTGAGGTAGGTATTTGTTGGTGTGCTGATGGTGTGTGGCTTGTGTGAGGGATGAGCTGTGGGTGTGTGGTTGCTTTCTCTGGGTGCTGGCAGTGGAATGGCATTTGCAAAGGCTCATGGTAGTGATTTGTGTCCTTTATATAGGTGGAGTTGTGGGTGTGTCTTTGTTCTCTGTCCCCACCCCCCAGTATTTATTGGCTTGGTAATTGCTTGTTTGGCCTTTTTTGGGTGATTTTTCCTTTGTGCTGTTTGTGTATGTTGGAAACGTTCTTGTGACCGAGTCGGACCCTGCATTGGTCTCGTACGGTGTTCTCCGTTTCGTTCACGCTGTGTTTGTGCAGTTTTCTATGCTGCATACACGTCGGTCGCGGTGTATTGTGTTGCTTCGGCTCGGTTTTGTATGCGTGTCGGTCGTACGGCTTGTCCTCCGTCCGACTCGCTCGTGGTTTTCGCGCCTTGCATCGTACTTTGCGGTTTGGAGTTAGCGTGTACGTTTCGGTCGGATTTGTTCCGGGTGCGTGTCGGTCGGTTGGATTCGCGTGTTTTTCCGGCCGGATTGCTGTTTTCCGTGCGGCTCGGTCGGTCGACTTGGTTTCGGCACGTGTCGGTCGGATTTTTCGCGCCTTGCATCGTACTTGGCGTGTCGTGCGCCACGGGTACGTGTCGGTCGGTATTTTTTCCGGATCCGAGTCGGTCGGTGCTTTTTCCGGCCCGAATCGGAATCGACCCCATAGTAGGGGACCCTCTATGAAGGACAGCATGGTGAAAACAAGCCCTGAAATAATGGAAAGTACAAATTGGCTTGCTACCCACAAGGGGTTTTACAAATGTAAACATGGGGTAAATAAAAGCACTTATCGATCCCCTTTTGTTGACAAGGAGTGTAAGATCAGTAAAGCTATGACATGTAAAACTGATCATGTCATCTATGTCCTCCAATGCCCCTGAAATTTCCAGTATGTTGGAAGCACACCACTCCAGGCACACAAACGGGTGCTCCAACATCTAAGAGTCATTCAGAACCAAGATAACACCTATCCTGTCGCTAGACATTTTAAAGACAAACATGGATCTGGGACAGAGGGTTTAAAGTATTTTCTAATTGATGCGGTGCCACCGAGTAGGAGAGGTGGAAACAGGGAGGCAAAATTGAGAAAATTAGAGACTCGTTACATCTTGGAATTAGATTCCAGATGTCCGGGGGGTCTTAATACATCAGAAGACCTCTACACATGCCTACACTGAAGATCAATGAATGTGCATTTAGATCAAGTATCACACTCAATGGTATTAGCAACCCCATTATCGCGACATCATGAATTATTTATTAATCCCTAGAGTCACATCACTGACCAAAAAATGGAAAAATATGCAAGGGTATTTATGCCATATATTGTAATTGCAGCCATCTTAACCAGTTGATTTTAAGTTATTATAATAATAATGGTCATGGTGGAGATAAAATTTGCAAAGAGACATTTTTAACCATGAAATGTTTCACACACTTGTTTTAAGTTATAATTTTAGCACTATAGCACTTAGCACTTTAAGGTTATGTGTGGCAACACAGAAGGGTGCAACAAGGCAGAATTGGTCATAATAGGCCAATTTGTGAAAAATTAATAAAGAATAACAAGAAAATACTAAGCAAATAAATATAAACAGAAAGATAGCCCCAATATTGAATGCCCCATAACCAACTTTAGCACTCCATGTTTACGCTTGAATGAAACGCTGCAGGAGACCAACATTTTAATCAGTCTGGGTTTTAAATGATGACATATTTTTAGCAAAGACATTGATTGTATTTTACATGGATTTTATACTGTATTTAGACAGATATTTATATTTATATCCATGTTAATTTTAGCATCTATATTTTTATATATACATATTTATGAGTCTAATTATATTTAAAATATTCATAGTGATTTCATACATGTTATTCAAATGTATGGGATATATGTATATAATCATTGTTTTGCTATTCACACTTTAGTCTTAGTATGTTGAAAAATCATCTCACCCAGTGGCACATAGGATCTTGTCAGCCAAATTTGTTTGTATCAGGTCTTAGCATGATATATTTAATGAGGATCACAAAATGAAAATTGCCATTATAAATTTTCACATGGTTCTCACCAAAAAATCCAATATACAAAAATGAAATTGTTTCAATAATGAGGCAGTCAGAATATATGGCCTGAGAAAGAAAGACTGATAAGATAATGCACATATCATGTTGTCTATGTCCATGCTTGCGTTTTTTGAATGTTTTTCACCTTGCACCAGTCACTCTAAAAGCATCACTTATTGACGTAGCGGCTGTCATGTGAACAAGGCTCGTTGGAGCCGAAACGCGTAATGGCTGTCAAAGAATAAACCAAAGGAATTTGAGCACACATACCGTGGTCTGTGCCCGTTTATTTGCGATCAGGATACTGCAGCAGAAACGGAATCCGAGATATATATTTATATATATATTCACTGAAAAAACCATAGGTTTTAGGGACAGTTATAGTTAGTTGGACATTGCACTCGTACAAAACCCGTGAAATTCCCCGTTATAGTTAGTTCAGCTAACTATAACTCGCGCCCCGCAATGCACTGCTGATGACGTCACATATTACATCACTCATGACATGGTCAGTGACATCACTGATGACATCACTGATGACATCTCAAATGACATCACTGATGACATCATCCAGTGACTGTGTGTTTCTGTAAAGTTTAAATATGTTTAATATGTATAGGGAAAGGCGTATTGAAGAATGAGTGGGTGTATAAGTGTCTGAATGGATGATTTAGTACGTGCGTGACTGACTCTACAAGTGAGTGATTAAACGTATCTTACTGAATGCATGGGTTAGTGACTAAACTGTGTGAATGTCTGTATCCGTCTGTTGGTGTGTAAGTGGATGCATGGATTTGCGAATAGCTACATGAGTGTCTATATGGGTTATTGATTGGTTCTATGAGTATCTGTATGGGTGCCTGAGTGTTTGTGTGGATGGGGTGTGTGCGACTGTGCATAGATGTGTGAGTGGGTGATTCACTGGGTGGATGGTTTCAAGAGTGCATCTGTGATAGACTGTATGGGTGGGTAAGTGTGTGTAAGAGTGTGTTAGTGAGTGAATGTATGTCCCAGTGGTACATGTGTGAGTAACTAAATATGTGAAAGGCAGTATATATGTGTATTGAGTATATAAATAGCTATAAGCGAGAGTGAGTGATTGTGATAGTGGCTGTATGGATGAGTGTGTGCTTGTATCAGTGATTGTATAAGAGCGTAACAATGTGCTAGTATTTGTATGATTAAGTGAGCTGGTGTGTGTATAACTGTATAGGTGAGTAAATGGCAGTGTGTTTAATTATTTGCATGACTGACTAGGTGTGTGAGTACCTCTATGGATGAGTGGCGGTGTTTGAGTGTCTATATAGGAGTAAGAGTGCATATGATAGTCCTGTACTGAGTGACCATAAGTATGAGTGACTGTACGGGTGAGTGAGTGGATGTGTGTGTGTAGACCTAAGAATCAGTGAGTGGGTATGTAGTTATTGGTGTTGGAGTGTCTATGGTTTTGCGAATGGCACTCTGTAATTTAGATTGGGTGTATCAAAGGTTATATTAGGGTGTGAGGAGCTGCATCAGATTATCACGTGGATGATGTCATCAGTGATGTCATTTGAGATGTCATCAGTGATGTCATCAGTGATGTCACTGACCATGTCATGAGTGATGTAATATGTGACGTCATCAGCAGTGCATTGCGGGCGCAAGTTATAGTTAGCTGAACTAACTATAACGGGGAATTTCACGGGTTTTGTACGAGTGCAATGTCCAACTAACTATAACTGTCCCTAAAACCTATGGTTTTTTCAGTGAATTTCAAAGGTTTTTTAAATGCTAATTTCTAACTATAACGTGTCTGAAACCTATGGTTTTTTCAGTGAATTTCAAAGGTTTTTAAAATGCTAATTTGTAACTATAACGTGCCTGAAACCTACGGTTTTTTCAGTGAATTTCAAAGGTTTTTTAAATGACAATTTTTAAAAGTATTAATTTTTATATTAATTTTTTTCATACTGATTTACTACATTTTTAGAAACAATTTCTTTTACATATTTTATTTTTTAAATTACATTGTAATTACATTATACATTACATTACAAAAATACTTTCTCAGAATGAATTACTTTAGTTTAAATACTTTGCACATAGGCAATAGACTTTTAAGTACAGTAGTTACAGTTGTTGCAATGGGCAACACATTTTCAAACACAATGCAACATTCAGCTCAATGTGAATTTCTAGTTAAATGCAATTAGTTACTTTATGGATTACTTTTCTAACCACAGGACTGGATCCTAGATTCAGTCCTGGTACATCTCCTGTAAACAGTTGAGTAAAAGCGTTTTGGTTACAGTCGTGATTTTTAAGGAATATTATTGTATTTTAAAAGTTGACACTTAGAAACTTTTTCTCATAGAATCACCAATGTTATCCTATGGAAGGAAATTCACTTAGCAGGTAAAAACTATTATCGTTACTTTTTCTTACTCAGTGTTGGATCCTGGATCCAGCATTGGTGCATCTCCTGTAAACAGTTGAAAGAATGCGTTTAAGTCATACAGGCGATTTTTAAGGAATATTTGTAGTTTGTGAAAATCGACACTGAAACTTTTCTGCTGAAAACCAGACAATGATTCCTATGGAAGAAAATATAAGTTACTGGTAAGTACGGTTAAAATTACTTTTCAGGACCAGTACTGGGCTGAAAGATACAGCACTGAGGTCTCTCATTATAACAGGTGAGTAAATCCGAATTCGTATTTCGGCTGATTTTAGAGGAATATTTGTATGTTTCAAAAATCAACACTTAGTAACTTTTTCAGCAAAAAGCAGGCAATGATATCCTATGGAAGGAAATTCAAGTTACTGGTAAGTACGGTTAAAATTACTTTTGAGGATCAGTACTGGGCTGAAAGATGCAGCACTGAGGTCTCTCCTGATAACAGATGAGTAAATCGGAATTCGTATTTCGGCTGATTTTAGATGAATATTTTAAAGTTCCAAAACTCCACACTTAGAAGAATTTCCAAGTGAAACCAGTCAATGTTAGCCTATGGAAGGAAATTCAAGTTACTGGTAAGTACGGTTAAAATTACTTTTCAGGACCAGTACTGGGCTGAAAGATGCAGCACTGAGGTCTCTCCTGATAACAGGTGAGTAAATCAGAATTCGGATTTCGGCTGATTTTAGAGGAATATTTGTATGTTTCAAAAATCAACACTTAGAAACTTTTTCAGCAAAAAGCAGGCAATGATATCCTATGGAAGGAAATTCAAGTTACTGGTAAGTACGGTTAAAATTACTTTTGAGGATCAGTACTGGGCTGAAAGATGCAGCACTGAGGTCTCTCCTGATAACAGGTGAGTAAATCGGAATTCGTATTTCGGCTGATTTTAGAAGAATATTTTAAAGTTCCAAAACTCCACACTTAGAAGAATTTCCAAGTGAAACCAGTCAATGTTAGCCTATGAAGGAAATTCAAGTTACCGGTAAGTACGGTTAAAATTACTTTTCAGGATCAGTACTGGGCTGAAAGATGCAGCACTGAGGTCTCTCCTGATAACAGGTGAGTAAATCGGAATTCGTATTTCGGCTGATTTTAGAGGAATATTTTAAAGTTCCAAAACTCCACACTTCGAAGAATTTCCAAGTGAAACCAGTCAATGTTAGCCTAAGAAGGAAATTCAAGTTACCGGTAAGTACGGTTAAAATTACTTTTGAGGATCAGTACTGGGCTGAAAGATGCAGCACTGAGGTCTCTCCTGATAACAGGTGAGTAAATCGGAATTCGTATTTCGGCTGATTTTAGAAGAATATTTTAAAGTTCCAAAACTCCACACTTAGAAGAATTTCCAAGTGAAACCAGTCAATGTTAGCCTAAGAAGGAAATTCAAGTTACCGGTAAGTACGGTTAAAATTACTTTTGAGGATCAGTACTGGGCTGAAAGATGCAGCACTGAGGTCTCTCCTGATAACAGGTGAGTAAATCGGAATTCGTATTTCGGCTGATTTTAGAGGAATATTTTAAAGTTCCAAAACTCCACACTTAGAAGAATTTCCAAGTGAAACCAGTCAATGTTAGCCTATGAAGGAAATTCAAGTTACCGGTGAGTACGGTTAAAATTACTTTTCAGGACCAGTACTGGGCTGAAAGATGCAGCACTGAGGTCTCTCCTGATAGTAGGTGAGTAAATCGGAATTCGTATTTCGGCTGATTTTAGAGGAATATTTTAAAGTTCCAAAACTCCACACTTAGAAGAATTTCCAAGTGAAACCAGTCAATGTTAGCCTATGAAGGAAATTCAAGTTACCGGTAAGTACGGTTAAAATTACTTTTGAGGATCAGTACTGGGCTGAAAGATGCAGCACTGAGGTCTCTCCTGATAACAGGTGAGTAAATCGGAATTCGTATTTCGGCTGATTTTAGAGGAATATTTTAAAGTTCCAAAACTCCACACTTAGAAGAATTTCCAAGTGAAACCAGTCAATGTTAGCCTATGTAAGGAAATTCAAGTTACTGGTAAGTACGGTTAAAATTACTTTTCAGGACCAGTACTGGGCTGAAAGATGCAGCACTGAGGTCTCTCCTGATAACAGGTGAGTAAATCTGAATTCGGATTTCGGCTGATTTTAGAGGAATATTTGTATGTTTCAAAATCAACACTTAGAAACTTTTTCAGCAAAAAGCAGTCAATGATATCCTATGGAAGGAAATTCAAGTTACTGGTAAGTACGGTTAAAATTACTTTTGAGGATCAGTACTGGGCTGAAAGATGCAGCACTGAGGTCTCTCCTGATAACAGGTGAGTAAATCGGAATTCGGATTTTGGCTGATTTTAGAGGAATATTTGCACAATGGTGAAGGGAGGGGGCGGGGCCTGAGGTGACATCTGTGCAAACGCGCCCCGTGGTGCGTTTTAAGTTGGGGGATTAAGTCCCTTGAATCATGAGGGTCCCTACGGGCCAACTAGCCCACCAGGAACCTCCAGTATGCGCCAGGGGCTGCGTTGCAGAGACATGTACAGAGGCCACACCCCTTTTACACCTCTCTGCAACGCAGCTCTGTGGCGCTTTCTGGACGTACCTGTTGGGCTAGTTGGCCCCCAGGGACCCTCAGGATTGAAGAGGATTTAATTCCCCATCTTAAAACACGCCACGGGGCCTGTTTGCACACATGTCACCTGAAGCCCCGCCCCTCCCTTCACCACTGTGCAAACGCACCCCGTGGCGCGTTTTAAGTCGGGGGATTAACTCCCTTGAATCCTGAGGGTCCCTGGGGTGCAACTAGCCCACCATATACCTCCAAAAAGCGCCATAGAGCTGCGTTGCAGAGAGGTGTAAAAGGGGCGTGGCCTCTGTACACCTCTCTGCAAGGCAGCTCCCTGGCGCATACTGGAGGTTCCTGGTGGGCTAGTTGGCCCTCAGGGACCCCCAGTATTCAAGGGGAATTGTTCCCCTCTGCAGACGCGCCAGGGGGCGCGTTTGCAGAGTGGTGAAGGAAGGGGCGGGCCTGCGGGCCCGATCGTTTTTTTTTTTTATTCTTTCCTGAAGGGGGCTGTGTGGCCCCCTTCCTTTTTCCTGTTTTTAGGCCCTGGGGACCTCATCCCCCAGGGCTTTACCCCTTTTTTTTAAATTAAAATAAAAAAACGGGAAGGGGGCCGCGTGGCCCCCCTTCCCTGGGCTCTGTATTGGCCCCGGGGACCCCATCCCCGGGCATGGCCTGTTTTTTTATTTGGAGGGGGGCTGTGTGGCCCCCTCCTCAGGCCATTTAAGGCCCCGGGGACCCCATCCCCGGGGCCGGCCTTTCCGTTTTTTTGGGTTTTTTAGTTTTTGGGGGGAGGGGGCCGCGTGGCCCCCTCCCGGGCCACTACTTGCCCCGGGGACCCCATCCCCGGGCTGGCCCTCTCGTTGGGGACTGTGGGGGTCCCCAATCCCCCACAGTCCCGCCGGCTCCCCGTGTCCTACGGGAGCCGGCATTGCTTTACACATGGGGAGCAGCTAACATGCTGCTCCCCATGTGGAAAGCATCGGCTTTGGATATTGGAAGAGAGAGCAGGTTTCCTGCTCTCTCTTCCAATATCCAAAGCAGTTTGCAATGACAGGACGGGAGCCGCGAGGCTCCCGTCCTGTCATTGCAAACAGCAGTGTCCCGGGGTAGGCACCCCGGGACACTGCAGGAGCCGGCCCTGGGGGTGGCGGTCCCCAGGGCCATCAAGGGCTCCAGGAGTGGGGCCGCGCGGCCCCCTCCCATTCAGTGCACAGCCCCGGGAGGTGGTGGTCCCTGGGCTCTGGGGTCCAAAACGGACCCCCATTGTAATTTTTCTTAGTGCCCTGGGGAGGTGGTGGTCCTCGGGCGTGTGGGGGCTGGAGCCCCCACACAGGTTTTTAATAAAAAAAAGAAGCCCCGGGAAGTGGTGGTCCTCGGGCTGCGGGAGGGCTCAGAGCCCTCCCGCACCATTATACATAAAGCCCCGGGGGTGGTGGTCCCCGGGCTTGGGGGCCCTTAGAGGCCCCCCACACATAAAATTAACCCCCCCAGCATGCCCCCGGGACTTGGCCCACCCGGGAGCCAACTAACATCGAAGCGCGGGAGACCGCGCTTCGATTTTTTTTTCCGGCAGGGTTCGCGCTCCCTGAGCGCATCCTGCCGATTTTTAAAAAAAAATATATATTTTTTGCCCAGGGGGTCCTTGTGGGACCCCTGAGCAGACCTAGGGGTCAGGGTGTTTCTACCCTGCTCCCTTTGTGCGCTTTGCGCACTTGTTTCTGTCCCTCGGTTCTACCGAGGGACAAAATGGCTGCCAACACTTCCTGATTTGGAGTGTTGACAGCCAATTAACAAAATGCTCGTGCTCGGGAGGATCAGCGGCCCTAGATATATCTATCTTTTTACTTTTCATTTTCTCAGCAACTACTGAACGGATTTACACCATTTAACAAAAAGGGTTCTTTCTGAACCAAGAACTACCTCTTTGCCAAATTTGGTGTAATTCCGTTCAGCAGTTCGGGCTGTAGCCGTGTCTAAAGTTTCCTATGGAAAATTGCATGGGGAAAACGCGTTTTGGGACCCCCTTTTTCTCAGCCCCCGCTTGACGAATCCCCCGAGACTTTCAGGGTAGGAGCGGACCGGAGCGGGCCACAAAGTTTGAAAATTTTGCGAAGATACGTCAACCGGCAAGAGAGTTATTTCAAATAGAATGTCACGGATTTCCTATGGATAATAGGTTGTAACTATAACTATCTACTGGCGACCGCCAGTAGATAATAGGCAGCGTGAGACTGCTGAAACGCGTAGATGTTAGAACGTCATAAAAATAAATTACCGAGTGGCCAGTACCTTTTGGAGTGCCGGATGGTTATTTTTTGAATGGGATAACCCTATTTAAATATATATATATATATATATATATATCACTCACGTAAGTCCGGAAGTACGGGGCTTTGCCACGCGGCGGTCCTGAGCAGAATCCGGCGTTCCTCAATTTAAACCACAACTTTTTCTCCTTTGAAAGAAAAATGCTCAGGACACTCCAAGATGCTGAAATCTGTTTATTGCATAACAGACAGCCCCCTACCAACGCGTTTCGCCTTTACGGCCTGTTCACGGTTAGAACAAGCCGTAAAGGCGAAACGCATCTTGGAGTGTCCTGAGCATTTTTCTTTCAAAGGAGAAAAGTTGTGGTTTATATATATATATATATATATATATTTGTAAATTTTTAAATCATTTTAAAATTATAAAATAAATTAAAATTAATAGCTTATTAATTGTTTTAAAGTAAATATATATGAATTATTATGTATGTGTTTAACTTTTTTAATTAAGTTTATTTATTATATTTTTTTAATTTATTTTAAATCTACTTTGTTAATTTTATTATTTAACATATTTAATATTTATTATTTTATTTATATATATATATACAACGGGAATCTAGATACATCATTGATCTCCAGACCAAATTCCCGGGGGGGCTGAATCTTGATGAAGAATTGAGAATACATTTGTATGAAACATGAACATTTAATTCAGCCCATTGTTTTCCTCTATAGCTTCGTTAGGGAACATGTATATAATGAAAGTGGTTTTAAGTTTTGTATATATTTACACTTAATTTTTCTTATTCTTATTCAATTTCTTAATTTCGGTTTCTTTTTTCTTTTTTCTCCCTTTCTCATTACAGGAGGAAAGGAAGGGACCCAACCTACTTGGGTAGTTACACATTCACGGGTTCCCTAACCTTTTTTCCAGAGGCACAAGGCACTTTGTATCACGTCTGTGAAGTACTGTCACCTGGGGTTTGATATTTTTCCACAAATTCTTTTGTATTATCTCGTCCTTGATGTGTCCAACTATACTCGCTTGTGTATATTTACAATGGGGGCACTGGCCCGTTATACAATTTTAGCTCTGTCATTACTTGACATATGTATTGCAGAATGAAATAGGCCTGTTAGTTCGCCAGTCAACACAATGGTTAATCAGTGGCGATTTTGTATAGAGTTCTTGGATGTAGGCGGACTGCTAGGCCGCGCAAACCTATTGATTAGCAGAGGTTGGTTGATGGCCATCCCACGGGGGATAAAAATACATTATCATGCGACTTTGCAGGTAACATGAGTATTAGAAGCAACACGTACATTAATGTACGGAACACGCGTTGGAACACGTTGGGTTCATGTACAGAAATTGAATTTGTTATGTGTTAGGACGGGTAGATAAACTTTCAATCAACTTTATTTAACAAGGGCTGCGCACACATAATTTAGCTAGCGACGGTTCGTTAAATAATACTCAAAGAGAGGGGCACATGTAGAAGAATCATGATCAACCTCAGGAAGAGGTGGAGGCCATAAAATGTGCCGTTCTATACACATGTAATGTAAAGTTTATTTCATTGAAAACAGCATATTTATTATTATTTTTTCATGATTTTCATGTTATTGGAAAAATGATTTACAATTTTTGAATGTCTTTCGTGTATTGGTATTAGATCCGAAATACAATTAAATATGCATTGCAGATTAAGGCAAGGTAAAAGTGGCCGGTAATGTATGATACTTGAACATGTTTCAAAATGGCCACGAGTGTTTTCCTTCGCATCATGACTTTTTGCGGGGGAAGTCCTCTCTCGACTATCATGCACTATTGTGGGCAGCCAATGTTCTTTGTAAATACGGGTGATTTGACTTTGCACTTCTATCGTGTGAACAAGGCATATCGCCGAAATGCGTTGCGTGGAAGCTGATTCAAAATTTCCTGAAGGAAACACCATATGGATTTTGAGAGTGCATCATTGTCACGCAGCGATAAAGATTTGTGGAATATATATATATATATATATATATATATTTGTCCACACGCACAACAGCTTCCGTGGCGTAAGTAGAAGAGCACTCACAGGTCCTTGTTGCAAGTTATTTATTCAATGCACAAACCCCCCCGCACTGACAGACGCGTTTCGGCAATCTGCCTTCTTCGATGTCAGTGGCCCCAAGTGTATGACACATATTTAAAGTGGTAAACGTGATTCGATAGGTTAAAAAAGTAAACATCAAAACAAAAGAGGGCCTCGTGAAGTTACTGCATAATGCACAATACATGGCGGCCATCTTAAGACTTGTTCCAAAGTTAGTAAAAACAATGTAAGTTCATCAGTGCTTCAAAATCATATATCATTATTTTCAGCTATTTACATGTGGTCAAAAATTAAAACTGTATAACCATTTATATACACATTTACGATGGATTGATCTAAAAGTACAAACTCATAGGAAAATTCCTAGATGTTACACCCATCTTTATTAACTAAGTCAGTCCTTAAAAAGGTGGCGGATTATGGCGCGATTAAATGCATATATCCCGTCTAGATGACAATTCATCTTTATACCTATAAAAAGTGATAGTGTTCTGACTTAAAAAAATCGCCTAGTTGGGCAAAAAAGACCACTCAAAGCACCGTGAACTATACAAAATTGTGCCCTGAACGGGCAAACCCAAAAACAAAGCCATGAACGTGAGGGAACCTTAAAAACAATTCATTTGTATATTTTGAGGGAGTTGAAACTCACAATAGACTCTTTACACAGTGTCAGTACATTTCAGAGAATAGAATACATGGTCCAGATACAGATGGGGAATATAGTTAGAATAATGGTCACTCTAGTTAATCAAGGTGTGACCATAATTCCTCATCGAAGTTAAGGCCTAAGGGAACCCTGGTTTGAAGATCTATTATATATTTAGATTCCAGGGCCCTCAGTGCCCTTGTTCTGTCCCCACCTCTTTCCTTCCTGGCCACCTGATCAATACAGAAGAATTTAAGCAGTTTAGGATCACTTTTATGCATTGATTCAAAATGGCGTGCCATCAAATATGTCTGATCTTTTTTAGTGATGGCTCGCATGTGTTCCAGAATCCGTTTCTTAGCCCGATGAATGGTACTGCCCACATATCTTTTCGGACAAGGGCATTCTAACACATAGACAGTGTATTCTGAGTTGCAATTCAGCAGGCGATTGATCTTTCTAACTTTTTTACTAGTCACCACACTTTCCAAAATTTCATATTCCAATACCTTATGGCTTTGTTTACATGCCTTACAATTGAGGCATGGAAAGAAACCTCTCAGCGTATTTTTTGGCAGTATTGATGGCTGGAAGTGACTATGTACTAGTTGATCGCCTATTGATTTGCAACGTCTGTATGTGATCAACGGATATTCTGGAGTAACTTTTTTTAGGATTGAATCTGTTTTAAGAATATGCCAGTTTTTTTAAAAATTTGTACTACTTTAGGAGATTTAACATTGTAGCGTGTGATCATTCTAACCGGGGTAACAGTAGATGTGTTCACAGATTTGCCCCTTTAGGTATTAGCAGTTGTAATCTCTCTACCTTCTCCGCTTTTTGGGATGCCTGTTGTAATACCACCGAGGAGTACCCCCTATGTTTAAATCTTTGGAGAGCCTGATCTCTGGCCTTTTCATATTCTCCAGGGGCCGTACAGTTTCGTTTAAGACGGAGAAATTCTCCGTACGGAATGTTACTAATCATACTCTTGGGGTGAAAGCTGTTGGCATGAAGCAGAGCATTACCAGCCGTGGGTTTCCTATATATAGGAGTTGCAATCTTAGCATTTTCTACATAGACCTCCACGTCAAGATAACAGACACTGTTATTGCTGATTTGGCCACTAAACTGTAAATTGAGGTTATTATTATTTAGGAAGATCACATATTCCTCAGCAGCTGTACGAGCGCCCTTCCACACGATGAATAAATCATCTATGTAGCGGGCCCATAATACAATATGATCCAGCCACCGTTCCGGCGAGTCCCGCCAGGCCACGTGCTTCTCCCACCAGCCAACAAAAAGATTCGCATAGCTGGGGGCGAAGCACGTGCCCATCGCTGTCCCCTAATGTTGCTTGTACAATTGCCCCGAGAAAATAAAAATATTATTCTCAAGGCAAAAGGCAAGCATGGCCAACAGCATCTCATTATGTTTGATATATTTGAGCGGTCGTTTCTCTATGAACCATCTTACAGCCTCCATCCCATCCTTATGTTTAATACAGGTGTATAGGCTGGTTATGTCTAACGTAATGAGGAGCATGTCCTCCTCCCACACAACTCCCTCAATTATTCTTAAAAAATCTCCAGTGTCTTTAATATAGGAACTAAGATCCCTTACCCATGGTGCCAGAAAAGAATCTATGTAGGTAGAGCAGTTTTCCAATAAACTGCCAATAGATGCTACAATTGGACGCCCTGGTGGTCTACTGGCGTTTTTGTGAATTTTTGGGAGGTGATAAAATGTAAGAACTACTGGATATTCACAGAATAAAAAATTATATTCATCTGTGTCAATCAAACCCTCCCTCGCCATGTCAACAATAATTGGTGGAATGTTTCTATACAATTTGAATATACAGTTCTAGTGGTTGGTCGGTAGCAATCTGTGTCTCTCAGCTGGTTAAGGGCTTCTGTAACATAGTGTTCTTTAGAGAAGACAACAATGTTGCCGCCCTTATCTGAAGGTTTTATTACAATAGAATCATCGTTCTTTAATGATTGAATTGCTTGCCATTGCTCAATTGAGATGTTGTAACCTTTATTCTTTTTAAGTGAATTTTCATTTCTCAATTTCTTGAGATCAGTAACAACAGCATCGCTGAAGACATCGATTGCATCAAATGCTGTTTGCGGTATTTTCAGTGATTTTCTCTTTAAACCACTTCTTCCACCAATCTGTACAATCCCCGCTGTTTGGGAATCATTATTAACTGGCTGCGTAAAAGTGTCCGTGTCTGATTCTGAGGTCTCTAATAGCTGCAGAGTCAAGAGGGTATCTAGGTCTGAGCCAGTAAGTAAATCCGTATCACTGATGTTCCTAGTCTCATCATTTGAAATTATTTGTGGACGTAATAGATGTAACTTTTGTAATTTCAATTTTCTCGTGTATTTAAATAGGTCCACTCTTGTTTCCACGAAGTCAAAGTCTGAGGTTGGGCAGAAAGTCAATCCTAGTTGTAGTACTCGTGTTTCTGCTTCACTGAGCACTCGGTTTGAAAGGTTGATGACTGTTTTTGTAGCTACCATCTGCCTCGCTTGTGCTTGCTCCTGGTTACTCTGGGTGATGGTGCCTCTTCGGCTGTTATTTTTGCCCCTCCTCGTTTTTCGCTTCCTTTTGGCTTTAGGGCCGGTGGATGTGTTCGTTGCGCCGGTCTTTGGCGATTCTCTCGTATTAGTTTGTACTCCTGAAAATAAGTGGACCCAGTGGTGAGATGATCGTCCTCTATAGTGATTTGTTCACCTTCTGAGACTTCCACCTCAGGCTCTGAGGTATCTTTATTACTTGCTGCGCCTTTGCTCTGTTGCTGGGAAAGATTTTTCCTAGGAATATCATATTTGCGCGCAAATGTTAGGACACGGCCTGTGAGATAATCCTGTTCATCTCGCTGGAATTTTGTTTGTTTTCGTTTCCGTATCCCATTTTCATATTCCTTAAGTCTCCTCATCATTGTTGTTTTTAATTCTTCACTCTGTTTAAAATCTTTGTCTTTGCTAATCAGTTCCTCTAGTTTCTTAATTTCTTCTAGTAATTTCATTTGATCGCTCCACGCGTATTTAATCAGGATTCTAACCATTCCCTTGGCTGACTCTGTAGTGTGATCTGACCAGTCTTTTAATAGTGCTGGATCCGGATTTTCGTATGACGGAACGATAAATATTCGCAAACCTCTTGGAATGCGATCAACTTGTAGATATCTCTCCAAAGAGGTTCTCTCCCACCACTTTCGGATTTCTTTCTCGTGGGCTTTTTCCAGACTTTGGTATAATATTTTTAAATTGCTTGCAGGCGCTGATGGTACACTAGCTTCTTTCGGATCCCTGCCGGGTTTTCCAGTTCCCTGCTTGAAAATGTCCATAGCGGCTTCCTCACGTTCAATAACCGAGGACATGATGGTTTTGGAACAAGTAATGGTGTCAAGAAACTTGGCAGTGGGGGCATGTGCTCAATAAAAGATAATGTCCCAGGACCTTCGAGGTAGATGTCGGAAAAACATATAACAGGGAGCCTAGGAAACAGAAGCCAGAGCACTCACCGGTAATGCGAAGTCGAAGCCGCGCTCCCGCGGTCATACGATCCCGTCTCCCGGTGACGTCTAGTCTCCTCGTCGGAATTCTCCCGTAGATCAGTTCCGTATTGATGCAGTCGGCAATACGTATATTTTTGTAAATCCACGACAATTTGTTATGTGTTAGGACGGGTAGATAAACTTTCAATCAACTTTATTTAACAAGGGCTGCGCACACATAATTTAGCTAGCGACGGTTCGTTAAATAATACTCGAAGAGAGGGGCACATGTAGAAGAATCATGATCAACCTCAGGAAGAGGTGGAGGCCATAAAATGTGCCGTTCTATACACATGTAATGTAAAGTTTATTTCATTGAAAACAGCATATTTATTATTATTTTTTCATGATTTTCATGTTATTGGAAAAATGATTTACAATTTTTGAATGTCTTTCGTGTATTGGTATTAGATCCGAAATACAATTAAATATGCATTGCAGATTAAGGCAAGGTAAAAGTGGCCGGTAATGTATGATACTTGAACATGTTTCAAAATGGCCACGAGTGTTTTCCTTCGCATCATGACTTTTTGCGGGGGAAGTCCTCTCTCGACTATCATGCACTATTGTGGGCAGCCAATGTTCTTTGTAAATACGGGTGATTTGACTTTGCACTTCTATCGTGTGAGCAAGGCATATCGCCGAAACGTGTTGCGTGGAAGCTGATTCAAAATTTCCTGAAGGGAACACCATATGGATTTTGAGAGTGCATCATTGTCACGCAGCGATAAAGATTTGTGGAATATATATATATATATATATATATATATATATATATATATATATAAAATTCGATATTTTGTAAAACTATATTTTTTCCATCGATATTTTTTTCCAGTATTTTTGTACTTACCTGTTCAAGTATAGGGAGTCGATATTTTTGCATTCTATATTTTTTCATCAATATTTTTTACTTCTATATTTTTTACATTGATATTTTGTCAGTCAACCGGTCACAAGGGACTTGCCTCATTAATCTTCATGAGACACTTCACAATTTGTGACCCATTAGGAATGGCTAGCACTCACACGGATGGTGGCCTGCTGGGGTGAGCAGACCAATATGTCTGTGACTGCTTTTTAAATAAAGCAGTTTTTTATTTTGAAATGCAGTCCGTTTTCCTTAAAGGAAAAAGGGATGCATTCAAAAAAGAAAAATTAAAAGTTTCCTTTTCTTTTTTTAAGAGTAGGCAATGGTCTGTGTGACCATTGCCTGCTCTTAAAAAATGTTGGCGCCCACATTCACAAAGGGGACCTCTTCCCATTTGCGAATGGGTTACCGCCTCCTTCACGGAGTCAGTAAGGTATGAATGTTTTGCGACCGCATTCCGGTAGCAAAACATTCATAAATGCCACTGCGACTCGCTATTAGGAAGGGACGCCCATGGCACGCTCCTTCCTAAGAGCGACTCACAAGCCCAATTTGCGATTTGGTAGTAGCTTACCAAATCGCAAATAGTGCTTTGTACATTTAAAAATGCTTCTCTCTGGTCGTAAATGACCCGATTCTGAGAATCATGACGTTTGCGAGCAGAAAAAAGCTTTGTACATCTGGCCCCTAGTACTTTAAATTTAAATGATTTTTGCAACTGTCCCCCCCGACCTGAAGATTGTAGTACCTAAGGTATGACCTGTAAATCTATTTCACTTAAGCTCGATTCTGCACTGGTGTTTCAGGTCTAGCTGACGTTACTGGCGTTAGCCAAGACGTTTTGATTTAAAAAAAAATATGTACCATATACTTATTTAAAGGGGCTTTCAGCCAGCTTTCTTCATTCATTGGTCTGTTAGTGTGTCATTCACATTTTGCTTCCACCCACTACAATATACAGCATGGGGCAGGGGGTCAACACACTTCAGCCACTGGATAACTTCACTTTGAGTGACTGCATTTTGCTCTTTCACAAGGAGCACATCCATAACCAAGCAAGTTCCCTTTTGTGCCAGTGTTTTTTATTATTTATTACTTTCATGTTGCCTTTGTGTTTAGAGTTGATTTGACAGCAGGACGCTTCATACCAGATGCGAACACAGGCCACATGCCACCCTTAATAAGTTCCTGTCTCCTGCCAATGCTGTTGTAAATTTCTTTTGGAGTGTCCTTTCTTTACGGTTTGCCTGCTGGTATTTTACAGTATAACAGATTGCGTCCATTTGAAACTGTTCTAGGTCATCGAAAGCTTCAATATTATGTATGGAAATTAATGAGCTGGGAATTCTTCAGAACACGTTAATTCTGGACTCAATATCACTAATGGTTCTTTAATAAACTTTGCCCAGGATGTGTTTAATTTCCAACACTTGTAACACTTTCTTTTTATTGCCTTCTTTCCTTTATTCTTTCTTTGTTTCTTTCTTTCTTCCTTGTTTCTTTCTTTCCTTCTTCTTGCTTTCTTTCATTCTTTCCTTTTTTCTTTCATTTGTTCATTCCTAATATCTTTCTTTCCTTTCATTCCGTCATTCCTTCTTTACATTTTTTCACATTCTTTAATTTCTTTTTTGCTCTTTCTTTTTTCTTTCATTCCCTCTTACTTTCTTGTTTTCCTATTCGCCTGCATTTCTTTTTTTCATCTGTCTTGCTTTCTTTTTTCTTCCATTCATTCCTTCATATCTTCTTCTTTTTTCTTTCATTCTTTTTTTTTTCCGGAGTTTTATATAGCGTGAACTTGACTCGAAGGTATCGGGTATCAGAGCGCTTTACATGAGCACCAGTTGCTTTTACATAAGGACCCATTCATTTTTGTTAGGCACGGTGAGATTAAGTGATTTGTCCAGAATCACAAGATGTGGAGCGTCGTTGCCGAGACTCGAACCTGGTTCCCCAGATTTGAAGTCCACCTCCCTAGCCGTTAGGCTACATCCTCTCCCCAATTTCCTACTTTTTTCTTTCACTCCTTCTTTCCTGCTTTCTTTACCCCTTGCCTTCTTTCTTTCTTTCTTTCTTTCTTTCTTTCTTTCTTTCTTTCCTTCCTTTTTTCTTGCTTTCTTTCTCTCTTGCCTTCTTTCTTTCCATCCTCCCTTCTTTCATTCCTTCCCTCTTGCCTTGCTTTCATCCTTCTTTATTGCTTTTTCTCCCTCCCTTCCCTTTCTTTCTTTCACTCTTTCTTTTTCTTTCTTTTACTGTTTCATTCTTTCTTTCTTATCATCTTTCTTTCTTTCTTGCTTTCATTCCTTCTTTACTTCTTTCTTGCTTTCTGTCTTTCTATCCTTCTTTCTTGCCGTCCTTCCTCCTTTCCTTTTTATTTCTTGCCTTTCTTTCTTTATTATTTCTTTCTTTCCTTCTTTCTTGCCTTCCTTCTTTCTTGCCTTTTCTCCTTATTGACTTCTTTCCTTTGGTCTTTCTTTCTTTCTTTCTCAAGTGCAAAAGGCTGACTGTCAATGACACAACAATTGACTTTTTGCATCTGTGTTAGCCAAGAACTTTTGATTTTACTAAAACTATGTGTATGACATAGTTACTTATAGGAGTGTTCAACCACACTTCACCATTTGTCTGTGGTTGTGTCACTCACATTTTTCACCAGCCCACTTGAGCATGCCTCAAGGGGCAACAAGTCACCCCACTTCAGCCATTGGCTGATTTCACTATGATTTTATGACTTTTTGACTTTAGTCAATGTTTTTTTTTTAGATTGACAAACACTCTGCAGCTTCTCAAATAATATCGTTTTTCAAAAGCCATGACTAAACAAAACATGACTTGTCAAAAGGCAGGTGGACAGCCCCAGACCTATTGGCTTTGTCAGTACTTGTTTATCTTTGCTCTGCAATTTTCATCTT